>CM047006.1:2907500-5507500 GCA_025698465.1 Gossypium longicalyx | reverse complement strand
AACCTAATGTGGTTTCAAATCAAACATTGAAACATGTTTCACATTGTTGAAGCTACAAAAATCCAAGTGATCCAAAACTCAAACCAAATCTTATTATGGTTACCCAATTTTTGTCACATGCTTTACCCCAAATAATTACCTGATTTGATGATCAACTTCTAGATTTGTTTATTTTATCATTTGTCATTTACCCTTCATTTCTTGAAATATTTCAATTCATGAATGGGAAACAGATAAGGATTTCAATTTTATCATCAAATTTGTGTAAACCAATCAACATTTAAGTAGACTTCCACTAATAAATTGACCATATTCTTATAGGGGGGAAATAGCAATACATGCTAACATTTGAACTTATATACAAAATTACCATTAGCCCAATAGTTTAGTGGTACAAAAGAAAGAAAAAAAAACTACACTAGTGTGTGTGGCCAAAATAGCTGTCCACAACAGCTGAGAAAGAGAAATTGGGTTTTTTTTCTTCTTCTTTTATATTCGGGTTGAAAACGTAAATTTAAGACTTAGAAGATGATATTATATTCGATTCAAATTTTACTATGTGTAGATTTTATTATAAGTTTAAATTAATATTGTAAATTTTAAATAAAAAGTAAAAAATATAATCATAATAATATTTATTATTTTATAAATAAAAATAATATTCTTAATTGAATTAAAATTGAATTAAGTGGTGTGGATTTAAATATAGTATGTGGTAGGAGGGATTGATGGAAATGATATAAAAGCTTGTACTGATAGCGTAGACTTGGGAGTATTAATGGTGTTATGGCCGAAGTCACATGTGGAGCACATGATGTGCTTGATTTCAACTGTCATAATTGAATAGAAAAGAGTTGGGGCCCTTTTTGTTGGTGGATATATTAGAGGACAATTTTTATTTTAGCCCTAAGTTCTGCTGTGTTATTATGGGTCGGCTAGTGATGTTGTTGCCCTAAGGTTTTTACTACTATTAGTTTAGCCCAACAGTTCTAGCTGTGGGCCCAAATCTGCTTTCCCTTTCTCACTACTTCATCACTATAATGTAATTTAATTAACATTTTTTTGCTTCTGTCACAGCTGTAAGGTTTATACGTTTATCTTGTGTCCATTTTTTTTTCTTTTTGCCAAGTACAAATTAAAGAATAAGCTTCAAAATTGTAATTTTTGGAATTCAAAGTTTTAATTTGGATGGTTATGTAATCAAATTATATTTATTTATTTATTAAGAAAGTGATATTTAATTATGTATGGCTTCAAATCCAACACCTATAGTCTTATTAATTATTTTTGCCATAAAAGAAAGAAATGGGTGGTTGGATTAAGATAGCTAGAGATTAGATTCATCTACCCTTTATTCATGTCATATGATATAGTTGAAATATCACTAACCTTGGAATTACTAGATTTTGAATTTTTACATGTTTAAGAAAGTAAAGGAGTTGCAATGAAAATTAAGATAAAATGAAGGACAATTCTGCAAAAAAAAAAACAGAAAAATCAGGCCGTAAAATTCTACTAATTGAAATTTTGAAGAAAATGAGGAAGCGTTTATTTTTATGTATGTGTGTATTTACAGGTCAATTTGTGCGTGTTTCTCTCACAATTAAACAGTCGCTTGATTAGTATTGAAATCAAGTTTTCAATGTCTGCCACTGCCACCTTTGCTCTACAATAAAGCAAGAAAAGTTTGAAGGCAATGAAAGCAAATTTAATTATTAATTAATTAATTAGGATTCATTCAATCTAAATTATTCTGCAAACAAATTATTCATATGTTCCAAACCACATACTTGTTTAATTGAATCACATTAAGCAGCAGTAATATTGGTTATTTATTGTGTGTGGGACATAGGCAATTTTTGTTTGACAATATTGTACCTCCAAATTAAAGTAGATAGAAAAGGAGGTTTGAAATTTGAACTTTGGAGAAAAAAAATTAATTAGATGAGAAAAATAATAATAATAATAATGCATGGTGCATCATGTGATGGGGAGTTGGAGCTGCCTCAGAAAACCCATAAGAAAGTTGAAACATGAGAACCCCATTTAATTAATAACCCCTCATGAGGCGTATATATGAACAACACAAGATTTAGAAAAAAGATTCCAAGTGATAAACCTATTCAAGATATCTTTATTTTTCTCAAAAAATTTCTCTTGTTTTTTTGTCCAATTCAAGAGATTATGTAGGTAGGAGGGGATATCTGCCCCCCAAAAAACCAAGTGCCATAGATGAGAAGGAAAAGCATGAATCATAGCATGAAAGTGACAGTCAAGGAGATCATGACGTGGAGGCAAAGGAAACAAATATTTTAAATTATTCAAGCAATTTGATAACCTCTTAAGACTTTAATACATGTATCCTTATAAGCTATGAGAAATGGGGCGGTGGCCGGTGAGGGGTAGTGTTAGTAAGGGGAGGAGCCTTCTGTTTTGATATGTGGAATTTGGCCAAACACACCCATTATTCTCACATCACCTCTATCATTATATTGCTCATAAGAAAACAAGTTAAATTAATAAAAAGAAAACAACCATCTTTGTCTCCAAATTAAGTTTGTATGCCCGCTTCCTTTTTGTTCAAAATCTTAATGAATCTATCTTTTAGCTCAAGTTTCTCCCCACCTAAGAGGGTTATATATATTATAAGATTTAAGAAAAAAAAGGGAAAGATGAATGTTACCATTATCTTTTCTCAATCACACAATGAATAGTTCAGTATCTCTGAGTTAGATCACCAAATTCTTACAATTATTTTCCAACTATTGGAACTTTCTTTTACTATTGGAATGTGAGAAAGCGGTTGAGGTATTCCCCCACTTTTTCCCAAGGGGCCACACCACAAAGTGTTGATAACCTTTTCTTTATCAACTTATACTTTCTTTATAATTAAGATATACATATATTGTGCCACTGAATATGATGAACATCGGTCTTAGCATGTAAAAGTATCATGGAAGTCCCTATATTAAAAGTCAGATTACATTTTGCTTTTTCTACTTAAAAAATAGGCAAATTAGTCCTTATACATTAAATCAAACAGTAACATGTGTACCTCCTGCTGATGTATAGGAACCCAATTTTAACAATAAAAATAGATAGATTTTTTAATAGAAGGATCAACTTACTCTTTGAGGTAATGTACATAGGCTAGTTTACCCATTTTTTGAGTAAAGAGGGCAAAATGCAATTTGACTCTTAATATAAGGGCCTCCATGGTACTTTTACCATCCTAGCATGTAACCTTTGGGGACAGAATATAGTGTTCTACCTCTCCTCCTTTTTATATTTCTCAGTGTCAGATCAAGATTTGGGAGAGGGAGAAATCAATATTGTCAATCTTCTAGGAAACTATACTAGATTCAACATTTTACACAATATATTTAATTCGGACATATAGAAGGTGATGTTTCCTTGCACTGCAAGAAATTTGATGATTAGCTAGCAGCAAATGTTTTACGTAATGTTGCATATATTATCATATTGAGAAATATTTGTAATAATTTTAATATTATATATATATAGTTGTGGAAAATAATATGTAACAGAACACCTAAGTGTAACATAAAATTTCTATTTTGAATTAAAAAAAACATTTATAATACAAAAAATAGGGTTTTGCTTGTTATAATATATATGTTGCAACATTATTAGAGTCATTGAAAAGATATCATGCATGATGTTTTACATGAATAAAGTAATTGAAACCATAAGAAATTTAATGGTATGTCAAAATCTAAGCTAACTTGTTTGAATCACACTCTTTTCATATTTGCTTCTAACTTTCTTCTCAAAATTTATATTTGATGTTTCAATGACGACACAACGAGTATTTGGTATTGCTCCAAATGGCTCAAATCAATTCCATTTAAAGATTAGACTTGTTGTGTGTGTATCAATGAAAATTTAGTTTCAGCTCCCATATATATAGATTAGGGTAATTAATTTGATTTAGTCAAATTTTGGGTTATCAGATTCATCACTCACACCCTTGAAAATGGAATTGGGTGTCATAAAATCATATATATATATATATATAGCTTTCAAGCATTATTCACACACAAACATACATATATATATCGAAAGTAATTACATTAATAGAAGTTGGGTGGATGGCTTTTGCTTTTGCAAAAAGATTTAAGGAAAAAGGTTAAGATTATAAGGAAATTGCTTCATCTTTGGGGTTTAATTATCTCCTGAAAAACCTTATATATATTTACTCAAATATTATTGTATACACAGAAAAAAAATAATATTTTCTAGAGAAAGTGACATAAACCAAACATGACACTCTTAGAGAATTACACCAGCTTGAAAATGTCTGAAGAATATAATATATATACCATTTTTTCCAAATTAATGAAGCCAAAGTCTTTGAAAGAATCGAACAAATTAAGGCCAGAAATTAGAATCAAAGCAAAGAAAAAAGAACAAGGTGGAATTGGAGATATACATGCCCTTGTTTTTTATTCCACCCACCAACTATACCATAAATTAATTAACTTTTTTTCACATTCATGCATGCATATGCTTCCTTAGCGATTATTGTTATTATTTTTTTGCCGAGCTGAGTTTATTTTGTTGGGTTTTTTTTTTTTTTTTTTGGCCAAGTGTATAAAATTGTACTTGCATTATTTGCATGTGTAAGTCTGACGCGTGAACGTTATAAAAAAAATAAATGCGTCCCATTAAGTGCTTATATCAGTCCTCCTCTTAAAGAGAATCAAAAAAGTTGGTAAAATTGTTATAGAGACCCTTATATTTTGAGTTAGATTACATTTTATTTTGTTCACTTAAAAAGTAGATAAATTATTCTCTATATATTAGATTAAAGAATAAATTAATCCTTTCTGCTAAAATTTTATTAATTATTACTGTTAAAAACTAATGTTACTAGCAAAACAATTAAACTGTGACATGTGACATGCCACATGTACCTTATGCCGATGTACATATATTAGTTTTTAACAATAAAATTAAAAAAAAATTTAACAAAAAGATTAATTTAATCTTTAATCTAACTTATAATGATTAATTTATTTATTTTTTAATATAAAAATATAACTTTTAATATAACAACCTTAATAGTAATTTTACTGGAAAAAGTGATAGGTGAAAATTTAAAGGGTAAAGATCCAAACGGTGTGAGTTTCATGACCACCATTGCACGTCTCTCTGCTCTCACAATTCATTTCCACTAACCATTACCTTTTATATTATTACTTTATCTATCTTCTTTAGGGGAAACTATTTTATGAATAATTTTTAATATATTATTTATGTTCCTGTTCAATCAAAAGAGAATTTTTTATTTATTTATATGTATATTTGAATTAATTTTTTTTATAAAATAAGAAAAAAAATCTTAGAAAGTTATAAAAATAACGATTGAGTGAATGTATCACTCATAAATTTGTCTCTATCAATAAGACTACGAGATCTCTTCAGAGGAACGTCAAACACTTATATATTTGAATTAAACTTTCAAATTAAAAATGATGTATTATTTTTTAATTGAACAGAATCATGAATAATATAATTGAAAGAGTCTATAAAATAATTTCTCTTATTTAATTTCTTAAATAATAATTTCATCCACCTCTCTGCTAATTCCTTGGTGTTCCAAATTTCAAATGATATTTATATTCAAAACTTTGGAATTAGAATTTTTGGTGGCTATTTGCTAATTTTGAGTTTAATATTTAGGGTGAATTTTTGGAACTTTTATAAATTAACTTTTCAAGGAAAATTAAATCTTTATTTTTATTTTTATTTTATGGTTTAGTAAGAGAGAAAAAAAAAAAAAGGTTCAAAGTTGATTTTATGTGGAGGAAAAGTGAAGTACGTAGACATGGAAACGTAAGGCAGTACAAATGAAAATTACTTTTATTAAATATGTACCAAAAAAAGTACTTACAAGTACATCTTAGTTATAATTTTTCGTTTTCCTAAATAGCCGATTATTTTGGGAGTTTTTACAAAACATTTTTAAAGGAAAACCTTTAAAATAAGAAAGAAAAAAAACTACTGCCAAATTCACTAAATGAATTTTAATTAGACTGTCATTGATATCTTTTTTTACTTCTATACCGTTTTCATTTAGTTAAATTTTACTTATTATTGAATTATTTTTGTTTTTATTTTGTAATTTTTGAATTTTAAAATTCCTAAGGTAAACAAAAAACAATAATTGTTAGATTCTATTATTTTTAAAATATTATATGACAAACATATTATTTTACGTATAATGTAACGTCAGTTTACGAATTTCACATAATAATTCCAAAAAGGTCTCATAATTTTAATTTATAAATTTAACGATTATCATTTAAATTATTATCAAATTCAAGAAAATATATAGATTAAAAATGATCAAACTTGATAACCCGGACTAAATTCATAACTTATGCATAATATGAAACTTTTAACAAAATTTGACCTAACCAATTCAACTCTTACCATTTGGGTTAGAACTCAAAACGAATATGGCCTAAATCCATAATTTAGGCAGGAGTAATAACAAATTTTAACTTTTTTTGTTTTATTTATATTTACAAATTTGAATTTTAACAAAATATTTATGTATTATTGTCTACCAAAAAGGACAACTAAAAAATATATATCAAATCATTTATTTACTACCCTTGCTTTCTATTTAAAATTAATTAAAAACGAATTGAAGAAAAATTTTAATGTAACTAACCATTATAAAAAGGAAAATAAATGGCAGATATTTTTTTCCCAATAATTTTTAATCCTTTTTCCCTTTTTCTTTTAAGGAAAATATGGAAGAGGATCAATTATAAAATAATATCCGTATCAACAAGATTAGGTATCAAGAGTCTATCTAATTATATCTGGTCAATAACTTTTAAAGGAGCTGCATGGAACATTTTGAGATCGACGGGCAATTCCTTCATCAATCTAGCCAAAATATGAAGAGCAAAATTCACATCTTTTAGTATTTGTTTAATTTCCACACACCCATCACATCTGCATAGTTATTAAATTCTTAAAATCAAATCTCTGTTTGGTTGACCTTTGATGCCTCCCTAAATCTCCTTGATGACTAGAGCATAATCAATCTCGAGAATAACTATATCCCAATTAGCATCCGAAGGACATCATAGATAGTCTAAAATTTTGTTTACTCTACACTACATCTTTTAATGTTACATCCTATCCCCAGATCCATTTACCATACTCATCGAAAAAGCCAATCTTTAAGACGGAATGTGAGCTCCATCAACATTCAACTTAAAAGAACCAAGAGGTGATAGACTCTATACTTAATTCTTGATACGATTCATGGAGGAGTAACTAAAATTAGTTGACATTTGCTTAATAAATCTCACAGAATACCTTAAACGTTAAATACCAATTTATTATTATTATTAAATGTGGCACATGCATCACTTAGATTTCCCTTGCCTGTAACATGAAGAACCAAGGTAATATATATATATATATACATACATATCTATTAAGTTTTGAAGTGAGTTAATTAATGAGAAAGACAAAGGGGTCCAAACTTCAAACAAACAAATATATGGGGTCGACTGAACATACAGTGATGCTACAACCAAAAATATATATAAAAGAAATTTAATTTACCCTTTGACGACATATTGCTCCATAAATATTTATTTTTCCAACAATTTATTTTATGTTAATTTCGATGACATAAGGGTGATGAAATACATTGCCTTCATTTGACAATTTGCAAGGTCTTCTCTGTCTTCTTCTTTTTTTTCGAATTTCATCTTGTAATATACAGATTTTATTAGTATATGCCACAAATCGACCAATGTGGTTAAAAAATGCTTATGTCATCAAGAATTAGGTACCATAATTGAAAAGCACCATATTAGGTACCATAATTGAAAAGCACCATTCTTTTAAGCAATTACATTATATATATACATAAAGAGGTTTTTTTTTTTTTTTTTTTTTTTATATTCAACTTTAGGAGAAAAATGGCAAAAAAAATATTTTTTAGGTTAATAAAGTTGGTGATTAATTGGTCTTGTGCTGTAATGAAAGGGCAGCTTACAAGTAGAACAAATCTGAGTTCATTTTAGTTGTCTTTGCATCATAAGCAAATGCTAAAACCCATTATTTCTTTAATTATGTTTAATTAAGTTAATATTAGTTTGTTTACCCAAAATCGCTTTGTGGTGTCTGTGTTTTACATTTGCCTTCTTTTTCTTTTTTATTTAAAGAATAATTACTTCTTTAGCATAAGTATTCAGAATGATTATGTTTGATGCCCCTCAATATAGATTTTAAATACCATGTCGGTATGGGAAATATGGGCTTTGTACTTTATAAATTTTTAATTTACTCCAACATAGATTATATAGTGGGAAAAGGATGGGATTAAATTTAAATAAAAATTGGGTTGTAATTATGATAATGCTTAATATTTTTTATTTCGATTTTTTTAATTTGAGTAAATACACCATTAGTCACTAAATTATGAATAAATTTTTATTTTGATCATTTAATTAAAAAATTATAATTTGGTCACTAAACTATTCGAAATGTTTTCATATAAATCACTGAACTATTTAAAAGTTTTTATTTAAGCCACTAAACTAAAAAAAAGTTCCACCAACAAGCTCCGATGGATCAGTATCAATCGACGAGTAGAAGAACATACTTTAGATCTAAGCCGATCTGACAATCAGTGTTGGAGATCAGAGAAAAAAATAGCTCGAATTTTATTTTGTAAATTCGTGACATCTAAAGCCATTTTAATGAAAAAAATAAACTATAAAAGTGAAGGGGAAAAAAAGTTTTCGATTGGTGTAGACAATGCAAATAGAGAAAGTCATATAAAATTAATTTTAACAGCCAGTGAATTAAATAAAAAAAATTGAAATTTCAGTGACTAAATTGTAACTTTTTTAGTTAAAAAGACTAAAACGAAAATTTATATAAAATTTAGTGATTAATAGTATAATTTTACCCTGAAATTTTAAAGGGGTAATCAGACTCATTACAAGGAACTGACAAAAAAGCTCTAAAAATATTGCAAAAATCTTAATTGCAGTTGACTGGCAAAAACTGAAAGTGAAATGGGCTGATCCAAACCCTTCTCTGAAACCAGTAAAAGTCATTATTCCTGAAAGTTGGTCCCGAAATTCGCCCCTAAATGAGGGCTAAAGTGTCAGAGTATAGCTGCCATAAAGGAAAAGGGCAAACCAAAGCTAAAAATTATATATATATTGGTAATATAGCCCTATGGCTATACCAATATACAGATACTGACCACTGCACAGTGAACCTCTACTATATATGATTTTGAAAATTTATTGTTCTATGTTGGATTAAGGGACCACTGTTTCAATATTTATGACTTTTGTTCTTTAACCAAACTTGCTCGACATTCATTATGGATGGTGCAACATTTTTTTTTTTTGGATTTTTAAAATATATTGATTTTCCATTGCATACCAATATTGTGAATTTTGTTTGGGTGGGGCACTAAAGATTTGGAAGAAAATTTTCAAATATTTGGAGTTGAGTTTAAAATTATGACTTAGCATTATGTGGAAAATTTTCAAAGTTTTAACTTTATTTAAAAATTTGTCCTTCAAAATAAAATGCAAAAGAAAGAAAAGGAAAATTGGCTTCAATGATTTAATTTTTGTATTTTAATTATTTTAGTTTTGAGATTTTAATCTTGATCTTAGCAGTAATTATTAAATTAATTAAGTAAAAATCTTATATAACAAACATATTATACTTACAAAAAAAATTATTTTATTTAGTTAATGAATTTAACGGCTATTGTTTAAATTAGAATTACAATTTTAAAATTTAAAAAAGTAAAAATAATGAAATTGGAAAATATGAATTCAATACTCTAACTTACACATATTACATGATTAATAAAATATTTTGACACGAATGAACTTAATTGCTATTATTTTGGTCAAAATTAAAATTTTAAATTTTAAAAATATAATAATTAAATCTATAATTTATATATAATATAAAAATTAAATATACTATTTACAAATAATAAAATAACTAATAACAGAATTTGAGTTAATCTTTTCCACATAACATATTCCTTAAATTCCATTTTCACTCCACAATTGAGGATTGTGGTGTATCTAAAATCCAAAGAGAAGTTAAAAAACAACTCTTTATTAGTGAGTGGCAAATTGAAAACATACTATATAACCATTCTTCATTAAAAAATGATAAATAATCTTGGATTTTTTTTAAAAAAAAAAAGAGGGCTAAAACCAATATATATGTGAAAACAAATATTGTTAAAAGTGATATATATATATATATATATATATATATATAAAAATAGAATCCCATACGAATGGGACCTAGAGTGGATTAGATATGACACTGAAAGTGTGCCCACAATGAATGTAGAGAGCTGAAGAAGTTTGGTTTTGCAGTAAAAGTTTTGATTCTTCCGCGGCAAATGCAAAAGCCCCCACTCCTATCGTATGTTATCGCTTCCCTCATTTCCCCTTTTTTCTTGTGAGTGCCATTATACCTCCAAACAAGAGATGCCATTGTCCTTTCATCACTCTCTTAAATTATTGCACCATCCCCTTACCCAGCTCCTTCCTAGCTACTCACTTTATCATCAAGTATAATATCCATTCTTTTTACGCATCAAAATGAGAATCGAACTTTGGTATTTAACGAATACTTAATCAATTGAATCAAAATTCCATAGCATGGAGAATAAGCCTAAAATAGTTTCAAGTATCCCCCCACAATCCCTTTACCTCTTCTTGTGTGGGTTTAAATTAGCTTGGAAATTGTTTATTTTCTAAGTCACTCTCTCTCTCTCTCTCTCTCTGTCTTTCCCCTTGACAATAATCTCATCAACCAATTAAAGATGGGTGATCCAATTAGCTTGAGTTAGGTGTCAATTCATGACAATAAACATTAGATCACTAATCCTCCATTTCCTCTCATTGTTAGTTCATAACAAACCCATGAATAATAAGATAATATACTATATTGTTTTATTGCATGTTATGCTGATCTTGTAATTATTGTGGTAGGTTATAGATTACTAGCACTTATTCAAAACTTTTTCATCCCTTTTAATAAAGTTACATCCAATTACCCATGTTTAGAATTCAATGAAAAGAAAAATGAAATTCATTTTACTTTTGGTGAAGGCATTAGGTTTTAAAAGCAAAGGTAGATCACTAAATTAATTAAGAGTGAAGGGTTAATTATTGCACATATAGGGACAAATAAAATAAGGGAGAATATATATAGTCGAAGGGTTGAAAATATTTGTAGGATGGAATTGGGCAGTGATTTAGATGGTGAAGAAAGGCATGGAGTAGTGGGTAAGACTGTTGGGAAGTGGTGGAGTTGATGGTGCCAAATGCCAATGTAAAAAGGAAACAATGCCCAAGGAATTATATTTGTTAAGTGCAAAGAAAGTATGGGAAAGGGAGGAAAATAAACAAGAAAACCTTTATTTATTTAATAAAAAAAATAAATTAGTTTTTGTGTGGGACAAGGGGAAAATGAATGGGAATGGTTGAATCAGCATTAAAGAAAGTAAAGTTGGCATTGTCTTGAAGCCAAGAAAATGTGCCTGATTTCATGATACTTCTTGGAAATGATTATTCACATCAAAGCTTGCCAAGTTTTTATCCCATGAATACCACAATACAGAAACTGCCTCCATTTTAATATTCATACGGGGAGCTGTTTAAGGGGTAGATCTAAACCGTTGTTAATAGAAAATTTTGAATTTAGGTTCTTAGTCATGTCAGTCCATCTTCTATTTTAATATTAATTGTAGATGATTCTACTTAAATTTAGGTGGATTTGATGAAATTCTCTGCATCATTAATGAGTCAAAAAGTGTTGATTGGTTGTAAAAAAAAGGGGTTTAGAGTAAATTTGAACCTACTACAAAAATATATAACAAAACAAGGTGTGAGGTCTCAATTTGATTTAATGAAGACATTGGTTTCATATAATTCCATACAAATCAAACCGGTTGGCTTCGATTAAGTCTTCAGTAACCTCGAAAGCCCCATTTTATCTGTAACTCTATATTTCCTGCATATTAAAAACAATAAACAAAAATCTTATTCTAATGGTATGTATGAGTATTAATATCACTCAATTAATTTTTCATTGCATTAATAATTTTATTTCGTAATTTAAACATACAAACCGACACCGTACTGTTGAGAATGAGTAATGAGTTGGACTTGAGATGCAAATGCCGTGCAGCTCAGTGTTACTACGAGGTAGAGACTATTGAGAGAACAATTGAAATTTTCATTTTTATTTTGTAATCTTTCACCTCCTGATTTCAATTAAATAAATATTTTTAATATTAATAAAATTTAAAAATAGGAAGCTTTTTACTAATAGACCAAACAAAGGTAAGAATAAAAAAGAAAAACCCATAGGAATATTAAGATGATTGGATGATAATGAGTAGCCGACTATGGTGACCAAAGGGCAAATACAAATATACAACATCCGAGTGATTCCCAAGCACTCTCCTTCACATTTTCCCTTTTTTTTTTTTTTTTTTTTTTCTTTTGTAAATCCAATGCCTTCTTTTTAGCCTTTCATTGTCACTTCCTCCATCAATTAAAGTTAAAATACCCTTCTTGGTTTTGGAGAAGATCACCCATTCCAGAGTATCTTTTGTTTTTACACAGATTTTCATTTTTCTTTTACATTACCTAGGCTGTATGTATAAACTTTCTGCTAAATAAATAAAAATTGGGGTTATATTTCTGTTCCTAAAAATGAAAATGAGTGTTTCTTTAATGGAATCGGATTAATTGCTTGATATAATATATTGAATTGATAGAGATCTCCACTAATATATTGAGAAATTTGTAATGATTTTATTGTGTTTAAAAATTATATCATAAGTGTTGGGAGACTATGACATGGCCGTGTTTAAAGAAACTCGTGATTTAACACCAACATTTTGATCACAACAAAATAAAGAAAACCCAACCAACACCCCACCCCAAATCAATTAGGTTAGTGATGATATATCTATCTTCCATTTTCTTTTCTCTCATAATTGAAATTAGGTGATTTTTCTTGAAATCGAAATCAAACTCTCTTGCACTGAATCAATATAATTGAAATTCAAAGTTTGAATCCTATTAAAGAAAATAGAAAAAATTTGGCTGAGTTTTTAACTCTCTCTCAAACGGGGAAAAATATAAAATATTGACAAGTAAAAGTTGAAAATGGGTAGGAAAATAAAAATGGAAAATGTGGAAATGTAAAAAATAGAGAGAAAATGAAAAAGAAAGGCTGACGAAAATACAGATGGATGGGCCATCTATAAGCAAACATAACCAATCCCAGCGGTAGCGGTAGCGGCACAGACCTGCAGTCCCCTCTACTGCTCTGCCCTCACCAACTTTCAACTTACTACTTAATACATATATATATATGTATATATTCCTTTTACCAATGTTATTTTTTTTCCTAATTGAATGGGTTTTAATTAAAAATGTTATTAGTAATTAGTGATTTAATTAGGAATAACAATAAAGGGGAAAAGAGTATTAAGTGGGAAGTGTGAAATTGAAATGAAAGACAAACAGGAGAGGGTGAGAGTGAGAAGTAAAGCCAAACCCCACGCGAAGAACAAGCGAAAGCAAAGCCCACCAAAAAAAAAAAAAAAAGAAAAGAAGAAAGAGCAGAATAAGGTGTCCCTCTCTTGGACTGATTCTTTTTCATTTCCATTTCCATCTCTCTTCTCCCTATATATCAAAAGAAAAGAAACCATATCAAACAAAGGCAAAGGCAAAGGCAAAGGCAAAGGCAAAATGTTGTTGGTGAGAAACCAAATTAAAGAAACAAGAAAATTAGAAGAAGGGTGATCTATTCCCTTGTTGTTGATCAGCTTTTATCATCCATTCTTTGATTGCTTCATTCTTTCTTTCTTTCTTTCTTATCTTCTTCAAACTTGATTGCTTTCCCTTCACAATCACATTGCTGTAATGGCCGTTCAAGCTCAGTATCCTTCCAATGTCCTCCTCTTAAACAGGTTTGTCTTTTTATCTTTCTGCCTCTTCATCATGATTTCTCATCTATTTATTTATCTTTTCTGGGGTATATATATATATATTTTTTATAGAAGTGGACAAGAAGGGCATGAGTTTTCGTTGCAACAACAAGGGGGAGGGGTTTATGTTGATCAATCCCATATGTTCTTTAACAGCAACAACAACAATAATAATCCAAGGAAAAGAGGAAGAGAAATGGCAGCGGTAGCAACAACAGCGCCCATGAATTCATTTTCTTTGCAAACGCAACCGCCTCAATTCATAGAGCTTTCTCAACTCCAAAGACCAAATGTAGTCTCCACTGGGCTCCGCTTATCTTTTGGCGACCAACAACACTTGCACCAAAACCAAAACCAAAACCAAAGTTATGAACACCAACATCAAAATCTCGTTTCCAGCTCCACTGCTTTTCTGTCTATAATATCTGATGAATTGGCTACCCAAATCAAACGCCAGAGAGAAGAACTAGACCAATTTCTTCAAGCCCAGGTACCAGATTTTTCTTTCTTGAATTGGTTTTCTTTTGTTAGGGAAAAATGTAGTGACATTTTATTTGGGGGGGGGTGTTCGTTTGTTATGGATTAAAGGGGGAGGCATTGCGGCGTACGTTAGCGGAGAAAAGGCATAGGCACTTCCGTGCGCTACTGGGGGCAGCGGAAGAATCGGTGGCGAGGAGATTAAGGGATAAAGAAGCGGAAGTTGAGAAAGCAAAGCGGCGGAACGCAGAGTTGGAGGCACGCGTGGCGCAACTTAACGTGGAGGCGCAGGTTTGGCAGGCGAAAGCCAGGGCTCAGGAGGCTACGGCGGCTTCATTACAAGCGCAGCTTCAACAAGCTATAATGAGCGGAGGGGCTGCCGCCTCGATGCACGACAGCAGGAGAGGGGAGGAGGGGGTGAAGTGCGGTGAAGGGCAAGCGGTGGACGCAGAGTCGGCTTACGTGGACCCGGACCGGGTGGTGGCTTCATGGGGTCCGGCATGCAAGGCGTGTCGGAAACGTCTGGCGTCGGTGGTGCTGCTGCCGTGTCGGCATCTATGCTTGTGTACAGAGTGTGATCGAGTGGCGCAAGCCTGCCCGCTTTGCCTCACCGCCAGGAATTCTAGCGTCGAGGCTTTTCTTTCTTGAATTTTTTTTTTTAAAGTCCAGATTAAAAAAAAGGGGAAAAACAATTTGGAAAAAAGAAAGAAAATCAAATAGTATAAACCTTGATTATAATAATAAGTTTTACATTTTTAATCAAAGTTTATATTTGGTTCATAAAGAAATTTCAATAAATCAAGATAAATTTTTTTGTATATGAACAAATGGTAGAACAAGTTCAGAGGTTATACATATATAGAATATCACTAATTCCCAAACTAAAACCAAAAGAATATTCAAAATGTCAACCATTACAAAAATAATTAATTTAAATTTTTTACATTCCAAACTTAATTATCTTCTTGTTTTTTTTTCATTTTTCTTCAATATGTTGGGAACGCGATAAATAATATTTAGAAACATTAAGAAGTCAAAACGAGTAAAATGTATAATTAATAAGGTTAAACTATACTATTAGTCCTTGTGCTATGCGTAAGATTAAATTTATAAAATTAAGTTATGTTTTATTTTTAAAAAATTTATGCAGCAAATAAATTATCACATATGTAATGTTATATCTAAGAGAAGGGGAGAAAAGTTTTGAGGGGTTGGGGAAGGGAAGTAAAAGACTTTGATAAAATTTTGAGTCAAATCAAATTTTGCCCATTCTTGATGATATCACCTTGCTATTGGATTAAGATCTACATATTACTTAAAAAAGGACTACAAACTAATTTAATGGTGGTTGTTTACATCAATACTAAAACTTTGAAGTTCAAAAAGTATAGGGATTAAGAATGATCGAATTGGATAACATGGACTGAATCTAGAATCTTATGCATAGTACAAACTAATGATAGAATTTAATCAAATCACTGTTTCAGTCAAGACTAATATTAAAAATTTGAAAATATAGGAGCTAAAATCAATCAATTCAAAAAATACATAGACTAACATTGACCAAATTAGAGTACAAGGATTAAATTTATAATTTCTGCAAAGAACAGGGACTAATAATAAAATTTGACCAAACAATAACACATGATTCAAAATTGAAGCACAATCGTGGATGAAATCACTGTAGTCTGTGGGAGTGGCAAGGCATCAAAGATTAAGTTCGAGTCCGATGCCACCCAGTCCTTCAAATTTGTTGTAATAAAAAAGGATTAAAATCTACAATTAGATCATCCAGCATAGGTAATTTGTAGATTTAGTATTTATTTTTTAATATTATTAATTTTTGTCCATATATTTTTCAAATAATAACAGTTAAATTTATTAAATTGAATTATATTTATTTTAAAATATTATGTTACAAATTTAGTTATATATGTAATGATATGTTAAGTTATCAGTTTAACGTTAAAAATAACAAATTGAGAATATCAACTAAATTCATCACTTCCATCAAGGGCAAATCTAAAAATATTTTTAGGGGTCGAAAAGAATTTTGAAAAATCAAAACATAATTTTATAATATATTAATTTATTATTTCATCATTTTTGAAGGGATTAAACATATTCTTTTTCATTTTTAGGGGTCAAAGTTAATTTTATCGTTAATTAATTTTTGATTTAATCATCTTATCGAAAACTTAGATAGCAGTTTTTCATTTGAAGAGGGTCCAAGGCCCTACATGCCTCCTTCAGATTTACCTTGGACTTACAAATGTACGAGACTAATAGCAGAATTTCACTTAATGAATTTAATTACTACGATTTGAATCATGATAAAAATTTTAAAAATATATATAAACTAAAATTAACCGAATTAAAGTGGTAGATATTAAATCTGCAAAGTAAAAAGATTAACAACAAATTTTGATAGTCAACGAGGAGATCTTGATTCTGTTAACAAAGGCAAAGATCCTAGATATTAAATATTCAAATTTGAGATCCGCCATATATAATTATATACGTAGATGTTCGAATTCTACCATAGATATGTAGGGTTTAGATCGAATTGTACCAATTCTTAATATGTTATACTTGTAATTATTTAATTCTTTGTATTTTACTTGATAAAAATAAAATATTGAAGCACCATGGTATGATGGGATCCAATTGAAAGAAGAGAAGAGAGGAGTGGTGTCAGTCCATGTGTTGCTGAGCTAGCTGCTCAATGTCTCCATTACACACATCAACTACCACTATATATGATAATGCCTTTCATTATTGCCTTTTGGAGGCAAAACCCTCAAATCCATACATATAAATAATATTTGCCAGTATTACTGTAGCTTTCTAAGAGGGAGGAATTTGTGTAAAAAATTACTGCTGGATGAATTAAAAGTTAAAAAGAGTAAATGTAATTAACCATATGCAAAATTGCGGATGCAGTCCCTTCTTTTCATTTGAAGTTGAAGTGTATGCCATGCAACCACAGTGCTCCAACATTAAAGGTAATGATGTACATTAATTACATTCTATAAACTGCTTGTGAAATTTAAGAAAGAAGGAAAAGTATTTTTTTTATTTATTTAATTTTTAAAATATATATATTGTGGAGTTCTAAATTTATAGTAGCAGTAGATCACACAAAAATCGTATACATGGACAATTGATAATGCAGAAGAATAGTTTAGATAGTTACATATCTTAAAATTAGAGGTACCATTACATGAACTATATAAGATATTAACCCAAATAAAATCAATAAAAGTTAATTGATTTAGTTTCAAGCTAAACCTGTTAAGGAATTGGAGGGAATCAGGATTCATTTCTTCAATAACCTTCTCTAATCTAAT
This sequence comes from Gossypium longicalyx, assembly GCA_025698465.1. Classification (NCBI taxonomy): domain Eukaryota; kingdom Viridiplantae; phylum Streptophyta; class Magnoliopsida; order Malvales; family Malvaceae; genus Gossypium; species Gossypium longicalyx. Next base: position 5,489,608 of record CM047006.1, on the reverse strand, counting down.
AATTAGGCAACACCTCCCCGTTAAAATTTTACACAACTCTTCTTCGTATATTTAATATTTAATCCCTTTACTTCTCAAATTTTAAATTTTAGATCCAATTGTTAACATAATCAAAGTTTCTTTTTATTAAATTCACTGATATAACATTTTGAATAATACAATACTCGTTTGGTAGATATGTAACAAAAATAATAACATTACAATGAACCTAAATTTAACATAAAAATTTTAACAGTGTTACGTGTTAACAATTAGACTTATATTTTTTACATCCGAAAAGTAGGGTTGATAAATTCTTTAAAATAAAAATAGGGGTTAAATTTCAAATGTGGAAAAAATTCCAAGTATCTCTTTTTGGCCTTTGAAATTCTTGCAGAGCAGATTCTTTCTTGCAATATGATGAACTTATGATAGACCCAAACTTTTACCTTATTACCAACTACTGCATATATATATGAGAATTATCAAAGTGAATTTGATATTTTGGAAGTAATTAAACTTTGAATATAATAACGAAGCTAAGTGCAGTTTAAGATTGGATCAGAGGCAACTTTGACTGCGTATCTAACAAGCAGAAGATAAGCTGGAATCTGGTTGTGCCTCATCACATGCCCATCACATTGTATTGTCCGATGCAAAATGGGAGTATTTTTCAAAGCTGTTTGAACTTTGAAGTGAATAAAAGAGAAAATTTTAATTAATCAATTAATTCCCCTCAACTACACCAAAAAACAAGTTTCCTTTGCCTTGATTTTTCACTACTTTGAACACCCCCTTCTTTACTTTTTATCCATATGATTCCAACTTGTTGTGAATGAAACTCAAGGGCGGTCAAATGGGGGCAAAACGTAGAGGACAATGAAATTATAAGAGTTGCAGCAGTGCCCCCCCAACCCCAATGCCTTGTTAAAGAGGGCTACATGGTCCTCACTCAACAACCACACCCCTGCAAAATGATAAAAAAGACTTGATATATTACAAAGCCTAGTGAGTGACCCAGCTCATTGAAATATAGGCAGTCCATGAAAGGAACACACATACCTCGTTTTCAATTAATTTTTATTTTTATTTATTGAAGTGGGAACGCAAAAAAATTTGTCCCTTGTTCTGGACGGTTTTGATCACTATATATGAAATGTCATTGGCATCGTTTGTCCCATTCTTGTTGTCATAAACCAGCACAGTCATCTTTGATGGAGTAAATGGACTTTTCTATTGTTTCGTTTTTGCTGTAAATATGCAAGGAAAATATATACGAAGCTTCTTCCTTTTTTTATTAAAGCAACTAAACGAGTACAAGCTGTATTGCTATTGGGATACGATGCTCAATGGGGATGGCAGTTTGACAAAAAACAGGGACACGAAGGAACGATTCATTTTGCATATTTTGGAACCCTTTATGACTAAGGATGCATGCTTTTCAGTACAGAATTTGGCACTTTACTTTAATTTTGTTAGCTGTGGGGAAACCCCATTTACGGATTTAAACTTTCAAGACCTCACCAACGAAAACGTACGTTTACCACTCAAGGTTCAACGTTATTATTCCACGTACAATGGCTCACTAACAATAAGCACACAACAGCCCTATTTTTACCTATAACTAGCCATAACACCTTCTAAACCCTTAAATAGGAGGATAAATGTGTTTCAGCGCACTTGAACTCATACCAGGGACTGTAACACCCCTCGCCCGACCCGATTGCCGGGTCTGAGCTACGAAATGTTACAATCGTTGCCGGAACAACTACCGTCAAATTTACAATAAATAAATCCTCCAAACATTCAACCATATCTTAAACACATTCACATTTTAAAGCACAATTAAATCTGAGCCTTAATCGAGTTTACGAAAACTTTTTTATTGACTCGAGCATGAAATAGGATCAAATTGTAAAGTTTCAAAATCTTAAGGCCGACGTCGTGACGTCACTTCCTCCACGTCGAGACATCACCAAACAGTTTGTCACATTGTGACCTCAGGCCACTCGATGTCGCGATGTGACACATTGTCGACCGACGTTGCGACGAGGAAGGTTGCTCTTTCGGACGTGGACTATATTTTTGATAAAAATAAACCATTTGGTATCTATTTCAAGTCTTCCAACCAAACTATACCAATTATGCAATAAGTATTGACTTAACTCAAAACATGCCAAACAAGCTCAATAACTAATCCAATCTTTAAACTAATCATTCAATTCAAAATCATCAACTAAGTTTAAACATTTCAATACCATTAGGGCATACCAATTCAACAATCCATTCACTAACATTACATGTACCAAGTCAATTCATGAACATGACTTTTCTTGTCCCATATATCCTGAAGTATGTCAACCATAATATGCCATTTTATTAGGTATCAACCATTGCTAAATCAAGCATATTAAACCATATATCAAGACAACATCTGCTTACATATACCAAGTTCATAACATAATAATTTTTACACATTAAAACACCTAGACACATGCCACAACATTAAGGGTCCAAAACGATTTAATATCTATTGATTCAGTGATAGAATAGTGTGAGCTTTTACTTGGTCCGGCTTGACGCGTTCCATGAGAAGATGATCTAAAAAAAGAAGGGAAAACAGACGGGGTAAACATATACAATGCTTAGTAAGTTTATATATATTAAACAACTTACCTCAATTTAAAATTTAATAAAACAATCTATTTAACTTGACAAGTTGGCAACCATATAACAACAAGGTGAGCTTAGCATATAAATCAACTATAATATGATTTAAACATATACCAATTCAATTCATTTCAAAATCAATATCTCCGTATCATACTCTTATTCAATTCCACATTTATTCATTCAAACATCAATCACATGTTAATTGATTTCTATTTTTCTTTTCGTTAGTTATTTAGCCCGATGAACTCTAGTAAACGTATTTTGCTACATAGGTATCTTTAGTACAATAATTGCTCACCCAAGGTGAATACATATTCATGTTAGGTTACTAAGCCTTTAATGACACGCTCAATTGTTTGGCCAAGCTGAAAATATACTGTAAGGTCCAGGCTAAACCTATAACATAACATCAGGTTACCAGTCTAGGCTAAATCTATAAAATGACATCAAGTTAGCAATCCAGGCTAAACATGTGTCACATATAGCTTCGAGTCCGCAACAAATGCAAAATCTCGGTTATCATCGGTAAACAATCCGTACAAATGTGTACAAAACCTTTACTAAGTTCACCAGGACATTTTCAACACACACATACATTCCATTACAATTTAGTCTAAATCTCACATTTTGTACCAAATCACAAACAATCCAAATTTTAACCAAACATACACATATTCATAATCCAAATACATAACAATTTAATACAATCATGCCATATAAACTTTCCTGGTCAAAACAACAAATAACTGAATCTTTAAGGATTAATCAATAATTTTATCTTTTCCACAATTATCTCCGGTTTGGTTCAATTCCTAACCTATACAATTATTAAATTTGATTTATCAACATCAAACACTTTTATATCATCCCATAATATGAATGACCCGGTTTAATTTCATTTTTCGAATGCCCATAAGTTTTGCATTTTATTCAATTTAGTCTCTAAAACTAAAATAACAATCTTTCAATTTTCAACTTCAATTTTGAAATCGATCTCAATTACATCTTTTTACGACCTTCTACTATCAAAAATTATAGAAATTTCACATTAAATACTTAATTTTTACACTTTGGTCCTTTTAGACAAAACTAAAAATTTATGCTTTACAATCTAGTCATTTTTCACTTCTAAGCTTAAAATCTATCAATTTAAAACTTATTTCTTCAAGAAATTATCAATGGCAACTTTTAAAAACGTTAACAGTTTTACAAATTGGTACATGAGTTGATTAAATCAAGTTCCAATGACCTCAAAAACATAAAAATTACAAGAAAAAAAAAACTAAATTGAACTTACCTATTAAAAACCGAATAGCTTGAACTTCACTTAGGTTTTCCTTTCTTTATTATTTTAGCTTTTATACTTGTAATTAAAGTTTAATTAATCATAATAATGAATTAAATCTTAATTAACTAAACAATTAACTAAGTGGATTTTGAATACCATCCACCACCGTTTGAATAATTTAAAATGTTCTATTTACTCAATTGGTCCTTTGGTTATCTAAAAATCTATAACAATAAACTTTTACAATTTAATTTAATTATTAATTCGACAAAACTAAGGGACCAAACTTTAATAAACTTTAACACTAACCTCGTAAATATATTAAATATAATATTTAAGGACTTGTACTACGAAAATGGATTCCAAAACTATCGTTTCTAACACCACTGAAAATCGAGCTATTACAAGGTGGAGCTAAAGGCTGACAGGGGCCTCGACCCCCTAAAATGAAAAAAAAAATTGATTTAGGCCCTTTAGAATTGATAAAATTTTAAATTAGTAATAGTAAAATTACACTTTGACTCCCAAAAAATGATTTAAAAAATTAATTTAATCTTTTAAAACTTATAAAGATATAGACCATTAAAATGGTGAAATTGTATTTTTATTGTCATAAAAAATATACAATTTAATTTCACCCCAACATAAATTTTTCTACTTTACCCCTAGTTCATTTTCTCTTGCACTAATAACAATATTGATACCGATTGAATTAATACTCTATCAATAAAATAAAAAAGAGTTCAAATTACATAAAATCTTATGTTATAGATAAGTATAAATCTTAATTATTAATATAATTCAATTTATACTGTTAATCTTAAACTCAAATCGTTGAGCCACAATTGTATTATAAATCATTTAATAATCAAATGCACTGAGAACATTTATTCTAATTAATTTCTATGGTTTACTCGGTAATATTTCAATTTCTTTAACACTATGTTATATATATATAGTATTTTTTATGTCGAAATTTATGTCTTTTTTTTTCAATGATGTCATTTTCAAGAATTAAACTTTTATTCTCTTTGATAAATAACATGTCTTATTATTAATCTTGATAGTAACTATGTAAAAAGTTATAACTTTGAATATAAAAGGCTTATCAGCTAGAGCTAGCCTAATTAGCCTTTGGGCCAAAAGGATAGGCCATTATGGTGAATTTCGTGCGTACTTTTAAGAACCACTTGCTTTGAAAAATGGGCTCTTCGTGAATCAAAGTGGCTGTGGGCTTCACCACATGCCTAATCAAAAGCAAAAAACAAGAGAGAGACAGTTTTTTTTTTTTTTTGGCTTTATTCTTGTCCCGTTGTTATGCTTTATTGAAGAACAGAAGCAAAAGGCGCCCCCCAAACTCAAAACATACTTCCAAAAATAATACTTAAAATAATCAAGCTTAATTAAAAATAAACCCTTACTTTTACATATTATATATAAGAGTCCTTAAAAAAGCAGGCCCACAAATTAAAATATTGCAAGAAAACAAGAGGCAAAAGGACTTACTTTCGGATGCCACCTTAAAGTTCTACAAAACAAAGAAAAATGAATAAACCAAAAGAACAATGAAAGTGAAAAAAGAATAGCTTCACGTTTCAGAACATGCCTGGTGCATTGGAAGCACACGTGGGACTATTATATCGTTCCACGTGGTTAGATCTTTGTCGTTGTTAGAGCCTAGAATCAGATTTTTTACACTCTACAACTAATAAATCACGTGCCTAAATGTTTAACCACTACCTTACTATTATACTGTTTTATTTTATTATTTTTAGATTTTGTATGTTGATTGTTATATATTTATAATAATAAGTTTATCCTAAATTTTATAATTAAATAAAAAATAAAAATTAAATTAATAAAATTAAAAGGTGTATAACAGATGCATATATTATTGTAATTATTTATATTTTATTTTACATTCTTTCACATAATTAATTATAAAAATTATAAATCTAACAAGTTCAATTAATCAATATGAGTTATCAAATTAAATTCATTAATTTATACCAGGTTATTAAATTTAAATAATCAATTTATAAGTTTATAATGTTTTAAATTTATAGTAGAATATTTAATTAAGAAACTTAATAGTTTCTTGAATTCCGCTTATTAAAGATTATTTTTAATTAATAAAATATGATTATTATAGTTCTTCACGTGAAATTTAATCATTTTAGTGAAATAACATTTTAATTAAGATAATTTTCATTTAATAAATGATAATTAATAGGTTTGCTTATAAGAGATAACTATAATTTTATTTAAAAATTTAGACTATATGTTGTTATAAAGAACCGGTCTAATAAATAGTGTATTTCATAACTATGAATGTTAATAATATAAGTGAAAAGTTGTTATAGAGAAATAAAATAAAACATAAAAAAATCATTTCTTCTAGAAACTTGACTGTTATATCGGATGATTGTTATATAGAGGGCGGACTATATATGAAAAGTCTATTAACAATTCCAACAAAGGTGTTGTTTCATGAACCGAAAAATTAAGTGCTAAAAAGTTAGATATTGAATTTAAATAACATAATTTGGTTGGTATATTTCTTAAAATTAAATATAAAAATATGATTAAACTATTTCATAAATGTAATTTTTAAAATTTTAAAGGTAAAATAAATAAAAAGAATTGAAAATTTTTTTCTCTATTTTTTCCCATTTATTGTATATGATTTTTATAAAATAATATGCATATATATTTTTAATTGTATATGATTTTTATTTAAAAAAAAGTCAATGTAAATATTTGTTTTACACCAGACCATGATTATGCATATTTTTCTTCTAAAATTTAGTAACATTGATGCGTTAAATGAAAAAACTCAACTGATAGTTTAATAATCTGTATAAGTTTTCCATTATATGTAAACTCTAATAAGAGAAAGAAGCACTGTGTTTATTTAATATGCAATTTTTCCTTGATTTCTTGGAAATAAATTTAGTAATTTATAAAACCATGCATCATTGATTGAACAATACGTTTTAATTTTTTTTTTAGTACAAAACATTATTGATTATTGACTTTTCAATAAATGTTAATAAATAAATAAATAAATAAAAAGCATACAAGTCAACTTTACTATTTTTTTTTCTCCTGAAAGAGACATTGGGAATTGATTGAGAAGCACTACATTTGTCACTAATAATTATTTTTATATGACAGAGAATCTTCTACCAAAAAATATCATTTCAATTTTAAATAACTTAAAGAATCTTCTACCAAAAAATATCATTTCAATTTTAAATAACTTAATTGTGTACTTTTAAATAAAAGAAGTATTATTTTTCATTATGTTTAATGTACGAGTTAGTAGTAAATTAATTTTAATCGGTAATTTTTAATTAGTTACATGACTTATTTTAAGAAAAGTTATTAAATTTAAGAGTTAATCTATATATTAAACCTTTAAAAATTAATAATATTAATCATAAAAACTGACTTGTGTAACGGATGTTAACCTTGAGATCAATGATCCAAATAAAATATTAATGGCCAATTTAAGAAAAATTGTCACATTTAACAGCTAATTTATATAGAAAAGTAAAGATTTCACTATGCACCTCCTTTAGTTTCACGCTTAAAACAAAATAAGGGATAATAATAATAATATCTAAAAATAAAAGGAAAATATTTGATGTATTATCACTACATAAGTCTTACAAATAGAGGTGTTCTTGGGCTAGGTTGGGCCCAACTAAAAAATTAGACCCATTTGCTAGGTTCGAGCCTAGCTTGGCCCGAAAAATGAGCTTAAAATTTTACTCAAACCTAGCTCGAATAAAAATACTAAAACTAAGGCTCGGCCCGACCCGGCCGTATTAATTTTTTATATTATTTTTATATAATTTTAAAATATATATAATACATCAAAAATACTAAAAAATTTAAAATAAATAATTTCCAACAAATTAAAAATAAAATTTTAAAAATATGTATACTTAAACAACACTAAGATAGATGCAACTTAACAAGCAAATGCCTTTAAAATAATAACAAAACTAACAATTGCCTCTAAAATAATAACAAAATTAGCAATAAAACAAGTTTTATACAATATTCAAACAATAATATCAAAATAGTAGTACAATAATAGTAAAATGACAGCAAAATAAGGAGAAAACAACAAAAAAATAACATTAAAAAATCAAATTTTTTTTGTCTTTTAATGAATTCGGGCTCAAGGCCAAAAATGCCTTACCCGAGGCTCAACCCGTTTTTTAACAAATCTTATTTTTTGTCCAAGCCCGTTTTTCGGGCGTATATTTTTACTCAAACACTCCCACATTTCGAGCCCGGGTAGCCCGACCTATGAACAGGTCTACTCACGGGCTATTAGTGAATAATAATATAATATTTTATCAATAAATAAAAATATTAATATTTCATTTAATCTTAATTAGGTAATAATTAATTATAAATAATTATTAAAATCCTAAACTTAAACCCTTAAATCCAATATTCTAAATTCGAGAGTTATTAATAATTATTTATAATAATTACGATTAATGTTTAATTATGTTTAAAAAATTATTATAATTTATTTACAAGTCTTCTATATTTTTTGTTTTATTTAATAATGATGTGTTGTGTTATTATTCATTGATGATACATGAAACTTATACACCACAGAAAAAGAGGCAAACTTAAAATCACATAAAAATTTAATAAAAACAATAATAAACGAATTCTAAAATCTTCTTATTCTACGTTAAACTCAAGCTCTTGTGTCAAATAATTTGTACAATCCACTTGTTTTTCAACACATAAGACAACATTTGTAATTACATATAAATTCATCAATTAAGTAAAATCCAAGTCCAGAAGTAATTAAAATAAATAATAAAAACATGTTAATTAAGGGCAGTATCAACTAAATTTTTAAGAATAAAAACATACGAACTAAATTTCAAATTTTGAAAATGAATTAGGAACTGATTACATATTTTAACCTAAATATCCATATTAGCTCAGTTTTCAATTTAGGGCTTTCATTTATCTTCATGTTACTCTCTTTGCTACCAAACTCTCGTTTTTTTCTCCATTACATAGTCTTAGTCTTTGCCCTGGTTTAAGCTTGAGAATTATGGTTTTTTTTTTAATAAAAATAAAAATATTTAAATAAAAATAAATACAAAAAATATTAGAAGAGTATCGGAAAAGGTAGAATCAAAGTGGGGGAGAGAGTGAAAGACAGATTTGGTAAAGTAAATTAGGTGGCCCTACTATCGACTACAATCTAGGGGTTGTTCCAACGGCACCCACAATTGAGTCACTTTGGTTATAAAAGAAATATATGGAAATGCATATGCATATGCAAATGCAAATTCATATTATTATTATTTGTCAATTTAGCCCTACAAGACAATTGAGATTTTGAAGATATCTGGTGAGTGGGGCTAGTTTTTAACATAATTAATTTATTAAAAAGTAACTGGTTTACATAATTATTTTTATTTATTTTTTAATAGTCAATGTGAATCCAATTGATATGATGTGAGGGCGGGTTTAATTATGATGCACAAAGTTGAACAAGAAAAAAACGAGTCCACTTTATCATAAAGTCTTTGATTTAAAATATGGGAGATTGTCATGTCATTAGAGATAATATATGAACATCCTATGCATGTGAGGGTTGCTCAATCTTCAATCTTAATACTGACAACCTAAGCTTCTATATATTTTATGTTATTCAACTTTGTTTCAATAATTGGAATCAATATAAATAACTACCAACACTTAATTGTTTTGTAAGCTAATAATAATTCAACAACTTAAGTTATTTTATTTGTTATACAAAAATAATTAACTTAAACTATCATGAATTGATTTGTAATTTAAAAAGATATATAATACATAATATAAAAGAATAAAAAAACAAATGTATAAATAGATGGAATATGTATTCCTCATATTTTATATATTTATCTTATCCTATGATTTTCAATGAAAAAAATTCATCAAATTTTTATTATTATTATTATTATTATTAAACACATTTAAATAATCAAATTGTCAAAGAATTGAATTTCTTTTCCATAGATTATCAAACAATGCTTAAATTGCATACTTTGTTATTTATTAATGAAAATAGTTAATATTTTTATTAATTATTTTTATTTACTCATTTTATAAGGTGTGTTTGATTTGCCGAATTTTAAATTATGTTTCATAATAAATTTACGGGAATATAAAATAACAGGTGAAATATAAGATTAACTTATTTAGCTTATTTAATTGAAATGTAAAATTTACGTGTTTAGTTAACAAAATATTAATTTATCTAAGAGTAAGTTTTATTAAATTGTTCTTATTATAAAATTTTTATTTTTATAAGTTCAACATATTTTAGTCTTAAATTCTTCATAAAATTACAATAACTTAAAGAAACTAAATTTTATTACACATTGATTTTCAATTCAACAACCATTAAACTTAGTTTACTTATATGGTTTTTAAGTGTTTATTTTAGAGAATTTAGTAACCTAAAATTTACAATATAAACCTCTAAGTTTTCTTTTGTTTTACTTAATGAAGTTTGGGGCTCCCAACGACTCTAAGAAATTTGAGTTGTGAAAGAAAAATCAGTTTGAGTTTGTTTCTTAAAATAAAATTGTTAATGTTTAGGAGAATGAAGGTTTTGTTTCGTAATGGAAATTTGTATAGTTGAATCAATTGTGCCAAAAAAAATTATAAAAGAATAATAAAAAGTCACGAAATAACGTACATAAAATGTTTGAGTAAATGCTCAAAAAGTTCTATTACTCTTAAGAATTTAACTTACAATGAATGATTTACAAGTGAGGGGAGGCTCTCTATTTATAGTTGAGCTCCCCAAAACCGACAGTCAAGATCAAATTACATTGACGGACGAAATTAGCCTATACTTTGATTTTAGGGATTTACAGAATTACATTATATTAAATTAAATCTACAAGATATGATTTTCATATTTACTAAAAACAACCTATATTGTTATATCTTCATTATCGGAACAACTAAGTTTTAATTTGACAAACTTCTTCAACAGTTCTTGAAATCAAGCTAATTCTCATGAGCTAAATGATTATCATCTAATCAATAGACTTCCATGGGACGCGTCCTATGCCATAGTCACAGACTTTACACTTTGGCCCGTGGCACTAGATTAGTATAACAGTGAACGTTGAAAACTAAACTGTGAGATGGAGAGTGAAAATTAAGGAAGATTTTGAAACATTTAAGCAAAAATCAGAAGAAAGTCGTCTGAAATTGAATGCAAGGAAACCTAAAGGTATGGGAACCCTATTTCTCTTGCTCCATGCATCCTTTCTACTGCTGTTTTTCTTTTTTCAATTAGAAGTCAAGTTCTGGAGACCTACCCCCCTGCCGCCTTTTCTCTTACCAAAATCTGTGCTTTCCTTTTTCGATACTTGTGTCTTAAATTCACATTAAATACTCACCTCTATTTTAAAATTTCATTTGACTCCATAAATGTAAAATCAATTAACTTCTTCGATTAATCACAAATTTCATCTTTGAATAAATCTTACCTTGGGTACCTTATAAAAGAAAATGCGAATCATATGATAATGTAACAGTAATATCTGTGTCATGATGTCTCAAAAAGTTACTTCACTATAAATTTGAAATAATCATATTTTTCTTTCATTTAAATTTAAATATGTTTATGGGCATTATACTATTTGAATTAAAAAAAAAACTTATATTTAAAAAATTAAAGTTTAATAGATAATATTAATAAATCTTATTAAATTTAAATATATAATATTTTAATATTTCGAGTTTTGATTTAAAAATTAAAATGGTCTAACTCAAATAAATAAAAATTAAAATTTTAAATCAGATAATAAGAATAAAATTATGAAATTAAAAAGCACTAGGTAATTCCTCTTTCCTTTTATCAGGGTCTAAAGGTTTCGGGTCAGCCCATTGAAAACGAAAACCCGATCGTCATCGATGAGTAAGTTGCCCGGTTCTAGAAGATCGGAAAGGGCATTTATCGTTGATGCAATCTGAACCCCGTCATGCTTTTTAGAATTCACCAAGCGATAACGTAACATTATGGCGTAGCAGATCACTGCTCTTCGCACCGTCAAAAATTGAATACTCATCTGCCTCCGCATACTGATTACTGAGTAGGCAAAAAAAAAAAAATGGTTGCAAATTGAGTGCCGCGTGGAAGGAAAGAGGAGCTGTCAGTGGTGTGGTGGTGAGAAACATAGGCCACACGTGTACAGTGCAAAATCACGGGCAGAGTGGCGGAGCTAACCGGGATATTCGGGCACTACCTGTGGTTGGAGAAACAAAAACCTCGGAACAAGTGCCGACGTTAAAGTAATGACCCACATCATGCATTCCTTTTCTTGTTGTTTAGCACTTTTTTTCTTGTTTTTATTATTTTCACCTTTTATTTTTCGTCGTGTACCGAACAAATTTAATAAAATTCTTACAATATCTTTTTCAAAAGCTAACCAGTAATAATAAAATTTTAAATTTTAAATTTTAAATTACTGATATCATCTTCTACTTTATTTTACATTTGAAATCTCCGTTATTTCCATTGAATTTATGTCATTAAAATAAGTTTTTAAACGTATATATTGATAATTATTATCAAAATTATTATTTAAAGTAAATATTTTATAATTTTTTATATTATTAATATTATTAAGGATTTAATTAATGAATTTATAGATAGATTTATATTTATTATGCATGAAAATTTTTAAATTGATTATATGTCTTTATCATATCAATCTAAAAAATTTATATATTTGAATATTCATTGAATGATTGAAATTTTTTTTTTACAAAAATCAAAATTAAAATTTTTGAATTTATGTCAAATTTGAGATGAATGATCTATATGAATGATATATGAAATATGAAAATTAGATTGTTAAAATTAATAATTACAAAAAAATTATAAAATTATTTTAATTTTACACCGATATAAGTGAATTTCTTTCCATTACAAATGCTTAATTAATTAAATGATAATTCAAATTAATTTATTCATATAATTACCCAAGTGAAGCTCAATCATCAAGATTTAAAATTCCAAAACTTCTACTTAACATTTAAATCAAACAGTATCAAATAAGGTTTAAACTCAAATTTTTTAATAATAATATAGATATATTAAGGGTAAATTAACAATATATATTGATTTTGGAAGATAACGGAGAAATAGATTGATCTTGTAAAGAGAAATAGAAAATACGTCCTACAAGCACATGTTTGAAAACGTAATTTACAAAATGTCTTTTCTTTAATAACTTGACATATTAGCTTCTTTAATCGAATGGTTAAATATTAACGACATTATCTTTGAGTCTTGAGTTCAATATCTCTTCTACTCACCTTTATTTTTTCTATTTAATGTTATTTTAAACTTTTTTTTTAAATTTAATTGATAATTAATAAATATACTATTTTCAAGTTTTTTAATTAATCTTTTTAATTAATAATTCTTTTTTATATAAATAAAATAATAAGCATGTAATTATATAATAAAAATATATTTTATATATATTATTACGTTAAAAATATTTTTAATTAATAACTCATTTATTTATACTTATAAATTAATAAAAATGTCAATTTTATAATGAAATTATTTATTTATTAGTGTTAAATATATTTTATTTTTAACTAATCTGTTTGATATATTTTTCTATATATTAAATATTTATTTTCTCTTGTAAGTATAGTAAAATTTAATATTATAAAATAAAAATTAATTTTATTATATATTAATAAACGAGTTATTAATTAAAAAGATGAATTAAAAATTTTAAAAACAATTTATTTATTAATTAAAGATTAAAAAAATTAAAAAAAAATTTAAATGTGAGTAGGATAAAATCACTAACATTTAACCAAAAAAATTAATATTTTAAGTTATTAAAAAAACACATTTTATAGAACACATTTTTAGACACGTCAACAGAATATACTTATTGCAAGATGTGTTTTATATTTCTTTCCAAAATTAACTGATTTTCCTAAATCTACATTTTCTTCAAATTTATCCGATATGTTAAATGTAAATAAAATAAGTAAAATTTAAAAAATGTAAATAAATAACGTTTGAGTTTGACCGGTGAGATAAATACCGGGTAAACACCTGTCCATGCTATAAGACTTTTTTAGCGTTTAAAATAATAATGGTCTATTCAAAGAAAAAAAAACTATTTTCAATGTACAATTGATTGGAGAAGAAATGTATATATGACTTTGTCCATGAGTGATTTGTTCCTTTTTCTTATGAAATGGTATTAAATATTTTGTAAGATTTTTTTTGGTTCAATTTTTATGTAAATTGATTGGTATTGATTTTGCTATATAACATAAAAAAGAATTCAACAATACCTTGATTCCAAATGAAAACGAAAATGGAAAACAACTGGCAATTAAATAATTTATGATATTATTTAATTTAACTTTTTTTAAAAAATAAAATATTTCAAGGAGAGGCTCCTATCACAATAGGACATCAAAGGCCAAAAAAACCATGGCATGGATGGCATCATTCATAATCATCATTATCAATGATAAAAAATAAAAGGAAGAGTATGGAACGCGTGGTCCCTACTTTCGATGGGTTTTTGGGAGGTGGGTCCCCCCGTGAAGTTGGAAAGAGAAAGGGTCATGAAAACGACAAAATAATTATGACCCAAAAAATAATATAAATAAAATAATTTAAGTAAAAGGCCAAAGAATGACGTTATTAAGAGGTTGAGTGAAGGGAGAGGCGGTGAGGATACCGTGAAATTCCTTTTTTTTTTTTTAAGTAAAATAAATTAACTATAATTATTTTATTTTTAAGAAATTATTTTAAAAAGGGAGAGTTTAGTGTGTAGTACAAAGTACAGTTAGAGGGATTCTTGGATGTTAAAGACAAGTCATATTCTCATTTATGGCGCGTGGGTCTAACCCACTACTCATTACTTGCAAGTTGCAATGCTTTCTTCTTCTTTTTTTTCTTAATTATTAGATTGTACTCTTTTAAACTTTAAGACTTTTTTTTTTTCGATTTTGCCCAAAAAAAGAAAAAATTGAAATGTTAGGAATTTTCCCAACTTTAGTGAAAGTGGGGCATGTTACATTTTGGATTATAGTTGTAATGTTGCAACTAATTATGATATGAAACAAATTCAAAATAGTGTTTGTTTAAGGGATTAAACTTGGCATACAATTACAGCATATGACATGATCAAGGCTTAAAAATAAACTATAAGATCATACCCTTTTAAGTAACCTTTGCTTGGAATCCAAAAATTGCCCTACATCCACTCCCCCTCCCCCCCCAAGATATTTTGTTTCTTCACCTTTGCTCACATGAACATGGCATGCTTGCCCCCCTCAAAAAACAAAAACAGGTGAGATTTATCAACAATTAATTAAAAAAAAGAATATTATTCTTACTCAATTTTTGAGAGCATTTTGCTATTTACCAAAAAGGGAACTAAATGAAAAATTATTGATTCTCAATAAATCTTTTAATGAAGAGGGACAAATAGGAAAAAAATTAAAAAGCAAATTTTAAGTTTGGACCTTTTGAAGTAGTGTTTGGAGAGAGAGAGAGAGCACCCACAACGTAGAGCAAAAGAGGAGCCGAGAATATGGCGGTGTAGTCGTTACGTTAACGCGCAGTGGACTAGCGTGGTGTCTGCCTCAGATATTGACGTAACGTTAGAATATGGAGTGTGGGGCTTTGTCTTCGAAGATTTAGTCCATAACACCAGACCACCCATTTTCTTCTTCTACCCCTCTCTTCTTCCCCAAATCACCCATTTGCTATTTTGCTTCATATTAATTTCACCGCAAACTTGCACTACTATTTAAGTAAAATTTATTTTCTAATATTTTTATTATATATTTATACAAGCAATTTTTTTAAAAATTTAAGAGATGATGTCTTTATTAAAAAACAATACATTATATTGGGAAATGGGAGATGATTATATGAAAATAATAATTCTTAACCGTTAAGAAAAATCTGAAAATTATATGTATATATATCTATTTAAATTAAAGATAGTAGAATTATGATTAATATTTACTATTTTTGTGCAATAAACCTATTTAATTATGTATTATTAGATCAAATTCTTTTAATTGGCTTTACCAAATTTTTTAAATTATTCATAAAATATTTTCATAATTCTATGATTTATTGCAGTTGTGTATTGTTTCCCCTAGTATCTAACTATTTATAGAGAATTTCTAGGATTTTTCAAAAAAATTCTCAACCCAATGGCATCATAGTAATTATAAATCTAAATGAATGGCAATAACCGGAAATAATCACAAAGTTGGAGATGCAGGTATTTTGAGCCAATGGATTCACTTGCACGGACTCCTAAAACCTGCCGCTGTTTATAATTTCTTTTAAGGTATTTTCCTTCCCAACAAAGAACAAAGCCTTCCCCCTATAAAACTATACTCTTAATTTCTTCCCCCACTCGTCCTCTTCCTTCTCTTCACCCTTTCATTTTCCGATTTCCTTCAAGGATCCCTAAAGGCCAAGCCGTTATTTCTCCAACAGAGAGAAAATACTAATGGAGTCTTCAGGACCTTCAAGGAGGACTTGTTTCATCCAAGAAGATGATGGATTGGCTTCCATTGTAGATATGGAGGCTGGATATTCAGGAAGCCATTACCAAAAGGTTAACCAAAATGGGTTTCTTTCAAGACCTCTTTGTTACTCTAGAAGGAGTAGTTTGAGGAATCTATCTTCATTTTCTTCGTCATCTTCTTCTGGTTCAGTTTCTTCTCCGAGGCCTGCTCGCTTTTATGATGCCAGATTTGAAGACGTTCATCAACCCTATTTCTTGGATGCTTGCTTTCTTTGCAAGAAGCCTCTTGGGTGTAACCGTGACATCTTCATGTACAGGTTCGTCCTTAATTTTCAGTCTCTTAGAAAGAAAGATCAGAATTTTGGGAAGGTCGATTGGATCTTTCTATGCATATTTGCTTAATGAATTTTCCCCTTTAAGATTTTTCTTACAAGTCTAGTAGACAGATTTGGTTTTTGCTGATTGGTGTTTGGTTTTTTTTTGCAGAGGGGACACACCTTTCTGCAGTGAAGATTGCAGACAAGAACAAATCGAGATAGATGAAGCTAAAGAAAAGAACATGAACCTTTCTTCCTCAGTGAAAGCTATGAGAAAGAAGGGCCAAAGGGAGTCTACATCTCCGAATGAAGCTCAAGGTTACTCTATTCGAACTAGCACAGTTGCAGCTGCTTAAATCACACCACAAAGGAAATAAACAAAAACATGTCTACCATATATATATATATATGAATAGTTCAAAAAAAAAAAAAAAAGAAGAGAAGATTAAGGTGATGGAGATCATTAATGAAGAAAAGGGCCAAGGAGAGAGGAGAGGATGAAGAAATCTATATTTTGAGTGGTTTGTTATCCCCTTTATAAAACATACTGCTATAGTTTTAGCTCTGTGAATGTTATATCTATATGAGGATATGAAATTAGCCTGTCCAGGATCTACTCTATGATATGGCTCCCTTTTTCTTTTTCGGGTTTTTTGGGGGTTAATTACTGATTAGATTTTTTTTTGGGGTTCTTAAGAAATGTTAATGCATCACGAAGACTGATGAGAACTGTTTTTTTTTTTTTTTTTTCATTTCTATTATCAGTATCACTAATGTTTAATGAAAATGACATAAATGGAACTTACTAAAAAAGCTGATGATTTTGATTTTCTATTTCATTGTTAAGCTTATTTGTTATTGCACTTGCTCATTTTTTTTACCTATTGAGGCATCTTAAGTAGAAAGGGTGAAGTGGGAATATGGAGAAAGAAGGAAAAAGTGGGTTACTTTTTCTGGTAAAAAAGCATTGCTTCCTATATCAGAACTGGTGGGTGTCACTGCCACAGCCAGAGTTCCCACCAGGGAAACAATGGCTGAGGCTTCATCATCAATTGGAATTTCTTCTTTCTACCTTTTGGGACCATTTTGGACCTAATTGTATTGGATGTGTAAAGCACGTTTTTTTACTTTTATGTTGGAATGTTGAAGAATGGGGAAATGGGTTGGTGGATGGTTGAGATTTCTAGAGACCACTACCAAAGATCTGTGTGGGAATTGATGAACTAAAGGCCAGAAGTCGAGATGATTATTGAACAAGGCTAGGCTAAAGGGGTAAATGGTGGTGATTTTTAAGTAATCCCAGTTCAACCAGAAGTGATTGGAGCCATTGTTTTGAGTGATGGACATAAGACTAAACATTTAATATCATCACACCAAAGAGCTGAGAGCGAGGAATTTAGTGTTGGACTTTACATGTAGGAGGGTCTAAACCGAACTCTAAAGCCTTAGCTCTTAGGTAAAAATAACATGGATTTTTGTAGGGGCCAACCCAAGGGATTAATGATATACAAGTCCATGAATCCAAGGGGTCTGCCATGATGCCTTTATTTTCATAGTAAATCTAGTCAAAAAACATGTAGCCAGAATTATTTTAATTGGATCTGGCAATTCATTCATTTATTTGATTTAATTTTAATCTAATCAAGTTTAAGGTGTCATGTGAGGTAATGGAAATACTCTTTTTAAGTTTCAAGACAATGTGAGGATGTACAAAATGGTTTTATCATGTGGAAGAAACTTTACGATGTACTATGATTTTAGTTGGCTTTGGTATGAATTAGATGGATTTATACTATAATAACGATTTTAACTAAATTTAGTGTCATTTGATTAGATGACTTAATTCAATTGTTTTTTTCTAGAAAAAGATGAACTGATATGGAAAAAAATCCGACTAAGCAAAACAATATTAAAAATAAGAAGTCTATTTAAATCCAAGCCATTAGGTTTATTCCATATAATCTCTAAATTTGATAATTTCTCAGTATAAACAATACTAGGACAAATAGTGCAATCCATGTAGTTTATTATCAATAAAATTCCCTTGTCAAAACATGAGTAGTCTTATTAGCATCCCTACAAATCGTAAAGAAGGAAAAGAATTGAAAAGCAGAGTCGAATTTAATCCTTTAATAATAATCCAGAATAGAGACATCCACTTAACCATGATGAAAATTTCATCAAAGCCCTTGACTATTAGTCTCTATTACAACATTGTGCAAATGCAAAGACCTGAGGCAAGAAAGGGCCTCCCTCACAACAAGAATTTCTGACAAAAAAGGATCAAGAGTACTCCCCATGAAACCCGAAATACATTGCATGAGGTCACCTGCATCATTTCGCACAACCACCACCCATACCATACACCCATTGTGAGCAAAAGTGGCCCATCAACATTAAATTTTATCTTTCCCTTTCCAACCTAAGATAACAAACATCCCTCACGACCATCGCATGCGGAATCGATTAAAAAGTATGAATCAAATATAAATATCTATTTACTTTAAAAACCTCGTGTACATATATATTTCAAAAGGAATTTTTTAATTATCACATATATTGTTTTTCTTAACGCAAGTTTATAAGTACAAACATAATTATATATTATCCAAATAACTACAAATATAAATACAAATACAAATAAAAAAAATAAAACAATACAAAATATAGTTGAGTTGAAAATAAAATATATTCTAATATAAACTAAAATGAATATAAAATAAGATAATAAAGTACAATTAAATACCAATAAATTTTTAGTGGAGTGATAAGACACATTACATTTAAATATATATTACTAAAGGTAAATTTAGATAAACGACTCATTTACTTACTGTTAGTGTAAAATAACGATAATAATAAAATTAAATATTATAATATAAAATAAAAAATAAATTAAACTCACCGCATCATTTATTCAAATTCACGATAAGACGACTGTAAATATATACCATAAAATAAAAATACACGCGGTTAAGCAAAGACGTGATTAGCTTGGACATGATCTCTCTTTCTCAAACATTAATTGTTTACTTAATTTTTCTTTTTATAAATGGGCTGGTGTGCTGTCATCTCTTCTATAAAACAAATCTTATCTTCTGGAAAATTATTTTGCAAAACCAATAAAAGGTAAAACTACTTTCGAATATCTTATATTAAGATTTAAATTATATTTTATTCATTCGTTCAAAAATGAACAAATTAATCATTGTAAATTAAATTAAAGAGTAAACTTGTTATTTATATTAAAAATTTTATCAATTTCTATTGTTAAAAATCGACATTGCTAATGAAATAAACAGACAATCACACGTGACATGCCGCATATACCTCATGCTGACATATAAAAACTAATTTTTAATAGTAAAAATAGATAATTTTTTAACAGAAAGAGCAGTTTGCTCTTTGATATAATATATAAACACTAATTTATCTATTTTTTTAATAAAGGGGTAAAATGTAATCCAACTAGAAGTATAAGGCCTCTATGAGAATTTTACCAGTAATAAAATATTTACCTTGTAAAATATAAGTGGGGAAGCTGGTGAGAATTTAAGAGAATGGTCACAAAATAACAGTTGAAACAGTTAAGGCCATCCACGTGGCGTGAGGTGTATGGTGGAAGCTCGTCGGCAAACTTGAAGTTTACATTACCCGCTTAAAAACGGAAGTTAGAAAAAATCTTCTACTTTCTCAGAATAGATCACATCGCAGTTTCTCATTTCCCTCGCTTCACTTATTTTGTTCACATATGGACGGACTGATCAAGGGTTTACTGGACGTCGCTATTGGCCACGAGGGAGATAATGAGTCTCAAGATGAACGCTCCAGATCCAGTTCGGCGCATGTTAGTTTGGATTTCTTCTTCTCATCTTTTGATTTCTTATGTTATATCTTAGTTAAAAAAAGAAAAAAAAATGGCTGATTGAGTTTGATAATGTTCGCAGGCGGTGTCAGGGGATCAGGATCACCAACGAGATGAACGCTCCAGATCCAGTTGGGCGCAGGTTAGTTTGGATTTCTTCCTCTGATCTTTCGATTTTTTATGTTATATCATAGTTAAAAAATAAAAAATTGCTGATTGAGTTTGATAATGTTCGCAGGTGGTGTCAGGGGATCAGGATCACGTAAAACAGGTTTTCCGTTTATTTGATGAATATTGTCTCTTGTATCTGAAATTGGAGCACGTTGAAGTGGTGGTTCATTGTTTTATTGTTAATTTGGGAATTTTATTGATTTCGTAGGTGCAGAGTCAATGGCAGGGTTCGGGTTCAAGACCTTCGGGAAGGACCCACAAGGTAAATTTCGAAAAATTCACGGGTACAATTCGTAAGAGTTGTATAGATTCATTTGCTCTTTGTTCTTTTGGGTTGGATATTTAAAATTTTGATCGTTACCCTAAATCTGAATGCGGTTTATTATCAAATATCTATAAACCTCTAATGCAGACCGAGTATGGGGGATATGAAAAAAATGAAGGTGATGAGCGACGACATGGTTATAACCAAAATAAGTGGAACAGAAAGGTTGCCTCTTGCTTTTGATTTACTGGTCTATACTTTTTTCTTTGTTTTAGTAAAATCTATATTTGTGTGTGCACTGACTTACCCCAAATTTCGCATACAGGAGCAAGAAGAGGAGAATAATGATGGCTGGGAAACTGTTGGCAAAAAGCCTCGAAGACGGCCACAAAAGGTGCGTCACTATTCTTTCTCTGTTTTTTCATATCTCAAGTTTTAAACTGACAAATACTAATGCAGTTGCCATCTTGGTGTCGTTTCTCTCATTTCAATTTATTATATGGTTTTAGATTTACATTTCTTTTAAGTTGAACGAATTGTGTTATATTTTTGTTAGAAACGCGTAGATGTTTGATGCATAATATAGCAGTAGCACAATGGCATTAGATTTATTTGCATTAGGTAGGTTAGTATTTACTTCATTCCTTACTAGTTTTTCTCTCCAATATTTTTAACCATTATCAACTTTGTGAGGGCGAGCCTTGGTAGCAATGTGAACTTGATCCTTGGTAACTGGAAGGTCATGGATCCAAGTAGTGGAAAAAGCAGGGAAATGCTGCGTAAGATAAATGACTGCCCCAACCCTCACTAAGCAGGGAGCCTTGTGCACTGGGAAATACCCTTTTGTCAGCTATGGCATTTGTAGATGACTTCTATTTGTTTTATCTGGGGGTTCTGTGATCATTCTCTGTTTTGTTCTGTTTGAACCACCGTGTTTAATATTTTTATGAATGAAACATTTACAGGTTAATATGGATCACTGGCAAGGGTATAAACGACCTCCTAGTGAGCAAGAATACTCTGATGAGGTTGGAACTGGTACTAGCATCGAACCTTCAGAAGAGGAACTTGCTGACTTTTTGCAAGTTTGCAACAGGCTGTGGCAACTTGATTTAAACCGTCTGGAACCTGGAAAGGATTATCAAATTGACTGTGGTGAAGGGAAAAAGGTTTTCCAGAAGGAAGATATGGCAGAAGGAAGCCTATTTTGTTATGTTGATGAGGACATTTTTAGAACAAAACCTACATTTGCTCGTTTTTGTTCTCTCTTGGATAATTACAACCCAAATGCTGGGTGCAAGGAAGTTGTTACATCTGAGGAGAAACAAGAGCAGGCTGCATTTATAGAAGAAATCAGTAGAACTGCGCCTATTAAATATCTTCACAAGTACCTGTCTCGGAAGGGCATTGTATCTGAAAACTATCAAGATTTCAAAAGAATGTTGACAAGCCTATGGTTTGATCTTTATGGTCGAGGAGGTACATCTGGTTCCTCTTCTGCTTTTGAACATGTTTTTGTTGGGGAAATCAAGCAACATTGTGAGCAAGAAGTTAGTGGCTTCCACAATTGGCTTCAGGTGTGTTAATGTATCTTTTAATTGTTTGTCAATTCAACTAGGTTACTGCAATCATTAGTTCATGACCTGGTTTATTTTATACCATGGAGTTGTCTGGAAGCAATACTGAAATATAATAATCTTCTTAGAAAAACTTTTCATTTACATCTGATGGAGCAAAATGGAAAAGGTTCATTAAATTTTTGAAGTATTGGTTGCAATGCGTTGGTGATAATTATATCCTCTTTACGTCTGAAGTATTTAAAATATCAATTTCTACTTGCTAGTATTTTAATATGTTGCCAAACCTTGTCACAAGCATACCTTAATACATTTTTGTTTTCAGAAGTTGATATTTAGGTGCCATGTAGTAGATGTGTATTGCTAATCCTATATTACGTTTTCCAGTTTTACCTAGAAGAAGCAAAAGGATGTGTTGATTATCATGGTTATATATTACCCCGAAGACGTGGAGAAACTGTAAGTCTCAGTTTGACTTGTTTCTGTTTCTCTCTGCATCTACTGCATTTTATGGACTCTTCTAAGTTTTGCAATACATGGAAGAAAAAGAAGAAAGTTTTTGTAATCAAATATGATAAAGAATTGAAGTTCTAGATCATTGTAGTTAATAATATTAGGTTGAGCTAGGAGGAAAACGTTGTTCACACCCACTTTCAATATTTAATATCACTCTGCATGTGTTTCTTTTGCAGCCTGACTCTGAGACACAGTTGCTTACAGTTCAGTTCGAATGGAATGGGGTTCTTAAATCCGTGTCGAGTACATTGGTTGGGGTGAGTCCTGAGTTTGAAATTGCTCTCTATACTCTGTGTTTCTTCGTGGGTGGAGAGGATAACTATGTACAGCTGGGTCCATACTCTGTTAACATCAAGTGCTACCGATTTGGAAATAAAATCGGTTCTGTATTTCCAATAGCAGAATGATGATTTTCAGCTGTGTGTTATTATTATTATTATCCAGAAGCTACAGAAACACTGTAGACATCATGTTCATGTTCCTGTCTAACTTTAGTTTATGATATATCATATCTTTTACTTGGATCTTTTAACTTACAAAATTGATAATTATGATGTGTAAAACTTACATGCTATGTTGATATGCATTCCCCTATAGCTTAATCTTTATGATGATTGAGGAATCAAAATCTGCATATAGTTCTGAACTAGTGAGTTTACCATGTGTTAAGAGTTACTGGTTTGGAGAATTTCATCCTAAGATTTCAACGAAATTGCTTCGAGCTTGGTCTTGACAGTGTTCCACCCTTAGGCTTAGAAGTTAATGGCCAAAGAACTGATTGTTGGTAAAATGGAAATAAGTAAACGAGACTTTGGCCTCACCCTTTCACACTCATTTGTAGTCATCAGCTGCACCTGTTTGTTTCTTCTTCTTCTTCTTCTTCTTCATTCTTCTTTATTGTTGTTTTCATTTTTCATTCAAATGATAATTCTCAAATTTGTGTTGGTGAAGATTGATTAGAGAAGGGCTTTAGGGTGTTGTTTGATCAAGTTGGGGGGGCGGGGGGAATTGACTTGTGAAAATGATGTCATGGATTCTTTCTGTATCATTAAAAGGAATCAATCGTTCAGTGCCGTCTATATATTATATGCAGATGGAAAAATATCCTAAGCAGCCATTATCAACGTTGGTCGAAAATATCTTTTTTGAGGGTTCATCAGATATTTATAAAGGAACCCCTCTTTTCCAGAGCTATGTGCTACGAGAGAATACATGGAGCTAAGTTAAAAAGATCGAATTGCTAGCTTCTTGAGAACCCAAAACTTGAAATGGAAATATCTAACATGAAAGAGAGGACAGCAACTCTCTTCTTATCACCAACATGTTCATAGGTCAATTGTCTGCTTATAATATTTCACAGAAAACTATCCCTCTTTATTGATATCTTGATAAGAGTGTACTATGCCACAAAAAGTTATGGCCATTAGATGAACACACACACACGCACACAAAGTTGCAAGGATTATCACAAAATAATCACAAAAAGAGATGAACATCAGTATGACAATTTCAAACTGGTGTAATTTCATTAAATCATTCCTTTTGCTTTAATATGTTTCTGAAATAGTTGACTTCTGAGACATTCCAATTAAAGATGGTTTGTTCAATGTCTTAAATCTATACGTAATAAAACTGTCCTCTACGAGGAAAGAAATTAGGTAACCAACTTATGTTACTTAATTATCCAAAGCTACTGGAAAGGACATCAAAATGGCGTATCCAACATGTACTCAGAGATGAAAATAAAGTTGCGGATTTTCTTGCAAAAATGGATCGTAGTAAGGAAGACGTTTTAGTTCTGTATGAACAACCTCTGTTAGGGGTTTTAGTTTAAGTCTCTGCAAACTCTATGTATTATTTTATATTCACCAAAAAAAAAAAAATCCAAAGCTGATCACATATTAAAAAAACTGGGAAATTTTTGGGGGGATCTTGTTGGCATTGATTGTGAAAGAAAAGAGCAATGTCCCTACTTGAAATTTGAAATGTGAAAACAGTAGGGAAATGGGGTCGTTTTTTCCCTCTTTCTTTTGTCCAAAACACTCACATGTATATCTATCAATTTGCTCCACAAAACACACGTAAATGGTGAGCATGAGAATTGAAGAACCTGATTGGCTCAAAATAGCTAAACCTCAATAGTCAATAGTCTTCCCCCATGCAAAACGCCAAACTTTTAATCAGCCATTGACGTGTCTCCTCTTTGGCACCGACAACTCTGACACCCCATTGCTTGCATTTGCATCTTCATTTGTTTCCTTCCTTAAATCTCAAACCCACACATGGATGCTAAACCAGCTAACCAACACGTATTGATGACATGGACGAATTTTGTTCCTATCTGCAACATTTAACATTTCTGATTCAACTGCTTGATTAAAGTACTGTTTAGCATATGATATATTAGTATAAATCATTTGGATATATCAATATAAATGGAAAGAAAATTCCAACAAAAAATGAAAGCACAGACTTCAACTACAGCCACATGCATTTCCAAATGAAAACGGATTCTCCAATCTTCTTATCCTGAACCAACCAAAGCCAATGAAAATTGAAATCCTATTAACTTGTCAGCCACTAAAATTCTCATATGCAAATTAGAGGCTAACTGGTTTGCAAGTTGCTAGATCATTTAGTTGTCAACCAAGCTAATAATTTTATTGTAAAGAGTTACTTATTATCACCAGTATGATTATTTTACATAACTGAAGAAAATATATAGAAAATTCACTTCATTCCCATGAATAAGTGAATAAACTATTGATTAAGGCCTGTTTTTTATTCACCATGAGTTGTGCCATTAACAAGATTCAAAATATCTCTTCTGAAGATATTTCAATGTGTGCTTTAGTGTATGCCATTGCTACTTACTATTGTACATAACATTTGTTGGTAACTAAATTCTTTTTTATCCTATAACAAAGAACAACCAAATTGTGGATATATCCACCTTTAATAAGCAAAATAATCAACAAAACCTATGCCCAAAGGCATTCAGTTGTTCCAAAAGAGGGTATTCGTGACCTTTAAAAACTTAAAATTTTAAGATCTTCATTTTGTGAAGTATGGACATGGAATGACCGCGTTTTAGATAATGACCTTTGAAAAGTTGAGGTGACTAGTTTAATCTTATGCACTTTTTCCCTTTTAAACGGAGCCCACCAATATTGTCTCCTTCTAAAGCTCTGACCCAAGGTTCATTTTATAAATGGATGTAACCCATCTTCATTCATTCCAATATCTGTTTTCCCTCTCTTCATTTACCAAAAAAACATGGCCTTAACATTACGTTCTTCTACTTCTTTCATCAAACTCAAAGAAACCAACAGCTTCAAAACTCCTGATGACTTCTTAGGCTCCATTTCTTTTGCTCAAATGAAGCCATCCTGCCGAATCCGAGCAAGGAATTCGATGTCGATGCAGGAAGCACAGCTGGTGCATGGGAAAATCTCGACCAAGGAAACCGAGAAGTTATACGGTCTAACAATTTCCCATGCTGAAAATAACTCAAAGGTACCTGTTTATGTGATGTTGCCACTAGACACAATAACTCTAGGAGGTAGCTTGAATAAGCCACGGGCAATGAACGCCAGTTTGATGGCCTTAAAGAGTGCAGGTGTCGAAGGGGTTATGGTTGATGCTTGGTGGGGCTTAGTAGAGAAAGATGGACCTTTAAACTACAACTGGGAAGGGTATGCTGAGCTTGTGAAAATGGTTGAAAAACATGGTCTAAAGCTCCAAGTTGTCATGTCGTTTCATCAGTGTGGCGGCAATGTTGGAGACTCTTGCAGGTATTATTTTAACATCCTGTGTTTCTGGTTTTTCTTCTACTGACAAAATTTGTGTACATAAACCTGAAATTTTATCTGCTTGAATGTTTAGTATCCCATTGCCTCCATGGGTGCTTGAAGAAATCAGCAAAAACCCAGACCTTGTGTACACAGATAGATTGGGACGGAGGAATCCCGAGTACATTTCCTTGGGATGTGACTCAGTTCCTGTTCTCAGAGGAAGAACACCTATTCAAGCTTACACAGATTACATGAGGAGCTTCCGTGAGAGGTTCAGAGATTACTTGGGACGAGTTATTGTGGTATAGCATCTATAAAACTCAAACTACTACTGCTAGTTTAGCACAGGATACCTTAGTTTTATCCAAAATCTTATGAAATTCTAGTTATCATCTTTACTGGAAGATCCAGGACAGGCAAAACAGAAAATACAGATAAATTTTAAGTTTTATATGATCCAATCATACACAAAGGCAACTGTTATAAAACTGATTGTGCTTATTCTGGGGAGAAAAAGAAAACACGTAAACTTTGTAGCTAAATATCACAAGCAACAAGATGAATGAATATGAATGGGTGTAAGGAGATAGATTTAGATTAAAGAAAATAGATACTACAAAAGCGTCGTTATCGTTTCGTATTCATGTTATTTTTCAGTGTAGAATCCATCCAAATGATGGACCACAGACGCCTACCCAACATGTTTAAAATACCAAAATATGTCAAATATAAAAGTTTTGGCACTTTTATTTCTTTACTCAAGTGGTGGATGATGATATTCATTTTTATTTTATTTTTTGGAAGCTCTAGAAATCTAAATGTAATTTCTATTTCAGGAAATTCAAGTGGGGATGGGACCATGTGGGGAACTGAGATACCCATCTTATCCAGAAAGTAATGGAACGTGGAAATTTCCTGGAATTGGAGAGTTTCAGTGCTATGATAAGGTAAATTTTATGAACTAAATGAAGTTTCTCTTTTATTTATGTTTTCAGATATAGCACAAAACTTGAATGATCAAAACTTAGATATGGTAGATTCCTAATTCCTAAACAAGATTAAATGTTTTAACTTACAGTATATGAGAGCTTCCCTGGAAGCAGCGGCGGAAGCCATCGGGCAAAAAGACTGGGGAAAAGGTGGTCCACATGATTCTGGTCATTACAAGCAAGTTCCCGAAGAAACTGACTTTTTCAAAAGGGATGGAACATGGAACACCGAGTACGGACAGTTCTTCCTAGAATGGTACTCCAGGAAGCTACTCGAGCATGGAGACCGAATACTTGCGGCTGCAAAAGGAACATTCCATGGAACAGGAGCAAAACTATCAGCAAAGGTTGCTGGAATTCATTGGCATTACAGAACAAGGTCACATGCTGCTGAACTAACAGCTGGTTACTATAACACCAGACATCATGATGGTTACCTCCCAATAGCACAAATGTTCAGTAAACATGGAGTTGTTTTCAATTTCACTTGCATGGAAATGAGAGATGGGGAACAACCTGAATATGCAAACTGTTCACCCGAGGGATTAGTCCGGCAAGTAAAAATGGCAACAAAGATAGCCAGGGTCGAACTTGCAGGAGAAAATGCACTAGAGAGGTATGATGCTGGTTCATATGCACAGGTTTTGGCAACGAGTAGATCGGATTCAGGCAACGGATTGAGTGCATTTACATATTTAAGGATGAACAAAAGGTTGTTTGAAGGGGACAATTGGAGGCATTTGGTGGAATTTGTGAAGAACATGTCGGAAGGAGGTAGAAAGATTTCGGAGTGTGACAGCCGAGGAACAAACCTTTACATTGGGTTTATCAAAGACAAGACTGTTGAGAAAAAGGAGGTTGCTCTTGTATAGAAACGATGTACAGAGTCCATGAACAACAGTATATAATTAGTGTATCATGTATAAGCTAGAAAAAAAGGAAAAGCAAAACAGAGCAAAGATTATATCCATATACAATATAATTTTTTGCATTATATGTCAAACTAGCAGATAGGTGAAAAACATAATAGAGAATATAGCATCTCCATAAATTATATGGAGGATTTCATTCAATTTAAATCCATGCATCCAAAATCAGTAAATGATGTCAATCATGCCATTATTAATACTTGATATTCAACTTTAAGAGGAACATATTCAATTATTGCCAGATAAATGAGTTAAATAAGGAAATCAAACCACCTCAGGCTATGGTTGCGCAAAGAAAACAAAAACAGACTATCCTAATTAGCAGTTAATAGCTAATATATAAAAGTACAAATACATGCCTATACTGTGTCCACCTAGAAGCATCCTCAAATCGGATCTCTCTACAAGAAGAAGAAGAAGAAACAAATATCAAACACGGCGAAGACTTTCGATCAAGTCCCCGAGTTCTTTACGACCCGAGTTTCTGCCAAACATGAATCCATACCAGAAAGAAAGGGAGAAGCAAAAACACAAAAAACACAATATCAAACTTTAACACAAGAGATTCTAGAGCAAGTGAATAGAAAGAAAGGGAGAAGCAATCGATACCAGTAAGACACCGGCGGTGGCAATGGTTTGAACTTTGAATGAGACGTTTTTTTCTCCGTTTTCTATTTCTTTCCCGCGACTGTACGGAACATTTTTTTTTCTTTTGGCTTAATTCACTATTTGCCCTTAAAATTTACTCACTTTTTCACTTAGGTATTTAAAATTTTTTTATCTCAATTTGATACTTAAAATGTCAATTTTCTTTATTTTTATCCATTTTGTAGCCACTGTTAACAAAAGCCCGTTAGCCAATTTTTGGCCAATGACAAAGCCTCATATGGCATGTTTTGGCCAAAAAAAAAGTAATTTAACAATTAAATTTATTAAAATAAAAACATTAAATTTAAATTTTAAAAAATAAAAAAAAATTAAATATTTAAATATTAAAAAACATTTTTTTACTTTAATTGACTGACCATAATAAAATGAGCAATGATCATTTCCTAAAAAAAAATTCTAAATTAATACCGTAGTGGCCGCCGCCCGAAATGTTGGATAAAAGCCTTCTTTTTTTTTTTTCTTACCAACGGAGAATCCAACCAACAAAAAAGATATCAGCAAACAACGCCTTTTTTATCAACAAAGAAATTTAAATATCAATTTAATGCATAACAATTTATAATGGCTGCTATAGTTTACAAGCATACATTATGCTAAAAAATTTCTTCAAATAGCCAATACCTCAATGAAGAAAAGGGCTCTCATTCACAGTGAAATATCCACGGATTCATAGTTCAAACCAGTGAAACAAAAGCAAAAGACATCTTAGTCGCTAATATATGCTTTCTTGATTGGTTATCTGCTAAAACATCAGATCAGAAGTACGTTTATTTCCCCCCGTTTCTCGATGAGGGTGTAAGACGAGGAGCCTTGTTGGCTGAAGACCTTCCTCCTGATTCTTGTATTGCTTGCTTCAAGCTCTCTACCACTTCGCTCATTGTTGGTCTTCCCTTGGCATTTTTGTTTAGGCAGCTATTAGCCAACTTTCCTACCTTTTGAGCTGCACTCAAAGAGTAACTGTTACCAAGTCGAGGGTCTATTAGCAACCTGAACTTTTTACTATCAGGAGGGAACTCTTTCACCCAATCTAACAGCTTCTGCTCCAATGGTGGCCGGTTCCTTTCCACTGCTCGCCTCCCTGTGAGGATCTCATAAAGTACCACCCCAAAAGTCCATATATCACTTTGAATTGTGAGATGGCCTGTTTTCACATATTCTGGGGCAGCATATCCGTATGTTCCGACCACCTTTAACAAAAGAAAACAAACCATTTATTTAGTATCCTAGTGATAATGAGTGCCTAATGCGCTAAAGAGCTATGTTAGTGCTACTAATGCACCACTTAAAAAGATATTGACAGTCAGTGAAAAGCGAAACAGTGGAGCCAACCAAGAAGGATGCAATGAAGATGCTTTGCAGACATTGAATTAAGTCCGAATTCAGTATCTACTTACCGCAGTGGATACGTGAGTACGATCACCCGTTGGCCCTTCCCTTGCAAGCCCAAAGTCAGAGAGCTTTGGCTTAAAACTTTCATCCAAGAGCACATTTGAGGACTTGAAATCTCGATATATCACCTTTACAAATAGCCACAAGGCAGATCAAAGATAACCATCGTTAATGAAGTGATATGAATAAAAGAGGAATGTACCTTGACTTCCAATCCCTCATGTAGATAAGCCAAGCCTTGTGCTGCACCAAGCATAATCTCTAACCTTGTTTTCCAAGGTAAAGTTGGTGTCCTCTTAAAAAGATGATCTTCTAAGCTCCGGTTAGGCATGTATTCGTAAACCAGCAACCTATGAATCCCTCTTTCCCCGTCTACCGAACAATATCCTAAAAGTTTTACCAGGTTTGGATGGTTAACGACTCCGAGAAATTGAACCTCCGCAAGCCATTCCTTATGACCCTACATGTAGTTACTCCAAAATACCGTAAGAAACAGAAACAATTCTCAAAATAAAGTGATATTGGAAGCTACTAGACAGACAAACAGACAGAGAAACATCTCATGGTCCAAAGCAAGAATGGCTGATGGTATCTTTGTCTGCGATCAAAATATTTTGGATCATTACAACATTATTATTAGTATCATGGTCCAATCATTGTTGCAATCAGCCTTACAGCACATGAACAGTACTTATTCACTAGATTTAGAGGTGTAAGTCAAGAGTTGTGTGACCCAAATTCCTATTAAAATTCTGTGTTCTATTTTCTCCCTTTTTTTATGATTTATTGTCATTATCCACGTTCAATTTCCAGATCACCGTTACAGTGCTGAATTTTCAGACAAATTTAAAGGAAGAAAATATTTTGCAGCAAGTACCTGTAAACCCTGAGTGTTGAGCTTTTTGATAGCAACAACTATAGGATCACCTCGACCATCTGGAGGAGTAATACTTCCCTTATAAACACCCCCAAAACCACCCTCACCGATCTTTAACAACTTGTTGAAACCATGTGTGGCATCCCTCAACTCTTGTAAAGAGAAAACTCTCAAATTATGCTCTTTTTCTTTGTACAGCTCTGGTATGCTCCTTGGAGATGGCAAAGACCTTGATGATGTCCGAGTCTGACTCAGGGCTGAATTATCCGATTTACTTTGGTTTCTCAGTTCAGGAGCAGTTCTTGATTCTCTTTTCTTCTTCTTTGATTTGTCCTTGATGAAGATAGAAAAACACTTCATGTCTAAGTTTTTATCAAAATCAAAAAATTTTCCTGTTACCCTCAAATTTGTTCTATCAAGTTGCAACCTTTCCTTCACATTTAACTTACGAACCCAAGGAGAAAAACTGAATTTTGAACGAGGAACGAGTAAAAGTAGGAAGAAAACAGAGAAAGAAAATGGACCCAGAGAAGTCTTGGTGCCTAGGAGTGGAAAATGGAGAAGAAAAAGAAAAATATACAACAAAGGGTAGAAACAATCAATGAAAAGTGAAACCCAGACAAGAAACAGTAAAAAGAAACCCCATCCACCGTGAGGATAGATGAGAAAAATATATGAATGACATGAGAGAAGATGGGATCAAGAAATATAGGAAGACCCACTCAAGAAAAATACGCTAATGTTCTAAAGCACTACTGTTTTGACATTTCTAAAATGGAAAAAAGTGGCGCTAGTAATAAAATAATCCTACTCTATACCGCGTTTTGTTTGGTTTCTTCGTAAATGTCGTATGGACTTATTAATTAGCATTCAGTAACAATTAAAAACAAGTGGACCATCTTCGTGCTTGTTTACATTGTTGATGTTGTTTGAATGGAACAGTGTCCCAAAACCAAAGAAAACAACGTCCAAGTTTCCATTTATTTTCTGGTTAGGAAAGTAGGATATGATTATAATTTTCAACAATATGCCGCATACCTTTTTCATTCATTTCAACACGGCTGACGCAACTATGTCAAACGTGAAGATTTCACTTCCTTAGTTCTTTATTAATTTCCTCCACATTTTCTGACTACTTTAACATTTAGAGGCAATTGCTACTAAAACAATTTTCTACTTTTTTATGGGACTGTCTTCAACCATTGACCTTATTTCTTTTTCATGTTTATTAAACTGTTAAATTTGTGGTGGATTCTAGCGTAATATTTTGATCATGATGACACTGAAGAATGTTGGCAAAGCAAAGATATCCGAAAATGATTATGGATGCTGGTTTATAGTTATCATATATGAGATTTGACCCATGGATTGTGTCATTGTGGCATTTTCATTTAAATTGTGGTAGGTGGACTACTGTCATTTTCATAT
Organism: Gossypium longicalyx; assembly: GCA_025698465.1. Classification (NCBI taxonomy): domain Eukaryota; kingdom Viridiplantae; phylum Streptophyta; class Magnoliopsida; order Malvales; family Malvaceae; genus Gossypium; species Gossypium longicalyx. The sequence goes on along the minus strand of CM047006.1, from coordinate 5,456,283 downwards.
AAACAGGAATTCATGTTGTTTGAATAAAATTCATTTTCATATTCTTACTATCGTCTTCAACTAATTTCTAAACCTACCATAAGATAATAACTCTAAACTATATGGGTTTAGGTTGTTCCTCCCCAACTAAGATAAATTATTACTTACAATATAGCTATGTTTTATATTTGACTAGAAATATTTTATTTACGTAATATTAGGAAATGTTTTAACATAAATATATCAGTAAAAAGGGATAATACAAGAGTGTATAAATTATAAAAATGGGTCAAAATGGATTGTGCCGTATTAGCACTTCCACACATTAACTCTACTAGAGATAATTTTATTACCAGAATAATTTTCGAAATACCTGTTACAATTTTAATTGCTCAAAAATCAATTTGATCTCGAGGTAAAGAGTAATCTATTATGCTAAAAGATGCTGTTAACACAACCAAAATTATGGCTGTAACTCAAGTTAATTCTCAAAGTTTTTTAAAATCATGAAAGAATTGTTATGACCACACCTAAAAGTAAAAATTTAACTAAAAGATATAATATTAGTTGCAAGCAAGTTAGTTCATCAATGTATTGTTGATGCCAGAAGAGAACACCGATTAGTGAGGAAGGAAGTGCACCTATATGGCTATAAGTGACAGTGACAGTATTTTTACACGAAAATTTGACTTGAACTTGAGCATAACTCAATCAGCTAAAATCATATAAGTATATACTTACCTACACGAAGCTCGCAAGACAGTTTCTTCCCCAAAGCCTTCATTAGGCCCATCATAGAGATGTATCTTTTGTTTGTTCTATTGCTTTGATGTCCGCAACACAAGAACAATGTCAAACCGAGGTCCGAGCCAAACCACACATAAACTGAATGAAGCAGAACATTTAACAAATAATAATTAGTTTGGTGACAAAGTTCAGTGATTTTTAAGTATGGCGAAATACAACTATTAATCTGTATAAGTTGTGATTTTGATTCTTTTATTTTAATTTGATAATTTTTTCCTCTAAGTTTTTCAATTATGGAATTTTAATTTTGGGTAATTGCTAAATTTATTAAATTATATTATTTATAAAATTATACGCGACAAACATAATATCATATATATATAATGACGTATAATTTACTATTTCCACACATTGCTCTAATAAACGTGAGTTAATGAGATAACTATTGTTTGTGTGAATGTCAAAATTTCAAAACAAAAAGTATAGGAATTAAGAATGGTCAAATTGAAGAATATAGATTAAATCAAGACTAATAGCATAATTTAACCAAATAGCTTTAAGTGCTACCATTAGGGTCAAGATTGAAATTTGAAAATACAAAAAATACAAGTACTAAAATTGACCGAATTAAAATATAATGACTAAATCCACAACTTATGCATAGTAAAAGAACTAATAGCGAAATTTAACCAAATTTAAAGTCATTAAACTTTGTATTAACTCATTTTTTATATTAGTAACTTAGCTTTGTGTTATTTTTCATAATCAACTAACTCTTATTATAGTTTGATAATGGTAAGCCACATTGCACTTCTAATAGAAGAATACAAATTTGAACTTTAAAGACAATATTGTTAGGAGAGACATCACACACACACAAAAAAAAAAAAATAGTCTTCATAAATCATAAAATACATATAAAAAATACTTTAATTATAAAAAAATAATAATTTAATAAAAATGATATTAAATTATCTTGTATTCTCTCAAATAAAGGAAAGAATCCTACATTTCAATCAAATGTGTATTGGTTACCGAAGTTCTGATCATATTTGCTTTTAGTAATGTTTATAATTATTCATAGCCCCCTTTTCAATCCATAAATAGGACGATAGCGCGTTTCAACACACTCGAGCCTATATTCTCCTCTATTGACAATAATAACAATACCAATAGAGACTCAATCCACATCATAAAAAATAATTTCTTACCATAATACAAGAAATTGTGTTTTTTTAAAGGAAAAAGGGTCAGCACAAAAAATGGGAGAGGAAATGATAAACCGCTTTGGGCCTTATTGTCGTTAACATTAGAATGAGAAATGGGCCTAAAATTCAAAATTCCCGTCGATTTCAAGTTTCTATAAAAACCGAGCAAGAAAAACCCTAATTTTTTCTTTGATTTTGTTGCATTCTCTCGACGAGCCGTTTCTCACATCAGCGACCAGACCGTCAGAGATCCTCCCAATCAAACAACAATGGTATTTCTCTACTTCCTTTGTTGGGAAAAAAGATTCTTTCTCTTAGCTGTGTATATCTGTAGATATGTTTGTTTCTTGAGAAAATGCTTTCCATAGAAAGTTTTATTCATTGAAGTAGTTGGTCAGTTAACGAAGAAAAAGAAATTAAAGATGATGAAACCTCCTTTATTAGCTAAGTACAAATTGCGTCCTGGTTGTGTTGTTGGTTGAATGGTTCAGCAATGTCGTCATGCTTTCTCTTCATATATATATATTTTTTTGAAAAAGTTATTTAATATTCCGACGGAGAAGTAGAAGGAAATCACTTGGAACTTGAGCTATTATATTACAAAATTTGGTAATAACTTTTGTTGATTACTCATAAAGTTACTTCAGTTATAATTTCAGCACTTGTTCTGATATTTACTTATGTATTTTGATTCATTGTCAAATTTGGCTAGTAAATCACTTAGGAATTAAACTATCCTATCATTTAGGATTGCTTTAGTTTATAGCCTCTTACTGTGGTTGTGTGGAGAATTGAATAGGAAGAAATCAATAGGTGATGAATTTGTGTTAATTGTTTTATTTTGTTGTAATTAGTTAATTCCTTTCTTTCTCTGATGTTGCAGACAAAGAGAACCAAGAAGGCTGGAATTGTTGGAAAATATGGTAGGCAAAATTTTTGAAGTTTTACTTTATTATGGTTTGTTAAAGAGAGTTTCTAAGTAGAAAGCATTCATGGAATAGGAAAGATCAGTACAAATTGGTAGCTCTGTGATTTGATTTTGCTGGAAATTGTCACCATTATAAGATTTATCTGAATTCATTTCTTGTTCTTATTCATTGTAATAGACTCTTCAGTTAATTGAAATAACAATGGGATTTTGCCTCTTTAAAAATTCCCAAAGTTTCTGATTTCTTTCTCTCTTTTTTCTTTATTTTGCCTTGTAATAAAGGTACTCGTTATGGTGCCAGTTTGAGGAAGCAAATTAAGAAGATGGAGGTTAGTCAACACAGCAAGTACTTCTGTGAGTTCTGTGGAAAGGTTGGTGCATTATCCATTTGATCCTATATTTTGAGGCCCTTGCTTTTTGCATGTCCTTTTGGTGCATTTCTTTGATTGAACTTTGAGAAAATTTTGTATCTATTGCACTTCTTTATTTGAGTAGAATGTATTTGTTCTAATAAACTCTGCTCCCACAGTATGCGGTGAAGAGAAAAGCCGTCGGTATCTGGGGCTGCAAGGATTGCGGGAAAGTCAAAGCAGGCGGTGCTTATACTTTGAAGTAAAGATACATTTTTTTACCTCTTCATACTTCAATTTAATTTATTTGGATGCCCAGGTAATTTACTGGTTGCTGCATTTGTTAATTTAACAGCACTGCTAGCGCTGTGACTGTGAGGAGTACCATCAGGAGGCTGAGGGAGCAAACTGAGAGCTGAGCCACCTCTGGTGATTGATTTATATTCCACTTCCATAGGATGTTGTTTTGCATGTTTTACCTATGAGACTTAATTGAGACCTTTTTTTGACAATGATGTTCGTGCTATGTGTTCTCATTTTTATATCTGAGTCTGGTTTTAGACATTATCTTGTTAACTTCACATCAAATTATGGCATTCTTGATTCTTTGTCTTGCTTATATTATTTGTCACTGTATTGCTTTGAGAATGCTGCAATAGTGGCCGAACCCTCCATAAATCTCTTCAGAATTCCAGAACTGACCCCAGCATGAACGGAGTGATGAGCCTATCACAAAGTTCCAACCCGAGTTGATCTCTAGATAAGCTATTGAACTTTGGCTTGAACAACTTATGCCCTTTTTGTTGAATAATGAATGACTTCTGTTGAATGAATTTGGGTGATCTTTTCTGCATAGATGCTTTTACATGCGTGTGTTAAGTACGGCACTTATTTTGTTCTCTTTTCTTTCTCTCACTTTATGTCAACTTTTACCAGTGCTAGCTTCTTTATGGTTTTTGGGTCGGCAGGATTGTCCTTATTCTCTTCTGTGTGTGATGTATGCGTCACACTGTGTATAAGAATAGGGGAGGCGGGCTCTCTAAACTCATCGTCATTGTAACCAAGGTATAGGAGGTATCCAGTTTTGTTCCATTAAAAGCTATGGCACTGCAAAATGCAGAAGTCTCTTCACCCTCTGATTGTTCAAAAAATTTCTTCTACATTCCTCCCCCGTCTCTGAAAAAATCAACGACCTCCAAGTTGCTATGCAAGCATTTTCCATGAGGATATCCACGGTATATTACTTCCTGATCTTAATCTTTACAAGGATTTAGCTAAGCCTTAAACATCCTTTTTCAAATTTATTAAAACTTGCCTTAGCCTTCCTAAAATCCCCAAAGAATCTATCCAAGTCGCACTGTTTTTCCCACATCCGGTGAGCAAGAGATGTTTCACTCTCAACATTCCATCAGTTTCCACTATTAGGCTTCAGCTACAATTACGTTCGTGTCGGAGCCATTCAGCTGGTTTTAACTTTTCTTAACAGAAGTGTGACCACTAGAATGGCCTTGCTTGACTCTAGATACAAAAATTATCAGCATAGTTGTTTGGGGATGGTGGAAACAACGCTCAACTCTGGAGCAGTGGTCCTGACTCTGTTCCCCAATTTCACCATGTCCATGAGAGAAAAATTGGTCCACCGCCTTCCTGTTCAAATCCATATCACCTGAGCCCTGATGGACTCAGGCCTTGTTCAAGGCACACTCTATTCTCAAATGGCTTGTAGATTCCAGTATCATGCTATCGGCTTGGGATTAGCCTCTTCTGGGGACATTCCTCATTAAAATCGACTCTCGAAATGAACCCACCACCGTTGCCATGGGTTTCAAATTATGAGAAACGTTAAACGGAAGAGCAAAGGAGCCGTAGTAGTAATCCAATCACCACCCAAAATGCTGATGGAACTGTTACCATCAGTTTTCATCGCAAAAAATGACATCCAAGCCCAGTATCTTTTCCCACTCAAATGGTTGCTGCATCCACCTTTGATATTTGCATATTAGTTCGTGTATGTGTGTATTTAGCTTGGACCTGTTAAGTTCTTTTATAAGCATTCTATGGGAATGAGCCTGTAATGTGAACTGCAGATTTGGTTGAGTGGGTTAATTTTATATCTTTGGATGTTCTCAGAACCTTCCCAATCCCGATGTTGTTCATCGAAATACAGTTGGGAGTGGAGTGATTGAAGTTCTTCGAAAATCAGTACCTTCCTATTGATTTAAAAGTTAAATGTTAAATTTTAGTATTGTTGTTAAAAAGTATTTTTGAAAAATAAAATAATTATTTGACTTGATATTATGAAGTAAAAATATGTATTTAAGTAATTTTTAAATTCATTAATATTATTACATTTTAGTAAGAGTATAAAAAATAATTTATTGTAATTTGTTATTTATATTTCAATATATGAAATATAAATTTTAAATATTTATAAGCAATTATTTGTAAAATTTAATTTGAAAATATAATTTATATTTTAAATATTAATAAAATGTAATTATTATAAATTTAAGTCTATAATGTTATTTATTTAAAATAAATTTAAATAAAAAAATAATTATATACTCAATATATATTAGATAAAATATAATAGATTATAAATAAGGGTTAAAGAAATTATTTAGTTTAAAAAGTGTTTTTTCAAAAACTGACTAAAAAATTATTCACTTCAGGGTTCAAAAACGTTTTTTATTGCAAAAATTATTTGTTTAATATTATTTACAGCTCCAAAAGCACTTTTGATTCTAAAAATCACTTTTGAAAAATAATGAGAAGTAAAACCTTAATGTCTTTTAATTTTCTTCTTATTGGATTAGTACTTTGAGATCATTGTTCTATCCATCCATCTTTGGACATTATTTATTAGTCTTGTTCAATCGGTAGGTAGGACTGATAAAGATAAAAAATTGGTCAATATACCAATCTGGAAAAAAAGTTAAATTAATCTTTGGACGAACACTAAAAAAAAATTTGAAACAAAAATTTGACCATTAAATTAGTTTATAATTTTTATTTTTAATTAATTATTTAATTATTATGATTTTATTGTTAAATTGAAAACCGATAGTTTAATTTGTTTAACCATCAATTCAGTTTTCAAAATATTACCACGTATTGAATATAAAAATATAATACAATTATACAGTTGCATCAAATTTTATAAGTTAATATGTAGTTTACCTCTTAAACTTGTCTAAAAATACCTAATTGGTATCTAAATTTTTTTATACCTAATTGATACTTGAACTTATATTCTGTCTCACATTACCCCAATTTGATAATAGCATTAATTTTTTAAGAGTTAACATGTAACTTATCCGCTAAACTTGTTCAAAAAGTACCTAATTAGAACCTAAATTCATCTAAAAATTATATTTTTTGAAAGACTTAGTTTTTTAAATTTATATCCGTTATGTGCCATACTAAGAGACACACATATCATTATGGATTGGTAACCAATGCCACATTAGCACAAACTAGTAATGTCAGTATGACTAACCTGAGTGACTGAAAAAAAATCAGGTACAAAGGGCTAAACTACTTATTAACTCAAACTTATATAATACATAATACTTGGCACACGATTATGACAAAAACACACACACAAAAAAAAAAAAAAAAAAAAAAACACATCCTGTAGTCCAAAATATGCTTCAGAAGTCGAATCACTTGTAAGCAGAGGGTTGAGTCCAAAAAAAAAAAAAAAGATTTGAGGGGTTTAAAACTTTGAAATAAAGCCGTTTGAACTAAGAGCCCATGAGCCACATTGATCTCTTCCTATCGCGTGTACGTGCAAAGAAATGTATGAACTAAAAAGCCTAGCAAATTGTTCCACTATGTCAATGCTGATACCATATAGCAGACATTTTAAGTACAAGGAAATACACAGAGAAAACACTGATAAATCAATCGATAAAGTACAACGGATGCCGGACGGTATTAATGGTTACTCTACCTAGAATCAATTCAAATGAATATAATCACATGAAAGGCTCTTCTGAATTAAGAATTAAACACTTGCTGTTTGTAAATAAGCCTTGTGGTAATCCATTTAGATCTTAGAACATACAAAAAAGGACAGTAAACTTGATTATGAAAGACTACTCAACTATCCCTCATCTTTCAAAACCATTACTTCCAGATTAGAAGGCAAAATGTCATGAAGGATGTTTTAGTTCCAGCATTATGGCTTGTGGATCTTGTACCCAAATACTCTTGGAACATAGCTTTGAGTTGCCTTTTGTGGCTTCAAGTGCCCATGTGTCATCAGGAACAGGTTTGGAAATGTGGTCCCAAAATAGGCTCCATCAATGTCTAGATAGAATAAAGGTAACTTCATTACATACTCCAACCACAACATTCCTAGCACAAATTTTGGAAATAGAAACACTGATCCCATGCTGATGTATCAGGACCTTTATGTGACGCATACTACGATGTAAGAGTGATATCAACTTCATATTTATTAAAGATTGTATTTATTCCAATAGATTCTATATCCTAATGAACTCATTATCATCATATGGGGTCCTTCCAATAATATTTAATAATATCATTACTTCATGGAAGTTTAAAAGATTCCTAGAAGAGGAACTTAAGACCCAATGCAGGAACAATAAGGAAATGTCCAAAATGATAGAGGGATATCATAAATGCATGGGAGTGGTAGAAATGAAAGCCTATTCATGATATGCATGTTATCTCCCTACCAAATGCATGCAACAAAATGTAGCAAACAAATTCAATGGCTAAAAGGATACTGCCTTGATACTTGGACCGAGGGTAGTATATATCTTCACACCTAGGGCAGTATATTTTTACAGTGCTTGCACGAGGAATATCTGATTGACCAACTGGAAGACAAGGTTGTCCACAGCAGTAAACTCTAGGGCATCTTCCAAAATCATAGTTCTTGTACTTGTCTAGCTGTAAAAGTTCAAAAATTCCATTGTAATAAACTGCCCAATTTACATGTATAAGAAAATAAGGAACTATCACAATGAATATCTTGGGAAACATCTTACCATAGCTGCCATTCCTTTGCTTGTCAATATGTATCGAGCATGAATCAAACCATAAAGCATCTCTGCCGCAGATTCAACTAATTCATTTTGCTCTTCTGTAAACATATCCCCTATCAATTTCAACCCAAGACAAATTTACCCATTGCAAAAAAAATAAAATAGACACTAGTCACGTTGCTAAATGACATAAATAACATGCTCCCCTTAAATTTAAGTGTTATATCAAGAATATCAAATACGAAAAAAAAAAAACTGTATTTGATTTAACACAGTTAGAATAAAACCGTATCACAAAACTAGCTGCTTCAAAGAACATAAACAGACAAATGTTAACACTTTCAATTCTCAAACTAATAACAGAACAATGGCACAGAAAGACTTCACCAAGAACAAGAAGTAATGATTTGACATGTGAAGAAACGAACTGCAAGCTTACCATGGGACTCAACGTCCAAAATCAAATCAAGTGCATAATCATAATAAGGAACTTGACTGCTTAGCCCACAAAGGTTAAAGTCATCTTGAATGTAGTCATCATCGACTTCACAAAAGAATTCATTTCCACGTAGGTTGCAAAACCACGAAATCCAAGATGTGTCATCCCCATCAGAACCACTAACATCTGATTCTTCACTGTCTGTTTCAGATTCCTCTGCAGTCAATCCAATGAAAATTTGCATCAGCATATGTCCATAACAGGAGAAATAGGAAACCAATGTTACCAAACACCAAAAATGTAACAACCCTCACTTAGAAAACATGATTCAGAAAAAGAAACTAGATAATACAGTCAAAAATGTAAAGGGAATCACAGAAACACCACAAGTCTTGCAATACTTTTGCAATCAAAAGAAATCCACTTGATGCATAGTCATGAATAAATAGAAATATAATTTTACAAAACAGTATATGAAGAGGTTATAAAACATAAATACTTGATTTTGGAAATTGAACACTTCCAAAAAAATGGCCAAATAGGAAAAGCTAAAACCAACTTGCTTTCAGTACTGACACTTCATTTGAGTGTATAAACACAAATATTGAGCAACACTTGTCCATTCAAATACAGGGTCTGGCCAACATAACATATAATCTTATGGCGCCAAGCATCGGGAGAATCGAAAGAGAACATTGGCGTAAGAAAGTATGCCTCTTTTCTCAATTTAAAGATAGAAAAGCACACACTGTTGAAAGTTAGGTGTCTTTTCTCAATTTAAAGATAGAAAAGCACACACTGTTGAAAGTTAGGTGTCATTGTGGGAATGTCAACAGAAATCTTTGAGCTTTCTTATCATTTATTACTCTCTTTTAAAATGATGGCACCAAATCACTAATTTGTCTTCCAACCACATCGATGTTAATATCAATAAGAACTCTCAATTTCATTTATATCCAACCTCAATTACATAAATTTCAAAATCTTTTAGCGTGATTAATTTCAGTAGATATCAAATACAATGAAACTTTGAAGGAAAACGTAAAATGTCCAAATTGTCTGGTGCAAACCTAGATACAAATTTAAATAAAGAAAAAATACTCCATTTCTTGTAATTTCTCATACGAAACAAGGAAAAAAATCCATCTTTAAAAAATAAATGGCATCTAATTTAACTATTGAAAGAGGGAGATGTGATTATGCATATACCTTCGGAGGCCTTTGCTTTAGGTAGAGAAGCGGAGCGAGAGTCGCGATGATGATCAGGTGGATGCTTCCCCATGAGATGGGCGTTTGCAGACTTATCTTTGCCGTTGATCGCTCTCAAAGTGGACGGCGATGATCGCTCCAGTTGCTTATCAAGCGTCTCGTTGATACGCTTCCGATCCACCGATCCCACCTCTCCCTTAGAGCCACCGGCCGCTCTCTCTCCTCTGTACATCTTCCCTTTTTATCTATCCCTCCTTTATTTGTCGATGATAATAATCGCTTCCGTTCTCGCAAAATGACGCAAATGGCCCTAGGCCCAAAAATCTAGGATTCTCTCTATTTTCTTCTTTATTATTTCGGAGAGATGGAGCTGAAGTGCTAAAATGTTTAAGCTAAACCCAATTTTATTAATTTTTAAAAAAATTTCGCCAAAGAGAGAAAGAGAAATGATGCAGAGGAGTTTTTAGAGAGAGAAAGGCTAAAATCGGGATAAACTTTATAGGTCCGGCGACATGGCCGATAAATCGGCGGGGTAGCTTAGCTTAGGCTTAGCTTTGAGTTTAAAGGGTGGGGGCGGGGATTTGGTGTCTTTGCTTTTCTAATATTCTTTCAAATATCTGGCCTACACGTGGCATGTGATCAACTAGTTTCATGATAAAGATTTTTTTATGTTATAACTAGAGTTATTGCACTAAAAGTCCCCAAACTATAATCTATATTCCAAATTAATCCTTAAAACTTCAAAGTATCAGTATTGTGTTAATCTAGTGTTTCCTTAAACCTAATATCACTTTGGTGTTAAAATGACAACTTGAATATAATGTTAAACATATTTAAAATATGTGGATCCAAATTTTAAGTACAAGTACACAATCGCATAAATAATTTGGATATAACGTATTAAAAAAGACAAACTCATTAAAATTTAGGAGAATTATTTTAGTACATCAATTTTAAGTTGTCCACATAGTAAGTATGAACTTGTTTAAATATGACCTATAAGTATGAACTTGTTTAAATATGACCTATGTGTTCTAAATATTCACAACGTCAAATCCGATTTAACATTTAATGAGTAAGTTAATAGCTAAATTGATAGAAGGACCTTATTGATATGATGTTAATACTTTAAAGATTCAATTAGGACTTTTTTTTAAGTTTGTGATTAATTTAAAGTTTGAGCCATATTTTAAGGATGTTGAATTGAATTGACATTGATAATTATTTTCCCCTTTAATGTAGTCTTTATTTGCCAATCTAAAGAATTTACGAATGATGTTTGTTTGAACTAAACTGGACTAAATCAAAAATCGATTGGGGTATAGATTTAAAAATTGATTGTAAACTAGTTTAACCATGAAATATTGAAAAAAATAGGTTGAGTCAATTTTTTATTATTATAAATTTTTAATAATTTTTTAATTGAACCAGTCAGACCGACAAAATCAGTGGCCTGATCAGTTTCATTGTCGATCCAATTCTAAACATACATATTTACAAAAAAAAAAAAAACCAAATATTTAAAATTTTTGTTATTGAGAACTATCCATTAAATCAAATAAAATTTACATTTTTTAATTTATTCAAATTCCTAAAAGAAATAACATTTGGTATAGAAAAGTATTTCTCATCTTATCATCTTATAAAAAGAATTAATTAAGCAAATGAATAATAAAAAGAAAATAAGTTAATTATGTAATATTAGTCATAATTTTATCTTTTACTATTTTTATTTATAAAAGTTATTATCGAATAATAATATACAATTTATTAATTTCGGATCGTTAATAATTTTAAAATATAAATAGGTAAAATTATTTAGCACCCACGTACCATAAAAACTATTATGCACAAAAATAAAGTAATTAGTTAATTTTGGATCGTTAATTACATGCATCATAAAATAACATGCAATGAAAATAGAAAGTCTATTTTTTCAATAAAAAAACAAGTAGAATCTGAAGAACATAATGCTAATTGGCAATGGCTTTGGGGCTATTATAGAAGCAATGGATCCTGCTTTGTCCTTGATACTGAATTATGGGCTATCTTTCATGGTTTACGTTTGCTCTAGTACCTTGGTTTTCGAAAAGTTATTAATGAAAGCGATAGTGCTATTGCTATTGTGTTAGGTGTATCTACTTTATTTTCTTTCTTGTAAGATGTAATAAAAAAAGAAGCTAAAACTCAAATTACTGAAACTGTATAAATAAACTGAATGAAACTTGCACTTTGTTTTGATCCATTGACTCGCATTTTTATATGGTGAGGGGAAATTGATTCTATTTTAAGATGTCATTTTTTTAGCAGTGAATTTGACATTTTAATTTTTTGAGTATTGTTTTTAGGATGTTTATGCTTAATTTTAAACTTGGGATTTTGTCTACTTAAAATCATGGAAATATTTTTATCATTTGTTCTTTTCTTTTAGGGCTCTTTAAAGACTTAGGTTGAAATCTTACTAAAATCAAATGATAATAACATTGTATTAGTGAACCTTAAACGTTCCTCGAAATTAGAAAATACCTTAAAAACAATACTTCGAGATCTAGATCTATTGCTAGAATATAACACTTAAAAAACTTTTTTCAATAAGAAAATTAAATCCCCTCAACATTATATAATGTGTTTTACTAGTAAAAATCACTTTAATTCAAATAATTACTTTCAATGGATTCAACTTCAACTTAAACCCATAAAAGTTTGGTTCATTATAATGTTGCGACATTATAAATTTTTATTATTTGGATTTTGACGTAAGTACCGGATATAAATTTTTTTTTTATTAAGTTTTTGAATATTTATATTTACTGTTCACATAAGAAGATCGAAACTTAGATATTTGAAGAAAAAGGTAGAGGAGCAACATAAGTCGAATCTCTTTTCTAAACCCGAGATGATCAATGGCAAGTCTGTTTGGAGATTCGTGAAGCCACAATAACAAGCTGCTGACTATACTTATTTACTCAGCACAGAAAGTTAGGCATAACAGTGATGCATTGTCATGAAAAGTTTGATTTCAATACAGAAAGTGTTGGGCAAATGGTTAAAGATTTTGTTAGGTAATTAGATAATGTACAAGTTTAAATTTTTTTCATCTTATTTAGTATTATTTTTGAAGTCAAAAATATTTTTCAAGTCATAAATAATACTAAATAAATTGGTTTTTGAAGTCAAAAAATTCTTCTAACACTGTCAATGTGAGTATTTGAACAAACAAGTTCGTTAGGCCAAGAAATGATCAGTGGCCGATTGGGCATACCAATGAAATTAGGTGGATGACCCCTTTAAAGGTGTTAACATAAAATTTTAATCATTTGCCAAATTGATTTGTTGTCTCTTATAGTTAGGTTACAACTTACAACTGTCTAATTTAATTATCTTTTCAGTGGGACTACAAATGACCATCAACAAATATTGCTTGTACTATGCCTCAAAAGATTTGATAAGCAAATCCACATAATTACATTCAAAGAATATGGTTGGGTAGTATTAAACATGGACAGCCATGGTTAAACAATTAGATATTGTTTAAACATAATTCAAGGATTTTTCAACAAAATTTTTGTGTTGTCTTCCATCGAACATAACGTAATCATATAATAATCATTATCGACATCTATTAATCACATACTCTACTTTAGTTTCTATAAAACGTGAATTTTCTTTAAGAGTATGTTAAATTCAATTTTCCTCTAATAATTTGATAATTATAATTCTAATCATACTCTACTCCTTTAAAAAATAAAATCTAATTGAAAAATTACAAGTAGATATTTAGTCCACCAGTTATGTAATAACATCCCATTTTAACCACTTAAAATCATCATCCTTCATGTTCCCATCAGTAGGAGTATTTCCTTTCAAATTAATGAGAAAAATGTCCTTAAGTAAAGCCCTATCTTCTTGTAGTGAATCAAGAGCCATTCCCCTTTCATTGGGAGGATTATCTTCACATAATCAAACCTTTTGTCATGGTTGAAAAATCTTCATGTAAGGATGAAAGGTTGATTAATATTAACGTTGCCCCTAGAACCAAAATTCATGATTTTTAGTCCTTAAGTTTGTGGTGCAATTCAGTACTTTCGTATTTAAGTTTCATTTAGATGAGTGATGAGATTGGTTATTGTAACAAGCCAGTGATTGGATATGTGTTTGAGTTTAAACGAAACAATGTCAATGAAATAAAAATGAAAATGATCATTAAGTATATTAATAAAAAAATGTATTATTACATTATTTTTATGTATCTTTAATAATTTTAAATTATAAAATATTTTATGTTTTAAGTTTATTTAAATGTTTTAAGTAATTAAATAGACCTATTTATTATTTTAAATAAAAAAATAAAATTAATTGGGTACATGAAGAAGTTAAACACAATTAGGGGCACTCTAGTTGTTAAAATTTATTACATATATTAAAAGAGAATACATTGAGGACACTCTGGATGTTTGGCCTCAATGTTTGACGGCTGACTTTTTCTTTTTCACTAATTGGGGCATGGTGGATCAATAGGAGAAAAGAAAGGCCATAGGAAAGGGGAAAGAAAGAAAAGGAAAGAGAGAGAGAGAGAGAGAAAATAAACTTTTTTTATTTAAACATTTTTATATATTTAAGATATTAATATTAGTTTTTATTTTATGTCATTATGTATCTCAATTTATATTATATTATACTAATTTTTATCATTAAATTACAAAAAATATTTAAATAATATATCTAAAGAAAAATTATTTTATCATTTTATTTTTAATTATATATTTAAATTGTTGTTCCACGTATTTGACTTGCAAATTAATTTAGAATTAACAAAAGATCAATTAAAAAATGTTCAAAAAAAAATCGTAAAAACTTTATGTGATGACATGATGGTTAAGGGTGCTCATTGTATCAGGTGTGGCATGGATTTGAATCACGCTAGTCATGTTCGTTGTTCGAATTTTTACTTTATTATTATAATTCACCAAAAAAAATTATAAACAATTTATTTTATGTTAAAATTATATATTTAAAAGGTTAAATTTGTAAACTTATTAATATAGGGTTTATACATTGTACTTGATTTACTTAAAATTGTTTATTTTTACATAATATATTTAAAGTGTTGATTAGAATGTTAAGTATTTACCTCCAGCAAAAGAAAAATAATTTTTTATAATATATTTGTAATGATTGGTTTAGGTAATTTAAAATCTTTATTTAGCCCTAAATAAATAATATTTTTTTTTTCAAAATTCACAAAATTTTAAGTAAATGTAATTTATTTTAATTATTAATTAAATAGATTTATTAAAAAATGGGAAAATCTCCGGCGTAGTGAGGAGATGATGCTAGTATATTTAAAAATATATAAACAGAAGTAAAATGATTAAAACGTAAAACAAACAAACAAACGAAAAGAAAAGTTAATAGAAGAAATTCAAGCCTCACTCCTTAGGCGAAAATCAAGGGATGAATGGGGTGGGTGTGCATCCAAAGGGAAATTTTAATGCTTTTGAAATCAAATAAAATTTATTTGTTCTAGCGCACCGATGGTGCAGCAAAATCCGAAGACACTAGTCAAACCAACCAGCCGACCTGTAATTTGCAATTCCATAAAAAATAAGAAACAATGGAAAAAAAAACCCTACACACACCTATCCCAATATGCAAAAATGTGAAGAATTGGAAGTCAATGTAACGTAATCATCAGATGTTTGAATGTGTTACCATAGACTTCCACGAAGCATCCTAACTTATTCCACACCTTCAATTCTTAGCAAATTCAAGTCTCAAGCACCTATACCAAGTTTGGTTGGCGATTCTTCAATCAAATTTGACACAAGTTCATTTGTAAATGATGAAAACTGTGGTGGATAAAATCATCCGCTCGGTTGAGGTTTTTGCCCAAAGTGGAGCTGATTTCTATTTAATAATTACAGTGAAAGCTAATTAAAATTGTGGTTATGATAAATTAGTATTATAACACTGGGATTGGGAATTACAATTTGTATCTCAATAAAAACTATTTTTAAAAAAATCATATTATGGAAGAAAGCTAAATTAAAATTAAAAAAAAATTTATAATGAGTATTTATTAGTCACGTTGTAGAATTTATTACATTCCACGAGTGAATTGAGGATTTGACATTTATATTATTTATAGACTCTAAAATAAATTTTAAAAAATTAAATATATAAATAATTGTGACATTTATTATAAAAATTTTATAGACAATATATTAAATAATTACTCTTATAAATTTAAATAAAAGTAATAGAATAGTTTAGTGGATAGTTTTTTTCTTAAAGCTAATAACATACTTATCTTAGATTGCATTATATATGTAATTTATTTATTTTATATATATATATATATTTGAATTGGTGTGACATTAATTTAGTAAATAAATTAAATATAGTTTGGATAATAATGAAACCAATTGTAAGATATAATTTTTTTTTAATAATTACAATATTTGATGTTTTGCTTTATACATGTTTAAGTGGGTTAGGTGAAAACGGCTAATTATTAATCAACATTGAGATGAGAATAAGATGGGAGTAGAAATACAAGAACAATGGATGGTTTTGATTCACAGATGTGGTTGCAGATGTTGAAGCATCACGCTATACACCTGTAAGACATATTTGGTCTATTTCAATAGCAAAACAATATTAAATTATTCAAGTAAGAAAAGACTTTGAGTTATAGAAGAGAAGTCCAACAAAGTTTGTCAAATCCCCTTTGATGGATTATGATCAGCATAAAAAAATCATCACCAATATTAGTTGAGGTCGCTTTGTTGATAATTGAAGATAATCAAAGCTTATCTTGTTGATAACTGAAACAATTAAAATCAATAAGAAAACATGATAATTATCTCATTTATCTCTTGTTTATTATCAAAATTATGAGACCTATAAATGATCACTACGAGAAAAAAAAGTGCACAATTCAAATCGTAATTAAAGGAACTTGTTGAATGATTTGTTTACTCCACCTTTGAGTGGCTATAGTAAACGTAAAAGGGTTAGAGTTTAGATATTGTAATTGAAGAGTATAATAAATTTATTTCTGAGCAAAATTTGCTGTTGTAAATATAAGTTAAATCCGGATTATATTAACAACTTTTAATAATTTATGTTTATTAGGTGATGTGCCCACATCACTATACCATAACTCACTACTATCATTTTTGAAATTTCAAGTAATCTTATTAAGAATTTCCAATAATATTTAAGCAAAAAAATTAAGAATATTAAAAGACAAATGCTGGATTCTTTGAAGTACTATACCCTTAGACATTATCCAATGCAATTGATAATATGGTGATATTAAGAAACATTATAATAAAAAATAAAGGTTTGAAAACAATTGAAACGCTCATGAAAATTTGAAAATAAAAAGAAAATTCCTCAATTTGCAATGTGAATTTGCCGAAGAAGTCAAAGAACAGCCAAAAAGCATTAGACATAAAAGGAAAAAATCCAAAATTATTGTACGAGCCTAGCAGGCTAGCTACCACCGATATAGGGAATGACTTGATTGGTGGATGGGCTGGGGCTCGGGTTTCACGGACGCACTGTCCCACCCGAGCCCCCGTCGGGTATAAATATGTCAAAATTGGGTTAGGTGATAACCATAAGTAAGGTACATTTTCTTTTGTAGTGGAAGAAAAAAAAAAGAGAACAAAAATTATGGAGACAAAGTCATTGGCAATGGTGGTGGTGATAACTGTTTCAGTCATGTGGGGCGTTGAAATGGCCACTGCAGAACTCAGTGCGGCTCAGTGCAAGCAAGAAAGGAACCTCGCCATTACCGCTTGCAAGCCGGTGGTTTACGGTAAGCTTCCGTCCCCAGAATGCTGCCAGCGAGTAAGGGTTACCCATCTGGAATGCGTTTGCCCCATCATCACGCCCAAGATCGCCGCCCTTATTGACGTCAACCGTGCCATCCGCCTCATTCAAGGCTGCGGTCGAAGTGTTCCTCGCCACTACAAATGTGGAAGTAAGCTACCTCTTTTAATTACATAAAATCCTTTTCTTTTTTTTTTTAATGCTTCGTCGACTAAATTTCTTGTTTTATTTTTGTTTGGTAGGTATCACAACTCCATGAAATTGGCATACCTTCTGCTATACTACTGTTTACTTATGCTTGAAGGTGGAATCAGCTTCTGAAATTAAAATAATTAAACAAAAAATATTGTGTTTTGAGCTATGTATAATCACTTGCTTGCATATTGGAGAGAAATATGTAAGCTATATGATATAATATGCATTACTCTGAATATTATATATATATGAATGAGTTCATATAATTTCTGTTTCCGCCATCACATAAATCACATTTAGATATTGAACAACCCCCCCCCCCAACCCCTACAAAGCGTAGATGTGATTGATTTTCTTGCACTAAAACAATGGAAAATAATTATTATAGTGTGATTATTATAATTTTTGACAGAAATGTGGGAGAAGATTTGTATTTTGACGTAATTTTAAGTTAGCTCATTGAACCAAGTCGAAAGGAATTGAAGATTATTGCTTATAAAAAATGATAAATTAATTATAAATCTTAACGATTAAATTAATATTTTTTTACTAATAATTTTTTATCATTCCTTCCAAAATTGTCTTGGGACGTGATCATTACTTTTTAAAATGAAATCCTTTCCAAAGGGAACATATGAAAATCCAAGTCAAAAGAAAATCCTGTTTCTTCTTCTGGTTCACTAATTAAAGCCACTTTAATTGGAAATCGACTTGCATTTGTCCCAAACTGGGAAACTCGTTCACCAACATCTTTCATAATAATCATTCAAGTTTAAAGTGGTAAACCTTTGATTTAAAATTAATATAGTACTAGTTGAAAAAGTCTTTTAACATTAAAAAAAAAAAAAAAAGCAAATAGAAGCATAAACTGCGAGACCCAATCCCTCAAAGGTGACATAGCGAAGACCCAAGTCAAGGCCAAGAAAGAAACAAGTTTTCGTTAGTGGTTTAATAAAGCCACTTTAATTGGAAGTCGACTTGATTTCGATTCATTGGCGATATGTTATCTTGCCACTGTTTTATGCTTTCAGAGATGTCAGGTCAGCTACTTCTATAAAGTAAAAGTAATTTGAGCAATTAATGTATGAACAACTAAATGCAAATTGAACCAACAAATCCATGATATGAATAACAGGATATGGTCTTGTGGTTTGAAGAACAGATTTCTTGAAACAGAAAACTCCCGTTGTATTCAGTGTTTATACAATTCCTCTAGAATTTTAGAGAATGCGATCAACTTAGGGTTGTGTATAGGTTGTGTTGGGTATTAACAAAATTTTAGGTCCGATTGTTAGGTTCGGTTTAAAAAATAGACTTAAATTTTTATTCAAACTCGTATTAAAATTTTTTAATTTTATTTTTGTATATAAAAATTTAAAATATATAATAAACTAAATACACTAAAAATATTAAAATAAATATTTCTCGATAAATTAAAAATAAATTTAAAAAAATCTTTATATTTAAATAACACTAAAATAGTGATCTCAAAAAAATAACACTAAAATAATAAGTAGAACTTAACAAACAAATGCCTCTAAAATAGTAGTAAAATTAACAATTAAACAAGTGTTATATAATATCTAAACATTAACAATAAAATAGTAGTAACATAATAGTGAATTGTTGTAAAACAGTGGTAAAACGTGCAAAAACAGCAGGATTTTTTTATTGAAAATTCGAGCCGAGTCGAGTTCGGGACAAAAAAAAACCTTATTCAAGGGTAGACAATTGTTTTCTAAACAGGCCTTATTTTTTGTCAAAGTTCATTTTTTGATTTAAACCCTTACATTTTTTTAACGAGCTTTTGGACCGGCTGAATGGCACAACCCATGGACAACTCTATCCTAAATCCACTTAATTTGTTGTGGCACAACAACGCTTGTCTTAGGATATGTCCTTATTAATTTTTCAGTAGCTAAAATGACATTTTCCAATCCCTAGACTCGAATTTGGGCAAAGTACCTGCACTAATCAAATACAACAACAGAGAACAAGATGAGTAAATATGTAAAGACATTGAATAAGTTTTGCTCTATATTCGTGTTTATACCTCAAATGAAATGTCTGCATAGAAACCAAGTTGGTTTTAGCTTTTTCTATTCGGCCCCCTTTTTCCCATTCTCCGGATATCCCCCTTGGAGCAGGAGAAGAATTTCATTAAATATTATTTGAAGTATCCCACGCCACATAATGATCATGACTTCAAAGTCTGCACCTCAAATTACTGATTTCATAGATTTTGAAGTTTACTGTAGAATTAACATGCAATTTGCTAAATAATTTCACACCAAAGCTATTTTCATAATTATTTTTTTATTTGACATAGATGGAAAAAAAAAAAAACCTTCAGAAAAGGTGGACATCGATCAAAAGAAGATGTACATAAAGCAAACTGAAATCAATAAAACATACTGACAAGTGACAATAGTTGAGGACACTGCTGGTTCCAATCGTTTTTTGATGAACAACCTTGTGAAGGATATCCTCCTAATTCCTAAATAACCTATAAAATTCAAATAGATTCTCGTAACATCCAAACATAAATATATTGTTAGCTTAGCCAAATGTATACATTTTAAAGTAAATTATTATCGTGTTTTTATTTTAATCATTAAATTATAAAAAATTTTAATTTCATTACTAATATTTTTTATTAGTTCTGTTTTAATAACTCGATATTTAATTATTAACGAAAATGATAATGTAATTTACAAGCTCATTCTCATGGAATCCTTTACCCAATCCAGAAACATAGAAGACCGTAAGAACTCAAGTTATGCTTTTGACATAATTTCCCACAGCTAGAAGCACTTCCGTACTGACCCAGGCCAACATTAGTTTTGATGTAGTAGTCGCGAAATAATCAGCAAACAGAAAAGGTGGTAGATGCATGCAATGCATTTGAGTGGGAAAAGACATGCATGCATACATACATACATACATGGGCTTGTCTGTCAAATATTATAGCAGGTGATAAAATTAATAGTACATCTCGTTTGTTCTTCCGTGGTTCTTACCCGGAGAATGGAGATACTTGTTGGGATGGTTGGTACATATGAATAGTTGGATGGTAAAATTTCAATCATTTGATGAATTTTGAATTTATCGAATGGAGTGATTTTTTTTTTTGAAAAGTGAATATGAGATGGAGTA
Organism: Gossypium longicalyx; assembly: GCA_025698465.1. Lineage (NCBI taxonomy): Eukaryota > Viridiplantae > Streptophyta > Magnoliopsida > Malvales > Malvaceae > Gossypium > Gossypium longicalyx. The sequence continues at coordinate 5,435,209 of CM047006.1, read as the reverse complement.
AATGGATTTTTTTTTTTGGATAATAAGTATGAAACAGTTATAGTGATTGGTTGTCTCGTCCTGACTCATTTAACTATATATATTTTATATTTAAATATTCTTTTGAAAAAATATGTTTAAATATTTAGTTAATTTTAAAAAGATTAAAAAAATAAAATATAAGTAGCAAAAATTAAATTAAAATGAAGTGGGGCGAGACGGGAATGGATGCATCCAACATGCATAGAGATGGTAGTAATTTTCAAGATTATATATCTATAGTGGAGTGGAGCAAGTGGTGGAATAGAACATGTCAATTGTGGAGTAGTAGTGAAATTAGCAATATATGTCTCACCCCGCTCAATTTTCATCTCCCAAACCACAAAATCCCAACACCCGCAAACCACATGAGAATGAGGTGTGGCTTGAACAGGTCCTGGATCCATCGAGGATAGGGGTGAGTATTTGATCAAGTCGAGTCGAATTGAATAAAAAAATTTCGAGTTAGTCGAGTTGACAACTCCTATTTTAGTAACCAAACTCAATTTGAATTTTTTTTGAATTGAATCAAATCGAATTGAGTCGAATCGAGTTGAGTTAATAAATCCTATTATTTATACTCAATGTTGTGTTTACATGGATCGATTATTTAACTAGTAGATGAAGTACAAGATTATTTAACTACATAAACAATATAATGGTTTTGTTTTTTAACTTAATGAGTAAACATTTATCAAAATGACATAATTTTACCTTTTAACTCGAATTGTGTAATTCATATTCGAGTTAAATTGAAAATTTTAATTTTTTATTCGAGTTGATCTGAATAACTTGATCAACTCAAATAACTCAAATTATTCGATTCAAAATTTGAAATTTTTATCGAGTTTTTCGAATCAAATCGGAATTTTCTCACCCCTAATCGAGGCTACCACTGTACCACAATCTACATTTGAACAACAAAGGCAGTGGACCAAGTTTTATCTTTCAAGGACATGATGAAATTGGCAAGTCTTGTATCTAGAATCAAGCAAGGCGATTCTAGTGGCTATGGGGAGCCCCTTTCTGTTATGAAAAAGTTAAAGCCAATAGAATGGCACCAACATGAACATGAGTGTAGTAGCCAGCCGTGTGGTGGAATCTGGGTCGGGATGTTGAGATTGATCTAACGTCTCCTGTTCACCAGACAACCCCCTGTGACTCGGATAGATTCTTTAGGTTTGCTTTTTGGAGGATTAAGGGGTGTTTATTCATAGATTTGGAGGCCGTTGATTTTTTCAGAGGAGGTATGGAGAAGAAAGTTTTTAAACTATTAGAAGGACAAGAGGTTTCTGTGTTTTGCAGTGCCAAAAGTTTTCACAACCTCTCCTCAAAATAGCTTAATCCCAGCTACACGCCCTTAGTTTTTAATAGACGCTTTGACGCATACATTAACACAAACAAAAATAGAACTCTTTACGGACTATCGCGTGGACGCAGAACAAAGATCCTTTATGGTTGTAATATAATTTAGTTTTTAAAAAATAGAAAATCAATATATCACCCAAGGATCCGTGGCGCAATGGTAGCGCGTCTGACTCCAGATCAGAAGGTTGCGTGTTCGATTCACGTCGGGTTCAAACCCCGTTCCTAATGGGAATTATTTTTTGTTTTATTTTATTCTTTTCACTTTCAGACTGGAGCATAATCTCTTTGAATTCAAAGAGGTTTCCAATATACTCTGAAACTGCAAAATGCAAATTGAACCAACAAATCCATAAATATGATATTATTTGGTCTTTTGTTGAGACAGATTTCTTGAAACAGAAACTCTTTTCTGTTCAGTGTTCAAACTTTGTAGGCTAAACTATTCAATTTAAGAGGATGCAATGCAACCAACTTGGTCTTTTTTCATGGCTCTAAACCCAGTTATCTTGTCCCAGCACAACAACTCCTCTCTTTGGATATCTGATATCCTTCATCAATTTGTCAATAGCTAACATGACATTTACCTAAGTCCCAGACTCAGATTTGGGCAAAGTCCCTGCACTAATCAAACACAACAACAGAACAGGTGAGTGAGTATATATGTAAATGATGGCACACAAAATACCATACCAAGTACCAACCCATAGCCATAGGGTCTTGGACGACACAAACAATCCAGTAACAAATGCTAGTACCACGAAACGAAGACGTTTCACTTTATCTGCTTCAACAGAACTGAAACTCATTTGAATGATGTTTTTAAAGCCCAAATTAAGTTAAACTTTTAATCCACTAAAAAAGCCCAAAAGATTCAGACCACTTCCGACATCCGACCAAGCAAGTGGCCAACACCTTTCGTTTTCATGGCAGCAGCGCAACCACCATCAGTCCAACGCGACCCCCTCCCCCACTTTGACAGAGAAGGTGGGCTCAGTCTCAGCCTCAGCACCTCGATTAGTTGACTTTAACTACTTCATATGCGTGTTTAGTGCCGGACTCTTGCATTTCCCACACTTATAAAAAAAAAGAAAAAAAAGAAAGGACCTTACGTGTTTCGCTGTCGCGTGACATACTCCACCCCACACCATCCCCCTCCCGCACGATAGCCGCCTCTCACTCATCAGGCAACTCCATTTACCCAACCAACCGCCTCTTTAATCGCTTTCATATTACCCCCCCTTTTTTTGCTTCTGTTTAATCCATCCTGAAACAAATGCTCCCTTCTTTTTTCCTTATCCTACACCCACCACCACCGCCTTCTTTCTCCTTATGTCGACTACAACTTCTCCTCCTCTTCCCCAACCCTCCTCCGCCACTGCTGCACGTCGGGTCCCTCCCCCGTGCTGGACTAAAGACGAAACCCTGGCGTTGATCGACGCTTACAAGGACAAATGGTTCGCTCTTCGACGCGGGAACCTGAAAGCATCGGATTGGGACGCCGTGTCGGACGTCGTATCCTCCGCTTCTGATCCTGGAACCGTGAAATCATCCGTTCAGTGCCGGCATAAGATCGAGAAGCTGAGGAAGCGTTACCGTGCCGAGAAGCAACGGAGCCTTAAAAATTCGGGCAAGTTCTCTTCTTCTTGGGAGTTGTATCCCCTGCTTGATTCTATGAATTTTGCATCGACCTCGGTTGCTGGATCTGATGATCAAGATCATACTATTGATCATAAAGTTACTGTATTCGGTGACTTTTGCTTGAAATCGAACAAGCATGAAAATATTGATGGGAATTCTGGGTCTAATCTAGGTTTTGATCGTGAATTTAGAGGTGGGTATAATTCAAGTTTTAATTTTGATCAAAAATGGCAGGAAAATGGGGGTTTTGTGGCCAAAGGAATTAAAAAATTCAAGAGTGACAGTAGAATTGGCGATGGGTATGGTTCTATGGTTGATTTTGATCATAGTTTTGGTCAGGATGTCGATAATCTTGGAGAGTTTCCTCTTAAGACCTTAGGCGATAGGAGTTTTTTGAACGTGGGATTCAAATCAAAGAATAATGTTTGCCCTAATCTAAATTATGATTATGATAATGATTCAAAAGAGTATAGCATTGATGAAGAAATGGGGTTTCGAGCTAGAGATTCAGGTGCTTGGGATTCAGTGCCCCAAGGTATTCATCAAAAGAAACGTGGTAGAGTTGATATGAACTTTGAACCAGGTGGTGACTGTAGGGGTTTAAATGGAGATGCTTCTTGTTCAAGGCCAGGGCTTGAGAGAAAGAATGCTGGTGATGGAGTCAAGAGGGGTGTGGATCCAATTGATGAGATGGTTTCCTCAATTAAGTTGCTGGCTGAAGGGTTTGTGAGGATGGAGAAGATGAAGATGGAAATGGTGAAGGAGATTGAGAAGATGAGAATGGAGATGGAGATGAAGCATAACGAGATGATACTCGAATCACAACAAAAGATCGTGGATGCGTTTTCCAGTGCGTTGTTGTCGGAAAAGAAGAAAAAGAAAAAGAAACCATCCTTAATGTTCTCAAACATGAACGGAAATGGGGTTGAAGAATGGCAAGAAGATGCTTTCATTAAGAAAGAAAGGTAGATATTGTTTCACCTATTAATTTAGTTTACTTGCATTTTAAATTGGCCAAATGTTCTTAGAAACAATGCAAACTTAGATTGATTCTCTTCCTTCTAATTCAAAATTAAAGTGCAACTTACATTGATTGCCTCTTATTATTTGCCAGTATATATATTCTTGATCTACGCTCTGTGACTGTGGCTTTCAATCCTTTATGACATCAAAGAACATGATTGAATTTCTTTAACTAGAATTTACCAAATGCAGTTCATTTTTCTTAGTTCTAGTCATGATTGGATTTCTGTACATCATAAATCTGTATTTGTGCCTGCCCTGTATTTCGTTTCATCTAAAAAGGGCAGCACTCAAAAAGGTTTCTTTCGTGATGATTCTAACATTCATGACATTGCATCTTTTATCCTTTTAAAGCCTTTGGCTACATTCAGTGGGATAATGACACCTTTATTATAAAAAGGAAAATTTTGTAGATAAGCTGACAGTGTACTCATTTTGGATGAGCTTGTCATTTATTGACAAAAGAATAAATAAATAAATTTGGCCGCTAGGCTTATACTTTTCCAAAGAGGTTCAAATATTGCATTCTTTTTTACTCTATAGTGCATGTCCTAAGCCTAATCTCAATCAACCTTGGCAATGCCACTCCTAAAAGTTCATGTTTTTTCCATGCTTTTTGTCATATTGCTGTTGTCTTTTGGTAATCAGAATCATGCTTAATTTATGAGTTTCTTTCAAAGGGGGATATCTTATAGACTTGGCTTAGCTTAAAGAGTTTTATGGAATTGTTAATCTAGCTAACTGAATTTCAGATAAAAAAAAAAGGCTTAGATAATAGAAAATTGGAAGGAAATGAGAGGAAAAGCGTGATTTTTCAAATTTTAAATTAACATAAATTGTTAAACCTCTAGCTTTGTTAGTTGGATAGATGGGTTTGGCACTTCATTAATAGCCATTTCCATTTCCATCCCCATCTCTTCTGCTTCAAACGTTGAATGAACTCCATATAATACATAGAACAAAGTTATCAAAAGTCCCCATATCGCAAACCTTTGGAATGAGAGCATCTTCAGTGTGGTCATAAGGAAGACATTAAGGAAAATGGATACAGCAGCCGGCCAAGGCATGAATGGCACTGACCACTCGCTTGGCTGCCCTAGGCAAGGCACCGTGTACTGGAAGAAGGCTGTAACGACCATAATTATCCCGCCGAAAAGAGGCAAACCCCACCATTGCTGCTCGAGTTTCCATGATATCGAGAAGCCTATTGCACATGATGTAATGAGGAAGAGGAAGGAGAGTGTGGGGAAAGGTGGATTTTTGCTTGTTAGCACATATTTTCGGTAGATAAGAGCATTGGCCACCAGGTAGAACACCAACAGTGTGCCGATAGAGATGATTTCAATCACTATGTCCAAGTCAGTGAAGAGTGCTATTGATGCTGTGCAAAGCCCTGCATCATGGACACGGATTAAATTCTCTTTTATTATGTCTTACAATCACAATGGTATTTGATTGATGTACATAAAGAATTGCACTGAAGAACATGGTGTTGCTATGCAATCAGGAATGTCTGCCATTGTTGTTATTTTATCCATTGTAAAGTTACAGCTCTAATGGTGATTGAAAGTGACATCAAATTAATCAAGAATTTGTGGTGAATAACCCTCTCATCAAATACCACACCAACCCAAAGAGAAAAAGAGAGGAAAAAAACAAAATAAAAGTCAAAGGGAAGAGGTAATTAAGAGAGGGGAGGGTTAGGATATAAAGAAGAAATTTAAACATAAACTTAGCAGTTGTCAAGCACTTCTCCATTAGACTTTATTGTTCCCATTTAATGTTTTTTTTCTTTTCATTTTTCTCTTTTTAAGTGTTAAGGAGTTAGAAGTATAACATACAATACAAGGTTAAGAAAAAAATTTCACATACCCAAAAAGAGTGTGGCATTCAATGGGGTGCCTGTTGAAGGATGCACCTTAGATAACCAGGATGGCACCAACCTGGCCCTTCCTATAACACACAGGTACCTGGCTTGGCCTAACATGGCGACCAAAAGAGAAGCCACTATCCCCAAGCTTGCTCCTGCCCCAACTATATTCCCTGCCCACTTCCAACCAATTCTTTGGAAAGCCATTGAATATGATGCCTTTTCAGCTATCTATACATGATGTGAAAAATAATGTAAGAATGTGTAATTATATATCAATATTGTGTTTCTATACGTCAGGATTTGATCAAGTTTGAGATGATTGACCTGATTGTAAGGAACCATCACGCACAAAGCCAAGGCCATGAGGCAGTAAAGTCCGGAGACAATAAAAACCGAACCGATGATCCCCACCGGAAGGGTTACCGGAGGGTTTTGGATCTCTTCAGCCAAGGTTGAGACTGAGTCATAGCCTATGTAGCTGAAGTAAACTATAGCTGCTCCATCAAGAACCCCTCTAATACCATTAGGAGTTAGCCCTGTTGGCTTCACCAAGTTTTCCACACTTCCATTGCAGAAACCCATGATTATGATGAATCCAAAGAACACAATATGAAAGGCTGTCATAATTAGGTTCAAGATTGAGCTTTCCTTTGTACTGTAAACCCAAAGATAGAAACATCCATCACTTTCAAAATCCACTAACAACAATGAATAAAATAATAATAAGGGTATAGTAATTGTTGGCTTGATCATAATAAAAACAAACAAAAAAAAGACTAAACAACAAATAATAAATTAGAAAACTTGTTCACGAGCATAGATACAAGGCACTAATAAACAGGTTAACATAAATAGTAGCAAAACAATATTATTTAAGAATTTTGAAGTGAGAAATCAAACCTATGGCATAAGCAGAAAGTGAGAATAAGAACAAGAGCAACGGCTGAGAAATCCAACTTGTTATAGCCTTGTAGCAATCCAGGAACTTCCACTCTCCAGGAATTGGGATCACTTATCCCAAAGGCTGAGCATAAATACTCTGTAAAACTTCTGGCCACGGCGGCGTTTGATAATACATACTCCATTAATATGTTTGCTCCAGCAAAATAGCCCACAAATTCTCCTATGAAAGGGATATCGGAGAAGATGATGTATATATATTGCTATATTATAATCATTTGAATCAAGAAATGGAGGAAGAGAAGAGTTACAGAAAATGTAATGAATACATACCAAAAGTCACTCTCAGGTAACTGAAGGCACCACCAGCAACAGGAATCTGGACTGAAAATTCAGTGTAACACAAAGAAGAAAGAAGTGCTGATATTCCGGCAATGATGTAGGATATGAAGACTGATGGACCAGAGTGATTACGGGCTACGGGTCCAGTGGTGACGAAAACGCCAACACCAAGCATTCCACCTACACCAAGAGCTACTAAATCATACCACCTAAGTTTCCTCTTCATATCAACACCAGACCTTAGCCTTACTTGATTAAGCTCTTGGTCTGGGGTCCATGTTGCTAGCATTCTCTTTCTAAGCCTATGAGGGGTTTGGGAAAGAGACTTGAAATATTTGAAGAAGATAGTTTTGTTGTCTTTGGATTGAATGGTTGCCATGTTTGTGAAACAAGTTTATTGTTTTGTGGCTTTCCATGAGAAGCTTGAATCATGAGGCCAGGGTTTAAATATGCATTTAGAAGAGAGAGAAAGAGAGATATGAGATATTTGACAGATTCTTTTTTATTTATAAAGTTTGATGGAGAACAAATTGGTGACCCTTAGCTTCAATGAAAAATACCTAGTTGTCCTTTGGTGTACTACTGTATTCAGACTGACAACTCTACCCTTTAATCTCTCCCTTACAGAACAACAACCAGCTTTTTATAAACCCAAGACTCCAAAGGGGGTTCATCATGTTATAGAAGCATGCAAAGAAAAAAAAAGTTCTACCCATTTTGAAAAACTATGTAAGGATAGACATTGACCTAATCTTTTGGAATTTCCACATCAGAAACTTTGAAAATATGCGACAAGCATCCCCCATACATACAAGCAATTAAGTTTTGCATTTGCAGTTTTGCACCCACCATTCTTGGGAATAATTGAACTTGATTCCTCAATACAACATTCACAGTTTGCAGCAGCAGCAGCAGATACAGTAGTAGTGTATAAAGTTTATGTCCCACTGAAACAAAAGATTGATGTTTGATGTGTGATAAAGTCAATGACGACATTCAAGTTTATCACGAAACTGTGTATATATGTAATATTTATGGACTGTGGTGAATATTGTAGAAGGTTGTATTATGTAATCACCTTTTAGGTAGAAATTAGCAGGTGGAAATTAGACGATGACAATCGATCATGTGTGCAGGAATATGCAATGCAATTACGGTTTGTAAAATATTCCTTTTTCTCATTCATGTTACTCTATATACTAATTCAATGGTCGCTCACTCTGCTCTGAAACAGACTGAAAAGTCCATTCAATCCCTTTTCTTTCTACAGGCAACACATGATCAGCAGGGACTGCAGCAGCTAAAATCTCCCAAACAAAAGGAAATGGAAAAAAATAAAACATAGGAAGAAAGAAGATATATATGTGTGTGTATGTATGTATTGTTTGGATTTAGAGTTGTGCGGTTTTGACTTGTTTATGTATTGTTTTTAGTTGATAATTTTTTACTTTGTTATTGTATTAGTTTTTCTAATGTTTCGTGCAGAGAAATAGTAATTAGCCTGTCAAGATGGTGTGAAGAGTTTTGGGGTTTTTTTTTTTTGAGATTATATTGTTGATGTCCTTTGAAAAATAGGATATGATGAGTGTTTGAAATAAAAAAAAAAATAAGGGAATTCACTGAGTTGATTGGGTTGGTTATTTAAATGATATATATCATCAATTTATAGGAGATTTTTGGAAGAGGGGATTAAATTTATTTGTTCAAAAAATGAATTGTTTATTGAGATTTTTATTTTTGAATGATTGAATTTATGGAATTAATTATTTTCGTCTTTGGATACTTATTATCATATATATCAAGTGATTGAACAAATAAATGGTAACATTTAGACGTACAAATGTGAGATTTGCAAAAGTCAAAAGAATTTAGGTTTAAATCATTAATTTGGTTCATCTTAATATTCCAAAACAAGACAATACAATCAATAGAATTGTCCGTACAGGTTTGATCATTGTCTACCTATCCTTTTTGTAAAGTGCATGGTTGTGACAATTGGCTCAAGACTCAAACTGATCAGATGGATAATGAAGTAATTAATTAATATTTTAAGCATATCCAATATATCATTTGCCAACCTTCTTACGGTTTCATCTTCCTGTATGTACCCTTTTCTTTTCCTTCTGCTAAATTCATATGTAGCTGAGCCTGATAGCTCTATAGATTGTGTTTTTATCCTTCTTCTTTACCATATTCCCGTCTCAAAATTGTGGGAATTGACTTAATTGCATTAAATCTTACACAGAAAACCACTATGCATTAACTTTGTATTATACTGATCTTTTGGTATAATTAAAACTATTACCAGTGTTCATTAAAATTGGATTAAAATGCATAGACACCATTATTAAATTAACACCGTCTCCAAGAGCTTTCTGCTTTTACTTCATTGTCCTTTTTCTTTTTCTTTTTTTTTTTGTCCTCGAGAATTATTATCAGTTTAAGGGACACTTATGCAGAGTATACAAAACAAAATGAATCTTCATCGTCTTGATAGTGATTTTAAAAGCAGGTGCTGCTAAAGAAAAATTCATGCTGAGATTTAGCTGCCCTTGGTCCTCTCCCAGTCACACGTGTCACAATGGGACACAAATTGGATATGTGCGTGTGTATGCCAAGATCTAAAAGGATTTTTTATAGTTGTGGAGGCAAAGCTACGAGATTCCTCCACTTGGAAGTGTCCGCAGGATTTCCAAGATTTAACTGCTTTTCTTGAAATAGGATTGATGTTATACGGGGATAAAAATAAATTTATAAGAAGTTAAATGAATGTTTTAAAGTATGTATTAATGTCATTTTTTTAGGTTTTATTTATTTTCATTTATATTATGGTGTGTAAAAGAATTATTGGTAAATGAACATTGAAAATACAATGAAGCTTAATGATTGTATATGTTTTTGCACTGACAAAAACAGTTCATTAAGCGTTGAGCGAAGCATAGCAAAGATATTAATTCCTATAAAAAAAATTCTGCAATAATTCTTTATAGAATAATTATATAAAATATAGTGGGAGAATAGAAAGAAACTTTTGATGTGTTTTTCTGATGTGTCGGGTAAATAAAATTTAGTTTCTATTCTCATGTGAATACAACTATTTAAATGGATAGTCATATATTTTAACAATAAACATGATTATTCAATAAATGTATCCTTGAACAATCACGATTTGTTATTAATAATAAAGTGATATAATTTTTGAATTTAAGAGACATAATTCATTACTATGAAATGTGATAACTTTTGGTTAATAACTAAGTCATATAACTTCCGGTTATTTATAACTTTTCATTTGTAACTATTGAAACACTATATATATTTTGAAAATATTCCAACAAGGATTAAAAGTAAAATTAGAACCGGATAATTGTTTGATATAAAAATAAAATGATGAACTCTATCTCAAATTTAAACTTTAGAGATTAGTACTCCTTAACACCCAGTTTGCAATCATACATTTCCTAGCAAGAAAGCTTTTAGATTCAGTTCCCTTTTTTCTCAAATTTCAAAGCTCAATCTTCAAAACAAAACCCTAGTGACCCTAGTGAAAGAGAAATGTTATTGTCAATTTCATAAAAGAAAAATGTATATTATATGATTATATGTGGATGAAAGCTCTTCATTGGAATTGACTTTAAAAGCAAGAAAAGAACTTCCTCACTCTTTGTAAAAAGTCCATCTATCACAATCCTAGTTCAAATTATGCGAAAAAAGCTAAAATAAGGTTGATTTTAAGCAAATCATTGCTGCTTTAAGCATGCAGCTAAATAGGAAGAGGCTGCTATATAAAGAGATTAAAAGAACTGGACATTAAATTACTTCCAACTGTCCTTTAATCTTTGTAGTTATTTAAAAGATGTGATGATGAATTTAGAACATGATTAAGATACGGTTAAAGATGACTTTAGATAGTCGGTGAAATTAAAAATAACAATGGTGGTAGAATTAATCATTGTGGCAATAAGATTGATTATTGAGCGGTGACATTAAAATCAATTGTGAGAATGTGTTTAGATTCAAACGTAATTGTAATTGTAAGATAAGATTGAGAATTGACTATTAAAGACATTACACTAAAAATTATATATAGTAAGAGATTTAAATTATTTTAATTTTATGAAATTATTAAAAATAAATCTAATTCTAATTCTACTAATAAAATAATATGTATGATAATAGTTTTAGATTTTTGTTATTGATATAACTATTTATTGTTTATTAAAATAATTACTTACATTAATCTTAGTGTATTGATCATTATTTTATGATATTTAAAGTAAAAAATTTGAAATAATGTCATTTATATGTTCATATAAATATTTTAATTAATTGCTTAGCAAAAAATATTTTAATTAAAGTCTTCTTTTCTTTTTTTTTACTCTTTTTTACAATTTCATTTAGAGCAATTATCAAGATAGCCCAATATCATTCAACATTGAAAAACATTATTTAAAGATAAGGGCAATTTGGACATTGAAAAAATACACACAATTGCACCTAAAAGCTCCAGTGAAAAATGGCTGGTACGTTCCACCAATCTCACCACAATCAAATAACACACAAACACTAGTTAAAGGGTTTTTTTTTTTTTTTTTTTTTCTTTCATAAAAAGCGTGAACCACACCTAAATATGGCATCCAAAAAAGCCTAAATGGAATTGAATTAAACCCCGAGCTCAAATTAGCTTTAAACTAAAGCATTTCAGCCACGTTTTTTTCTGTATAAGATTACAAACTAATCAGACGGTTGAGATATGGGTATTGGATTTTTTAAAAACCTATGAAGACAATAGTAAGCATATTCACACAACTAAAGTTAAAGTAAGGGAGTGGCCTTTATTTTTTCAGTGCTTTACAAAATGATTGGTACTTAAGTTGCACTCAGGAAGTTAGTAGGAAGTTCTTGATCCTTATGCTTTTTCCCATTGACCTCACTCCTCACCTCTCCCATTAAGTGTTATCAAAGCACCTTTTAATTAAACATTATATCAATAGGTGAAAAGTGTGTTGTTTTTATTATCAGAAAAGACAATTTACTAATGAAAAAGTTGGGAAAAAAAAAAGAATAGTGAGAGTCATTTCCAGAGAAGCCAGGTGTCCCCTTTTTTATGGAAGGAATCAGCATTGCTAATACTTATAAATTTACAAGGTGCCTTTTAAACTATTCTTTAATGAGACTAGTTTTCTGGGATTTAGTAGCTAGGTTATGACCTATTAATGGCTTTATTGTTTATAGTAGTAATTAACTTATAACTTGCCAAAGGGTCATGTACCTTAATGGTATATCCTTCTTTTATTAATTATTTGAAGTTTCTTTTCTACTCCAATCTTAAAATTCAAGAATAGTTCTAAGAGCTACTAAGCTATAGACAGAGCTTTCTGAGGATATGCATCAGACATTCTTTTAGGCCAAATGTGCTAAGGTTAGATCCATAATGGCAACCACTGATGATAAAGCATGAAGAGAAGAGACCTTCCCGTGATTCATGTTGTTATATAATATAAAGCACATGAAAGCAATTTGTTAGGGGAATGATATTTAACTTCATTGTCCCCATTCAATATTTTATTAGCAAAAGCCAGAATTCAAGGGTGGGAATGGATAGAAAATTGAAAAACAAAGGCCTCATCCAACTCAATTCCAAAAACCAATAAAATACTTGCCATGACCATGAAAATCATGGATTAGATTAACTTCATGGAGACTTATAAAAGTTGTACCGGCTTGTGGTTCGAATTTAATATATATATCTCTTTAACAGAGTTTCGGGATTTGGAGATTTTTATACAAAGAAGGTTTCAATCTAAAGACAAGAAAGAGTTACAAATGTTAAGATTCGTCTTTTTAACTTAAGGGTGACAGCATTTATGAACCACTTGGGTTAAGCCCAGGTTCGGTACATGAAGCATATTATATGGCAGCCATGAACAGCCAATCTAATTAATGGAATAATTACGTCACTCAGAATCTACAACTTTCCTATTTGAGTTCAAACTTTTATATAGTGGATTTTTTGAGACCCAACAATCAGCAGAAATCAGTATTTTATGTCAACTTTACATAATGGAAGCTCTTTATGTAATCACCTGCACAGCATACAACATAATAAATCTACTTTTTTTTTGTCTGTTTCTTGTTTTTTTTCTCTCAGCTATCAGGGTTTCAGTTGGTTCTAAACGTCTCGAATCAACATTCAGATTAAGTGCACCCTCTCCGTAAGGGAGAAGAACGTATAAAATATTAACTATGATGTGAGGAAATGAAACCACTAGCAGCAGAAATGTGTTAGTTTATGGAACTACCTTTAAATGGTGGCATCTAGCAGGTACGGGTCAAAATCCCAGCATTTGCAAACCGTTTCTCTAGGCTGTGTTTTCTAGCAAAAGAAAAAAAAAGTGTATGAAAAAACAAATAAAAGGACTAGGAAAAAGTACATACACAGGGAACAGGGAGCTCGAAAGTATCACCCAGAACGAAAAGAGCACTTACAGTTGTAATAAACTAAAAACTATATAGGATATACTAAATTATAACAAGGTAAGATCTTGAGAATTTAATGTAGTTAATTTAGATGGTCTGCCATCACTGAAAAGAAACCTATTATTTCTACTAGCTGAACAAAAAGAAAATGGATTAAAAAACCTCTTCCATGGCCCGCATGCAGCTGGTTTTAATATTTTCTATGTCACATGCGCATCCTCGCCAAGGAAAGTGATATCTATGCTTGATTTGCATGGAAAATCCACATTAAAATTAAAGAAGAGGTGGATTGACGTTCCATGCCTTGGATGAGCCATTGGTTTCTCCTTTTTCACAAGATTTTAAAGCCAAACAATATGCTAAGGAGGAGGCGGCAAAAGCAAACAAGTAAAGTGTAAAACCAAGAAAAAAAGTCTCTGTAAAGTTCACACAAGACATTACTTTTGGGGCTGGACACCATAAGGCTTGAACATCACCTTTATTCTGTGTCTGCAATGACTGCTTTCAGCATCCATTCACTGAAAATAAAGTCTCAATCTTCATAGGCATCAATGTAGTTGCCACTTCACTAATTAAACCGGAATGGGTTAAAATCTTCATATACTTTCTTGCATTTATCCTTTCCATGAACACCACTAAAACAAAATATTTTCTGTCCTTATGATAAAGTACAATTCCCTCAACTATCAATGCACTTCAGACATTATCAACTCACAAGTCATTCCCTTATGTGTAATTGGGAATTAGGGTTCCAAATCCACTATTGTCAACAAAAGGATAAAGATAACTGTAAATGTCAGGTAAAGCAGCCAACTTTTTAGGAATCTCTTTTGAGGGAACGCAGTTGTCAAGAATTGACATTTATCATTACTCATACCAAAAAAGAAATAACATCTGAACATTCTCCCAACTTTCATTGAACCAAAATCTAAAGTTTAGGTCCAATGCCACCTAGCATAATGTTTTCACAAATGAATATACACAAAGATATAATAACCTGGTTTACTTAGATCTCTCTATATGTTCAAAGTGAAAGCATAATCACAGATATAAAATGATCTGATCCAAACACATCGATATCCAACAATCAGTTGACCGGTTTATGAAGGTGGTTGGGCTTCACAAAGCAAATTATTTAGCTTTTCTAATTGTGCGTATATTTTTTACCTTCTTGTTCTTCAGAAACCAATAATATCAAAACATTGACAAGATTGATAAAATCCTTACACTTCAATAATCTTTCTTTGCTTTGATAAGTGGAGTTGAAATTAAAGTATGAAGAATACATGAATGGCTTCAATTTTTACGATTTCACAAAAATTCAATTCATCTGGAAAATCCGCATCAAGTCACAAACCTTAGTGCTCTTATTTAGCAAGAAGATATTAAGAATCTTAAATAGGTAGTGTTGTTCTATGGTGCTACTTGCTACACGTATATATTTAGACAAACCTATTTGATTGAATAGGATTAGCAAACAAGCCAGTGATTTCTTTCCTCAAGAATCTTTCCAAATTCCCTTTTTGGGTAGAGTTACACAAGTTCTAGTTATATAAAGTCTTTTACAAAGGAGTAGAATGTAAATGGATTGTGGCAATTCTCATAAATAGATTAAGGAAAGATTAATATAAGAAAGCTAGCTTAAGCATACATGTAACTTGGAAGAGGTATCTATATTTGAGTAAAAGTGTTATATTAAACTTATTTAAGACACTCAATGTACGGATGGTGTCTCTTTATCCCATTGATGGTTAGGGTAGCAATCCTTCCATTTAATACCATAAAAAGTTTCTAAAGACTATCCTGCGGAATTTCAATTAAGATAAAACAGTCATACAAGTCTCAATGGAATTTGATATTGAACTTCCCAGAAACAGGACATTAGCAAAGACAGCAATAAGCCACAAGCAACAAGCATTTGAATATGAAACAAAAAATTACTTATAATACTTTCTGCATTGCTTGGGGGAGATGAGAATAGATGTCTTTATGTTCTATGTTAACATGGAAGACAGACAACTAAAAATTTTCAATATCGCAAAAACTATATATATTCTGCAGAATCTTTGCTCACTCTTAATGGCCATTGGCATTTGTCAACAAATGCTTTTTTTTCCTGTTTAGGTCAAAAGTATTATTTTTTCCATCAACATGTATGTATGTGTTGAGCATCATGTTTGTTGATGTTTCAATTTCTCCAGACCAGACATGAAAAATTCAACTCAAGAAAACAGAGTTAACAACTTGTTCAAGGTGTATCCATAATGATGATACCGTCTTCACATAGTGACTGCAATATGACACACTAAAAGGCTAAACTTCTGACAGAAGGCCAATAGATTTATATATCAAAGGCATAGAAGCACTAAATGAGGATGGAGAGTAGAAGTAAAGAGCCAAAGATTGAAATGGAAATCTCTCTTAATAAAAGTTTGCAGTGATAAGTTCAGGTGGCAAAGATTATGCATAACTAAAAAAGTTGGCTACTATTAGTCAGTGGAGATGTTGACTAACAGGATTTGTGCGACAAGGGATAATCCCCTTCAATCCCATTGCTTACATTGATCAAATTTTTAGATTTCATGAAGATGAAATACTAACCTTTCTCAATGAAAGAAATATGAGCAAAACCTTTTATTACTTAAAGGTAGTGTTTAAAAGTTAAAACATTAATATGAAAATTGCTTTAGAATAAGTGTTGTCTGGACAGAGTTGTTGGATGGGAATTTGATGTCCAAGAAAAGCTATTTGAAAGGAGAACTTTTGACATATTAATACCGCTAATGATAACTTTAAGGAAAAAGATGTTTTTAATGAAAGAGAAAGATAATAAACTTTTGTTCCACAAAAGTAGATAATGTATATCATAATATTCCTCATTTGGTAAAGCCTGATTTGAGGCATCCCACCAAAGTGTGAGAGGAAATAGAAGAAAGGAGTGGTGAAGGGAATGGGTAGGTGGCATTGTTGGTGGAGGTAATAGCGATGGTGTTTTGTTTTTTTATTTGTGGGACTTAATCAATACTTTGGCTCCCAGATCCCAATAGCATCTGTCAAGAGCCATGTGGATGTTGTTGAACCAGATCAAGGATGTCTATTGGCCTTTCAAAGGTTAAACACGGATGATAACCTTGTTAATTCAAACCCAAAAGTTTTGTACAAATGATACCAAAATTCTCTTACAAGTTCAAAAAGAAAGTCATATTTAAATTAAGTTTATATTTGACTGGCTATCTAAGCATAAGTTTGGGTTTTAGCTAGTTTTTTAATTAGAAGGAATATGTTAAGCTTCACAAAGGTACAAGTAATTGAGTGTGTCTGATTGGCTGATTAACTGACAGACTTTAGAGTTCAAGTAGTTTCAAAGGGAATAAAATTTTCAGCATTTTATATATATAGTGGAGATAAAGTTGGATTGATAATTTACAGGACATGCTGCATTAAATCAAGCATTAAAAACTAATCAATCGAGAACTAGATCCCTATGGAATTTGACCACATTATTAAATTACAAATTAATATGCTAGTAGGGTCAATCTCTAAATTAGACATAATGCTATATTTGTTTCCCAGTTTTATTGTTACTGTTTTGTCTTATAATTTTTTTTGCATGTTGGAAGTCAACTGCTAACAGTAATTTATAGTACCATCAGTTTACCTCAGTTAAGAGAGCTTCTATATAACTACTGATCAGGGTTACACTACTTTTCCAATGTTTTTCCACATTTTTCTAATTAACTAGCTGAGTTTTACATTATTTAGCTATCGCGTAACCTGTGGCCAGAACCCACCAATCTTCCATTTCACAAGCTATTCGATCTCAGTTTAAATTCTTGGGGAAAAAAAGTCCACTTCACTTTTCCAGCCACAGAAAATATTCTTACCATGCTCTACGAAAACTCAGAATGAGTATTAGATATGAATGAGATATACTCAATCTTTTGTTTTTTTCATATTCAAATTCAAATATATATCGGACACAAACATTTATAACAATAGAGAGTCCAAATATAGATAAGCATATTTAGCAGTAACAAACTCTTCAAATTAGTAGACACAACTTTCTCAAACATTTATAATAATTAAGGGTCCAAATATAGATAAGCATATTTAGCAGTAACAAACTCTTCAAATTAGTAGACAACTTTCTCAGAGTCTCATGAACAACATTTATCGAAAAACAGTTAGCCTACGAACTTAAAGTTCATAGATGCATGTTTTCCACCATCTTTTTTTATTAGTAGATTCACAAAACTGCAGATGAGTCTCACTAGTGAAATCAATTTTGGAAGATAAGATTTAGACAAAATGACGATTTCACAAACAAATATGTTCTAGAAGTTGGGTAATCTACTGATGATACATACCGATAAAAGTGGATGCTACAATTAATTTTGTTTTTACAGGCTACAAATCCGTACTCTTATTCTGTAAGCATGCTGATTGTTATTTAAAACATCTAATCAAAATTCTACCAGTGCATATATGACTACAGTGGATTCCTATTTACATCTTTATACAGCAAATAACGTGACCGGGTTTTTCCAAGCGCAGCATACCTGAAAATGGTAGCAAAATTTATCAGTCTTCAAGCCCATAATCAAATCTGCAGAAACTAAAGGAAGAGAACATTCTGACATCTTAGCAAGAAATTTTGAGAGTTTATTTTTTCCTCACCATTGCGGCACAAAAGGTGCCATCCATATAACGTCACCAGCTTGAACCGGATACCTATTTCACAATAGAAAACAGAGCAAAGTGATGAAAATGGGCTTTATGGCAGACACTGGTGTGAACAATCAGATGAGAACATGAGATATATTGACTTCGGAAGGCCCTAGCGTGTTACTTTCAATGTTCTATTACTTGGTTAGAGCACGTCCTCTATGGTCCATGCAAGCACATTCCGTGGAAGATGGCATATGACATTAATAAGAAGACATGCCAGAAAACACAACTGTATGCACTGAAAATATAAAAAGGAGAAAATATTCTTGTCTTCCCCATGTAGCTATTGATACTGCATGCCAAAAAGATTTTTGAAAATTTTATATTCCATGATAAACACAAATAGCAGATAAATGTGAGATAGCCAGAACTATCAGGATGATAAAGGCAAAATATAGATAATTTGTAGTATGCTTTAACAAGGTTTCAGCAGTCATTTATGACTCTTACCAGCTATCACCCAAGCGATAAATACCCTGTCCCTCTAAAAGCAACAAACCATGTTGATTATAATGGACCTCCTGCAAAAACCAAAAAGAAAACTCATCTCAAAAGATGCTCAACTATAAGGAGCACTGGGTTATTCAGCGTCACTGAAGTGTAATACAAATCAGAAGTGGATCAAAATGATTAATGAATGCACATGTTTAAGCCTAAAAATGTATCAAAAAGAAGAATTAGCAAACTTTAGCCTAATTCTGTTTACTTATAAGGTGTATTAGTCAACTTTATTTTTCCTTCTATTTTCTAGTTATGGTAATATATTTCCTGGTCTCTTTGCTTATAATCAGTTCTCTGATGACACATAAGTAACCAAAATAAATTTTAATACCAGCAATTATCAAATAACATAGTATCAATCATACAGAAACAAAGGCTTACCTTCACATTAAGGAATTCTCCCGGTTGAAAATCCATAATCTATATAATAAAGGGTCCAAAGTCAAAACGTCAGCTATACAAACAAGAATTTATTGTCTTTATTTCAGTAAAGAACTCTTACCAATCCATATCATACCTAAGTAAACAAGGGAAATGATTCCAAGTTTTACATTTATTATGGAAATAATGCCAAAATAGGATTTTGTTTTAATAACTGGAAAACAACTATCAATTGGTGAACCAAAGCAAGAATCTGAATGAAAAATAATAATCAGAAACCAGTCCACTTCTCCCTTAGTAAGAAACTGGCAATCAAGCCCAATTCATAATTTACAATTATCATTTACACTGTAAACTGCATCGCTCTAAGGTGATAAAATTTACTGCATCAAATGTTTTTGGCTTTAACCTTGGAAGACCTAATATATGAAGGTTTATTATCATGTAATCCTCTCTCGCCGAGTGATTTAACAAAAATTGCATGCTAGTTTAGCACTCAAAAGGGAAGTTATATGAAGCACAAAAATGACTGTCAAATGAAACACGGGATTAAGATTTGCAGCATGCATCCTTTATTACAATGAAGATTAATTTTCGTTTTTTAGGCATCCAACAAAAAGACAAAACTTAGTTTAGCATATATCTTTTTCAATCTTAAAGTCTCAACCAAACAAAATTTGGATTTTTGTATTAGCAAATAACATAGACAACATCATAGGCTAAATCAAGACAAGAAGTGAAATTGTGTAGTGACTATAGCTTACATGGATATTGAAGTCATAAGGCATTGATGCTGGAAGAAGCTTCCTAAGTTCAAACACCTGTGAAGTAAAGAAAGGTCGTATGAGAAAAAAAATCCAGATATCATCATGTATATAAGTTCAGCATCGGGAATCCTTCTTAAACTTTTGTGTGGCCAAACAACCTCTTAACAAAAACAAAATCAATATAGTGCAATGTGATTGAATCACTTTACAAATGGGGAAATGGAATTATTTCCATATGTACAAATCTGGAGCCTAGAATAAATACTGACAAAAGAGCAAATAAGAAGAGGCAAAACTATATTACCTCACCAGGAGTTTCTAGAAGTGGCTGCTTATCTGTTGAACCAACAATATGCTCAGTGATGTGATTATCCAGAAAGGCATATCTACAAGGGGCAAGTAGCACATGCTAAGAGAACTAGATATTAATAATTAAGAATGTAGAACTAGTAAATAAGCTTTCTAAACGTGATTAGTCCTGCAACTAGTGACCTTGGTGTCAGAATATACCAATAAGAGACGTTTAACAGATACACAACATGATGTGTGATGATGTACCTTCGTTCAAATACTACAAGAGTAGCAGAGCCATCACACTTCAGAGAATGATCAAAATTAGGAGGAAGATAAGCATATGAATCCACCTGCATAACAAAGAGAATGACATCAAGATTTATATTTAAATTAACGTATATGACATCAAGATTTATATTTCAATTAACGCATGCATCCCCCCCCCCTCTTCTTTTTTTTTCCTTTTCTAAATTTTTGGTATTAAGAAAAACTGGAATGGAGATACATTTGTTATTCTTGTGAAAAAACTTGAAAGGTTCTTTTAATACAAATAACAAGGTACTGCTGATCTGAAACTACAAAATAAAACTAAAAGTAGGGGAAGATAAGCTGTTAACTTTTCAAATATTATTAGAGAACGCTACGCCCACTAGCACATGGAAAAAAATTTGATGCCTCTACTAGAACATTGTAAAGGGGATCATGCTAATTTTATCGGTACTATTGCATTCATGACATATTGGTTAGTAAATGTAAACGGAGCATCCTTTACCACCAATTTGTTGCTAATGCCAGATGAATTGGTGAGAGTGACAGCACCCTGAGTCACAAATATGAACCTAACAACAAAGATATAATGGGAATTAAAACTCAAAGCAAAAAAATAAATGGACAGTGTAATTGTTATATTTGAGTCTTATCAATTTCTGCTAAAACTAAAAAACAAACAAAAATTCCCCACCTCTCCACATCATTAGGGGAAAGCCCTGACCTCGAGTTTTCTGCAAACAGATAAACAACAGTGTATTAAGTCATGCACTTTGTTCTAATAGAACTGACACTCATATAGGATCAGACCTTGCATTTTTGCCAGATACATCACGAAATGTGAACCAATTGCCGGAGTTATTAAATATGCTCCCAGTGTATTTATCCTGTCAAAATAACTCGAATCAATATACCCACACTAACAAAGTCAAAGATTTAAAAAATAAAAAAAGTTTAAATCTAAACATGAGTGAAATACCAATCAGGCAAAGGACTGAAAACATGACTTTCTGGCGTTATTAACGCATGGTCCCTTCTGTAAACACTACGAGTGAAACCAGGTAAGTCTGCAAAGAAACCAAATTAAACTTGGAAAGTAAACATTTGTATTTCCCTTGTAGGCTGTAGCTGTCCAGAATTTATCAGAAGAAGCTAAAACTAACATAAACTAACCTTGGAGATGCGAAGGAGACAGAGTTGGGCTAGTGACTTTCCAGTACAAAGGTTTAGAGGAACTATCAGTTTGGTCCAATATGGAAGGAGCGGAACAGAATCCTTCATCACCCAGTACTTGGTTGAACACACCTGAGAAAGCAAAGAAAATGCGCGCACACACAAAAAAACAATAAAGATCGGGATGATTGAAGTTAATAGGGGATAGGAAATCATAGGAGGAAAGTACTTAATAGAGTGAAGGATAAAAGTTGAAGTCGAGGAAGAGAGGGATTCTGCATTTTCTTCAGCGTATTTCGTTGTCGTATGGATTATGGAAAGGGACAAAATTGGACTGAGTACTGAGTGTGTTGTGTGATTTAGGATTTGGAGTATGAACCTTATTTTTAACAGGAAATTCTGAAACTCGCAAAGTTGTGTTGGGGATTGAGTTGGACTCCCACTTGTTCTTTTTCTTTTTTTTTTTTAACAATAAAAATATTCTGTTTTATTTGCTTCAAATTATATTTTAATTATTTATATTTAAAATTTACATTCTAACCACTTTAGCATGCTTCTTTACTTATCTAATATTGCTCTTATACGACAGTTCAAATAGATTTTAAATGTCAACTTAATTAAATTTAATTTAGATTGCCATATAGGACTTTTAAGTTAGCATTTAAAATCTATTAAACCTATTTGAATTCCCAGGTAAGATTATTGTTAGGGAGCTAACAGAGTTTAACGGTAAAATAATCACTTCGTAACAAAATGATAATGTAAGTAACTAAAAAAAGTGACTAAAATATAATTTGAAGCAAACAAAAGTGACTATTTTTGTATTTTTAAAAGTTATTTTTTTTTTAGTTTACCTTTTTTTTCCTTTCATTCTCCTTTTCTTTTTTATTTTTACATTAAGAAAGATTAATTATTTAGTCAACATTTGATATTAATCCTCGTAATTTATTTAAATTATAGATTTAGTTCTTATACATTAATTTGATCAAATTTAGTCTTTATACTTTTTTAATTTCAAAATTCCAGCCTTAAGTAAGAAACTATCGTTAAATTCATAACTGATTATAAATGTAATAATATGTTTGTCAAGCTAGATTTTGAAAATAGCTTGACTTAATGCCTTCAACAGTTATTATTTGGTCAAGATTAGAATTTTAAAATTAATAAAATACAATAACTAAAAATAATCAATTTAAATTATAAGAATTAAATTCATAACTCACATATAGTATAGAAACTAATGATAGAACTTAACCTTTAATTTTTTTTACCAAGAAAGACTAGTTTATGAAGGGGCATAAATGCATGTATTTATTTTAAATGATGAGCTACTTACACTTATATAAAAATTTAAGTATTTTATACTTTTTCATAATTTTTTATATAATTAATATTTTATATGCACGACAATTATAAGTATCTTAATAAAATCAATGATTGAATTATTAAAATTTAATCGTATAAAAATTAATTTACCATTTTAGAAATTAATATATATTGTTAAAATTAAATGTCCATAATGGTAATATAGAACAATCGCAAAACAATAAGAAAATAAAAATAAAAATACACAAATTTTACTTGGAAATCCTTTCAGAAAAATCCACCGATAGAGGAGGAGAAATTCACTAATATTGAAAACCAAAAAACATTATTCTAATCAATGTCAAATAGAAGAAGTATAGTTTTATATGGATTCTACTTGTGTGACATGGTCCGTACACATATCCCCTTATTTTGCTACCATTTTACTGATTGTTATTTATGAAGTTCATGTTTTCTAAAAAAAAAAATATTGATAACTCAAAGTGATGCATTCTCTGTCAAAAAGTGTTTGGAAATAATCTCTCTATCGAAGAAGATGAACTAATCAAGAGCAATAGGCAAATAAAGCAGCCTTCTACTCTTACAAAACTCTCTTTCTAACGGTCCAAAGGTTTCTTACAAGGGTTCTCTAAACCTTCAACCAAAGAACAAGAAGTTCATATCATAATCAATGGTTATCAATGATGAGTTTTTTACGAAGATATAATGCTTTAGACAATATCAAAAATGAATAAGAAGGGAAAGTTGAAGACATTAACATTACTTTGAACTTTGATGAAAAGTTGCACATAATGGACAAATTCAAAGTCTATTGTTGTAAAAGTTTTTGGCAATACTAGGGATATGGGTTCATTTCAAACCATATGACCTCTATTTGGAACCCTTCAAGTAAGCTTTTTTTTTTATAAACTGATTAAGGCTTGATCATTTCATTATAATGATAAATGAATGTGTTGATTACAATAATGTCATTAAGAACGAACATTGGTTTATTAAAAGTCATTTTATTATTGTTTGAATATAGGAATCAACTTTAGAGCTTTATATTATGATATAAGTATCTCAAGGAAAGTTGGTAGGTGCATTGGCCCCTTATTCAAAATATAGTCACACCATTGATGGTGAAATGGGAAAATATTACGCACTTGTGTGTTCAACTCAATCTTAAGAAGTCTCTGTCAAGGTTTTTAACTATTGAAAGCTTCAAATAGCCTATCATCTATGAGGGTTTAAATTACGGTTGTTACCAATGTAGGAGAATAAACTATATTATACCAAATGCCCTTTGACCTTTCTCAATCTTCCATTGACTATTCTTGTGCAAACCCTACTATAATTGTTAATGTCCTTAATAAACCTCAAAGCATTAAAGAATGATATGCTCCATAGATGCTTGTCTAAAGGAATATGGAAATTTTATTTTGAAATTTTAATATGCAGAGGACACACAGCCAAGACACACGCCCATGTGCTAGGCCGTGTGTCACACACGGTTGAGACACACGCCTGTATCTCTACCCGTGTGGACGAAAATAGGCTCTTTCTAAGGCCATATTTCTCACCCAATTGTCTTCCACCTACATCAACACTTTAATACATTCACCAACCAATTCAAGACATTAAAATCAGGCCAAAACTAAGTCTTATGCATGACATATTATCACATACGTTCAAGTGTTCAAACTTACCAAATACACATATGTAACAGCCCGTTTTTAGTCAATCGAAACAGTGGTTTTGGGACCAAAAATCTGATGTCAAAATAATTATTTTATTATTATTTTAATGTCTACAGCATGATAGTATAATTTTGTGAAAATTTCACAAATAAATTTTATCGTTTGAATGCTCAATTTGATAAAAAGGACTAAATCGCGAAAAGTGTAAAACTTGAGTTCTATTAGCTAAAGGTGTCTAATAGCTATAGAACCTTAAATTGGAGGTCATTATGTGGTAAATAGCCCATTAATTAGATAGTGGATGATATTGGCTTGGCATTATGGAAATTTTGATTAAGTAATAAGGGTAATTAAGTAATTTAGTAAGTAATTGATGATTAAATAAAACAAAACATTTTTTTATGTTCATCTTCTTCAAAAACACACCTAGGCTGATTTTTACATGGAGAAATAAAGCAAGGGTTTGGCCATATTCTTTTCTTTCAAATAGGTATGATTTTTGTCTCGTTTTTAATAATTTCTATGTTTTTGAGATCGTTGCAGCTTAATCTAGCTAGCCCAGGGACTAATTTGCAAAAATTTTACAGGTTTAGAGTTTTATCATTGATGAATGTACATGTATTTTGATGTTTGATGATAGAAAATGTATAGTTGTTGTTAGATAAACAACATTTGTAAAGTGATTTTTGATAAAATTGTCAATTAGGGATTTATTTATGAAATATGGAAATTTTGTGGTAGAAATGTGAAATAAATTAAAAATATGGGCTGCTATGGTAATAAGAGAA
Source organism: Gossypium longicalyx (assembly GCA_025698465.1). Classification (NCBI taxonomy): domain Eukaryota; kingdom Viridiplantae; phylum Streptophyta; class Magnoliopsida; order Malvales; family Malvaceae; genus Gossypium; species Gossypium longicalyx. The sequence goes on along the minus strand of CM047006.1, from coordinate 5,409,663 downwards.
ATTCGACTAGCATGGGCAGGGACCTAATTGCATGAATTTGTATTTTTATGAGCTAAGGACTAAATTGTAAATAAATTAAAATATTAAGGGCAAAAATATAAAGTTGCCATTATGTGATTTTCGAACTAAATTGAATATAATGATAATTAAATAAGTTAAATTTGATTACATATAGATCAAGAAAAGCGAAGTTTGGATTCAGATCGGGGGAAAAACAAAGTATTGGACTAGTTAATTCATTTCATCATTTTTTGTGAAGCGAGGTAAGTTCATATGTTAATATGCATTATTATAATTGTGTTTTAAATATTTTATTATTAAATTTAATTGTGAATACGACCTCACGGATATGTTCAATGAAGATTCGATAATGTGAAATCCCGGTTGAACCTTAGGAATAGATTAGGATACAAATGACATGTCATTAGGGATTATGTAATTAGGGTGCTAGTCCGTACATCCTACCGGTAGCTGAGTTATCCGGTATGTGTTGCGGATTCTCGTCAGCTTGTGTAAGCAGCACCGTGTAGCTACGTCATGACCGTCAACTTGTGTAAGCAAGCTTGTTGATAGCTCGAGAGTGAGCATTATATGAGATATGAGATTGAGATAGCTTCGACTATGTATTTGGCACTTAGGGTGCGAGATTTTCGAGTATCCGATATTATTCCAAATGGTTCAACGGGTATATCAAATATATGAAACAGTGAGAAATAAATACGTATCAGTACAAGTATGTATGGATTCCATATATGAGCATTGAACCTATAAAAGTTGTGAGTTCATGGTTATTTATGTGATTGAATATATGTTAATCTTATGATTTAATGATTTTGTAGTATATTATGTTCATACTACTTGATTTCTGAATGAATGGTGAGCTTTACTTATTAACTATACGAGCTTACTAAGCTTTATAACTTACTCTGTTTACTTTTCTGTGTTTTATAGTGTTTATCAAAGCTAGCTTGGATTGGGAGTCGTCTGAGATTGCATCACACTATCAAGCTTTCACTTTGGTACTTTTGAAATTATGTATTTGGTTACATGGCATGTATAGGAATTATGGTCATTTTGGTATATGTTAGTAATGGATTTAGCCATTTGAGTTGACTTGTAAATGATGAATGATTGTTATGTGTATAGCTATGTGATTTGGCTTATTTTGGCATGTTTGGTGATGTACATATATATAGGTGTAAATGGCCTTTTGTTATGTGGTTGATAATTGCTATGTCAATCTCATTGTGAATTGGCCTTATGGATACCAAATGGTTGAAAATTTGAGATAGGTATGCTTGTGGTTTTAGGCAAAATTGTGCTTATTTGAAAGTGACCATTTAGGTGATTTGAAAATATGGAATTGGTATGAATTGAATGGCTTATTGTGATAATTGTGTGTATTGTGATTGATGGTATTGATATAGCATGAATTGAACTTGGATTAGATGAGTTTAAATGCCATTTGAAGTTGTGGTCATATGCCTTTTGGTTTGGTGTAGGTGAAAGAAATTTGGGTGAGAAAGATGGCTTGGTAAATAGCCTATTTTTGTCCACACGGGCAGAGACACGGGTGTGATATCCCGAATTAGGGCCTAATCGGAATAGTGGTTTCGGGACCATAAATTCGAGAGAGAAATAATTATTTTATGATTATTTTGAGGTTTATGATATGATTGCATGATTGTGTGAAAATTTCGTGAAGAAATTCTATGCATAAAGTGATTAATTTGAAATTAGGGACTAAATTGAAAAAGTTGCAAAACTTTCATTCTAGAAGTTTTTAGTATGAAATTGCTTTGGAATATTAATTAGGAGGTCTTAAATAGCAATTTGACCAATTTCTAAGTTTAGGACAAAAATTGGACATGGATGGAAATTTTGAAAGTTTAGTAATGAATGGTATTTTAGTCATTTGGTAGTTAAAAGATTAAAAAAAGGAAAAAGATGACAAAATATGTCCATCTTCTTCATTAGGACGAAATTTCAAGGGTTCTCCATAGCTAGGGTTTGTTTCAAGCTTCCAAGCTCCATAATCAAGAGAAACGAGATTCAAGTCGTGGTCGAGGGAAAAATAAAGTTTCCGAAGAATAGGCTTGATTTCTAATATATTGTACCGAGGTAAGTTCATGTGTAAATGTAGTAACATAATTGTCATTTTAAGTAATTTAATGTTATTTATGTGATATGATGATTAATATCATGAAATATTATGCTTTATGGTTATTATTGAATAATATGTAAATTATGATTTGCTACCGAGTATCGGTTTCGATGTTCCGTGGAAGACGGAAAAGATGTGTAATCGAGGAAAAAGCCCGTTTGAACCTTGGGAATAGATTAGAATACAAGTGACATGTCACTAGGATGGTTGGGCTTCCGAACTCGTTGAGTCGAGTCCGAGTTCACTTATGGATGCAAATGTCCAAACTCGTTGAGTTGAGTCCGAGTTCGTGAGATGTAACTAGGCATCCGAGCTCGTTGAGTTGAGTCCGAGTTCACTTATGGATGCGAACGCCCGAGCTCGTTGAATTGAGTCCGAATTTGCTTATGGGCGGGTTACATGGTAGCTTGGCTACATATGTGGCACTTATGTGCAAACTTTTCATGTATCCGAATTATATTCCGATGTGTTCAACAGGTAACGTTCTAGTAATATGGAAGAATACTCAAGATACAAGTGACGTATTGGTAAGTGTTGTGGAATGAGCACTTTTGACTAGTATGTACTTAACCCTTGGGTTTGAGACTTGATACGACAACAATAATATGATAAAATGATGAATGATGAATAGAAATGTGATATATGTTTTGGTGATATTATGCTAATGTTGGTTGGTATAATTGCTTTGTTAAGTTATTTGTTATTTGCATATGGACTTACTAAGCATCTATGCTTATTCTCATCTTTTAATTCTTTGTAGTTTTGACAAGTCAATTTGGAGATCGGGACGGTCGGAGGCACGCTCACACTATCACTGAACAATTGCGGTATAATGACTTGTAATTTTTGGAAATATGGCATGTATAGCATTCCAATCATTTTGTGTGTGTAATCTTATGATATGGCCCATGGATGGAATGGAAATGTTTGAGAATGATTAGCTATTGGAATGGCTAATCAAGTTTATATATGATAACATGTATGCTTTATGTCTTAACTAAACCATGAAAATCCTTGGAAAGGTAAAATTAGCCACAAAACAAAATCAGTTAGCAGCAGTAATGTGAGTTTGAAAAATCACTAAAAATAGTAGAGATAGAATTAGATGATGAATAAAATATGAAATTAAAGCTTAATTAATCTATTTTCATGTGGAAGAAAAAAGAAATTAAAGCTTAATTAATCTATTTTCATGTGGAAGAAAAAAAATAAGTAAAAGAGTTGTATTTTATGAGATATTTATGTTTTGGTGAAATAGGGTCAGAGAGATTTCTGAATCCCCTGTTCTGATATTAAAAATTCACCATAAATTGTACAAAAACAATTAGGAGTTTTACCTTACATGTATGAAATCCTTATTGAGTCTAGTTTTATGAGAAATAAACTTCATAGTTATTGAAACTCTTTACAGAGAGATATCTGATTCGTAATACACAGGGGTCAGAGTAGCTGAACCCTGAAATAGGGGATACTTTAACTGATAAACTGTACTAATTGGCCTAGCCAAAAGTTATAGAAAAAAATTAGTAAGTAGATATATGAGTCTAGTTTCAGAAAAAATTTACGGAATTAAATTTTGAGTTTTGTAACTCGAGATATGATTTTTTTAGCGACTATGACGCAGATGGACAGTTTACTATGAGAATTGTTTGAACTTGTTTAAATACTAAAATAAGTTTAGTAATGTCTCATACTCGACTCCGGCGATGGTCTCGGGTAATGGGGCGTTACAACGGGCATGTGTCCCTATATTTTGTAAAATTTTCTAAGTGTTTCAAAAATTTCTTGAGTTATCGGTTTAGTTCCGAACCACTTCTAAGGCATGATTTGGGCCTCGTAAGCTCGTATTATGGATGATATGAATGATTGTAAATGATTTTTATTTGGAATGGAAGTTTGTATGAGAAATGTATGTTCGTTATTGTAATAAGTCTGGTAATACTCCGTAATCTTATTTCAGCGATGGATACAGGTTAAGGTGTTACAACATATGTGCATATAGGCATATTTTACCAATTATGCTATTTCAAACCTAATCATCAATAGATCTATAAACTTTCCACCATTTAACCACACACATCAAACATGTTTAGGCCATATATTTATATATCAAAATATACCAAACGCAAGCCATACCAATGGCTAGTTACAACTAAATATTTATATGCCATCATTTGGCCAATTTAACCTATACATGTTATTATATTCAAAGGAAATTTTGCTATTTATACCAAAAGGAGTTGAAGGATAGTGTGATGTTGCTCCGACCCACATCCAACCTTTACGGACTTCTGAATACTATAAAACAGAGGAAATAAACAAGATAAACATTTAATGCTTAGTAAGTTCGTATAATGGAAAATTAACTTACCATTCATTTTCATTAAAATAAACATATTAGACGCATTCAAGCAATTTGGCTAATAGCCTAAAACACACAACTTCGTCAAACATGTTAGTCATTTACTTCACATAAATTTCAAGAATCGTGTATGAGCTCATCAATACCAAATTCCCATGTATTTCATGTATATACAAGTAACAATTCACTTTGAGCTCATTTATTTTCTCGTATCAGGGTTTTACCCGTTAAATCATTTAAACTATCAATGGATACCCGGGTAGTACACATAAAGTGTACAAATTTATACTTTGTCAATTCATATTCAGGAATGTTCATATGAGCACATAAATGGGAAGCTTTCTCTTGAGCAATATAACGGGAAGCTCATGTGAGCCATGTAACGGGAAGCTTATCCAGGCTGTATAATGGGAAGCTTGTAAGAGCCATATTCAGGAAGCTCATGCGAGCCTATAACGAGTAGCTCTGAAGAGCCATTAATCGGAAAGCTCCGGATAGCCTATATCAGGATGTTCAAGTGAGCCATATCGGGAAGCTCCGAAAAGCCATTAATTAGGAAGCTCACAAAGAGCCTTTAATCGAGAAGCTCACGATGAGCCATATAACGGGGATGTTTATAAGAGCTGCGATGTACCCACAACACATGCAGGATCACGACTGATCGGGATGCTCCGAAAAGCTATTAACGGGAAGCTCAGAAGAACTATATAACGGGAAGCTTGATAGGGCTAATAACGGGACGTTCTTTCGAGCTTTGGTGTGTCCGTAACATATGTAGGACCACAACCAATTCGAGAAATCCTATATCCATAGAATTTTTTTTATTCAAATGAGACTTGACATTTATCAGTCTTTGTCGGATATATAATCAGTTTCATATAAATAACAATTACACAATTCACATATATAACATTCAATTCAAACATATAAATATACACAATTTAGTTACACGAACTTACCTCGACAATGTTCGTGAACTTGTATGCTACTATTCCGTTACTTTTTTTTACCTCGAACTAGCTCCGTATTTGATCTATCCAGATCTATATGAGTAAATTTAGCTCAATTTAATACAATTCATATTCAATTCTCTAAGTCAGAAAAATTACCATTTTACCCATATATTTTTAATTAATGATGATTTCGTCACTATGCTTAGAAAATGAAATTCATACAATTTAATCCTTATTCCAAGCCTAACCGATTTTTACATGTAACATTTACAACCCAAGTAATTCATAAAATTTAGAAAATTTCCATAAATTTCACATCTTTACAATTTAGTCCCTAAGTCACAATTTCATCTAAATTCACTTTACAAAAGTTGTTTATCTATCAAAAACCTTTCATTTTCTATTATAAATTTCATAATTCATACATATTCATCCATGAAAAAACCTTAGTACTTTGATAACTTTACAAATTAAACCCCGAGATAGCTAGATTAAGCTATTATGTAACGAACCGAACTTCAAAGTTATAGGAAAAATATACTTTCGGGTCTCTGTTTTTGAAAAATGGATTAGAAAATATTTATGAAAAATAATTACAAAGTTAATTGAGTAATTAACTAGGCTTTAATTAAGTAAATTTAGCTTAATTAAGAGTAATTAGGAAAAATGACTAAATTGAATAAAGGATGAAAGTTGAATTGTAGATTAAAAGAAAATAAAAAGGACCAAATAGGCAATTACACCTAATGTATGAATTTAGGCGGCAAAAGATGGAAGAGTCTAGGATTTTCTTAGATTAATTAATTTATTTATTACTATAGTCATTATTATTTAATTGATATTAAATTATTATATTATGAAATAAATAAAAAAAGAGAGAGAAAGACAAGTGTATAGTGATAATTTGGTACAAGTGTATGGAAAAAAATTAAAATAAAATAAAAAAATACGTGTAATAATTATTGTAAATACATTTGTAATACATGTGTGTATTTACTTATTATTTAAGTAAATATTAATGTTATTATTATTATTGAATTGATATTATATTATTAAATAAATTAAATAAAGACAAATGTGTGGATATGATTTGATACAAATGTATTAATAAAAATACATACATTTGTAATACATGTATTTGATATTAAATAGATATTTATTATTTAGTAAAAGATATTTATTAATTAAATAATTATATGATATGATATGATTTTTATGTGATGAATAAATAAAAGTGTGACAAATGTAAGGATATAAATGGATACAAATGTTAAATAAATATTGGTTAATTAATAGATTTTTATTAATAGATATTTATAATGTTATTATATTATATATATAACAAAACTAAAAAGAAAAGAAACAGAATAGGCAAACGTGAAGCAGGGGAAGGAAAGGAAGAAAGAAAGGAAAGAAAGAAAAGGGAAAATTCAAGGTTTGAAGCTTTAAAGTTTAATAGCTAATGTTGTCTCGAAAAATCTCGGCTAAGTAAGGAAAAATGGCAAAGACAACGGGAGTTAGCTCGAGAAAATACAGTTTGTATTTCTATAATCCGAACTTAGTCATTATTTGTTATATTTATATACATATGGTAATTGTTAGTGATTGAATTGTGATGTTTTACAATTGAAATGGATTGATTTAGTATGCGATGAATTTATTGAATTTATATTGATTGAAATTATTTTGATTGAGTTATATAATATATATGATTTATATAAAAATTTGAATATTGAATGAATGTTATATTGAAAAATATATTGATTGGAAATATGAGGAAATTGATATGGATATATGAGATTGTGATATTTGAATATTTGATATTGAAAAGTGAATTGAATTGTATTGAATTATGAATTAATGTGAATAATTGAAATATATTTGTTGAATTGAATGAAATTGTATGAATTGTGAAAATGGGTGAATATATGTGATTATCAGAATGGTATATTGATGAAAGAATTATTAAATTGAGAAAGTGAATGAAATACCCTATTAACTAGTCGGGCTGAGTCGGATATAATTGGCATGCCATAGGATCTGGAAGTGTACGGGATTTGCCGACTTTACTGATCAAGCACTTTATGTGTCGTATCAGGCACCTCGTGTGTCATTTTAGGCACTTTATGTGTCGTATACTGATAGGTACTATGTACCGTTTTAGGCACAATGTGCCGTACTGGTGTGTTTGGGTTGGAATCCGTGTATCCGTCAAAGTCCGGATTTGTTAATAGGGGTAAATAAGTGAAAGATAAATCGAATAAATTTGATTGATCAAGCTATTGAAATGGAACGAGAAATTGAATTGAGAATTGAAAATTTAGATATGAGATTGAAAATATGAACCAAAGGTTCATGAAATGATTGGAGTTCGATTTGATGATATATGATGCCACTTGATGAATTGAAATGTGATTTGAGATATATGAATAATATGTATATAGTGAAAGCTATCAGAGATAGTAAATTGATATGATATAAATGAAATTGACTGTTATTGAAATGAATTAGAATGGAATATAATTGATAAATGCATAGTTGAATATAGTTTATTGATATTGAATTGTGAATAAATTAAGGAAAGCTGTACCGAATAGAAAGAGAAGAATGGAGTAAATAATAATGGATTTATTTAAGAATTGAACAATTATGTTATTGTGTTTATCATATGATTTGTATAAAATTTATATGGTAAGTAGTTGAAATTTATCTATGAAATAAATAATTGAATAATTGTAATTGTTATTATGATCTTAAGTATTTGTTATATTATTAAATATTCGGATTATAGAAATACCACTGAGTATACTATATACTCTCGTGGTTATTTATTTCGTGTGCGAGGTTAAGTAAAGATAGAACGTTGAATCAGCATCCCAGGCCGATCCCAAATTCAATAAGGTAAAGTGTGTTAATTATTGGTACTGGCATGTACCTAGGGTGTCTTATGTGTGTGTCATTTTGAAATTGAAAATGTAAGGATGTAATAAATAGATTTAGGCTTGGTTATGATATATATATATATATTAGAATTTTGGTTAATTTGATATGAAATTGATTCATTTGATAATTTTTAATATATTAATAGAATTAAATATTGGATAATATGTAAATCTTTAAATTTGGCAAATTATGAGTGTATCTGGTTGTGTTGGTATTTACATGTATATTAATTGTAAATGTCTGATAGGTCCGGTAATGCTCCGTAACCCTGTTCCGGGGACGGTTTAGGGTTAGGGGGTGTTACATATTATGATTTCAGAAATATGAAAATTACTAAAAATGAAACAAGATTACTTACCTAATTAAGCTAAGTAAGCTTGCTTGAGCTCTTTTCTCTTAGCTAGGGTTTCCATGTTTTTCTATTTAGGAAAGATGATGAAAATAATGATATTTTTTTATTTTATTGATTTATCATCTTTTCATCTTTTACTTTCCAATTTCATTGATTTTCTTTAATTAAATTTCCATGGATGAATCATCATAATTATCTACTAACTCCACTTAATGGTCTAATTGCCATATAAGGACCTCAAATTTTGAATTCCATAGCTATTTGATACTTATAGCTACTAGAACTTAACTTTTGCATTTTATATAAATTGGTCCTATATTAAAGTAGACATGTAATCGGTAAAATTTTCTTAACAAAATTTTTATACGATATTCCTATCATAATGTATACCATAAAATAATATTAAAATAAATTTTATTTCAGACTCGGATTTATTGTAACACCCCCTACCCGTATCCGTTGTCGGAATAGAGTACGAGGCATTATCGAGAAGCACGAAACACTTACAGATAATTTAAATACATTTTCATAACAATTTGTTTCGATTTCATACTATTTCATACTTAAGCTTTTTGCACCAAAGTATTTAAGATATCATCTTTATGCAAATAGCACACATGAGGTAAATAAATTCCATAATTATGAATGAACACATTTATCAAATATATTCCATGTTTTTATATATATCATAGTTTCATATTTCCATGTATCAATTACCATCACTTCCTCGTATTTCAGACAAATACGTGTAACAATTCATAAATATGCAATTCATTAACTCTTCCTACCAATCACGATTTTAAATTGTCAAATCACTTATTGAGTGCAATTTCAATGTTCACTAAAATCTATCATATAAATTTGGATGTACGTATTCATCAATAAATTCCATGTACAGATATCATCATCTCATATTTCCACATACATTTACTTTCCACATTTATGAATTCAAATAGCATATACAAGACATACCAATGTATTTCAAGTACGTTTTCATGATATTTTGTTTCGAACTCAGATTATTTCATACTAGAAGTTTTCTCATTAACTCATTTGGAATATCAATTCATACGGATAATACACTCAAGGCATAGAAATATATAATCACAATTGAACTCATTAATCAACCAAGTTTTATGCTCACGTCTCATCAACTCGTATTTCCTTATATCACATAATTCCATGTAATACTTACCAAACTTTTTCAAATTAATGAACATCTTACGGAATTGAGTACTTCGTTTTCTCGATGCCATAGTTCAACTATGGTCTTACACATCTTCACATAATGAGCTATGGTCTTACACATATTCATATATCGATGCCATAGCCCAGCTATGGTCTTACACGTAATCACATATCACATATCGATGCCATAGCCCAGCTATGGTCTTACACGAATCACATATCTCACTGATGCCATATCCCAGATATGGTCATATACGAAAATCACTTGTCACTTGTCACTTGTAGCCGAAGCTACCACTATTCACTGATCAGGTAGCCAGAGCTACCATTTTTCACTGATCAGGTAGCCGGAGCTACCACTTTTCACTGATCAGGTAGCAGAAGCTACCACTTTTCACTGATCAGGTAGCAGAAGCTACCACTTTTCACTAATCAGGTAGCCGAAACTACCACTTTTCACTTTTCATTTGTCATTGATCAGATAAGTGTAGCCGAAGCTATCACTTATCACTTTCACTTGTCCTTGATCAGATAAGTGTAGCCGAAGCTATCACTTATCACTTGTTGCCAATGGTCTTTTCCTTCAATTCATCTTGTCACTGAACTGAAATGCTCAATTTGATCATTTATACAATTTTCATGCTTTTACATTATTCACGATTTTATCATCAATACATATGAAATAACACATCATGAAATTCATAAAATTAATAAATGATCACTAAAATTTAGCCATATAAACTCAGAAATTCGGTTTTTGTATTATAACGATAATCATAATTTCATAATAAATATTCCAAATAAAACATTATATCATTTCTAATCCAACACTTGTTGATTATAATCGGGCATGTGATCAACTTATACACGAGTCATTCATATATTTTTGTATATTTTCCTCCTCCTCCTCTCCATCCACATCCTTAGTATAAACAACAAACTTGTAGGTAACATTATCCATAATTTTCACTATCTACTTATGTGAATATTCAAGATGTCCATCTGTGTCATAGTCACTAAATTATTTATATCTGAAGCTATAGAACTCCAAATTAAGTTCCGCTAATTTTTCCTAAAACTAGACTCATATATCTTCTTACCATAAAACTTTCATAATTTTTGGTTAGGCCAATTAATACAGTTTATTCATTGAAGTCTCCCCCGTTTCAGAGTACGACTACTCTGACCTCTGTGTACTACGAACCAAATTTCTCCCTGTAAAGAATTCCAACGACCATGCCGTTTGTTTCCCTTAAAAATAGACTCAATAAGGAATCCATGCATGTAAAGTATGACTCTTAATAATTTTTTTACAATTTATGGTGAATTTCTAAAGTCAGGACAGGGGATCTCGAATTCATTCTGACCTTGTCTCACAAAATTTATCATATCTCATGATCTACAATTCCATTGCTTACATTATTTCTTCTATAAGCAACTAGACTCAATAAGCTTTAATTTCATATTTTATTCATCCTCTAATTCCATTTCTACACTTTTTGGTGATTTTTCAAAGTTAGACTACTGCTGCTGTCCAAAACAGTTTTAGTGCAAAATGTTGATTTCCATTTTGCCCCAAATTTTACAATTCATACAATTCAGTCCTTACTCAATTAACCCCTAAATTAAGATAGTTTTCTCAATTAATAATTTTACTAAACATTATAAGTTATTTCATAACTATTAAAATTCATAATTTCCACATAACACTCTAACTTCAAACTCTTTTACACTTAGGTCCCAAACATTCACTTTCTATTCAATTCTTTCAATAAAATCAACATATAAACAATTTAAAGCTCTAATTCCATGTCAAATAATCATATACTTCCAGCACATATTCATAGAAACTTTCAATTTCTTTCATGGAATCAAAAACTAATGAATTCAACAAGTGGACCTAGTTGTAAAAGTCACAAAAACACAAAAATTTCAAGAAATAATCAAGAATTGAACTTACTTGCAGTAAAAATATGAAAAATCAGCTTGAGGGAACTCTTTCCTGGTGTTTTTGCTGATGAGAATGCAGAAAAATAAAGAGAAATCTCGATAATTCCACTTTAGTCCTAACTTTATTAAGTAAATTTTGCAATTTTTCAATTTTGCCCTTAATTCTCCTTGTTTTCTTGCTGATTTCATGCTCTTACCGTCCAGCCCAAATAGACCTTGAGTCTATTTTCCTTTTAAACCCTCTTTCTTTTATCAATTAAGCTATTTAATCATTTCCTACAATTTTGCATTTGATACAATTTAGTCCTTTTTGTTCAATTAATTATCAGAACTTTAAAATTTCTTGACGAAACTTTAATACTAACATATTAACACTCCATAAATATTTATAAAAATATTTATGGCTCGATTTAAAATTCCCGAGGCCTCGATACCTCATTTTCGATTCTAATTATTTTAATATTTATTTTTAGTACACTATTCACTATTTCAAAATTTTTCCTAACTTCACATTTAATTTATACTCACTAAATTAATAATATTTCCTACTCATTTGTCGGATTTAGTGATCTCGAATCACTGTTCCGACATCACTGAAAATTAGGCTGTTACATTTATGGTCCTGAAACCATTATTTTGATTTAACTAAAAACGAGCTGTTACACGTTTAAACCTTAAAATTGTTATATAACATGTCATGATTACATATGGAACATAATAACATGTATAAATTGTTGAATTGTATAGTATTGAGATCGTAATTGCTTTGACAACAAATGTAGCACCAAGTAGCTCAAACCTGATGATCAGGTTGAGTATGGAGTGTTACATTATTATTTTAATGTATTAATTTTATTATTTTAATCAAAACCTCATTTAGATTTTATACAATGCTTTAAATATTGGATAAGTGGTTGAATTAGTAAGACCACTAATTTTTGGTTCAACCTTCCGTCCAACATTAATTAAATAAATAATTAAAATTGAGTAAAAAAATAAAATGGATCAATCCTGTTTGTTATCCTAATTTTGGGTTTTTTATGTTTTCTGAATAGTTTGTTCAAAGTCTGGTTCAATCCTCCTTTATTTGAATTTGTATACCAATAATTTTTTATTCAATCAACTAATTCGATCCAAATCTAACCACACTAATTTTATATTAATTTTTTATAAATATATTTGTTAGATAAAATTTTCATCCAACTGTACTATAATCTAAGATAATATAAAATTATTAAAAGATAAAAAGCAAAGTATTTGTTATTTAAAAAAAAGTTTTCATTTTCATTGAGAATTTTTTTTTTTGCAGAGAAAAGACTGATATTCATTATCACACGGCTCAAGAAAGCAGAAAAATAACAGCTAAAAACAAAAGTAGAGGAAACATCAAGTCAGAAGCAAACCAATGGGCAAAACCATACAACCCGCTCCTAGGAAAGCAAAACCATAAATGAAAAAGAAAGAAAAAAACCACCCTAAGCCGAAGATAGAACACAAACCATCCAAATATCAGCCAAGCCGTTTCCATATCATTTGAAGAGAAAAACAAAATGTGAGCCAGGGGAAACCCTAAAGCTTTGAGACCCACCATGGAGATTCCCAGAACCTTCTCCAATTTCAAAGCCTTCTACGACAAACAATGTTAAGATTGATCCCAACAACTCCGGTCTCTTTCCAGCAACTTCTTGACAAAAGACAGAACCTCATCAACCCACAACCTAGATCGCTGCCGTCTCCTTCCTTCTAGCGCCAAAGTATGGGCCACTTCATTAATCGATCGAGGAACAAACAGGTAATATATTTCATCAAAACATTTTTCCAAGTGACGCATGTTGTAAATAATTGGTCTGATGATTGATCTATCCTCATCCTTTGATTGGAGTTTTTTAATGGTCGTCAGAGAGTCTCCTTCTACCACCAGACGTCGAAATCCCATACTGATCGCAAAAAGTAACGCTCTTTCAGATGCCTTCGCTTCAGCCACAACCGCATCAACCACCTCATTAAATAGAATAAGTTTCAGCACCTAAAAAATCTCCTTTATAGTCTCTAGCGATAACCGCTAATGTGGAGGTTCTAGTGTCATACTAAAATGATGCGTCAAAATTTATTTTAATCACACCCAATTCAGGGTGTAACGCCCCCACGCCTGAGACCGTCGCCGGAGTCGAGTATGAGGGGTTACTAAACTTAATTTAACATTTTAAGAACTTTGGATCATTTGTTTCTACATTCACAGCTTTCCAGCTACTTGCGTCACAGTTACAAGAAAAATCATATCTCGAGTTACAAAACTCGAAATCAAGATCCGTAAATTTTCCATAAATTCAGACTCATATACCTATTTACTAATTTTTTTCTAGAATTTTTGGCTGGGCCAATTAGTACAGTTTATTAGTTAAAGTTACCCTTGTTTCAGGACTTGACTGGACTGACCTCTGTTTACTTCGAACCACATTTCTCTCTATATAAAATTCAAATGACTATGAGGTTTATCTCTCCTGAAACTATACTCAATAAGTATTCTTAGGATATAAAATATACCACCTAATTATATCTGTACAATTTATGGTGAATTTCTAAAGTTGGAAGAGGGGATCTAGAAATTGCTCTGACCCTGTTTCACTAAAATTCAAATATATTCTAACATATAATTCCTTTACCTGTTTTGTTTGTTTTATGTGAAACTAGACATATTAAGCTTCAATTTCATATTTAATCCATCACCAAATTTGATTTCTACGATTTTTAGTAAATTTTCAAACTCACATCAGTGTTGCTGCGATATTCTGTTTATGCCAAATTTCATCCTTTTTATGAGTTTTCATGAACTAGATAACCTATTAACCCTCCATGACATTAAACATAATCTAAACTAACCATTTCCATAACTAATCATTATCAAGCATTTTCTCAACCAATCCTTCATCATATCATAAGATCATTTACACAAAATAGGTATATTGCTATACATGCCATACTTAAATTTTACAAGCCATTTACCAAAAAGTCTTCTAAATAATGTGACCGAGCCTTCGACCTATCTCGACTCCTGAGCTGGCTTGTCCAAAACTATAATGAGTAAGAAGGAGGGAGTAAGCATAAATGCTTAGTAAGTTCATATGCAAATAATAAGTAATATAACAAACAATCATACCAATCAACATTAGCATGGTATCACCAAAACATATATCACATTTCTAATCATTTTTCATCATCTTATTACCTTATCGTTGTTGTATCAATACTCAACCCGAGGGTTAAGTACATACCTGTCCAAAGTATCCATTTCACAACATTTACCAATACGTCTCTTTTAATCTCGAGTATTCCTCCATTTGAGTAGAACTTTACTCGTTGAACACATCGTAATATAATTTGGATACATGGATAATTTGCACATAAGTGTCACATATGCAATCAAGCAATCATGTAACCCGCCCATAAGCGAACTCGGACTCAACTCAACGAGCTAGGGCGTTCGCATCCATAAGTGAACTCGGACTCAACTCAACGAGTTCGGATGCCTAGTTACATCTCACGAACTCGGACTCAACTCAACGAGTTCGGACATTCGCATCCATAAGTGAACTCGGACTCAACTCAACGAGTTCAGATGCTCAACCATCCTAGTGACATGTCACTTGTATCCTAATCTATTCCTAAGGTTCAAACGGGATTTTCCTCGAACACATATCCTTGCCGTCTTCCGTAGAATGTCGAAATCAATACTCGGTAACAATTTATAATTAACAAGTAACTCACATAGTTTACATTTTATTCGAAAATAACCACAAAGCATATATTTCATGATAAAAATTAGCATATCATATAATTGACATCAATAACTTAAAAATAACAATTATACTACATTATTTACACATGAACTTACCTTGGTACCAAAATACAAAGATTTTGCAATTTAGTCCACAATCTTTTCTTTTCCTCGATTGGGGTCGATTCCACGTCTTTCTTGATCTAAAATAACACATTTAGCTTATTTAATATTCACATTATCAAATTAATCCTTAATTCAAATTTTGGCAAAATTACAATTTTACCCCTAAACTTTTGCATATTTACACTTTTGCCCCTAGGCTCGGAATTAAACTTTATTCCTTATTCTTATGTTTTATAACATGCTGATCACTTTTCTCTTCTATGACAACATCAAATTATCACTCTAACATGTACTTGTGACTATTAGGTATTTTTACTGATTAAGCACTTTTACTCGTTTTTGCTTAAAATCGAGTAGTACAAGTTGTCTAACATAATTTAAAACCTCATATTCTATCATAAAACATCAAAATACACAAATTTCACCTATGGGTATTTTTCCAAATATAAACCCTAGGTTAAGTTATTGCTAGCATAAGCTTTATCGAGTTATCGGGATCTCAAAAACGTAAAAATCATTAAAAACGGGGCTTAGAATCACTTACTATGAAGCTTGAAAGTTGAAGAAACCCTAGCTATGGTGAGAGCAAAATTCGGCAGCAACTAAATGAAGAAGATGACCATTTTGTGTTATTTTTCCCATTTTATTTCATTTAATATCCAAATGACCAAAATACCCCTCCTTACTAAACTTTCAAAAATTCCTTCCATGTCCTAATTTTTCCCATGAACTTAAAATTGGTCAAATTGCTATTTAAGACCTCTTAATTAATATTTCAAAGCAATTTCATATTAAAAACTTCTAGAATGCAAGTTTTGCAACTTATTCGATTTAGTCCCTAACTTTAAATTAAGCATTTTATGCATAGAATTTCTTCACAAAATTTTCACACAATCATGCAATCATATCATAAACCTCAAAATAATTATAAAATAATTATTTCTATCTCGGATTTGTGGTCACAAAACCACTATTCCGATTAGGCCCTAATTCGGGATATTACACATGGGGTCTCCAAAAAATATTTGATGCCGATTTGCAAAAACTCAACTTTTCTTGGGACAATCTTAACTCTTGATCATATCCGTGAATGAAACCTATAATATCCGGCAAACAAAATTTCTTACCTTCGTAAATGAGCTTATTTCTTGTGTTCCATAACGCCCAAATAGAAATAGAGATAAGATGTTTGCTAGGAATATTAGCTGCACAAAAATTGGTACTAAAGAGAGTTTTGCAATTTGTAGGACTAATAGGAGATACAGTACGAATTTGAAGAGACGCCCAAATACATTGAAGAATGTCACAAGACCACATAAGATGATCTGCATCTTACAGTGCTTTCTTGCAAAGAGGACAAAGAACCTCAACCCTTAGCTTCCGTTGTGCCAGATTACTATAGTGAGGCAAAAAATTATGAAATAATCTCTATAGGTGTATTTTGATTTTTCCTGGGATGTGTAAATCCCATAAGGACTTGTAAAAATCCTTGTAAGCCTCGAAATTAGGCGTGATGTAACTATTACCTTTTAAATACTTTGTAACAAGGACCCTATAACCGCTCCTAACAGAGTAAGCACCAGTACCCTCATATTTCTAGACCAGTATATCCTCCGACTGAGCATCAGAGAGCGGGATGGAAAAGATGCGATTTGCCTGCTCAATATCAACAATATTTGAGACCAGATCCCTGTTCCAAGTAAAGAATCTTTATCAATCAGATCATTAACTGTCGTCCAATTCGTCGAAATACCATGAACTGAAACTCTGTTTTTCTCTAAACTAAGAATCCAAGGATGATTCTGTAACACCCCCTACCCGTATCCGTCGCCAGAATAGAGTAGGAGGCATTAACGAGGACTACAAAAACACTTACAGATAATTTAAATATATTTTCATAACAACTTGTCTTGATTTCATACTATTTCATATTTAAGCTTTACTCACCAAAGTATTTGAAATATCATCTTTATGCAAATAGCACACATGAGGTACATAATCCCATAATTAAGAATGAACACATTTATCAAACATATTCCACATTCATATATCAATGTCTCACATTTTCATATATCAATAACCGTCATTTTTCTTGTTTTTCAGATAATTATGTATAACCATTGATAAGCACGCAACTCACTGTTTCTTCTTGTCAATCACAATTTCAAATGACAAATTCGTGTGAATGAGCTCAACCTCATTAGGTATTTAAATTCTGTCATTTTGATTCACATACTCATAATTTACTAACATATCTGTCAAACACAATCTCGAATGACAAAATCACATAATTGAGCTCAATAATAATAATGATAACATTACTTACATTTCTTTTTCCACATGTTAGATTTACGACTTACCAACTTGTCCATTCAAGGAACGACTTACGGATTTGAGTACATCATGATCACGAAGCCCGAAGTCTAGTGAAGCACAAAAGTGCTAGACGGAATCTCGAAGGCTAATGAAGCACATAAGTGCTAAGCGGAAGCCGAAGGCTAGCTAATCAAGCACATAAGTGCTAAGCGGAAGCCCAAAGGCTACAATGAAGCACATAAGTAAAGCGGAAGCTTAGAAGGCTAATCAAGCACAAAGAGAAGTGAAGCGAAACCCCAAAAGGGTTAATCGAAACTCATATGAGTTAACGAAAGCTCGTAAGAGCTAAACGAAAAGCAAACACGAGAATTCGCAACAAATGCTGAATCTCGGTTTACTTGGGTAATTTACCGTCAATTCATCTTTTTCATGAAAGATTGTACTTATTTCTGGGTTCCGTTCCTCCAAAATTCTCAATTCAATTTCATAACTTTTGTACATAATTTACTTATTTTCAACAATTAACATACATAAATATTAATCACCATTCATAAAATAATATTGAAATTTAATAATATTAACAAATGGTCACTAAATTTAGTTATATAAACTCACAAGTTCGATTTTTATATTATAGCGATAATCATAGTTTCATAATAAATATTCCAAATAAAACATTATATCGTTTCTAATTCAACACTTATCGATTATAATCAGGCATGTGATCAATTTATACACGAGTCATTCATATATTTTTGTATATTTTCCTCCTCCTCCTCTCCATCCACATCCTTAGTATAAACAACATACTTGTAGGTAACATTATCTATAATTTTCACTATCCACTTAGGTGAATATTCAAGCTGTCCATCTGTGTCATAGTCACTAAATTATTTTTATCTTGGGCTACAGAACTCCAAATTAAGATCCATAAATTTTCCCAGAAACTAGACTCATATGTATTCTTACCATAAAAATTTCATAATTTTTGGTTGGGCCAATTAATACAGTTTATTCATTGAAGTCTCCCCTGTTTCAGAGTACGACTACTCTGACCTATGTGCACTACGAACCAAATTTCTCCCTGTAAAGAATTCTAACGACCATGCCATTTGTTTCCCTTAAAAATAGACTCAATAAGGAATCCATGCATGTAAAGCATGACTCTTAATAATTTTTTTACAATTTATGGTGAATTTCTAAAGTCAGGACAGGGGATCTCGAATTCATTCTGACCTTGTCTCACGAAATTTATCATATCTCATGATTTACAATTCCATTGCTTACATAATTTATTGTATAAGAAACTAGACTCAATAAGCTTTAATTTCATATTTTATTCATCCTCTAATTCCATTTCTACAATTTTTGGTGATTTTTCAAAGTTAGACTACTGTTGCTGTCCAAAACAGTTTTAGTGCAAAATGTTAATTTCCATTTTGCCCCAAATTTCACAATTCATACAATTCAGTCCTTGCTCAATTAACCCCTAAATTAAGATAATTTTCTCAATTAATACTTTTACTAAACATTATAAGTTATTTCATAACTATTAAAATTCATAATTTCCACATAACACTCTAACTTTAAACTCTTTTACACTTAGGTCCCAAACATTCACTTTCTATTCAATTCTTTCAATAAAATCAACATATAAACAATTTAAAGCTCTAATTCTATGTCAAATCATCATATACTTCCAGCACATATTCATAGAAACTTTCAATTTCTTTCATGAATCAAAAACTAATGAATTCAACAAGTGGACCTAGTTGTAAAAGTCACAAAAACACAAAAATTTCAAGAAATAATCAAGAATTGAACTTACTTGCAGTAAAAATATGAAAAACCAGCTTGAGGGAACTCTTTCCTGGTGTTTTTGCTGATGAGAATGCAGAAAAAATAAAGAGAAATCTAGATAATTCTACTTTAGTCCTAACTTTATTAAGTAAATTTTGCAATTTTCCAATTTTGCCCTTAATTCTCCTTGTTTTCTTGCTGATTTCATGCCCTTACCGTCCAGACCAAATAGACCTTGGGTCTATTTTCCTTTTAAACCCTCTTTCTTTTATCAATTAAGCTATTTAATCATTTCCTGTAATTTTGCATTTGATACAATTTAGTCCTTTTTTTTCAATTAATTATCAGAACTTTAAAATTTCTTGACGAAACTTTAATACTAACATATTAACACTCCATAAATATTTATAAAAATATTTATGGCTCGATTTAAAATTCCCGAGGCCTCGATACCTCGTTTTCGATTCTAATTATTTTAATATTTATTTTTAGTACACTATTCACTATTTCAAAATTTTTCCTAACTTCACATTTAATTTATACTCACTAAATTAATAATATTTCCTACTCATTTGTCAGATTTAGTGATCTCGAATCACTATTCCGACATCACTGAAAATTAGGTTGTTACAGATTCCATATGTTAACACGAGATCCATTTCCAATCCGCCACAGAAGTCCATCTTCGATAAGATCACGAGCATTGTAAATGCTCCTCCAGGTAAAAGAAGGGTAAGAACCTATCTTAGCAGATAAGATATCAGAATTAGGAAAATAACGGGCTTTAAGAACTTTGGCTAAAAGACAACTGGGCTGGGTTAAAATTCGCCACACCTGTTTCGCTCATAAAGCTTTATTAAACAAAAGCAAGTTTTTAAAACCCAGCCCACCAACCATTTTCGCTTTACATAATGCGTCCCAATTGCTCCAAAAAATTCCTTTGTTCGACTTGTTATTAGTTTACCAAAACTTATTCATGATACCTTCTAGTTTGCGACATAAAAGTTTCGGTAACTCAAAACACTGCATAACATAAACCGGTATAGAATGTAAGACCGCTTTAACAAACACTTCCTTACCCCCCGTAGACAAGTAACGTAGGCTCCAATCTGCAATTCGTCTCCTAAACCGATCAATGAAATTTGCAAAAGCCCAACTCTTCTTACGACCAACCATCATAGGAAGACCTAGGTACTTTTCAGGATTCGAAGCTACCCGTACTCCTAATGTGTTGACTATAAGATCCTTAACATCCGCATCAACATTAGCCCTAAAGTAGTTCAATGACTTTTCAAAATTCACCCTTTGACCCGAAATAGCCTCATATTTCTTGATAACCTCTTGAACCACCTTTGCACCTTCTTGAGATGCATCTCCAAAGAGAATGCAATCATCTGTAAAAAATAAATGGTTAATGGAAAATCTTTCCCTTCCAACAGCAGCCCCTCTCATCAACCCTTGTTGCTTGGCATCATTGATTAGCGTCGAAAATCCTTCTCACAGATAAGGAAAAGATAAGGGCTAAGTGGATCGCCCTGCCCGAGGCCTCTAGATGGTGAAAACCAGTCACTATTAAAACCATTTATGCTCACCGAGTAGGTAACCGAACAAACACATCTCATAACTAGAATAATCCAATCCTCATGAAATCCCAAATGAGTCATCATCCCCGCCAAAAAATCTTATTCAACACGATCATACACTTTACTCATATCGAGCTTGAGCGCAAAATTCCCCTTCTTCCCTTTTCTCTTCATCTTCAAAGAATGGAGGACCTCATAAGCAATTAAAACATTGTCCGAAAATTTTCTTCCTGGGATAAAAGCCCCTTGGGCTTCATTTATGCAACATCCCAAAATAGAACTCATGCGATTCACCAAGACATTCGCGACAATTTTGTAAATAACATTACAAAGACTTATGGGCCTAAAATGTGAGAGATTCTTAGGCTTGTCGATTTTAGGAATTAAAACAATTCGTGTTTTATTAATTTCACTTAACTCAGCATCACCACTTAAAACAGATAAGCAATAACTAGAAATGTCTGAGCCAAAAATATGCCAGTACCTCTGAAAAAATATCGCTGAAAAACCATCCGTCCCTAGAGCCTTCAGCGGCGCCATGGATTTAACTGCACTGAAGATGTTTTCCTCCGTGAAACGATGAAGAAGAAAATTATTCATATCATCAGTAACTCTTTTCTCCACCAAGTCAAAAACCGGCTCATCAGAACCCGACTCCGAAGCCGAAAAAAGCTTGTCGAAAATTTTTCGATGCAAACTTAACCATCTCTTCAGTCATGGAGATTCTTTCTCCGTTCTCCCCCTCAATTTCTTTAATTTGGCCATGGATCTGTCTTTGAACAGCCACTTTATGAAAGTAACTAGTATTCCTATCACCATTTTTCAGCCAATTGACACGGGCCCGTTGTTCCCAAAAAATTTCTTCTTGGTTCGCCTCCAAATTCAGTCCAAGTTAAATGTCGGTGATTTCGCCCAAAATTTCATCAGTTGGATCCAATTCATAAAGGTAGTTAAGCCTATCTTCCAAAATCAGCCGATTCTTCTTTTTGGATTTAGCTTGGAAATTACTCCAATTTTGAAGTTGCTTACCCAATCCACCAAGCTTATCAGGAACGCCTCCAGGAGAATCATTCCAAAATCTTTTAATTTCCTCCTCAAGAGAGTCTTCTAAACACCACTTAGCCTCAAACCGAAAAGGTTTATCTTGAATACCCGAAGCCCTTTTTTTACCCAAAGTATCCGAAAGGATAGGGCAATGATCTGAGAAGGAATGAGTCAGATGTTCTAGTTGGTAATGATGAGAAAGATTAAGCCAGCTCAAATTTGCAACCCCCCGATCCAGCCTCTCCCTAATGTTTGTTGACAAGACCCTTCCACGTTCCCAAGTAAACCAGCGACCAACATACCCAACATCAGTAAGTCCACAATCATCCAAAGCCATTCTGAAGTCCTTCATCTGACGTTCAGCCCTTAGCCGACCACCCTTCTTTTCGAAAGAATGCATAATTTCATTAAAATCACCCAAGACAATCCAATGGACCGTTTGTTCTTGCCCCAATCTTCTGAGCAGGTCCCACGACTCACGTCTATTCTTCTCTTCCGGATTCCCATAAAATCCTGTTAAACGCCAAACAACATCACATTCATCATCATGAATCTCAGCATCTATGTGAAAAGATGAGAAACTCTTTAGATGAACCAAAAAATTTCCTTTCTTCTTTTGATCCTACTGACCCAACATCAATGCCGTTTTCAAAACCACATTTCAGTCTCACCATTTCCATCTTCGTCGCACTTAATTTTATTTCCATCAGAAATAAAATTCGGGCATTTATGGCCCTCAATTTGTTTTTGAGCCTCTTAACAGTTCGTGACCTCCCCAAGCTACGAGCATTCCAACTAAGAACTTTCATTGCAATTGGCTGCTCTGGTCACCAGAGCTAGCCGTTAAATCTAAATGACCTGCTTCACCAATATTCCCCGCTAGATTTAATGATCCCTCCACTTTCCGTGGCCTTTTCTTGCCTTCTAAATTAAGTAAAAGGGTCATTTTCCTCCTCTAGAATTAAATCTATAGGCCCATGTCCAGAATTATTGCCATTGAGAACCCCACAGCCCAAATTGCGCCAATTAACGGAATCTTGAGCCAAAAACTGGGGATTTGGATTGCATGAGAGAATATTATGATTTGAAAATTTATTCCTTGAATCCCCCCGAAAATTACTCCCAAAATCGAGCCCCCAAATATTACTCTGAGTACTACCTTCCATATTTTCACTGTTACATTGAGTACCATTCGCCTGGCGGAGCCACCTGCTCATCACCGTATTTCGTCGTCGTGCCACCGCGCGCAGTGATAAATCCCACCCAAAGACAATATTCGAAGGTTCAATTTAAAGTCTAAAAGGGCAAAAACTCTCTCCATGTCCCAATTTGCCACAAATAAAACAAAACAAGCTCGGCATAAACAGTTGTATCATTCCCAATCCGAATCTTCTTCTTACGTTTCAAAGAAATAGAAACATCTAATATGACACGAAATCTTTTTAAACCCATCGTCGAAAAAGTTGTATCATATTCTAGAAATTTTCCCAAAAAATCACTAAACTATTTTGCCATAGATTCAGACATAAGACCGGGTGGGAAATCATGCACTTGAACCCAGAATTCTGTAAAATTTAATAGAATAGTAGACGGATTCTCACCTATTTTGACTTTTTGCAGAATAAGTAGGTGATTATTAAAGAACCAAGGTGTTCCAGCCAATACCCTCTGCATATCAACCTAATGGAAAAATTTGAAAAGATACCTTTTGTCTCCTACATCTGTGATGCATATTCCTCCAATTGGGTGCCATAAATCGGCCATTGTATTCCGTAGAGAGGGGAAGTGAACGACACTATCAGTAAGGTATCTCCCCACCAGACATTATTGGTAGAGTTGATCCACTACCGCAGCATCCTCCTGAAACGCCTTTTCTTCTTCATCTAGCAGACGCAAGTTGGCTAAAACATCTTCCATGCCAGAGCACATCCAACAAAACACTGAGAAGACAAGGAAAACCAAAAAGAATTTTGAAAGAGAAAACGTGTCAAGACGTCAGACAGAGAAAAACGTGTCAAGACTCGTTGAGAATTTTAAAATAGTAGAGATGCTAACCTAATGAATTAACGTATTTTATTAATTAAAAATGAAAAGGCGGAAACGCCACCAAACTAGGGTTTATAAAAGAAAAGGCAGTTTATGTCGTAACAACAATTTATAGCCGTTGCGCCATTTTTTTCCCGGTTGAAGTTCTATAGAGAATTGGAGGAAAAATTTAAAAAGAACAACAACAAAAAAAGAAGAAGAGAGTTTCTCATTGGATGCAATGGCCGCCGCCATTATCTCTTCACTGTCAAAGAGCTTTGGACAAATTCCTCCATCGGCCATTCCACCTATGTTGGATTGTATATTGACCTCAACTGCTGTATCTTCGTCGTCACTTTTCTCTTCTCTTCTCGACGATCTCCCCGATCTCATTGAGGTAAATTTCTTCTTCTACTATCCTAAACCCTAATCGAAAAATCGCAATTAGTTTTTTTCTTATTTTATGTAAAAGAAGTAAACTCTACCATTAGTTATTTTCTTTTCCATATTTTTTATAGCAATTTGTGCTTTTTTTTTTTTGTATGTAGAGTGGTAACAGAGATGGGAAATTGGATTCTGGTCGTCGGAACAGTATTGCGTCAATGATTGGAGCGTTATGCCATCTTCTTACTAAAGCGAGTCAGTTATATTTTCCTTTGCTTTTTTCCATTGACATTGTTCAGAAGAAAAATGTAAACCTAGTCCTGCGTTTCTTTATGGTAGTTTATTTTCGTTTGTTGTTTATTTCCACCGTTTTGAAATGTTACGAAGAAGAGTTGGGTGACTCTGGCTTATCTCATAGAGAACTTAAAGGTTCGTTTGAGTATAAGGTGAAGTCGTATTCATGTTTACCTTGCTAAGAGACTGTAGTGGCTGAATTAATTGTCACCTTGGCTGATTCTGAGATTTGTAATTTAATAAATAGGTTTTATCTGTTGAGCTGAAACTAATGAGACTTTTATCCTTGCTTTGTTTACGGATCACAAATTATTTATGAAGTTCATTACTAATGGCAATTTCTAAGCAGATATTGGTCGTGAAGAGCTGCAATCTTTTTTATGGAAAGGGTTTATTCCACTGATGAAAATGGGACATGATTTTGACCAAGAGCTTCTTAACCAGGTAGAACAATTAGGTGCTTTTATTTAGCTTATATTTACCCTTTTTGACATCTAGTTACGTGCATCTTCTTCTTTTTATTTTTTATAGTCTGGTCAATGCATGATGTTTTATATTAGATTGCAGATTCATTCTTTGATGTTGTGCAAAGTATTCATGCCTGGGAAGTTCTAGAAGAAAATTTGGTGCCTTTTTCCCTAAGGTCTATTGGCTTGTCTGCTGGTATAATTCAAAATGGAGATTTGCAAGGTACCGGATTGGATAG
This sequence comes from Gossypium longicalyx, assembly GCA_025698465.1. Classification (NCBI taxonomy): domain Eukaryota; kingdom Viridiplantae; phylum Streptophyta; class Magnoliopsida; order Malvales; family Malvaceae; genus Gossypium; species Gossypium longicalyx. Next base: position 5,383,698 of record CM047006.1, on the reverse strand, counting down.
AAGCTCACTTTTCCATGTCTCAAGTGACTTGATTGAGAAGTTAATACAAAATTTGCATGTTGGCAAGGATTGTAAGCTGTCTATATCTGGATATTTTCCCTTGCCACTATCATGCCATGTTTTAAGCATTACTTTGGATTCTGCGCTACGAAATTTTCAAGCTGCTCCAGTTACAGGCTCAGTTTCAGAAAACGTGTCTTCTGTTGAAAGTTTCACTGCTAATTTACTTTGGAATTTGTGTAATGCGACTGAAAGATTACTCTTACAAGGTTCAGAAAGTCGGTCTTGTACAATTGGCTTTCTTCTACCTGTCATATTCAAAGCATTTGTTTCTCAAAGCTCTTTTGAAATCTCAGTTCATAGGCAGATACATATACTGTCCAGGTAGATGGTTGCTTGCAAATTGTGCTTGTTATTGATTTTCTTTTTACCTTATTTAACTTGACCTGAATCCTTACATTACTGACTAAATCTGGTTGGCTTTCAGGAATCTTTTCTTTATGAGAATGTGGACATGCTGTAGAAAATTGTTCTCTCTTGGATCATTAGAGAGGAGAGATGCATACAGGATACTTTCCCTATATTTGTCTTATTTCTCCTGTGGTGGAACTTTTCAAAATGCTAACATGAGTGATGGAGCGGAAGAGTTTGATATAAGAAATGAAAAAGATCTTTGGAATGAAATCAAAAGAGGATTGGTATTTGACCAAACCTTTTTCCCTCTTCTTGTTGATTTAAGTTTATCTAATATAGATTAACTTACTGTCCTTTTCATTATTATTTCTTTATTTGATGATGTGTCAGGTTGATGAGGAGGGCCTAGTGAGGAAGCAGTCATTGCATATACTGAAGACACTGTTATGTATGGATAGTGGGAACCAACATCATTCTGATATTTCAGAGAAGAAAACCCAAGGGAAACATTCAGTTCCTCATGGTGTGACAAAGAGAGAGCTCTGGGCTTATAAAGAAGCAAAGTCACTAGGGGTAGGGAAACTCTGCAACTCAGTTGATTCAGGCATGAACAGTCAGCAGCAGTGGGAGGCTTTCATTCTCTTATTTGAAATGCTCGAAGAGTACGGTACTCACCTTGTAGAAGCTGCTTGGAATCATCAGGTGCTGATAAAATCCATTTTTATGAAATTATTGGTTCAGTTGGCTTAATTAGATAGACCTTAGATCACCTGTATGTACATTGATAGAGGAGTAACCGATGATGATGGTTACAGAAAGACATTATAGAAATTTGATTTTGTCTAGTTAGCAAAAGTTAATTTATGTGATAAATAATGCAGCAAGGACATGTTCTCTATAAGGGAAAGTATGAAGAAAATAGTTGCTAGGTGTTAATTTCAACCACAACACCAATGAGAACTATAGTGCATGATGCTTGAATGAGAGAGTTTTTAGACCCTTGGAAGTGCAGAAAATGTTTGAAGAAATATGTTATATTATTGGCAAGAGATTGGAGTACTTTTGTGGCCCTTTTGAGGATTCTTTAATTACTTGTTTAGACACTTGGATGTGGTGGCAAAAGTTTGAAGATATAAGGTTTCTGTCATTGTCCTCCTGAAATGACTCAAAATTTCTTTGCACAGAATATATGATGAAAAGATGTTGGTAATTATTTGCCCTAGTTGACTATTTATTATTTTACAGGATCACCTACACAATCAGTGAACTTAAGTTTTTGATTTATAGTTATTGTCATCTTTCCACTTGCATGGCGGCATGTCTCTAATGTATTATGTCCCAGTGTCTTGCTGTAAAATGAAGCAACCTTCTTTCACTGATGCTAAAGAAGATGCCTTATGACTCTTATAATATTTTTTGTTTTTTCTGTAGGATGCAAAACTCTATTAGAACCTCAGTTCTTCTCTGCCTACCTGCCTAAGTATTTTGTTTCTTGCAGATAACTTCGTTGCTTCAATTTTCTGTCTCACATGATAACTTCGTGAGTGCTATTAGTGGAAGCATGCATCAAACTCAGTCAGAAACTTGGGCTGAAGTCTTTAGCTGGTTATCAATTTTGTGGAAGCGAGGGTTTTGTCATGATAATCCTCAAGGTATTGATGTCTTGCTGGCATGACCTCAATTAGGGCTAACTTAATTTATGGTTTATTGCAGACTTTTTCATAGTGTGCTCTCTCTTTCTTTTCAAAATAATGCAGTTAGGTGCATGATCATGCAGTCATTTTTGGGAATAGAATGGAGAAATTATGGAAGCTGTGTGAAGTCAGTACCTGAGAGTTTTATTCTCGGTTCATTGATGGAAGCTTTGAATGATCCAGTTCACCACAGTGATTTTGGTTTGCCCTGAATCTGATTTACTTCCTTTCTGAATTAGCTAGCATGGAATAGTTTGTATTATCATATTACCAATTGGATTTAAATAAGTAGATTTATAAGAGATAAATCTTACAGTCTTGTCACTTTCAGGGCCTGATCTCTGTTTCTTCTTTCTCAGTTAATGTGCAACTTTACATAAATAAGCCTGAGACCCCCATTCTTTTTTCTTTCTATGTTCGGGCACAAGTCATTGGCATGCAATCTGATGCAAAATACATTTTCTCCTAAACTTCCTAGCATGTTTCGATCCGTGTTTGTCATTAACTGTGATTATGTAATTTGGAACTTAGGTTGAGCATCTCCATAAATGGCGTCTCCCCTTTGTTCTCTTTTCCTCTTGTTTTCTTTTCTGACCTTCTAGTTAGCCACCTAAGTAAGATATTTCCATATTAAAATTTCATGTAAAAACGCTTGAGTTTATTCATGTTTTATTCTTTGTAGTCTCACTCTCTACATTAATTTGTGCAGTTGTTGGTTTACTCCATCTATTTTGACTGGTTAATGTTTCTTTGAATCTTCTGAGCTGAGATGATTAACTTAGAATTCCATATTTCAATAAGCTGTTCTTTTTCTCAACTTTTAGGTGTTAAAGGAATTTACTCTTCAAAAACAATTGAGGGTGCTACTCATTTTTTGCATCACTATTCAAGCTACTTGGATGCAAGGTATGAATTATAGGTCTGATTTTTTTTATTTAATTAATTAGTTTTTTAGTATTGTAGAATGCAACTTTTAGAAAACTGTAAAACTAAGTTAGGTTGGCAAGAATGATTTATGTATGATTATTCTTTTTCATTCTAATTAATGTTGTCTTTGACATGCATATTAGTTGGGAATAAACAATGAGTATTAGCTGTTCATTCGAATCTTATTGGTGAGCTTTGCTACTTAAACCCAACTGAGACTTTTTCCTTTATGCTGGACATTGTTGCCAAAGTAAGGTTTCTAGATACTCAAAGATAATGAATGAAATGTAAAGACTCCTAATGTTATGCAGTCATTGTATCTTTTAGGACATATCTTAGATACATGGTAGTTGAAGAAACTATTTTTCTTTTAACTCCATATTGCAGCCTTTCAAGAATGCTTTCTTGATTTTTTTTATTTTTATGTTTTATGTAAATAAACTCTAAATAGTTGTTTGGCTTGCAATTGGGTAAAGATTTAGAAATGTTAGATCACTTAGCTTCATATTGACAATGATCAGACTTTCAGTAAGGTGTTGGTTACCCTAAATTTTATCAAATCCAAGTGTGCTTTTTTGACCAGTTATTTCCCTTTTCATCTAGGTTTGGGCTTCAATGAGTCCTCTTTTTCTCTATAAATAACCATAAAAACTATTTTTTTTAGTGGGCCACAGTATATGCATACCTTTGATTTCATTATGGTCAAATCAAAGAGAAAGTACTGGCTGTCTGGCGCATTGGAAACTTCTAAGCTGTTAAATAGGTCAAATTCTGTTATGTTTGATGCTTACATGCCTTAAAAGTCACTTCCCTTTTTTCAACCATTGGACTCCTATGAATCTATAAATTCTCTGTGAATAAGCTCTATAACGATGGTCACTAGTTGGGAGCAGGCATATGCAAATGCAAGAGAAAGTACTTGAATCTCCGGAGCAGTAGAAATGTCTATAATGATTGATGGACAATAACTGTTCTGTTGGGATATCCTTGAGCCTGATATGTTATTGTTACAGGGAAACAGTTATCTTTTTAAACAGCTTAGCATCCCTTGCTAAAAGGAAATCTTTTAGTAGAGCCGGCTTGATGGGTCTTGCAGAATGTATCGCTGCGTCTGCTTTTGGGGCTCATAAATACAGCAACAATAAAGTAGAATCTTATGAATTTGGTAATGTTGATGAGGTCCAACTGGAATATTCTTTGGAGAACTTTCTGCATGATAATGGGACAGAGTTGCTCGATTTTCTTAGATATGTTCTTGAGAGTAGCAAACAACATTTCAATCCTAATTACCGTTTTCGAGGTACCAATCTGGTTAAGAATTTTAATGATGTTTCTTATAGTTACACATATACTATGCAACCACTGAAGGCTTTCAGAATCCTTGTGACACCTTTTTTTTTTTTTTTTGTGTAATTGTCAGTCTGTGAAAAAGTAGTAGAGGCTGCTGCTTCTATGGTGCCAGCAAGTGATGTTTCTCTTGAGATACTTTTGCACTTCATTTCTACTTTGCCACGGGAAGTTACTGATTATGGTGGTAGGAAGAACATTATATCTTATTTTATAAACCTAGCTATTTGCTAGCTTCATTTGCTGCTGCATTATCCATAATGGCATTTATGAATTTCCATATGAATTAGGTATTCTTTATGCGTCTTTTTTTCCCTATTTTAGATCTCTGGTTATGATTTAAATTGAGTCGAATGATTGTCTACTGAAAAAAAAAAAAAGGAGCTCAAAGCTTTATTTATTGAACTTTATAACAACTCATTTTTCACTGTTTCACTCGTTTCACTTCCCTGACTGAAAATATGTTTTCTCTTCACTGGAGCTAAGGAATTGGAGGTTTCAAGCATACAACCTTCAAGGGGGCTTTATTGAGGAAATGACTGTTGCACAATGTAGTAACACTTTTGGTGTTGTGTAGCTAGCTTTGAGTATGGTAAGGACTGGGTTCAGAAGATATTTGAGTTGGATGGGGACACTTTTGGTGATGTTTTCGGGAAAAAAGCATCAGAGGTGGATGAGATTTATATAAAAATTTCTTATATTGTAATGATACAGGATGTGGGGAAGATAATTAAAATATCCTTAGTCTGAAGTATGCCTTAGCTATCGAATCTTCTTTTTTTCTCTCTGAAACTTTAGTGCTTGTTTTACTTGTTGCCTTATGATCTGGATTTTTTCCTCATCTCATATTACCTTCTTATCGATCTTCATCAATCCTAATTGCATGAATTTATTTTCTGAAGTTGCTTTGCTTGTCTATTTTCTCAATGGAGGAGCTTTTTTTTTTTATATGTATAAATTGGTCCATCTCTTCAGGTTTGCTACGTGTAAGAGTGCAAGACTGGCTTTTGCAAAATCATCAAGTTACTCGTTCTGGTGGTATCCAGATGCAGCTTTTGGAAAGTCTCAATGAATTTCCAGAACGGTTCATTATTCATCATTGTTTGTTTCAAAATTTCGACGATGAAGACTTGGATGCGTGGGAATTTGAAGTGAGAAGATGGGCAAGAGTACTGTTTCTTGTAATCAAGGAAGAACATCAATTAGCACCTTTAATGATGGTTTGCCTTCAATTTTCCCTTTATGCGCTCAATCTTTTTATTTATCATTTTATTCTTTTCTCTTTGTTGATCGGTATATACTTTAGGTTATAGAATGTAACTGAAAAAAACCAATTTTTTACTTCAAGGCATTAATGGTAAGGCTTAAATGCAAAATTGACCTCTATACCCCTTTTCTCATTTAGATACCTAAAGTTTTTTTGGTAAAAAATGATACATAAGCTATCAATTTTATTTCACTTTCCCCAAAACATGATATGAACCAATAAGAATGTGACATGTGGCATGTTCTTATTGGAGATAGTACACTTGGGTAAAATGAGACGAAGTTTATATAGTTTGGGTGCCACTTTTGACTAAAAACACTTTAGGTATCTAATTACAATTTTATAGTTGAGCCTAATGTTAATACTCTTTCATATCAAAGTTTTAAAATGTAAGCACTTAGTATGATGTCTCTCTGAAATATGAATGTGCAGATATCAATTTGAAAAAGAAAAGCTCAAAGATCATTTGTTTTTTAATTTTAAAAAAAGTGGATCTTTCTCCCTTCATCATGGTGCTTTGTTGGTTTTCATGTTTTCATATATCTTATCCTGTTAGGATGCTTGTGTTATTTACTTATTCTCTTCTCTAATGCCTGTGCTCTATCGAACATCTGGAATCTTAGTTACTACATTTTGTCGGTTGAAAGGTTGTACAGGCTTTTGTTTCCCATGAAAATGTTCTGCAGCTGACTGCATGAAGAATCGTTTGCATTGTATCTGTTGATTCTGGCATTCCTTTTCAAATGTCATTCGATAGTTTTGCACAATAGGAGTCTGAAATTCTTTCTTTTTTTATATTTGATTGTGCAGTTTATACAACAACATGGAACAAATATTCGTAAACAAAATAACCATTCAGAGTGGGTACCTGTGAAGTTTCTCACCCTTATATTGGGCTTAATTCAAGAGATCCAGGTAATGCAGAGAAGAAAACATGGGGCCAAAGTTCAAACCAAATTTGAAATTCAGCGACTGGAGACAGAGGAGCAATCAAGTCAGGCAGAAGCTTCAAACATTTACAATATGTTAACTGATTCTTTACTACTTATACTGGTAGTTATGCCTTCCTAAATTGTTTTAATAAACAACGGGCATTCCTAAATCATTTTGTCAAATAATGAGCATTGGTTATAACCTGTTATTGAGAGAGCTCTACATAGATGTTCTGTTTGCATGCAGGAGGAACTTGTATCCTTTTGCAACTTGTCTTGTTCCATATTCTCATCTGGTTCTGATATAGAGGACAAGGTTCTGCCTAGTTCTGTGAGAGGAAAACTTGGTGGTCCTAGTCAACGAAGATTATCAATTTCCTTGACAACTGCCGTGTTGCAAGCTGTACGTCCCATTATATTATTTATTAATTTCATTAATTGATTTCTTCTTTAGAACTGTAGCTTATGTTCAAGAACTTCAATATACCTCACCTTCATCGACTGCAAAGAAGATAATTTGAAACGATTGCCTTTGGTGCTCATTAATTGCTCTCTCTCTCTGCATTTCTCATCTATAAATATTCTCTTTTATAGTTACTATTTGTTCTTATTTCTTTTAAGGTGAAGTTAAACATGTCTAAATTTCATATTTATATATATATGAACAGACAATCTCCGTTAAAGCTGTTGCATATATCTATGCCTGGTGTGCACAACACAGAATCAGTATTCTATTAAATTCTGCCTCCACTGCTGTGTGGAAATTCTTCTGTAATACTATCACATCTCCAACTTGCAACTCTGAGGTGAGTTTTTGGGCATCTTGTTGCAAAATATGACCTTTCTTTAAACATTTGTGTGACGAATATGATTGCCTAAAACCAGAGTGAAGCTGAAGTACGTATTGCTGCATATGAAGCGTTAGCTCCTGCGTTGAAATCACTTGTCTTTGTATTGGCTCCTCAAAGTTTGGTCCTTTTTATGGAAAATAGCAAGTCGTTACAACCTGCAATAGAAGGTGAACCTTGGTTAGATACCTTGGTTCTTTCTTTTCTTCAGAATATCAATAATCTTCTTGCTGTTGGGTTTATGGTGCGCACTAGGCGGGCAGTTTTGCTTAATTGGAAGGTAATGCTTATTTGTTAGGCTATTTTTGGCCATTTCTTATTTGTTAGGTGTAACATTAGTCTTCCTTCATCTTTTTTCGTTTAGTTTTGGTGTCTGAACTCATTCAGAGTTATACTGTTGATTTTGATGCACTCCTAAAATTGGATGATAGATGTTAACTTGAAACTTTTGTGTATCTTTTCTTCAAAAAGAAAAAAAGAAATAGTGTATCTACAATATATATATTTAAATTCTTATTATGTTTTCCTTCGAATTTTGCCTAACACACATAGATGTAACCTAAATTTTTTGGCTTTGTATCAGTTTTTTTAAGATTTGTGCTCTTTTCCCTTCTAATTTGCCTTGACCTTAAAAAATATTGAAGAATTTGCTAAAATTAATTAAAGATGTTTGGTTGTTAATACAGTTATTTTTCATAGCTTAATGAACAGTTCAAACTGTACTGGTATGAGGTTTTGAATTCTAATGTGACCCAATCATTAATATGTCTTATTTCGGATGAATTTTGAAGTTTTCCATGTTTAAATATCCTTGCTTATGTATAATGTAGCATTTAAGATTTACTTTTGTTACTATATAAAATTGAACAAACTTAGAGAAAAGATTATGTTTTATTCTGCTAATTAGTTTACAGTTATAAAGAGAGGAATTAACACGAACAAGGAAACAATCCCTAAAAAACAGTAACTTCCTAAGAATCAGTGACTGAGATTAGTTTCTATTTACAAGGGAACTCCTAGTAATAAGGTAAGTTTTTCGTCCTTAATCTTAGGAATTCCAACACTCCCCTCAATTTGGAGTGTAGATGTTTATCAAACCCGACTTGCCAATAAGTTCCTCAAACATGTTTCTGTTCAAACTTTTAGTTAACACGTTTGCAACTTGTTGTCTAGTAGGTAGGTAGGTGATGCACACTTCTCCTGAGTGTATTTGTTCTTTTATAAAGTGGCGATTTATTTCCACATGTTTGGTGCGATCGTGATGCATGCGGGATTATATGCTATCCGACAATTTGCTGGTTGTTCTGAAGACATCTTCATAGGCCTGGTGTGAGGCACTTTTAGTTCCCCCATAAGTCTTTGTATCCAAACTCCTTCGCATATACCATGAGATAGTGCTCCATACTCGCTGCCTCTGCATCTTGCTGCATGCTACATGCATCGCTTTTTGCTTCTCCACGTCACGAGGTTACCCCAAACATAACTACAATAGCCACTTGTAGAGCGTCTATCATTAACAGAACCTGCCCAGTCTGCATCAGTGTAGACTTCCACATTCTGGTTGGTAGTTTTCTTGAAATACAGGCCTTTACTAGGAGTTCCTTTCAGATACCTTAATATTCTATATGCAGCTTCCAGGTGTTTCTCCCTCGGGGCATGCATGTACTGACTGATAACACTCACATTGAAGGCTATGTCTGGACGGGTGTGAGATAGGTAGATAAGTTTTCCTACTAGTCGTTGATATCTCCCCCTGTCGATTTCTTCTCCTTCCTCATCAGTTCCCAATTTAAGGTTAAATTCCATAGGAGTTTCGGCTGGTTTGCAGCCCATCAAACCAACTTCTGACAGTAGATCAAGAACATATTTCCTTTGGGAGATGGAAATACCTGTTTGGGACCTTGCTACCTCCATACCAAGAAAGTATTTAAGATTCCCCAAGTCTTTAAGCTCGAACTCTATACCAAGGAATTCTTTCAACCTCACAATTTCGCTTGAGTCATCTCCTGTTAATATTATATCGTCCACATAAACGATGAGGATGCAGCATTTTCCCTTTTCCGAGTGCTTGTAAAACATGGTGTGGTCTGCCTGCCCTTGAATGTAATTTCTGCTGGTCATAGCTTTTGCAAATCAATTTGAACCACGCCCGTGGAGATTGTTTCAGCCCATACAAGGACTTCTTCAACTTACACACTTTGCCCTTGCTTTCTTCAAACCTGGGTGGGAAATCCATGTACACTTCCTCATTTAATTCCCCGTTGAGGAAAGCATTTTTTACATCCAATTGAGTCAAGTGCCAATCAAGGTTGGCAGCAAGAGATAGGAGGACTCGAATGGTGTTTAGCTTGGCAACCGGTGCAAACGTCTCGTCGTAGTCAAGACCATAAGTTTGGGTGAAGCCCTTAGCCACAAGTCGAGCCTTGTATCGGTCAATACGGCCATCGGGTTTAAATTTCGTAGTGAAGATCCATTTGCATCCTACTGTTTTTTTTTTCCTTAGGTAGATCCGAGACTTCCCATGTTTCATTGTTTTTGAGGGCCGTCATTTCTTCCATCACAACTTGTCTCCACTTAGCTGATTCAAGAGCCTCTTTTATATTTTTTGGAGTTTTTACAGAATCAACATTAGTCATAAAAGCTTTGTAAGATTTCGATAAATTTCCATAGGACACAAACCGAGAAATAAGGTGTTGAGTGCAGCTCCTTGTACCCTTTCGAACTGCAATTGGAAGATAGATGGATGGTGACGGAAGTGAGACTTCTGTTTGAAACGATCCTCGGTTGGGGATGCAATTGGCAACTTCGCCAGATCGGTTTCAGGAGAGAACGATTCCGTCGAGAGTAAACCTGTATTTCGGGAACCTGTTTTTGCTGTTTTCTTTGATCAGGGGGCTGTTGCACTTCGGTGTTGTTATTGTTATTGGGAAGGATCGTGCTAACTTCTTGCTGCACAGGGGAAACAGTATCTAAATCTGGGATTACCATAGCACCTTGGTTGTTAGGCTTGTTTGTGATAGTAGTGGTAGGATCATGAGGTATAATGAGGAGAGTATTAAGGGTCTCATCTTCATTGAAAGTCTCCCCCTGAAGATGAGATGCTGCAAAGTATGGTTCATTTTCAAAGAAGGTAACATCCCCAGAGACAAACATTCGGCGCAAGGTTGGTGAGTAACACTTATAGCCTTTTTGTGTGGGGGAATATCCAATGAAGATGAAGGTGTGGGCTCGAGGATCAAGTTTAGATTGATTTGGTTGATGGTTATGGACAAAGGCTTTGCAACCGAATATTTTGGCTGGAAGATTAGGAACACAAAATAGAGGAAAGGCCTTTAGAAGGGTATTTAGAGGTGTTTGGAAATTGAGGACCTTTGATGGCATTCGGTCTATGAGATAATAGGCAGTGAGGACAACCTCTCCCCACAAGTATTTTGGAACATTCATGGTGAACATTATGGCTCGAGCCACAGCAAGGAGATGTCGATTTTCTCTCTCAGAGATCCCGTTTTGTTGAGGAGTGTCAGGACAAGAGCTTTGGTGTATGATGCCTTGGTCAGAAAGGTATGGGCTTAGGACAGAGTTAAAGTATTCTCTCCCATTGTCAGTGTGGAGAGTATGTATGGTAGACTTGAACTGGGTTCGAACCATTGAGTGAAAATTTTCGAATACTTTGGGTGTTTCATATTTTTCTTTGAGGAGATAGACCCAACAGACCCTAGTGTGATCATCAATGAATGTTATAAACCACCTAGCCCCCGTAATATTTTTTACTCAGCTGGCTCCCCATAGGTCACTATGGATTAATGAAAATGGTTGGGACTGGATATATGGTTTTAATGGGTATGGCACATGGGTATGTTTGGATAATTGGCAAATTTCACACTTCAAGGAATTAATACTTTTATTTTGAAATAACAGCGGAAGATGTTTTTTCAAATACAAAAAGTTTGGATGCCCTAACCTACGGTGCCATAACATAATTGTGTCCTCTTTTGAAGTGGATAGAGCCAATCCTCCTTGTGTGCTGTCTTTATTCCAAACATATAATCCATCATCAACTTTAGCAGTGCCAATCATCCTCCCCGATTTCTGTTCCTGTATCGCACAACCAATTGCAGAAAATTCAACAAGAACTTTTTCATCCTTAATAAGTTTACTGATTGAAAGTAAATTGCAGGACAAGTTTGGGACATGTAGGGCTTTATCGAGAGAAAAATTCTCTGTTATTTATACTTCTCCTACTTTAGCCACAGGTGAGTAAGAACCATTAGCCATGCGGATTCGGGACTTGTCATGACAAGGGGTGTAGGTGTGAAACAAAGTGGAGTTACCTGTCATGTGATCGGAGGCATCCGAATCGAGTATCCAAGAGGATTGATTATTAGATTCAAAGGCAATATTGAGGGCAGTACCTTGGGTGGCTAGAGATCCATGAGCAGTGGAAGTACCAAGTACCTTATGGAGAGTCTCAAGTTGGGTTTTGGTTAGGCGAACATCGAGAACATCATCTGCAACAGTGGAGGATAACAGGGTAGTCTTATTATCCTTTTGTTTTTTTTTCAGGATAGCCATGGAGTTTGAAGCACTTTTCCTTTGTATGACCAACACGGTTGCAGTGGTTACACCATGGTCTGGTTGATCCAGAATCATTTCCAGCATGTGGTTTTTGTGGCTGTAGACCTCTGGAGATGAGGGCAGAGGTCTCAGTAGGTCGGTTGCCAAGAGGTGTCACAGGTTTAGGTTCCTTTGAGTGTCCCATCATGACAAGACTGTGCTTTTCTTCTCTTCTAACCTCTGCAAATGCTTCACCGATGGTTGGGAGAGGTGATCTGCCCAGAATTCGGCCACGGACCTCATCTAACTCACGGTTTAGTCCTGCTAGAAACTCAGACGTCCATTGTTGAGATGAGTCATAAACTTGGTGTGTTCCAAGCCTTCACCCTAATCTGCCTCATAGTACATATCCAGTTCCTGCCACAAAATTTTCAGATTGTTGTAGTAGTGAGTTACTTTGAGTGTCCAAATACTTGATCTCAAATACTTGGGAGGCTTTTCCAAGATCCGAGTAGTTTTCTTTGACTGCATCCCACATGTCTTTTGCAGTTTTGAAAAGGAGAAGGTGCGGCTTATATGGCCTTCCATCGAATTAATTAGCCAAGCCATTACAATTGAGTTGTTGAGTTCCCAAGTGGCATAAGTCGGGTCAGCTGTGGTTGGTCGTGGAATTTCTCCATTGATGTACCCTAATTTGCCACGACCACGAATCACCATAAGGATCGATTGAGACCATTGCAAGAAATTCTTCCCATCCAGCCGATGATTGGTGACTATAAGGGAGGAATTAAGTTCACCTTGAGTGATTCCTTGATTGACATTCTGAGTTATTTGTGAAGTCTCAGTTTCAGATAGAGTTTCATTGACATCACCTATGGGAGGAGGACTAAACCGGAGGGATTTTTAGGAAGGGAGATTAGAGATGAATGAGCAGGATCGAATGAATCTTAGAGCTCTTGATACCATGAACAAACTTAGAGAAAAGATTATGTTTTATTCTGCTAATTAGTTTACAGTTATAAAGAGAGGAATTAACACGAACAAGGAAACAATCCCTAAAAACAGTAACTTCCTAAGAATCAGTGACTGAGATTAGTTTCTATTTACAAGGGAACTCCTTGTAATAAGGTAAGTTTTCTATCCTTAATCTTAGGAATTCCAACAAAAATCATGATTAGAAGTGTTTTCTTTCCACTTATTTTAGGATTCTTGTTTGAAATTATATTTGTCTGTATTGAGGTATTCTATATTTATTTAAATCTTTATAGAGGATAAAGCTTTTTAATTAAAGTATTTTTTGGAAAATGAGTTTAGCAAAGAACGATTTTGGTAAATTTTATTTTCTAAAGTTCCACAAAGTACATAATGTTAAGGTTTTGAGTGTACATTTTTCTTCTTTTTGTATGGAACTTGTATATAGGTTCTTGAGATGTGAAACTTGTATTAAATTTTGCTCTTTTTTTTTCAGCTTTTAATTAATACATATTCAAGTTCATCTTTAACAGTAGCAAATTCATAAATCAAAATACTAATTGATTTTCGTGATTGATTCAGTGGGTTATCTTGGAATCTCTACTCTCAATTCCTTATTATAGTTTTGGGAGTAAGCTTCAGCAAGAGGATGGTAGCTTTTTTTTCTCTGATGCTGCTCTCATAAACATTTTTACTGATACTGTTGAGAGGTAAAAAAAATTGCTGAGCTTAATTCTTTTATTATTTACTGGAAGAAGGTTGCTTACTCAAGCAGTATTTAAATTTGCATCTCTTTCCTCTGGCTTTTGAGATGCCTATGCCCATGTTAACTCATATATTTCACCAGCGTATTTTGTTGTAAGCAAAATATGCTTCTATGTAAGCACTAATTTGCACAACACGTATTTCAACATATATTGCTTCATTTATTTACATGTTATATGATGGAATGTTTCAAATTGTTATTCAATCTCAAGGTGAGTCATTTAGCAGTACTTGTTTGTTCTTGTCTAATTCTGTTCACATATTTCTTTCCCTCTTGATTATATGCCGACAAGGTGATCCTAATACTATTTGATTTCTTCCTGAATAACCTTGCAGCCTTGAGAATGCTGGGGAGGGTTCTGTTTTACCCATGTTGAGGTCCATCAGATTGGCCTTGGAGCTATTTGCTTCACGAAGGTTGTCTTTGGTTGTTTCCAGATTCACTGGTGTAGATTCTCAGGTTCACATAAATTTTTTCATTTTAAGCTTATGCATATATGATCTTTGTCTATGCATTTTGACAGCTCCCTGCTCAGTATGGTTTATGTGTGATGCAAGGGTTGCAATTGATCAGGGAGCTGCTATTCCCTCACTGTTTTGGAATTTCAAGTTTGAGATTTCAATATTTGGTCATCATTTCTGCACTAATCATGCATCGAAAGCTATTTATCAGCATGGTTGAACCCCCCCCCCCCCCGGGGGCGGTTACACTATTCAGCACTGAGATCTTTTCTAGGAGACAAGGATGCAGCGCTTTTTGTTTTGTCTTTGAATGATGATAGGGGATAATATTACAATTCTAGACTGAATTCTTCTGCCTTGAATTTTATAAACACTAAAATATTTCTTTCATCAGCAATGGTGGCTGCAGAATCAATTTGACATTTTGAGGGGCAGTTCATTGTATTAGTAATATGTGTGTCAAAATGACAAGCAGATTAGACATGCTGTGTCTTAATGAATGGCATTCATCTGTATTCTTTCCATCAGTTTCCTTTCCTGGCGGTGTTATTTTTCATTGTCATTTGTTTAAGGAGTGATTTTGTGTTGGGGGATATTGAAAGTTTTCAAGAGAGCTTTTAATAAAACTGTTCTATTATTATTAACTAAAAAATTGAAATTAAATAGAGAAAAGAGTCCTAATCTTAATTGGAAAAATAGTTCCCTTATTCTAATAAACTACTAAAACATAAAATAAAAATATTCCTAGAATATGAATAAAACTTATCTACCTAAATAAGATTTATCTACCTAAATAAATTTAAAATATATACATATTTCAACAGATACACCTTTTGAATACTGGAGTTTTCTTTCAGTAACTTAGTATATAGAATTACCTCATGCACATAATTCAATGCTAATATATAGATGTTATCAATCTTTACTTTTATTTTCCCTTAATTTCTGGAGGTAACTCCTGTGTTGTCTTTTATCTTGTGTCTTTCTGTTAAAATCTCACTGATCTTTTCTATAATATTGCCTTTGTAAACTGCGTTATGATATTGCCATTTTGTTTTTGTATTTTATTTATAAATATATTAGTGTAATGCTCTGAGAAAAAAAACCAATTACAAATTTATATAGGTGTGGAGGAATTAATTCAACTTTAGCAATTTTAATTTACCATCTAGTCTTGTAGTATATTTGTTTGCTTGGATGAAGCTATATTCACTTATTTTCTCATAATTGATGCAGATGATTTGGCGTTTGGTTCATTCTTCTTGGATATTGCATTCTAGCTGCAACAAGCGGAGGGTTGCACATATTGCTGCACTGTTATCTTCTGTCTTGCATCCATCCTTGTTTAGTGATGGGGACATGCATGATGCTGATAATGAACCTGGTCCCCTGAAATGGGTGTGTGGTTCTTCTCTTCTGTATATGCATGAATTTATGAGTGTTGGTGTTAGTGTAAGGGTGTGCTTATTGTGCATGTGTGTTGTTTTTGTATGTGGTAGTTCTATAGGACTATCTAATTTGTTGCTCCATGTCAACGGTACAGTTTGTTGAAAAGCTTCTGGAGGAGGGCACAAAAAGTCCCCGGACTATCCGTCTTGCAGCTTTACATTTGACAGGGCTCTTGCTATCAAATCCAACAACCATAAAATACTACATAAAAGAACTGAAGCTGCTAACACTCTATGGCTCTGGTGTTGTCTTATTCTTTTCCACTTTTTGGGTAATCCATGTTAACCTTATATACTAAAATAAATTTCGAATCTGAAATTTCTCCTCCAGTTGCTTTTGATGAGGATTTTGAAGCCGAGTTATCTGAAAACGATGATGCAAGAACTGAAGTTACATTATTGACTAAAATCCAAGATTCTGAGTTGACCGAGGTAAGCTCTTCAATCTATCAATTTATTGTTTTATTATGTGTATATAATTCTATAAATTTGGGGGTATAAGAATTTTAATATTGTCTTTTAGCCCAAAAATAACCTCTTGTTTTGGCATGTCATCATTTAGTATCTTATGTATTAGGGTCTCTAAATAAGTTTCTATTAAAAGATACACATTTGGTTTTCTAAAATCTAGAGGCCATGTTCTGAAATTATTCATAGGTTCTCTAAATCTGTGATCATCTTGGAGGAGCTTTTGTCTAGATTCTTGGAGGTTTATTGACAATATAGTATTTTTTCTTAATGGTGATTTTCTGAATTTCCATTGCATTAAAAGTTGTTGGAACTCCTAAAATTAAGGACAGAAAACTTACCTTATTACTAGGAGTTCTCTTGTAAATAGAAACTAATCTCAGTTACTGATTCTTAGGAAGTTACTGATTTTTAGGGATATTTTTTCCTTGTTTGTGTGCATTCCTCTCTTTATAGGTGTAAACTAATTAGCAGAAAAATAAGAATCTATTTTCTAAGTTTCTTCATGGTATCAAGAGCTTTAGGATTCATTCGATCTTGCTCATTCGTCTCTAATCTCACTTCCTAAAAATCCCTCCGGTTTAGTCCTCCTTCCATGGGTGACGTCAATGAAACTCTGTCTGAAACTGAGACTTCACAAATAACTCAGAATGTCAATCAGGGAATCACTCAAAGTGAACTTAATTCCTCCCTTATAATCACCAATCATCGGCTAAATGGGAAGAACTTCTTACAATGGTCTCAATCGGTCCTTATGGTGATTCGTGGTCGTGGCAAATTAGGATACATCAATGGAGAAATTCCTCGACCAACCACAGCTGACCCGACTTATGCCACTTGGGAACTCAACAACTCGATTGTAATGGCTTAGCTAATTAATTCGATGGAAGGCCATATAAGCCGCACTTATCTTTTTTCAAAGCGCAAAAGACATGTGGGATGCGGTCAAAGAAAACTACTCGGATCTTGGAAACGCCTCCCAAGTATTTGAGATCAAGCTTAAGTTAAAGGATATCCGACAAGGGACACTCGAAGTAACTCACTACTACAACAATCTGAAAATTTTGTGTGGTGGGCTGGATATATACTATGAGGCAGATTGGAGTGAAGGATTGGAACACACCAAGTTCATGACTCACCTCAACAATGAATGTCTTTATGAATTTCTAGCAGGACTGAATCGTGAGTTAGATGAGGTCCGTGGTCGACTCAGGCGATCACCTCTACCAACCATCGATGAAGCATTTGCAGAAGTTAGAAAAGAAGAAAAGCGCCGTCTTGTCATGATGGGAGACTCAAAGGAACCTAAACATGTGACAACTCTTGGCAACCGGTCTACTGAGACCTCTGCCCTCATCTCCAGAGGTCCACAGCCACAAAAACCACTTGCTGGAAATGATTCTGGATCAACCAGGCCATGGTGTAACCACTTTGCAACCGTGTTGGTCATACTAAGGAAAAGTGCTTCAAACTCCATGGCTATCTTGAAAAAAAGCAGAAGGATAATAAAGGCGCCTGTTATCCTCCACCGCTTTGAGATGATGTTCTCGATGTTCGCCTAACCAAAACCCAACTTGAGACTCTCCGGAAGATACTTGGTACTTCCTTCGCTCATGGATCTCTAGCCACCCAAGGTCACGCCTCAATATTGCCTTTGAATCAAATAATCAATCCTCTTGGATACTCGATTCGGGTGCATCCGATCACATGACAGGTAACTCCACTTTGTTTCACACCACCCCTTGTCCGCATAGCTGATGGTTCTTACTCACCTGTGGCTGGAGTAGGAGAAGTACAAATAACAGAGAATTTTTTTCTCAATAAAGTCCTACATGTCCCAAACTTGTCCTGCAATTTACTTTCAATCAGTAAACTTACTAAGGATGAAAAACTTCTTGCTGAATTTTTTGCAATTGGTTGTGTGATATAGGAACAGAAATCGGGGAGGATGATTGGCACTGCTAAAGTTGATGATGGACTATATGTTTGGAATAAAGATAGCACACTAGGAGGATTGGCTCTATCCACTTCAAAAGAGGACACAATTATGTTATGGCACCGTAGGTTAGGGCATCCAAATTTTTTGTATTTGAAGAAACATCTTCCGCTGTTATTTCGAAATAAAAGTATTAATTCCTTGAAGTGTGAAATTTGCCAATTATCCAAACATACCCGTGTGCCATACCCATTAAAACCATATATCCAGTCCCAACCATTTTCATTAATCCACAGTGACCTATGGGGAGCCAGCCGAGTGAAAAATATTACAGGGGCTAGGTGGTTTATAACATTCATTGATGATCACACTAGGGTATGTTGGGTCTATCTCCTCAAAGAAAAATCTGAAACACCCAAAGTATTCCAAAATTTTCACTCAATGGTTCGAACCAGTTCAAGTCTACCATACATACTCTTCACAATCGACAATGGGAGAGAATACTTTAACTCTGTCCTAAGCCCATACCTTCTCGACCAAGGCATCATACACCAAAGCTCTTATCCCGACACTCCTCAACAAAACGGGATCTCAGAGAGAAAAATCATCATCTCCTTGCTTTGTAGCTCGAGCCATAATGTTCACCATGAATGTTCCAAAATATTTGTGGGGAGAGGTGTCCTCACCGCTGCTATCTCATAAACCGAATGCCATCAAAGGTCCTCAATTTCCAAACACCTCTAAATACCCTTCTAAAGGCCTTTCCTCTATTTTCGTGTTCCTAATCTTTCGACCAAAATATTCGGTTGCAAAGTTTTTGTCCATAACCATCAACCAAATCAATCCAAACTTGATCCTCGAGCCCACACTGCATCTTCATTGGATATTTCCCCCACACAAAAAGGCTATAAGTGTTACTCACCAACCTTGCGCCGAATGTTTGTCTCTCGGGATGTTACCTTTTTTGAAAATGAACCATACTTTGCAGCATCTCATCTTCAGGGGGAGACTTTTAATGAAGATGAGACCCTTAATACTCTCCTCATTATACCTCATGATCCTACAACTACTATCACAAACAAGCCTAACAACCAAGGTGCTGTGGTAATCCCAGATTTAGAGACTGTTTCCCCTGTGCAGCAACAAGAAATTAGTCCAATCCTTCCCAATAACATTACCACCACCGAAGTACAGCCCCCTGATCAAGGAAAACAGCAAAAACAGGTTCCCGAAATACAGGTTTACTCTCGACGGAATCGTTCTCCTGAAATCGACACAAAGAAAGTGCCAATTGCATCCCCAACCGAGGACTGTTGCTCAAAGCAGAAGTCTCACCTCCACGTCACCATCTATCTATCTTCCAATTGCAGTTCGAAAGGGCACAAGGAGCTGCACTCAACACCCTATTTCTCGGTTTGTATCCTATGGAAATTTATCAAAGTCTTACAAAGCTTTTGTGACTAATGTTGATTCTGTAAAAACTCCAAAAAATATAGAAGAGGCTCTTGAATCAGCTGAGTGGAGACAAGCTGTGATGGAAGAAATGAAGGCCCTCAAAAATAATGAAACATGGGAAGTCTCGGATCTACCTAAGGGAAACAAAAACAGTAGGATGCAAATGGATCTTCACTACGAAATTTAAACCCGATGGCCGTATTGACCGATACAAGGCTCGACTTGTGGCTAAGGGCTTCACCCAAACTTATGGTCTTGACTACGACGAGACGTTTGCACCGGTTGCCAAGCTAAACACCATTCGAGTCCTCCTATCTCTTGCTGCCAACCTTGATTGGCACTTGACTCAATTGGATGTAAAAAATGCTTTCCTCAACGGAGAATTAAGTGAGGAAGTGTACATGGATTTCCCACCCGGGTTTGAAGAAAGCAAGGGCCAAGTGTGTAAGTTGAAGAAGTCCTTGTATGGGCTGAAACAATCTCCACGGGCGTGGTTCAGCCGATTTGCAAAAGCTATGACCAGCAAAAATTACATTCAAGGGTAGGCAGACCACACCATGTTCTACAAGCACTCGGAAAAGGGAAAATGCTGCATCCTCATCGTTTATGTGGACGATATAATATTAACAGGAGATGACTCAAGCGAAATTGTGAGGTTGAAAGAATTCCTTGTACTGAGTTCGAGCTTAAAGACTTGGGGAATCTTAAATACTTTCTTGGTATGGAGGTAGCGAGGTCCCAAACAGTATTTCCATCTCCCAAAGGAAATATGTTCTTGATCTCTTTGTCGAAGTTGGTTTGATGGGCTGCAAACCAGCCGAAACTCCTATGGAATTTAACCTTAAATTGGGCACTGATGAGGATGGAGAAGAAATCGACAGGGGGAGATATCAACGACTAGTAGGAAGACTCATCTACCTATCTCACACCCGTCCAGACATAGCCTTTAGTGTAAGTGTTATCAGTCAGTACATGCATGCCCCGAGGGAGAAGCACCTGGAAGCTGCATATAGAATATTAAGGTATCTGAAAGGGACTCCTGGTAAAGGCCTGCATTTCAAGAAAACTGCAAACCAGAATGTGGAAGTCTACACTGATGCAGACTGGGCAGGTTCTGTTAACGATAGACGCTCTACAAGTGGCTATTGTAGTTATGTTTGGGGTAACCTCGTGACGTGGAGAAGCAAAAAAGCGATGTTGTTAGCACGCTTGTTGTGTGCAGCGATGAGTATCGAGCACTATTTCATGGTATATGCGAAGGAGTTTGGATACAAAGACTTATGGGGGAACTAAAAGTGCCTTACACCAGGCCTATGAAGATGTACTGTGACAACCAGGCAGCTGTCAGCATAGCACATAATCCTGTGCATCATGATCGCACCAAACATGTGGAAATAGATCGCCACTTTATAAAAGAAAAGATACACTCAGGAGAAGTGTGCATCACCTACCTACCTACTAGACAACAAGTTGCAGACGTATTAACTAAAAGTTTGAACAGAAACATGTTTGAAGAAGTTGTTGGCAAGCTGGGTTTGATAAACATCTACACTCCAGCTTGAGGGGGAGTGTTGGAACTCTTAAAATTAAGGACAGAAAACTTACCTTATTACTAGGAGTTCTCTTGTAAATAGAAACTAATCTCAGTCACTGATTCTTAGGAAGTTACTGATTTTTAGGGATGTTTTTTCCTTGTTTGTGTGAATTCCTCTCTTTATAGGTGTAAACTAATTAGCAGAAAAATAAGAATCTATTTTCTAAGTTTCTTCAAAAGTCATAAATAAATTGCTTTGCTGGAATTACTCAGTATATCATATTCTTCTGTTTTCAGGCATTTATAAACACAGAGTTGTATGCACGTGTGTGTGTTGCTAATCTCTTCTACAAGCTTGCTGACTTGACCAATAGGTCGGGATCATCTACCGGAGACAAAGCATCCGAGTCAGCCCTTGAATCAGGAAAATTGTTTCTGCTTGAGCTTTTGGATACTGTGGTATTGTTCTTTTTGACAACATTAATTGATTGTTATTCCACATTGTCAATGAGAATGTTATATCTAATAAGTTACTATGTTTACTAATGCAATTAACACAACAAGTCTGTAACCTCTTATTACAAAATTGATTGCGTTCTTGTGGAAGTAAATCGAGTTTGTTGACATTGTGAAACAAGTTGGCAAAGGAAGAAATAGGTCATGTTTTACAATTACTGCTCGCATATGCTTGTGACTAATAGGTATTTGGTAAGATTGTTCTCAAGAGAGGTGTGTAGTGTATGCATTTAGATCCCTATCACAAAGAAATCATGTTATTTTTCCAATAATCATGTTATCTCACTGTTTAGCATACACAGCATGTCCACCTTGTTTGTTACATGGCTGCCTTAGCTAACCATTTCTATCCAAACTTGCTTAAAAAGAAAGTACATTCTACTTTTCTGCATTTATTTATAGGAGAAAATCCTCCTCAGAAAATGTTTGAATTCTAGTTCTCATGGCATTCATTTTTTATGCAGCTGAATGATAAGGAGCTTGCAAAAGAGTTGTATAAGAAGTATAGCGCGGTAGCTGATACTTTTCTCTTCATTCTCTTCAGGTTTCTAATTCTATGTTTCAGATTGGTTGGAATGCTTATTATCTGTCCTATCATATTTCAACAGATCCATAGGCGAAAAATACGTGCTTGGCAAATGATATGTGTTTTGTCACAATTTGTTGATGATGATATAGTTGGAGAAGTCACACAGTGCTTGCAAATAGCTCTCTATGTAAGTAACTGTTGCTTCTTTTAGAAAATCTGATAGTTCTTTCTTAACTTATTATAGTTCGCTTAAGTTTCATAATGTGGTAAGTTTGATAAGTTGTTTATGAGAGAATAACAAGTAATTTTTTGGTTTTGATAGAAATTTCATGAAAGCCTATCTCAAATATTTTTCCTTTTCCTCAATGCCTGCTCTGTGTTCGTGTATGTAATGTTTAGTTTACTTTGTACTTCCAAAACACTGAATGCTTCTATTTGGTGTCGACAGAGGTTATTGTTAGGTGGTTCCATAAATCAGGCAGTATTAACACACTAATTTTCTTATTTTGTTGCATACCCCTGGTAAATGTACTTGCTGTATGGTGCACTTTGTAGATTAATTCATTGGCTGCCATTGCTAGTTAGAAGAAACTGATAATACTGAATGGTCTCTAATTAATTATTTTGACCTTGGATTGTGTAACATATCTCCACTAATTTCTGGTCATGTCTCTTTTGCAGAGAAACAACTTACCTTCTGTTCGCCAGTATTTGGAAACATTTGCAATTAATATTTACATGAAGTTTCCCTCTTTGGTAATGCACCGTCTTAAATTTATTTAGTAAATAAAGCTTAACATTCATGCAGGAGATGTGTGCAGAAACACACATATTCCTACAGTCTACATGCCTGAATTGTCAAATATGAATTTCAAGTGAGTGAAAGGAGCCCTGTCCAGAGTCCAGACGCCAATAAAAAAGAGGCCTCTTTAGAAGTTCACTTCGCTTATGCATGGCATCATTGCTAAAAGCTTGATTGATGCTACTGCTATCTAGAAGGACCAGCCACATTTTCTGAAATCGTGTTTGAAGCTTCTATAACTTGATAGGTGTAGTGTAGTCATTCAGCTGATTTTATTGATTGTTATAATCATATCACAGGTTGCAGAGCAATTGGTTCCCTTATTACGAGATTATGACATGAAGCCACAGGTAAAATAACCAAATAAGGATATCTATGATTCCTCTGGTTAATTTTTTTATTATAGATTTTCGATTTATAAGTTGTCGTTGTTACAAGTTGCAGCATTCTTCATCCTATGTTAAATTCTTTTTGAGAATCTTATAAAATTCACCATTCACATGACATAGCATCTATGAAGAATGATTTATATTAGCTTCATGTGTAGTTGAATAATTATAGATAATATGCAGCATGCATACCATACTATATAAATGGAAAGGAAAGCATGTACCTCTCAAACATATAGACACCGACACATGCACACCTCTAACCAATTTCTTAGTCTAGTTAGATGCAGTTACTCACTACAAGGAAGAGGGGGGGGGGGGGGATATTAACTCTCTCTTTCACTTATTCACATTCTGGATTTTTGTGGTGTATGCATCAAATGCAGGCACTTTCTTCCTATGTCTTCATAGCAGCTAATGTGATCCTCCATGCTTCTAAGGACATTCAACTCAGGCATTTGGATGAACTACTTCCTCCCATACTTCCGTTACTAACCTCACATCATCATAGCTTACGTGGCTTTACTCAGGTCTGTTCCTCTCAAGTTGACGAATGTCACGTTCCAAATTTTTGTTCTCTTTACTTTGTCAATGCAATTTTCTTTCTGACATTTTTTTGCAGGTTTTGTTACACCAAGTACTTTGCAAATTTTTTCCATCACTGGATTCTAAAAGTTCTGAATTCATACCTTTGGAAAAAAGGTGCTTTGAGGATTTGAAATTATACCTGGCAAAGAATTCTGATTGCATGCGGTATGGTAATTTATCTTCATTTTCTAGTATCATATGATTGGCAACTTTGCGATTCTAAGAACTGTGTTTTAGGTTGTCAACTAAATTTCCTTTGCAACGTTAATGCATATTTTGTTAAGTTTGTAATTTGCCATTTCGCTGCCCATGTTACAAGGGTAAATAGATTGACAGTTTAGCATAGAAAATTCTTGTTTCCAAGCATTTCAACTGTTATGGAGATATATTATGCAAAGAAAATTAGAAAAGAGTAAGATAAGAGAAAGAATAGAGTTAAAAGGGGGTGTTCCACAAATCTAATAAAAAAAAAAGGTGACTATACTGGGATACAAATGGTTAACTTGAAAAGGCATATTTTTCATATCTCTCCACTATTGAATAAGATTCATCAGTGGGAGTTGAAGTAGAGACAAGAGATAGTACTCTCCAATAAAGTCTAGTTACACAAGCAATACTAGATGAATAAGATGGCACTGCAATATTTTAGGTGTCTGCATTACATGCTGCTGATGAGTTATGTATTTGAACCTTGAAATGTTTCTTTGATTGCCTCTCAGCTTGCGAGCTTCAATGGAAGACTATCTGGATGCTTATAATCCCAAAACCTGTGTTACTCCTGCTGGAATTTTTATTAGTCGGGTAGAGGTATGATATTTCATAAATGCTTTTGGCTTAGTTTTGAAAGTTTAGGGAGCTAAGTGTCAGTTTCTAAATTCGAGTTATGACTTTCACAAAATTTTTTCTACATGAATAAATTCTCTGGCAAACTAATTATGATTATTGAGAAATCATCACTGGATAAATACTATTGGTGGACAAATTTTCTTTCTTTGGTGAGGATTCACTTAGTACTGTGGTTTTGTAATTAACTTACCTGCTGACAGTCTTTTGCTTCCTGAAATTGCATTGTTATTGAAAGATCAGGGTTGCAAATTTACTTATTGCATATTGACTTTGAACTGTGTGATCAAAATATTAACATGGTGCTTCATTTTGTCTTAACCTATATTCATGTTTCTGGAAATGCTTTTGTTCTTCTCCATTAACTCCCATTTTCGCTCTGCGGTAAAAATCGCAGGAAATCGGGTTTGAATGTGTTCCAACATCTCTCATGGAACAAGTGATCAACTTTCTGAATGTAAGCAGTTGTATGCTTTATATGTTTTTGTGATGCTTTCTTCATATCTAATTTTCTGTTACTTCAGGATGTGAGGGAAGATCTGAGATGTTCGATGGCGAAGGATATTGTCACAATCAAGAATGAGAGTCTAAATATGGCTGCAGGTCCTGGATCGACTGAAGAAGTATCTAGCGCTTGCGAAGAGAAATTGGAGTTGCCTAAAGATGCTCATTTGGACTTCCAGAAAAAGATTACTTTCTCTAAACATGAGAAGCCAGACTTGGGTTCCAGTTCCTTATTGTGCAAGGGAGAAGTGTACAAGCAACTTCTTGGTATGTATTAAGTTTGAGAAGTAAATAATTTGAAGGTTAAAGCTCTCGACAGTTTACACCGAATTTGTGAAATTGCATGTTCTAGGCTTGGATTATGAGATACTGTCAGTTGCATTTTTAGGCAATAGAGCTGGTGACATTCATGTTTTGACCCCTTCTATCTCTCTCTTCTTATGATAACCCAAAGTTTTTAATTGTTGTATTGCGTCACTAATAATGTGCAAAACAGAAATGGAAAAGGAAGATGATCTTCTTGATCAGTTGTGGAAGTCTAGAAGCTTGGCTATGGAGAGGATAAGAGGAAATCGGCAGCATATTATCCTAGTAGCATCATTGATTGATCGCATACCCAACCTTGCTGGATTGGCACGTTCCTGTGAGGTATGCTGGTTATTAAGTTGTATTTATTTTTTCTTAGTATCTTGATTCTTATTTATCATTTATTATTTTGAAGTTATTATTGCAATTTATTTAGCATGTCTACTGTTCACACAAACACTCCTAAGTCTTGTTCCTTTCAGGTTTTTAAAACACAGGGGTTAGCTGTTGCAGATGCAAAAATAGTACAGGACAAACAGTTTCAACTCATCAGGTTCTGATGATAGTTTTCATTTGTGCTATAACTCTCTGTATCACCCTTCTTTGTTTGGCATTTATCATATGAAAAATGAATGCCCCTTCACGTTAGGTGAATGATTGTGTTCTTCTGTAACTGGAGTTATGACCTGCCTTCTGTTTGGTTGAGACTTAACTGAAGATGATATGCTAAATTAAGAACAAATATATAATAGGCATTAAAACTCAACGAAAAATAAATGTGGACATTGTGATTGCTATATCTGAGTGCTAAACTAAATAGCAAACAAAAATTGACATATCCTCCACTCACATAAACTGTGCCCTGCAGTGTGACAGCAGAGAAATGGGTTCCTGTTATAGAGGTCCCTGTAAATAGTGTGAAACAATTCTTGGAGAAAAAGAAGCGGGAAGGTTTTTCGATCTTGGGACTAGAGCAAACTGCAAACAGTGTACCTCTTGATCAGTATATCTATCCGAAAAAGACTGTAAGTGATCCTTTAACAAGTCTATTTGGTATTTTGCTATCAAGTAATTACTCGGCCTTGTTGCTAGCTTTTTTACAATAAGCCCAGGTGTTATTTCATCAATTCTGTCGGGTTTTTAATTTTAGCATTTTCAGTTTCCATTATCAGCAGAAGGTGGTTCTCTAAAAAAAGTAACTACCGACTTGAATCGATGCAGTGAGGGAATTGATGTCTGTGTTCTATTGTCTTGGTAGGTGTTGGTTCTTGGGCGTGAAAAAGAAGGTATACCAGTGGATATAATCCATGTTTTGGATGCTTGCATCGAGATACCTCAGCTGGGAGTTGTTCGATCACTTAATGTACATGTGAGTGGAGCCATTGCTCTATGGGAGTATACTCGACAGCAACGATTGTGATACGTTACAAGTAATTTTCAAACTCTACTTGTCATTTTATACTCGAAATCAGCAGCCTTGGACATCTCTATTCTTTCCATTTAAATGAATCATATTGTACCCCAATATCTTCAGTTTCTATCATTTGGTAAGTTGTAAATTAATTTGTTGTATCTGATTTGTAATTTGATAATGTACAATTTTTGGGAATTATGCCCTTGGGACCTCTCATTCTTAACTAAATGGTACTTCTATAATTGTACCTCCTTTTTTTTTTTTTTAACTATATAAATGTACCTGATTAGTTATTATATTTCATAAAATAATTATTTATTAGACATTTCTTTGGAACACCTTGTACAATCTCAGTTCAAAGTCAAGAATATTATATGTTTTAATGTGTGCTTAAGTGTTAATAAATATTCAATTAATAGAATAACATTGATTGCAATTTTACAATGATTATTATTTACTACAACCGTTGTAGAGTTTTTAAATTTTATTGTTGTCTTCTTCTAATTTTCGCTTTTAAATACTAATTAACGGCACTTGGTGGTGTTTTAAAAGTTTAATCCATAAATTAGTATTTTTTTTTGAAATATCATAAAATGATATTTAAATCTTTTTTCCATTTTGGTATTTATATATTTTCTTTGATCATAAGTAATATTTAAGCTACTTGCTTTTCTCAAGCTGGTATCTTCATTCATTAAATTGTTGAGTCTAATTTAAAAAAAAAACTTAAAAACTATATATATATGTATATATATTATATTTTGATATTGAAAATTATTTTTGATGATAACTAAAGTGCTTTTTTAATTATAAGTAAAAGATTTTAAGATTATTGTTTGAATTAATGAAAGTATTAACTTCCGAAAAAGTGGAAAATGATATAATTTAATTATTAAGTTATGGGTTAATTTTTGCGAGGATATACTTTATATCAAATTTGAATAGTCATTTGTTACTTGCTGGTTGATAATTCCAATATCAGAGTTATTTCTTACTTATTTTAGTAGGATTTTAAGATTTGTATTATTTTTATAAGTTAATTTTGTTAAATATAGGTATTTTATTTTATCAATGTTTTAAGTTAATTATATATTTATAGTTTTAAATCGGATTAATTTTTAATGTGCTTTTATTCAATGTAAGTTCGACAAAATATAAGAAATAATATGTTGACATAAGTAAATCTTCGTGCTAATAGAAAATTTCTCTGCCCAAACGAAAGCAAACAAATGACTTTTTGCTTCAACGGAAATATCTTTTTTTACTTGATAGTTTTTTAAAATTTACAATTTTTAGGGGTTATAAAAAAGGGAAAAAGAAATAATAAAAAAAGGGAAGAGAGAAGAAAAAAGAGGAACCCCCAAACTTTCACGCATTAACAATTGACAGATTTCAACAAGAACACAGAGTTTTTCCATCATTTTTTCATTTTAATTTTAAGATGTTTCTCAAATTCTCCATGAACTAATTTCTTTTCTAGGGTTGCAATAGATTTCATGCTTAGTTAATTGACTGTTATCTATTTCATTTTTTTATTGTTAATAAAATTTAGATTATTTATTCATTTTTGCTCTTTTTTTATAATAGTTTGGTCAATTATTAGTTTGACAAACTTAAAGAAATTGGAAGAATATTTTTCGTTTTAGGTATAGAATGGGTCAATGCATGATTTTTAATCAGGATAAGAATATATTTGATTACCTTGGGTAGCCATAATTGAAGTAATTATTAACCAATTTGGTCTACATTATTGGCATATAGGAATATAATTCAATAGTTGGATTAATTTAGTTCTTCAATTGCTCATAAGAGAAGGAAGTTTAGCTCCCCAAATTAGTAATCAACTCTATTAGGGTAAACCGGGTAGATTAATTAACTAATGTATTGGATGAAATTGTAATCCTAAATTTTACTATTGATTGTTTATTTATTTCAATTTGCGTTATGTATTTTTAACTTTTTGTAGGACTAATATTTTATACTACTTATAATGATATATATACTTATACGTGTAATTTTCAGTCAACAACTGTATAAATCTAAACCTATTGAATATGATAAAATAACAAACATCCGTAATGGGATTAATATTATAATAAATAACACTAAATTGAGGAGTAAAAATAAAGTAATATGTTTAGTGAATAATTTATATGTTTATTGAGCATTATAAGCTTAGTTTTTTTTTTTTGAAGTTATGGATAGGAGTAATTATTGTATAAAAAATAAATTATTTATATTTTTTAACGATATTTAAAATTTTGATATATTTTATTTAAATATTAACAAGTTCTTTTAACAATACATTTTAATCAGTTAAATGAGTATTTTATATTTGTATAAATTTAGTTATTAAATTATAGATGAATATATATTCAAAATAAAAATGTAAAGAAATTAAAAGAAAAAAGAGTTGAAAATCGAAACCTTTTTTTCCGAACAAGGTCCAACAGTTTCAGTAGAGGATAAATACAGGGAGAATTCTCCAAGCACCCTCTGCCATGTGTGGGTTTCCTGTTTCCATTTATAAAGTGTGGATTGCACCGTCTCAAATAAATGCAATATAAAACATATATGTTTATATATATAATCTCATTGCCTACCCAACTACACAGCTCTCCTTTTGCATTAACTATAGACCATCTTAATTAGCACTCTTTTCATTGTTCTTGCTGTGTGTTTCAACTTCTGGGTTTTTCACTGTTGAAAATTATTAGCTTTAGGCAACCATGAATGCTCTTGCTGCAACTAACCGTAACTTTCAACTCGCAGCAAGGATACTTGGGTTGGACTCTAAGCTTCATAAAAGCCTTTTGATACCCTTCAGAGAAATCAAAGTAAATTTTTATGTGCACTCAAATATTAGTTGGTTCTAGTTTTCTTTTATTTCCATATTTATAGGGAAAATTTTTTAACTGTATATTTTTCAGGTTGAATGCACAGTTCCAAGAGATGATGGTTCTTTTGTCTCTTATATTGGGTTTAGAATCCAACATGACAATGCTCGTGGACCTATGAAAGGCGGAATTCGTTACCACCCTGAGGTTTGCCTAAATCCATGGCCTTGGTTGCAAATATAATAGTTTAGGATTTGATTCATTAGACAAAAAAGAATTAGATGTACAGTCAAGTTTCTGCAGCTTTTTGAATGATTTAAGGTGGACTTATCAGATTGAAAGTGAGATTAGTGATGATAATTATTAATGCTAAAATATTCCTATCTTTCATAACAGCTTATGAAGATTATGTATGTTTTACTCCAAATTTTCCAATCTGTAGAGTGTATGGACATGTTTTTGTTGCTCTAGGTTGATCCTGATGAGGTGAACGCACTTGCTCAGTTAATGACTTGGAAGACAGCTGTAGCAAATCTTCCATATGGTGGAGCGAAGGGTGGAATTGGTTGTAATCCTAGAGAGTTAACTGTAAGCGAACTAGAACGAGTTACGCGCGTTTTCACCCAGAAGATCCATGATCTTATTGGAATTCATAGAGATGTTCCTGCACCTGACATGGGAACTAATTCACAGGTACCCCCTATTTCTTGCCCACTGAGCTGCTTATTAGTTGTTAATGTTACTTAACTGTACTCTTATGTTGGGCAGACAATGGCATGGATTCTTGATGAATATTCAAAATTTCATGGTTATTCACCTGCTGTTGTTACTGGAAAACCGATTGTAAGTTTCTCCGCGAGAGATTCTCACCTTTATTAAGGGCGTGTTTGATAGAGTAGGAATAGTTTTTTTTTAGCTCTTGTATATTGGTTTGGCATTGTAGGAGCTTGGGGGTTCACTAGGAAGAGAAGCTGCAACTGGACTGGGAGTTGTTTTTGCAACTGAGTTTCTTCTTGATGAATATGGAATGTCTATTGCTAAAATGAAGTTTGCTATCCAGGTACTTCCAGGATTCTTCCTCTTTAATATGCTTCTTTGCATATATTGTTTGGTTTAATAACTTGAATTACTATCTTTTAGGGATTTGGTAATGTCGGATCTTGGGCAGCATCATTTATTCATCAAAAAGGTGGGAAGGTTGTTGCAGTTAGTGACATAACTGGTGCAGTAAAAAACCCAAATGGAATCGATATCCCAGCTTTACTGAAACACAAAGAGAAAGCTTATAGTTTGAAGGATTTTGAAGGCGGAGATGCCATGGATCTAAATGACGTGCTTGTTCATGAATGTGATGTTCTGATTCCCTGTGCATTAGGTGGAGTTCTTAACAAGTACATACTCTGCACTTCTTACAAACAAAGCTTACCGTTTATCAATTCCTTCCTTTTTCCTTTCAAGAGCCAAAAGTGAATTTATTTCAATTTCTTTCGAAGGGAAAATGCTGCTGATGTTAAGGCAAAGTTCATCATAGAAGCTGCAAATCATCCTACTGATCCAGAAGCAGATGAAGTAATATGGCAACTGTGCCTTCAACTAAGTTTTTCATCAAGTAATTTTCTGTTTCAAGCATGGTTACATAACGAAATCTCTGTTTCATGCAGATTTTATCCAGGAAAGGAGTGATTATACTCCCAGACATATATGCAAATTCTGGCGGTGTGACTGTAAGTTACTTTGAATGGGTTCAGGTAAAATACCAACTATTCACTTTCCCACACTGCTCTTAAAGCATAATGTTAAGTTGTGCATTGATAACATCCTTTTTGTGTTGGAGTATATCTAGTTTATAAGTTCATTATGCATTAGAGTCCACATTTACGATAACATGACCGTGTATGTTGGTATAGAACATTCAAGGATTTATGTGGGAAGAAGAAAAGGTCAACTATGAGCTTAAGAGGTACATGAAGAGAGCTTTCAATGACATCAAAGCAATGTGCCATGCTCATAACTGCAACCTCAGAATGGGAGCCTTCGCCCTAGGAGTCAACAAGGTCGCTCGTGCTACGGTTTTGAGGGGTTGGGAAGCATGATAACCAATCCTTCTTCTGTTCACTGTAATATATTGCTTTTGTAAATACCTGCAGGCTTTATTTTGTAACTTATTTCAATGGAGTGTTAGTGACTTTTAACCTCATATTGAGCCTCCTACACAAATTAAAGAGTTTTGGCCAAGAGTTGGGAAAGTAAATAAAGCAAAGGGTCTAATACCATGTCATTCACATGTTAAAAACATCAACTGGAATCTTCATATATTAAGCATTGCATTGATACTTAAATTAATGCTCATAACAGTTAAATATTACAACTTAATAAGGGGAAAACTGCAACTACAGGATTGTTAAAAAGACAGAATTCCAATTGAACTAGTTACTATTGGAACCATTGTTGTCATCCTGCCATGTCGCTTGCCATTGCTTGTCATAAAAGGTCGTCTCTTCAATCAGTTTCTTGATGTTATCTAAATCCTCATTCTTCCTGATTAAAAGCACTCCCACAACAGCTACAAACAACAGAGTTTTGGAAAAGAAGTTGCCCATTTGGTCAACCAGACCTACTCCAGTCAAGCTATCAACAAGGTAAGCCATGAAGAACCCTATCATTGCTGCCCGGCCTGCACAAAACTCAAAACCACAAATTGTGGTTAAAACATTATAGGTCTTCACACTATAAGGATATAGATTTTTTTCACAAACCATTGAGCAATTCAGCTTCAGGTAGATGGAATCTCTTCATCCATGCCCACCAAGGAATGATGGATGTATCAAACACTACAGGGTCTTCATTACTGGTGGTTTCTGGATTATCCTGGAGCCATTTTCTTCTCCTGACCTCTGAGAAAAAGGTTCAAGTAACAAACAAGAGGAATCACAAAATAGGGAATATTATTGGACTGTAGTGCCAAATATAGCAGAGAATCACCAATGTAAGTCTAAAAAGTGTTACCAGCATCAATAACAGCATCCCAGTCAGTGGTTCCATCTTTTGCAAACTGTTGCAAGTCCCAAGTGCCTCCAATCCACCTAGGGTCATCGAACTTGCTCAAAACCTCAGCATTTGCAGCCGAGGTGGTCATAGCCGCTCCGTTAGACCCAACAGAGGCCTCCACGGCGTTTTCAATCTGGTTGGATGCTGGGTCTGCGACAGCAGCAACAGAAGCTGAAACCCCAGCTCCATTGTCTGGTAAAGACTTGGGAATAGTGGATAGTAGAAGAAAGGGTCTCTTGAAAGGGAGAGAAAGAGTTGAATTGTGGGTTAAGTGTGGTCTGACAGAGAAAGATGTAGGTAGAGGAGGAGGAGAAAACGTAGCCATGGATATGGGCTTTTTGAGGGTTATTGATGAAGTGATGACTGTTTTTATTAGTTTGAGTTCATGGCTGAGTTTAGTTTGTCTGGACTCTGGAGTGGAGGGTGTTCTGAGGTTGTCACTTGTCAGTTTTCCTATGCCTGTAGTATTATTAATATTTCGATTTTAAAAGGAAAATAAATAATAAATGAAGTTGGGGAGCAATTTGGCTTTCATTTTACTTTTTTACGACTTCATAATAAATGTAGTGAAAATCATGTCTGTATTCATTCCTACTTTAGTTTCTTGTTGAAAGCGTCTTGATTACGCCACTTTCTCTGTTCCCACTTTGGACTTTTTCGAGCCTTCATTGCCTTTTTAGGTTCTCTAATCTAGCTTCTTCAGGAGTGAAAAAAGTTAGAGGCTTTAGGAGATTTTCATAATGGTGATTATCATAAATTCCGGACTTAAACTCTAAATGAAAAAAAAAGTTAACCGATTATCATAAATTCCTCCAAATGAGTGAAGAAACTTGGAGGCTTTGATCATAGATTCTCAATTTCAACCCCAATGCAGATTTGATGGTTTTGACAAAGGAAATAATTGTGTTTGTTTGTCGTCGTTGGTAGGAGCTCCTCATATTCTTACAGTTTATTTTTTTTTTTTATGTTTTGTGTTTTTTATAAAGAGGACAGGGGGAAGGGAGGTTGAGCTTCCGGTTTTTTTACTTCATATTAACCTCAAAATAGTTAATTTTAAGGTATAAAATTTATTTGATTTTTTTAAAAATCAAGTATAAAAGATAATTAGATAGATGTATGTTTTAAAATATTAAAGGTAAATTATTTAAACAATAATGTTAATAAAATAAATTTATAAAAATTCAACATTAAATGATAACCTTTATCCACTTATCATTTTTCATATTTTTTTATTGAAAAATTCTATCACTTATTATTACACATGTAAGTTTTAAAATTTTAAAAGGTAAATTATTTAAAAGATAATATTAAAAAATAAAATAATAAAAATTTAAAAAATCAACGTTAAGTGATAAATAATATGTGTAGGTTTTAAAATATTAAAAAGTAATTAAACCCTTATCTATTTATCATTTTTCATATTTTTATTGAAAAATTCTTAAAATTATGACTATTAGGTTGATTGAATTCTTTAAATGCCAAATGATTGATTAGGAGTCTATTACACAAAAAGGGCGTTGGATGGCTATTTCAGCCTCTTCCCCGAATGTCATCCTTTTCTTCCCGGAATGGTTATTCCGTTCTTGGGAGGTGGATGGGAGCAACCTCCAGTGGACTTGGTATCGTATTTGTATTGGATAGTGAACTTGGGAATGCCACTAATTCCTTCTGTCACAATGTTAACATTGGCTGATTTTCTTTACCTTGAACTTGAAGATTAGCGGAAGCTTATTTACTTGTACATGAACTCCACTGGAACAACCGAGGTATGCTTTTCTTATTGAAAGTTGACCGCGTTGTAGCCTGTAGGGGCATAAATGCAGTATTTTCTGTGGTTATGGGCTTCGATTAGTTATATTTTAATGTGTATTATTCCTTTCCTAGTTTCACATCTATGGTTTTAAAATAATTTTTCCTGGAAAAAAGTTTCAGTCAATTCTTATTAGAATGATACTAACTAATAAATAGTTTGGCGTGATACGAACAATTGTTTGACCTAACTCTGCTGACATTTTATGCGTTACTCTACAAGAAATGCCTGAGATATTGCCACATGTACTGCCAATTCTTTTTATAAGAAGGTAACCATCCCATCTCCCAGTTATAGTTTTCAAGGTTGCAAATATAATCTCCAGCTTCATTCTTGTGAAAATTCCCCTTATCAGATACTGCAGAATGGATGAGCAGTTGCGGATGGCGGCTGAAAATGGAGACATTGATGCATTGTATATAAAACTCGCCCAGGAACCATATCTTCTAGACCGTATTGATCACATACTGATTGTTGATACCCCGTTGCACGTTGCTGCCATTGCAGGAAAGCATCATTTTGCCATGGAAGTTGCAAACTTGAAACCCTCACTTGCTTGGAAGCTAAATCACGTGGGACTCAGTCCTATGCACCTTGCTTTGCAGCACAAATGCACCAAAATGGTGAGAGGGATAATCACAATCAACAGTCAGCTTATCCGAGTGAAAGCAAAGGGGATGATTACACCTTTACACTATCTGGCGCAGACAGAGGATCCTGATCTACTAGCTGAACTTTTATGTGCTTGTCCGTCATCTATTGAAGACACCACAATTCACTGTGAAACTGCCGCCCATGTTGCTATTAGAAACTGCTCAATCAGATGTTTCAAAGTCC
Organism: Gossypium longicalyx; assembly: GCA_025698465.1. Taxonomy (NCBI): domain Eukaryota; kingdom Viridiplantae; phylum Streptophyta; class Magnoliopsida; order Malvales; family Malvaceae; genus Gossypium; species Gossypium longicalyx. The sequence continues at coordinate 5,348,252 of CM047006.1, read as the reverse complement.
TTCTGGGATGGCTTCGACGAGTCAACAAAGAAGACATTCTGAACTGGAAAGATGAGGATGGTAACACTGCACTGCATGTTGCCATATCTACTAATCAGACAGAGGCAAGTTTTTAATTATTTGCTATATATGAATGATTTCGAAACATAATAATTGTAGACTAATTAAAATTTATTTTGATCATGAAGGTGGTGAAGTTGTTGGTTAAGCATGCGAATGTGAATGTCAAGAACTTCAATGATTTGACAGCTATGGACATATTTCACCTTCAAGGATCATTACAGAACACTGAAATTGGTAAGATTCTACATAAAGCTAAAGCAAAAAAAGCATCTGATCTTGCCTCAAATATGACTCTTGGAGATTACTTGAGCAAGGAACTTACTCTGATTGATAAACGAGACAAATATTTTGGAATCAACATCCAAAATAATCCCAATGACATCCGAACTGTAATCCTTGTGGTGGCTATACTGATTGCAACAGCCACCTACCAGGCGGGGCTTAGTCCTCCTGCTGGGTATTGGCAAGATGATTATAAACCTCCAGCAAACAATGGCACCACCAACAACACCCACAATAGCAGCCTTGGGGATGGGCAAAGGCAACGCCGGGCAGGACAAATGATAATGAGCCCTGCTGATCTTTTCTATTTCTTAGCTGTTAATGGTTCAGCATTTTATCTGTCAGTTTGGACGATTCTGGTTATTATAATCGGCCTCTCATTTTCGAGAGCTGTCTATACGTCAACATGGTTGCTTCTTCAGGCTTATTATTCTTCCATGACAGGGACCTTTCCAACACAGGGAAGTATGGCTTTAACTATTGGGAGGTTTTTATACATAACCTTCACTGTCATATCCACCTGTGCGGCATACATGATTCCTTGGAGAGCATTTTGTAAACACCAAAAGCTTAAACGTCGGGTGGATACAATGCGAGGAAGCAGGGTACTTACCCATCCCGAAAATTAAAGCAGGGTATTTGCTGTTATGTTATTCTAGGGTTGAAATCTGTGTAAAGATTTGTCCATATATAGCATAGGTACACACTACTTTTTTGGTTTTGGAGTTGTCTAGTTACTCCAAGACTCAAGATGTCATATGCTCTGTTCCTTCACTTTTTATTGCTAAAACTTGTAAGTCAGCATGCAACTTTCCCAAGAATGTAGAGAGACCCCTAAAATATAATGCTATATAATACTACTATTTCTTACACTTGCTTATCAAATATCATTATATATGAAATAATTTATATTTAAAGCTCACGTTGAAACCCTTCTTAAATGTGATTGGAGGTTGAAAATAAGGAATCCGCAATTTTTACAACCTTCCATTTTAGGGACACAAATTCTTCGAGGCCATCCTAGTATTCTACTATAACTTCAAGAGCTTTCAACATGCAACAATATGTCAAAATCAGTTTTGCTATTGATATTTACACTTAAAAATTTCAGTCAAAAGATATATATTATGTGAGATATATATTATCTGTTCATAATACAATATATGATATAATTTCTCAATCTGAGTATACGTAATTAGTAGTACTTTTTCTATTTGTTATTTTAATTTTTGGCATAAAAATTAATTTTCAAGCATAACAATTAAGGCCGCTAAAAGTTGAAAGAATGCCACCTATTAAACGACAACGTTTATTGTGAAGGGATAAAAACGAAAGAAAATAAGATAAAATAATTCGGTCTAACCCAACCCGTTTCAAGATTCCTATCGGAGCTGATCCGGATATAGTTAGAGGTGTGCATGGGCCGGGCCGGGTTCGGGCCTGGCCCATAAAAAAATTTCGGCCCGTTTTCAAGGCCTGGGCCCGACTTAGCCCGAAATATGGGCATGGAAATTTGTCCAAGCCCGGCCCGAGAAAAAAAGGTAGGCCCGAGCCCGGCCCAGCCCCGTCATATTAAAATTTTTTTTTGCTTTTTTTATTAAATAAAAAACTTTAAAATATAATAAATCAAATACATTTAAAACATAAAAACAAATATTAAAACAAAAAATAAATAAAAAATGGGACTAAAATAATACATAAATTAAAAATATAATAAAAAGTAATTATATTAAAATTGAAAAATTGAAACAAATTAAAACTAAATTAAGAATTAAATTATATTAATAACAAAAGTTTTACAATATCAAAATAACATCAAAACAACAAAAAAAAGTAGAGTAAAAGTACTAAAGTTATTTAAAATTTAAAAAAAATTTAAAAATAATTTAATATTAGGCCCGGCCCGGGCCAAAAAATCTTACCCGAGGCCCGGCCCGTTTTCTAAACGGGCCTCGTTTTTTGTCCAAGTCTATTTTTCGGGCCTATATTTTTACCCAAACCCTCCCATTTTTTGGGCGGGCCTTCGGGCCGGGCCGGGCCGCCCGGCCCATGCACACCTCTGGATATAGTTTCCTAACTTCTTTGTTTTGAGTATTAGAATTTCTTTCTTTACACTCTCGTCCAAAACACTGCTCTCTCGAAGCACTATAGCCATCAATGGAGGTCGCAACCGCAGCCGCATCAAGCTTTGCGCTCCACGCGCGCATGTTATCACGGCCAACCTCCGCACGAATCGCAAACCCTACCCGAACCCTAACGTCTCCTCCATCGACTTCTCTCCGAGTTTCTCTCTCCACTAACTTCCTCTCTCCCTTTCCCACCGTTGGCAGCGTCTCCGGAGATTTCTCCGGGTTGAAGTTACGACCCGACTCTCTCTACCCGGCTTCTCTCTGCCGGTCCAAGCCCAAACGAGGAGTTGTCACCATGGTACTTTCAAATCCTTTTAATTTAATCTAAATTTCCTTACTTTGCTTTTCTAGGGTTCTCAAATGTTTATTAGCAGTGTTAATAGTTAATAAGTAGGAAATTTTATCATATAAGACTTCTGAAATTTTATTTCTAATACTTATTTTAGTTCTTAATCTAAATTGGAGTGTTATGTGACAGTTGAGTTGCCCCATCCAAGATTAAGTGTGATAAATAATGGGATTAGTCAAGGATGCAATTGAATAAATTCATTCGTGCTGTGTTTTCCCGGAATTTTGTGATAGGTTATTCCGTTTTCGAGGGGAAGTGCATGGGAGCAACCTCCACCAGACTTAGCATCGTATTTGTACAAGAATCGGATAGTTTACTTGGGAATGTCGCTTGTTCCTTCTGTTACAGAGTTGATACTGGCTGAATTTCTGTATCTTCAATATGAAGATGAGCAGAAGCCTATTTACTTGTACATAAACTCCACTGGAACAACCAAGGTATGATTTTCTTATTGGAAGTTGACCCTGTTCTAGAGACTGCATTAGTTTCTGTGGTTATTGCCTTGTTGGCATTGGATGCTAAATGAATGCCAAGGAATGCAAGCTTATGTTTAGAATGCATTTTGAATCTGTCTTCTATTAAAATGTATTTTATGTGAGCTTCCTACGTAAGAAAATATTCCTCTTTTTTCTGGCATTGTTAAGATACTAAAATGTTGCGTTTGTTTGCTCCCTTTTTCTAACATTATTAAATTTTGTTTTCACATTTTTCAGGGTGGCGAGAAGTTGGGTTATGAGACTGAAGCTTTTGCAATCTATGATGTTATGGGGTAATTACGCTTTCCGCTTTTTAGCTCATACTTTATTCCAATTGACTTGCTTTATGAGTTGCACAAATTTTGCATTTATGAAGTGTTGGAATTATTGGAACTCTCTTCCTGGATTTGTGTGGTAGTTTCAACCTCAAACTCCAGCAGCATCAACTACTCATAAATAGTGAATGCATCATTCTTTGTGAATGATGATAGGGCCCTTATACCTTCAACATTTCTATAGCAGCATTTTCATTTAGTTATGATGAGGCCTAGCTACTTGCAGATTTTATTCTTCCTAGACACTACGTGGATACAACCTGCTTTAAGCTGGGAAACATTTCTGAATATATTCTACAAGCCACTGTACATTTTTTGTCCTTTCTAACTTTATTTGTTGTGTTTCTGAATACTTTCTTTGACTGCAGGTATGTTAAGCCTCCTATTTTTACTCTCTGTGTTGGAAATGCTTGGGGAGAAGCTGCATTGCTTTTAGCCGCTGGTGCAACAGGAAATCGTTCTGCTCTTCCTTCGTCGACAATAATGATTAGGCAGGTTGGTTGTCGGACAGTGAATCTCTGATGCTCTTAACTATCAATTTCTTTGAATATGTTGCACACGTTTAACATTAATGTTTAATATTCATTGCTTTTCCCTCTACCAATCTGCAGCCAATTGCTAGATTTCAAGGTCAAGCAACAGATGTTGACCTTGCAAGAAAGGAAGTAAAGAATGTGAAAACAGAGTTGGTGAGAAAATAATCTCTTGGTTAAGGATTCTGATTATATGCCAATCTTTCATTTGAAAACACCGTGGTCCTGCTTAACGGCTTGTATTTGCTCGGACTTATGACTAAACTATAGGCTGCATATATTAACTATAAATTTACTCATTAAAGCTGACTTTACAAATTTTGCTGTTGGATTTGCTTCCAAATTTGGGCTGAACACAACTGCATGTTTCTTGTACGTATTACACTCAAAGGTTAAACTCTATGCCAAACATATGGGAAAATCAATTGAGCAGATTGAAGAAGATATAAGGCGCCCAAAATATTTTAGCCCCAGTGAAGCAGTTGAATATGGCATCATAGATAAGGTTCTCATACTCGAAGTGGTTATTTGTTCTGTACTAATTTTCTTGCATTTCTGTACTATATTCTTTTTCCAATTTTTATAATTTGCAGGTATTGTACAATGAAAGGAGCAGTGAAGACAGTGGTGTTGTTTCTGACCTTAAAAAGGCTCAACTTATCTGAACATATGAGAACTTGTACCTGTGACAGTTAAAACTAATCAGGTATAATCTTGAATCCGAATTGTATGATTGACTTCATGTCATTTCATTTGTTATAGACATTTAGAAATACCATGATCCACTTTGTTGTCAGGGGAGCAATAGACTGAGTTGAAGGATATTTTTACTGCAGCAGTATAGACCGAGTTGAAGGAGGACAAGAGAAGCTCAGAACTGTGTGTACTTTTTTTCCGGGGAATGCGGTCTCTTCATTTGTAGCACACATTTTTTTCAATAAATAGTATGTTTAGTTATAACACAGGTAATTGCAATTAAATTTTGGTTCCCCTTTTCTTTCTTCTTCCCCCTTTAACGTGCTTGTGCATTACAAGTCATCGCTGAGAAAATCTCCTTAGTTTGAATATACAAGCAAAAACCCTATTGATGCAGCTGAAAGGAAAAAATTAATACCCAACAAATTCAAAATAAAATTAAGGATCATGAAAGTTACCCAGATTATTTGACCATTTTAATCTTGTACCAAGATCAAGTTGGGAATGATGTTTTGCAAGTAATTGAAAATTCCGGCATTATATTTAAATGATATTATGTTTCAATAAAAATATAAGAAAATAACTATGATGTGAATTATAAATTTTAAATCATTTTAAGCCATTAATATAAATTACTTTTAAATTTTAACTTGATTATATAAAACTATATTTTAAATATAAACGTATAACCATTGCAACTTCAAATATATAAGGTTATATATTTAAACTATATTTTAATTAAAAAATAATTTTCCACAAATGTATGTTTTTTTCAAAAGCTTTGGGTTCAAAAGGCAGTTTTGCCTGTTCAGCAATAGTGAATGGAGCCTAAGACGGCAAAGTGCTCATCTGCTACTTTATGGAAGGATGAAATGGAACCATGTAAGACATCAAAGATTAACGAAAGTTGCAGTTGCCAAATTTTGATAAACGAAGAGGGCGTTAACTTGCTTACTGAATTCAACTCAAATAAGTAGTCAAAAGCTCATAAACTGCAAGTTTGACTTAATGTTCAAGGTGGAAGATGTACTCAGTCAGCCGTCAGGCGCTGCAATTCGTCGGGGTGTAATTTCTGCTGTGAAACCATCTTTTTTCATATTTAAATTTAATGAAAAACGGGGAATCGACATTTTGAAAAACGAAAATGTGGAGTCACCACCAATCTTTTTTGATGTGGTGTGATTGGATCACCAAGAAGTTTGGTCATTTTAATAAAACATTTTGGCTTACTAAAATAACAATTTTGGTCTACGAAATTTGAGAAAACGGGTTCGAGAGTCGGTTACGTATGAGGAAGGATTAGCACCCTCATTACGCCCAAAATTGGTACCAAATCGATTAGATATTGTCCTTATGTCTAAGATTTAAAAATATTTTTAAAATGTGGTTCCGTTTAATAACATTTGAATAACCCGAGTTAGTCATCAAAATTCTCTTGCTTAAGAGGAATATAGCATCTCATCCAACACGATAGGACAAGATCTTTTATGCCCTCGAAAACATGATAAATTTCGACTTCCAAAAGTTTATATGTTGAAAACCGCAAAAGGGTGTCCAATTATTTAGTCCAACGAGAAAATCGAAAACCCAGCATAGTAGGGCACGACTTCTAGAATTTCTAGACATCGGACATTGCCCTATTTTAGAATTTGGAGAACATGAGTGAAATTTTAAAGGAATATTCTACTATTTATAACAAACAGGAGATCGCAACCCAGCACACGATTCCCCTAATTGCCAAACATCAAACATTACCTTTGTTTTGAAGAATTTTTAAAGACATGAATGAAATCCCAAAGGAATATTCGATTATTTTGAACAAACGGGAAATTGCAACCCAGCACGATAGGGCTCGACTCCCCGAATTGCCAAACATCGGACATTTCCTTCGTTTTAAAGAGTTTTTAGAAATCATGAGTGAAATTCGAAAGGGACATTCGATTATTTTGAGCAAACAAGAAATTGCAACCCAGCACGATAGGGCACGATTCCGTAAATTGCCAAATATCGAACATCACCTTCGTTTTAAAGAATTTTAAAATGAATAATTATAAAACTAGCTTAAAACGCATTAATTCGACTTGAAATAAAACGGAATCAATCTTAAAGATTTGGACCTTATGAAACCAAATTTCATAAATCAAGTGGAAAACAATGATATGGGATAATATGCACATGAGATACAATCAATTGACAAACTAAAAATTAAGTATAACTAACCTAAAAAATATAATCCGATTACAATCAAGCATGGGAAATAATTGATATAACAATACAATGACGAAAATAATAATATAACAATTCAACAACCAAAACAATACACACAATAATATGCCACAATAATATACATAGCATGATATAAAATAATCAATGCAAGATGTAAAAAAACAACATAGCAATTAGAAGCCAATGTACTATAAAACGATTTTACAATAATAACGAATAAATTGACACATAATATAGGTTGACAAATTAGCATAAAAGCTAGGGATATATAATTTTTGAAATAGATATTATAGAATAAAAGTTTGAATCAAATCATATGCAAAATATTTTAAACACAAATTCATTTAAAAATGACAAGGTACATGATAACTTAAATGATATATAATATGAAAGAATAATAAAAAATACATGACAAGATATAATATACATAATAGATCTACAAAACATATATGCATAAATAACTTTTAAAAACAATTATTTGTAAAAACATAGAAATATACAAACTTAAATTAATTTTATAATAAATTATATAATAGATTTAAGAACATGCTTATATATATATAAAGAAAACTATATGTATAAAATACATAGATTTAATAATATATATATAGATCAAATATAGGTATCAATAACTATACGTACATATATAATAATTACTTAAAAGATATATTACGTAGGACTATATAATGAAATACAAGAACAAATTTAAGAAACCATATGTATAAAATAATATAAGGTTAATAATATATATATGAAATAAAATTAACTTTAATACAAAGTATACGTATATATATATATATTAATATTTAAACAAGAGGTTATATGAGAGTATTAAAATAACTTAATGCAAAAAGAAATTTAAAGTGATGATTTCATAAAACAAAACAAAGTTATGCATGTACAAATATACATATAGAAGATAAAAGAAATAAGAAATATTAACGTAAAAAGAATCTTCAAAACAATTGTACAAATAAGTAATTAGGAATAAAAGTTATAAACTAAAAGGATTTAATTAGAATTAACCCAAAACAAGAGGGATAATTTGAAAATAAAGTAATAATAATGAAAGGGACCAATAAGTAAAGCGCGCAAATGTGTAAGGGCTCAAACTGGAAATAATCCAGGCCTTAAAACGTCGCGTTTAAACGCGGATCCATTTGCAAAAGAGTGTAAATTATAGGGATAATTTTAAAAAACAAAAGAAGCACAGATATGAGCTCATTTAAACACGGCGCGAAAAAGGGAGGGACTCATATAGCAAATAACCTATTTACAGCGTGAAGGTGCTGGTTCGGGTCCTGGAACGGGTTAACGCGCGGACCCTTCCCCTTAAAAACGGCGCCATTTCGTTTTGTTCTTAAAACAATAAAAAGGAATGGCAATCAGCCATTTAACCAGCCACAAAACCGAACACCCATTTGCTAGGGTTTCGGCGCTGCAGCTTTGTGGCTTTTCCAGTCCCCCTTGCCCTTTTGGTCGACTTGCAGGCTACGACGGCACCACGCATGCCTCCATCATCCGTCGTGGCTCTGACCGGATCCCGAAAGATCCGTTTGGCCTTGGACGGAAAGGCAACCGTCGATTAAGTCGGCGTCGATCGACAGGTAAGAGATCCTCCCCTTTTTCTTATATTCGTATCACAGATAAAGAAAAATAAATAAGAGATAAATAAAAAAGAAAAACGATGAATGAACAACCTTGAAATTTTTGCTTTCTCTATTTGATTGCTTGATATTCGTTTGTTTTTTGGTGCGTATCTCTGTGTTTTTGTTCCGTAAAAAAAAACATCTAGGCTATTACATGGCTTTTATAGCCGAGAAGAAAGAAAATCGAAAAATGAAAATACAATTTTTTGTTCTTTTCTATTTGCTGCTGCTCTGTTTGTCTTTTTTGCAGGTACGGGTGCGTTGGCATCGTACGGAGGAGCGGGCGTAGCGTACGAGGGCTGTGTGCTGGTCGTACGGTGCTAGAGGCTTGGCGTGGTTGCTGGAGGCGTTGTCCGGTTCTTGGCTGCGGCGCGAAGAGAGAACCCTAGGGTTCTAGCTTTTTAATGTTCTGGGCCTATCGGGCCTTGTAAGTTTGGGTCTGGGTTTGTATGTAAATGGGTTATGGGCTATTGTAGTAATTTCGGACTGATGGTGTAATGACCCGAATTTTACCGATACTGAAAAAGTGTAATTTTGGATCTCTGTTTATGAAAAGTGGATTCGTAAATATTTATTAAAAATATTTACAAAGTAAAATGAGTGGTTAATTAGAGTTTAATTAAGTGAATTTAACTTAGTTAAGAGTGATTAGGAAAAAAGGATTAAGTTGAATGAAGTGTAAAAGTTTAATTACAAAATTAAAGAAGATAGGGGGGACTAAATAGGCAATTAAGCCTATTCTAAAGAATGAGGCGGCATTTTTATGTTGTTTAAATTATAAATATATTATTAATGTTATTATTTTATTATATTACAAATTAAATTAATTATATTATTATATTTTGAAATAAATTAAGAAAAGACAAATGTATGGTGCATATGGATATGGTGACATATGTAATATTAATATACATACAATTGTAAAATACATGTATATTTACTTATCATATAAGTATATTATTAAATTATATATTAGTATTAAGTAAAAGATATTTATATAATAAATAGATTAAAAAAAGATAAATGTAAGGATATAAATGGATACAAATGTTAAATAAATATTGGTTATTTAGTAGATTTTTATTGTTATTATATTATATATATATAAAACAAATGGAATAAAGAAAAAAAAAGATAGAAAAAGAAACAGAATGAAACGAAATAGAGAAGAGGGGAGAAAAAGAAAGAAAGAAAGGGAGAAAAGAGAAAATTGAAGGTTTGAAGCTTTAAGCTTTAATAGGTAAGTCAATCAAGCCCTTTTTACTTAATTTTGATGTTTTAAAAGTTTCAGAACAAAGTTTTGATAAAATTAAGTTGATATTTTGAAAGTTATTAGATTTCTAGATATTATCCATGATAAATAAAATGATGAATTAAGGGCTAAATTGATAGAAATTTAAGTTAGAAATGATATAAGAATTGAATTGTAAAGTGATTCATAAGTTTTATGCTTTAAGGACTAAATTGAAAAAATTTCAAAATTATGGTTTTATGATGAAAAATAGATAATTATGTCCAAGTTTGGTTAAAAATTGAGTAGAAGTAAAGTATGAATTAAGATAGAAAAGTAAGTGAATTTAGTTAGGATTAAATTGAAATTAAAAGTAGAAAATCAACATTTTGCACTAAGACTATTTTGGACAGCAGCAGTAGTCTAAGTTTGAAAAATCACCAAAAATTGTAGAAATTGAATTAGAGGATGAATAAAATATGGAATTAAATCTTATTGAGTCTAGTTTCTTATAGAAGAAACGGTATAAGCAATTGAATTGTAAATTATGAGATATAATGAATTTTGTGAGACAAGATCAGAATGAATTCGGGTTCCCCTGTTCTGACTTTGAAAAATTACCAAAATTTGGATAAAAATAATTAGAGGCTTAAAGTTATATGTTTAGAATCCCTAATGAGTGTATATGTTTAGAATCCCTAATGAGTGTACTTTCAGGAGAAATCAACAAGAATATTATTCGAGTTTTGTACTGTGAGATAATTAATTTTTAGTGAAGAAGGGTCGAAACTGTCAGACAGCAGAATAGGGATAACTTTAAAGAATAAACTGTACTTAATGGCAAAACCAAAAATTCTGAAAATTTTATGGTAAGAATATATATAAGTCTAGTTTCAGGGAAAATTAGCGAATCTTAATTTTGAGTTTTATAGCTCCAGATATAAATAATTTAGTGACTATGACACAGATGGACAGCTTGAATATCTATAAAAGTAAATAATAAAAATTATAGATAATGTTACTTACAAGTGTGTTATATACATTAAGGATGTGGAATGGAGAGGAGGAGGAAAATATATATGAATATTCAGTTAGCATGACTAATTTGCATGTTTTAAACTCATGGACTAAATTGAATAAAAGTAAAACTTTAGGGGATAATTTTATAAAAATGTCAAAAATGACTAAATTGAAGGGAATGAATTATTTTATTATCTAAATTAATAAATTGAGTGAAATAATTATCAATTTAAGATTGGGTGAAATTTGGGAAAATGGTAAATTACTAATATGCCTCTAAACCTTGGTATTTCTGCAATTTAATTAGGTAGGTTCGTATATCCTGAATGAGCATGTAAATATGACAATTTAAGTATTGTATCGTATTTTATATGATATTTTAAATTGAATATATAAAAAGGATGTTACGTGAAACATGAAAATGAATACTAAATAATATAAATTAATTGAAATTATTCTAAAAATCTCGGTAATGTCTCGTATCCTATCCCAGTCTCATGTACAGGTATGGGGTATTACAGATGGACTGTTAATTAATGTGGTTATTTATTTATTTTGTATTTTATCTTGAGTTTCTAGTGGGCCCGGGCAAATTGGCCCGTTTACATCTGCCATTTAACGGTAGCCTTCTTTGTCACTGTTTGTATTTGGGAAGCAGGATCGACTGTCCAACCATGCAAAAGTACATCTGCATGCGGCAACCGAAAGCAACTAGACGTTAATACAGACAACCTAATAAGAAAATGGGCACACTAAATTCAAGTAAAGAACTCTATTGTGGAACATTCAGCTGAAAACAAGTTTTGCAAGAGCTAGTTCACCAACCGTACCACCACAACCACTAAAACAAATCAGCAGAAGCGAGAACGAACCCCAAAGCTAACTTCTAAGACGAACCCAATGCAGAAGACTTGGCACAAAAGTAAGTTAAAAAAACCATCAAAAGCATTAAATTGGAGGCTTCAAGAAATCTTGCAGAGTCTATGATCCTCTTACGTCAGACTAAATTAAAGGACCTACTTACACAGTAATTTCTGGCCTTATACACAACCAAGAAGAAAAGCATATCCACCTTGAGCATGGAAGTTAAGAGCAATTAAACTAATAGTATAATTAATGAACTTGAATGGTAATCAAGATGAATACCATCGTCCAAGTGTGGGGTAAGCCTATACACAACAAAAAGCATGGGTTTCCAATGGGAATTTAGATTTTTATGGTCATTAGTCTCATTTCATAGAACCAAGAATCAAAAGACGAGGTACGAGTAGTACTATGGAATTGAAAAAGACAGCATTCCTTTCACGCTGTTAGAGTTAAGACTATCTAATTACCTAATCAGTCAAAGATTTGATCGATTCGGTCCGTCAAGACACGAGACAGCCTGAACATATTTATATGTTAGACTTTTTTGACGTAGACCTTACTGAATATTGTTTTAATAAGTAAATGGAATTTTGGACGTTCTCATTCTATTCATTAAAGTTGAAATCGAAGTGGTGTCCATTTGTGAAGAGTTTGAATTCGACTTGGATTATGGTTAGAGTTTGAGTTTTACTTGATATTTTTTCCCTCTTGTATTAGGTTTTTATTAGAGAGTTTATATTTGATGTGAGGTTTTTTGGGCAAGTGATTTAAAACAATTGGGGTTGGTGTTGGGGTTGCAATTATTTCTTCGTGTGAGGGTAAATTGGACACTTTAACCAATAAGTAATCCAAAAAATTATTGAATAAAAATCATTCCCTAAGCAAGGCTCACAAAGTAAGATTGTTTCCGAACAGCATTAACAAACAATTGTGTGCAAATCTCTCTTTACGTTCTCTAATTTTCACTTTTGTTTGGTTGTCTATTCAATCTTGAAATGAACATGTATTTGGAACAGTCGAGTTAAACTTATAGCAAATTGATGTGTTTTTTACACACAATTGGTTGAGAGCCTCCAAGTTCTATACAATTTGCATGTACAGGGAGCACAAATGTTTAATGTTTGGTAAGGTAGAGATTTTTCAAGTCTAGAGTTGTTGACTTATTAGTAAGATGCACCAGAATTCTCAAGCAGTATGCCCCAAGGCAGTTAAACATAAATAAATAAGACTTCATTAAATAAAATATTTCTATTTCATATGTTTATATTTATACTTAAAGATAAAAGAAGCTTACGGAGAAAATTGAAAACCAAACAGTAAAACAATAGAACCCTCAAGCATAAACACAATGAGAAATGTTGGTACTTACAATTTGTGGCATCTTCCTCACTCACTTCAAGAAATTGAGCAGCATCTTGGATGCTTGTTGTTGAATAAGCAGATAGTAGCAGTTCAACTTCAAACATCCTCTTAGAGTGAAGCTCTATAAAACGGACAGCAAATAATCCTCTCAACTGCTATATTGCCTTGAATCTGTATTGGAAATTCTATTATACTTATTTTCTATGCAATTTAGCCCCTTCTATATCGTACATATCAGTCAAAACAAGCATTTCAATTATCGAAGTAATGCTAAACCATAATGTTTGCATTAGAGATTTCTTTTTCACACTAATTTTTCCCTTTATTTATTTAAATTCAGAGTTCATCTTACGCATATAAAATTAATCTAATTACTTAAACTAGCTTAAAAGCTATGGTAGAGAAAGCTTGCCTCACAAAGCAACAACATGAGCTAAGAAATTCTAGCAGAGCATTAGCTTTTATGTCAAAAACCTATATAGGTAAAATCGTCATGAACCAAATCTATAAGGTCCACGAATGAAGCAAGCCAAAATAGTTTATCCATAATATGTTCTGAATCCATTCGAATCATTTGAGTTTAATTTACACAAAAAAGAGGACTTGCAAACGGATTAGAACATTTATGAATTAGCAGTAAACCACAATGACGTGGGAATGATTGTGCTACAAAGATTAATGGTGTAAATGTGGATGCATGAAAGCTCTCACATGTGATAGGTATATTGATCAGAGTTTGTACCCGATGCACATCCATAAACGATATGTTCACTAAAGAAGATCATTAGCAACAAAATAAAACCAAAAACAACATTCATTTCATTTACACGAAGCCCTTGCATATTCATATTTAACTATGAACATGTGCATAGGTCAGTGCTTCTTTAGGAATCCAAAATGTTCTTAATGGTCTACCTTAATACAGCCTACCAGTGCATTTTGAAGAGCCACAACAGCAAACTTTCTTTCTTATGTCACCATTCTCATCGTGAACTTGATCTATCATATAATTGTAATGGTAAGTCAACTCTTGCAAGGGAGGAATATTCTCGGCAGCAAAGAGCATTATGTGCGGGATTCTCTTGTCGTCATGATCATAAAGGACATTCTGTGCATACAAATTAGGTGAACAACTATGGTTTATGAATCTGCCCATATTACCAAACCGTGCCGCATCAATGGTGAAACCACATTCTGGTACAACTTGGCGGAAACTTGAGCGTGAATCATGTATTAGTGTTGAAAGGTCATCCCAGAGAGAACTGTCACTGTATTTATTTCCGATATCAAACAGATATTCATCCTTCCCTGTTCTTTTTTCAGCTTCCCTATCTTCAAGGAGCTCTCCAGCATACTCACAGATAAAACTTCCGGAAGGGATAGAATTTAAGGATCTAACACCCCAGCCCGTTGATTTTGTTTTAAAGATTTCAAACTGAAATTTTATGCCATGTTGACTGACCCTGTTGTAGCAAGAAGCAGGACACTTGCAAGTAGGGCCACATTCATAGACAAGGGGCTTAGTTTCAACAATGGCACCATTATGGTTATATGGGATCTGTCCTCCATTTCTCATCACACATGAACATTTCACAGATTGAGAACATCCATTGATACAATTACAACCTTTGGAAGGAGTACGGAGGCACCAATCAGGATACATCATGTGAGGTACATACAAAAATAGTGGAGGTCTTTCACTGTCTCTGGTGTTTATAGCACAAATGGGAATTATCTCCTTTCCTTTTGAGATGTCCTGTACACAGAGCCCTTCCCGCACTTTAGATTTCCTAACAACTTTCCAAGCAATCTCTGGTTGACCCGGAATTCTGACCAGCTTAAATTTATAAACCAGCTTACCATGTGGTCCCGGTTCCTGCTTAAACTCCTCCACCACATAGAGTCCATCATAAACATATGTCTTACCTCTACCTTCTGACAAACCAGAAGACCTTGTCTCCCCACGAATCACCCGCACTGGATTCTTCACAAATCTGCTATTTGCCAAAGCTAGGTTTCCTCTTTCAAGCCTCTGGTCTTCAGGTTGCTTACCTTTCTGCATCACATTTCCTCCCTGACCCATATAAGTCAAGATATCTGAGTTATCCAACTCATCCTCATAGGCCCCCGATGCTATGATACTAGTAGCAATGGTCCTTTCCCCTTGCTTAATATAATCTATACCACCTTGACTTGGGCGATGAAGGCCAACAATATTGAGCTCAACAAAATACTGAAACTCATCACCAACTTCAACACCAGGAACCGATCCAATAATCTGTTTGCCTGTGTTGACGTATTCCATTTTCTCTTTGAGAATCTTTGCAGCTAGGGAATCCACCCTCTTAAGAGTCTTTCCTTCTCCCTTTATCTTTGATTCTTCTTCATGTAAGAGCTTTCGGCAGATGGCTTGGAATAGACGTAATATCTCTCTTACTTTGTTCCTACTAGTCATTGCATCATTAGCACGACCTGTACTAGTTCGGCAAGGAGGAAGGCTCACTTTGTTACCGTATGATCTCTGAGCAGAACTATCATTTGTGTATAGCACATCCTGCTGGAATGAATCTTTCTTATTCCAAATAACCACTTGGCTGAGTCCTTGATGAGCCCACTTCGTGGGAGAATTGTTCTTGGTATTAGCTCGTGATAGCAATGCGAAGCTGTTCATCCTTTTTCTTTTAGATGAACCACCAGCCAGACCAGGCTTGCAGGTGACTTTCCCGTGCAAACAAGGGGAAGCAATGAGGCCTGGAACAATTGACCTGTCTGATAAAACTTCTTGACTCTCATGATCCTCCTCAAGCAATTGATTCTCAAAGGCAGATGAATCAGAAAGATTTGTCTCAAAATCCTTGTCCTCTGCTTTCAGAGCAATATTACATATAGGATTTTCCTCCGAAACTCTAATATTTCCACCTCTTTTTTCAATTACTTCCTTCAACTTGCTATCAAATTCCTTTGGAGAAGCTCCACAAGGAGATTTGGTGCTGTTTCCAATTATATTGTACATGCACTCCTTCACATCATTCCTAGAAGAAGCTTCGCTAGCACCTTGCTTCCTCAATTTTTCAGAAGGTGGCTCCTCTGGTTTAGATTGAATTTCTTCTGCAGATAGTCTAGGAGCACGACCTTCTAGAGCAATTACATCCTGAACAGCTTCAATCACTTGTTTACCATCAGTACATCTGGTCTTTTCAGAGGGCTTTTCTTCGTTCACTACAGTCACTAGTTTGATACCCTTGTTCTTTAGAGAGGCAAGCCATTTCATGCGCTCCTCCTCATTAAGAGGAGGAGCATTTCTTCCACAAAATGGAGGGAAGTCTCTCACGACAGTGACTTCTTCCTGAGTATAATACTTCCTTCCTAGAATCCTCCGCCGACTGCTCTGATCAGGATAGGATTTCACACCACCTTGTGAAAATACCTCTATTTCTAAAGTAGCAACATTCTCCTGAGGCAAATCCTTCTGCAAACAAGAAATTCCATTTACCTTAGTGTCACCTAAAAACCCTTTCACACTCAACCTTATCTACCCAATCAAACAATAATGCAGGGTTTTCAGACTCGTAAACTACCTGTTCACTTGGTCTATCGATCTGTTCATCCAACCTTCCACAATCTGGCGGAAAATCTCGAATAGCATAAACTTTAGCATGCTTATACTTGGTTGTTGAGGCAAAATGACCATTTTCAGTTGAAACTCTTCCCAAGCATTTCTCAGAATGAGTACCACTTGCAAGCTTTGATGTTTTTATATGCAGCATGTCATCAGAAACCACCATTTCAAGTCATATGTCATAAATTGCACAAAAAGCAACCTATAAAAACAACATAAATATCATTAGACAGCAACTGACTCAAAGCTTTACCAAAAAATTACCCTAATCACCTATTTCTAACCAAGAACAATGGTAAAACAGAAATTCAAGGCCATGAGACTTAGTTTCCAAAAATAGCAAAAATGGCTATATCAACAATCAAATACTCAAACCACGAAATAACCTAAAGCAATGTCCCAATACTAAATAACATGCCAACTGAAACGAAGGAGAAAAAGAAAAGCACATAGTAATTTCAAGACAATGGAAAACCTCAGACTCCATATTCAACCAAATAGTGAAGAAGAAGAAAAGCAAGGAATTAAAATAAAGAAGCGTTAATACATCTATTTTCTCGTAAGCTCGTCAGCACCTAAACACAATAATCAATTCTTTCTAAATTTGAAGTTCTCCTGTAAACCAAACAGGACAAATAAACTCAAATTTGCCATGCATTAAAACGGATACACAAAAGAAAATTAATGAAGGAAAAAAAAAGGCTACTTTAGCATGCAAAGAAAATCACAGCATTAAGGGTAAAAAAACCATGTGAAGTGATCAAAGGTGAAGAAACTATGAAAAAATGGAGAGAGAAGAAGAAAAGTTTACTCGAAAATATTTGAGAAATAGTACTAGTAGTACGAAGAGAGGACAGAAAGAGAAATGAGGAACGGACGGTTACTAGCGGAGAATAAGCTGGGAATGGAATCAACGGCGAAGATCGTGTGAAGAGCTAAGATTGGATGCTGAACCAGAAATGGTGGTGTTTTTGGCGCGTAGTGGAGAATTGGTTTTTCCCATGTTTACTGAAAAGAAGAAGCTGCCATATAAAATGGTGGCGTATGTCAGATGACTCTTTGACTCCTGCCACTCTTCTGTTTTAAGCAATTATTGCTGGCATTGATTTTGCATTACTGGCATTGATTTTGCATTATTATTCTGCTCATTAATTTTTTTTTACCAAATCTTCTATTTTGACTAAATCTATTAAAGTTTTTTTAACGGTGGTAAATTTAAATTTTGAACTCATTATGTTGAAGGTAACGTTCGTTTCAAAACATAAAGACAAAAACAAAGCAGAATGATATCTCAACAAGCATATCAATTAATAACAAACTAAAACACAATACCTTTAATAATTTTCTTTAGATAAAAAACTGAAATCAATTACAAAATTAATTATTTCGATGTCATCATGCATAAGCTGAATATTCAATCATCCCAGCCAGTGTATGTGCAACTACATTAGCTTTTCTAGAAGTATGATGTTTCCTATATAGTTCCTGAATTGAATTCTCAAAACCAGATCTCTATTCAATTGCTCACAGAACTAATCTAAAATGGCTTCCACAGTTTGAGCACAATCTATTTCAACTATAATATTAATCTAATTAGCATCCCACCCCAAAAGGAGTCCGTTGTAAATCGTCTAAAGTTCAACTTGCTCTACGCTACATCTGTTAATGTTTCTCTCAACCCCCTCACACCATGTACCAAGGTCATCTCTTGCCATAGCTATTGTCGAAGCTAACTTGGAATTAGGATCTCTTACCCCATCCGTGTTCAACTTAATGAAACCTAAAGATGGAGGTTTCCATGCTCAACATCGTCTCTTGCTCGTAGTGTTATCTATAGAGATTTTAGGCCTATGTTTGATGAACTTACTTAGCACCACGAGGATTGGAGAATGTAAGGTATATTAAAAGATTTCTTTAAAACACTCGCAAATTCTAAAAATTAATGTCGAATAAAGATTTCCAGTTAACTTCCATGAAAACTAAATTAAACTCATTCTTCAAATTCATTGAAATTCACTCCATCAATGGAGCGGAAAAAATTACAACAAAACCCTCAAAGGGATGACTTGCTTCCACACTTCACGTGCATTACCACAATCTTGAAGCACATATTCTTCAACGCTCCCACAAATGGTACAAGAAGGGACACCAAAAAAACCTCTTCGGCATCGTTTTACATTGGTCAACAAGCGTTCCTTAAGCACCAACCAAAGAAAATGTCTTACTCTTTGAAGGCTGGTAAAAGACCAAGCCAGCTTCCATTCATTATCTTCTGGATTTAAAGAATTCTGCATAAGAAAGGTATAAGCAGATTTAACAGTGAACTTCCCATTAGCGGACCAGTTAGAGTTTAGTTCATCCTGTCCAACTAAAGGGCTTGGAGACAGAATGCATGTAATGTAAGAAAGAATGTTATTATCAACAAAACAACACAAAGTAATTCCAATTCCAATTGTCGTCTGCCAAAAAAACCTCCCTTAAAGTAGTACACACATTAATAAACTCAATATTATGACAAAAATTGAATAAAGGTCTAATCTTTGGAATCCAATTATCAATCCAAACCTTAATAAGGTTGTCATAGCCAACTAATTAAACAAGGCTTTGACGTAAAAGTGGTCAAACCTTGGAAATGAATCTCCAAACAAAAGAACACAAGCCCCTCGAAATATCTTCAGGACATACATCTGTAACCTTGTATTTGGCTCGGAGTATCTTCACCCACAATGCTTGCTTATTTGTGAGAAGATTAAACCCCAACTTAAGCAAAAAGGACTCGTTTTACACCTTAAGACTTCGGAATTCAGTCCACCATTAGTGAGAGGTTGACAACAATCTGGCCATTTAACCAAAGACAGCTTATGCCTCTCTGTATCCTTACCCCAAATAAATCCCCATACAAGCCCCACAATTTTTGCACAAACACTAATAGGGACTTTTATAGTTTGTATAAAATAATTAGATATTGACAAAAGGAGTGATCACACAAGAGTGACCCTTCCTACCATGGAGAGCATTTTAGCATCCCAACTGTCTAGCTTCCTCCTGATTTTATCCACTATAAGTACTCATTGTCACCCTTCAATGAAACAATGACATTCCCAAGTAAGACTTCAAACAATTCGTCTCGGCAAAACCAAGAATGCTGCAAATTTCTACTATTGCACAAGGCTCAATATTTTTAGAGAAAAACACATCCGTCTTATTAGCATTCACTTTATGCCCCAAAGCAGTCCCGAACACATCCAGGACATCCCTTACCATACGTGCCTGATCCACATCTGCTTCCGCAAACAAGAACAGTTCATCAGCAAAAAACAGATGCGATATAACTGGGCCCTTCTTTACAATCGAAATAGGCCTCCTAGAATTATCCTGAACCCCTTTATGAATACTAACTCAATCTCTCCATGCAAAGAACAAATAGATAAGGGGAGAGAGGACAACCTTGACAGATTCCTCTCATCGGAATAAACTCATCCAAAAGACTCATTCCAAACAATCTGCATAGATACAGAAGTATTGCATTCCATAATAACCCTAGACAGCGAACAATGGATAACAGAGTGTCTTTGATAAGATCCCACTTAAGTCTATCATAAGCCTTCTCCAAATCCACCTTAATGGCCATCCAACCCTTCCTCCCTTTTCTTGGTTAGCATCGAGTGAACAATCTCTTGGACAATAATGATGTTGTTCGTAATATGTCTCACTACTACAAAGCTGACTAGGTTCTAACTTCTAAGCAATAAGTGTAGGAAACACAGGCTTGAACCGGTTAGTAATAACCTTTGTAATAATCTTATACAAGACATTACCAAAGCAGATAGGACGAAATTAGGACAAGGATTCTGAACTCTGCACTTTTGGAATAAGCACTAACAGGGTTCTATTAATAGATCAGCTAATGGGAAGACCAGCAAAAATACCCCGGATCCAAGAACACACATCCTGACCGACAATCTCCGTTTGTTTCTGGTAGAATAAAGCATGGAGCTCATCCGGATCCGGTGCCTTCAATGAACCCAACGAACCCATACTAAATAGAGCACTCCAAATCTTATCCATGGTTACATCCTTAGCCATATACTCCAACCCAACCGAATCAATATTTGGAAATAAACCATGTAAGGGAAACAAAGCATGCCTTCAATCATTCAGAGAGTAGAGGGTCTTGAAAAACGAAACCGCTTCGTACGAAATATCTAATGGTCATTTGTAACTCTGTTGATTGCAAATCCAAGAAGCATTGACTATTTGTTGTGTTTTTTTTTTTTTTAAATCACACACAGATAATCATAAAAAAATTATATTTTTAAGCATATTCATATTACATAGTTTGGTCATTTTAATCTCCCATAAAAATCACAAATAATAAATTGACGTGACAATTAAAAAAATCAGTATAATAACGAATTTAGCTCTCAACTTTTACATATTATATCGATTTAGTCATAATTTAAAAAATTAACCCACAAAATTTATAAATATTCTCAATTTGATCCTAAATCTAAAAGAAATAAAAGTATATATAAATATATAAATATTTTTAAAAAATATAATAATAAAATTTTAAGAAATATATAAAAATAAAAAATATTAGTGACAAGAAATAATAATATATAAAATTTAAAAATATAAAAATAAATAATATTAAAAAAGTATAATAATAAATTTAAATTTTATATTAATATTAATATTAATATTAAATAAAAATGTATGAATGGCTCGAAAAGAAATGGACATGAAATGCATTGATGAGTATTAGAGAGAGAGATGAAGTTGGACATCCCGAAGAGACATGGAACTGACAAAGTTCTCTCTCTTGGTTCAATATTTTCAATTATTGGACTAGGTTTTATGGGACTTTGGTCATTTAATTGACATACTTGAACTATCCAAGTTTGAAAGTTATTGATGAAATATTTAAATCTGAAAAAAAATATTTTCAAGGTTTTTCTATTCATGAAAGATTTCATATTACATTACTTTCTCTACTTGAAGATTAGATCTTTTTTTGTTTTTAAAATAAAAAATTTTCAAAATATTTATTTTGTAATAGTTTAAAATTTTGATAATCATATATATATATATACACACACTATAACAATACAAAAATTTCAATTTAGGAAATAATCTAATGTATCATAATTTATATATCGTCATTTGACACTTTAATAAGTTAACATGTGTATATATTTAAATTCTAAAAACCGTCTTTTATAATTTTGATTAAAGACCTTAAGGTCAACCATCCAATATAAAATTAACATTCTTATTAAATATGTATATTTTAAAATTGGCAATAAATACCAGATATTATTTGCCATAGCGAAAGGAATGAAAGCCTCATATTTGCAAATACATAAAAGAAGAAATCATGAATATATAAAAAGTTCTAGTAATTATTTTGATAAATAATAATAAACATAAGTTAAATATCTTTAACTTCGTATTATGAGTAAGAAAATAAATAAAAAAAATTATATATGGAAAATAATAAATATATTAAAACTCTAGATTTCGCTTTTAACCCTGTATAAATAGCACATGCTCATAAGAAGTTCAATTGACAAATTGCTTAAATTAAATACAGTCAATATATATATATAATATTAGGGAATATAAAATTTCAAATATATAAGATATGGCAAACTAAATTTGCTTAAAAAAATTGACAGCCTATTTGTTATAGCATAAAGATGCCTTTATAAGTATTATTTGAATAAGTTGATACCAATGATGTCGATTATAAAAATCGATTTCAACTTAGTTAATCACCGATATTTAATATTAGTAACTATAATTAATTTGCTCCTAATTTCGATATAGTTTGCAAACATTTTTAAAATAATATTACTTATTTTTTTTAATACACTATTAAGGTAGAAGATGTGGATCACATAATTTGAACTTGTATCAAACTGATGTTTTATAAGAGTTTTAATTATAATATTAATTTTTATTTTATTTTATCTTTTTATATAATTTCAGTTAGATCACTAATTAAGTAACATATTTTATATAATGCGTATGTTTTAACTTTATTACTCTCCATGTTGATATACAATTATTGCCCAAAAATTTATATATGTTTCCATAATTAAATGTCTAAATAAAATTATTACTTAAAATCAAATATAATTCATACGTTCAACATTATAATCAATTTTTATTGGAAACTCTTTTTTAAACTAATTATTTTTAAAAAAGCATATTAAATAATAAAATTTAAATATTTTTTATAGAATTTTTAATAAATTATTTATACAATTATTCAAAATTTAAACAATATTTATATAATTTTAAAATTTTTATAGCGTACAATATAAGTTTTTTTTTTACTCATTAAAATATAGTATTTAAATAGTTTGCAATAGACAATATTATTTGTAAAAATGCACAGTTTTTTAAATAATTTTTACAAATAAATTTAATCTTTTTTAATTAATAAATATAATTAATTCAGGCATCGCACCAGATAAAAATAATAATTTAAAATATGATACTTTATTGAATTTAAGCCAACTTAATTTTTTACTATATTTACGATTGTAACATTTGTTTAAAATCAGCATAATACAAATGGTGTTAAATATTTTTTTTATTGAATAGGATATCTAAGTTTGCTCACGACAGAATTTGCCTCAAAAGAAGAAAGTGCATTTTGTTCTTATAGTTAGTATAATTCTTTGAAAGGGAATTTTTAATACTAATATATAATTATGTTTTTATAGTTAATATAATTTAATGGTTTGTTAAAATATAAATAACAAATCATTAAAATTTACTAATATTATTATAAATAAAATATATAAAGTAAATAAAAATAAAAAATATGAAAATAATTATTTTGATGTTTAGGTAATTAGTGGTTAAAAATAAGAGCAACGTATTGTGTTGCAACTTGTAAGGGATAAAATTGTTTTTTGAATAATTGAAAAAAAAAATCAAAACGAAAGAGTAGATTTTTTTGTAGTTTTTAATAATATAAAATTACTATTTATATTATAAAATACTTATTTTTAAGGATAAATCTCATAGTTTAAATAGAATTTTAATTTCGATTCAACTGTATATATTTTAAAAAATAAATACATCAATTTATTTATATATTAAATAAATATAATTATTTGTGTATGCAATATATAAACGTACAATGATTCTATAATGATAATCGTGTAAGTGGTTTATGAAAATTGAATCAAATAAAAATCTCATGTATAAAATTACACAAAATCGAAGTTAATATATAACATTATATATTTGATTTAAATTATTATAATAGAGACTAAATTACATATATAATACAATGTGATACATAAAACTATAATTGTATACTTATTTAAAATAATTATTTTACCTTTTACTTAATAACGATCAGAATTAAACCTTAAATACCTGTATTGCATCGATTCCACAAGAGGCGCCAAGTCATCCAACGGTCAAAATATAAAAATGGCGGGAATCTATTCAAAAAACATAACATATTTTATTTCCTGAAGTGCGGTTGGTTGAAGCTTAAAAAAAACCTAAGCTCTCATCCAAAACGACACTCATTTTCGTCAGTCGGATTTTATTATTACTCCTTCTCTGGTTGCCGAAATCCTGCTGATTTTCCGGTTTCTTCTACCGGAATCACAGCAAAATGATGAAGAAAGAAACATAATGATAGGGAAAGTAATCATCAAGTAGTAGGAGATTTGGATGATCCAAATTCGCATAGAATGAAAGTGAAATGGAGAGAAAACGGGCATTGCCTTCATGCGCTAACGGGAAGGTGCGGGATGGTGAGATTGCCGATGAGGAACTGGAGGTTAACGAAACGGAGTTGCCGGTGGGATTAGTTACTTCTGGATAGCATTTTGGTAAGCTAGAGGGTCAAACTTCTTGGGTTTGTCAAGTTTGGTAAAAAGAACTCTCCAGCACCTCTTGATTTTGATAATGAGCAAATTGGTCCCTCAAAAAAAAATTAGAATAATTTAATCCCGTCATTTCGAAAGTAAGCAACAAAAGACAATTAATCACGACCTTAATTTTTTTCATCAATTGTACATAACTCCGATTGATATAATAATAAACATAGCCCTCAAAGTTTACATATCATGTCAACTTGGTCTTGATTTAACAAATTTAACCCGTAACATTTGTGCAAATGTGTAAATGTTGATGCTAAATTTGTTAATTTTTTTTAGAATTAAAGCTAAATTGAAAAAAATATGTAAACACCAAGTGTTAACTTTGTTATTATATCAATTAAAATTATGTGCAATTGACGCAAGTAATC
The DNA here is from genome assembly GCA_025698465.1 of Gossypium longicalyx. Lineage (NCBI taxonomy): Eukaryota > Viridiplantae > Streptophyta > Magnoliopsida > Malvales > Malvaceae > Gossypium > Gossypium longicalyx. The sequence goes on along the minus strand of CM047006.1, from coordinate 5,323,128 downwards.
ATCGTTTTGATTAATAGCCCTAAGTTACTCAATTTCAAAATTGATAGAATTTAAATCGCTTCAATACTCAATATTAAAATTGAAAGGGATTGACGAGTTACTTTTATCTCAAAAATTTTACTAAGGAAAGATGGAAGAATAAATCACAACTATGTAATTGACTCTCACACCTTTAACCGGAACAAATCATTACCAACTCATACAATACAAACAATTTAAATTGTTCTTCTAATTCAAATCCATCACATAAATTTTTAGAATCAACCTCCAATATCACTAAACCAAGAGTTAGAGTTTTGCAATATGTTGAGGGGATAAATATCAAAACTATACATAAATTTTGATTCAATGTGTAATGTGAACTTTGATTTTGTACGATTTCATACATGAAATTTTGATTTGATTCAGTTTTCACAAATTACTAATAACATTATCGAATTAGCATCATTTTTATTGGTATATTGCATACAAACAATTATATTAATCCAATATAAAAATATATGTATGTATTCATTTATTTAAATGTATACAATTGAATCAAAATCAAAGTTTTATGTATACATATAAATCACAATTCAAATTTCATATGTATAACTACACCAAATTAAAGCTCATATATCAAATTGTACATATTTAAAGGATTAAGTAGGAGTACATTTACCCTTCAAAATCCAGTATCGAGTTGTGGCTTTTTCACACGTGTTGATGTCATAATTGGTTGGTTGTTAGATAATGGAAATGGACCATTAAGCCATATCTGGAACTTATTTGTTGTTTAAAGTCAAGCCTTAAGTAGTGGATAAAATTCAGGACCTGAGATGAAAATCGAAAAGTGGTTTGTGTTTTTTGACAATATTTGTCAAACAAACAGGTAAAAGGTACATTTTTTCTCGCCTTTTTCTCCCCCATCAATTAAGGGGTGCTAAAGTGATTGCATTTACATCAAAGCATAGACTAGTGCACACCCCATTGTTCATTTTCATTTAGCTCACAAGTCATACCAAAGAATAGGTGCCCCCACTTTAGTAGGTTATTCCGGATTTCCAAAGCAAAAATGCTCCCCACCTTACCCAACAAAACATCCCCAATGATCGGCCCACTACATGGCAGATGCAAGGGCGACCAGAGATGGTTACATTTACCTTGTCTGAATTTTGCCTTGCATTGTCTTCTTTCATTGATTTCACGTGTCTTGTCAAAGAAGCCGATAGTATCTTTGCACTTCCTTTGTGTGTTATACTAATAAACGTGCAGTGTTTGAGAAGTTACCCTAAAATGCGAACTGTAAGAGTGGGTTTGCAGTGTTCTAATCATAGATATTCACATTCTAAAGTGATAATGGGGTATATAAATTTAAGTCTATGCAAAAACTACATTTGCATACAAAAACTTGGGAGATTACCACCTCTTTTGCTTTTCCTTGTTTGGAGCTATATATTACAGTATGTTGTCAACCTATACAAAAAAAAACCCAACCGAAATTCATCTTTTAGCATTCTAAGTTCGAAAAGGTCAAGGGATAAAAGAGCAACGATCAAACCCAATTCACAGACTTCAGTGTTTGGCATGCAAAATATGTTGATCCCGGTCCTGGGGATCTCTTGCAGAAGGAGTAGACTTTTATAGTTCTAGTAATTAACAACCATTGCTAAGGATGGACATGATGTGAGCGTGCTGAGCTACTACTAGTGCTAGCCTGTTGCCCAAAACTTAAAGTAGGATGAAGCAGTTCGGCCTGCGGAAATGACCCATTGGGTGGCACATCCAGTAGCAAATCTTGGTTGGAACTTTCATTGACAAAATGGAGAGAATCCAGCAGAAGAGTGCTACCATCAGGAGGCAAGGCGAATAGGCTTCTCGGACTAAAGCAAGAACCATCATTGTCTATGACTTCTTTGTTTTCGCAAGTAGCCTTCATGACCACCCTTTTGGGGCACTTTATGGTCCTTGCTTCTGAAAAAGAAAAACAAGTTAACAATCACAACAGCTCACATGATTAACAATGGATTTATTTCATGCAGGTAATAACATCCAAGAAAAGATTCAGACCTGGAAAATTTTGACTTTGGCTGTCACGTGATCTCTTCATAATCACTAAATTGTTCAATGTAGTGGCGGTTGGTCCTCTAGCAACCACAGGCGCTCCAATACTATCTTGACATCTCTGCAGCAGAGAAACGAGAATATACTCAGGCATCCAGTGAGCAAAAAAAATTCATTGTCAACAAGTGCATCAACCGATTCGAACCTTAAGTACATGACGGCGTTCCACCCATTGGGATTTAGTCAAATTAAATAATGCAAGTCTTTTCAAAGTCCTACAATCCTCAGCTTTCACCCCTGGGACAGAGATATTAAAAACCCCTTCTGCAAGCAGTTGCTGAAAGTTACATAGGTTCTCCTTGAATTGAGAGCTTTCAAACATGCTTTGGAGGCTGCAGGTGCAAGGATAGCTATCAGAGATCCCACATCATGTTTCAACTAGTGGCCGTCTCATTAGAAAAACAATAACATCACTGGTTTTTCCCCTTTTTCTTTTCCTCAATTATCTAATCTCAACAATATATGCTTCGGATACTATTGAATAGAAAAACAAGCTTATCATTAGTGATTGCATTCCATTATACACAAACCATGAACTGCAAAGGTATTACTCCCCATGTTGATAAAAAAGAAACAAATACCTATCAGGAAGTTTGGCAATGTCGAGCGGAGGTAGGTACTGCAACAACTGCTGCTGCTCTTCATTTGTTAAATGTTTCACAAACTCCTCAAAGTTGAGGATATCCTGCTCCACACGAAATATTGTCACATAAGGAAGAACAAACATATGCACTCGGATGTGAATTTTTCATGGCAATTCAACCTTTTGCTTCAGATGGAGGAATCATGGGGTTGATTGTGAAACATCCGGAGTTTGCATACAAAATTAGGGGTTCCTAGTGCTCAATTGAGACATAAATATATATATGGCACCTCTAAAATTGAGTTATAAAGCTGTTTCCAAGAAAAACGAAACAGGGGAACTTACATTTAAATCTATGTTACACAGTGGTGACTTCTGACTTTCCAGCATTAGTGATTTTTCACTTTGAGCCTTGTCCCTGTCAAAAGCCAAAAAGAAAAAGGAAATATTCATTAAAATGAAGGCACTATTATCCAATTTCTCCCATTCTAGAGAAGCTACAAGCTTATCTTATGGCCCATGGCTCATGAGCCAGGAAGAAACCATATACTAAAAAGTCTTCCTGGAAACTGCAGATTCAACAAAATTACTACTTTGGAGATTTCGAGCTTAATTCCACATGGAGTGTGGTTGTAGGATACATGCCATCTTTACTCCCACAAATTTTATCTTGATCTTTCCGAGTGTTAATGGTAAAATTTTATAATATCAGAGTTGAAAAACCACACTGTCTACACCGATACTAGTTTCATACTAGCAGATTATGTTACAATTTGTAAAACTTCAAGCTTAATTCCACATGTAGTATGGTTGTAGGATACATGCCATCTTTACTCCCACAAATTTTATCTTGATCTTTCCAAGTGTTAATGGTAAAATTTTATAATATCAGAGTTGAAAAACCACACTGTCTACACCGATACTAGTTTCATACTAGCAGATTATGTTACAATTTGTAAAACTTCAAGCTTAATTCCACATGTAGTGTGGTTGTAGGATACACGCCATCTTTACTCCCACAAATTTTATCTTGATCTTTCCAAGTGTTAATGGTAAAATTTTATAATATCAGAGTTGAAAAACCACTGTCTACACCGAAACTAGTTTCATACTAGCAGGTTATGTTACAATTTGTAAAACATTATACTCAAATATTTACCTCTTAAGTTGCTCGTGCTGCATTCCTTGTTCAGCCGGGTTCTTAGCCTTCTCAATTGCATGTCCTAAAGATTTCATGGCCTTGCTATCGCTATATACAGGGAAGGTTGAAGAATGTGAATAAGCCTCATTTGTTGAATATTGTTTGTTTTCAACTGAAAGTGAGCTAGCTTCAGATTCCTCATCTCGAGCTATTGAACTTGGATGTCTAATTAGAACACTTCCATGTCCAATCTCAACAGAAACCATGGGTGTTTCACTCTCAAGAAGTAAGTCCTCCTCAGAAGATCCAGAGAAATATGAAGACTGTTGTTCATGTAAAATAGTATATAAATCTTTCGTAAGTTTCTCAAGAGGAGATTGCTTTGGACGATTTACGAAGGTTCTTTTCTTAGAAGGTACCATTGACTCCCACACATTAGATTGAGCAGGTCCTGGACAAAAATGGAGAAGACAATTTAAATGAGTACTTCAGGTCATTTTAAAAGTACAAACATGCAATGAAGCCACTGATATCAGCCAAGATCAAGTCGGCAATTTAAGATATAATGATTATATTTCTAGGAAGATAAACAACCATTTTCTTTTCAGCCACAAATAGCACTCATGAATCTCTACCAAGTTCACGAGATGGACTAAGATACTCCGAAGAATCTAGTATATGATCCAATAGGTCTCTTTCATTTCGTGACAAAAATATGCAATTCACTCTCATGCAGTCAAAAGAGCTACGAGGAATGTTGACGGCATTGTGTCCAACCTGTCAAGTCACTAGCATCTGCACTGCCAAACTGCGCACAGCTTTCAGAATTAGATATTGCTGATCCAGAACTTGATCTATTAGTACTATCTTCATCCACAAACTTACGGAAACCCAGGTTGTAATCAGGGGCAACAACTGCTGTTCCATGATTTGCTTTACTTTTCAGCAGTTTGATTTCTTTGTTCTTTTTTATAGATATGTTCTTCACTCTGGAAGTTCTACGATCCTCATAATCATCAGGTTCAACCCGAGCGTGAAGTGGGGTATAATTTGCAAGGGTCCCTTTAGTCCTCCAACGCGACCCGCATGCATTGCACAATACTGGCTTCTCAGGAGGTCCATTACGCCATAGAGGAGTGCCTATCACAATGCATTGTTGCTAATAAGTATATACTAATTAAAGATAAGGAAATATTAGAACTGTGATAAGATCATGGCAAGAGCCATGAGCCAAATTTTATAGATTAGTATTTTCTTGGCCAAATTCAAAGATAAATGCACCATCAGATAAATCTTTTTCAAATTATGGCTAATACAATAGACATCTTTTGCCTAAAAAGTAATCAGGGTTGATGCTCTTTCCTCTACCAAGGCCAACAAGTGTAATAGAGATTCCATTAACACTTGAACTTGACGCAGATTTAAAACTCACATCAATGACCAGCAAAAGGCTACAAATGAAATAACTTGAGTTGCGGTGATTGGTGCAAACACACAATGGAAGTCATTGAGAATGTTTTAACTGCAATGATACTTACGTGGATGAAGTGTTTAATGGCCTAAGAGGCAAAACAATGAACTTCAAAATAGAATGGAATGTTACCAAGAACAGAAAAAGAATAAAACAATGAGTTAAAATGGATATGAGTGCAACACTTCAAAGTGATTGACATAGAATTCTAGTCCAATGGATGATAATTCTTATCAACAAAGACCAAAAAAAAAATTTTAGAGCAAACATGAGGGTACTTGCTTATTAGCATTGGAATTTAAACAATAGCTTATTTATGAGAAGAGGAAATGAGCAAGAATTCTATCAAGAACTCAATGGCAAGTGCACCTATAAAGGAGTCAACAATGATGTTGCAAGGAAATACATTTCCTTTAATTGAATAGAGGACTGAGGTTTGGCGTGATATGAAGGCTTATAGACATCAACAGAAAGATGGGAAAGCAATACCAATTTAATGTTAAATCTTAAAATTCAACAACATAGACTAGCAGTTCTCCAGTATCCAAAAGAATTCAATCTCACTTTACTTTGTGAGATGTGTTGGAACTTTAAACAAGAGTCAAAGAATACCAACCCCAAGAGATAAAAAGCTGAGAAAATGAATTGAGGTTGAAAAAAACAATTAAATTCAATAACAAACTCAAGTTCTAAGCTTTACATGGATTGGGAAAAAAAAGGACATCTGTTGTTCTAAATCCACATACAAACAGAACAATACAAAGAACAGCATATATTATGAAACTTATTATCTCTGTCCATGTAATCTGGTCCTTTTTCTGCATAATGTTATTCCCATGATGTAATAATTTATCAAAGCACATAAATCATACAGCAAAAGTATTGATTTTAGAAAAAGGTTGAACATTTACATATACCCAAGGACTCCAAATTCTTGTTCATTTTTTTTTCTAAAAACTTTATATCCAAAAAGTTTACTGGAGAAACAAGAACTCACTTGTAACTCCACAGTGATAGCAAGGTCCTTGCTTGCCCATGTCTTTCTCTTTGGCTCAAGGGAAGAAAAATAAATTTAAAAATAACAAAGAGAGAAAAAAAAAAGAAAGAAAATTTTTATTATTGACAAAAACTTTGACCAAAAATTGAAAACCTTTTTGAATATAAATTTGATTGGTTTCTTCAACCCTTATATGACAAATTCAACTGGTATTAAAGATTTTTGTGCAAAAACCCAGAAAACAAGTTTAGTTTGCAGAACAAAGAAAAAGCTTAAAAATGAAAAAACACCCAGAAGAGTTTTTTATATCTATTTTATCAGCCCATAAAACATGAATCAATAAAAGCAATAAAAACAAGCCAAAATATCAAGAAGAAATGAAAATATTTAGAGATGGGTATTTGAGCTGGGAATCTGTACAATCCAATGAAGAAAGAAAGAAATAATTAAAATGACTACTTCAGAGGAATCTAATAAATGGCTGTGAAAAGAAGAAGCTGAAATGGGAAGAAAGATAGAAAGGAAAGAGAAAGGTAGAGAAATAGAAGTGAGCTTTTTTTATGTTTGTATGTATGTATGGATGTATACTAGTCTATATGTACAAGTAAAAATGTTTAGCTTTCTTTTTTCATTTATTTACTTTACTTCATTATATCTACAAATTTATTGATGTTTTTACTTGATTAAAAAATGTATTATTGTGTTGAAAGATTAAAGAAATAGTTTTAAAAAATGAAATTTATTCAAAGAAGGGGGTAAGGTAATGGGATATTATTGCATACTTGCTGCTGACTGTAAACTTTTCAGCTTTGTTGATGTCTATAAATATATATATATAGGTTCCCCAAGAAAATAAATATAGAATTTTAGAAATAAATTATGGTTAAAGAAAAAGAAAAGTCACCATAAGAAGACAACAGTAACATAAAAAAATTTCAAAAAAAAAAAAAGACACTGTTTTTTATGATCAAATTATGATTTCAGTCCCTCTAATATATTTAAATTTAAATTTTAGTTCAGTATTATAATTTGACATAATTTGATCAAATATTTTTATGATATATTTAGTTAGTTTAAATAATTAACACTATTAATCATTCTTACTAAAATATTTATGTATATATTTTAATCACATCAATATGATAAATTCAAATAAATATTCTTAAGAAAAATATATATCAACATTTTAACCATGTAAATTATTTAAATTAATTAATCACACCATTCATGTCCTATTACTTAGACCAACCCCCTAGACTATTCATGTCTCGTTACATTATTTAAAGGAATACATCTACTTTTCTATCGTAGTTGACTATAATACTCGTAAGAAGTCTCGGACATTTGTATTCATTAATAATCGCCTAAATACCTCTTGGTATTACACCATCAAAAATAGTTGTTTATATATATATATATATATAACAATGTAAAATTTGTTTTTTTATTAGGTATTTTTATAACAATATCAAAATTATTTATTTTGTTAGGTCCTTTCTTAAAAAGAATGAACCTAATCTCCACCGCCCAGCGTGGAAATCACTGTCAAAAATTCATTTTAAGCCGCATGATTTAATTAAAAAAGAAGAATTGATGGAATTCGGTCCCACTTAATGAAAATTGTATATACATATTTGCTTTAGCTTAATGTTTTAGTTAGATCTAATGAGTCATGGAGGAGCTGTGACTCTTCCAAAAAAGCAAAAGTCCAAATACAAACTCCGTGAAAAATAGAAAATAAATAAACTTGAAAATTTTCTGAAATCATTTTGATTTATAAATATAGGATTTTTTTTATTTTTTTATTTTTTCGTTTTAAAGAATGAGACAATTATTTGAAAAATCAAGGTGAGCAAGTTAGAGGGGCAAGTCTAAGCCATTAGATAGGATGTGTTTGTTTTCGGTCAAAAAGACTATGACACCAAACCAACCGATAATGAAATCATGATTCCAAATCCAACGGCTGAACTTCTTCAATTTTTAAGAAACTTTTCAGAAATCCTTTTATTTACTAAAAATAAATTAAATTGAGTAATAAATACGTTAAAATATATCTAAAGTTAGTAAACGTCTACTAAAAGGTTATATATAATTAATAATTTTTAATCAATCTTGTAAAAATAATTCCTGAAATAAAAAAAAAGTAATATGGATAAATATTAAAATTATATATAACTTTAATTCAATATACAATATCATACATGAAATTTTAATTTGACTCTATTTTCATAAATCACTAACAATAATACAATATTATCTAATTAATATTATTTAATTAATATATTACATATATAAATAATTATTTTAATCATATATGAAAATAAATGTATATACTCGTTTCTTTAATTGTATATAATTGAATTAAAATTAAATTTTCATATATACATATAAATTATAATTCAAAATATTATATATATAATTACGTTAAATTAAAATTAATGCAATAAAATTTGATGTATAAATATATTTATTTAAATGTATAGTGTATGGTATAGTTTGGGTCATGGGTGGGTCCAAGAATTCGTAACTGCTCGGCCTTGATCCACCAGTTCTTCTCTTTTTTTCTTTTCCTCCTTTTATGCCTTTTAGGCTAATATGCAGCATAACTACCCGTGCTTTATCATTTTTAAATTTTGAAGGTTAATTACAACAAACCTTTTGAAATTATTACTATTATTATTATTATTTGGAATTAATTATTAAATCCAAAATAAATTAACTGAGTTTTTTAACTACTAATAAATTTTTTTATCAGTCTAACAGTTAATTTAGGTGTTGAATATCACTTTGGATATGATATGGTACATATTTAAATTTTATGAGTCAAATATAAACATGTTTATTCCTACTGCATAGATAACATGCATTTAAAATGTAAAATAAAAAAATATATAATAAATTTTAAAATAATTTTTTAACACGTTAAATTTAAGTTGTTTATGTAATAAATATACATAATTTTTCATTTTCGATGAATATGTTTTTCTATTTTAGGTACGCTGGTGAATTTAAACATAAATAAATAAAATTTTAGGTATTTAAAGTTGGTTTTATTTTGAGGTGAAGTTGGATTCAACATTTCAACCATAAATTCAGTAACAATAAATTCAGTCAAAACAATCCATCAAAATTTTAATCAAGAAAAAGTTTAGTAGGCTTGTAGATTTATTTTTTTAAAATTAAATTCAATACTATAAAAAGAAATTAATTATCAGTGAATTTTTTTAAATTCTACAAATTAGTTGAAAGTGTAAGAAACGTCATATTTATTTATATAATTTTTACTTCACAATATTATATTTATATTGTTTATGTAATTTACAAATTAAAATAACTAAATAATTAATTTACAATTTAATCTGAATATCACAAATGGATGGGTTAAATAAATAAAAGTTAAGTAATAATTTATCATCTTTTTTATAAATATTTTTAGTATTTACTATATACTCTATGTTGTTTTCTAATACAATCTATATATTATATAACTATTTATTTATCATCTATAATATATATAAAAGTATGAGTTTAAAAAAATTTTAAACTGAGGAGAATATCTTTTATTTTTCATCATATTACTAAATTCATATTAAAAAATAATTATAATATTTAATTTAGAATTATTAGTTTAAAAGTTAAAACAAAATAGAGATTGTGGTGATTATGTATTTAAAAATAACTATAATTTAATAGAAATTATGATAATATATATTTTAAAATAATTAAAATTAAAATTATTAATTTTAAAAATTGTGTTAATTTTAAGATAGAATTATAACTTAAATAGTAAAATTATAACTTAAATAGAACTCTAAGCATAAAATATAAAGAAAACAGGTTGTGATAATTATAATTATAGTTTACTATTATTATTAAAAGTTTTGATATAAATAAAAGTTGTGCTAATTTTATTGATGCAAAATAATTATTATTCAAATAAAATTCTAAGCATATTAATTATTACTTAAATAATATTAGAGTTAGTTATTTTAATGAAAAAATATTTGATACACTATAAGTGGAGATTTTTAGACTCCACAAGCATATTGAGGATTTGATAAAGTGTATTATATGGTGTAGTAAAAAAAAATTATTATATTAATAAATGTGACACTTGTCACACTCTTAACACGTTTGTAGAGTCTAGAAAACTTCAGTGACGGTGTATCAAATAACAACCTATGTTAATTAATTAGTTATTATTTTAAATAGTGTTACTTTGCATTGATTATATAAAGTAAAACTATATTGTATGTTGAATATGTTAAAAATGTTTTAATTATTATTTTAAAATTTTCTATTATAATCTTTGAATTGATAAGTTAATATATTGTAATTATATTTAATAATTTAAAAAATAAGTATTATTTTACACCAACTATTACAATTACAAGCATAATATTTTAAAAAATAATTAAATATTAAACTCGCAAAATCATATACACATGACACATGTGAGTAGTGACATTAAAAGTTAGTGTATATATAAACACGAGTTCGGAGAAACTTTTGAACCAAAAAGAATACTCTTTATTGTTTAATAATAGAGTTTTTATTCGTTTGAACTATATTTTTGAGTTAAAGTTGGATTCACTGTATTAAGAATAAATAATAATAATTAACTAGTTTTCTTTACCAATGTGGTGCATGGGTTAAATGTATGTATTAATTAAATTATATTAAATTATTTCTTTAAATTTTCGTATAATTTGTAATGTTTCACTAATAATATAGCTAATCCCTACAGGTAAACAATCTTTTTTTTTTTTTTTTTTTTTTGCAGGATCTCTATATGAGTGAATGGAGCTTAATCTACGGAATCAGCAAGCCGTGAACCTAGTGGGAGGACTCAATTGGACTTGTCTGTTCAGGATTATCATTTGGCGGATTTGGAAGAATCGGAACCTATGCATATTTCAAGGTATTTTTTGGAGTACTGATGAGGCTATCAAAGCCTCTTTATGTTGGGCAAAGTAGTATGTTTCGGTGTTAAGCTTGCATGCCACTAAATTTTCAAGATTAGCTTTCATTCATGTTTCTTCGGATGGTTGGGTTTATTTAAACACAGATGGTTCGATTAAATCTGTGGATATGTTTGTTGCAGCTGGAGTGCTTCTACGAGACCATAATGGGAATTAGATTGTTGGTTTTACAAGATATTTAGGCAATTGTAAAGTTATTGATTCAAGAGTTAAGGGGCATCTTAGATGGGTTGAAAATTGCTCTTGATCATGACTTTCAGAAAGTTATCATTCGGACAGACAATCTTTAAGGTGTTAACCTCATTCGTGAAGGTTTTGATTCTACTGTGGTTTGGAGAATACTTTTGTTTTTGAAGCTTCTTAGCCACTGAAATCTTCAACATATTCCCAGATAAGAGAATAGAATTGCAAACAGGATAGTCAAGCTTAGGCGAGACAGAGAATCGAGATTGCGGTTGGTTGATAAGAATTATGTGATGAATTTTCTTAATATTTGATACTTGAATTGTAATTTCTTTTTCACCAAAAAAAATATAGTTGCACAATTAAAGCATAATAATATGTAAGTTTATCTTAAAAATATTATAATTGATATAAGGCTAAATTAAATATTATAATAGTATATTGTGTGAAATTCTAATTTTTATATAGTTTCTAACTTAATTTTAATTATTAATTAATTAATGTAGATTGTTAATTAAATTTAAAAATTGTGACCATTAAATAATTTTTTGTAACATTATTTATATTTGTAAATATCTATTTCACTTTTAATTGTGTATTTAATTTGTAAAAACAGTGATAAAGTTAAAAGGAATTTTTAAAACTATTTTAAAGTTTACTTATGAAAAATTGTAAATTCAACTCTCAAATATAAAAAATTTGGAATTACAAAATGTCATTAAAAATCATATAAAATGCGGAAGGGTTTATATTGCAATTTTCCGCTTTACAAATGTTTTTATTTTCTTTCCACGTGTCAAATTTTTATAGTGTGAGCACATTAAAAACTTAAGAACCTCGTAATATAGAACATATGTATGATTAGTAATAATAAATAAAATCATATCAATAATATTTTTTATTTCTCTGTATAATAGAGTTTTTATTTGTTTGAATTACACAATTGAGTAGATTAATTATTACTAAAATATGTTATTTTAAATTAATTATTGTTAAATTAGTGTTGTACTATATACTTATTAAAATTAATATTTAACATTATAATTATAAATAATATTTAAGCATTTAAGCATTTCCAAATAATAGCATTTAAATAACATCATCCATGCGTATAAAATAATGTTTAAAGGATGAAAGTGGAACATTTCAAAACCATTTTTATAATGGATGGTAGGATGGGGATGGATTGTAGTTTTCTAATTTGTTTTTAATTTATTGCATATTATATTCTTAATAATACAATTATATGATTTAATTTCAATAGATGTCTCACATATGAAAATAAATTATTATAAAATTATATAAATATTATGATAATTTTATCCTAAATAAATAAGTCGATTTTAAACAAGATTGATAAAATTTAATTTGGTTATATTTAATATAATTTGAATTTACTTTTTAATTAATAACATTGTTATTTGATTCTAAACTATAAATATATTTAAAATAAAAATTTCTAAATAATAGTTTTTAATATTAAAACGAAAAAAACGAAATTAATATTTTAACATTAAATTTAAATTAATAGATAATTCGATAAATTTAATAAATTAAAACCACATTTAGTTTATTTATTATTAATATACACATAAAAATTAAATCAAACTCTAACCTCAATTATTTATATTATGATTTGATTTTTTGAATATTATATATTAAAATAATGATTATTTATACTAATTATATGAAATAAAAATATTTTATTAAATAATAAAAACATAAACACGTATATTTACATGCACCACACGTGGTGTCGAAAACTAATACTTCTTTAAATGTATGGGTTTTTTTTTTAACAAAGCCATACATATTATTGTTAAGGGAAGTCACATAATTTATATTAATTAATTTTATTACAAAATGATAATTAATTTCTATCAACTAAAAAACAAATAGCGGTAGTAGTCATATTTTATTATTACATTTTTAATTAATTAATTAATTTTTAATACAAAAATATTAAATATATATATTAATATAAAAACAAACAGGTATAATTTGATAAATTTAAAATAAAAATAAATCCAAACTCTATTTTTTTTTCTTTGAAGGTCAAACATATATAACCTTACTTTTTTACTTTCACACTTTTTTAAATAAATATGATGAAATATTATTAATATATAAAAATTAGTATTTTCTAAATAATATTTTAAGTGAGTCTCATTTTTTAAATATTGTTTTCTTGCCATTAATGATAAAATAACAAATAACTTTAAACATCATGCATTAAATTCTAATTCACTAAATTTTAATGTTTTTTTTTTAAATTAGATTGGTGGTCGAACCAATTAGATCACCGGTCCAATTAAAAATAATTAATTTAAAAAAAATTTAAAAATATTGGTTCAATTAGTTTTTTAACCGGTTCAACTAGTTTTCGATCTAATCGGTTCAAAACTCCTTTTTGGACCGATCCATCAACTAATTTCTAGTCTAACTAGTAGGTTTGATTCGATTCAAACAACATTGCTAAAATTTCAACACAATCAAAAAATAATATAATTGCACGCAACAATCATATATAATAATAATGTTAAAAAAAAAATCTTTCAAACATAAAATAGTCTAGAATACGATTTAAATTTTAATAATATTCTCACAAAATTTATACATATAATATATTAGAAATATTACAAAGATATTATATTTCAAGTAATTCCTATAAACAATAAAGCGGTGTGAAGAAAATTAGTTAAACATATATATATATATATTCACTTACATCACATTTGATATAGATATAGAATAGGATTTATGAAGTGTTACACAAATGGCAACAACATTTTAACCCAATGATAACAACATTATATTAGTGAAATAAAAAAAAAAAAAAACTTAAAATCTCATTTCTTTCCCGATTATAAAAAGAAAAAGTGATAGATAGACAGTACTAAAAGAGCTCATAAATTATATAGCAATATCATAAAATGAAGAAAGGCGCATGATTGGAGCCATGTGACACACAAGAAGCCATGAGGTATTAATTTAATTTTTGATGTAAAAGGTCAAAACAGAAGGCGTCTTTATAATGGCAGAGAGACCTAATCTGCGGGGTAACCAATAAAAGGAATTTTTTGCCTTTTTACAAATCCAAAGCAATGGTAAATTGCCATTAATCGGGTTTCTTTATTTTATTTTATTTTATTTTATTTTTACTGAAATCACCATATAATCCCTTTCACCAACAACTCCACTGTTTAAAGTGCTAATAATAATAATAATAATAATATGGTGGTACAACATCAAATAAGTCTTACAACGTGTTGTCATTAGCACTACAAAAGTAAGGTTTAATCAGATAAACCCTTTCCCATCACTATCCCCATCATACAAATATATTTGTTTTTATGTATGTTTTCAGATTCTAAATCTAAAGTTGTTAAATATCATAAAAATACAACTTCTTTGGTTTTTAGAGATTTTTTTTTTCTTTAAAATTATTTTGTTTTGTTTTTTAACCTCAAATTGGCATTTATAGATGCAAGTTAAGAATAATATTTGCATAATAATATATAAGACCAAAAAATGAGACATTGGTGGAGGGCAGACCAGTTGGTGGGATCTTTAATGAGTTGTTCTTAGCTAAATTATTCGAGAAACAAAGTCCATTATAGACTACTTGGCTTTCGGTCTTATTTTCCTCCTTTTGTTTATATATATAGGTCTAATTCTGAATTTAATCCTCTACCATGATCAAATTCAGGATTTAATCCTCATACTTTAGTGTGACATAATTTGATTCTTTATTTTTATAATGTCATTAATTTATTAAATTAACTCATTATAGTAACATGATTTTTAAGAAAAAAAATTAATACCATCATTTTAACCAGACTTAGTTAATTGTTTGGACTAACCAATGATATTATAAAAGAAATTATTAAATTAAAATATATAAACTATATCTTAAATTTGAAGATAATATAAAGGGATGAAAACTATAATTTACCCATACATATCGAATATGATATCTTCGTTTTTTTTGCATCATAAATGTACAAATGGACTAGAATTTTGGTAATGGAAACATGGGGATTGTCTCCCATTTTTGTACTATTTTTATTATTATTTTATATTCGTAAATAGAGTAAAAATTATGTTTTAGATTTAAACTAATTTGTATTCTCCATAAATTTATAGTGTATATAATTTAAATTTTAAATTAATTATAATGTGAAATTAGTATTTAGCATATAATATTATTATAGTTTTATCAAAATCAAATTTACTATTTCATATAAAAATAAAACAAACAATAAGTAACAATTTAGTAACATTTTAAGAATATTTTTATATAAAAATAAAAATGTTTTTACATTAATAACATTACGTAATATAAAGTTAATTGTGAAAGTTATGCATATTTACTAAATAATTAAATATTACACTCTATAGAAATTTTAAAATTTATGGAAAATATTATTCATTTATATTTGGGAAATAAATTAGACAAATGTGTATACATATTTTTAGGGAAAATGTTCATTTTATAATAGTTTAATGCATTGAAGGTATAAGGTTTTCAAAATTAAAATGAATTGAATGTAAAAAAAATATTTTTATTTAAAAATAATTATATTTTAGAATATTAAGTTTTAATAAAACTGCTTTAATATATTTAAATTTCATACACTTTTAATTCAAATATTATAAAATTTTGTATTAGTTTTAAAATAATTGTAAAAATTAAATGAAATTTAGAAACAATAATAATTAATAAGATTAAATTGTGAGATATGCGAAATATAAAGAATTAATAGTGTAAATTAAAAAGGTTGATGAATACATTATATTAAATGATTTTGGGGAATAACATTGGTAATGTATATAATAGTTAATGTGGCTTAAAAATGCACTTTGTTAGAGATTTTACTTTAATTAATTAAATATTGATAGTATATGGTTATTAAAATTGAAATGAATATTTAGAAAATATTCTTAATTATGTGTAATCCTTTTCATAGAATTGTAATTAAAATATAGAATTTTTTTGTTTAGGCCTTAGGTGATTTGCTTTTAATAATAAAGATTAAAGTCGACAAAAAAAAATACCAACTTTGTTTGCCATTACAATGTAACAATCATGTATCAATCTCTTGATAATGATATTGTGGAGTGTGTCTTGCATTTCGGATGAAATAGAGCCGATGTCGGGATAAGGAAAAGCCGACCCGATGACACGACACACCATGTCCCAACGAGAAGAATCTGTCATCCCGACGACGCGATGCATGGTGTCCTAACGAGCCGAATGTGACATCACAACATGGCGATGTGTTCCCCACTTAACTGAGTTTCTTCGCCCAATTAAACTCTGATTAATCTAGGAATATTTTAGTCATATTAGGACTTTAATATTAGCCTATTTAAAGAGTCATTGTAGCTCTGTTTAGAGAGTTGACAGAATATCTCTTCGTTTATTTTCTCATTAAGTGAAGCTTCATTTGCATGTGGTTTTTATCTTATTCGGATGAGTTTTTCACGTAAATATTTGTGTGTTTGTTTTTCTCTATTTATTTGTTTGTTGTTTATACGGGTCGATCCCTAACAAATTAGTATCAGAGCCTGGTCCAGCTTTCACAGATCTACTTGTTCGGTGATACAATAACGAATTTGGATATCAAGAAGTTTGACATGGAAACAAATTTCAGTTTCTGGCAGTTTCGGATAATTATGGAGGTAGCTAATGTGGCCGAGAACAAGGGTGATGATTTATTGTTCTCCACATGTAATCTGGTTGAAGGTGGAGTCTTTAAGTGTCCAAGTTCGAGCACAATTTAGACTTGGTTGACATTTTGCAAAATTCGAGTTAGGCTCGTGACGAGGCATGGAAAAAGAGGCGTGACAAATACGAGTCAAAGTGGAGATTTGTGGGGTGTGCCTCGCATTTATCGAACGTTTTGTAGGCACTTATTGAAGACAGATGTGTGACATCACGACAAGGATCTATGTAACGTTGCAACGACGCAATGAGCAAGGGATGATCGTCACGACAATATCTCACCTAATGTAGTTGTGTTTTAGATTCCAAGCTAGATTTATTTTCCCAGTTGGACTTTGATTACTTTAGGATTATTTTAGTCGTTTTAGCCATTAGTATTTGGCCTATTTAAAGATCCTTTGTAACCTTGATTTAGACATGCCAATCAGCAATGACTTTTTTTGATGAAGGCGACGTGTTCCCCACTTAACCGGATTTTTTCTTCCAATTAAACTATGTTATCTTTTCCTAATTAAAATCTAATTAGTCTAGGAATATTTTAGTTATTTTAGGACTTTAATATTAGCCTATTTAGAGGTCTTTGTAATCCTATTTAGAGAGTTGATAGAATATCTCTTACGTGAGATTTGATGAGGAGTTTCGGGGAGAGTTTTTGAGAGAGTTTTGTATTCAAGTTTTGGGTAATGTATGTTTGGTACATTTAGGTTTATTTTCTCCATATTATACTATCGTTTGTTTACTCATTTAGTGAAAAGTCGAAGCCTACTTTATCTATGGTTTATCCCTTTTTTAGGGTTTTTCACGTAAAATATTTATGTGTTTGATCTTCTTTATTTTACTTGTTCGTTGCTTACATAGGTCGATCCCAACAATTACCATGATTTGAGTATTTTATAGGAATTCTAGGTATTGTAATATTTTCATATATAAATTGACATTTAAAAAATTATCTTTGTGCAGCCATAATTAACGTATAATTGCATAAATTCCTCTTTGTGATAAAATTTAAAATACTTGTATTGGAAAGATACATGGGTAACGTAAATAATATGCAATTTGACATTAGATTGTTTTTTTATTTTTTATTTATTTTTTATTTATTTATGGAATATTTTCTCAGTTGGCTGCTTATAATGATTAGGGTATAACGAATGTTTTTAGAATCAAATACACGAAGAATTATTAGGCTGTCAAATGGTAATAATCTAACTATCACATATAGGATTAATTTTCTAAAATATTTCTTTAAATTACTTTGTGCACTTTGTTTAAATTGTAAAATATATAAAGAAGTTTTTATTTGATTTTACGAATTGTTAATTTGATAACTAATATCAATTAATAACCCAAATAATTTAAATTAAAATTAACTAATCAAATTGATGAATCTCGAAATTTGGGGTTTAAAATTTAAGACGTCCAAATTTGCCAATTATGCTAAGTCTACATTAACTATTAAATACTTAAATAAATATTAATGTAAGCTGTTGTTTATAATAAAAAAGAAAAGCGAAGAAATGTTTGGCAAAAAGCAAAAATACCCAAATCCAAAAGATTGAGATAATGAGGCACTGTGAGTGGTGAGTATTGGAGCAGCAAAATGGCAATAACAGCGGCATACTGGTTCATGCCACTCCCACACCTACCCACCAACCATTGCTCTCTTAAACCTGAATTACAAACTTATTTTATTTTATATCAAGAGGATGCTTTTTTCGTTATGTTGCACCCTCTCTAAAATAAAAAATAAAAAATAAATACGAAGGCAAACATAGTAAAATATGAAATTAAATTCTAAATTACAACTATTAATATTTTTCGTTAATTAATTTTTTTTATAAAATCAAAGAAACAGAAATAATTCATTATGGTTTTTTTTTTATTTTATTTTAAATATTCCACTAGGATTTGATTGTGATTTTATTAATGACCTAAAACAGTGATGGGTAAATGGAAAAAAATGAAGAAACATTGAATTACGTAGGAAATTGACTTTTTGGCACTTCATGAAAGGATCTCTTACTAATTTAAAACCATATACAATTAAATTATGATGTCATATATGAGTATGGTTGAATTTGAATGTCATTTCATTTGCCCACCGTCTACCCAACCATAGTTTTAGTTTTATTTCTACTTAAGAAGTTTTTTGAAATTCGTCTTAAAATATACATTCACCTTTGGCTTAATTGGATATTGAAAATAAAACTAGATTCCCTTTGTATTTGCACTTTAATATCAACAGGCTGATGATGCAAGTAAATATCTATGGGCTATGCTCAAATTCCCATTTAAAGAATGGCCTTCTTTTTCATCAATAACGGTATATCTAAACCCAGGACATTGGTTTTATGCCCAAGTTACATGTTCAGGACAAGGGAAAAATTGCAGAAATTTAAGGGCGGCGTGGATGTGGCAGCACCAACATACAGTATGCAGTCAAAAGTGGGAATGGACAAGAGTTGAAGCAAGGGAGCAGAGACAAAACCTTGTTCCATTTGGCAATAAGATAGCCTTCATCCAACCAGAAGTCGTACAATCCCTTTTAATGTGCAATCTTCCTATAGTTAAAGATTAAGATAATAAAAATAAGAAATTGCATAATCAAAGTAGAAAGAATACATAGACGATGCATTAATTAACAATTTTGTTTAAAAATTTGTATTTTGATCAAGAATTTAAGTAAATAACTATATTTTTAGTAGTTGTTATAAAATATTATATTTACAGAAATATTTTGTTATGTATTATATAAAGAGATTTTGAACTAATGATACGGCATATTAGCCCAGTTGAATTGTCACATCCGTCAACGGGATTAGTGTACCATGTTATCAATTCAAAATCCCTATATATAATACATAACAAAATATGCTCTTAAATGACAATAAATCTCGCTAAATAACCATATTCTATAATTACTATCAAAATTATCATCTATTTGCATAAATTCATAATGAAAATATAAATTTCTAATCAAATATTCAAAATTCTATTGGAAATCCAACTTTGTAAAAATTCTTATTAAACTCTAAAAACCTGTAAAATTTATAAATGCAAAAAAAAAAAAAAAAACAATTTTATGATTTTTAATAATTTTTGTATGATTGTTCACCATATCTATTTATATAACAACATTTCATATGGATAACAAACCTATAATATATATCAATAAATCTATTTATATAACAATATCTTTATTGGTCGTACACACAAAATAACTTATAATAGGCTGATTCTCCTAAATAAAGTGGACCGAGTCTGCTCTACTCTAATAAAGTTCTCAATTTTTTAATGCGACAGCAATTCAATCAATTAAATTATTAAAAATATATTTTAAACAATTAATTATACAAAATTAATATCAAATATTGAATTCATATAAAATGATTTTAAATTCTTTAACTTTTAACTATTTATTTATTTTGAATTTTTTATTAAATCGTAGTTTAAATTATTTAATTTTTTAAAAGCTAAAATTTTATTTAAAAAAATATAAATATCCTTATGATAAATTCTTTTCCATTCTTTCATTTTAAATATTTTTCAGTTCTAAAAAATCTTTTTGTTTTACCGGATTTTATCCGGGTTTTTTTTAGGAATAATATGAAAAAAAATATTATTTACCTTTATAACATGAATTTGTATCAAGGGTGACAACTGCCGATTTGAAATGAAATCATTTTGAAAACCTAAATCTCGAGCTGTAATTGCGAATTGAGAAATTATGAAACATTTTATTCAATTAAATTAATTTTAAAAATGATGAAAAGATAAAGTGGGACCGCCAATTTTTTTCACTACTTCATCTCAACCTCTAAATTTTATTTACCATAATTTTAAAAAAGTGAAATTTTAAAGTTGAGATAAATAGGAAAAAAAAGAAGGTGAAGGATCCCACTATATTTTCGTCATTTTTAAAAACAATTTAATTGAATAAAATATTTTACAACTCCCTGATATAAATCCATATTATTCATGTAAATAATAAAAAATGTATTTAAGTAAATAATTTTTTCTTTCATATTATTATTGAAAAAAAAGCAATTTTATCTTCTTTTTTTGTTAACTACTAAAGTATCTTTTGTGAAACAATAATGTTATTGAAGCATGGTGAGTGTTTTTAAGTAAAATATTGAGTTAGAATTTTGTATAAAAAAAGCAATATAATTATCCCCTGTACTTATCAGCTAACTTGGATTGCAAGTCTGCACCAGATCGTGAAATAAACTGGAAGTAATTTAAGATCAGTGTGTCGTGTAATTGTGTCCAAATCTCACTACAACATCTCATAATCATACTAATTCCCAAACACAATATGTAATGGAAACTATCTAGTATCCATGCAATTAAATCATTGGTACAATCAAGCTAATAATAACAACTCTCTGTTGTATGACTATGACAAAACTCAGCCTTTAGACAGGTTTCGAAATTTCGCACTAACAGCCTTCGTTTATTCAAAACTCCTCTCTCTCAATACCAACATAAAATATAAGTGTTCATAAGGGTCAATTTTGATGATTATCTCATTTGAGCATCTTGACTGCGGCTAGAAGTAGTAGCATCCTGGCTACCTTGGTTTGCGTCTGGTTGATGCGTGTTTGCGATTTTCTCAGCTTCCATTTTCTCAAGCAAGGCTTGTCTCTGCATTGTTGCCATCATCTCTTTCATTGTCTTCTCTTCTCCATCAAGCTGGATTTTCATTATTGTCTCCACTTCCTTGTCTATTGGTTTGAAGTACTCTTCAATGGCAGCTTCCTGAAGTAAACAACAATTTTTGCTATGAACAACGAAAATCATTCTGAAACAGGAAGGGGAAAGATGCCTTAGAATTCAGAAACTAATGGTAGAAGGACTCTGATCATGATAAGTGCCTTCAAAATGAAAGATGATTCCGAACGCAGTTGGTGTATTTAGACAAAGTGACAATTAAGCTTGTTATGGGATGTTTTCAATAGTTACGATCAACCCAACTCTGAAAAGCTGAACCTCACGATGCACATGAATGAGCAAGGAATTTGTCAATAACTACATATGGTAACCTAATAACTTGATTCTTCCATGCATTTCAAAATTTGAATCAAAATCAACCGCCATGGATAAACCTTTCAAAAACAGCACGAGTCTTATAAATGGATGTTTTCCTTCAAAGCTTGAGCAATGACATCACTACCTCGCTGATTGATGGAGATTATAAATGGCAATATTGAATTTTAAAAATGCAAAAGCTATAATTTTGCATTGATTTATCAGTTCAAGTACAAGTGAAACTTACAGTTTCTTCAAGCCTTTTATTCAAAGCTTGCATATCCTCAACCATTCGGCGAACCTCTTGTAACACAGTCTGCTCAGGAATCTTTCTTAAGGCTGCTTTCCTTGCTTGTGCCTGCATGATTGAAGAGACAGAAGGATAGCTAACATTCAGATTTTGGAGTTTTTAAGCATATTAAAACATACCCTTTTCAATTACAAACTCAATGCAGTCACCTGATTGCACAAACAAAAGCTTATTCAGCATTGACACACAACTCTAAACTTCTGAAGAAAACTCATTTAATAACCTACTAAAAAACTTTATATGTTACATGAGGTAAAGAGCAGCTGCAAAGAACGTGTGTTTCCACAAATCTATAGAAATTAAAGGTTAAAAAAAATTCCCAGACCCTAAGAGATAAAAGGATGATAAGTTAAGAAAGAGAGAAAGACCTGCTGCAGGCGTTGCTCGAGCTGCAATCTGTAGTTTCGAATTCTACGTTCTTCATATCCGGAGAGAACCCTAACATAGAACAAAGCTTTTCTCCCAAATTCCCTTAATTTGTCCATTCTCTATTCCACCTTTAGCATCCACTATTTCCTAAACTCAATCATGAAAATTTAAAAAAAAATTTAAATAATCAAATTCCAGCAGTACAAATTAACATATAATTTAACAAACAACTCTCAAACTGAATCCCCAAAATTGACTCTAAATAACCCACTCCAAACTTTTGCTGAGGCAACAGAAGTAGAAAAGGGCGGAGGAAACTAACCTGAGGGCGAAAACTTAAAAACGGTCGGCCGAAGACAGACGGCGGCGCAGGATTAGGATGGAAGAGAGATTGAATCCGATGGCGGAAAATGGTTTGTTACGATCCGGATCGGGGTGCTGCGGGCCAGATAACGAACAGGTTGTAGTACTGGAGTTTCTTTCAGTTCACTCTCATTTCAATTTTCAACTCCACTCTCTTTTTCTTTTTTTGTGTGGGGGTTAAGAATGGGCTAAATTTGGGCTTTCGCAATCACTTCACTCAGACCGCAAGCTTGCGGTATCATCGTTATTTGCACAATTTTTATGCTGATCTCACAAACGAAGGAAGTGGTGGGTTGGGCTTTAATTGTTGCCACATCCGCTTTAATTATATTCGAGGCACTTAAAATTAATGACCGATGGTCCGGTTCATCATATTTAATTAATTAAATTATTAAAATTTAAAAATTAAAAAAATTGGTTCATTAGATTAATCCGATTAATTAGTCTATACTGATTGACAAGTCAATCAGTTCAACTTCATTTTGTAAATCAATATATCTACCAATCCAATTTGATTCTAACAACTTTGCTTATAAACAAATTATCAGTACCTTATCAAACAATGTTGACGTGGATGGAAAGATTTTAGTTGGATTGATAAAGTTTTAGATATAATGATATTTTACGTTAAAATCTTAACTTGTGTGTATTTAAAATTATTATTTTTATAAATTTTATATAAGATATAAAAGATAAAAATACTCTCGTAAAAATATTTATGATTTTCTAAAAGAAATATTTTTTAGTTATTTTCTAATTAAATTGATGTTAGTTAGCTCATAACGCTAACTCAATTAAGCATATTATA
The DNA here is from genome assembly GCA_025698465.1 of Gossypium longicalyx. Taxonomy (NCBI): domain Eukaryota; kingdom Viridiplantae; phylum Streptophyta; class Magnoliopsida; order Malvales; family Malvaceae; genus Gossypium; species Gossypium longicalyx. Next base: position 5,299,059 of record CM047006.1, on the reverse strand, counting down.
CATGGTGGTATAAATATTGGTAGTTTGTATAAATTGTGTCACAAGTCCTCCGTTATAACAAATACAATTCTTGAAGTCTTAAAAAATTTAAATTAATATAAATATTTAATTTTTTTATAATTATGATAATATAAAATTTAAAATTATAATCAATATAAATTAAAATTAAAAATTTTAATATTAAAAAAACTAGAATGATTTGATATGACTCCTTTAATTTTACTTTTTTAGAATATAATTTTAAAAATTATTATTTAAATTAAGTTATTAAACAAAAATTACATAATAAAAAGATGTATAGGAAAAAAATACTCTTGTTCAAAAAGAAAAAGGAACACACAGTTGGTAGCTAAATTTTAATAAATTAATATATATGATTTCAATAATATTTTTAATATATTTCTCATTTATCTATTAAAAAAAAGAAATATTATATATATTATATGAAATTCAATTTTCAATAAATAAAAAAATGAGTAAAATTTAAATTTTAGAGACTTAAAACACATACTTACATTTTCTTATAATGAATATTAAAAATGACTTAATATTAAGAACAAATTAAAATTGGATTAAACATGCATATTTTTTAATTTTTTCATAATCTATAGCTAAATCACATTGTTAAATGGGTATTTAATAATAATATACTTTATAAAAAAAATAAATTGAAATAATATTCATTTTAAACATTAATTAATAAAGAAACGTGACAAATAATTAATGTATCAAATGACAAAATTTTAGATGTGCCACATAAAAATTATAACCTCAAATTGCTGTAGCCATAGTACATATATTAGATTAGATAGCATATCGCAGTTTATTTTCTAGCATATGATGATGAGAGGGAGATTAATAAATTGCAACCTTTGAGAAAGGCAAATATTAACATGTCATTAGTTTAAAGGTTTCATATCAGAAAAACCACCGGAAGAAACAGAAACAGTAAAGACCTAACCTTCCCGTATATCAACACATGTATTAACAATGGAATCAAGAAATAAAACTTGTATTAACAATGGAGTTCAACACGGCGGATTAGATGAGAAGCCTATTCCATAGGGTGCTTTATGATTTAGTCACTCCTCTTCTTCTTCTTTCTCTCACCCTTCTCAGCTGAATTTTTCAACTGGAACAAAAAGTATGTTTGATGTTAGTACATAATATAATATTAACCAAGTAATAGCTATAGCAATTAAAAAGAAAGCTTTATCATGTATTCTAGCTTCCCTCACCATGATTATCAGAATGCGAACAAATACGGCAACGAAATCAGTAAAAAGTGTCAAAGCATGCTTTATATAATCCAGGTCACCCAAGTGTGCCTTCTCAATTATGTCTTGTGTGTCCACTACCATATAGCCAACAAACACCAAGAGCCCTAAGTAGATCTGTGAGAACAATCAAAACCAAAGAGGGATGTCAATCACAGCCAACATTTTTTTTAACAGAGAAAGTTCTAACATGCACTCACCTCCATCTTAAAGAGGACTGTAGAACCACCAAAGATAGAAGAAGCAAAATGCAACCAGAGAAGCATGGACACACCAGATGAAAGCAAGCCACCAAGGTAGAGGTACTCTCTGCGCCTTGCTAACATGGCAGCTCCTGAAAAGCATGCAAAGGCCAGTGCTGTTCCCACGAATGCAGCTACCAGAACACTGTCACGACAGAGAAGAACACCGTAAGTACAAATAACGCGTTTTCATTTTTTAGATATCAAGTGGATAGCTAGAAGATAAAAGAGATTTATAGCTCTAGATAAGGGTAAAAGTAAAATATACATAAAGCATAATCGCCCACACTAGAGAAAAGCCCATAAACTTTAAATTATTCAAGCCATTTGAATATAAATGGTCAAAATCCATTCAGGAAAGTATAATATTAGCCTCAATGGTAATAAAAAATAAATAAAATTCTTTAACTTGATTTGAAATCTATGCATTATCAAATACAGGTTACCCACTTAATAATTATAATAATAAATACCTTGGGTCAATTTGAATGGCCAAGTCAATTAGAGGACCAACTGAAGCTCCTTCAAAAACTGCTGATGCCATTAGAAGAGAAACCCTCTTTTGCTGCATAATATACAATACCAAAACAAAAAACGAGTTCTAAACATGAAAAAAAAAAAAGAACATTGTTATTATTTCAAACATCATGAAAGATCATTACCTCTTGACAAGGAGGGGTAGAATGGAGCCAAATTATGGCTCCAAAGCATGAAAATGTCGTGAGGTAACCCCCAATGTTCCAAATTATATGAAGATAAGCCCCAAACGCAGAGGCAACAAGCGCACAACATAGGGTCATATAAACCTGCAAATTAAAGAAAAAAAATTGAAACAAGTGATTAATATAGAGATAATTGTCTCCTAAGGTAGAATATAAAATCTTAAATAAGCATTGTAACCACATAGAGATAAGAACTTTAAACTTTTCAGAACGCAAGAAAGATCCAATACACGGGATCAACCAATAAAATCATTGAGCAAACATTGCGAAAAAAATTAACAATTCGCAAAAGTGTTACATAAATTCCTAATTTTACCTTCACAAACCCAAATTTGCAGGGAAGATTACCTTTTTGAGATGCGTTTGAACAATCGGAGAGATCTGACTGAAATTCTTGAGAGTGTTGTAATTCCATTGGCTTCTCGATTGAGAATCGAAGAACGAAGAGAACGTGTCCATCGTTCGTTAAAGGAGGAAAAAGAAACAGAAATTGCAATAAATTTCGCAAAGAAATTGAATGAATGTTATTGGATTGTGCTTACGAACAGGAGCTCGCGATATTCATAGGGCCCTGCTTTGGATAATGTCCTGAAATTTCAAGATAGTCTTAAGTTACCAAAAAGCCCTTCATTTCTCTACATAATATACTGACTTTTCTCCCCGCTCGTAAAATTTGGATAACCTAAATTTGGTTCTTTTTATTTAAATTTAAATTAATTAATATTATAAAGATTAAAATTTTTATTACGCGTTTATGTGCATGAAATTACATATTTAGAATATAAAAAATGTGTATAAAATAATATACATGAAAATTTTAAAACTAATTAATAATAACAAATAAAATATTTACGATACTAATATTAAAAATATATTAAATTAAATATATTAGATTAAGAAACTAAATGATTACAATTGTTTATTATAAAGTTATCGTCATTAATGTCCAGTTAATTTGTGAGACTAATTTTATCAATAATATTATTAATATATACAATTTATGGAGATAATAAGATATGTATAATAAAAATAAAAACAAACCTTTAATTATATGATAAGTTTAAGGTTTTATCAATTGATATGATTTCAAATATTATTTTATGTATATTTATTATTATTGAATTAAAAATATTAATGTATTTTCAAATAATATAATTTATTTTAAATATAAATATTTTAATAATTTTTTATTTAAATTGATATCTAATTAACTCGTGATAATAATTTCATTAAGTGTTTAATTAATAGCGTAGATTCTCGTATGGTAAAAGAAAAGAAAAATAAGAGAAATCATACTTTTTTTATTTCAATAACTATAGTAGAAGATGGAATCATGCCATTCATTTTCTAAAACGTGAAGGGTAATTAAGGAAATGAAAAAGGAAAAGGCGGTTGAAAGTTGTTCTTAGCGAACGTCGCTTTGCCACCAAGGAAGAAATCTTCAGCTGCTGCTGCGTCACATGAACCAATACAATTTCGCCACGTCAATTACATATAAGTTATCCCTAACTTCATTAACTTCAAGTGGTAAATTAACTTAGAAAGCTGGTTTTAATTTTTATTTATAATATTTGGATTTTAATTAAAAATACTTCTTTATTTTTTTCTTTGTTGAGTTTCAATTCGAAGGTGACTTAAACTTGATCTTAGAAGTGATTTGTTTCAGATGTTTCGATAATTTGTTCTAAAAATTGGATTTGAAAATATGTTTGTTTTAGCATTTTAATTAAAACATGTTCTAAACTTAATCTTAAATTAATCAAGTGTGTCTCAAGAGCCATTGGGACCAAGAATTTAAATTGCGGTTGCCAAATAAAGATTAATAATTCACATTTCTATTTTGGTCAAGTTTACATTTCAATCCTCAAACTTTTTAAAATTTATAAATTAATCTCTCTTTTTTTTTTTTGCCACTTCTTACATCCCTAACACTATTCATCAATTTCCATCTCAAATATCGAATTTCTTTTCATAAATTCTCTTTATAGAACTTATTTTCCTATTTCACGAAATTTCATTATTTTTTATACCTTAGAACAATACCATATGTCCTACCATAAATTTGAGTGTGTTACACAACTACAATCAATCATTCTAATAAAACAACATGATAATTAACTCTAAGGATATTGTAAATTGGGGGTTACATAATTACATTCAATTTTCTTAATGAAACAACATGATAATAAACTAAGAACATCTTCAATTAAGTTCAGGATAAGTCTTGAATCTTTAAAATATGTTATTTCGTATTCTTGATTGAATCCAATCTCTTTAGAACAAAGAAATAAATTTCCTTGATTCAATCCAAATCAATTTTCAATATATGTTGATATAAAAGGTATCATAAATGGGCTTGTACGCATTCAAATTATAAACAAAGATCAAAACTAAAGGATTTTGTTATTGAAATTTGGCAACACCACATATTGTAAGTTTATGAATTGAGTAGTACCAGACATTAGTAGGTATTACTCCTTGGCACTCTTCATAAACTACCTCGATAGGTTTAAAAATACCATATCCTAATACTATGTATATGAGTACTTTCTTTAGGTAAGTAGTCCAACAATAGTGAATGATTAATACTACATGCATAACTTAATAGAAAGAATAATATATTGCAAAGATCAAATGAAAGAATTTCTTCAAATTTTTTTATTCAGTATAATATTCAGAAGAATGTTAATATAGATGTTCGGCAAATCTATTCAAGTAATAATTTGACAATGATTAATGATGTTGTCATGAAAGGAATGTAAATATTTGTTGCATTCTCTTTCCCTTAGCCAACGTTTCATCTAATTGATTTTTTCTTGTAAAGGTTTTGAGTGAAGTGACGATGTTAATATTTTGTGCTTTTCTCTTTATTTTTATCCCACCGAATTTTTCTTAATTAAAATTTCAATGAAACATATAATTTAGTTATGGACATACAAAGAGAATATTATAAATAATATAAATTATTTTTATAAAATTTCATTAGTACCTTTTAACTCTACACTTATACTTTAAATATAATTAATGTGAATGACAAAATACAACCACAACAACAAGAGTTTCATTCTATATTATTCTTTATTCTTTTCAATTCTGCTTTTGTTTATTATTATTATTATTATATATATTTCTTGTTAAATTCTTTTTAGTTCATAACAAATATACTATTTAAAAGAAAATTAATGAATAATTATTTACGTGAAAATTTTTAATTCAACAAGTGAGATATCATTGAGATAAAATCTCAATTAAGTTAAAAATTTTCACCATTTATTTACCATTTTTAATATAATTAAATTGTATCATCAACTCAATCCAATAATTTATAAATAATATATATTATTATGAATGTTATCGAGTAAATATTTATTATAATCTCTCTCTCTATATAATAGAATATACTACTTGTAATGATAAAAAAAAAATAAGAGAAATGCAATAAAAATTATTCTCATCTATTATTTTTATATTTTTTGTATTATTATTATTTCATAAAAGATACCTGCAACTGCAATTTAAATTTCATCTTCTGTACTATTTAACTCATTAGTATAACTAAGAGAATTATTGTCGGTATCAAAATTCAGATGTTATATTCCCTGCAGGAGAAAGATAAATGATAACCATTTCCTTCATTTTGGGTCGAGCTTATTCATGGTTGAATGATTCTTACGTAAACATATTTCTTGTATTTAAAGTTTCGTTTGTACATAATTTACGGTTTTCTTTTATTGATGAAAATGTTGATGTAGGAAATAAAGTTTAATATATTGGACTGTTTGTCTGTTTTTGTTAGACATTATTTACAGCAACTTCATGTTAAATAATTCAGAGGTTATATATATAATAAGATTAATTATATGTTATTATTTATTATTATAAAATATTAATTTAAATTAAAAATAATTAAATATCTATAAATACTTCTGTAATTAATTTTTAATTGATGATGAGTTGATTAGAAATTAAAATTAATATACAAACGTTATATATTAAGGTTATAGTCTCTAAATTACACAATTTTAACTTTTTTAATATCTCATTTATAGAAAAGAAAAATTTACAGTGTTAATTTGAAAGATCAAAACTACAATATTTCAATATATTAATGGATTCAAACATACTTCCGTATTTAATTTTATTTTTAATTTATTATTGATTATCTGATATGACAGATCCTCATTTGCTAATTGTTATATTAAATATTATTTTATAATTTTAACAATTTAAATTGTGTTACTACATTCGCCGCCCCTATTATTATATCAAAAAATATTTTAGACGATTTAGATTATTTCATATATTTAAAGAAATAAACAAGTAAAAAGTTATGTCTTCAAACTTTTTATCTTACAATAATTTCGAATCAAATCCATAAACAGTCTCTCTTTTTAATAAAAATTAGAAGTCTATAATATATTATATGTATGCATATAGAAATAATGTATTTAAAAAATATATTTATGTTTAAAATTAATATATAATAAATAATAAACTGTATAATTTAAAATTAATTAATAATAATATTTTATGTATGATATTAAAATAAAAAATTAAATTAAATTATAAATAAACAAAATTTAAACACGTAAAACATAAACTAATCGAATACCATAATTTGTTATGATGCTGTCATGTATGGATTTCTACTTTCTTAATAAATATTATGACATTAAAATTTTTTGTCGATAATAATTGAAAATATTATAAATAAAATTTAAAAAAAAAAAAAACATAGATGGAGAAAAATTGTTCTTTTAAGTTAAGCAACGTGTCAATCACTAAAGCTGGGATTGCTTTGAACCGCCGGTCACCCTACCACAATCTCAATTATGGATGGCATACGTGGTGGCTTGTATGCATGAGTTTTACCAGTTGAAGCGCCATAAAAGTAGCACGTGTCTTCTCCCTTTGATACAACAAACAACCCCTTGTCTCTTCTGTATCTCTTCCGACAACCTCGCACTCCCTCTCACCTCACTTTCTATCTTCCCCCCCTCAAGCAAAACAAACCAAAGGTTAATCTCTTTCTCTGCAATACAACTTAGAAAACGTACCTTTGTATGAACCAAAAGTTAGCCATCGGATGACATTATCGCAAGGTTTGTTTTTGTGAGGTAAAGTTTTTGTTTTTTTTTAAACGTCGATCTTTGTGTTTGAACATTGGGCTTTTTTGAATGATTATGAAAGGTTTGTAAGAAAAAAATCTGTTTTTTTTTTCAGTGGTTAAAGTTTGTGTGAAAGATGTCAAGGGATTCAAATACGAGAAGGCGAATCCCACCTGGGATTTTTCTGATAAAAAGTGTTAGGGGTAAAGATTGGACCCTAAAATCATATAGATACATAATATTATTGCTTACCTTCATAGCATATGCGAGCTATCACGCCTCTAGGAAACCTAGCAGCATAGTTAAAAGCGTTTTCTATCCTGAATCACTGAAAAACTCAAAGGTAAACCCTTGGCCTGTTGGGAATGTCTTTATCAAGGAAGAAGAAATTGTCAGTTTTGATAGAAACAGGGTTGACAGCCAGGGTTGGTATCCTTTTAACCAATCCGATGGTACATCGAAATTGGGCGAAATCGATGTCGCTTTTCTAGCTTGTTACTCTTCTGGAATGTATGTTGCTGGGCATTTAGGGGATACCTTGGATCTTAGGTTGTTCCTGACAACAGGGATGATTGGAAGTGGCATTTTTGTGGGGTTGTTTGGGATGGGTTACTTTTGGAACATTCATGTCTTTTGGTTTTACCTTTCGATGCAAATGGTTGCTGGGTTATTTCAAGCAACCGGTTGGCCTTCGGTCGTCGCCGTCGTCGGGAATTGGTTTGGAAAAAGGAAGAGGGGTTTGATAATGGGTATTTGGAATGCTCATACTTCGGTCGGGAATATCAGTGGATCCCTTCTTGCTGCTGCTGTTTTGGATTATGGTTGGGGTTGGTCTTTTATTGTCCCAGGAGCATTGATTGCTTCAGCAGGGGTATTAGTTTATTTGTTCCTGCCTGCTTATCCTGAGGATATAGGTTTCAGTGGTGTAACTGATTCATCTCCGAATCTGGAATCATTGTCTCAGGCAGAAGAGGATCGGACTCAGAAGGGACCCGTAGTGAAAGTAGAAAAAAGTTCTGGTATCAAAGAAGGGTCAGGGAGCAGGACAGGTATTGGACTTTTTGAAGCTTGTTTCATACCAGGGGTGATTCCGTTTGCATTATGCCTCTTCTTCTCAAAGCTCGTCGCCTACACGTTTTTATACTGGTTACCATTTTATTTGAGCCAAACAGGTAATTTTCCCGTCACCGCACTTGCCGTATTGCTTAATTTACAACATATGTTAGAAATCATTTGTTTGTATAAGGTATTTGGATAACCATGATTTGCTTGTGTAGATTTTCCTTAACGTTGAGTATTTAAGTATATCTTATTGATTTCGTGGGATAAACACATTCTAGGAGGCTAGTTTACTTAGCATTCATTGTCAAGTATAACTTGTGTGAACTTTTAACTAGGTTTGTGGTTCTTTCTTATGCATCTGCAAAATGTTTACGGTTGTCGAATGTTTGATTCCATTGTTTTCCAGAAATTGGTGGGGAGTATATGTCTGTGAAGTCGGCTGGAAACCTGTCTACCTTGTTCGATGTAGGGGGTATTGCTGGGGGGATCCTTGCTGGTTACATATCCGATAAACTTAATGCCCGGGCTACTACAGCAGCCACCTTCATGCTTGCAGCAATACCTTCCATGCTCTTATACCGTACATATGGAAGTATTTCACGTACCATAAACATATTACTTATGGTCGTTGCTGGCTTGTTTGTAAATGGGCCATATGCGCTCATCACGACTGCAGTTTCTGCAGACCTCGGTACGCACAGTTCTCTCAGGGGGGATTCTCGGGCATTAGCAACGGTGACAGCTATAATTGATGGCACTGGCTCAGTTGGTGCAGCTCTAGGCCCTCTTATCACCGGATTCCTTTCATCAAAGGGGTGGGATGTGGTATTCATAATGCTAATGGTTGGCGCGCTGATTGCATCATTTCTTTTATCACATTTGGTCATAGCCGAATTCACCGAGAGAAGTCACAAATCGGTTCCATCTTCTCATGGACAGCAAACTGAAGAAGGTAATACGGTAGTGAATTTAATTGCACATGATGATGTCGATCTAATCCTTTGCCCTTTTTTTTTTATTTTTTATCGCAGCTACCGGATCGCAACCCCTTCTAAGTAATCAAAGGTGATAAATCAGGTATGGTGTGAAGAAAGTATGAAAATTAAGGGAGCTTTTAGAGTACATAGTAGAGATAGAAGTGCCAAAAAAAGTAATAGTTTGAGTTCAGTCAGACATGAAATATATGTATTTGCTAAATTTTGATGGCGATACCAGTCCGAATTTTGATATATATATATATATAATATATATATATATTCACGGTAATTAGCCAAATATGTAACATTATTTTAATTAAAAAATATTTTAATATTCTGATAGCTTGGGCGTCAGTTTGAATATGACGTGATTATCTATACACATTAACAATTTGGTAGAAACAAACTTTTTAAATTTTAATGAACTATGCAGCAAATAAATACATGTTTAAGAAAAGTTAGATTTGGACCATTGTTTGGTGACATTTGAGTTATCGTAATTACGTAAGAGTGGTAAGTTTGGTTAATTATTGTAATTAATGGGTATTGCTGGAGGAATTTTTAAAAAATTACTTTTATATAAATTTAAATCATAAATTGTTATTATGTCGATATCTGCGAAAAAAATTATATTATAGGAATAATTTAGATGTGTTTTATAAAATTACTCATTTATGAAAGTTTCGAAGTATGTATATAATTTATTTATATATACATATTATAGAAATAATATATCTTTTCGTAAAAGAGGTGTTATGATTTTTTAGCATATATTATATTATTTGTAAAAAGTATTATGAAAGTTATTGGATTCTTCATAATATTTTTTTATAAAAAAATTATTATGAAATTTACTGGATAATTTATTTATTTTTATAAAATTTATATATTGTAAATTCTGAATTATTTATGATTTAATTTATATATTGTTAAATGGGTTATAATTTAACGAAATTATTTCTCCAAATAAGTATATATTAGTTTCGAATTACTTTGTGATGTTATTTATAAGTATACAAAAAAAAATTATATCATATTGTGAGGAATGATATTATTTGATAAAATTAAACTATATAGAAATATTAAAGACGGTTTGTGAGCTATTTAGCTTTTTGTTGTTTTAAAAATATATTTTACATATTAACAATATTACCTTAGTATATTTCATATTATGTATCATACATTCATAGATCTATATTTCAAAGATATATTGAAGAAATAAATTTTGATAATATAGATTCAAATGATAATGAATTCAGTCAAGGATCAACATTTGATGAAAAACTTATCTTAAATATTAAAGAGAGAATAACTCAACAAATATGAATAATTAGAACAATTAAATAAAACTGCATATGATATTTATTTTTTTATTAATTTTATCCGTAATTATATTATCAACTACTTTTTTAGATTAATATAATATATATGATGATTTAATTTTAATTTTCGCTACTTATTTTAAAAAGTTTTTATTGTGCTAATTATTTTTTATAGTACTTATATATTTTAAAGTATAAATTATGTTAAAAAAATATAAATTATATAGATGCGTAATTACAATTTATACTACTAAATATGATATAAGGATTTACGATGTAATTCTTTATGATTATAAGAAGAATTTTCATTCAATTACATATCTTAAATGTTAAAAATAAAAATATTTTATATTAATATAATTTATTTTTATTAATAAATATAATTCAAGGTCAGCTTGGTAGTTTCAAATTTAAAAAAAAAAAAAAAAAAAAAAAAAAAAAAAAGCCCTTTTGCAAGGTGGAAGTTGAATTTATGGACAAATTTATTTCAAATCTCGTTGTTACAAGTTTTAGTAGGTAATTTATTTAAAAAAATGTGAACAATATTGAATGCAATAAAATTTGAATTGACCTAGTAGTAATGGTTTAATTAGCGTTAGTGGTTAAACTAAGCTTAGTTTACATTAACTCCTTAATCTTTTTAGAAGTTGAATTAAATCGTTGAAAACAACGGCTTCCCTATTTTTTAACTTCAAATAAATGAAAAAGTCTTCCTCTTTTGTTTTTCTCTAAGTTATGACTAATCACAAGTTCAAATGTGCATATCAAAATTCGGGTGAAATACACGTATATGCTGATTTTAAATTAAAATTATCGGATTAAGCTGAACTTTTTAAAATTTATAGAAATAGGCTCATTTTAAAAATGATGTCTGAAAACATGTCCAGCTAGATGTATTTTCAGCGGATTTTACGAGAAAACACTTTCAATTGGACATGCTTTCTTACTCAATCAACAAAGCACATCCAGTTGGACGTACTATTCAAGTAAATTTTGAAAAGAAAAAAAATACTTAATCTGATAATTTTAGTTAAAAATCAATATATATAGATAATTCACCCTCAAAATTTATATAAATATTATAACACAAAAAATAACACAAATATGATAAGAATATACATATTTTCTCTTTTTTGTACTGAATTAAAATTTAGATACTAACCTGATTTGAAAAGAAAAAACATAATTAATTTATCTTATTTTAGATTTTTGAAAAATAAAACTCAAATTGAGCCTAACGAACCGATTTAACTTTATCCGCCATTGTCAAAATATTTGACTTGCATGCTTTGGCACAATAAATTAAAACTTTATAATATAAATAAAACAAAAAAAATTATTAATTTATTTCTAATGAGGAGCATTGACTTTATAATTAATTTGGCATTCTAACAACCATCTGAAGCAGACAACACGCTATTTCTTATGTTAGGTTAATGTTTCTTTCCCATTAATCATCAACACCGAATTGATTTAAATTATTGGTTAATTTCTACAATTAGTCCCTGTACTTTACAAAAGTTTTGAATTTAATTTTTATACTTTAATTTGATCAATTTTAGTCATTGCACTTTTCCAAAATTTGAAATTTTAGTCCGGACCCAAATAGTAGCAGTTAAATACGTTTTGTTACTAGTCATGTAGTATGCTACTATGCATACATTTGTAGATTCAGTCCATATTCTCCAATTGGATCATTCTAAGTCCTTATACTTTTCAAATTTTAGAATTTCAATATTGATAGAAATGTCACTCGTTAATCCATTAATGGGATTTTCAATGAGTAGTATGTGAAAATAACAAGCTGACATAGCATTACACATATAACAATGTGTTTGTTGCATCAGATATTTGGAAATAGCATAAATTAACTTAATGAATTTAACCATTATCATTTTGAGAGGGCTGAAATAATTCGAAAAGAACGAAGATTAAAATAACCAAGTTAAACTATATGGACTAAATCCACAACTTTCTTAAAGTACATGAACTAATAGCAAAATCTAATCTAAGTTATTCATTAATAAGAAAAATAATTAAATCAAATTAACTCCATTTCTAAGTTTATTTTGCTTTAGTTGGAGTTAAGAAATGGCAAATTTCTAATTTAAGTATATTTTTTCACTCTTAAACTTTGGTATCTAAATAACAATAACAACCAATGAAATACAACATACGAAAAAATAATTTGTATTTCATATAAAGAGTTATTAATAATTTACGATGATAATTGGTGATGTCTGTAATTTTAAAAATGAATTACAAACAATCATTTAAATTGAATCTCATAACACGTTATATATTTGTGCATTTTTTTTTGTTATTAATATATACTTAGACTATCTAGATGGGCTAGGCAAACAACTAAGATTCGGGACCCTAAGCCGATCTCTCTCAAGGTTTAAACTCAAGGACTTATGAGTATACAGTTGTTTCATATTTGATCTTTGATCATTAACCAACTTCACTAAGCTTCTCTTTGCGTTTGATCTAAATGGACAATTTGATGATAAGAATCCATCCACCAAGTGTAGGTATGCCTCTAAATCATGACAGCATGCCATGTCTGCATCTGGTTTTAGATAAGGGGACATTTTAGTGTCGACCCTGAGTTCTGTTCCAACATGAGAGTATGCCCAAGGATTGTTATTGTCAAAGATATCGAACACTTTTCCAAAACCATCATTTCTTTGTTTTTTTTGTAGACCCTCTTGTTGTTGTTGATTTGATCCTTCACCAATAAATATACCAGGAACTCTAGTGATTAAGTCTTGGTTGTTAACAATTCGTAACACTTTAACCTTCTTCTCATTAAGCCGATTGACAAAGCCTTTATTACCGACTCGAGGACCACCGAAAGAAAAAACCGCGATGGGAGGCACGTGAGGTGCGCATGAACTTATTTCATCGGCGACTAAAAGGGAGAGTGCGGCACCAAGGCTATGCCCCGTGATTGTAATGCTAAGGGTTTCACCTTTGTAAGTCTCCATCAACCTTTTCACTTCTTCAACCACGGATTCAGCCAAGCTAGGGACGTGAGCACCGGGTGTCTTGTGCAAGCTCAAGAATCCACATTCAACCTTTTGGGTCGGGTCATCCGATTCAGGGATCCGAACCAATTGGGCTCTTAAATTTTCAGCCCATTCCATGCACGTTGCGGTCCCGCGTAAGGCAATCACAATATCCCTCCTTCCCATCCGTTGAATCTCCCTCCGGTCGTCACAAACCGCTACGTACCCGATCCAACTAGACCGTTGGGTCATCCACCCGATATCCGGAGCCACGTGGTCGACCCAATCCGGCAAGCCGATAGACGAGGTGGCGTAAAGGCTCTTGGTCAACTTGTAAGACCTATCGGGTAACGCAACGTGCCTCGGCAAGGGAGCCTGGTTGGTGGACATAGCAGGGTTCGAATGAAAGCCATGGTAAGCAGCTTGAACGAATTCCCCATATCTAACCACTTCCCGCCTTAGATTCTCATCGAGCGGGTCAAGCAACCCCGACCAATCATTGTAGCCATGGTACTCTCTCCAACGAGAACCCAGGCTGTTCCTCGGCGAATACTCCATATTGGACTTGGATAAAAGCCGTTGAAGCCTATTTAAATGACGCGGCGACATCTCTTCGGCAGCTTTCGTTTCGGGCCAAATCCTCGAAAGATTCAGCCCTTCCAGTAAAACCTTACCTTTGTTTGCGATCGAACCATTGATGGGCGGTTTGGTAATTACTTGCTCGGGTTCGGGTTCGTTTGTCTTCTGGAGGAGTTTTTCGAGGCTGGAAAGGTGTTGCCGAGTCGACTCAGTGGAAAAACATGCTGAAGAAAGGGGCTTTTGAGAACATGGATTGGGTTTGGTTAAAGGGTTTAGAGGAGATGTTTGCCGGCACTTGAAACTTGCCCGTCTGGCTTGGAAGACGTGCAAGTTTTGAGCGGGAAGAGTGTGGCCGACGCCGATCTGCATGAAAAAAAGAGCAGCAAAGAAAGATAAAACTTAAAGAGAAAAGAGGGAGAGAGCTTAAAAGTTGAAACAGCAAGGCGAAGACCGAGTGGGATCGAAAAGAAGAGATGAATTCTAATATTTATAGACCAACGTTTCAAATGAAGTACCCTATTGTGTGACAATGGCAGTTACTGAAAATATGAGAAGGTTTTAAGGGTTAATATGGGATAGAAAGATTTGACATTTTTCTGATTAGCCCCTTGAGCTCTAACGTGGTTCAAGGAAAGTCTGCGATGAGTAAGACAGGAACTTCAACTCTATCTTTTTGGAGTTGAATTGACTGAAAGGGCCTGGATTATAACTGGTTAATTGGGTGAATGAATTTTTATTTTATTTATTTATTACTTTGGTACTTGACTTGACTTTATTTACAAATCACAAGTCACAGTGTACTCACTCACCTTTTATGGGGTACAATACCGTGTTCCTTCAAAGTAATATGTCCTTGTTTAACAAATATTTAAGGTCAAGGAAAGATGCTATGAAAACATTATTTTTTATTTTTTATTAATCATTTAATGTTATTTTAATTTTTTACATCATTTACATATTATTTTAATAATTTTTTTATCTTCAACTTTAAATCATAAAACCTTAAATCCAAAATTTTTAATTTTAAATTCTAAACTCTGAATTTAGAACATTAAATCATGGATCTTGGATCTTGAAACTCTCTCTAAATCCATAAATTTGAAATTTTATTTTTGCTATTTATAGTTTCAGCATGAACTTTTATGTATTTGTTATGCGACTCTCTTTTGATGGTTGATGTTGTTAGGTTTGGGCTTTTATTCAAAAAAAAAAAATTTGGGTGAATGATTTTTTTTTATTTTTAGTTACTTTGGTTGTTGGGTTGACTTTCTTGACAAATCATAGTTACTAAGTGTAAAGTACTAAGTTAGAACACCGTGTTTTTTTTTTTTTTTTGGATGTACTGTATGTTGGGATGATGAACATATTCTAAACTCACTTAATCCTTGGAATTATGGGAATAATCCTGTACCTACCTACCTACCTACCTACCTACCTGCGTGCCATGCTTTAACCTTTCACTCAAACAATTAAGGAGGTCTATTGAATACATTAGCTCAATTTAATTAGGATTGTGATATTTTAATATTTCATTTATGATCTATGGAGGCTTTACTATTGACCTAAAATTCCAGTATGATTGCATGAGTCTATGATATTTATTTGAAATTGAACTATTCCGGTCTCTTGTTTTTACTTCAGAATTTTCTTACATAACTTCAAGCCCTCTGTACGAAACCAATGTCAGTGAAGGAAATTAACAATCCATGCTATGATTACTTTTGGGAATAATTACATATCCTCTTTAATCAGAGGTATATAATTAAAGATGGAACCCCTAATATAAAATAATTAATTAGAGCTTAATTTCAGAAAACGGTTCACCGACTTAATGAACTTAAATAATTTCTTTTCTTGTTCGTCTGATCGGGCAATAGTAGACGAATATTATATTATAGTTTGTCAAATCATGTCGACTTTTGGTTGGTCTGGCTTGGTGACTTTCATTACCAATGTTGTAAAACGTTTAAAATTATGAAGGTTCCTTCACAGTACCTAAAAGATTAACAGAAAACAACGAGTGATCAATTTTGAAATGTTTTTGGTGGTAACATGTTTTACTTTTCGAGTGGAAACATGGAAAAAGACTAGGTTGATTGGTGGGAGGGGACCATAAATGGATGACATGATGGATCATTGATAAAAATAACAAAGGTCCTTGGCACATAATCTATGAAATGATGAATGTTTTGAAAAAGGAAAAAGCGTAGGTTTTAATGTATAGGAATCGATTGTGAAGATTATGTTTTGACCCTATAACATGTATGTTGGATCACATTTTAAACGATTTTATTTGTCTAATAATGTGAATTGAATTTTAATTTAATTTAAATCGATAATATAAGAGAATATAAGTTCGAGTGTGTTAAAATATAATTTTTTTATTTAATAGTTGGTACATGATTATTGATAAAAATAAAATACATGAAAAACACTAGGAAATAATTATTTTAAAAAAAATTAAAGTAACTTTTTATTTATTAAAATTTAATTTTGTTTTTGTAATTTTACTTTAAAGTTTTAAGTAATTAAAATTTATATAAATTAATTTATGATGTGAATTCAATCTTCTTTTATTATAATTATTATTAACCAGTTAGTTTCGAAAGAAGAAGAAAAAGATGGTAGACACTGAGGAGGTGGGGAGCTTATCTTTTCATCCGCCATTATTTCCTATGGTTGGTGCAAATCACCCAGAAGTATTTAGTGCTTTTCCGTATCTTTTTCCATTCTCGTACGTTCTCCATTGATGAGGCTGAAAAACATGCGCTACAGAAAATATTATATATATAGACACTCATAAAGTGATTGAAATTATAAATATTTATAATGAATATTTTAGAAATAAAAATAATTGTTATAACAAGTAAATTATATAAGATATTTGAGGTAATTATGGTGACGATTCATATCGTGAGTGATGTGGAGAATCACTTGAAATGACAAATTATTTGAGTTGGAATGGTGCCTTAGTAACGTATAAGTTATATATGTGGTCTTTTTTCCATTCTGTCTTTCTATGTGCCTTGGTGCTGAAAGAGGTATTTATAAAAGGAAGTAGCTAGGCTTGACATGGGTCATAATCATCAAACACTTTATATGTCTTCTAGGTATAGAGGTAGAGTGGTGGGTGTTGACTTGAAGACATATTTGAAGTCAATTTGAAGAGACTAGACTGAGAGTTCACCATGTTAGAGAAGTGATTGATTGATGGGCGTTGATAAGAACTCTTTCTTGTATATATTTTAGAGATCATGTAGGCATGCATTGTGTGATGTGGTATTTTGGCAAAGTCGAGCTTTACCGAGTGTTTTTTAATCATAAGGTTTGATAAGGAGTGATAGGGTGAGGGTATAATAATAATTAATTACTCATATAGTATGAATAATAAAATAAGACAATTAATAGAGAAAATAAAGAAAAAAAAATGAGAAAGTGAAGGATAATAAAAAAACTAGTATGGTCTACCCACATTTCGTGTTAGGTTGATTATTTATAGAGTAAAATTTTAAAAGTCAAAATATACTCTAAGCAAGATTTTTATAACTAGACTAGTGGTCGAACTGGTTAGACCACTAGTTTGTATGGTTCAATTGAATAAATCACTAAAAAAGAAAAAAAATAAAAACAAAAAAATAGTTCAATCAAATTTTTAGCTTAATTCAACTAGTCCTCGATCGATTCAAATAACCATGACTCTAAGTCTCTATACTTTGCACATTTGGAATTTACTCTTCCTACTTTTATTTTTAAGAATTTAATCTTTATACTTCTTGGATTTATAAATCTACTTTAAAATTATATATAATCACATAACATTTTAATTGAAAAGTTAACAATATTAACTATTTAAACTAATTAATTACATTAAAAAATATTAAATCAATTAATAACATAATAAAAATATAGAGAAAAAATTATGTTAAAATTAAAATATAAGAATTAAATCTTAAATTTAAACATATTAAAATCACCAAAGTTAAAATTTAACCACTAAACAAAAAAGGGAAAGAAACATGGTGGGCGTGTTCCATGTGACCCTACTTTTTTATTTTTGGTAAACTCCATGTGACCTTTCTTTAATATATAGATATAAATATTTAAAAAAGATAGAGATAAAATGAGTTATCTGGTCACTAAAAATTAGTGGTTAAAAAATAGAGGTAGCTTTTTAAAAAATTGTTTTAATTTTTTGGGTAAATTGTAAAAATAGTCATTTTTATTTGCCTCAGGTTACATTTTAGTCACTTATGTTTGAAATGTTACGTTTTAGTCACTTATGTTATTATTTTGTTACGAAGTGATTACTCTTCTGTTAAGTTATGTTTTCTTTTTAACGGTAATCCTACGTGACAGTCCAACTAGATTTTAAGTGCCAACTTGAATTTTTAAATGGGATGAAAATAAATTTTTAATTAAATAAATTTAATTAATTAAAAAAATTAAACCCTAAATATTTGTTGAAAAAACCATTCATCTCCTCTATTTTTTTTAGCTTTCTTTTTCATTTGACTTAAAAAAGCTATTATCATTAGAATTTTTTATTCACATACAAAAACAAAACAGGATTCAATGGAGGGTTCATGTATGTCTTTTTTACCGACAAATTTATGTTCTAAGACTTAAAATCAAGTGGTTTGTTTGTTCAATCTAATTTTTGTTTCTTTGTTTGTTCTAAGACAAATTTATGTCTTCTTCACGTTCTTGAATAATTGGTTTCTCAGTCCGACTTTTTCTAATCTGAATCAGCTTGTTTGTTCACAATCCCTTTGTGAGTATTCCATATTTTTTTACTGCTAATTTTGTGCTGATATGGAACTAATTAAAAAAAATTACATTTTCAATCATCTGTTCTGTATCTGTTTTGGCTTTCTTTGATTAATTTTATTTTAGATGGAATTATTTCACTTATTTTGCTTTTCTTGTATGTGCGAAATCTTGTATGGAAACTCATAATCTATCACTCTATCGTTTGTACTGTAATGACCCGAAATTCACGGGCACCGGAAAAGTGAGTTATAAGGCCTCCGTCTTAGTGAAATAAGTTCGAAAATAATTATTAAAAATATTTATGAGCCTAGTGGTGTGTCTAATTAGGATTTAATTAGATGAATTTAGCTTAATTTAGAGTAAGTAATAAAAAGGATTAAATTGAATAAGGGGTAAAAGTTTAATTTTAAAGTAATAGAAAATAAAAAGGATCAAAATGGAAATTAAGCCATTTACATAAATTGAGGCGGCAAATGGAAGAAAAATCAAGATTTTTTTTTGAATGTATGTATTATATATATAAATTATTATTATGGTTTTTTATTAAATTATTATAATTATTTAATTGATAATATATTATAAATAAATTAAATAGAAGACAATTGTATGATAATAAAATATACATGTGTAAGAATTGTATTGGTACAATTGTAATTTAAATATTTAATTACTTATAATTTAAGTATAAAGATATTTTATAATTATTAATTGTATTAATTAAATCATGAGATTTTTATTTGATAAGCAAATTAGATAATGACATTTGTAATAATATAAAATGTACACTTGTTATATAATTATTAATTTACTTAATATTAAAGTAAAAGATATTTTAATATATGATATTAATATTATATTATGTTAATAAAATAATAAAGCATAAAAAGAATTAAGGAAACAAAGAAACAAAACAAAAGAAACAGAAAAGAAGCAGGGAACAAAACGAAAACAGGGGGAAGAAAAAGGGAAAGAAAATAAAAAGGAAAATTGGGATTTTAAAGCTTCAAGTTTAATTGGTAAGCTTAATTAAGTCATTTTCTCTTAATTTTGATGTTTTAGAAGCTTTGAAACAAGATTTTGATGAAATTAAGTTGATAGTTCAAGAGTTCATATGTTTCCAAGTAGGGTTCATGTTGGAAAAATTATGGAATTAGGGATTTAATTGAATGAATTCTAAGTTAGAATTGATTAAGGGATTAAACTGTAAACTAGGCTATAAGTTTTATGTTGTAGGGACTAAATTGAAGAAATTTCGAAATTAGGGAAATATGCTGGAAATTTTATAGTTAGATATAAGTTTAGACAAAATTTGAATAGAAAAAGAGAGTGAATTGGATTAAGAAAATAATTAAGTTTAGTTAGGATTAAATTGGGAATAAGGTAGGAATTGTTTAGAAATTTAATTATTTATTATAATTAATGCTGTAAATAATAATATAAATTATTATTATTTTCGCAGCCAACAAAGAACCTGAAACGTCAGCATCGAAAGGAAAGGAGAGAGTCATCGAGGACTAAAACGGGAGAATTACGGTGTGTATTACTATAATTCAAATTTTAATTATTATTGATTGCTGAAATTTTAATTGCTATGTATGGTAAGTAAGACTTGAGGTAAGTATGTGAAATTGATATGAATATTGAGTGAAAATGAAAGTGATGAAATTGAATCAAATTGAATTGAATAAGTGAATTATGGAATATGTGATTATTTGAAAAGTGTATTGATTGAAAATAAATAAATTGTGACAAATGTATGGTGTTGATGGTATACACTTGTGTGAAAATTAATTTGTATATGAATTAAGATAATAGATATTTGGATTGAATGAGTATTGAAAATTTTTGTGTAAATGAAATTGAAATTAGAAAAAGTAAAATAATACCCTATTAACTTGTCGGACTAGATTTGATACAAATGGCATGCCATTGGATTTGTGATGTGATGAGGAGATTGTAGTTCAGCCGAGAAGATGTTTCTGTTATTATATACTTCGGTTTATCCGAAGAGACATTTAATGCCTTATTAGTGTGTTTGGGAGGATATATTATACTGGTGTGTTATGGAGGATTTACAATATTCTGGGTGTGTTTGGGTTGGATATTCTGGTGTGTTTGGATGGAATCCGCGTATCTATCATAGTCCAAGCTTTGTTAATAGGGTAAATAATTGAAATGAAATTTTGAAAATGAAATTATTTGTTTTAGCACTATTGAAAAGTACGAGAAAGAATGTATGAACTAAATTATGAATTGAGTTAGTATGAGAAAAATGAATTATGAGTTTAAGATTTATGAAGTAAAATAATTATATATAAAAGTAGTTTAAATAATTATAAAATTTATGGTTGATGTTTGTAATTTATTAATATTAAATAGTTTTGATTTATAGTAATACCACCGAGTATATCCATACTCAAACAGACGGTTGTTTTTTCCGCGCAGAGTTAGTAGAAGTCAAGTGTCCCGCCAAAGATCCGAACAATCCCGACTCCAACACAAACTTGGTGATGTATATTTTCTTTTGGGTAAAGGCGGCATGTACTTAGGTGTTGTTTAATCACTTGAATATGTATATTACTTTGGGTAGTGAAGGATGAATTATAAGATTTAGATGGTTAAATGAAATGGTAAGGAAAGTACATGATATTTTAATACATGAACATTAAGTTGATAAATGAATGAAGTTATTCATCAATTATGAATGACGTTATGATAGTTATTAAGTTAAAATTGTGTTAATGATATAAATATTAGTTATATAGATGTGAAACATTGGTGTTGGTGGTTTTGGTTTGAATTTGCAGGAGGTTTAAGTAAAAATAAGCAGAAATGCTGCCGAAATTTTTATAAAAAAAAATAAAATAAAATAAAATATTTGGAATGCGCGAACAAGTTTCGTTCTTCTTTTAATACGTGTTGAACTTCGAGAGTCCAAGATAGGGACTTAATTATTATATTATACTATGAAACTTATATTAATTATAAATTATTCGTAAGTTGTCTTATATGTCCGGTAATGCCTCATAACCTCGTTCCGGCGACGGTTTGGGGTTAGGGGGTGTTACATGTACTATTATTGTTGTTGATATAGAATGGATTCAGGTTGTATACTTTATTCAAAAAATGAAAATCTTTCTTATTAATGAATACGAGGACGGGCATCCCAGCAGCCACAACAGTAGCAGCAACTGATGTCTCAGATGCAACCACAACCTACTCAGTTGCAGCAACAGTTGGGTTTGCAACAGCAGCCCAATCAAGTACAACAAAATATGCAGCAGAGATTTCAAGCATCAGGTCAAACATCAAGTTCTTTGCTTCAATTGTATCAATCACATAGAGCTGTTCCAGAGACATCATCAAGTATGTTTTTTAATTTTTACAGTTACATACTGTTGCTCTTTGCCTTATTTCTTTGTTGCTTTATGATATTGCCTTACGTGAATAAAAAAATTCTGATGATAATAGCTTTTTTTAGTCAAATGAAAAAGAAAGCTAAAAAAAATAGAGGAGATGAACAGTTTTTTCAACTAATATTTAGGTTTAAAATTTTTAATTAATTAAATTTATTTAATTAAAAATCTATTCTCATCCCATTTAGAAATCCAAGTTAGCACTTAAAATCTAGTTGGACTGCCACGTAAGATTACCGTTAGGGAGATAACGGAACTTAACGGAAGAGTGATCACTTTGTAACAAAATAATAACAATAGTGACTAAAACGTAACATTTCAAACATAAGTGACTAAAATATAACTTGAGTCAAACAAAATTGACTATTTTTATAGTTTACCCTAATTTTTTTAAGAAAAATATTTTATTTTATATATATATAAAAAGATAAAGGTCCTAAACGAGGGTGAGAAAATAAAAATGAAAAATAAAAAGAAAGAAGTTATATCATATGAGAAAGTTACATGTCCAGCGAATAATTTTATAAATTAAATAATAATAAAATTTGAACATAATTAATAGAATTGTTGAAAAGATTATATTAAATAGCATTTTTATTCCTTTTCCTTTTCAGAATCCTTTTTTTAAATATATATGATATATTTTAGGGCTTTATTTAACATTTCAATTATATTTAAATCGGAACGACCGGTCGAATTTGTTAGATTGGGAATTAGTTAGAGTATTGATCTAAAGAATGATTTTGAACTAGTTATATCAGGAATTGAACTAGCGATTAATTTTTTAAAATAATTTTTTAATCAAATTGTTTGGACTGACAAATTGATAGTTTGACCGATTGACTATTAATTCATTTCTAAAATCATTGGGTATGTGTAACTCCATTATTTTATGTATCCTTTAAAATTTTGAAATTTAGTTCCAATATTTTAATTTTAAAACTTTGAACTTTATACTTTTTTCGATTTAACAATGTTAATCTGATTACAATGTCTCTATTGTTCATATGTCTAAGTTAAGTTGAGTTATAACTTATTTCTAAAGCATGTCTAAACTTGAGTCTCATTTGATCTGATCCAATCAAAGCGTCCAACTTTATTGTTCAATAAATAATAAAATAATAAAAATATAATTTTATATTTATATATTTATAATTAATTGTATATAAAAATATTTTTAAACCTTTTAAAAATTCTTACCCAATCCTTACCCCAAGTGGGTTAAGCGAGTCACTTATTGACAAATTTAGTTAACGTGGTAAGGTGTCATTCGATTAAAAGTAAATTATATTAGTAATCACTAACTATTAATAAATTTCTTTTTTGTTATGTAACTATAAAAATTTACAAAATAGTCACCTGCCTATTTTGTCACTTAACTATAAAAAGTTACAAAATGACCATTAAACTATTCAATTTTACCTTTTTGGTGACTAGCTGATTGAGGGTGATAGCTTTTAAATTTGTATAATAGAACTATTCAATTTTGTGTTTTTTGGTGACCTGCTTATTAACTGTTGTAGTTTTTAAAATTGGAATAGTAACAATTTTAACCTCAACATTTATACATTGTTTTTACTATATAAAATTTAACCCTCTAAATTTACATATTGTGTAAATTGGTTTTTTTTTTCAATTTTTTTGTGACCCTTTAATAAAATGGAAACACCCAAAATTCAAGATAATATTTTTTATATTTTCATTCTTTTAAAATTAACCTTCAATGTTACAAAAATGAAAAAAGAAAAAAAATAATTTAACAATGTGTAAATGTTGAGGGTTATTTTTTTTAGAATCAAGACTAGTTTCACATAATTTAAAATTGTTGAGAGTTAAAATTGTTATTATGTCAATTTTAAAAGCTATTATCGTTAGCCAATTAATGATAAAAAAAAGACAGAATCAAATAATTTATTGATCATTTTATAACTTTTCGTAATTAAATGATCAAAAATAAAATTTACTAATAATAGGTTGTTATATAATTTACCGTTAAATTAAAAGGGTGGCGTGAATTTATGTGCCCATATGATATTTAATGATAAGATCATGTCAAACCTAATTTAATTTAAAAGGTTTGCGAGAGTATAGAGTACAGCAAATATTTTTAACATTTGATATATTCAAATGGCTCGAATTAAATTTAAATAATTTCAAAAAAAATATTTTTATTTAATATTAATTATTGAAATGTTAAAGTAAAATAAATATCTAATTTTTTAAATCAAAATCGAGGTATTTATTGTTAGTAGTCGTAGTTAATCTGTTTGTTGTAGATACTTTTTAAAGAAATAAACGATTAACTATAAAATATGTTCTATTTTTTAGTAAAAATCAAAACCCTAACCATATAATTAAAAGATTAATTAAGCAATCATCATACCGCACCATTATCATTAAAACATTTAAGAGTTTCGTCTTATCCATTATAATTAATAATGTTGGTAAAATTAATTTAATGCCATCAAGCCCTTTACACCTGTTTTTTCTTTTGGTAGGTCCCATGGTTTTTTCCTTGAAGCTTACCAACAAATCATTTTAGAAGTAGTTATAGTTAACTTTCCAAAGATTTAAGAAATAGAGAATTTTTTAACCAAACTTTCTCCAAAATACTATGAATTCAAAGTACTACAGGAAAAAAGAAGAAGAAGAAGAAAGTTTCATGCAGTTGAATGACAGCTCTCTATTCACATGCAACCATCTTATTATTGCCTTACCCCTAACCCAATTAATTCCTTTCTTTTCCCTATACTTGATGCCATTAATAAATTAATCCGCTTTTAATAACCTTGATTTCTTTTCAAAGGATTGTACCTAGAAATTGGATTCATATTGGTGAAGAGAAGTCTTTGAGGCTTATTATGCGTAATTATATGCTCAAGTCATCAAATCTCATCATGTGCAATTATTATTTGTGAGTTTTAGTTCAGTTAGTCTAGTTCATCGACTTTAGTCTAGATTGCTCTTGTTCTTAATTGATTAGTGTTATAATACTCAAACAATTCGTTATGTTGTAATAACTTAATACTTGTTGTACTCTAATTATAACGTACTTGTAACACTTTAAAAATAAAACGAATGATAAAGAAAGGAAATAGAGAATAACTCCAAAACCATACTTATCTTTCTTAGAAAAAATATAATTTTTGGAAACTTTGTCCAACAATATTTTTCTACAAATTAATAGTTAGATTTCCACTTGCCAAATATTTTAAAAACCATTTTATATATTGGAACATTTTAGTTAATGACCACAAACAAGTAATTTTCAACTATGAATAGGACATGAAGTTGAATAAACAATAAAAATGATATGGTTAATATATGTATTGGAATAAAAAAACAAGAGACGTAAAGGAATGATTGGATTTAGATACATAAAGAAAGGATAATGAAGACTTGGTTGGTTGGGGGGCTAAACACATTTTAAGATGTTCAATAGATAACTCAAAATTTAGGAAATTTACCAAGTACCAATTGGACTTTCCTCATTAATTTGTCTTGTATAATTATAATTTATAAAGTTGTCTATTTCATCATTTTAACTTAAGGTATTAATTAATGATATTACAAAAATAAAAATAAAATATAAAAATTAAGTAAGGTAGAGCAAATCATATGAGTTTAAATTTTCTTTAATTTTTTTGATAAACATATTTATCTTTTTAAATAATTATAAAGAAAATTTCCAAAAAAAAAAACTTTTAATAAAAATTTAGGACAAATTTTATTATTAAAAAGTTCCTTCAAATGTTTTGTCCAGAACTTATAAAATTATATGGATATCTTTAGTCTTTTCACTACATGAAAACAGGTTTTTACTATTGCCAGAAAAAACGCCGCTATAGAACATGATCTTTAGCGGTGTTTTTTCTACAACCGCCGTTATAGAACGTGACCTTTAGCGGCATTTTTCCCGCAAACAAAGTTATAGAACGTGGCCTTAGCGACGTTTTTCCCTCAAACGCCACTATAGAACGTGGCCTTTAGCGACGCTTTTCTCACAAACGCCGCTATAAAATGTGGCCTTTAGCGGCGCTTTTACTGCAAACGCCGCTATAGAACTTGATTTTTAGCAGCGCTTTTCGAAAAAATGCCACTAATTTTAGCAGATTTCCAACATCCATTTTCATTTATATACAAACCCTTCCTGTAACAACCAAAAATAGCAAATACAACAAATCCAACTAAAAACAGTAAATCCAATTGATACTTCAAATTCAACGAAATATATATAATCTAAATTAAAAAATGAGATAACAAAATATTCTTACAATAATGTTAAAATGTTAAACTATTCTTACAATAAGAAAACAAACGTCTAAGATGGCAGATTCTGCGACTGCTGAAACATCTTCATCATATTCTGAAGCTGTAGCTGGAGTTCGTCATATTTTCTGCTTTACTCTGCATCCCTCGCTGCTACTTTTGCTCTAAGTTGTAGTTGGAGTTTTTCATATTTTCTTTGAACCTCTGCTTCTCTCGATGCTGCCTCCGCTTTAAGTTGAGTAATTTGCTCAACTATGCTTGCTTGCATCTGAGCCATCTGGTCTTTTAACCTCTGAACTTCAGCTTGAGCCTGACTCCCCGAAGACATATATTGCTGCGAACTGGATCTAAAATATTGGGTTGGATTAACAAACGATCCTTGAAATAGAACCCGACCATACCTTTCAGGACCCAAAACTTCAGTAATTTAGTTGGTTATCAATGTCGTCAAGATTAACAGAGCTATCACTCGAAGTAATCGCTTGATACTCCGCCTTTTTATCCTTTAGTTTCTTCTAATAAATCAATCAAAAAGTTAGAAACGAAATATATAGAATAAACATATGCAACACAACATTATTTGCAATACAAACGACGAATTAAACCATTATAATTAAACATTATAAATATTTAAAATAATTTAAATTTTATTAAGTAAATATACCATAATTTCTGCAGCTTCAGTAGTCATAGGAGATCCATCTTTCTTTCTATGTGTAATGTCAAAAAGCTGAAAGCGTCCTACTTTTTTACCAGACGATTGTTTCTACAATATAGTAGTAAAAATATTATTTAATAGAGATTAATTAATATGTGACACAATTAATAAATTCAAAATACCTCGTCCTCAGCTACACAAGCAAAACTTTACCTTTAAAATGCAATCTCATCATCAGAGGGACAAAGTGCAATTTTACCTTTAAAATTTTAAAAAATTTCAAAAAGGCTTAAATGGAAATTTTTTCATTTTAGGGGGCCGAGACCCTTTCAACCCCCTAGTTATGCCCTTAAATGTATATTAATTATAGGGTTTAGGATTTAATTGAATATGATTCACTTGAGATTGTAAAAACTCGAATTCAAGTTGGATTTGTAATTTGAGACGTAAAGTTTTATTTAAGTTGGATTCAATTTTATATGATTCAAAATAAAAATCGAGGCATTCAAAAGTAGATGATTAAGTTTTATTTTGGGATTTTGGGGAGGGGGGAACTGATTGTGGGAAAAAAGGCCAAGGCATTTCGGGTATAAAAAACGGAGTTGTTTCGCAAAAAATAATACATATTCGTAGCGTTTGGATAAAAAATGCCACTATAGATCAACCTTTTACGGCGTTTTTATCATAAATGACACTATTGCTCAACTTTTAGTGGCGCTTGGACCAAAAACGCCACTATTGCTTAATTTTTTAGCGGCGTTAGAGACACAAACGCCACTATTGCTCAACTCTTAGCGGCGTTTTCGTTCTAGCGCCACTAATGTATAAGATTTGCGGCGTTTTTTTATCCAAGGGCCACTAAAAACGCCGCTAAAGGCCTATTTTCCTATAGTGTTTCGTTTTCTTTCTTATTATGTAATTAATATAAATATACTTTTTATATATGAAAGGTTAATATTTGGTATACTGACAATATATTTTTTTATTTCACGAGTAGTTTTAAAAAATTATTATGTGTTATTTTTTAAAAATATTTTACTATATTCTTATAAAATAATTATCAACCTCTTAACCCTGATTACGGAGTCTAAAAACTCCATTAGCAATATACCAAATATTTTTTTTCATATATTAATATAAACATACTTCACCAGAAAAAGGTTTTCTCGTTATATATTTAATATAAACATGTTTTTTTCATAATTAATTAATATAAAAATGTTCCAATAAAAAAATGCAATTTATTAAATTTATTTTATATTGTCTTTAGTGGCAAAAATTCAGTTTTAATCACTAGTTTAATTTATAACCACATTACCTTTTATAAAAATATGACATGAAAAGATAATTATAATAGAGAAAAATATAACGATGGATGACGAATTTAAAAGTTAAGTTAATTCATATATTTAATCACTACTTTATATAATTATTTATATTTTAATAAAATGTCTGATTAAATTTGATGTATTAAATCAAGTGACATAAACTCAATTGATAAAAATACGAAAAAATTAAAATTATTATTTTGTTAAATGTAGAAATAAATATATCATTTGAACATTTTATAAAATAAATTAAAAATTTTCAGCTAACTACTTAAAAAATCATGTTCTGATGTATACCTAGCTTCCAGCCTTGTTCCAGACCATCGTGTGCTCCCAGAGTTGAACAAATATTAATATTAGCACCTTTAGAGGAAGCAAACTGGTATCAGTTTAATCAGAAATTGATTGGTCCAATGGTTAAATCAGATAATTTAACCAAAATTTATGAGAATAGTTTGAACCCGTACTAAACCAGAAACTGTGAACTGAACTATGGCTTGAACTGAATTTTATCATCATTTAAGATGGGTCATTTTACCAGTTTTATAACTTAAACCCAAATATTAGCCCACCAAAATTGCGCTCTAACGGGCTAGGGCCCCACACATCATCCTTCTCAGCCTTTTCCGACACTGCCAGGCTATGCATTCATTAGTGAAGCGTTGCGTTTCAAGTCCGATGAGGACATGACGTCACGACCCTCTCATTGACCATTTTGACCCTAAGCAACGGCCGAGACTCCAATAGGCGAAAGCTCACCCACTCTTTCTCGCTCCACGCTGCAAATTTTATTTTTTGCTTCCGATAAAGAATTAAAGCAGAAAAAGGGGCCAAAAATGGCTGCATTAACCGCTCTAACAAAATCGCTCGGCTATCACTGCGCCAAAAGATCTAAAATTTCTACCTTTTCTCAAAATTTCCCTTCGCATAACTCTCGGTTTCAAACATTAAGGACTCTGATTTTAGAACCCTCTTTATCCGAATCTGTCAAGATCAACCGTCTCTCCGACTATAATTCCGGTACTTATTTTTCCTTTAAAGAAATCTCACGACTTTTTTTTTATTTTTTTTTATTTTAGCTTTATCCCGTGTCGTGTTTAAGCTCTGTTTAAAAGCTTAATTTTTTAAGTACGTAATTGACAGGAATCGTTGAGGTCAATTTGGACCGGCCTGAAGCAAAAAATGCAATTGGGAAAGATATGTTGAGTGGCTTACGCCATGTCTTTGAAGCTATCGATCGAGATTCCTCAGCTCGTGTAGTTATGATCTCTAGCTCCGTTCCCAAGGTTTTCTGCGCTGGCGCTGATTTAAAGGTGAAATTTGCTTTCTTTTACTTGTTTCTTTTATTACTCTTTGTGTCCTCTGCCTTCTGAAAGTATAAAAAGAGTATTTTTTGTAAAGTGAAAATTTGATTTCATCTTAATTGATAATGTGGTTATTAGCAGTAATGAGGGTGAATTTCCTGCTGGGGGATGCGATAATTTTATCATTAACGGTCAAGCTTGAGTTAAGTGAGATAATTTGATCTTGTTGTTTGCTCCGCCTTTGATTGGCAGGAACGGAAGAAGATGACTGCTGCTGAGGTTCACTCTTTTGTCAACTACTTACGATCCACTTTCACGTTAATAGAGGTTATTCCTTAGTTTCTAACATGTTTTGTGATGGTTGATTGACTTGTTAACACGTTGATATTCAAATGGTATGATTATTATGTTTTTGTGTGTGTATATATATATATTTAAACAGTGAGATGCGAGGAAGTGTATGTCCCAGTTCCAATATTTTTCATCCTAAAGCTGGGTCTGGGTTTCAATCTTTTAACATTGTTGCATAAAGATACACTTCACCATCAACTTCATGATTCCTTTACTAATGCTGTTGGAATGGTCTTATTTTAGATTGAGTGCTTACATGGACTACTGTTTATTTAGTTCAGGAACTTCAAATTCCTACTATTGCTGTTATCGAAGGTGCTGCATTGGGTGGAGGACTTGAAATGGCTTTGTCATGTGACCTTAGGATCTGTGGTTTGTCTTATATTTTAAATCATTTCGTAATCAACTTTATTTCCTTCTAGAGTGTCTGGTTACATTGTCTGTTTTTTTTCCCTTGAGATTATCTTTTTAATGAATTTTCCTTCAAATTTTCTTAGGGGAAAATGCATTATTGGGTTTGCCAGAAACAGGACTTGCCATAATACCCGGGTTTGAACTAAATCTCGTTTCAGTATTTGATCAGGTTTTCGATTGAAATCTGAAGGTGGTAGCTCATTGGCCCCTATATTTAACAGTGCAGGTGGGACTCAAAGACTTCCTAGGTTGGTTGGAAAATCAATAGCAAAGGACATTATTTTTACTGGTCGAAGAATTGGAGGCAGGGATGCAATGTCCATGGGTATGCAAACCAATAGGCTGCTTTTTTCCCTTCCTGTGTTTTATAGCTATCCAACTCCAGTAGTAAACAAGGTCTGTGATATTTCAGGTCTTGTTAATTACTGTGTTCCTGCTGGTGAAGCTCACCCCAAAGCTTTAGAAATTGCTCGGGAAATTAATCAGAAGGTAATATTTATGCATCTTCAGAATTGTCTTTGCTTGGAAGTCCTTGTGGTATTTTCTTTCTCTAAGTTCGTTCATTTAACATCCATGAAATTTTAATTTAAGTTTAATCAGAAATGCAAAGGCTTCAGCTCTATGTTACCCTATACAAATTATTGAATGTTCAAAGCAACATATTCTTAGCAGGGTCCGATAGCAATAAGGATGGCAAAAAGGGCTATAAACGAGGGGATTGAGAGAGAGATGGTTTCAGCTTTGGATTTAGAAGAAGAATGCTACGAACAGACTTTGAATACAAAGGATCGCTTGGAAGGCTTAGCAGCATTTGCTGAAAAGCGAAAGCCAATATATACCGGGGAATAAGAAAGACCCAGACTGTTACTAAAAAAATGGTTTCTTCATAAGTTTGTTTACTGATAACAGTTCTCACTTTGTTCTAAATTTGGACCTTTGAGAAGTCTTTATGTTGGATGAACTCTTTAATATCAATTAAAATGACTGAAATAATAATTTATGTCAACCTTGAATGCCAAAATCAGTTCTATGGTGGTTTGAATTTTATAAGCAGCTGTGTTCTTAATGGTATTTGTTTCGAAGATCTAAATCCCCACTTTCCGAAACACAAGCATTATTCATTTGATAATAGGTTCATGTGGTCACTCTTGAGAGCATAGCAAGTTTAGGGTTAGAATCTCTGCATCTAAAATCCTTCTCCAATTCTAGTATTGTAATTTCCTTGTAAATAAAGAAGGGAAAAAAAAAGTGATTGTAACATATCCACTTCGATTAATGTGGGTATCGGGTGAAGACATTTGATCAATAGGTCAAACATTGAGGTTTTTAGCTTTCATAATAAATGCGAAAATGTTTGTAGTATTATCATTCATCACCGGCTAGGGCTTCAATAATTAAAAGCAAAGAATCAATAAATGGTAACTTTTATTAGAACCGTCAAATAATTTGAAAATTATAGTATTAATATATAATTTTTGCACATTAATCTTAATTTTTAATCAATTCATCATTAATTAACGTATATTTCCCTTGTATAAATATATGTGTGTGATGTTTGTCCTTCATTATCTGATTGAGAAATGTGATAATTATACATGAATGAACCGAGTCAATGACAATACAGAAAAGGAAAAAAAGCCAACGACAGCTCAGCAACAACCCTGGAATGTGTCACTTTTATTAACAATTACAATGTCTCATTCCATAAATAGAGTATGGCCTCAAACAAGTTTTTTTACTTTCCATTCTTGTTAATGTCTGAAGTTCACGTTAGGAAAGTCAGTGATAGCTACCATAACAATAGTCATGTTTGATGAATTTTCCAGTCTCCAGTTACCATAACCAGCCCTTTCCATGTTGGGCTTTGTACAAGTTGCTGTTCTTGAGAAGTAATGGTTTCTCCTTATAAAAGGCAGAATCCCCATGGTCTCTGGGTCTGTTTTCATTTCAAACAGGTCTTTATAGTTGGAGTAGCAATGGAAGGAAGTCCAAATTCAAACAACAAGACTACCCCATATCAGAAGATCAGTGGCAGATGCAGCGGCACCGACACCGGCAGCAGGAGGTTGTCCACGAGATACAAAGGAGTGCTTCCACTCGAAAGTCACAAATGGGGTGCAAGGATTTCTTTCAATTACAGAGCATACTGGCTTGGAACATATTACACAGAAGAGGAGGCAGCCATTGCTTATGATAGAGCAGCTCTCAAGTTGCTGAAAACCGACGCTTCCCTCAACTTACCTTACAACATTTACACACCTCAAGAGAAATCATTCCAGAGCTGGTACTCAGATGATGAGATCCTGAATATGATCAAGGATAAAACATACTCATCTCATTTCACCGCCTTCCTTGTACATCAATCTCTGGCAAAGAAAACTCTACCAGGAAGCTTAATAAACGCAAAGGGTCTCTCATGTGAAATGTTATTCCATAAGGAGCTGACACAAATAGATGTGAGTAACGCCGACCTGTTTCAAATCCCCAAGGAATACGCATTGCAATTCTTGCCCCCAGTTGGTAACAACAGTTCAGGGAATGGAGTCCAAATGGGAAGAGACTCCATTGATATAACTTTCTATGACAAATATTACAGGCCCTGGACTTTCCGATACTCATATTGGGATAGAATCAAGGTTTTTTTATTCGCTAAAGGATGGAGAGACTTCGTTATAATGAACAGCTTGAACCCTGGAGACACTGTCATCTTCTATGGATGTTACCATGTAGATGAGGAAGGACAAAAAAGAATGTTTTACATGATAGATATACATCGAAATGTCCCAGAAAAGTACATTGTTGGTGAACGATATGTCGATGGTATTAATGGGGTTAAGCTTTTTGGTGTCAGAATAGGCTAAAAATGCACCATAAAAACATGATGTACTTGCTGTTCTTGTTTTATTTTTTTCAAAGTTAACTGTATGGGCCCATCAAGAGCCCATGAAACAAAGTTTATGTTTTTATTATTAGTCTGTTTTCATCAGATTTAAAATTAAAAAGAAAAACACTGACAAAGCTTGAAACTTTTAATCGACTCATTGTTCAGTTTTCCCTTACTCTTCAATCCGAAACCCTATTTATTGAAAATATTGAATTCCCCATTTATATCAAAACAAAAAAGCAAGCAAAATGGCAACTCCAGCAGGAAGTTCTTCTGCTAAGAGGTGGCTTCCTCTCGAGGCTAATCCCGATGTCATGAACCAGGTGCTTTTCATTTTCCAACTTTTTTTTTTCTTTTTTTTGTAATCCACTTTCTTAATGTTTGGTTAAGAGAAAACATCAAACTTTTTTCATGGAAAATTTCGTTCCATACTAATAGACCCCCTGAAGCAAATTAAACTGAAATCAGTCTATTGCTGATATTAATATATATATTTTTAATTCCTTGGAAATGTTAATATGGGTATTATTCTACAGTTTCTTTGGGGTCTGGGTCTTCCAGAGAATGAAGCAGAGTGTTGCGATGTATACGGCTTGGAGGATGAACTGTTAGCAATGGTTCCTCAGCCTGTTCTTGCTGTCCTTTTCCTTTTCCCAATAACTTCTCAGGTATTTGCAACTTATAAACTTTAATTCTTTTCCAGCATTAGCACTCGCCTAGTCGGCTCATATCTTGAAAATTAACTTCATTGATACAACTCAAATCAACACAAGTTGTAATGTTTCAATGGTTTGAATGTTTTCAGACTGAAGAAGAGAGACTGCGGCAGGATAATGAGAAAAGAGTAAGTGCAATTCAGTTCTTTTTTCCTTTGCGTTTTGCATTACACTGTTGCCAGATTAACCGGAAATGTTTAATCCATAAAATGGTTGCAATTTAAATTGTGCAGACTTGTGTAGTTACGCCTTGTGATTGCTATATGATTATGATCTCGACTTGTTCAAAGAACTTGTACATTCTATATATATCCTCCTTGTCAACCGCATATTTGTATATTTGTGTTGGATACTGCATAGTGTTCATATTTTTGAATTTATTAGGTTGATGAGACTAACTACTCTATTTATGATGGAGTTCATCAAATTACCAAAGTACAAGGTTTAAAATTGACAATGGTAACTAATAGATGTAGTTTCTGAAGGTAACTAGAAAATGAAATTTTTAACTTTGTATGATTCAATTCAAAACTTTTTCTCTCTTTTTTTGTTTTGAGTGTAGGATGTTAGCAGTAAAGTTTATTTCATGAAACAAACCGTGGGAAATGCTTGTGGAACGATTGGGCTTCTTCACGGCGTTGGAAATGTCACTTCTGAAATCAAGCTTCGTAAGTTTGGTCTTAATATTCATCATTTATTGAGGAGTAATGCTTTTTTTTTTTTTTTATATTCATGTTAGACCTCTCATATGCTATAACGTGTGATATCTTTAACATGTAATGTTTCGGTTTAATTATCACATTTCAGCTTCCTTGTTGTCATGAGGTGGAATAACAGTTATTGGGAGAATCACGATTAAGAAATATACTGTATTGATGAGTAGGCTTTTTCTTAGTTCTTTCCCTTTTCCCGTCTCAAGTGAGGAACTGAATTTCATTGTGATCTTTGACAAACCAAGCAGTTTTTAGCATTGAACTAAAGGGTATTAGGTAGCTATTAAGCATATTTTGTGAAAAGCATCCATTAACTGTTTTCTTTTTCTTGGCTTTTTCAGAAGAGGGATCGTATTTATATAGGTTTTTTAAGTCTACTGCCAGCATGGATCCATTGGAGGTTCTTCTTCTTCTTCTTCTCCCTGTCTCTGTCTGCATGCACACATGTGTGCACGTGTTTTTGCCTGCATATTTTGAGATTTGTCATAGCTGACTTCAAATTGTTGTATGGTTTAAAGCGAGCGGCATTTCTTGAGAAAGAAAGAGAAATGGAAGTTGCTCACTCCGTAGCAGCTACAGCTGGAGAAACAGAGGTAAATCAATTATAAGTAACTTTTTTTCTACATGGTCCATTAATTGAAAACCAGGACATCTTGAAGTTAGGGTAGGATATAATTATGTACAATATGGCTCATCAAGGTTTCATTCTGCAATACGTCATAGCGAAGCTGAGCTGTTCTATTGATGAATCTTTGCAATACTTACAACCGAGGGTTAATTTTTTTTTTCCGGTCTAATCCCATTTCTCTTGTTCTGTCTTATCAATTTCCCTTGTCAGGCTTCAGACAATGTGAATACTCATTTTATCTGCTTCTCATGTGTTGATGGTACATTCTCTCTCTCTCTCTCTCTCTCTCTCTCTCTCTCTGTGCGTATCATTTTGGAATATAACAAAACAAAAATGAAAGGGAAAGATGATCTCTATAATCTATTGCTCTGGTCATTAGGGGTGCTTTTGAAATATCTTAAATGTAGTTGTTTTCACTGCCTTGGTCTTAAATGTTTTTTCCCTTGTTAATGTAGGGAAACTATATGAGCTTGATGGAAGAAAGTCGGGACCAATTTCACATGGGGCTTCCTCGCCAAGTAGCTTATTGCAGGTTTGTGCTGGCCAGTTAAAACTTTATTTTTCTTTTGATTTTCCTTCTACCATATATTTAGCTGTCAAAAAGACGATTACACTAAATATTTTAGCTAGGTGCATAGCTCATCTATATCTTTCAACTTTGGGGTTAGGGAATTGCAACTGGTAGAATAAGTTAATAGTTTGAAGCATAAACTTCATCATTCACAATCCATCTCCCAACTCCTTCTGTGTCCCTTTTCGTGTTTCAGAAGAGTTTGCAACCTCTCTAAGTTTTAGTGTGAATGTTAATTTTCAGCATTCTTCTACATGTTTCCTTAATTTCTCAGTGATAAACATTCACAGTATGCTCTAATAACATAATGATTACGACTAACTGCCATTGTTTCCTTGTACAACAACAGGATGCAGCAAAAGTGATAAAGGGCATGATTCAGAAAAATCCTGAGTCACTCAACTTCAATGTCATTGCACTTCATAAGAAAATGGGAGTGGCAGCAGGTACATATTAACATCAATTTCCTATCAACAATTACTGATTAGATTCCAAAATCTTCATGTACTGTGACGTAGTCAAACATATCATATGACTCTCTCACTATATGCCCGTCGTCTTTATATATATATATATATATATATATATCAGCAAACAAACAAAAGCCTTGCTTTTCATGATATAGAGGAAAAGTAATGGCTTTCTCTGTTTTAAGATAAAATGAAAGGGTACTAGTATCATATTTTGTATCAGTGTGACTGAATTCTTTTTATTCAAGGCTCTTGAATTGCTTCAGCTATCTAATAAGATTGATTCACTACATAATCAGAGTTGGTTCAGTTCATTTCAAAATCTGAAGCTGAAATCGGAATCATATATTGAGAGTCTATTTTAATCCAATAAATTAATGTAAGTTCAAAATATTCCTTTGCAGCCGCCATTTTTGGGTTCTTACTAAAATATATGTTTTAAAAACCAAACCAGACCAAACCAAACATGTTCTATTTTAAAGTTTAATGTTTTTGAATTGAATGGTTTAGATGTTGATTTGAAATATCAACAGAGTCAAAAAATCAAAATGATATTTAAAAATATTTAAATCCAAATGCATGTATGTATTTAATCTTTTTTATAAGCATTTATTTGACATATGGTACAAATTTTGAATGAAATTGGACTTTTGGTTTGTTTTACACTAGTGATCCTTTTAGCATCATTTAATCATTACTCCGGATTCAACAAGCTGATAGCGTTACCAATGTCATCTTTATATTTAGGATAAATTATAAAAATAGTCACTTTTGTTTGCCTCATATTACATTTTAGTCACTTATGTTTGAGATGTTACGTTTTAATCACTTACGTTATCGTTTTGTTACAAAATGGTCACTCTAATGGCGGTCCGACATGGCTGTCTAAATGAGTGTCAACTTGAATGTCCTACGTGGCAATACAAATTAAATTTATTTAATTAAAAATTTATTTTTATCTCAACAGCTGAACATTCAAGTTGTAATTTAAAATTCATTTGAACTAGCATGTAGGATTGTCGTTAGGGCGGTAAGGGAGTTTAATGGACTTCGTAACAAAACGATGACTTAAGTAGCTAAAACGTAATATTTCAAATATAAGTAACTAAAATGTAATCAGAGACAAATAAAAGTACCTATTTTTGTAGTTTATCCTTATATTTAATTATCATACCTTAGTATGGCATATTCTAAACATGGAATTGGATGGATTAGGGACTGCTCCCCTTCATCTAAAAAGCCTTTAACAGTCTTTTTTATTTTATAATTTTTTTTTAATCTTTAGTATTGCTCAAGTCTATACACTGTTCTATTAATCGTAGAAACTATGCTTGCCAATTAGCATCTTTTTCATATATTGGTTTATATATGCTTCACTAAACTTGCTTTTAATCGAGTTCCATTGGAAAAGTATAATTTTTCTTTAGAATGGGCTTACTTTAACCACGCTGTTAATAGTATTAAGAACAAAAAGAACTTTCTTTTTTTTTTTCTTTCCGATTCTACAAAATTCCTATGGGATGGAGGTTGTCCATAACTATAAGCTTACTTCTGCTTACATTACACTATTAACACCTCAGCAGCATTTCACTGACTAATAGCTGTTCGCCACATGTACAAGGTTCCACTTCAATACTTTACGCTCCAAAACCCATATTTAAACCGGCTTGAGCTACAACTGGGGCCGAGCTACCTACTTTTCTCCTCCTTTTTGGTGACCCATTCTCTGAACCCGAGGACGAAGAAGTAGATGGCTCCGGTGTTGCCCTCTTTGACGTGATCCTAACCGGGTCGGGTTCCCCGGAATTCACCCTCAATGGGAAATTCAGCAAAGCCCTTGAGCCACGCATCCTATAAGCTGCCTTATCATAAGCCAAAGCCGCATCCTCAGCTGTCTCGAAAGTGCCTAGCCAAACTCGAGCCCCGTTTTTAGCCGGGTCTCTAATCTCAGCCGCGAACTTTCCCCACGGCCTTTGCCTTACTCCTCTGTAATGCTTCCCTTTGGCCGGAACCACCGTGGGAACCGCCGCATTGGCCACCGTAGGAACCTCTTTCACCGCTGTCTCCATCGGAATCTCTTGAGGTTCCGGTTTAATTGGCGGGAAAGTCGGGGAAGAGTGATCGGAGGGCGCCCAACCGACGGTTAAAGCATCTCTAAGGTACCCGAAAACTAGCATGTCTTCAGAATCGTTCTCTTTGAGTGGGAGGTCACCCCAGGTGTCAGTCAAACAAGGGTACAAGCGGCTAAAGCTGGAGCTCCTGCAAAACATAGGGGGAGCCGCGCCCACGTTGGCAGAGTCATTTGAAGAAGTGAACCGCAAGTCGGATGATTCGCCGAGTAAGTGTCTCTGAATTGAGTCCAGCATCATTAAATCGGAATCAATCGTACTTGGGTACATTTCCATAACGAAAATTGAAAGCTTTTCCGATGCTAAAAATTCAAAATTTCAGGTAAAACAAGTTCGTAAGCTGAAATTTCAGGTAAAACTGAAAATTGCGATGCTTTTTGTTCTAAGAGAGAGAATAAAAAGAAAATTAAGAAATTTGAATCTTTGCTTGGCAAATGGAATTTGGGCTTATATAGGGAATTGAGATACATGAATTTGGGTGGCGGATTTTTCAACAAAAGAAAAATTTAATTATTAGGTGACAAATAAATAATAATAATAATAATAATAATAGTGGGGATGGTGGGTTTTCTTTTCTTTTTCATGCCCTTCATGCTTTAGGGAATGAGTTTCTCAGAAAGTTCATTTAATGCACGTGGTTAAAATTTCACATCTGTCTGGTGCTTACGAATTGAAGCGAATGACGTCAGCAGTTGGCACAAGCAGATATGTCGGGTTCCCTCAAATTTATAATTAGTATGGTTTAGATATAATTAAATTCAAAATGTTTGTGCTAAATAATCATGTTTATCGTATTCATTTGGCTTAATACATAGATTGACCCAAAAATTTAATAACCTAATTTTTACTCCTAAAATTAACAACTGTTACATAAATCAGTCCCTAGTTACTTTGGAATTATAACAATGAAATGGATATAATAGAAATTCAGTATCTTTTTTCTACCTTTCCTTTTCATTTAATTCTCAAATTAATTTTTGTCTTTCCTTTTTTCCAAAATATCTTTGTTTTAAACTGATGACTTTCTTCTTCTTTGGTCTTTGCTTTGAGCTTGACTTAAAAAAGACCTTTTAACATTTCACTGTACTTTCCATATTAATATTCAATTTTTTTTACATTATTAGCTATCAAAGTTATTTCAATAAGTTGTTCTTTTAATTTTTTTTTAATATTATTTTAAAAATTAAAAAAACACATTTACAAATCAAAATCAAAATTTATTTCAACAATGAAAACATGTTTGGTAATTATTTTTCTATACCAAAAACATGATAAATAAAATAAAAATGTTACATTTATATAAATTTAAACTAGTGTACCCTATTTAATATTTGAAAAACTATCAAGATCAAGTTAAAAAATTTTCACTTTTACAATGCATTTTTAGTGAAAATCATTTTTATTGTTCAAACATATTTCACATTTTAATAATTTTTCTTTCACAATCCATTCATTAATTTAAGTTATATTTAAAATTTAGCATTGATAAATAATTTTAAATAGTTATGACACTAATCGCTATTTTTTTTTTATAATAAGAAAAAACACAAACTATTATAATATTTAAGTATTTGACATAAATATGATTTTATTTATAATTATTTTACTTCATAAATATTAAATATATTCAAATTTTAGCCTAATGTCCTAAACAGTCAAATTTTTTTTATTCTCATCTTATCATTATTACTGTATTTGAATCTAAATACATATTTCGCAATTAATTTTAGTCGTAACTAACTGCTACAATTAGTAATAATATATTTTAAAAATTATAATAATGCTTGAAATAATTATACTTACTAATTAAATAATTTTTTTTATATTTTTCCTAACATATCACTATTTGCAACTTGTTAGATTAAAAAAAATTGAAGATTTGTTGAGTAGTTAGCCTATTTACAAAAAATATATAGTGCAGAATTATTAAATAATATTATATCACTTATTCAAGTATTTTTTATAGAATAAAATAATTGTATATATTTTTAAATTATATTCAAGTATTTATTTTTGCACCTTTCATAATAATCTAGCTTATTAATTCTAAGATTTTTATAATTATTTTTTTTACATCATTTAGAAAATGATTTAATGATTTCATCTTTTAAATTTTATTCATCATAAAAATATATTATATTTCAAAAATTTATACACAATCCATCTGTACACTGTACGGATTAAGAAAATTAGTTAATATAATCCAACACGAGGAGCGAAAAAGAAAAGTAATACTAAGTAATGGCTTATTGGGTGAGAAGAAAAGACAAAATGTAAGACTTTTTATTCCTTGTGGAAAACGGATACATCGCCCCTGGACAATGTACTAAAATAATATATACTTTTCTTTTAGAAAATAACATGGCGATAGTGACGTTTGGATAAGTGTCGCATAAAATCAATTGTCCCTTTGCTTTTCTTTCTATTTTTTTTCTTCCAGGTTCCTTCCTGGAAGGAAGTTGAGCTTTTTCAAATATATTATAAATTTTACTATAAAATTACACACAGTATATAAAATATTATTACCAAAGGTATATGATAATATCAAATTTTATATAAATATAATTATAATTATTATGACAAATTTATATCAATACAAATTTACAAGTTTTATTAGTTTGAGTATACTGAAGCGTATTATCTTCCTATTTATAAGTTGGTACTTAATTAATAATCAACATTAATTAAATGAATTAACATACATGCCTTTTGCCTTTTGCCTTTTTGAAAAATCTACCTGGATTGCACTTTGAAATTTCAATTTTCCTTTTTTATTTTAACTTTGCCTTTCCATTTAGGATACTTTAAATTTGCCTCTAATGATCTTTAATTGGATTTCCCAAAGGATTAATTAAATAATACTTTATTTGTATTATTGTTGTATAAATGTGTGAACCTTTTACAGCCTCCTAGATTCTTTGTTTTGACAATGGATTTTAGTTGAATTGAAAATAATCTATGGTTATGTGTTCAAATTTGCTTAAGTAAATAACATTTTTTAATTTAATAAGTTTGAAGTTTGAAACTTTATGAATATTATATTACTATCTGAATTTGACATGTAACATCTTTAGCCATCTAAATATTTGAGAGCGGATCTTTATCCTTCATCTATCGAGTTATATTCAGTTGATCAATCTCTTATATTGACTACTCGTCATAAATTACTCGTTGAAAGAAGAAATATATTTTCTTCATCTA
Source organism: Gossypium longicalyx (assembly GCA_025698465.1). Lineage (NCBI taxonomy): Eukaryota > Viridiplantae > Streptophyta > Magnoliopsida > Malvales > Malvaceae > Gossypium > Gossypium longicalyx. Next base: position 5,256,937 of record CM047006.1, on the reverse strand, counting down.
TCCACTTGCTTTTTAGTGTAAATATTTCTTCCAATGACTATAAAGATCCACTTGAACGTAAAAACTTTGTACTATCTAAAGAAACAACATAGTAAACTCCACTATACACGTTCTTCGTGTATAAATACCTCCTCACACAATGAAAAAAGAACCATTCGCCCCTTAAGTAATTCATTGAATGGAGTAAGAAAAGATTGTAAAATTTTATTATGGTCTCTTTTTGTTAAAATAATAAAATATATCATAGTTTATACCTAAACCACTAAAAATTCTTTGGTATGGAATGATGGTCTACTAAGATAGATATTAAATTTATTCAATTCATTGAATTTTCATTAAAGTATTTCTCAAGCACTGGAATTTTAGTACAGTGACAAACTCACTTGGCTTCTTTTAAGGCTTGTGACGTTGTCTACCTACAATCATAACCACTCTTCACTTGAAATTTTAATGGATAGATCAAGTTAGAAATTTTATATTGACGGACTGATATAGAAATAATAATAGATTAACTTAAATTTATTGATTGGATTTTAATTTAGTTAGTATTAATATTTTTTTTTTATTCTAAGAGAACTTTACGTTATAATTTACCATTCGATTATTCTCCCCAAAAGTATATTATATCTACACACTCCATTGCCACCATAACATCAACCGAATGTGCTGCAATATATTATGCATATCATCGAGGTCCCCCTAACAGCCTCGTCACTTCCATATTATCACTAGTATACTCACGGCCAATGATTATATTGTAATGAACACTCACCGTTTATTTAAATTTTGTACTTAATTTTTTTTATCGAAATTTTTATTGTGCTCGAAGAAAAAAAAATACAAAAAATTCAAACATACCAATACTTTTTTTTTTTTTTTTGCCTTTCTATTAATTTTCGATTTTTAAACATAAAAAAATTAGGAAAAAACTTCTTAAAAAAATAAGGATCCTTGGTCGTTTTAAGCAACAGCCAACTACGCCATTAAAGAAAGAAGTAGAACCTTTGAAATTGACCAAAGGTTGGTTGGTCAATATATGACATTGACCGAATAAAAATTCGGGCAAAAAATAAAATAACCTTTACTGCATCGTACCTGGCCACAACGTCGGCGGCACGTGCGGTTCATTCACCGCAATGTTTGATGAGTCTCTACATTCTTTTCAATGTTTTGTTTTACGTTTCAAAGTTACAACTTTTATTAATTTAATAAATATTATTAATCAATTAATTATGTTGAGTATCTTGTTTTCTCTTCTTTCTCTTGTACTCTATTTTTTATATTTAAAAGTTACGATTCTTTAATATAATTATTAAATATAATTAAGTGTTATGTACGGTGACATATTACCCTTTTTAAGAGTAACATATATCAAATTAGGTTGATGAGCTGAATGTAAGCGAGTGGAGAAGGAGGCGAGGAATTGAGTTGGGTGATGAGTTAGAGAATTCCAAAAGGAGAGAGAACATGCATATCTAATTGAATAGTGGAGTGCACTATAGCAAATTACATCATTAAAAAATATTTTTGTAAGGATATATTAAGAAATGTAAAAATTTGAATTTGATAATCTTTCAAATGAAAACTCCTAATAATATTATTATAACATCCTGAAGCAACAATATAGTTTTTGTGCACGTGCGTAATTGATTCCTTCAATTTTTATTATTATCAAGAATTTGTAGTTGAATGGAATTCCAATCATATCTTTTGACTTAAATTAATATACTAATTTATTGTATTAAGTAATCACGATGCAAATTATTTCGATTTTAAAAAAAATCAAAGCTGCATATTCTTTTTCAAATACAATTTCTTTAAAAAAAATTTTAAATCAAAGTTTGCAGATTCCTTTTCAAAATTTTCAAGTAATATTTTCTTTATAAGATTTAAAATTATCACAAAATGACGATTTTTCTTAATTAATATAATTTTCAGCATGAAAGCTACAAAAAGAAATAATAAAATAAATTATTAAACTAAATCATGCCACACTCATGAAAAAATATATAAAAATAAACGGTGATTTGATTAAAATGCTGAAGCTCATGGTGTTTAAGTTCTAATCCCCTATTTTATAAATTTTATATAAAAATATTTAAAAAAATAAAAACAAATTCAAATTAATATATTTATTAACTAATTTTTATTCATTTCGTAACTAAGTTGGGACCTTGTTTATAAATGATATTAATTTAGTCAAACACTTAAAAAATAGTATAGATTATAGTATAAAATAGTGTTTTATTTTTTCTCTTGGTGAAAATAAACAAGATAAGCAATTACAACATATTGAATTGAGGAAAAACTCTACTAGCTTTGTCTTGTTGCAGAATCTTCAAAACTTCATTTGGCGCATCGTCAAAAATCTGTAGACCTGATCTCTATGTTAAGCTCAACTTAGCCAAGTAGTTCGCTACTAAGTTGTTCTCTGTGGGGACGTATCTAATCCGCCATTGCCCTCCAATTCACATAATTTGCTGAATCCTTCTAAGTACTGTGATTCCTGAGTCAATTATCGCCTCATCTTGCAAGACCCTTGTAATGGGCCAAATTCGAGAGATTGCACCCTAACGTACTGGGTTTCGATTTTTCAAGTTTGATCCAAATGACTGAATATCCTTTTAAAATTAAAACGCACGAGTTTTGAAAATCAAAAGACAAGCTTATTCTCAAGGGTTTAAAATGTTGTGTACTAATGTACTGAATATGACATTTTATTACTTCGGGACAAGAAGGTCTTTAGTATCCGTTTCAATTTATTCAAGCAAATTGTTCGTAAAAATCAACATTAAAAAGGAGAGGATCGTATTTTCAATTATTTTCGGGTTTTCAACTTCTGACACTAAGACACTAATTAATCAACTAAGTACCAATTTTGGGCGTTACAAGGGTGCTAATCCTTCCTCGTACGTAACCGACTCTCGAACCCGTGTTTCTAAATTTCGTGGATCAAAATTCGTTATTTTAACAAATCAAGCGTTTTATTAAAACAACCATTTTACAAGGTGATCCAATCACACTTAAATAAAAAGGATTGGTGCCAACTCCCATGTTCGTTTTCATTTTCAAAACCAAAGTCGAACTTGATTGAAGAAAAGAGTTTGAAGATACCCATCATGGTCAAATGTATCAAAAAACGAATAATGCGAGCTTACAACAGAAAGATTCATCCTAAAGAATTCTACGAAGGGGATCTGGTGTTGAAGAAGATCCTTTCTATACAAAAGAACTTTAGAGGAAAGTGGATGCCAAACTGGGAAAGACCTTATGTGGTAAAGAAGACCTTCTTTGGAAAAGCGTTGATTTTATCCGATATGGATGGCAAGAACCTGTCTAATCCCATAAATTTAGATTCAGTCAAAAAGTTTTCAAAAAAAAAAAAGAAAGAAAAGAAAAGATAAGAAAACAGAGAGACAAAGGCAAAAACCCGCAAAGGGCGCCTTAAGACCAAAGTTGTTTTGAATTGAAAATCCATAAAAGGGCAATTCAAATTTTGATCGAATGTGGGGCATGAGGTAGTCTTGCTTTGCCTGAATTAACAAGGAGGAGGTATGCTACATCTTGGGGCATCGGTAAGGTACTTTAGATCTCCTAAACACATGTCGAGCTCAAAATGGTCTTCAAGAAATTCATATAAAGAAGCTCAGGTTGCGATATTTGGGGCACCTATATTTCATTTTACCCATATTGAATTAGCTATCATTGATTACTGTATTCGTTTTGAGCTACGCTCCCAATTAATTTCCTTCTTATTACATTTCTATCTTTGATTAACTTATTCATTTCGAGTTAATTTCCTTCTTATTGCATTTGTTATCTTTGATTAACTTATTTGTTTCGAGCTATGTTCCCAATTAATTTTCTTATTGTCCTTTGGTATGATCTTTTTCAAGTATTTTGCATTGAAACAATGATTAATGAACTAATAATATTTTCACAAAAGAAGTTCTGCATATTACTCTGGAATAACTTGAAATAAGACCATTATTTAGAACTCACCAAGCCTAAGGGTTGGAAATATTTGAGAAAGAAGAGTCTAAAGTGTGACTATTTCTTCGGATTTTCTGTCAAAGATATCAGTTGAACAAGAAGACAAGACATTACGTCAGTGATACAACCTTGATAAACAATGAGCAATGACAACCCAAACATTAAAAAGGGGATCATTCTCATGACATTCTGCATTCATGCAAATATCATATATACGTATCTAGTTAGGAGCATTTGATTTATTCTAGTCATGATATCCTAATCATTTGGCATAAAGATAGGCCCATGAAATTGATTATACAGGTCAAGTTCCTAAGAGGACGGTGTAACAAGATCGGTGAATCTACAAATTCCATACCCTTGAAGTTGCAGTGGGACGGATTGAAGTTATAATGGCGTATCTTGTCTCCCTGAAGTTGCAGTGAAGCAGATTGAAGCCACCAGCTTTATCTCTCTGAAGTTGCAGCAGAGCAGACTGAAAAAAACAAATCTTATTTCTCTGGAGTTGTAGTGGAACAGATTGAAGCTACAAATTATGGCGGATCTTATCTTCTTGAAATTGCAATGGAGCAGACTGAAGAAAGCGAATCTTATTTCCCTGAAGTTGCAGTGGAACAGATTGAAGCTACAAATTATGGCAGATCTTATCTTCCTGAAGTTACAGTGGAGCAGATTGAAGCCACCAGCTTTATCTCCTTGAAGTTGCAGCGGAGCAGACTGAAGAAAGAGAATATTATTTTCCTAGAGTTGCAGTGAAACAGATTGAAGCTACAAATTATGATGGATCTCATCTTCCTGAAGTTGCAGTGGAGCAGATTAAAGCCACCAGCCTTATTTCCGTGAAGTTGCAGCGGAGCAGACTGAAAAAAGCGAATCTTATTTCCCTGGAGTTGCAGTAAAACAGATTGAAGCTACAAATTATAGCGGACCTTATCTCCCTAAAGTAACAATGGAGCATGTTGAAGTTAAAGTCTTATCTCCTTGAAGTTGTAGTGGAGCAGACTAAAGATAGCGAATCTTATTTCCTTGAAATTGCAGTGGAACAGATTGAAGCTATAAATAAAGAGATCTTATCCCTCTGAAGTTGCAGTAGAGCAGATCATAGCAAACTTTATCTCTCTGAAGTAGCAGTGGAGCAGGTTAAAGTTAAAAGTCTTATCTCCCTAAAGTTACAATGGAGCAGACTGAAGATAGCGAATCTTATTTCCCTGAAGTTGTAGTGGAATAGATTGAAGCTATAAATTATAGATCTTATCTCTCAAAAGTTACAGTAGGGAAGATCATAGCAAACCTTATCTCCCCGATGTAGTAGTGGAGCAGGTTGAAGTTACAAGTCTTATCTCCCTGAAGATGCAGTGGAGCAGGTTAAATATAAACAAATCTTATCCTCCTGAAGTGACAGTGGGGTAGATTGAAGTTTTCATGTCAAGTTTTTATCTCCCTGAAGTTCCAGTGGAGTAGACTGAAGATAGCAATCTTATCTCCCTGAAGTTGCAGCGGAGTAGATTGAAACTACAAGTCCTATCTCTCTGAATGGCGGTGGAGTGGGTCAAAGCAACGAGATACAGTAAACTGAAACGAGGCTACCTAAAGAAGAGGAGCACAAAAAAATTTAAGACTTGGCGAGAACGGGCAAAATTGGCCCTTTTTAAAATCTTTACCCCATTCTCGTTACACAACAATGAGTAAAGAGAGGCAGCTGTAATGGGCTAAATTTGCCCGGCCTATACTAAACCAAAAAAACAACAAACCAATAAAATAATAAAATAAAAGAGTTCAAGTCCAAATTATTACAAACCCAAAATAAAAACCCTAAGCCCAAATCAGTAGGCCTACAGCCTAATCTACTTCAGAAACCCTAGGGTTTCCAACTCCCATGTGCGCCGCTGCCCTAGCCGCCGCTCCTAGCCTCGGCCACCACTTGCTCCATCACTGTTACCTGCAAAGAAAAAAAAACACGCAACAACAAGGACAACAAAAACAGTAGCAAAAAGAAAAAAAAGGAAAAAGAAAAAATAAAATGTATTTCGGCTATAAAAGCCAACAATCACTTTATAATAACGGAGATTTTTTCTTTTGAAAAAAAAAAGAACAATCAGATTCAAGCAACAATTTCATATCAAAAGTAAAACTTTTGTCGTAGTTTCTTAAGGTATATTTTCTTATTTATTTATTTTTAATATAACATATATATAAAATTTTAAAATAAAAGTCTTACCTTTTGTGGTAGATGGAACCGAAAGGTTTCTCCCTTTTTTAAACTTTCGGTTGGGTTTTTGGGCATTTTCACCTAGGGTTTGGACTCGAGAGGCCAAAAAGCTTAAAAAGAGGCTTTTTCATTTTTTCGGCCACCGTGGGCGCTAGCGCCATCGCCGGTTACCGACGGTCGCCACGGTGGTCCGGCGACAGGAACTCCCATCGGATTTCAGAGATAAAAAGGGGGGAGAGAGTTTGAGAGATTTTTTTAGTTTTTTGAGGAGAAAGAGAAAAAAATGAAAATTAAAAAAAAATTGGTTTATGTAATTATGCAAAACAGCACCATTTTGGGCCTAAGCTTCAGGCGCCAAAACGATGTTGTTTTGAGCTGGACCGAACCGACTCGACCCGAACCGCCTAGGATTCGCATGTTTTTGGAAGAAGGGGTTAATTGCACCCTTAGTCCTTCTGCTTTTGAGGCTGGTTACAATTAGATCCTGTCCTATTTTCTTTATTTTTGATTTTGCCACAAAATTTCATTTTTCTTTCAACTTGTCCCACCTTGAAGCTGTGCGTTTTGGAGGGTGGGATATTTCCCATTTTGGTCCCTCATTGTTATTTGTGCATTCAATGTAATCCTTTTCCTTCTTTATTTATTTCGAATTTACCCCGAATTTTTGTTTTAAATTCAATTCAGTCCCTTTTTAGTTATTTAGCTACTTTATTATTAAATTAGTTAATTTTATTATTATTTTCTTTTACTATTATTTATATTCATCATGATTATTATCATTACTATTATTATTATTACTATTATTGTTATATTCATTACTATTATTATTATTACCACTATTATTATTTTTATTACTATTATTATTTTCATTATTATTACTATTACTATTATTTTTATTTTTATTACTGTTATTATTATTACTATTATTTTTATTTTTATTAATATCATTATTATTGTTACTATTATATTATTCCCTTTTTTTTTTTACATATTATTTTTTAAATACACTAATTTTATTTATTTATTTATTATTATTATTATATCATTTTATATCTTCCAAACTTTAAATTATTTACTACTTGTATTATTATCATTATTATCATTTTTTATTCTGTTTTATTTAATACTCTTATTTCCTTATTTATTTACCTATTCCTTTTTTTATCTAAACTTTTTAATATTTTTTGTTTATTTATTGGTTTTTGGTTTTTATTTAGCCTTGTTTATTTATTTCATTTCCATATCTTTGCCCATTATTGTTATTTGTACTATCACATTTGTTATTATGTTGTCACGCATATTAGCTCCGCGATTCGCTTTCATATTTTACTACAAATCGTATTGCATTAATCTTTACTCAACACATAAAATTTTGTTTTTTCAAAATAAGGCAATATTTCGTATTTTGGAAATTCGAGAGATTGTACCCTAACGTACTGGGTTTCGATTTTTCTCGTTTGATCCAAATGACCGAATATCCTTTTAAAATTAAAACGCACGAGTTTTGAAAATCAAAAGACAAGCTTATTCTCGAGGGTTTAAAATGTTGTGTCTTAATGTACTGGATATGGCATTTTATTACTTCGGGACAAGAAAGTCTTTAGTATCCGTTTCAATTTATTCAAGCAAATTGTTCGTAAAAATTAACATAAAAAAGGAGAGAATCTTATTTTCAATTCTTTTCGGGTTTTCAACTTCCGACACTAAGACACTAATTAATCAACTAGGTACCAATTTTGGGCGTTATGAGGGCGATAATCCTTCCTCGTACGTAACCGACTCTCGAACTCGTCTTTCTAAATTTCGTGGACCAAAAGTCGTTGTTTTAACAAATCAAGCGTTTTATTAAAACAACTATTTTACAAAGTGATCCAATCACACCTAAATAAAAAGGATTGGTGGCGACTCTCATGTTCGTTTTCATTTTCAAAACCAAAGTCGACCCACAACTTTCAAAAAATGGTTTCGACAACCCTAACTACCTCCAGGTTATCAAACTGGACTTTTACTCTTTTGAATCCTCTATTGAGTAGTACAAGGAATCTATCTAAAATGCTCCATAGTTCAGCCTCAGATACAGACCACCGTCTTAGGTGGCGAGTAAACCCCAAAATCTAATTCCCATGATGATAGCGTATAACACCTCCAACAGAGGCATGCCCATTATCATTCGCCACTACCCCATCAATAAATAGATCCACCTACATTACCCTTAAAGTTATATCGGAGTTGGAAGTGTGAGAAGTGTGTCAGTAACTGCAATAGCTTAATTTATGCTGTTGAATCTAAAAACTCCATTAACAACATGCCAAATATTTTTCCTATATATAAATACAAAATTTTATATAAGCTCTAAAAAAACATTTTATGATTCATTAAATTCTTGCTACTAAATGAATTGAAAAATATTGCCCCATTAAATTATGTTTCAATAGGTATCAATTAGTGGTAGTTTTACGATCTGGAGCAAAGCTAATATTTTTTTTAGTACAATTAAATTATATATTTTTTTAATAGTAAAATATAATTTTATCATTTTAATAGTCTATATTTTTATAATTTTTAAAGAATTAAATTAAATTTTTATCATTTTTGGGGTCAAAGTGCACTTTTATCATTATTAATTTAAAATTTTATAAGCTATAAAGGAACCTAAATAGAATTTTTTTTTCATTTTAGGGGGGGTTGGAGCCCCTGCCAAGTGTCAACCCCCTAGATTTGCTATTGTTATAATACACTATCTATTCAATAGGTAAGATTGAATCACTTCTCCTTAAGATTTTCTATACGCAAAATCTGAATAGAACTCACAAATTTAAGAAATAAAATTGGAAAGAATAATGACCTCTCAAAGATTGATATATAATGTTTAAGCTCCGCCAACCAAGTTGCTCCACTTTATGAATTCACAGCGTTTTCCGTCGAATTAGGAGACAAGATCCTAACACCAGAATAATACCTTCGATTATTAAAAGTAATATCGACTGCCTGACAGACGACACATCGAACACTTCTCTAAAAAAAAGTTTCATCCCCTCAACAAAACCTAAAAAAATTAGTTTAAAATGTAGGAACCTAAATGCCAAAACAATACTACTAATTGACCTATCAAAAAGAAGGATTTACTTAATTCTATTAGAAGTCTTAATAGAGCAATAATAATGAAAGAAACTTCGTCAAACAAGGGAAAGACAAGCATTCCATCAAATTAGATGTCGTGAAAAAGGTGGGAAATTTTTCTAATTAAATAAATAAAATATGAGTTAAATTTAAAAAATATATTTTACAGTATCACTGTTAAATGAGATATTGTCACATCATCAAAGATGAAGTTAAGCAGATGATATATCGTTATTATGTTCATTAACGGTGTATAAAATTATCAAATATAAATTCATAAATAATAATTAAAAGAAATAGTTTATTATTATAATTGATAAAACGTTGTAAAGTTGAAGGATTTATGAAAAATATTATTATCTTAGACAAGACTATATCGTACATTCATTGTTATTAGTATTAATATTGGGCACATAAGCAAGGACTTGAGAATAATATTTGGTTTAATTTAAGCTACCCTGGATCCACTTGCGTTGTATAGATTTGAAAAGATTAGCTTAAGGAGGAGACTTTGCAAATTACTCTGCCCTCTTAAATATCCTTTTTATTATAAATTTATAACATTTTTCACATTTATAGATAAAATATATTTAATTTTACTAAAATAATTGGTCAAATGAAAATTTATCAGTGGTTATAAAATAAAAAAAAATCAAATTATATATATAAATTATTATATTTCCATTAACCAAAAAAATAAAAGGAAAATTTTGTTTTAATTTTTTTATAATAGTTAATTTATTTTTCGTATAAAATTTTACGCATAATACTTTTATTTAATATGAGAAAATATTTAGTATACTATCTATGGAGTTTTTTGAAACCCTATAGGTAGAGTCAAAGGTTGACAAGTGTTCTATAAGAATGTAGTAAAATATTTTTAAAAATAGACACATAGTAATTTTTTAAGGCTACTTATGGAATAAAAAATACACTACCAGTGAACCAATTACTAACCTATTTAATATATGAAATAATATTTGGTACACTGTTAATGGAGATTTTAAACTTCACAAATAGGATCAATGGTTAACAAGTGTCCTATAGGGGTATAGTAAAATATTAAAAAATAAATATTTAAATAAAACAAACACATAACAATTTTTTTAATGTGCTTGTGGAATAAAAAAAGATACATTGCCAATGTACCAATTACTAACCCTTAATATATTATATTTATATTAATTACGTATTATCTACAAATTATTATGGTTAAATTGTTGAAGGTTAAAGAAAAAATAAAATTTTGAATTTTGAATTTATAAATGATTTTAATTTATTAATATATTTTTTTTAATAATGATGCTTTGTGTTAATTACATAAAGTAAAATATATTGTATGCTGAACATGTTTATAATATTTTAATTATGATTTGATAATAATTATTATTATTATAATATTTGATTTGTTAAATAAATTGTTATATTTTAATTAGATTAGAACAATTCAAATAAGAAATATTATTTTACATTAATTATAGTAATTAAAATTACATTATTTAAAAGATTAATTAAAAATCAAACATATAAATTTACATGCAACACATGTAACATTAGGAACTAGTAAGATTAAATAAGGATTTGAGTTCGTATTTTGATTTTCGAAATGAAATTTTGAAATTCTTGAAATAATTTTTGAATTCATTTACTGCTCAAAAATGTCGAATTTTTGGGCTAGTTTACTATTAAGATTGGAAAATGCTTTTGAAAACTTCGAAGCGTTTAGGATTGTTGTCAAAAAGTATTTTTCAGAAGATAAAATGATTATTTTAGATATGGTATTGTAAAATAAAAAAATATGTATTTAAATCATATTTAAATTCATTAATACAATACTATATGGAATATATAAACTTAAATTATATTAAAAATATTAAAAATAATTTATTATGATATATGAAATATATAAACTCAAATTCGTGAATATTATGATATATTGGATATATAAACATAAATTATAGTAAAAATTATAATTGATTCATACGTAAAGTATCATTATTTTCATGTGCCTTTTTTTATTAATTTCACGATGCCATGTTATTATTATATTGGTATTAACAATTACTCGGCTTAGATTATAGTACAAATATAATAAAATAATTTATGATAACTCACTATTAATATTATGATATATGAAATATAAATTTTAAATAATCTTTAAGCAATTAATATAAATTCTTTGTAAAACTTAGTTTGAATATATAAATTATATCTATCTTGTATGGTTAATATAAATGAATGAAAAATTTATAATTGGACATTAAAACTAGACCTATTTATGGATTGGGCTATCAATCTAAACCCGAAGGTCTACTTGAAATTTGGGAGATTTAAGCAAAAATATTAGGTTTAAAAAGGGGTTTGGAGAAAAATTAGGCCCATTTTAAAATATGAGTTAGGTTTAAGCTTGAACATTCAAGGCCTAAGTCAAGCTCGACTCATTTTTTTAAAATTTATAATGTTTTATGTTATTTTTATATTATATAATTTATAACATATAAATTAAACATTAAAAAATCTATAGTATTATATACAACTATAATGTAATTTATATTATATAATTTATAATATATAAATTAAATCTATAGTATTATATACAACTACAATGTAAACATTAAAAAATGTTAAGATGGTTATATATAAAACTTTAATAAATAAAAAAACATATAAAATATTAAATTTAAAATAATATAAATATATTTTTAAAATTTTTTAAAAACAATATGGGTAGGTCTAAAATGAGTTGAGGTTAGTTATTTACAAATATGGATAGGTTTGAGCAAAATTTTAAACTTATATTTTAGATCAGGCTTAGACAAGCATAAAATATGTTAATATCATATCTAGACTTATCTCGAATTAGGCCTAGCCTGACCATGAATACCTCTAACTCAAATTCGCTTTTAAAAATCCAAAAGTTTGAATTTTTAACCTTTTTTAGTTAGGCTGAAAAATACTTTTGAAATTCAATGATAAAGTAGCTCTTTCTAAAAGGAATTCCTATAAAGAAATATAGAAAATTTGATTCATGGGTGAGTATTTAATATATTGATAGTGCACTTTTTTAACTTTTCAAGAGTTATAAATTTAACACATGTCCATTTATTTTTTCTTCAAAATTTTCACTATTATCTGTATACACTTATATATTTCTTTCTTTTCTGAATTTATCTTAATTAATTTGCAATTTAAAGCTATTGAGAACTATAGCCTCCTTTATACAATTACATTATTGAGGATATCTAATTTAATATTTTCAAAACTGGATTAGATTGATCGATTAGATCAGTTGGATTAGAAATCGATCAATGTATTAGTTTAAAGAGAAGGGTTAAATTAGTTGACTCGTGAATTGGTATGGACTAATTAAATCGAAATAAAAATCAATTCAACCGATTTTCTCTTTTTATTTTTTTAAATTTTTAATAATTTTTTAAAATAATTTATTCCATTAAACTTGGTTGATCCCAGAAAACCTTAATGTGATTCCTCTTTTATAGAAAATGATTAACTACGAAGCAGTATCGGCTGCCATGGATGTCAAAAACATTTTTCACGTTATATATGTGAGTTAGGCAATAGAATAATAGGAGGAAAAATATTAATAATAGCATGTTTAGCAAATACAAACAAAATGTAATTGGGTTGGGTGATTATATTTGGTTGCGTAAGAGAGGTTATTTATGAATATAGTATTCTCCAAACTCTTCAGCATGTACATTATGACATACACATCCTTATACGCTACTCATGTCGTTGGAATGGATGAATTTTAAGGCAGTTGAAATTTATTATAAAGAAATGAATGGCAAACTATTCTTATTAAAAACCATAATCTACAGCTTCATCTTCACACACCATTATCGTTTCAATTAAATCCCTAAAAGGATTAATTATATATATATATATATTTATTCTTGAATAATGAATTTTGATGACAGCAAAGCACAATTTCATCATTATATCGACTTATAATTTTTCATTTTTAGGGGTTAAGATTCTCCGTCTTTCTCAAATGGTAAATTAGTTTTTACGATAGAGTTGGGTTTTGTTTAATTAATCATAAAATCGTGTTTTTCATTTTTCTTTTAATGTGATACTTATATTTTTTTAGTCCAATAAGGTAGTTATATTTGATAAAAGTTATACATTTTTTGTATTAAAGGTAACAATATTAAATTTTGAGTATTTAATTCGTGTTTTAAGATTGACTTAATCAAAATTAATTACTAATATTATTACATTTCAATTTTCATATTTTTTAATAAAATAAATTTGGTTCTAATTGTATATATTTTTTAAATTCATTATATTAATCATGTCTTTTCGTTATTAAATTCGTTAATTTAATCATTAAATGGCATGTTAAATATTATGTAGTTAAATTTAAAATAAAAAATAACTTAAAGAAATATTAAAACATCTATTTTTATAATATTCTTTTTTTTATTATTTTAAATTATGACACACAAGATTTAATATTTCATTTAACAATTGAATTAACAATTTTAATAATAAAACGACTCAATTATTATAATCTTAATAATTTGAAGATACAAGTAAAATGTTTTAAAATTTAAATATTAATTTAAAATAAAAGTAATAATTTAGAGATATTTGATGCAATTAAATCTTGTTTATTTATTTATTTGAAATCCAACCAAGAAAGGGAGAACGGAGCAAATAAAAGTAGACAAAAAAAAAATCAAATAGTATGTAATTTAAAATGGGTAAGTGTATTTTTTTAAAAAAATTTGCAAAATTTTTCATATGTTAATTTTTTATAAATTTCTTTTTTAATATTTTTATTATATCTTACTTACACTTGTCATGTCTTAATAAAAATTTTAAACTTCACGTGAAATATTTTCCGTTTAAAATTACCTTTAACCATTAGCCGCCGCTTCATCCTCATGATGTTGATGATGCAATCATGGTAATGATGAGAATTTAGAAAAATTTTAGGTAAATTATATCATTAGTCATTCAATTCCCAACATATTTTTATTTTAGTCACAAAATTATAAAAAATTTCAATTTTATCAGCAACTGTTTTAATCATCTTCTATTAAATCTTACTGATAGTTGAGTGATTAATATTGTAGTTTATCCAAACTTTTAACATCATATTAAAGTTCTATCATATGTTGGTTTAGTAGTCATTCAAAATTATTCGAATTGAGTTGTTTAGGTTATTATAATTAATTACTTCGATAATTATACTAATTATTCAATTATATGATGATAAATTTTAGCATGATTGTAATAAAAGAAGTTAGAAGGATTGATCTACGTTAAAAAGAAAATTAGGATTTAAGTCATACCTAAATCACTTTAGATTTATTCATGGCTCAGACTATTCGTCCAGGCTCGAAGACTTGTCCAAAATTTGAGAGAATTTTAGAAAAAAAATATTAATCTCTTAAAATGGGCTAGGGCAAAAAAAATAGACTCGTTTAAAATATGAGTATGGCTCGAGCTTGAACATTCAATGGCTAAACCCGACTCATTTTTAAGTTTATAATATTTTATATTAAATTATATATATTATGTAATTTACAACACATTAAAAAAAACTATACTAAATATATAATACTACTTTAATGTAAAGATTAAAATAATGTTAAAATTACTATATAAAAATTTTTAATAAATAAAAAATTTAAAAATTTAAAATATTAAATATTAAATTAAAATAATATAATTTCTTAAAAAATAAAAAAAAATATGCACAAACTTAAGATATATTAATATTTTACAAATATAAATTTAAGTTCATATTTTAAGTTGGATTAGACAACATAAAATAAGTTAATATTATACGTAGGCTGAATCCCAACTTGGCCCGGACTATAATCACCCCTAAGTCTCCTAAATGATGCGAACTCTTTTGAGGGTAAATCCGACCCGACCCACGTCTGCACAAACCTATTTAGCAAATTTGCGCGCACGTCGCTTCCTCGTAGCATCCTCGACTTAGTAGAAAAGTCAACGAATTCAACTTGCCTTAGATCTCTTATAAATACCTTCCACTCCCCCTTTCCACTCTCAACCGAAAATTTCAGTATCTTTCGGAAATCTCTTAGCTTTTTTTCTTTTTTCTTTTTCATCTATGAAATTTTTATAGGTTTTTCAGTTATTGGATATGGAAAGTAGCAGTGAAGTGTCGAGTGCGCTTCAATATATCGAACAATATTTACTTGATGAAAATCAGTTTACTCCTGCGGGATTGGGGAGCTTTTCAACTGCAAATCAATGGATAAATGAACCGATACCCGAGGTTTCCACCTCTCCGTCTCAGTCTCTGTGCTCTCAAACTTCCACCTCTGATTCCTGTCTTACGCTATCCAATTTTAATTGCCTCGACGACGATGATTTCTTCAACTTCTCTCCCAATTTCCCAGGTTTCGAGTCTAACCGAATTGATGTTTTTGAATTTGACTCGAAACCTCAATTTATCCATCTAACCGCTCCTAAGCCCTTTGAATTTACACCTCAAATCACTGAACTTTCAGCTGTAAAACCTCCAGCTCCTTCGAATTCGAGTTCCAGCTTTCATAATCGAAAACCGTCGCTCAAAATATCGTTACCGCATAAAGTAGAATGGATTCAGTTCCGCAAACCGGATTCAACTAAGGCACAGCCGACGAATTCAAATTCCGAAGACAAAAATAAGCATTACAGAGGCGTCCGACAGAGACCGTGGGGGAAGTTTGCGGCCGAGATCCGAGATCCGAACCGAAAAGGTTCACGGATCTGGTTGGGAACCTTTGATACCGCAATAGAAGCCGCAAAGGCTTACGACCGAGCCGCTTTTAAGCTACGTGGCTCGAAAGCGATTCTTAACTTCCCTCTCGAAGCCGGGAAGCTTGATGTAACCGCCGTCGACGGAGAGAGGAAACGGAGCAGAGACGACGGCGCTGGGGATGAGAAACAAGTTAAGGCCGTTAAGAGAGCAAATGATGACGTGACCAAAGCGAGAGATAACGGCGATGCGCCTTTAACGCCGTCGAATTGGACATCATTTATGGATTGGGATAATGAGACAAAGGGAATATTTAACATGCCATTGTTGTCGCCGTTATCTCCACACCCGCCGTTAGGCTTTCAACAAGTTACAGTCATCTAATGATAATGTATATAAATTCTTTTATTTGTTTTTAGAATTCTGGAATTCTCTTCTTTCAAAAGAAAAAAAAAATTGGGATTCTCTAAAGTAGTATCAACCTAAATATCCCTAAACTTTAGATAACTCAATTTTCAAAAACTTACCTAATAATTACTAATATTATCGAATTATTACATTTTAATTACGCGTGAATTAATTTTCGTTAATAACACTTTAATTTGAAGGATTAATTCTTAATTTAATCCTTAAATTATAACTCAAATATCATATTTAAATTTTTTTTTGTTCATATATATTAAAAATAAATAAAACTTATTAAAGTCTTTCTCCATATCATCACTGTTCGGGCTTATTTTTATTTTCTGGATTTTCATCATCTTGAAATCAACCATCATCACTTAAGCTACACAAATCTACCTCGATCACCATTAAAGCCCAAAGAAAATAAACCGTAAACAAAAGAAACCAATGTACTAAAAATAGATGAAGAATTCAAAGTTGACATACTCGAATTATAGGGAAAAAAGAACTAAATAGGGTTTTGGCTTAGACTATGTTAAATTTACTTTGAAGGTCTCAAATGGAATTTAGGATTGGTAAATCTAGACCAAAAACCTTTAATGGATCAAATGGGTCGGAGCCGGAAGAGGATGATGATTTGATTTCAGCTGAGGTGGTTGAGGAGGAGGAAGATGTTGTAAAAGTTTAAGCCAGTAAGAAAGGGAACACAAGTTGGGATTATCAAAATATTTGTAAATTTCTCATCAAAATTTCATATCTTAAAGGTTTTTGTTTAACAACTTTTTTTTTAAAATATCAAAATAATATTTTAATTATAGTTTAGGCACTAAATTAACTATTAATTTTTTAGATAAATATATTATATAATCTTCTTAAAAAAGATTAATGAGTTAATAACGTTAATGACTGTTATGTAACTTTTGAAAGTTAAGTATACTAAAATATAATTTTAAATAAAATCAAGGAATAATTAATGTGGGTTTTCATTTAATAAAATCTCTATTATTTTATTATCAATGATTGCTTTACGACACAGCTTACGTGCAAAATTAAAACCTTATCAACCAATTTATTTTTTCTTTTGATTTGTTTTGTAATATGTTTTTTATCAACCAATTTCTTAAGACAACGTATGTAATAAAAAATCATTGCCGATCTCTTACTTTCGTTATCAAAAAAACTCTTTTCATTTAATTTTTTATTCGAATTAATTTTTTTTTTTGTTTTTCTTGTGTATAAAGTTTGCACTTACCACAAATTTTGATATTTTCTTTGTGTCTCATTTACCATTTGATTGACTTGTAAATTTAAATAGTATTTGTTCTATCGATAGAGTCTTCACTTAATTGGTATTGATATTGTTGTCGGTACAAGAAGACGTAGGTAGTTCTAGGCATTATATAAAAAAGAACAGATATTATAATAACCCATGCGATATCATATTGTAAAAATAGATACTAACCTGTTAAATATATTTAAAAAATATAATTCTTTAATTAAGTTCTTGAGCTTAATTAATAATATTAAAATTTATATTTGTGTATAAATATATTTATATATAATTGAGCTATATTAGTATGTGTATGACTCAAATTTTACCCGGGCCCAACAAGCAGAGCCCAAAATATCAAATAAATTAACAAACCAACTAACACCCCACTAAACCAACCACTAAACCACTCACTAACTCCATCACCCCACTTGCCTGCAAAAAGGAAGAGGCAATCAGTTGTAAATTTTGGCTATAAAAGCCATTCAAAACTATTGTAAAGGGGGTTCTTTTTTTTTGGAGAAAAAAATGAGAGAGACTCGAATACAAGAAAAAGAGAGACTTTCAATATAAGAAATACACGAGATTAATAAAAAATCAAAGCAAAAGAGGTTTTTTTTTGTCTATTCTCGTTTTAAGTTTTTTGTTTATTTTATTTTATCTTTCAATTTTATTTATATTTTTTTCTACATACGAAAGTTTAAATAAAGGGGAAGAAGCTTACCCACTTTGAAATTGCTGAAAAAAAGTTTTTTTTTTTAAGTCCGGCTGCCGTGTTCGGTGGCGCCGTCGGCGACGCATGGAGGTTCGATGACCAAAGCAAGGCCGAACCGATGGCCGGATTTAGAAGGGAGGGGGAGAGTGTTATTATTATTATTATTATTATTATTATTATTATTATTATTATTATTATTATTATTA
The DNA here is from genome assembly GCA_025698465.1 of Gossypium longicalyx. Classification (NCBI taxonomy): domain Eukaryota; kingdom Viridiplantae; phylum Streptophyta; class Magnoliopsida; order Malvales; family Malvaceae; genus Gossypium; species Gossypium longicalyx. The sequence goes on along the minus strand of CM047006.1, from coordinate 5,238,274 downwards.
TTACTGTTTTTTTTATTAGTAGTAACGTAATAGTGTTTTTATTATTTTTTATTATTTTTACCTTTTTATTACTATTATTATTAGCCTACTATTATTATTTTTATTAATAAATATTATTTTTCTTTTTTGTTATTATTATTAGCACGTATATTATTATTAATGTATCATTATTATTTTCTATCTTATTATTACTTTTATTATTATTATTTTGGTTACTTCCATTATTATTATTATTATTATTATTATTATTATTATTTTCTATTATCATTAATATGTCGTTTGTTTTATTATTATTATTTTTAACATTATTTTCATCATTATATTTATTTTTTTAATATTATTACCATTATATATTTTTATTACTGTTATTTTTATTATCTGTCCTATTTTTAAATTATTTCATTCAATATTTTATTGTACATGTGTTTATTTGTCCACTCCCGATTTAAATTAAATTTTCATTCGAATTTTCTTTGTTATTCCATTTTTTATCTCTATATTACTTTATTTATTATTATTTTTGTTTGGAATTTTCAAGTAAAGGCAATATTCGGTACTTGGAAATTCGAGAAATCATGTCCTAATGTATTTGGTTTTGGATTTTCGTTTGATCTAAGTAACCGATTATCCTTTTAAATTAAAATACATGGGTTTTAAATAAAATAAAGGCAATATTTTGTATTTAGAAATTCGAGTAGTCGTGCCCTAACGTACTGGGTTTCGATTTTCCGTTTGATCTAAATATCCGAATATCCTTTTTAAAATTTAAATACATGAGTTTTAAATGAAATAGAATGCAAGCTCATACTCGAAGGTCGGGGTGTTGTGTCTTAACGTACTGGATATAACATTTTACCTTGAGATGAAACGGTCCTTGACATACGTTTTCATTCATCCAAATACTTTAAAAAAACATTAACACTAAGAGGGATTGTATTTTAAACTCTTGTCAAATTTTTATTTTCGACATTAAGACACTGAATAATCAATTAGGTATCAAATCCTATACCTTTGAGTTGCAGCAGGATGGATAGAAGAAACCAAATGTTATTGCCCTGAAGTTGCAGTGGGAGGTACAAACTTTATATCTCACAAAGTACAGTGGAAGGGACTCTGAAATTATAGCGGGACAAGTTTGCTGACCAGAATGTGATTGTTTTTTTAGGTTTTCAGTTAAGAATAACAGTCAAACAAGATGGCAGTGTAATATGTCAGTGATAAAACTCTAATGAATAACGAGCGATGACACTTTAAGCATTTAAAAAGGAATCATTCTCATGATATTTCTACATTCATATCATTCATAGCACATTTAGTTAGGAGCATCTGATTCATTCTGATCATAACATTCTAATCATTTGGCATAAGCATAAGCATATGAAACCGAATCTACAGGAGATGTCCTCCAAGAGGATGGTGTAGCAACACTGGTGAATTCACAGATCTTATCTCCCTAAGCAGTAGTGGAGCAGATCGAAGACGGCGAATCTTATCTCCATGTAGCGGTAATGGCGTATATTTAAGCCACCAACCTTATTTCCCTAAAGTTGCAATGGAGTAGGTTTAAGATATAAGTCTTATCTCCCTAAAGTTGTAGTGGAGCAAACTGAAAATTGCAAATCATATCTCCCTAAGCAATAATGGAGTAGATCGAAGACGACAAATCTTATCTTCATGTAGCGGCAATGGAGTAGATTTAAGCCACCAGCCTTATCTCCCTAAAGTTGCAGTGGAGTAGGTTCAAGATACAAGTTTTATCTCCCTGAAGTTGCAGTGGAGCAGATTGAAAATTACAGATCTTATCTCCCTAAGCAGTAGTGGAGTAGATCGAAGACGACAAATCTTATCTCCATGTAGCGGCAATGGAGCAGATTTAAGCCACCAGTCTTATCTCCCTAAACTTACAGTGGAGCAGGTTCAAGATACAAGTCTTATCTCCCTAAAGTTGCAGTGGAGCAGACTGAAAATTGCAGATCTTATCTCTCTAAGCTGTAGTAGAGCAAATCAAAGACGACAAATCTTATCTCCATGTAGCGGCAATGGAACAAATTCAAGCCACCAGCCTTATCTCCCTGAAGTTGCAGTGGAGCAGGTTTAAGATACAAGTGTAACACCCCTCACCCGTATCCAACGCTGGGATAGGGTTCGAGGCGTTATCGGACTTAAACATTCACAACAAGCAAAACCGGGCCATAAAGTTTTTGTCCAAAATTAAAACATCTTAAACACATACATATCGTCCCTTATACAGGCCTTCGAAGCCTATAACATACATTGGGGTGGTTCGGTACTAAACCAAGAACTTTGAAAATCTATGGGCAACTTAACTAATTTTCTTACTTCGGAGAGTCACACGCCCGTGTGGATTGGGCCGTGTGGTTACACACGTCCATGTATCTATCCGTGTGGACAATTTCAAGGCTATTTTCCAAGCCAATTGTCACCCTTAATTACCTACATACACTTATATATTTTCAAAGCAATTAACATGGGATATTTGAGTAATTATATATCCATAATCAAGACAAAAGCATGGCATTCTCACAACAACACATAACATATTACCAACCATGCATGGCACACAAGCATATTCACATCACCAATATCAGACATAACATGAATAGCAAGATTTATAAGTCAGAATCATTAGCTCACTAAAGACTAATATATTTGGCCAAATTATAATAACACATGTTATAAAACTAGATCCCTATATATGCCACTCACTTGATAATTGTAGCATATGTGTTTATACTCTCAAGGTGTTGGCTTGATAGTGTGATGTTGCCTCCGACGATCTCCAACCCTGAGCTAACCTGACAACACTAAAAGAAATAGAAAGGAGGGGATAAGCTTTACGCTTAATAAGCTCGTATGAAAATAATAAGTAATTTACTAACATGCTTTCCATAGTAAAACTATCCCAATTGTACATTTACACATGTTCTGGTTAAACTGTTTTCTTGAGTCATAGTCACTAAATCATATTTATATCTGGAGTTACGGAACTCCAAATTAATATCCTCAATTTTTTCCAGAAACTAGACTTATATATCTTTCCACCATAAAATTTTTAGAATTTTTGGTTCTTCCAATAAGTACAGTTTATTATTCAAATTTTCCCCTTTTTTGCTGTTTGACAACTTCAACCTTTCTTCACTAAAATTTATTTATCTCATAGTGCGAGACTCGGATAATGTTCCCGTCTCTTTATCCTGAAATTAGACTCATTAAAAATTTTATATATATGATTTCTAACTCATAATTATTTTTTTACAATTTCTAGTGATTTTCCCAAGTCAGAACAGGGGATTCCGAACTCATTCTGACATTGTCTCACAAGAATTCAAATATCTCATAATAAAAAATTATTTTGCTTACATTGTTTCCCTTATGTGAAACTAAACTCATTAAGCTTTAATTTCATATATTATTCAGCCTCTAATTCGACTTCGACCATTTATGGTGATTTTTCAAAGTCGGGCTACTGCTGCTGTTCAATACTGTTTCAGTGCAAAAATCACAATAGCTATCATAATTCTATTGTCACATTGATCATGGACTCATTATTTCATAAATCTCATATTCAATTACACAATGTAGGTTAACATGATATTGCAACACAATTAATAATCATAAGCATGAGGATGATTCATCTTTCAAATCTTTGCACTTGTTCATCATGTATACACATATATATGCATGAATTCGTTTACTCATCATTTTTCACATTTCAATAAGGCATCACTTATGAGTACAATGTACGTACCTGTACATATCCATAGCATATCAATTAACTTTACCTTTATCATCACACCCATCTTGAGACTCTCATCACATTATTCATTATAATACCCGTTGAATTTCTGATGGGCCTTTCATTTTCCAGTTGTACACTCGAGGTGTACGTTTCTTTCCAAGTGGTACACACAAAGTATACCTTTCCTTTTCATATGGTACACACAAAGTATACCTTTCCTTTTCATATGGTATACACAAAGTATACTTTTCCTTTCCAAATTCGATAACCGAAGCTATCCCTTTTTACATTTGATAGCCAAAGCTATCCCTTTTCACATTCGATAGCGAAAGCTATCCTTTTTCACATTTGATAGCCGAAGCTATCCCTTTTCACATTCGATAGCCGAAGCTACCACTATTCACTGATCAGGTAGCTGGAGCTACCACTTTTCACTAATCAGGTAGTCGAAGCTACTACTTTTCACTGATCAGGTAGTCGAAGCTACCATTTTTCACTGATCAGGTAGCCGAAGCTACCACTTTTCACTGATCAGGTAGCCGAAGCTACCACTTTTCACATTATACACACAAGGCGTACATTTCCTTTTCATAATGAGATCAAAAGATTATCCTTTAGGGACAACCTTTATTGCAACATATGTAAGATCTCATATTCTCGGTAATCACCAATTTCTTTTAAATATCACATCCAATCAAATTTCTATTAACATCAAATTCAATACAATTATAGCAAATTATATTTCATGTATATCAATAATATCATGAATCATAGACTTATTAAGTCACGCGAACTTACCTCGAATCCAGAAATGACAATTTACCATTCTAGTCCATAACCTTGTATTTTCCCGATTTAGGCACAAATCTCGATTTCCTTGATCTATAATATCACATTTAACCTACTAATTAGTCACACTATTAATATGGGTCTAAAAATCATTTTTTTATAAATTTACATTTTGACCCCTAAACTTTTGCATATTTGCACTTTTGCCTCAAGGTTCAGAAATTAAACTTCTTCCTATTTTCTTATGTTTTATGAAATTCTAATCATTTTTCCTTCTATGGAAACATAAAATTCTCACTCTAACATGTACTTATGAACATTAGGTATTTTTACCGATTATGTCGTTTTACTCGTTTTCACGTAAAATCGCTTAGCAAAATTTGTTTAACACAATTTAAAGCTTCATATTTTACCATTAAACATCAAAATACATGCATATCATTCATGGGTAAATTTTTAAACATAAATCCTAGCTCAAAATAAGGGTAGAAATGAGCAGATTATGTTACCGGGATTTCAAAAATATATATAACATTAAAAACGGAGCTCGGAATCACTTATTATTAAGCTTGAAAGCTTGGAAAAACCCTAAACATGGCTGCTCTTGGTACATTCTGCTGTAGCAAGAAGAAAAGGACACATTTGGGGTTTAAAATTTGTCTTTTAATTCATTTTACCCCTAAATGACCAAAATGCTATTTTTTCTATTCTTTCAAATTTTACCCAACTAAGGTCATTTTTGTCCAAAAAGTTATACAATGGTTTAATTATCATTTAAGAACCTCCCATTTAAAAATTCATGACAATTATACATCTCTAAAATATAAAACTCAACTTTTGCACTTTTTACAATTTAGTCCTTTTTCTAAATTGAGTGCCCAAACGTCGAAATTTTCGAACAAAATTTTCACGAAATCATTACGTGAAATCGTAGACCATAAAAATACAATAAAAATGAAAATTTTCTCATCGGATTTGTAGTCCCGAAACCACTGTTCCGACTAAGCCCAAAATCGTGATGTTACAACAAGTCTTATCTCCCTGAAGTTGCAGTGGAGCAGACTGAAAATTGTAGATATTATCTCCCTAAACAGTAGTGGAGCAGATCAAAGACGGCAAATATTATCTCCATTTAGCGGCAATGGAGCAGATTTAAGCCACTAGCATTATCTCCCTAAGCAGCAGTGGTGCAGGTTTAAGATTACAGATTTTATCTTCCTAAGCAGTGGTGGAGCAGATCGAAGACGGCAAATTTTATCTTCTCAAGGTAGTAGGGAAGCAGATTTAAGCCACTAGCCTTATCTCCCTGAGCAGTAGTAGAGCAGATCGAAGACAGCGAACCTTATCTTCTCGGTAGTAGGGAAGCAGATTTAAGCCACTAGCCTTATCTCCTTGAGCAGCAGTAGAGCAGGCTAAATATTACAGATCTTATCTCCCTAAGCAGTAGTAGAGCAGATCGAAGATGGCGAATCTTATCTTCCCGATGTAGTAGGGAAGCAGATTTAAGCCACAAGCCTTATCTCCTTGAGCAGCAGTAGAGCAGGCTGAATATTACAGATCTTATCTCCCTAAGCAGTAGTGTAGCAGATCGAAGACGGCGAATTTTATCTTCCCAATGTAGTAGGGAATCAGATTTAAGCCACTGGCCTTATCTCTCTGAGCAGCAGTGAGTAAGCTGAAGATTGTAGATCTTATCTCCCTAAGCAGTAGTGGAGTAGATCGAAGATGGCGAATCTTATCTTCCCGAGGTAGTAGGGAAGCAGATTTAAGCCACCAGTATTATTTTTCTGAAGTAGCAGTGGAGCAGACTGAAGATTGTAGATCTTATCTTCTTGAAGAAGTAGTGAAGCAGATCAAGAACGCAAAATCTTATCTCCATGAAGCAGCAATGGAGCAGATTTAAGACACCAGCCTTATCTCCCTAAAATAGTAGTTGAGAAGACTGAAGATTGTAGATTTTTATGTTTTTAAAGAAGCAGTAAAGCATATCAAAGACGGTGAATCTTATCTCCATGAAATAACAATGGAGTATATTTAAGCCACCAGCCTTATCTCCCTGAAGTGGCAGCGAAACAGACTGAAGACAATGATTCTTATCTCCTTAGAGTTCCAGCGGAGTAGATCGAAGCTACAAATATCTTCTCTCTGAAATAACATTGGAGCATATCGAAGCACCAATTCCTACACCCTTGAAGATGCAGTGGTTTGGAATAAGGCTGCTTGAAGAAAAGAAACATGAAAAAAATCAAGACTCGGCAAGACCGGGCAAAATTGGCCATTCTAAAGTCTTTGCTTCGTTCCCGTTACACGACAACGAGCAAATAGGGGCAGCTGTAGGACCCAAATTTTGCCTGGGCCCAATAAGCAGAGCCCAAAATAGCAAATAAATTAATAAACCAATTAACACCCCACTAACTCCATCACCCCACTTGCTTGCAAAAAGATAGAGGTAATCAGTTGTAAAATTTGACTATAAAAGCCATTCAAAACTATTGTAAAGGGGGTTCTTTTTTTTTTTGGAAAAAAAATGAGAGAGATTCGAATACAAGAAAAAGAGAGACTTTCAATACACGAGATTAATCAAAAATCAAAGCAAAAGAGGTTTTTTTCGTTTATTCTTGTTTTAAGTTCTTTGTTTATTTTATTTTATCTTTCAATTTTATTTTGTTTATTTTTACATACGAAAGTAAAAATAAAGGGGAAGAAGCTTACCCATTTTGAAATTGTCGAAAAAATGGTTTTTTTTTTAGGTCCGGCCGCCGTGTACGGTGGCACCGATGGCGATGCATGGAGGTCCGGTGACCGGAGCAAGGCTGAATCGATGGCCGGATTTAGAAGGGAGGGGGAGAGTGTTATTATTATTATTTTATTACTTTTGCTATTATCCTATATACTATTACTATTTTCTTTTTTATTATTAGTAGTAGTAATGTAATAGTATTTTTATTATTTTATTATTATTTTTACCTTTATATTACTATTATTATTAACCTACTATTATTATTTTTATTAATATAGTATTATTTTCTCTTTTTTTTGTTATTATTATTAGCACGTATATTATTATTAATGTATCATTGTTATTTTCTATTTTATTATTACTTTTATTACTATTGCTTCTATTATTATTATTTTCATTACTTCCATTATTATTATCATTATTTTCTATTATCATTAATATGTCGTTTGTTTATTATTATTATTATTATTATTATTATTATTAACACTATTATCATCATTATATTTACTTTTTTAATATTATTACCATTATATATTTTTATTATTATTACTATTATTTTTATTATCCGTCCTATTTTTAAATTATTTCATTCAATATTTTGTTGTACATGTGTTTATTTGTCCACTCCTGATTTAAATTAAATTTTCATTCGAATTTTCTTTGTTATTCCATTTTTTATCTCTATATTATTTTATTTCTTATTATTTTTGTCTAGATTTTTCAAGTAAAGGTAATATTCGGTACTTGGAAATTCTAGAATTCGTGTCCTAACGTACTGGGTTTCGATTTTTTGTTTGATCTAAATAACCGATTATCCTTTTAAATTAAAATACATGAGTTTTAAATAAAATAAAGGCAATATTTTGTATTTAGAAATTTGAGTAGTCGTGCCCTAACGTACTGGGTTTTGATTTTCCGTTTGATCTAAATATCCGAATATCCTTTTTAAAATTTAAATACATGAGTTTTAAATGAAATAGAAGGCAAGCTCATACTCGAGGGTCGGGGTGTTGTGTCCTAACGTACTGGATATAACATTTTACCTTGAGATGAAACGGTCCTTGACATACGTTTTAATTCATCCAAATAATTTTAAAAAGCATTAACACTAAGAGGGATCGTATTTTAAACTCTTGTCAAATTTTTAATTTTCGACATTAAGACATTGAATAATCAATTAGGTACCAAAATTGGGCATGACGAGGGTGATAACCCTTCATCGCACGTAATCAACTCCCGAACCCGTTTTTCCAATTTTCGCAGACCAAAATCATTATTTTGATAAATCAATCTGTTTATTCAAAAACGACCACGTTTTGAGGTGACCCGATCACACCTCATCAAAAAGGATCGGTGGCGACTCCATACCTCGTTTTAAGGTCGATCCCCATTTTTTTAAAATAAAAAAAGGGTTTCGACAGTATGTATATATAAAAATATTAAAATATCATTTATGCTAAAACACACTATACTAATATAAGATACTCGTAAAAAATAAAGTTTTGGTTAAAGTGGTAAAGAAAATATTTTAAAAGTGTTGGTGGCTTGAGTTCAAATATCACAATAAGTAAGTTTTACGACACACAAAAAAAAATACTCATCAATTATATAAAATATTCTTTAATAAGCTTCACAAGCAGGGACGAAGCTAGAAAATTTTTAGGGGACGGAATTAAATTGTCTATTTTTATAATAATAAAAATGCAATTTCACTATTTTTAATACCCTATATCTTTATAGTTTTTAAAGAAGTGAATTAATTTTTTTTATCATTTGGGGGTTAAAGTACAATTTTACTACTATCAGTTTAAAATTTATAAATTATAAAATGATCTAAATGAAAAAAAAAATTTAAGGGGGTCGGCGTAGCCCCCTAGCTCCGCCATTGTTCACAAATATAATACATTATTAAACAAACTCAAAATAAACAGACAAAAAAAATATTTTATAAATTAAATAATAAGATCATTCCATACCATACATATAACAATTCATAATTTAATAAATAAATAATAAATAATAAAATACTCAAATTTAAATTTAAAATTAATTTTTTTAATACGTACGAGTGAAATCAATCAGTACAGACCGGTATGTATTATAATTTACACCGGAATCAAACTTAAAATTTGTTGTTCTAGTTTACTACCATGATAGAAACTTAACCAAGAATGAATAAATTTTGGCTAAACTGTATAAATAATGACACAACTATTAACGAGTTTTTATTTTGGTCATTTAAGTTTAAAATTTTCTATTTTAGTCACTAATGTTATCGATATTTAATATTTTGGTCCCTCCTTCATTGAATCACTAATGGAATAGTGATCTTTTTTATTGGCATAATAACAAATTTAGCCCTCCAATGTTTACAGATTCTATCAAATTGGTCTTAATTCTAAAATAAATAAATAAAACTTAGCCCTCAACTTTACACATTCTATCAATTTAGTCATAATTCTTAAAATAAAAAAGAAAACATATTTAAAAATTCATTTTCTATAAAAATACACAATATTTTATAAAAAAATATATACAAAATTATAAAAAGAAATGAATATCTATTTTCTCATTTTATAACATTTGTTTATTAAAATAACAATTTTATAAATAAAATAATTTAAGGGGAAAAAACAAGAAGAATAATTAAGTAGATTTACGTTTTTTTTTTTCTTCTAACATTAATGATCATTGTGTGCAAGTTGGGTCAAAAACTACAACATGAGCTTCAAAAGGGTAAGAATCAATGCCTTAATGTAGTTGCCTAGAATGAGTTTATTGCGGTTGAGGTTGTGCTTAAGGGCATGAATGATTGTAGACATAAAAGAGGATAAGGTCTTAGAAATCAAGTAGGTGGAAGGTTATGCCAACAACTCACGACAATAGAGGATGTGAAAATTGAGAAGTTATGAGTAAGTGTTATTAATGCTAATGGTATGGTTGTATGTGAAGACGGTGCTTAATACTCGATAAATTTGATGAGGACTAGGAAACAAGGCCAAACATATAATAAATAAATTATTATTTATAAAATACAACTAAAAAAAAGAAAAATAAAAAGAAATGTATGAATTTGGTTTAAGTATTGTTTGTGGGTTTTTTAAGAAAATTATTTTATTTATAATATTATTATCTTAATAAATAAATTTCATGTTAGAAAAAAAAAGAGAGAAAAATGGGTATTTATTTATAATTTTGTATGTATTTTTATTAAAAAATAAACTTTTAATTCTTAAGAATCAAGACTAAATTGACAGAACGTTAAAAACTATAAATAATAGAGGGATAAATTTGTTATTACGCCAATAAAAAATATCACATCAACACTTCGTTAGTAAATTAACAAATAAGTGACAAAAATTTTAAAATTTGATAATATTAATGATTAAAATAAAATTTTTTAAACCTAAAGGACCAAAACAAAAATTCGTGTGTGAATATTTATAAAGTTTACCCACAAAATTTCTAACTTTTGTCAAATATTTTATCCAAAGCACAACTTGATTTTGTCGGGAACCAACCAAGTAAAACTAAACAAAACATAAACAATGCTTGGAGATTTGAAATTAACGTTAACCACCAGGCACTAGCCGCCGCCGCCTCCGCCTTCTCCTCTGTCTTACATACCTTTTTCAATGAACCTGAGGATGATTAATGAGGAGGCTATTCAACCAAGTCCAAATAATAAATCTCAAAATTTTGTCTCACAAGGTTTTGGTTGGTATAAACATATTAAGTAAGAAAATCAGCTTATTTATAAATAATAATAATAAAATGAATAAAGCCTTTAATTTAATGTTATTGTCCAAAATCCATCTAACCTAATAATTATATCTACATAATTCATCATTATTAATTTGATTTTTAATTTTAAAGACATTATTTGGATTTTGGAATTTTGAAGTTTTAAATTTAAGTTTATTATACGTGGGCTCGATGTTTATATATATATATATATATATTCTCAATTTGATTATTTTTAATTTAAATATTATTTTTTAATAAGAGTTAATTTTTTTAATAAAAATGTTAACTAAAATATTTTTTAATAATTCATGTTAACATAATATTATTTATTTCATAAATTATGTCAACAAGTGATTTAGAAATTATAAAAATATTAAAAAAAAAAAAATTTACAATAATTCAAAAACCATGTGTATATGAATTGTTATTTGGGCTGCTATAGTTTTTTTAAGCTTAATGCACAATTTAAGTCCCTAAAGTATATTGCTTTTCCAATTTCCACTGAAATGGGTAAAAAATATATGGATTAAAGTGAGAAAAACAATATACTTTAGGGACTGCATTAAACTTTTTTATTAATTTAGATATATATTTTATAATAATTAACTTTTTCTTTCACAAAGCGAATGTGCATGTAATTAATTTTGATAGAGTTATTATTCAATGATGTATTATGATAGTAACTTTTTGTATTATTACCTTTTTTTTTTTTTTTTTTTTTTTTTTGGTGTTCAGAACAGAAGGACTTAAATCTCCTAAATGCAACCAAGTCTTTTGAGAGATTGACCCGACCCACATTAATGTCTGCCAGCTCCTAAACTGTAGTTGGTTAAAATATGCCATTAATATCTGTATTTTGAGAAAAATTGAGATTTAGTCCTCTTGAGTTTATCAATAAAATTTATTATTTATAGTTTAAAAGTTTCGATTTCCGATTCAAAAACTATAGTACAATCATTGATATTTTAGGTAACTTTTATCAAAATTTATTAATTTGATATGTTGATTAGAATGCTTTCATGAGATATGAAATATGATTAATAAAATTGAAAACACTACTCTCTTAATGACTGGATTCAAAATTTTAAACTAAGAAAGAAAGAGAATTTAATTACTAACTTAAAAAGTAAATGGACTAAATTTTATTTTCTGTAAAAGTACAAGGACTAAAAACATATTTTGACCATAGTAATTTTACATCGCCCGTTGCTTCTTGGCTGCATCGTGGAAGCTCCTGTTGAATAGTCTGAAAATTCAACTTGCCTTAGATCCCTTATAAATACCTTTCCACTCCCCCATTTCACTCTCAAGTGAGAGAACTAAGAATCTCCTATTCAAACCCACAAATAAAAAAATCCTTAGCTTCTCATTTTCTCTCTTGTTTTCAGTTTTTGGATATGGAAAGTAGCAATGAAGTGTCGAGCAGGCTTCAATATATTGAGCAATATTTACTTGATGAAAATCAATTTCCCCCTGTGGGATTGTGGAGCTTTTCAAATGAAAATCAATGGACAAATTATCCGAAATCCGAGGTTTCCACCTCTCAATCTCACTCTCTTTACCCTCAAACTTCCTCCTCTGATTCCTGTCTTACAGTATCCAATTTTAATAGCCTTGACGAAGATGATTTCTTCAACTTCTCTACCAATTTCCCAGGTTTCGAGTCTAACCAAAGTGATGTTTTCGAATTTGACTCCAAACCTCAATCTATCCATTTCACCACACCTAAGCCTCTCACTTCCAACGCCACTGCTTGTGAATTCCAAGTGAAATCTCGATCTTCTTCGAATTCGACTTCCAATTCTCAGAGTCGAAAACCTTCGCTGAAAATCTCGTTGCCGCATAAAGTGGAGTGGATTCAGTTCGGCAAACCGGATTTAATCGAGGTAAAGCCAAAGAATTCAAATACCGAAGAGAAAACTAAGCATTACAGAGGAGTCCGACAAAGGCCGTGGGGAAAGTTCGCAGCCGAGATCCGAGATCCGAACCGAAAAGGTTCACGGGTCTGGTTGGGAACTTTTGACACCGCCATAGAAGCCGCAAAGGCTTACGACCGAGCCGCCTTTAAGTTACGTGGCTCAAAAGCGATTCTTAACTTCCCTCTCGAAGCTGGGAAGTTGGATGTAATCGCCGCGGACGGAGAGAGGAAACGGAGCAGAGACGACGACGCTGGGGATGAGAGAGAAGTTAAAGCCGTGAAGAGAGTGAATGATGATGTGACTAAAGCGAGAGATAACGGCGATGCGCTTTTAACGCCGTCAAATTGGACATCATTTTTGGATTGTGATAACGACACGAAGGGGTTGTTTAACATGCCATTGTTATCGCCGTTAGGCTTGCACCAAGTTATAGTCATCTAACGACGATAAGTCGATAATGTATATAAAATTGTTTTTATTTGTTTTTTCTTTCAGTTCACTTATTGAATAAATCGATCCATGGTTTTTTTATTATTATCAACGATTGCTTTATGATTTGTTTTAAATTCGAATTTTAAATATTATACATGTGAAAATTTTATATTTAAAAAATAATAATATAATTAATAAATAATAATACGATTTGAAATTAAGTAATAATAACATATTAAATATGTATGATATTAAAATAAAAAATTAAATTAAAATTATGAGTAAAACGAAATTTAAACAAAACAAATTTACATCATATGAAAAACATTAAATGAATACAGTTTATTTATCATAGTGTTGTTATTAGTCTCGTGTTGATGTCGAGTTAATTTGTAATACAAACTTAATCAAAAACAATATTAACATTGAATTTTGTCACACTCATGATGTAAGCAAAAATAATATTATATTTTCTTCTAAAATTTATTCAACAATGAATATAAGTGGAGCGGTAACAAATTTGTATTTTAATATTATTGAATACGTGTTCAATTCTTAAATTTATAATTTATAATTATTTTATTCAAAGACCATATAAAAATATGAAAAGATAAATATACTATCATAACAACATTAATTATAATTTAAAAGAATAAATATTTTTGTAATTTCATAATTGCGTTAGTGATTTGAATAAGAATGACACTAATTTAATAAAATGGTAAAATATAGTAATTGTATATATATAATCCACCGATGTAATGTATATAAAAATATTAAAATGATTTTTGTTTTCAAAGTTAAAGATTAAAGTAAACTTAATCTATTTTCAAATCAAAAGTAAATTAATCCTTTAATTAACTTTCATATGACGTGCAATCTTCGCATTTGATTATTACCTCTGCTATTATTTTATTTTATTTTATTTGTTGTCCTTAGTCCTTACAATTATTATTTGAAAATATAAAATAATATTTTTAAGATTTAAAAAGAATTTTAATTTAATTAATTTTAATAATATAGTAATAAATCGGTTGTCACTAGTAAAAGGATAAAAAAATTTAATAACTTATTTAATCGATTTTGATGTTTTAAAATTTAAAATTTCAATATTAAAAAAAAATAAATCTAGAACTTTTGGCAACGGGTAAACAAATTTTAAAGCATTATTTTAGTTTCTACCATTTTTTCACTTTAATCTTTAATATTTTTTACCTCGATCAATATTATTAAAAAAATAATATTTTTTGAGTGACCAAAATAAAAATGTGAATATGATGTGACGTGTACATGTTAACCTCATATAGAAATTTAACGATTGAATTACTAAATGAAAACACATTTAAAATTAAGTAATCAACTAAATAATTTATCCAAATTAATAACACCTAGCACTATCAATGCACCTCTATATAACTATTATCTACCTTTTAAAGGTTAGCTGACTAATACATTTAAGATCAATATGAAAATCCTATGTAATCCTTTTTTTTTTTTTCAAATGTAAATTTATTAATTCATTTAATAAATGTAACCATATAATTCAGGGGGAAAAGAACAAATATTCGTCGTAGATAGTGAATGACAAGTTTCATCAACACAACAAAAGCTTTAGCCTTATTAATAGAATATCATGACACGTTAACAATTGCTTTGCCACAACTCAAGCATGACATATTTGGAGTGATTACAAGCACTTAATACGATAATGAAATCAACCCTAGATAGTCCAATCTGACAAGCAAAAATCGATAAAAGAATCGAGCATTTACCAAACTAGAGAGGATGACAACAAAACCATCCCTAAAATTACTTGTAAAACTAAGGTTACATGCATAAACAAGACTAAAAAACGTGTTACAAAAGCCGACACAAATTTCTAAAACTGAAAACTTATTAAACAAAGGGAAACAAACAAAAAACATATAAAACTTTTATCATGTAATTTTTTTAAAGATTTGTGTAAACGAATTTGAATTAAAAAAAGGGTAAACTAAAAAAAAGTCAATTTTATTTTCCTCATATTACATTTTAACCACTTATGTTTGAAATGTTATGTTTTAGTCACTTACATTATCATTTTGTTACAAAGTGGTCATTTTACCGTTAAACTCCGGTACCTCCCTAATGGCAGTCCTACATGGCAATCCAAATGGGTTTTAAATGCTAACTTAGATATCCAATTGCTGGGATGAAAATATGTTTTTAATTAAATAAATTTAATTTGGATTACCACGTAGGACCGTTATTAGTGAAGTAACGGAGCTTAATGGAAGAGTGACCACTTCGTAACTAAACAATAACGTAAGTAATTAAAACATAACATTTCAAATAAAAGTGACTAAAATATAATATGAGACAAATAAAAATGACTATTTTTATAGTTTACTCTTAAAAATGTATTTTTTTTTAAAATTTACAAGCGAAATCAGCGAATTAAACTTGGTCACCGTTTTCAAAATTACAACTAAATTAATTGTTTAATTGACGCGTGTTATTTTAATACAATACAAAAACAATGCTAGTTTTAAAAAAAAAGAAAAACAGTGAGTTTCGATGTTAGACTAATTATTAAAAAACAAATTGCATGAAAGATTTATATTTGGTGAAAAATACTAATGATGGTGATGGTTATTTTTATTTTTTTAAATAAAAATGATTTTTAACTTGTTAAGCAACCTTTTAAACAAATATTAACTCAAGTTCACATTTATTATGTTATTGTATTCAAAATGAGTTAAAAAAAAATAAAGTTAAAAGGAAGGTTAGTAGCAATGGCGGAGTCTAAAATTTTTTCTTTTTGATTGAAATTAAAATGTATATTTTTATAATAATAAAAATGTAATTTTATTATTTTAATAATTTATATATTTATAAATTTTAAATGATTAAATTAAATTTTTATTATTTTTGAGGGTCAACGTACACTTTTATCATTACTAATTTAAAATTTTATAAATTATAAAAAGACTAAATGAAAAGTTTTCCATTTTAGGAGATGTGCAAGTGAATTGTCATTTTTGACTCTTCTCTCTCCTTTCATCCGTCCATGTTTGGATAGCAAAAATTTTTCGCCCTCAATATTTACTATTTAGAATATATTTCTCATACTTGTCTCGTCCAAAAGAGCCTCATCACTTGCGCTTAGATCAACCTTGTTCGGTGAGATACTTTGTTGGATTATAGGTTTCACCGGTGTATGATGTGCTCAACACGTGGAGTCTTTCCTTCTAAGTCTTGTAATGATAGATGTCAAGCTTGTAAAATTTTGCAAAAGCTATTCAACTTCAAATGCCACCTAGGTGTTGGACACATCAATCCAGGGGCGAAACTAGAAATTTTTTTGAGGGAGGACCGAAATTAAGTTGTATATTTTTACGATAGTAAAAATCTAATTTCACATTTTTTAATAGTCTATATCTTTATAATTTTTAAAGGATTTAATTAATATTTTCATTTTTGGGACATCAAAGTATAATTTTATTATGTGTTTATGTAAAATTTTATAAATTATAAAGAGATTAAAGGTGAAATTTTTTATTTTAAAGTGGTCGGTTCCTAAAGCAGCCCTTGTCTCCGCCCTTATGTCAATCTAATCACTATGTAGCTAGAAGCCTCTCTTGCTCCCTAAGGGCATACCAAGATTTGATCACGATGGACAAATGTCATGGCTTAGAAGAAGGTTGATCACCCTTTTGCTTATACCATTAGAAGACTCTTTCTTGAGTTAAAACTTTGCTAAAATCTTTTCGCAATCACCTCATATCCGTCGTGTGAATCACCACATCTTCTCCAACAATATTAAAATATTATTTTTATGTTACTGATGATTTTTTTTCATAATTGGATTTAAATGAAGAAAAAAAAAAAACCCCTTACTGATTAGGTAGTATTTTAAATGAAAGAGGTAATTCTAGTTATGGTTGTAGTTTTTCTTTATTATGCTTTTTTACTTTAATGTGATCCATCAACATTTATAATATATAGTTTTTAATTTGAACACACAAATAAAAATATCAAATTTCAAACATGCTACGTGTTAACTTACTTAGATCAACAGATAGCGCATTTGAGTTAACTCAATGAAGTTGTTTGGTTTTGGTCATTCAATACTTTAATTGATATACTAATGTTTTAACCTACCAAAAATTTGGTTATTTAAAAGGTTGAAATTTGAACAGTCCTTGAGTTGACCATTTATGAAATAAATATTGTAAAACCATATTATATGGATTTGTGAAATATAAGTTAATAGTTAAAAGATTTGGAGTTTGAATGATGGGTTATTTTATTTGAAATCAAATATAAGTAGAGTTGATGGATTTTGACCGATTAATTTTACATTCATTTTAAATATTTCAATGCATGACAAAATTAATCAAAACTCTGTTTTCCACTATTCATTGACTTCATAACACCTCTTTCTAATGTTTAAATCATTCTTAATATCACTCATATTTACAACCACAGTCATTATCACTCAATTTTTTATTTTATTTTATTTTGAATAAAAAATTTAAATAATATTCATATTATAAAATTAAAAAAAATGCTAATTTATAATTTAATTTAAATATATTTCTAATAAGCACAAAAGACAATGATGTAGAAGAAATGAAGATTCGTGTAGTAGCAGACCAAATAAGTTTTTGAGAGTTTTCCAATAACAAAGACAAATTGTAATTTATATTTAAATTCCACGTTAATTATTATTATTTACTCTTGGAATCAGACTCCAACTTTATTGAACAAAATCTCTTGCTCCGTCCTTTTTCTAATACAAATATGGTTTTAAAATTCGAAATGGAAAAAAAAAAAAAAAGTAGTATAATTGGAGTGATAAGCGGCTTTGAAGAAAATTGGGTTTGCATAAAATATTATGTTATTACTGGCTATGTAAGTATTTTTTATTTTTATTTTGTTAGGTCAAAGATTATGATATATAATAAAGATTTAATTAATATTTTTCACATGTGCTAACTCTTTATACTTTAAGATTCAAACTTCTTGACTTCATAGTCCCTTGGAATAGAGCTACATATTAAAACCAAAATTACTACACAGGAATCGATCTAATTCTCAAGCCAATAGGCTTGTCCCGTGCAGTCGATCTTAACATCCCTTGATATCAGAAATGAGAATATGGGAAATAGAAAAAGGACACGAAACAAAATGAGAACGGTTTGCAGTGGATAAGGCTACACGAGCAAGATGATGAGCCACCTTATTTGTCCACCGAATGGACAAATGTTGAAACTGACGTCCCAGCCAAATACAATCATTAAGCAGTAGTCCAAATTCAAAAGAAAAGAATTATGGAGAATTTAAGACAGTTACGACTTTCAAACAATTCGATACCACTTCAATATGTGATTTTTCAAATTTTAATCTTACATATTAACAACATAATTTGACTTACCAAATTTACTTATTATTTAATTTAAAATTAAAATTTAAAAATTTAAAAAAACTACACTAATTAAAATTAAATATATTAATTAAATTTGTAACTTACTCAGAGTGATAAAATTCTATTTATTTAAACTTTGATGTGATTTGAGTATTTGACCCAATTCATGAATAATTTTAATAAAAACTTGAAACGAAACTGGCACAAACAAACAATATCAATATTAAAAATTAAACCAAGTGCTAATGAGACTTTTTAATGATATGAATAGTAACTTTCAGAATGTGTGATTCAAATCTCGTTTAATCTAATTTCAAAAATTTAAAGTTTGATTCAGTTGTTAAATAAATTAAATAAAGAGACAAAATCGAAAATTTGTGGGGTAAAGGATTTACGTCTTCTATTAGAAGTTGATTATAAATAGGTTGTTTACCTTCTTAAAATAGAGATAGTTGAAAATCTCTTGTATTGATGTTTATCAACATTAATTAATTTTTCTTCTTTTGCCCATAGTTTTTTTTCGAAAGAGTTTTCTATGTAAAATTTGCATGTTCTTATTTTTTTCTTATTACTTTCCGATCATTTTTATTGTCATTATCAACATATATTATAACAAAAACTTTTTAGAAGAGCTAAAATAGAATTATAAAATATTAGCAAGTTAAAATAAAATGTTAATATATTAATCTATAATTTTATTATTTTTAAAGAAAATAATATTAAAATTTTATATTTTAGGAGATTAAAACTATTTCCTTTCCTTTAAATATCGTCCCTATTTTGATATTCAGATTTGAGTTTCACTTCAAATCTATTTTAATTAAAATCTCTTTATGTACAATCGTGCTGAAAATATATTTTAATTATTAAAATAATATATTATTTATAATTGTAATTATGTTGAATGTATGAAAAAGATGTTTGAAGGTTGAATGAAGGAACGGAATTGCTGAAGGAGAGGGCGATGATGTAACCAGCTATTGTTTAAAGGGCAGAGTCAAACTCTTTTATCCGACTTTAATTTTACTAGGAAAGAAAAATATAAAAGACAATAGTAATATTATTTTAATGTCGTGTCGGGATCTTCAGGGGGTTTATACTTTATAGTTTTATTACAAATTTTTTATTGTTTATAGTTTGACTATTATTTTGGCTTTCGGATGGCGTCAGTCACGTGTCATCTCTACCAAGCCTGCCACCTATCATTTGGGCTTTTAAGAAA
This sequence comes from Gossypium longicalyx, assembly GCA_025698465.1. NCBI lineage: Eukaryota > Viridiplantae > Streptophyta > Magnoliopsida > Malvales > Malvaceae > Gossypium > Gossypium longicalyx. The sequence continues at coordinate 5,218,255 of CM047006.1, read as the reverse complement.
CATAGATGAATTTAATCATGTTTTGGGCTTCTTTTATTGTAAACTAAATTTCATCCAAAATAAATCCAATTTTTACATAAAACCCATTTTGAAGCATATGGACATTTACATTAAATGGCAATAAAGAAATTCAGCTTAAAGGACGCCAGTTTCGCCAAATATCTATGAAAACAAATAAAACCTCGTGTTTGAAGAGATAATCAGTCAAGCGGATTTGTCTAACCGCTGATCCAACTCCATCATAGCAAACGAGTGAGGGGGCACATCTTCAAGATTTAAGTAGATAAGTTAGTTCATTTCTTATCATACCTTCTTTTATTAAGCTGTGGACGATACTGTTTGTCAATCTGACTGCATATCTGAAAAAGCATCGCTAAAAGCTATTGCTAAGTCATTTTGCATCTTTGATATAAACCGAAATCTCTGATCTGTCCTCAAGGTTCAATTGAAGTTTCCTCACCATTGTTCTCGCATCTCCCTCTACCATCGCCAGCCCAAATCTTGACCCAACTGGAGCTTCAAGGCTATGTTTAATAGTACTTATGAAGTAAAATAAATTCTAAACAAGCAACTTTTGAAAGAAATTTTTGGCTTTTCAAAAACATTTTTTCTTGAATGAAAAAGTTAAAATTTTTAATTTTTCTCTTCCAAAAATACTTTTGACAGTTTAATTACGTTTTCACCCCTTAAACATATGGTACTCTCATTCCTTTAGTTAACTGCTTAAAAAATATTTAAAATTTATTTTTCATATATTAAAATATTAACAGTAAATTATAATATATTATTTTCTACATTCTTATTAAAATATCATAATATTAACAAATTTAAATATTATTTAAATATTTATTTGTTACTTTATAACACTATGTCTAAAACAAATATTTTATTTCTCAAAAGTATTTTTTGACAACAATACTAAACACTTAAATTTTAAACCAGACTTTTTAAAAATAATACTAAACTAGCCCTAATTAGCTGGAAGAGCTTTCCTAAATACATTTACTAAAACAAGAAGAATATTTGAATGGGACTTTTTTGTAATGCATAAAAAATTCTTGTATAAACCAAACATGTTTTAATGTGGAAGGACCTCTCTAGTTAGAAAGTACAGAAATAAACTGATTAAATATAATAAAAAAGGTACAATGTATGTGTACTTACACTTCCCAAACTTTTGTATTATTGTTTAGACGTCCTTTTATTATACAATTCACAGCTAAAAGAAATAAGTAAGCTCATCAAATTTTCATTAAATACAGCTCAACAATTGCTGAACACGTAGTAATTTTGTTTTATGTCAGATTCTTCTTGTAAGCAGCGAAAAGAGGATGGCATGTTAAAGTTATTCTAGGCCCAGACATTTTCCTAGAAGCCAAACAAGAGCCTTGTGTCCAATGACAAATGTAGCTTTGTGAATTAACCCAAATCTGCCGAATATAATCTGCTTGTTTCTTGGTTATGTATCTGGAAAATCTCAGAATATCATCTCAATGGAAAATAATAATGAGAAATGAAAATTCCAATGCCAAATGGCGTACGGAGACGTTGTTACCATCGTATATCGTTTTCTACTAATATACTACGTGGTCTATGATTTATATTAAAAACAATAATAAAAAGACATTTTTTAACATCTATCTTCACCTCATTTTATTTAATCATTATTTTTAAACAATTTTGATAAAATGGGTATAATTTGTTTTTTTTTCAACAGCTTTTTTTTTATTATATAATACCTAGTATCCTCGATGCCAATAAAAAAAAGTTTATGTAAAAATACATTTATAAAAAAAATTATGTTAAAAACATCTGTAGATTTATTTTCAGCCTAATTTATTTTTTTATAGATTTTTTTTATATATTTTAAATAATTTTCTTAATTATTTAGCAAATGAGTATGTGGAATTAAGTCCTGAGAGGAATATAAAATCATTTTTGAGTACACTTTTTAATTCCACATATGTATTCACAAAAAAATGATTATCTAAAACTCATCACCCTCCCTCGTGTCATTGGAAACAACTAGTTTACTTTGTTATGCAAATGCTGGTGACGGAGTTTCAGAAGCTATGCTTTTGTCTCCACCTTTTGGCTTATTTACCTTCCCTTTTTCTCCATTCGATTCCCCCGTATCTTGTTTCTTTGGTGTTAAAATCTATATATACCCGTCGCATTTCTTGCTTGTCAAACATCATTCTCTCCCTCTCATTTCTCTACCTTCCATTTTTCCTTGCTTTTATGTAACCTTATTAGGTACTAGTTTCTTCGTTAAGCCTTTCTTTATACTGCTGATGAATCAATTTCGCTATTATCTAAAAACATGTTTATTTTTGCAAATATTCAAGTTTCTAATGATGATATGGAATGTTATTTAGTTTGCAGGTTACCTATATTTTGAGTTGAGGGTCGGAAGCTGAAAAAATAAACACACACAGACAACTGCAATGGACACCGAAAAAAAAGCTGTTGCACTTGAAGCCATTAACAAGGAGATTGTTGATCTGGTACATGTTTTTCGTATATATGATCGTTTTCCATAGAAACAGGTCATGTTTGTAGAGTTTTAGCTGAACTAGTACAAGCTTACATATTTGTTGACAGCTCTGTCAGAAATCTATAGTGTAAGACAGTTAACGATTGATCTTAGATTGATGCATGATGAAGTTAGAATAAGTGTGTGTGTGTATATCAATATCATGTATTTAGGTTTTCTAACTATGATGCTATTCTGGGAACTGTTTCATTCAGGAAAACATCCCTATTGAAGAGGTTCTCGAGAAGCTGAAATGCACAAAAGAAGGTTTAACCACTGATGAAGTCCAGCAGAGGCTTGAGCTTTTTGGTTACAATAAGCTTGAAGAGAAAAAGGTAACTTAGTCTTCGTTCCGTTTGTTGTAAATCTTGGCCTAACTATAATACAATCAAACTGAGTTTTGTGGTCTGCATTTCTTTCAGGAAAACAAAATACTTAAGTTCTTGGGATTTATGTGGAATCCTCTGTCATGGGTTATGGAAGCAGCCGCTGTTATGGCTATCGCTCTTGCACACGGAGGGGTAAGTCCCATGAAATAAGTGTGCCGTTTGAGACTGGAAACCTGATCAGACATTTGATTTTGGCCTCTTTTGTTTTGCAGAAAAAGGAAACAGATTACCATGATTTTGTTGGTATTCTATCACTGCTGCTTATCAACTCAACAATCAGTTTCATAGAGGAAAACAATGCTGGAAATGCTGCTGCAGCCCTTATGGCTCGATTGGCTCCGAAAGCTAAGGTTTTACGTGACGGGAAATGGAACGAGGAAGATGCTTCGGTGTTGGTTCCTGGAGATATTATCAGTATCAAACTTGGTGACATCATTCCTGCTGATGCTCGTTTACTTCAAGGAGATCCTTTAAAAATCGATCAGGTTTACAATCCTCTGCCTTTTTACTTTGTAATTTTAAGACTCTAACCAATGGTTTAAGTGATGTGTATTTCCCTTTTATCTTCTTTTGCAGTCAGCTCTTACAGGAGAGTCTCTCCCGGTGACTAAACATCCCGGGGACGGAGTTTACTCAGGCTCAACATGCAAACAAGGTGAAATCGAAGCCGTGGTTATTGCAACCGGTGTGCACACTTTCTTTGGGAAGGCAGCTCATCTTGTGGAAAGCACAACACATGTTGGACATTTCCAACAGGTTCATCTTGCAAAACTCTTAGCATCCAAATAATAGTTTCTAATGTGACAACGAGGCACCATACTGACTGATAGTAATTAATTTCAGGTCTTAACTTCGATTGGTAACTTCTGCATATGCTCCATTGCCATTGGGATGCTGGCTGAACTCATTGTTATATATGGAGCTCAAGGAAGGTCTTATCGAACTGGTATCGATAACTTGCTGGTTATACTTATTGGTGGTATCCCAATTGCTATGCCGACCGTGCTTTCTGTCACTATGGCAATTGGCTCTCATCGTTTATCACAACAAGGTGCCATAACCAAGAGAATGACAGCCATTGAGGAAATGGCAGGGATGGATGTGCTTTGCAGTGATAAAACAGGCACACTAACACTTAACAAGCTTACAGTGGACAAAAATTTGATTGAGGTAAGAGCTTTGATCACTTTTATTTTAATTCTTCAAAGAACTGACACTTAAAAATGAACTATCTTCATCATAGGTTTTTGTCAACAATGTCGACAAGGATACAGTCATTTTAATGGCGGCTAGAGCTTCAAGATTGGAGAATCAAGATGCTATAGATACTGCAATTGTTGCAATGTTGGCTGATCCTAAAGAAGTAAAATACCTTACGTTGGTTATGGAATTTTTATGATGAAACTTTTAATTTCTTTACAATTTCTTATATTGAGTTTATTCTGTTGATTATCAAAAGGCGCGAGCTGGAATCACAGAGGTTCACTTCCTTCCCTTTAATCCAACCGACAAGAGAACGGCCCTTACATACATTGATGAAGCTGGTAAGATGCATAGAGTCAGCAAAGGTGCACCAGAGCAGGTATAGATATTGCCAATCAATAAGTTTCTATTTTCATTCATGGTATCATGTAAGGTTGTCTCAAGCTCATAAGCTATTGGCCTCTTCATATGCAACTTGTAGATACTCAATCTGGCCTATAATAAATCAGAAATTGGAAAGAAAGTTCACTCCATAATCGATAAATATGCTGAACGTGGACTTCGATCCCTTGCAGTTGCTCGACAGGTGTTAAAGCTTTACACGTCATTCTTAATATCTTTATATATCACTCCATTGAGCTAATGGAAAAAAATGTAATAATTTTATATAGGAGGTTCCTGCTGGTACTAAAGATAGTCCTGGAGGACCATGGGAATTTGTTGGTCTTCTGCCTCTATTTGACCCACCCCGCCATGACAGTGCCGAGACCATTCGAAGAGCCCTGGATCTCGGTGTCAGTGTTAAGATGATAACAGGTATACAATATGTCTGATTAAGCTTTTTCTTTGGGGTGAAATGTGGATATTGGCATCAAAATGTTTGAGTATTGGGGATGTTGTTGCAGGTGACCAACTCGCAATCGGTAAGGAGACAGGCAGAAGGCTTGGAATGGGCACTAACATGTATCCTTCATCATCTCTGCTTGGTGACCATAAGAATGAAGAAATTGGAGCTTTTTCAATTGATGAACTTATTGAGAATGCTGATGGATTTGCTGGAGTTTTTCCTGGTAATATATATATATATATATATACCTGCTATCATATCTTACAATTATGCTTTTCTACGAATGTATCTGAATTCCATATTTAATGTAGAGCACAAGTTTGAGATTGTGAAAAGATTGCAAGCTAAGAAACACATAGTCGGAATGACGGGAGACGGTGTGAATGATGCCCCTGCATTGAAGAAAGCAGACATCGGGATTGCGGTTGCAGATTCAACCGACGCAGCTCGAAGTGCTTCTGATATTGTTTTGACAGAACCTGGTCTGAGTGTGATCATTAGTGCTGTTTTAACAAGCCGTGCAATCTTTCAAAGGATGAAGAATTACACGGTAAAGAAAAAGAGAATTTCATTATATATGCAGAAGGAAGTGAAATTGCCATCATTACCATCAAGTTTCTCATTCTGCGTTCTCTTTTTTCTTCCAGATATATGCAGTATCTATCACAATACGTATAGTGGTGAGTTTTCATTACTTTTTTCGCCATTTTCCCATTCGATAAGGAAAGAAAAAACAAACAATGTTTAAGTTTTGATGTTCATGTTGCAGCTGGGATTCATGCTGCTCACTTTAATCTGGAGGTTGAATTTCCCACCATTCATGGTCCTAATCATTGCCATTCTTAATGATGGTAAGTGATTACCGTAACACTCTTCTTGGAGAATCTTTCTTCTTTCGCTAGTTACGGTTAGATGGTTTTCGTTCTTTCAAGGTACCATTATGACAATATCGAAAGACCGTGTCAAGCCATCACCGGTTCCTGACTCTTGGAAACTCAAAGAAATCTTTGCTACTGGCATTGTCTTGGGCAGCTACTTGGCCTTAATGACTGTCATATTCTTCTGGGCAGCATATGAAACCGATTTCTTTCCGGTAAATGCGAATTACTAGTTCGATCTCTTGCTAATGAAAGTACAGTCAAGATGTCATTCTGGTTCATCTAGTGAATGTTATGTATGAACTCTCTATTCTCTCCTTTGTACCTCAGGATAAATTCGGCGTAAGAAGATTGAGCAAAAAGAGCTTTGATCTTAAACAAGAGAGTGAAAGACGCAAGGTGAATGCACTTTTATCATCTGCAGTGTACCTCCAAGTTAGCACCATTAGCCAGGCTCTCATATTCGTGACTCGCTCTCGAGGATGGTCATTCACAGAACGACCCGGTCTCCTTCTCGTTACTGCTTTCATCATTGCTCAACTCGTAAGCTAGATAAAAACCCCAGTATTGTTTTTTCTTATGAACATGACAACATATAGAGTCGAGTACTCTAGTTCAGTTGATAAACAAATGAAGCTTTCATGTATAATTGCAGGTGGCGACTGTTATTTCAGCTCAAGCAACATGGAGTTTTGCTGGAATCAGAGCAGTTGGGTGGGGATGGTGTGGTATTATTTGGATTTACAACATTTTAACCTATTTTCTACTTGATCCCATCAAGTTTGCAGTTCGATATGCACTGAGTGGGAAAGCCTGGGATCTTGTGCTTAACCAAAGAGTAAAATACTAAAAAACACTTGCCTCACTAATATTCCATTGAATCTTGGCATTGTTTTCTAAGTGTGGGGTTTGTGTATGTATCCACAGACGGCATTCAGCACCCAAAAGGACTTCGGGAAAGAGGCTCGTGAGGCTGCATGGGCTGCTGAACAGAGAACACTCCATGGCCTACAGTCAACCTCGGACGCCAAGATCACTGAAAAGCACAATTTTAGAGACATAAGTGTCATGGCAGAAGAGGCAAGAAGGCGTGCAGAGATTGCAAGGTACCTTACTCTTCCATTCTAAATAAGCCGAGTTGGAGTAACACAGCAAATGAAACTAATTCTAATATTTTAATCATTGATGTGATGTGCAGATTGAGAGAAATTCATACACTGAAAGGCAAAGTGGAGTCTTTTGCCAAGTTGAGAGGATTGGATATTGATGTGAACCCACATTACACGGTTTGATTTGATGAGAAGGGGGTAATCTTTTCAAAGTCTACACTTCCACTTCCATTTCTCGCTTTCCCTTTTTTGCTTGAGTTGTCCTTGTATTCACGTATTGCTGGCTCTTAAAACCCATTTCGAGCTGTAATTTTCTGCCCATTGATACCCAGAAACGTAACTGATGTTGCTCAATGCTTCTGTATGTACTATCAACAAGAGCCTTCAATGCTAATATCATCATTTACTCAAAAACGAGAGTTTGCCTTATTTCATTGTTCTTCTTGTAATTGTCTTTCCAAACTTAAAATAAAGTTATTTTTTTAAAAAGTTTTTTTATATACCTAAATTTGTTTTTTTTTCAATTTAGTACTTAAAGTATACTCACTTTTTACTTTGGTACTTAAAATATGACTTTAAAAAAAAAATCTTATAGCCAGTCACAAAACACCAAATAACATTTTTTTCATTTACCAAAGTTGCCGATTTAACATCAATTACAAAATAGACAAAATTAAAAAAAAATTATATTTTAAGTATCAAATTAGAACAAAATTTAAGTATGAAAGTGAAAAAATAAATATAATTCAAGAATTAATTAAGTTTTTTTTTTGTTCAAAAAATTTAATCAATATGTTTTTTTTATTTATATACGAATCCAAATTATATCTATGAACACTTCAATTTTAGTTTTAGGCAAAAAGATTTAGACTGTTTTGAGTGATTGTGGTTTTATTTGGGTAAGCAACATTTAAGGTGATTAAGTTATTAATAAATTTATGTTTTAGTTAGTTAATTTTAAAAAGTTACAAAAGAGTCATTAAACTATTCAATTTCATTTAAGTCATTGGACTGTTAAAATTGTTGTTATATGGCCTTCTCTGTTCGCATAAGATGCATCAATTGGAAGCTCTCCTTCCTCTTCTCTTCTACAATTTAATTTTTTTTCATAAAATAGTTTTAAATATTACAAACTTGTGAACTAAAATTCAAACAGCTTTCTTCTACAATCTTCAACACTAACCGCTAGATCAATTTAGATCTAAAATGTATTCTTCTACTCGTTGATGGATATTAATCTAACATACCGATTGTCTTGTCATTTGGAACTCATTAATTAGACTTTAAAAAAAAATCTTAACGACCAATAACTTTAAAAAAAATTTTGAATAGTTTATTATCTTAAATAAAAAATTTTAAATAATTCACTGAGGATTTTTTGATTTTATAATTTTATAATTAAAAATTAAATAATAAAAATATAAATTTACTAATAAATTAATCATCGGTATAACAAAATTGAATTCTGAGGGTAGAGTCTAATCATCGGTATAACAAAATTGAATTCTCAGAGTAGAGTAGACTTTAGACCTTGAAACGTCAAACTGCTAAAATCTTTGAAAACCTATAGGCAAACAAAAAAAAGACCAAAAAGGTAAAGAAAGATTTTTAGATTAAATTAAAACGAGACCATAATTCTAATTTCTAAATTATTTTACTTTTTATGATAGACGAAGTGATCTTGAACTTCACTTTATCTGTGAAAAACCTTCATTGATCCATGAGGATTCTAAATACAAACAACAAAGTTGCTTGAATTAAGTTGTCTGGAAAAAAAAAAACCCATTCTTTCTTTGATCTCTGCTCCAAAAGTTGTCACCTTTAATCTCTCTTCGTCTCCTCTTCTTAGGTAAAGTTTAAAAGCCTCAATTTCCTTTTTTTTCCCCTAATTTGTTTTTATGCTTTCTTTTCTTGTTTGCGATTTGGATGGTATATTGCTATTTTCACTATGTTTATTTTATTTGGAAACTTAATTTTACCCAAATTGGAAAAAATCCCAACACTCAAAAGCTGTTATTTTTAGTTTATATTGCTTTGTAACCAAGTTTGGTTATTGGGGATTTCTTCTTTCTGGGTTTATATGCTTCATTCAAGTTTTATGATATTATGCTAATTAGTAGAATACTAAATGAACTTTGATTCCTTACTGGTACAACCCATCATATATTAGTTTTCATGGTTTAATGCTAAGAATGAGGAGCTTATGATATAGATTGAAGAATCAAGGTTAGATTTTAAGGCACAATGCGGTTGTTCCCATCAAATTCGAGTGTGAAAAAGAGGCAGAGTAATGGGGGAAGCAAAGGTACTTTGTTGTATCTCAATGTCTATGATCTCACACCTATGAATAACTATCTTTTCTGGTTCGGGCTCGGGATTTTCCACTCCGGTATCGAAGGTAGCATCTCTCCTTTATGTTCATTCCAATTTAATAAACAAATCATGCAAGTTAATTCCAATTTATATTAAGTATTTACATTTGTGGCATTATTTAGTCTCTGATTGCTATTATCTACAATTTAATAAAGTTCATCCATGGTCTATATCTTATGATGTTCGGTAATTTATTAAAAGAAAATTGCTAATCTTATTTTTCCTTTTCTTTCTTTTCATGCTATTTTATGTTCTAATTTTCTTAGCTATTAACCTATTGTGTTTTGATTGCTAATCAGTTTATGGTTTAGAGTATGGCTATGGAGCACATGAGTACCCTACAAGTGGAGTGTTTGAATTGGAACCGAAAAGTTGTCCTGGTTTCATCTTCAGACGTTCAGTATTATTGGGCAGCACTAACATGTCTCGTTCAGAATTTCAGTTATTTATTGAACAGCTTTCGCAAAAGTACCATGGGGACACGTATCATTTGATCACTAAGAATTGTAACCATTTCACCGATGAAGTATGCCTGCAGCTAACTGGAAAGCCTATTCCTGGGTGGGTAAATAGGCTGGCTAGACTAGGTGAGAAAACAGCCGGTTTTTCACGTTCTTGTCATCCAAGAAGATTTGTGATCCCTAAGTATTTTTCGAGATGGCTTCTAGTTGCAGTAGATTGCATATTCATACAACATGGTTAGAAAGTATCTCTCGTTGTTAGATAATTGCCTTAGTTCTAGGTTCTGATTGTCCAGCATGGAAGTTGGATAATTACCTTAGTTCTAGGTTCTGATTGTCCAGCATGGAAGTTGGATCGTTAGAATCATTATTTGAATGTCTATATTTGAAGGATTGGATGAAATATAGCATCCAGGGGTTCTAGGATATGTAACTGTGGTATGTGTAGCCCATGGCTCCATGCAATTATTTTATTTGATCAATGCAGTTTTTGAAGTTTCAGGTTCATTTTGTAACTGTCTACTTCCGGAAAGCATTCAGGTTACTGCAGTTCGACATCTTCCTGACAATCCAGCATATTCCGGTAAGCTTCTTCTGGCCACCATATCTCTTAGTTTATCATTTCCTAATAAAGTTTTTATCAAATTTATGCTCATTAGTCCACACTGCTGTAGCGAATCGCCAGTGATGGATCTAAAAGCAGTTTTTCACTGGAGCTATATGCATACTTATGTTGAAATTTTGTTATATGATCAAGATTGCGTATACTTGTGTGTGCATGCGCATGCGCATATATATATACTCGTATTTATCAAGATATTTTTCCAATACAGATGATGAGAGATTAGATTCTGCTGCAATGTCGTTAACAGCAGAGAGTGAAGAAGAGGAAGAGGATGGAGTCACAGATCATCATCTGCTGACTATACCAAATAGCAATGTTGCATTTCTCAAAGAAAAGACAGTGTGGCTTACCCGAGAACTATGATTTCCCCCTGGACTGTAATTGTTTCTTTTGTGGGTCTTTATTCGTTCTTGTAGCATACATTCGCAAATGCATGAGAGTGTATCAGATTCAGATATCTTCAAGGTTCAGTGATGATGCTATCGGCTTCATTTTTATTCTAAAATGTTCTGCCGTGCCCGAACATATTCATTTACTACCCTTAAAGACATGGGTGGTCCAAGTCTGTACCATTATATGTTGTATTTTCTTCATCTCTTTGTCAAAAAACTATTATATATGATTTCTATATGCTTCGAGATTAATTGAAGCTGAAAGATTGAATTTTGTGTTAGTGTTGTGAATGCATGAATCAGTCGATGGCTACTACTGTTATGGTTGTTCAATCGGGGCAGCAGCTTCCACTACATTTGCAAACACAAATGTAATTTCCAAATGCATGAGCATTTCGCCCTCAAGTCTCCCATGGAGTCTGAAGATTACGAGGATGACTTGACTATTCTATATTTCACGCATCGACAACCATTGAGACCTGTAGATCTAAACATGGCAGATAGAGTTGGCTGTGCCATATGCAAAAACCTCTGCTTTGGGTCAGTCAATGGTTGCCAATTCTGCAACTTTTTCTTTCGAAACACTTGCACGGTGACTGTTCTGTAAAAGCTCAATCATTTCTTCCTCCCATGCCCTCTTATTTTGTTCACATATTCGCACACTGTGCCGGTTGTGATGATTGCAAGCTTCGCTCGATCTTGATGTTCATCTGATTCAACATTTCACCCATAGGCATTCATTGAAGCTTGTTGAGATGCTAAAAGTAGTTGCTTCGGTTCTGCTTATATTCGCAAGAAATGCAACTTTTACGGCCACAAATCATTGCATAACCGAAGCTCCACCACAGATCAACCACTCATTTCAGCAATGTCCCCTCATTAAAAGCTGATTATATAGATCAAAGAATCCTTGATGGTGAAGAAAAGAAGATTTCTGCAATTGACTCGACTCTTTCAAAGCTTAGGTTAGAGTGAGAGGCATTACGGAAGCAGAAGAACCAAGTGAAAGCAGTAACAGGAAAATTAGAAGGTAGTGATGTTGAACGGATACATGCACCCAAAATAAATATAGAACTAATCAAAGTCATTGAGATAATTAACGGCGGAAGCAACAGCAACAACACAAATATATTCATATGAAAAGGATGGGTGTCTCTATTAATTCTTTTCTGATTCTATTTATGATCCAAACTCTTGACAAACAAAGTTTGATGCTTCAAACTAATAACTTGGATGCTTCTTTCACTTCACTTTATCACCCTCTTTTAATGCAATAATAACTTTCACTTGTTCAGAGGAATTTTTATTAAAATTTCAAACAAAAAATCAAATTTTGTAAAGAGAATTTAAGCCATTCAAGTTTCATCTAAAGAGCTAATTTTTCAAAATTACTCGTAATCTTATTTAATTTAATATGCATGGTTCTATTATAAAAAAAAAAAATACAAACTTCAAAAAATGATTTTTTTTTAAATATATTTTTATATTTTATATTATTAAAAATATTTTTTTACAAATATAATAATATTCATGTGGCATATTTTTTTATATTTTTTAACATCATTATTATTTTACTCATTAAATTTCAAGAGCCTATTTTTTTTTTAAATTTAAAATTTAGTGTCGAAGAAAATAGATACAACAGTAACGAGATTTATTAGTCCACAAGGGAATGTTAAAGTGGTTCAGTTCACAGGAGATTTAAGTCGACAAGCTACCATAGCTTAGCAAAGCAATAATCTGAACGTGTGTGAAATAAATACATCCTATCGGATTTCAGATTCCGTGTTTTTCGCCTTATTTTCACCAATCACAACCCTCCATCCTTCACCCTTTCTTCAAACTTCCAACCACCAACTTCCTCTCATAGCTCCTGCCTGCAACCAAACCCCAATTTAATTCAGAAGAAAATATATATAGAGAAAGAATACTTCAGAAATAAACAATATTTCATGGATTTTCCCTCTAAATTCCTTGCCTTTATTCCCTTTCTTGTATTTATAATCACCCCATTTTCTCATTCCATCCCCTTCATTGTCATCCATGGTAAATTGTTTTCTTTTTTCATCCACTATCATCTTTTTTACCGTATCAAGCTTAAACTTTTCAGGGTTTTTCTTTCTTTGGTTACAGGGATTGGAGATCAGTGTGCCAATCGTGGAGTCAAACAGTTCACTGAACTTCTCACTAACTTTTCTGGATCTAAAGGATATTGCTTGTATGTATATGCTTCTTCAGATTTCTTTCTTTTCCTTTTCCTTTTTTCACAACTGCGACTTTGATTTTCCTTTTCGAACATGCAGAGAAATTGGAGGTGGGACATGGGATTCCTGGTTTATGCCTCTGGAAGAACAGGTAAAACTTCTTACAACATGAAAAAAGGATTCCATTAACTGTCATTTTGGCTGAAACATTTATTATTGTCTGGTTTCTTTTATAATAACAAATTTTGTTGCTTGTTGTTTACAGGCAAATTTCGTTTGTAAGAAGGTGACATAAATCATTACGGCCAATTCCTTGGTTTTTCTTTGTGGGTCTGGGTTTTGGAGTTTATGTTTCCTTTGATAAAACTCCAGCATCTTGTCAACAGGTTAAGCAAATGAAAGAACTCAGTAAGGGTTACAACATAGTTGGTCTCTCCCAGGTATTTCTTATTTACATTTATTGTGATTGCTTTCATGTAAAAGAATTGAGGTTCATTTCACTAATTGATGGACAACTACTTAATTTCTTCACCGATATTCCATTTAAGAAGATAGCTTTTGGTAGGATTTACATATTGTTGTGTCATCCTTTTATGCATTATATCGTCGCATTGAGTAGTGAAATTTGTAGAAGAAACTTAGAGCTTACATGTTAATGCTACTAACCTTATCCGTTACAAGATTAGGAAAAATTTACTAATATATAGAAGAAATGCATCTGAACCTGTATCGGTCTTTTCGGTTGTGTTTTTAGTTTGATCATTGTTGCAAAGGCAACTTTCATACATGTACTGTAATTCTTAAAAATTGACTTTCGTTTAACAGGGTAACTTAATAGGACAGGCTGTTGTCGAGTTTTGTGATGGTGCACCTCAGGTACAAGCCGGCTTTCCCTTAAGCTTCTCTTTCTCAGAAGATCAGTGTGTTGGTTTAGGGAAAATAGAAGATTAACTTGTTGCTCTCATATTTATTGAATCTTTACAAATGATTTTCTGCCTTGGAAATGATGAAACAGGTGAAGAATTTCATCTCTTTAGGAGGGCCTCATGCTGGTACTGCTTCTGTTCCTCTTTGTGGTGTAAGTGCCCTGCTACTCTTTGAATCATGCTCTTTTTAGCCCATGAAATGCTGCATGTTCACTTTTAACAGTCTTATGGGACTTTAGTTTAGTATGACTTAATTATTAATTTTATTATTTAATTGAAATTAAGTCTTTCACATATAAATTACAAGACTTGAGGAGCTGGTTATCAAGACCCATCATTAAGATCAAGGGATACTAAGAATCTTGCATCCTAACAGGATCAAACTAAATGATCTGAGTTGGTTGACTGTGTTTTCAATGCTTACTTTCTAACTCTAGTTCGGACGCTTTCCTCTGTTATCTATGCATTAGGAAACCATTAAGCATTTATTTCTCAACATGAATCTATCTTAAACTAAAAGTATGTACTGGTATTATTGATAAAATGACATGGCTATTCTAGCCTATTCAAAACTCCTTTAATCCTATCAGGAGCTGTATTGTTTTTGTTTATTGTTGAAGCGGATTATTTTGGTATTGCAGTCTGGTTTTCTGTGCCTGATTGCGGACAAGCTAATCAAGTCAGAGATATACAGCGACTATATCCAAGTATACATCTTTTCCCCGAGGCTTGTTAACTCATACACTCATCTTTCTTCATGATTTTGAGGAACCATGCAACTTTCAACAGTTTCCAGATACCTTGTTACGTTTACTTATTTCTGATTGCCATTTTGCAGTCTCATCTGGCTCCAAGTGGTTATCTAAAATTACCAAATGTGAGTAGCATACACTAATGGAATGTTTGAGGCCTTTGTAGTGCTTGCACTGGTTGTACGAGTATGAACTCTTTGAATCATATAAGAATCCAATTCTTCATACTGCGAAAATCTCTTATGTGTTTAATAATTGCTTTTACATATTGTTTTAAGTGATTAAAATTTATACAGTCATGACTAAGATTCAAATCATCTTTTTAATATCCAGGATATACCTCATTATTTGGAAAAATGTAGATTTCTTCCGAAGCTTAACAACGAACTACCCCATGAAAGGAATTCCACTTATAAGGAGAGGTTCACTAGCTTGCAAAACTTGGTACTTATCATGGTAAGCTGGAAAAAAGAACACATTTTTGCTTTTCAAACCCAGTTCGGACCATTAGCTTCTTTTTCTCATTTAATTCTCAAAGGGTCTCCGAACAGTTTGAGCATGAAAGTTATCTGCTAATCTGGCTCATCTTCTACTCAAACAGTTTGAGCATGACACTGTTTTGATACCAAAGGAAACCTCTTGGTTTGGATATTACCCCAACGGGGCCTTCAAGCCCGTCGTTCGGCCTCAAGAGGTACGGTATTTGCCCCTGCAAAAGTTCATTCTTTTAATCATGTTTGAAACTAAATTATTTGTTGTTGGTGCAGACAAACCTTTACAGCGAGGATTGGATTGGTTTAAAAACCTTAGATGATGCTGGAAAGGTACACTACGTTAATGTGTCAGGAGGTCACCTTGGAATCTCCAAAGAAGACATGAAAAAGCATGTTGTACCTTTCTTGAAGGATGAAGCACCAATGGCAGATAGCATCGAAACCCATGGATCTCATCGCAAGGTGAAGCTAAACCGCAAGAGAAATCAAGAATTGCCTTTGTTGCAGGAAAAAGAATCATCCCAACTCATACTTGATGGATCATCATCCTACCATTGGCCCCCGTCTGTCCAAAGCTTCTTTAACGAATTACTTGGACTCGCTGAAGCTTAGCCATATCTTTTTATTTGTTTATTTACAGTGTATATTCCAATTGAATTATAAATTCAATGGTGGTCATTAAAGATCATCTACACGTGGGAGTTCATATATCATTTTGTGGTGGAAATCTGAACTACGATATATGAAAACTGCAGTTGTAAGCGTAAACCTGAATTATCAGCATCATTAGATGAAAATTGTGTTACATATAATCATACGGTGTCTGCAAACTCAATATTTGGGTTGAAGAACTTGAAGCATATTATCTTTTTATTTATCTTATTTTATTTTGAAATTCAATTTATAAAAAATTCATATTGAATTTTGTTGAAAAATTGATCTTATCAATTCAATTTCTTTTTCAATTGATTTGACTCGATTTAATCAAACGGGTTAACCAAATAATATCCTCTTTTGTGAAATACCAATAGAGTCTCACCAGTGATCCATATATTCGTTACACAAATTCAAGGGTCAAAGTTTATCGGAGCCCTATACTACCATATAAAGTTCATTTTAATCTCAAAAAAATCCATATATTGTTTAACTATCGTGTGGCTGAATAACAAAGAATAAATTTGAATAAATTTATAATGTAGAAAGAATAATCTAAAATAATTTTTAATAAAATTAAAATAAACTTTATTCTTGATATGCTTTAAACCAAATTCAAGACAACCTTAAAATATTTTAGGGTTAACCAAACACTTTTTGCACCTTGTAAGATGTAATAACATTTAAAAACATTAAAAACATCACACCCCATTTTGAAGATTTACCAAATGAGCATCTTTCAAACACTTAAAACACAATTAGAGTTGATTTTGGCATCAACTAAAGCTAGGGTTTTCTTTACATTCTTCTTTTTGTAAATGAGTGCATAAAGTGAAAACTTTGAATGGTTGTAGCTGAAGTGAGAGAAAGAATTGGCATTGGTTTTTGTGAATAGAAAAACTGTATTTTGTGACCAAAAAGGCAATGGGGGAATCCGATTCATTTTCTACAAACATTTCCAAAGCCTTTAACTTTCGGCCACAAATTGGAGAAAAGAAGGATACCTTATCACCCTCCTTCAGTTTAATTAGGCCTTATCATTATCTTAATTTAAGTAAACCTGCCATTAACATGGGACTTGGCAGCACCTTCACATGGGCTGCTCCTCGTTACGGTGTTCAAACCCATTCAAGCACGTTAAAAAGGCGGTGCATGACTCAACCAACCCTTTTCTTCATTGTTAATCGGTCATGAAATTCTGCTCATGATTGTTACAAATGTATCCATAAATGATATAGATGTGATTGTAATGAATATTTGTGCAGTCTCACATTAAAGATTCTTTCCGTAGCATATTTACATTCAATGTATTATCTTTATTGGATATATAAAAATTTATCACTTAAATTAAAAAAATTAAAATTTAATCATTACATATATAAAAATTATAAAGAGAAAGTATTGTATGAAATAGAGACACATCATCTTGTATCATTTACCAATTATTTAATGTTATTTTAGTATTTTTTCTCATGTTATTAACATATTATTTGGATAATTCTTTTAATCTAAACCATATATCCTAGACTTTGGATAAAATTTAAGATTTAAGATCTAATGTTTAAAGTTTAGATTAAAATTTTTACCTAAATGATGTAAAAATAACGCGGGAAAAAAATTTAAAATTACATTAAATAATTAGTAAATAACGCACATGTCTATTTCATATTATTCTTTCTCAACAATGAAAATCTCAAGAATTTTCTTTATAATTTTTTATTTTTTAAATTTTATATATGATTTTTTATTTTTTGAATTTCATATATGATTTATAACTTCGGAGGTCCATAAAAAAAAAAAAAAAAGGTTTTTGAGGTCCAAGTATGCTGTTGAACCGATGATGAAGCAATGACTAGATAAGGGACATTTTCATTTAATTTAAATAAGGTTACAACTATATATATATATATAAAGCCACTTCGTGGCCCCGTAAAGAGTAAATGTTGTCATGTTATATTGTCAATTATAAATAAAGTATAGTCGACTAAGTACAAGCATAACAGAGATTATTAAAAAAGAAACTTAGCGTAGGTAGTCCAAAGAAGAATCCTTTCTGTCCAACAAGACGCAACGCAACCCATTCTCAGATTCTTTGTTCTTTGTTTTTCCCCTCTAACTTTGCATATTCCCCAATACATATGGCTAACTCCTCTTTCTCTTTTTATCTTTTCCCAATATTTGCTTAATTACATTACTATTAACAAAGCATTAATTTGAAGAAACTTCAACAAGTTATATTTTTCATTGAACCAGCTGTTACTGTACCACATAGACAACAATCATTTCCCAACTTGTTTACCTAATGCTGATATAATGAAGTTTTAAAAAAGGTCGATAAATTTATCAAATTTTGAATCATGACTCACAAACCAAACTCAGCTCGGCAACCAACTCAATCTTTTAGGTTTTGAACTTTTTGCCTCCAAAATGTCAGAAAACAAAAGCATATAATAAGATCCTCAATTGCTGACCAAACATTACCTTTATAGCACATCTTTAAAACCAATAGATCATGTAAGATCTCATTGCAAGGGCTCTACTCATTGGTCTGATATGTAAGGCAACTTAATTTTCTTTCCTTTTTAGCTGCCCATCTCCATTAACCCAACCGGCTTTACCTAAAAAGCAACGCACCAGAAGAATCTAGTGACTCATGAAAAAGGCTATACCTTCAAGATAATATTTCTTATATAAAAAAAAAAAAAGCAAAAGAAAAGAAAAGCGCCAAGAGTAAAGAACCATTAACAACAACTTTAAATACGTATGCTCGCTTCCCCTGCGAAACTCTCTCTCCACTTTTACCTTCGCCCCTAAGTCTTCTTTTCATCGCCTTGCTTTCTCTTTGTTTTTTGTTTTGGTTTCCCCTGTTCTTCAATGGCAGATGTAGACACCTACACCAAAGGGCAGCAAGTAGTAAAAGAACATAACCAAGCAAACCCAAGTAAGTGTCATACGAATTACCTTTACAAAGCCTTCGTAGTCATAATTTTCTTGGTTATAATCCCACTTTTTCCCTCACAAGCACCTGAATTCATCAACCAATCCCTACTCACCAGAAGCTGGGAGCTTCTTCACCTTCTATTTGTTGGCATAGCTGTCTCTTATGGTCTTTTTAGCCGGCGAAATGATGAAACTGAGAAAGAACACAATAACAACTACAACAACCAAACCAAGTTTGATAGTGTACAGTCTTTCGTGTCTAGATTCCTTCAAGTGTCATCAGTTTTCGATGATGAAGCTGAAACCTTATCTGGGTCTGATGAAACCAAGGTCCAGACTTGGAGTAGCCTTTACCATAGGAATGAACCCCCTGTTATTGTTGCTAAAGAACATGCTGTTCTTGATGACAACACAAGTTCTAGTCCTAGAAACCCTGAAAAGCCTTTGCTTTTGCCTGTTAGGAGCTTGAGATCGCGTGTTTTGAATGAGACAGGTAGGGGAAACAGTGCAAATTCTAACTCTCTAAGTAGGTCTAATTCTGGTTTAAGTACCAAAAGGTTTTCAACTAAAGGTACAAATGGGGAACTGAGAGGATCGGACCAAGAAACTTTGGTGGAGAAATGGAGTGATAACAACGTTGTTCTTCCTTCACCAATCCCGTGGCGATCAAGGTCTGGAAGAATGGAAATGAAAGATGATATTGAATCTCGGTCATTTAAGAGGTCCCAAAGTAATCGTTTGAGTCGCTCCAATTCCATGTCTTCTTCACCAAAGAAATCAGTATCTCCTCCTCCTCCATCAACGGAAGCACAAGCCAAGAGTGCAGAGGATTTCGTGAAGAAAAAAAGCATATACAGGTCTCCTCCCCCACCTCCTCCACCTCCCCCAATGATTCACAAACCATCATCATTGAAACCAGTTTCTCCCTTGACACGTAATGGTGAAATACGAAATGAGATCAATGGCAAGGCAGTGAGGTTCGATCAAATATCATCGAGGACTGAGAAACTGGTGATGCAAAACCCAACTTTCATGGAATTTCCCCAGCAAGAAAATGCCGGAAAGTTTGTGGTAGAAACCAGTGATGATGATTCAGAGAGTGAGGGTGAAACTCCTCCCATTGTTTCCAGCACAGAAACAAGGCCAAACAATGAGGAAGCTAATCAAAGCAGTGGGTGCATTGATGGTGGGTCGGATGTGGATAAGAAGGCAGATGAATTCATAGCCAAAGTAAGAGAGCAAATCAGGCTACAGAGGATTGATTCTATTAAGAGATCCAGTGGCCAGTTTAAGAGAAGCAGTACAAGGTAAAGTCCGAGACACATGAAGCTTTACAGCTTTAACACTTTATTTTTATTTTTATTTTTTTTTCATTTTCTTCTGGTTCTATCTATCTTTACTTGGTTTAATGGCCTTGTTGAATTTAAAAGGTCATGGGTATACAAAGATAGTCTAGGGTTTCTACTTTTAATGTCACCAACAACTGTATTGAAGAAATTGTTTTTGTTCTTCAACATGTTGGTTACTGTGTCTCCTGTAATTGAAGAGGAAAAATAGTATTGGTTTTTAATGCATTGGACCTTTCCAGCTGCTGATGATCACTGAACATATTCTATGGAGATTTTGCAACATTTACATAAAATTTTGGAACAGCAACCTTTGAAAAAGTTCTTGTATAGGATAATGCCTGACAGTTGGAAGAATTTTATGGTCTGTTTTCCATTATAATTTTACTAAACTTGTTTCGAGTGTAAGCAAAGGATATATTCTTTCAAAGGTGAAGCAAAGAATTCGAAGCTTACAGCCCTTAATATGCTTATTCGGGAATCTTTCTGCCGTTGCAGTGGTAAATTTGGTAGTCATTTTCACAACCTCATTTGCAGTTGTATATTGTTGGGTTATTTTCTGGATGCTCCATATTTTTTAAAATATAAAATTATTATATTTTTACACCAACATTAATTTTGTAAATTTAAAATATAATAATTATAATAATTAATGTATTAAATTCATGTTACGATATTAATATTAATGTTTTAAAAATATTAAATATTATAATAACTATAAGAGATTGTTTTTATTAACCTTTTATGCTATTAAATTATTCATTTTTATACTATAAAATTATAATCTATATATTTATTATTAATATAAAACATTTTTCAAAATACTATTTAAAATTTAAAATAATTAGCAATAAAATTTCTTATTTTTTATAATAATTTTATTAAACAACAGTATTAATTATGTTAATAATTAATGTTTATTATTAAAATAATAATATTTATATTATATATATTATATATTATTAAGATATAAATATGCATGTCTAATAATTTTAAAAAATATATAATATGTGATATCAATTTAATATTTCTAAATATTTAAAAAAATAAAATTAACAATTTATGGTTAGTACAATAATACTTGATTTGATTCACATTAATTTTTATTTAAATAAAAAACCATATTAATTACTTATGAAGAGTTCTTTTCTTAAAACATTCTGTTCTTTTATTCACCAATGATTTTCCATGTAAAATAAAAATATTTTCAAAAAATATTTTTTAGGGAACAAATATAATCTAAGGCTAAGTGAATGAATTTCCTTATTTATAATGGGCATGTAAAACCCTAGATAACCAATCTAAAATCTATAAAACATTGGTAAAACCCTAAAGGACCATAGCTCCAAATTTATCACCTCACTGGTAGGAAATGGGGGGAAACATACATAAAAACACCAACAATGGCTGTTTCCAACTTTGTTTTTCTTCAACTCCTATACCCATAAAACCCTGTTCTAAGGCATATTGTACAGCATCATTTGGTTGATGACCAAACAATCCAACTTTAGGCATCTAAAATCTCTTTTGATTTGAATGGAGGAGACCATCAAAACAGCCAGACACTATCAACTGCACTGTGCTGCAGATTTAAGAATCAAGGCCCATGAATGACGACCCTATTGTAGGCGAATGGAAGCGTCTGCGAGCCCACAATCTACTCATGGGGGAAGCACACATTATATCCGCAAAAGATAAAATAGTGAATCGAGTAGTGGAGAGGTGCTTATTTGAAGCCAATCCCACTGCAGGTCCCAACAGATCTTGTTGTTAATCAGAAGAATATATGATTTCTTATAGTAAAAAAGAGAAATACCAATGCCAATGTCCAATCAGATTCTCTTTTCAATCAGATGCTAAAGAAGTAAATTCAAATGAGGGTCTCCCTTTTTTTCCACTATTCCAAAAATTACTTCTATGTATTCAACTGTTAGTCCTCAGTGTCGAAACCATTTTTGGGAAAAGAGGAATCGACTTTTTAAAACGAAAATTGGAGTCGCCACCAATCCTTTTGTTGATAAAGTTTGATCGGGTCATCTCGAAAAGTGGTTATTTTTAATAAACGATTTGATTTATTAAAAATCATTTCGGTGTACGAAATTCAGAAAAATTAGTTCGAGATTCGGTTACACACGAGGAAGGATTAGCACCCTCATACGCTCAAAATTGGTACCTAATTGATTAATTAGTGTCTTAGTGTCAAAAATTAAAAATTTAAAGAAATTTTAAAAATACGATCATTTGTTAAAATATTATTTAATTAAAAATTTTTAGGAGATAATATATTTCACACTAATCGAGAGAAAAAATCACATCCCGTAAGTTAGGACACGATACCTTAAATCTTCGAAAACGAGAAATAACACCGAAAAGTTTTATTCTTTGAAAGAGACATTCAATTATCTCGATTTTTAGAAAGAAATCATATTCCGTAAGTTAGAATACAAGTTCTTTTAAATTCTCGTGATTATTTAAAATTCACATTTTTTTAAAGTATTCATTTATTCGGATTTAATGAGAAAATTGAAACCCCGTAAATTAGGGTACGACTTTTCGAATCCCAAAATACGAAATAATGCTTATTTAAAAAAATAATTTTAAATATATCAGGTAAAATGTAACATGATTTTTGTGGTAGAATAGAAAATAAATTAAGGTATTTACATGCATAATAGAATAATAAATGCGTTAATATAAATAACAATACAAAAAAATATATAAAATAAAATAAATCAGCCAAAAAATAAAAATAAAATAATAATAAGCAGAAAAAACTAAAACTTGAAACAGAAAAGGACGAATATTAAACAAAGGAAAAAATAAGCATGGTAAAAAAACTTTAAAAAATAATATTAATAATAATGATGATATTAATAATAATATAAAGAGGAAAAAATTAATATTATATAAGAAGATATAAATAAATGAGAAAATAAAATAAATGTATATAAGGTTCTTAGGTAAATAAATAAATAGAATGAAAATATAATAATAGTAGTAATAATAGTACAAAACTAGTTAATATAGTATCATGATAATAATAAGAATAATAATAAAATATTAAAAATAACAATATGTTAATACTAATAATGATAAATAAAAAATGGTAATAAATATATATAAAATAATAGTAACAATAATAAAATAAATATAATAATAATAAGTAATAATATATATAATAATAACAGTAATAAAATAATAATAGTGATAATATTAAAATAATGATAATAATGTCAAATTAATCCATTAATAATAAAATAGCAAAGGAACTAAAAAGGAATAAATTGAATTGAAAACAGGAGTTTTGGGTCAAAATCATAAACAAATAAAAGAGAAAAGGACCGAATTGAAACGCGCATTTAACGTGGAGGGACCGAACTGGAAAATATTCCCCCTCCAAAACGCATAGCTTAAAAAAAAGACCGAATCGAAATCAAGTCAAAATTATGGGGTAAAAATTAAAAAATAATATAACTTTAATTGTAAAATTTAAATAAAAAAATAGAGGGGCTAAAAGTGAAATTAGCCCCTCCCTAAAAAACAAGCGGATCCTCCCCGGGTCAGGTCACTCGCGCGGGTCGGCCAATGAAATGATGCCGTTTTGGCGTTTAAATTTTGGCTCAAAATAATGTCGTTTTATACCTGTAACACTCCCTAACCCTAAACCGTCTCCGGAACAGGGATACGGAGTATTACCGGACCTATCGGACATTTACAATTAATATACACGTAAATACCAACACAACCAGATACACTCATAATTTGCCAAATTTAAACATTTACATATTATCCAATATTTAATTCTATTATATATCATAACCAAACCTAAATCTATTTATTACATCCTTACATTTAAAATTTCAAAATGACACATACACAAGACACCCTAGGTACATGCCATTACCAATAATTAATAGACTTTACCTTATTGAATTCGGGATCAGCCTGGGATGCTGATTCAACGTTCTATCTTTACTCAACCTGCGCACGGAAACAAACAAACATTTGAGTATAGGTATACTCAGTGGTATTTCTATAATCCGAACATTTAATAATATAACAAATACTTACGATCATAGTAACAATTACAATTATTTAATTATTTATTTCATTGATAAATTTCAACTACTTACCATATAAATTCTATACAAATCATATAATAAATACAATAACATAATTGTTCAATTCTTAAATAAATCCATTTTTATTTATTCCATTCTTTTCATTTACTAACCTAAATAGCTTTCCACAATTTATTCACAAGTCATTAAACAATTATAATATTCACTTTTATCCAATCCAGAGCTACATGATTCATTTGTCTCAATCATATTCTAATTCACTGTTTAATTTCAATAAACTATATTCAGCTATTCACTTTTCAATCAATGTACTGTACATATCCATTTCAATAACAGTCATTACCATTCATATCAAATCGACTTGCTATCCCAGATAGCTTTCACTATATAATACGATTCGTGTGTTTCAGTCCACATTTCAATTCTTCATTTAGTAACAATCTGATCACTATTATATTTAATAACCCCTATTAACATGACTCGGACTCAGACAGATACACGGATCCAACCAAACACACCAGAATATCCAACCCAAACACACCCGGAATATTATAAATCCTCCATAACACACCAAAGATAATATATCCTCCCAAACACACCAATAAGGCATTAAATGCCTCTTTGGACAAACCAAGTATATAATAAATGAAACATCTTCTCGACCGAACTACAAATCTCCTCATCACATCACAAATCCAATGGCATGCCATTTATATCCAATCTAGTCCGACAAGTTAATAGGGTATTATTTTACTTTTCCAATTTCAATAATTTTTTTTCATCAATATAACATTCTAATAATCACGTATATTCACACATTTTCATAATTTCATATATTTTCATTCAATTCAACAAATATATTTCAATTATTCATATTAATTCATAATTCAACACAATTCAATTTACTTTTCAATATCAAATATTTAAATATCACAAATCTCATATATTCATATCAATTTCCTCATATTTCCAATCAATATTTTTTTTTTCAATATAACATTCATTCAATATTCAAATTTTTACATAAATCATATTTATTATATAATTCAATCAATATATAATTCAATATTAATTTAATAAAATCATAACATACCAAATCAACCCTCTTCCATTATCAAACACAATAATTCTCACTTCAACATTCACTAAAAGCATTGAATAAAATATAACAAGTAATAACTAGGTTCGGATTATAGAAATACAAACCGTAGTTTCTGAGCTAACTCCCGTTGACTTTGTCTTGTCCTTTCTTAGCCGAGATTTCCGGTACCACATTGACTACGAAAGTAATACAATTCATAATCATTAATACATTACTAATTTATATCTTGAGTTACAAAATTTTAAATTAAGATCCGCTAATTTATTCTGAAACTAGACTCACAAATCTTCTTGCCATAAAATTTTCAGAATTTTTCGTTTAGCCATTAAGTACAGTTTATTATTTAAATTCACCCCTATTCTGCTGTCTGACAGTTTCGACCCTTCTTCACTAAAAATTAATTATATCACAGTATAGAACTCGGATAATATTTCCGTTGATTTCTCCTGAAAATAGACACATTAGGGATTCTAAAAATATAACTTTAAGCCTCTAATTATTTTTCTCCAATTTTTGGTGATTTTCTCAGAACAGGGGAACCCGAATTCATTCTGACCTTGTCTCAGAAAATTCATTATATCTCATAATTTACAATTCAATTGCTTATACCGTTTCTTCTATAAGAAACTAGACTCAATAAGCTTTAATTCCATATTTTATTCATTCTCTAATTCAATTTCTATAATTTTTGGTGATTTTTCAAACTTAAACTACTGCTGCTATCCAAAATAATCTTAGTACAAAATGTTGATTTTCTACTTTTAATTTCAATTTAATCCTAACTAAATTCACTTACTTTTCTATCTTAATTCATACTTTATTTCTACTCAATTTTTAACCAAACTTAGACATAATTATCTATTTTTCATCATAAAACCATAATTTCAAAATTCTTTCAATTTAGTCCTTAAAGCATAAAACTTATGAATCACTTTACAATTCAATTCTTATTTCATTTCTAACTTGAATTTCTATCAATTTAGCCCTTAATTCATCTTTTTATTCAAAAATAACAATATTTAGAAATCTAACAACTTTCAAAATTTTCACTTAAATCAAGTAGTATTCATCTCTAGGATTCCATAAACTCAAAATTTACAAGAAAAGAGATTAAATTGACTTACCAAATTAACTTTGAACCTTGAAACCCCAAATTTTCCTTTTTCTTTTTCTTTCTTTCTTTCTCCCCTGTTTCTTCTCTGTTTCGTTTCAATTTCATTGTGTTTCTTATGTTTCTTTACTTATTTATATAATATAATAATAATATAATATAATAACAATTTCTTATATTTTAAGTAATTATTTAGTTGTATTACAAGTGTATATATTTAATTTATTACACATGTATTTATAATTACCATACAATTGTTAGAATAATATTATAATATCATTAATATAAATTACAATATAATAAAATAATAATATAGTCTTATTCATAAAAAAAATCTAAGATTTTTATCCACATTTGCCGCCTCATTTATGGGACTTGGTATATTTACCTATTTGGTCCCTTTAACTTTTATTTAATTTATAATTAAACTTTCACACTTAATTCAATTTAATCATTTCCGCTAGTTACTCTTAATTAAGCTAAATTTACTTAATTAAAGTCTAATTAACCACTCAATTGACTTCGTAAATATTTTTAATAAATATTTACTTAATCCATTTTTCGTAAACGGAGACCAAAATTCACTTTCACGATAACCAGTAAAATTTGAGTCATTACATTTCTCCCCCCTTTAATAAATTTCGTCCTCGAAATTTGCCTGAAAAGAGGTAGGGGTATAAAAATCTCACTGTTTCTTTCGGTTCCCGTGTAGCTTACTCAATATTATAACTTCATTTCTCAAGCTAGTATCTCGATCGGTTCTTCTTCTTTGTACAATGAATCAGTTCAAATTTCAATATCCCTTGTCAAAGTAACATGTGAAAGGACTGATTTGCATCATCTGAACATTATATCCTGAAAAATCCCATAAATTTTTCATGACTTCAGAGGCTAAACCATCCAATATATTTCCAGTCCGATCTTTCACAAATTTACGTAGCCCAACAGTACGAGAACTTAATATCCTGATGTTTCAAATTCACATATAATTTCTGTCTGTCAAACTGTTTCAGTCTATCTCGAATCACTTTCATTCAATTTCCATATAGAATTTCCGACAATCAAATACTGCTTTTAAACTATTTCGAATTATTTCCATTTTTCTTTAGTTTCACGAATCAACCAGCTCCGCATATTTTTTTTTCTCACAGTATTCAATCAGATCCCATGCAGTTTTATATTCATAATCATTCAGAACTTCATACAGTGCTGAAAACTGTTATCACGTACCCAGAACTTCTTGTACTTGTTCTATAATCAAAGTATAAACCACGTATCTCAATCAGAAATAATAGAAACCACTATACCATGTAATCTGATAATCTCAGAAACCTATATTTTAGACAATTATTACGTAAGAAATTTATTCATACCTGAATAGAATATGCAGACTTTGTCATACCTTCGATGATTATTCAAATACCGTCTTTCTTTTTCAAAGATCGAGATAATTCCAATTCAAACCCATAGAAATTATATCCCATTTCCATTCTGATATCCTTTCTAGTCAGAATAGATTCAAGGTATCTCGTATTTGATATAAACATTTATATACAATTTCAAAGTATTGCTTTTCTTTCCAGTCTTCAACACATCCGCCTCAAGTCATCAGATATCTTATTTCTTCCGAATGCATAGACATAGTAATCGCTGCTATAAATTTCATGCAAATTCTTCTGTCTAAACTCGAATTCTTCAAAGATAGCTTCTATTTTTGAATAGCAGATAATCATAAAATTCAATTTGAAATTTTCAATCAAAATCATTTGTTCACTATACCCATCTAAACAAGTAACTCATTATCACATTTCGAACTTTGCGCACTGCTGTAGAGAAGTAAGTTTAACCTTTATTTCAACTAGAATTGGGCCATCATCGGATAATGACAATAGAATGTTCATAGCTCATAACACAAAGCAAAACTTTCAATTCGAGTATTCATAACTCCATTTGCTTTTTCGGATGATATTCAATTATCAAATCATAATCCTTTAGTGTAAAGACAATAGCTACCACTTCGAATCATGTATCAAATAATTCTTCTCATATAATTCTAACTTTCCAAAACATAATTCATTAATTTTCTTTCTTGCATCAAAACACTACTATCCTCAGTAAATCACAAGTTTCTTCACCGGATTTTGGACTAAACTGTAACTAATGCTTGATTAATCGAGCTTTCAACTAATCGTAACCTTGCTAACGTCTCATCGATCATTCCAATTCCACATCTTTTCAGAATAAACCGACTAGTTTTAGAAAACTTCGATTTCAATATATTTTTCACTATCATCTCAGTCACAAAATCTATAGCACATTCAACTTCTTCAATCAACAGTAGTTCGGGCAATTTTTCTAGAACCACATTAGAATTCTCTTGCGCTATTGCCACTGATTTAAACCTTAACTTAAATACTTTAATATTCAATACATAAACAAGGTAAATACCATGAACCTTTTTCTGGCACACTTCTGTGTTGACATTATTAATACCCTTTACCGATTTAGATTCTGTCCTGCTATTGCTTTTTGATTATTTCAATGTATGGGTGTTCATAAAAAAAACACTATTTTTTGTGTTCAGTTCGTAAAAAAAAAAACAATGAATATTTGTGGCTTTTTATAGCCATATTTACAACAGTTTATTGCCTTTACTCATTGCAGGTATGGTGAACGTGGATGGCGTGATGCGTGGGTGCCTGGTGGAGAACGTGGGTAGTGGTGGCTGAAGAGGGGAGCAGCGGCTAGGGCTAGATTTTTCTTTTTTGTTGAAAAACTAGTTTAGATTTAGGCTGTTTGGGCTTTAGGATTAGGTTTATTTTGGGCCCGCAATTAGGTTTGTTGTTTTTGTAATTTTAGACTATTTTTTGGACCTTTTTTATGTGGACTGTTTGGGTTTTATTTATTTATTGGGCCAGGCAGAATTGGCCTGCTACATTCAGCTTTTGAGCTTTGGGGAGGGATAGGAACTTGAGCCTACAAGCTTCTCATTTCTGTTTAGTAATTTTTTTTTATGGATGACATTGAGATGAAATAAGCTTGGGATCTCATATTTTGGGTTCACCAACCTTATCCAATGTTTAAATCAATAAATAATGTATGTTATCTTTTAAGAAAAGCTTCAACTAGTAAATAAGATAAAGACGAAAAAGAGACTCCATTTCTTGGAGAAATTACTCTTAAATCCACCTTTATTTTTTTACAGTATTAGAATATGGGTTGTAACATCCCTAACTCATATCTAAATGTAACACTCTTAACCCGTATCCGTTGCCGGAACAGAGTTATGGAGTATTACTGAAGTTACCGATTTATTTATCAGATATTTTATTTCATCTAACGTTCATATTTGGAACCAATTAAAATCAAATTTTCAATTAAATACTTACCGATTCAATGCATCATATAAATAAATATATTATCGTTCAATTAATAGTTTGGCACTTGTCTAAGTATCAAACAATAACATTGTTAGTATACTTGTACATATTTCATATAATTTCAACATTGATATACCTATTTTCTCAACATATCACACTTGAGTTTAATAATGGTCTCAACTTACTTAATTTTATTGTATCAACGTATCAAATATAATCACATATTTACATGTCATGATAAATATCATTCTCTTGCCATTTCTTCATAAACATAAATCAGGTAATTCATTATATCGATATTTTATGCATTTAAAAATACAATTCAAGTGACACTAACTTACCTCGTTGCTTGTTCATGTTTATAATTTCATTAATCTGATATCTTTTCTTTTCCACGTTCAAGTCTCGTATTCGAGTCATCCTGATCTTTATAAATAAATTTGATCGTCCTTTTCATTTATTTCATGTTCTAATACATTCAATTAATGCTCTAAACAAAAATACCATTTTACCCTTAAACTTTTAATTAATGACGATTTCATCCTTAGGCTAAAATAAAATAAAATTCTTGCAATTTAATCTTTATTTCCAGCCGTTATTCTCATACAAATTACACTTTTCAATTTAATCCTTAAAACATGTTTTTCTCCAATCTTAAACTAAATTAATAATTTCATTCAATTTTGCAATTTTAAATAATAAAATAATCCATTTCATACAAATTGTTCATTTCTTACATTTTTACAAAATTATCCATAAAGTTTTACTCTTATTCAATTTCGTTCCTGAGCCTAAAACATGCAAATTAGCCATACTAGTTGAATATTCATACCTATTTTCCTCCTCCTCCTCTCCATTCCACATCCTTAATTTATATAACATGTTACAAGTAACATTATCAATAATTTCACTATTTATTTATATGTATATTCAAAACTATCCATTTGCGTCATAGTTAATAAATTATTTATATCTAGAGCTCCAGAACTCGAAATTAAGATCCGCTAATTTTCCATGAAACTAGACTTACATATATTCTTACCATAAAATTTTCAGAATTTTTAGTTTAGTCAATAAGTACAGTTTATTATTTAAATTCACCCTTATTCTATTGTCTGACAGTTCCGATCCTTTTTTACTAAAAATTAATTATCTCATTGTACTGGATTCAAATGATATTCCTATTTATTTCTCTTGAAAATAAACTCATTCAGAATTCTAAACATATAAATTTAAGCCCCTAATTATTTTTCTCCAATTTTTGATTATTTTCCAAAGTTAGAATAGGGGAACCCGAAATCATTTTGACATTGTCTAACTTAATTTGTTATATCTCACAATTTAAAATTTCATTACTTACATTATTTATTCTATGAAAAACTAGACTCAAAAAAAATTTAATTTCATATTTTATTCAGCTTCTAATTCGATTTCCACAATTTTTGGTGATTTTTCAAAGTTAGACCACTGCTGCTGCCCAAAACTATTTTAGTACAAGATATTAATTACTATGTTTATAACACCCTTATTTTCTTTCTTTATATTATTTCTCATCACTTTCTCTTTCTTTTTTTTCTTCACTAACATATCAAGAACATAGGACCATATGTAAGGAAACTCTACATTAACATCAATCACATACTTTTTCAATAATATCAAACTTAAAAATATATTGAAATCATGATGTTCTTACATTTTCTTATTGATTTCAACCTTTAACTTGATTTTTCTCTCTCCTCCAGCTTCTATTTCTTGAATTCAACTTGATATTCTAGCTCCCTATAGTATCCTTGTTATCTTTCTCTTTTGATAGCTATGGAAATTCTTTTGATTTCTAGGTGAAAATGGTAAATTTTTGGTGGATGGACCAAATTGTAAGGAAAGGAAAACTTCTTTTTTTCTTCTTCTTCTCACATTAGTTGCATGAGAAAGGTGATCATCCTCCTCTTTCTTTCCTTACATATATATATATTAAATAAAATAATAATAAAATAATAAAATATCATTTAAAAAATTAATTTAAAGTATTAATAAACTAATATTTATTTATTTCATTTATCTAAAATATCTCCAACATCATCATTGTCTCTAGATTTCTCTCTCTTCCAATTGATCATTTTTTCCTTTGTGATCTTTTAAAATTCTATTCTTGAGTCATCACTTAATTTGGTAAAATTATAATTTAGTCCTTCATAATTCTTCACCTATTCAAATTGGTCCTAATTCATCAATTTTCCTTGGTTTCTAGATCATTCCACCCTTAAAATATTTGCACTATTAATCCTTCAAAATTTTTATATTTACACTTTAATCCCTCAAATTTTGAGTATTTACTCTTAAGCCACAAAACTTTTCTCACTTTTATAATTTACTCCTTTCTTGAATCAATCTCATAATATACTTCCCAGTGACATAACTCAATTTTTCCTCTTCTTATCACTTTATTTCCTTATTTTACTATATTAAGAATAATATCTTACTGTAGAAATTTTTAGGGTGTTAAATTATCGCCGAAACAGGGTTACGAAGCATTACCAAAATTTACAGATCAAATAAAAAGACATTTCATATAATATAACATTCATGTCAGAAACCAATCGAAATAAAACATATTGTCCCTTATACGAGTCATCCGGGCCCAAAATAAGCATTAGAAACAAGTTGGGACTAAATCGGGTACTAAAAGAATTTTTTTTTAGAAAACATTTAAAATTTTCAAAGTTGCAGGGGTCACACGGCCGTGTCCAGCCCGTGGCCGTACCCGTGTAACTCTCTAACTTGGGTCACATGGCCAAGTCGAACGCCCGTGTGCTAGGCCGTGTGAGCATACTGCCTTACATTCTTAAGAAGATACAGGGGGCGCCCGTGTCTCTACTAGTGTGGATGAAAATAGGTCACTTTCTAAGCCACATTTCTCACCTAAATTAACACAAATCTAGTTTCAACAATTTACACATCAACAAGCCATAAGAAGGCATTCAACACAAACCAAAATCAAATCTTAAACATGTATTATTATCACATACAACCAATATACCTATAGGTATCTCAAATGACAACTTAAAATTATGTCCACCAAATATCCAAACTTACCTAATTAATTCACCTAACCAAATTACCAAAGTTCACTATAATTCAAATACATACATACATATCTCACTTATACTAACATCACAATTATACCTTAATCTCTTACCAATATGTAGGTTAATTATATAAACAAAATATTATTTATAATATTTACATAAATTAAACTTTGATCAAGACTGTACAAAAGCCTATACATGCCATATAAACAGTATTTAACGTTTTAAAAACTACCGAGATAAGCTGGATAGTGTGACTTGAGTGCCGATCAAATTGTCCAACCTTCTGAAAAATCTACAAAGACATTAAACAATACAAATAAGCTTAATGAAGCTTAACAAGTTCGACGGGTTAAGAAAAAATGTAACAGTCTAGTTTTTAGTGGTGTCAGAAACAGTGGTTCGAGAACACTAAATTCGACAAGTGAGTTCAAAAATTTTATTATTTAGTATTTATGAGTTAAATATGATTTTAGGAAGATTTTTGAAATAGTGATTTGTGTTTTAGAGAAAGTGTTATGTTAAGCAGTTTCAAAAATAAGGTATCGAAACCTCGATTTCATAAATCGAGCTGTAAATATTTTTATAAATATTTACAGAGTGTCATTTCGTTAGAAAATATCAATGTTTTGATAGTTAATTAAATAAAAGGGACTAAATTGAAAAAAGTACAAAACTTGTTAATTAAAGAAAATAAGTGAGTAAATGATTTAAATAAAAAAATAATGGAGGACATAAAGGACAAATTGGCATGTTAATGAAAAATATTAAAATAAAACAAATAAAGGGTAAAATTATATATTAAACAAAAATTAAACAAATAAATAGAAATTGAAAGAGATTTCTAGACAATCTCTTTGAAATTTTGGCAAAAATGGCATGGGAGAAAGCTTCTAAAGCTGGTTTTTCTTTTATTTTGCTACAAATCAAGAGCCCGTATCAACAAGAAAAAGGGAAATTAACAGAATAGTCATTGATCTATCTACTACAAACTTACAATTTAACTCAGGTAAGTTCGTATGGTTAAACTTTAATGTTATATGTTAATTTGATGAATGGTAATGTATATTTATTTATATCATTTGTGAAAATAAAATTATTGTTAAAATTATGAATTTAAAGTGAATGTTCGAAGTGAACGGAACGCAATATTGAGTACAGTCGTTTAGTGTAAAGGAGGAATTGACGACAAATTACCCAAGTAAATTGAAGTTCAGCATTTGTTACGAACTTCCGCGTTTGCTTTTTGTTTAGCTCTCATGAGCTTCAATTAACTCATATGAGTTTCAATTTAACCATTCTAGGTTTCAGTTCAGTTCTTTTGAGCTTCAGTTTAACCCTTATGGGTTTCCGTTCAGCTTTTATGAGCTCCCGTTTAACCCTTACGGGTTTCTATTTAGCACTTATGTGCTTTTGTGCAGCCTTCGAGCTTTCGTATACAATGTACTCATATCCGTAAGACATTCTCTAATTTGACAAAGTCTGGCAAGTGACATATGGAATAATATTTGAAGACTTAATAATTGTATCGATTTTGAGATGAAATAAGTGAATTCATCAATTGAAGTTGTGATTGGCAGGAAATGTATTTTGAACGATTTATTTAAATGAATTGTTTTTGTATGTTCGGTAAGATTTATGTTTAAAGCTAACGAACTTACTAAGTTTCATTAAATTTACTTGTATTATTTAATGTTCTTTATAAATTTATGAGAAGTCGGGAGATCGGATCAATACATCGAATCACACCATCCAACTTACCGGTAGATTTTGCTAAACATACTATGTTTTATATGGCATGTATAGTGATTGAAATGGTTGTGTAAATATTAGAAATTACATTTTGGTTATGTTTCATATTAACTTATATATGTATGGTTTGTCATGTTTGGTATAAGTGTTGGTATGGGTAATGAATGAATTGGTAAAGCATGTTAATATGGTAGGGGTGAGCGTTCGATCGAATCAAATAAAAAATTTCGAGTTAATCGAGTTGACAAATCATATTTTATCATCCTAATTTGATTTGAAATTTTCTCGAATCGAGTCGAGTGAGATGGAATTCGTATCGAATCGAATCGAATATATTTGTTCGAGTTAAATTTTAAAAAATAATTTTGAGTCCTTGTAACCACTGTCACTCATCGTGATAAAATTTGTCCACCTTAATCAATTTTTTTTATTAATTTTCATCACCTCATAATTTATTTATTAATCTTTTATATACGGGTTAGCTTCTTTGCTTGCTTAGTTGTTTCAATTATCTTCAGATTCTTGTCGCTATGTATTTTGGAATTAAAAAATATATTAAATGTAAAAATGTAATTTTCTAATGAAAGTTATTTTAAAGATAAAATATGAAATTGATACCAATATAAAATTTTAACACGAATATTTTTTAATATAAATATTCAATATGCCTAAACAATTCAACAATATAAATAATATAAAATGTAAATTTTAATTTAATTTAATAATATAAATAGTAGATATAAATAAAATTATTACTATTTATGTTTAGTGATTTTTTTTTGAATAATTTTGATTTTTATTTGAGAGTAAAAGGTGAGAAGTAAAAGTTTAGGAGGAAAATAAAAAGTTTTGGGGAATAAAAGTTTGAGGGAAGGAAATAGGGGGAGTAAAATTTTGGAGGGAAAATATTAAAAAAATTGAGGGGGGAGGGGAAGGGTTTGGGGTAGATGGGAGATGGGAGGTAAGATGGGAAGGGAGTAAAAGTTTTAGGAGGAAAGTGGGAGGGAGTAAAAATTTTGGTGGAAATAAAAAGTTTTGAAGGTGTTAGGGAGTAAAATTTTGAGAAAAAGTAAATGGGAGAATAAAATTTTGGTGGGCAATGGATTTTGAGTAGATTGGGGGTTGGGATGGGAGGGGAGTAAAAGTTTTAGTGGGAAAGTGAGAAGGAGTAAAAGTTTTGAGGGAAAAGTAAAAAGGTTTGGGAGTTTGAGGTAAAAATGTAAAATATTATAGTTTGATATTCGAATTATTCGAGTTATTCAAATTCGAAAACTCAACTCTATTCAAACTCATAATTCGAAAAAAATTGAGTTGACTCGATTAACTCTAACTCGATTCGTTTAACTCGAAATTCGAAAAAAAATTCGATTTTTTCAAGTCAAATCGAGTTTTGCTCACTCCTAAATATATTAGTTGCATGTGCGAAATAATTTATGTTCTAGTTTAGATTGTTAGAATATATGTAATAATGTGAACATAATAATGATAAAATTTGGTTGTTTTAGGGATTTTGTTATGACTTATATGTATGAAATTTGAGATGTGTAGGTTGAAGTCAAGAATGGGTGAGAAAAGAGGTCATAAAATGACCTATTTTCGTGCACATGGGTAGAGACGCGGGCGTGTGTCTCAGCCGTGTGTTTGACATATGGGTGTGTGGTCTGGCCGTGTGTCCCCTGCACCTTAAAATTTTGAAACAGAATGTTCAGGTTTATACATATGACCTAGCACACAGACGTATGACTTAGTCGTCTGACCCCTGCACCTTACACACAGCCTAGCACACGGGCATGTGGTTGGCCGTGTGATTCAAGTCTGAGAGTTACATGGGTATGGACACGGGCTGGGACACGACCGTGTGTCCCCTGCTCTTAGGAAAATTTTTAGAATTTTAGGAGAAATTCTTTGAGTTTTCGGTTTAGTCCAGATTTATTTCTAACACTTATTTTGCTCGTCGAGGGTCATATAAGGGACAATATTAGTGTTTATGATTGGTTCTTGATATGTATGTTAAATGTTATGAAATGTTCGCGTTTAATCCGTAAAGTCTAGTAATACTTTGTAACCCTACTCCGGCGATTGATAAGCGTTAGGGGTGTTACAAAAAATCTTACCAAACTAACTATAGTAATAATTTAGGTATTAACAATCATCCATGACAATTCCCTATCATTTACAACTTTAATCGATAAATACATCCGTATTCAAATCAATACAAAATAAATCACATATCTTTCAATTTTTATAAATAAATCACCTTATTGAGATTTTTTCATTCGAAGAGCGACTTACGGATATGAGTACATTGGTAACAGAAGTTCATAAGAGCTGGTTCTCCCGAATAAGTCAACAGAAGCTCGTAAGAGCTGATCCATCCAATTACGCCAAACAAAAATAAAACACGAGAATTCGCAACAAATGTTGAACCTCGGTTTACTTGGGAGTAATGCCGATATCTTCCTCCAATACCATCATACACCAAATCATAAATGTACTCAAATCTCGTGTTCAATTCAAACCGAATATCCATTTCAATATTGTAATTCCAACAATAAATTATTTCTAACAATAAAATATATATACATAATACCAATAATTAATTTATACAAATGTAAATTTTAACCGTATGAACTTACCTGGACTAAATTGTAGTAATTGTAAAAGTTTAGGAACTATTCCGCTATTTTTCTTTTTTCACAAGTATCTACAGGATCTTGATTTTGAATATAAAAATTATTCATTTATTAGCATATATTTCATTTCCAATTCATTTTACAATTAATACCCTTTATTTTTTGAATTTACGTTATTTTTTGAATTTACGTAATTACCACAATTTTTTACAATTTTTGCAATTTAATCCCTTAATTAGTTAATCTATCAAATTAACTAATTTTCTCAATCAATAATCTATCCAAATATTTTAGGCCTTCATGCAGTCCCTAATAAACCCAAAATTCACTATCAAACCCTAATATTTTAACCTTTTAACAATTTAATCTTAAAATTAATATTTAACAAAATCAATTTATAAAATCATCATACAACACAATAAAAACTCTATATCTATGTTATTCATCAAAACATCTGATATTTATCAATAGAAACTTCCAAAATTTTTAATAAAATAAAAAACGAAGGTACGATTTAGTTGGACGTAATTGCAACAATCTCAAAAATATAAAAATTATAAGAAACAAGTAAGAATTGGACTTGCATGAAGAAAAAATATAAAAAAAACAGCTTAAAGTTCTCTCTCCTATGGCGGTTTAGGCCGAAATTGAAGATGAATTGCAAAGAAAGCTTTAAAATTCAAATTATTGTTTTAATTTCATCAAAATTATAATTTTGTCATTCCATCACTTTATTTTATTATTTTATCTTGATATGCCGCCTCATCACTTTAATTTAGGTATATTTATTACTTAAATCCTTCCTTATTTATTAATCAAGCCATTTAATTACTTAATTATTATAATTAGCAAGTTTTGCACCTTTTTAATTTAGTTCTTTTTAATTATTTAACTATCGAAACGTTAATTTTTTTAAAAAAACTCTAATATCACCTTAATGACACTCTATAAATATTTATAAAAATATTTATGACTCGATTTATGGAAACGAAGTCCCGATACCTTACTTTCTAAAACCACTTGACCTAAGGTCTTACCAATCGAACCTAATAAATCATTATAAAATATAAATTACCAATTCAAAAACATTTTTTAAAACCATATTTGGCTCGTAAATATTAAATAATAATATTTACGAACTTATTCGTTGGATTTGGTGGCCTAGAAACCACTGAAAAATCGGATTGTTATAGGGGTGATATCACGTGATTTGAACTCATGTCAAATGGGTGTTTATTAAAAGCTTTCAATATAAAATGAGAAAGGATCGTATGAAATAGGGATGTCAAGTCATTTTGTATCCCTTTCTAATTATTTAATGATATTTCAACAATTTTTTTCATGTCATTGATACATAATTTTAGTAATTTTTTTAACCTTAATCTCGAACCTTAAATTCAAAACTCAAACTCGAACCTTTAATGAACCTTAGTTCAAGTTTAGAGTTTGAATTTATTGTATAAGGTTAAAAAAAATATGTATAAATGATATAAAAAAATTGTTAAAATATCACCAAATAATTGAAAAAATATAGAAGATGCATGCCAAGTGATTTGATATAATAGATTGATTTTATAATATATTTAATCGGTATCACCAATATTTGACAGCTAACCATACTATATTAACATTTTCAATTTTGAAGTTATTGGGTGACTGCAAAAGAGGTCCACGTTTAACATCAAATGGATTTGTGTCACATCTAGTGTACTTGTAAAAAGGGTACACTTAAAATGGGCATTCAATACAACATGGAAGAAGCGAATAGCTTAATCTACAGATTTATTGGCATATGTATATAACATGGAAGAATTGAATATAACCTGTCACTAATACAACAACATCCGTGACAAAAGATTGGAGGAAAAATCAACCGATCCGAGTAAAAGTTTGATAATGATAATCATACTAATATGATATATAATATGTAATTGATTGGCCCCACACAATCCCAAAGCTCTAAATTACGAAGGAAAAAAATAATACAAAAAGAACAGATTCCTTGTAACTTGAAATTGGAATCTGTAACACAAAAGGTTTTTGCATTGCTTTGGTCAAAATTTAGTAACTAGACATTTTGCACTCTACTTTACACACACAGTTTGATCTTTCAACCCCACTACTGAAATTGAAGGAGGAAGATGTAATTAGCATCACCAAAGATTAAATTAAACTAGTTAAATATGTCAAAAGCTTGGTTTGGGTCCAATAATACAAA
Organism: Gossypium longicalyx; assembly: GCA_025698465.1. NCBI lineage: Eukaryota > Viridiplantae > Streptophyta > Magnoliopsida > Malvales > Malvaceae > Gossypium > Gossypium longicalyx. Next base: position 5,178,762 of record CM047006.1, on the reverse strand, counting down.
ACATCAAGACCCACCAAAATCACATTCTAACCACCATATCTTCTAGACCCTAAAGACTAATACTCCATACATGATTTCTTTTGCGTTGACCGGAATGCCCTTGTTCATGGGTTGTAATTACGATCGAGGACGGAGAGCATCCAACGGTCTATGAGCGGCGGATGGAGCCCAAGGGTTGATGTGGAAAGCTCTCTGATGGGTTTGGGCTAGCTGATGATGGGACCGTGGATCAACGGTGGTGGATGATGGTGGGTTGGGTGGGACCGCAACCCTCTCACATGATGTGCACATGGTGAGGGTAGTGGGTGGGGTCATTTGCATGTAGAACTGGGTGGAGGAAAGTTTCAGTGCTCTGAGCTCCTGAACTTCTTTCTGCAACCGTCGGTTCTCCTCCGTCAGATTCTCACAGCATCTCTTAAGGAACTCACAGTCAACCTCCGTTTGCTTCAGCTTGGTCCTGCATAAACAATGTTCAAAGTCATATTTAGTACATAATGTTAAAATTGAAATTACGTAGTTACCCCCAAAAATGGAGGAAATCTCTTACCTTGCCCTTCTGTTTTGAAACCACACTTCGACTTGTCTGGGTCGTAATCCCAGCTGCTTAGCCAATGCTAACTTTTGTTTCTGCAAAAGATAGTAAAATTCAACGACTCATTAGAGACTAAATTTTCCATTTTTAACTTTTCGTATACTTTTCTTAGCAGCCAAACAGTAGTTTTCATATGAAAAGTTTCTATTCGAATTTACTTACGGGGTTGAGAGTGTTGTGTTCTTTAAAGTTTTCCTCGAGAATAGCAGACTGATCTTTAGAAAGTCTAAGCTTTTTTCTCGAAGTGTCGCCATCTTCTTCATCGCTGATTCCACGAGATGAGGATTTTTCGATCTCAAGCTCGTCTCCGTTGCCTTCTCTTTCGCTCCTTTTTCCGCTCACGCTCGATATCGTGCTGTTCGGAGATGAAACCCCAGCTTCTTCTTCACAATCTGCCGTCGATGGCAATATGTTCATGTCGATTCCTCTAAAAATTGATCCCATCTCCGCTCGGAATGATTCCGAGTTATGATCTGCGTGCAAAAAAACCATTTCATATAAATAAAGGTTAGAGATTGTTCTTTTTTTTCCATGGAAGAGATCTAGATAAGAAAAAAAAAAAGTAGCAAATTTAGAGGCTTTTCTTTTTTTGCATGTGAAATGAGAAAAGTGCAGGTGAAAACTATTGCCAAAAAAAGCTACGTTAAACATTGAAAAAACAATACAAAAGCATTTATAAGGGGAAAATGATACTGAAGCATCGTTTGTTTCTCGGGAAAAAAAGAAGAGACCTGAAAGGTGATATATGTCCCATGCAAAGACAGAAAGTAGGAGAAGAAACAAACCTGAAGGAGGAGAAGAATCATTCCATGAGTGTTTGTTAAGGGTTAAAGTAGAAGGAGAAGAGCAAGATTTAGCAGAGGAAGGAACAAGCGAAGGCCTAAGATTTCGCTGTAAAGAGTGGTGATTCTGAGGGAAACTCAAGCTCAGACTCAAACCCAGATCTTCTTTTTCCGCCATCTTTGATTTTTTTTTTTTTTTCTCTTTTGCCAAACACACTTTTTTCTTGTATGTAGTTTAGATTGTCGGGTGTGAGGAAAGGAGAAAGACAGAGAGAAAAGTGATGGGTAATGTAAGAAAGAAGGGCAAGGAAATAGAAGATTATATAGAAAGAAGAGAAGGAATGGTAAGACTTCAATCATGACTGGTTGTCGGGAGGCCAATTATCTCAATCATGGCTTTTGTTCCCCAAAATAATACCTTAATCTGCTGCTTTGTCTTCCACTCCACTCTCTCTCTCCCTCGTTACTTTTATCCCTTTACCGTGGTAAATGGTTGAGCTTTTTCAATTATAAGATTTTAGATTTTATGTTTTCATCTTTTTAAATTATTAAATTAAAATTATTATCTAATACATAGAGAAAAAAAAAAAGCTATGTACATCATTTTTTTTTTTATAATTGTGCTTGTATGGAACCTAATTTCTTATATTTACAATATACTACTTTTATTATTGGATTAAAAAATTATTGACTACTTTACTCAAGTTTCTTTAAATAAAGAATATTGAGATTTCAGAATATTTTGGAGTCACATTATAAAATTTAATGCACCAACTATAAATGATTGAAGATTTTGTTGGATTCTCTCCGATGCTTTAGACAAGTAAAATTCATTAATATTAAATATATTATAATTGCAATTAATTTTAAAAATAATAATTAAAAAGACATCAGATAAGGAGGTTATTAATGGAAAATTAATATGGGAATTTGACCTCCTGATTCACTTAAATGTAACACTTAAAAAAATTCCTAATTTTCGTTAGTAAATGTATAATAGGAATTATATTCTCAAAATATACCTTGATTCAGTTTATTAAGCTTAATTAGGAGAAACAGAAATTTGCAAGGAATTTAATGAAAAATATTTTTTTCGTTATAGAATAATTTTCTAAAATATATTCGATTCCATTTCATGCTAGATTCCAATAGCATTATTATTCATTCGCAGCTTTTGACTATAGTAAAATTTGGAAATTTTAGGGAAAAAAAGACAATGCTATTATTGCATAATTTATTTTAAATTTATTATTGAATATATACAATGTATAAATAAAAATATTTGAATTCTGTAAAATTTATTTTTTGAAATAAAAATATAAAAATGTAAAAAAGAAAAAAGGAAAGGAAAATCAACACTAAAATGATATCAGAGATATACTCTCATGTTTTGTCTTCCGAATCCCAACCAAAGGACCAGAGACAATAGCAATAATGTAATAACTCTGCATTGAAACCCAGTGGGTCATAACCCACCTGAACACCGTACTCTCCATGCCCTCCCTGCCTCTAAACCAACGTCCTTGATCCCGTTTCCTATCTTAATCAACAATCATGATCAACCCAACAGTGGGGCCATGTTATCTTGTGCTGTATATAATTGGGAATCGATGCCATTGATGCTTTGGACAACCATCAAATCATGAGTTGATGGTGATGATTGGAACCAGACACTAGTCTAAACATGAGGATGCTCCGATTTCATCCTCTCTCTTTTTAATCACACATTATAACTAATTGAATTTAAAAATCAAAACACAATTATAAATTAAATAAAAATTAAAAGAATACGTATGATTTTTTTAAAAAATTTTATAAACCGTGAATTATATTAAATACATTTTCATGAGTATATTGTGCGAAAGTTGTTGAAAAATAAGGTAGACGGTCCATATTCAATGGAACAAAAAACTATACAAGATAAGGCATTAGGCATGGTTGAATTAGTAAAATGGGGTCATCATTTGTTTTTTGACTTTTAATTTTAAGACAAATTAACCAGATTTTTAGGGAGGAGGTCAATTGTTGTCTATGTAATCAATGGCAATTGTCAAATATCGTTTTCAAAAAAAAAAAAAAAAAAAAAAAAAAAAAAAAAAAAAACCTTCACCTTTATCTTTGATTTCAATAATAACCACATGATCTCTTATTTATTTATTTATTTATTACATGTACATGTTTCACTAAGAGACATAATTATTGTCCATACTAGAATAACTTAGCACTAGGCCCCTACGCCTACACCTTGAATTCCCAAAATCATTCCCTTACCTATATTTATGCTACAATTGAGGTTTTTGTTCTCATTTATAGATTCAATATAATTGATCCTTTACCAAAACCATGATAATGTATTTTTCATATTTAATCAACTCCATAATTAAGCACAACCCATCGTATCAAATTATTCAATAATCATTTATAAGGAAAAACCAACCAAAAAATAACCGAAGAGGTAATTTTAATTTTAAAATAATAATTTAAGAAAATATTATTAAATTAAAAATTGATGGTTTAATTGATACTATAAAATTGGAAAAATAAATTGAACTGAACTGATAAAAATTCATTAAATATTTAAATTATTGTTGTATAAATGGAGAAAGAAAAATGTGGGATGAAAATGAAAATGGGAAAAGGACCAAAAATAAGTAAGGTAAGGCTTTAAATCATGAATGAAAAAGAGATTTGCCTTAAATAATGAATTATTAATGAAGACATGGGAAAAACATCCGTGACCTTCCCGGAACTCAGAACTATTGTTTTTTAAGGAATGTAGAGAAACTATGGCATTCAATAAATCAAAACCCTTAATCAGATGGATCCAAATGCATCGGACGGGTGATAAAAGAGATTAAAATTAATAAAAAAAGAATGGTGGGTCCTTTGACATCATGTCGGGTGATGATTGAGGGTGCCCCCACGAGAGTGCGTGAAAGCTGTCCCCACGTGTCTCCTATTTACTTAGGACCCTCTTCAATAATACTTCTACTGTACACTCTCCGACATTATCCATCCCTTTTTTTTTTTTAATTAAAAAATAACAATTAAGTCATAAAATGATTTACGGCCCTCTTATTCCCCACTTTGTTTTGGTCTTGCCCTCTGCCCTTACCAAGCTTATTCCACAATGTGATAGGCACGTGAATTTGGTCCCACTTTCCTTTCATTTTTCACATTTTTTTTGGTTAGTATTTTCTTATTTATTAAGAATAAAAACCTCATAAAAATTCATTACAAAAATAATCAAATGAAACCAAATCCGTCAATGGTGGCTTAGATTATTGGTTAAAGCGATGTTTTATAGCATTTAAATTCAAATCTTATCATTGGTCAATTCTTATATGTGTATATATTGAGTTTCGTTTAATTTTTTTCCATTTTTCAGTTGTTATGTTTTTTTTATTAGTTTGGTTTTACATTGTATTGATTGAGTATATATTTATATTTGTATTGTACTCGTGAGTGTATTGTATTTATAATAGCGAAATTTGAGTATATAAAAATTTTAATTCAAAACGATTCAATTAAAAAAAATTTATTTACCCAGTTGATTGATATCTCTTTTAATTAATTTTTAAAAAAATTAATTAACTGTTTTCAACCGTATACATCGATACTACTTAACACATTATTTCAAATTACCCATTAAATGCAATTGTACCAACACCACACCCTTTTCATTTTTCTAAGTTTATATTGTTATTTTTATAATAAAAAAATTATTTTAAATTTTTTTTTCATATATACTTTCTTGATATCATTAAAATTCTTCATATTCCGTTTCTATTTGTGTTTAGTTTTTTTTTTCCCGAGTTTTTCAATCAACTAATGGTGGCATGGCAAGCCAAGACAATAATCATCTATGAAGCAAACATTGGTCACGAGCTCTCTCTTTATTTTTTTTTCGATTTTCAAGTTTTAGGTGTGTCAAGCTGCATCAACAAGTACCGTTGAAAATAGGCTATTTCGTAAATAAAATTTTTCCTAACCATATTCGTAATTAATCAAAATTTTCATATTATTTCTATAAAAAGACAAAGTTAATAAGTATAAATATCAAATAATATGTTCAAACTAGAATCATATTATTGAAAACTAGAACATATTCAAATTAAAATCAACACTGATGCATATATTAATTCAATACACACCATAACAAATTAAAAATCGAAATATAAATAAATCGAGAGTTGAACTTGAAATAACCCAAAAAAAAATAATCCAAAATTTTTTTGATCTCGACCCTAATTACCAAAAATCCGAGAATCCCAATATTTTAGCCACCATGTGAAAGTATCGTCGGCAAACTATTAACGTTTAATCATTATGTGAAATTAACTGATTACGAAACCATCGGAATTGAGCTAAAAGTCATTGTCATTGAACTGTTCCATCATCGTGAAAAACAACTAATACATGTGAAAGTGTCTGTAGCTCTCCAATTTGCCCGAATCATCCACAAATGGTATTTTCATTATCCAACAATCTTTCTCAATAATTGGAGTGGGGGAACCCTAACCCCCTTACCCTATATCCCTACACTCTTTCATTCTGTCCCATGTGATTCTCACGTGAACAAGACCCCCCCTCCCCCCCCCCCACAAGGTTGTTCTCAATCAAGTTGGTTTTAGAATTTTCTTTTTAGATATTTGGTGTTGGTATCTTGTAGTTATATTAGATATCGATTAAAATTAAAATCGAATCAAGTTAAATTCATATATGGTGAATAAATTTTAATAACGCTTAAATTTAAAATTTTGTTTAAAATAATTTTAAATTACTATTTATTCAATTTAACAAGAGATAATGTAAAATTATACTTCGAAAAAAGAATTTCAAAAGATCCCAATATTAATAATAGCTCAATGATTTATTGTGCGGTTGGAATTTCAGCTCAAACATATAAATGTGTTTAGAACCGGTCCCTTGGTCACTTTTATTACAACTCTAGCGATTAGACTTTTCGTTTTATCTAATGTTTGGTAGTGAGAAATATGGGTCATAAAAACCGATGAATAAGACTGCCAACATGCATCCAAATAAAGCATCAGTGATAGTCCTCATCAAATAGAATCTCAATCTTTGTGCTGTTTGATTTTCTGTTACCAACTAGCTTAGCCCAGTAGTCCCCATTTGCTCGTTATCATCATATCATCCCTAAGGCAAAGGCTGTCATTCCGTCGGGATTTGTCATCCATAATAATTATTGCATTTATTTTTAATCAAATCTCTATTTATTGGAAAAATAAAATTGGGGATTGATAATTGATGTTCAAGACAATTTTTCAAACATCTAACATCATATGCATTTGATTAATGTTATAAATTGCATGACCACTCTATGTCACTGCCTGATTTCGATGGTACAACAAACCTTGTCAACTTCTTCTTTCCTTCTTTTTTAATATTAAAATTCAAGTTATACAAATAATTTTATTTTACCTCTAAAATAAATGTAAACTATTAAAATAGTTACTTTTATTTGTTTTAGGTCCCATTTTAGTTACTTATGTTTGAAATGTTATGTTTTAGTCATTTACGTTAATGTATTGCAATATTTTAGTCATTGAACTGTTAATTACCGTTAATGGTGTAACAGTAAGCTGATGTGGCACGTTAAATCATCATTTCAAACAAAAAATTTAGGTTAAATTATACAATGGTCCCCATATTTTTTCCTTTTTGAGCAATTTTTTTTATGTTCTTTTAACTTTCCTTCTTTTTTTTTTCATTCTCTTCTGCTTTTTCCTCTGGTTTCCTCCTTTCTCCATCTCTTTTAACGTAATTTTCTATGTTTTCCATTTGTAAAACTAAAAAGAAAGAAGAAAAGGAAAATAAACAAATAAAAAGAAAAGATTAAATTGTTAAAAAAAACATGGGGACTAGTTTTAACAAATGAAAAACATAGAAAAATTACGTTAAAAGAGAGGAAAACAAAGGGAGAAGCAGAAAAGAATGAAAAATAAATAATAATAATAAAAAAAGTTAAAAGAACATAAAAAATTAAATTGCTCAACATAAAAAAAAATGGGGACTAATTATATAATTTAACCTAAAATTTTTATTTGAAATAATGATTTAACGTGCCAGTTCAACTTACCGTTACAATGTTAATGACAATTAATAAATAAGTAACTAAAATGTTGCAACACATTAATATAAGTAACTAAAATGTAATATAAAATAAATAAAAGTAATTGTTTTAATAAATTTGGATGACACGCATGCTCGACAACATCCCTGTCAAATAGATTAAATTACATAACATGCATGTATAGTTAATAAATAAATAAGCAATGAGTTGAATTGTATGGTGAAACCGTAAAATCAGGAATGAAACCCTTAATCATGGCACATGTTTCTGGTTGCCCTCTCGTGCAAGTGGGATCTAATAATATTAATTTGTAAACTGATTTAGCAATAATCTCCCTAATAAATTGTTATATTAAAATTAAGCACCATCTTTCCAAATTATTCTACTTTAGAGATTAGAGATGTATTTTTTAAGGAATATTTAAGTTAATTAATAGTTTCATGATTGGAAGACTCGTTCACTAATTGAGTCGAAAACAAGATTTAGTGGTTAGCATTTTGAAAGATATGCAACTTTGCTATAATTAATCATTAGCCCTAGATGCTGATTTGACGTTTAACTATTATTTAAACAAATAATTCAATTATAATACTACTTAGTTAAAGTACCATCGGTACGTTTTTCTATATTAAAAAAAGAAGAAGAAAGTGTTTACCATATACAGTGATATTTTTCGTTATGAATAATATAATTAATTAACAGAATTCTGTATAAAATTTTTAAGAATAAGGCTGCTGATTGGTTAATCAAATTATGTTCTTTTAATAATGTTTGATTTAAGACAGTGTGTAGTTTTTGTTTATCCTCTAAAATGGCATTTTTACATAATAAAATTCCAATTTTAACATTCAAAATTACAACTTCATCCTTTTGCCAACTCTGTCAGTCCCTCTTTGGCATGTTAAATGGCATTTCTAAAATAGCTTTATTATATTGACCTCGGGAGTCGGTTGCACTTTCCTTGGCAACTTGCGTGCGCCTCCATTATTACCATTCATGTCTTTTCCACGTGGCGCACGAATTTTCATACACAGGACAGTAAAAGCACACGTGTATCTCCTTTTACGCAAACGTGCATTCACTTGCTGGATCCCCCAGTTCACGGTCAAACCTAAATCATTTTCCTCATTATTTCCCCAACCTTCCTTTTGACTTTCTATTTGAATCCATCATTTAATGGTTCAGCATTCCAACATCTCCTACCCATCGGATGCTCGCCAAAACCAATCCCAGCCGTTGATCATGTGATTTCTCGTATCTGCATGTGAATCCCTCAAAAAAAAAAAAAAAAAAACCAAACAAACAAACAGCTGTTTCTTTTTAGGAATTTCTTCCTTTAAAATTATTTGATACCACAAGTAAAGATAAAACAAGTAACCTAAATAAATTTTGATGAACTTTTATGTTTTTAATACGTGAATTTAAAAAGGTTAAATAAATATTTGTTTTGTTCACCTAATTAAATAATAATTTAATCATTAAATTATTTAAAAATGTGTATTTCAATTACTAAATTATTTTAAAAAAACTTAATTCACTTGCATATTAAGGAATTTTCTATTAAAATGATTCCTTCAACTAGCTTAAAGTGATGATTCAATGATTGATACGATGGGTCAATACTGATCGACAAATAAAAGAACATACTTTAAATATAAGACAATTTGATAACCAGTGTCGGAGATTAAAAAAAAATTTATTTCAATTTTAGTTCATTAATTCCTGAAGTCTAAATCTATTTTATGAAAAAAAATTAAACTGTAAAAGAGAAAGAAAAAAAACTGTCGACTGGTTAAACAATGCGAATAAAAAAATTATATAATATTAACTTTAATATTTCAATAATTCAAATAAAAAATTTTAAAAAATTTAATAATTAAATTATAATTTTTTAATTAAATGAGTAGAATAAAATTCTAATCCTAATTTAATAACTAAGAGTAAAATTTACTCATTTAAAAACCTGAATTAAAAGTGTACACGATGATAATATTTCTTATCTTTCTTAAATCTTATTTAGTGGGTCCGACATGTCGACCAAATTGACCGGTTAAGCTAGTCACCATGTGATTAAGGGGCAAGCAAATCATGTATTCAAATCGGGTTTTTCCTTGTATCGATGTTAAAACTTGAGTTGGAATGCACGTGTGATACGTACTAAATAAATTGACATAAGTATCCTTGTATCCATAAACTTTTATATGGCATTAAGGATATCAGTTGGAAAATAGTTGTACAGGATCTTACGTGGGAAGCATATTTGCAAAAGAAAATGATAGCACATGATTATGTGATGATTTATTAGAAATTAAGAGTATTTAAATAGCATCAACATATAGTGATAAGATTTTGATGTTGAATTTTTAGACAACTCATCTTTTCTTATCAACTTGATACATAATAATAATTGGAAGAATTTTAAGGTAAATGAAGTCGAAACCCCATGCCAAACCTTGCCATTATTTGGATGAATGATAAATACAATTTGCTTTGTTGTAAACAAAGTCCTTTGAGTAGCTTTACAAATGAGGATGTTTCCCCCATGGGGTTGGAATAAAAGAAGAGGGTTTGAGAATACAGTCTTAAGCTGGCATGAAGCTTTTCTTTATGAGGGTCCAAAATTTGTTACACTTTTTCTACCTTTTAATGAAACCTGGTTAGCCTTTTCACTTTCTTTTTACAATGTCTCATGTGGTTTAGGATATGATACAAATAAATAGATATCTATATATAAATTTCAACAAATAAAATCTGTATTTCTTTTTAAATAATAATTTGAATATTGCAAATTATATAATTATACTTTCTAAATATTAAAAAAAGGGGTTTCCTTAGAAACTAATTTACAAAAACGGTTTAAAATTTAAAAATATATAGACAATTTTAATATATTCAAAGCTGTATAAATCTAAAATTGAGTTGGTACACTTCTTTTTTGGTGGCTTTATAAATATTAGTTTTCTTTTTTAAAAAAATTTAATTTGAAAAAATATATAAAACTAGTTTTCTGGCACGGGTAATTATATGTATTAATTGGGCTAAATAGGTAATATATATCGATTTTTTAATTAACCAAGTAGCCTATTTTTTCAATATTTAAGGAAAAAAGTCGATTTTTATAAAAATATTTGAAAGCGCGTCTAGCTAGACGAGCTTTCTGCATAGTTGGTAGGAAAACTCGTCTAGCTAAGCGAGCATTTTGTTGACATGTCAGGGAAAGCGCGTCTAGCTGGACGCGCTTTCACATACACTCTCTAAAATCAACTTATTTCCCTAACTCTTGAAAAAATAGCCTATTTAACCAATTAGAAAAAATCAACGTATTTAGCTTATTTAATCTATTAATTGAATTATATTTAATTATTTCTTAATTTTTTCATAAATATTGTAATTTTTCGTTAATAATATGATTACAAATTTAAAACATAATAATATATATGTAATGGCCTAAATTCAAGGTTATCAAAACAATGGTTTCGTAACCACAAATCCGATTTAAAGATAAATTTATTTTAATATTTTTGCATGAATATTGATATGATAGGAAAATCGTAAAAAAAATCGATAGAAAAATTTTACCGATTTAGTGGTTAGTTAGAAAAAAGAAATTATTGAAGAAATTGGATAAAAACAAGGTATCAAGACGTCGATTTCGTAAAACCGAATCGAAAATATTTTTATAAATATTTATGAAATGTTAGTAATCTGGTATTAAAATTTTGTTAGGAAATTTTAATGTTTGGGTAGTCAATTAAATGAAAAGGACTAAATTGGAAAAGGTGTAAAATTGGCTGGAATGATTAAATAGCTTAAGTGTCTAATGAGAAAGGATTTAAAAGGAACTAGACCCAAAATTTATTTGGGCTGGATGACAAGGGTATGAAATAGCAAGAAAATGGATGATTTAAGGGCAAAATTAGAATATTGCATAATTAACTAAATAGAATTAGGAGTAATATAGAAATATCTAGATTTCTTGTGATTTCTCTTCATTCTCACCAGCCAAAACACCATAGGAGGGGTTCTTTCAGATGGTATTTCATAATTTTTTCACCAAGTGAGTTAATCCTTGCCATTTTCTGGTAATTTTTGTTTTTTTAAGACTTTTACAACTAGGTCCTACTATTAAATTCTTTAGTTTTTGAGCTCTGTAATTTTATGATTAAATAACATGAAATTGAAGCTTTCATTTGTTTATGAGATGATTTTATTAGGTAATTTCAATAGAAATTGATTTTTAGGACCTAATTGTGAAAAAGTTTGGAATTAAAGTCTGGTGCTGAAATTCAGATTCCCAAAGGTTATAAAATAGTTTAAAGTGATAGAAGAAAGTTTTAATTGAGGAAACTCAGCTCAATGGAGAGGTTAATTGAGTAGGGACGAAATTATCATTTATTAAAAGCTTAAGGGGAAAATGGTAATAAATATCTTGCACTAAAACAATTTTGGACTGCAGCAGTAGGCTAACTTTGAAAAATTACCGTAAATTATGGAAATCTAATTAGAGGATGAACAAAATATAGAATTAAAACTTATTGAGTCTAGTTTCTCATAGAAGAAACGATGTAAGCAATGGAATTGTAAATCATTAGATATAATAAATTTTGTGAGACAATGTCAGAATGAATTCGGGTTCCCCTGTTCTGACTTTAGAAAATCATCAAGAATTGGAGAAAAGTAATTAGGGGTTAAAATTTACATATCTAAATTATTAATGAGTTTATTTTCAATAGAAACAAACAGAAACATCATCTAAATTTTGTACTAAGAGATAATTAATTTTTAGTAAAGAAAGGTCGAAACTGTCAGATAGCAAAATAAGGTAAGTTTGAAGATTTTACTGTACTTATTGGCTGAACCAAAAATTTTGAAAATTTTATGGTAGAAAATATTTGAGTCTAGTTTCAGAAACATCAAGTGTTTTTTAATTTGGAACTCTGTAGCTTAATATATAAATAATTTAGTGACTACGACTAAAGTAGACAGTTTTGAATGAACTATAAATAATAGTGGAATTATAGAGAATGTTACATATGAACATGAAATGTATTAAATTGATAATTAAATTTAAATTTTTAGATCCAGAAGATTCAAATACAAAGCTAGATCGAGGAAAGGAAAAAGTTTAGGATTAGTAAATTTTTTTATACAAACAGGTATCAGGGTAAGTTCATGTAACTTGAATTATATTATTAAATGCTTGAAATGTATGTTATTTATGTGAATATGATTTGAATATTCATTATATGAAAATTGATAAAACATTGACATGAATTTGTACACTAAAAGTGTACCTCTGAAAATCCATCGAACTTCCGAGAAATTCAACGGGATAAATATGGGAAATAATAAGGGTAATAGAAAACATGGAATTGATGAGCTCATCAATCATTAATCTTTGTATTGAACTCATATGATGCTATTTGATTAATGTTTTGGTTGAGTTTGTGTGTGATAGGTAAATGGTAAATTGAATGGATGTATGAATATTTATTGTATTATATTGAAAATATTAGGTAAGTATAATTCTTGTTACATGAGCTTACTAAGCACAAAGTGCTTACCCTATTTCCTTTTTCCCTGTTTTGTAGTATTAAGAGCTCGAAGGTCGAATTCGGTCGGAGACACATCACACTATCAACCTCAACATTTTGGTATATTAAGAAGCTTTATTTTGGAAATCAATGGCATGTATAAGTTAATAAGGTAAATGTTAATGTAAAATGAATGTAAAGTTAGCCATTGGTATAGCCAACAAATCGTGGTTTTGGTATGTGATGAGGTTATCTTATGGATATGCATGAATCTATCTTGAAAATATGTTGAATTGGATTGGTTGATTTGTATTGGTCTAGGTTTAAAATTGCAGGGAAGGTTAGATATATCTATAAAGGGGTTATATTAAGTTAATAAAAAAATTTGAAGCTTTTCGAAAAATTCCCTATGGTTTCTATTTAATCCCGATTTGGTCCCGATGTATGTTTTGGTTTTCGGAGGTGCATCTAATGGACGTCATAACATGTTTCAATAAATAAATAATATTTAATTCGTAATAATAGAAAATTTAATTCAGTAAACTCCGGTAATGCCCCGTACCCTATTTCGGTAACGAATACGGGTAGGAGGTGTTACATTTGCTGGTATCAGAGCTACGATTTAATCAGTTCTCATACTGATGTAGCAAATACGAGATTAACTATACATGCCATTTAAATTATTATTGATAGTGTGATATCTTCTGACCATTTAAAATGTGTTTTTCTTATAGTAAATGCCTGTCGATCGAGCTCAACCCGAGGAAGCCGAGAGTAACGCTCCGGCTCCAGAATGGGCACAGAGGGAAGTCGAAGTTACTAGTAGTAGAAGGTCCGAGACAAAGGACCAATGTGAAGAGGCTAAATTGGCCTTCTTTCAAATGATGAATGAATGGTTTAGTCAGTACTTAAGAACTAACCCTGTAGTGCAGGAAGCTCAAGCTCCCCCTCCTGCTCCTCCATCGGTTCTCGAGATTCCACAGGGTATAGGTGCTGAATCTGAAAGAAAAGGGAAAGCTCCGGTTGATAAAATTCGAAAATATGAGGCCGAAAAATTTTAAACTGCAGTTGATGATAATCCCGAACGGGCTAAATTTTGGTTAGAAAATACTACTCAAGTTTTGAAGAAATTTTCTTACACACCAGAAGAGTGTCTGAAATGTGCAGTATCAATGCTACAAGACACAACTTATCATTGGTGGAACACTAAAGCTTCGGTAGTTTCGAAAGAAAAGATTACCTGAGAGTTCTTTCAGAACAAATTTAAAAAGAAATATATCAGCTAGAGGTTTCTTGATCAGAAAAGAAAAGAATTTCTTGAGGTGAAACAGGGCAATAGATCGGTATCTAAGTATGAAAGAGAATTTGTTCAGTTGAGATCGGTATCTAAGTATGAAAGAGAATTTGTTCAGTTGAGTAAATATGCTCGGGAATGGGTACAATTAGAAGTCGAGATGTGCAAGCGGTTTGAAGAAGGACTGAATGAAGATATCAAGTTACTGATTGGAATACTTGGAATCCGAGAGTTTGCTACACTGGCTGAGTGAGCTTATGAAGCAGAGGAATTGAGTAAAGAGAAGAAACAAGTTGAAAGGAAAGCTCGGGTTTTCAGTAAAAGACCAATAGGAAAATTCCAATCATCTTTTGTTAGAAAAAATTAAAGAAGTACTCTGATCGATCTACTTCTATGACGGGCTATTTTGGAAAGAAGCGGGGCTTCCCACGCACTGACCTGAGATCTCTCATTCTGTCTATGACTAGTATGGGTAGTGTCGGCAGTCCTAAGCTGAGATGCCAATACAGTAATAAAGCTGATTTTGAAGAATGCCGGCTTAAAAGTGGGGCTTGTTACCGATGCGGTTTATTTGATCATTTCCTCAGAAATTGTACAGAAAGGGGTGAAAAATAAACTGAATAGACATCGAAGCTGAGTAATCCAGTTTCGAGATGTAGACCACCTCGACCATCCGGTAATGTAGTGGTAGCCGAGGAGTTACGAAAGATACTACAGGCAGGCCTGAGGCACGAGCACCTGCTAGGACATATGCCATTTGTGATAGAGAAGATGCCTTAGCACCCGATGTTATTACTGCTACATTTTCTTTACTTGACACTGATATTACTGCAATAATATCAGTCCATTCGAACTTTACAGCTTTCTACAATAATCAAGTCATCGGAGAAGCTATCATAGAGAACCCTTGTACAAATCTCCGATAATAACCAGCTAAACCCAAAAAACTTCTAACTTCGGATACATTCTTCGGTGGACTCCAATTGACAATAATTAAGATTTTACTTGGATCTACCCTGATGCTTTCGGCAGATACAATATATCTGAGAAAACCCACTTCTCAAAGCCAAAATTCGCATTTACTGAATTTAGCATATAGCTGCTTCTCTCGCAGAATTTGCAACGCAATTCTCAAATGTTCTGCATGTTCTTTTTCGTCCCGAGAATAAACCAGAATATCATCAATGAATACTACCACAAATCAATCTAAGTACGGTCTGAATATCCGGTTCATCAAATCCATAAATACTACAGGTGCATTAGTTAGCCCAAACGGTATAACTAGAAACTCATAATGCCCGTACCTGGTTTTGAAGGCTGTTTTTGGCATATCTGACTCCTTTACCCATAAATGATAGTATCCCGATCGGAGATCAATCTTTGAAAATACAGTGACACCCTTCAACTAGCTAAACAGATCATCAATTCGAGGCAACGGGTACCTATTCTTTATAGTGACTTTGTTGAGTTGCCAGTAATCAATACATAATCTTAAGGACCCGTTCATTTTCATAAACAGAACCGGAGCACCCCAAGGTGAATGACTCGGTTAGACAAAACCCCTGTCAACAAGTTTTTGTAACTATGTCTTTAACTCCTTTAATTCTGTAGGAGTCATCCGGTACGGAGCTATAAAAATCAGAGTAGTTTCGAAATCAAATCTATAGAAAATTTCAATTTTCTTTCTGGTGGCAGCCCTGGTAATTCCTCTAGAAACACATCGGAAAATTCACATAACACTAGCACTGCTTGTATCTTTGACTCAGATACCTTGGTGTCGAGTACATAAGCCAAGTAAGCATCATACCCTTTTTTGACATACCTTTATGCTGCCATCACTAAAATCACATCAGATAAACCCTCTGTCTGATCAAATTTAACCCGGAGCAACTTGTCATTCTGACATTTTAGCACAATATATTTCTTTCTACAATTTACTAATCCATCATACTGGTTAGGCAATCCATGCCCAATAACACGTCAAATTCATCAAATAGCAGTAACATTAAATCAGTCAGGAAACAATAACCTCTTACCATTAATAGACAATTTTTACAAATTTTATCCACCAAAACAGATTGGCCGAGGGGATTCGAGATTTTAATCACAAATTCAATAGGTTCAATAGATAAATCTTTAACACATGTAAGCTTTATACATATATATGAAAGCGTAAAATCGGGGTCAATTAATATTGTAATATCAGTGTCAAGTAAAGAAAATGTACCAGTAATAACATCGGGTGCTGATGCATCTTCTCTAGCACGAATGGCATATGTCCTAGCAGCTGCTCGTGCCTCAGGCCTACATGCAGCATCTTTTGTAGCTCCTCAGCTAACACAGACATTACCGGATGGTCGAGGTGGCCTACCTTTCAAAACTGGATTACTCGGCTTCGATGTCTTTATAGCTACATTTTCACCCCTTTCTGGACAATCTCTGAGGAAATGATCAAATGAATCGTATCGGTAACAAGCCTGACTTTTCAGTCGCTGTTCTCCAAAATGAGCTTTATTGCAGTACTAGTATCTCAGCTTAGGACTGCCGACAGTACCTATACTAGTCACAGACAAAATGGGAGATCTCGGGTTAGTACGTTGGAAGCCTCGTTCCTTTTCAAAATAGCCCGTCATAAAAGTGGATCGATTAGAGTGCTACTTTAATTTCTTTCTAACAAAAGAAGACTCAAATTTTCCCATCGGTCTTTTGCTGAAAACTCGAGCTTCCCTTTCAACTTGTTTCTTCTCTTTACTCAGTTCCTCTGCTTTATAAGCTCGCTCAGCCAGTGTAGCAAACTCCCAGATTTCAAGTATTCTAATTAGTAACTTGATATTTTCATTTAGTCCCTTTTTAAATTGTTTGCACATCTCGGCTTCTAATTGCATCCATTCCCGAGCATATTTACTCAACCGAAAAAATTCTCTTTCATACATTAGGCTGATATATTTCTTTTTAGATTTGTTCTGAAAGAACTCCCAGGTAATCTCTTCTTTCGGAACTACTGAAGCTTTAGTGTTCCACCAACGATAAGCTGTATCTTTTAGCAATGATACTGCACATTTCAGACACTCTTCTGGTGTGTAAGATAATTCCTCAAAAACTCGAGTAGTATTCTTTAACAAGAATTTAACCCGTTCGGGATCATCATCAACTGCTGCTCAAAATTTTTTGACCTTATATTTTCAAATTTTATCAACCGGAGCTTTCTTTTTTCTAACTGATTCAATACCTGTACCCTATAGAATCTCGGGAACCGGTGGAGGAGTAGAAGGGGGAGCTTGAGCTTGCAGCACTACAGGGTTAGTTCTTAATTATTAACTAAACCATTCATTCATCATTTGAAAGAAGGCCAATTTAGCCACTTCACATTGGTCATTTGTCTCGGACCTTCTACTACTAGTCACTTCGACTTGCATCTGTGCCCGTTCTGGAGCCAGAGCATGACTCTCGGCTTTCTCAGATTGAGTTCGGTCGGTAGGCATTTATTATAAGAAAAATACATTTTAAATGGTCAAGAGATATCATACTATCAATAAAAATATAAATGGCATGTTTAGCTAATCTCGTATATGCAACGTCAGTCTGAGAACCGGGCAAACCTGACTCTAATACCAACAAATGTAACACCCCCTATCCATATTTTTCGCTGAAATAGGGTACGAGGCAATACCAGATTTTACCAAATTAATTTTTCTATTATTACAAGGTAAATATTTTTCATTTACCAAAACATGTTATGACGTCCCTTAGATTGGCCTCCGAAACCCAAAACATACACCGGGACCTGTAACGGCCTAACTTTCAACGGTGTCGAAAACGGTGATTTGAGATCACAAAATCTGACAAGTAAGATTGAACAAGATAGTAATTTAATATTTATGAGTCAAGTAAGAATTTAGAAGAATTTGTGAATTGGTGAATTTGGTGAATTAAAAGAATTTATTAGGTCAATCGGGTCAAAAATAAGGTATCGAGACCTCAAATGTGAAAACCGAGCCATTAATATTTTTAGAAATATTTATGGAGTGTCATTAAGTTAGTATTAAAGTTTGGTTGAGAAATTTTAACGTTTGGGTAGTCAATTAAAAAAAGGACTAAATTGTAACAAATGCAAATTTTGCTAGAAAGATTAAATAGGTCAAGTGTTAAGAGAAAGAGGATTTAAAGGAAAATTAAACCTTAATTGTAAACATGGTGGATGGCAAGGGTAAGAAAATCAGCAGAAAAATAAGGGAAATAAGGGTAAAATTGGAAATTTTACAATTTTAACATATAAAATAAGGACAAATTTGAAAAATTTAGAGATCTCTTCATATTTTCTCAGCAAAAACGCCATAGGAGGTCTACAGAAAGTTGTTTTTTCATATTTTTACATCATGTGAGTTTAATTCTTGCCTTTTCTTAATAATTTTTTTTTGTTTTTATGACTTTTACAATTAGTTCCACTGATAGAATTCATTAGTTTTTTTATTTGGTGGGTGAAATTAGAAGTTAACCTGGCCGAGTAAAGGAAGTTTATGATTAATTATTATGAAATTAAATTTCTAATTTCATATTAAGGTGGTTTTATTAAGTGATTTTGATACAAAATGGTATTTAGGGCCTAATTATGAAAAAGTTGTGAATTAGAGGTTGGTGTTGAAATTAAGAATATCAAAGGTGATGGGTGAATATCAAAGGTGTTTAAATTTTGATAAAATAAAGTGTTAATTGACAAAAATCAGTTCAATTAATGGGTGAATTGAGCAGGGACTAAGTTGCAATAACTATAAATTCTGGGGTAAAAGTACAATTTCAAAAATTAAAGAGCATAAATTATGAAGTAACATAGAAATGAAGTAAATGCTAATGAGTGCAAATATTTTACACTATAGATCAATAATCTAAAGAAGAATGAGGAAAAGAAAAATTTGCAGAATAGTCCCTAAATTTGAATATCTTCTGCAAATCAGCCGAGTAAGTTCATATGGTTGAATTTACATGTTTATTTGTGAATGATTGAATGATATAATGTGTTATTTTATATGAATTTGCTATGGGATTGTGACAATTATGTTAAAATGAAAGAATAAATGTGGAAATTCAAATTAGGAAAAATGCAGGATTGAGTACGTTTGTATCGTGACATGTGATGAATTGATAGATAAGACCATGGTTGATCCATGGAAAAGTGTGAAACGTAAGGTATAGTATTAACTATATTGAGTTATGAAACGCAAGTATGGTATCATCCATACTGAGTTGTGAAACGTAGCTATGGTATCATCCATACTGAGTTGTGAAACGCAGGTATGGTATTAACCATATTGAGTTGTGAAACGTAGGAATGGTATTATCCATACTGAGTTAAGAAAAGTAGGTATGGTATCAACCATACTGAGTTGTGAAACGCAGGTATGGTATTATCCATACTGAGTCAAGCAACGTTGGTGTGGCATTTCCTATACCGAGTTGTGAAATATAGGTATGGTATTTCAATGAGGAAAACCATACTGAGTTGTGAATTGTCGTACTGAGCAATGACGTACTCAATTTCGTAAGCTATTTTCTAATTTGATAATAAGTAATACAAGAGGAGTGAACCAAATGAAAAAGATTGAGTAGTTGTTAAGGTCGAGCTCAACTATGTGAAGTATTATAACAGTGGTTGTGAATGGCAGGAACTTTAGTAAATGTTTTGTTTTTGTTTGGAAATATTTTGGTAAGCATTACTTTTAAACCTATGAACTTACTAAGCTTTAATAAGCTTACTTATGTGTGTTTGATATTTTTATGTAGATTGAATTAAAGGGAAGTCGGTAGATCGGATCATCACAACAAAACTCACTATCTAGATCAATTCAGGTAGCTTTTGTTTTATGTTTAAATATTTATATGACATGTATAGAGTTTAAATGAAATGAAGTAAAGATTTTATAAACTAGTTAACAATATTTTGCACTAAAACAGTTTTTTGTTAGTAGCAGTAATTTGACTTTGAAAATTCACCATAAATTATGGAAATTTAATTGGAGGTTGAATAAGGATTAAATTAAAGCCTATTGAATCTAGTTTCAAATAGAAGAAACGGTGTAAGTAAAAGACTTCCATATTATGAGATGCTTGAATTTTTGTGAGACAATGTCAGATTGATTTCGAGCTCCCCAATTCTAATTTTGTAAAATCATTAAAAATTGTACAAAAATATTTATGGGTTATAATTTATATGTTTAAAATTCTTAATGAGTCTAGTTTCAAAATAAACAAATGATAACATCACTCGAATTCTGTACTATGAGATAATTAATTTTTAGTAAAGAAAGGTTGAAACTGTCAAATAACAAGACATGGGTAAACTTGAAGAATAAACTGTACTTTTTGGCTAATCCATAAATTCTGGAAATTTTATGGTAGAAATATATATAAGTCTACTTTCAAATTATTTTTACGGATCTTAATTTAGAATTCTATAACTTAAGATATAATTAATTTAGTGACTATGACTCGAGTGGACAACTTTGATGTGAATATAAGTAAATAATAGAATTTATGTGTAATTATTCCGTAAACTTTGGTAACATCTTGTAACCCTATTCCGGCGACGGATGTGGGTTAGGGGTGTTACATTTATTGGCATCAGAGCTTTGATTTAGCCGATTCTTGAAACGAATGTGATGTATAAAGTGTCTAGAAACATATGCCATATAAATCTGTGATAGTGTGATGTGAATGATCCGATCTAACTACTAATTTTTGTTATAGATTGTAAAGATGTCTAATAGACCCGAGGGTGCTGGTCAAGAATATGAGGTTAATAGTAGAATACAGACTTTTGAGCAGGGAACAAGTAGTAATGTTCTGATTTCTTTGATGAGATAGAAAGAACATAAAAATATGATTTATGGGTTAATGAATCAGTGGTATAGTTAAACAATAAAAGGATGAAGTAAGGCACAACAACCTCCTCATCCCTCTACTGTGCCACCAGTAACAACACTGGTTGCACTTCTTCTAATAGATGAATCTAGCAAAAGAACACAGATTGAGAAACTTAGAAAGTTCAGAGCTGAAGAATTTCGAGGGAGATCGGATGATGATCCAGTTAAAGCAGAGTATTGGTTAAATAGTTTGGAGAGAGTTTTTAAACAGCTGATGTGTTCTCCGGAGGACTATAAGAGGTGTGCGGTTTCACAATTGATAGAAGAAGCTTATAATTGGTAGGAAACCATTGAGGCAGTGGTACCTACAGATAAACTTACCTGAGAATTTTTCCAAAACAAGTTTAAAAAGAAGTATGTGAGAATGAGATATTTAGATAAGAAGAAAAGCGAATTTCTTAATCTTCGACAAGGGAATAAAACAGTAGCCGAATATGAAAGATAATTTGTGTTTCTCAGTAGATATGCTCAGGAAGTTGTACCGATAGAGGAAGAAATGTGCATTAGATTTGAAGAAGGGCTTAATGATGAAATCAGAATGATGATTGGAGGCACAAAGATTCTAGAATTTGTGGTTCTGTCTGATCGAGCTCAAAAGATGGAAGAAGTGTATAACAGAAAGATTCAAAGAGAAATAAAAGGTAAAGAAGTATACAAAAGAAGTTTCTCTAGACAAATTTCAACGTTTTCGGCTAAAAGGTTCGGAGACGATTCTAGTCGACCTGTTACAATTCTGAAATGATCGAATAAAAGTAAAACAACTCAACGAGATGTCGGAATAACTAATAAACCAACAGCTAGTGCTAGTAGTGTGCAAAATATTTCGAGACCTAGATGCAAAAATTGTGGTAATTTCATATTAGTGAATGTTGGGGAGGAACCGGTGCTTGTTATAGATGTGGTGGAACTGATCATTTTATTCGAAACTATTCTCAATTGTTAAAAGAAGATAGAGAACAAGGTGAGAAGCAAGCAAATACTCCTCAGAAAAGTAAACGTTCGGGTTAAAGTAGTGCTGTTGGGACTGCTCGTTCGAGAATGAGAGATATTCCAGCCCCATCAGAAACAAGGGCTCCTGCACGTACATATGCTATCCGGGCAGGGGAAGAAGCTTCTACTCCAGATGTGATAGCTGGTATTTTCTATCTTTTTGATGATTATGTGTATGCTTTAAATGATCATCGATCTACGCATTCATATATTTGCACTGCATTAGTGTTAGAAAAGAAAATAACTGTTGAGTCCACTGACCTTGATGTGCAAGTCACTAATCCGCTAGGGCAAAGTGTGTTAGTTAATTTAATATCTCAAAATTGTCCACTGAAAATACAAGGCTGTGAATTCTATGCTGATTTAATGTTGTTTCCTTTCCGAGAATTTGATGTTATTCTTTGAATGGATTGGTTGACAAAAATCGATGCCATAGTGAATTGTAGAGAAAAAAAATTGATTTAAAATGTCAGACAGTGGAAATAGTTTCAGTTGAGTTTGGAGATAAAAAGAATGATGTTAGAATTATTTCAGCCTTTACAGCTCGAAAATTGATTCGGAAGGGTGATGAAACATTTTTAGCTTATATTCTTGATACTCGAGGTTCTGAATTGAAGATGGAACAATTTTCAGTTGTTAATAAGTTTACTGATGTGTTTCCTGAGGAATTACCTAGTTTACCCCCAGATCATGAGGTTGAATTCATAATTGATGTGATTTCGGGTACAACTCTGATATCAATAACACCATATAGAATGAGACCGGCTGAATTAAAAGAGTTAAAGACACAGTTGCAAGAGTTATTGGATAAAGGGTTCATCAGACCTAGTACATCACCTTGGGGCGCACCTGTCTTATTTGTGACAAAGAAAGATGGCTCGTTGCGATTGTAAACTGATTACAGACAGTTGAACAAGGCAACAATTAAAAATAAATATCCATTACCTCGTATCAACGATTTGTTTGATCAACTGAAATGTGCTGCAGTGTTCTCTAAGATAGACCTTTGATCTGGGTATTATCAATTTAAGGTTAAAGAGTGTAATGTGCCAAAAACTATTTTTCGAACTCGGTATGGTTACTATGAATTTCTGGTAATACCTTTTGGTTTAACAAATGCCCCTGCTACATTTATGGATTTAATGAATCAGATTTTTTAGCCTTATTTAGATAGATTTGTGGTGGAATTTATTAATGACATATTGGTCTATTCAAAGACAAAATCTGAAAATGCACAACACTTGAGAATTATATTACAGACTTTGAGAAAAAATGAGTTATATACAAAATTTAGTAAATGTGAGTTTTGACTTCATGAGGTTGGATTTCTGGGTCATATTGTATCAGCTGAAGGAATTCGTGTGGATCCAACTAAATTTTCTGCAGTGGTGAATTGGAGAACACCAAAGAATGTAACTGAACTGTGAAGTTTTTTGGGATTAGCAGGATACTATCGTCGTTTTGTAAAGAATTTTTCCATGATTGCTTCACCAATGACTCGTTTATTACTGAAGAATGTTGAGTTTGTGTGGTCTGATAAATGTCAGTAGAGCTTTGATCAATTAAAGAAAATATGAACAGAAGCTCCAGTCTTGACTCAACCAGAATCAGGTATACCGTATGTTGTGTACAGTGATGCATATTTAAATGGTTTGGATTGTGTGTTAATGCAATCGGGAAAGGTGGTGGCTTATGGTTTACGGCAGTTAAAACCAAATAAAAAGAATTACCCTACACATGATTTTAAGTTAGCTGCAATTGTTTTTGCTTTAAAAATTTAGAGAAACTATTTATATGGTGAAAAGTGTTATATTTATACGGATCACAAAAGTTTGAAAAACTTGATGACTCACAAGGAACTAAACTTAAGACAAAGACGGTGGTTAGAGTTGATGAAAGATTATGATTTTGTTATTGATTATCATATAGGGAAAGCTAATATAGTTGCTGATACACTTAGTCGAAAGTCATTCTTGTTTGCACTTCGGACAATGGCTGCTCATTTGGCTCATAATAAAAAGGTGTTGTATTAGTAGAATTGAAAGTAAAACCAATGTTCTGTCAACAAATTCTTAAGTTACAGGTTGAAGATCCGAAATTGGTGCTGAAACGACAGAAGATTAGGGATAATTTAGATTCAGAGTTCAGAACTGATGATGAAGATGTGTTGTGTTATCGTAACAGGATTTGTGTTCCAAATGATTTTGATTTGAAGAATGATATTCTTTCTTAAACACATAGCCTCTGTTTCCCGAACCATCTGTCGTTTCAGCACTAATTTCGGATCTTCATCCTACGGCTTCTTAATTTGTTGAAGGACTATTAGTTTTACTTTCAATTCTACTAATACAACACCTTCTTCATTAAGAGCCAAATGAGCATTTATTTTTTGAAGTGCAAACAAGGATGATTTTTTACTAAATGCATTAGCAAATACATTAGCTTTTCTTGGATGATAGACAATAACCAAATCATAATATTTCAGCGACTCTAACCACCGACTCTGTCTTAAGTTCAGTTCCTTCTAAATCATCAAGTATTTCAAACTTTTGTGATCCGTATAAATATAACACTTCTCACTATATAAATAATGTCTCCAAATTTTTAAAGCAAAAACAATTCCAGCTAAACCAAGTTCATGTGTAGGATAATTCTTTTCATTTGGTTTTACCTACCGTGAAGCATAAGCCACCACTTTTCCCGACTGCATTAACACACAACCCAAACCATTTAAAGATTCATCCCTGTACACAACATACAGTATACCTGATTCCGGTTGAGTCAAGACTAGAGCTTCTGTTAACGTTTTTTTTAATTAATCAACCAGTGCCATTCTATACAGTGTTATTGATATTAGAGTTGTATCCGAAATCACATCAATTACGAATTCAACCTCACGATTTGGGGGTAAACCAGGTAATTCCTCAGAAAACACATTAGTAAACTCATTAACAACTGAAACTTGTTCCATCTTCAATTCAGAACCCCGAGTATCAAGAATATAAGCTAAAAATGCTTCATTACCCTTCCAAATCAATTTCCGAGCTGTAAAGGATGAAATAATTCTGACGTCATTCTTTTTATCTCCAATCTAAACTGAAACTATTCCCCCTGTCTGACATTTTAAATCAATCCGTTTTACTCTACAATTCACTATGGCATCATATTTAATCAACCCATCTATTCCAAGAATAACATCAAATTCTCAGAAAGGTAACAATATTAAATTAGCAGAGAATTCATAGCCTTGTATTTTCAGTGGACAATTTCGACATATTAAGTTAACTAACACACTTTGCCCTAGCGGATTAGTGACTTGCACATCAAGGTCAGTGGACTCAACAGTCATTTTCTTTTCTAACACTAATGTAGTGCATAGATATGAATGCGTAGATCTAGGATCAATTAAAGCATACATAGAATCATCAAAAAGAGAGAAAATACCAGCTATCACATATGGAGCAGAAACTTCTTCCCTTGCCCGGATAGCATGTATACGTGCAGGTGCCTTTGTTTTTTATCGGGCTGCAGTATCTCTCATTCCCGAACCAGTAGTCCCAGCAGCACTGCTTTAACCCAAACGTTTACTTTTCTAAGGAGTATTTGCTTGCTTCTCACCTTATTCTCTATCTTCTTTTAACAATTGAGGATAGTCCCGAATAAAATTATCAATTCCACCACATATATAGCAAGCTCCGGTTCTTCACCAACATTCACCAATATGAAATCTACCACAATTTTTGCATCTAGGTCTCGGAATATTTTGCACACTACTAGCACTAGCTGTTGGTTTATTAGTTACTCTGACATTTCGTTGAGTTGTTTTACTTTTATTCGATCGTTCCGGAATTGTAACAGGTCGACTAGAATCATCTCTGAACTTTTTAGCCTGAAAAGTTAAAGTTGGTTTAGAGAAACTTCTTTTTGTATACTTCTTTACCTTTTTTTCTCTTTGTATCTTTCTGTTATACACTTCTTCCATCTTTTAAGCTCGATTAGACAGAACCACAAATTCTCGAATCTCTGTGCCTCTAGTCATCATTCTAATTTCATCATTAAACCCTTCTTCGAATCTAATGCACATTTCTTCTTCTGTCGATACAACATCCCAAGCATATCTACTAAGAAACACAAATTCTTTTTCATATTCGACCACTGTTTTATTCCCTTATCAAAGATTAATAAATTCCCTCTTCTTCTTATCTAAATATCTCTTTCCCACATACTTCTTGTTAAACTCGTTTTGGAAGAATTCCCAGGTAAGTTTATCTACAGGTACCACTCCCTCAATGGTTTCCCACCAATTATACGCTTCTTCTTTCAATAATGAAATCGCACACTTTAGATAGTCCTCAGGAGAACGCATCATTTGTTTAAAAACTCTCTCCAAACTCTTTAACTAATACTCTGCTTTAACTGGATCGTCATCCGACCTCCCTCGAAATTCTTTAGCTCCAAACTTTCTGAGTTTCTCAATCGGTGTTCTTTTGATAAATTCATCTATTAGAGGAGTAGCAACCGGGGTTGTAACTGGTGGTACAGTTAGGGGAGGAGGAGGTTGTTGTGTCTGACTTCTTCCTTATATTGTTTCACTATACCACTGAGTCATTAACCCGTAAATCATATTTTTAAGTTTTTCCTCTCTCATCAAACAAATCGGAACATTACTACTTCTTCTCTACTCAGAAGTCTGTATTCTACTATTAATTTCCTCTTCTTGACATACACCCTCAGGTCTATCAGAAATCTTTACAAATTATAACAAAAATTTGTAGTTAGATCGAATCATTCACATCACACTATCACATATTTATATGGCATGTATTTCTAGACACTTTACACATCACATTCGTTTTGAGAATCGACTAAACCAAAGCTCTAATACCAATAAATGTAACACCCCTAACCCAAATCCATCGCTGGAACAGGGTTACAAGATGTTACCGACGTTTACGGAATAATTACACACAAATTCTTTTATTTACTTATATTCACATCAAAGCTGTCTATTCGAGTCATAGTCACTAAATTATTTATATCTTAAGCTAAAAAATTCTAAATTAAGATCCGTAAAAAAAAAATTTAAAACTAAACTCATATATATTTCTACCATAAAATTTTCAGAATTTATGGATTTTCCAAAAATTACAGTTTATTCTTCAAAGTTATCCATGTTCTGCTATTTGACAGTTTCAAGTTTTTTTACTAAAAATTAATTATCTCATAGTACGAAATTCGAGTGATGTTCTTGTTTATTTTTTTGGAAACTAGACTTATTAAGGATTTTAATCATATAAATTATACCCCATAACTCTATTTGTACAATTTTTAATGATTTTTCAAAGTCAGAACAGGGGAGCTTAAAATCACTCTGACCGTGTCTCACAAAAATTCAAATATCTTATAATAAGAAAGTCTTTTGCTTACACCGTTTCTTCTATGTAAAACTAGATTCAATAGGCTTTAATTTAATATCTTGTTCAACCTCTAATTAGATTTCCATAATTTATGGTGAATTTTAAAATTTGAACTACTGCTACTAACCAAAAACTGTTTTAGTCCAAAATATTGTTAACTAGTTTATAACATCTTTACTTCATTTCACTTAAACTTTATACATGCCATATAAATATTTAAACATAAAACAAGAGCTACCGAAATTGACATGGATAGTGAGCTTTGTTGTGATGATCCGATCTACCAACTTCCCTTTAATTCAATCTACATAAAAATATCAAACACACAAGTAAGCTTATTGAAGCTTTGTAAGTTCATAGGTTTAAAAGTAATGCTTACCAAACATAATATTTCCAAACAATAAAAAAACATTTATTAAAGTTCTCTGCCATTCACAACCACTGTTATAATACTTCACATAGTTGAGCTCAACATTAACAACTACTCAATCTCTTTCAGTTAGTTCACTCCATTTGTATTACTTATTATCAAATTAGTAAACGACTTACGAAATTGAGTACGTCGTTGCTCAGTGCCATGATTCACAACTCAGAATGGTTTTTGTCATTGAAATACCATTCCTGCATTTCACAACTCGGTATGGGAAATGCCATACCTACGTTTCTTAACTCAATATGGATAATACCATACCCACGTTTCACAACTCAGTATGGTTGATACCATATCTACGTTTCACAACTCAGTATGAATGACACCATACCTATGTTTCACAACTTAGTACGGTTAATACAATACCTTACGTTTCACACTTTGCCATGGATCAACTATGGTCTTATCCGTCAATTCCTCACATGTCACGATACGAACGTACTCAATCCTGCATTTTTCCTAATTTGAATTTCCATATTTAATCTTTCATTTTATAATAATTTTAACAATCCTACAGTAAATTCATATATAACAACACATTATATCATTCAATCATTCACAAATAAACATGTAAATTCAACTTAGGATTGAAATTTAGAAGATATTGAAATTTAGGGACTATTCTGCAACTTTTTCTTTTCCTCGTTCTTCTTTGGATTATTGATATGATGTTAAAATATTAAAAACCAGCTTTCTCCAGACTTCCTATGGTGTTTTGGCTGAGAAAATATGAAGAGATCTCTAGATTTTTCAAATTTGTCCTTATTTTATATGTTAAAATTTTAAAATTTCCAATTTTGCCTTTATTACCCTTATTTTTCTGCTGATTTTCTTGCCCTTACCGTCCAACCTATTCAGTTTTAGGTTAATTGCCCTTTAAATCCTCTTTCGTTTAACACTTGAGCAATTTAATCCTTCTAGCATATTTTGTATTTATTAAAATTTAGTCCTTTTTATTTAATTGACTACCCCAACGTTAAAATTTCTCAACTAACCTTTAGTACTAACTTAATGACACTAAGTTTTCAAATTTGAGGTCTCGATAACTCGTTTTTAACCCATTTGACCTAATAAATTCTTTTAATTTGCCAAATTCACCAATTCACAAAATTTTTTAAATTCTTACTTGACTCATAAATATTAAATTACTATTTTTTTCAATCTTACTTGTCGGATTTAGTGATCTCAAATCACCGTTTCTGACACCACAGAAAATTAGGCCGTTACATGTTGATCGTGTGATGTGTCTCCGACCGAATCCGACCTCCGAGCTCTTAAGACTACAAAATAGGGAAAAAGGAAACACGGTAAGCACTTTGTGCTTAGTAAGCTCATATAACAAGAATTATAATTATCTAATATTTTCAATACAATATAATGAATATTAATACATCCATTCAATTTACCATTTACCTATCACATACAAGCTCAATCAGAACATTAATCAAATAGCATCATATGAGTTCAATACAAAGATTAATGATTGATGAGCTCATCAATTCAATGTTTTCTATTAACTTTATTATTTTCCATATTTATCCCGTTGAATTTCTCAAAATTTTGATGGATTTTCAGAGGTACACATTTAGTGCAAAAATTCTGGGTCCGTCAATTCATATTCATGTGTGCACATTTCCATTTCAGAGAGCACACTCCTGCGAACCTCATTCTTATAGCAAGATTACCAGTCCAGGCTAAATTCCCTATAATATAAATTCATAGAGTATTGTCGGGATTATCAGTCCAGGCTAAATCTGTAACCCCCCTAACTCGAATCCATCACCGAAATAGAGTTACGAAGCATTACCGGAGTTACCAATTTATTAATCAGATATTTTATTTCATCTAATGTTCATATTTGGAACCAATTAAAATCAAGCATATTGTCCCTTAAACGTACTTATTTCATTTATCTATCTTCATAATTATTTCATGCAATTATTTTGTACATATATTTCCATATGACCAATTCTTGTAAACATTTCACACAACCATTTTGTATAACCAATTCATATAACCATTTGTCATCTGATATATATTACCTGAATATTAGTTGTTCAACAGATGTCTTGGTGTCTCTCATCGACGATCCTATTTATCTTCGACATGATGCCATAGTGTCTTTCAACTATGGTCTTACTTATTTTCTGTCAGGTTGCCATGGTATCTTTCAACCATGGTATTATTCATTTCATGTCACGTTGCCATTGTATCTTTCAACCATTGTCTTACACATTTCATATCATGTTACCATGGTATCTTTCAACCATGGTCTTACACATTTGAACCGTGATGCCATAGCGTCTTTCAGCTATGGTCTTACTCGTCTGAATCGTGATGCCATAGCATCTTTCATCTATGGCCTTACACATTTCTGGTATGATGCCAAAGTCCAACTATGGTCTTACACGTGTATTGCCATGGCCTAGCCATTGTCTTACACTCGTGGTGCCATATCCCAGATATGGTCTTATCATCAGGATGTCATAGCCTAGCTATGGTCTTACAAATATATTGCCATGGCCCAGCCATGGTCTTATCCATCAATTCATCACTGATCACTGAATGCTCACACTCAATTCAGCGTTCTACTCCATTTGAACTTTTGATCTGATTTCCCTAATTTAACAATATTTATAATTCAATAGCGCACATATGAAATAAGACATTATATCAGTCATAATTTAGCAAATAGTCATGAAAGTTCAATCATATAAACTTACCTGGCTAAATTGCAGAAATACCAACATTAAGGGGCATTTTAAAATTTTTCTATTTTTCTCTATTTTCCACCCAATATTTATCTAAATTGATAATTTCATTCAATTTTATAAATTAAATAATAAAATAATTCATTTCATGCAATTTGGTCACTTATGACATTTTTACAAAATTACCCATAAAGTTTTACGTTTATTCAATTTAGTCCTTAAGCCTAAAGCATGCAACTTAGCCATGCTAGCTGAATATTCATATATAATTTCCTTCTCCTCTCCATTCCACATCCTTAATTTATATAACATGCTATAAATAACATTATCAATAATTTCACTATTTACTTATATGTTCATTCAAAACTGTCTACTTGAGTCATTGTTACTAAATCATTTATATCTTGAGCTAAAAAAACTTTAAATTAAGATCCACTAATTTTACCTGATACTAGACTCACATATCTTCTTACCATAAAATTTTTAGAATTTTTGGTTTAGTCAATAAGTACAGTTTATTCTTTAAAGCTGCCCATGTTCTGCTGTCAAACAGTTCTGACCATTCTTCACTAAAAATTAATTATCTCCTTGTACAAGATTCAGACGATGTTCCCGTTTGATTATCTTGAAAATAGGTTCATTAAGGATTTTAAACATATGAATTTCAATCCATAATTATTTTTTACCATTTTTAATGATTTTTCAAAGTCAGAACAGGGGAACCCGAATTCATTTTGACCTTGTCTCACAAAACTTATAATATCTCATGATCTACAATTTCGTTGCTTACACCGTTTAAACTATGAGAAACTGGAATTAATAAGCTTTAATTCCAAAATTTTCTTCATTCACTAGTTTGATTTCTAAAATTTTTGGTGAATTTTCAAAGTTAGAACACTACTACTGTCCAAAACTATTTTGCTGTAAAATGTTAATAACCAAATTTACCACACCAATTCACACTTTATTTCTATTCAAATTTTATTCAAACTCAAATTTAACTATTAAGTTTTCAACATATTTTCCAAATTTCAAATTTTCCTCAATTTAGTCCCTAAAACATAAAACTTATAACTTACTTTACATTTCAATCCCTTTATCTATTCTAACTTAATTTTCATTCAATTAACCCCTATTTCATCATTTTATTCAACATGAACTTTGTTTAAAAACCTAAGAACTTCTAAACTACCAACTTAATTTAATCAAAACCTTGTTCCAAAACTTCTAAAACATCAAAATTTAGTAAAAAGGGCTAAATTGACTTACCAATTAAACTTCCAAACCTTGAAATCCCAATTTTTCCTTTTCTCCCTTTCTTTCTTTTCTTTCCTTCCCCTGCTCTCTGTTTCGTTTGGCTTTCTGTTTCTATTTCTATTCTTTTTTTTTTCATTAAACCATTATATATATTATAATAACTTAATAAATATCTATTATAAAAATCTGTTTAATAACAAATATTCTTTTAACATTTGTATCCATTTATATTATTACACTTGTTTTTCTTTAATCTATTTATTATATAAATATCTTTTTCTTAATAATAATATATAATTTAATAATATGCTTATATAATAAGTAAATATACATTTATTTTACAAATTTATGTATATTAGTATCACACATGTCATCATATGCACCATACATTTGTCTTACTTGTATTTATTTATCATATAATATCAATAAATACATTAATATTTACTTAAATAATAAGCAAATACATACATGTTTTACAAATGTATGTATAATATTTATTACACTTGTATTTTATTTTGCCACACACTTGGCATTCACTTTGGCTTATTTACTTATTTAGTCCCTTCAATTTTCTTTATTCTATAATTAAACTTTCACACTATATTCAATTTAATCCTTTTATCCAATTATCCTTAATTTAAGCTAATTCACCTAATTAAACTCTAATTAACCACTCAATTAACTTCATAAGTATTTTTAATAAATATTTACAAATCCATTTTTTTTAGAAACGAGGACCCAAATATAGTTACGAAGTTAATTGAGTGGTTAATTAGAGTTTAATTAGGTGGATTAGCTTAAATTAAAGATAATTGGATAAAAGGATTAAATTGAATATAGTGTGAAAGTTTAATTATAGAATAAAGAAAATTGAAGGGACTAAATAAGTAAATAAGCCAAAGTGAATGCCAAGTGTGTGGCAAAATAAAATACAAGTGTAATAAATATTATACATACATTTGTAAAACATGTATGTATTTGCTTATTATTTATGTAAATATTAATGTATTTATTGATATTATATGATAAATAAATACAAGTAAGACAAATGTATGGTGCATATGGTGAAATGTGTGATACTAATATACATACATTTGTAAAATACATGTATATTTACTTATTATATAAGCATATTATTAAATTATATATTATTATTAAGAAAAAGATATTTATATAATAAATAGATTAGAGAAAAACAAGTGTAATAATATAAATGGATACAAATGTTAAAAGAATATTTGTTATTAAATAGATTTTTATAATATATATTTATTAAGTTATTATAATATATATATAATGGTTTAATGAAATAAAAAAGAAAGAAAGAATAGAAATAGAAACAGAAAGCCAAACGAAAGAGAGAGCAGGCGAAAGAAAGAAAAGAAAGAAAGGGAGAAAAGGAAATATTAGATTTCAATGTTTGGAAGTTTAATTGGTAATTCAATTTAGCCATTTTTACTAAATTTTGATGTTTTAGAAGTTTTGGAATAAGGTTTTGATTAAATTAAGTTGGTAGTTTAGAAGTTCTTAGGTTTTTAAACAAAGTTCATGTTGAATAAAATGATGAAATAGGGGTTTAATTGAATGAAAATTAAGTTAGAATAGATAAAGGGATTGAAATGTAAAGTAAGCTATAAGTTTTGTGTTTTATGGACTAAATTGAGGAAAATTTGAAATTTGGAATATATGTTGAAAATTTAATAGTTAAATTTGAGTTTGAATGAAATTTGAATAGAAATAAAGTGTGAATTGGTGTTGTAAATTTGGTTATTAACATTTTACACCAAAACAGTTTTGGACAGTAGTAGTGTTCTGAATTTGAAAATTCACCAAAAATTGTAGAAATCGAACTAGAGAATGTAAAAAATATGTAATTAAATATTATTGAGCCTACTTTCTCATAAAAGAAACGGTGTAAGCAACGAAATTTTAGATCATGAGATATTATAAGTTTTGTGAGACAAGGTAAAAATGAATTTGGGTTCCCCTGTTCTGAATTTGAAAAATCATTAAAAATGGTATAAAAATAGTTATGGGTTGAAATTCATATGTTTAAAATCCTTAATGAACCTATTTTCAAGATAATCAAATGGAAACATCGTCTGAATCTTGTAAAATGAGATAATTAATTTTTAGTGAGGACTGGTCGGAACTGTTTGACAGCAGAATAGGGGAAACTTTAAAGAATAAATTGTACTTATTGGCTAAACCAAAAATTCTAAAAATTTTATGTTAAGAAGATATGTGAGTCTAGTTTCAAGTTAAATTAGCAGATCTTAATTTTGAGTTTCTTATCTCAAGATATAAATGATTTAGTAACAATGAATCAAGTGGACAGCTTTGAATGAACATATAAGTAAATAGTGAAATTATTGATAATGTTATTTATAGCATGTTATATAAATTAAGGATGTGGAATGGAGAGGAGGAGGAGAAAATTATATATGAATATTCAGCTAGCATGGCTAATTTGCATGTTTTAGGCCCAGGGACTAAATTGAATAAAAGTAAAACTTTATAGGTAATTTTGTAAAAATATCATAAGTGACCAAATTGAATGAAATGGATTATTTTATTATTTAATTTATAAAATTGAATGGAATTATCAATTTAGATGAATATCGGGTGGAAAATAGAGAAAAATAGAAAATTTCTAAAATGCCCTTAAATTTTGGTATTTCTGCAATTTAGCCAGGTAAGTTTATATGATTGAACTTTCAAGGTTATTTGCTAAATTATGACTGATATAATGTATTATTTCATATGTTTGCTATTGAATTATGAATATTGTTAAATTATGGAAATCGGATCAAAAGTTCAAATGGAGTAGAACGCTGAATTGAGTATGACTATTCAGTGATCAGTGATGAATTGACGGATAAGGCCATGGCTGGGCCATGACAATATATGTGTAAGACCATAGCTAGGCTATGGCATCCTGATGATAAGACCATATCTGGGATATGGCACCACGAGTCTAAGACCATCGGTAGGCCATGGCAATACACGTGTAAGACCAAAGTTGGACTATGGCATCATACCAGAAATGAGTAAGACCATAGCTGAAAGACGCTATGGCATCACGATTCAGACGAGTAAGACCATAGCTGAAAGATGTTATGGCATCGCGATCCAAATGTGTAAGACCATGGTTGAAAGATACCATGGCAACATGATATGAAATGTGTAAGACCATGGTTGAAAGATACCATGGCAACGTGCCATGAAATGAATAAGACCATGGTTGAAAGATACCATGGCAACCTGATAGAAAATGAGTAAAACCATAGTTGAAAGACACTATGGCATCATGTCGAAGATAAATAAGATCGTGGATGAGAGACGCCAAGACATCTGTTGAACAACTAATATTCAGGTAATATGTATCAGATGACAAATGGTTATATGAATTGGTTATACAAAATGGTTGTGTGAAATGTTTACAAGAATTGGTTATATGGAAATATATGTACAAAATAGTTGCATGAAATAATTATGAAGATATATAAATGAAATAAATACGTTTAAGGGACAATATGTTTGATTTTAATTGGTTTCAAATATGAACATTAGATGAAATAAAATATCTGATAAATAAATCGGTAACTCCAGTAATGCTTCATAACTCTATTCTGGTGACGGATTCGAATTAGGGCGTTACAAAGTTACACGAACTTACCCTGATACTTGTTCGTATACAAAAATCTACTAATCCCGAACTTTTTCCTTTCCTCGATCTAGCTTTGTATTTGAATTTTTTGGATCTAAATAAATAAATTTAGTTATCAATTTAATAAGTTTCATGTTCATATGTAACATTTTCTATAATTCCACTCTTATTTATAGTTCATTCAAAACTATCTACTTGAGTCGTAGTCACTAAATTATTTATATCTCAAGCTAAAAAATTCAAATTAAAAATTGCTTAATTTTTCTGAAACTAAACTCAAATACCTTTCTACCATAAAATTTTCAGAATTTTTGGTTCAGCCAATAAGTACAGTAAAATCTTCAAACTTACCCCTGTTCTGCTGTTTGACAGCTTTGACCTTTCTTTGCTAAAAATTAATTATCTTTTAGTACAAAATTTGTATCATGTTTCTGTTTGTTTCTATTGAAAATAGACTCATTAATAATTTAAACATGTAAATTTTAACCCCTAATTACTTTTATCAAATTTTTGATGAATTTCCAAAGTCAGAACAGGAGAACCCGAATTTATTTTGACATTGTCTCACAAAATTTATTATATCTCATTATTTAAAATTTCATTGCTTACACCGTTTCTTCTATGAGAAACTAGACTCAATAAGCTTTAATTCCATATTTTTTTATCCTCTAATTCGATTTCTAAAATTTACGGTGATTTTTCAAAGTTAGCCTACTGCTGTTGTCCAAAACTGTTTTAGTGCTAGATGTTTATTACCATTTTTCCCCTAAGCTTTTAATAAATGATAATTTTGTCCCTACTCAATTAACCTCTCAATTGAGCTGATTTTTCTCAATTAACACTTTATTCTATCACTTTAAACTACTTTATAACCTTTGAGAATCAGAATTTCAATACTAGACTTTAATTCCAAACTTTTGCACAATTAGGTCCTAAAAATCAATTTCTATTGAAATAACCTAATAAAATTATCTCATAATTAAATTTAAGCTTCAATTTAATGTTATTTCATCATAAGCTTACAGAAACCAACTATGGTGACTTTCAATTTCATCCATGAAATAAAAAATTAATGAATTTAATAGTAGGATCTAGTTGTAAAAGTCTTAAAAACACAAAAATTACAAGAAAAAGGCAAGGATTAACTCACTTGGTGCAAAAATTATGAAATAACAGCTTAAAGAACCCCTCCTATGGCGTTTTGGCTGATGAGAATGAAGAGA
Organism: Gossypium longicalyx; assembly: GCA_025698465.1. Lineage (NCBI taxonomy): Eukaryota > Viridiplantae > Streptophyta > Magnoliopsida > Malvales > Malvaceae > Gossypium > Gossypium longicalyx. The sequence continues at coordinate 5,141,848 of CM047006.1, read as the reverse complement.
AATCACAAGAAATCTAGGTATTTCCATATTACTCCTAATTTTATTTAGTTAATTATGCAATATTCCAATTTTGCCTTTAAATCATCCATTTTCTTGTTGATTTCATGCCCTTGCCGTCCAGCCCAAATAAATTTTGGGTCTAATTGCCTTTTAAATCTTTTCTCATTAGACACTTAAGCTATTTAATCATCTCAGCCAGTTTTACACATTTTCCAATTTAGTTCTTTTCATTTAATTGACTACCTAAACATTAAAATTTCCTAACAAAATTTTAATATCACATTACTAAAATTTCATAACTATTTATAAAAATATTTCTGACTCAGTTTTACGAGATCGAGGTCTCGATACCTTGTTTTTACTCAATTTCTGTAATAATTTCTTTTTTCTAACTAACCACTAAATCAATAAATTTTTTCAATCGATATTTTCTTACAATTTTCCTATCATATCAATATTCATGCAAAAATATTAAAATAAATTTCTCTTTAAATCTAAATTGTGGTTATAAAACCACTGTTCTGAAAACCTTGAATGTAATACCCCTTACCCGTACCTGAGACCGGGATAGGATACGAGGCATTACCAAGATTTTCAGAATAATTTGAATTAATTTATATTATTTAGTATTCATTTTCATGTTTCATGTAACATCCTTTTCATATATTCAATTCAAAATATCATATAAAATATGATACAATATTTAAATTGTCATATTTACATGCTCATTAAGGATATATGAACCTACCTGACTAAATTGCAGAAATACCAAGATTTAGGGGCATATTAGTAATTTACCATTTTCCCAAATTTCACCCAATCTTAAATTGATAATTTCACTCAATTTATTAGTTTAGATAATAAAACAATTCATTCCCTTCAATTTAGTCATTTTTGACATTTTTATAAAATTACCCCCTAAAGTTTTACTTTTATTCAATTTAGTCCATGAGCTTAAAACATGCAAATTAGCAATGCTAACTGAATATTCATATATATATTTTCCTCCTCCTCCTCTCCTTCCACATCCTTAATGTATATAACACACTTGTAAGTAACATTATCTATAATTTTTATTATATACTTTTATGGATATTCAAGCTGTCCATCTATGTCATAGTCACTAAATTATTTATATCTGGAGCTATAAAACTCCAAATAAAGATCCGCTAATTTTTCCTGAAGCTAGACTCATATATCTTCTTACCATACGATTTTCAGAATTTTTGGTTTAGCCATTAAGTACAGTTTATTCTTTAAAGTTATCTCTGTTTTGCTATCTGACAGTTTCAACCTTTCTTTACTAAAAATTAATTATCTCACAGTAAAAAACTCAGATAATATTTTTGTTGATTTCTCCTGAAAGTAGACTCATTAGGGATTCTAAAAATATAACTTTAAGACTCTAATTATTTTTATACAATTTTTGGTAATTTTCCAAAGTCAGAACAGGGAACCCAAATTCATTCTGATATTGTCTCACAAAATTCATTATATCTCATAATTTACAATTCAATTGCTTATACGGTTTCTTCCATAAGAAACTATACTCAATAAGATTTAATTCCATATTTTATTAATCCTCTAATTCAATTTCTACAATTTTTGGTGATTTTCCAAAATACAGTTTATTCTTTAAAGTTATCTGTTCTGCTATCTGACAGTTTCAACCCTTCCTTATTAAAAATTAATTATCTCACAGTAAAAAACTCAGATAATATTTTTGTTGATTTCTCCTGAAAGTAGACTCATTAGGGATTCTAAAAATATAACTTTAAGCCTCTAATTATTTTTATACAATTTTTGGTAATTTTCCAAAGTCAGAACAGGGGAACTCGAATTCATTCTGATCTTGTCTCACAAAATTCATTATATCTCATAATTTACAATTCAATTGCTTATACGGTTTCTTCCATAAGAAACTAGACTCAATAAGATTTAATTTCATATTTTATTAATCCTCTAATTCAATTTCTACAATTTTTGGTGATTTTTCAAACTTAGACTACTGCTACTGTCCAAAATAGTCTTAGTGCAAAATGTTGATTTTCTACTTTTAATTTCAATTTAATCCTAACTAAATTCACTTACTTTTCTATCTTAATTCATACTTTACTTCTACTCAATTTTTAACCAAACTTGGACATAATTATCTATTTTTCATCATAAAACCATAATTTCAAAATTCTTTCAATTTAGTCCTTAAAGCATAAAACTTATGAATCACTTTACAATTCAATATTTATATCATTTCTAACTTGAATTTCTATCAATTTAGCTCTTAATTCATCATTTTATTTACCATGGATAATATCTAGAAATCTAATAACTTTCAAAATATCAACTTAATTTCATCAAAACTTTGTTCTGAAACTTCTAAAACATCAAAATTAAGTAAAAAAGGCTTGATTGACTTACCTATTAAAGCTTAAAGCTTCAAACCTTCAATTTTCTCTTTTCTCCCTTTCTTTCTTTTTCTCCCACGCTCTCTGGTTCGTTTCATTCTGTTTCTTTTTCTATCTTCTTTTTTTTTCTTTATTCCATTTGTTTTATATATATAATATAATAACAATAAAAATCTACTAAATAACCAATATTTATTTAACATTTATATCCATTTATATCCTTACATTTGTCTTTCTTTAATCTATTTATTATATAAATATCTTTTACTTAATATTAATATATAATTTAATAATATTCTTATATGATAAGTAAATATATATGTATTTTACAATTGTATGTATATTAATATTACATATGTCACCATATCCATATGCACCATACAAATGTCTTTTCTTCATTTATTTCAAGATATAACAATATAATTAATTTTTTTGTAATATAATAAAATAATAACATTAATAATATATTTATAATTTAAACAACATAAAAATCAAAGATTTTTATGTTTTGCCGCCTCATTCTTTAGAATAGGCTTAATTGCCTATTTAGTCCCCCTTATCTTCTTTAATTCTGTAATTAAACTTTTACACTTCATTCAACTTAATCCTTTTTCCTAATCACTCTTAATTAAGTTAAATTCACTTAATTAAACTCTAATTAACCACTCATTTTACTTCGTAAATATTTTTAATAAATATTTACAAATTCATTTTTCATAAACAGAGATCTGAAATTACACTTTTTCAGTATCGGTAAAATTCGGGTCATTACATTGAATTTAGGCCATTACAATATAAGTTTAATTTTAAAAACATGATTATTGATACTAGATTGAATTTTAATAAATAATATTTTAAAATTATTTTAAAATATAAATATTATAATATTATATTGTGTGATATTATATTTTTATATATAATTTTTATATTGTAAACACATTAGAAACTTGAGAACCTTATAATATGTAATACTAGATTGTAAACCCATGCATAATTTTAAATATTTATTAAGATATATAAAATTATTTCTTCAAAGCATTTAAACAAATTTTGTAATATTTGGCAAATAATAGTAAAACATATTAGTAGATGTTTAATTTTATTTTTTATTTCATAATATAATGTTTATTAAAAGAAACATAATTTTTTAATATATAAAAATAAAATTGAAGTTAAAAGTTTCAAGTGTGCAAAACTCGAAAATAAATGAAAATTAAGATTTATTTATTATTTATATTAATCGTTTTTTAAAAACAATTTAACCATTGTTTTATTATTTTTCAAAATAATAAATTTAAAAGTAAATAAATTCGCAACACCTTTAAAATTATTATAATATTAATTAAAAATTTATTTAATTTGTTTTATTATAGCTAACCATGTAATGAATATAAAATTACAAACATTAGCAATTCGATTGTAATGCTATTGGAATGAAAAATTTTAATTGCTATAAGTATGCAGATCAATAATATTTCTCTCCAACATATTAAAATGAGAAGCACTACAATCAGACCTACTTCAGTGTTATCTTTCTACTGAGCCCAATAAGGTGATTTCCAAATGGATCGAAATCGTTGTAAGCTAAAACCCAGACTAGTCTCAAAGCCAGCCCAAGATAATAGTCCAACCATATTGACTAATTGAAAGTGGACGACAAATCCACTTACTATAGTATTGACTTTGGTATTTCTTTACTTCCAGAGTCAATATTAAATGGTGAAAGGGAAATTTACCAACCATTGTTTGGCCATATATGATAATATACCTTCCCTTTTATTGTTCTATTTCACAGGCACCAAACTTAATTTTGATAATGTCAGCCGCCAATATTGTACAAAAGCTTCACATGTTTTGTCCTTCTCATTGCTGTAGGTAACCCAACTTCACCACATTTACTAAAATACGCTTATTTTAATCTTTATACCTATTCTTATATATTTTGATTAAAAATTTTCAAATTTTTTTTTGGATTTTTATGTAATTTTCAAGTGAGTCAGATTAAAGATAAAAAGCAAAATAAAAACATAAAAGATTAATTTTCGATTAAAATTGAAAAATTAATTAAACAGGTTCAATCAATTTAGTAGATTTCGATTTAAATTCGTGCAGTTTTTTAGTTATGAGTTTGATTTAGGTAGTTATTTTTATTGGTTATTAATTTTTAAATTAATCTAATTAAAAGAATCAACTTAATTTAATATATTTTCAATTATTTATAATATATAAAATAAATATATATTATTTAAGTCCAATAACTAAAATCAATTAAGTTGATATTTAAGTTTTAATTTGATTGAACCAATTTTTATAAATTATAATCACTTAAATCGAATTAATAAAAAATACTATTAAACCGACCGAAAAACCCAAATGCTGTGTAATACGGGGAAGCTAAGAAACCGAGTGCTGTAGTAGTTTGAGATTGTCTAAAACGAAGGCAGCTCATAGTTTGGAGTTTAGACCGATTGGCGCCTTTGCAAGCCAAAGCACCGCTCTTTTTTACCTTGCCTCCCACAATACCATGCGCTTAATGCCACGTACTCGTATTAGAAATTAGTCACGCTCTTCATGCGAGCCTGTAGTTCTAAAAAGGATGGGGAAAAAAAGGTAAATCAAAAGCTGGGTGCAAGATTGTGTACGGAATCGACCAGTAATATGTGACTATGACTAGTGTTACAACCAATCTAATACTTAAAACATTGTGTGCAAAATCATAGTTTGATATAGCATGAATGAGAACAAAATGTTTTCTAATTTTATACATGATTTAATATTTGGATTATTTGAAAATACTCAACCCACAAAATGGTATTCAAATCACAAATGATAACCTTAATTAATGCATTTGACATAGAAACTACTAAGCATTAGATTAAATTAAAGATATAGTTGGCTAATTTGGAGTCGATTGGGACCCCTCCCTTCAACATGGAAATACACCTTTATTCAACATTTGCACACTGCATTTTCAAGACAAATAAAGCTGCTTGTCAGTCAGAATTTTTTTTTTACAACACTTCACGACGAAAGCAACATAAATTGTCTTCTGCATTTTTAAAAAAATAAAGAAAAATAAAATCTGAAAATATAATTTTCCAAATTTATGAAAATTTAAGATAAACAATTGAGACTTTTGAAATTAAAGTTTTGATGTTCATTAGAGGTATACATGAGTTAAGTCTGGCCGAAAACTAGTTTTAAAATATTTTTAAATTTAAATTCATTTTTAGACCAATTCGGCTCACTCAAAAAATTAATTTTATTATTAAAAATTTCATAAAATATTTTAAAAATATTTTAATTGCTATTTTATACATTTTAAAAATTAAAATTTAATTTTAATATATTTTAATTAAATTCAGTCCGAAGTGCAAAAGCCTTTATTTAAACCTAACCTAACCTATCAAGCCAAGTTGATTACCCAAACCTTAGACAGGTCGAATTTTCATTGTTGAGAATATTTATCGACTAATGAAACTTAAGGAAGTCTTAAGCTATTCGTAATTGATCCAAAATAATAATAATAAAATCAAATCTAAATTTATCATTCACGAGCGACAAATTTAAGTATTTTAATACTGAAGTAACTACAAACATATGTCACAGGTCGCAAATTTTCTAGCCTCATAACACATACGTAACTTTTTATTTACAAAAGTGCTTCATATTGAATTTTTACTTTACCAAAAAAAAAAATTCTATACAAAACGAGTTCGAGCTGAGTATATAAATTGTGCAAGTGAAGTTAATGAAGCAAATTTTGACAAAAAAATTAATTAATTCAAACCAGGATTCAAGTAATAACAAATTAAGTTGAAGCTTTCCACGTTCCAATTTGAATTGAGTGAATCATAACCCTAAAAAAACCTAAATGATCCTACACAAGAAGACGAGAATAAAAACCGCAATCAAGTAATCAATTAAATTAAACCTTATCAAGTGCTCCTCTTGATGGAAGCTCAAATGAAAAGAGAAATAACTCTTCCTTCCAGGTGAAGGGAGAATGGCAGTGCCTTCAAAAAATAAATCAAGTATTGCATTTGGGAACACTGCCAACCATTATAAGCAATCAACACATTAGAAAATTTGTAACCAAAACAAATTTTTTTTTTACCGTAATTGTAACTGTTTCAGCAAGCTGAAATGAAGAGCCCTTGACACAAACTCTCTCATATAAAGGGCTACCAGTCTAAACAGCAATTTATAATCTTATCGCTTATAACTTATGAGAATAAAATAAATATTTTTTCATAATTCCCATTTTTCTTTACATATTTTCATCATGCCTCAAAAAAACATTTTGAGGTCTCAATGGGGCATACCCTACAAAGCTCCTAAATTTCCAAATTCGTCAACACCATTATCATCCCCTGCAAACATGTTCTCCAAACTATTTCAGTACCAGACATAAGGATATAACCCACCCCCAAAAAAAAAAAAAAAAAGTAAAAGAAAAACTGCATTAAAGGCTACCTTTGTATCTGGTAATGTTTTAAGGATCTAAAAGCAGGTCTATTTCTGCAGTTGAAGAAATTGCAGTTAGCAGCTAATAAATTCCTAAAACAATTAAAGTTGAAATGAAAATTTTTGATCAAGTGAAAGAACCTTGTTAGGAGCAGCATCAACGATACGTTAAGCTTCAGGCGTCAAGCCAACTAGCCATAGCCCAGGAAAAACATTCTAAAGCATCCTTACAAGCAAAAACAAAGTTAAATTTTATGAAATGATGAAAAATATAAATTAAAACTTAGAAATATTTGCTTACATCAAGCTGTTTCTCGATGTTCTTGGGCCTTTTTTTGGGCCTTCTAGCGGGCCTTGCTCCTGTCAAGGCAAAGACATCTTCTTCAATTTCATCCTTCGATAAAGCTATACGAAACTTTCTTTTCTCTTTCTTTTCTACAACCCATCCATTTTCAGCCGAAACCCTTGATCTAGTTGACTTCGGGGCCGCTGTTTCAGTAGTCTTTTCTGCCGGCACCGTTGTCGCTGCCGCCGCGGACGTCTCCACCATCACCATCTTCCTCGGCCTCAAATTCCAAGTTCGCTGTACTGCAACCTCCTCCCCTTCTTCGTCGGGCTTATTTTTTTGCGGCTCTAACGACTCTTCTGCTCTTTGCTTTTGCTTTGCTTCTTTTTCTCCGTGGGCTAGTTTGATGGGTATCAGTGGAGGACAAAAGCTTAAGCGGTGAATGCGGGTAGAGCGTGATCCTTCACGTTTCGGACGCAAACTGTTGTAGCCGGAATCGTATTCAGGTGAACGGCAGCGGTTTAAGTTGTGCAAGGGCCGTGACTTTATAGTTGCAGTTTCCATCGTAACAATGAAACGAAAACGTATGAAAATAAACAACTTTACATAAAACGACGAGGCTTCCTAAACTCTAATACACTGACAGCAGCACGAAGCACACACGGTGGGGCGAGTGGCGGAGCAAACGCAGAGCATCGAAACAAGACGAAAATATCACATACGTTTGTTGAAAAATAAGAGTATCTTTTGCGTAGGTCATTTATAAGAAAGCGGGATCGCCCAGGGGATTTTACGTTATTACGAATTTGGCCTTTATCTTTTCTATATTCACATTTGTGTACCGGAAGGAAAATTAGTTTAATTATAGTTTTAGTCCCTTTATTGTATTGAAATCTGCTCTTCTTGTATGATACCATTAGCTGTTACACATAAAATAATAACATGAATTTTTTTATTCGATCACGTAAAAATTTAATCAATTATATTTAATTAATAATAAATTTTCATATAAATTGGATGTTAATATTATTTTTTAAAGTTACGTCATCACTTTAATAAAATCCTTTAATGGTATTATCAATTTAAACCCATTAATGAATTATAAAAATAAAAAATCAAATTATGTAAATTAAAATAAAACAGCGTACTAAAATCATAATTAAACCAAAAGAAAATTCTATATTGTTGTTCTTTTTAACGGCATCATGACTTTTGACCTTAAACTGAGTACACATGTTAAGATTTCAATAAAAACAATAATTTTTTTAAAATTAATATTGTTTGGTCTTTTTTTTTAATTAATCGCTAAATATGTTTTTTTCTAAATCAACTATCAATTAAAATAAAAAAAAAATAATCAAGCACAAGCTAGGTGATAAGGAGGAAACATCTAAACTTGAGGTCGAGAGGCTTGTCCGGTACACCAAGTCTTATTTATTTCCTAATAATAGAAAGTAAAGCAAACAATAAAGTTAATGGAACATCAGAAACAGCCACCTTAAAATCCAAACAATGAATAAATTATTAAATTAAGATTTAAAAAAAAAAGACGGTTCTCAACTAGTTACCCAAACTTAAAATTATTATTTATAATAGAGTTTAAGACATTAACAACTTGCAAATAATCAAATTCAACGACGATAGAGTTAAAATTTAAATATTGAAGCTAAGATAATATTATTCTAATAACAAATATCTTCACCAAACGAGGCTCCAGCTGAATGTTAACAAAGTGAGATCGACACTTAATAAAATGACTCTCATTGTCTGGAAGTAAAATAATAAAAGAAGTGAAATCATCCTGCAGAAATGCCGCTGCATACACATTACACTTGACCGAACTAGGTGAAGGTTATGTTTATTTGTTATTTTCAAATATTACTCACAAAAAAAATCAGTTAATAGATTTTACGATTGTCATTTGCATTAAAACTAAAATTTTAAATTTCAAAAAAAAAAGTGCCACTATAGATTATCCAATTAGTGAACATAGACTAAATCTATAACTTTACACATAATACAAGATTAATGACATAATTTTATCAAACAAATTTAACTACTACCATTTGTCAGGACTAAAATTTTAAAATTTGAAAAGTACAGGTGCTAAAATTGATCAAATTAAAGTACAAGTACTAAATTTATAATTTATACAAAGGACAGGACTAATAGCAGAATTTGACATGAACAAAAAGTACTGAGCTTGGGCTGCCTGGCCCTTCCGACTCGACCCGAAAACGCCGATTTCGCTGGCATTTTAATTTCAAATTTCGGTATATATTAATAGTAAAATAAAATTTCTATCCCTATTTTTGTTTTCTAATTTTAAATTGCAGCTCAATTAGCCCAGCCCTAAGCCCTTAAAGGCTTGAAAACACTCTCAAACTTTACTCACTTTTTCCCAGGCAAATCCTTCACCAGAACTGAGAACTAAATGGAGAAACCGGAAATCAACGGTCCTCTTTTCCGTTCGAGCTCAATAAGCAATGGCGGCACCTTTAGGTCACCAACTCCCGTTCTTTCTCTTCAACCCAACTTCAGTAGCCAAGCCGTTCAGGTACTCTTCCCTAACTGTCTACTGCAAAAACCCTAGCGCCTTTACGTTTCTTTGGGTTTGACTTCTTAATTTTATTTTTGCTGCTTTGTATTGTTACTGTAATAAGGAAACTAAGCTCACATTTGCTTGCATAGAATCGGGCTTTACGAACCCTTTTTGTGTGTGCAAATACTAGGGTTTTAGGTTCAATTAAGTGGATTTATTCTTCAAAAAAAAGTTGGAAGTGAATATATAGCTGATTATGCAATGTTAGAATAAATTATAAACTTATTATATAGCTTGATAGTACTGTTTATTGGAGATTTTTAGTGTGGGAAATTATATTAGTTTTTAATTTAAATTTCAGGAAGCTTTGGAACACTTGGCATCTATAGACCTTAGTGAGTTATTCAATGAGGCGAAAATTGAGTACTGTCGAGCAACTAGAGACTTAAGAAGCTGTAGTCGTTATGTACAGTATGCCTTGAACTCATGTGGACATGCTTCTCTTTGTGCGGAATGTAGTCAACGCTGTGATCTTTGTCCAATTTGTAGAACCCCATTGATAAAAAGTGGTAACAGTAGACTTCGTCTTCGCCTTTTTGATGAATGCATAGATGCTGGCCTTATCTCTAGAAGATGTGATGAGAGGTTTCAAGATAAAGAAGATAGAGATAATCAACTCACTGCTGATGTTCAACGACTTTATTCGTTTTTTGATGTAGCCTTGGAGAATAACTTGGTTTCGTTGGTCTGTCATTGTATCCTTTTGCTATTTTAATTTTTGAGCACCTTTTAGCCTTGTAGGGATTTGCTCATATTTTTATAACATATCCTGAATACAGCTGTCTTGGTTGTGCTTTAGAAAGTCATGCTTCCTTTAACAGAAAACAACAGATGTTACAGATGTATGTATGGATGAAACTGCTGTTTCCAGTGATGTTGTCACTGCTTTGTTGCTGGATGAGAAGGTTGTTAAGGATTGGGTCAAGCGGACATTTAAAAACATGGCAACAGAACTTCAGCGTATATGTATCCTTGAAAATTTATGAAATGCTTTGAGAGCTATGTTATTTTAGTAATTTGTATATACAATGCTTGTTGGTGTTCCGTAACTGTTTTTATCAGATTATCTTGAGATAGAAGAGATGAAAAATCGGTTGGGTTTGCTTCTAAAATTTTCTCTACGTCTGACCAGTTTATCCAGTGTACTTGAAGTTTTGGAGTCTTCTTTCAAGGGCCGTCTTTCAGCACAGCTTCATGACTTGCACCACCTTCAAGAGAGTATATTGAAGACAAAGCAGGTTTGATTCAGTTAAAGCGAATGGTTCATCATATTTTAGCATAATTTAAGAGCAATGTGATTTTAGCAAAGTCTCAGAACCTGCAATCATGAAAAGCAGCTGAGTAAAGATTAATAGCAGTTTGAGTTCAGAATTTGTGAGAAATTAATGGCTGTCATTTGATCATTGCTCTTATTTGAACTTCTTATGACAATGTTGCTATGTCCACTTTTTGTCTTTTAGTACTGTACATTATTGTATCATTAATTTCATTGAAGACTCATTTTGACCTTTCACCGGGCAAAATAAACAAAATATAGAATTTTAATGTCATGCAATAATCACCATTTTCCACAATATTTGTTTTAATTTTCAGCATCTTGAGATCACAATATGGTGTATAAGGCACCACTTCTTGGAACAAGTGAGGTCTCGTCATGCTGATTTCACATACTGGCGTAATCATGTCCGTGAAAGGAAATCAGCTGCAATCGTGCGGGCGTGGCCTCCGGCTGATGTGTTAGATCTCTCAACCAACTCCACTGGACAGGAAGCTTCTCTTTTCATTGAGGATGCACTAGAAAATCTTGACATATACGAGGAGATAGGAGAAGAGTCAGATTTTGCATTTTTGCAGAAGAATGGCGCCTTGTCCTTTCTTCAGTCTAAAATAGGGGGAATTACAGGATATTATCCATTTGAAAGTCTTCGAGCTGCTGTGGATATCCTCTTTCTACATGGTGGTTCTGATTTGGTGGTTGCCAAGCAAGCGATTGTATCCTTCTCTTTCTAACTTGATTTTCCTTAAAGGTTTTTCTGCTGATTGGACTTTTTTTTTTCTTTTTTTATTGGGCACACTCCTTTAGGTTTTCTTAACTGAGATGTAGTTTGTGTATTACCTGTTTGATCGGCATTGGAGTATGCCTAAGGAAGAATGGAGGGACATTGTTGATGACTTTGCAGGCTCCTTTGGCATCAACAGGCATTCCTTACTTGAGTCATTCATTTTCTGTCTTCTGGATGACCACTCAGATGAAGCTTTACTGGTAATTTCTGTATCTGTTCTTATAAAAGTTTGTTTAGGTCTAAGTTCCCACACTTACTTGCTGTGTGCGGATTTCAGATTAATTTTATAAATGTTTCCTAGGATGTTTGACCGTTAACTTCTCTGCCACTCACTACCTCATTAAATGGATTAGTGTGATGATTACTATTGCTGTTAAATTATGCTGTGGTTTTAGATTGGTAGGAGTGTCCAGCTTGCTTAAGAAAGTTTTGTTGAGGCATATTGCTAAACGAATTATAATTCTAACATGCATGCCTAAGTTTTGATGGAAATTATACCTGTACTCATAAGACTTGTATATTGCAAAATGTTCTTACTTGCTATGCAGTGGATTTTACTGTCCATGGTAGGTTCTATTTTCACCCAGAATAAAAGGTTGTTTCTTTTTTCAATTGTGAGTGCTAACTTCTAATGTATTAATATCTGAGTGAACTAATATAGTTCCTCTTAACTCCTCTTTGCTAAACCCAAAAGAAATGTTTGGAGTTTAAAGTACCCAAATGAATTATTTACCATATCATCGTGGTCCGTTTCTTGTGTGGAACCACCATACTTGTTTAATTTCGGGATGACAGTGAAGAACTATTGTCTGCCCTTCCAGGTTTGCTACTCACTTCTAATATAGTTCTGCATTTTGATTATTTTTTACAATCATATTTCTCAGGAATCTTGTCAACTTCTCCCTGAGATCTCTGGCCCAGAAACTCATCCAAAGATTGCACAAGTTCTGTTAGAAAGGCAGAATCCTAAGGCAGCGCAAATGGTGATACGCTGGTCTGGTCGTGATGGCGGATCACAGTTGGTTTCACTTAGTGAGGCTGTTACTATTGTTCGGGTGAAAGTGGAGTGTGGGCTTTTGACAGAAGCATTTACATATCAGCGAATGCTCTGTGCAAAAGTCCGGGAAAAGAAGTTCAAGTATGAACTCAGTGGTGATGCATTTGATGACTTGAAAGGTCAAAGCAGGTCCTGGATGGACTGGTTAGAAGCTTTGGTCACCGAATTTTGTTGTTTATGTATTAGGAGGAATATGGTTGATCGAATAATTGAGTTACCATGGAATGGTGAAGAGGAGAAATATATCCACAAATGCCTGTTAGATTGTGCCAGGGATGACCCGACAACTAGTATTGGAAGTCTCCTTGTTGTATTCTATCTTCAGGTAATGTACGGAGCTACGAGGATCAATGAAAGAATATCATCTTGTCTTATGTTATTTTAACTCGATATCCAGATACCATTGCATTAAATGGTAGAACATTTAGGTTTGGGCTTATGGTTACCGTATACAGTTGAGTACTTTGCCTATGTTTAGGCCTTAAATTGTTATTGTGATTCTCATTTTTACTGTCAGATGCTCTATAATTCTCAATTTTGGGTTGATCCAATGGGTTCTAGCATCACTTTTAGGAGTATTTCCCTTCTAGGTTAAGTAGATGATTCTTTCCATGTATTAGTGTATTACCAGAGTTTATTTACTTGCTTTCTGTTACTAATCCAGCGGTATCGATATGTTGAGGCATATCAAGTCAATGTTAAACTTTGGAGCTTGGAAGAAGACTTCATTTCAACTCATTCTGGCGATGAAGAATTTCTAGAAGCTCTATCAAGAATGGAATCACATCGTCAGAGGAGAAAAAAATTGGGTGTAAGTCTGTTTAACTTCGACAGTCATTGTTGCTGCTATAAAAGAAATTACATTCTATCATTTCATCATTTCTTTACTGTTCTTGGTGAAGTTTGAAGGTTACTTGTAATAAGTAGATTTTATAACGTATCTACTAACTTGCTTACTCCATCTTCAATAGGATAAAGGCATAGAATTGCTTCCCGAAGTCCTACAACAACAAGTAAAGACTGGAACATTGCCTGATATAGTAGTTGCTTCTGGTCAAGAGGATGAAATGCCAACAAGATCTGGTTCTCCAAAATTAGCAAGTTTGTTGGTTCCATCCTCTTCTGGTTCTGTTGTTCTACGGCCAGACCATATGGCGACTCCTTTGAGACCACCCGTTTCTGAAATTCCTAGAATATTGGATGGGTATGTCAACAATTCTCATGTTGAAGCTGGTAACCATGGACCTACATCAATACTCCAGGGGAGATTATTTGCAGATGCAGGAGTATCAAATGTTGAAATTGGCAAAAACTTCAATTTTGATAACATCTCAGGTCCTGGAATTCATCGTGTAAATCCCACATATGCTACACCATTAAAAGGTATCAATCAGAGTTCATCAAGAGAGCTTTCAAACAGACACCTACGACAAAAACAATCTGATAAAATCATTTCAGAGGGTGAGCAAAATGGGTTTGTTAGCCAAGTTCACAATCCAAGTCCTCCTTATTCCCGAAGAGTGACGGCTAATCCTGCTTCTACACCTAGCAGTAACTTTGGATTGTTTAAAGGTGCGGCAAATAACTTAAGTTCAAATATTTCTGGTAAGAGGGGTCAATCAGATAGAGATGACGTGGGGTGGAATGTACCTCCTACTGAAGACGTAATGGATGTCTCTTGGAGGTAAAGATTTTGATTTCTACTCTCATTCTCTTACTCTTGCAATCTCCCATGTTGTTCTTTGAATGATTCTATACGTCCTTTTAGCATCAGGTGGGGGAAAGTTTTCCTATATCATTTTGTCACTTTGTTTTCTGGATATTTGCAGCCATGGGGAGAGATCTTTTGAGGACAGAAATGCACATGTGGGGCTAAGATGGAGATCTGATGAAACGAGCGATGATGAAGAACAGTGCCCTGACAGAACCATGGAAGTTGGTGCAACCCCTGTAAGGGGACATAGAAGGAGGAGATTCACGAGAAGATGAAAGAACCTCATTGGCCATGTATTTCACCATTCTGTTACCTGATTCTCGTTCTTCCCATACCTAAAGCGACCCGATCCCTATAATTTTTTTTTTTTTGGGGGGGGGGGGAGAGTAGTATCGCTTGTGTTGCAACTGCCACCCTTTTTATTTGAGAACAAGGTACAGCTCTTCTCTTGTCTAGAAGTCATGAATATCAAAAATTCCGAGGGGCAGGTAATGAACCATACTTTGTCTTCTTGATATGAAGTTTGAGAAACGAAAGGTCTTTGATAATTTAAATGCATCAATTAATGAAGGATGAACCATAATTTTTGTATTATAATTTTTGTATTCTTTTCAAGACTTCTTGTTCCTTCCCGTATCAAGATAATTGAATGTTACTATCTAGCCAATGTTGAATGTCAGATAATTGAAACAGAACGTAGAGTTATTATATTGCAGTTGGATTTAACAAGTTGTCAACCAATTACACCCACAGTCAAAGATTTTATTTTATTTTTTTGTCTATAGTTTGAAGGGAATGAAACTCATTTAACATTGAACATGATGAATGTTAAAGGTTAAAACATTGGATTTTATTGGCATTGTAAAGTATTGGGGGTTGCTATTAGAAACAAATAGAAAATAGTTTTAACAGATAAATATGATTTAATACCTTATGATGTAAATTATCGTGTATTAAGATTGTTTATATTTATATCATTGATAGGGAAGAAATGGTGATACTTGGTATTGAAAATTAAAGATGCTGCCGTTGATTGTAAGATAAGTAAAAGTTCACCGAGTAGTATGTTGAACTATATTATTTTTCCAATTACGAGTAATTTTAAGAGTTGTATAAAAAAAATATATAATTAAATTATTAAAAAATAAAATATAGCTATAAAGAATTAAAAATCTTATAAGAAATTTTAATTTCGGTTTTCTGAAAATTTTAATTTTTTAATGATTTTTTTCAAAAATACTTTTAAAAAATCTAAAAAAAAACTAAGGGAAATCGTATTATGCAGAAATAAAATAACTGTGTGGTTGAAATAGGATAATTGCCGTACATCTGCTGAGGGTAATCACGTGTTGATGTCCTTTATTTCAACAGTTGGCAGCATTTTTACACATGCCATCAAGCTTGAGACCGACAAACAAAGATATCCAACACCATTTTCTCATTCTTTTTGTTTTTATTTCTTTCCCTTGCCTGCTTTTGTTTTTTTTAATAATCTAAAGCATTATCATCTTCACCAAAACTTTGGGTCAAAATTATTTTTCTCCTTTTAACTTGCTAGTTAGTGTTTAATGTTTCATTTTGAATTGTGATTAAAATAAATTATTTTGTCAAAATTTCAAATCTATATTAAATTATTATGAAACCCAATAAAAACAATATTTTAGTACAATAAATATAATTGCTGGATAAAAACCAAAAGTAAAAAAAAAAGATTACCTTATCAAATCTTCATGAACCAAAAAAAAAAAAATGTCTAAGACACGTATAATTTGTCATTAACATCTAATTTTGATTATATGAGCCATAGAGTAATAATCTGACCCACTAAAAAGATTGCTAGTACAATATATATTTTTCCCTTCTGCTGGGTCCGTTTTAAATGGAAAAAAATCATTTATAAAATGTTTGTGATTTTGGATAAAGTGGATAAAGCTTTGTTTAATAATGTGGCCACAAAGAGAGAGGGATAAAACACAACCAAAAGCTGTGTAATAAATCCATTTATTTTTGGGCGACAACTTATCTTATATGCTATTATACGCTAGAATATACTTTTCAATAACTTTTAGTATTGTTATTATTGCGACAGTATTGGAGCTTATCAATTTTAGAGTTTTGATATATATTAATTTAATCAGGATTATAAATAATTTAAAATATATATATTAAAATTTCACGTGTACGTATCTAAATATATCTAACCAACCATTCTTTTTTTTTTTTTGAAAAAATTATTTTATTTCTAATAACATCTCTCGCCGTACACGTATCCTTGTAAAGTCTTTCATTTAGCTATGATTTCTCTTCCGCATCATCATTAATGAAGTAATATATAATTCTTCAAATTTGCAGAGTACTCATTTTTGTAATTTTTATTATTTTATTAATTAGTTAAATTGTTATTTATAATAACATTTTTCATGCCGGATATAATTAAATAGTTAATTTGATAATAAAATTTATAATTTCAAGTTATAATAATTTACATTTGGGGTTGCTTAATTGGTATTATAGCACCAGTTTGATGGGCGGTACATTTATTTTTGGCAAAGTTAAAAACAGTAAGATTAGTTACTGTAACAATAAAAATTGAATATTGTAGCAGTGAAATTAGAAACAACAATGAGGTGTGTATTTGAATTCAAACACAGTTATAGTGATGAAATGAATAAATAAAAAGACTATGAAGGACATTACATTAACGCTTATAAATTTTTATTTTTTATAAAATTATTAAAAATATTTGAAATTATAATTTTATTTAATAAAATAATTTGTATCACAATATTTTCATAAATATTTTAATTAAATGTTTTATAATCATTTAAAATTATTTCTATAGTTAACAATGCTAAATATTATTTTAGGGAATAAAAAAGCATTATACTTAAATCCATTAAAAAAGTAGACATTAAATAATAATTTAATTATATTTATACTAAAAATAATATTATAGTAATAAAGTTAAAAAGGTGAAAGGGATAAAATAAAAATTTCACTACATTAAACTTAGCAATCCAAAAGAATTGTAGCGGTGCAATTGAGCTAAAAAGTACTCTAAACATAATTCACCGAAAGTAAAAATGCATCTAAATGTAACTTAAAGTCTTTCTTTTTCTTTTTTTTTTTTTTGTTTCTAGTAATGCATTATTAGTGAAAATTTTAGTAAGGTTGAAATGTTGTTTTGCCTTTTAAAGAATATATTTTTTCTATTATGCCCCAAAGGAAAATGTAAGTCTGCTTCATATCATCAAATTAAAAAATAAAAAATAAAAAGACTGGTTAGAGAATATGTTCTTATATATATTTTTTCAGACACCAAAAAATTTAGTGTAAAATACAAAATTACCTAAATAATTACAAAACACTATCATATAGTTTATCAATAATTTTCTCTTTATTTTAACTATAGTATTTAATATATAAATTTATATAACCCTACATTCGGTGTGACAAATTCTAGAAATAAAAAGACAAAACTCATATTGAAGGCAAAGTCCCCACACTAGTGGCATGATTATATCAATCACACCAATTTGACCAAAGGAACGGCTAAAGATCCTTGATATTCCTTACACCCGCGAAACACCGGATCATTTCTTTTTTCCTCTATAATAAAAACATGATAATATCATCGTATGGATATTGTCTGTCTTTCCATTTTTCTCTCCTATAAATAGCACAGCCGCAGTGAGGAACCAAATAACGGGGAAAAAAAACCTGGTCCTTTTTTTTTTTTTTTCAAAAGCGAAGCCCTAACTCGCATGCTGTTCGGATCTTAATCGTCAAAGATCCGATTCATATCTATCTTTGATCTGATCGAAAACGAAACCACCCGGCCTCTGAGAAATGACGCGTCGCTGCTCGCATTGCAGCCACAACGGGCACAACTCCAGAACCTGCCCGAATCGTGGTGTCAAGTTGTTCGGAGTTCGGTTGACTGACGGGTTGGTTCGGAAGAGTGCCAGTATGAGTAACTTATCCCAATTCGCCGGGTCGAATTCTGCCGGGCATAACGGGAATGGGTCGGGTTCGCCCGGTGAAGGTCCGGATCACGCCGATGGTTATGCTTCCGAGGATTTTGTCCCTGGATCGTCTTCGAGTCGTGATAGGAAAAAAGGTTTCATTCTTTCAAGGGTTAATTTGATTCTCTCTTCTTTTTTGCTTATTTTACGTAACTTCATTATTTGTTTTATTGTTGAAGTTTTTATGTGGTGGGTAATTAGATTAAGGATTATGAGTGATGGTATGAGAAAGTGTTCCGACTTCCGAGTCTTTAAGTATTTGCTTTGACTATATATATATTGCTCCGAGTACTGTGATCTTGTGGGATTTTCACATTTTTAGTTTTTACTTTCATGCTTCTAGGATTACATAGTTCAGGGAGTAAAGGTAAAATTGTTTTTTTATGGTGAATTTTTTTTCTTCTTTTGATTGTGGTAAAGTGGGTTGTTGATGAATTAAGAAATGGATCGGATAACTTAAAGCCTGTAATGATGATGTAGAATGTGTAAAGATATTTGAAATGGTGGACAAGGAAAGATTGTAAGCACTGGGATGGGATGCATATAATCTGAAATATTTAATCCAAAAGATTTGTTGGTTATTTATGATATGAAGTTTACGGGGTTGAATGTCCCCCCTTTCCAAAGGAATGATTATCAGGTTTAGTATCACTGAGTTTTGAACTTAATATAATGTTTACACACATACAAACACATATTTGTGCTTGGTGGTTGCTTACATTTTTCTATTTTTGGATGATCCTCTAAAAAAATTGATCATAACCGCAGTTGACATTAGAAGTCTAGAATTTACAAGGTAAAGTGATGGATAGGTGACTGCTTTAAAGTGATAGTATAGCAACCTTGTAGTTTCTGCAGTTATTGAATTGAGTTATAATTTGTTTTGCAGGTGTCCCATGGACTGAAGAGGAGCATCGGATGTTTCTACTTGGACTGCAAAAGCTTGGGAAAGGTGATTGGCGTGGAATCTCTCGCAATTATGTTATATCAAGGACTCCTACTCAAGTGGCTAGCCATGCTCAGAAATATTTCATCAGGCAGTCCAACGTTTCTAGGAGAAAAAGACGTTCCAGCCTTTTTGATATTGTAGCAGATGAAGTTAGTACCCTTCTCTCTATGAATGATACTTCAATTGTCATATATAAACAATAACTTTGACTCCAAAAATTTTTGTTGACCATTTGAATCTCCAGTCACTTTTGATTATTATAAGAAATTAGAGTAGGAATGATTATGAATACGATGAATATATCCTTGAGATTTCAATTTATTGCCTGTGAAGATTTTGTTTCTCTATTGTTGGAATTTATCGTTAGTGCACTTGGTTTGCCTACAAATATTGATTTTGAGAATAAATACTTGAGTATTTTATTTTCCCACACATATCAAATGGGAGGCTGCAGTTGTTCCTGTCTTCTGTGTTGCTCCGACTCTTCATTTTTCTTGAATTCTTGAAGTGTCTATGTGTGATATTTATGTTCCATAGATATTCAGATATCGGATTGGGTTATATGTGACCATCAGAAAACGTGGAAGAGCTTGGAAAAGGTTGGACATATCTGCTTGGGGATTCAGTCTGGGGATGAGGGTGAGGATGGTGAAGGGTCGAGAGTGGGGAGTTGTCCAGGGGCTTGATTTGGTGGTTTTGGGCCGTGCAGAACTTTGGTAAATTTGGTTAAGTGTTAGTTTGGCTGGGGATTAAACAGTGAAGGACATTGGTTGAGATGGAGGGAGATGAAGGTGAGTTAGAGTTGAAGTAGTGGTGAGGCTGATAGTTGGGGTTAGGCAATAAAGGGTTTTGTTTGTGGTAGATGAAGCTGGTGTTGGTCAGGTGTGTTGGCTAGTAGACGATGGTGCAACTGAATGGGGATTTTGGTTCTGACGCTCACACCCAAGTCTAGTGAGCATAGCTTATTTTAATCTAGTTATTTTGGGGTGTGCGGTTATTGTAACTTGATTCTTCTAGAGATAATAGGTTTATACCAATTACTTATTATGTCCATATTAGTATTCTTCAGTGGATTGGTTTCTGGATGCAATTTGTCTAATTGATCATTTTCCTCGTCACTTTCTTGCAGTCGGGTGACACACCAATGGTATCACCGGATTTGTTCACTGCAAACCACCCACTGGATGAAACTCAGAGCACTGACCAGTTGCCTATTCCTCCTCCATTGGATGAAGAAGACGAATCAATGGATTCCAACAACTCAAATGATGGGGAACCAGTTCCTCATCCAACATCGGAGATCTCTGAACCCTGTTACCCAGTAGTATATCCTGCTTACTTCCCACCATTCTATCCATTTTCATTTCCATATTGGATGGGTTACAACACAGAACCAACCAAGACCGACAAGCATGAAGTGGTGAAGCCAACAGCAGTACATTCAAAGAGCCCGATCAACGTGGATGAGCTGGTGGGCATGTCGAAACTGAGCTTGGGAGAATCTATCGGTGATAATGGCCCATCCTCACTTTCATTGAAACTTGATGGTTCATCCAGACAGTCTGCATTCCATGCCAATCCGTCGTCACGTAATTCAAGTGGGAGTCCAATCCATGCAGTTTAGGCGCCCACCTTTATGTTCAACTACTACCTTAGGGTTAGCTCAGCGTCTGTGAGCAGTACAGGTTATTGTTAATAGAAGAATAATCATGTGCAGTATGTTCTCTTTTTTTTTGGTTAGATATACATTTGTAGCATTTTGTCAGAAATTTATTTGAATCTTTTAACTGTTTTCGTACTCCTCTCAGCTGCATTTCGAGAATCACATCCAGAGGCGAACTTAGGAATACGCCAACAGCAATATATAGACCCTCGTTCTTTGTTACCAACGGTTCTTGCGACAGTATTGCAAGTAGCAGCATTCTTAGCGGTAGGATTTTTTTAGCATTATTCTGGACAGCATCTGTTGACATCATTTTTTAAAACTTAAAAATTTGGGCACAGCTTGGGAAAGCTGTGGAACTAATTTTGGGAATATCTTTGTTAAGCCTTGGAAGATTAATATGATTTTTGTGATTCTCTCACTTTTGGAATGCTTTGCGGAGGTTCGTCAGATATGTATACTTCTGCTAAAATCAAATAAACCTACTTCACTTAATCGCTCAACTATCAAAATTAATTCAGTTTAAAATTTTAATTTGATTCAAAAGCAGGTATATATTAATTCTTTTTGCAATGCATGGGTTAATTGTATTTAATATCAAATATATTTTTAATTGATTATCTTAATTTAAAAATAATAATGCATAATACTGATTTCTTGTATAAATATTTGATTTTGCACAGTAATTTTTTTTTTAAATTCGAAACTATTTTTAATTATTTAAAAATATTTAATGTAATTAATTTAAAAACTGTTTTAAAATTATGTTTCTGGAAAAAATTATAAAAAATATTTTTAATATGATTTTGAAAAAAATGTTTATTAAATGTGACGATGTAAAATAAAATATATATTTAAATTAATCTTATTAAAATCCTTGTAGAAAAAATAAAAAAAATATTTATTAACATAATTAAAATTTTAAAAATAAGGAAAACGTTTTTTTTTTTTACTTTGTAAAATATTACCTAATTTTAAATATTAAATTTGATGATGTGACAGGTATTGAAAGTGTGAAAATATTAAAAATTGTGAATAACTTTAATTATAAAAAATATGAAGGATTTAATTATATAATTTAAAAAATTATACATAATTTTAATATGAAAATATTACAAATTTTACTTTAAGCATTGAGAATGAATTTTGAAGGAAAAATGTTATTAAGGGTTAATTGTAAAATTTAATAATTATAAATAACCTAAATATGAAAAAAAAAATCTCATTAGTCTACTTTCTTCGTTTGCTCTAAAAACTTACTATAATATATATATATATATATATATAATATTTTTTTATTTTTTGAATTTATTCAAAACTACTTAATTAGTATATGATTTTTTTTTAATTTAGTCAACACATTAACTTATATTTCGTCACACATATTACTCCAATTTGTGAACGACGTTAATTTTTAAAGATTAACGTATAATTTGATCTATGAACTTGTCTAATATCATTTAATTGGTACTTAAATTTATCCAAAAAAATAACTAATTAATGCATGAATTTATTAAAAATTATATTTTTTAAATTTATGTCCATCCTAAGATTAACCTTCCGTGTTGTTAGTGCAAAAGCCTAGATATCTATAAGCCGAATATATAGAATATATCTATAAGCTCAATATGTATAAACCAAATGGGCTTTCTATCTATTGATATGATAGGTCAAAGAAAAAAAAATATTATGAAAAATAATCTTAATGTAATGTTTTTTTTGTTATTGTCATGAATATTATTTTTAATGTAACTAGCAGGTGTCCCGTGCTTCGCTCTCAATGAAATGATAAAATAAAATATATATAATTATGAAATAATTGTACCAATTGATACTCAATAATCGCTAGGGTATGCCGATTAAGTTTTTATTCAATTGGTTCGAGTATTGTTATTAATGGAAAAAAATAAAGGTGCAAGTGTGTTAAAGGATATTATTTTCTTATTTATAGATTGAGAAGTAATTAAGAATAATTTTAAGCATTGTGTATAAAGTAGCAGATATAATAGTGAGATAGTTAAAAGAAACATAATTAAAAATTCTCGTCATTCCAACTATTTATTGCTTTCACCACTAGGGACGAAGTCAAATTTTTATTTTTAGAGAGAGTTTAATTATAAATTTTTTAAGAGATTAAAATATAATTTTATTATTATATTAACTTACAATTTTTAAATTACTATACACTTTTTCCATGAAATATGCTTTGATTTTATTCTCCACAATCTCTCTATGACACTTTATTTTAAACAAAATAATTCCCTATATTTTAGCCCAATTTGAATCTCTTTTGTATTAAATAATATGATAGTTTTGTTTTTTCCTTATTATGAGCATATAGAATGAAAAAATAGTAATAATATAATTAATTTAATATATATTCTATAGCTAAGTTTTTAATAATAATAATAATAACAAAAAGTAAGATTCAGTTCTAGATCACTTCAAAATATACTGTGTGTGACCAATTAAAAATTTACACGTAAACAGTAATTTTTATTTAAGTAAAAATTTTATAAATATTTAAAAATAAATCAACATGTAATTATAATCATAAAACATAATTGAAAACCTAATTTAATTTATAAACATAAGATACGAAACAACCTATAAGCAGGAGCGAAACTAAAATATCTTTTTAAGAGGGGCCGAAATTAAATTATAATTTTTACGATAGTAAGTAAAATTGTAATTTTACTATTTTAATTGTCTATATCTTTATAATTTTTAAAGGATTAAATCAAAATTTACCATTTTTAGGGGGCAAAGTGTTTTATCTTTACTAATTTAAAATTTTAAAAAATTTAAAGAGTCTAAATGAAAAATTTTCTATTTTAAAGGGGTCGAGACCCCTACCAACTCCTAGTTAGGCCCCTATCTATAAGAAATGACAATCAAAATACATAAAAATGAAAATAAGCTATAAAATTTATTCCTAACGCAAGAATTTATATAAATTATAGTGAAAATCGATTTTAAATAGTATAGTAATTATAGTAAATACCGATTTTAAAACATTATATTAGTCAACATTAAACTCTGGTGTGTGCCTCCTATTTTCAGATAAATTAGAGAAGAAACAGAATCGACGTCATGACGAAGAGGAGCACGACATCGGGACGAGGCGATATGTCATGTCACTATGTGGTGACGTATATTCAACTTAAATCAGGTTTATTCTCTTAGTTAAACTCTGTTATCTTTTCCCAATTAAATTTTGATTAATCTAGAAATATTTTAGTCATATTAACACTTTAATATTACTCTATTTAAATGGTCTTTGGCTAACAGAGTATCCAATTAAATGAGATTTTATAAAGAGTTTTAGTGTGAGTTTTTGAGAGCTTTGTATTCGGATTTTTGGGTTTTTCTCATTTAGGTTATTTTCTTCATATTGTACTATTCATTTATTTTCTTATTAAATGAAGTTTCTTTTACCTGTGGTTTTTATTCTCTTCAAAAGAATTTTTCATGTAAATATTTGTATATTTGATTTTCTCTATTTTACTTGTTCATTGCTTATACGAGTCGATCCTCAACATAAACATTGTATATATATTTGGCTGAGTTAGCCGTAATTTAACCATAAATATAAATTTAATATATATAAATAAAATTTACCTCAACTGTAATTTCAATATATATAAAATGTAATATATTTTTGGATTAGCAACTAATTTTACTGGTAAATTTTAATATATATATATATGAATTTAATATAAATTCAATATATAATTTTACTATAAATAAACTTGGTATATTAAATAAGCTATAACTTATATATATTAAATTTATATTTATAAATAAGCTGTACATGAAATTATAAATTTTATTATCAATTTAACTATTTAATTATATTTAACACTCAAAAAATTTTAAAATATTTTTAAATACAATATAAAAATTAAAATTAAATAAAAAATGTTTGAAATAAAAATTTTGTATACATTTTTAAAACATTTTAAAATTTAAAAAATGATTTTAATTTTTTAAACTTTTTTATATTTAACACTCAAAAATAAAAAAATTAAATACAATATTTATCAAAAGTTTCATGCTTTTAAAAGTTGAATCCCCCTACTTAGCCCATGTTTGTCCTCAAGTATGGTTCCTATCCATTGTGAAAATTAAATCCTGTCATGAAAGAAATACTAGTCCAAAGTTTTATAAAAATTAGTCAAAATGCATATGAAAAATAAAGAGAACCCTTAGCTTGCTTTAAGTAAAATTGAAAAAATGTTCCAATTAACACACACAAAATTAAGATCGACTTGGGTTATTTCATGAAAATTAGGTAATTTACCAAACCTATTAAGACACCTTATTTATTTCTCCCTTTAGTCCCCAAATTTTATTAATGCATCTTTTTTTCTTTATTCTTTTTTTTTAATTTTTTCTTATTATTTATTTATTTATTTATTTTACTTAGGAATATATTGAACCTTTTGATGCGAAGAGAGATGACAGCCAATCACCCTACCCCGGTTACTCAGCCCAACATACTCCTAATTTTTATTTTTCTTAAGAACATATCAAACTTTTTGACGCGAAGTGAGATGACAGTCAAGCACCTCACCCCGGTTACTCAGCCCAACAGATTCTTAAAATTAATTTTGGTTAGCGGAGTTTTACCTAACACCTCACACAACCTTTTGACGCAAAATAGGATGACAACCCAAGCACCTTACCCCGGTTACTCAGCTATTCACGTCTTAAGCTGCACTCATAACCACAGAAACATTATTATTAAACGAAATTTTAATTTTGGAGGACTTAATAGCAACAATCAAGTGTCAAAAATAAGTTTCAGCAACCACCTTAATAGTAATGAACATATTTTGAGCATGCAATTGTATTAAGTGTCCTATTGTAATTAGACTTAATTAAATTTACCAAAATCAAGAGAGGGTTAACTCCATTAATCATAATTATTTAAACTAAAAGAAATAAAACAGTGGAGATGAAATCTATCAAGCAAAATCATATTTAACTTAATAGATAAGAATCATGCATGTGGGTCAAACAGTAGACAAGTCGTGGTCAAATTCTTGGGCATGAAAAGAGGCAAAATATTATTGAAAAAAATTTATATGGGGACCAACGACCAAATCAGTAGCAACAACAAAAATTCAGCATTTAAAACGACAGAAATATTGAGGAATGCCTCCCCCTACTTAAAACACATGGTCCTCAATGTGGAATAAATAAAATAGGAGAAAAAAGTTGGGTTGCCTCCTAATAAGCGCTTGTTTAACGTCGCTAGCTTGACGCCTCAATTAGTATTAGGGTTGTTCTAGCTGAATTCTTTCGCTCGTATGGGCTTGGAAATTCTCATTTTTTATCACGTCCACCATGTTTGGGTTTAATCGCCCTTGCGCCTCTTTCTTTGGTTTCGTATTTTCCTCCAAGAGGTTGATCCCTTTCAAGTCAGCAATGGTCTCATCATTCTCTAAAAATGTGCATTTGAGATACTCGAAAAGTGGTTTTAATTTTGGATTTGGTACCTGCACAATAGAAGGTAGAAGTTTAGTATCCATAGGAGCCAATAATTTATTAACAGATTCAAAATCATCAAACATCATTTTAGATTTATCTCCATAAGATGACTTAAAAGTTTTTTCTACTGATGAGTCAATTATGTCAATACGGTTTACATCCAAGACTTCACTTGGGTGAATAATAGTGCCATAAACGTTAAACTTCATGATCTCTCCGTCAAACTCCATCGTGATGGTTCCGCTTTGTACGTCAATCTTAGTATTCGTAGTACTAAGGAAAGGTCGCCCCAACAAGATATCTGAAGACCCAGGAGCGTTATCCTCCATTTTTATCACATAGAAATCTGCAGAGAAGATAAGCCCATTGACTTTGACTAATACGTCATCGAGGACTCATTCGGGATGCACAATGGACCTGTCTACTAATTGAATGATAACACCTGTTTTTGTTAAAAAACCTGCGTTAAGTGATTCAGAAACAGAAAAAGGCATTACATTTATTGAGACCCCTAAATCATACATAACTTTCTTAATTCCCAAATGACCTATTTTGCATGCTATTGCAAACATACCCCTATTTTTGCATTTTGCTGGCATTTTCCGTTGTAACACTGCTGATACATTCTCACCAACACTTACCTTTTTATTACCTGTTAATTTTCGTTTGTTGGTGCAGAGTTCTTTAAAGAACTTGTCATACCGTGGAATTTTTTTGATGGCATTTAACAGTGGTAAATTGATCTCGACATTCCTGAATGTTTCGAGGATCTTCTTGTCTTCTTTACTTTTTCGACACTGATTTAATCATCCTGGAAATGAAAGTTAAATTTTCGGCAGTAGGGGTTTCACTTGGACCTGTTCGTCTTTTTCGGGATTTTCTTAGGCGATTTCTTGGCCAAGATTCCTATCAGGAATTGGTTCCAGTACCTTTCCACTTCGCAACGTCACTGAATTTACGTGTTGCATTGGATTAGGTTCTGTTTGTGACGGCAGCTTTTCGTTTGAGTTCAATTTCTCAATTGACATGGACAATTCCCTTATGGATGCCTCGGTTTTCTGTTCAAAATCTTTCGTCTCTCTTTGGAAATTAAAAGTTAGCTATTAATTTATTGACCAGGGTTTCTAGAGAATTACCTGAATCTTGTGGCTGTTGTGGAACCCGATTTTGGTATGGCTGGTTATATCGTGGATTGGCCCCATAACTCAAGTTAGGGTGGTCCCCCCATCCTGGGTTGTAGGTATTAGCGTAAGAGTCGTATCGCCTTTGTGGTGGCCTAGGGAAATTTTCCGCAGCATCTAAATGAGCCATAATATCATCATACAAACTAGGATATGCATCAGTTGTATGTTCAGGAGTAGCATATATTCCGCATAATCGGGTTATTTTTACTTTTTCTGCAATAAGAGAATTCATCATATTAGTAAGCCTATCAACTTTATCCTCTAAGATTGAATTACTTAGCTGGTGAACCCTTCTAAGGGGTTCAGGATTGGCTCAAAACTGCTGAGAATTTGCAGCCATCGTGGAGATTATTTTTCTTGCTTGTTATGGAGTCATGTTGACTAACGCTCCTCCACTCGCGACATCTACCATATTCATTTCCATGGGTTTCAGGCCTTCATAAAAGTACTGGAGCAAACACTGTTTCGTTATACCATGTTGTGGGCAACGTGCACACAACTTCTTAAATCGCTACCAATAGTCGTACAGAGAATCTGCGTCTTTTTGCCTTATTCCCACGATTTCTCTTCTTAACTCAGCTGCTCGTGATGCTGAAAAAACCTGTTAAAAAATAAACGAGAAAGATCAGCCCAAGTCGTTACAGATCCAGGAGGAAAATAAATTAACCATTCCCTAACAGAATCTGCTAAGGAAAAAGGGAAAGCACGCAGTTTAATTTGATCCTCAGTTACCCCTTGAGGTTTCATACTAAGGCAAACCATATGGAATTCTTTCAAATGCTTGTGGGAATTTTCATTCTGTAACCCCCGAAAAGTTGGCAGTAGCTGGAACAAGCCTGACTTCAATTCAAAATCAGTATCCATAGTAGGATACGCAATGCATAGTGGCAGTTGTTCTGTCAGCGCTTCGGTCAGTTGCCAAATTGTCTGAGCCATAGGTTAATATGCTAAATTAGGGTTTTCGTCAACCCTAGCGTTAAGCACTTTTTTTAGGGAATCGACTTCTACTTTTTCACCTTCAAAAGTTTGAGTAGGGTTTTCGTTAACCCTAGACTCTGCTTCGTCGTCGATTCTGATTTTTGGCAGTGGATTATTTTCAGTCCCAACCACCGCTAACTGTTTTTTATCTGTTATTTTCCTTAGCTTTGTTTCCTTACGATTAGCTCTTGAAGTATTTTTAATCTCTGAATCAAACGCAAGAGTACTTGGAGCAGATTTGGTCATAAGAAACAAAAAACAAGATTAGTACGTTACTGATCCCCGGCAACTGCGCCAAAATTTGATGTGTTATTGAGAGCACCAAAAATATCCTATTTCCTGTAAAATAGTAAAAATAACAGTAAATGGGAAGTTGAGTCGAATCCTCAGGGACTGAATTGTACGAATGCTCGTTTCTTAAAATCTTGAATAATTTTTTGGCTAAGAAAACCTGCGTTCCTGAAAAATAAAAAATAGAATTAAGAATCTGGAAAAATAAAAACAGAATTTAAAGTGAATTAAAATTGCAAAATTAAATAAATTGTAGAAATTAAAATGAGGAATATAAAAATAGATAGAGTTGGAAAAAGAAAAAGTTTCTTATGTGGCAAGATTCCAGCCTCCGGTTGTCTCGTTCCGCCTTAGGTTCAATCCTTGGCTTTTAAGTAAGACTTCTCGAATAGGATAAGCCAGTTATAGTGGAAGAGGACGTCTACGACCACCAGCTCTAATGATTTGGACTTAAGATTTGGCGGAGCCTGACTCTAACCAATAATCGCTTTTGTGGGACTATCTTCTGCAATATTTAAAGTTGTATCGAGGTAAGTTTACAGTAAATAAATGCAATATTCTTATATTTTACATTATTATTGTTAATTTCCAGGATTTATATACTTATTTTTTTGAGAATATTTAAATTTGAATTAAAGGCGAAGTAGCAAAGAAAAAGCATTAGGAAGCCCCGTTTGAACCTTAGGAATATTAGGATATTGGGGTTGACAGGACAGGATAAAAATGAGCCATGTAAGTCCATATCAGATATATGGCTTTGGAGACAGGAATGAGCCATGTAAGCCCATATTATATATATAAATATGGCATTGGAGATAGGAATAATTCATGTAAGTCCATGTCGAAGACATGGCATTGGCAGGATATTGATAGACAGGAACAAC
Source organism: Gossypium longicalyx (assembly GCA_025698465.1). Classification (NCBI taxonomy): domain Eukaryota; kingdom Viridiplantae; phylum Streptophyta; class Magnoliopsida; order Malvales; family Malvaceae; genus Gossypium; species Gossypium longicalyx. The sequence continues at coordinate 5,111,784 of CM047006.1, read as the reverse complement.
CCTAGTATCCTTAGTATTCCGAGTGGTTCAACGGGTCATTGTATATGTTAAATCATAGTGAATTATCAACAAAAAGGGAAGGTAGATTATATTTATGAATAGTAAAAGGTCAGGTAAGAAATAAGGTAAGTGAGTAAAGAAGAAGGTAGAAAATGAGAAGTAAAGAAAGTTTATGAGGCTAGGTGACTTGATGTATATTTATTCATTATGTTGAATGTTGTAATTTATTTGCTTGTAAGCTTACTAAGCCTGGTGCTTACTCTCTTATTTTCTTTTTCTTATAGTTTTTATCAAGCCACTCGGGAATCGAAGGAAACGTCGGAGACCTGATCACACTATCGAAGAAATTAAATTGGTATAGTTAGACGTTTCGTTTTGTGTATGGCATGTATAGGAACTTGGTTTCTTTTGATATGATATGATCAATGAATGATGTGTAAATATTTGCTAGTGATTAGCTAATAGAATGGCTGATGATATACATGTTTAATAGTATGTATGATTAAATAGTAACTATCACATGAAAATTATGAAAAATGTGAAAGTAACTTAAAAACGGATTCAAGTATAAAAAATAACGTGATTTTGAAAAAAATCACAAAAATTTGTAGATACATGGTTTGATAGTGAATAATATATGAAATTAAAGCTCATTGTGTCTATTTTCATATGGAATAAGCAAAGCAGGTAAAGGTTTTGTATTTTATAAGATATCTGAGTTTTAGTGAAATAGGGCCAGAGTGATTTCTGGATCCCCTGTTTCAACTTTATAAATTCACCATAAATTTTATAAAAATAATTAGGTGGTGTACTTTATATGGTTAGAATCTTTATTGAGTCTAGTTTTAATAGAAACAAACTTCATAGTCATTGAAATTCTGTACAGAGAGATATCTAATTCGTAATACACAGAGGTTAGAACAGTCGAACCCTGAAACAGGGGAGATTTTAACTAATAAACTGTACTAACTGGCCCGGCCAAAAATTCTAGAAAAAAATTAGTAAATAGATATATGAGTCTAGTTTCAGGTAAAATTTACGGAATATGATTTTGAGTTTCGAAACTCAAGATATGAATTTTTAAGCGACTGTGACGCAGATTGCTAGCTAGACTAAAAATTTTAAAATTAAATTGTTTGAGCTGTTTAAGTAACGAATTAAGTCTGTTAACACCTCGTGTTCGACTCCAGCAACGGTCTCGGGTACGGGGCGTTACAGGTTCAATCCTTGGCTTTTAAGTAAGACTTCTCGAGTAGGATAAGCCAGTTATAGTGGAAGAGGACGTCTACGACCACCAGCTCCAATGATTTGGACTTAAGATTTAGCGGAGCCTGACTCTAACCAATAATCGCTTTTGTGGGACTATCTTCTGCTAGATCACCTCTTTCCAACAGCGAATATCACGCTGTTTTTTCTCTTGGATTCGCCAACCTCTGACGCAGAAAGCCAACGAACCAACTGTGCAACCTTCCCAAAACGTATAAAGCGACCGTTCTTTGCACAAGTTGAAAAGATCATCTATTAAGGGACATGGACGGAAGCGTCAATCCCGTAATGCGGAGAAGCGATGAATACCCTGTTGAGAAGGCTAAGTGCGGATTCTAAGCCTCATGAACCTTTTTTTGGGGAATTTTGACAACCTTCGGCTAGATTGGTTTAGTGGCTCATGATTTTTGGGAAAAAATGAATAAAATAGATATGGAATTTTTATTGAAGAAAATATGGAGAGAACAAAAGACAGAGTTTTTAGGAGAGAACAAAAAACAGAGTTTTTAGGAGAGGAAATGTTTACAGAAAAAAGAAATATCAAATATGTGCCACTCCATCCCCTATTTATAGTACTAGAAAACCTAGTATATTCCTAATTAAATTCTAAAAAATAATTACAAATAAATAAAGATAATTAAAATGAAAATAAATCTTAAAATTTAAATCTAAATAATTATCTTTAATAATTATCCTAATATAATTGAAATTAAAATAGAGTCTTATGCTATAAAATCTCTTCTTTTGTATTTTTGTCTTTGGTTCTTCCATGTTTGTATTTTCGGCACCACCTTTTTTCTTCTATCGCATGTTGGCCCAATTCATCTTTAATTTCATGCTTTTCACCCTTAAATTTACTTTTACCTTCAATTTAGTCCCTAAAAGATAAAAGACCATAAAATAACTCAAATTAGTAGGATCATACTCAAAATAAATATGCAATTAACACATAAAATATGTCGTTCTAGAGTACTATCAGTTTCAAAATTTGAGATACTATTTTTTAAAATTTACAAATTTCAAAATATTATTTATAATATTTTCTAATAAGAAATGTTTTAAACAACTAAATAAAAAATGTCTTGTCAAAATCTAAATAAATTTAAAGAATTTTTATAACTGTATCTATTAAAATTTTTTATTTTTATTTAAATAATAACAGTGGATTTATAGGGGAAGAAAACAAGAGAAAAAAAATCAGTATAACTATAAAATAAAGTAAAAAAAAACGAAATAATAATAATAAAATAATTAAAATATGATAATTTTAAAAAATAAAGAGTGCTAGTAACATCGCGATCCTTACAAATACTGATTTCGAATTGAAGATATCTACCAACATTACAGGAAGTTGTTGAACCAAAGCCAGTATGTTATTATTTATTATTGGAAAATTGTCAACGTTTAAAAGGCTGATGCCCGTACATTAAGTTGGACCGGTTGATTGGTACCATATGTTTCCTCTCCTACCACAATTGACAGCTTTCTGATTTTTGTATTCGTGATTGAAAAGAAAATTGAATCGAGGAAATTATTTTTTATTTTATAATATTATTAAGTTAATATTATAAATTATTTATTATAGAATTTTAAATAATAGAAAAATATTTTATTTTTATGTTATAATTATAAATTTTAAATAGATAAAGTCATAGTAATTTTGAATTAGATTTGTATTCATAACAAATCATAATTGTATTACAATTATATATTAATTAAATTAAGATTATTTACTAGCATTGCCTGCACATTTTCTTTCAACATCCAAAGAAAATCCAATATTATTTATAATGTATTATACGCAACTTATTAATTACTAACAAAATAAGAAAATTAAAATTAAATAGCAAAAAGTTATGGCTAATATATTAAAATGCCCTTAAACATTATTTAAATAAGTCTTTATGCTATTTTTTTAGTTAAATAAACCATTAACCTATAATTTTTACTCATGAAAGTTCTTGATTTTAATATTAAACTAAAAATATTTTAAAATTTTAAACTAATTTGTATTTTATGTTGATGTGAATTTGATGAAAATAAAATAAATTTTTAAAATTTCTTGAGAGTGTTTATATACATAACACAATAACTCTTTTGAAAATTTTGATTACTTATTTAAATTTTATGTTGATATTAAAAGTATATAGAATTTATATTGCATCGATTAGAAATTAAGAGTTTGAAGTTAACAAAATTATTTTAATATTAAAATTAAAGACTTTTATGGGTAAAAATATAAAATAAAGTTTATTTAACTACAAAAAATAATAGAAGGGTTTGTTTAAATAAAATGTAACAGTTTAAAAGTTTTTTAATATATTAACCAAAATATTGATCTAAAATGATTCAGTTTTTTAACCTTGTAGGATTACTTTGATTATGATCAAATTTTATTATTTATTAAATATTCAATATATTTTCATTTTCTTCAAATAATGATTAACTATTGAATGAAAATAAAAATATAACGAGGTAAATTTACATATAACTACGTGATTTATCATAAAAAATTATTTAGTAACGATTTTATTTTTTAAAAAATTCTTAAGGAAGTAGTAATTTAAAATATTTAGTTTTTATATAAAAACATAATCATTTTACTATTATATATAATATTTTTTACTGAATTACCTTATTCATAATCAAGTTTTAATTCAAAATTTAAATTATTAAAATATTTTTATTTTAACAAGATAATAAATATTAATTTAAAAATATTTTTTATCATATATGTTCTCAGATTCATCCTTTGACTAAAGCTCTACCGAGTGTGTCACAGCAAGAAAATTCGTGATTTTATGCTGAAATCGATAAGCTATTTTTCTGATTGGCCAAGACATCGGTGGACAATAAGCCAGCTAAGCAAGTCTGCACATACGAGCTAAAGAGATAATTGCTAAAATTTAAAATTGTAATTTATTTATTTATTTTCGTTGATACTTGTGCCATATTATTTTTGAGATTAAATAAAAAATTAATGCTATTTATATTTGAAATGTTACGTTTTAGTTATTTATGTTATTATTTTGTTACGAAATAATCATTCTGGCGTTAAGATTTGTTACCTCCCAAACTAGTTAAAATTAATTTTAAATGTCAATATAGATGTCCAGCTAGAAATGTGCATGGGTCGGGTCGGGCCGGGCTCAACTAAAAAATTAGGCCAGTTTGTTAGGCCCGGGCTTAGTCTGGCCCAAAAATGGGCCTAAAATTTTGCCCAAGCTCAATGCGGATAAAAATGTTAAAACCCGGGCTTGACCCAGCCCACCCATATTAATTTTTATATTATTTTTATATAATTTTAAAATATATATAATACATAAAAATACTAAAAATATCAAAATAAATATTTTCCAACAAAATTAAAAATAAATTTTAAAAAACATGTATACTTAAATAACACTACGATAGATGCAATTTAACAAACAAATTTCTCTAAAATAATAAAAAAATTAACAATAAAATAAGTTTTATACAATATTCAAATAATAACAACAAAATAGTAGTAACATAATAGTAAAATGGTAACAAAATAGGGAGAAAACAATAAGAAAATAATATTAAAAAACAAACAAAAAAATTGTCCTTTAGTGAACTCGGGCCGGGTTGGGCTCGGACAAAAAATGCCTTACCCAAGACTCGACCCGTTTTCTAAACGAACCTTATTTTTTTGTCCAAGCCCATTTTTCGAGCCTATACCCATGAACAAGTCTATGTCCAGCCAAGTAAAATAATTTATTTTTTAATTAAATAAATTGAATTAATTGAATTTTCTAAATTAATTAAAGGAAAATATTAATTTAGTTTCTCCAAATAATCCAGACCAATGCATCAAATTAATCCTTGAACCGAAAAAAATAACCATTAAGCTTTAGTCTTCTTTTTCTTTTGGTTTTTGTTTCCATTTTGACTGAAAAAACCATCTATTTTCATAATCATCTTTGTTGAATCAAAACAGTATAAATCAATTTGAGTGCTCCATCAATCGATTGAATTTTTTTTATTCAAAATGGAAGAATAAAAGATCAATTCAATAGAGGGTCTAGGCATAGATTAAACTAAGTAATGAGTTTTTTTGTTTTTTACCTGATTTTGGGTTTAGATATTATGCTTTTCTTTTTTTTTTTTTACAAAAAGGTGGTCCATCTTTTCATGTTTTTCCGTATACGTGATAGACAAAAAAGATGTTTCATATTTATTTATTTGTGTATTGTGGGCAACCACAATAGCAAGCAGGTATAGAGGTTGACGCGTCAATTTCTTTTTCTTCTTTGTTGTTCTGCTCTTCTCTTCTCTAATAGTAACAAAAAAAAAAAACACCTAATTGTTGCTTCTTTTCAATCCGGAGAAAATTGAGTTTTAAGGCAAATTTTTGTATTTTATTTTCATAAAAAATTTAACTTTTTTCTTTCCAATTGGACATTCACGTTGGCATTTAAAATCATTTTAACTGTCACGTCGGGTTGCTGTTTAAGAGGTAACAAATTTTAACAGTAGAGTGACCATTTCGTAACAAAACAATAATGTAAGTGCCTAAAACGTAACATTTCAAACACAAGTGACTAAAATATAACACGAGACAAACAAAAGTAACTATTTTGATAATTTACCTATTTTGTCTATTTAATTTGTCCCATTAAATTTTGTCTCTAAATGACTATTTTTACATGAATTTTCACTAAACTTCAATTTTGAATATTTTGAAACAGAATTTAATATTTTTCATATTCTTAATCCAATTATTGAAAATATACATTGACAACAAAATTAAAATTTATTTAAAAAAAACAATTTACAAATAAAGAGGACAATTTAATTTTGAATTTTCAGTATTTCAGGCTTTTCTTTCCTAAAATTTCATTTCTATATTAATTCCTCAAGTTTAAGATTTTATGAATTAAAAAATTTTAATTATTAAAAAAATAACCACTATCATAAGGGGGAAATCAAAATTTTTTTTAAGGGTCGAAATTAAATTATAATTTTTATGATAAAAAACATGTAATTCTACTATTTTAATAGACTATATCTAGATGTGTGCATGGGCTAGGCCGAGTTCAACTAAAAATTTATGCCTGTTTGATAGGCCCGGGTCTGGCCCGAAAAATAGGCCTAAAATTTTGTCCAAGCCCAACTCGGATAAAAATGTTAAAACTCAAACCCGACCCGACCCACCCATAGTAATTTTTATATTATTTTTTATATAATTTTAAAATATATATAATACATAAAAAATACTAAAAATATCAAAATAAATATTTCTCAACAAATTAAAAATAAATTTTTAAAAAATATATATACTTAACTAAGGGCTAATTTGGTAATACTTTTGAAAAGTGCTGTGGAAAAGTGCTTTTGAGAAGTGCTGTGAAAAAGTTTGATTTAAAATTTGAATGTTTAGCATTGTTGTCAAAAAGTGCTTTTGAGAAATAAAATGTTCATTTTAAACATGTTATTATTAAGTAACAAATATGCATTTAAATAAAATTTAAATTAGTTAATATTATCATATTTTAGTAAGAATATAAAAAAATTTTATAACTTGTTGTTAATATTTTAATATATGAAAGATAAATTTTAAATATTTTTAAGTAATAAATATTAATTATTTATAAAATTTAATTAGAATATATAAACTACATTTTAAATATTTAAATTTTTAAAAAATATTTTTTTATTTTTAATTAATGATTTTAAGACATTTATGATTAAGTACCAGGAAAAAAAGAGAGAGTGTGAAAAAGTAATTAAGCACTAAAAGTGCTTTTGAGAGAGGAAAAGCCAAAAATTTTAGTTTCTCCTTTTCAGAAGTGCTTTTTAAAAGTGTTTTTGAAAAACACTTCTGAAAAGTCAAAATTTTCAATCAAAAGCAGTTTGTTCTGCACAGCTTTTCTTCTAAAAATGTTTTTAGATCCAAAAGTGTTTTTTTTAAGCACAGAAGAACAGATCCTAAGATAGATGCAACTTAACAAGTAAATGCTTTTAAAATAATAATTATAGTAATAACATAAGTTTTAAATAATATCCAAACAATAACAACAAAATAGTAACAATATAATAGTAAAATAGTAGCAAAATAGGAATAAAACAATAAGAAAATAATATTAAAAAATAAAAAAAACAATTTTTTGTGTTTTAGTGAATTTGGGATGAGCCCAAGCTAAAAATGCCTTACTCGAGGCTCGATTCATTTTTTAAACTGATATTATTTTTTTTAAGCCCATTTTTCGGGATTATATTTTTGTCCAAATCATTTCATATTTCGGGCAAGTATTTAGATCGGGCCATATTTTTATAATTTTTAAAAGATTAAATTAAAATTTTATATTTTTAAGAGAGTTAAAATGTAATTTTATTTTTATTAATTTAAAATTTTAATGAAATTTTTTTACTCATGGTAACCCCTTAATTTCGCGACTTACTATCATAACATAAAAAGTTCTAAAATTGTTAATAACACTGATAGGATAACAATGGCAAAATACAAAAAATTATTGCACGATTAAATCTTTAAATCTGAGAGCTTATGTTTGAAAGGGTTCGAGAACGAAGATCTCAAAATACTCTTAAAAAAAGCACAAATAAAATAAATAACAAGAAAAATATCGTAGGAGAAATAAAAAAGAAAGTATATTCCAGTCAATTTCTCTATTTTAGATATTATCAAGTGGTAAAAGAATCTACACTTTCCTTTTTCCGTTGACATAAATCCAATTTCCAGTTTTCACGTGTCTTTTCTTTTTAATTTCTTAATATTTCATTAAAATAAAATAAAAACAAAAACAAAGTAATATTTGAGAAGGAAAAGAATGCAACGTCAATATTAACTAAATTTAACTAAAATAAAACCCGCCGCTCTTTGTCTTTGTATATTATAGTGAAGCGCCCAACCGATCTCAGAGGCGTATCTATAAGGTCATTCCTATCTAGTTTCGTTGTTCCTTTTTTGATTTCTTTTTTTCTTTTCGCATTGTGTATTTTTTCTCATTATTTATAACCAAATCTGAAATTACAGAATACGAATTCTCTTTCTTTTTTTCTTTTTTTTTGAATTTTCAATTTGGATCGAGAAAAAATGGAGGCATTGGATTACCACGCGGAAGAAAGGCGCAAGGCAGAGTTCGATTTGGAAGAGATGAAGATCGTTTGGGCTGGTTCTCGTCAAAACTATGAAATCTCCGATCGAATGGCTCGTCTCGTCGCTAGCGATCCGGTGATTTATTTTTTTTTACTCGCCTCCTTTTTTTTTTTTTTGGCTTTATATGATGAATGCAACGTTTATGTTTTAAGAAATTTGTTTTTTTTTTCTATAACTTGAAACCATGTGAAATTTAAAATTTTTTAGTTTCTATATTTTAATGATTTTTTCTTCTCTTTTATTGCTAAATTGTTGTTGCTTTTTTCCTCTTTTGATTCATTTGTCAGTTTCCTCTGTGTTCGGTTTCGAGGATGGAACTGAAATGCTTATTAAATTTTAACGGAATTTCTAATATCAGAAACATATTATCGTTTTGCCGTTTGTTAATTCGTTTCTGAGCTATTTTTCTTTCTGTTTGATTCCCGAGAATATGTAGGAAAACAATGGAGCTAAAGTTTGGCTTCTTGTTGTCAATTGGATTAAAAAGATACTGTTTACAATAATCTTTTATAGTTACACTCATACGGCGCGTTTTTTAGTCTTTCTTTGAAGTAATGCGTTTACTGTTTGTTTCTCACGAAGCTGTTAGAGCGAAATTCTAGATTTCTAAATTTTTCCTTCTTCAGTGACCTAAACTAAAGGATTAGATTCGGTTTTCTTTTCTGGAATTTTAATGATATTCTTTAATAATTTAAGTAATCATGTTGCTATCTTCTTAAGGTCTTTCGAAAGGATAACAGAACTATGCTAAGCAGGAAGGACTTGTTTAAAGATACTTTGAGAAAAGCTGCTCATGCATGGAAGCGGATAATTGAGCTTCGTCTCTCTGGTCTGTTTTCAGCTGGTTTTCTCTTCCTCTAAATTGATTTTCCCCTCAGTTATCTGATTTATATTAAAATCTTCTTGTAACAGAAGAAGAGGCCCATATGCTAAGGTCTTATGTGGATCAGCCTGCTTTCACAGATCTTCACTGGGTAGTTCTGTTTTTCTTTTCCTGTTTCTGTGCGTCACAGCTACTGTATATGCCATTTAAATGCTAAGCGCCTTATAAATGTTTGAAAATCACCGAATATGTTGATTAACTACTTAGTTTGCCGAATCTAATATAAAATTATGGTCTCTATTATGCTCATATCTGTATTTGAAACACTTGGGAAACGGACTTGGAAGTTTTTTTTTTTAAACCTGCTAATGTGTATTCCCTTTATAGGGAATGTTTATACCTGCAATTAAAGGACAAGGAACTGAGGAACAGCATGAGAAGTGGTTGCCAATGGCATATAAGATGCAAATAATTGGATGCTATGCACAAACTGAACTTGGTCATGGCTCCAATGTCCAAGGGCTTGAGACCACTGCAACATTTGATCCTCAAACTGATGAATTTGTCATTCATAGTCCAACACTGACTTCAAGCAAAGTGAGTAATATGTTTAACAACCCTTTAACCAATTCTTTCTTTCACATTGATTAGTTACATCACTCTAGCAATATATCAGGAAAGGTTCTCCAATTGTTTTCTCAATGCTTTTTGGCTAAGACTCTCTTTACTCCTCTCTCTTCCTCTTCTTGTGTGCAATGCGTTTTCTTATTGGAACCCTATATTATTTGTAAAAGGTTTTAATCTTATATTGATCTTCCTGTATTTTCTTGACTTAAATGCTCTCTAATCAGCTTTTTGTCATTACTAGTGGTGGCCTGGTGGATTGGGTAAAGTATCCACACATGCTGTGGTCTATGCACGTCTTATAACAGGTGCTCAAGACCATGGAGTGCACGGTAAGTTCTAAACTTATTATGTTATTTAGCTGGTATTCCAGATATTAATTCAGGAATTCATGTTTTCAGGTTTTATTGTCCAGCTGCGTAGTTTGGATGATCACTCACCTCTTCCAGGCATAACAGTAGGTGATATTGGAATGAAATTTGGAAGTGGGGCATATAACAGCATGGATAATGGTCTTCTGAGATTTGATCATGTGCGCATTCCAAGGAACCAAATGCTAATGCGGTTTGTTCTCTAACCATGCCTCTATATGTCTTTGTCTCTTTTGACTTCTACTATTTTTCTGAAGGCTAATATATCATTTGTCATTTGATGTTTCTCTGGTTGCCCATTCTCTGAGAGAATTTGAGGAAACCTATAATTTTAGAATTGCATAGTGGGAAGCATCTTCTCAAGAAGTTTTTCTTGGATAATTCCTGCAATGAGCAGTTAACTTATAATTTTAGAATTGCATAGTGGGAAGCATCTTCTCAAGAAGTTTTTCTTGGATAATTCCTGCAATGAGCAGTTGTCTCAGTGAAGTTAGAAAGATGTGAAATTTTCTGCTACTTCTCTTGACCCTATAGAAGTTTTAGACTGCTCAGAAAAATTCTTTCCTCAATAAAAGAAGACCACCCAAAAGAAGCCAATTATAACTGAGTTGAAGTGCCACTCTTATAGTGTAATTTTCATGGACAAACAAGTTGACAGTTCTGAAGTTTGCTTTTCCTTTTTCTCTCCAAATGTCTCAGTGTTTCACAGGTTACAAGAGAAGGGAAATTTGTGCAATCTGATGTGCCTCGCCAGCTGGTTTATGGCACTATGGTCTATGTCCGACAAACAATTGTTTCTGATGCTTCTTGTGCTTTAGCTAGGGCAGTTTGTATTGCAACAAGGTACAGTGCTGTTCGTAGACAATTTGGTTCCCAGAATGGCGGTCCAGAGACCCAGGTACCATATATTGGATCTTATACACATATGCATGTTGTTTCAAGTATGGGTTGCTGTTATACACGGCTACCTTCTATGATCACTTGTAATGGATTGTTCTTTCCTGTAGAAACTTCCAAATAAATGTGATGAAGAATCTCTGATTTGCTGCTGCTGTATTTTTAGAATTAATTTTTCATACGCTGAAATTGATGCATCTTTTCTTTTTTTCTTTTTTCATTTATTTTGTTTCAGGTGATTGACTATAAAACTCAGCAAAGCAGACTCTTTCCTTTGCTTGCTTCTGCCTATGCTTTCAGATTTGTTGGGGAGTGGCTGAAATGGCTATACGCTGATGTGACACAACGATTGCAAGCCAATGATTTCTCCACATTACCCGAGGCTCATGCATGTACTGCAGGGTTAAAATCTATGACTACTTCTGTAACTGCAGTATGTTACTTTTACAACCCTCACCACTCTTGTAATTTATTGATTATTTTTCTGTAGCTTTAATAACTTTTATTGTTGGCTAGTTAACATTGCTTGTATCACCATTTTGATGGCATAAACAGTCTGTCTATATGTTCAAAAATTTGTGCATTCATTACAGAATAACAGTCAATGACTCAATTATACCTAAGGGTTTTTTTTTTTTTTTTTTTGGGGCGAATGCTTTTAGCTTGAACAAAATAAATATGGTTGCAGGATGCTATTGAAGAATGCCGGAAATTATGTGGTGGTCATGGTTATCTCTCTAACAGTGGGCTCCCTGAGTTATTTGCAGTTTATATACCTACCTGTACCTATGAAGGAGACAATGTTGTGCTGCTCTTACAGGTATGTGAAATGTGAAATAGAATCAATCTTTATTTTGACACCTTTCATCATCTTCATTTTTTATGGTAGGGGATGAATTCCAACATTATAACAGAGACTTAATCTGAGTATTGAATAGTATATCTTGCAGTCTGTTTTTAGAATCTTTGACTTCAGTTTCATGTTAGCTAGTACTTCTTGTGTTTCATGGTATTTTATAAAGATTTGGATGAATCTATAGTAAAGAACACGAAAGGGACATCACAACTGAAAATAGGGAATGAATTCTAAAATTCTTTGATTTTGTGTCGATAATGATTCTGGATGCCATTTAATGAAAATGTAACTGGAATGTTTCTGTAGGTTGCAAGATTTCTAATGAAAACCGTTTCCCAGCTGGGGTCAGGGAAGAAGCCTGTTGGAACAACAGCTTACATGGGACGAGCAGAACACCTCATGCAGTGCCGCTGTGAAGTTGAAAGGGGTATCTTTTATATGTTTTTGTTCTCTTGAACTTGTCTGCAACTTTTAATTTCATGTCTCAGAAGATTGAAAACATTTGTTTTTACAAACATTAATTAGGATTCGTCTTATCTCTATCAATAAATTGGCCACTCATTGTTGCTTTCTTAACAGTTTTGAGCCTTTTTTTTCCATTCTATTTACAAACTATTGCCAAGTACTGGGTATACATAGTGCCAGTCTTATATTAGTTTGTACTTACTGACAATTACTATCTGTTTAGGTAAATAAAAATACTTCATTCCTTGTATTGACTCACAGCTGAAGATTGGCTAAAGCCAAGTGTAATATTGGAGGCATTTGAAGCGAGGGCTTTTAGGATGTCTATTGCCTGCGCAAAAAACCTTAGCAAATTTCCAAACCCCGAAGACGGTATGTCCTTTGTACCTTGATTAAAGAAAAAGCATTCTCTTTTATCAATATCTTTCATTGACATGTTACTCAACCAAGTTCTGTCTTGCATGGTTCACTATTGTATGGTTACACTTTCAATTCTTATCAGAAAATTGTGGCATACTGTGAGTCATATAATTTAAAACTTTGGATGAATTTTTCAATGAACATCATCTTGTTATGATTGTAAACAAATAGTTAAATGCTGTCAGTCTAAGGCTGTGCAGTAGCCTCTCCTTTGAAATCTATGATGTCCATATGTTTGACGTGCTTTCACTTTTTCTTTGTTTGTCTTCAGGTTTTTCTGAACTTTCGCCTGATTTGCTTGAGGCTGCAATTGCTCATTGTCAATTAATTGTTGTTTCCAAGTAAGCCTCTCCAGTCTTTTCCTCTCTTTTTTCCCTTTCAGAATTTGGGGGGCCGAAAATTAATACCAAGGCACAATTTTAATTTTCTATGTTTTAAAAATTGAAAAACACCTTTGGTAAATAGAAATAAAAAATTGTACCAGAGCCAAATCATCTAAAATTAAAAACCCTTGTTTTCATTATTTTCACTTTTATAAAGCATCATTTTTTAAAGATTTCAACCAAACATGTTTTCTTCGATGCTTTTCATTTTCTAAGAAAAGGAAAACAAAAATGGCCCTTGTTTCTTGAAATCAAAGGGAGCCTAAATTTCTCACTGTTGATTGGTTTTTTTGGATGGAAGGAGCTGAAATATACGCGCTCGTCAAAATTTAAATTTCATGGCATTTTTAAAGGAATTACTGACCAAAGTTGAAGGAGATCCCACTTATTGTTGGCTGCTACTTTTTGTTTTCTGAAAATGTTCTCTAAGATAGTTCCTTGTGTTTTTTCAGGTACGTTGAGAAACTGCAACAAGACATACCAGGGAAAGGAGTGAAAAGACAGTTGGAGATTCTCTGTAATGTATATGCTTTGCATCTTTTACACAAACATCTTGGTGATTTCGTCACAACCAGCTGCATTACCCCGAAGCAAGGTGCACTAGCAAATGAACAGCTGAGATTGTTGTACTCCCAGGTTTGTTTCAATAATGCAATTTAGTTAATAGGGTACTCAGCATGAAAAGCCTGCTGCAAATTCGCCAGTTCTCATCTCATTTTCTTCTCAGGTCCGTCCAAATGCCATTACCCTTGTAGATGCATTCAATTACACCGACCACTACCTTGGCTCGGTCCTCGGTTGCTATAATGGAAACGTCTATCAAAGGCTCTATGAGGAAGCATGGAAGGATCCTTTGAACGATACAGTCGTGCCAGATGGTTACCTTGAATATGTTCGGCCAATATTGAAGCAACATATTCGCACTGCAAGACTCTAACAAATAACCAAAGCACCGTGCCATTTTGAACCGTATATTAAGGTCATTAACGAATAAGTGATGAGATATCTACCACCTCAAAGATCAGGTATCGCTGCTCTAGACTTCTAGTATCTCCAATCTCTTGGATTATGGCATTAGTTATTTACTTAAAAATCGTGGTGTGATAAATTTAAGGATATACTTTTAGTAAGCTCATTTATTTATTTTGTGTTCTTGGGATTTAAAAGCAAACTTCAATTTAATTTATAAACATTTTTTTGAAGTGCGATCATCTAGTTATTATATATAATTCAAGAAACCTGTAAGACTTTTCAAAGTACTCCTATTAATATCGTATCATGTGGTATATAATACGTATATGCACAAAAGTCATATCCATTTATACTTTTATGCTAATATAAAATTTGAATATCATATCAAATGTATAAATTGAAGTATAAATTAAAGGAGTTTATATCAATAGGGTTTGAATTTTGGTAATTGGGTGCCAAACAATGTGTTCAACCACTATTTTCTTATGTTGTTGCCAAACTTTATGTGTTGCAAGTTACTTTTCAATTGCCCAATATATCATTTATGGATAAATATTATGAAAACAATTTGATTAAAGGAAAAATAAACAAAAAAGTTGAAAGAGTGAAAAGAAACTGCCAACCGGAAGATAGGTTGGTACTCAAATAATTGAAACTATTTTGAGGGGTTTTTTTATTATTATTATTATTGGATAACAGGTACAAAGGAAGAAAAAACTAGATAGATAAATAGAAAACTAGAGTTAGGGTCATGGTTAATTCTGGCCAGAAACTTTGATGCTTCCCTTTTCGTCCACTTTTTATTATAAAAGTAATGACGTCAAATACATTTAATCTCTCAGTGCAATTGAGTTTGCTTCCCTCAAGAATTCTTCCGATGAATTTGTCTTTGGTCTGAAAGATGAAATACGAGACTTTTAGTTCCAATAAATTTGTGAGGACGAAGCAGACGTTCCTAGTGATACCATTATTCCGGTGAAAACCTCATCTATGCATACAAATTGCCTTCTTAGTGCGGATAATATGAGTCTCAAGACTCAATTTTAGGTCAATAGATGTAATGAGCGTATACTATCTCAAGACCCGACAATAAGATTAAAGCTCAAGCAAATCAAACCAATATTCAATTAAAATCAATATGCGAGGATGAATCTTTTCGAGAAAATGAGGAATGATACATGCATGGAATAGATGAAATGTATTAAAGTCAATTCTGTAAATTTTCAAGCTGAAAAGATTAGTCAACTTGCGACAAATTTTTGGATGAGATTTGACATATTGGATTAAGATGTCTTCATAATGTTCAAAGATCTATCTTAGTTTCGAAACACACTTCAAATCACTCGATTTCGAGTTCGGTAACTTAAGTTATGACCGTTTTAGTAAAAATTGCGCAAGCAGAATTTTTGGATGAGATTATTATTAAAATTACAAGTTTTGAGCTTTTAGTTCGAGTTTAAATCATATATGAACTCAATAAAATTCTCTTTGAGTTTTCTATTCAATAAATTTTCTTAAGTTCTTAAACTTTTTCTTGCCAAGTTTTTTTTATTGGAGAGAAAATTAGAGCCGTTTGAAGGGGTTGTGGATTCTTCCAAATTTCTTTTTAAATATTTAGAGCATTAAATTAAATCTGCGACTTATACAAATTTTACGATCCTATTCTGCATTCATTTGTATTAATTGAGTGTTTGATTCTTAGTTGAAATGGTTTGTTTAGAAAGTGCACAACTTCCATTGTTACAATCAAACACATTCGTAAAATGACAATTTGATATCGTGGCTAATACCTTCATGTTATGGCTTGATTCTTTAGTTGGTAATGGTGCTCTTGGTTAACTTCAACAGTCGCTATAATAATTAAATTCGAAAATCAAATCTTTTTTTAAAAGAGTCAAAATTTAATTATAAATTTTGAAGTGAGCTAAAAATATAATTGCAACATTATATTAATGTAAAATTTTATATTTTTTAAAGGATTAAATTTTTTTTTTAATTTTTGGAGAGGGTATAATTTAATTTTTAATTTTGAAATGAGTTGAAATATAATTTTACCATTAAATTAACTTAAAACTTTGCAATACTTATATAATTAAAAGACAAATTTTTTATCTTTTTTTTGGAGATACGACCTTTGCATATCTCATCTAATTTTGTTCATGATCATAAATTTAAAATGGATATTATTTCATCTATAGAAACGGATTATAATTTTTTTCTAAGAATCATATTGTAGGTGCGAGATGATTTCATATTCTTATTTAATAATTATAAAAATAAAATTTAAATTATTCTTAAAATAATACAATTTCAAAAGAAACAACATAAATTTCAAACTGAGGTATCAGTCAGCTTTTAACTTTTATTAGAGCTAAGAAATCTTACCTACAATTATTTCTTTTCTTTGATTGGCAGAGATTAAAAAAAAAAAAAAAGAAAGAAAAACCCAACAAATAGCCGTATTAATTCAAATCGGCAACGCAATAGCTCTACGGTACCACCGAAGAAAGTTCTGCCGAAATTCGGCCTTATCCATCATTTCTCCATAAAAAATCCTCTCCCCCTTAAAAACGCGCCACACTTGCTTCTCCTTTTTATTTAAATTAGAAAAGTTAAAAACATCCCTCTCTCTCTCTCTCTCTCTCTCTCTCTCTCATAAAGCTTAAGGCCAAAACCCTTCCTCTCTCTTTTTCTTTCCCCCTGCGTCTCTCTTTTCCGAGCAAAGCAAAAACCCTAATCTCTTTTTCTTTTTTAATTTTGCCGTAAAATTTAATAATGCTCCCTCATTCGTACGCCGTCGATTCCCTTTCACGATCCCAAGACCTGGCCTCTGCAATCCTCGCCTCCACCACTTCCTCCCAAATCTCCGCCACCTGCGCCTCCATCGATTTCTTCCTACAATCGCATTCACCTGACCAATCCCGCCATTTCTTCTCCATCACCTTCCCTGTCCTAATCTGCAAACTCTTCGGCTTCGATGACGCCTCGTCACTGCCTCCTCCGCCACCGTCTCAGAAGCCCCCGTCCAATGGCTGGGTCGAACTTGCCTCTCAATCTAGCCTCCCAGATTTATCCTCCAAAATCTTCTCCCTCCTTTCCCCAAACGGAACCTTGATGAACTTAATTTCAGCTGTTGATCGACATTCTCTTGTCAAATACGTTTTCCCTGTTGAACGCCTCCCCGAGTGGGTCCGCTTCATGTTGTCTAACGAAAAATATTTCCGGGTTATATCCGATTTGTGCCCTTTCTTTAAAGGTAAAGTCAAGGAAGATGCTGTTCAGGGCTCCTTATGTCAAATTCAATTGAATGTTTTCGAATACTACCTGTTTTGGTTCGCTTATTACCCCGTTTGTAAAGGGAACAGCGAAAACTTGGACTCGAATTCTGTAAAAAGAAGCAGTAAGTTTAGGTTAGAGAATTGGACACGCTCAATTCGGGGGTTTTCAGGGTCAAGTAAGCGTGAAATGGAGCAAAAATTTGAGGGTAATCTTTATATACAGCTTTTATATGCTTATCTTCGTGCATTTGTGCCTATATTTGATTTGGGTGCTCACCAACCCTATCGTAGTTCAATTTTGAATTACTCTTTGAAGTGTGATGGTTCTGTTATAGTTCGTGCTGAGTTTTTGGTAAACGTTTTTGTGCATTATTGGTTGGTTGATAATGATTTTTCGCCACTACCTGTTAATGTATGCAAATCCTTTGGTGTGTCGTTTCCGTTTAGGTCAATGTTGGGGGAGATCCCACCAACAAGCGGGCTGGGTGAGGTGGTGAAGTTGTTTGTGAAGTACTTGAATTTAAGCTCAGTGATGAGTACAGATGGGTTTGACAATATTGAGTGTAATGAAAGTCCAAGGTGGAGAGTTTCTGGTGGTTTTGACAGTGGGGACTTGGTTTCCTTGTCGCCTAGTGTGTGTTCGGTTGGTTCTTGGAACTCTTGGATACAAAGGCCATTGTATAGGTTTATACTGAGAACATTCCTGTTTTCTCCTGTGGGAACTTCAATGAAGAATACATCTCAGGTGTTCTCTGTATGGGTTAGTTATATGGAGCCTTGGACAATCAGCTTGGATGATTTTGCAGAGCTTGATGTGGTTATCAATGGATCAAGTAAAGATGTGAGGAATCAAGAAACAGAGTCTCAAAATTCTGGATATTCGCCTGTATGGCAAGCCTTTGTGCTGTCTAATTTTCTATACTACAGTTCACTGGTTATGCATTTTATTGGGTTTGCACACAAGTTCCTTCATACAGATCCAGAAGTAATTGCCCAGATGGTATTGAAGGTTTGCTTCTTAACTGTAGCTATTCTGGCATTGTTTAAGTAAATGTTGTGTATGTTACTTCTGATTTAAATATGATGGTCTAGCCATATATTTATAAGGTTGGTTGAAGCCAAAAATTCTGGTTGCAGTCTGATAATCCTAACTAGTCTGCCCTATGGTTATGAGGTTATTTAAAGGTCTGAGTTTCTGAAAGGACATCTTTTTTTCCTTCCTTCACATTGTGAAATGCTGGTGTATGGAGCTCTCTAGTAGGCAACTCAATTTGGGTTGCTGTGGTGGGGTGCTTCGGTTGTTCTGACCTAGGAGATTAAGTCTAGATTTTGAATTGTTCTATAAGCTAAGCCCCAAAATTGTATGTGTTTTAGAAGAGTTATGGCAAGTGACTTCTAGAGGAAGATATTTCTTTTGATGGCCTTACAATAAAAGTTTGTCTAGGCATTCTAGAAGCCTGTTCATGGTTTTAGGGTACAGATTCCCTCTCATTTTCAATCGTGGTTGAGTATCATCTTATAGGCTCCCAACACTGTGTTCTTAAGGTGTAGTTACAAGAGAAGTATTAAGCTGAATGCTGAAATAAGACAGATAACACTGTGCACTTGGTAGTGGTAATTGGTATATGTACCTAGGCTTTCTTATGATTTAAGGTAGAATACTCTCTTCTATTTTTCTTCTAAGAATTTTCTCATTCTTTATCTTATTTTACAGGTTATAACTTTGTTGACATCCTCTAAAGAGCTGGTTGATCTTATAAAGAATGTAGATGTTGTTTTTCATTCTAAACAAGCTGTATCAAGCAAATCAGCACTTAATAGCTTGTATAGAATTGTTCCTTCAATTCGTGAACAATTGAAGGTAGATTATGAACTGAATCTCTATACTCGTTTCCTTTCGCTTATCTGTTTAAGCAAATAAGGCTCCAAATCTAGAAGTTTCATTTTTTTAAATTCATTTATCAGTTTGCAATATTTTCTAAGGTGGATTCATTGGGCACTCCCATATTTGTTGAGACTGAGCATATATGCGCAATTTTTTGTCTCAGCATCACATTTCATTTCACCATTTCTTTTATTGGTGACATCAGGATTGGGAGGACGGATTATGTGAAAGTGATGCTGATGGATCTTTCTTGCATGAAAACTGGAACAAAGATCTAAAACTCTTTAGTGATGGGGAAGATGGGGGACAACGACTACTTCAGGTTTTTATAACTTTTAACATTTGTGATTGCACTTTATGTAATCTATAGCAATACATGTTGTCATCTGTTGACAATGATTTTGTTGGTGTAGTTGTTTATATTGCGTGCAGAAGCTGAGTTGCAAGGTGGTGATATTGCACACGCACACAGCCTTCAGATCATAGATTCATTAAAAGAAAAAGTGAGCTACTTGTTTGGTGGCTCTACGGTGAAGCCAATTCCAATTTCACCTGAACTGAGACAGCCTCAACACACCCGTGATGAGCTCTTCAAGCCCAGAAGAGTTGGCAGCCAAACATTAGCTAATGTCACATACAAGGGTGACTGGATGAAACGCCCCATCTCCGATGATGAGGTTGCATGTCTTGCAAAGTTGCTTATTTGGTTATCCAGTTGGTTGAATGAAAGCCTTGGCCTAAACCGCCCAGAAGATAATGATGTGGGTTCTAAGTGGTTCTATGTGAACATCCCAGGTGATGCAGTAAACCTGAACGGATCAGGTGAGATCGTGAAAACTCTGGTTTGCTTAATTGGTTCTTGGCTTTTAATGATGGGTTCAACAACAACGAGATTAATGAGAAAACACGGTTTAAGGATAAATCTTAGGGTGTTGGCTTCCAAGAAGGTGGTGATGGTGTTGCTCATATTTGTTGTATTTAGTGTATTGAAAAAAGCTTGTGGATTGTTCCATTGATAGTGTAAATAAATCAAACATACGAATAGGGAGGAAATGGTTCTCAGTTTTTTTGGATTTGATCCCCTAAAGCAAAAGCAACGTGTGAAGCAAAGAAAGAAATTTTGCAAACCCCTTCTTTTTTGTCTTTCCTTTTGAACTCCATACAGATCTCTTCCATTACTTTTTTTCTTTTGTCTAATATTTCCTATTTCGTTGGCTTATTATATACTTCTTTTTGGTACAGAGTTACATATTGGGGGAGTTGCTATTTATATTTTATAAACTTAAGAAAACATTAAGTACAAGCAGGACTGGTTTTTAATTTCGCATCGAGATATTAAACAGAGTGCCCTTGATTATTAAAAACACACGATACTTTTTCGCCAAGTTATCCATTTTCGGCTATATGAGGGATAAACCCATCTTCCTTTCCAATTAGTACTCTATCATTCATCTCCAACTATAAGAAAACAAGCCATTAATATGCAACACAAAAAAGCTTCATATGACAGAGCTTGCTAGCCAGGTGGTTGACACAGTATTGATTTAGGATTTGAAGCGTCAAAATCAATTTTCCTTTTTCTGTCTACGGATGATCTTGATGAATGTGTTTTCGAAAAACAATGATATTAATGGATGAGATTGCAACAAAAATCAATGAAATAAAGGAAGAAAAAATAACTTAGAATTTCCTTGATAAAAACTTTAAAGAACGAAAAAGCTTCGATCTATTATGAAAAACAGTATCGTCAGATTTGTTTGAAACTTTTTCCAATTAGCTTGTGAAGAATTCATTGAATTATGAGTCTCACTATTTTCAGCTACAGACCCTGAATTTTTCTCCAAATTGGGAGAAATAGCTTCAATTTTAGTTAGTTGATATATTTCACTCTTAATTGTAGATAAACGAAACTACTCCTAATAGGACAAAATACAAGGAGTATAAATCTAGTGCTTTTCTTCCTTTTCCTTTTTACTGGTTCTTGTCTCCTTTCTCATAATGAAACAAAATTGAAGAAGAGTTGGAGTTTGGTGAAGAAACTCTTGATATTTAAAGTCATTGTTATGTTTATCAATGAAAAAAAAGGCAAAACACATGTCAATAAAAATAATCTCATGGAAGGCATATGCCTATCTGAAAAATAATTGATGATCCTGTATAGAAGCATTTCATATATTTTCAAATAAGAAAATAAATTTTAGCACAGCCCATAAATCCGTTCCAAGCCCCTAAAAATAATGCTTTCCCTAAACTGAATTGAAACTTATATAAAAAGGGTGAAAGAAAGACCAAACGTGAACAAAATAGTGTTGCAATTGAGATTAAGTGGGGATTATTTTTAACTATTGGTCTAGATGGCATTCCGGGAAACCATGTCTAAAATAGTTATTTGAATTTAATCCAATTGAATTTGTAAATTTATTTTAGAATTTGAATTTTTTTACTATTTATATTAAATTTAAATAATTTTATTCGAATCTAATTAATTAAATTATCAGTAGAATATTTAAATATGTTAAATATTCCGACTTAATAATTTCAAATAATATTTTAAGTGAAAATTTATAATGTAAATTATGAATTTGAAAATCTAAATCTATTATATGCAAAAACAAAATAAAATTGCATGAAAAAAATTGAACCCATAAAAATAAAATTATTAGAGGATTACTATTTATAGATACTACAAATAGTAATTAAAATATTGTTAAAATCTAATAAAAAATTGAAGATTCATAAATATTTTAATTCGACAAATAAGTGTTGGATACAATGGTAAAACATATTGTTTTTTTAAGGAGGAGACATAGGTTAAAACCTTAGAGACAACATTATTGAGAGAGATAACCACGAACCTCAAACACAAACTCTAAATTAGGAAGGACAACTACGAACCTCACCCATGGCTATGGCCTATGAGAAGCTTCTCTTGCTGCACTTTTCCCATCTTTCCTTTTTTCTTTGAAGATTTTTCTCCTCTATGTTAAAAAGTCTTTGAAATATTATTTTTAATTAATCATTTATTATTTTCAATTTATTTTTTCAAATATGTATTTTCAACCCCAAAGCTATTTTTGTTAATTTTGTCTAATTGTTTAATGTAAAAAGATGTAATAATGTAATATATATTGATACTTCTTACATAATTGGATAGTTTTTTTTTTCTTCATACTTTAAAAATAAAAGAAGAAGAAGAAAGGACTACAAAAAAAATATTTTACATCATTAGATATTTCAAAAAATCACATTAAAATACTTATAGAATTAACGAAAAAGAATCAATAAAATACATAATTCAAAAAGTAAAAGAACTAAGATTTAATTATAACAGAAGAATTAAATTAGTCAAAAATGTATAGGACAGGGATCTACATTACAATTTTACCAAATAAAATCATTAATTTGACTTTAACAATTCCGGAACACGTCGAGATTTGAAACATTGCCAATAACATGACGCCATGTCATCAAAAGATGCAATAATGACCGGATCAAAATTTAAATGACTAAAAAGCCACTAAGCAACATTCTCTATCCGCCGAGTTCATCCGGCAACAACAGAAATCATCGAGGCTAATTTCGTAACTTAAATCTCCACGTATTTCATCTTAGATCGCCTGCTTCGATAAAGAACAAACGCATAGAAAACAAAATTTCTTCTATTTTTTTTAAATTACTTTCCCCTCATGAGTGATTAAAGTGTAGAGAATTCGGATTAAATCTCGAAATCGAAGAATTTAATTTCAAATTCGAGATCTCGTCCATGGCTGCCCCTTTTTTTTCCACTCCTTTTCAACCCTACGTGTATCAGGTAACGTTCTTAAGCAATGTTTCTTTTTGCTCTCAGCCTTTTACTGATTTTTTGCTTGTTTCATGAGAAAACTAAGGTAAAAAGATTGACAAGCTGACGTGAAATTTAATGGAATTTAGGCTTTACTTTTGCAGTTTATATGTTAGGATTTACTCGCATTGTTGAAGCTTTGTAAATTTTGGGGTTTCTTTAATTAGAGCTGGCTTTAATTCAATTTCTCTTGAAATTGATCCGTTTATAACCAAGTTATATACAAATTTGTATAGACTGCAGTAACCAAAGTGTTAGCTAGCTTGTTTGCCGAATTGGGGAAACAGTTTCCGAATGAAACTAGAATGTTAATGTTGTGTAGTTTGGATGTCTGAGCATGTATATTTATATCCGCAATAATCTCTTGTTGATACAAAATCATGTAGAGTCCGCAAGATGCTGTGACCCCATTTCAAATATTGGGGGGTGAAGCTCAAATAGTTCAGGTACTTCCAAGGTTTTATCAAGAAATTTTCTTTTAATTTTAGCCTATGATCTCGTACCTACATTGTAAAACTCTTTTTTTTCTTTTAATCTTGGTAATGGTTCTTTCATTTACCAGATAATGTTGAAGCCACAAGAAAAGGTTATTGCAAAACCTGGTATGTTATTTTTCTTTTGTTGTATCCCTTGGTTGGGTTAATGCTACTATAGTCTTGTGTTTTAATATAGGTACGTGGTCTTCATGCTTTCATGATGCTGGCGGTCGTCGTAGTTTAAGTATTTTGGGATTATACACTAATGTCTCATGGTAAATTCATGAATGATGAGGCTTTCTAGATATTGTGTTAAGTAAATTCCTGGTTGCTAGGCTAGGAGTTTAGCTCTATATTCTACAATTTGAAATGCTACAGTTTCTATTGCCAAGAACATATTGTAGTACAAGTAGTGGCTAGAAGTGTCAAAGTTGAATATAATGGAGAAGTTACTTTACTATCAATTGAACTATCTAGTTGTATCCTATTGGTTTTGCCTATAATTACGATCACATTAGATCCTCTGCTGAAGATCAGTAAGGAGTACTGCTTGATCAATAAGATGATTGGCTTGCTGCATTTGTTAGTTATTGTTTGTTATCATGTAAACTTCAATTCATGCAAAGTTGATGTGGACTATAACATAATGCAGGTTCCATGTGCTTCATGTCTGGGTCCATTGAGATGGAAAATACTTATGTCCCTGAAAATGAGGTAGGCATGTGGCAGTGGCTCTTTGGCAAGAGCATAACTAGTATTGCTCTTCGCAATAATGGTCCAAATGATGGATTTGTTGGCATTGCTGCACCTTCTCTTGCAAGGGTTCTTCCGGTTTGTATTTCAAACTCAATAATTATCTACTTATTTATAGTGCATGTCATGTCTGAGTACTTCATGATCCCAAAATGGTTGTTTTGTTAATGCTAACTGTGAGCTACATGTTGCTACTGGTTCATGTTTATTTTGACAGATTGATTTAGCAATGTTTGGTGGGGTGCTTTTATGTCAGGTAGCTGACTTGTTCAAGGGAATTCATTTTTGTTGCAAAATTAGCTTGTTTTTTATTGCACTAGTTGGTGTCTTAATGCCATATTGTAAATTTGTTTTGTAGCCAGATGCATTTCTTTGCTCTATCAATGATGTGAAGGTTAATAATACAGTTGATCAGCGGCCACGGAATGTTGTTACTGGTGTAGAGGTGACATGACGATAAATTAATTTTCTTCTCATTTTTCCTTCATCTCTTGGATGCTTATGCAAGCTGTACTTGAAGATCGAGTTATTATCCTGTCCACCACCAGTGGAATAAAAAAAATTCCAGAATCAGAGTTAGGACATTGATTATTTTTAAAAACTTTTAAATTTATTTTAGGGGCACATGCTAATGTCCTGAACCTGCTTGTGGAATATTTGTATTCCACTGGCAGTGGACAGAATAATTACCCCTCAAATATCTTTTTCAGATATATTTCAGATTTGGTTCCTTTAGTTTAGTTACAGTTTTTTTAAGCTGTTTTTATCCGTGTATTTGATGGATGTGCTATTGGCATAACAGGGATTTCTGAGACAGAAGTTAACTGGCCAGGGGCTTGCATTTATCCTTGCTGGTGGATCTGGTATGTAGCTTTTCTTTCGTACGTCCTTTAGTCGTCTTTTGAGTTTCTTGAGTTCAAAAGATAGCACATTAGAGGTCATGAAAGAGCATGTTCTATTTTTATTATGATCTTTTTGTTTTGGCCTTCCTTTCCTGGAAAGTTAAAAGAAAAAGAAAAGGACAAAGAAGTCTTTTCCTATTGTTTAGCCAATCATTGATAACATATTCCTTTTACTAGTTACAGCAAAATTTTGACTTTATAGATTTATACACCTAGGTAAGCTGACCATTGGGATTCTGTGGGCTTCTTTCTTTTGCTAGTTGTGCAGAAAAATCTTGAGGTGGGGGAGGTATTGGCAGTTGATATCTCCTGCATTGCGGCACTTACTTCTTCCATCGATGTTCAAATCAAATACAATGGTCCGATAAGAAGAGCAGTCTTTGGGGTAAGATGCTTTCAGTTAATTCTTTTCTCTGACACGGAAGTAGTTGAGTTGGGGTACTGGTGCATGTATGTTGTTCTTTTTACAATTGTGTGCCTGTATAAGCATTTTTTATTTTATTTCAGCCAACAATTTTGTTATTGTTAACAGTATTCCTTAGAGTAGCGTTTGGAAACTAAGATTTTAGAATTTGGATTTGAATTTCAAAAATAGTGTAAATTAAGTAGTAAACTATTTAGAAATGTCGCACTCATGATAAATTTTCAAATCCATGGATTTGTTAGATGCCTGTTTAGTAATGAATTTGAAATTCTTAAAATTATTTTGGATTTGACAAATCCATGATTTTATACTTTTCTAATATACATTATATTGAAACTTAACTAATTTATCCATAACATATGCATTTCATTCTTACAATTTACATGATAAATGAAATTCAAATTCTCAAATCCATGTTCCCGAACAGAGCATAGAAAAATTAGCGATTACATATTGTTAATCTTTGACAAATTATGACGTGAAATTATAAGATTGTCATCTGGTAGCTGCCACTGTTGTCAATAAAAGTCAGATCTTCTGATTCTCTATTATGAGCACACTGAATGGCACTTGGTTGATTACTCTACTTCTTCTTAGTTCGCATATGGCCTTGTAACTTTTTTTTGTTCTTTCTGCAGGGTGACAATTTGGTTACAGCCATTCTAACAGGACCAGGAATTGTTTTCATCCAGAGTTTGCCATTTCATCGTTTTTCACAGCGAATTGCAAGGTAAAATCTGGTTGCACCATCCACAATAGCCACTTGCTGTATCATAAGTTCACTTTCCATATCCTTTTGTACTCCATTTTGACCATCCACAAGGTTTTAACAGGATGAATAAATTGTGGTTTTGGTTTTGCAGGGCGGTTACATCTCCGAACATGAGAGAAAATCCCAAGTTTTTCGTTCAGATAGCCATTTTCTTTTTTCTAGCTTATGTGGTGATTGTATCTTCTTTGATATTGACCGATGTGTGAAATTGTCTTCTTTAATTTTTATTGACCTACTTATCACCCCCCAACCCTTTTTGTTCTTTATTAAACTTAGATTACGTAGATCACAGTGTTTGCTTGTTGGAAAGAAATGTAAACTCTTTTGTTCTTGAGTGAAAATGCTAATTTTATCTCTCTTTTTTATATTAATAATGTATACGGACTAAAGTTAAATTGAACTGTATTATGAGTTAATTTTGGACTTTGCCCTTGTATTCTAATTTTAGTGAAATTTTTACATAAACCATGGGTGGATGACATTTCAAAACTAGAAGGATTCACCTTCGGCCATCACTGGCATAACTGGGATAACTCTACAAAGAGGTTATCAGATGGGCCTCTATATTGGCAAATGGTCGTTTTAGTTTTATTTTTCAGCAGTTTCTTTTGTTCCTTCCAAATCTCTTTTGCTATTGGACGTTGGAACTGTATCAATATGGTCAATTCCACTTCGATACTGTATGTATAAGCTGGAATGCTTCATTCTAGTAGTAAACCAGACAATTTTGGATTTTGTTTTGGTTGTATCTACCAACTAATAGCAAAGAATAATTAAATAGATTTAGATTTTAATTATGTTTTTAAATTTATTGAATTTTATATTATTTATTTTAGGTGTTGAATGATGAATTATTATATTCATAATATTGAATTTAATATTAACTACAATTAGCATAATGATTAAAATTTTATTTTGATTTATTGTGGAATGTTTCATGCACTTTTCAATCCAATTAACCCTATTGTTGACTAAACAAATGAGTATTATTAAATATTTCATTAAAATATGTAGTAAGTTATGTATTTTTCGTAATTTTAGAATTTAGTCTTTGTATTATTTCTTTTAGGATTTAGTTTATCTACTTTTTAAATTTTAAATTTTAAGTCCAATTATTAACGCTATTAAAATTATTTTGTTAAATACAAATTCATTATAACGTTGTTATTTTAGTTACATAATTATTAAGTATTTTTTATTTTAAAATGTCACACCAATAAATTTAATAAAAAAATTAACAGTGTTAAGAATTAGACCTAAATTTTGAAATCTAAAAAGTAGAGGGACTAAATCTCTTAAAATAAAAATATATGAATTAAATTCCAAAACTATGAAAAGTGCATAAAACATATTTTAACCTAAATATTTTTATGATTTGTAGATAAAGTTTCATCATCTTAAGCATGTAGGTAGTTAGGTTTGAGATTTTAAATACTCATGTTTGAGTTCTGTATAGAGGTGTTCATGGGCCGGGTCGAAGGCCCACCCAAAATTTAGGAGGGTTTGGGCAAAAATATAGGCCCAAAAAATGGGTTTGGGCAAAAAAATAAGGCCCGTTTAAAAAATAAGTCGGGCCTCGAGTAAGGCATTTTTGGTTCAAGGCTGGCCCGGCCCGAATTCCCTAAATGACAAAAAAAATTTATTTTTTAATATTATTATTTTTATTATTTTCTCCCTATTTTGCTACTATTTTACTATTATGTTGCTACTATTTTGTTGTTATTGTTTGGATATTGTATAAAACATATTTTATTGTTAATTTTTTTATTATTTTAAAGACATTTGCTAATTTTGTTATTATTTTAGAGGCATTTACTTGTTAAGTTGTATCTATTTTAGTGTTATTTATGTATACATATTTTTTAAAATTTATTTTCAATTTCTTGAGAAATATTTATTTTAATGTTTTTAGTATTTTTGATGGTTTATATATATTTTAAAATTATATAAAAATTAATATGGGCGGGCCGGGTTGGGCTCGGGTTTTAATATTTTTATTCGGGCCAGGCTTTGGCAAAATTTTAAGCCTATTTTTTAGCCGGGTTGGGCTTGGGCCTAACAAATGGGCCTAATTTTTTAGTTAGGCCCGGCCCGGCCCATGCACAGCTCTAGTTCTGTAACATGAAAATTATATATGATTAATTTGTTAGTTTTTATTCAAATGAAAATTTACACATTTATATAAGGTGAGACTCGAACCTAAAATTTTAAAATTTCTAGAGTTTTAATCTTACCATTAAATCAAGACATTTTATTTTTAATGATTGGACAAATTATTTCATCATGAGATTTTTATCAGTACTAGTATTTTTACAAATTTTCACAAGTGTACGATATATTAGATATAAATTTTTATTGCGATCAAATTATTGAAAATATGGAGGTCAATAATTTTCAGACATCCTCAAATAATCATTCATTTAAGTATACGATTTTTGCGTGCTTCTATACATACATTATTAGTTTGATCTTTAATGACTTTCTTGATAAACTCCTTGAGTTGATTTAAAGAAACATTTCAAAGTCGGTCAACAACTTTGGTTTGACCATTTTTTTGAAGGATGTAATATTGTTGGTAGGAGTTTGGTTGCACCAACTTATATATTTAATTGAATCTCATGAAAACGTTTTGTTGAGATTTGCTGCAACAAGAAGAGTCATTTGTTTCTCTAGAACAGTAGTCATATATTTATATTATTGTCGAGACTCTTCACAATTGACATCACAAATTTGGTGAATTTGATGTCTGCAGAAAAGAAATGAAATACAAAGATTATTTCACCATGCATGCTAAAAATTTGCACATAAATTTTGAAATAAATATTTGACTTTAAAATTTTTAACACATTAGATTATTTGAAGACAAATTTTTTTACCAAACTTTTAAAGAAATTATGGTCTCTAGATATTTATTAAATACAAAAAAAAATATTTAATTGGTTTTATTGGTGGAATTTAAAGATTGTTTAATTTTGATATTGAATGAATGTGATTTATTTTAAATGTCGTGATGACTTACTCTTATGGGATTTAGAGAGATGCTTGCTTGCTTGATAACTTAATTCAATCTGAATTCAAGATTCTTTTAGAACTTTATTTTGAAAATGATTTTAGAAAGAGTTTAGATTTAAGTATGCTTAAGACTTGATCTTGGATGGTTAAGTTTATTTCAAAAATTATCGAGACTTAACTTTAAGAGCAAGATTTATCTATTTTGTGTTGATGCAATTGAGTCATGAATCAAAAAAACAATTTTTTTCAAAAGTGGTCAAAGCAGTTTTCATTCTTCAGGATATTTTCATGTTGTGTAATTTTTTGAGATTTTTTAAAGAGCTCTTAGTATTTATTACATTCTCTTCAAGGCTCAATTTTTAAAATTTTCAACTTAGTTTTGAAGTTGTGAATAAATAAGATGATTTAGAGTGAACTCTTTTATAGTGGCAACTATTTAGATAAAAAATTTTATTATCAACTATAAATTAATCTTTTGAGTGTTTTATAAAGATTAAACTCTTTTATTTATTATTTATTTATATTAATTTAAATTAAATAGAGATGAAATAATAATTTATTACAATTACATAAATAATTTAGGTATAATGACAATTTTAACTATTAATATTTACTCTTCTTTATCACTTTCATCATATTTTTTTTTAAAAGCAAATTTTGATTTTTTTAAGATTTAGTGAAATCATTATTATTTATTGGAAGAAAAAGTGAAGATCCTTAAAATTTTAATGCCACTAATTTAAATGCGTTAGTGGCAATCCATGTATATTAGCAGAGTATATACAGTTTATTAAAAATTTCGAAAAAGTTGATAAACATTAAAAAAAAAATGCCTAGTTAAATTATTAACACTTTATCAAATTTTTTATTTAAAAATATTAATTTAATTAATATTTTGAAAGGTGATGATGAAAGTGAAAAATAGTCAAAATGATTAAGAACATTGTAACATTAATTTATTTTAATTTAATTAGTGATAATATAAAATTTTATTATTCATTCATTAATTAATTAAGTTAATGTAATAATAACACGATAATTTTAACTAATTTCGTGGAAAATTGTTTTTGATCAGCACGGCGGCATTTGCACCGCACGTGTAGGCCATATGGCGGTCCAGTATAGATAATTTTTATTTTATTTTTGTTGAAGGTCGAGATTCGGTTATATCTTTTCGATAACCTCTTCTCA
Organism: Gossypium longicalyx; assembly: GCA_025698465.1. NCBI lineage: Eukaryota > Viridiplantae > Streptophyta > Magnoliopsida > Malvales > Malvaceae > Gossypium > Gossypium longicalyx. The sequence continues at coordinate 5,081,032 of CM047006.1, read as the reverse complement.
AATTCCTATTTCACCTTTTCTGAAACCCTTTACCCAATTTCATAGCCCTAGAGATTCACGATTATCGCTAATCCTTTAAACCTCTCCAATCTCTAATCGGGTTTCTGCAAGCTTCTAATTTTCTTTTTCTTCACTATTTCGGCGCATCAGAATCTCAAGCTTCGAAGTTCCGGAGTTTATGTTTGAAGATCCATCCATCGTTGGATTATTTCCTGAAGATTTATTTTTGGTCGCGTTTTTACAAGATCTGAATCGGGCGGATTGATTGATTCAGAGCGATTCTTTAGTACAATAATCGGTAATCGAAGAGTTCGTGTGAATTTGATGATCTAAGAGCGAAGGGGCTTTTTCATTATTCCCTACGATTTGCCCTAAACTTCTGGTTTTGCTGAAAGATTCGATTTATTGGAACACTTCGTGGAGTTACTGTCAGAGTTGATATCTTGAAGACAGAGCGCGGGATTTTGCATCTAAGAAGGAGCGAGGAGTTTGGTTCGGTTTCTCTTAGAATAAGGAAAAAAAAAGATTTGTACTGTTTATATTTGTTCTTTTTTCAAGTGAATATCAGGCCTAATATTGTTTTGAAGGCCAATAAATAAGTTCATATTTTCTTTTCTGTGTTTTTTAATCATTACTACAATTTTTTTAAGAGGAAAGAAACGTAAAAAATGGCTGTTTATTACAAATTTAAAAGTGCAAGAGATTTTGATTCAATTTCCATGGATGGTCCGTTTATAAGTGTTGGTACTTTGAAAGAAAAAATATTTGAATCAAAGCACTTGGGCAGGGGTACGGACTTCGACCTCGTTGTCACTAATGCACAAACTAATGAAGGTTGGTCTTTGTCAATGCTTTGGATTTCTTGTTTTTCATTAAATCTAGCATAAAAATATCAGTTAGGAGTATGACCAAATCTTCCATTCTATTGGAATTCTCCTCGGGGTCTATCTTGGCTCACTCTTTGTTTCTTGACTGGATATTAAGATTGTACTTTAGTAACTGTATTCGTTCATGAAATAGTTTGTTTGTAGTATTTTATAGACTCGTTTTCTTTTTTTCAATTTCAGAATATCTTGATGAAGCAATGTTAATCCCAAAAAACACTTCTGTATTAATTCGCCGGGTTCCTGGAAAGCCTCGCATGCCCATTGTTGCTGCTCAAGAGTATTATCTCAATCCTTTAGATACATAACCACTCAAATATTTTAATTTAGTGACCTTGTTAAGAAAGCAAGTATGAAAGGTTCAGTTACCTGCATGAAGTTGATGCTTTGTGTGTTCAGATTAGTTCCGACTTTTAGTGGCTACTATTGTGAGAGAACACCTGATTCTAGGTTTGCGCTTTTTTATTCTTCACAGGCCTAAGGTGGGAAATCAGATTGAGAATGCTCAACTAGAAAAGAGTAACTTACTGGATGCTGATTCATCTGTACCCAAATATGTAAGCTTTACTTTTTACATTTTTTCCTTGATGAAAATTGGCTTGTCTTTGTGCTAACGTTTTTTTGCCTTTGACAAATGTTGAGTTTATCAGAAAAGAGAAATATAGAAACCTAATGCGAGGCTTGTATTTTTATTTGTAGCCTGAAGACTCTGAATGGGATGAATTTGGGAACGATTTGTATTCAATCCCTGAAACGCTGCCGGTGCAGTCAAGTAATCCACTTCTTGATGCTCCCCCTACCAATAAAGCTGACGAGGACAGCAAGATTAAGGCTCTAATAGATACACCTGCCTTGGATTGGCAGCGGTGAGATGAGTGCAGTTTTCTTTCTTTCTTTATATTTTATTTTATTTCTTGTATTGGTGAAATTTTCAATCTTAATTATCTCGATTTGCAGCCAAGGTGCAGATGGCTTTGGACCTGGTAGAGGCTTTGGTAGGGGTATGGGTGGAAGGATGGGCGGGCGTGGTTTTGGTGATTCTCTTATGCCGTTTTTAGCTTCATTGCATTCTTTATCATGGTGGTAGTTGGGGGTGTCTTGGTGGGTAGGGTCATGAGTTTCTGTATAGGATGTTCATTTAATGTTAAATGTGTTGGTTATTTAAGCTTAATCTTTTTCTGCTGCTTATTATTGTGGTATAAATGTGCCTTGTGCCTTTGCTTGTTAGTGATCTATGTAGGTTAACTGAAGTTGGAACTTCCACTTTTTTGGTGCAATAACATATAACAATTTTTTGTATAAACTTATTTCTGCTTGGAAGAGAGCCGTTCATTCTCATTTAGATCAGTAGTTTTTGAAGTTTTGTGGGACATTTCATTGCTGTAACCATTCTTCTAAATAGTGTTGTGAGCTGAGATTTATTTGTTTCTCATTGGGGTCGATTAGGATTGGAGCGCAAAACACCTCCTCAGGGCTATGTTTGTCACCGTTGCAAGGTGCCTGGTATGTTGAATTTACATTCTTTCTTTCTTTCTTTCTTTATTTATTTGCTTTTTGATCACTTTTTAGTGAACTTGTGGTTACTATGGAATTTGTGATGCAGGGCATTTTATTCAGCACTGCCCTACAAATGGTGATCCAAACTATGATATTAAAAGGGTGAAACCTCCAACTGGCATTCCAAAGTCAATGCTAATGGCAACTCCAGATGGCTCATATGCATTGCCAAGTGGAGCAGTTGCAGTTTTGAAGCCCAACGAGTAACTGTTTTGTCTTATTAGTGTGGTTTTGTCTTCTGCTTGCAGGCAATTTTATTTGTCATGCTTGAAAACTAATTTTTGATTTCCAACAGGGCTGCTTTTGAGAAAGAAATTGAGGGCTTACCTTCCACTCGTTCTGTTGGTGACCTTCCACCTGAACTCCATTGCCCATTATGCAAAGAAGTAATGAAAGATGCTGTTCTAACTAGCAAATGTTGTTTTAAGAGTTTTTGTGATAAATGTGAGTTTTGTTGCTTCATTTTCCATGCATCTTTGGTTCTTTTCCCAGTCAAATGGTTTTGTATATGCGTGTTGAAGCTCAGTTTAACAAAATGTAACTCAGGTATAAGGGACCACATTATCTCAAAGTCAATGTGTGTATGTGGGGCGACCAACATACTCGCTGATGATCTTCTGCCAAATAAGACCTTAAGAGATACAATCAATCGTATACTGGAGTCTGGTAACAGCAGTGCTGACAATGCTGGAAGCACTTTTCAAGTTCAAGGTTCATCATTTTGATCTACTCAAATGAATTCACATTCAAATGACTCTATGGCGTATGTTCTTTTTAATGATTTGTCCTGTCTCTCAAATTTAGATATGGAATCTGCGCGGTGTCCACAACCAAAAATTCCATCTCCTACTACATCTGCTGCATCTAAGGAAGAGCAGAAGCCAGTATCTGTGAAGGAAGAAAGTTCTAATGTGAAGGATAAAGCTAATGAGATTAAAGTAGCTATTCCCCCACAGCAGGTCTTGGAGAAAATAAAGACTGCTAAACTAGCTGATGCATCCGAGGCCACATTGGAATCAATGAGTGTGAAGGAGCCTGCATCACATGGGAGTGCCCCACTTGTGGACGAAGAAGTGCAACAGAAGTTGGCTTCTGGAGAGGCAGGTAATTATGATTTGTTTCGTAATTTATTTGTTATGTTGGTTTGGCCAAGTTAAAAGACAACACTTAATAACATTGGTACTGATCTCCTCTCGGAAGTGGTGAGATTTTGGGTCAAACCTGGGTGGAAATGCTTGGTGTGGGTTATCTCATTCCATTTTAGCCTCAGTACCATTCCTTTTCTTGAAAGCTTGTGGTTGGGATATATTTCATGTGTCATTTTCTAAAGAAGTTTCTGAATGCATCTATTAAGAACATAGATTCTTAAAAGGTACTAAATTTTTGTCATCTTTCCTGTTTCATCTAGCACTCTTGAGTTGATTTTATGTTATTTGTGTGTATTATAGAGAGAGTAAATGTATTATTTTTTAGTGGAAATGAGGAAAATAAATGGATTGGTGGTTTAATTTTGATCCTTTGCTTCTCCAGGAAAGAAAAAGAAAAAGAAGAAGGTTCGTTTGCCCGGAAATGGTAGGTCTGCAGCCTTTATTTTGTATTTCGTGATGGTCCAAACTACGTGTTAGTTTCCTAAAATCATTAGGATTATTTCTAACCTGAATGTTATTCGTTTTCATTACAGATTTGCAATGGAAAGCCCCTCAGGATCTTGCAGCTGAGAACCATATGATGTCTATGGGTCCCTCTGCCTATAACCCTTACTGGACTGGTATGCAGCCTGGGATGGATGGATTTATGGGTCCCTATGGTGGAGCAATGCCCTATATGGGGGGCTATGGACTAAGTCCATTTGATATGCCATTTGGAGGTGTTATGCCTCCAGATGCTTTTGGTGCTCAAAATTATATGTTTCCTCCTGTCCCACCTCAGAGGTATGTGTGACATTTGTTAAGTAGCCTATGCCATTTTATAGCAGTTGTGTTTGGTGTTGCTTGAGTTTGAACATGGCATTTTTGTCAGTTCTGAAAGAGCTATTGCCTCGTATATCTTATGATTTGTTATGCAACTTGATGCCATCTAGACGTTGTTGATTGAATTATTGAATTTAATGGTTTGTAGGGATCTTGCGGAGTTCGGAATGGGTATGAATGTTGCCCCACCTATCATGAGCAGAGAGGAATTTGAGGCTCGGCAAGCTGCTTTGAGGAGGAAGCGTGAAAATGAGAGACGAAGTGAAAGGTACTGAACATACTTCTCTCGTTCTGAACTTTCTAGGTGCACTAATTGTTCTTCAATTGGACTACTTTCCATTGTCCTTGGAATAACTCCTAGTCATTCACTTGAGTCCTGATATCCCCTGAAAAGGGCTTCCTATAGGTGTTAAATAATATCTTTCTGTTTACAGAGATGGATTTCACATGATGAAATGGTTTACTTACTATTTCCAAAATAATTGCAGGGAGTTCTCTAATAGAGACCGGGAATTTGTTAGGGAAGTAAGCAACAGTGCTGATGTTTCGTCATTGAAGTCAAAATCTGTATGTGTTCTTTATTTTCCTAGCTTTGTTTTATTCTTGTTGTTTGTGATGCCAGGAGTTATGCTACATGATTTTTAGCAACCGATTGGCTAGGGTGCGCCAAGTTGTAGATACCAATTTTGTTTGTCATTAAGTAAATGCGATTCAATGGTTGTTTCAATTGGCCCTTCTAATTTTTATGCTTTTAATTTTGGCTATGAACACATTGTTCCACTTAATTGATATTGAGAGGAAGAATATAAAACTTGGATCTTTCTGGCAGGCTGTTTTAACTCGGACCTACACTGCAAAGTTTTGAAATTTCTACATTTCTCGTTTTTTGAATTTTTATTCAAATAATTTCATGGCTGTTTACTCTTTACATTGGAAAATGATGAGCACATGGAGTTGGTCAGAGTCTGTTTAAGTGCTGTATTTCTGCCAAGTGACATCGGAAGAATAAGATGGTCTGCTGATGGTGACCATTTCTATTACGTTTGTTTGTTGCAGAAGCCTATTCCACAAATGTCAGGTGGTGACCGTCGCAGCGAACATCTACGGCATCGATCAGAGAGGACCTCCCCAGAACGTTCCTTACAGGACCATGAAGCACCTCCCCGCCCTGCAAAGAGGAAAGCTGACCAGCATCATGACCTTGAACGTGATTATGACTATGATGATTGTGACCATGGTCGTGATCGTGAATGTGATCGCCATCATCATCATCATGATCGCTCTGATTCTTCCAAGCATGCCCTCGAACCTGCAACTAAAGCCACTTCCTCGACTGCTACTGCAGGAACTGATAAGAAGCCAAAGGCAAGTGTGTTTTCTCGCATTAGCTTTCCTGAAGAAGAAATTAGCAAGAAGAAAAGGAAGATATCTTCTGATGCACCTGCATCTTCTGGCCATCACAAGCCATCCTCCAATGGATATGATTACAAAACATCTTCCTCTGCCAAGCCAGTTTCTGGTACAAGTAGTGGTGGCGGGAGAAAGAGCAGCAGTGGCAATGCTGTAGACTATGAGTCGAGTGATGATGATAGACATTTCAAAAGGAAACCATCGAGGTACGAGTCATCACCGCCGCCATCAGCTGAGTGGGAAGAAGAACGGAGGCACTCAAGAGGATCAAGGGAACGGGAGCGTAGCAGCTATAGTAAACATAGATAGAAGAGGTTGTAGCACTACTGCTTGTTGCTCAAGAAGCGTATGCACGCTCAAGAGCAATCGCATACCTTTGCACCGTTATGATTCTCTTTTTAAGTCCTAATGGAGGATTTGTGGGGAAAATGATACATTTTTTTGTTTTTTTGGCTTTGTACTTTACTAGTGTCTTTAATAATTAAAAAAAAATTCCCAATTTAGTATTGTACTTATTTTTTTTCCTTATGGAATGCTTTTCTATTATTATATATACATGTATTTGTAAATGGAAATTCTCAACCTGGACATTTTTGTTTATGAAAGGTATAAATATAAATTAATTCGGAGTACTTTGATTCAAGCAATTTATATACTTTTAAGTTTAATTCAATTCTATATAAAGTTGTAATGTAAAATTGTTTGAATTAAATTAAAATATTCTACATGCAATTTAAAAAAGTACATGAATAATTTGTAAAAATTAAATTAAATTAAAATCTCATATATACAATTACTTAATCCTTTCTTTTTTTAATAGTTAAATAAAAAATTAGCATGTATCCGTCTAACCCTAAAATGATTGAATTAATCAATATTTCATCCCTATAAAGTTATTTTTTTCATGTTTTTAATTATTTAAAATTATTTATAGAAGAAACTAATTGAAGAAAGCTCTTCTATTAAGTAAAAACATTAATTTAAATTAATTGATATTATTATTGTTGCAATAACTGAAAAAATAGGGATGAAATATGCTTAACTATGTAATGATTAATATTGTGTACTTTAAAAAATTGGAGGGCGTAGTTTTCATAGAGATTGTAAAAAAAAAAAAGAAAAAAGAAAAAAGAAAAAACACTCACCAAAATAAAGAACACAAGCATTTGATTGGGCCAAATTGGCTGTTATAAAGTAGTCCATAATTTATTTGGAAGGCTCCCATGTTTATCTTTCAGGCTTGAATCATAATAACTAGAATGAATGGCCCAGTTAAAGGTGTCCAATCAAGCTCGTTCTTTGTAATAGGTTATTTATTCGACTCTTTGCCCTAGCCTCCTTCAACTCTGTTTCTGTAAAAGCGAAACCCTAGCCACTCTCTGCTCAACTCGCCAATGGGTACTCCTTCAAACTCACATTCCATCTTTCTCTACTGATTCTAGCCACAGATCTTTCAATATTTTTCTCATGGGTTTCATTCTAAGTCCTTTCACATTTCTATTAAGCGATTGATTCTATTATTTTCTTTTTTTGTGGTTTTGAAATAAGTTGGATCTTTTCAATTTGTATTGGTTTTTATGGTTTTATACTGGTATCTGATGTCGCACTGTTATGCTATGGAACTAAGTGTTCATGTTTATAGAAATTGCGAAGCAATGTATTTAATTTATATATATTAAAAGTCTGTTTTGCATAACTGTTTCTGTGAATTATTGAAGGATCCTTATTTATGGGCATGGTTAAATGTAGGGGCTTATAAGTACGTGTCGGAGCTATGGAGGAAGAAGCAGTCGGATGTGATGAGGTTTTTACAGAGGGTGAGGTGCTGGGAATACCGCCAGCATCCATCAATTGTTAGGGTCAACCATCCTACTCGCCCTGACAAGGCACGCCGCTTGGGTTATAAGGCCAAACAAGTAATGTCCATTTCAACATTTTGTGTATGCTTGTTTTAGTTAAGGTGTTAGCCTCTTCCTTTTTTTTCTTTTTTTTATAATTCTAAAGAACATAGTAAGAATGCTAGCTTTAACACTTGATTTTTGCTGAGGTCAAACTAAGTGTCTAGTGTCCACTGCTTTATCAAGGGATGCTTCTTTTTCAGATCACTTAGATTAAATTAAACAATTAATCGTTTGTAAATGTCATTTGATGTTCCTAGGTGTTTTTGTTCTTTGAAATGATATATAATGTGAATTTTTGGGACATAATAGTAACTATATCTATCTATGGTTTTTTCTTCTTTTTTTTTTTCAAATTAAACCTATGTTATTGTATGCATGTAGTTACCTTTTTTCCCCAATTGATTGCATCTGACAAATTTGTGCACTCCTATCCAGGGTTATGTGGTTTACCGTGTCCGTGTTAGGAGGGGTGGTCGCAAGAGGCCTGTTCCCAAGGGTATCGTGTATGGTAAGCCCACAAACCAGGGTGTCACCCAATTGAAGTTCCAGCGCAGCAAACGGTCTGTTGCTGAGGAGCGTGCTGGCCGAAAGTTGGGAGGTCTCAGAGTTGTTAACTCGTACTGGATCAATGAGGTATGTTGTAGGGCTTACTAAAAGTTTCAGTTTGCCACCTGAATTTGAAATGGCTTGGCTCTCATTTCTGCCTTATTTTATTGATTAGGATTCTACTTACAAGTACTTTGAGGTTATCCTGGTGGATGTTGCACACAATGCTATCCGCAATGACCCAAGAATTAACTGGATCTGTAATCCGGTTCACAAGCACAGGGAACTTCGAGGACTTACATCTGCTGGTAAGAAAAACAGGGGTCTCCATGGAAAGGGTCATTTGCACCACAAGAACCGTCCTTCTCGCAGGGCAACCTGGAAGAGAAACAACACTCTCTCCCTTCGCCGCTACCGCTGAGTTACTGTGTTCCTTAGACTTTTTATCCTTGTTGATTTTAGAAGTCATCGTTTTGAGTTTGAAATTTTTGGAAGTTTTAAAAAACCTGACTCTTTGAATTTACATGCAATTTATTTTTGTTTTGGATGCTATGAATTTCTGAAGTTATTGCTACGTGCTTTTCAGAATAACTACTTGCACATCATTTGCCTATCTTGGGCTCTTATTTTCTGTTAAATGCCTTCTGATTTTATATTGAGTAGATTTTGTCATCGACTACTTTACATCCAAATTCATTGGTAACATTATCTTTGGGTTCTGAGCTAATATCTGGGATTACCATTTTATTCCCTTTACTGTTTAGATTAAGAGGTCAGCTTTAGAGTTTACCATCAATATAGCTCTCCTTGAGAAGGTTCAATGCCTGCCGGATAGCGTCTTCCTTTTGATTTGAATACTTTAAGCATATTAGTCGTTGAGCAGCATGGTAGGCCATCATTATTTGATTATGATTCAGGCAGTTCACTTCCATCTCGTTTACTTCCTGGACATTAGACATTATTAGAATGCTGAATTAGCACTGTCTGCTATAGAGATCAACAAAAAAAGAAACCATAACCATCAAGAGATCCGGTACATAAGATATTATTAGGACGAAGTGGCATTGCCTGCCGTAGTATGAACGGTTAGTAGGCAATCGTAGGTGATAAAGTGGTTGACTTTGCCCTGAAAGCGTTGCGCAAAATAAATAAGATTTTCAGATCATCTTTGTTTCTAGTTGATGGAAATTACCTTCTCCGTAATCCTTGATGTTATGCTTCGAGCTGTTTCAATCACTGAACTTGGTAACCCTGCAGCTTCTGCTAGTAGAAGACCATAGTGTGCTACGTGCTTAGGGCCATCATTGAGTCGGAACTGGATAAAATCGGTGTTTCCAATCAGCAAAAGTTGCAAAACTCATTGTCAGGGCAAAAAAGATGGAAATCTCACCTTAAAGTCTAGGCGGCTGTTTCTAATGTCAACGTAGAAGTGAAGAATTTTCACATTTGGATATATGGTAGCTAGTTTCGACAAATTCTCCATATGAGTAGCAAATATAGCATACCTAAAGATAACAAAAAATGTACAAAAAATGATTTCGATTTGTGCAAGTTTGATCATTGCTACACAAAAACAAAGGAAACGGATTAATAAAAAACGGTTACGCGTTGAGGGATAGCAAATGTTCACAGCAGCTCCATGCTATTGCCAAACCATCAGAAGAAGAAGTAGCCCTCCCAAGTTCATCCATAACAATCAAGCTCCTGTATCACGTGAGCCAACATAATCTTTGTTACATTTTATATACCAATTTGTTAACGACCTCAAAAGATTATTACCTTTGGGAGACATTCTGCATGATGAATGCAGTCTCTTTCATCTCTGTCATAAACTGTAACAACCAAACAACGAATTAGATGGTACTTTTTATCCTTGTGGTTCATTTCTAGAAGAATCTAAATTAGACTATCCGATACACCGTTCTATAGCATCTCGAGGAAGATGCCTAGACTTAATGCATTTTAAAACGATTTTATTTTGCCTCCACTCCTAACCAGATGTTTCCGGCATTTGCATTGAAACACTAGTTTTCAAGCCTGGATGATAGTTTGAAAACCTAAAGACAATTCATCAAAATATAATTAGGATTTAGGAGATACGAGCATATTATATTTCAACCTAACAATTAATGTATTCTTATCAAATAAATGTATTTTCTCCATATTTATATAATTTTTGAGGCATTAATATTGTTTGTGTTTTATAAATTCCGTGACGCATTTATATATTCATATTGTGTTTATGTTAAATTTTTACATCGTGCTTCAATAAAATTTCCCATATAATGTCCAATTTTTTTTAAATCCCATTTGTCCAAATGTTAAACTTAAAAACTTTAACCCTGAAAGTAAATTATACGCCAGAAAATGCAAAGAATCGTATGGCGATCACATTTATAATTTTTTTACATACTATAAGGAGCTACGCCCTTGTACAGACAAAAAAAGAAGAAGATGAAAACAAGTTTCGGCATGTTTAGATATCACATAGCAAGGACTAAAAATGAAATGAACCTAATAACCGTTGGTCTTCAAGTTAAGTGAGTTTTCAAGTTAAACTGAATACACGGTGCAGCTTCCATTAAACACTTATTATGAACATTATCTTTGCTTTTCATCAGGAATAAAAGCAAAATGGCACGAAAATATTGCTTAAATATTTGCGATAGTGAAGTTCAGATACTGTACCGTACTAGAGTTTGATTCAAGGTTATCCATTGTGCCCATCCTTGTAAATATACGATCAACTACTCTAATTGTTGCGAAGTGGGCTGGAACATAGCAGCCAATCTGAGCTAGAATAATTATGAGACACACTTGTTGAAGATAAGTGCTCTTCCCGCTCCTGGTTGAAGAAAATAGATAGTTTAAAACTTTGAACTAATGCAAAGAATTATCTATTTTACTATATTATGGTAGCATAACAATCAGAAGTTCAAAAAGTTATTGATCATGTTTTAGGTAAAGTAATGACATAATGTCCAAAGACCTGAGGCGGCCACCTAAGGCTAAAGCGAACTGCAATCAGAATCATGAGAGTCGGTCCAAACTCGACGATAAGAAAACAATTATAAGGCAAAAAATTCTGCAGTCCCAGTCATCGCTTGAAGTTAAAAAGCAAGTAAATGTTTTTTCTTTTATATACATAATATCTATGTAGATTGAAAGGGCTACAATGAAAACAAAAAAGGGTAGCCACAATGACTTAAAACTCTTAACAAGGCAGTTTCCATGAAAGAGCTCCTTACATGTTTGGTCCCATTACAATCACCATATTTGATGCTTCAGAAATAAAGATGCTGTTGGGCTGCAACCAAAAACATTAAAAATCTTAATGGTACCAAAGAACTTTAAGAAGAATCCACGACATACCACGAAATCGCTGTGTATGCTTTCTAGGATGGGGTGTCTTCCAGCGTCAATTGCTAGAGGGCCATTATCTGCTAGCAACTAATCACAATTAAATTTACCCTAATCAAACCCGGAACAGGAAAAGAATACATGTTACAAATTGGAAAATAAAAATACCAGTAAATCCTGGCCGAGTATATCGGTCAACAGGCTTGGTTGATATCGTATGAGCGAACGAATTCACAATCATATCTAAGAGGCACAGGACTTCAGCAAGAAGTGTGAACATCGGGATGTCCTCCCTTATGGCATCAACTAGGGCTACAAATCACATAAAGTTAACATAAGAATGAATGAAACAATTAAAACATTTAAATAACATAGAGAAAGACTCCATTTGTGAATCAAAATTTGAAAATATAGTATGCATCTTTAAATATTTTGATTACTCATCATCTAGTACTTTCAGAAGCTATATCGCTAAGTTAAATGATATCTATATAATCAATGCAACTAATTGCAATGGCACTTACTTCTGACAAGATTTCTAGTGCCAAATGCATCAATTGGCAGAATGTTAAGAACGAATTCCAGAAAAGTAGAAGAACAGAGGAATTTGGTAGACGAGAGAGAAAAGAGAAGAAGAAAGAAAATGTTTCATTCAATGACAGATTCGATGACCCTTCCATCCCCTCTCCTCTGCTGTTAAACACGAGGAAGAGAGGTCCGGCTGGGTTTGAATTTCGGTTAAAAACGGTTATGGCCAGCTGTAGTATGAAACACTCCGTTTTATTAAACGGTGATATAGGAACGAAGCAGTCAGCACAAACCTTCCAAGCAAACTTCGGTTCTAACATAGCACTCTCCAGCTGCAGATTTATTTCTGACATTCAACTGCAATTACACAATTTAGATTGATTGATCAAAGCATTTTTTAAGACCTAGAGAAGCTGATAAAAGTAGAACTGTTAAAAATATAGTAACACGCTGATATTGACAAACAAAATTTGGCTACATAGAATACAAAATCAATTGTTATTCTGATAATATACTAATCAATCAACCCAAGAAATGTTTCCAATGAATATATGCAAACTAACACCACAATCTTTGGTTTTTTTCTGGATAAGTGAGCAGATTCTATATCATACCACGAACCAAGATCAAACCACAACAATGGCATCCTTAAACAATACTTACAGATGCAAGTTCCAAAGTCGAGCAATGTACATTATTCCCATGTTTCACAACCTGATTTTTCAATCACAAGCATACCAAAGTCTGAGATGATCCAAGGAAATCATCATTTACATCATAGATGAAGTAACAAAGAGAATTGCCAATTTCAACCTGAATGAACTTGCTAGGAAGCTTTCCTTGAATATCTTTACAGGGAATGCTAAAGTAAAAACCCCGTCTATTGTTAAATGGAAGTTTCAGATTTGGCAGCTTGTATTCTTCCCGATACTTGTTTGCTAGGTTATGTATAGCTGTCAATTCAAAATGAAATAGTAAAAATAGCCAATTCAAGAATGATGGAAATAAAGGACAGAAAGTTAGATATGGAGAAGAAGAGGGCAGAACCTTCGCTAGTATCACAAAAAGATCTCCGAGCAATATCTAATAGTCCATCAATTCCAGCCTTGACAGCAAAACACTGCTGTGTGCGAGCAATAAAAGGAACACGTGCGTGAAGCACATCTTCATCAATCACCTCTCCAATTCTAACAGAAGAAAGTTTCTTCCAGAAATTAGTTGTTCTGTTTTATGCTTATATAGTTCTTTTTAACTGTTGAATATAAGATTTACCAGATATCAATGAGAAAAATGCACAGCAAAATATTAATCAACAAACTGAAGGGAAAATCTGTAGTTTATGAATAGAATGTCAATAAATCATTAAAATTTCAATGTTAAGTTCTTAAGTTTTTGGAGGAATCCACAATCAACATGTTTGCCACTTGCCACTAGTCCTGAGTTTCCTTTTCAATAACTTGGAATATTCTTTCCATTCTTCTTTTGGCTAATTAGAATCTTGTTAGCATCTTGGGCACAAATTGAAAAGCAGATGAATGAGCAATACTCTCAGGGAGAGCGTAGTAAAGAAAAAAAATATTTCCAAGTTGTCAGTTTAGGACAATGTGCCACATACCTCTTTCTAATGTCAGCATATTTCTCATTTTCACATACAGACTTGTAAACGTTTGCAAGAATAAAACATTGTGCATCCTTAAGCACCTAAAATTTTTAACATTGCCACCAGTATATCAAAATAAGTTCCAGAAGTTCAATAGGAGCCCACTGGTGAAAGGGAGAAAAGAAACTTTACCTTGGATAATAATGGCAAGGCATCTAATGCAGTTTTGAGAAGGATAATACTTGATATCAGCATTTGGCTCTTCTTAGCATCGTCCGCACCTAAGACTTCATTTGTTATTTTCTTTGGCTTGAAGCAGAAATGACAAAGTACCCTATCTGAAAGATGAGAATGAACAGGTTTGCAGTCATAAATCTACAAATTTCTAATAGACTGATTAATCTATATTCTTGAATTTTTTTTTTCTTTTTAGGGCTATGCCTTCTCCTAAAACTTCCACTTACCAGTCTCCTTTGGGAACTTACGCAAGACCTGAGAGAGTCCAAAAAATAGCTGTTCATTGCTCATTAACTCATCCTGGAAATTCAAGAGCAAAAGAGATTATCTTTTGTATTGTTCCAAAACAGATACCTGTAGGTTGTTGCAGTGTGCCTTAATGAACTTAGACTTTGGAGTCAGACTAAAGCTCATAAGGTGACTAAGAAGGAGTCTCTTATCCTACAAATTGAAATGAATATCCTAATTTCAAATATTTCAAAAGATCCTAACCAGAAAAGTATCTATGATTGGAAATTAACTCAATCAACCGAGGGAGGAAATCAACCTGTCAGACAAGGCCCTAAGAAAGTAAGCATTACAATGTCTTTGAGTTTGGAGCATCATAATGTCACTCTAAAACAATATGAATAGCAAGTAAAAATGAACAAGAACATATAGCTCTTTGTTTAAGCTCACTTCACACTAATCCCTAAAACATAATGGAACCATCACCAAGCAGATCTGAACGGTTAAAAAAGGATTCATTCACCACAACCACAACCAAGTGGTTGAGGTGTAAGGTTCTGGTGACTTAACTTGAAAACATATAGCTAATATATACTTTTATACCATTAATTGCATTCACATCTTCAAGTGTGCAGAAAAATGAAATAATGTAACCAAACAATGGAATTATTTTTGGCATCACCTGGTAAGTGCTACTACTTTAAAATGATTTCAGTTGAAAACATAATGCTGCAAAAAGAATTGCTAGTCTATATAGGATGCTCGTTTTAAAATCCACAAGATCTCCAGTAGAAGTTAGAGAAGTCTATGGAAGTTAGCAGAGTCTCATTGAGTAGGTCAAAAGTTAAAATAGCTCCACAGCAGAAATCTGATGGAAAGTAAAAGCAAGACTAACCAAACAATCCAGACGAGTATTGATAGTTTCAATATCTTTTAGAGGCTGCAAAAGATTGGCGCGAAGAAGTCTAGTCCTGGAGAAGAAGTTTCACATTTGCATACAAAAATAAAAACATTAGGTGCTACCAAAATGGTTTTCCGTGATCAATTAAAAATTTTAAATACTCCTCAAGGGAACCTTTTAAGCGGTGAAACAAGGTAGCTTAAAAGTAAATGGAAGAACTAAAACTAATGGGTGATGGGTTGAGAGAAAAGTTAAGAAGCAGTTCACGCGATGACATGTCATCGTATCTGATTCTCAACATACCCTCCAATAGTTTTTGTTGTCTTGAGCATGTGGAACAAACTTCTTTTCTTGTTGCTTGTACCCCAAAGTGCAGAATGAAGTGGTTCAACAATTTCCAAGTTATGGACACTGCCATCCACAATCAAACATAAACCTTTTAGTGGCAAAATATTGTTACCAGATCCAACTGATAGGTGCAAGAGAAGCAGCAAGTAGCAATACCTCGTAGTATCAATGTTCATGTGGTCAAATGATCCATTAAATGTGACCTGCGGCAGAGAATATTCAAGAGAAAAAGGGTAAAGGTTGTAACTCTTCACAAAGCAAAAGGATGATGAACTAATTATAACAACTCTTACTTTGCCACAAGGTGTCACACATATATTTAAGAGATAGATTAACTTTAGTGATAGAATAATCACTCAGTTTTTACCCAACCATTGCATTGGTATGTTATGAAGCACATACCGCTAATGAATGGCTTGTGATAATGACACCTTTCTCTGCTTCAATCCTGAGTAATGGCACAAGATTGAATTTATGTTTCAGTCATATAAAGTTGGTAAATAAAGGTAAATAAAAATTTTATGAGAAGCACCATGAAATCAGAAACTTGAAGAAAGGAAGACTCCAAATGATCAAATTGAAAGGAGAGCCCAAAGATGAAAGCAAAGCATATAGCTCAATGAAGAATGGGATACCTAAGGTAGTTTACAGGAACTAGCAGATGAAGAATGGATCATATTTGGTTTTTAGCTTTCAATCAAAGTTTTAACTGCAGGAAAGTTTTCCCTTTAACTCAGTTTTATTTAGCCCTTGATGATAAAGAATAATACCATTTTCAAGAAAATCTAAAAGCTTTGCCAGGTTTGAATTTTTCCTGATGAAGAGCTTCCTTAAACAATATCAAGAGAACGAGAGCTGGATAGGCAATGACATACAAAAATAACCAATTTGTTCTGGCCCCAACAAGTTCTTGAAACTATTCATAGCAAGATGCCCATCTCATTCAGTTTCAACACAAGACCTTAATAGACTTGCGAATCCATGTATGTGTATCATATCTCATGTTTACTCCCACATTAGTAATGTAAATATAAACACATCACGAATTATAAAATGTATCAAAATTCTAAATGCAAATATGATATAAATTAAATACGTTGTGTTAATCACATTTAAACATGTCATGTCGCATTTATAGAACATGTTTTTTTGTTTTCATCATGTTTGAAATTGTTAGATCTAGACCTTAAACACCATAGGGTATAGTCTAATTAATGCTAACCCTTCTTCAATTGTTAGGAAAAAGATAGAGAGGTTGCAGCTATTATGACTATGCCAGTGTTTTTTTAAGCCTGAAAAGTTACCAGTCTTGAATCTCAAGCTTATTCCCCTCAGACTACTTATAAGACTGACATAGACATCACCCATGAACAATAAATGACACCTAAAACATTCTACCATACCAACCTGAGCACGACTAAAGTTTTAAACAAGTAGTTTAAGCTCTGAAAGTACCACTTGATTGCAGCAAAAGCAGAAGCCAAGCAAAGATAATATTGTTTGTAGTATGTATCCAGACCAAGGGCTGAAGGCTCTCTGGCTGCTAGATTCTTAATCAGCATTGCACCCTGAATATTTAATCACGGTGAAATTCCAACAAAAGACATACAACTGTCAGCCCTGTAATATAAAATGTTGCTGAAGAGTGAGATGTATGACCTTGGTGTCATCAAAGCAACCACGAGCCATTACAACCTGCAAAAACCATACATGGTTTTTAACTAAATCATCAAGTTAACAGATAAATTTCATACATAAATAAATTTGCTCACAACAGCATCAGGACTTTCTAACTGTCAAGTTATGTCACCTTCTTGACTGAAGCGTAAAACCGATCCACCAGTTCTGATACTCCCACCATACCTTCAGGAGCTAGTTTGTTAGGAGGAACAATGATCACCATGGGATCATAGAAATGCAGCAATGTTTTTGTATTTTGATATGAGATACTGGTTTCAATGTATTGAGAAAGATGCAGTGAAGCTGATCTTAAGTCGAAGGCAGCCATTCCAACCTGTACAAAGATTGCAGATAGCCAAGCAGTATGACTGCACTGCTAGATAATCATATAATCTTGCAGAGTATTATTTAATTTAATCAGGCTATTCTTGAATTGGACTCAGTGCCGATTTCTGCTTGTGGAATTTCATTTGAATTCTGCTTATTATAATGTTATGTTTCCATTCATTAAGACATTTAAAAATTAATTAATCTCTAATTAAGTAGTACTATGTCATAATAATTTTATAAAGCCCAGCCGTCCATTGTGATATGAAACTTTTAGTTAGGCATGTATATTTGAAATAACAAGGGAAAAAAGGTAAATGGAACACAGTTTGTATCATATTTCAAGCGAAGAAAATGCAGTTTGAGCGTTGACTTGCAGGTTTCATTGCCTAGAAACTGAAGGGAAACGGAAATAAAGAGAAGATTTAAGTTGATTTTATTTTAAAATTTTGAAATTCAGTGGAAACTACATTACACCATGCGAGTAAAATCAGGTGACTTCAATGAAAAAATTTTAAAAGCTGCAGGAGCGAGTATTCAAACAAAAAATAAAAGGAAAATTACTGCTAGTAGAATCTCAAATATTTTTTTTCAGTTTATCATGCATTTCTCAAGATCCAAACGGAGTTACCTCTTTAGCTCTGTTTTCAATGAGACCGATCACTAAGCTCGACCTCTCTCCTCCATCGTCTTCCATATCGATTAAGCACCAAAATGTTAACGCCAAATTTTAAAATAGGCGTTAAAGCCCGCGAATATTTATACTGCATCACGGCCCTTACTTAATTGAACGTGGTGCGTAAAGCTTGTTATCATGCGCACCCCCAAGGCTAAGGGTAGCAAATAATAAATAAATAATAAAAAGAACAATACACTCATTTTCTCCAGAAAAAGAAAAAAGGAAATTAAAAATTATTTAATTTTACAAATTTATTATTTATACATGCACAGTGTCATATGGATTGTTTAATCATTATAGCATGTCATTTTGTTTGTAAATAAGATACAAAAAAGGAGAAAGTAAATAACAATAATTATGGTGAATTTGGCCTTTCTGATCATGGTGACAATGAAGGCTTAACAATTATGTTCATCCAAGACTTCTTCAATGTTAACAAACCGGCCCTTCTGGATGGAAAGTTGTGCCCCAACTCCCATGGCAACTGAGATCAACCCATCATTTAAATCAACAGCGGCAGTCTTTGCGCCTTTTACTCTAATTGCAGACAAGAAGTTAAGGTGCTCCAAATAGCTAGAACCGTGATGCAATCCTTCATACCTGGAAAAATAAGGCAGTTTTGGATCAAATCGAAAGGCTAACCATAAACAAGATGTTGGTGCTGGAACTGAGAAAAAGAGAGAGTGATCAACTTTATTAGTCGATTCTCAGCTTTTAGAGTCTGGACTCCGTCTCTACCCTCCATCCTAGAGCCGAAACGCACAATGCTTTCAGGAACAAAGGCTTCGCCCTATTGCAGTATCATAGTTTGAATCAGAGGAACAATTATGATAATGCATCTCTGGCGATCATTATGATAATGCATTTAGAAGCTACTAACGAAGTCAAAAACTATTAGGAACAATGACAAACACCACAAGTTCAAGCATAAGAGGAAGAGAAAAGACCTTGCCAGTGTGACCGACAACAGAAATTTCTTGCTCATTTTTACTCCCTTCCGCAAACATGCAGAGGTCAAGCATCCCTCGAGCACCATTGTCAAATTCGACAATAACATATGCATTGTCAATAATGTCCGGTACCTGGACATAAATAAAAGAAAATTTTGACATTCAGGAAACGTGAGCATGATACTCAAATCTATATCAAGCAAAAGAATTTAGTCATACTATGACCTTTCCGTCATATATTTCATCTTTGTGATTAACATCCATGGCACCAGAAGCCATCATACGAACAGGGTTTGCACCTGCAAACAGCCTCATCAAATCAAAGAAGTGGCAGCACTTCTCTACCAGGGTCCCTCCCGTGTTAGAATTGAACCGGTTCCAGTTGTTAACCTATTACAAGCACAAAGTCAATGAACTATATGGCGAAAATGATTGCAAAAGTTGAGTAGCTAACTTTACCTTAATTAGGAAAGGGAACCGATGTTCTCGAATTGCCACCATCTTGACCTGTCCAAGAGTTCCACCCTTCACTATCTCTATCAATTTCGCGACTGGTGGCATGTATCTATATTCCAATCCAACTTGTACCAGCATATCAGGCCTCTTTCTAGCAGCATTTACAACCTAATTTAATGAGAAACTATATTTACCACATCAGTTAGCCGAGGAAGAACATTTCATGAGAAAATCAAAATGCATCGAAACCGCAACAAACAATCAAATTCAGAAGAAATATATTAAAGCAAATTGAAGCATATTTCTTCCGCTACTGGTTGCTATAGAAACAACTCCAACATCAATTTGGAAAACCTTAATACGCTACGAACAGATAGAAGCTGTACATGAAACTTAAAGCTCAATAGAAGCTGCAAGTGAGTAACCTTTCTGCAGTCGGCGACCGTAGTACACAATGGTTTCTCAACTAGAACATGATGAGGTTTAGGATGGTTCAAAATATCCATCAGAATCTGATAATGAGTCATATTAGGGCTTGACACAACAACTAAATCACATAAGCCACTGTCCAGTAGTTCCTGGTGCCCCGAGAAGACCTTCATGTATAAAAACAACTCAAGTCACAACAATCTTTTATATCAAAGTCAGCTGAAAGGAAATTTAGAAATGATTTGCAGTTCAACAGAAACTCATATACCTTAAGTGGCCAATCAAAGGATTGAGCCAGTTCCAAGGCAAGTTGCTGAGAGGGGAGGTGAGGATCAGCTATGCAAACAACCACCACTCCTTCGGTTCTAAGATGGTGAAGATTAATAAGATGTTCTCTTCCCATCATCCCTACCCCTATGATTCCATACTTCACGGTTTCATTGACTGCCATGCTTGGAAGACTTGACCTCAAGTTTGGACTCTTCTTCGCTGGTGGAGTGGCAAAGGCTTGGATTCAAGTCTTATACCAGTTCTGTCCGATTCTATCCCTGGGACCATCCCCTACTCCTTAAAAAAGGAATTCCTCATATATTTTTGCTTCCTTTTAATTCCATATCCATATCCTTTATTTCCAATCATCCCCCTCAAAATTAACAATTAATTAGACCCTCAAAATTAATTATTTTCGAAGCCTCTAACCTCCGTTGAATGATAACGTTCCAGATTATCAGCAAAAATGTTAATGTGACAATTTAAAGTCGAAAATTGCTGATGTTTGACGGGATTACTCAATGAGAAATTCACAAGGTTTTAAGAACTAGACGGTGCTTTATTTTTGGCATAATATAAAATTTACCTTTTTAACATTTAGTTTTTTTTTTAATTTTATACTTATTTTCTTTAAGTTAAATTTATTTTTAAAATTTTTAAAAATAGTAAAATTTAACCACTTTTTAAAAATATTAGAATTATTATTATTTTAACAAAAATACTAATTTTTTAAAATTTCATGAACTTTTTATTTTTTAAAATTTTATTTTATTTTTTAAATATTTTTATAATTTTAAATTATTTTAATCTATTATATAAAAAATAATGTCATGTCAATATATGTAATATGAATTATACATAAATTATTATGCGAGTTACTACGTCAATATTATTAAAAACAACCTATTTTTTATAGTAATATTCGTATATGTAATATGAATTGTACATAAATTATTATGCAAGTTACTAAGTTAATATTATTAAAAACAACCTATTTTTAACAATAATATTCATTTGAAATGTGATCGTTAAGAATCAAGAATTTATATGAGAGGTTATTGTGTTAATGAAAGGTTGAGCTTTTAATATCCAGAGGGAAAAAATCTTTTTGTGGACAATGGTTTTATTGTTAATGTTTCAGCTTTGTTTGATGGTACATTTGGAAGTTCAGCATTAGACGTAAATTTGAAGGCCTAATCACCGACACTATTATTTTCCATGGTCTGATATGGAGCATAGAGAGAGGGTGTCCTGCACGTGCAACTGAAAGTCCAATGCAGCAACAGCCAACACAGGAGAGCATACAGCAGAAGGTCATAATCGTGATTGTCAAAGCGGTTGGTGGGGCTCATGCTTCAGCATACTGTTGTAAAAGTACAATGCATGGTGTTTTAGCAAAGACTGAAACTAGCTTAGTAAAAGGGCTACAGGAATGTGATCGTAAATTCGGCCTCGTTGGCTATCAATAAGATTATCCATGCTTCCTCTAAGTTGATTATGGAGTGCAAACTATTTGTTACTTAGGCCTAATTAGTAAAAGTACTTTTGAAGCGAAGCTAAAATTTTCAGGCTAAAATTTTCAGCTTCTAAAAAACATACTTTATGACCAATTTTTGACTTGAAAAAAAGTGTTTAGAAATGCTTTTGTCCCAAAAATGTTTTTTATCTCAAGAGTGCTTCTTAGAAACAAATACAAAACTGGCCTTAAGAAATGGAATTATCAGAATACTCAGAGCGCATAGAGAGGCAAATAGGTGTGTGATTTACTTGCTTCTTTAACTAAGTTAGCTTGAGCCTCTTGTTTTAGACCATCCTCCTCACCGGGTGATGCAGGGCATGCTTGAAGATTACTTCAATGCCATCTTAAATGCTTATTTAAGCAATGTGGTTCAACCATGGCATGCAGGTCTAATTTCAATGCTATAATCATATCATTTCCATTCTTCAGACCCGTAAATCTACAAGATAAGGGTCAAATGAACCACAGCAAAGGCTATCATGTCCTACCAATTGTCCAATACATAAGCTAGTGGATTGCTTTTGCTACAATCTCCGTTCCATTGTTCAGATATGTAAATCTACAACACTCATTCATATGCACCACCACAACAGTGCAACCCTGTTCTACCGATAGTGAATTAAGGGAACATGTCCTTTTGCTACTATTTCAAGAATCTATTGTCCCATTGTTTTGGAACTATAAATCTACAAAATTTAGTTCAAATGAACCACTGCAAAGGTGCTAGCATGTCCTACTGATAGACAAGCAGAAACTAGTGGAGTAAAGTATCATGTTCTTTACCACTATTATTTACATTAAATGTATCCTCCCAAATCATGGTCAATTTAATCATTCAAACAATTTCGTACGATAGCATCTTATCAGAAACAAGTTTTAACATCAAGAAAATGAATCGGAACAAACAATCTTTTAGATAGCTTGAACACCAAGTCTTAGCTAATGGGTGGTGCCAAAGTACATTATTGTTTGGTTAACTAATCCAACCGGCAAACCATGCTAATAGTGGTGTATGAAACCTAAGCAAATCCACACACCACTACAATCAAAGCACAAATTTGTTGCAAGCCATGTTCCATTCCAT
This sequence comes from Gossypium longicalyx, assembly GCA_025698465.1. Taxonomy (NCBI): domain Eukaryota; kingdom Viridiplantae; phylum Streptophyta; class Magnoliopsida; order Malvales; family Malvaceae; genus Gossypium; species Gossypium longicalyx. Next base: position 5,058,168 of record CM047006.1, on the reverse strand, counting down.
GAAACACACAACAGAAACTATCAAAATGCCATTTCCATCACACACCACATGGAAGGAAGAAACTATAGACGTTCCAGATAGGAAAGGCAGCTACATGATAGGTGTTAGAATCAAAGGCATATATATGGAAGAGAAAGAAAATAAACCCAGATTAGTAGTAAAACAACCAATATCATAGAATTGATATATTATGGTGCTAAATAGTAAAACTAATCAAAGCCCAAAAATTGAACAAACCAACAGATTTCATCTTTTATAAAATTCAATTAATACCCACACAACTATCACAAAATAGAACCGAGGGTTTTATAATTCATTTACATTTTTTGTATCTGCAGGCCATTCAAGGCCTTCTTTCAATGCTTCCCTCATCTTTCTTCAAATTTAAATCACCAATTTCGCGGAAAGACAAGTCTCTCTTCCACCAAAATCTCTATATTAAAACTTTGTTCCTGAAATGCCAACATCAAACATAAATACTAGTTTGTCATGTAAAAAGAATTCTTCGATCCAAACGAAGTCGAAATTTGTACAAATTCAGTTGATTAAATTTGTTAAATCTCCAAATTAACATTGAGATTAAGAAATAAATCTCAACTAACTCTAGATCTAATATAACAAAACGTGATTCAAAATAAGAAGGGAAAAAGATTATATTCTCTCTTTAAAGGAAATGGATATTGAGCACTTAAGTAAAGGCACACCTACGTCTGTTTGGAATAAGAAGAAGAGGAAGGGACGCGTTTGTTACGGAACATCATGTATCCGACCGGCAATACAACTCCGATCATCATGACCGCTGCTCCAATGATATATCTTAACGGACTCGGTGGTTCAACCTCTATCATTGTTTTGAACTGCACGGCACACAATCATAAACCAAGGTTAACAATCAATTTGATAGTTGCAATTGAAAAAGAAAATTCTTCATAATTGCGAAGTTCGAGATCTGGATCAAACCGTATAAGGAGACTTACTGGCATTGTTTTGGGGGCTTGGCTTGTCCTTTGAGTATAACTCTGATTCGAAACGCCGAGGATTTGGGCCACCGACCGAAGAAAGGAACTAGCTAACAGAGAGGGGAGGATTTAGGGTTAATCTGGGAAATCTGGATCTGTTGGGTTCGCAATTCTCAGCTGTGGGATTTGGGGTTATTGGTAAGTTTCTTTTGCTTAAGGTCAAAAGATCCCAAACTGGCATAATCTGTTACAATTTTTTATATCCGCTTAAATGTTGTTTTTTGTTGTTTTCAAATATTCATTTAATTTTCACAACACCTCAAAATAATTATGTAACACAAGTATATCAAACTAATGTTAAAAATAAATGAGATTTTAATTAAAACTGTAAAATTAAGATATAAGTTAGCTCTCCCTATAAACAGTCACCCCTAAACAACATCGGTTATAATTGTCAAGTTTGTTTTAAAAAAATAATTTTTTATGTTTTATTTTAGTTTTTTATAATAATTTTTCACTTATAATAACAACATCCATAGTTTTAAAGTACGATTTTCATTAAATTAATTCTTTATAATAGTATAGTCTAAATTTTTAAGTAAAATTATGGTTATTTCTTATAGGCAAACTTATTAATTATCATTTATTAAATAAAAATAATTTTAATTAAAATATTATTTCAATAAAATAATTAAATTTTATGTGAATAAATATATTAATAATATTTTATTAACAGAAAATAATATTCAACAAGTGGAATTAAATATATCAATTTAAGAAACTATTAAATTCCTTAATTAAATATTTTACTATGAACTTGGAATATAAACTTATACATTTATTACTTAAATTTAGTAATTCATTATAATTTAATTAATTTAATTTGATAACTCATATTGATTAATTGAATTTATTATATTTATGAACTTTCTAATTAATCATGTAAAAAAATATAAAATAAAATATGCATAAAAGCAATAATACATGCATCTATTATACTTTTTTTAATTTTGTTGATTCAATTTCTACTTTCTTTCTTTCTTGAACATAATTCTTACTTTATTTATTTGATAGAAATTCACAATATGAATTATATAGTAAACTTACAATGATTAGCCTCTACAAGAGCATACTATTATGGGGTTGTTAAAAAAAAGGTTGACTGTATTAAAATTTTTGTGTTTTCGATTGTAATTCTACCAAGTGTACTTTTCTAAATTTTACATAATTTTAAAAGGATAAATATCTAATTTATACGTGAACTTTGATCTAATGTGTAATTTGATACATAAACTTTGATTTGGTGTAATTATACATATGAAATTTGAATTATGGTTTATATGTATACATGAAACTTTGATTTTAATTTAATTGTACACATTTAAATAAATGAATACATACATTTATTTTCATATCGGATCAATATAATTGTTTGTGTATATAATTTATTAAACATAAAATGATGCTAATTCAATAAATTTGTTAGTGATCTGTAAAAATTAAATTTAATCAAAATTTCATGTATAAAATCTCAAAAAATTAAAGTTCATGCATGGCATTGCACTAAAACTAAAATGTCAAACTAAAATGTATTGTTTTGATATTTATCTCAAACTAAAATGTCAAAAGTATCTCCATGATTACTACTCAGCTAAGTTAAGATTCCGTTGATAGGTGACATCAACTCAGTCACCCTTTTAAATATAGTATAGATAAATAAAAAAATAAATTACAAGCTAATAAGGACAAATGTCTCATATAGACAAAAGCCAATAAAACTACAAACCTAATTACATAGAACAAAGAAATTAGTCGAGGACCTTAGTCTCAAAGCAGACATAGCCCCAAAAGGTAAGACAACCTAAATTTTATAATGATGAAAACAAGCCTCCATCCCTTATATTAGGCTTCCCCACTTAAATTTGAAACAAAGGGAGATCTCAGCTCGTTATCATGACCCTTTCAACTGAATGACACTTTTAGCCATAAAAAAAAAAATCATGATGCGGTGAATCTATATACAATTCTTTTCTCCCGTTACAGTTGAAATATCTCTAATTTGAAACAACTGATGAAATGAAACTCCAGACAAAATTGAGATCCCTTGAAAACTAGATAGACCATAAGTCACTAAAGATTTAGAGAAAATGAGTCACTATGGGACACGAGCATCACAACAATCACTACATGACACTAAATCATGACTCAAACCTTAGGCTAACAAAAAATTATTTTTCTAACAACTTATCATCTTCCTACCTTAAAATTGGTTAAAGTCCAACATCAAGGGCAGTATGAGGATAATGGTCAGTTGTTCTACAGCCAGAGTTAGCCACCACGAAAACAATAGAAAATTTTAGACTAAAAACCTAAATACAATCACTTAGGATCTTCGATTGGTGATTCGAACGATCAGGCACCTCAGACTAAGCAAGATCAATGGTTGAAAGTTGGTTTGCTAACGATGAGAGGGAGGCTATATTGGAGTATGCAAAAAGATTAATCATATGATAATTGTAATAACATAGTTTTACCTAGTTTATTAACAAAGGCATTGCCATTACTATTTCCAATCTTTGTTTCTGTGTTAAATAAATTGTATAATGATATAATCCTAAAAATGATATGATCATTCTTGAATGTCTAGTCAAGTATTATTGTAGGTTTGGATAACAATAATGCATTGAGACTAACATGTGCTTGATTGATCGCAAGTGTTTTTATGAATATGTGATATCATGTCAACAAGTAAATATATGTTAGAGAACGATATACTGGACTGGCCTACCATAACAATGCTTCTTAGATTATTATGTAATAATCATGACATTTCTCATAGTGATAAATGCATGTATAATCTTTAGACTTGAGATCAATATTATTCTAACATCGTAAGTCATATGCTTTGACACAATCAAATGTCTTTCATGAATGGTTGTACTATAAAGACTTATGTTGGATATGTCAAAATCTATGTAGGTGGAATGTGAGTGGTCAAGATAAATTTTGTCTCTCCTACATAATAGGAGTAATATCTTATGCCTTTTACCTGCCTAAAAAGTGAGAGGGTTTGGGTAAAAATATAGGCTCGAAAAATGGGCTTAAACAAAAAATAATACCCATTTAAAAAACGGGTCGGGTCTTGGGTAAGCCTTTTTTTGCCCAAGCCTAGCCCGAATACGCAAAAAAAAGAACTACTATTTTTTTACTTTTTTATTATTTTGTTACTATTTTCTTGTTGTTTTTCATTATTTTGCTACCATTTCACAATTATATTGCTACTATTTTGTTGTTATTATTTAGATATTGTATAACTATTATTTTACTGTTAATTTTGTTATTATTTTAGAGGCATTTGCTTATTAAGTTGCACCTATCTTAGTGTTATTTAAGTATACATATTTTTTTTAAAATATTTTTAATTTGTAGAGAAAAAATTATTTTAATGTTTTTAGTATTTTTGATGTATTATATATATTTTTAAAAAATCATATAAAAATTTAATACGGCCGGCCGGGCCCGAGTTTTAGTATTTTTATCCAGGCCGGGCTTAGACAAAATTTTAGGTCCATTTTTCGGGTCGGGCCAGGCCCGAGCTTAACAAATGGGCCTTAAAATTTTTTTAGACCCAGCCCGGCCCATGGACACCTATACTTTTAATAGAGTTAGATCGAAAATGCATGATCATACTCAAATGAGTTGATATGATATATCACATTTATTTGTTTATCTTAATCTACTCAAGGGATCAGGAAATAAGAGATTAAACTATACAAGTGCAATTGTTTCATATCTTATATCCAATATAGATATCAAGGACAAAGGGATAGATTATATGATAACATTACCACGAAAATGTTATGTCGAATGATGACTTATTGTAACTTGGGTAGCAATGATATATTTCTAGATGTCACTTACTGTTTGTAACATTAGAAATGCTCTAATATTACTGTCAATGTTGCAAGAGCCTACAATATTACATCCTGTGGTTGAAGCGATCAGAATCCAAAAAAAATTGATATTATATTTAATTGTCACATGGATTAAATTAATTATAGAAATATTCTTATGATTAATTTGATTTGACAAAGTTTATGTGTACATACTTGATGTACACATATAGAGAATATAGTTAAATTAATATATGAATTGGATTAATATAAATTTTAAATGAGAATACTTTTAACGAAATTATTAAATAAAATGATTTAATATTTTTCAATCAAAGATACATTTTACTATTTTAATAAAATAATATATGAATTGGATTAATGTTTTATGGTGGTTTCCTTAAATTCCTCTATGGAAATATTTTATTCAATATAGGATTTTGAATAAAAGGAAGCTTGAATATGAATTTTAGGTTATTCGAAACACCATTTTTGACTAGCAACAAAAGAGTTTTATTTTTTTATCTAAAATTTTTGAAGATTGTTCTAAATGTATTTCATCCGAATGGATGACGTAAAAGTTAGGACATTTTGTTGCGGTTAAAGCTTTGCATCTCGACAGCAGTTTCAAATCTGTATCGGTGTTGCTCTTTTCCATATCATTTTAAGTTACATTTTTAACCTTTCTCAACCAAAGTTCGTTCTTTATACATGGACCCATGGGTGTGATCGTTTGAGTCATTTTTTCGCTGCGCCATGGGGGTAAAGACATTCCAATTAGCTCCTCCAAACCTTTGGATGCATATTTAGCTAGAAAACAAACAAAAATTAGAAGAATATCTCCAATTCCCAGTAACCTTTTCAAAATTTGATAGGCGTCGAAACCACCAAATATAATTCCTACAAAATAACTCTTATTAGTAGTAAGAGTGGTAGTAGGGTCGAGTCCACAAGGATTGGATGCTATAATCTACTTCCGTGTATAGTTTATGATCATATTGTTTGTCGTGTCGCAGGTCGTGGCAACAGCCCACGACTCCAATTGTACCTGCAAAAAGAATAAAAATAAAGGTAAATCGGGGGTTTTTGAAATGTTTAGAAACTAGATAATTGAAACAGCATAAATTAAATAAATTAGAAAATAAATTCAGAATTTTGCAACAGATAAAATAAGCCTTAGCCTAGACTTGATAAATTTTGTATCGAGAATCGATCCTTGAAAATTAATATTCTCCTTCAAATGATAAGCTGGTTATAGCAGTTAAGAACGTCCTAACCACCAATTCCTCCTCTCGTAGCTGGTTCCAGTACGACCTACAAACCAACTATTATCGATTATCTAACCGAGATACACGTGTTCCCGATTCAAGATTCCGACAGCCTTGCGTTCTGAAGAACCCAACTCGAATGAACGGCCTCAACCGCGTGGGTCATTTAAATTCGATCACCTCTTCCTCGATTTGTTCTCGGAGATCCGAATACAGCACAGCCGACTCGTTTCTACAACTGTCAGCAAACACGATTCCAACCCAACATGCACTTTTTGACTTGTAATCGAGTTATCTTTAAGGGGTGAGTTGTCAATCCCAATACTTAGGAAAAGAATGAATACCGAATGGACGAATTTTAGCACGAATTTGTATCTCACGATTTCCGACTGAAAAGAACAGCGGCCTAAAGCTAAGATAAAATTTAGTGAAGCATGAATTTATTCATGCTTGAAAGTTGTGGAAGATGATGGGATTTGTATGAAAGGTGATGGAAATTGGAAAGGAAAAACACTTGAAATGCAATTAGCCCAATTTTAGAAAAGAAACAAAACCAAATGAAAAATGGCAGAATGTTTCACGCCAATTTGAAAGGGAAAAAAAGAAGAGTATTTCAATTCCAAATAGAAGTAGGAATACAAAAATAAGGGATGATTTCCTAAGAACATAAAACCCCTAATTATATACATGAGATTTACTAAATTTAGCCTAAACTAATTTAATATAAAATTAAAAATAAAATAAAAAAATAAGATTTTCCTATTTTTGGCTTTTACAAAGTCAAAATATTTGATGTGTCCTTAGTTTCCTCCATCTTTTTTATTTGGCCTCATTTCAATATTTGTGTTTTAATTTGGCCCCGTTTTAGCTTGTTTTTGACCAGTTGCATCCCTGACAAGTTTAAATCATAAAAGCACTTAATTAGCAGGGTTCAGTTAAAAAATAAACAAATTTAAACACAAAAAAATACAAATTAACATGTTTATCAAATCTCCCCTACTTAGCTCATGCTTGTCTTCAAGCATATTGTTCCTTCAAACATTAGAATTCATTCTATAATTTATTAAAAATCGAGCCTCTTTTCCGCATCATCAATCAATGCACATAACATAGGCAAAAAATAAATGAATGTTCAGAATATATAGTTTGATCAACAAGTGTCATAAAATTGAAATATGTGGACTAAACAATTTCATCAAATTGAGTTTGAATCTAATAATTTGCAAGGCATTGTTAATTAACTACGCATAAGTAAAAAAAAAATTAGACATGGTCAAACCTTTTTACGCAAACTAGGATGACAACCTAAGCACCCTATCCCGGTTACTCAGTTCAAACAATTTATATTTATTATTATTTTTTTGAAGGCTCGGTTAGCGGAATATTTATAAGTTATCGACTTGTCACTCGAATCTTTTGACGCGAGATAAGATGACAACCCAAGCACCTTACCCCGATTACTAAATTCGGTCACGTTTTCGAAACTTCACTCAGAACTTGAGCCTTAATTTTTTTTATTTTATTAATTTATTTATGCACAAGCAAATATTTTTTTCAAACAATCAATTTAGACGAAAAATCTAGCTACATATATCAACCTTAAAACACAAATGTCGACTAATCTATACACTTGAACATTTAAAATTAAAAATTTGCCCAATTGTCCAAATTGACTAAGTATGAGATTAAAGGCTTAATGTCAAATAAACTATCAAATGAATTCAACATAAATTTGAACACATGCAAAAGAAAAAACATGCAGCAAAAATTGTGCAAAAATCATGCATATTTACTTACCAACTCAACCCCCTACTTAATTTATGCTTGTCTTCAAGTATGTGTTATATGCAATAAAGTTTAGTAACTCAAACAACAAGCAAAGAGAAAGGTTAAGAATACTCCCCATGTGTTTCAATCAATGTTGTCGGCGTTGGAAAATAATTGTTAGCATTTAGCACGGCGTACCCACGCCACCATCATTATCCGACTTCTGAAAAACCTCTATTACGTTCTTAAAAACAGCAAATTCACTAGATTAAATAAAAATTTATTTATTTACAACCTAAATCTTACTAAAACTCAAAATTAAATAAATGAAAATAAATTTGGGTTGCCTCCCAAAAAGCACTTTTGTTTAACGTCGTTAGCTTACGACCATAAATATTATCCGTTTGGCTCATTGAGACTTAATTTTTCCATCTCGTGTACTTGGATGTTCTTGCAGAAAAGTTTCGACCTTTGCCCATTATCTTTGAAGCCCTTCTTGGATTCCCCTATCATTAGTGGATTGAGGTGTCTTTAAGTTTCTTCGTTCAAGTTTGTATTATTCTCTATCGAAATTCTTGTACGTTTTGGAAACGGTTTCAACTCTAATTTCGAGGCCTTCATGACAGCTTCATGTATTGGTTTTTAGATCATCGATAATTCCTCTTGCTTAACATCAAGATCTACATTCCTAGAAGGCACGATTTTTAACTTATCATTAGGATGTCTCATATCCTCATAAACATTAAACTTGACCATTTCATCGTCAAATATCATGGTGAGTGTTCCACTCCAAACATCAATTTTTGTTCGCGCGGTACTTAAGAATGGTCTCCCAAGAAGTATCTCAGACGAATTGGCCGAGTTGTCATCCTCCATGTCGATAATGTAGAAGTCTGCAGGAAATATTAGCTCGTTTACCTTAACAAGAACGTCCTTCAGCACTCTTTCCGGATGCACTACAGATCTATCTGCAAGCTGAATAATTACACCTGTTTCTTTTAAAGGACTCGCATTAAGTAGTTTATAAATTGACAAAGGCATAACATTAATTGATGCGCCTAAATCACACATGGCTTTTTTAATATCGACACTACCTATTTTGCAAGATATGGAAAACATACCTTGGTCCTTACATTTAAGTGGTATTTTCCTTTGTAAAACGGCAGAAATATTTTTTCCGACACTTATTTTTTCATTGCCCAGGAGCTTCTTCTTACTTGTGCATAATTTTTTTAAGAATTTTACATACCGTGGAATTTGTTTAATCACATCAAGAAAAGCTATGTTGATTTCTACCTTTCGAAAGGTATCGAGGATCTCCTTCTCTTCTCGCTCCTTCTTGCATTAGACAAGTCTTCCAGGAAACAGAGGTGGTATTGTAAATGATTTTTGTTGTGCTGACTTTACTGGAGCCTCTGTGTCAAGTTTCTTCTCATCTCGACCAGCGTTGTGGGCACGACTCATGTCAGGTACGGGCTCTAAAACCTTCCCACTCCTTAACGTCATAGCACTTACATTGTGTCTTGGATTTGGCTCAGTTTGGAATGGCAACTTACCTTGGAACTCCAAACGGCTAACCGTGAGCTCAAACTTGCTCACTTACTTATCTTACTCCTCCAAATGCATTTCAATTTTTAGTTGGAACTTCTCAGTACTATTGGCTAGCCTTTCCACTATGGCTTCCAAAGATGACTTTGGGGGGTGGTATCTATTGATTCTGCGGTGACCTTTGTTGGAATGGTTGATTGAACTGCGGATTCGACCCATAACTGAGATTCGGGTGATCTTTCCACCCCACATTATACGAGTTCTAGTAGGGGTCATATCGCCTTTGGGGAGGTCCTGAAAAGTTTCCGACAGAATTCGCTTGTTTCGTCGAATCTTCATATAAAATCAAACATGAGTCTGTCGGATGGTTTGGCTTAGCATGGTTTGGCTTAGCACAAATTCCACACAACCATTCTGGGCTCGTCTTATCTGTAAGCAAAGTTTGAACAATGTTAGTCAACTTGTCAATTTTATCTTCTAGAGATAGAGAACTTAACCCATGAACCCGTCTCGTAGGTTCTATGGCCAGTCGAAATTGTTAAGATTTAGCAGCCATAGTCGAAATCAACTCTCTCGCTCTTTGGGGAGTCATATTGACTAGTGCCCTCCACTTGCAGCATCTATCATCTTCATCTCCATCGGGAGTAATCCCTCATAAAAATACTGCAAGAGTGACTGTTCAGTCAGTCCATGTTGTGGGTAACTTGCACACAACTTTTTGTATCGCTCCTAGTAATCGTAGAGCGATTCAAAGTCTTTTTGACGGATTCCCACAATGTCCCTCCTTAGTTCGGTTACTCGGGCTGCAGGGAAGAACCTGTCAAGAAACAAACGAGACACGTCAAGCCATGTGTTGATAGATCTCGGATATAAATAAAATAGCCACTCTTTAGCAGAGTCGGCTAATGAAAAAGGGAAAGTACGAAGTTTGATTTGGTCTTCTGTTACTCCCTGAGGCTTCATGCTTGTGCACACCACATGGAATTCTTTAAGGTGAGTATGCGGGTTTTCATTCTATAATCTACGGAAAGTGGACAGCAGATGGATCAAACCAGATTTTAACTCGAACGACGTTCCTCCTGCCGGATAGGTTATACATAAAGGTTGTTATTCATCTGGTGCCGCAACAAGTTGGCGTATTGTCTGTTCAGCCATCTCGTTTGGTTCGTCAAACGAGAAAATCTCTTCGGTGTATAATATGGTTTCGAATTCGGGATTTGGCCATTTACCACATTGTATGGCTTCTCTTCACAGTTGTCGGGTCAATTTCTCAATGTTTGGTTCAAACTCTAAAGTTCCCGGTTCTGATCTGGTCATAAGGAAAACAAATAGAAATTAGAAGATTATCTCTAATCCCCGGCAATGATGCCAAAATTTGATGGGCTTCGAAACCACCAAATATAATTTCTACAAAATAACTCTTATTAGTAGTAAGAATGGTAGTAGGGTTGAGTCCACAAGGATTGGATGCTATAATCTACTTCCGTGTATAGCTTATGATCAGATTATTTGTCGTGTCGCAAGTCGTGGCAACAGTTATGCCCACGACTCCAATCGTACCTGCAAAAAGAATAAAAATAAATGTAAATCGAGGGTTTTTGAAATATTTAGAAACTAGATAATTGAAACAACATAAATTAAATAAATTAGAAAATAAATTTAAAATTTTGCAACAGATAAAATAAGCCTTAGCCTAGACTCGGTAAATTTCGTATCGAGAATCGATCCTTAAAAATTAATATTCTCCTCCAAACAATAAATTGGTTATAGCAGTTAAGAACGTCCTAACCACAAATTCCTCCTCTAGTAGCTGGTTTCGGTACGACCTGCAAACTAACCCTTACCGATTATCTAACCGAGATACACGTGTTCGCGATTCAAGATTCCGACAGCCTTGCGTTCTGAAGAACCCAACTCGAATTAACGGCCTCAACCGCGTGGGTCATTTAAATCCGATCACCTCTTCCTCGATTTGTTCTCGGAGATCCGAATACAGCACGACTGACTCGTTTCTCCAACTGTCAGCTAACACGATTCCAACCCAACATGCACTTTTTGACTTGTAATCGAGTTATCCTTAAGGGGTGAGTTGTCAATCCCAATACTTAGGAAAAGAATGAATACCGAATGGACGAATTTTAGCACGAATTTGTATCTCACGATTTCCGACTGAAAAGAACAGCGGCCTAAAGCTAAGATAAAATTTAGTGAAGCATGAATTTATTCATGCTTGAAAGTTGTGGAAGATGATGGGATTTGTATGAAAGGTGATGGAAATTGGAAAGGAAAAGCACTTAGAAGGCAATTAGCCCAATTTTAGAAAAGAAACAAAACCAAATGAAAAATGGCAGAATGCTTCACGCCAATTTGAAAGGGAAAAAAAGAAGAGTATTTCAATTCCAAATAGAAGTAGGAATCCAAAAATAAGAGATGATTTCCTAAGAACATAAAGCCCCTATTTATATGCATAGGGTTTACTAAATTTAGCATAAACTAATTTAATATAAAAATAAAATTAAAATTAAAATTAAAAAAATAAAATAAGATTTTCCTATTTTTGGCTTTTACAAAGTCAAAATATTTAATGCGTCATTGGTTTCCTCCATCTTTTTTATTTGGCCACATTTCAATGTTTGTGTTTCAATTTGGCCCCCTTTTAGCTTGTTTTTGACCAATTGCATCCCTGACAAGTTTAAATCATAAAAGTACTTAATTAGCAGGGTTCAATTAAAAAATAAACCAATTTAAACACAAAAAATATGCAAATTAACATGTTTATCAAACGGTGAAGGTGGGAGAGGTTAGTCAGATTTGGGTTAGTTCGGTGGGTTCTGGAAATGGAACCTTCAACGACTACCGTAACTCTAGTGACCAACCCAAGCTAGATGAACTCCAGTAAAATGTGCATTGATGAATGTAAAAATTTTAGTTGATGAATGTTATAAAATGTGCATAATAAAAATTGAAATGTATAAATGTATTAAAATAAAGCTTTAGTTGAGTGATAAATTAAAAGTTTTGCTAATATAATTGGTTCAAAATTCCAATATCACCATATGTATTTTTTTTATTAATTTTTTAAATAAAAAGACTAAATTACCCTCAAATAATATAATTTATTTTAATTACAAAAAAATATTTTCGTGATTTTCCTAACTAAGTTAGTGACACAATTGAAGAAGGCACCAACTCAATAAAACACTTAATAAATAGTACAGATATTTAAAAATATAATATAATTCAAAAATACTAATGTGATTTTATACTCCTATAGTTTTTTGTAAAACCAAACAATATAATATTTTTGTTTATCATTCCTATTCCATTCAACTAATCAAACAACTTAATACTTGTTGCATTTCATTCCTATTTTATTAAAGGGTAAACTATAAAAATAGTCACTTTTGTTTGCTTCAGGTTACATTTTAGTCACTTATATTTGAAATGTTACGTTTTAGTCACTTATGTTATTATTTTGTTACGAAGTGATCACTCTTCCGTTAAGTTCTGTTATCTCCCTAACGGTAATCCTATGTGGTAGTCCAACTAGATTTTAAGTGCCAACTTGGATTTCCAAATGGGATGAGAATAGATTTTTTAATTAAATAAATTTAGTTAATTAAAAATTTTAAACCCTAAATATTAGTTGAAAAAAAAGTTCATCTCCTTTGTTTTTGTATGTGAATAAAAAATTCTGATGATAATAACTTTTTTTAGTCAAATGAAAAAGAAAGCTAAAAAAATAGAGGAGATGATTAGTTTTTTCAACTAATATTTAGGGTTTAAAATTTTTAATTAATTAAATTTATTTAATTAAAAATCTATTCTTATCCCATTTGAAAATTCAAGTTGGCACTTAAAATCTAGTTGGACTGCCACGTAGATTACCATTAGGGAGATAACGGAACTTAACGGAAGAGTGATCATTTCGTAACAAAATAACAATATAAATGACTAAAATGTAACATTTCAAACATAAGTGACTAAAATGTAACCTGAGTCAAATAAAAGTGACTATTTTTATAATTTACCCTTTATTAATAAACCAAGAAAAAAAATTTCAAATGAGACAAAACCGATCACCAAATCCACCTTCATCCTTGTTGCTATAAATTAAATCCTAGCCACATAACTAGGCAAAAACCAAGCATTTCGTTGGGACCAAATCTTTATTCTTTGACTACGGGGAATATGGCATCTCATTCCCAAAAATATAACTCTGGTGGTTATCTTGTTCGGGTTAGATTCGAATTTTATATTATTAGTTAAAATTTTTATATTAATATTTATATAAATTTATAATTACATTAAAATAAAAATAATGTGTTATTCAAGCATAATTTCGATTGACTTGATAAATGTGGCCCGAGATTAAACATGTGTCTATAGTGTGAAGGGTTGAATTACTGGTCATCTTAATTTGTCATGAAATTGTGTTAAAAGAATGGTAATAGTGGACTTGAATTGAAATTTTTGTATTATCACGTCAAATTTTAGGGTTGAATTGAAATCTAGAAATTTTTACCCAAATTCCAAAAAGGACAAAAATCAGATGTGACTTTCCAGCTACATATTTTTGCTTTAATTCGAATTCATCATACACTACAAATTAGGTACATCCACGTGTAGTATGAATAGGCAATTTGCACAATGAATTGACTTCAAATGATGTATATCAGAAATAAGATTTGCATATTTCCATATATCCACTGCATATTCAATTTTTAACTAAGGCATTTTCTTCGATTTCTAAAATATCACATTCGATCCGATGACAATTTAATTTAAAATTTTTATATAAATTTTAAATTTTCATGTTTACTTTTTTTTTTCATTTAAATGTTGTTACATATATCTTATTAAATATATCCATATCAGAAATACTTATAATACTTAATTTTGTTATCCACATAAAAAATACTAACATTTTCCATTAGGAGAATTATTCCACCTCATTGTTAGGAGTATACAAGTTAAAATTATCTTTTACAATCTAACCATTCCAATAATACACCTACACTTGTCATTTACACATCCTCTAATTTAGTAATATTATATTACTTTGTCGACTTAACTAGAGACTAACAAATGACAATTCAACTTCATTAGGACATGCCACGTGGTATGAGATCAATACATTTATATACATCTCTTTTTTTATTCTCTCATTCGAACCATTTTTATGGTGACCACTCTTATTTTTCCTTCCTCCTACCTCCTCCTTTCTTTTTGCCCAACTCTATCATCCCCACCTCAGGGTTCTTCACTTTTATTGGGTGAACCGTTGCCCACTTTCATGTCACTTTCTTATATCAATAGATTTATGTTAGTGTGTTGTTCAAGTATATATTATGATTTATCCATTTCAATTTAACTAATTATTCAACACTTCATGAGTATTGTTATAACAATTAAGTTATAAATGTATTGATGGCGATTGTAGTGGTCATTCACATCATGAGTGATGTGGAGAGACGATCAATATGGTGACTTCTCTAAGTTGAGATGATACTTTAGCATAGTGTAGGCTATATATCTTGTCTTGTGTCTCCTACTAGATGGATCACTCTTTGTCTTAGTGCTAAAAGGGAGTAATTTTATGGTGAGAGTTTGGTTTGGCGTGTATTTCAACTATCAAACACTTTATCTCATAAGTGCTAAGGGTGGAGTAACGATAGGTATCAGCTTAAAAGCATTATTGGAGTTGACTTGAGGAGATTGGACTGAGTGCTTGTCAAGTTAATGAGGTAATGGATTGACAAGTACTAATAGGAACTCTTTTCCATATATCTCCAAGAGATCAAGTGGGCCCATTTTGTATGTTGCGGTGTTCTGGTGAGGCAAGTATTTTTACGAGGTTGGGAAAACTATGAGGTTGAAGTTTCTTCATTCAATTATAAGATTGATGGTTCGGCAAAAGATGATACGACAAGGATATAACAAGTATAATAATTGATTATGATATATTTCAATTTTAATTTAAGGTTAAAAGTGATGTAATTAAGAAGGAAAAGCTTGATCCCTTGAATAAATAGTAATATATATTTTTTAACACTTCAAAAATTAATAATTCAATTTAATCATTTTAACTTTAACTAAATAAAAATATTTTATTTTTACCTCTCTTAATAATAAATAATTCAATTTAAACCACTCTAAGACACCATTTTTAATGGTTGCCTCCAAAACTTTTAATTTCATCTTGCCTAGAACAAAATTATTGACTTCCTTTTCCCCCTTGATTTGTAAAATACCAAAAGAAAACTAAAAGCAAGTAGCTTATTCAAAATATAACAAATCAATTATACTTCAAAATTTATCGTCATAGACGGCAGGAATATGTAAGAAACTAAAATTTATTGTCATTTTAGCATGCACTTGGCTTAAGTGCCTATATCCCTCCAATAATAGCAATACCATTTTTTTCTCTTTTAATTCGTATGCTTTTTTTACGAAGCTGTGATAAAATTTTATCATCTTCTGTTATTCTTCTTTAGTTAACTCATATTCTCAATCTAATCCATTTGTTAACTTAAACATCATAACGTGTTTCGAGCACAAATTCGATACTCCTATAACATTTGTTTCAATTTCATGTCTACTCTCAACATAAACCTGCGTTAAGATTATTTAGATGCAATGAACATGAACTGACCAAATTGTAGAATTTGTCAGAATCACATTAATTTCCATTGACTGGTTTTGTTGTTTTTAACCTTACTTTCCTGTCTATATATATATGTATTATGTATTTTCTTAATATTCACTTTTTATCGAGGTAAATATTAGACAGAGGAGACCAGGTGAAATAACTCCTCACATTGAATGCACTCAACAACTCTGAAGTTTATCATCTAAAGCAGGCAACTACCAGGTCCCATCGGGGGAGGGAAACTTTTGCCTTGTTTACTTTCACATTCTTATGTGAACATTCAAGCTTTTTTTTTTTTAAATTTCATTTACTACCATTTACATAACCCCATTTTGATGAACTATATCTCTCGAGTTTTGCCACTTCTATTACAACATTCATCATATAATCTTTGTCGGGTGGTTTTTTTCCTTGTCAAGTTCTAACTTCGATTGTTTCTCAACAAAAAATATATATAAAATAGCAAATCATTATTTTATGGTATAGAGTGAAAGAATGTGAATGTTTGGAATAGTGTGTAGAGTTGCTGACGTACAAGAAATGGATGGTTTTCGATTAGATCAGGAAGAAGGAGCTACAACAGCAGGGGGAGGAAAGGAGACTGAAGAATCTTCTTGGTCATCAAATCCACAAGCTCAGGCTCAACATAGGCGTTCTAAGAGGTGACCTTCACATCTTACAGGTTTCTTATTTTGTTTTTGTCAACTTGTTGTGCAATAATTAATCATAAAGTTAGTTGGACACTGTTGGGAATTGTACTAACCATGTCAATTTTTCTGTAGTTCTAAGGGTTTATTTTTCTTTGTACTTAACTGGTGTTTGCTTCTTTTTCATCCCCCCTTATCTTGTATTGCCTTTACTTGATAAGCAAGTGAAAAATTTGGGATCTTGTAAGTTTGAATATGGTGCAATAGGTCTATGGATAAATAATCTCTCTTGGTTCAATTGGCAGCAATATTAGTGAAGCAGGATTCAGGAGAATGATTTGCTGTTGTTGTTTTACCTGGATATGGTATGAATACTTGATTGCTAAGACTCACTAGGGAACAAATGAACCTCGAATTTTGATCTAATCATCTTAGTAAATTTTCAGTGGAATGTTCTATTATAAACTACCAAATGAGGAATTGTTTTTAGCTTTTCACCATTCTGCTTCTAGGCTTTTGTTTTAGCTGCGAGCTTCATTCTGATTGTGAAGTGATGAATAATGAAGCCCTTAATGAGTGCTTTCACAAGTTTGTAATTCTTGTAAGTAGCCATAAGTTATAGAGTTGGTTTGATTAACTTTACAAGTGCAATTTGAGCATATAATCTTTCCATAAAATTATTGTAATTCTCAGAATCAGTTAAATCTCATTCTGACAGTTCCAATAACTATTCCTTGCTTTTGTTTCAGTGCGTCGGACAGAAATCTCGATGTTTTAAGAGGCAAAGTTTCGCGTCCAGTGAAGAAAGAGCAAAATGAAGTACATGTGAGGATACATTTTCTGAACAATTCCAAACTATGGTCATCTCATGCTATATTAGAGGACTGAAGTTATATATATGTATAGCCTTGTTTTGCAGTGTTGAACGAGTATAAGAATTATGCATACTTCTTTTTCTATTTATTTACCCTTTTACTGTTTTTCAAATGTGAAAAAGTTTCAGGCATCTCCATTATCAGCAAGGGCTTGTAGGACTCGAAGTCCTCTTCATGATTGCTCCGCTTATGGCAACAAGAATATTTCAGTGAACCAACGAGCCTCTTTGGAGAAAGATGTAAGCCTTCAACTTAGATGATTTTCTTTGATTATAAATGTTTGACTGAATGTCTGAAAGGCATATAGATACTTCATGTATGATGAAGGTGAACCCTTATAGTTCTATTTCAGTTGGGCCATAAATGGGTAATGAACCCATATGCATTCCATGAGAGACTTGCCATGTGCACCTAAACAATGGATCAATGGTCTTTTACTCTTTTATGCTGAATAGCTGTATAATTTATCTCTTTGCTGCATAAGTTTCGACATTAGCATAACCATGGTTTTCCCCCTTTTCAGATAGAACTACTGCAATTACGTTTGCAACAAGAAAAATCTATGCGACTTATGCTTGAAAGAGCAATGGGGCGGGCTTCAAGCACTCTATCACCGGGGCATAGGCATTTTGCTACACAGGTAGTATGATTTCTGGGAATGTGACTTTCTAGCTGTTTATGAAAACCAATCCTCAGCGAATATTGGCTAATTTCAGACAAAGGAATTGATTGCGGAGATCGAGTTACTTGAAGAAGAGGTTGCAAACCGTGAGCAACATGTACTTTCTCTCTATAGGAGTGTTTTTGACCAGTGTGTTAGTCGGCAACCTTCTGAGCAGAGTTCAGGCAAGGCATCTCCTGCCCATATGAAGCATGCATCAAGGAAACACCCCAGTGTTATTTCAAGTGCATTTTGTTCTTCAAAAAAGTTCCCTCTGAAACCTTGGCAAGCTCTAGTTTCCACAAATGATTCTGGGAAAAGAATCTCTAGAAGTATTGATGCTTCACAGTTCTGTGGAAAAAACGACATTCTATTTGACAAGACATCTTCACACTCTGTTAAGGCAAAAAACATGCGTACTCTAATTTTCTTTTTTACAACTGTGTTATTAATTCTTGTTTTGTTCATTTAAAAGCTCATTCTTGTTTTGTTGTGAAAATTAAGAGTTGCATGTTTCTGATATACCAAGAGCCTTGACGTCATAGATGGATGGGCATCTTGAGCAAGGGATATCTCATACTATTCTGCAACAATAACAAGTTGGATTCCTTAATCTGTTTTTTATATATATTGTACCAGTGAAAATATTAAATTCAAAGATTGTGTTATATTGAAATCGATCATGCATTTTGTATTTTACTGTGTTAACCATATGCCTAATCTGTTTTATAATGCCATGGCCATGCATGTTTGATGTCCAGACTTTCTTACCCTCGCATTTTTCAGGCTCATGAAAAAGTTCAAGGTATGGAAAAATCCTCAGTGCTGCGAACCCTGAAAGATCATCTGTACCAGTGTCCAAGCAAGTTGTCGGAGGAGATGGTCATATGTATGGCAGCTGTATATTGCGGGCTTCGTGGTGCAACGTCTCCAAGTTCCAACAAAAACCAGTCACCTTTATTGTCAAGGTCATCAACTAATGTTGTACTTCCTAGACGTGGCGCCGGAGACGACCAGGATTTCTCTTGCACGTCTGATATTGAAATATCTTGGATATCAACTGATACGAACCAATTTTCTGGAGCATCTTATGCCATCAGTAACTACAGGTTGGTTTATTATAGATACATATATATAAATATGCAAAAAGAAAATAGAGAAATAAACATAGACAGGGAAATACTGTGTTTTGAGGAAATTAAGGTACACATTGCACAAGCAATTTAAAAGCAACTTCTTTTTTTTCTCTTTTCTTGTGATACAAGTCAAATTCAAGTTTAATGTTTGTTTTTCTTTTTTATTTAAACCAACAGCATGTTTCCTCTTATATTTCATCACATCCTTTGAAACTGACACAATTTGTGCATTAATTTGTCAACTTCAGAGCTCTAGTAGAACAACTAGAAAAAGTGACAGTGAATCAGATGGAATTTAATGCCCAAATTGCATTTTGGATCAATGTGTACAATGCCCTTGTTATGCATGTAAGCGCAAATTCATTTACCAGCTCGTTCGTTGCTTCCTTCTTCTTCTTTTTTTTACCATCTTTAACTCTCAAATTTTCCTTGTGCAGGCATATTTAGCATATGGAATTCCCCATGGTTCTTTAAGACGGTTAGCCTTGTTTCACAAGGTAGTCCTATACTTAAATCCAATCCAAAAACAAATTTAACCATTTAATGACATCTTAAGAAAGTGTGGGAACCTCTAAGAGTGGTTGCATCTTTGTTATGGTTTAGTCAGTTATTAGATAATGAAATTGGTTTTTCTGTATAGTGCAGGCTTCATACAACATTGGTGGCCATATCATAACTGCAAATGCCATAGAGCAGTCAATATTTTGCTTCCGTACACCTCGAATCGGGCGGGTATAACTTTTGACATCAAGTACATATATAGAAATAGGTTGATAATTCATAATCTTGCAATATCCAGTACATAATGTTATCTGATTATTGATTAATTCAATATGTTTCACATCTTTTCCCTCCAGTATGTAATGGATATTTCAATAATCTTTTAGCGTCTCATTGTTGGCTATAATATAATGCAATAGGTTTAAGGTGTTTATCACTTATCAGTGTAACCTATTCAACCTTTGAATACTAGAAACTTGTCTTACAGTGGAAATCAGCTACAATAACTTGCCAATTTCCTGATGTTCATATATTTTATCTGATATTGTTTAAATATCAGTGGCTAGAGACAATCCTCTCCACAGCATTAAGGAAAAAATCTGGTGAAGAAAGGCAAATTATCAGTTCAAATTTTGGTCTTCCATATTCCCAACCACTTGCTTGCTTTGCTCTCTGTACTGGAGCTTTTTCTGATCCTGTGGTAATTTCTACTTGTCTTTTACAGTGTTTTGCAGTATAATTGTCATACAATATAATTTAGTAGGGTTTACATATAATTGATCCGTTTCAGTTAAAATGTCAAAATTCAAAACTTATCTAGTTATTTTCATCTCAATAAAAGTTAGTTATCCAGTTTAGTGCTTGTATTGATTGAAAAGATACAATCTTGATACTTAATCACATAAATAGCATATTTTGAAGTCCTATTATTTGATTTTGAAAGCCTTTTTTTTTCTTTCAATTTAACCTGTTTTTGGCTCATCTTACACCTTTGTAGCTAAAAGTTTACACAGCATCAAATGTTAAAGAAGAGTTAGAAGCTGCAAAAAGAGACTTCCTTCAAGTAAATGTAGTTGTTAAGAAGTCAAAGAAAGTATTCCTACCCAGAGTTCTTGAAAGATTTGCTAAAGAAGCCTCCATCAACTCAGACGATCTCTTGAACTGGGTTCTTGAAAATGTCGACAAAAAGCTCCACAATTCAATACAGAAATGTATGGACGGCAAATCCAAGAAGAAACCATCACATTGCATTGACTGGTTGCCTTACAGTTCAAGGTTCAGGTATATTTTCTCAAAGGATCTAACGGAGAAGCCATGGTGGGTGTGACTGAGTTCGACTCTACAGGAATTTAACTACGATGGTTCTCGACATATTTTGTAGACGATGAAACGTAAGAGGTATCGCTCATCGTGTACGTGTAATTCAATGTCAAATTCATTGTACATCCTAATCTTATATCACTTACCATATATTCTTGTGAGATTAATACCTTTGCAAAAGTAGTGCATTTAACTTAATGAGTGCATTACAATTCCTAATTGTTTTGAGGCTGTAATAAGCCTTGAAATTCGCTGTGATTGGTGTTATTAGTTTGAATGTAATCTACTTTGTGTTTTTTTCTTAAACAGTAGGGGTTGTAGAGATTTTGAATCTGGGACCATGACTGTGGAAAATTTAAACATTAGTTGTTTGCCACTTCACCTATGCTTCAGTTGACGAATGCAAATGTTGCGTGTAAGACAGTGTAATAACTTTTAGTAAAAGTATCGTGCAAGTATTTATAATATAAATTAGGTTATATTTTATTCTCTCTATTAAAAAAAATAAGTAAATTAGTTTATCTACATTAAATAAAAAAGTAAATCAATCTTACTATTAAAAGTTTCATCTATTTCTACTGATAAACATTGACTCCAATATAGCAACATGAGGTGGATGTGATATGCCACATGTAATTACTTTGTTATTCCGTAGACATATCAGTTTTAACAATATAAATATATGAAAATTTTAATAGAAATGATCAATAATACAGAAGTCTCCATAATATATTTACCGGTAATTTTAAGTTCTAATATCAACTCTTTATATATTACAAGTTAAAATTAAATTATATTTTTAAAATCAAAATAAAACTTTACCATTATATTAATTTTAACTTATAAAAAAAAAAGTACAACTTTTGTATATACCAACATACAATTTATCAATTTTGGCCAAGCTAGTTACTCCTTTTTAAAATTTTTTAGTTAGAAATTACTAACGCAATACATTTATTGATAATCTTTGTTTTAGTTTGGGTTTGTTGGTAAAAGTAATTACCATTTAATGCTATTGGATTAAAAAATTTTATGAGGTATAATAATAAATTTAATTTATAATATTTAATTTGTTAATTTTACTCTATTTTTTAGATCATTTTGATCATGACATTCAAACTTTTAGTTAAATTAATTTTTGGACGAATAATTGGTTGTTCTATTAAAATTTAATGGTACTGCAATATTCCTCACATATTCCACTATTGATGTGGATAATATTTTAGTATTTTATATATCTTTTTTTAAATTTTAAATTTTTTTCATGAATTTTGTGATAGTCATTAAAGTTTAAACGCTAATATAATAAAAAAATACCAAAATAATTAACAAGATAAATGTTAATGGGCTTAATTTATTATTATATCATCAACTATTTTTGTTGAATATATTAGCCAACCATCTTTAAATCTGGTAACAAATTTAATATCCCTGTTCTTTTTTCACTTATAAAAAAAAATGGGGTTAATAAATAAATTTGCCACTTTATTACGTGTAAATATTAAAATTCATTATTATATTTTATTATGGTTGATTTTTATCATTATATGTAATTAAAATTTACAACTAAAATTTGATTTTAATTATATTTTATCATTCAACTTTGATTTTTTAATCAAATTTTACACTCAACATACATTCCAGAGGATTTCAAGACAATTTAACCAAAAAAAAAAAGTTTTCAAATATTTCATTTTAATGAATAATTATAATTGATTTATAAAAACATATTAAAATTAAGAATTTATGCTTCCTTTAAATAAATGAGCACTTAATATTACTATTTATATTAGTCTTGTGAGTGTAAAATAATTATTACTATAAATTTTATTACACCCGTATAGGTGTAGAAATTACGCGTTAGAACGTATGAGTGCGTTTATAAATAAATATAATCATTAATGAAATGTAAGATTTAAAGCTAATAATAACATATAAATAATATGTATGAAATTAAAATAAAAATAATTTAGATATTGAATAAAAATTTTAATAGGGAAAAACATTAGATTAATAATATTAAATGTACTTCAATTATTTATCATAAAAATAAAAAATATTTATAATAGAAAAAAAAGGTAAAACTAATAAAAAGAGAGAGACAAAGGTGGAAATCTGAAAATGAGAGTAATTAAAAAAAATAGAGAAAATGAGAGTATAAATAGAAGAGTGGATAAATAAGTAAAGTATTTTTATTTAAATGAAAAAAATAAATTGTTAATACTATACTAAAAATGTTATCACATATTTATGCGCATAAAAACCATAAATATATATCACAAATGTGTGTTTAAAAGTAATATACAATAAATAATAAAACTTATGGTTTGAAATTAATTAATAATAACACATGAAATATATACATATTAAACTTTAAAAAGTTAGATAATAAAGTGTGCATAATAAAATTAAAATGTATAAACATATTAAAACAAAACTTTAGTTGAGTAGTAAATTAAATGTTTTATTAATGCAATTTGTTTAGGTTCAAATATCACTATATACATATTTTTATTAAATAAAAATGCTAAACATTATTGAATAATATAACTTATTTTTAATTACAAAAGTATATTTTCATGATTTTCCTAATCGAGTTAGTGACCCGATTGAGGGTGACATGAACTCAGTTAGGAATTTAAATAATAATATAGATTATTTATTTTGTATTTTAATTTTTATGTATATTTATTAGTGAATTGATGTAACTTAATTAAATGATATCAAAATCGATCAATATTGAAGAATGTATGGAATAAGCATATTTACTTTAGATTAAATTTAATAAGCCTATTTACTTTAGATTAAATTTACTTTTTTTTTTTGTATTTGTTCTATTTTCTTAATTAATTAAAGCTCGATATTAAAAAAAAGTTCTTATATGATATTTTTGAAAAATAAATATTTAATATTTAATATTTATATAAAATATTTAATCTTAAATCATTGAAAAAATTAAAATTAATTATAAATTGTATAAAACAAAATTCAATAAGAATAATAGCAAATTTATAACTTGAATTCAAAAAACCGTCTAAACTCCGCAGTTAAACAATTTCTCTATTTTATCCAAACAATATCATGAACTTGTTTTCAGTTTCTCTACTTTTTTTTCCTCCGCCCTAAAACTTAAACGTACACAAAATTATCTTGCGGAAAAGAATGTATACAAAATTATTACAAGTTCCCGGCCTTGTTCACATTTAGAGGTTACTTTGGATTTTCCAAACCTTTAACCAGACGAAGGAAGGAAAAGTTAACATCCAGTCATATTTTACAAGTCACACTTTCTATCGTCGCCGTCTATTTTCATTCTTATCGCCTAAATCGAACGGCAACGAACTCAGCTGTGGCAAAAGAAACGAATCACAACGGTATAATTAACATTATTATTATAACTTTATCGGACGAATGATAATAAACCATGTGTCATATTCGTAACATTGACTGCCATTTGATGTTCGCCATTTTTAGAGTTCACTAAACCCCAATTTTTTTTTCATTTTTCAAAAGCATCACTAGTTTCGCTTAATCGTTTCTCTATCATTTTCTCATAGCGGAAAAATCTCTTCTCTCTTTCTCTCATTCTCTTTCAGTGACTATTTTGTTTTGCTTCGATTCATCGGAACCCTAACTCAACCGGCTGGAGAATTCAACCGGTGAGGCGCGGTTACTAGTTAATTCTTCTATTCATTTACTCCTCCATTAGTTTAGGTTTTTATTCTGCCAAAATTTTCTCTTTTTCATTTTCTTTTATCTTCTATTCTTTGTTTTCTGTTTATCTTAGTTTGATTCCTTGTTTTTTGCTTCCGTTTTTTGCTGATATGATGTGGTTAAAGTGGTATTGTTTTGAATTGGAGTTTTGTGGTGCAGTAGATGACCGTACGATTAGGGAGGAGTTGAGATCAAGCGGCCAGGGATTTTGCCACCGAATGGAGGGAGGTAGCGTCTCTAGACTTACTTGCTCTGGTAACTGTTCACATTCCTACTTGGTTTTTTTGTAAGCAAATTCTATATTAGGGTTTTCGTTTTTCTAGTGTAATTAAAGAGCTTGGAAACAGTTATCTATCTTCTTGAAGTGGTGAGGTATAGTGTTATTCAAAGGTTATAATTTTTTTTTTTTTTTTGTAGTTTTGTGCGTAAATATATTGGAGCCGAGTTCTTTTATTAAGTTTTAAGTTTGACCGTAGCTCAGTCAATTATTTTGCTAGTTTCTATTCTTTTAGTAATAATTTGCTAATAGTTAATGTGATTGCGCTGGAGGTTTTGTTTAATTCAAATTGTAGTTGACTAGTTAATGGTTTGAACTAGAACTTTGTTTGAAATTAGTTCATGGTATACTTGTATTGATATCTAAGTCAACCTACTGATAGTTCAGGATGAAAAATACATGTTTGTTTTTCTTATTAAGGATTATTAACTTGTACACTGCAGTAGGTTTGAAAACTCCACAGATGGCTTTCACTTGCTATGTTTCAGTTTAACTAAATTTGTTAACCTGATAATGTAGTGTTTATTTCCTTATGTTGGATACATGACAAGTATGTACAGGAATTGTAAATTGGTGAAAAGAACTCATAACCACCATTTATGCATTTTGGATTTCGAGTGGCATATTTACTCTAGTTGTCTTCTTTGATGAGGTTGGCCTATGCAATGTGAACAGTTTAACTTCTTTTCCCTGCTTTACTCTTCTTTGTACTGTAAATTAGCAATCAACTCTGCTGGAGGTATTTAGATGGGTAATGTGGATTGTTCTGTTTGGGGAAATGCTGTAAAGTTTAAGCTTTCCATGCAATTCATACTGTGGCAGGATACTCTTTAAACTCAGAGATCTGATCTCTTTATCTGATTCATCAGTTTTTTTTCTTCTAAACCTTTTCTATTGTAGGGATACACTCATGGATTATGATGACAATGATTCCCAAAGCCAGAATCTTCATTTAGCTGGTGAAGGAAACAATAAATATCCTCCTGTTTTACGGTCATATGATCTCCCAAGATTTGATTTTGATGACAATCTTCGTGGGCATCTAAGATTTGATAGTTTAGTTGAAACTGAAGTTTTTCTCGGCATTGAAAGCAGTGAAGATAATCAGTGGATTGAAGAATTTTCACGGGGGAGTACAGGGATTGCATTTAGTTCTAGTGCAGCAGAACCCTGTTTGATTTCTAGGCGCACCAATGTCTGGTCTGAGGCAGCATCGTCAGAATCAGTTGAAATGCTATTAAAATCTGTAGGGCAGGACGAAACTACTCTTGGTCAAACTATTAGTAAGGATTCAGATGCCTGTGATGAGCTGGGTTGCATGATAAAGCCGATGGACCCTAGTTTGAAACACAGAGATAGTAGCCTTTCTAAAGTTGGGGATGACATACAACCTGCCCTGCATACAGGTGAGATTCCAGGGAAATGTGTAGATAATCAGTTGGTTGAAGATGCTTCTCAAACCCATGAGGGTGATCCATCTGTTCATGGGGCATTAGAAGATCCAAATAGCAAAAATACTGACATACCTGCAACTGAGAGAGATGAGTCTAAAGATGGTAAACATTTTGTTGCTAATGAAAATCTAGTGGAAGCTTCGGTTGATCAGTCTTTGGATGACAGTGTCCAGGAAGATAAATTTGCTTCTGGGTCAGAAGTTAATACCGTAAACCCTTCTGTGCAAAGCACATGTATGACTAGTGTTTTGATAGATGCTGAAGATTCCACACATTTGAAAAATGATATCATTGATAAAAATGTGGACAATTTAGAGAGGGAAAATGTTGGTTTAAGTCCAGAACTTCACATCGGTGGTAAGAACTTGGTTGATGATACAGTTGCATGTGTTACCTCGCATGTGCAGAAACATTCAGCCTCGGACATGCAATCTAGGGAAGAAGAACATGCTGCTGGAAACAGCACTGCTAACATGAGTGAGCCTTCTGGTAGAATATTGGAAGGGAATTCTGACCTCCATATGGTGGAAGAATGCAGCAAGCGTGCGGGTGTAGAAATTCTTCTGCAGACCAGCAAGTCTGAAGACATTGTCTTGTCAGAAGGAAAGCTACATGACACATCATCAATGCCTATTGGTAGTGATATTACCCTCAAGGAGCATGAAAATGAGGTTAGCGATACTGGTACTAAAATTTGTATGAGTCTAGAGTCAAAGGTGAATTCAACGATGAAGCTAGCATCTGATGCTATTGAGAAGAAGGATTTGTTAGAAAGTGATTACCACCCAGATAAAAAAATCTCGAGCAGCAAGTCTGAGAAGTCTTTGCTGTTAGCAGAAGATGGTAAAGGTTCTAAGGATGAAGGTGAAGATTCTCATGATACTTTGGTTGCTGGACCCACGGAAGTATGTGAAAAGTACATCGTCACTGAACATATTGATGATCATAAATGTGATAGAAGTGTTTCAGTTGCTTCAAAGCAGAACACCAATTTGCCTTCTGATTGTAGTAGTGCAGATTGCTTTGATGATAGATCCCCACTTGTAACAAAAGGAGTTGATTCCTCATCATTCGGTGCAGGTGGCAGGGTAAATGAGTTAGCTTCGAATCTACAACCTGATGTTCCTGTCAGCAGTATGTTGGGTATGTATATACTGAAGCATTAAGTGTAATAATTGAGCTTTTGCTTTCCTCCTTTATGCCTTCATTCACGCATCCTGTATCATATGCTAACTTAGTGTTCCTTGGTACAGTGGATTGTGTTCTTTTGCCTTCTGATAAGGGTATGCCAGCCAATACTGTTTTGGATAAGAAAGAGGTTCAGGTGCCATCTTCAGAAGCAAGTTTCTCAGTCGTAAAGACTTCTGGAATGACAACCGAAAAAGGTGCTTCTTGTGAGACTGGTGAACAGTTCTCATGCAAGATAGTTGATCAGTCATTGTTAATGAAGAATACCACTACACTTGAAGGCAAAAATGGAGACCAAACACTTTGCGGAGTCACATTGGAGGTTGGAAAGGATATGCACTCATCATCTATTGTCTCTGATTCAACAGTGAGGAAGATTGATGGTGACAAAGCTCAAGTTATCTCTGAGGTTTCTACAGATTCTGCAGGTGACCTATAATTCATAGTATATCTTGGTTTACGGTTAGCTAGTTATTATCTCAACTTAAATTTGAATATAATAAAATTCTTATTAGTTATTTCTTATACATCAATCCTTTAGGGTGCGTTTGGTACTTCTATTTGGTAGTCTCCCATAGCCAGTGAATTCATTTAAATGCCTGTTTCACTGTTTTCCTTATCTTGTTATTATGGCGCTGTCAGGTGATGCTTCAACTCAGCTGAACGAGACCTTGATGAATTCAGTGCCTTCAACTTCAATGGAAACCACCCATAATACTGACCAAAATCACCATAAAGATAATGATTCCAGATTGGTTTCTGAAGAGATCAGTGGTCGTGTTGCTGTGCATCAGGTTGATGGTGAGTTTCTTTATCAGTTTTTTCTTGAAGTGATTAAATTTTAATATTTTATGCCTTTCATGGTGGAACCCATCCTTTACTGTTGTCCCCAGTCTTTTTCCCTTAGATTGTTCATTTTTCCCTTTCTTCTTTCTTCGCTATCCCTCCCACCTCTCCTTTGGGTTCTTGAGATGGATCTTTCTTTGTTTTTGTATTTTGTCATGTTGAATGGTATCTCATATTTTTATTGTTTTTAGAGATGTAAGAGTCCATGAATAAATTGCATGCTTAGCCTCTTTCATGCGACTGTTTTCATTTGAGACCATTTCATCAGTTTTTTCTGTTTTCCTCCCACAATTTTCATGTTATCATTCTCATGCGTTATTTTGATTTTGCAGTTGATCCTGCAAAGGCTACTTCCTTTGCTTCTGTGCCTTCATCTGAATCTCAAACTAAGTTTCACATGATGGAAAGTGGAAGTAGCAGTGCTGATCTTGACAATCCTTCCTGTGGCTCTCCAATTGTCATTAGAACTTCCGAGCAGTCACAAGGTAACAATGAAAATGGTGTGAAAAGATCCAAAGATCAGAGTGCTGTTGCATCTGGTGTCACTAACGAGGAAGCGAACAAAGAGAAGTCAATTTCTCAGGATACAGAAGGAAATGATGCAACTCCAGGAGACAAAAGTTTCACCTTTGAGGTACCTCCATTTTTAGGTGTGTCTGAACAAGAATCTGGAAAGAATTGGCAACCTTTTTCGACCATGCAACACGACAAAATATCCCCGGTAAAGTTTCGTTTTCCAAAGTGATGCATATGGTTATGTTAAAAAGTCCATTTTGTGCTCTAATATTGTCCTGCTTCTTGTCTTCTAGCTGAAGAATTTTAAGAAGTATGATTCTAATTTTTGTTTTTCATTCCGGTTATGCTCTATCCCTCATGCACTTGCTCTCTCACTCTTTTTCTCATACAAGAAGGCCATGGAAGGAACTCCATCAACCTCTGGCTTAAGCAAATCGGGGGCCAAGGCTGCTCGAGAGACAAGTTGCGCAAATCTTCAGGCACCTAAAAGGGAGGATGTGCGTGGTGGCTCCAAAGGGACTTCTGAGCGTAAAACAAGACGAACAGGTGGTAAGAGGGCAAGTAAGGAAGCTGCTAAAAGGGGAAATGCTGCAAAAGAGATAACCCCTGCAAGGGAATCAGAAAGAAGTGATAGAACAAGTAATGTGTCACTCAGTTCAGCTGGAACTGGTCAACTTGTGCAATCCAATGAGATGCAGCACTATGGACATATAGAAGGCGGTAATATGAAACCATTTGGTGTTCTTTCTACTTCAGTATCTAGTCTGCCAGACTTGAACACATCAGCTTCTTCATCTGCAGTTTTTCAACAGCCTTTTACAGATTTGCAGCAAGTTCAGTTGCGCGCTCAGATTTTTGTATATGGAGCTTTGATGTAAGACTTGTAACTTTCATTTTGTCTTGGCATGTATTAAAATTTTTGTGCATGTGCTTTGGTATTCTTGTCAACTCCAGTTGTTTCTGGTATTGCATTTTCATTTAGTACGTTTGATCATCCGAGCACATCTATCTAAATGTTTTGAACAATGTTGCTGCAGACAAGGAACAGTACCTGATGAGGCATATATGATATCGGCATTTGGAGGACCTGGTTAGGTTTCTTATCTCTAAATATGTTATCTTTGGGACTTTTATACGGATATGTTCACTATTTTGGGCTGTCTGCAGATGGTGGAAGAACTGTTTGGGAGAATGCTTGGAGAGCAGGTACTGAGAGGGTACATGGTAAAAAATCGCTTCTTGTTAACCCTGAAACTCCGTTGCAGTCTCATATAGGTATCTTTGCTGGTCTTAAGTTGTTGAAATAGTTTCTTCTGATTCTGTTATGTATTAATTTTGTGCCTTGGTTGAGATGCTCAGGTGCTAAAATTTCTGATCAATTGATCAAACAAAATACACTTCAGAGTAAGGCTACATCCTCACCTGCTAGTCGTTCTACCAGCAAGGGTACTCCAACAACATCAATTGTAAACCCAATGATACCCCTTTCATCACCACTATGGAGTATTCGTACACCTTCTGGTGACGCCCTTCAACCTACTGGCTTTCCAAGAGGTGCAGTTATGGATTATCAGCTAGCAATTTCTCCATTACATCCTCCAGCTACAAGGAATTTAATCGGACACAATTCTTCTTGGATGTCCCAATCCCCTTTTCGTGGCCCCTGGACTCCACAGACTTCTGCATTTGATGGCAATGCTTGTTTTCCTGTGCGTCCGATCACAGAAGCAGTTAATTCAAATCCTGCAATAGCATCTGTGCCTCATTCTTCTAGCATGAAACAGGTTTCTGCAGTTCCTGTGGTCCAGAGTGGAAGTCCTGCCAATATTTTTGCAGGGACTCCACTGCTTGACACAAAAAAGGCAACATTAAAACCTGGTCAGCATTCTGCTGATCCAAAGCCTAGAAAACGGAAAAAGTCTACAGTTTCTGAGGAGCCTGGGCAGAGTATACCTCATTTTCAATCAGAGTCCCCATTGGCTGCTGTTGTGGTTAGTCAGACCTCTACACCTGCTGCAATTACCATTCCTGCTACCAATATATCCAAGTCCACTGATAAATTCATTACATCTGTCTCTGGTAATCATCTCAAAAAGGGTGACCAAGAATCAGATCAGAGGGCTAGTCTCTCTGAAGAGACTCTTAGTACACACAAAAATGCTCAGAAGCATGCAGAGGATGCTGCTGCTTTTGCTGCTGCTGCTGTTAGTCACAGTGAAGAAATATGGAGGCAGTTGGACATGCACAAAAATTCAGGGTTGGCACCAGATGTTGAAACTAAATTGACTTCCGCAGCTGTTGCAATAGCAGCAGCTGCTGCTGTTGCAAAGGCTGCGGCTGCGGCTGCCAATGTTGCCTCAAATGCTGCCTTACAAGCAAAATTGATGGCTGATGAAGCATTGGTTTCAAGTGGCTACAGAAATTCCACTCCCAATGATGCAATATCTGATAGTGGGAAGAGGTTGAGCGAGGCTACTCCTGCATCCATCTTAAAGGGTGAGGATGCTGCTGCTAGTTCGAATTCTGTTATTGTTGTTGCCAGGGAAGTTGCTAGAAGGAGGGTAGAAGCAACTTCAGCTGCCGCAAAGCAAGCTGAAAACATGGATGCCATTGTTAAAGCTGCTGAGCTGGCAGCTGAAGCTGTGTTACAGGCTGGAAAGATTGTTGCTATGGGTGAACCTTTCTCATTGGCTGAATTGGTAGAAGCAGGTCCAGAGGCATATTGGAAAGTACCCCAAGCATCCCCTGAGCCAGATGGTGCTATTAGAGAGCAGATAAACATAGGTGGTAGCATGGAGGCTCCTGGTTCATCTGTTGGGCATCTAAAAGAGGTTCCTGTGGACAAGAGGGAAAAGCAGGATAACCACAGAAAGTCACCTACTCATAGAGAGATGACCAGAGAGTCTATGGAAGATCGTTCTAGATTGACAGATGGCAGTTTGGCTCCTGTTGCAACAAGTGAAAAAGATAAAAAAGGACAAAAGAGGCGCAAAGCTTCAGATGTTGCCAAAACTAAAGGAGTTGCTTCTGAATCTGAGATTGGTTTTGAATCACCTTTGATGATCACTCAGACTGACCATGAAAAAGCAGGGGAAACTTCAAAAGATAATAATATAAGGGAACGCTCGCATGTTGAGGTCTGTGACTTTTATTGAAATATTACTTGAGATTTTGATCTTTAGTTGAAATACACTTATATTTGATGGAAATTTGACAATGTAGTACTGAGTTTGAAAAAAATTGCATTCATTTGTCCTAGTTACCAGATGGAAATGTTGAAGTTATATATACACATATTATTGATCTTATATTGTATTTGATTTGTTTACAACTTTACTATCTCATGCCCAGGTATTGAGAGATGGAGGTGGGTCAAGAGTAGCATGGTTCCTGGCAGATATACTGAACTTGAATGATGGCAAAGCTTATGTGTGTTACAATGAACTTCGACAAGAGGGTGAGCTACCACAACAACTGTAACTTATGTTTTAGCTGAATCAACTGAGTTATGATAACTATGAAAGCAGATCTGTTAGAATTCTTGTCCTTAATTTTTATGTAATTCCTTGATGTGTGTGCAATTTTACTTTCTCTTTGGGGATCTCTAGGCTGAATCACAAATTTGCCTGTATGAAGTGTGCCTCTGTTTTTTTTTTTTTTTTTTGGGGGATTGAAAACATGATTAAATGCACCAGAGTGAGGGTATATTTCTTATGGACTTTTCTGCATAGAAACTTTCAAGTTTCTTATGGAAAAACAGTTTAGATGTCTTGCAATATGCGCAAACATCAATAATGGTTATCTTAACAAACCTTTTTTGACTGCTTGTCTTACAGATGGTGATAGGCTAAAGGAATGGGTGGAAGTTGAAGGTGATGGGGCACCTAGGATACGCTGTGCTCGTCCTAGTACAGCTATGTCATTTGAAGGAACAAGGAAGAGACGCAGAGCAGCCATGGGGGATTATAATTGGTCTGTTGGAGATAGGGTTGATGCATGGATGCAAAATAGGTATGCATGCATTGTTTTTTATATCTTCTTTTACCTATTTCTCGCAGTCCATTGGACACAAATGGTACTGTTGAAGATTATGGGGACATTATAAAATATATATGAGGAAGTAGAATTTTGGATAATTTGTCTATATTTCCTAGCCAACCTTTAGGATAACCATTAAGACCTTTTTGTACAACCCTACGATTTGTCATTTTGTAATCTGACAAGATATTCACCTTTTGATGTTTGAACAAACTGATTTATGCTAGAATGCATTTTTATGCCCTGTTTTTCTGGATGGCTTTGGACTACCTTTGTGAATCAAATGCTATTTATTTCCCATCAATCATGTATTTCCTTGTGCTAGAGGGAAGGAGAGTTTCAATTCTGTCAAGTTGTTTCAATTTTAATTATCAAGGAATGAACTGATGTTTGAAATTATTATGTTCATTTATTTGGCTTTCAGCTGGTGGGAGGGAGTTGTCATTGAGAAGAGCAAGAAAGATGAAACTTCATTTACTGTCCATTTTCCTGGTATGCATGACCAAGTAGAACAGTTATTAACGATCTGGATTGTAATCTGCTCAGTAGTAAAGTCTATACAGCCTCTGCACTGAGAATAATAAAACTTTATTTTATTGTTTTTATTGCAGCTCAAGGAGAAACATCTGGTGTCAAAGCATGGCTTCTTCGTCCTTCTCTGATGTGGAAGAAAGGTAGTTGGGTTGAATGGTCCAGCTCTGTTGATAATAATGAGTCTTCCCGTGAGGTGTGATATGCTAGCTTATACTTGTGATTGATGCTTCTCTCATGATACTTTGATTGCTTCTTGGTGCTAAGTCATTGATCTATTTTTCAGGGTGATACCCCACAGGAAAAGCGACAAAGGTTAGGCAGTCCTGCGGTTGAGGCCAAAGGGAAAGATAAGCTTTCAAAAAATGTTGACATTAAGGAATCTGGGAAACCTGATGACAAGAAATTGCTGGATTTATCTGCAAACAAAGAAATATTTAATATTGGTAAAAGTACCAGAGATGAGAGTAAACCTGACTCACTGAGAATGATACGTACTGGTTTAAAGAAGAAAGGATCAGGAGTGGTTTTTGGTGTTCCTAAGCCTGGAAAGAAGCAAAAGTTTATGGAAGTAAGTAGACATTATGTTGCAGATCAGAGTAGCAAGACTCATGAAACTAGTGATTCAGCCAAGTTTACAAAATATTTAATGCCTCAAGGATCTGAACCTCGTGGAACGAAAAATAAAATTGAACCAAAACGAATGGCTGTATCCAAGCCCAAGATTCTCAAGTCCGGAAAATTGCCTAGTATTTCTAGTAGAAGTATTCCTCAGAAGAACTACTTATCAAACACTATGGTTTCTGAACCTGAGAGTGTTGTGGCCTCAGATGTGTCGAAATTGGAGGATTCTGTAAGCCATGCTGAGAATGTATCAGGAAAGCCAAACTTGATGGAGTTCAGATCATTTTCATCTTCTGATGGAGCAGCAGAGGGCCCGGTCTTATTTTCTTCTGTGGCTGTCTCATCAGATGCACCCCTCAAGAAAACTTCAGCTTCAAATGCTAAATCTGAAAGGATTAATAAAGGGAAATTCGCACCATCTGGTGGGAAGTTGGCAAAAATCGAGGAAAAAGTTTTCAATGATGATACAACAAAAACGAGTTCTGAAGGTGTTGAACCTCGTAGATCTAATCGCAGGATTCAGCCAACATCAAGAGTAAGTTAATATATATGATCATTCATTTCATAAGTTGTCATTATGCTGCAGAATCAAAATTTCTAGATGTAAATCTATTTCATATGCTAAGTATACTGCTCTTTTCTTTTTTGGGAAAATGAATTGAAAATTTCTTTTCTTGTACATCATGTACCCCTGTGAGCTTTGAGTTGTGCTTTGAAAAATTCCTTGCTTGCAAACGGTTGACGATTTATGTGTAAGATTAGATTCTGGGTTTCAGACTCAAGTTGAGAAGTAGAGGTTTACTTGGAATATAGGAACAACATTTCCCGTAGGAAAATGAATTTGACGGTGTGTTTTGCAAATTTGTTGAATTCTTATCCTATCTACTGGTATTGGGGTGTAGAGATTTCAAGCAGCATCTTTTCCATATTTCTATTTTTCTATCATAATCTAGGAAATCAACATTGAGATATGACTAACATATTTGGTTAGACAGATATGTGTCTAAAACATAAATTGTTACTGGGTATCACATAGAATGTTTTGTTGAATGAAAATGGGAATTTATAGAGTTTTACATTTGCTGTTTTTGCTTCTTTAAGAAGAATAGTTGTGCTTGGTGCCAGCTACATATTAAACTAGGATATGTTTCTTCCCTGTATGATCTCACTTAACCCTAAGAATTCTTTGCCCGTCTTCTGCTCACTTGTCTGAGTTAAGTGATGTCAATAATATATATGTTATCAGGAAGAAGGGAAATCTATTATAATCACTAACCACATTTATTTTCCTGCATTTACAATTTGTACTGATATGGTTATGGATCTTGTTTGTTGCCCACAGCTTTTGGAAGGGCTACAAAGCTCGTTGGCCATCTCGAAAATTCCTTCTGTTTCACTCGACAAAAGTCACAAAAGTCAAAGCAGAAGTATGAGAGGTGAAACTTAAATTTCATACCGCTCTATTCTCAAATCAACACTGCTGTCCTTTTGGCCTTCTTTGTTATTAAACGTACAATGATTCATGCAAATCAACACTGCTGTCCTTTTGGCCTTCTTTGTTATTAAACGTACAATGATTCATGCAATTGTAACTGTCTGGAAAATAACAGGTTGACAGGTGCCCTCATGCAACTAGGGGAATCCAGTCTTAAAAGAAATTCAGCGAATATCGGATGACCAACATACACCAGTGTAGCTTTGTGTAAATTATCAGATGATAGAGGAGAAAGCTAGGAACGAAAATTTGCTTCTTTGTATTTTTGATGTAGCGTAGGTATATACATATATATGTCTAGTGTTCTTTAGTTTTATTTAGAATTATTATAATCTCATCTGTCTAGGCCATGCTCTTTTGTATATGGAACGTCTTTTAAGTAGTTGGGTTTGATATTTGAAGTGCAGCATCGCAAGTGATATCAACCCATGTATTTTGTTGCATCTAACTGCTCATTGCTTATTCAGCCTTCTTTGCTCTCTTCGTGGACCTAGATTACTTGGGGTTTCTTCTAGTCTTCTGTTGACCCAAAAGGAATCAAATAAAGATCAGGCTTCAAACCATTTTTTTTTTCAATTTATCATTATAGTTTACATGTGCAAGATTTATTTATTACTCAAGAAAGTCGTATTTGTCCTCATGTGCAAGTGTTGCAGACATTCAAACCCGAGGAATGGTTTCTTCCAAATCATTTGTACGAAATATATATCTTAGACTGCTGTGACAAATCTATTGGAAATGAACTTGAGTATTGAACGCTTGAATTGAATACCGTCTCATTATAAAAAGAAAAAGAACTAAATAAAATCCGAATACTGTCTAATTATAAAAAGAAAAAGAACTAAATATAGTCCAAACCAAAGAATCTCTAGTATCGCACATACCTATCTACCTAGCAAATATATTATGAATAGTCGCAATTTCTTAAAATTACCTTTACCTGTACAAAGATTCAATTCCTTTTTCTCGTGTCTACTCTGTAAAAGAGAGAAGAAACAAGAGAAACCTTCCCTGACCGGGTTTTGGCTCAAAGCAACTGGCATGTTCTGTCAGATTTTGTGCCTGCTTAACAAAAGATGGCAGAGATGCAATCAGATTAGAAACACTTGTTCATCCCCCTTGGCTCCTAAAACTGGCTCTTCTTCCTTGCTTCTGTTCTTCAATCCTTGATTTCCTCTTACTTGTTCCCACTCAGGATCTCCGTTCTTTTTGCAAATACATGAATATGGATATTCATGAAATTCACCACGTCCTGGTCTCATCTCATCTGGCTCTCCCATGAATCCTCTTTGAACTGCCTTCACCTTTCGGGCAAAAGTGTCCCAATCCATCTTATCCCTTTCCATAAACAAAGAGCTTAATCTCTTGGCATTTGGTCTTATTGTCCTTTTGTGCCCCATGTACCTCCTTTGAATCCAAACAAGCAATCATGAAGAATTAAAGAAAGTTCAAAGAGAATCAATCCCATGCTAAATACGCAATAAACAATGGACGATGTAAAATGCAGAGAAATAAACAGATACACGCCTATGGAGCTCAGGGTAAGCAGCTTGGTACCAAATATTCAACTAATGTTAATAAAAGCTGATGCAATATATATTCTCAGCATGGGCCCACCAAAGGGGTAAATCTAACATTACAAGCCCCACATTGTATTACAGGTATGCAAATCAATGCAGGACCATGTTAAGAGCATTATTTTGCTTATAGTTGATGTCTTTAGAACCTGGTCGAAATTTCACATCTTTAAATTACTTCAACAGATAAACTACTAGATAAACATAAAAGTTAGCATCTATACACGACACTTGGGACTCTACCAGAAGAAAAAAAAAAAAAAAGCATGATGCAAGAAATAACAAGATTTCTCACCTTCGACCTGCTAGAATTCTTGCCATATTTCCATTATTATTGGTGACAAAAACATCACTTTCATCACAAACAATGTAGTCTATGGCAGCAAGGCGAGAAGAGAATGGAAGAAAAGGTTTCAGCTCTTCATTGGCAAGCCTTTCTTTTGTGTAGAAGTTTGGAAATAGATCTCTTAGTGGTCGCAGAGTCTCTTCTCCACCATATATTTCTCCAGATGCAACATAAACGTATGTGTCATTTGCAAAACCAAGTGCCCGCAGCATCAATCCTACTTCATGAGGAGTGAGTGGACATTTACCTCGACTCCTCTCTCCGTCAGCATCTAAATCCTGCACAAATGTGAAGATGAGTGCAATTTTACTAGATAAATGCAGGATGCAGTAAAAAAAAAAAAAGGTTGGTACTGCTGAAAACAATTATTATGGTGTATAGTAAAGAGAGAACTGGTGAGAAGCCATAAAAAATGGAATCTCACAGGTAATGTTTCCCATCGTTTTCGTATTTCTGCAAGTTCATATCTCTCCTTGTCCCCTCCACCAAAGTAACAACCAGAAAATGCTAGCATATCAGGTTCAAATCTGTAATGAAATAAGGTTTGAGTTATATCAGGAAAACAGGTATTAGAATTTTAAATTATACTTAAGGATGTTTCTCTATGCAAATGAGCCAATGTGCTGTTATTGAATACACATGCACTCAGATGCAGCAGTGCTGATGCAGAAAGTAGTCATTGGATATGATGTCAAACATAACAGCAAAATGTATACATATAAACGAACTGAAGTTAAGATGCCTTTCCAAAATTCCAAGGATTGGGCACTTAAGGGAAAGGCATTCTACAATGTCACTAGCTTATCTGGCTTAAAGAATTTCAAATCAGATCACCACCCGAAAGTGAAGGGACTTAAAATAAGTCTAGTCATACCAATTCCTAAGTATGCCATTTTATATTGCAAATGCATCCCCAAGGATTACTGACAAGCCTTATTTCAGGATGCAGATCTAATATATTACTGCTTTAAAAACCCTTGACATGCACATCTAACCATCTGGAATAAGGAACAAACCTCAAATGGACTGCTATAAAACGTATTGCCATTTCACGCATTCTCAATACAAGTTTCTGTCCAAGTTCTTGAATAGGTTTTGTAAATCTTAAAGCATGAAAATTAGCCCGGCAACGCAATTTTTGTAGCTCTTCGTCAATGTTGTTGGCCAGTCTGTAATCAAACTTTGTTAGTTGAAGGACCTACAAAATTTTCAGAGAGTTAATTGCTGCACTTTCACACAAAAACCATAATATCCTAGAAAATGTATAATACAAATATTCTAGCAACATATGATTCAATTACCAAGATATAAAGAACATAAAAGTGAAGGAAATTGTTAAAACTCTGCCTTTGAAAAGCACAACCAGAGAGAGAGAGAGGGGGAGAGAGGGAATGAAGAAAGATTAGAAAGTTCAATTCTGAAAATTATATCTACAATCAACCTAAATAGCATTAGTGAAAAGAGTATTTGAAAGAGATCTTACACGTCTTCGTTTAAGTATTGGCAGAACTTGGTCTAGATAATATTCTGGAGGGGATTTCCTTGGGACACGCATACTGTAAGGATTTTTCTCCATTGATCGCATGAATTTATCAGGAACTTTTTTTACAATGGTAACATCTTTTACTAGGTAAGAAATGAACCAGTTGACATCGAAAATGTTGACAAAGTCACTGCATGTCAGGGGAAAAAACCTTAACAATCAAACAGAGGAATAGGATATTAATTTGAACTTCTAATAGGCTGATTCAACTTACCTATTATCCTTCCAATACGAATTATGATCTAACTCAGGTACCACTAAGGTTGCATTTAGAACCCGTGCGACAACTACAGCATCAGATATCTGTGCGGCATTATCAAATTATGAATTCTAAACAAATAGTACTATCCAAGGTCAGTGAGGATAATAAATTCAGTATGATGCCTAAATCTCAGAGGCACACCAAAACTCAATATATTCAAATCAACTCAAATGGTATTGGTTTGAATAATACATAATGCAGGAGTAACAATACTAAGTAGACACACATAAATAAGTTAGATATGCCATTGGAGGAGTTAAAAATATCTTCCATTAGGATATTTACCCAAAAATAAAACATAATGTGTAAAAATTTCCACTTACTCCTGTTCTTTGTTGATTCAGTCCACCACTTGCAGCAATAAGCAAATAACCATTTGATGATCGCTCACGTACAGCATCTAGATATCAAATATCAATGTAAATGATGAATCAGTGAACTTAAGAGACTGGTTTGGTAAAATTTAAATGAAAACAGTGTCAAATAGATTCTTTCTAAGAGGTAAAAACAGATGATACTAGACATCAGGTATTAGAACCATTTTACTAGAAATTTATGCTACAAAGAAAAGAAGTATCACAAAGTTTCCCAACAAGAATTAATTCCATCTGATTCCCCTTCAGGGAGAAATCATCAAGAATTAGTTTTATTCTTCAAAGTTAAAAACCAACATTATCAGCTAACACATCATAAACATAGGCAAATTCAAAGCTCATAATCTATTTAAGCAAAAGAAGCAGTCAAGGTAGATTGCATTGTTGTTTAGCTGCCTAGACTTGCAAAATGCAAAACTATCGTCCTCGTGTTTCTATTAATAGTCGAAAATGTTGGAATTAGATATGTCCTTGATACAACATATAATTAATTGATTGCTTAGCTCTTTCTTACCTCAGAACCAAACAATTTACTGACTGCCATCAAAAGAACTTAAAACTACTGTCTCTCAATCACAAACTTAGAGAGATGCACATAATTTTGAATTTCCAAAACAAAAACCAAGAACTTTGCATTACAAGTAATTAAGATAAACATCCAAAGCAACAATCTTAGCATCAGTTAACATGTTGAAAAACAAGCACATAATTTCATATAAAACACATTTAAGGAAAGTAACCATCCCTGTTATGATTGAAATTTGCTTCTTAAATCTTAATCCAGTCCAGCTTTTATTTAGAGAAACCAAAGTTTCCAAAAATAAAATGAAAATTAACGTACGAGGAAATTTACGACTTCTTTTGCTGCATCCATAGAAACTTTTTCCATTTTCAGATTTCCATATATCAATCGGTCCTTTATTACTTCCATCCTGCAGCATTTGCATCAAATTAGCATAAAATATAAATAACAATTATAATAAATAAACACATAAATGAAAGCGAAATTATTCTTTATTTTTCACTGTACCAATTTGAAATAGAGTTTTTGTTTCACAAGTCGCCGGGAATACCAGTCGAGATCAGAGACCACATGTCCGGTGAAGAGCGAAACAATGCCTAAGGAGAAAAGCATCAAGCCAAAGACGAGCGACCATGAGATTGGCTTACTCTGCTGCGCCGCAGAGGATCTCCACCTCCAACACACATGCTTGTTGCTTAGAACGGAGCCGTTCAGGTTTACCGATACCACGCTAAACATCCACGCCTTCGCTCCGCCCATAACGAACACTACTACAACGGCAACAACGACTCCGCCCTCAACTTCATCACTTATTTCCACCGCAAATCCCTCCTCCCGCTCTCCCCAACAACCACAATCATCAAAGAGTAAAGGAGAATGAGAGGGTATGTCTGTAAATAATGCCAATGCGGAGGTTTAAATTCGAAGAATAAGTAGGGTTTTGCTTCCTTTCTTTCGATCGACGCTCTCAAAATTCTTTCTCCAAACACGGCAGATTTGTAACTCGTAAGTTACTGTGAACTAATAGGACAATAAATTTTGACCAGAAAAATTAAAAATAATAATAAGAAGAAGAAAAATAAATGAAGTAGAAGAAAAGAAAGAATAAGAAAACTGAAGATTTTGTCTTAAAATATATGTATAATACAGTTTTAATTAATGTTTACTGAAATGCAGATTTGAAGAACAATTAAAGATATAAATAATTTAATTTGAATTTTCATAAGTGGGAAAAAAAGGGAAACCTTATTTAATTATTGATTTAGCAAAGAGCTATTATGTGGACAAGAAATTTATCTGAATTTAAATTAAAAATGTAGGAAATTTTCGATAATTGGTTCAAATTCATAGATTCTCTGTCTCAAGTGAATAAATTTGAAAAGATGACAATAAACGAAGACGACAAAATACAAACAAAGGACACTTCTCTATGAGTTATGTAATAAAAAGTGGGGTTTTTTTTTATTTTAATTCATAAACATGGATTAAAATGACACTTTCAAAAAAAAAAATGTCTATGGCCTTCTTTGGTAATATCCCACTTTTTTTATTAGGGATAATATCCCACTTAAGAAATAGATTTGCGTGCCAAAACCTACTGGCCTCTTTGGTAATCATGAAATTGAAACCATCTATCAACTAATATTGTTGTTTCCCGCTGTCTTGGTTCTCTAGAAAAGGTAAACCATTCTCTGCCTTCAAAGTATCTCCAGGAAGGGGCAAGGCAGAATCTATTTAGCTTTCTCACCCCTTTTTCTTGTTCCTCAATTTTATCTCTGCCTATGATTGCTTCAAATTTCAGCTCTAGTCCCCAAAATAACTAACAACAGAAACAATTATGTTTCCGTTGTTTGGTAATTGCTTCTTCCTCTTCTTTCTTTTTTTCTTCTGTTTTCTCCCGCGTCTTTGTTTTCCCACCGAAATCACATCGGGACAAGCAACTATCATAACTACCGATGATCACAACGCTACGTGGCATAATTTTACCCGCTTTAAAGATGCCGAGAAGGGTAGCCACGTCAGCGGCATATCAGAACTCAAGAAATATTTTCAACGATTTGGCTACTTATCGGTTCCTGACAATCAAAACGACAACTTCACTGACGTTTTTGATGCTCAATTCGAATCCGCCGTGGTTTTGTACCAACAAAAGTTTGGGTTATCGATAACCGGAAAGCTCGATTCCGAAACGATATCGACAATCATGTCCCCGAGGTGCGGCGTTTTCGACACCAGTCCGACAATCCATGCGACAAAACATTTTGCCTATTTTTATGGAAGGCCGAGGTGGGATCATGGGTCGTCGATGACTTTAACGTACGCTTTTTCGTCTACGGATATGATCGATTACATAAGCTTACCAAAAATCAAAACAGTGTTTAAGCGCTCGTTCTCAAAGTGGGCTTCAGTGATTCCGGTAAACTTCAGGGAGATAGACAATTACCCATCGGCGAATATTAGAATCGGGTTTTTCAGGGGCAATCACGGTGACAGTCAACCATTCGACGGGGTTTTAGGAGTGTTAGCTCATGCTTTTTCACCAGAGAATGGAAGGTTCCACTTGGACAAAGATGAAACGTGGGCCATTGATTTCGAGAAAGTGAAATCAAAGGCGGCTGTCGACTTAGAATCAGTGGTGACACATGAGATTGGCCATATACTCGGGTTGGCCCACAGTTCGGTCAAAGAAGCCGTGATGTATCCAAGCTTGAAGCCACGTAGTAAAAAAGTGAATCTTAGACTTGACGATGTAGAAGGTGTTCAAGCATTGTACGGATCAAATCCTAACTTCAAATTCAGTTCTTTGTTGAAGTCTGAAAATTCTTACAACAAAGCAATTAGCCTGAATCCTGGATCATGTAGTTGGACATTTTCTTCAGTAATGGTAGTTATTTTCCAGCTTTTGATGATAACATAAGAGCCTTCTTTTTTGAGCTCCTTTAAAAAATTCTTTATAGTATCATTTATGTGTGAAGAAAAAGTTGTTCACACCAAAAGAAAGAAAAAGAATTGGAACAATTCTTTCATTTGTATTAGGATGTAATATTTTTGTGAATAATTTTAAAGAATGACATTTCAAGAATCTTACTTGAAATCATGGCATAAAAGGCAATACAATGGGGTGAGATGGAGGGGTGAAAAATGAAAATGCTTCAGCCACTTAATATGGCTCTCCTCAAAAACCCAATAAAACTTTAAAGTCTTCTGTTTCAATAATTAATGAATTAAATTAATTATGATTTGGTTGAATATTGTAACCTCCTCAAAGAAACTACTAAGTGGAGGCATCTTGCCAAATGGATAACTTTGATTCATCCTCACATCATCAACGCCTGCTTCTAAACTAGTTTATCTTCCAACCCTAAATATTTTATTCATGCTTGTCTTTTATAAAACAACCCCATTAATTGAACATCAATTAGAAAACGAAAATAAGTTAATTAAAAATTTTAAAAGTGCCCCTCAATTTAAATTTTAAAAGTGCCCCTCAATTTTTTTTTCTAAAGTATAAATAAATTAGCAGTTGATTGAAATTTATATTTAAATTTTTAATTATTATTAATTTTAAATGATATATTTACTTATTTAGTCCTTCAATTTTATAAAAAATTATTTTAATTATTCATTTAAAATTTTACCTCTTGGATTGTTTCTATCTTAATTTTTCTATCCTTTTTTAAATAATTTAATAAAAAAAGTTTAAAGACTAAAAAACTAAATAATTAAAATTACTTTCTAATAAAATTAGAAAAACCAAATAAATTATTTTATCATTTTAAATTCAATTCATGGATAATTTCTATCCGTTATAAAAAATAATGTGAAACCAACCCTTCAGCATAGATAAAATTCCCTTAGGCATTTGTTAGGTGGTAGA
Source organism: Gossypium longicalyx (assembly GCA_025698465.1). Lineage (NCBI taxonomy): Eukaryota > Viridiplantae > Streptophyta > Magnoliopsida > Malvales > Malvaceae > Gossypium > Gossypium longicalyx. Next base: position 5,013,756 of record CM047006.1, on the reverse strand, counting down.
TTGTAGGTGTTCCAAACATTGACCTAAATTTTATATAGTTCTAATAAATAAATAAATAACAATTAATCAGGTGAAGTCAAGGTTGTATGTAACTTAAGATGTATGTATATTTTGATTTAATGCTTATTTTTATTTATAATCTCTTAAATTTTAAATGAAAAAATAAATATGTATTCAATTTTAAATCATATTAATTATTGTAATAACAATAAATATATATATATATCATCTGATTTTTTTTTACAGAGGCCAAAAGAGGAACAATTAATTGGAGATATTTTTTATGTGTAGCTTGGTTCTACCATGGAATCAACCAAAACAGCTTTTCTTCCAAAGAAACAGGTTCGAAAGGGAAATGCAAGAGGTCTTTATTTTCTTTTTCTCTTTTTTTCTTTTTTCTTTTTTGTCTAATCTTGCTTTCAAATCCCTGTACTCTTCAAATTATTAAAATTTACTTCTTCCATTTGCTAATTAAAATTTAAAATTTAATTGATAACATTGTTAACAAATTTAATTAAATATGAATTATTTTATCAATTAAATTTTAATTTTTAAATAAAAATTTCAATATTAAAATATCACGTATTCAAATTTAATAAAAGTTTGATAAGAATATTATCATTTGAAATTTAATTTTCAAATAGGACAAGTAAAGGGAATAAAATTCCAAAAATAAAAGCTCATTAAGTACAAAGATTGAAGACATAATTAAACATTACACCCATTTATCATGATAAACTTCATTGCATTTCTGAAAGCGAAACGATAGAAGACTATGGCCTTAAATGTAGTTTTATATAAAACTATAATAATTAACGAAAATTTTGTTCATTTTAACATCTACATTAGAATTCTTTTATTATTTGCAAACTACGACCAGTTTGTAAAATATTAATAATAAGGCTGTTTTCTGAAATTGAAATGATAATGTAGGAAGGTGGGGATAGTGATGCAATTGGGTGATTACAACAGAATTGTTGAAAGGGAATAGCTATGGTTGGGTTGCCAACAGTAGAGGAGACTTGAATTGATGGTTATATTTATTCTTTTATTAAAACATAGAAAACTTTCAATTTTCTCGTTTTCGTTGTTAGACGGTAAAATATCAAATTTGGTAATTAAAGCTAACCCCAAAAGTTCTTCCCCAACACATTCTTAATATATCTTTAAAATCATAAAAACCCTAACCTAAATTCAATTGCTTCCTTACAATTTCTACTTTTTAGATATATGCTTTTTCAATGAAAAAAAGACAAACAAACTTCGATTAATATCCACATAGTATATTTCTTATAAAAAAAATAAATGAATAATAAGAAAACTTGTAAATTTAATTTAACCGATTTGTGTAATCACTCGAGTTTGATGAGTGATGGGCTGAAATTCCTATCCTCCTGCTTCAGAAATTTATATGTTGATGCTTAGCATCTCCAACTCTTGAATTTTCATGTTTTTAAGGCAAAACTGCCTAACCTTGTGTAATCGATGGAACACGAAAACACGCAATCGAAGAACTTGAGTCACCAAGAATTGTCTTGTAATAAAAGTTAGAACTTGGAACAATAGAAAACCTTATTGGAAAGTGATTTGAAAAAGAACTAATGCTGAAATCAGCCATTTGGTCAACAAACAACAAGAATAAAAATTTCAATCAAACTAATTTAAGAATTTTAAGCATATCCCCTCTTCAATACCACCCAAAATAACGTGTATTCATATCAGATACCGAAAAATATTAATTAAAAAAATTAATTAGAAACCAAAGCAGTGGTTAATCCACCATTCTCTGCCTTCAAAAGTCAGTATCTCCAGGAAGGGGGCACGGCAGAATCTATTTAGCTTTCTCACTCCTTTTTCTTGTTCCTTACTCTTATCTCTGCCTATGGTTGCTTCAAATTTCAGCTCTAATCCCAAAAATAACTACCAACAGAAACAACTATGCTACCATTGTTTGGTTATTGTTCCTTTCTCTCCTTCGTTCTTCTTTTCCTCTGTTTTTTCCCACGTTTTTGTTTTCCCGCTAGAATCGCACCAGGACAAGTAACTGTCGTAACTATCGATGATCAAAACGCTACCTGGTATAATTTTACTCGCTTTAAAGACGCTGAGAAAGGTTGCCACATCAGCGGCATGTCGGAACTCAAGAAATATTTCCAGCGGTTCGGCTACTTATCGATTCCCAACAATCGAAACAACAACTTCACTGACGTTTTCGATGCTCAATTTGAATCCGCTGTGATTTTGTACCAACAAAAGTTTGGGTTAACGGTAACCGGAAAGCTCGATTCTGAAACAATATCGACAATCATGTCCCCAAGGTGCGGCGTTTCCGACACTGAATCAACAATCCATGCGACGAAACATTTTGCCTATTTTTACGGAAGGCCGAGGTGGGACCGTGGGTCGTCCATGACTTTAACGTACGCTTTTTCTCCTACAGACATGATCAATTACATAAGCTTACCGGAAATCAAAACAGTATTTAAGCGCTCGTTCTCGAGGTGGGCTTCCGTGATTCCGGTGAACTTCACGGAGATAGATGATTACCCATCAGCGAATATCAAAATCGGGTTTTTCAAGGGCGACCATGGTGACGGTCAACCGTTTGATGGGGTTCTAGGAGTGTTAGCTCACGCTTTTTCACCAGAGAACGGGAGGTTCCACTTGGACGAAGATGAAACGTGGGCAGTTGATTTCGAGAAAGTGAAATCAAAGACAGCTATTGACTTGGAATCAGTAGCTACACATGAGATTGGCCATATACTTGGGTTGGCCCATAGTTCGATCAAGGAAGCAGTGATGTATCCGAGCTTGAAGCCACGTAGTAAAAAAGTGAATCTTAAACTCGATGATGTAGAAGGTGTTCAAGCATTGTATGGAACAAACCCTAACTTTAAATACAGTTCTTTGTTGGCGTATGAAAATTCTTACAACAAAGCAATTAACCTCAATCAAAGATATAGTAGTTGGACATTTTCAATAGTAGTGGTAGTTTTTTTTTCTCTTTTCATGATTATATAAGAGCCTTCTTTTTTGAGCTCTTTTATTTATGTGTGAAGAAAAAATTGCTCACACCCAGAAAAAAAAAACTGAAACAATCCTTGATTTGTATAAGGATGTAATATATTTGTGAATAATTTTTTTTGTTATATTTAGTGGTGTTATATATGTATATATTATTATAGTTTGATTTTTCTTCTTAAAAAATGTGTACTAACTTTTTGAAGCAGGAGATGATAAGAAAGACAAAACTCCTGACCATTCATTTTGGACTTGAAAGGTTAGGATGGAATCCGAAAACGAAAACAAAAATATATTTATGTATAATATTTATATATTAAGTATAAATATGGAAATAGGATTATTTGGTGGATAACTGACTATTTTATTTTATTTTATTTTGGAAGGATTAAATGACGAGGAAATTAAATATATATATTAATTTTTTTCATATATTAGAAAAACAAAACTAGTTTTTTCTCCACTTATATAGTCCAGCGAGGAATCTTCAAGTTTACTTTGGTTGGACATTTTGAACGCTTAAGCCCCGACAAACATTTGAACTTTAGGTTTTTTCTTTTACCAAGTAAAAAGAAGGTTTCGACGGTTTGACTCATGTACAAAGATGAAAGCCCGCGTAAAGTTGGAGTTAGCAAACAAATTATTTCCTTTTTTTATTAACACCTTTACTTTTTAATGGTATAAATAACCTTAGGTCCCTGCTAGTCTTTAAATTAGACAAATTGGCATCTTTCGAAGAAATGAGTAATTTAATTCATGTTACATTTGAGCTTTAATTGTTGTAATCTAATTTGGTATTATTTAAAATTTTTTATTTTTATAATATTATTAATTAATCTAAATAATTAACGCGATTAAAATTTTTATGTTATTTTTATTAAAAATAACATTTTTAGCACACAATAAATACATGTTAATATTGATGTTTAAAACCATCCGAGCTACGCGTGACAGTTTGAGGGTGCATTTGATACTCGTTCAAACAAGCCCCCACTATTATTGGGGTCCTCCAAATGGATAAGTAGCTTGATCTTCACCACATTGTAGATGACTTAACTATTGTTAACTAACTCAACTGTAGTATTTTGAAATTTTCTTTTTACCTTTTGTTGAAGAGACCCATAAACTTTGTACTAGGCTTAATTGTGTTTTTTTTTTTTTTTGCTCATTGATAGGGTCAATGGTGTTGTGCATAGATTGGTCCCATTGTTCATGGATGAGAATGTTGATCTTTCATTTGGTTTGATTATCAAGATATTATCCACCAATCTGTGTTAAATGATGTTGTAATTTGCTTTATTAATATTTTACCCTTACAAATTTTACTTCTAAAAAAAACACATGTAAATATAATTAATAAAAGAAACATAATTTTGTCCGGTTATTTTAAACTGCTTTAAAAAATCTAAACCATAATTTGATTCGATTGTAGTACTTAAAATAATATTTAAAGAAAAAAAGAGGAAAATAAGAATTTAAATTATGACTTGGACCATTTGGTTAAAGTTTTACCGGGCAAGCTGTGTGGCTTTTATAAGCAAGGTTAAGATAGAGGCTGTAGGATATTAGGCTAATCTCATTGTTTTGATCATCGTTCTTCGCCCTTTTTAGGTGGATTAAGGATTATTTTGGATGAATAGTATATTTATCTGTAGTTAATATAAAAATAGTGGTGATGGTAAGATAATATATGCTAACGTGAGATAAAAAAAAAGTTAAATATATTGCACTGAAAGTAATCGCTCATCCAAAGAGGCCTTAAATTTTTTCTGGGGGCATGGTAAAAAAATGATTTTCTATCGGGCTTCTTGCAGACATAGGCCTTTCAACTGTCAACAAAATGATGTCATATATATTATGTTTTTTATTTATCTTTATAATTATATATTTAATCTATGTACTATAATTAATTAAATTTAATCTCTTTATTTTTTAAATTGATTAATTTTAGTTTTTAAACTTTTTAAAATTTGAATTTTAAGTCTTGATCTAAATGTAACAATTAAATTTATTTGGTCAAACTTTGCTATTAATCTTGTATTGTGTGCAAAAATTATAGATTTAATTCATGTTCTCTAATTAGATCATTCTTAATATTTATACTTTTCGAATTTCAAATTTTTAGTCTTAATGCAAAATGACAACAATCAAATCTATTAATAGATTTTTTGTGACTAATATGTAAAAATAACAAGTTGACATGATATTACATATGTGATAATTTATTTTTCATATCAAATTTTGAAAATTACATAATTTAACCTGTTGATTATAATTGAAACTTCGAAATTCGAAAAGGTACAAAATTAAAAATAATTAAATTAAAGTATAAGGATTAAATATACAACTTACATATAATACATGGATTAACAACAAAATTTAACCTATATACTACGATATACGTATATTGATTTTTTTTTACTTTAATAATTATTATTGGAGAGAAAAAGGTAAAGTCATGATGTGGAGATATAAAATAACTGATTTTTTTTTTTTCAAAAGGGTCAATTTTTGGGGGTAAATACGTTAAAATAGAGACTTCAAAAAAAGACATTTCAAGAATCTTACTTGAAATTGTAGTATAAAAAATGGTGAAGTTGACAGTGAAAAAGCGATACTATGGGGTGAGATGGAGGGTGAAAAAATGAAAATGCTTCAGCCACTTAATATGGCTCTCCTCAAAAACCCAAAAAAACTTAAAAGTCTTCTGTTTGAATAATTAATGAATTAAAATTAATCATGATTTGGTTGAATATTGTAACTTCCTCAAAGAAACTACTAAGTGGGGACACCTTGCCAAATGGATAACTTTCATTCATCATCCAATTTTAGCTTTTATAAATTCTCAAATTCCCATTCATCACGACATCATCAACGCCTGCTTCTGGAGTAGTTTATCTTCCATCTCTACATATTTTCTTAATGCTTTTCTTTTAAAAAATAACTCCATTAATTGAACATCAATTAGAAAACGAAAATAAGTTAATTAAAAAATTAAAAGTACCCATGATTTTTTTAAAGTATAAATGAATTAGCAGTTGATTGAATCATAAAAAGAGTATTAAATAATTTATGTTTAAAATTCTAATTAATATTAATTTTAAATAATATAATTATTTATTTGACCATTCAATTTTATAAAAAAAATTATTTTAAACTTTTATTTAATTTTTCGTCTTTTAAGTTTTTTATTAAATCACTCAAAATAGATAAAAAATTTTAACATTTTATAATTTTGTTGATGTAGTATACAAGTGAATCGTCACATTAGTAATTATTTATTTTTTAAAATATAAAAATTCAAAAAGTATAAATTTTACTTAAAATTTAAAATTTAAAATTTAAAAAAATATATTTAAGAGGTATAAAAATAATTAATTGCTAAAGTATCATACATATGGACTTCCACATAGATATCATGTTAGTAAAATTAACAGATATTAGTTTTTCTACCTCTTTTAGAATAATTTGACAAATAATACAAATTAAAAAATTAAAAGAGACGAAAAATTAAATGAATAATTAAAATATATTTTTATAAAATTAGAAAGTAAAATAAATTATTATACCGTTTTAAATTCGGTTCATGAATAATTTCTATCCCGTTATTAAAAAATTAATGGAAACCAACCCTTCAACATGGATAAAATTCCCCAAGGCATTCGTTAGGCAGTAGATTGTAGGTGTCCCAAACGTTGACCTAAAATTTATGGGTATAATTTTTTTTTTAGTTTTCTAATTTTAAAAAAATAATAAATTTAACTTTTTATTTATTTTTTTAATTCTTAAATTTTTATTTTTTTTAAAAAGAATTACAAAAAAAAATAATGAGGAAAGTTAATGTTTTTGAACTTTGTTGAAAAATTATTTAAATGTTGATGTGTCATTTACGTAATAATCTATGTATATGCCATGTTTTGTTAATTTTTTCATCTATGTTAGGATAATTTGATAGAAAATACAAGTTTAAAAATTAAAAGATACGAAAAAATTAAATGGAAGATTAAAATAATTTTTTAAATATATCTAAAATTGATATAGTTAAGGCAAGGTGGTATTTAACTTATGATATATGTATATTTTGACTTAATGTTTATTTTTATCTATAATCTCAAGGTGAAATAATTTTAAATCCGATTTTTCTGACAAAGGCCGAAAGAGGAACAAATAATTGGAGATATTTTTTTATGTTTACTTTGGTTCTACCATGGATGGAATCAACCAAAACAGCTTTTCTTCCAAAGAAACGGGTTCGAAAGGGAAATGCAAGAGGTCTTTTTATTTTATCTAATCTTGCTTTCGAATCCCTGAACTCTTCAATTTAATAAAATTTAGTTCTTAATTTTTTGGTTCTAGAAATTTAGTCCTTTCATTTGTCTAATTAAAAATTAAAAATTAAAAATCTAATTAACCAATCATCTAACTTAGAAAATCTTGTTCATTCATTAGAATTCTTTCATTATTTGCAAACTACGACCAGTTCGTAAAATATTAATAATAAGGTTGTTTTCTGAAATTGAAATGATAATGTAGGAAGGTGGGGACAGTGATGCAATTGGGTGATTACAACAGAGTTATTGAAAGGGAATAGCTATGGCTGGGTTGCCAATAGTAGGGGAGACTTGAATTGATGGTTATATTTATTCTTTTATTAAAACATAGAAAGCTTTCAATTTTCTCGTTTTCGTTGTTAGACGGTAAAATTCCAAATTTGGTAATTAAAGCTAACCCCAAAAGTTCTTCCCCAACACATTCTTAATATATCTTTAAAATCATAAAAACCCTAACCTAAATTCAATTGCTTCCTTACAATTTCTACTTTTTAGATATATGTTTTTTCAATGAAAAAAGAGATTAAGTTTAATTCAACTACAGGTGAATTGACGAAAACAAAATTGTATTCAAGTTTTCGATTAATATTCATATCGTTTATTTTTTTATAAAAAATAAATGAATAACACAAAAATTTGAAATTTAATTTAATCCATTTGTGTTGATGCTTAGCATCTCCAACTCTTGAATTTTCATGTTTTCAAGGGAAAACTGCCTAACCTTGTGTAATGGATGGAACACGAAAACAACTATGTTTCTTTGGTTAATGTTCCTTTCTCTCCTTGGTTCTTCTTTACTTATGTTGTTTTCCCACGTTTACGATTTCCCGTTAGAATTAAACCAAGATAAGTACTTATCATAACTATAGACTATCACAATGTTACGTGGCATAATTTTACTCGCTTTAAAGATGTCGAGAAGTGTAGCCACATTAGGGGATGTCGGAACTCAAGAAATATTTTCAACAGTTCGACTACTTATCAATTCCCAACAATCAAAACAACAACTTCAATGATATTTTCGATGCCCAGTTTGAATCCTTCGTGATTTTGTACCAATAAAAAGCTCGGATTATCGGTAATTGGAAAGCTCGATTCCAAAACGACATCGACAATCATGTCCCTGAGTTGCAGTGTTTCCGACACCGATCTAACAATCCATGCGAAGAAACATTTTACCTATTTTTATGGAAGGCCGAGGTGGGATTGTGGATCGCCAATGACTTTAACATACGCTTTTTCACCTACGGACATGGTCGATTATATAAGCTTACCGGAAATCAAAACAGTGTTTAAGCGCTCGTTTTCAATGTGGGCTTCAATTATTCCGGTGAACTCCACGGAGATAGACAATTACCCAATGGCGAATATTAGAATCAGGGTTGAACATTTTATCTAACTTCAAATATAATTCTTTGTTGGAGTCTTGAAAATTCTTACAACAAAGCAATTTTATAGTCGGAGATTTTCATCGGTAGCCTTTTTCTTCTTTTGATGATTACATAAGAGCCTTCTTTAGCTCTTTTAGAACCTTTTTTTATAGTATTGTTTATGTATGAATTAAAAATTGCTCACACCAAAAGAAAAAAGAAAAGAAAAAGATTTGAAACGATTCTTTGATTTGTAAAAGGATGTAATGTATTTGTGAATAATTTTTTTGGTTATATTTAGTGGTGTTATATATGTATATATTATTATAGTTTGATTTTTCTTCTTTAAAAGGTGTACTAACTTTTTGAAGCAGGAAATGATAGAAAGACAAAACTCTTGACCATACCTACATTTATCTTTTTAACCATAATGCCTGAGCACAACATCCAGGAATCGCCGGGCACTTTCTCAGGGTACACTCTGTTACACCTATACCCGCCCCTAGTACTATTTTATCTATTTTCTATTGTGAGTAGCTTTTTTTTTTTTGTGCTTCTTGACTCAGACTCTAATATGATTTGGTTTTGAATTTTGTTGAAATGTATTAAGTTTGTTTTCCTTGATCAATTGTTTCGCATATTAAGATGTTACTAACAGGAGAGTTATGAATGATTTTTCGCCTTGTAAATGCTATTTGTGTAATGACTTAAAATTTTACTGTAATTAAAAAGTATATTTTTAGGTCATTATTTTTGTACAATGAATTTGTAAATATTTATTAAAAATATTTGTAAAGTTAATTGTGTGATTAATTAGGTTTTGGTTAGGTGAATTAATTTGAATTAAGGTTAATTAGGTATAATGATTAAATTGAATAAAGTGGGAAAGCTTAATTATAGAATAGAGAAGAGTCAAGAGATTGAATAAATAAATAAACCAAATTGTGACAATTGTGTGGTAAAAATAAAATACATGTGTAATAAATATATACATATATTTGTAATACATATATATATGTACTTATTATTTAAGAAATAAAAATTATTAAGTTAATAATATAATATATTATTATAATAAAAACAAATAAAACAAATAAAGATAGAAAAAAAAGAGAATATTGAAACGAAACAGAGAAGAACAGGGAAGAAAGAAAAAGAAAGAAAGAATAAATTGAGAGAAACAAATAAAGTTAGTGGATTTTTAGATGTAGTTCATGTTGAATTAATTGAAGAATTAGGGGTTAAATTGATAGAATTTTAAGTTAGAAGTGGAAAGGGATTAAATTCTGAAATAAATTATAGGTTTTGAAGTAATAGGGACTAAATTGAGAGAATTTCAAAATTAGGAATTTATGGTAAAATTAGAGAGTTAAAATTTAGTTTTAAGTGTTAATTGAATGAAAACAAAGAATAAATTGTGAAGAAAATAAAATTAGTTTTGGTTAAGGATTAAATTGAAATTTAGACAAAAGTTGAGTATAAATTGAATTATTCAATGTGAAATCGTGTTATACTGATGATTTTTAAATTGTTTTAATTTTCATAGCTAACGTTGAGCCGGAGACATCGACTAAGAAAGGAAAAGACAATATTAACGAGAAGTAATTCGGAAATTACAGTTTGTATTTCTAAAATCCGAATTTAATAATTAATTATTAAATTTATTACTTAATGTGTATGAAAAGTAGATTGAGATAAGTAATTGTTATTATGATATTGAATTGAATGGAATTAAATTTATGAGTATATGTGAATAGTTGAATTGAAATTATGAGAATTTGTGATTGGTGTAAATTTTGATTGAAATCAAATTGAGAAATTGGAATTGAAAATCCTATTAACTGTATCAGGCTGAGTCGGATATAGTTGGTATGTCATAAGATTAAAAGAGTTCAGGGATACTTTGATCACGAGTCGATGAAACACTGGGTGTCATATTATTACTTCGAATAAATTCGATGAGATACTGGGTATCAACTTACTTCGGCATGACCGATGAGACATTGGGTGTCAATTTATTACTTCGAATTATCCGATGAGGCACTGGATGCCACACTGGTGTGTTTTGGTTGGATCCGTGTATCCGCCAAAAGTCCGAGTTATGTTAATAAGGATAAATAAAAGAATTGGCAATATGAATGATTTTTTATGATTTTTGAACATGAATTGGATTGAGATATTGAATTGAATTATGAAATTGAAAAGTATGAACCAATATGTTCATGATGTGGTTTTTGATATAATGAGATGACATGTGAATCCTATAGAGAAAAGCTATTTGAATAGCAATTGATGAGAACTGAAAGTGTTATGAATGATGGTTTATGGAATTGATTATTTGAACTAATGATCTTTGGTTATGTGTGCTTAAATATGTGTCAATATTATAAATTCTTGTTTAATAAGTATTCGAATTATAGAAATACCACTGAGTTTTATATTCAGCGTAGGATTTTGTTTCCGTGCACAGGTTAGGTTAAAATCAAATTGCCGAATCAACATCCAAAGCCGATCCTAATCTCATTTTGGTGAAGTACATTTCTTTTTTTATAAATGACATGTACCTACGATGTTGTGTTTGTTATTTTGTGAAATGTTTGTAAATAATATTGTTATATGATAATGGTTAGTTAAATATATATATATATATATATAACATGTTAAAGTTATCAAATGATAAGTTTAGTAGTAAATTTGTATGAAATTAGAATTGGATTGAATGAGTTTTAACTGAATTGATTTGGTTAATATATGTGAAATACCTATAAGAATATATTATTTAGATATTTAGGATGATTAATTAGACGTGTTTTAAATGTATTTGAACATGTTTTGGATTGGTTGAATGTTTGGTTTTTGTGTTGCTCGAGGTTCAAGATTTGCAGCGTTGGTAAACTTAATGTATAAGGCTCATTTGCAGCGTGTGACCAGACCGTGTGAGACACACGGCTTATACATGGGTGTGTAGATAGGCCGTGTGTCCCCTGCATCTTTTAAATTTAAACTAGAATTCTCAAATATTACCACACGGGTAGAGACATGGGCGTATGTCTCAGCCGTGTGAAGCACACGACCTAGCACACGGGCATGTAGTTTGGCCGTGTGAGGTAAGTTAGAAAGTTACACGAGGTTAGATACGGCCTAAAGCACGGGCGTGTTTAAGGTCACACGGGCGTGTCCCTAAACCACACGGGCATGTTAGCCCTGCACTTAAGAAAAATTTTGAGATTTCGCGAAAAATATTTTGAGTTTCCGATTAAGTCTCGATTTGTTTTCAACACATGATTTGGGCCTCGAGGGCTTAATAAAGGGACATTATGATTAAATTAGGATGTGTATAATAAATTATTATGTGATTGTTCGTATTTGTTCTGTTAAGTCTGATAATGCTTCCTAACCCTATTCCGGCAACGGTAAGTGTTAAATTACAATTTGTATGTTATAATTGTGGTAGAAAGCTTTAAGGCTATGAGCAGGATCATATTGATCAATTGAGCAAATAGCCAACATCAGTTCAAAAATGAAGGTGAATTTTTTTAAAATAATTTCTTCCAAGTAAGAAGCAACTAGCGAAATGCCTCTGTTTGTCTCTCTCTCTCTCTCTTACAAGCTGAGCTTTTGCAGTAGATTGTAGATCATGCACATACAGGAAAACCAGAGATATTGTTTGTTCTGCTGCAATGGGGTCATTGAAAAGATGCATAATTTGCATTTTTTATAGCTGTTAATTGAATTAACCTATTTGGTGGTGAGGCAAGAGTGTTTGACAAACCCCACCTTGCATTAGATAGATGAGCCATGTTACCTTAAAAACATGTCTGATTCCACATTTGGTGGGGACCCCAAAGATGGTAGGAAAATATGCAATGTGCAAGCTTTCCTGAATTAAAAGGCCTGATTCAACATTTGGTTCCTGCAGGCACACAAGTGACCATGCTTGAAAGAAATCAAAGTGGGAATTTACAATGAAACGTGAGTGCTTTTTTAGCGATCTTGAAATTATTTAATTATTCAGGATAGAGCCTTACTTTCACATTTTTCTTTTATTATCTAAACTAGTTCCCTTATTTATACTCTTCTTAATTTTGGAGAAAAGCCTCTATCAAATGTCATACACGGCCTGCCTTTGTAGTTGTGGGATTGGAACACTCCATCTCATTCCTTGCATTTGTGCATATTGTGGATTGTTTTCTACCTATCTTCCTGGTAATTAGTCTTGCTTATGCTGCATAGGAAAAGATATAACTTCAAGTTTTACATGTTAAAAATCTGCTAACCTACTCCTCTTCCACCCAGCTTTCTGATTTTCTGCTCATAGTTCCTTCATTTTTTTGCCATAATCTTCTTTATAAAATCCGGTTGATCGTCGGGGTGGATAGTTAGCTGATCATCAAGTCTGCTAGACACATAGACCTAGTGAATGCATTCTAATTTTTTTGTGCAATAAAGGTTAGGATATGGTCAATCGTGTTTTTGGAATAAAATATTCTCACTTCGACTTAAATGTACTTGGAGTGATTCATTTATGACTGATCTTGAACACGATGGTAACATATTGCTTCTTCTCCCAGATGGAATCAATGGTGCGTGAGCAATGTGGCTGTTGCGCTTGTTTGCTCATCATAAACTTATCTCCTGTTGAGATTGGGCTGTTGCGCTTGTTTGTCAATCAGCATTAAATGCTAAATGCTATTCCCTGCTTTATTTCCACACTGTAGAATGGTTTCTGCTAACAACTCACTCTCTGATCTGAGTGCATTGCCAGTTGCAATAGAGTTTGGCCTAGCAGTGTCCAAGGTGACTTATGAAGAGACAATGGCTATGACGGAGGAGTGTTCAAATAACTGAAGCGTCAAGAACCTATAGATTTTTATTTGAAAAAAAAATGTCATTTTTTTTCTTTCTAACAGAAAATTTTGATTCATACACATTATGAGATTAAAAAATGTCAGTTAATTTTTTGAAAGGTCAAAATAGATTTTCTTTTTTTCTTCTCATTTTCTGATTTGACCGAAAGCCTCTGCATGCCCTGTTTTGCCAGGTTCCAAGTCCAAATGTGTGTTTGAGAGGGTTTAGTTCAGAGATGGTGGTTGAATACGACAAATGTTTAGTAAAAAAAATGTGGGAATTATTTGCATTACAATTTACAGTGCTCCAAAAATCCAAACAAAGAGTTTGAGAGAGAAAATAAATAAATACAAACTCTAGGGAGCTAAATTTTAGAGGAAAGCTATAAAAAGAGAATGAGAGGAGCCATTAAAAACAATGGTAGAGCCTTTGTATAACCATCCTCAAGCGAATAACCAGGAGAAAGCCTCTTAATGTTAGTCAAGTCCCAAATGAGAAAGAGGGAGACAGAGATAACCAAGAAAAAAAGAATAAACACAAAATGCTTTCCTTCGGCTACAATTACATGCCCCAAAACCAAAAAGAAAGAAACAAAGTGATTTGATGTAGAATCAGAAACAAACATTTTTTTGAAAAAGGGGGCAAAATAAAGAAAGGGTTCGATCATCTGCTTTTTCAGGAAGGGGAAAAAAGAGAGAAAAAGTTGTATACGTAAAACATTGTTGTTGTTTTTTTCTTCTCTTTGTTCTATGTTTGGAAGGGAAAGAAAGTAGGGGAAAAAGTAAGATGGTGGTGTACCTGAAAAGAGATGTGATTGAAGATGTGGTAATAATAGGAGGATTGATAGGAGTGCAATTTGTTAATGCAGGGAACTCGGTTTTACTTGGTTATCTCATGTCCCTTGGCCTTAGCCCTTTCACCATTGTTATTTGCTTCACCCTTGCCACCTTCATTATTCTCTCTCCTTTTGCTTTTTATTTTGAAAGGTAATCTTTCTTTTGCTTTAGCCATGAATGAAAACTTTTTGAAGGTGTCAATTCACATTCATTCATTTTTGCAGGAGCCTATGGCCCAACCGTCTAACACCGAAATTGATAATTCAGCTTGTTTTTATCTCCTTTGGAGGGTAAGGCCGTATGTATGTATATGATGAAGAAACAAGACAAAAAAAATGCCTTAAGTAATGATGTCGACAATCCATTTTCAATTATGTTAAATCATCTTTGTTGCAGGGTGACCTTGTTCCAATTCCTCTACCTCAAAGGGATTAATCTAACTTCACCAGCAGTGGCAACAGCCATGCCAAACCTTGCTCCTGGGCTTATCTTTATAATTGCTTGGGTTTTCAGGTACTAAATTCAGTTCTCTCTTTTTTTGTTTTTTGGTAATCGAATCAGTAACGAAAAACCCGATGATGAATTTTGGCAATGTTGATGCAGGGTAGAAAAAGTTGTTCTAACTTATCTATACAGTAAAATAAAGATTGTAGGCACGTTCGTGTGTGTCGCAGGAGCCGTTACAATGAGTATAATGCAGAGTACTGACTCGTCAGGAGATGCAATGATGGATCACCCGGCAGTTGATAACGATATTTTCGACAAAAATAAGATCATCGGTTGCATGTACCTCATGGCAGCAGTCCTAGTTCTATCAAGCAGTGTTGTATTGCAGGTATTCTTGAAATGGAAAACAAATATAGGAAGGCTAAATATGAGTTTTTTTTTGCTAAGATTTCATGTTCTGCAGGCGGCAACTTTGGGTGATTTTCCGGCTCCGATGTCCTTATGTGCAATAACATCGTTTATTGGACTGATTATAACTTCAATAGTGCAGTTGTTCAAAAATCATGATGCCGAATGGGGTTGGCCCCTTGTCAGTGTTTTGGACCTAGTCGGCTATTCTCTACTGGTATACAACTGCCCTTTCTTGGTGTAATGTCATAACTACTTACATGGTAGATGAAATTTGAATGCATATAGAAAGATTCGAAACAATTCATAAAATGCTATAAGCACATCCATTCTTGCTTTACATTTTCAAGCTTTTATAAATTTTCGTCCCCTTTTAATGCAGCTTTTCTTTTTGCATTGATTTTGTTCTAATTCGGACATGCAGGGAGGTGCTGTGAGCGGAGCATGTGTAAGCTTCAATGGATGGGCAATGAAGAAAAGGGGACCAGTGCTTGTCTCAATGTTTTGCCCCATTGGAACAGTCATTACAGTAGTTCTCTCCTTTATTACTTTAGGCCAGACCATTTCGTTAGGAAGGTAAACCATACATATACAGAGATTCACCGATTTGCTTCTTCAAACTTCCAAATCCAAAATTTTCCAACATAATATGAATCCTTTTTGTAAATGCAGCCTTGCCGGAATGTTCCTCATGTTCATCGGTCTCTACTTCGTCTTATGGGCTAAAGGAAAAGAAATTTACTCAGTCGGGGATGGCTTTGGAAGCGAGTTCGATCCAGAGAAGCCTCTGCTAAGCTAAATTACTATCCACTTCCAATCTAAAAAACAACAAAAACGAAATTCCGGGGAAAACTTCTCGTTCCGAACCGAAGCAGACCCGATATAGCGGATACGAATACCATACGAAATGTGATCGATACGAATGTAAATGTTCCTATATATCAACTGTTATTTTTGCAGACTCAATAATAGAGATGATAAGAAGTGTTAGGTTGGGGAAAAGAGAAATGAGAGAAGAGTTGGGCAAATGAGTGGAAAAGATTGTGGTACTGGGATTTTAGGCTTATTTGATCATCCTTATCAGTGTGGTCAATGGCATTGTAGTAAAGCACTTATGATTCAATTCAAACACCCTTTCTTTTTATCCATCATTGCAGGCACCTACATGCCTTGACAATAACTTGTTGGAACATCTGCAAAGAAAGAATTAAATCCTACATTTTGGGCATTAATGGGGAACACCTTTACTTGATGATAGTAACGTGTTTATTGAGAAAAGAAAAAAGAATCTCTTCTTCAAATAAAAAGTTATCACAGACAACTAAAATAGGTCATTTTGTAATTCTATTGGAGTACTATTATTAATATTATTAGGAGAAAAAAAAAGTAGATAAAAAATCTAATTTGACCTTTGTGGTATGTTTAAAATGTGATATTGTGGCTGACAACTCCACTTTGAGGATCTTTATAGTTGTTTGATGGCAAATTAAAATTACATTAGTCGCATGATATTAAGAGTTGAGCTTTTTTTTTAGATTAAAAAAAAATTACATTACTTTAAATAATTATAATTTAATTAAAAAATAAAATTTTTAATATAAATAATTATTTTTAATAGTAGTTATTTATTAGTGTCGCTAAAAAATATAACTTAGTAGTGGTTTTTTTATTTAAAATATATTTTTTATTAAGTTTTTTAATGAAAATCTCTATTCAATAATTTTTTTTTTGTCATTTTATTGTTGAATGGATGTAAGCTATTAGAAGTTTTATTTATACTAGTGTTATTTTTTTTAGAATATAATATGCTTTATCATTACATCTAATATTTATTGGTATTATAAAAAAATTTATAATAATACTATATATTATACCAGGTAAAAGTTATTAGAAGTATTTTCAAATAAATAATTCCACTAATGGTTTTTTTTTTCATCTCACTAACCATTTTTAAAGAATAAAAATAGAATAATTGAATTATTAAGAAAGGTAGTTTTATTTTTTAAAAATAATATAATAAATGAGTTTGTGTCATTAAATTAATTTTACACCAAACTCAATCCAAAATCAAATCATTTTATTAAAGCATCTTCTTTATTTCTCATTGTTGGTTTATTATTTATATTCGAACTTTATGGTTATTTCTCTTAATAATATTGTCTTCAAGATTCAAATTTACGTTATCACTAAAATTAATATATCAACATTTGTTGGTCGAAATCAAATCATATTAAATAGATAACAATAATAATAAATTAATATTTGAGAACGCTTTATTTAGTGCATCTATTTAAAGATCACGTTATAGTAGAAATCTCGTAAGATCATGTTAAACCAACAATTGAAATAAAAATGAAAAAAAAAGTTGATCATGCCATGTATGATTTATATTAGAAAATATGAATTTACTATTTTAATCAATATTAAAGAAGAGAATTTGATTCTTTTAAAAAATCAATATAACTGATGTAATAGGTTCTAGGTCACCGATAAATTTTTTAATTTTTAACACGATTTAATTATATGACTACAATCTCTTTATTTTTCTTTTCTTTTAATCGCAGCGGTTAATTTTAAAAATATCTCACAACATATGGTGTAATAAAATATCATCTCAGAAGTTGTTCTTTATTATTATTTTAAAAATGGAACTAATAATATTCTTGGGCTCTCGTTGTCCTACAGTTATTGGACCACTAACAAGTCCAAATCCATGAATAGTTTTTGCATTTTTAACCAAATTTTATTTTATTTTAAAAAAAATACTGTTCTCGATTTTCCTCTAAAATGGTGAATAAGCGTGATTCACGTTTTAATGCTGAACTGATGTTACTTACTACATAGGTATTAACTAATTTTAAGGCAAAAATATTGTTTTATTTTAAAAACTGAAGTTTTGGGTACTTTTTAGTAATTCGATTTTTTATTAATATTTAAAAAGGAAGTGGGTGGTTTGGACTTGGCACTTGGCTTTATAATGGATTAATGGCGTGGCTGGCGCTGCAACAAAGACAATAATTTTGCTTGACTTGTACAAGCGGCTAAAAGCAAAAAGGTTTACCTTCAACAATAACCTCAAGGTTAAGGATCATTAATCAAAGCTGCAGAGATTTATAAGTTGGGAGATTTGACATTGCCCACTCACTCTTTCAACTTTTTTATTCACATTTATCTATTGTAAGAAATACTATGATTTAGAGATTAAATTTATTTATTAAATAAATATTTATCACATTTTTTTTGTTATTTATGTATGATCGTGTTGATTCGTGATAAGTTTTAATAAATTTTTATTTGACCGTTCTTGAAGACTAACTATTATCACGACGAAGGCAAGTGTACCTATCGAACAGTAGTATAGTTTTAGTAAGACTGGGATGTCAAACCTAAAGGAACTAAAAGTACTAGTATTAACTATTTTCTTATTATCTAACCTAAAAATAAAGGGGTTTATTTTATCTAAACTAATTAACTAACTAAGAATGCAGAAAGAAAATTGGGAAAAATATTTTTGGGAAATTCGATTGATTAAGACAATACTCAAGGAAAAATTCACCTAGACTTCACTTGTTATTTGACTCTAAATTAGACGATTTATTCACTTAACTTGATCCGTAGAAATCCCTAATTTATATTATCTCTCTCGAGACTAACAACGTCTAACCCTAGGTTGATTAATTGAAATCTTTTTCTAATTAAAACCCCTAGTGTTGCATTAACTCGATTTATGAATTCCCTTATTAGGTTTGACCCTAATCCGACAGATTTATATCGTCCTATGTCTAGGATTGAATGCAACTTCGCTTAATTATGCTAGATCTACTCTTAGACAGGGACTTTTGCTCCTCTGAATAAGCACATCAATACTTGAATTAATATCCTAAAATATTAAAACAATGATTAAGAACACATAATTAAGAACAAATCAAATATTTATCATATAATTCAATAAATAATAACAAGATTCATCTTAGGTTTCATTCCCCTTAGGTATTTAGGGGATTTAGTTCATAATTATAAAAGAAAGCATCTTAGAAGAATAATTATAACAAAACATAAAGAAAACTCAAATCTTCTGAAGGAAAATTGAAGGAAGATCTTTAGTCTTGACGGAGAATCCAGCTTCTGAGATGGATCAATCGGCTTTATTCGAGTAATTCCTTGCCTCCTACTCCCTGTGTGTGTCTAAATAGACTTTTTAATGCCTCAAAGCCCTCAAGAGTGGCCTTTTCCGAATAGAACTCAACTTGGGCTCGACAGGGACACGCTCGTGTTTGATTGCTCCAAACCGTGTTAGAATCTATTGAATAGACACAGCCGTGTGGTCTACTCGTGTAAGTCGTGCTCGATTCTGCTAAAAGGGCACGGGCGTGTGGTCTACCCGTGTGAGGAAGTCCAGGCTATGTTGATTTCCCGCGTTGGCCAATTTTCTCCATTTTTGGCCTATTTCTCGCTCTTTTTACTCTCCTGTGCTTACCTAAGTATAAAACATGAAATTAAAGGATTAGGATCATCGAATTCACCAAATCTAAGGAGAGATCATCCATAAATGTGCTAAGTATGGGATAAAAATATGTATAAATTACGGTTTATCAAATACCCCCAGACTTAAGTGTTTGCTTGTCCTCAAGTAAAATCCTCAACTCACAATCAAAATCAATTCTTCTCAACTTATAATTCTTATTAATGATATCTCAAAATAATCCATAAGTAATCATACATTGAGAATTCAACTAAAAGAACATCAAAGTTTCAAACATTCCAAGTTGCGTATTTTATCACGAAAATATAGATGTCTCCCCTCATCTAGGTAATTACCATTGATTCAAAATATGATGTGTCGTTGAGAGCACTAAAAATATTCTATTCCCTGTAAAATAATAAAAATAACAGTAAAGGGGAAGTAGGGTCAAATCCTCAGGGACCGGATTGTACGAATGCTCGTTTCTTGAAATCTTGGACAATTTCTTGGCCAAGAAACTTGCGTTCCTGAAAAAATAAAAAAAAAAACAGAATTAAGAATTCCGATTTGGAAAAATAAAAATAGAATTTAAAGTAAATTGAAATTGCGAAATTAAATAAATGACGGAAATTGAGAGGGAAAATATATAAAAATAATAAAGAGAGTTAAAGGAAATGAAATTCTTATTGGTAGATTCCAGCCTCTAGTTGTCTCATTCCGTCTTGGGTTCAATCCTCGACTTTTAAATAATCTTCTCAACTCAAGTAAACCAGTTATAGTGGAAGAGGACGCCTACGACCACCAGCTCCAAAGATTAGACTTACGATTTTTAGGGAACGACTCTGCCCGATAATCTATCCTAGATCAACGCTTCTCAATGGCGAATCCCACGCCATTTTGTCTCTTTGGCTCGCCAACCTCTGACGCAGTAAGTTAACGAATCGACTGTGCAATCCTTCCAAAACCTACAAAGCGGCCGCCTTTGCATATACTAAAAAGCTTACTTCTTAAGGGCAATGGACAGAAGCGTCAGCTCGTAGTGCGGAGAAACGATGAATCCTTGGCGAGAAGGCTAAGTACATGATTAATACATAAAAATACGTTATTCTAGAGCATTATCAGGTTCCCCCTACTTAGTCCATGTTTGCCCTCAAGTATGGTTCCTATCTACTGTGAAAGTTAGATTCTGCCATAAAAGAAATACCACTCCAAAGTTTTATAAGAATTAGTTAAAAATGCATATGAAAAATAAAGAGAACCCTAAGCTTGCTTTAAGTAAAATAGAAAAAGTTTTCCAATTAATACACACATAAATTAAAATCGATTTGAATTATTTAATGGAAATTAGGTTAATTACTAAACCTACCAAGACACCCTTTTTGTTTCTTCCTTTAGTCCCAAATTTTATTTATTTACATATATTTTCTTCTTCTTCTTTTTTTTTTATTATTATATATGTATGTATGTATGTTGAACCTTTTGACGCGAAGAGTGATGATAGCCAAGCACCAAACCTCAGTTACTCAGCCCAACATACTTTTTATTTTTTATTTTTTCTAAGAACATTTTGAACCTTTTGACGCGAAGAGTGATGACAGCCAAGCACCAAACCCCAGTTACTCAGCCCAACGCATTCTTAAGAATTAATTCCAGTTAGCGGAACTTTAACTATCACGTCACACAACCTTTTGACGTGAAGTAGAATGACAACACAAGCACCCTACCCCGATTACTCAGTCAGTCACGTTCTAAGCTGTACTCATAACCACGGAAAAATTTATTAACAATTAAATGAAATTAAAATTTTGAGAACTCAGGAAAAATAATTTTAAGTGTCAAGAACAAGTTTCAATAATCACCTAATAGCCATGAACATAAATTAAGCATGCGATCATTTTAAGTGTTCACTTTATATTAAACTTAATCAATTTTACGAAAAACAAGATAGAGTTAACTCCATTAATCACAATTATTTTTAGCCTAATAAAAAAATAAAACAGTGGATATGGCATCAACTATGGGAAAAATCATAACTTCCCCAGAAGGCAAGAATCATGCTTGTGGGGCAAACAGTGAGCAAGTCGCGGTAAATTCTTAGGCATGAAAAGAAGCAAAATATTTTAAAAAAAAAATTATATGGGCAGCAACAACCAAATCAGTAACAGAAATTTAGCATCCAAAATGACAGAAATAATGAGAACTCCCCCTACTTAAAACACATAGTCCTCGATATGGAATAAATAAAATAAGAGAAAAAGGTGTAGAGGGAACTCCCCATGTAATTACTATCGTTCGCGTATGATGGCAATGAGATCCGTTAGTTGCTGGCCAAAAGTGTCGAGCTGTGCCTCGATACGCTCAAGGTGTTGTTCAACGGTCATCGAAGGTTGGGCTTCCGTGTGTGCAGTGTCATGATTTCGTCATCGAAAGATTCATTCTATTGGTGCTGCGCGAATCCCTAGAGGGACAAAACGAAAGGAGGACTAAGTACCAAAAAGCAGCCCCATCGAGTCGAGACATCGTGCATCCAAAGGATCGGCCTGACAAGCAACATGTAATTCTGAAATAGAAGCGTTAGTACCATACAGAGAAATAACAGTTGCATAACAAAATAGCCCAAAATTAGAGGTCGCTTTGTATTTATAACATGTTCGAATTGAAGTGCATACCAATAGCCCAAATTTACAGGTCTACCGGTATACATACACCATAATAAAAATAATTCTATCTTTGAGACGGTAGCCGGAGCATCTCGACGGCCTGAAAAATTATAAGCCAAATAACGGTGTATGTAACATAATGCAGGGATACAAAACCACAAATCCTTCGAGGTTTTTGGGCTGTATGTGGATTCAGCATTATCAGTTAATAAAGTAAAGGCCTCGTTAGCCTCAAAATCTGCAGGAAAAGTACATAAGCTGTGTTTATAATCACTGCTAATAGAATAGTCCTCAGTCACAAAAGATAGTGCTATATTAAAATCGGTAATGGATAAGCGATGCAAAGTACCAAGTAATCAAAATCGAATAACATTAGGTGTATCCAACGAAATATTACCGTGTCGACGAAAGTGAAATGTAGAATAAAATTTCAACATCAGTTCATAATATGCACAATGAGAAATATCAAAATTCCCAACCTAACCAATATTGTGAAAATAAGTAGTGACGTCAGTTCCAATCCGCAGAGTATCCAAAACAGGCAATGACAAGCATTTGCAAGGTACGAGTTGTTTATGGCGTAAATGATCATACCTGTTCCGGAAAAACATACAAAGCGGCCGCCTTTGCATATGCTGAAAAGCTTACTTCTTAAGGGCCATGGACAAAAGCGTCAGCCCGTAGTGCGGAGAAACGATGAATACTTGGCGAGAAGGCTAAGTACGGATTCTAGGCCTCAAAAACCCTTTTTGGGGAATATTGACAACTTCCGGCTAGATAGGTTTTAGTGGCTCATGATAATGGAGGAAAAGAAAATAAATATAAAAATGGAAAAAGAAATTTTATTGAAAAAAATATGAAAAAACAAAAGCTTAGACTTTTAGGGGGAGAGTGTTTACAGAAAAAGATGAACGCCCCAAATAGAGTCACTTCACCCCCTATTTATAGTGCTAGGGAGATAGTCTATTTGAACTTAAATTCTAAAAAAGATAAATACATTTAATTAAAGATAATTAAAGATAATTAAAATAAAATCCTAAAATTTAAATAATCCTAATAATTATCTTAATATTAATTATCCTAATATAAATAAAATGGAGTCTTATAAAATCAAATCTCTTCTTTTTGCGTTTTTAGTCCTTGTGTCTTCCATGCTCGCACTTTTGGCACAATTTTTTTCCTGTGTCGCATATCAGCCCATTGTGTCTCCAAATTCGCACTTTTGTCCTTTAATTTTGCTTTTGCCTCCAAATCAGTCCCTAAAAGATAAAAAGACATAAAGAGCTCAAATTAGTAGGATCAAACTCAGAATAAACACATGATTAATACATAAAAATACATTATTCTAGAGCATTATCAAAATATCATAGAGTTTCGCATCCTCACTAGAGATTCACTCAAATCACTTGAGGTGTTTTAAGGACAACAAGTTAAAGCACTTAATAGTCAATATGAAAAGTTATTACCATAGGCTTGTATGAAAATCAAATCTCCACCACTATATATTAATATGATATATCAATCAAAAGGTCTTTAAAGGGTTGTAACGTGGCTTTGGTTAGGGGGTGTGGTCACAAGCTGAAAGAAAAGGTTAGAATCGAGATTGAATTGAAAAATTACCTAACTAGATAGAATCGAGATTGAATTGAAAAATTACCTAACTAGAAAAACAACTAATCATCAATTGAATACATGTGAGCTTTTTTTCAGAATATGGACTTAAACACTTAAGCTCAAAAACAAAGAATTACTACTAATATAAATATGTGTATTGTATTTTTTTTTTAAGAACAAATCAAATAACATAGACTAACTATCAAAGATAAAACTTAACAAAGCAATTTATTCAAATCAAATCTCAACAAAAATATGGATCAAAATAATTTAAGGGATTTCAACAATAATCGGTATTGGTTTAATATAGAGGGTAAATCAATGAATAGGTTATTAGTCTCAAGAGGGTTTACTAAGGATTAATTATGAATGTAGGCTTTTATGGAGTAAGTGGGTTAAACCTAAGTGCCTTTATTATCTTGACATATCAAATCAAATGGTGTGATCTTAACATGCATAATCAAGCAAGTTCTAGAATAACAAATCAAGATTTACGCACTCAAAGCAACAATAAAAGTGAACATGAAAGAAATAATAGATGCTCTTAAAGGCTCAAGATCTCACAAAAATTATGGCTTTTTGATGTTTAAACTTTGTGAATTTTAACTCGAGATAATACCTAAACTTGGGGAAACAACCCTAAAAAATGGATAATTCTCAAAAGTTAACTTATCATGCTTGATTCTCTAATTCCTTAAAGTTTAAACAATCAATGTATGAATGCCTATGTTTTAATTCAAGACATATCAATAAAAATCATAAATTAATCAAAATTTATTCTAATAATGATATGAGAAGATCACATGAGAATAAGATAAAATTCAGGGATTTTTCTAATAAAGATATAAACAACCCCCCACACTTAAGATGTACATTGTCCTTAGTGTACAATGATAGATATACTGTAAAATATAAAATTATAAGATAGCGAGAGAAGTGAAACTTCCTGAATGATGAATGGAATCCTTGAATTGGAGTTATGGAGAATAATCGGCCAAGGCAATGATGAGATTGGAGGAGGATACTTTGGTGGTGGTAGAGGTTGGGTTCCACAACCTACTGCGCCAAAAGAATATTATAACTAGTGGTAGCTATGGTTGTGGTCGAGCAGGGCATGGCAGTCGTGGAGAACCTTTTCCGGTGGAGTTATGACTTCCTAATTAGTAGTGAGCTTTGGAGCTCTTCGTTACTGCGATAGAATCAATAACTTTTTAAGAAATATAAAGTAGCATGATTACTCGTTAAGAGATGGCCGAAAATATAATTTGCTTAATATAAATTTTAAAACCTAAAGATAAAATAAAAATAGTATTAAAGAGCAATAAAATGAAAATATAAAAATAATAAATAATAAATAATAAAAATAAAGGGGACCACGGTTGTGTGAGCCTTGTTTTGAGCCACACGGCCATAGCCCACGCCCGTGTGGTAGTCTCCCAGCCCGTGTTTTTCATATTTTCGAATTTGGGCGCATTAGTGCACACGGTCGTGATGCACGGCCGTGTCCTGCCTAGTTTGCTTCTCACACACCCGTGTATGTATGTTCACGCCCGGTTATTTTGTCAGTCTTGACCACAAGTAGTGAGCACGGGCGTGTCACACGCCCGTGTTGTTTTGTCAGTTTCAACCATGGCCTCTAGAAACGGGCGTGTCGCACGCCCGTGTTGTTTTGACATATTCATCCACGGCTATGTCGCACGGCCGTGGTAACTTATCGAATCCCGTATTGGGGAAAAATTTTACTCTGTTTTCACATGGCCGTATCACACAGCTATGTTGCCTTCCGTGGTATGGGCACGGCCTAAGGCACGCCCGTGTGTCTGGCCGTGTGGTTCTGGAAAACCTGAGTTCAGTGACTCAGTTAGTGAATTAAATGTTAAAAAACTAAAATTTAAAGAAGTTAACACTGTTAGTGCTCTGGTTGCCTCCCGAGAAGCGCTTATTTATAATTTAAGCTCGACTTACCTCTCTGTTGTGTGGTCATGGTGGTTCGAGGAGTTTACACTCCTCATTCCTACTACCAATTTTATCAAAATAAAGTTTGAGACAAGTACTGTTTACCTTGAACGTACCGAATTTGGGATGAATTACCTCGACTGTGCCGTATAGGAAAATGCTAAGTACCGTAAGAGGGGTTTCTCCATTAGGTTCAGACGTGGTAATGCGAGGGTCTGCGGCATCTAGTAATACCTTGTCTCCAACCTTAAGTTGATTTGGTGAAGCATTGGGTTCGTCATGGTGTAGTTTCAATTTATCGTGTGTTCTCGATTTTTGTGTCCGCCATTCATCTAGTTTCTCGACTCGTAGCCTTCGCTCTTCATAGATAGGTCCTTTGTTGTTACTTGAACATAGGCCATGTATGCTTTTCAGATGTGTTTCCTACAAAGAAGGTTGCACTACATGGTCAGTTTTAGTGGTACGATTTATACAATCACCCTTGATATTTGATGTGTTACTTGAATTGCGAGCTTGAAGGGTGATTGTCTCATCACCCACACGAAGTGTGAGTTCACCTGTACCAACATCAATTATAGTTCTAGCAGTTCCTAAAAAGGGTCTTCCTAAAATTAAAGGCACGTCACTATCCTTTTCTATGTCTAAAACAATAAAATCAACTGGGAATATAAATTTGTCAATTTTAACGAGTACATATTCAATAATACCCCTAGGAAATCTGATTGTTTTATCTGCTAACTGAATGCTCATTCTAGTTTGTTTGGGTTTCCCAAGACCTAGTTGTTTAAACATTTTATACGACATGACATTAATGCTAGCCCCCAAATCAGCCAAAGCATTACTAACATCTAAGCTACCAATTAAACAAAGAATCGTAAAGCTCCCTAGATCTTTCAATTTGTTGACCAGCTTATTCTGTAGTATGGCTGAACACACTGCGTTCAACTCTACATGCGACGCTTCATCCAATTTTAGTTTATTTGCTAGAAGCTCCTTTAGAAATTTAATTGCGTTTAGCATCTGCGAAAGAGCTTCAATAAATAGTAAGTTAATATGTAGTTTTTTTTAATAATTTAAGGAATTTACCGAATTGTTCGTCTGTGCGGTCTTTTCTTGTCGCATTGGGGTATGACACTCAAGGTTTGTACTCTGTACTTATCAATTTTCGCTCACTGTGATCTACCTCATCCTTACATTTGGTTACCGCAATTCCTTGCCTTGCGTCAGGTTCAGGTTCCACTAACCTTTCCTCATCTTGGACAGTAATTGCGTTAAGTTACTCTTTTGGATTAGTTTTTATATTACTCGGCAAGCTACCTTGTGGTCGTTAAGAAATCATCTTTGCCAACTGGCCTATTTGGTTCTCGGGCACCTGAATGGATGCTTGCTAATTTTTAAGAGCTATCTCGGTATTCTAGAAAAAAGTTTCCAACACCGAGATAAACTTTGTTAGCATCTCCTCAAGGTTAGGGTTCTTTTCCTGTTAGTATAGTGGTTGTTGAAAACCCGAAGGATGTTCTGGCCTTTAATTTCCTTGATTACCCCATGAAAAGTTGGGGTGGTTCCTCCAACCTGCATTGTAAGTGTTACTATATGGGTTATTTTGAGATCTAGAATTATTGTTACCATATATTGAACTTGTTCCTCCTCATTGTTGGGGTTGAAGGATTGATATTCTGTGTGTGCTCCTCATCTATTTGAATCTCACCTTATAACTGAATGTACCTGAGTAGAACCACGCAAACTATGCATCTTTTTATTCAAAAGTTCTACCTGGTTAGATAACATAGTAATCGTGTCGAGGTTGAAAACACCAGCAGCTTTCGTGGGCTTCGTTCTCATGACTTGCCACTGATAGTTATTCAGTGACATTTCTTCAATAAATTCGTAAGCCGTTTCAGGTGTTTTATTATTCAAAGTTCCATCGGTGGCTGCGTCAATGAGTTGCCTCGTTGAGGGGTTCACACCGTTGTAAAACATCTGAACCTGTAGCCAAAGTGGTAACCCATGGTGAGGGCACATTCTCAAAAGATCCTTGTATCTCTCTCATGCATCATAGAGTGTTTCTAGATCCATCTGCACAAAAGAAGAGATGTCATTCCTCAACTTAGCCGTTTTAGCCGGCAAAAAATATTTAAGTAAAAACTTTTCAGTCATTTGTTCCCAAGTAGTGATTGACCCTCGTGGTAATGAGTTCAACCACTGTTTAGCTTTGTTCCTCAATGAAAAAGGAAACAAACAAAGGCGTATGTCGTCGTCAGAAACCTCATTGATTTTAAAAGTATCACAAAAATCCAGAAAATTCGCCAAGTGATTGTTTGGATATTCATCCTGCAAACCATCAAAATGAACAAACTGTTGAATCATTTGAATAGTGTTAGGTTTCAGTTCAAAGTTACTTGCAGCAATAGCAGGCCTAACTATACTCGATTCAGCTCTTGTTAGAGTAAGTTTAGAATAATCATACATAGTACGTGGAGCAGGATTCTGATTTACTGGATCAGCAGCAATCACAGGAGGTAGCGGATTTTCCTGATTGTCAGTCATCTTCTCGGTTGTAGTGTGAATATCGTTCTCTTGCTATTCCTCTATGTATTATAAGCTTCGCCTTATTTCTCTTCAGTTTCTGCGAGCTGTGCTTTCTATCTCTCTATCAAAAAGTGATGGTCCTTGTCGAAACCATCTTTAATTATTAAAAAAAAGGGGCGATCGACTTTGAAAAAGAAAATACGGAATTGTCACCAATCTTTTTGTTTAGGTGTGATTGGATCACCAAAAAGTTTGGTCATTTTAATAAAACATTTTGGTTTACTAAAACAACGATTTTGGTCTACGTAAATATGAGAAAATGAGTTCGGGAGTCATTTACGTATGAGGAAGGATTAGCACCCTCACTACGCCCAAAATTGGTACCAAATCAATTAAATACTATACTTATGTCTGAGATTTAAAAGAGTTTTTGAAATGTGATTCCTTTTGAAGCATTTGAATGGCTTGAGTTGGTTGTCAAAATTCTCTTGTTTTGGAGGAATGCAGCATCACATCCAGCACGATAGGACACGATCCTTTATACCCTCGAAAACAATGATAAATTTTGACTTCCGAAAGTTTATATGTTGAAAACCGTAAAAAGATGCCCAATTATTTAGTCCAACAAAAAACTGAAACCCAGCACAGTAGGGCACGATTCCCCGAATTTTTAAACATCGAGCATTGCCTCATTTTTGAATTTAAAGAACATAAGTGAAATTCTAAAGGAATATTCGATTATTTTGAATAAACGAGAAATTGCAATCCAGCATGATAGGGCACTATTCCCCGAATTGCCAAACATCAAACATTACCTCCATTTTGAAGAATTTTTAAAGACATGAGTGAAATCCCAAAGGAATATTCGATTGTTTTGTACAAATGGGAAATCGCAACCCAGCATGATAGGGCACGATTCCCGAATTGCCAAACATCGAGCATTGCCTTCATTTTAAAGAATTTTTAAATGAATAATTATAGAAATAGCTTAAAACGCGTTAATGCGACTTGAAATAAACGAAATTAATCTTAAAGATTTGGACTTGATAAAACCACGTTTCATAAACCAAGTGGAAAACAATGATATGGGAATAATATACACACATAAGATACAATCTTTGATGAGTA
Source organism: Gossypium longicalyx (assembly GCA_025698465.1). Lineage (NCBI taxonomy): Eukaryota > Viridiplantae > Streptophyta > Magnoliopsida > Malvales > Malvaceae > Gossypium > Gossypium longicalyx. The sequence goes on along the minus strand of CM047006.1, from coordinate 4,984,146 downwards.
ATGATAATGTGTCTTATTTAATCGACTAACAAAATAAACAATTAAGTATAACTAACTTGAAGAATATAACCCAATTTCAATCATGCATGGGAAATAATTGATATAATAATACAATAACGAAAACAACCTGCCACTATGACATACATAACCTAATACATCACAATTGATACAAAATGTCCGAAACAAAATAATAATTAAAGAAGATTATGTCCGAAACAAAATAATAATTAAAGAAGACTATGGTATAAGACAAATTTAAAATAATGATGAATATGACACATGCATTGACGAATTGATCAATTAGAAACCATTTGTAAAGACAAACTAAATATGTACGTCCAATTATTGGAAAATGTATTATAGAATAAATATTTTTAAAATCAAGAAATATACAAAAGAAAAAAATGTTTATTGAAACATATACATGAAAATTTAAATAATGTATAAGGTATTCAAGAATAACAAAAATACATTGTAAAATATAATCTTTAGAAATGCATGCAATAGGTTTATAACAACATATATAGGTATAAATAGATTTAAAAAGTAATTGTTTGTAAAGAATACGCACTTTAGTAATGCATCTAAGGTTAAATTAACTTCATTATAAGCCATATAGAATAGACTTAAAAACATACCTTTATATACAAAGAAAACTATAGGTATAAAGTACGTGGATTTAGTAATATATATAGATTAGATATAGACATCAATGAGCATATACATACATATGATAATAATTTAAAAAGATATATTATGTAGGGTTATGTAATACAATATAAGAATAAATTTTAAAAAAAATTATATGTATAAAATAATATAAGATTAATAATGTGCATGAAATAAAATTAACTTTATTATAAAGTGTATATATATATGTATAATAGTGTATGTAAAAAAAGACATTACAATAGCGATTTTAAAAACGAAATAAAATCATTAAAATAATTTAAAATATAAAAGATAGGTAAACAAAGATTAAAAAAAAATGTTGAATAAATCTAAAAAATGATAATGAACCATGAAATGAATAAATAAAAAAAGGAACTCAATTAAAATAGAACTAAAATAAAAGGGACAAATTATAAACGAAATGAACTGCTGAAATAAAAAAAGGACCAGCGTGCAACATGCGCGAATGCGCAGGGACCAAATCTGGAAATAATCCAGACCCCCAAAACGCAGCGTTACAACGCGGACTAAAATGAAACGCGCGTAAATTATAAAGGTCGAATTAAAAAAAGAAATAAATCTAGACTAGGCCTAATCAAACACCAGTACGAAGGGAAGGGACCAATCTTGCAAATAACCCTTCACTGCGAAAACACACGAGTCCTAAGGGTACGCGGGAACGGATCGGGTCGGGCTCTCTAAACGGTGTAGTTTTAAGGCTACAAATCATGCCTTAAACGACACCGTTTCGCGTCACCAATTAAAAGAGGACAAAGCCTCTGAAAAACCTAGACATTTCAGTCGAAACAATGGGGAAAGGGGAACCCTAAAGGTTCTGCGCCGTTTAGCCACCATTTCATCACTGCGACGATGAACAATGACCTTTGGTAACCCCTCTTTACTCCTCCGTTTAGACTATAGCGTGAAGTTCGTCGATTTTAGCCCCAAAATCCTATCTCCGACTTCGATTTTAGCGAAGGAGATAAGGACTCCAATGGCTCGTATGCGAAGGTAAGTCCTTTCCTCTTCACTTTTTATTTGCTTTCGAATAATAAAAAAACACAAAACAAAGAACAAAACTGAAAAAAGAATGCCCGGAGATTTAAATCGAAAAATCACCTCTGCTATTTGATTGCTTTGTATTGCTTCTGTTTGTGTGCGTAAAAAAATATAATGGCTATTACATGGCTTTTATAGCAGAAAACAGAGAAAAATAAAAAAGAAAATACAAGTTTCTTTTTTTTTTCTTTCTTTGTCTTTGGTGTTTTCGTATTTGCTTTGCAGTCACGGAGTTCATTTGGCATGCGTTGGCCCTTGGCGTGGGGCGTATGGAGGCGCGGACGTGGTCGTACGGTGTTGAAGGCGCATAAAGGTTGGGACTGTTGCGGCGCAAGCAGAAACTGCTAGGGTTTTGCCTTGATTTTTTTTGTTTTTGGGCTGTAGGGTATTTGGGTCTAGGTTTTGGGTTATGTTAGGTTTGGGCTAAGTTAGGGTATTGGGTCATTGTAATAACTTTGAGCTTTGGACTGTTATAAAACTAAACTATTATAATGTTTTTATTGTAATAATTGTTGGTTTTATGCTTATATGGGCCCGGACTAAATTGACCCATTACAGTCCTAATGGGTTTCTTCTAGTCATAAACTATAAAAACCTGCTAGAAATAAAAAGAAAAGTTAGTAAAGAAAAATTAAAATAAAAAGTAAATTGCAATAAAAGTAAAATAGCTAAAGTAATAAAAATCGAATGTTCCTAATATCTTAGTTCCCCGGCAACGGTGCTAAAAACTTAATCGTGTTGATTCGTGATAAGTTTTAATAAATTTATATTTGACCGTTCTTGAAGACTAACTATTATCACGACGAAGGCAAGTGTACCTATCGAACAGTAGTATAATTTTAGCAAGATCGGGATGTCGAACCCAAAGGAACTAAAAGTACTAGTATTAACTCTTTTCTTATTATCTAGCCTAAAAATAAAGAAGTTTGTTTTATCTAAACTAATTAACTAACTAAGAATGCACAGCAAGAAAATTGGGGAAAATACTTTTGGAAAATTTGATTGATTAAGACAATACCCAATGAAAAATCCACCTAGACTTCACTTGTTATTTGACTCTGAATTAGACGATTTATTCACTTGACTTGATCCGTAGAAATCTCCAATTTATATTATTATCTCTCTCGAGACTAACAACGTCTAACCCTAGGTTGATTAATTGAAATCTCTTTCTAATTAAAACTCCTAGTGTTGCATTAACTCGATCTATGAATTCCCTTATTAGGTTTGACTCTAATCCGGCAGATTTATGTCATCTTATGTCTAGGATTGCATGCAACTCCGCTTAATTATGCTAGATCTACTCTTAGATAGGGACTTTTGCTCCTCTGAATAAGCACATCAATACTTGAATTAATATCCTGAAATATTAAAACAAGGATTAAGAACACATAATTAAGAACAAATCAAGTATTTACAATATAATTCAGAAAATAATAACAAGATTCATATTAGGTTTCATTCTCCTTAGGTATTTAGGGGATTTAGTTCATAATTATAAAAGAAAACATCTCAGAAGAATAATGATAACAAAATATAAAGAAAACCCAAAACTTCTGAAGGAAAATTGAAGGGAGATCTTCAGTCTTGATGGAGAATCCAGCTTCTGAAATGGATTAATCGGCTTTCTTCGAGTAATTCCTTACCTCCTACTCCCTGTTGTTTAAATAGACTTTTTAATGCCTCAAAGCCCTCAAGAGTGGCCTTTTCCGAATAGAACTCAACTTGGTCTCGACAGGGACACGCTCGTGTGACATGCCCGTGTTCGATTGCTCCAAACCATGTTAGAGTCTGTTGAATAGACACAGCCATGTGGTCTACTCGTGTAAGTCGTGCTCGATTCTACTAAAAGGGCACGGGCGTGTGGTTTACCCATGTGAGGAAGTTCAGGCCGTGTTGATTTCCCACGTTGGCCCATTTTCTCCGTTTTCGGCCCGTTTCTCGCTCTTTTTACTTTCCTATGCTTACCTAAGTATAAACATGAAATTAAAGGATTAGGAGTATCGAATTCACCAAATCTAAGGAGAGATCATCCATAAATGTGCTAAGCATGGGATAAAAATATGCATAAATTACGGTTTATCAATGTAATGTTTGATAGGAAGTTTATTTTTTATAAGAGTTATTACATATTTTTTAATTTTAAGTTCTATGTTTAATTATTATAATATATATGTAATAAATAAGTTTTACATAAAAAGAGAAAAATTATTTATAAATAATAGAATAAGCAAATACACAGAATCCAATGAGAAGAGAATATTCTAACCCTAAGCTATCATATTTATCCTTACACTTAATCTTAACGTCTTCTCAACTCATTAAAATTGAACATACAACTCACTGAAATTAAAATTTTTGAAATACAATTCGGAGTATATCCTAAATTAAGTATTGCATACGATAAATATTAACATTTTTACAAAAATTATTATATACATTTGAACTTAAACCCTCTGAAAATTTTAGACGGTAAACTCAAATACTATTTAAATTTTCATTTAATTATATGTGGGGTTGTTGATTTATTTTTTATTTATGTTATGTGAGATTTTAGATTTTAATTTAGGAAAATTATTTTGATATATTATTAGTAGAGTCTTTAGATTTTACGAATAGAATTAAAGTATTGATAAGTGTTCTATAAAATTATAATTAAATATTAAAAAATAAATATTTAAAAAAAAGAGAGAGAGATATATAGTAATTTTAAAGTTATTTATAGAATAAAAAATTATTGAACTCTTTTTAGTGTTCTAGAAGAATTAAACTATTTTATTTATTATCTCATATTAATTTAATTAATTAAGGATAAAATAATCCTTAAAAAATATGGTTTTTTTTATAAAAAAAGTTCTAAAATAAATTAATTTATTAATTTTTTTATTTAATTTAATTAGAGATAAACAATAATGACATATAATGAATTATGATTGGTCCAAAATTTCTCCCTTTATAGTATTATTTATAATTACACTTATTATTAATATATATACTTGGAGTTTCTTTAAAAAAAATCATTAGATTATATAATTTTTAAAATATATTTTAATTAAGAATAACGAGATTTGAATCTCATCATATACAATTGTCATATAATCTTATAATATGTTATTATCTGAATATTTTTAATTTTTAATACATTTATGTTTTATATTGATTTTATTCTATTTTATTTAAACATATATTTGTAACTGTAATTGTAAACTTAAAAAAATTGTCTTTTTCCTTTTTCAAATGAAAGAGTGCCACTTTTTTTATTTTTTTTTTAAATTTGTTAAAATAGGTAAGGTTACATTTTTTTAATCTCCAAAATCGTGAATTCATGTCTTTATACTCATAAAAAACATTTATAAAGTAAATTAGAATTGGCAAGTTGTATAATTGGCTACAATATTTTGAGGGCAAAAGTTTGTATGCCATGAACATCAACATCAACATCAACATGATGGTAGGTTGTATTTATATTTGCAAAAATATACCAACACAATCTTCATTATCTATAATAATTAATTCCATATCAATTTATTCAAGAAATTTATTTAAAAATATTTTTTTAAGAAAATAATAAATAATATTATATATATATATATATAAAAAGATTAAACTCAAAATCATACATCATAAAACGAAGGAACTCAAGCATATATGAATATTTAAGGTTAATTTTTTTTAAATTTCAAAATATTTTCTTTTTTGGTTATATTTAGAGTAGATCTCGTTTTTTAAAATTTAAATTTAAATATGGATTCCTTATCATTATTAATTATGTATTATTATATTAATTACAAATTAGTAAATATCTTAAATAACTTTGTTATATACTTTTTCGTATTTACATTATTGATCTCTAATAATTTATTTTAATTTGTAATTTAGTACTTACATAATTTATAACTAAATCAATTAATTACCGTAATAATAATTAGTGAATATATTTACTCATTTGTCAACAATTCATTGCTACATCCTTTCTTTGGATCAAAGATTCATTTTTAAATAAACTAATGTCATATATGGCAATAAATAATAATTTATATAAAATCAAAATCAAAATTTAAAGTTGACATTCCTTTCTTCCATTTTATGAATGTAAAGAAGGATATAAATAGATTCATTTAGATACGATAAAAAATTATAAATCAAATCACTTTTACCTTAAGAATTTTTAACATTGCTTTAAAACTTTTCTTATTTTATTTTATATTTTTTTAATAAATTTTTTTAACATCATTTATTCTCTTCTAACTTTCTGGCATTAAAATTATAGTCCACTAAAGATTGGAAGAATGAATACAATAAGAGAACAATCAACCAATTTCAGTACAAGATTGGAATATAAAAGACACTGTACAATGAACAACTTAAATTTAACGAAAAAAATATTAAAGCACTTGAAATGAAAAAAGAACATTATGAAAATTTATTAAAATACGTCATTAATTCAGCCAATTGAGGGGTTCAACAATATATAATATTTATACAATATCCAAACTATGTTATTTTAAATTATTTATGAAAACCAACAATTTTTTAAATTTTAAAATATTTTTAATCTATTATAATTAATATATACAACTAACTCTTATATCACATAAAATAATAATCTAATTAATAAATATATAAATTTATATATATATATATAATTTTACCCCTTAGCCCATGACTTAATTAATGACTAGTGTCACAAGGTTAGAACTTTAGTCTCGTAATCCGTGCAACTTTAGGCGATTCTTTCGATGCAAACACGCCTAAATTAGCCTAACTCCCAAACAATTGAGGATTCAAAAACTAATCCTCCAAGGCACTAATTTTTATAGCAGAAGCAACTCTAGCTAAAAGACACAAAATAAAATAACCATAGAAAACAACGTATGAGAGGTATTTAAGTAAATTCTATCAAAGGATTCTATCACTTTTAAGACTTTAAGATACAATGAACCATTTATAAGTGAGGGGAGACTCTTTATTTATAGTTGAGTTCTCCCAAAATCAACGGTCTAGATCAAGTTACACCAACAGATGTGATTAGTCTATCCCTTAAATCTAGGGATTTATAATATTACATAATCAATTTATATAATCAAATCAAATCAAATCTTATAAGATACGATTCCCCTCAATCTTCTAATATTAGTTCCCATAATTATCAATGTAGCCTATTATTCCAAATCTACATCATTAGGCCACCTAGGCTTCAATCTGATAGGTTTCTCCAATAGGTCTTTGAATGGGACTAGTTCTTTTGAGCTAAATGGTCATATCTAATCAATAGACTTCCATGGGATGCATCTAGTGCGATGGTCACAGGCTTTACACTTTGGCCCATGACACTAGATCTTCCTTAAATATACTTTTTTTATATAATTTTTTGGTAAAAGTATTATAGTGTATTAAAAGTCATATTGCATTTTGTCTTTTATACTCAAAAAATGGTAAATTAGTCTATATACATTAGATTAAAGAGCAAATTGGTTCTTTTGTTAAAAATCTCATTTTTTTTTACTATTAAAAATTAGTCATTATATGTCAGAATAAGATACACATAACATATATAGTGAAAGTGGATAAAATTTTTATTAGAATGGATGAAATTACTCTTTTTAACAGTGACTATTTTTTCTTAAAATATAATACAATCTATATACTAATATAGTTTACTCTATAATATTTTTTTTTCTACCACCCACGTAATTTAGTTGTTATCATAGTACAACTGTTTTTCTTAGTTTATTTTAAATATTTTATGATAACTAAAAGAAAATCATAATTTTTGGGTTGGATTGTGTGTCTTTTGGTGGAGGAATGCTTGTCACCTACTTCTTTTAAATTCCCAATCTTTCCCTTTTATTGTTTTTTTCATGCTTTTTAGAGAGAAGGTAAAAAACTTTGATCTTCGGTTTTGCTTCAGTTCTCTGATAATGGAGAAGCAGAAATGCAAGCTCTGTGCTCGAACATTCTCTAATGGCAGAGCTTTAGGAGGTCACATGAAAGGTCACTTAGCCACTCATCCACTGCCTCGAAAAACGGCTCAGCATCACCAACTCGGTGGCCGTACCGACTCAGCTTCCTCATCGTCATCTTCATCAGGTGAAGAGCAAGAAGAGAAAACCAAAGTGCTCGAAGATAAATGTTTTCTTTACGGGTTAAGAGAGAATCCCATGAAGAGTTTCAGGTACGCAGATCCCGATTTCTCATTTGCAGTAATAGATTCTGGGTCCGTTGTTCTAGACAGAGAAAGTGAGACCGAGTCGAGAAACCCAACTCGGCGACGATCTAAGAGATGCCCAAAAGCGTGTACTAATACAAAAACAACAGATGGAATCAAGAAACAAAAGTTGTTGAGGAAACCCACTTTGGTCGAGTCACCGACTGAGCCAGAACCGGTGAGTTCAGTTTCCGATACTTCACCTGAAGAACATATTGCTGTGTGTCTTATGATGCTGTCGAGAGATGTTTGGAAAAGCAAAAATGTGGAACAAAACTCAGAAGGGAACAACAAGGTTCGTGAGTCTAGCAAGAAAAAGATTCATGGGAAGCATCGATGTGAGCTATGTAAGAAAACATTTCGATCTTTTTACACATTGGATGAACATAAAAGGGTTTGCTCTGAAACTAAAAAAACAAGCAAAGTCGCAACCACTGCTACTGGTAATAACAGCAAAATATTTGAGTGTCCATTGTGTTACAGAGTGTTCGGTTCGGGACAAGCACTCGGTGGTCACAAGAGATCCCATTTGCTTGCTGCTACTCCAAATTCAGGCAAATTTGACAACAATTTGATAGATCTAAACTTGCCAGCTCCATTGGAAGATGTTGATTTTAGTGTGGTTTCAGATGCTTAAACTGAATGATGGGGCTATTCACGTGGATCTGATGCTCTATATTCAATGTTTTTATGCATTGTTTTTTTTTTTTAAATTTTCTTTTACTGTAGTTTCTTAATATTTCTTCATTCATAGATGAATCATGAATGTTTGGTATTCTTTCAATTCTTCATTGGTTCTGACCCACACTCCATTTCTTGAATTATCCGCAATCAAAACACTTACACAGTTGCTGGAAATTATTACAAGCTTAATATGGAGTAGCAGCCATTGTTATGGAATCAGATAGCAATGACTGTAAACCAGGTTTCACTTCCAATGTACTTCATGTCAGAAAGGGGGGAAAAGAAAAAGCAGTAAAGCATTCATTTTGTGGGATTTGGTTGGGTTAGCTAGTGGACCAAACACACAGGCCTCTGCAAGTACCCAAGGTGTTCAATTCTGCTAACATGTCCTGTTTCTTATCATCCACATTTTTCATGTAAAACTATTTAATGGTTTTGCTCTCCGTTCCATTTTGAAGAAGGATATTATATGATAGGAGCATTAACTACAATTTTAAGATGAATTGACTCAAGTAACCTCACCGCAAATTGGGTTTTACATTCCAAAATCCCTTGATTTCTTGCATGAAAAGGTGATTCAAAATGTTTTATCTGCCTTGAAATGAACGAAATAATCGGGCAAAAAGATGTCATTACTATTATTATAGAAGAATCAGTCAAATTTATTAATGCATTTCCACAAACAATTCATATTACATTAATAATTATTTAATGATATTTTAGTAATTTTTTTTGTTATTAATATATAATTTTAATAAATTTTTTTATCTATGAACCCTAAATTCCGAACCATAAATATTAAATTCTAAACTTTAAACTTTAAATCTCAAACCTTGAACCTTAAACTTAAGGTTCAGGGTTCAATGTTTGAGTTCGAGTTCGAGGTTTAGGATTTGAGGTTCAAGGTTTATAATTTAAGATTTGTATGGTTCGAGTTCAGAGTTTGGGATTCGAGGTTCAAGTTCAGAGCTTGGGATTTAAGTTTTGGGTTCAAGTTCGAGGTTTAGGATTTAGGGTTTGAGGTTCAAGGTTAAAATTCTCAAAATTATGTGTTAATGACATAAAAAATTACTTATTAAATAATTAAAAAAAATCATAAATGATGTTGTAGAAAGGGTCCATAAAATAATCCCTCATGCATTTGATTTATTGTTTTGTTTTTCCCTTTCTTTTTATATTGGTTCCCTAAAGAATCAAGATTTATTACCAAAAATTACAAGGACGTTTTCGTCAATAAAAATCGAACGGTTTTCAGGTTCCTTTCTTTGATGCTTGCATGTGAAATTTTCTTGCTTCGAACGGATCCCTACTTAATTTATGCTAAAAAAAAAACTATGTGGATTGCAAGTTGTGTCAACTTGGTTAACAAACATGTAATTTTGCTGATTTTCACCACTTTCTAGAAGTTTAAAAAAAAAAAAAAAACTAGACGTTGGTTTTGGGATTTTGAAGTCAAAATCAGTGAAGAAAATTGTTAGAAATTTTATAATGGAAATATGATTTTATTATTATTTTTACTTTTATTGTAATATGAAAATAAGGAAAAGAGTTGCGACTTAGTTGGGTATTTTTATGTAATGTGCATACAACAGTAAAAATTTATATTCAAAGTAATGCAAGGGGCACTTTTCGTATTCCATGTGAAAAATCACAATGTAAAAAGGTAGCTGATGTGCAAAGTTATTAAGTAGTTTCATCTTTTGGTGAGTTCTTGAAACGAATACATCAAAGGACCAAACATGAAGGCAAATTATTAATAATTTATGGTTCATCTAAATTACTTTTAGCTACATCTGATAATTTATTATACGATTATACAACACATCAAAATATATGAATAAATACATAAACTGTCCGTAGCCAACCAACTATTGATGTGGACAGCCCTTACATGCATGAGGATAAGATGTTCCATTTACTATATGCTTTGGATTATCATTCCATTGATATGGGCTTTTTCTTTTTAAATATTTTTTTCAGACTATTCAAAGCATCGCCATTTACATGTATATTTGCCAAATCTTTATTCTTCCGGCATTGTTGCAGGCAGTAATTTTCTTTTAATTTCCTGCAACATTTAATGGCAATATAAGCCATGTTTGAGGCCACAAATGCCATGATATGGTGCCCCTATTTTTGGTTACAAACAGAGATTTGGCTGACCTATAATCATTGCTAGCAGCATTAGTGCCTCTCACATGTGATGGGATAATATATGAGGCTTTGAAGATGCTGGAAAACCCCAGCACACATCCACCTAAACATACATTTAGTAGGTGTGCTACTTTTTAACATATCTTAATATATATGGTATTTTTTTTAATCACTCATATTACTTCTTTTGTTAAAAGTGATCTTATTATATATTTTCTATGCACGTTTTCACCATAACCAAACAAAATGTAAATAAACTGACTAAAAAAATGTATCTTGACTATGATTGAAATTTTAAAAATTAAACTTATTAAATATCACGTTTTACTTGATTATTTTGATTAACTAATATAAGGTCTAGTTATAGGATCGGAAGTTACAGTCTATACTAATGGTTTCTGGTTAGGTTATAAATAAAGATAGGCAAAATAATAATAAAATTGGCTCCAAAGTAGTGAAATTTAAACTCATTATTGCAAACGATCTTAAATGCTAACTTTGTATTTTTTTTTTCTCCCCAGTTTGCTCATTGAGATTTGAGAGCTGAAATCAAACATGTTTCCAAACGAGTATTTTCAATGGTTGATGACAAGCGGTATAATTATTGATTTTTACCTGTTGTACCCCCGGCTGTCAATTGATATAAGCAGCTAATGAGAGAATAATCTCTGCGATCAAGTATCTGAGATATAAAATTTTAAAATATATGTATTATATGTAAAAATATACTATTGCAAAATAAAATTGTTAGTACTGGATAAATAAATTGTGTGTAAATAAATGAAATAATAATTGTATCGTGGAAGAATCACTATTTTAAAAGTAAATTCGTCTTAATCAGTGTGATCATATAGTGGTGTGCTCTTCTCAAAGAAATAGTAAAAATAACTGAAAAATAGAGCTGAAAAACTGATCGAAAAATATACTCAAACGAAACAAATGAGCTGGGATAAAAGATAAGTTATTGTTGTGTATTGTTGTATGCAATGAGGAAAACATTTGAATAATTTATAGGACATTCTAAAGGAATAAAATGGTAATTTGCAACGTCAATCCAACCGTCTGGAACGACCATAAGCTAATGGGCAGAAATAGCCAGAAACTGACTTTTTAAAATTTGTAACAGTTTAGAAATTGAAAATGTTAAAAAGAAAAATATATATTTAAAGAAAACAAGTAAAAAAATTATCCAAAAATAAAACACATGCAATATGTGCCTAGTAACAATAGTGGCACATATGTGTTAAGCCTTTATTCCCAATTAATCAATAGGGGTAAGAGGTTATATTTAAACTCTCTTATAAGTCGTTACTCAGTCAATATGGGATAAGCCATTATGCATTACTAATAGTATAATAGTTAGATGTGAAATAAAAAATAGTTTATACAAATTTAAACTTGAAATTAAAAATAAAAGATTTTATAAAAAATAATACATCTTAAAAAGAAAAGGGAAAATTTTTCTTTTCTTTTTTCAAAACAAATTAGATGAGTGGCTAAAAATTATCAATTAAAATTAATTTATTACTAACTTATATACTAAAACATAATAATAAAAAAATAATACTCAACTAAAACAATCCTATTATATTTGTATGCAAATTAAAATATGTTAGAAAATTTTTAAAATAGATGTCAATACATTTTAAAAAAAAAAAATCTAGAACTATTGATTCATTTCCAAGTGCAGCCTTTAGGCATTAGGCATGCAGGCTTTAAAAAATAAAATAAAAAATAAACCCTAAATTTATTTGATTCGAACTCTTTATATATAAAGAAAAAGCTTATTAAACTATATGTGTTTCATTTTGGATCATGGGTATGAAATTGAATCGATTTGGTCCATTCCAGTAGCTGACAATTGGATAAATTTGAGGCAAAAATAAGAAGGCACCATTGATGTAAACTTTGCACTTAGATATATTTTGTTATTTATTTTTTTTCACTTTAGTACTTAAATTTTGTAGATAGATCCATTTTGACTCTTAAATTTGGATTCTAAAAATTATGATAAGGTAGCATTTTTAAGATTATACCGCATTGAAAACTTAAAAAAGTTGTTTTAGATGAGTAAATAAATTGAAAAAAAATGTTTTTATGAAAAATTTAGATAATTATTCTTATATGCATTTTTTAAAATTTGATGGCTTTGATTTTTAATATTTTCTTCATTTAAATTTAAATGGTTATGGAATTTATATTGGTTAAAGTATTTGGGAGTTCCCTATATTATATGGACTAGATCAAATTAGTCTCTCTATTATTAAATGGATCAATTTAGTCCATGTACTATTACAAAGAATTAAGTCAAAATTATAAGAGAGATAACATTCATTGTATAAGAAATATCTTGAAAATTATTTTTTTTTCAATTACAATTTAATTCCAGACAAAAGATTTCATTTATAAAACCATAAAAGCTTTAAAATATAAACTCTGTTAAACAATAAAAGATATTTTTTAAACACTAATGTTAATTCTATTCTAGTTTGGTATTATTTGATTCTTTTTAATAGTATAGGGACTAAATTTATATATTTAATAGTAGAGTGACTAATTTGATCAGGTCCCTATAATGGAGGGGCTCTGAGGTGCATTCACCAATTTATATATGTAGTTGAGTTTGGGTTTTCCTGAGTAATGGGAGGGGGTTGCCTTTAGGCCATTTAGTTGGTTGAAATCTTAATCCTAAAGCTAGGATAGATCCCAAATTAATGGGCCCATGGCTGATCCATCTTATCGTTTGATCCCAACTTTATAGGCCCATTTTGGCATCCATCTCGATGATTTCTGGTTTGTGAAGGGACATTCTAACTGCCATCTCTTCTAACTAACTTTGCATTGGTTTAACGGAAAAAAAGCTGTAAAATCTATTGTAGTTCTAGACTTCCTTTTTAATGGATTCCATTTGCTTTATGGAAAAAATTCTATTCTCCAACACATCTTTTGATTAATGAAGAAACCCAAACTTTAAACTCACAAAATCTAATTTAATATCCATAAGATATATAAAAATAGTCTTCTTTTTCTTTCTTATTGATTAAACGAAGTAACATTGGAAGACAAAAGAAAGAACGTAAAGCCCAAAGTCCCCAACTCCAGCCGCAGCCTGTGAAGACAATCATATGTCAAAAAACAGTCAACCCGTTCAAACCAACTGAAATATTGGATCTTGATCTTTATTTTGCCCCTCTTTGGACAAAACCCATATCTCCTGCACTGCTCTCCATTCCAATCCAACTCAATCCAGTTTCTCTAATAAAAGGAAGAAGAAAAAAAATTAAGAGCTAGAATAATTACTTTTTACGTTACCTATATATAGAGAGAAACAGTGGATTAGATTAGAAGCTTTGATAGCAAAAATGGCAGACCACTCTGATGATTTAGACCAACTACTTGACAGTATGTTTTCTTTTGTCTTAATTCTTTGTTTTTTCTTTGTTTCCTTTAATTCTCTGTTTCTTAAATCTTTTGAATTTGACCCTTTTCTTCCAGGTGCTTTGGACGATTTCCAGAATCTCAACCTTACCTCTCCTCCTCAAAGGTACTTTCTTTTTGTTTTAGGTCCAAAAATTTGCTCCCGAGCTAAAAATTCCCCTTTTTTTTTTTCCCTCAAAAGCTCGGTGTTTGCTTAGATATCTTGGATGTTTCTGATGTTTTGCCTAGGTTTAGGGTTTTTGTTACAATTTCTTCCAAATACTTAGCTTTTATATTTGGTTAATAGGGAAGGAGGAGGAGATGGTGAAGAAAAGAAGCAAGAATCTGGTTCTTTACCAATTGGGGTTGTAGGATTAGGAATGGGATTACCTGACTTGAAGAGCAAGAAAAAGGGAAAGCAAAAGGTGTCAAGTGAATCCCATGTCACAGAGGCTCTTGATAAGATGAGAGAACAAACTAGAGAGACTATAAAAGGATTGGAATCAATGTCGAAACCTGGCGGAGATGATTTTGGAGAGGATGGATTGATCGACGATTGGGTGAAGCAGTTTGAGGAGCTTTCTGGGTCTCAGGTATATTTGCTTGAATGTTTTCCTGTTCCTTTTAAGGCTTTGTTTTATCTCCTCTTGCATTTGTTTGCCGTGGTAGTTAAGTTTTCTGTTGTTGAATGTCAGGCATTTGTTGATTCCTAAGTTGGATTTGATTATTACCTCAGCATGTTACGGGTAGATTATATTTTAAATTTTTCAAAAAAAAAAAAAAACCTTGTAGTATTTTAGCTGATCACTTGAGTAGGATTTACTGGCTCCGGATTCTGTTTTTGAGTTGTGAGTTTGTGTCGGGAACACTTTGGATTCGCAAGACAAAATTAGAAGGTTGTCTTGCCTATTTCCACTTTTATTGTGCTTGCCGACTTTGTTTTGCATTTGATTAATGTACACTCTACGGCTTTTATCATATAAGAGTAGGATGATGGCCTCTACATCTGCTCCGAGTGAAGTACCTCAAATTCATTTAACTTTGGAACAAACCTCACCGGCCCCATCCGAACCAACCTTCCATCCACCAAGAACATTCCCCCGAAATAAAAGGGAGACTATGTGTTGATGCATATTAAATGATATTTTTAGGACCATGGGTGTATAAGTGATTGTTCCTTTGTTTCAAGGGAGGATTCATTGGGAAAAGCCCTAAGTAAAAATTTGGCTTTAAGGAGTTGGTCCTTGTTTTTAGCGCATGTCACTTGTATGATTGAGAAGCCTCGTATGTTATATATGCGTATGATAGATTAGGTTTTCATTGGTTATAAAATGTCTTATTTGAGATGCATGTGAAACATTCGAATTTGTTATATACCCAACTGAGACATCTAGGTAATAGCATTGTATGTTGTTGTTGTATTTACTCCTGCATGGATTGATGGACATGCATCATATAGACATATAGTACTTTAAACAGTCGAGTGCATGTATTTAATCTTACTCCTACCTTAATTTTGAGCAGGACATGGAATCCATTGTGGAGAGTATGATGCAACAACTTTTGTCTAAGGAGATTCTTCATGAACCCATGAAGGAAATTGGAGAAAGATACCCAAAGTGGTTAGAAGAGCATAAATCCAGTTTGAGCAAAGAAGAATATGAATGTTACTCCAACCAATATGAACTGATGAAGGAGCTTAATGGAGTTTATGAAAATGATCCTAATAACTTCACCAGGATTTTTGACCTCATGCAAAAAATGCAAGAATGTGGCCAACCACCAAATGATATCGTGCAAGAGCTCGCTCCTGAATTTGATTTAACCAATCTTAGCCAGCTGTAAGGTCTCTTCCTTTTGAAGCAATCTTAAACCAACCATTTATTTGCAATCTTCTGGTTTTCATCCAACCTGCCTGTCATGTTGTTTCGAAATTATCGTTCCCTATTCCATTGTGTTAATTTTTGGTGAAAGGCCATTTGGCATACAAAATGGCCTGAAAGTGGTTTCGAAAGGATCGAGTATCGACATACAGTAATCAAATCATGAATCAATTGTTTTGGTTCAATGATTATGGGAATCGTTAACTTCTGAATGTGGTGTATCCTTCATTTTCACTGTTCCAAATTACCTCGACTGATATAATACTCTTCAAAGCAATGTAATAATCACCTCGACTGATATAATACTCTTCAAAGCAATGTAATCGATATCTTATATAGAGATTGCAGATTCCTTCTTTATGTTGGATGAACTGTTTCTTCTTCTATTGGTATAGGACAAAAAGGAGCATTTTCTTTGTACCCTTAGCTAATGAACACGTTTTAATCTTGCAGATCCCCAGAAATGCTCGACTCACAGCAAGGCTGTTGTATAATGTGATGCAATAGCCTGATGCAGACTATGTTTCCTTATATTCAATACATATTCTTTTAACGTTTCAAGGTAATAAAACAGCTTTCCTTGTTATTTTGATCCTTCAAGAAATTAAATGCTTTTGTATGTATGATCATGGAGAAAGATGTTTATGATTAAATGACCAGGTTCAGTGTGCAATTTGCTTGACGATTCTTCGAAAACATCGGTTTTTGTAAAAGGGTACTTTCTAGTTTTGTACATGAACAGAGTATCGTGTTAAATTTTGCTTTGAACCACTTATATTGTTGAATGAGAGGGAAGGATACAGTAAGAATTTGTAAGAAAAGATGTATTATATCTTGAAGAAACAAATGAATGAAAGAACTGTGTCAATTACAATATGCGAAGAAAAATTGAATTGAATCAGTGAATTAATTATGCGAAAGGAAATGGACCATAGTGTATAGAATAGGTTGTATGTTGTTTTTGAGTTGGGACTTAAGCATCCCACGGTGCAATCCAGTGTCTACCATTGACAAAACTTTTGGCTAGAAAGGGATGCGCCTCATCGAACTTTAGTTCCCTGGCCCATGATACTCCACGCACTGCCGCAGCTCCGGGACCCCAGCACTTATAAACCCCAAAAAACGCAGTCCTGCAGCGTGAACCAATAAGCAAAAGGAAATTGTTGATGATTTCTTCAATGACATCAAAATTCAATCATTTCTTATTTAAGAGTAGTATAATTCATTTCTTTTGATAGAACCAAAGCATGAGCTTTATTGATTCCGAAAATGTCGATGATTGTCACAAATCACGTCATCGATATTTTCAATTATAAAAAAGATTATGATGGAGCATTGTATTATGATTAAATAGGGCGACAATTTCTTCATATTTGACTTTCTTAAGATTAACATGTGGAAAAAGATTAGGGTAAAAGTTAATAAAAGAACAATGTGAAGGGAACATACTTATTTTTGTTGCTGACATGGTCCCAGTCGTCCCACCCACCATGAGCAACCAGGTCATCAAAGTAAGTGTAAGCGTAGACAATCCTGGAGTATTGACCCATGGCTCGACCCACATAAAGTGGACCAGTGCCCGTCACCTTGCAATTTACGAAAGCAAAGCCCGTCTTCTCGTCGGGTGAGCTTCGGTCGTGGGCTGCAATGGATCCGAATCTCGTGGCTATGGAATGCAGCTCACAGTCCTGACAACAAGAAGCAGCAACCAACCCGTGAGTGAACATAATGAAATCTACCGTACGAAAATACCTTAAAAAGGGAGGCCCCATACAAAGATTATGCTGGTGGTGGTTGCTCTTTCATTTGAAGACGGTGGCTCAAGTAAGAAGAGACGTATGCTTATGAAAGAAGTTAATGCCATCGAAAAGCTAAATATAACAATGTTGAATGTTCATTAAACTTTTAGACACAAAATTTTTGGCTCCTTTAATGATTGTTTACTTAAGTATTTCAGAGTTATCTTTTTGGTTAGTTGGGTACCACTAGTTTCTGACAGACAAAAGGGTCTGTTGATAAGAAAAAAAAGCTCTCTCCCTTTTTTAAAGCTTTTGAGACTTGCTATAGCACAATGCAACGTCCTTTTCATTTTTCTTTATCAACATGTGTATTATATATTTATTTATATGTTATTTCTTCATTCAAGAGAGTCACGAGAACAACCCTTTATCCTTCTTTTATTATAATATAATATCCATATGTAAATAATAAATATAGTTCTTACTTTGTACATGGACCGGCCATTTCCAAAGATGAAATCAATTGACCCCTCGATGTAACATTCCCTGAAGTAATGACGACCAGCATCATCACAAAGAGTGTCTTGTGCACCGTAGAATCCACAGCCTGAGAAATACGCCTTGTCGCCCGATATCCGCAACGCCACTGCTTGCCATCCTTGCATTCCTGGCATCGGTGCCGGTGCTGTATTCTATACAATGTAAATTCAATAACATTATTATTTTCAAGGTTAATCAAATATTTCAAAATATTTGGTGTTGAATTAGCATTTCAATGTACTCGTCATTTGAACTATATATTTATTATACCGCCAAAATAAAGTCACATGCAGCACAGTATTAAAGGAAATCTAGGGCATATATTTATAATGTTTTCAGGAGCATTGATAGAGAGTTCTCTGCTGCTTTCACTTTCTTTCTCCATTCAATCTTAATTATTAACGTGAAGAATTTATGAAGTAGTATGTTATTCGTTAGCTGTTCGGTGCTTTTTTATAGTTATTACCTTGAAGCTGATATTTCTAGCAGAGAAATAATTAGCATACACAGTGACAGAAGCAGTTTGATAAGTACGCAACTGTTGGCCGTTGGATCCAAGATCACTTGCTCGATCATGCCATTCGATGAACGTCACCTCCCTCCCTGCTCCCTGCATCGTAATGTATGGCTTTGTCGCTGGCACCACCACTTTCTCTCTGCAACGCCACCAAAAGAAACAGCCATTTTTAACATGTAGGTTTAGCGTTTTCAAAGAATGTATTTTTTTTTTCCTTCAGTTTTAAGCATATATTGATGCTTTAATGGCTCTTAAAGAAGGATATGAAATTAAAGTATTACATGTAATATCCAGCGCTGATTCGAATTAGAACATTCTTTCTATTATTTTCCGGGACTGCATCAACGGCATCTTGTACTGACCGGAAATGACTCAACCCGTTAATGTCGACGGTAATCAGCCGGTGACCGATGGGTCCGATCCACTTATGGCGGTGCCTTGTGGAATTAGTAGTACAAGCAGTTTGATTCACGACCGGCCTTGTTGCTACCGATAATGCCGGCGCAGGACAGAAAAAAGAAGCTAAAACGAAGACAAAACAGAAGTAGAATAACAAAAAACTACAAGACTCCATTAAAATAGAATTAGGTAGTCAGAGAATAGAAATGATGAAACGAGAGACAGTGAGAGAGACAGAGTGATACGAATGTAAAGAATGTCTGAATGTGGGATTTTTATGGGGTTGATGATTTTTAGCACAAGAGCTTTATATAGACACGTATATATATTATAATCTGGATTAATTGAGTTGAATAATCTTAATTATTTATCCATGATTAAAGTTTATGTTTACAGTAGAGAATAAATTAGGGGGTGTTTGCAACGGTCATTTCTTTTGGTTGGCTCGCAACGAGGGGGTTATATTTGGAGGTAAAGGCTAGTAGGGTAGCTTTTAAGGTAGCTCTTGGCTGTATTATACGCAAGTCTCGATGTTGGGGACGTATCATTTGGCTTTGCATTATATCTTAGTATATGTTTCGCATCTTCTGTCATTTCCAACTTCGACTTGGATTCTTACTACATAATTGAGTGATAAGTGTTTAGCAAGTAACTAGTAAGATAAAACAAGTGTTTAGATACCATAGACTACTCTATGAGATTTTACACTCTTCTTGTTATGTGAAACTCTTTAACTTTTTAGACATTTCCACGTTGTTATTTTATATGTTATGCTTAATTATATAATTTTAAAATCTAAAATATATTAATTATTATGAAAATTATTAATAAAAAAAATCTAATAAAACCTAAAATCAAGTTATTGTATATAATAGGTTTATTCAAAAAAGTATATAACAATATAACTGCTAATAAAATTAACAATAAAAATAAACATGATATGTAATTTTTTCTAATTACTTAAACATTTTATATTTGTTGTGTTATTCTCTAACATTAAACATATAATTCTTATTACTGTCAGTTGATCCTTTACCAAATATAAATAATTAATAATAAATACTATACAATTTAGTTCATTATTTAGTAGGCCAGAATGTATAAGAAATTATCTCTCATCAATAATTTTCTAAAATTATTCAAATGAAAATAGTAAAATAATATAAAATTATACTTTAAAATTAAAATAGAAAACATGTACAAGCATGTTTGAAATGTCACAAGTAATTAGAATTGCATGTAATTATTTGTTATCGCTTGCATAATTATTCTAATTATCACTCTCCACCTAAGAATTGGAAAGTGTACTCAATTAGACTTAATTCAATAGAATCCACTAATTACAATGGTTGATAAAACATGATACATATATGTAATTACACCCAAATTTAATTATTAGATAACTTTTCAAATTCCTTTTGACACATGCATCAAATTACACCCATTATTTTCTTCAAATTATGTGTCCTAAATTTTAAGAACTTTGATCCGTGAACTGTCAGATATATTTAAAATTCTTAAAAAATGGAAAAATATCATATTTTAACTTTGTTTGTAGAAATTTTTTTCTTGATAGTGTACCTTATAATAATACTTAAATATTACATAAAATTAATTCAAATTTAGTTAGTATACTTTAATACTTTAATTTGAGATAATTTTATCTTTTATTTTTATAATGTTATTAATTTATCTAATTAGTTTTTTTTATCCTTTAGGTCTATTTTATGGTTAATGTTCAAGATTTGTGGATGTCTCTTTCCAACAATCTTGTTTCTACAGTTCAGACTTGTATTCTCTCTTTAAAAGTATAATGTATCTTATCACTATACTCAACACAAATAATTGATCCAAACTATTAATATACTATATCAATTAAAATACTTATGTGATTTAAAAAAAAAAAAAAACCTCAAACTCATCATCCTAACATACTTTTTATAACGTTTGAAGGTATGTTGTAAAGAAAAGTTTTATATCAATATTTTAATTAGAATAATTAGTAATATTAAAATTTTAACTTAATCAATAATATTGTAAAAACCAAACAAAGTAAAATTATATCAAACTAAAATAAATTAACTAAAAATTAAATTTAAATATATAAAAATATCATAATTTGAGCTACATGCAATCATGATAGTATAATATACATATGCTTATGAAGTTTACGGATTTATAGTTTTGGCTCAGTCCAAAAATAAACCATGCATTAATGAAGTATTAGACTTAATCTTCTCACTAATCTAAAAACAAAACACAAATTAACAGGAAACGGTCACCTTTTGGTGAAGCGTCCGGTGGTGTTGGCGTGCATGAAGAATGATGGTCTAGGCATGGCTCAAATACTTAAAAATTTATTTTATAGAAAAATGGTCCACTAAATGGGGTCCACTTGTGTTTTTCGAACGTTGGGAGTACCAAAGTCTTTGCCCTATTAGGGCTAAAGACAAAAAAGCTCAGACTCTGGGACATGTATGTTTTTTCTATAATTTCTTCATTTCATCATTTATACGAAATAAATAATATTACCAACACTAAAAGTCATTGATTATGACGTGATTGGCTTGATTGTAGGGTTGGTTCCCCGTTTAAACAGTTGCTGGTAAGTTTGCCCTTTTCAACGTTCTGTTCAGGGTTATTATGATTGCAATAACATTCCATGTCCCGACAGGTTTTCTCTCAAATCACCGCCGTACATTTGCCGCTCGTTTTCGATGATGATTGATGGAAACGGCCTCTGAGTATTCTGTATGGGCTTTTAGTGGGTCAACTAGATTATTCGTTTGACGATGTGGGATTTGGTTGGACAAAGCCCAATCGAAGACAACATGTCTACTCACATGCTTTTCTAAGTCTCCAAACCCATTTTAATTAAAAATTCTCATCTTATACGTTGGTCGTACATAATTTTATAAACAATATTTTGAAAGGAAATTTTATGAATAATTATTTATATAATAACGATAAATTTTTTTTAATTTCAAGAGTGGAGTTTAGATTCTGTCATGTCTTTAAATTGTAATTAAGAATAAATAAATAAAATATGTGATAAAATCTTAATAATGCCACTTACTGAGTTAAAAATTTTCACCGTGAATATACCAAATAATTATTCCATTCATTCTCAATTAATTTGAACATTGCATATCATTGCAAATAAATATAAGAAAAATTTTAACAAAATATAAATGAATTTAGTTTTAGATTTTTTTTAATGATATAATCAAATTGAGTGCATCAAATATGAAATTGTCATTTGAAAATGAGGAAAAATAGTGAAATTTATACATAAAATTGTATAGTGATTATCAAAGAAATTAATTAGATGACAAAACATTGTATTAACAAAAACAATCTAATTAAATGTCTCCTTTGCATTATATCAAGTCTGAGTCTCAATACAACTTGTTGAAGCCGGAAGGTGGTGAAGATTCAGCCAATTTTGGTAAAAATTGTTCCCTTTCAAGTGAGACTTGAAGACGTGCCATGACCTTACCCACCGAACCCCAAGCAATAGGGGCATAACAAAACGCATAGCCGAAAACAGCTAAGGCTCTTACAACTCCATTAGGGTACCAAGGATATGCCATGACCAGAAGAGACCCAAAAATCCCAACCAAAGGAACGAAGACTTGGATGGCAGGCAGCAAGAACGAGTTGATTGCTATAGACGAAAGAGCAGTGGAACCAAGGAAATACAGTGTCCAGCCTACTAATGGGTGAATTGTGCGAGGAATAATAGCGAAGGGAACTATATAGGCTGCAAGAATAGACCAGATTGCTATAAATTTTAGGCCAGTTTGGATCAAAGATGTGGTTTTGTCTGAGTTTCGGTAGCATAGTTTGGAGATGCTGGGGCGTGCTAGATGTGTCATCGCTAATATTCCAAGGAAAATAATCGATTGGACTATTATAACCGGCATCTCAGCTGCATACCCTAGAGTTTGACGACGATTTTCGTGCCATTGAATGCCCAAAGGCAGGACAGGCCAAGACCACCAATACCATGGTTTCAACCATAGTGCACCAGGGAAAGTGATCACACTGTTGGGTCCACAAGGTACTCTCCAACGAAGTCTAAGATCTGAGGACCAGCAGAAGAATCAAAACATTGTTTTGGGGGTTAGATTTACAGCTCAAATCAAAAGCATGGAATCATTATAAAGGCTATAATATATCCTCACTATTTTCACTCACAGTAATAAGAAGCATCCATTTGGTATCCCAGAGGAAGTCTGTATTGCCCATCTAGGTTGGACCCATTTAATGGTGGGTGAAACATGGGCTGGTCTAGCAAGTCAGGGAAGTAAGCACCAATGAATCCCTGGTCAGCACCATCGGGGTTTTCTTTACCAGTTTCCAGTTGATGGACCATGTCTTTAAATACCTCTCGCGATGGCTGCACATAAAATTCTTTTAGGAACCATAGTTGAAATGAATCATACATAGAGGAAAAAGGGCTAGAAATTAGAAATTATTACCTGCAACACAAAGAGGCCAGTATGAAAGATGCAGGGGTTGATAAAGACAGCACAAAACTGCCCACATTGGAACAATTCATCGGTTTTCTGTAGGAAAAGATTGTCAGCGTCAAGCATGACAACTCTATCATAGTCCACCAAACTCCAGGCATATAGTTTATTCAGTGTCAACTTGAATCTTTTATCGAAATTTTCTTGACCTTTGTAAGGGTTATTAAGGTTCTCCACCCTCACTATCTTTGCTCCATCTTCCTCTTCCCTATGCCACAAAAAACACAGCCTCATTATAATAAGGAACATTGTTTCGTTCTTGTCCTTGAACATCATGTTTTTGAAAGGATCAAAGTAAAGTAGACCACTCCCATAATTAAATCATAAATGGGCATACTTTGAAAGAGGTTGTGCATCAAACAAGCTACTCTCACATGCTGTTAATTCCTTAACCAATACAATACCTGGGACCATGTCGTGTGCTTGTCGAAAGTGAGTGTGGGTTCATGGTGATTAATTAGTTTAATATTGTGGATCCACCCGAATTAAATTTAGTTTATAATAATGGGCGGTGTGATTATGTGGGGACAATCTGTTCTTATCAGCGTACTCTCTCGTTTTTTTATATTATTTGTGTTGCTGAGATTTTGGATAAGGACGGAAAAAGAAAATCAAAATTAATTTCATTGTCTAAATTTGTTTTTATATTTAGGTTTAAATGCAAAATTACCCTCAAATTATACCTTTTTTTCATTTTAATACTTAAATTTTCCTTTACAAATATTCATTACTAAATTATAAATTTAATTTTATAATACAATCGATAAGAATGTGATTCGTGAAAATTTCTTATTGATTGTTTTTTTAAAAACGAGGGCAACCTATTTCTAATATTTGATGTAGGTCTATATTTTTCTCCAATCTATATCTAATTATGAAAATAACACCTACGTAGATTCTGAAAGTAACTTAAATGTAAACGTGTCTGGGCTCAAGTCCCCTAATTCTTACCGGTCCTTGACCCTTTGAACCTACTTTGTTTGAGTTTCAAAAACTGGTTACAGTTTCCAACAGTGTTTTCGACTCGCGGTTTGACATGTAGGTTTCTTTTTTTCTTTGGTTCGACGGTTTGACGTGTAGTTGAGTAGGTAACGTCACAAGACACTAATCTAAGGAAAGCAAACAATTAAACTTGACCATGACCAGTAAGAACTCCTTAATTAAATTTTTTTTTCATATGATTCATTATTTCTCACCAACATACCGTTTCGTTTTTTCACCATTTGTCTTAATTAATTAACTAAATTAATGAAGAAACTACCGACCGTTACAACTTATAAAATAACAAAGTTTTATCGATTCAAGAAATTTTCGTTTGTGGTGCCTGAACTCGGATATCCAATCTCCATTATCCATCTAACATCCATTAACAAGATGATGCTCTGTATAATATTTGTTTTTTTCTGACATAAAAGAAAAATAAGGAAAACTTGAATTGCATTTAAAGAAAACAAAGGAAACTTAAAGAAAACCAAAGGAGAAAAAGAAAAGGGCATTAATGTTAATGGAGACTTACAGTGCACGAACCCAACGGAGGGGAACGTCAAGGGAGGCAATGACGATGAGATCAGCGTCCACTTGGAGCTTAACAAGGGATCTGATCAAGACACGTGTCGCGACGTAGAACTCGTAATCTCTGGGCGTCCCCATGTACATCATCGTCGCGTACGCGTTCCGGTGCTCTTTCTTCTTCAGTTTAACCCCTTGAAACGCCGTCGTTTGCACCACCGCCAGCAACACTAACAAGATTCTAAAAAATGTTACCACATATCTTCGTCTTTCTCCGCTCCAACCCATTCGTTTTTCTCTTTTGTCTTATATGAGAATTTAGGTTAAGGACTTCAAATACCAAAAAAAAAAAAAGAAAAAGAAAAAAGAACGACAAGTACAATAAAGATTTTCTCTCAGTGGCCTTGAATGGGAAGTATTCAGGCTTTCCAAAGCATATAAATAGGGGAGAATAAAAGCATCGTAGTAAGGAAGCAGACAAGGAAAGCCCTTTAAGAGAAGGTGCAAGTGGGGCATTTTGGATATTTTCCTCTCCACTTACTACTTTCCTTTTTTTCTAATATCAATACATATAAAATATATCTAAATTGCCAACCCCAAAATATAATATTATTGAGAGATTATTCTTAATTTAATTTATATCAATATTATTATTAATATAGGAAGATATAAATTTAAATGTGTTAAAATATATTATCTTTTTATTTAAATATTAAGGAGGGACTATAAATAATCTTAGGAATTATATAAAAAAATAAATATAATAAAAATTTATAATAAAATTAATATTGAAAAAAGCTAATATCATTAACGTTTTATCATTGATGTTTAGTCCCCAATAGATGAAACAGTCGTGATATTCGACACTTGCTAAACTAGAATGGTGAAATTTTTATTTAAGTTTATAATATCTTCTAATTAATGAAAAATCGAAGATTATGCGATTTAGAACAAAAAAAAAAAATTAAAAAAAAGAAGGTTATGCAATTAAGCTTCAAGAAGATTAAAATTAAATAGACTTCTTTAAATTTATATTTTTAAATAGACATCTTTACCGTTATGAGCTAAAACATATAACTTTTGTCACATACATATATCACATTGGACCAAAAAAATAATACAAATACCATATTTAAAAAAATGTTAAACTCAAGTACCAAATGAGATATTAAGCCTATTTATCTATATATGGTTTATTAATTTCTTTTATTTTAAATATTAATACATTATAAATAAACCTTTTCATAATAAATTAAACATGAATTTAAAAATTAATAAACATTAAATACGATCCAAAATATAATTAAAAAAGATAAATAAAAAATTAAGTGAAAATAAATAAGTATAATTTGTGAAAAGTACATGTAGTTTGAAATTTCTAAAAATCATTGTATCAAAAATTAATTAATAACTATCCACTAGTCAAAAATTTTAGGACCTCCATGGAAAGGAATTTCTTGAGAGGTTTCGATTTTAATAATATATATGTATATATAAGATTTGGCAGATATTTAAGCATATTTTATGGTGATATTTTAAATGAATGAATGTCATCAATTTCATTCGTTTATTTTATGGATATCCAAAATTTAATCATTTTATTTTAGTTTGTTAAAGTTTGATCATTATAATTTACGAAAATTTTTAAAAAATCTAATCGAGTAATAATAGATTATAACACAGTTATGAGATGAGTAAAAAAACCTCTATGCAAAAATTATATTTATAAAAAAAATATATTAAAACCAAGTGATGTTGGATTGAAATTATTAAGTTGAAAGCTTAAAACTCAGCAGCCTCGGGTTTAAATTTCGTTATAATATTATTTTATTAAAAAATAAAAAGATAAACACTCTTATATTAATATTTATTACTTTATATATAAAAAATATTTTAATAATTTTCTATTTAGAATAGGAAAACTGAAGTAGAGAAACAAATGCGCCACGTGACAGAATAAGAATGGCCAGGCAAAACAAAACACAAAAAAGTTGACAAGTCAAGTCAAAGAGACGGAGACGATAATTACGCCACTGTTCCAGTCGACCCAATACGGTCTGCCAGTTGGTTCTATACCATAAACGACGGACGTAGTCGTAGAGGGTAAATTACAACTCAAAATGAAGATGGAGGGGGGTGTCTTTTCTTCTTGTTGTTGTTTTTGACTTGGTAAAGGTATATTGACTGTATAAAAGACGCGTTAAGCAATCGTGCTAATTAAGGACAAAGTGGTGTAATCGTTTGGACTCTTACTTTTCTACAACTAAAGTATCTGATTTGGAGGTTCCTGTTTTTTTATTATATTTGGAACTAAAATTGGGTGCTTTGAACTTACTTTCTTTTGTTTTTGACTGTCATTTCACTACTATTTATAAAAAGTGGTCATTTTACTTAAAATTCTGAGGGACCTATTCAAGTTTAGACAGGGTTTTTATATGGTGGAACTATGGCTTTAGTTTTTTTTTTAAAAAAAAAAAAACTGTTAGTGTTTCTCAATTTCAAAATTGAGCAAAAATTAGTTCATTTAAAAAAATTATAGTAATTTAATCATTATCAATTTCGAAAGTGAGCAACTAAGGATAATTAATCATAATATTAATGTTTTCCATCAATTGTATATTTTCTTGATCAGTATATTAATAAATTTAACCTTCAAAATTTACACATTCTGTCAAATTAATCCTAATTTTAACAAAATTATCCCATGACAGTTGCTTTAATATATAAATGTTGATGTTGAATTTGTTGAACCTTTTTAAATTAAAGCAAAAATGACAAAATATGTAAACATTAAATGTTAAATTTGTTATTATATCAATAAAAATCATGTACAGTTAATGAAAGATATTAATATCGTGATTTATTATCTTAGTTACTCACTTTCAAAATGGATAAAAATTAAAAAGAACTGAAAAAAATTCTTTTACCAGTTTTTTTGTTATGTTAAATCATAAAAATATTAATTAATACAATTATAAAATTGCATTTTTAAGTCTTATGAAGAAAATTTTCCCCTTTCGGGGCTGCCTTTATCCCTTACTCCCCCACCATTTTCTTTTAAAATGATTAATGTACTCCAAGTCGATATACCTAATCAAGATAGCCAAGAATTCGTCAGCCTTTTATATTAAAACATAGGTTAAATTTTGTTATTAGCCCATATATTATGTGTAAGTGATGAATTTAATCCTTATGCTTTAATTTAATTATTTTGTATTTTTTAAAATTTTAAAATTTCAATCCTTAAATTCTTTTAAGTTAAGTTATGTTATTTTCAAAATCTTATTCAATAAAAATATTATCACATATATAATATCATGTCAGCTTGTTGTTTTCATATATTACTCACAAAAAAATTAATTAATGAATTTAACAACTTTTTTGTGTGTCAATATTAAATTTTCAAAATTCAGAAAAATATAAAGACTAAAAAGATCAAATTGGATAAGATAGGCCAAATTCTACAACTTTATACATGATTTAACCAAATGGACTTAATTGTGCATAGTTAGGTCAAGACTAAAATTTTAGATTTCAAAAAAATAGAGACTAAAATGGATCAATTTTAGAAGTAAAGGGACTAAATTTGATTAAATTAAAGTACAGAGATTAAATCAACAAATTAGTCATAGTATAAGGACTAATAACAAAATTTAACCTTAAATCACAAGTCAACAAATTCATTGACACTGTCTATTTCATCAAATAAGGAGGCTGATGCCCAATGGCGAGAGTGCGTTGAAAATTGATACTCGTTTCCTCACAACTTTTGTCATTGAATGGAAGGTTGGCGGTACGTACTATTGGACTTCTAGTTGTCATCATTTCTCGTTGTAATTGACTGACCAAATCTCATTAACTTAATTATCATGAAAATTTTAAAAGTATATTATAGAAATGATCCCATTTATTAACCATGCAATTATCATTAAACTTCAAAAAAAAGGTAAAATTAGAAGGATGATATATCTTTCTTAACATATAGTAAAAAGTAAAAAAAATGTTTTGGAATCAGTATATAAAAACAAATTCTAAATTATTATTATGTAATGAAAAGTCATGAACAGTTTATATACTTCTTTTTAAAGCTCTAATTACAAGGTATCAAGTATGATTTATTCGCCGCAATATTTTTAGAATCGAATATGTGATCGAATTAGCCTAATCATTAATTTGTTGGTTGAACTAATTCGATTGATTTGATTAAAAATAATAAAAATTCGATTTAACTCATTTGTACTAATTTTTAATCTTACCAATTCGATATTATTCTCCAAATCAACATCCCAACAAATCACAATCTAGCCAATTTGATCAACGGATTAATTTAATTCAAACATCATTGGTTAGCAGGGATGCATAAATTAGGAAGGTCCCAGACCTGGTGCAGATTCATTAGAATTGGGCTTAAAACTTTTAAGCCTGATAAGGACTCATTGTTTTCTCCTAATTTGGGCTCTTTCCTACTTCAAATGGGCAGAAGGCATTGCTATTTTGGCATTACATCTCACCCACCTGGGATAACCCAAAAAACCTTGAAACAGCACTGAATTATGTCTTTAGCTGTTTCCCACTAATAAGGTTGAATATTGAGCAGTTGTGGATTAAAAATCGTGCAATTCCCATAAAAGTATATGCTGAATAAAAGGATCATATGAAAAATTAAAAACCTATAGATCCTAATCTCGACAAATTTAGTGATCACTTTATATTAAAGGACGAATTTATGTGGTCAAAGTGAAAGCATAGTGAGGGCATGGAGACTAGTCTCAACAGCTGCAGGTGACGTTCTCGCATTCATTACTCTGCCGTAGCATATATGCAGAGCTTGCTGCCATCCGCGGCTGATGCTAACAGCTGGTATTAGACCCATCTGATACATTAAAATCCTAATGCCATGGCCTAGATCGATGAAACCTTGATGAATAAGGTTGAAATTCAAAGAGAGTTTAAATAGAAAAGAGCATGCCAAACCAGCTAAAATGGGACTCATGCCATGCGAGGAGGATAGAAGGGTAGCCAAAACCACCATTTCCAAAGCCATAGTAATACACCTTACAATTTGGGAAAATGAAAATTTGGGTTTTGGCTTTGATCACTGTTAAAATTCTTATTTTCTCTTAAAACCAAAGGATTTTAAAGTTGATAACAGATCCAGAATTAGTTTGGGTTTATATTGAAAAAAAAAAAAAAAACTGTGTTAAAGAAGTTTTAAATTTTCTTTGTAAAGAAGGCATATGCCTGCAGGCAAATTAGGAATGAGAAGTGGGAACACTTAGACATGCAAAATCCGGAAACATAAACTGATTAAGGCAACACAAACTTTTGTTCACATTGTGATCTTAAGATTAAAAAATATAAATCAAGAAAGAAAAAGAAGAGATAACCCAGATATATTATTTACATAAGAACATTAGACTACAACTTTTGGTCATTATAAAGTATAAACTTGAGTTTCTCACCCGAAATTAAGATTAGCTTAAAGTGAAAGCATGGTGAGAGTATGGAAGCTAGCTTCATCAGATTGTGCCGGCGGGGACCTTCTCACACGAGTTATCCTCTGGCAAACTAACCGAAGAGCTCGTTGCCATCTGTGGCCATTGCTGGTAGCTGGGTGATCAGCTTCCAAGGCTATTTGACTCAACTGAAAAAAGAAGAGTCTTGTTGCATGGAACACATCGATGTAAACCCGACGAAGAACGCTCAATCTAGAAGAAATCTTGAGCAAGAAGGAGCAAATCAAGCTTGCAATTAAAGGGGAAGCAGTATGGGAAGGAGATAACAAGTGGAGTTTCGCTAGTGCTACTAAGTGCAGCGCCATGGAAGAAGAGAGAAAAAAAAAAAGAAAGTAAAGTTGGTTTATATTGTGTGGAACGTGGATTTGGCTGCCAATGAAATATTGACAGAATGTAGGATCAGAGCCAATGATATGAAAGGCGAGAGAATCAATTCGCTGAACCCAACACTAACCAAAGACCAAAGCTTTGTTAGCATACTTTGTTACCATCGATTATGTCTAATTATTTCAAGGATTTTCGTTAATTCGGAGAGTTATTGAAACAATAAAGAAAATTTTCAACATGTAACCAAGCTTTCTTGAGATTTATGTTAAAACGTTTGATCCATAATCGATGCTAATATTAGTAAAATTCGAAAATTAATTTCAGCAATTAGGACTTTTTCTATCTTCTGCTGTTTCTTCGTTGTTCGTTGTTCGTTGTTCGTTGTTCATTATTCATTGTTCAATACTACATACGTATATGCAGTGGTGAAAATGATAAAAGCGCGATGCGAAAACTCGAAGGGAAGCAAATCATGATAAATCATTAATCTATATCTGTGGGTTCAGGTTTGAATGAAAAGTGGGGCATTCAAGGAAATTTCCTGGAAGCTTCAGATGCACTATAGTGTTTCAAATTTCTTTTGTGTTAATAATAATATTAATGGACAAGGATCGACATTGCTTAGGCTTGCACTTTATCATTGCCAAGACTGTCGGCAAAGGACAATGAAAACGAGACCAGCCTAATGAAACTCTTGCCCCAAGTTGACTACACAGGAAAGATATAATCTATGGTTTTTTTTTTTTTTTAATTTATCATTGGTTTGATTCCGTCTAGTCTCATTTAAATAGACTCTAACAATACTTTAAATTAATAAACGTCAACTTATCACTATGCTTTAAAAGAAGAGAACTCAATGGTTGAGACTCGTGCTTAACCCCTATCTCCTTATAAATATCCCTTATCACTCGGGTAAAAAGAGAGATATATAATTTACTCTACTAAAACTTTGTCTACCTTTTGAAATCTCTAAATATAATGATTCTCGACACCTTTCACGACGTGAATCGCCTAGTTACTAAGGGCCTGTTCTGCGGTGCTTAAAAAAACACTTCTAGTTCTAAAAGTACTTTTGAAAGAAAAGTTGTGCTAAACAAATTACTTTTGGCTAAAATTTTTAGCACTTTTGAAAAGGTTTTAAAAAGCATTTCTGAAAAGGAGAAGCTAACATTTTTAACTTTTTCTCTCCCAAAAGTACTTTTAGTGCTTAATTACTTTTTCATCCCTCTAATAACATAGTATTTTCCTCTGTTTTTTTCTTGGTGCTTAATTACAAATGTGTTAAAATTATTAATTAAAAATAAAATATATTTTTAAAAAATACTAATTATAAATATTTAATGGTTATATTTAAATATTTAAAATATAGTTTATATATTCTAATTAAATTTTATAGATAATTAATATTTATTGCTTAAAAATATTTAAAATTTATATTTTATATATTAAAATATTAACAAGTTATAATAATTTTTTTTATATTTTTACTAAAATGTAATAATATTAACTAATTTAAATATTATTTAAATGCATATTTATTACTTGATAATAATATGTCTAAAATAGACATTTTATTTCTCGAAAGTACTTTTTGACAGCAATACTAAACACTCAAATTTTAAACTAAACTTTTCAAAAGCACTTCTTAAAAATATTTTTCCACAGCACTTTTCAAAAACATTTCTTAAAAATATTTTTTCACAGTACTTTTCAAAAGCATAACTAAATTAGCCCTAAGTATTAGAAGGATGAAACACTTCTCACAATCCAAAACGAAACAAGTTTGAGAAATGAGACCGGAGCAATATGAAGGAGGTTTATTACCCCATTATCTACAACCTCGGCAATGAAATGGTGGACCTACCCATTTTCTCTCTTTGGCCCCCAGTTAGCCATCGAGGAAAAAGAGTATTGTTGTGGTCTTGAAGAAAAAGACTCCCAACCAACTATACAATAATACCGAAAGTTGCAAGCACAAAACAAGTTGTTTTGAGCTCATTGAAGCTATGTTTCACAACTTTCAAGACAACAACTCCCCTCACAAAAGCATTGAGTGGTGTTTGGATAACACCAATGAAGTGAATTGGAGTTCAATAGGGTAAAAGCCCCTCCAGTGGAAATATTTTTCCTAACTTTGATTTTTTATTCTACTTTATTACAAATTTAAAATAAAACTACATATGTAATTGAAAGTTATAAAAACATGGGTTTAGTACAAATTAAACTTATTATATAAATATAAATATAAATATAAAAAGTAAATATATTATAAATTATGTTATTATATAATGCTTGTAAATTTATAAATACTTGCAAATTATTTTAATATAAATATGATATTAATATTTTTAATTATCAATTTTAAAAAATATAATTGTATTTTATATTTTATTATTGAATATAGATATGAATTTCAATTATTTATTATATTATAATGACATTTTAAACTAATGTCTATAATACTCATTTCTATTCTCATCAAGCAAGTATAGTCACATTTGAGTCCAAACACAAATCCTATCACTTGTTTTAATTTTACCATTGTAGTATTTAATTTTACTGTTACCATTGTTTTTAATTTCACCACTCATCGAAAGGAAACCTTAGAACAACAAAGAACAACCCCCCCCAAAAAAAAGAGAGTACGTATTAGGACCAAAGATGGTCCCTTAAGGTAGCAACGCGACATCGACCTAGGAGAGAAGACTTAAATTGTCGCTTTGCTCAATGGAGAAAAATCAACCGGCGATAGGTATCACAACTATTACCATCCAAAAAAAACCTAAAAGGAGTACTGCCACTAAACCCTTTTAAACGCCCGGTAAAGAGAAATTCTTAGTGAAATAAAAAATGTTGGGAGCTTTGTCATTCATGTGATTTGATCCCCAAAAAAAGGAAATCCAAGATAGAATATTTGTTTAAAGAATGATTAGTGATATAGATCATATTACTAATGATTACCTTAGTTTAAAGAATGTCATCGAAAAAGTTGTAAAGAAAAGACAATCGAAAAAATTTGTAAAATAGATATCATACTCCTTGTAAGAAAGAGACAGACAAAGGAAGAGGGACTTGGCAAAAGACATCCTAAAAATGTCAAACGCATCAGTCTTTATTGAAATTAGGTCTATACAAGACCTCTACTCTTGGCTTGGGCCAAGATTTATGTTTCATGAGTTTCGTCCATGCAAGGCTTTGTAGTCCTACGAAACTTATTTTGCTTCAGTCGTCGGTGATGACCTTATGGTCGGTTGTGTAACACCTCTAATCTGTATCTGTCATCAGAATAGGGTTACGGAGTATCACAAGACAACGAAATAATAAATCATTCAAATCATACATTAATATAAACATAATCAAATTGCTTGGACCTTAAGAAACTCAAATACTAACAAAAATATAAAATCAAAATGACATTAATCGAGTAAACACATCAAAACCAACCTAATACGTGCCTAACCAATGTACCATCATTGGTACAATAATTATATACAATTTAATCTCAAAATACACATTAATTCAATTCATTAACTCATTCAAGCAATACCAAACCAAAATACCTAATAAAGTTATCACAACCACAACAAATCAAATATATGTAAGCCACACTTACTAGCATAACAACTATACCTCATTTTCATACCCTTTGCAAATTGGTTATTTGCACAAAATATTATTCATAACATTTACATAAGCCAAACATTAACCAAAATAGCACAAGAGCCTATACATGCCATATAATCTAAATTTAACATTTTAAAAACTACCGAGATAAACTGGATAGGGTGACTTGAGTGCCGATCTGATCGTCCAACCTTTGAAAATCTATAATGACATTAAACAGCACAAGTACGCTTAATGAAGCTTAGTAAGTTCAACGAGATAAACAAAAATCCTACCGAGATTTTTCCATTCGAAAAACGACTTACGGATAAGAGTACATCGTCAACAAAAGCTCATAAGAGCTGGTCCTCCCGAATATGCCAAAAAAAGCTCGAAAGCTGAACAGAAGCTTGTAAGAGCTGAATAGAAGCTCGTAAGAGCTAATCCATCCAATCACGTTAAATAGAAAGTAAAACATGAGAGTTCGCAAAAAATGTTGAACCCCGGTTTACTTGGGTAAAATGCAGATATCTCCCTCCAATACCATCTCCACTCCAAACCCCCGTCATACACCAAATCACGAATGTACTC
The DNA here is from genome assembly GCA_025698465.1 of Gossypium longicalyx. Classification (NCBI taxonomy): domain Eukaryota; kingdom Viridiplantae; phylum Streptophyta; class Magnoliopsida; order Malvales; family Malvaceae; genus Gossypium; species Gossypium longicalyx. The sequence continues at coordinate 4,948,793 of CM047006.1, read as the reverse complement.
AAATCCCGCGTTCAATTCAAACCGAATATCCAATTCAATATTATAATTCAAATGATAATTCATTTCCAACAATAGAATATATGCATAATTCCAATCATCAATTTATACAAATGTTAAATTTTAACCGTACAAACTTATCTAGACTGAATTGTAGTAATTGCAGAAGTTCAATGACTATTCCGCTGTTTTTCCTTTTCCACAAGTATCTACGGGATCTTGATCTAAAATATAAAATTACTCATTCATTAGCATATATTTCATTTCCAATCTATTTTATAATTAATACCCTTTTATTTTTTAAATTTATGCAATTACCCTAAACTTTTACAATTTTTTCAATTTAATCCCTTAATTAGTTGATCTATCAAATTAACTAATTTTCTCAAATTAATAATCTATCCAAATATTCTAACCCCTCATACAGTCCCTAATAAACCTAAAATTCACTATCAAACCCTAATATTTTGATATTTTCACAATTTAATCCTAAAATCAATATTTAACAAAAATCACTTTACAAAATCATCACATGACACAATCAAAGCTCCAAATCCATGTCATTCATAAAAAAAAAATCTAATATTTATCAATGGAAACTTCCAAAATTTTTAATAGAATCATAAACGAAGGTATGGGTTAGCTGGACCTAGTTGCAACAATCTCAAAAACATAAAAAATTACAAGAAACGGGTAAGAATTGAACTCACATTGAAGCTCTTATGCTCAACCAATTCTCCAATATATTTCTATGGTGTTTCAGTAGTGACAAAATAAGAAAATGAAGAAGAAAACGTATTTCTTCTTACTTAATTTTGTTTTAATTTCAACTAAATTATAAGTTTGTCATTATAATTTAATTATTTTGTTCTTATCCATCAATTTGCCGTCCCATTATATTATTTAGGGCTTAATTATCACTTAAGTCCTTCCTCAATTAATAATTAAACCATTTCATCACCTAATTGCTATAATTAGCAAGTTTTGCACATTTTTCAATTTAGTCATTTTTAATTAATTAACTATCGAAACGTTAAAATTTTTCAACAAAAATTTACACTCTGTAAATATTTATAAAAATATTATAAAAATATTTATGGCTCAGTTTATAGAAACGAGGTCTTAATACCTTAATTTCTAAAACCACTTGACTTTAGGGTCTTATCACTTTAACCTAATAAATTGTTATAAAACATAAATTACCAAATCAAAAACATTTTTAAAACCATATTTGACTCGAAAATATTAAATAATAATATTTACGAACTTACTCGCCAGATTTGGTGGCCTTGAAACCATTATTTCCGACACTACTGAAAAATCGGTCTGTTACAGGTTGTTCGCCTTCCTCTCTCTCCCCTTTCCATTTCCCCTTTTATCCTCTCCTTCTCAATCATCTTTCTGTTCCATTTCATTTTCATTTCTTGTTTCCTTTACCTTCTCTACCACACCCTCTCACCAAACCCTTTCCCCACCACTAGCGCAACTGACCTCGGAGTTGGTCCTTGGGGGCTCCCTTCCTTTTACCTCTCTTTTTTTTTCCTTTTTATTTTATTTTTTGAAAAATTAATCTCGTGATTTCTTCCTAGACCCTTAGGCTTTTGGCCACTTGAATGGAGTAGGAGAGAATCCCAGCCACCTCATGGTCTTTCCATGGTTTTCTTTTAGAGATTTGCTCCTCTACTCTGGTCAGGAGTCTCATTGGCCTGTGTTTCCTTCTGCTTCGACAAGGTCACTACGTTTGGTGGAGTGTCATCGCCAATAAGCCTCGATGGCTTGTGCATGGTGATGTCAGTTCGGTTTGCACTAAACTTTTGCTGTTTGATTAATGATGTCACTCCGAAAGCTTTAAATCTCCCCATGTCAATGACTTCCGATGATGTTCATGGTGGCGGCAGTGATCATTCTCCAAGTCGTTGTTCCGATTTTGACCCCCCTTGGTGGTGGGTCTGTTAGTTGAGAGTACGACTACTCCACTTGATTGGGCTTTTCTAGCCATGCCTCCTCTCTCCCTTTCTGTTGGGCTGCTTTAGGATAGGGTTGGGCCTGGTCCCCTTGTCTTTAATGTATTATCTTTCTAGGTTTTGGCCCTTTAGTTCATACATTGTGGTTATATTGAATTTTTTTTATTTTTAAAAAGTTTTGTATTTTTAGCTTTGTTTTTTAAATTAGATCAGTAGTCAAATCGGTCAGGACATTGTTTCGTCAGTCCAATCGATTTAATTAAAAAATTGATTCAATTGGTTCAACAGTTCAACTCTCAAGTCAATCGACTTGTAATCTGTAACACCCCATACCCATACCTGAGACCAGGATAGGATACGAGGCATTACCGAAATTTTCAGAATAATTTCAATTAATTTATATCATTTAGTATTCATTTTCATGTTTCATGTAACATCCTTTTCATATTATAATTCTCGTATCATATCAAATATTTTATCCGTTGAATCATTGAAGTTCCGATGGATTTTTCAACAGTACACTCAAAGCGTACATTTTCATATTCCATCAATTCATATTCAGAAATAACCCTTAGGACGTTTAATCATCAAGCACTCTCTTGAGTCACATCTCATGTAACTGTAGCTAATTAGGATTAGCTTTTCAAGTCAAATCCTATTCGCCTTAAGTTACCTAGTGAATTAGGAATAAATCCTATTCACTTTAAATTACCTTAGTGAATCAGGAACAAATCCTATCCACTTTGAGGTATTATAGTGAATCGGGAACGAATCCTATCCACTTTATATTCTCGAGAAGTCTTTTGTCAGATTAACCGTCCAAGTTATCTATTTCTGCAACACATGCAGGAACTCTTTCATTTGGGAAATCACCTATATCCATCTGGAACCCAATATTCAAACATATTTTATCCCTTTCAAGTAGTTTCAGAACATGTATTATTTCTTTCATTTCAACATCCATACATTTCATATATTCAATTCAAACATCATATAAAATACAATAAAATATTTAAATTGACATATTTACATGCTCATTCAAGTTATACGAACCTACCTGACTAAATTGCAGAAATACTAAGATTTAAAAGCATTTTGGTAATTTACCATTTTCCCAAATTTCACCCGATCTTAAATTAATAATTTCATTCAATTTATTAATTTAGATAATAAAACAATTCATTCCCTTCAAATTGGTCATTTTTGACATTTTTACAAAATTGTCCCCTAAAGTTTTACTTTTATTTAATTTAGTCCTTGAGCCTAAAACATGAAAATTAACCATACTAACTGAATATTCATATATATTTTCCTTCTCCTTCTCTCCATTCCACATCCTTGATGTATATATCATGCTTATAAGTAACATTATCTATAATTTCACTATTGACTTATGTGTATATTCAAAGCTATCCATCCGTGTCATAGTCACTAAATTATTTTTATCTTATGATACAAAAATCCAAATTAAGATCCCATAATTTTCCCTGAAATTAGGCTCACATATCTTCTTACCATAAAACTTTTAGAATTTTTGGTTTAACCAATAAGTACAGTTTATTCTTTAAAGTTACCCCTATTCTGCTATCTGATAGTTCTGACCATTCTTCACTAAGAATTAATTTTCTTATCGTACGAGATTCAGATGATGTTCCTACTTATTTCTATTGAAAATAGACTCATTAAGGATTTTAAACATATAAATTTCATCCCTTAATTATTTTTCTCCAATTTTTTATGATTTTCCAAAGTCAAAATAGGGGAACCCGAAATCATTCTGACCTTGTCTCACTAAATTTATTATATCTCACAATTCACAATTCCATTGCTTAACCGTTTCTTCTATAAGAAACTAGACTCAATAAGCTTTAATTCCATATTTTTTTCATCCTCTAATTCGATTTCCACAATTTATGGTGACTTTTCAAAGTTAGCCTACTGCTGCTGTCCAAAATTGTTTTAGTACAATATGTTTATTTACCATGTTTATAACACCCTTATTTTCTTTCTCTACACTATTTCTCATTACTTTCTCTTAGTTTCTCTTCACTAACATATCAAGAACATAAGACCATATATAAGAAAACTCTACTATAACATCATTTCCATACTTTTTCAATAATAACAATCTTAAAAATATATTAAAATCTTCATGTTCTTACCTTGTCCTATTGATTTCAATCTTCAACTTGATTTTTCTCTCTCCTCTAGCTTCTATTTCTTGAATCTAATTTGATATTCTAGCTCCCCGTAGTCTCCTTGTCATCTTTCTGTCTTGATGGCTATGAAAATTCTTTTGATTTCAAAGTGAAAATGGTGAATTTTTTGTGAAAGGACCAAATTGTAAAGTAAAGAAAATTTTCTTTCTTTTCTTCTCTTCTAATGTTGGTTGCATGGAAAAGATGGATGGTGTGTGTGTGTGTGTGTGTGTGTGTGTGTGTGTTTGTGTTTTTGTGTTTTTTTTCCACACACACATATATACTAAATAAAATAATAAAATAATCATAAATATCTTATTAAAATATTAATAAAATAATATTTATCTAATTAATTAATTTAAAATATCATCAACATAATCATTACATTCTAGAATTCTCTCTCTTACTAATTGACCATTTTACCCTTCATAATATTTTAAAATTCCATCATTAAGTCATCACTTAATTTAGAAAAATTACGATTTAGTCCCTCATAATTCTTCACCTATTCGATTTGGTCATAATTCATCTATTTTCCTTAGTTTCTAGATTATTCCACCCCTAAAATATTTGCACTATTGGTCCTTCAAATTTTTTATATTTATACTTTAACCCCTCAAATTTTGAGTATTTACTCTTGGGTAACAAAACTTTTTTCAGTTTTACAATCTAGTCCTTTCTTGAATTAATAATGTAATATATCATAATATACTTCCCAATGTTGACATAATAAAATTTCCCTTTTTGTCATTTGATTTCCTTATTTTACTATATGAAGGATAATATCTTACTGTAAAAATTTTCGGGATATTACATAACCCCTCTTTGATTTGGCACCTCGAACGATCTGGTTTGATTCAAACAACATTGGTTTTTAAACGTTTTGTTGCTTTGAGAGGAAACAAAGATACCGAAGTATTGATCCTATATGCAAGGAAAAAATGAATAAAAAAGAAAAAAACCAATCCCAAAGAATGGGAATTCAGATGTGTAAAACTTGGAGTTACTTACTTTTAGGCTGTTATAAGATTCCTTGTCAATTATATTAATCACACACACACACACACACACACACACACACACACACACACACACACACACACACACACACACACACACACACACACATATATATATATATATTATTACAACAAAGTATCATATTCCTTTCCTCGAATTTACTTGTTTCAATAATAAATTTTCATATTCTCTGCTCACTTTTTCTTTTCACTTTTGACTTTTTATATATTTCTATTTGTTTCCTTTTCATTTGTTTCTCCTTGTGGTTTTATTCTTTTCATATCTTGGCTGCCACTTTTGGCATTAATTTTAGTTAGATTCTCAACAAATTTTGCATAACAAGGAATTTCCAACTTTTTCTTTCTAAATTCTTTACACGTTTCACATTGGCTAATGATTGTTCAGACTTGAACTTCAGGACAAGAGCATGTTCAACATTGATCATTGTTTAATCATATGTTGTAATCGCAGCAGGTCAGGACATTGATTGTTTAATTTTCTTTAACACCATTGGGATCTCTTTAAAAGTGTTTTTTTTTTCTGAGTTGAAACATAAAATTTCAATCAGAGCGCATATGCATAAATCAGATGAGAAATATAGGGAAATAATTATAGACAAAGGTGGTGGAGGAGACAGTGACTCTCCCCATAGAGATGCATCTCAGTTTCCGAAAGTGATGAATAGGCCTATCCATCCGCCCATTGAAACCCATTTCCTCCTCCCTCCTCATCCGCGCAAAGAAGCAGAGAAGCCGTCTTCATCAGGACTTAAGTCCGTGCTTTCGTATCCGCTCAAGGTTCGAGATTCGTTGAAGAAACTCGGAAAGAGCAAAAGCATGGAAAGGATCCTTGAAGGGACTCATGATCCAAAAGATGAACAAATTGTTCAGTCGTTCCGTGAATTACTTTTCCTTGAGGATCAGTTTCCAGCAAAACACAATGACTATCATACACTTCTACGGTAAAGTGAACGCAATGTTATTATTAAATGTAACAAATATATATACATATATATGCATGTATATATTGATCAGTGATGGAGCTCTCCTTGTGCATTTAGGTTTCTAAGAATGAGAGATTTTGATCTGCAAAAAGCAAAAGAAATGTTTCTAAATTATCTTCAATGGCGCAAGGACTATGGAGTTGATGCAATCCAAAAGGCAAGTATAATTCAAACTATATCTTATCCTTTTATACATGAAATTTAAACATAACATTGATAAGTTAAGGACCACCTGCATTGTTTGCTCAAATTTCTCATTGACTAGTAATGTAAATCTTTGTCATCCAGGAATTTAAGTTTACCGAGCTCGCAGAGGTGAAGAAATGCTACCCTCATGGATTTCATGGTGTCGATCGAAGTGGTAGACCGGTATACATAGAAAGGGTTGGGATGGTAGACCTGAATGCATTACTTCAAGCAACCAGCATAGACAGATTTGTAAAGTATCATGTATCAGAACAAGAGAAAACACTAAATTTGAGATACCCTGCATGTTCAATTGCAGCCAAGAGGCATATAGCATCCACCACAAGTATCTTAGATGTGAAGGGAGTTGTAAGCATCTCTTCCCTTCTTAATTCCTCTGCAATTTTGTTCATTATTCAAAGGAGGGACATGAAAATGTTGCTTCTCTAGTTGAAAGAGTTTTACTTGTTGCTTCTCTAGTTGAAAGAGTTTTACTTGTCTATAATCTTGTATTGAAGTTGCATCATAGTATGATGCGCATGAATCGAGATCGATGTTTTCCTTTTTTTACTCGCAATCATGACAATATATATATCACCATGTTGGAGAATTCTAGAAAATTTGATCACTTCCTACTAGTAAGCTCTAAATTTATGTGAATGTTATCTTTGGTAAGGGGATGTCTAATTTCTCAAAGCCTGCAAGATATCTTTTCATGGAAATTCAGAAGATTGACAGCAACTACTACCCAGAGGTAAATTCAATTCCATTTTGTTTTTCACTAAGATTGATAAACTAGGGAGAAGAAGATAGTGGGAATTGTCAACTTGTGAAGCCAGGTTACAAGCAATGATATGTTGACTGATTAGCCAAAGTGTCCGATCGGGATGCTGCTTCTGACGGATTGTTAGAACATTATTTGAGGCAACTAGTTGGAGAATCTCTGTTTCATTAACTTTTATTATAGTAGAAAATTTGTTCAGTATGCAAACACAACTGGTTCTTCCAATCAGACACAAATTTTGGTAAATGACATTTGTTCTTGCAGACTCTAAACAGGCTCTTCATTATCAATGCTGGTTCTGGGTTCCGGATGCTTTGGAAGGTTCTCAAGGCGTTTATGGATGCTCGAACCTTGGCCAAAATTCATGTACAGATTGAAGCATTCAATTTCCTTTATTACACATGGTGGCATTGAAGTCTCTCTATATATATCCTTTTCAAACAAAGGAAATGTTTAATTGGGGAAATGATTATGATGTTTTAGGTGCTGGGATCTAATTACCTTGGCAATCTCATTGAAGTCATTGATCCAAAGTATGGTATAGATATTCATGTAGTAAAGTTAGCAGTTGACGTCTATATTTATGCATTTAAGCCACTAAATATTTATATCATTTAATTCAACAGTAACTTGCCGGCGTTTCTTGGTGGAAGCTGTACATGTGCTGACTATGGGGGTTGCTTGTTAAGTGATAAAGGACCTTGGAAGAACCCAGAAATTACAGAGATGCTTCAGGTGGACTCCTGCTTAGTAGAAAGGCATTCTCTCTAATTATTAATGTTCCATTTGTAGGAATAAATGTGAACATGGTTTCACAGATTCACTACAAATATTATCCTCCTCTTTTTTTATCACAGGCAATTTCTGTAACAGAAGATACCAATAATGAAGGAAACGTTGACCTAGCTTCAGGAGATGCTTTGATGCATGATATGGTGAGCATCTTTATGTGTGTGTGTGTGTGTTTATGTATGTGTATATAGATTGGAGTTGAAGGCTAAATTGGAGTGAAAACAGGAAAATGGTAAAAGTAAAGAAGATATGGGAAAGAAGGAAAGGGGAATGAGTGATAAGTTTGTACCACAAAAAGTAATGGCACTGGAAGCTTCACTTACAGACACTAATAATGTAAGTAGCACAGTTTCACCTCTTGTCTCTGACAAAACAAAAAATATTCAATGGAAATATTTTTTATCATCTTTATGGGACAGAAAATTGATGCATTGGAAGTGGCACTTGAGGATACCAAGATGGTGAGTATAAAAAACCACCTTCCTTATGCCTGCCATTTTAAATCAGATCATTTTATTAGGAATTTTTTTGATAGGTGTTGAGAGGGCTTGCACAACATATTAAAGATCTGAATCTTTGAACTTGCTGACAAGTATGATCAAGCTGAAAATATTTAACGATATTTTACTTTGTTTTCACTGGAAATACCCATGAATTATAATGCCATACGGGTTTGTTTTCTTCTCCTCAGGATTGTTGGTTACCAGCAAGCTTGTTACACTATTAAGCAGAGTTCAAATAGGAAGTCAAAAGCATTTCGTATGCGCTTTGGGAGTGATTGTTGACGAAAGTCAGTTAGAGTCCCAAACTTGATGGTGCAGATTTCAAACAATATTTCAGTGTATTTTCTAGAACACCATTGAAGTAGGCCAATGTAGAAATCTGGGATCTATTAGGGAACCCAGGAATAATTGCCACCAAACAGATTAACTAAATATCTAATAGAACTCTCTAACTGTAGTAAAAAATACAACATACCCAATAAAATACCTTCTTTTTTTCTTTTCTTTTATTTAAAACTTGCAATTATTGAACTTAATAAACCATAATATATTCTTGGAACAATTTGTAAAAATAAATCTGAATCAAATGATTTTAACTTAGATTTTTGAACATCTTTCTTTCCTATTCAACCAAGACCGCATGTTTTAACATGCTCAATCTACAGTATTTTCACCCATCCATTATTAAATAGATAAATTGCAATGTTATTAAATTATTATTAAGTTTATGTTTTGGTAATTTAATTTCAAAAAGTTATAAAATAGTCATTGAACTATTCGAAAATTTTCATTTAAGTCACTGAGCTGTTAAAATTGCTGTTGGATAGTCTTTTTCTATTTGTATCATTTACACCAATCGAAAGCTTTCGCTCTTGTTCTCCTTCTCTTCTACAATTCAATTTTTTTAATTAACAGTTTTGAACGTCATGTATCCGTTGTTGAAACCATTTTTTTGGCGAAAAACGAGGTCGACTTTGATTTTGAAAATGAAAACGAACATAGGAGTCGCCACCAATCTTTTTGTTTAGGTGTGATTGGATCACCTCATATTTTGATTGTTTTAATAAAATGTTTTGTTTTACTAAAACAACGATTTTTGTCAACAAAATTCGATAAAACGGATTTTGGAGTCGATTACGTACGAGGAAGGATTAGCACCCTCGTAACGCCCAAAATTGGTACCTAATTGATTAATTAATGTCTTAATGTTGGAAGTTGAAAATTTGTAAAGAATTTAAAAATATGATCCTCCTTTTTAATTAATGTTAATTGTAACATCCCGATTTTGGGCTTAGTCGAAATAGTAATATCGGGACCAGAAATCCGATGAGGAAAATTTCATTTTTATTATATTTATATGGCCTATGATTTTACGAAATGATTTTGTGAAATTTTCGTTCGAAAATTTCGACGTTTGGGCACTCAATTTAGTAAAAAGGACTAAATTGTAAAAAGTGCAAAAGTTAAATTCTACATGTTAGAGGTGTTTAATTGTCATGAAATTTTAAATTTGAGGTCCTTATATGGTAATTAGACCAATGGTTAAGTTGGTGGACAAAAATGGACATGGTTAGGCATGTTTTCAAAGTTTTTCATTAAAGGCATTTTGGTCATTTAGTTATTAAAATGAATTAAAAACAAAATTAAAAGCCAATTTTTGTCCATCTTCAACCTCTTGGCCGGAAATTGCATGGAGAAACCATGGCTAGGGTTTTTCTAGCTTCCAAGCTCGATTGTAAGTCCGTTCTAGCCCCGTTTTTAATGATTTTTACATTTTTAAAATCCCGGTGACATGATCTACTCATTTCTACCATTATTTTGAGCTAGGGTTTATGTTTAAAAATTTACCCATTTGTGACATGCATGAATTTTGATGTTTAATGGTAGAAAATGAGTGTTGGGTGTTAAATAAACGACTTTTACTAAGTGGTTTTCGATGAAAACGTTTGAAAGGACCGTTTTGTAAAAGTTGTAAAATTGGTCATAAAAGGGTGATTTAATAGGAATTGGAGGCTTCCATAGTTATGAAAATGATTCAGCTAGACATAAAATGTAAGAAAATTGAATAAAAATCATTTTACGAGCTTTGGGGAAAAAGTGCAAATATGTGAAAGTTTATGGGTCAAAATGTAAATTTGTAAAAATATGATTTTTAGTCTCATATGAATAATGTGACTAATTATTAGGCTAAATGTGATATTATAGATCAAGGAAATCAAGATTTGCGCTTAAATCGGGAAAATACAAGGTTATGGACTAAAATGGTAAATTGTCATTTCTGGATCCGAGGTAAGTTCGCGTGATTTAATAAGCCTACTATCCATGTTATTATTGTTATACATGAAATATATCTTGTTATAATTGTATTGAATTTGATATTAATAGAAATTTGATGGAATATGATATTTAAAAGAAATGAGTGGTTACCGTGTAAATGATGTCTTGTATATATTACAGTAAAGGTTGTCCCGAAAGGGTAATCTTTTGATCTCATTATGAAAAGAAAATGTACACTTTGTGTGTACCATGTGAAAAGGGATAGCTTCGGCTATCGAATGTGAAAAGGTTAGGTAATACTTTGTGTATACCATATGAAAAGGAAATGTATACTTTGTGTGTACCACTTAGAAAGAAACGTACATCTCGAGTGTACAACTGAAAAGGGAAAGGTCCATCGAAAATTCAATAATTCAACAATAATAACATACATAGTGATATAAAGAAAAACGGCATGATAGACTCATCTATGCTTAGTTGATGCTAGTATGATGCTTATGATTGTCCTGTTTGGATAAGTGGTTGTGCTAAGAGATAGCTCAGGTGTTAGAATTAAGTGACCCAAATTCTTATTTAAATAAAATACGATGGAAAATAAAATAAAAGTAAAATCCATATAGAACTAGACTTCTTTTATTTTATTTTAGAATAAGGTTTTTTAAACCTTATTAAACTTCATCTATTTTATATTGATTAGGATAGGGTGTTTCAATCCTACTAGAATATGGCTTTACAAGCCTATAAATAGACATAGTCTATTCCTCTTGTATTGATTCAAATTTTTCGACATAGTGAATTTTCTTCTCCTCTCGCCCGTGGTGGTTTTTCCCGAAAGGGTTTCACGTAAAATTTGTGTGTTCTTTATTTTATTTATTTTATTCTATTTTATTTTTTTCACAAATTGGTATCAGAGCTTCTGGGTTATTCATCTCGATCACGGTAATGGCATCTTTGAAGTATGAAATTCCGTTGTTGGATCGCAACACCAGATTTGCGTTGTGGCAAATTAAGATGCAAGCGATTCTTGCATGATGGATCTGGAGGATGCCCTGCTAGAGGATAGATAAGATGCCTTCGACATTAACAGATGAAGAGAAGAAGCGTAAGGATCGAAAGGCATTAACACAATTACATCTGCATTTGTCCAATGAAATTTTGCAGGATGTGATGAAAGAGAAAACTGCTGCTGCATTATGGAAGAGGCTAGAACAAATATGTATCTCAAAAACTCTAACAAACAAGTTACATATGAAGCAGCGTCTTTATGCTCATCGTTTGGAGGAAGGTGCGTCTGTACACGAACACTTAACAGTGTTTAAATAAATTCTCTCAAACTTAGAGGCCATGGAGGTTCAGTATGATAAGGAAGATCTAGGGTTGATTCTACTTTGTTCGTTGCCCCCGTCTTATTCAACCTTTAGAGACACGATTTTATATAGCCGCGAGTCTCTCACAGTTGATGAGGTTTATGATTCTTTAACCTCGTATGATAAGATGAAGCATCTTGTGGTTAAACCTGACTCTCAGGGAGATGGTCTCATTGTTCGTGGGAGACAAGATCGGAATGCTGTTGATGATCGTGGTAGGACACAGGAATGGAATCCTCGTGGTAAATCTAAGGGTAGATCGAAGTCTTCAAACAGAGGTAAAACTTGTAACTTCTGCAAGAAGAAAGGGCACATTAAATCTGAATGCTATAAACTACAAAATAAGATTAAAAGGGAGGTGCGAATCAAAAGGAAAACAACCGGAAAATTCGGTGAAGGCGATGTTGTAGAAGACTACAAATGATGGTGAACTTCTAGTCACTTCTGTCAATGATTCTAAAGTAAGCGAGGAGTGGATACTTGATTCAGGCTACACCTTCCATATGAGTCCCAATCGGGATTGGTTTACAACTTATGAACAGTGTCTGAAGGTGTTGTTTTGATGGGAAATAATGCTTCGTGTAAAATCGCAGTGTTGGAACAATTAAAGTTAAGATGTTTGATGGAGTTGTCGAACACTTAGTGACGACGCACGGCATGTTCCGAATTGAAAAGAAATTTAATGTCATTAAGTACTCTTGATTCAAAAAAGTATGCAGATACACAGTGAAAGTGGGGTTTTAAAGATTTCCAAAGGGTCCCTTGTTGTGATGAAAGGGAGAGAAAGATTGCCAAGTTATATGTTTTGCATGGTTTCTATTGTTGTTGGTGATGCAAATTGTCGCTTCTCTTCCTTGTCGGATGATGATATTACTAAACTTTGGCATATGCGCCTAGGGCATATGAGTGAGAATGGCATGGCGAATTGAGCAAAAGAGGACTTCTTAATGGGCAAGGAATTTGCAAACTGAATTTCTGTGAGCACCTGTGTGTTTTGGGAAACAAAAGAGAGTTCGATTCACTAGAGGAATCCATAACACGAAGGAACATTGGAGTATATTCATTCGACTGTGGGGCCATCTAGAGTGCCTTCCAGAGGTGGAGCTAATTATATGCTAACCTTTATTGATGATTTTTCTAGAAAAGTTTGGGCGTTCTTTCCCGAAGCGAGAAAAGTGATGTGTTTTCCGCATTTAAGTCTTGGAAAATTATGATTGAAAAGCAGACGGAAAACAGATAAAATACCTCGCACTGGACAATGGCTTAGAGTTCATTCGATGAGTTTAATAGATTGTGCAAGTCGAACGAATCATGAGACACTTGACGATTCGTCATACTCCATAACAAAATGGCGTTGTAAGCGAATGAATAGAACGACCATGGAGAAGGTTCGATGTATGTTGTCAAATGCCAACTTACCGAAGTCATTTTGGGCGTGAAAAGGCGCTTCATTGTATGTTTTTGATCAACCGATCTCCATCCGTTGCCATTGAGAAAAAGACTCCACAAGAGGTATGGTCCGTAGTCCCGCTAATTATTACGATTTAAAGATCTTTGGGTGTCCTGCATATGCTCATGTTGATAATGGAAAATTGGAACCGAGATCCATTAAATGTGTTTTTCTTGGTTATAAAGTGGTGTAAAAGGGTATAAGTTATGGTGTCCGAAAATAGAAAAGTTGTGATTAGTAGAGATGTTGTTTTTGATGAAACTGCTATGCTACCTAACTTATCTCTTAAAGACTCTTCCAATAAAGAAAATCAAAAACAAGTAGAGCATCAGATTAATACAGAGTCAACTCCTCAAGCCAATACAAAAATTGAGAATAGAGTTGCTTCTTCACCACAATACTCTATCGCCAAAAACAGAACTAGAAGAGAAATTAAACCTCCAAAGAAATATGCCGAGGTGATCTAGTTGCTTATGCTTTGAATGTGGTGAAGATATAGATGCGAATCAAGAGCCATCTAATTATTCTGAGGCGGTTAGCTGTGAAGGCTCAGAAAAGTGGATGTTTGCTATGCAAGAAGAGATGGAATCACTCCACAAAAACAGAACATGGGACCTTGTGAAACTTCCTAAAGGTAAAAAGGCTGTTCGTTGTAAATGGGTGTTTAAAAAGAAAGAAGGGACTCTAGGAGTTGAAGAACCCAGATATAAAGCAAGGCTTGTTGCAAAGGGTTCTGATCAAATTCCAGGAGTGGACTTCACAGATGTGTTCTCCCGGTTGTTAAGCATAGTTCGATTCGAGCTTTGCTTGGTATTGTGGCCATGCATGATTTGGAGCTTGAGCAGATTAGATGTAAAAAGCGCATTTTTGCATGGAGAACTTGATGAGGATATTTACATGCAACAACGGAAGGTTTCTGATTTTAGAAAAAGAGGACTATGTTTGCTTGTTGAAAAAGTCCCTTTACGGTTTGAAACTTGATCACCAAGACAAGTGGTACAAGAGGTTTGATTCCTTTATGACTTCTCATGATTTCAAAAGAAGTAGTTTTGGCAGTTGTGTTTACTTTAAGAAAAAGCAGTGATATTTCTTTTGTGTATCTACTTCTTTATGTTGATGACATGTTGATAGCAAAGCAAAAGATAAAGAAGAGATAAGAAAGGTCAAAGCCCAACTAAGTAAAGAATTTGAGATGAAAGATTTAGGACCAGCAAAGAAGATACTTGGTATGGAGATTCTCTCAGAGATAGAAAATCAAGTAAATTGTACCTAAGTCGGAAGGGTACATTGAGAAAGTTCTTTGCGAGTTCAATATGCAGAGTGCTAAGCTGTTAGTACTCCTTTAGCAAACCATTTCGGACTTTCATCGGTTTTGTCTCCACAATCGGATGATGAGATTGAGTACATGTCACATGTTCCATACTCTAGTGCGATGGGATCTCTCATGTATGCTATGGTTTGTTCACGTCCCATTTATCATATGCGATCGATGCTGATTAGCAGATACATGGCAAATCCGGTAAAGAACATTGGAAAGCATTTACGTGGATTTTAAGATACTTACGAGGCACTACTGATATTTGCTTACAGTTTGGAAGAACTAAAGATGGAGTCATAGGGTATGTTGATGTTGATTTTGCTGGAGACCTTGATAGAAGAAGATCTCTCACAGGTTACGTCTTTACAATCGGAGGTTGTGCAATTAGTTGGAAAGCCACTTTGCAAACTACAGCCGCTTTGTCTACCACTGAAGCTAAGTACATGGTGATTACTGAGGCTTGTAAAGAAGCTATTTGGTTGAAGGGACTATTTAGTGAACTCAATGAAGACCTTCAAATCAGCACAGTATTTTGTGACAGTCAGAGTGCTATATTTCTTACAAAAGATCAAATGTTTCATGAGAGAAAAAAACACATTGATGTTCGGTATCATTTTGTTCGTGATATTATTGCTCGTGGTGATATTATTGTGAGCAAAATTAGTACTCATGAAAACCCTGCAGATATGATGACTAAGTCACTTCCTATAACCAAGTTTGAGCATTGCTTAGACTTGGTTGGTGTTCATTGTTGAAGTTAAACCCTTAAGGGGTTTTATGGAAGAGGTGGAGAACTTGTTTATTGAAAGTTCACGATGAAGAACTTGTTCATTGAGAATTTGTGTCAAGGTGGAGATTGTTAGAATTAAGTGACCCAAATTCTTATTTAAATAAAATACGATGGAAAATAAAATAAAAGTAAAATCCATATAGAACTAGACTTCTTTTATTTTATTTTAGAATAAGGTTTTTTAAACCTTATTAAACTTCATCTATTTTATATTGATTAGGATAGGGTGTTTCAATCCTACTAGAATATGGCTTTACAAGCCTATAAATAGACATAGTCTATTCCTCTTGTATTGATTCAAATTTTTCGACATAGTGAATTTTCTTCTCCTCTGCCCGTGGTTTTTTCCCGAAAGGGTTTTCACGTAAAATTTGTGTGTTCTTTATTTTATTTATTTTATTTTTTTTCACAACAGGTACATACTCGAAACCCATAAGTATGTGTTTGACATGTGAAATGAAATGGACTTGTGATAATAGTGCAAATGAATGAGTGATATTTATAAGAATAATTTCTATGACAAACTTGGGATGATTATCATTATGTTGTACTAAGATAGTTTTTGACAGCAGCAATAGCTAGATTTTGAAAAATCACCATAAATGGTGGAAGTCGAATTAGAGGCTGAATAATATATGAAATTAAATCTTAATGAGCCTAGTTTCATATAAAGGAAATGGTGTAAGCAAAAAAATATATTTATTAAGAGATATTTGAATTCTTGTGAGATAGAGTCGGAATGAGTTTGGAATCCCCTGTTTTGACTTGGGAAAATCACTAAAAATTTTACAAAAATAATTGTGAGTTAGGAATCATATGAATGTAATCCTTAGTGAGTTTACATTCAGAAGAAAGAGACGGGAACATTATCCGAGTCTCGTACTATGAGATAAATAAATTTTAGTGAAGAAAGGTCGAAGCTGTCAAACAGAAAAATAGGGGAGAGTTTAAATAATAAACTGTACTTATTAGCTAGACCAAAAATTTTGAAAATTTTGTGACAGGAATAGATATGAGTTTAGTTTCTGGAAAAATTAACAGAACTTGATTTGGAGTCTCGTAACTCCAGATATATATAGTTTAATGACAGTTACTCGAGAAAATAGCTTAGCTGGAATTTGATTAAATAGAAAGAATTTGAAAATAACATGTTATCACTTTGCTTATTATTTTCATGTGAGCTTACTAAGCGTAAAGCTTACTCCCTCCTTTCCACTTCTTTTAGTGTTGTCAGGTCAGCTTGGGGTTGGAGATCGTCGGAGGCAGCATCACACTATCAAGCTATCAACTCCAGAGTATTGTCATACGTGTATTAAACACTTTCAAGTGAGTGGCATGTATAAGGACTAGTTTTTATATTAGATGTTGTTATGATTAGCCAAATGTATCGGTTTATATTGATCTATTGTATATAGCCATGAGATGTGGCTTTGTAATGACCCAAATTTTACGGTTATCGGGAAAGTGAATTTTCGGGTCTCCGTTTCTGAAAAATGGATTCGTAATTATTTATTAAAAATATTTACGAAGTTAATCGAGTGGTTAATAAGAATTTAATTAAGTGAATTAGCTTAAATTAAGGATAATGAAATAAAAGGATTAAATTGAATGAAGTGTGAAAGTTTAATTATAAATTTTTTTTTGAAAGGGCTAAATAAGTAAATAAGCCAAAAAGAGTGCCAAGTGTATGGCAAAAATAAAATACAAGTGTAATAAATATAATACACACATTTGTAATACATGTATGTATTTGCTTATTATTTAAGTAAATATTAGTGTATTTATTATTATTAAATTAATATTATATAAATAAATAAATAAAAGTAAGACAAATGTGTGGTAATGATTGGATACAAGTGTATTAATAAAAAAATACATACACTTGTAATGCTTGTATTTAAGTATTAATAGATATTAATTATTTATAAAAGGTATTTATTAATTAAATAATTATATTATAAGATTTTTATGTGGAAAATAAATAAAAAGTTGACAAGTGTATGGTATGTATAGTGAAATGTGTAATATTAGTATATGTACATTTGTAAAATACATGTATATTTACTTATTACATAAGTATATTATTAAATTATATATTAATATTAAGTAAAAGATATTTATATAATAAATAGATTAAAGAAAGACAAATGTAATAATATATGTGTATACAAATGTAAAATAGATATTGGATATTAAATAGATATTTTATAGTTATTATTAAGTTATTATAATATATATATATATATATATATAAAGTAAAAGGAATAAAAAGAAAAAGAGAATGAAACGAAACAGAGAGCAGGGGAAAGAAAGAATGAAGGAAGAAAGAAAGAAAGAAAAAGGGAAAAATTGGGATTTCAAGGCTTGAAAGTTAAATAGGTATGTCAATTTAGCCCTTTTTACTTGATTTTGATGTTTTAGAAACTTTAGAACAAAGTTTTGATGAAGTTAAGTTGATGTTTTGAAAGTTATTAGATTATTAAACATTGTTCATGTTGAACAAGAAGATGAATTAAGGGCTAAATTGATAGAAATTCAAGTTAGAAATGAAATAAGGATTGAATTGTAAAGTGATTCATAAGTTTTATGCTTTAAGGACTAAATTGAAAGAATTTCGAAATTATGGTTTTATGATGAAAAATAGATAATTATGTCTAAGTTTAGTTAAAAATTGAGTAGAAATAAAGTATGAATTAAGATAAAAAAAAGTAAGTGAATTTAGTTAGGATTAAATTGAAATTAAAGTAGAAAATCAACATTTTGCATTAAGACTGTTTGGGACAGCAGCAGTAGTCTAAGTTTGAAAAATCACCAAAAATTGTAGAAATTGAATTAGAGGATGAATAAAATATGGAATTAAATCTTATTGAGTCTAATTTCTTATAGAAGAAACGGTGTAAGCAATTGAATTGTAAATTATGAGATATAAAGATTTTTGTAAGACAAGGTCAGAATGAATTCGAGTTCCCCTGTTCTGACTTTGGAAAATCACCAAAAATTGGAGAAAAATAATTAGAGGCTTAAATTTATATGTTTAGAATCCTTAATGAGTCTATTTTCAGGAGAAATCAACGGGAATATTATCCGAGTTCTGTACTGTGAGATAATTAATTTTTAGTGAAGAATGGTCGAAACTGTCAGACAGCAGAATAGGGGTGAATTTAAAGAATAAACTATACTTAATGACTAAACCAAAAATTCTGAAAATTTTATGGTAAGAAGATTTGTGAGTCTAGTTTCAGGAAAAATTAGCGGATCTTAATTTAGAATTCTGTAACTCAAGATATAAATTAGTAATGTATTAATGATTATGAATTGTATTACTTTCGTAGTCAATGTGGTACCGGAAATCTCGGCTAAGAAAGGACAAGACAAAGTCAACGGGAGTTACCTCAGAAACTACGGTTTGTATTTCTATAATCCGAACTTAGTCATTATTTGTTATATTTATATACATATGGCAATTGTTAGTGTTAGAATTATGATGTTTTACAATTGGAATGGATTGATTTTGGTATGCGATGAATTTATTGAATTTATATTGATTGAAATTATTTTGATTGAAATTAGATTGATTGAATTATATAATATATATGATTTATGTAAAAATTTGAATATTGAATGAATATTATATGAAAAATATATTGATTGGAAATATGAGGAAATTGATATGAATATATGAGATTGTGATATTTGAATATTTGATATTGAAAAGTGAATTGAATTGTATTGAATTATGAATTATTGTGAATAATTGAAATATATTGTTGAATTGAATGAAATTGTATGAATTGTGAAAATGGGTGAATATATGTGATTATCAGAATGGTATATTGATGAAAGAATTATTAAATTGAGAAAGTGAATGAAATACCCTATTAACTAGTCGGGCTGAGTCGGATATAATTGGCATGCCATAGGATCTGAAAGTGTACGGGATTTGCCGGCTTTATCGATCAGGCACTTTATGTGTCGTATTTCAGGCACCTCGTGTGTCGTATCAGGCACCTCGTGTGTCGTTTTTGTAATACCCCCTTAACCCCAAACCGTCGCCGGAATAGGGTTACGAGGCATTACCAGGCATATCAGACAACTTACAAAATAATTCACAAATAAATAATAATAATCATAATATAATATAATAGTTAAGTCCTAATAATAGACGCTCGAAGCCAAAACGTAAATTTAAAAGTGAAACGAGTACGTAAGGCAGTTTTAGACACATCACTTTCCTTCACCTTCAGCTGATAATACCCGGATCTCAAATCAATTTTTGAAAATACTGAAGCTCCCTTAAGCTGATCAAACAAATCATCTATACGAGGCATCGGATACGGATTCTTGATCGTCACTTTATTCAACTATCGGTAATCAATGCATAATCGCATAGAACCATCTTTCTTTTTAACAAACAACACTGGAGCTCCCCAGGGTGAAATGCTTGGTCTAATAAATCCACGTCTAGTAAATCTTGTAACTGCACCTTCAACTCTTTCAACTTAGTGGGCGACATTCGGTATAGAGGTATAGAAATCGGTGTTGTACCTGGATACACCTCAATAGCAAATTCAACCTCTCTGTCAGGTGGTAAGCTCGGTAATTCTTCTGGGAATACATCTGGAAACTCGCATACAGTCCTAATCTGACTGCACTGACTTTCAACTGAATCAGAATTAATAACGTATGCCAAGCATGCTGAACAACCCTGCTGCAGTAATTTATTAGCCTTCATCGCTGAAATAATGCGTGTCGAACCACTGGTACAGATGCCATTCACTTCAATTCTATCCCCATTTTCTGTTTGAATACTAAACCTCTTTTTATAGCAATCCAAAACTACCCCATGTTCATATAGCCAGTCCATACCCAAAATGATATCAAAATCACCAAAAGGCATAATCAACAAGTCCACAAGAAACATTCTATCATGTATTATTAACGGGCACCTCCGACATACTCTATCTACTGACACCGTTTGTCCCAAAGGGCTAGACATTTCTATAGAAACTCTAGACATTTCAGATTATAATTTTCCCGATTCAACTAGTTTTGAATTTATATATGAGTGTGACGAACCCGGATCAATTAAAGCATAAATAGGCTCAGAATACAATAGAAATATACCTATAACAACATCATGTGCATCGCCCTCCTCACGAGTCAGGACTACGTACGCTCTGGCCGGCACTCTGGCCTCTGACTGTTGTGTAACTATATCGCTGTTTCTTCTGACACCTCCACCTCTAGACATAGAACTCGAACCACCCCTACTAGATCCTCTGCCATGAATAGTAGGTACTGATCTTTGAGATGCTGCAGGTGTGGCACTTTCACCTTTCGGACAATCTCGGATGAAATGATCTATAGACCTACATCGAAAACATCGTCGAGTTATCCTCCAACATTCACCTAAATGTTTCTTTCCGCAGTGCTCACAGTCTGGAATTTCTATACTTCGGGATGGACCTCTCACACTACCAGTAGATATTGTCATCTGTTTACCCTTGTTTCTTCCACCTCTGTCTGATCTAAAACTGAATCTCCAACCACTCTGTGATTCTTTTGGTCTTTTCGGTGGTGAGGATTGAATCGCTAGTTTTCGTGACGCTTCCCGGTGGTCGATCACTTTGATCTTTTTATTGAAACCCAACACTTGTTCTACCATTTTAGCTCGCTCAATCAAGTCTACCATTTCAGTAATACGTTGAGATACCAGCTGTAATTTAATCTCATCTCGCAGACCCCGTAAAAATCTCTTACAACTGTCAGCTTCAGTTGGAATAAACTCTGAGGCATATCTGCTGAGTCTCGAGAATTCCCTATCATAATCTATTACTGACATGTCACCCTGTTGTAACGTCAAAAAATCTTGTTTCTTGTCTTCGATATACATTTCTCCGATATATTTCTTTTGAAACTCTTTCTGAAATAGATCCCAAGTTATCTGATTCTCTGGTAAATGTCGAACCACTGATTCCCACCATAAGTAAGCTTCTTCTTGTAGCAACGATACAACACAAATCAAACACTCTCGGGGGGTACAATCTAATTGTTGTAAAATTCTTTTAGTCGACTCCATCCAATTTTCAGCTACAGACGGATCGACTCCTTTCAGACCCATAAATTCAGTGGCACCATACTTTCTCAATTCCTTTATCGGGGCCCGTCTTTGAGTTGGAACTGAAGTCGTAGCAGGAACAATTTCTGCTACTTTTTGTAGTGCATCGACAATTTTTCTCCATATATCAGAATTATCTCTATCATTTCTTCTTTCTACTCTAGGAGATTGGTTTCTTACAGGATTTATGCTAGGTGTTACCGACTCGGTTTCATCTAATCCATACGACTCTTCATCACCAGTATACATTTCTTGATCGGTATCTTCTATTCTTTCATCTTACATCTTTAATCTATAAAATAAAAACAAACAAATAGGTCAACATCCAAAAATCCCGACTCAATTTTTTGACTCAAAAGTGGCATGTACTATTAGACTCACTTTCGAGCTCGATTTAGCCCGAGAATCGGTTAAACCTGATAGCTCTGATACCAACAATTGTAATACCCCTTTAACCCCAAACCGTCGCCGGAATAGGGTTACGAGGCATTACTAGACATATCAGACAACTTACAAAATAATTCACAAATAAATAATAATATTCATAATATAATATAATAGTTAAGTCCTAATAATAGACGCTCGAAGCCAAAACGTAAATTTAAAAGTGAAACGAAACTTGTTCAAATTCTCCAGAAATTTTTCGTAATTTAAATTTATTTTTTTTTCGACAGCATTTCTGCTTATTTTTACATAAAACCCCCTGCAAACTTTAAACCCAAAAATCTAACCAATATCAATACTTCAACCAATGATTAAGTATACTCAATTACATCCAATTTATATTAAAATAATAATTTAATACCTTAGTTTAAACAATATAACATTGTTAGTGTATATGTATAATTAATAATATTTATTTCATTTCAATTATTTAATACCAAACCTACCATTTCACAACTTTATATCGTATTCATAATCCAAAACATTATAATCATTTATATACAACCAAAATCATTTAACTTAATGTATACACATAATTTATATGCAATTACCTAGTACATGCCACTTAACAAAAGGAAGAAATACATTACCAAAAATCTTCTTGTTGGAGTCGAGTTTGTTTTGGATGCTAGACCGGATCCGAAACTCTAATGACCTGCGCACGGAAACAACCGTACGCTGAGTATTTCATACTCAGTGGTATTACTATAAATCAAGACTATTTAACATTAATAAATTATAAATATCAACCATAAATTTTATAACCATTCAAACTAATTATATATATTTATATTACTTCATAAATCTTAAATTCTTATTTCATTTTTCACATACCAACTCAATTCATAATTTAGTTCATACATTCTTTTTCATGCTTTTCAATAGTGCCAAAATAATAAATCCCATTTTCAAAATTTCATTTCAATTATTTACCCTATTAACAAGGCTCGAACTTTGACAGATACGCAGATTCCACCCAAACACACCAGAATATCCAACCCAAACACACCCGGAATATTATAAATCCTCCATAACACACCAGTAAGGCATTAAATGCCTCTTCGGATAAACTGAAATATATAATAACAGAAATATCTTCTCGGCCGAACTACAATCTCTTCATCACATCACAAATCCAATGGCATGCCATTTGTATCAAATCTAGTTCGACAAGTTAATAGGGTATTATTTTACTTTTCTAATTTCAATTTCATTTACACAAAAATTTTCAATACTCAATCAATTCAAATATCTATTATCTTAATTTATATACAAATTAATTTTCACACATACTTATATTTAAATTTAAATATAATACTTGCCTTATCTTAATTATTCCATAACTATAAATTCAATATACATTAAATAAATAGTTTAAGTTATAATAATACAAACTCGGAATACGAGTTTACTCCTCCACGATCTTTTCTTTTCCTTTGGATGTCGATACCTCGTTTTCCTTGTTAGCTACGAAAAAAATAATAATAAAAATTTATATTATTAATTACAACATTAATTTAATAATTAATTGAATTTTTATTCAATTTATTCTCTAATTCCCATTTAATCCTAATTAACTCTTTTATTTGTTTAACTTAATTTATACTTCATTTCTACTCAATTCCCTTCCATGTTCACCCTAACAATCTAATGTTCATTGTAAAACCCTAATTTAAAATTTCTTTCAATTTAATTTCCTAAAACACAAAACTTATAGCTTCTTTTACAATTTAATCCCTTTTTCAACTTCTAACTTAAAATTTATTCAATTAAATCCCTAATTCTTCTTTTTCTTCAACATGAACTTTGTTTAAAAGCTCATAAACTTTCAAACTATCAAATTAATTTCATCAAAACCTTGTTTTAAGACTTCTAAAACATCAAATTTAAGAGAAAATGGCTAAATTTAGCTTACCAAATAACCTTGAAGCTTTAAAATCCCAATTTTTCCCTTTTCTTCCCATGTTTTTCGAATGTCTCTGTTCTTTCTTTTCTTTGTTTCTTTTTTTATTTCATTCTTTTATTCTTTTATTTACTTAATTAACATATATTATAATATATTTATTTTAAATATCTATTAAGCATTTAATTATATACACACAAGTGTACACCATAACACCATACATTTGTCACTATTTATTTTATTTATTATTACTATTTTTTTACACAAGTACTTAATAATTTAATTATTTAATCAACAAATATCTTTTACTTTAATATTAAGTAACTTAATTAATTTATTACAAGTGTACATGTATCTATTTATTACAAATGTACCAATATTTTTATTACAATTGTCATTATTCAATTTGTTTGTCAAACAAAAAAAATCTCATAAATTAATTATTTAATTAATAAATATCTTTAACTTAATATAATAATAATAATAATAATAATAATAATAATAATAATAATATAAAACCATACTAATAATTAATAATAATAATAAAATCTTAGATTTTTTTTAATGCATATGGCGCTTGATCTTTTGTAAATGGTTTAATTACCATTTTAATCCTTTTTATTTTCTATTACTTTAAAATTAAACTTTTACCCCTTATTCAATTTAGTTCTTTTTACTAATTTCTCTAAATTAAGCTAAATTAACTTAATTAAAACCTAATTAGACACGCTACTAAACTCATAAATATTTCTAATAAGTATTTTCGAACTTATTGCACTAAGGCAGAGGCCCTATAACTCACTTTTCTGGTGCCCGTGAATTTTGGGTCATTACAGTTTTAGGCACTTTATGTGTCGTATACTGATCAGGTACTATGTACCGTTTTAGGCACAATGTGCCGTACTGGTGTGTTTGGGTTGGAATCCGTGTATCCGTCAAAGTCCGGGTTTGTTAATAGGGGTAAATAAGTGAAAGATAAATCGAATAAATTTAATTGATCAAGCTATTGAAATGAAACGAGAAATTGAATTGAGAATTGAAAATTTAGATATGAAATTGAAAATATGAACCAAAGGTTCATGAAATGATTGTAGTTCGAATTGATGATATATGATGCCACTTGATGAATTGAAATGTGATTTGAAATATATGAATCGTGTGTATATAGTGAAAGCTATCAGGGATAGTAAGTTGATATGATATAAATGAAATTGGCTGTTATTGAAATGAATTAAAATGGAATATGATTGATAAGTGTATAGTTGAATATAGTTTAATAATATTGAATTGTGAATAAATTAAGGAAAGTTATACCGAATAGTAAGTGAAAGAATGGAGTAACTAATAATGGATTTATTTAAGAATTGAACAATTATGTTATTGTGTTTATTATATGATTTGTAAAAAATTTATATGGTAAGTAGTTGAAATTTATCTATGAAATAAATAATTGAATAATTGTAATTGTTATTATGATCTTAAGTATTTGTTATATTATTAAATGTTCGGATTATAGAAATACCACTTGAGTATACCATACTCAAAGATACGGTTTGTTTCCGTGCGCAGGTTAAGTTAAGGTTAGACTGTTGAATCAGCATCCCAGGCCGATCCCGAATTCAATGAGGTAAAGTATGTTGAGTATTGGTAATGGCATGTACCTAGGATGTTTTATGAGAATCATTTAGGTTGTAGAAGTACTGATGAAATGAGTAAATTATGGTTGGCAACAGTATGTAGTATGAATTTTGAAATTTACTAAAAATTCGTAGTGATTCTAAATTAGTCCCAAATTGAATTTACTGTTCATATTGGACCGCAAATTCCCATTAAAGGGACGACATCTTAAAACTAGGATGTGTGTGAATATTTATTTTAATTAATGACCGGAATTAGACTGTACTGACTGGTAATGTCTCATAACCCTGTTCCAGCAACGGTATAGGGTTAGGGGACGTTACAGGCTTATTGTGGTTATGGCTTGTAAGCCTAATTATTCCAGCTATGGGTTAATGTATGACGTGTGATTATAATTGGTTGCAATAACTTGGGTCCATGATGTGTAAATGATGAAAAAGAATTAAGAACAACATAAGGCTTGGAAAATAGCCTAAGTGTTGGCCACACGGGCATGTGGTTTGATCGTTTGAATCAATTTAATTGGCTGATGTCATAAACAGAGAGTTACACGGGCTGAGGACATGGGCGTGTCCCAAGCCACACGGGCGTGTGTGACCACACGGCCCAACCCACACGGGCGTGTGACTCTCCAAAACAAGAAAATTGGTTAAGTTGCCCAAAGATTTTTAAAGTTCTTGGTTTAGTCTCGAACCACCCTGATGTATGTTATAGACTTCAAAGGCCTGTATAAGGGATGAAATGCATGTGTTTGAGATGTTTTAATTTTGGGAAAAAATTTTGTGGCCCAGTTTTGCATGTTGTAAATGTTTAAATCTGATAACGCCTCGAACTCTGTCCCGACATCGGATACGGGTAAAGGGTGTTACATTAATTTTACAAAAAAAATGTTTGAATAAATCAAAGCGGATGCTAAAGACCTTCTTATCCCGAAGTAATAAAATGTCACATCCAGTACGTTAGGACACGACATTTTAAACCCTCGAGAATAAGCTAGTCTTTTAATTTTCATGACTCATGCATCTTAATTTAAAAAGGATATTCGGTCATTTGGGTCAAACGTGAAAAATCGAAACCCAGTACGTTAAGGCACGATCTTTCGAGTTTCTAAATACGGAACATTGCCTTATTTTGATTTTTTTATATGAAATAATAACAAATATGAAATTTAAAACGATGTGTATTTATTATGTTTGAAGTATAATAAACGACACATTATGAATAAATACGTTGGGACCTAATTCTCGATATGATTTGAACAAAACAAACTAAAATGGTAATATGGAACATCGAACAATAATGTACGAATAAAATGTTATGCTAATGAATCTTAATAACACGAGAATACGAATAAAGAAATTATAATACACATAATGGCAATAATTACACAACACATGTTACTTTAATATCAATATTAACAATTAAAGAAAGCGAAACGACATAATATATAAAACAGTTTCAAATAAATAGTATAAAACAATTTAAGATAAATAGTATGTAAAACCATTAAAAAGAATAATATACAAAGCAGTTTAAAAAAAATAATACATAAGACAACTTAAAATAATATATGAAAAAACGTATAAAATAAATAATATGTAGAAAGAAGTTGAAACTAAATAAAACACAAAACGGTTTAAAAAGAATAAATGGTATATATATAAAAACAATTCAAAATAAATGACAATATATAATAGTTTTAGATAAATGATATGTAAAAAATTTAAAATGGATAATAATTTGAATTAGTTTAAAATACATAATATATATAAAACTTAAAATAAACAATAATAAAACAATTTAAAATAAATAATACATGAGAAAAAGGGGTGAAAACAAATAAATAAATAACAAATTTGCAAAAATAAATTAAAATCCAACAGATTTGGGACTTAATTAGGATAAAAACTAAAATAAAGGTGAAAACTATAATAAATAAATAGATGAGGACCAAAGTCAAAAAACGCGAAAAGGGCAAGGACCGAAAGGGAAAAATATCCCCTACTCCTAAAATGACGCCGTTCGGACTAAATCGAAACAAAGTTGAAATTAAGGGGAGAAATTAAAAGCAAAGAGAAACTAGATTAAAACATAATAGAAATGCGGAAGGACTGCGCGCACAATTATCCCATTCACAACAAAAACACGCGGATCCTAGGGCCTTGGGTCGGGTCGACCTATTTCACGTCAAAACGACGTCGTTTTGACGTCCGGACCTAAGGCACAAAACGGTGCCTGTAACACCCCTTAACCCCAACCCGTCGCCGGAACAGGGTTACGAGGCATTACTAGAATTAAACACTAATAAACGAACAAAACCAAGTCATAAATCTGTAATTCAATTTAAAATTTCTCAAATTCCATCTTTAAGTCCCTAATATGGACCTACGAGGCCCAAAATATGTTTAGGAAGTGATTTGGGACTAGACCGGGAACTTTGGAAACTTTTCCTTGAGAATAGGGGCACACACCTGTGTGGCCTGGGACATGCCCGTGGGGCTCCCATGGCCGTAGGGCCAGCCCGTGGGGAGATCTGACTTGCTCACACGGCTGTGGGACTAGCCTGTGGGCAATTCTGACTTTGCCACACGGCCTGGGCACACGCCCATGTGACTTGGCCGTGTGATAACCTGATTTTTCACCATTTTTAAGTTTTCACTTATCAAAACACACCTAGTTCATGTCCAAAACATTGACTTATAAATCTTGATCAAATAAAATTCATTTATTCATTTCAAATACTTCTTAAAAGTTGCAAATTATCTTACACCCAAAACATAAAATATATTTAAGTGACTAAAATAAAACCTAATACATGTCACATTTCCAAAAGATAGATTCATCACCAGAAATTAAGCTGAGGTCGGGATTGACTCGGATGCTGAACTGAACTTTAACTTTACCTAGCCTATGCACGGAAACAAACCGTACACTGAGTATTGGAAATACTCAGTGGCATTACCATAATTCAAATTATAACAAATATAAAATATCATAAACATGCATAGATAATTAATAAATCATACATATTACTCGTACCAAGTTATCATATTTCCATTGTATCATTTTCATTATTTGATTCAATATCTCATCAATAAGATTACCAACTATTCATGAACCTCTGGTTCTTCTTTCAATCACATATAAATATCCAATTCACATTTCAAATATGAATAATTCATGAACCTTGGTTTTATGCCTTCAATTTCATAGCACAAATTGCATTTCTCATTTCATCTTACAATATCATTTTCTCATTTCATTCAATAATTCAATTTATCAATTTCATTTGATTTTTCTCTTCACATATATTTCCCCTATTAACATAACTAGGACTTCGGAGGATACACAGATCCAACCAAACACACCAGAGTGGCGGCCAACGCCTCATCGGATAGTTCGAAGCAAATAAGTGACGACCAACGTCTCATCCGCTAAGCCGAAGCAAAGTGGCGACCAACACCTCATCGAATCTATCCGAAGCAATTATGACACACCAAGTGTCTCATCGACTCGAGGTCGAAGAATCCTTAAACTCTTCCTATCCTATGACATGCCAACTATATCCACCCTAGCCCGACTAGTTAATAGGGTATCGAAATCACATATTCATATCACTTTCACTTTCAGTAGATCATAATCATTCGAATTCAAATCAATCGCAATAACAATTCAAACACAATTTCAAATTCACTACAAATCATTATACAATTCAATTTCACACATGTATACATTCATCAATCAAATCCAATTCTCATTCAATTCAAATATCACTACTTACCTCAATTGCATTTTTCATGCACATATATTGAAATTAAACATTTAATAATAAATAATTTGAATTAAGGTAATAAATAACTTGAAATAAGGTAATACAAACTGATATTTTCTCGAGCTACTCCTCGATCACTTTTTCCTTTCCCTTCGCATTCAACGTCTCAGTTTCCTTGTTTGTTACGAAAATTAGCATAATTATAATTAATTAATAACACATATTTTATAGAAAATAATAACTTTCCTTGCAACTTTAACCTAAATCTCAAATTTGTCCTAACTATTTTCATCTTCTTCCTTTTTATAATTCATATTATTTCCTTATTCAATTTCCATCAAAACTTTAATATAACCATCAAATTTTTATCATTTTTCCATAATTTTGAATTTCTATCAATTTAATCCCTACAACACAAAACTTATGACCTTGTTTACAATTTAATCCTTTAATCAATTTAAATCAAAATTTTTATCAATTAAACCCCCAATTTCATCATTAGTTCAACTTAAACCCTACTTAAAAGTCTATCATCTTTCAATATTTTCACACAAATTCAAAAGTATTCAACTTTAGAACTTCAAAAACATCAAGATCACTAAGAAAGAGACTTAATTGACTTACCAATTTAACTTCCAAGCTTCCAAACCCTAATTTCTCCTTTTTCTTTTCTTTTCTTCTTTCTTTCCCCAAATTTTCGTGACTTCTCTGCACCTTTTTTTTTCTTTTTCTTTTTGTTTTATTTTATTTCTTTCATTTACTTAATTAATAATTAATTATAAAATATCTAATTAATACAAGTAAAAATACTACATGTGTATTCATACACACATGTACACATGTAATAATTCTTCACCATACATTTGTCATTATCTCAATTAATTGATAAAATATAATAATAATAATAAATAAATAAATAAATATAATAATAAATAAATATCTTTTACTTAGTTTATAAGTAAATTTATATATTATATACATTTGTACTAATAATTTAAATACACATGTATTTATTTTCTAACTTACACATGTCACTAATTTAGTTTAATTACTAATTTAATCCTTTATCCTTTCTCTATTCTATGATTAAGCTTTTATGCTCTATTCAATTTAGTCCTTTCTACTAATTACTTCTTGTAACAGCCTAATTTTCAGTGATGTCGGAACAGTGATTCGAGATCACTAAATCCGACAAATGAGTAGGAAATATTATTAATTTAGTGAGTATAAATTAAATGTGAAGTTAGGAAAAATTTTGAAATAGTGAATAGTGTACTAAAAATAAATATTAAAATAATTAGAATCGAAAATGAGGTATCGAGGCCTCGGGAATTTTAAATCGAGCCATAAATATTTTTATAAATATTTATGGGGTGTTAATATGTTAGTATTAAAGTTTCGTCAAGAAATTTTAAAGTTCTGATAATTAATTGAACAAAAAGGACTAAATTGTATCAAATGCAAAATTGTAGGAAATGATTAAATAGCTTAATTGATAAAAGAAAGAGGGTTTAAAAGGAAAATAGACCCAAGGTCTATTTGGGCTGGACGGCAAGGGCATGAAATCAGCAAGAAAACAAGGAGAATTAAGGGCAAATTTGGAAAATTGCAAAATTTACTTAATAAAGTTAGGACTAAAGTGGAATTATCTAGATTTCTCTTTATTTTTCTGCATTCTCATCAGCAAAAACACCAGGAAAGAGTTCCCTCAAGCTGGTTTTTCATATTTTTACTGCAAGTAAGTTCAATTCTTGATTATTTCTTGAAATTTTTGTGTTTTTGTGACTTTTACAACTAGGTCCACTTGTTGAATTCATTAGTTTTTGATTCCATGAAAGAAATTGAAAGTTGCTATGAATATGTGCTGGAAGTATATGATGATTTGACATGGAATTAGAGCTTTAAATTGTTTATATGTTGATTTTATTGAAAGAATTGAATAGAAAGTGAATGTTTGGGACCTAAGTGTAAAAGAGTTTGAAGTTAGAGTGTTATGTGGAAATTCTGAATTTTAATAGTTATGAAATAACTTATAATGTTTAGTAAAAGTATTAATTGAGAAAATTATCTTAATTTAGGGGTTAATTGAGCAAGGACTGAATTGTATGAATTGTGAAATTTGGGGCAAAATGGAAATCAACATTTTGCACTAAAACTGTTTTGGACAGCAGCAGTAGTCTAACTTTGAAAAATCACCAAAAATTGTAGAAATGTAATTAGAGGATTAATAAAATATGAAATTAAAGCTTATTGAGTCTATTTTTAAGGGAAACAAACGGCATGGTCGTTGGAATTCTTTACAGGGAGAAATTTGGTTCGTAGTGCACAGAGGTCAGAGTAGTCGTACTCTGAAACAGGGGAGACTTCAATGAATAAACTGTATTGATTGGCCTAACCAAAAATTATGAAAATTTTATGGTAAGAAGATATATGAGTCTAGTTTCAGGAAAAATTAGCGGAACTTAATTTGGAGTTCTATAGCTCCAGATATAAATAATTTAGTGACTATGACACAGATGGACAACTTGAATATTCACATAAGTAGATAGTGAAAATTATGGATAATGTTACCTACAAGTGTGTTGTTTATACTAAGGATGTGGATGGAGAGGAGGAGGAGGAAAATATACAAAAATATATGAATGACTCGTGTATAAATTGATCACATGCCTGATTATAATCGATAAATGTTGAATTAGAAACGATATAATGTTTTATTTGGAATATTTATTATGAAATTATGATTATCGCTATAATATAAAAATCGAACTTGTGAGTTTATATAACTAAATTTAGTGACCATTTGTTAATATTATTAAATTTCAATATTATTTTATGAATGGTGATTAATATTTATGTATGTTAATTGTTGAAAATAAGTAAATTATGTACAAAAGTTATGAAATTGAATTGAGAATTTTGGAGGAACGGAACGCAGAAATAAGTACAATCTTTCAGTGAAAAGATGAATTTGTGGTAAATTACCCAAGTAAATCGAGATTCAGCATTTGTTGCGAATTCTCGTGTTTGCTTTCCGCTTAGCTCTTACGAGCTTTCGTTAACTCATATGAGTTTCAGATTAACCCTTTTGGGGTTTTGGTTCACTCTGGTGAGCTTGATAGCTAGGCTTCTAAGCTTCGCTTAGCACTTATGTGCTTCGCTTAGCCTTTGGGCTTCCGTTTAGCACTTATGTGCTTGATTAGCCTTCGGGCTTCCGTCTAGCACTTATGTGCTTCAGCTAGACTTCAGAGCTTGAGATCATGATGTACTCAAATCCATAAGTTGTTCCTTGAATGGACAAGTTGGTAAGTCGTAAATGTAACATGTGGAAAAAGAAATGTAAGTAATGTTATCATTATTATTATTGAGCTCAATTATGTGATTTTGTCATTCGAGAGATTGTGTTTGACAGATATGTTAGTAAATTATGAGTATGTGAATCAAAATGACAGAATTTAAATACCTAATGAGGTTGAGCTCATTCACACGAATTTGTCATTTGAAATTGTGATTGACAAGAAGAAACAAATGAGTTGCATGCTTATCAATGGTTATACATAATTATCTGAAAAACAAGAAAAATGACGGTTATTGATATATGAAAATGTGAGACATTGATATATGAATGTGGAATATGTTTGATAAATGTGTTCATTCTTAATTATGGAATTATGTACCTCATGTGTGCTATTTGCATAAAGATGATATTTCAAATACTTTGGTGAGTAAAGCTTAAATATGAAATAGTATGAAATCAAGACAAGTTGTTATGAAAATATATTTAAATTATCTGTAAGTGTTTTTGTAGTCCTCGTTAATGCCTCGTACTCTATTCCGGCGACGGATACGAGTAGGGGGTGTTACACTTCTAATTAAAAATAAGTTCACCTAATTAAAATCTAATTCAACTCACAACTAACTTCGTAAATATTTTTTTTATAAATATTTACGAACTCATTTTCCTAAGACGGAAGCCCTAAACTCACTTTTCAGGTACCCGTGAAATTTGGGTCGTTAAATTTCTCCCCCTTAATAAATTTCGTCCTCGAAATTTACTTGAGAATAGATGGGGGTACTGAGCTCTCATAGTTTCTTTCGGTTCCCAAGTCGTTTCTACAGTGCTATATAAAACCAAAATTTTTTTGAAACTTCATTCCAACCTCGATTTAAAAAAAAAAGCCTCCCTCTTTTCCTCTGCTAGGGTTTCACCTAGCATCAACGCCGTCATCTGTCCGCTACCCCTCCGCCATGGTCCATAGTGGCCGGTGGCCGGAGTAGCGCAAAAATTGGGATTTTAACCCTCCTAAGCCTTTCGTTTGGAGGCTACGCCTTCTCGACCCAAAGGCCGAAGGACCAGAACCCCAACACCTCCATGATCCGGCTTCAGTGACGGTGAGAAGGATCTCCAACAACGAACCCGCGGAGTGGATACTAGTAAGCTCCCCTTTCCTTTAGTTTTTTGTTTCTTATTCGAGATGGGTTTATTCGAAAAAAAAAAGAAAAGAAAAGAAAAGAAAAGAAAAACAAAATCACCCTTTTTTTAACTCTGAATATGAGTTTTTTGATTGCTATTGCGTTTGTATTCAATAATCGTGTCCAAAAAAGGATTGATACATCATTCACAACTTTATAGTCGAATAGAAAAATCCAAAAAAATACAATTTTTCATATTTTTCTATGTATTTGCTGTTGTTTTCGTCTGATTTGCAAGTACAAGGCCAGCTGGACGGTGGCACGAGGCGCTGGTACGGAGGGTACGGAGCCAGGTTGTTGGAGTGGTTGTGGCGCAAGAGTGGAAATCTTAAGGTTTTCTCAGAATGGTTTGAGCTTTGGGCCATTTGGGCCAATGTAATTGGGTTTAGGTTTATTTTATTTTAGCTTGTATTGGGTTTGGGTTTAGTTAGTTGTTGGGCTATTGAACCCTTGTAATTTGGGTCATAATTTTGTAATCTGGATTGTGGACATTTGTTGTTTATTTTGGGTTTATTCTTTGTTTTAATTTGGTTTTGGTGTGGGCCCTGGCAAATTGACCCGTTTACATCCGTAAATCAAAATCTAAATAATTTTTTTTCAATATCCAACACCAACCATAAAATCTACTTGGATCTAATACTCATCAACTTTACCAATCATTGAATTATCGTTTAAAACTCGCTAGCTAAAATTTTTCTTTTTAAAAAAACTTAAATCTAATAATTTAAATAAAAACTTTTAAATAATCAATAATTTTAATAAAAATTTTTAAATAGTTTAATAATTATTTTATATTTTTTTAAAATATTAAAATAAAAATTTATTAATAATTTAATCACATTCGTGCTTACTAAATTCCATCTGTTATGACTTTTTTTTGGAGTGTATGCTTAACTCGGATCTCTATATATATACATTAAAATAACTAGGATAATAAATGAAGATGTGACAGGAAAAAAATACAATTGTAAAGGAGTTTCTCAATTATCATGCCATACTCATCCATATGTTACTAATGGTCACGTTGAGATGATTTTGAAAGTGAGAGAGAAGTTTTTTTATTATTATATATTTTTAACTTAATTTTATTATTGATATTCAAGAATTCGTGATTATATTTTTTAATAATATTATTTTAACAAATTAAAAATATATATTTTTAAGAGTAATATATTTTATCATTATATACAATTATTTATTAGTATTATTTATTATAATTATAAAAAAATTATACATTTCTATCTTGAATATATAATTACACCAATCTACATTCAACGTAGTCTTATTTTACTATAATTATTGTGAATTTATTTAGAAAGTAAAAGTAATTAAATAATTTCATTTTAAAATTCTTAAATTTTAACCTCAATATTAACTTTTTAAATGTTAATATAAATTTTATTTAAACTCTTTTTAAATATGTAGACTTATCATAGCTTTTTTTCTCAATAGTGATGGACTTGTCCTAATTTGATTAAATTATATTATAAATTCAAGAGAAAATTACATATATATTATTTCACATATTTACAAGGATCACACCCTTAAATTTATTTCAAGTGACCACACTGTTTCAACTTTAACCTATGATTTGTGAGAAAAGGTTTCATACATAATTTGAATTTTAGATTTGATATTTATGTTATTTTTTTAATTTAATATTATACTTGTTTTTAACAAAAACTTATAAATTTTAGTATTTAAAAATAACATGGTTAAGTTTTTTTTTTTTTTGCTTAATTTAGGTTTTAAAATTAATATGATGAAAATTTATAATTAACTGATAAAATTAACAATTAACTTTTTTCAAATCGATTTTATAACTTACATTAAATTACATTTATTGAATTATATTTGACAAATTAAATATAAAATTAAATCCAAAACTCTAAACCTTAACAAAATAATAAAAAATTCAAACTTAATAATAATTTTTTTTTTGAAGAAAACTAACTGGATTTTATTAGACAGAAATAACTAAAAATATATATAAGTGATAGTCCACACGAGCCCAAAAAACTCAATTCAAAGAAAATCAGAAAAATAAAATCCAAAAGAAAAACAAAGCCCATAAAAAATTAAAAAAACGAAACGCCCCAAGAGAATATTAACGAACCTAATTATATCAACAATTAACTTTCATAAATCAACTTCAAAACTCAAATTAAATACTAAAAATTAATAAAATTATTTTTAAATATTAAAATATATAATTTTTATCAAATATAAATATCATATTAGAAGAAATATCAAACTCTAATACTAAATAATATAATATATTATGCCAAATAAAGAAGATTTAAAATTTAAAACTTTACAGAATACAGAGAATTAATTATTGAGCTCGCTTTAATAGATATATTAATAAAATAAAAAAATTGAAACATTAATTATTGTAAAAAAAATTAAAACATAATCATTTTAAAGATTATAAAAAGAATCATTAAGAAAAATATCTTTTAATATTTATTTTTTTCAAAATAATAATAAATAAATAAAATAAAAAACTAAGGATAGAGATTTAGAGAATGATATCGGATTCTTTTTCTTTCCTTTTCAGTTCATTTGTTCTTCGACGCACGTTCACTATTTAAAAGAAGCGAAACACATAAATTCTCAGATCAGAAGAAAAAATATTATCTTTCCTTTGAGAAAGATATCCTTTACCAGATCCTTACCAACGCAATTGCATGATCTCATTGCTTTGAAATGAGCACGGGCGAACTTCTTAGCAGCGAGCCTTCTGAGCTCAAGTTTCCTTGTAAGTTCTGTTTTTCTTTCTCGTGGATCTATGGTTTTTGTTTTTATGGACTTTTGTTGTGATTTGTTTCTTCTTTTTGTTGTGTGTGTGTGTGTGTTTGTTTTTTTTGGTGAATAGTTGAGCTAAAGAAGCAGATCTCGTGTTCGCTTCAATTGTCGAATAAAACTAATAATTATGTAGCTTTCAAGGTACGCACCTTTATCAGCTTCGAATTAATCGCCTTTCAATGTAGGCAGGCACATGTAGTTTTGTAACTTTTGATCTTTGATTTATCATAAGCTTCTCACGTTTAAAAATGCAACGCGAAGGAATTAATCAATATTTTTTCCCCCTGAAATTTTTGGCTTTTATTGTTTAAATCTGAAAATGATGTTGTACATTTCCTTTTTGAGTTAATTGATTTTGTTTTCAGGTGAAAACAACAAATCCAAAGAAGTACTGCGTCCGTCCCAACACGGGGGTCGTCTTGCCTCGATCCACATGCGATGTTATAGGTGTTGTAAATCAATTGTATTTTACTTGATACTTTGCGGTTTCTAAAACAATGATTGATTTTGATTTAGTTACAATGCAAGCGCAAAAGGAGGCTCCTCCTGATATGCAATGCCGGGACAAATTCCTCCTTCAAAGTGTAAAAGTGAATGACGGTTTAACGGCAAACGATATAACTGCAGAAATGGTAGTTAACTATTTATATTCGTTGTATTATTTACTACTTCGAGATTTGCAAGTATGTGCAGTTTATGATCTATGGGGAATCTTTCATATTATAGTTCAACAAAGAAGCTGGAAATGTGGTTGAAGAGTGCAAGTTGAAAGTGGTTTATATTTCTCCACCTTCAACAGCACAAGAAGGGTCTGAAGAGGGACCTTCACCGGGAGTCTCTTTTTCGGATGGCAAGCATGCAAATGCTGCTGAGTTTGCTTCAGTGAGATCTCGTTGCATGTGTTTTTGTTATTAGTTCTCTTTTGTCTTCTTTCTTCTGGTAATTTTGCTGAATGCAGGGTGCCAGAGCATTTACGGAAGGGCTTGAAGCTCAAGAAATATCTTCTGAGGTAAAATTTGAATTCTCTATCATGATTTCGCTGTGTGCTTCTGCATATGCCCGATTGATTTTAATTTATCTTAATAATTGTAATTTATTTTGGTAACCTGGAAAGTGTAAGTTCCTTATTTTCAAGGTCATTTCTAATTGAATGATGATTAAGAGGGTGGTTTAGAGTCGAATTATAGTTAGAGAAGTTCATTTCTAATTGTTCAGACCAAAATGTGTTGAGATACTAGACATCTTTGTGAGCTTCTGAGCCCAAAGCAATGTTCAGCAGATTGTAGTAGCACCATGCAGCAAGGAGGCACCATCTACACATTCTACTGAATGCCCCTAGCCAGCTTTTGCAGCATCGGGCCAGGAGTTCTTTTTCTAATTGGCATACATTGCATGTGATGTTGATACAGCAGAATAACATGATACTTTCTATAATTGCAGGAGAAAGCTCTTATGACAAAGCTGACTGAGGAAAAAAATAAGGCAATTCAACAAAGTAACAAGCTTCGCCATGAACTGGTGAGGGAAAATAGACTACGACTTTAACCATATAGATTACACTCAATGTGTAGAGTAGTATTATCCGTTCTATCCCTTCTCACTTGCTTCTCAACTGTGCTTCCCCTGCCCTCTTATTTTGTTGTAATGACCAAGTTAGTAAAATGTATTCAGTGCTTAGGAGCCTTTAATCAAAACTCTCGTTTATTATTTTCTTTCGATCTGAGCCATATGTAAACTTCTTACACGTAAAGATTTCAAATGTTTTAGGATCTGTTCAAGCGTGAAGGCAGCAAAAGCGGTGGTGGTGTGTCATTCATGTTTGTCATGTTGATCGGCTTGCTCGGCATAATTATGGGATATATCATGAAGAAGTGGTAAGCGACCCTTGTCCTTCTGAATATTTTCCCTCAACTTACCTTCCTCTGGACAAGTATGATGAAGGAAAAGGGAAGAGGAATTAGTAGTCGTTGGACTGCTTCACCTTCAATTGGTTGTTACTTGTTAGCTTTGAGCAAATTAGCAGAACTTTTTATGGTTGGTTCCTATTTATAGATACTGAAGTTAATTTATCAATATTGCATCTAAGAGTAACTTTTATTTGTAGATAAATTTATATTTTCATAAAGAAAAGGTTTAGATTATTGCATTTGTACTTAAAAGCACACTGGGTTGGCCTTCCTCTCAAGTATGTTTTAAGGTTACGCCGGTGGTCAAGAAGTATAATCTTCAGCGGGGGATATAGCAATTTCCTAGGATTACGGCTGTAGATTCTACTGAGATTGTCATGATAGTGTTCATGATTTGTCCTAAGAAAATGGGAGTACTTTGCTAGTTGATGAGTCATGATAGGG
The DNA here is from genome assembly GCA_025698465.1 of Gossypium longicalyx. Classification (NCBI taxonomy): domain Eukaryota; kingdom Viridiplantae; phylum Streptophyta; class Magnoliopsida; order Malvales; family Malvaceae; genus Gossypium; species Gossypium longicalyx. The sequence goes on along the minus strand of CM047006.1, from coordinate 4,909,637 downwards.
ATCCTTTTAGATATGAAAATCACTATATCAAAGCTGAGCCCACTAATGGTGCCCTTGTTATGTTTTTTTTTTTATTAAAAAAATTCATTGTTTTCAGGTTTATTCATATGCTACATGGTTGATTGAATGAATGTTTACCGCTGGTTAACAAGGAGAATTTGGTTCATTTTTTCCCCTTGATCCACCTCTTTTACGTGTTATTATCGTAACTAGTAAGTAGCCACCGTCCATCTTGACCAAAAAAAGGACACCTGTTGCCAAACTGCAGCACATGTGTCGAGTTGCTCAAGCCAGCTGGTTCCATGTTTAGCCACAAGCTGTTTGGGAAGAACAATTATTATTATTACTATAGCTTTAAAACAAAACTAAGCAAATGTTATGTTTTTACGTTTTCACTAAAGTTAAAAAAAAAAAAAAAAAAAAAAAGAGGAAGAAGAAGAAGAAGAAGGCAGATGCTAATCGTATTAAACCTGGATGGATGTCAAACATAAACATGGACGGGATTGTTTTTATAGGATGGTAGACCTTAATGACGTGTCTTCACCAAACAATTGCTCAATCTTCAATTCTGCAATTTCAAGCAACCACGGGATAGCTTTTATCGTATGTTATAGATGTTATACAGTTTTCATCAAAGATAATGATGAATATTTGAAATATGATTAAAAATGGAATAAGTTTCCAAGGAATTACAGAATGTTATTCGTACAAACAATGCACAGTTTCCAATCAAATTACAATAACATTAAAGAATTCCTTCTTTTTTTTCTTCTTATTTTATTTTTTCCTTGGTAATGCTTAGCTCAATCAGCTAATGCTATCTGTTTACAGAAACAAATTAGGCCCAAACACTTGAAGACTCCAAGTAGATGCCAATACTTTCTCTTTTCGGTCTTAGAAAATTCATTTTTCAGTTTCCAACGAAACCCAAAATCTGCCTTTACAACCACTTGTTTATTGCTTACATCCACTATGTACTCTCTCAGCCCTGCAAGTTGAACAACAATTTCCTTTATTCTGAACGTTCCAATCTGTTCCAAACCAATTTATCCACAATTTTTGAGTTGATGAAATCTTCTCAAGAACTCACATTAGCTTTTGAATTTAGAAATGGAGTTTAGCTTTGAAGATTTTTAGACTGGACAATTTAGAGAGATTAGTTTGCTATGATATGAGGTTTACCCATCAAAGTTCCTACCAGTCATTTTAGAAGTAACTTTAGAGACTTTCTCTCTGCATTGAGCGCACCCCATGTTTGCACTCATCACTATAACCTGAAACTGGAGTTTAAGCAATGTGATTTCTAAATTAGTGAATTAAACTCTAAAACAGCAATACTTGCATGTGTGCAATTCACACTGCTGCTGAGATTGCAGAAGCTTGAAGTTACCCTTTTTTTTTCATGTTCATGATGAAACTGTTAGAGGGTCTTTGATAAAAAAAAATTCAATATAGAAACATCATATAATCGTGGAGGAATAACCAAAAGAAGTTAAAGAAATCTGCAGATACTGACCACTCAAGAAAACCAAAAAGTTATATAACACCAAAGGTGTTCCTAAAAGTAGAGAAACAAGCCAATGATGCAGAACCAAGAAGCTAAACCTTGGACAATGATGATCAATGGAAACGAACTTTGATGTAAAGAAAAGAACCCAGCAAACATACCGAAGGGAGCGCCAGATCCTCGAAATGCAAGAGAGTTTTTGTATTCGATGCCATACGCAATAATTAAATCAAGTCTCTGTTCTGCTTCTTCAAACGGATGATGAACTCTCTCTCTTTCTCTCAACCTGGTTTTTTGCAAAATTTATGAAATCTATTAAGCTTCAAACAATCAACTCATTCACAAGAAGAAACCGTTGTATCTAACATTATAAAAAGAAAAAAAAAAGTGAAGTTGCTATTAAGAAAACGAGTTCAACTTCAGTTCCGTCAGCATTAGGATTACAGATAATATTTCCTAGAAGTTAACCACCTAACATTCTACTAAATTTCTTGGCAGGACCATACCTTGATAAGGTTTGGCATGATATGTCCACCAAAACCATCCATTGTTTATGACCTTCATGTTCTGTACATATATACAATTGGTTGATGTTAATTGATTTGTTTTTCTGTCACAGATTAAGAGTTAAACTCAAAACCATATTATATAAAGTTGTTGACATAATCCAACAGTTAAAAAGCTATAATGGGTAATGGACCAAATTATATTTTAATATGTTGGACGGTACAGAACAAGATTACGGTGGGGGAACTCAAAAAGTTTCCTTGACGATTTTGTCTTTAGCTTTGCACCATAAAAACAGGGGAGATGGGGACCAAGGCCTATCTCTCAATTTAAATATATATAGACTTGAATCTTTATTATAGGACCTAGTCATGTTGAGAGAGCTTGTTCAACAAACTTTGGGTTTTAATTTTGCAAAATACATCTTTAAAAGTATGTTGGAATTTGCACATGCTTCATCTAAACAAATTCAAAAAAGAGAAATATATATTATCATCCAATCAGGAGCTCAGATTTCATGCAGCTTGATGTATGGCATCATCCATGCACAAAGTTCATACGTAATTTCTTGAATTCAAAAACAAAACCTCCATAAGAACATAGCTTTCAAAGCTATTCTCATTGGTTTGCGCAGGTAAGGATGGAATCAAAGATTAATCTATTGATTGAAGTAACAAGTCTAACAAATCATACCATCCACAGTATACAGACATGAAAGTAAATATCAAACAACTGGAGTTGGGAGGATGGAAATTGATGAAGAAATGTTAACTTTCATTCATAAGCATCAAACGTAGCTCTTACAAAACATATTGTGAAATTAAATATGGAGTAAATTTATATGCTGCTCTAACAAATATCAAAAGGCCAGTTAGACCCCAATTTCAAATGACTCTACAATTTGAACATTTTAGAAATATGAAACTGCTGAGCTTTAACTTCTGCAAGCTCATTCACCTCCTGGAAAACCTTGTGTCCTTCACAGTCCTATTTGTTTTGTTCTTCTCGATTAACAATGCTCTTTCCCTCTCCTTCTCCCGCCTCTCCCTCTTCAAACGTTCTTCCCGCAACTCTTCTATAGTCTTCTTCCCAGTTTTCCTTCCCTCATCCTTCCGCACTCTATCTGATCGATCATTGCTACTCCCCTCTTCAACATCCGCATTCCGCCTCTCCAGGTACCATGGCAACTTTACTCCCTTTCCAGCAATCCCATAACCCAATCGATATTTCTCGTCCTCAGGTGCCACAACCTTGGATGCTGCCTCCTCTTTCTTCAATTTCTTCCTCTTGAACCCATCTTTCTCGGCAGTCTCTTCCCTCCCTGAACTTTTGATGGGATCAAAAATCTTAATCCCTTCAAAGAGATTAATGTGACCAGATTTGGGTTCCGGTTCAACAGCCTCTTCAGGCTCAGTAGCAGCAGCAGCAGGCTCTGAACTTCCAGGTTTATTTAATGGAGCCAAGCCACGAGCAGCCCGAAGCTGCTCAAGACGGAACTCGGCATCCCTTTTCCTTACTTGTTCACGTTTTAGCTGCTCTTCTTTGGCAGCAGCTTCTTCATCTTTCCGGACTTTCTCTCTGTTCTCGTAGTTATAAACATTCCAACGTTTTTGGGGCAAAATATTTAACCCTCCATGACCTCCCATTCCAACTCAATTCTAAAATTCAATGGAAAATCATCAGCATATATTGTAGTCGGGTATTAGAAAATTGGAATTTGGGATAAACACAAAACTATTGTCGAATGTAGACCTAGTACGGAAACTGAACATAGGATTAAAATTACTAAACAAGAAAACAAAAGGAAAATTAATGAGAACTGCAATTTCAGTTCGAATGCAATTGGGATTATGAAGCAAACTGAATTCCAATACCAAGAGAAATCAAACTGTAGATAAGGGGTTCAATTAACTTATTGGGGCTACAGTTATTACCAAAATTGAATGCCTAGATCCAAGAATAAGATAAAAAGAGTGTGCTTACCTTTTTTGCAACTTAACCCTAATTGAAACAGAGGCCTCCTTGCTTTGTGATTTCAATCGAAACAGAGGAACCCAATTCACAGCAAAATAAAAAGAAAATTAAGAAAGGTAGAACAAGAATTTATTGTAGAGGGGTAAATTGGGCAACTGATGTGAAACGCCTCCTCTGTTAATGAGGCCTGGGCTGCCTTCGCTAATGTTGGGGTTGGGTTGGGTTGGGTTGGGTTGGGTTAGGTTAGATAGATTAAGTCTAATTGATATGATATATTGTGTTTTATTCATAATAAATATGTTTTTTTTATTTATAAAAATGACTCAAATTTTTTTATTATTTATAAAAATGACCTATCTTTTTAATTAACTACGTAAATACATGAAATGAATAATGAAAATGAGTGATGTCAATGTATTTGACATCACCATCCTGCCATGTCAACCAATAATTGGTCTGATTGTTTAAATTTTTTTTTTTTTGGTGATGCTAATATATTTGATATCACCAATATAAATACCCCTTCCATACTTGTATAACCTGTATTTGGTGGGGGAGAAAATAAATTTTGATTTGGTGTCAATTTATTTGACGTCACCACTTTTGTTTTTTTATGTCAAGTCTTTTTTTTTTAAAAAGTATTTTTATTTATTTTAATTTTAATTTCTTTTCATTTGATGGTGTTATAGAAAATAGCCTGACCATCGTAGTTTTTTTTTTCCGCCACTTTTTTTAAGTGTTTTAAAATTTTTTAGTCAATAATTTTATATTGATAAAATGAAATGATATATATCTCTCAAAACAAGTTTCACGATATGTCACATGTGGCTCAAAATTTATCATTTTCAATATTAAATTGAATTATGAAGTAAGTATTAATTTAAAATTTATGATCTCCTAACACACAAAAATAATAAATTAATCCAAATTTATTCTCTACTTTTTTTTTTTCTTTTTTTTCTTTCAAAAGTATGATGTAATAGGCTTGAAGAACAATGTACAGAAAAGTCCAAATACAAAGACCAGAAGAAAAAACCTAACAACCTAACAACACAATTCCACTTTTCGGCCGGGTATTAATGAGTAAAGCTTGACGAACACAATCCAAACGGCGTGATTTGCCGCGTTTTGACGAATAAAAGAAGGCGGCCAAACCAAATAATTTGTCTTTTCAGAAAGAAGATTAAAGCATAAATTAGATTGAAAGTAGTAATAATTAGATAAATTAATCAGCCGACATGAGATCATCAGCCATTTATATAATAATGCCCTAATGCACAAATTACGAAAATTTCTCTAAACTTCAAACATTTTACTTTTTTTCCTATCAAATTAAATTGATATTAAAAAAATAGAGAATATAGTTATTGGTTGAAAATGGAAGAATTAAATTTCAGTATTAATTAATTTAATTACATTTTTTATTGCCAATTTAACGTTATACTGTTTGAATATAAAAATGAAATGTTAATAATTGATTTAAGTAATTAGAATATCATTAAAGTAGGTAATTACTTTATTACATCCAAATCAATTTAAGTTCCATTTCAATATAAATGAGAAATGGTATTACAAAGGTGATATATAAAAAAAATTGTTTACAAATTTTTATATTTTTAGAATTTAAATTCTTATATTTTTCATTTAAAAATTTGAAATAAATAAAAAAATTGTGAAGATTTAACAAAAAAAAGAAAAAAAAAATCACTGATTCAACTAATATATGGGTTGAACAATAATACAAGTATGATTGTGATAATTATAATTTTTAAATGAAAGTCATAATTATTATTTTAATTTATAAAATAAAATAATTCTGAATAATACATGTAATAATTCTAAATTCATTGGAATATTGTGGATGTATCAAAATTAAATCACATTCATACAATTATAAAATCATATTATTTAATTTAAATTGAGATAGATTAATACCAAATTCATTGGATTAATAGATTGTTTATACTTGACCATGTCCACGATTCATGATCCTAGACTGGTTTTCCGGGAAACCCAATTGTACCCTTAGCACCGTTAACTAAAATAGTATAAACTATGACTAATCAGTGTACCAAAATAGTAATTCAACTTAAATATAAAGACAGACACTGTTGACTGTTGGAACCGCACACCCCGACCTCCTTGTCCGGACTCGAGAAAGTCAAATGGCAGAGGGTTAACTAAGAATCTGCATCCAGGAGAAATATAGACAAACAAAGAAGAAGATGGGCAAGCTTGGGTGCGGCATCGATGGGGTCCTGAATGAAGCCAAATTCAGTGAACCACTGCCATGGATTGGTGTCTACATAGCGGCAGCATCTCTTGCCTGTGCGCTTGCTATGGCCGCAGATGTTATCCATGGCTTCCGCCATTCGAAACTATGGTTCCCTTGCAAATTCTTCACCATCAATGCCACCTCCTTGACTATAATAGCCGTCGCTGTCAAACTATCAGTGGATTTGAACACCCCCATGCCTCGTGGCCAAGATCAGCTTGCAAAACTAAGCAGCGCCGCCTTGATTTGTACGGTAATGGGTAACTCTATGCCTTCTTTAGGAACCATGGACAATAAAGAAATATTGAGCAACGTTGTAGCTTTGGGGATACTTGTTATTACTGTTGTCGTCAATATCTGTATTCAACTTGGTACCGGTGTAATCTATGCGTTCGTTTTGGAACATGCTATCATAATGCTTCTCATGCTTGTTTTATTACTTGTTTTCAGCTTTTCAGCTTTGACTGTTCCAACTATTAAGCGTTATTTAGAACTTAAATACAAAAAGAAGTATGAAATGGCTCAAAAAGAATGCTCAATGGCAAAAGAAAGTGGCCAGCCATTAGTAGATAAACTTAGAGAAGCTCTAATGAAATATTGGATGATGGCTCATACCTGTAGTCCCCAATTTGTTATGGGAAGATCAGTTACATGTACTGCCTCAGGTGCCTTATGTCTGTTGAGTGCTGCAACATTAGCTGAAGCCATGGTTCGATTTTATGTGATGCGTGGGTCATTTGAGTTCTGCAAAGGGGATTCTGATTATAAATGGTCAATCAATTTAGTGCTACTTACACAGGCTGTTGCTGTTGGAATGGGTACAATTGCCCCTGCAATGAGATGGTTTCTTGCTATCAATTTCAGGTGTCCAGCAAGAGGCAGGAAGAAGGATTGCAACGGCAACTACAAGCTAGAAGAGTACTGGATTAAGGCATTAGTGGAGATGAAAGAGTACCCGTTGAGCAACATACCAATACATCATCCGCGATGCAGGAGAATTCTCCATGACGCAAAGATCAAACTTCTCAACTTATGTATTGGAATTCAGGCTGGAATTGTGTTCTTGAGCAAAGTGATTCGTTTTGTCTCGGTTTACTTTATGGGAACGATTTTGTTATGCTATGACCATGGTAGAGATTGGCTGATGAAATTCGCACCTAACAATAGCATTAGAAATGACTCAGGTCCAGAGTCACCCCCAAACTACAAGCAGGATCTCAGCCGTTTTGTTTTGCATCTTGAAGGTGAAGATGCACTGGTTGACCTAATGATGAAGGAAAACCGAGATGCCACCGATTTCTGGTGGCGGAAAGCAACGAAGAGACAGCCAAAACATCTCATGGAACTTTTGGAACTATCAAGACCTTCTGAGGGATTCAAGGGACTTACAGAGTTTGACAGTTTCAAAGTACCCCCTCTAGATACTGAAGAAGCTCCAAATTGTTGGTCTCTTTCTTTGGTGACACTGACAAGCATCGCGTTTGCAGTTCCAAACATCGATGGCTACTTAATCAAACATCTTATAACTGGAGTAAATGAAGGCTTGGAGTATGTCAGAAGCATAGAGCACATGCACGGGAAGCTGGTAAACAACGGGAAGGCTGCAGATATTGTCTGGCTATCTGTTGAGCTATATCATAGGTGGCTAAATGTGGACCTTCGTAAACTGTCCCTCCAAGGAAAAAGCACAAAGGAAATACTAGAAGTACTTTCTGATTCAGCAAAGAACATATTCATGGAATTTAAGAAGAACAATGTGAATATGTGTCTAATGGATAGCCCTTCAAAGTGGCCTATCAAGGTATTGGCTGCTAATTCCATGTACAGGATAAGCCAATCGCTTTTGCTAGACTACAAAGACAAAAATTACGAGACAAGTGAAAGACTATTCGAAGCGATAAGGGTCATGGTTTCTGATATATTGGCCGCTTGTCTCACCAACTTACAATGTTTCATTGCAATCAAGTGTTCGACCAGTGCCATAGAAGAGAGGGAAGAGAGTGTGAGACATGCAGCTCATGTTCTGGGGAAAACTGAAAAGGTTCTGAAACTCCTCCATCAAAAATCACTTCCTGGCTTAACTCCTGATCAAATGGCAGTCATGGACGAGTGGCGATCATTGTACAAGCTGAACAGCTCTTTGTGTGACACACCACATTCTGAGTTATCTTCCCCCACTCCCCGTGAAGTGTACCTAATTATTGACTAAATGTTGGGAAACCAGACCCAGGAGTTAGATTATGTCTAATTTTGTGATGCAGAATAGTCCATGTCTTTGTCAATGGCTAGTCTCAATGTACAGGTTCGTGACCAAGAACAGGAAACTCCATCCTTTGGTTTTCATGGAAACTCAAGTTTTCCTTCATTTGTTGTATTAATATCCTTTTAGAACAGGAATCCCATCGTTGTTGGTCCAACACTTCCTGGTTACCTTGTTTACAGGCTCTGCTGTTACATTCAATAGAATAGTATGTGATTCAGCATTTAGATTAAATTTAAAATGTGATACGGAATAGTCCTGAATTTACCACGTAAGATTGAATACAAATATTTTTGTTTTTGAAGCAGAGCTTTTTGGTATTTTTGTTCTTTTACAAAAAGAGGATTGGCAGTCCCATGGAGCGCTAGGTAACCGTCATAGGCTGTAACCGACTGAGCACTCCCGCAAGTGACGGATGAAAATTGTTTTACTTTATTTGCTCTATATTTGCTATTGCCTGAATCAATTTTGTTTAATTAATTTTTGTTGCATTTCGGCTGTTGGTTTAGCAAAGAATTAATTGAAGTATAGAAAGGGATAATTTAATTAATTAACAAAGCAGCCCTTATATACAAGTCCCAAGTAACAACCTCAACAAGAAATAAATTCAAATTGCTACTAACAAGCTAACAGCTCCTTCTCCTACTAACAAGCTAACAAATCCCCCTAAGATTTAGTCTTATTATTTTAAAAATAGCTGCAGCTTTGAGATACTAACATTCTCCTCCTAACTCAAGTGCTGCAGACACCAAATTTATTCTTAAGAAACTCAAAATGACTAACATGAAAAATGTAGTAAAATATCTGTCATCTGATCTCTGAAAACCAGTTTCTTCAATATTCGCCTTTTATGAATTTCTTCTCGACTAGTGTAGCTTCAAGAGTTGCCTCTAATTGTTTCCTAGCATGCAATGTCATCTAAATCAAAATTTCAAAATTCAAAATCATCACAAGTTGCTCTAGAAAAGTCATAAGAGTGGCTAGAGTGCTTTCCCTTCTTCCAAGATCTTGTGTTGTCACTATACTTGCGATTAATACGATTTATAGTTTGATTAACCAATCTTCTCGCAACTAATAATTCCTTTTTCAATTTTGTATTTTGCATTGAAAGCTTAATCACCTTACCAACAAAATTCTTAAACTCAACAACATCTACAGATGTCAATTCTTTCGCATATGAAAGTTCTTCAGTCGGCTTTTGATTTTGGAAACATAACCCACTATTCTCCTCTAAAAGTTGCACATTACTCTTGATCTCCTGAGATAAATTCTTTTTTCGTGGCTCCTCAGCATGTTCTTCAGATATTTCATGTGCAAAAGATGATAGTTTATCAGAGAGAGATGTCACCTGCTGCTCCAAGAGAGTTACCTTTGCATGCAACTCCTCATTCTCAAAACACTTGATTTGCAGTTGTTCTTGCACGATAGGATTATCTTCCTGATACTTGGATGCCACTTGCTCCTCCTCAAATGGATTCAATGAGAACCTCTTCTTCTCCATCTTGATCCTAAACAATTCATTACCACTAGAGTCAAGGATCAGACACATTCCCTCTTCGAACATCACCTTGAATCTCTTCTCTACCAATTGACCCACAATCAACAAGTTTTGATCAATCTCAGGTACAAACAGAACATCTGAAATCAACTTAGTTCCAGCATAGCTCTCTATTGCTACTGTGCCTCTTCCCTTCACTTCTAGGTATTCTCCATTTCCTATCTTGACTTTCGATTTCAATGACCTGTCAAGGTCTTTAAACAGCTTCTCATCATAAGTCATGCGATTGGTACAACCACTATCAACTAACCAACTGTCACATAAAATGCTTGATGAGAAGCAAGAGACGACAAACAAATGATCCTCTTTTTCTTCAACTACAACATGTACTTCACCCTGCTGCTGATTTCTCGATTCCTTGCAAAACCTCTCAATGTGCCCCATCAAGTTACACCTTCTGCATTTCACATCTGGCCTTCTCCAACACCTAAAATGGGGATGATTCTATTTTCCACAATACTTACATGAAGAATACTTATTATAATTTTCAGTACTATTACCTTTTGCAACAGTTTCTGAACCACTATTACAATCACTCTTCTTCCCATTCCACTTCCGTTCCTCTCCTTTTTCGCCTTGCTGGATCTTAGCCTTCAATGCTCCTCTATACTTCTTTTTGTGCTTCCTTCCTGCCTCATTAGCCTCCTCTGCTCTTGTGCTTGTAAAGCACTGATCAACTCCACTACACTCAATTGAGTCAAGTCCTTAGTGTTCTCAAAAGAGGCAATAGTTGCTTCATATTTCTCAGGCATGGAGACAAGTATCTTCTGCACCAGTTTAGAATCAGAGAGATCAGCCCCAAGAACTCTTACCTTGTTGGCAATATCTATCAGTTTGTCTGAGTATTCTTTGATTGACTCAGACTCCTTCATTTGTAGCCTCTCGAATTCTCTGATTAAGTTCAACACCTTCATGCTCTTGATCCTCTCATCTCCTTGATACTCAGCTTTGAGGTAGTTCCATATTTCCTTCGCTGATCCAAAAGCCATAATTCTATTGAATATGGCTGGCGAAACCGAAGCATAAAGACAAGACCTTGCCTTAACCTTCTTGGTGGTTCTCTCCTTCTGCATTTTGATCTGATTCATAGTTGGATTATTAGGAAGTGGAGTCACCTCATAGTCTTCCTTAATAGCTTCCCAATAATCACAACCCTCCATGTATGCTTGTATTCTCACGGCTCATGCTTGATAATTCTCTCCATCAAACACAGGTGGGGCTAAGATGGACAGGTTACTCGATCCCGATTCCATTTTTTTCGAAAAAAAAACTCACAAGTGTATCTCTCAAATTTTTTTTCTCAGAACTCTCACAAAATTTTTCTCACACTCGATACCACTGTTGGTTTAGCAAAGAACTAATTGAAGTATAGAACAAAATATGAATAAAGGGATAATTTAATTGATTAACAAAGCAGCCCTTATATAGAAGTCTCAAGTAACAACCTCAACAAGAAATAAATTCAAATTGCTACTAACAAGCTAACAACTCCTTCTCCTACTAATAAGCTAACAAATACCCCTAAAACTTAGTCTTATTATTTTAAAAATAGCTACAACCTTGAGATACTAACATCGTCCTCCAACAAGTGACAACACCCTTATTTGTCTAATACATTCTAATAAAGACAAGCTTCTTTTATTCCATTTTCCTCAGATCACCCACCTTTTTAGCCCTCTAAAACTTCCTTCTAGGCAAGACTAAAAAAATCTGGCAGCATATACATTTGTCAAATCATAGATCAGGGAAAGTGATACACAAATCTTAACAGACAAGACTGTTACCTACGGAATTTGTGGGACAACTTTTGAACAGCATTGCTTCCAATCGATAACCAAACCCAACCCAGCTTAAAAGCCTCAAACCTCTCCAATAGTCTTTGCTTTTAGTTGTCCCTTCATTCTGTTAGATTTATAAGCAACTAAAGCCCAGAAGAAACACCAACTAAAATATATATATTCAGACAAAGGGATTGCCATGAGTTTAAAGAAGCGGAGTTTTGGACCCACAATTCTGAAACTATTCCCACACGTGTCAACCTGTTCTTTTGCATGGCATCTCACACACTTTAACCCACCTCCATCTTTAAGACTCTCTCTCCCACTTCTCCTTTCGCTTCAAAGTTTCCTTATTCTCTTGTTGTGGCTGGCTTTCCTGAACCAGTTCCGTTTTATATTAAAACACCCCATGGCAAAACAAGGTTATGTTTTCCACAACAACCCGGCTTTGCTTTTCCTTCTATTATTGCTTTTTGAAGCAGCTAATGGTGGAAGAGCCACCCGGTTGAACCACTGGGAGTCTGGAATAATCCGACTGCCTTCAGAAAAAGATGATCAGCAACTCGGAACCAGATGGGCTGTTCTCGTGGCTGGTTCATCTGGCTATGGAAATTACAGGCATCAGGTAATAAAAACAATTTATCAACAACTATAATCCCAGTCTTTGCTTAGCTACCATTAGTTTATAATACTGGTTTGCTTACATGGGAAAACACCTGTTTATTTGGGGTGCAAGTGCAGGCAGATGTATGCCACGCTTATCAACTGTTAAGGAAAGGAGGATTGAAGGAAGAGAACATTATTGTGTTTATGTACGATGACATAGCCATGAATGAGCTGAATCCGAGGCCAGGAATCATCATCAACCATCCCCAAGGGGATGATGTTTATGCCGGCGTACCTAAGGTGATAATTCTCCTTCCACTCAACATGTAATAAATGGGTGGTAACTTGGTCACTGTCCCACCCACTTAATTTTGAGTTCTTAGATTTCGTCAAGTGTACTTGCTTTTTTTTTAAGGTTTAATTACTTACTTGGGTTAGGATTTAGAAAATTTCTAGTATAAAATAAGATTAATATCTAAGAAGAGAACAGGAAGATAATGTTTGTACAATAATAATAATAAATCTGTGATATAATAATATACGGGTTATAGATTTGTTTAACATAAACAAACCGGTCAAGGTTATAAAAATTGTTTAATCATTATTTGTGGTGTTGGTGAGTTGTTGGTTGCGTTTTATGTTGTTCAACATTGATTTGATAATTATGGGAAACTTGATTTTTATAAGATGGGCCGACCCTTTTGTCATTATTGTTGTTCTGGAAGTATAATTGTAGATTAATAGATGTAATCCTATGACTTAAATTCAGAGGATTAAGTTTTAGCTCGAATATTGTTATCAATGCAGACGGATTTAGATTTGAGGGCGCTGAAGTGCATCATTTTCTTATTTATAGGTTAAGGAGAGACTAAGATAAATTCTAGGTACTATGTCAAAAATAGGAAATATGATTAGAACAAACCTATAATGAGATTATTAAAAAAAATTATAATCCTAGATTCAACATAAAGTGATGACTTGCTAATCTTACCCTCTCACAAGTGGTTGCATAAAAAGAATTTCTTAAAACAAAAAGGAGCTAATTTATTGTCAAATGAACAATGAAAGAAGACATTTCAACCAAAGTAGGTACGAAATTTTGAGGCTTAAGTTTGCTATTTGTTAATGTATTAAACATAGGACAAACATATGGGCATAAAAATTTAATTGGGAAGCCTGCTAATAATGCCTTCTAAATTACTTTGTAGATTCTCATATGTTGTCCTGTCTGTTTTATATTTCTTTTTATTTTTTTTCCTTGCGAGGCATGCAATGCTATCTTAAGGAGGGAAGTGAGCTTAACTCACTTGAATTTGCTGTAATATAACCATAATGATCAATACTGATGGGACTGTATTCAATGGTAGGATTACACGGGTGAGCATGTTACTGCTGCAAATTTTTATGCAGTGCTTCTTGGTAACAGAAGTGCATTGAGTGGAGGAAGTAGAAAGGTTGTTGATAGCAAACCCGATGACAGAATATTCCTTTACTACTCCGATCATGGAGGCCCCGGAGTTCTCGGTACGTTGAAGACTTTTGTTAAGCTTCTTTCAGTGTGAAATCTTAAAATTAAGAAAGGTATGCTTATGGTCTTTACTGATTTGAAATTTTGATTCTAGGGATGCCAAATTTGCCATTTCTGTATGCTATGGATTTTCTTGATGTCTTGAAGAAAAAACATGCTGCTGGGAGCTACAGAGAGATGGTAACAGATATTCAAGTTTCAAAATTACTCATCCTCTGCACTTCCATGAATGGCATAATATATTTTTCCTCTCTTATATGATTGATAATACTTGTATGATCTTTTACATTCCATTTCTGATGCCACCAGGTTATATATGTAGAAGCTTGTGAGAGTGGCAGTATCTTTGAAGGCATAATGCCAGAAGATCTCAACATTTATGTAACAACAGCGTCAAATGCGCAAGAGAGTAGTTGGGGTACGTATTGTCCTGGGATGGAGCCTTCTCCACCTCCGGAGTTCATCACTTGTTTAGGAGATTTGTATAGTGTGGCTTGGATGGAGGACAGGTATATGCAGTTAATTCTCCTTTGAAACTCCGTTAAGACCATAAATCAGCTCGAATAACAGCTATCACTAAGACAAGTCCAGTCTCAATTCCGAGTATTTTGGTTCATTAGCTTATTTATATGCTCATGATCTGCAGTGAAACTCACAATCTGAAGAGAGAAACCATAGAGCAACAGTATAAAACAGTAAGCGCAGGCAACAAATTTTCTGCGAACATTTGTTGTTGTATTTTGGACTTATGGTCTGCTTTACTCTTCAAATGGCAATGCTAATGTATTTCCACTAAGCAGGTAAGGGAACGAACTTCCAATTTCAACTCATACACATCCGGTGGGTCGCATGTGATGGAATACGGTAGCAGAAGCATTAAAGCTGAAAAGGTTTATTTGTATCAAGGTTTTGATCCTGCTTCCGTAAACTTTCCTCCAAATGAATTTAGCCATGACACGCAAATGGAAGCTATTAACCAGAGAGATGCAGATATTCTCTTTTTATGGCATATAGTGAGCTTGAGCTCTATTCTTTTCATTTCCCCTTCCCCGCATCTTATTTAAATTCTTTAAATTACAAGAGAAAAAAAACGATATCGATGTCAATCATTTCGTTTGTTATACAGTACAAAAATTCAGAAGATGGATCGAAGAAGAAAGAAATACTGAAACAGATTTCTGAGACTATGAGGCATAGAACCCACTTGGATGGCAGCATTGACTTGATTGGAACAGTGTTGTATGGACCAGCAAAAGGCTCTGTCATCCTCAATACCATCAGGGAACCTAGTTTGCCCCTTGTTGATGACTGGCAGTGCTTGAAATCCATGGTATTTATTGTATCTTTTCCTCTCAAAATTTTAACTAGTTTTCTTCATTGTTTGATCAAGTTGTAAACCAAATCTTGAATCCAGGTTCGCTTGTTCGAAACACACTGCGGGTCACTAACTCAGTACGGAATGAAACACATGCGTGCATTTGCAAACATTTGCAACAGTGATGTTTCCCAATCCTCAATGGAGGAAGCTTGTGTTGCAGCATGCAGCAGCAGCCATGATCCAACACAATGGCATCCTTCAAATCATGGGT
This sequence comes from Gossypium longicalyx, assembly GCA_025698465.1. Taxonomy (NCBI): domain Eukaryota; kingdom Viridiplantae; phylum Streptophyta; class Magnoliopsida; order Malvales; family Malvaceae; genus Gossypium; species Gossypium longicalyx. The sequence goes on along the minus strand of CM047006.1, from coordinate 4,894,055 downwards.
ATAGCGCTTGATTGAGGAATCCATGTGCCCAAGGCCATTCACTACCATTAAATCTGAATCGTTTTCAAAGTTAGTGTAGTATGGTTTTTCTGCTAGATGCACTTTCATCCCACATATACATACAAGGTTGTAGCCACCTAGCAGATGGGTTGTAGGCACATACATATTAAATAGCTTAAGGTAAACAGAGATATGCTGTTATCTTAATAGAGGATTAATATTACAGGTACACCAAATACAAAAAAATAGTTGTTTGAAGACATAATCTTATGCTAAGATCTATAGAGGAGCTGTTGAAGTATGTAATTTATATTTTGGTCCTCTACTATAAAATAAACACCTATGATTGGAAATTGTACTGTTGTAGTCTTTGAGCCTCTGTTTCTTTGATTGTTGACCTATATATACATAGGCATGTTCTTCCCTACTAGCAAATGATTTTTTTCAACTTATTATTGAGAATCAAATTATTTTTAGAGAAATAATAAAATATAACAACATATGTTCCCAAAAACCTTTTATTTATTTCATTAATTAAATAACTTGCAATCATATTAAATATTGATTTAAAAAAGAAGAATGGCATCAAAAGACAAAGTCCGACTCAGAATATAATTTTCCAAAGATACCAATCTATTTAATTAGGAATGACAGGTTAAATGATCTGCAACTGGGATTTTTGGGATTCTCTTTTGAGATTTTTGACCCAGTAATTTTTACCAAATAAAAGTTAGAAAAAAGAAGAAAACTAGGTTTATAATCAAACCTGATAAAACTCCCACAAGAACCTAATTATTAAGCAAATCTGGATCTGTCGGATCGGTTCCTAATTATTTTTATGGAAACAGGCCCAACTCCCATCATTGTGTTGCTCTTGTTGTACATACTAATCTAACAATTATTCCTTTTTTGCTGTTTAATTCAGCAAAGTCAAGCTTGCACATGGGTGTTGGGTTTTCGACGTGACGAAGTAAAAACTTGTTGTACTGTATGGTGTTGGGTTTTATAAAATAAAAAAAAGAATGCTCTTTATGGAACATATAGTCGTGGCTGAGGAGATTCTCATGTATTTCAACTAATTAATGAAATATTGAAAATGTCGGAACAAGGTTCAATGAGAAATGTAAAAGATAAGGTTAAAAAAAGAAAACGTATTGTTTTTTTGCATGAATAAATTAGTAAGATACGTATGGATTTTTAATAGCCATTTATATTTAATGATGTAAAATTATATTTAAATAAGTTTAGTAATTATCAAAATTAGGGATCGATGGTTTCGTTTTAAGCTTGTATAAATGTTGAAAATATTCATGTTCGTGAATATTGTTTACATCCATAATTACAGTTAGAACTGTTCATGGGCTGGGAAAGGTTCGTTTGAAAAGTGGAAGGGTTTAGGTAAAAATATTGGCCTGAGAAATAAGCCTGGACAAAAAAATAATGTCTATTTTAAAAATGAATCGAGTCTCGAGTAAGGCATTTTTTGTTCGGGCCCAGCTCAACCTGAATTCACAAAAGGACAAAATCTACTTTTTTTTGTTATTTTCTTGTTTTCTCCCTATTTTACTACCATTTTACTATTACATTACTATTATTTTGTTGTTATTGTTTAGATATTGTATAACACTTGTTTGATTGTTAATTTTGTTATTATTTTAGAGGTATTTATTTGTTAAATTGTATCTATCTTAATGTTATTTAAGTATACATTTTTTTTAAAAATTTATTTTCAATTTGTTAGGAAATATTTATTTTATTGTTTTTAGTATTTTTGATATATTATATGTTTAAATTTAAAAATTATATAAAAATTAATATGGGCAGGCCAGGTCCAGGCTTTAACATTTTTTATCCCAATTGAGCTTAGACAAAATTTTAGACCTATTTTTCAAATCAGACTTAAACCTAGCAAACAAACCTAATTTTTTTGTTAAACCCAACCCAGTCTATAAACACCTACTACAACTTGTTTTACCTATTTTTTCATTAATAATTTCTTCAATGTAATACTATCAAATTATATATTTATAAATAAATCTAGCATATTCACATATTAATGATTTTGTATATATTATATATAATAAAATTATAAAATATATATAGAATGTTTGTAAGAGGCAAAACAGTAATTTTAAAAGTTGGGTAGGATGGAGCAAAACAAGCATTTAAAACAGTTGCTCACTCCACTTTAGAGCTGTACACGGACCGCCCCTCTCGCTAAAAAAAAATTGTTTTACTGTTTAAAAATTAACAAAATAATTTTTTATTATCTAAATTTAAATTTGAGTGGGATCAATCAGATATACAAAAAAATTTATTTAAGTGCGACTCAAATTGAGTCGAGGAAATTATTCAACTCTTCAATAGGTTTATTCTATTTTGAGTATTCATATTTTTTATAAAAAAAAAATTCTCTCCATTCAAAACAAATTAAAATCGATGAAGCGACTTGAATTTTGCTATTCTTAATCAAAATACACTTCAATGAATATAGTATAAACAATTATCTTCTTATAATGTAATTGTAAAAAAAATTTATTTATTATAGATAAAAATTTATTTTAACACTTTATTAATATTTATATAATAAATATTTAATTTAAAAACTAATTATATTACCTAATTTAAAGGGAAATAAATAAAGAAAAAGGAGACCCTAATATGGAATAAGTCAATAAATTAATGCTTATCCATTCTTTTAATATTTGAACTTTTCTTTTACTTGTTAAAAAACATTAACACCTTCCTGTATTTACAAAAAAAAAAAAAAAAAAAAAAAAAACCAAAGCGAAATCAATTTTTTACCCGCCATTAAAGTTAGGGGGACATATCAATAAAAATAACGACGATGTTGTTTCCGTCGACAATGATCCCAATCGGCAATTCTCATCTTAACCTTCTCGAACTCCGAAATCCCACATGGTAACGTGATCCCACCCGATCGATTGAACCCGTAAACCAGCTCCGCTTCCTTCAACAGCTCCCCAAATAGCGGGTGATTGAAATAAATCACAGGCACTACCACCCTCCTCATGTTACCGTCTGATTCCCCCACGTACACTGCAAGGTGCCCCTTCGGCACTCCTACCCGCTTCACTCGCTTTTCACCCAATTGAATGTAACCCAGATCCGAGTCCGAATTACACAGCCTTTTGGTTCCCCGTCGAAGAAATGTCGCGAAAGAGCAGAGTCTTGATAAAGGGTTGTAGCTTCGAGTCGGATGCCTCAAGAAACCATTCCGGTAGTTTCTTCTTCTAGGTGGGATTATCCATTTGAACACCTTCACTAGCTTGCGCCCAAGCTTGAACCCTCTAATTTTCTTCATAATCTTTACGTCAAAGAAAGAAAAATAATCAAATGGGTAATGCAAGAATCTAAATCTGAGAAATGGGTTATTTTCGGATTTGCTAATGATGTTCGTTTTCAGACATGGGTCTCAGACTCTCATAACAATGCTTCTTATTCTGTCCTTTTTTCCTTTTTCCTCCTTTTTGAAGGAAAAAATGGTGACTTTGGTGGTTTTGGGGCAGTAGCAGCGATGCTTTGGTTCGAGTATTCAAGCATGAGAAGAAGAGATTAAGGGTTCGTTTATTTTGAGAAGATTGAGAGATGCTTATATAGAAGATTTTTTTTTTAAGGTTGTCAGATTTAGTTTTACTATGATGTAAGAAAAGAACAGAGATGCCGAAAAGATATGTGTAATGGTCAGCACTCAGCAGAAGGCACGCTGTAATTACTTGGAAGAGCGGGACAAAAATGGATTTTTATTTTCTTGTTTTGACATGTTTCCATGTTTGTTAGTATTGCATAAAATTACTTAAAAAGGATATTAAGAATTGAGTAATAAAGATAATAAGTATTATATGACAGAATATATCTTAATTCCAATACGGTAAACTTTAAAAATAACCTATTATATTTTAGTAATTTATGTTTAAAATTAGGGGCGAAGTCAGGGGTTGGTATGTGTCCCGGCCTCCTTAAAATGTAAATTTACTGTTTTGGCCTTTAAAATTTTTTAAAAATTTTAAATTAATAAAGGTAAAATTGTACTTTGGCTCCCCCTAAAATTATAAAAATTCGATTTAATCCTTTACAAATTATAAATATATAAACTATAAAAAATTAAAATTTTATCCGGCCCCCCTAATATTTATTCTGGCTTCGCCCCTGTTTGAAATGTTATGTTTTAGTCACTTATATTATTGTTTTGTTACGAAGTAATCACTCTACCACTAAACTTTGTTACCTCCCTAACGGCAGTCCTATGTGGCAGTCTAAATGAGTTTTAAATGCCAACTTAGATGTCTAATTGTTTAGATGAAAATAGGTTTTTAATTAAATAAATTTAATTTGAATTGTCACGTAGGGCATCAAAGTTGGCATTTAAAATCCATTTAGACTGTTATGTAAGACCGCTATTAGAGAGGTAACGGAACTTAACGGTAGAGTGACCATTTCGTAACAAAACGATAACATAAGTGACTAAAACGTAACATTTCAAACATAAGTGACTAAAATATAATTTGAGGCAAACAAAAGTGACTATTTTTATAATTTACCCTTTCAATATCAATCATTTAAACATAACATGGGTTTTCAAATTAGGCATATGCAATCCATCTATCAGATCTCCAAGTATTTCTTACTTTGTGTTAAATATTTGTTTTTAATTTGAGTTTCATTAATTCTTTAAAGTCATAATTTTTTTATCCAAATTTTCCTAGTTTATCTTATAGTAAAATCAATAATAACAAGGTCATCAGTATTACTGAGACATATTCTAACTAACCAGTCAATTATTATATTCCCTTTTTTTTTATATAAATAAAATAACAAATATTTTAACGAATTCTAAGTAGTTTATTTTATTTACATGTAAAAAATATATTAAACGAAATTAAAAATTCCAATTAAAGGTTATGTCAAAGGGGGGGATAAAGCTTCGGGGGAGTGAACCATAACTTGTAATTTCATTGAATTTGATTGTGTGATGGATGGAATTTTTATTGTATTTCTTAAATAGAATAAGTCTAAGTAGTCGGCACAATATATTGAATTTTATATATTCAAAGTCAATATTAAAATCTCGAGCTAATTGAGACAAATACATGAGCTTTTATTTAAGAAAATAAAATCATACAAATTTGATCAAGATTTTGGTTTTGATACAACCAAATTAGAAAAATGATCATATATATTTCAAAGTAAGTGTGGTACTACTAACCTTATTTTTAAAGATTTACAATTACAAATATAAATTTGTATAACTATAATCAAAAGTAATTAATACATCACATAAAATTTTTTTTGAAAAGTTGCAATCACAAGACACTAATCTCTGGTGCTTCTTTCATTTTGGGTGGAAGGTTAACAAATGCATGCAGCTTCGAGAGTTCGTTCGGAAGCAGTTTCGTACGATGATGGACTTAATTTCACATTAATATGCATTAATAAAATTACAATTATATTTAAACTTAAATTAAAATAAATCTGTACATAACATTAATAAATAATTACTATAAACTATTTATAGCTCTAACATAGTTAATTTTACATTAAAATTTAATAAATACTAATTATTTCTAGGCAATGAATGGACAGTTTCGCAGTTTCATTTGAGCTAGTTTCCACTAGTACTTTATCTGGCATGGACATAGATCCTTCTACTTCCATGTAATAGAACAGCACGATTAATTAATGTTATGCTCGACAGTTGGATTGGATTTTTGGTGTTTCGGAAAATCAGGCGGTACCTCGAATAGGGGTGTGAATGCCACCGATAGAATCTTTTATACGTGTCAATTTTGATGTTGGTTTTTATAGGGGTTGGTGTGGCGAATGCTGGGGTTGTCATCCGAGATAGGTGCGGCGAGTGATGGGGCTGTTGTGGTGGCCTGTTTATGGAAATCCCATGTCCCGACTCTACTTGAGGCCGAGGCTTGGGATTGTCTTGAAGCAATTCGGTTCGTAAAGGAGATAGGTTTTCAGAGGGTTGAATTCGAAGGTGATTTTCTGCTTGTAATTACAAAGATGAAGTTTACTATCACTGATAGATCTGACACCAACATGTTAATTTGGGAAAACTGCTCACCTTATGACAAAGGAAGACTTTCACCGACAATGTGATTCTTAGTGGGTCTAGGATGGTCCCGTCACCATTCACGATGTGGTGCATGCGGAGTCGTTACATGTTGGACTGGTGATTTCTCCACAATCATGATGGTGGAGGGGACTGGTACTTCAGATCTGGGCCATTGGCAACGGTGTGACTAGGAGCCAAGGTTGGTATTTTGGTGGATGAGTTGCTCAGTTTGGGTGGGCCGTTGCTAGAGACGTGAACTTCTATCTAGTCTACTGTCCGGAGGGATGACAAGATTTTTCTTCTTCTAGAGCTAGGCAATTCAGTAATTTCTTTAAATTTTCGAGATTTTGGCTCCACACAAGTGGCTAAGTTTTTCTTTCATTTTTACTTTGGTTGTGGGTAAGAAGTAATAGCTGTTATCTTTTTCTTATTTCAGGCTTTTCTTAATTTTTTTAATTACAGTTTATCTATATTTTTATTGATACCATTTTCAATAATATATAAACCCAGTTTTATTAAAAAAGGAAAACAAATAGTTCACACATCAAGTCTTTAAACTGGTTTAAAGAAAGCAATTAAAATAAAAATACTAAGATATTATATAACAGTTTCTTATATTTTGATTTTCTTTCTTTCTTTTTATTGGAAGTCTTTTTATCACATTGAATGTATGAGAATAGTGGATTACACGCAAATAGTTGAGAGGAACCTTGGACGCCCATCTCTCAAGAGAACCATACATTTGTCCTAATTTGATTGAAGCTCCCCGACCAAATCGTTCCATGTTTGGATTACTTTGTTAATATTTGACTGTGATTGATTCAAAGTCTAAAACAGAAAGTTTTGGTCTCGTAAATTAACATCGACCACGTGATGTCTAATTAATCATCCATAAGAGTATTTGGCATGTAATTTTTTTATAATTTTATTATAGAATAAAATTTAATTTAATACGTGTTTTGACATATAAATTTTGAAATTTTGTGTAATTATATATATAAGTTTTATTTGAGTTCAATTTTCACAAATATATATATATAAATACTTATGACCATTTAATATGAAAATAATTGGATTATATTATTTTATAAATGTAAATAATTAAATTAAAATTAAAATTTCATGACATAGATATTGAATTAAAATTGTTACGTAATTTTCATACATATATTATAGTAGTCTGATGAAGAGTGTTATTACTTTTGTTATTCCTAGTAAGGTCCAGCAAAAGAACAAATAGTGATTCTATTGCATTTCCGACCATAATGAAATCATATCATGAGAATAATTTTTTGGTAATTTTGAATTATTATTATTTTATCTAGTGGGGAGTACAAAAGCATAAATACGCATTATGCAAAGTGAAATGCCAAAAATTTGCTACCAAAGCCAGGAAAATACAAATGAAAGAGAAAGCAGAAAGACATGAAAGGCGTGAAATCGGGCCTTTGTAGTGTCATTTTTGGTACAACTCACTAATGGCCATGGCAGCGTGTAATTACTAAATTTCAGTAGTGCTAAAAAATGACAAAAACAAAATATCTGGATGGGATAAGTTTCTGATTAATTTACCAGATTTTATTTTATTAGCCGACGAAATTTGAGTAGGATCCCATGAAAAAACAATGCACAAAAATGGACAAGGGAATCAATCTCTTAACCTTTTGGTGGAGACTTGCCCTTGGGTTTTGCCACCATCAAAAATGTCGATTAGGTATAGAATACGACCATTTTGGACTATATCTACAAACAGATCAAAAGTTACACAATTGCCAAATCCTTTAAATCCCTACATTTAATTATACTTTAATGTGTAATTATCTTAGTTTTTGAATTTCAAAAACATGATTAACGACTAAAATTAAAATAAGATGAAATTGAAAACAGCATAAAAATTTTCAAATCTGTATAGCACATAATTACAAAATAAATAAATAAAAACAGCATGAACATGGTGACGAAAAAGTAACCTATTCTTTTATTGTATCAAACAATGATGGAACACGAATTTTGTCCGCTCTCTTACATTAAACTACTTCAATTGCGAAGCTTAAAGGCGACATATTACTTGTACAAATTGCATACACGGGTGGACAAAAGGGGTATGTCCCGGTTTGCCAGTTTGTGGGGTTTTTTTTTAGATAAATAACCTAAAAAAATTAAAATATTATGAAAATGACTCAAGTATTAAATTATTTAGAAAAATGATTTACTTTTTTACCGTATTAATGGATGCCTCCACTTCTCACAACGGTATTATCTCAAAAAATAACTCAATCATTATTTTATGATTACAAAAATGATAGGATAAAAAAAAATTGTGCCACCGCCGCACCTGTATAAATTTTTATATTTTCATGTGTATTTCCATAGTTAATGAAAAAATAAAAAAAATATTATTTTTGGTGCCACCTCTTTTAATGGAGGCACCAAATTAGATTAAAAAATTATTTTCAGATGATGTCTTCTTCTATGGAGTGACCAATATCTGTAAAAAAAAAAATTCTCCATATAACTCTAGTACTAGATCATTTAGAAAAAATAAATTAAAATATTATTAAAAATCATCCTATTATTTTTATAATTATAAAACAATGATTAGGTAATTTTTTTGGGTGGTGCCGCTGTGGGAAGTGAAGGTACCCATTAATCTTGTAGAAATTAAATAATTTTTCTAAATAATCTACTTTTCATAATATTTTAATTAATTGGGGTTATTTATCTAAAAAAAGAAACCCAGTTTGTTGTCCTTCGTACAAGGACCTTAACATTTCTTGCGATTAATTTTTCTAGCCACCTATTGCTAAATATTTTATTATAAGAATTGGTTCAAAATAGGGTGAAAGTATATGGGGAGTATATTTCCTATAAGGGTTGGATTAAATCATTATTATTTTAAATGAATTAATTTAGTTTATATATTATTAAAAAAATTTGAATAAGACTAAATTGGAATATAGTTATATTTTATTGTTTAAAATATTATATGAAACTTTTATTTACATTTCAACTTCGAATAAAATATTCCATTTACAAAATCATAAAAAAACTTTCAAAATATAATTTTATTAGAGAATAAATGATATTTTTTAAACCGTAAACATTAACTCTATCCAAATTTGGTTTTATTTTATTATTTTTAATAATACAGAGACTAGATTGTTCTATTTAATAGTAGAGTGATCAATTTGATCCGATATTTTAATAGGGAGACCTACAAAGTATATCCACATTCATATTAGTCTTCTTACTATTAAATTAACGAATTTAACCTTTATGGAAGTAAGTAGAATCTTTTGAGGTAACTATTTGGTCGGGTTTTTGCATGATATTATGATATTCTTTGCAAAATGCACTTAATAGTAGGATCAACCATTTATACAACAACCATTCTATATAGTAATATTTCATTAAAGCAGTTTATTGTAGAATTGATTCTTTTTTATGTTTTATTATTACTTTCTATAATAACTTTTCATCTATAATAACAATAACCATAACAGATGTACACTCTTTATTAAATTAGTTATCTTGATAACAACCACATTTGTGTCTTTATCTTTTAATAGTTATTTGCTCTGATACCTAATATAAAGTAGTCATATTTGGGCTTGATAAACGACATAATAGTATTTTTAATTGATTTTCTCAATTTCGGTTAGATTATTGACCATTTAAGTTATCTATTAATATAAATTGTCTTCTCGCATTATAATCCAACCGTGTAATACAATATAATATTAGTTAAACATTAGATAATTTGTGAGCTAATATTTGCTTACATTTTTCACTGTGTGCAAAAATTGTTGAGGGCATTATATCAAAAATATTAATATGGATCACAAAATTTTATTAAACCTATTTGTTAAAAAAATTACAAGTACATTTGACAATATCATTATACTACAAACACTAGAACCCAATAAATTAGTCACAACGTTTAAGCACACATCTGGGACCTATTGGCCCTCATGATCCCAAATCCTCAAACCATCTTTGCTACTCATACAACTTGCATAGTATCCCTTAACCTATTCACCAAATATCCAAAGCCGATAGATATGTTATAAACAATTCACAAATACAAATCAAGCAAATAAATCCCTAAAGAAAAAAGAGAGAGACTTAAGGGAATTGAAGAGGCAAAAGAACTATTTATCTTTAATGTGGATTCAAAAATCTAAACGACCGAGAGGCATATTGAGGTGAGGTGGAGCCATTGTCGAAGTTGTATGACGATATGATGGTCAAATATTTTGATTGGAGCCTAAGAAATTCAAGATATTAGATGAAGTTTAATGGTTTTGTAGTTCGTTCGTAAAGAAATTGAAAGAGAGAACAAGCTATTGTATGATGGTGCCCAACCGGAGCTCCAATGACTATAGATGGTGGTGGTGCAGGGTGAGTCAATTGAGATTTTGGAAGGACAACTTGAAAAGTGGTATTAGGGTAGAAGGAGAGAGTGAATTTTTTTAGGAATAAAACAACATTTAACTCCCGAACTTGTCACTTTTCCCTACACAATCTTTGAAGTTTTTGTCCATATTAATCTCGAAATGTGATAACTTTGTCAAATTTCATCCTTGAACTCAGATTCTTTCAAGAGTGATGACATGGCACTTTGAGTGCCACCTCATCACATGATAAAATTTTTAAAATTATATAAAATAAAAAACATATAAAGAAACTTAAAATTTTTCAAGTGATGACATGGCACAATATTAAATTGTCATATCATCATATCCTAACAAAATTCAAGTTCAGGGATCAAATTGAAAAAGCTACCAAGTTCCAAGACTAATATGGACCAAAAGGAAAATTTAAATACTAATGTGAGAACAATTTCAAGTTTAGGGACTACATATTACTTTATCCAAATTTTTTAGATATTTGTTTTAGAAGAATAGAGGAAATGGACAGTTAAGAGAAAAAGAAAAGAAAGGTTCTTTTGACCTTATTAGGAGAATAAGTGGATCATACCGGACACGTATGGAAGCCCAGTTCAGCAAGGATAGCAGGTCCTCATGAAGCAGCCCAGACCAAGCCAGGCCTCACATTATATTCGGCTCATAAATTACTCGGCCCAATCCAGTCCAACAAAATCAGACCAGCAGCCTACTTTAACCCAAATCTTTGGGTTTTAGGTCTAACTTCTTTACATGTTCATAGCCCATTTCGGTTTAAATGTTTTTTTTTTTTTTGGTTTATGGGAAATTGTGAAAAGTCTTAGTTTTATTATATGTTAACATATGTTATTTTTCTAATATATACGCATTATAACCTTAATACACATATATGAGTTTACTATACTTTAGTGTTAATGTTGGTAATGATAATATATATATACATATTGGTACGTTGATATGGTGATGATCCATTTATCAGAATTTGATTTTAATATCCTCTTAACATTTGAATATGTATATGTACAATGAGTTTATAGTGATTTTTTCATCATCAGGTTTGATCCTGCTCAATAAAAAATTAGAATTTTTCATCCAAGTCTAGCTCAATAAAACTTTTTTTTTTTAAAATCTAAGTCATATTTAAATTTTTTAAACTACTTTTTTTTTTATAAAAATAAGTTTAAAAAAACAATATATTGATTAGAGAATGTAAATTTTGGGTCGGATTATTTACTTGGGTAGGTTTGGTTTGACTTTGAATAATGAGTTTAACTATTTTTGAGTTAATGGTTTGTTAAGTATGCCTCAACATATATAATTAATATAATATATTCAGGTCGGGTTACGTCAAGTTTAGGCGAATTTTTTTTTGTTCAAACCTATTTTTCAGGTCTCGTATTTTTGTTTAAACACTTTTATTTTTGAAACAAGCCTTCAAACTTGAACAAATATCTGACCTATAAACAACTTTATGTATGTGTTATGATAATTTGGAATTCATGACCAATATTATTGTATTTGAGGTTAATTTAAGCTTATTTGATTTCATTTTATTGTTGCATTCATGAAATGATATTAAATAATCTTCATGTGTATAAGGTAATTTTCCAGTTTAATGTATGGTCGTGAATCCTTCATCCTATTAAGTATTTCACTCATTTCCATTAAAATGAAAAATGAGTAAATCAATCTTATTTATTTTTTAAAAATAAAATCCGATGGTTTTGTATTAATAAACAGTACGAGAAATATTTTCATTTTAGATAAAAACATGATTTATTGAAAAAAAAATTAATAAACAAATTTGTTTCATGAGATCACATTTAACTATTAAATTATTTTTAACAAATTACGATAATAGTGAGATTGATTACTGTTGCGGTGAGATTAAAATATGTGTTTGTATTCAAACACAGCAATGATGATGATAAAGTGAGTTCTTGTAAAAATACAAAAATGGAGATTAAAATTTTTAATATAAATGTACTTATAACTTATTTAAAAATATAAATTATTAATAAAGTATTTAATATATTTATTAAATACTTTACCTAATTAGCATATAATTATATAAATATGTTATTACATAAAATGGAAATTTTTAAATCAAAATAATTAAAAATTAAACTAAATAATCTAAAAGTAGTTAATCCAAGAAATGGTAAACTAAAAGTTCTTTTGATAATAACGTATATTAGTTTACTCTAAAATAATGGGAAAATTGTTTATTATTTTAAATTAATAAAAAATTCTAACAATTGAAAATACAAAATTATTGAAGCAGAAGGTAAAATGAAGAAAGGGACAAATAAGTACAATGGAGAAAAAGATAAATTAAATGTGTAAAAGGAAAAATGACCACCAATGGGTGGGGTGAGTGCTTGATCGAATCGAATAAAAAAATTCAAGTTAATTGAGTTGACGAGTCATATTTTATCATCCTAACTCGATTTTTAAATTTTTTTTGAATCGAGTCGAGCAAAATGATATTCAAGTCGAGTTGAGTTGAATTGAATCGAATGAAATTATTCAAGTTAAATTAAAAAATTAAATATGTTAAATTAAAATCTTGTTACAATATAATTAATTGCATATTAGAGCACATAAATTTGAATATTTTTTCAAAGAAAAAAAAGAAGAAGAAGATACTTTAGTATGATAAACTTGAATTGTTAATTAATTTATTTAGGTCCTAAAATTATTATTTTAGAAAACTTTTAAAATTTTAACTTTCTTTATATATTCTTTAGATTTTTTTTTAAATTTTATAATTTTTCAAGAAATATAAATTTTAGAATTTTTAAAAATATTTTGAATATTTTTTATTTTTATTAAGAGATAAATTTGCTCATTTTCAAAATTGACAGGGACTAAAAGAGTATTTACATCAATATGATATTTGAACTATTTGAGTTATTTGAATTGTAAAATTTAACTCGACTTTAACTCAAAACTCGAATTATTTAAACAAATTAACTCGAAAAAATTAAATTACTCGATTTAATTAATTCGAAATTTAAATCAAATCAAATTTTGGGCATAGAATGATTTTGTATTAAAGCATTCAAGCATTAGAAAGTTTAAGATGATCCAACAGTACCACCATTACAATGCAAATAAATTTCATTAATTTAGTGAAAATAAATTCTTATATAGAATTATGACTTGTGAAGGTTGATAAAAACAAAGAAAGACAATAATATTGTTTAAAGAAATTGTAAAAGGGTGATTCAAAAAAGAAACAACGATCTTGATTTTCGAGAATTAGTAAAGTGTAAATGCAATTCTTTTAGAGAATTTTGGTTGATTAAAAGAGCTTTACTCATATATTTTTATGTGTTTAGTAACAAACTTAGATTAAATTGTTAGCATTACATTAGAATTGAGAGTTTTAATGATAAATATTATTATATCTACCTTTTTTTTTTATGTAATGTTTAGAATTATTTGAATAATACGTTTTAACGTACTCGAACTTGCATTAATAACAATATTCATGCTAATCAAGTTAAAACTCAATTGATTATAGATTAGAATTTTATTTAACTAAAAAAATATAAAAAATTTATTTAAATAAGCTGTAGTAATTTTATTATTTTCTTTTTCTTTGAACAAATTAGCCAAAATTCTAATTTTATTTTGTCAACGAATGAAACTTAAGAGAGAAGACCAGACCTAAAAGTGTTATCCTAGATTGCAATGCTGGACTTATCTTAGGACGGAAATAAAGGAAAAAAGAGCTATTTTGTGTACTTAATCATCAATATATAATAAAAAAAATATTGAATAGTAAATTTCTGAATACAGTATATGTATGTACTATCCCTTGTGCTCTACGTAGGAATACTGTTTGTTGTCCAAATGCTAATTATTGCCACAAAATATATTTATATTAAGGAATTCTTTAATTCGCATCCAACAGTACTATATGTTCCTCCTCTTAAGCAAAAATATTGCTTCAATTATAAGAAAATGATCTTTGGTTTAACTTTTTATAAACTTAATGAGATTTGATAATGGCTTTGCTTATGTTTCCACATTAACCACAAAGGAACAAAATATATTAACAGAAAGGTCCCCCGCTGTTATCATTGGATCAGCATATCTCAGTTGACTCTTTTAGTCGCCCCACTTCCACCAACTTCTGCTGCAGACAAATCAAGACCAAATTTGCCATTTTGTTGCAATGCCTTATTTTCATTTCCCTCCTTCTAGGAATATGCAGTTGCAATGAAAATCAAACAAAACAACTACGCAAAAGGAACACTCAGTTATTCTTAATTAGGATTAAATTCACTAATCTAATTAATTAAAATTCCTGGATATACAGCCAAGTCAGAGTCGGGGAGTATAGGCGAAGGTGTGTGGTTTTATTTGTGAAGGTAAAGATTCCAAATTCCAATTTCTTACCCTTTATTTGTTCTCATTTCTTAATCTATAATTATCGCCATAATTGGTATTATTATTATTATGAGGGGGACATATAAACCAAAACGTAATCATGATTTCTGTTGTTAGATATTTTCATTTTCTATTGTTTATTGTAAATATCACAAGTGCTTAGTAATTTTTATGAAAACAACATTTTGAAAGCCATTTTTTAAATTTTAATTCGAAATAGTCCAAAATAGTTTTCATCAGTCATTCATTTTTTTTCATTTGGGGAATCATTACTCCTAGAAAGACCCACAAACAAACACAAAGCATTGAGGAAAAAAAAAAGAAAAAAGCATTAATTATTATTCATCACGCCTTGGGCAACACATCAGTGAATGATGCCACTATGTGCATGTGTTTCTGTGCCCAAATAGTTGACCTTTGTTAGTCAATAGTCAACTCTTCTTTGCGCATGAATATATATATATATATATATATAAATCGGTTAAATTACTTGTCGGGTTTTGTATTTAAACTTTTTTTGTTATTATAAAAACAAGTAATTTAAATTTTACATAGTTAATTTTAAAATAAATAAGTAAAATTGTAAAAGGTGATAACGTTGAATATTTTTTAAAAATTCGTGATGGAAAAAAATTTTATTATACTGTCGTATTCTTAAAATATTAAATTTTTTTATGCCCATTCTAAAATACAATAAATCAATAATTTTTAATGTTTAAAAAGTTTGTTAGTTGAGTCTTTAACTTGATTGGTATCAATATTATAGTCAATGTAAAAAAAGTGAGTTTGAGTGCGTTAAAGCATATTATTCTCTTACTTAAAAGTGATATTGTATCATCAAAGCGCATATGTGATAAATAATTTCTTTATTTTGCAAAGACGATCAATATAGATGTTTTTGTTAGTTTTGATCAAGCTTAGTAGATTCTAACTCTCCTGTCTAAGTTTTAAGCTTGCCCCTTGTTTAGGATGTTAGAGCTATTGACATAAAATAGTAGATCCATTTTTTTCCATTCTCTATTCTTTTTCATCTTCCCTTGTTTTCTCACTAATTTTCTATTCCATTGTTGCCACTCGAACATGGAATCAGAGTCTACGACTTCACAGCTTTTGGTGTAGTTCATGATTTCGTTCTGGGTTTCTGGTTCGTTTGTGTAATGCTTTTATCAATTTAGAAAAAGGTTCATGGAGACACAATCAGGTGCGGAGCCACCGGGATCAAATTTTGTTCGAATCCAATTATAGTAGATCAATCAATTCCTCAGTCTGGTAAGGTTTCGTCATCTTCTCAACGTTGAATTCATTCATGCTACCTGCCAAGATCCAGCAATTTCCCAAACATGTAATAGCCAAATTGGCTGAAAATATGTAAGCTCTTTAAAGCTAATTGTTTGAAACCTAACCAAGTTTTGTATTACAATAGCGTATAAATGGTTATGAAAACTTAGGGAAGTGAGATGGGCTTAGATATCAAATTCATGCAAGCTAATGAAGGTAAGGTAGACGCATCGAAACTTGTGCTCCAAGATGCTCTCTTATGCTTAAATTAATCCAAATGCTTTGTAACTGAGAAATCAAGAAAAATAAGATTATAAAGGAAAAAAATATAAAAGCAACAAGAGAAGTCCTTCAAGGTAATAATACATCTTCTCCGGCGGCGGCTATCCTTCATTTATTTTTACTCTTTAAATATCTTGACATAACAGACTGAATTTGTATTATGTTGGTTGACCTTATTAATGCTTCACAACTAACATAAATAATAATCTGGCATAACATTACAAATACCAATTGTCAAAATTTTGGTCATTGTTAATTTTATTACTACTCATTTGAATAAGCCAGATGAACTACAAGTTAAGCAATGCAATTTCTACGTTTGGGTATTTTGGGTAGTTGGGTTAATTCTGCAGCTTCTACTTGAAAATGAGTACACAGTCAACATACAAATTGTGGTCAACCTTGCCATGATTAAATCAATGAATTATTCAGTGTTGATCAGTCATAGCACATGAGTCAAGTTTCCAAAGGAAATATCAGTAGGAAAATGACTAGGAATTATTTAATCCATCACCCCTTTGATTACTGAACTAATATAAACAGTTTCCCTTTCAATTGTTGACATGCTTAAACATGTATTTTGAATGTATTAAAGTGCATAGTAAAATTTCAAAATTTTAATGGTAAACAACACATTTATATATAATCAATCACAAACTAAATGAAAAAGTACAGATTATAATTACTATCAAAATCAAACATTATAATACCCCAATAATCAGATTAGTAATTAGAACCCTTAAGCATAATCCAAATAAAATTACAATGAAGCATAGAGTGAAGAGATATAGAAAAATAAAAGATAATTAAGCCGACCAAGGGGGTTACCCCTAAAGAAAATAAAATTCACTAAAATATACATTTGTAGCATTTCTAAATTAGGCAGGTTACCAATAGGAAGTGAGAAAAGCAAAAAGTAGAAGTGAATGGTGATCAAATTTAACAAGGAAAGACCATACATGATGGAGATGAGATAGAGATAAGCTTAGGACAAATGGAGAATGGAGAAGGGGGTTGCTAACCTTTTGAAGATATTTGTTTATTTAATTAGGCCTTTTTGGAGGAGTTGGCCATTCCCTTGGTTAAACGTGGGGAACCAAAACAATAATGGCTTTACATCAACAATGATTTAAAACAGACCCCACCATTAGTTGGGATTCAGCTCACCCCACTTCCATTCATTACTGACAAAACCTTAACATTCCATTTATTTGCAACACAACAAAGTCATTAACAATAGCTTAACGAGTGTATTAATATTATATATAAGACAATGTATAATGTGGGTTAGGGCAGTGGAAATGTTGTTACCAATAATATTATAATAAAAAATAAATTTTGAAAATACTTCATTACAGTGTACGAGGTCCAAACCAAACTGCATTCTTTTAATATCAAATGGACAAAGTTAATAATAATCTTGTACATTCGAAAATGTCTTATGTTATATCAAATCAACATGCTTAAGAAGTGAGAACCATTTTTTTTTTTTCCTCCTTTTAATTGTGATTGGTTGTCTTGTTTGCTTTTGTCATGATTAAAGTTTCACTAACAAGAGTTTTTAATTCACTGTTTGATTCCATCTCTCAAAACTATGTTATCCATTCTTAATTTCTAATTAATAAATTAATTAAAACCCAACCATTTTAATATTCTAACCCTAACACCAATAATTTATTTCATTATCCAAAAATAGTAAAATTCCTTTTGTAAGAAAGAAAAAGAAAATCATTGAAACCTAGTCTTTTATATGAAGCAATCTTGGAAAAATAACTAACAAATATTATCCATATAATAAAACTGTATATATTTGTTTATCAAAGTGTGTAGCAATTTCATGTGCAATATTATTTTGGGTAAACGATACTTATATATATATATATATATATATTCTGGTTTAGTACAGAATACATTTATCATTGTTTGAAGAATGTTCACTTATTTTTCTTAAGCTTGAACTCCTATAAACTTGAGATACTTAGTAAGCTAATTTTAAATAAAATATAATTATTTTTATTTATTTGTGTATTTTCTATTTAGTTTTTTGTATTCCCATAGTTTTAATTACAAAATAATGAAAAGAAACTACATACTGAAGTGCTATAAAATATTAAGTATATTGGCTTCAACTAAAATTAAATATTTTGAATTTATATTTAATTCAATATATATTTAACTCGAGATTGATTTATTAAATTATTTTTATGTAAAACTAATTAATTACCATTATTTAGAAAGTTTTAATGGAAAATATTGATTAAAATATAAATTAAAAATAAAAAAAATAAACTCATCTCAGAGTTAATATTATGTATAAATTAAAATTTTAAATATTTAACATGAAATTGTATAAAAATTATTTAAAAAGAATACAAAATTGAAATATAATTATCATTTTATAATATTAAAAAAATAAAATAAAATTAAATTACTGTGAATTTCTTAATTTATATTTATTCTGATTTATGTCTCCATCATATGTAAAATATATTTTTTTTGTAATTGTACTAGCGAATGTAGGTGTAATTTAATTTAATAATAATTAAAATATTATTATAACTTATTAGATTCATATTATTTTTAATCAAAAGATATTTTTTTATTTAAAAATAAAAAATAATTTAAATAATTAATAATCAAACCATAAGTGGATAGGTGAATTTTGTATGAAACCTCTTTAAATAAATTGATGATAAATGAAAAAGCGAGTGAGGGTCGAATAGCACAATGACAAGCAAACAAAGGTGGGGCCAAGATGACAGTTGGATAACGTTTGAGACTTTTGCTTCACTTCTATTCTATATGTACTTTGTTCCAACAAAAATAAAATAACTGTTACTAAATTTCAATGCTATCCCTCAATCCTAGGCGATGCCCCGGACAGTGGCAATACCACACATTTATATTTTAATATCATCATCAATTAACAGTTTTTACTTATCCGCAATCACAAGCACTAATAATAAATAAATAAGAGAGAAGCCAACGGGAAAAGTGGGGTCCAGTCCAAGTGGGATAACGGGGATGGGCCCACTTGAAAGAGCCAGCCTGCAGCACAAAACGGTGAGCCTAATGATTGTGGGCTAGTCCACGCCGGACCATTAGCCGCCACGTCCCTCAGCCCCGACATTTCAATTCTCTGCTTTGGGCTCCACTCTCCACTGTTTGTAATTCCCTTATTTTAAATATATATTTTTCTCCCAAGGATGACTCATTATTGTATACAAAATAGACTTGAGTCATGGGTAAGTAAAATTCAATTCGAAAAAGTTGAAATAAAGTTTAAAAATTTTTAGTTAATTGGATTGGATTATTCGAGTTAATTCAAATAAGTAATTTGAGTTTTGAGTTGCATTTTATAATTCGAATAACAGATCAATGTAAATACCTCTTTAGTTCTTATCAATGTTGAAAATGAACAAATTGGTCTCTCTCAACAAATATTAAAAAAAATCATAAATAATTTTTAAAAATTCAAAATATTTATAAAAATATCAAAATTTATATATTTTTAAAAAATTATAATAAATTTTTTAAAAAAAATCTAAAGAATATGTAAAGAAAATTAAAATTTTTCTAAAACAATGATTTTAGGACCTAAATAAGTTAATTCATGATTCAAGTTTATCATACTAAAGTATTTTTTTTTATTTTGTTTTGAAAAGAATTATATATATGGTTTCAAGTTTATGTACTTCAACATAGAATTAATTATACTGTAACAATATTTTAATTTGACATATTTAATTTTTAATTTAACTCGAATAATTTCACTCAGTTCGATTTGGCTCGAATTTCGTTTTACTAGACTCAATTCGAAAAAAATTAAAATCGAGTTAGGATGATAAAATAGGACTCATCAACTCGATTAACTCAAAATTTTTTCACTCGATTCGATTGAACGTTCACTCCTAACTGTAAACAGCATTGCTAGAAGAGACAACCATGAATTTCAAAAAGATTAAATCTTCAAAGACCATAAAATAAACATGAAAAATACGGTAACCATAAAAAAAATGATATAATATATACTATATTACAAGGTTCGTAAGTTTTTAATGCAAGAATTTGTGGAGGGAAAATTGCAACATAAACCCCTTCACTTTTTTTATACATATTTTTAATGGTGTTTTGCAAGTTATATTTTCATAATAAAAATTTATAATTAACAATCTATTATTATTATAATATTTATATTTTAAAAATAATTTCAAAATATTATTTATTTAAATTCAGTTTAAGACTAATGACTATGTTTTGAATAAATCAAATTTATATATTATATTTTAATTTCGTAACTGTATTAACAAAATTTATGAAAAATTTAAAAATAATTAAATGTAATTTAATCAATATGGAAAAAAATGTACATATATTTTTATCATGTCAGTCGCATATGTTTTATATCCATATCTTTCGAATTTAGATTGCGAACCAATCGAATTCAAATTATTTATTTTTCTTAAAATTTACTATCAAATTAAAATTTTAAATCATATAGACAAAATGAAATACTTTATTTTATGACTAAAATGACTGCATTGATGAAATGAAAATATAAAATTTAGCACCACATGAGATTTTGGGTCGTAATTTTGTTGGTAAAATTGAAAGATTTTTTTTAGGATTTTTGAAAATTGAATGCATATTAATTAATTCTACATTCATCTCGGCTCATTGGCTTGGAGTTGGGAGATTAGCCGAGTGAAGTTAGTAATTGTGGAAGAAGTTTGGATATTATTTTAAAATATTAATTTGGAGAAGTGTCGAATAGGGTGGGTTGGTGGGGTCAAGTCATTGAAATATAATTAATTATTAACGAACTAAATAAATGAATAACTGCTGACCAACCAAACGGGGGAGGCTCGCACCGCGTCGCGTGCAATGGCTGGTGTGTGACTGTGACTATTTTTTATTTGCGAACCTTAAAAAAGGCTTTTTCTCATTTCTATTAATTTCATGTCATGCACTTTTTCTCAGTTTTCCTTTTTAATTATATTGGTTTGTGCTTTTGGTCCTTTTAAGAATTTATAATCAAAGCGTAAAGTAATGACTTATATTTCTCAGTATTTTTAATAGGCGAATTCGGACAACAACACTGAACTTTAGAAAAAATAGTTAATATTGTGTCTGAAAATCTAGGGTGATAAAATATGGGCTAACACATTCCTCTATCTCCAACAGCCATTAATTTTTATTTTTTATAATGTAGAAAATGAAGATGGTATTCCAGTTTAAAAGCTTTTTATACTTGATTACTAATTTTAAGTAATATATTACCCAAAAATAATTATAGAAATTTGAGATAAATTTTTAATAGGAATTGAATACTATTGATATTGTTTTTGGATTTTGTTGAGAGAATTCAATAAAATGGGAGTTATCAAATAACCCTCTTACGAAATCCGAAGACAAAAAGATAGGTAAGCAACGAGAAAATGAGCGTGTCTAGAAGGGATATGGATAATATTCCGGTTATTATTACTATGATTTATGAATTTTGGTACTGTACATCACGCTCTTAACAAAAAATAATATATAATAATTTATCAATAGAAAAGGAAAAGAAAATTTCTGACATAATTTTATTTTTTCATATCTCTATTTTATCCTTATTTCAAATGTTTAATTTCATTTAATTCATTAATAAATATTACCACTGCATTGATTATTACAAAATTTATTTTTTATATTTTTTTCTCTTTTAAACTTATAAAAAAAAAGTTTAATATATTAATTAACCCCTAAATTTAAATTTTTTTCTCAAATTACCATTTAAACTTTTTTTATAGATCATATTCGTCTCTTAGATTGGCATCTTTTATATAGATTGGTCTCCACATTATTACTTTTTTTTTAAAAAGAAAAAAAAATTGTTCATGTTTATAAACATTGGGCATGTGACAAAAAAAAATTAGGAGTCAATTTGAGAAAAGTTGTCAAGTTTAAGGATCAATTTATATATTAAGCCTTAAAAAATTAATGGTGTTAACCATAGGAACCAATTTATATAACGAATGTCAAACTAATGTGATCCAAAAAAAAAAGAGTTTAAGCATCAATTAGAAAAAAATTACCAGAGGTGAATCTATATGAATAGCATTAGCATATTGAGGAGGGAAATCATAAAACTTAAATATAAAAAATAATGTAAAGGTTGCTAATGATCATATCTCTCAATTAAAAGAAAAACAAAAGGCCCTTTTTTTTTTCTCTCTTATTGGCCCTTGAAAGCTTTTTTGAGCTGCCCATCTAATATTTGCCGTCAGATTATAATCTTATGCAATTTCATTCTCTTTTGTATGAAAAAAAAAGAAAAAAAAAAAAAAGAGAAGAAAATAAAACAAATAAAACACTCTTGTGGTCTTAATCAGTAGCTGGTGGGTGGCATTGAAGGTTACCGTCTCTCTCTTTCTCTCTATCTCTTTGTAATTGTAATATTACATCTCTGTCAATGGCTCTCGCTCTCAATCTTCCTTGAACTATTATCCGCCTCCCTTTTTTCCCGCAAAGCTTTTCCAGTAATCAAGCTCTAATCCCACTTTATATATATATATATATATATGATGGAGAAAGAGAATATTTGAGAAGGATAGATTATTAGGTCATGTGTGTGCTTCTTCTTATTTAACCCTATCTCCTCCCTCTTTTCCTATTCTCTTCATTGTCCTTTTATTGTTTTTTTTTCTCTCTTTTCCTTCTGGTCTCCCTCTTCCCCTTTCCGACAACTAGTGGACAAAGTTCTTGACTCTACAAAAAAGAGTTGGGGAGGGGGGGTCGAGGGGTTTCACTTCAATTCCCGAGGTTTACAACTTTTTCATTACATACCCACCTTAATTTTAGTTCTCTTTGCTTTTCTTTCTGTGTTCTTTGTCTGGTTCAATAAAAAGTTTAAAGAAAAAGAGAGAGTGAACAAAAAGTTATAGCTTTTTTAAGTTGATTTGGTGCAACAGATATATATGTGTCTGGTTTTGAGTCAGATCTCTGAGGTTTAACCAGTTTTGAGTTGGACACAGTGTTGGGTCTCTACACATCATTTTCAAGCTTGGTGTTATCGTGAGCTTCTCTTCCTTGTTGTTTCCTTTGTGCAATTTTTTTTTTTGTTCAATATTTTGTTGGGAGTGATCATTTCCCGAAGGTCACAAAGACGAAGTGAGGCATGCTTTTGGTATACGCTAAGCAATGAAATTATGGAACTATATAAAAGATATGATATACAATGTCTTTAACTGTTTCATCAGTGCTTAGATTTTGCTTTTTTTTTTTTTTTTTTTTTTTTTTGGAGCTCAAAGATGGCTTCAACTTGATCTGGGATATGCCTTATTTCTCAATATCTATACTTGTTTCAATGGATTCCAATCAGGCTCCTGTTGATACTTTATGCAAGGGTGTAAGGTGTTTGTTTGTTTTGGCTTCATTGCATTTATTAGGTTTTTCATGTTTTCTAGCTACATTATATTTTGTTTTCTCTTTTCTTTCTGAATTATAATTTTTTTCGTGCGGATCACAACTAGCTAGAGGGATTAATCTTGTTTATATATAGATCACATGTTCATTTTTCTTTTCTTTTCTTTTCTTTTTAGTTTTGCAAATGGCTGTGTTTTAAATTTATTGTTATCAACTTACGGTCAGTTGTATCCCTAATTTTTCTTTATTCCTTTTGAGTTTAATTCCACTCTGATCTAATATATTTTTCAAAATATTCAACACCCTAAATTTTAAATCTAGAGCATGAGGAATTTGTAGCCAACTTCTAGATATGGAGCTATAAAAGCCTAAAACATACTACACAGTTGTGTAATAGCAAGGTTAAGTATCAGAAATTTTACTTCTTTCCATCTGAGAAAACTTGTCTTAGAAGTACATCCAAGTTAATCATTATTAGATATAATGAATGATTTCCATTTGTTGTGTTTTCTCTTGTTAACTGGTGAAACCAAAAAATAAATAAAATATTTTGTTAATTTGGGTATCAATAAACTTCATTAGGATAAACCAAATCCCAACAATATATGTTTTTAAAGAATCAAAACAATTTTTGGATAATGTTTTCACATATGCCAAAGAAAAGAGGGTTTAGACATCAATTGTTAGTGCTTTTATTTACTTCAAATGTGAAGACATTTAACCTTATCTTTTGTTGGCCAAGTTCTCAAACTGAAACGACATAATAATGTTTAGTTTGTCTCCATGTATCAACTTTTGTTTCATGGTTCATTGGACATTAATTACATTGCATTTTGTCTTTACTTTGTTATCAAAGTTGTGTAATTGTTCATCGGCATTTATGAACTCATCGACATATTAATGCAGGTTTTGATTGGCGAAGAATATGAATAACTTTACAAACGTTCCGCCAGGCTTTAGGTTCCATCCCACAGATGAAGAACTCGTTGATTACTACCTAAGAAAAAAAGTTGCTTCAAAAAGGATAGATCTGGATGTAATCAAAGATGTTGATCTTTATAGAATTGAACCATGGGATCTGCAAGGTATAGCAATAACTGCATTATCTTACATAAGCAAATTTTTAGATTACTTTGATCAACCATTGATGATTAAAATTTGTTTTGTTGTTGGGGGGGGGGGGATCATAGAATTGTGCAGAATAGGAGCTGAGGAACAAAATGAATGGTACTTCTTTAGCCACAAAGATAAGAAGTATCCAACAGGTACTCGTACTAATAGAGCAACAAAAGCAGGGTTTTGGAAAGCTACGGGGAGAGACAAGGCTATTTACTGCAGGCATTGCCTTATTGGCATGAGAAAAACCCTAGTCTTTTACAAAGGACGAGCACCCAATGGACAAAAATCTGATTGGATAATGCATGAATATCGACTAGAAACTAATGAAAATGGAACCCCTCAAGTAAGTGTATACATATGTATATATATCTTCCATTTTTATTATTTGAGACGTAATATTGAAATGGTTAATTTACATAATATTGGAATGTGTTATTACACCAGGAAGAAGGATGGGTGGTATGTAGGGTATTCAAGAAGCGACTGACAACAGTGCAGAAAGTGGGTGAATATGACTCTTCATGTTGGTACGACGAGCAGGTCTCATTCATGCAGGACTTTGAATCCCCAAGGCGAATTCCTCAGCCATATGCATCATACACTCACCATTATCCCTGCAAGCAAGAGCTTCAATTACAACACAGTTTCCCCCATGACCCTTTCCTTCAGCTCCCTCAGTTGGAAAGTCCCAAACTTCCACAATCAGTCGCAAGTGTAAGCTGCAACTCGGTTGTTCCTTACGGAAGCACTTTGCAGTCTTCGAGCCTCTCGCAGGAAGAACACATGCAGCAAGGGCATCATCAGCAAAATCTGAATACGCTTTACAACAACGGTGAGCAAGCAGTGGACCAAGTGACTGATTGGCGAGTTCTTGACAAATTTGTTGCCTCTCAGCTCAGCCATGAGGAAGCTTCCAAGGAAAACAACTATTCCAATGCAGCCGCTAGCTTTCATGTGGGTGAACAAATGGATTTACTAGGCGATGAATCCAAAAGGCCAGGAATTGCTCATCAAGAATATACCTCTACGTCCAATTCGAGCTGTCAAATTGACCTGTGGAAGTGAAAGTATATTCAAGCAATTAGAGCATATATATACTAATTATAGGAAGCAAAAGTTATAAGAAAAATATATTTTTAATCCAGGTTTTCTGTACATAATAAAACTATATATATAATATATGGTACAGCATTAGCTATGGGAGTCCTGGTGCCCTTAATTTGTACCAGGCATGTAGTTATTGCTAAATTGACATTATGCGAAGTACAAATAAATTAGTACGTGCTTTTTACTGTGGCCGACAGCTCTTTGGGACTGAATCGGCCTAATATTGAATGTATTTTCAGCTTGAAATACATATGATGGTTTCTTTATTGTGATCTTCGTCCTTCTTCGATCATTTATGTTTTTCCTTAACTACTTAATCTTTCCCTTTCAAAAATTTATAAATCCTTTAATTTAGTTCATAATTATGCTGTAAAAGTGAATTAATTCAATCCTTTTGTCCAAAAAAGCTTCATACTAATACCTTTATCCTCATATGCAATCATGAGACAATTTTACATTGAAAGAAAGCATTTAGGTGTGAATGTTAGAAACATTTTAAGCTTTTATCATGCATTTGGAGGCCATATTCTTATATCCGGGATATATTCACTACAGTGTGGGTTCAAAGATCCAGGGTAAACATCAATATGAAATCTGGCAAACATTTTGTGAAGAAATGACAATTATTGGATCTATAGAATTCTAAATTTCTAATATATGTATATATAGTCCGGTCATTCAAAGTTTAAATATGCTTTGTACTTTTAGACCAATCATGCAGGAGATATGATATAAAATAAATATGCTACATTAAGAAGAGTATTTCTGCATCTCAAGCTTAAAGGAACCTTACTGTAATTAAGTGTAATATTCCTTAATTTAACACTGAACTATCAAATGAAGATAAGGTAAATGGCAGCAGCTCAGAAATATAATAAAATTGAAAAGAATAATATATCTTACTACCCTTAATATTATATTCCTCTGGCAGTGCATGTGGTTGAAGATAAGTTAAAACTGTTGCATGCCATAATGTAAGTAAGTACAAAGCAGATAGATATTTGACATGAAAAATGCATGTCATTAAAACTATTTGCATTTCAGTGGGGGAGAACATGTTTTTACTAGTTCCAGAACTCAGGACAAAGAATTTAGATGCTAAATATTGCTAATATATACCACTCATTGGCTGTTCACAGAACATATGCACCTATGCTTTAGCTACATACCTGCCGAAGAAGATGAATTAAGATGGCTGTTAGATCCTGAAGGCTCCAGCACTATCAAATTTAGACTGGAAATACCATTAAACTGCAGGCTGCTCTGGCCTTGAAGGAGGGTTGGGGTAGCACTGCTGAAAGAATAGTGAGGGAGAGGGGTGGCGGCAGTTCACAATGCGAAGTTGGGTTTGAAAATATTTTTATTTTGCCAATTTGGTTTAAATAAGAGGAGGAAGGGAAACAAAGTGCAGGAGTTACAGTAATAATGGAAGATTATAGGATTAGCAGGCAAGAAAAGCAGTATGGTTCAATGGTTGTTACTGGGTGAGAGAACATCCTTTTTACTTGGGTTGAAGCCAAGCATGACAATGTATCCCTTTAAAGCAATGAAAAATAATTTTCCAAGCGACATAATCATTGAGCGTGCTCTCATCGACTCCTAATGAGACAAATTCTAACTTGAATAAACCCATGCTTGAACTTGATCATTAAAACAAAAAACACCAAAGCTTTAGAAAGGGCTTCTTGCTGACCATGTTTAACTTTAAGTTTTAGGGTTTTATTTGCACTAGCCTTTGTACAAATGGCTTCCTCTCTGGTTTTGTTCACTTGTGGTAAAAGAAACCTGAAGAGTGTAAGCATATAATATCCATTAGCTCTGAACCAAGCCTCATTTAGCCCCCATAGCAAGCAGTCCCCATGCGCACATTGATGCAAGTGGGTGTGACTGAAGAATTATGGTTCATTAAAAATGTTGTTTGCAGACTAAGATTAACATCATTTGAAAAACAAAAGCTCCTCCATGTGAGGCATCATTATCAGTGTGCTATTTCATTAGTTTCCCAATCCCTAGACCTCCACACTTCCCGACCACCTTGTACTTTTAATAACCTCTTTTATTTTGGTCTCAATTAGCCATTATCTATTCGGAATTGCTGATATAATATGAGAATAAACAATGTTTAAAAGGGTCTAAGCAGTTACAATTTTTTTAATTTATCTGTTGGATCAAGCAAGCAAGCCATTAGCTGTAAAATGACTGCCTTCAGAATATTAGACAGGCAATAATTGTTCCATTTTTTTTATTTTTTGAATGTAGATAACTTCTTTTCAACCATCTGTCATTTAATTTTTTTGGCATTAATACAAATTGCAGTGGCTAGGCAAAGCAATAAATGAAGAAAATACAAAGGAAATAATATGTTGTGGCTGGGGTGTAGTCCTCAAATCTCGAGGCCTGATGGCGGGCCATAATGGGCCTAAAGGTAGAGCTTTTAAGTAGGCCCGTACTGACATCTGGAGATGCAGTGTGAAGTCGCCTAGTTATTGGGCAATTACACAAACATGCACCCACAGAATTTAAAAATAAACAAAATAACGTACATCTCCCACTTATCCCTTCCAATTCAGCTGGACTTGGACTTGGGCTCCATAAGTATATATAAATATTAACTAGAAAGTGGGCACCAGGTGAAAAGTAATATAAATTTATTAAAAATATATATAAGTTGAATTAAAAAAAAAAAAAGAGTAGATGAGGAGTTATTTTAGTGATTAAAAAATTAAAAGTATTTTTTGTAAATATATATATATATATATATATTTTAACCTCTTGATCAGATCACCTGCTTAATTTTTTTTTTTTTACACTGATACCTATATTTACAGCAGTGCAAGAGTCGTATTATAAAATTGTCTCAATTATTTTTTTAGAATAAAATATAACCTTTTGATAAAACATTAATCAGATACACATATTTTCATGCATGTCAAAACTGTAACCTTAGTCCTCTGTATTTCAAAATTTTTAAATTTAATCCTTCTATTTGTCCATCTAATTAATAACAAAATTTATAATTTTTTTGTTAAATCAAAGTTTATATTTGATATACTTATAGGGTAGAAATTCACACTGTCAATGAATTATATTCAAACACATTATCAACAAATTAATGAATATTTTAATATATTTTTTTCAAAATAATTATACTTGTTTTATTTTTAACAAGTAGGGTTTTGTGATTTTTTTATATATATTTTGTTTGTTTTAGGATTAATGTTTGAAATTCGTAATTGTTTCTCTCACTAATATCATCTTTCAATTTCGAATATGTATTCTGCCATTAAAAATATAATGTACACTACCACTACGTTAACATATACTTGTTGGTAGCCCCTTAAGATGAACTGATAATGTATGAAATTATATACTATCATGCATCAATAAAAATCTATTAGGTTATTAATATCAACAATTTTAAATTATTAAAATTTCATACAATGGAATTAAAATTTATTATTAAATTATTAAAACTCCGTTAACAATACCATATTAAAAAAAATTTAAAGCATACAAGAAGTACTGACAGAAATAGACCTTTTCATACATCATCTCTACTTCTATCTATATAAGCTAATGCGAAGTAGATAATGATGGTCCTCCCGCAAAAATGAGTGAAAGGGAAAGAAGAAAAAAAGCATGGTTTTCATAATTTTCATGCGTAAAAGAAAGTAGGAAAAACAAGTTGGAAAGGTGAAAGGAGATGAGGCGTGAAGGAAAAAGCAAGGTGGTTCCTTTTATCTGTTGAACAAAAAAATATTGAATGAATGGTTAGATTAAAAAGGAGGACAAAAACCTGTTGTGTGGTTGACAGCAGCTAAATGGTTCCCTCCAAATCCAACCGATCCAGTGGTACTTAGTGAAATGAGGGGCTGAATCTGAATTCTGAAGTCGATGTGCTGCTGCATACCTGCCTGCCTGCCAGCTTATTGTGTGGCTCAGAAACAACAAGAATTTCCAGTTGCCCCATGCACCTGGAAAAGCATGTGGAGGTAGTAACAATAATGTATCCACTCTTGTCCCACCCATCACATAACCTATGTTTTTCTGATCACTTGGAATGAATGTTGATTTTGAGTTTATATTTGTCCAATACAAAGCATAATATTATATGTTTTATGTTTAAAAAAGATCACAAATCATAAGCAAACATAGGTACATAATCAGCTGAGCTGGTGGGTTGAACTCGTTGGTGCGTTAGTTTGAGAGCACAGGCAGGGTGGTGAATAGGGGGAGAAAGGCACGAAAATATCAGACGCACCAAATCCAATATCAACTTTATCGATTTTCTACCCAACAGAGGCACTAGCAGGAAAGGAAGAGAGAGAAAGGGGAGATAGTCATTCCCCCCACAAACACAAACAGCAACAAATAGCTTCTGCAGGCTTTATACAGGGAGACTTGCTTTTCTATATTTGGTACATGTAGTTAGATATTAGGAGGTCCTGTTGCTTTTCAATCCTTTTCATCTTCAACTCAACACCCAATTTTGAATTTTAAAATTTTTAGCTCTGATTATTTTAGGTTTTTTTCTTGTTTTAACTTGTGGATTTATGAGTTTGTGGATTGGGTTTTTAGGTTAAACCATCTTAGTTCAGTCATTTTTGGTAAGTGTGAATTTTCTTTTTTATCAATTTGGACAAATCTGGTTTATTCACTTCTTCAAACCTTTTTCTTTCTTCTTGTGATAAATCAGGTTAGAAATAGGTTTAAATTCAAGTTAATTGAGTTAATTGAATTTTGAGTTTGTCCGACCCATATATATAGATAATATGTATTTAAATAATATTTATGTATTTTGTGGTATCATATTTTTTTAGATAAATTTTAATACAAAAATAAAAGAGAGGAATTCACTTAAAAGTTTAGGTGGTTTTATATTTTTTCCATAATTTTTTAGAGAATTAATACTTTAGCAATCAATTTATTATATTTAATGTTAATTAATGTACATCATACATGTCAAATTTATCATAAATTAAAATTTATTAACTATTTTCTTTATTTATAAAAAAATTCAACTATTAAATATATATTAATATAAATAATATTCTAAATTTATGTGATAGAGACATCAAATCGATTAAAAATTTATAAGCATGATAAGTACAAATATCTTGATAAATCCAATTGTTACATTATTGAAATAATAATAATATCAAAAGTTACGGTTCGATGTAAAATCACTTAAGTTTTATTTTGGTGTAAGTGGATCCCTTTCCTTAATAAATTATAGGACATAGATTTTGAGATATAATGAAGATTTCAAATATTGAAGCACACACAATATATATATATATTTTTATAGATTAAAATATGCTCTAAGTTGATATACAAGTTAGAAGATATTTTAACCTTTTATGTAATATTTTAAAATTTTAAGTTCGAGTCTCATTATTTGTAACTGTGATGTGTGAATCTCACTCTTGTTATATTTTTATGCCAGTGAAAACCGGAACCAATTAATTGTTATTGGATAAATTTTTTAAGATGAATTTTTTGTATACAATTAAAGTGTTAGGATTCACCATACTCACATCATTATATTTAAAGGGAGCTTATGTTGCCCCTAGAAACTCAAATACTAGTTGAATGAATGAAAGTTGTAATTAGATTTACCTTTTTAATTAAATTTGGTGGTATTATTTTATGTTTTGCACCTTGTTGTGAACTGCTACCGTCTTCTTTTGCTTTTGTTAAAGGAGGAGATTTGGGGTTTGTTTTGATTTTGGGACTACTGTATTGCTTTCCTTGTTTCGTAATGCTTAGCTTTATGCTACATGTTTTATTAATTGATAAATATAGGCTAAAGTACATGGAAGGTTGTTGTATTATAGATAATTCATCAAATTACTTCATCTATTTAATTAAATAGATTAATTTCGTCTTTATATTATTAAAAAATTTAAATAAATTTAAATTATAATATAAATAATATTTATTGTATAAAAAAATATCTTGAAAATTATTTATTTTCAATTACAATTCAATTCTAAACAAAGTATTTTATTTATAGAATTATAAAAATTTTAAAAATATTAACTTGATTATAAAGTATATATTAATTTTATTCCAATTTTATCTTATTTAAATATTTTTAATAGTAATAAAATGATTAATTTAATCAAATTCCTATAATACAATAACTTCTCAAATATAAATATTATTTTGAGAGAAAAAAATACATATTCATTTGTTAATTCGTTTATTTAATTAGAAAAGGGTATTTTTTTCAAGGGAGTAAGTTTGACATATGTTAATTGAAAACTAATTAAAAAAAAAAACAATTTCAAAGATAATTTTATCATCACCTTCACAATCTCTTGCACTGTGGTGAAAACAATGTCTCCTGAACTTGGTCTGATATGGCTCATATATCAATGCAGCTGAAATGGTTCAATTAAGGTGGATTTCATTTATTAAAATAATTTTACAAATACTTTAAACAAACCTTAATTTTAATTTATTTATACATTTCAATGTTATTATGTAAATTGTTTCACTCACATTATTTGTATCATCCTATTATTTAAGTGTGATTAAATTAGTGTCACGAGACAACTCGACACTAATTTAATTAAAAAATTATTAAAATAATTTTACATATTCTAAATAAATTATATTATTAGGAGCGTTTTTTATTTTCTAATAAAACTAACAAAAATTTGCAAATGTTGTTGTTTTTTTTTTAGTACAAACAAGTTGTTGCAAGCATAATAATTAAAATTATAGTAAGCTATTTGAGTGCATTTAATATTATTTATTTATTTTTATTCACAATTTAACTGATTTATTATATATATATTTATTATTGATTTTAAATAATATATTATTATTAAGTTTATATTTGATCTCTAAAGTGTAACGAAATAATTTTAATAAGTCAATAGTTGATGTTATTATTATTATTATTATTTTATGTTTAATACTGGATTTCAATTTATAAATTTCTTTTATAAATTTATATTTATGCATCCACAGAATATAAATTGACACCACGATTCAAAATATAATTATTTTATATATATATATATATATTTAAATCACTCAATTATTGATAATATGTGTTAATAAAAAAAAGACAATATATAATTTTACTCATCTTTAATACATCTAATATAAACCCTCCCTTTTGTTTCTTTTTGGTGTAGAAATAACCGAAGGAAAAAACACTACCACACCATTGAAATCAAATTATTAAGCACCGTTAAAAAAGGGTAAACTTCTTGGATGGTCATCCAACTTTTGAGTAGGTTTTATTTTGATCGTCCAATTTTAAAAATTTTCAATTTTATCACCAATATTTTTAAATTTTAGAATTTTAGTCACCCATGGTTAAGTACTTAATGAAAATTGAGGTGGGTCTTTTTTTATGACCTAATAATAAATTTAAGCCATAATTATTTATATATTTTATTAATTTTATCCTAAATCTAAAAATTTAACAAATTTAGACTTAATTCTACAAAAATTTATCATTTAGTTTAATTCTAAAAAAACCAATAAATTTAACCCTAAACATTTACAATTTTTTTTGCTCAGTCAATTGATTATAAGAAAAGGCGTTGGGATCACCCAATCCATACCAGTTCAAACAATGAAACAATAGCAGCCAAACAATGCCAAAAAAGAGTACAACAACAAAACCCAAACTAAGATACCAATATGCTCAAAACAAGGTATATTCCTCGACAAACCTACTTTAACCAAGGCTACCGCCATTCCATTCTTACCTCAACATGTGACATCAATTCGACCCTCAGCCACTTGCCAAAACCATCTATCAAAATTCGCGAACAACTTCCTAAACGACCACGACCGAATACGACAATATTTCAACCAACCTGAAACATTAATTAAATTGCATTCCAAAATTAAAAGGATCTGCTCCTTCCGAATCAACTCTATAACCATTACTGCAGCCACTTTAATTGCCATTAGAGCCGCCCTTTCCAAGTCCTCCACTGCACATCAACCAGAAAATAAAGCCAAAGCCACCCCCTTACCATCCCACAACACTCCTCCACAAACCACTAACACATTTCTAACAACCCCTGCTACATTGAATTGAATCCAACCCAAAGGAGAAAGATCCCAAACTAAGTCCCAAGTCCTCATCGACCGTCCACCCACACAACAAATCACCGGCCAACTCCACCAATCAATCCAACTCAAACCTCGTTTGCAAACCTACACACATTGAACATAAAACATCCATGAGGAGGAGGCCAACCAAAATGAAGCATCAAGTTTGAATTAATTGAAACAATCCTACTCTTATTCGGACATAATCACCAAAAAAATCTCCAGCAAACAATATTGCATCATATCAAGCAGTCTACATATAAAATTATCCCACTTTACTTCACTAAACCTATATTTTCTTGTAAATATTCGCGCACCTCCTTTTTCGATTTTTGCCAAACAATAAAGCCTTATGAATCCAACAACTAGATAATGATTACCACACCATGAAACTTCCTAAAACAACGTTGACAAATCGATCCCTAACCCCTATCATGATGGCTCTAAATCATTCCATATAGCTGTTTAATCATCCATTACATTTTCCAAGAATTCTCTCCACACTATCGACAATTTTTAAAATTTGCAGTCTTGAATCTCCTTTGTTGCACTAAAAGTCTCATACTTCTCCTAAATCACCTTCCTTCACCTACACCAAATACTGATCGAGTTCTTCTTCTCCCGATATTTACCTTTGAAACCTGATCTCCTCTCTCACAATGACTTCGAAAACTTTGTTATTGAATCTCCGCTCTCATAATTTCTTCGATTACATCTTCTTTATCACCACGAACACTGAACCCCAATTTCTTTCCGATTGCGCAAGTGTTATTTGCTTCCCTAAGAATCACCTTCATTCTATTGTTTAAATCCAAATTAGAAAGGGATAAATTTACAACCCTCTCATCTTCCTTACGAAACTCCATTCCTTTTTCCTTATGCAGGGCTTTGTCTCTCTTCTTTCTCTCCTTTAACGTTAAAATATTGTTTTGAATTTCATACATAGACCATATCTTCTTGTTCAAACCTTTCTTCTTTTTTTTTCCTGCGAAGAAGCACCTGGTTCAGTTCTTCTTCTAAATCCATATTTGACTCTCAAAAGTCACCTCTAACTGTTTCATTTTCTTAACTGTTATTGTTGCCTTCCATTGGATTTATATTTTCTTCAGAGGTAGATTTTCCTGCTTTCCTACAGTCCACATCCATGCTCGATCCATTATCAATTCACCCATCTTTTGGATCTTCTATAGGATCCTCTACAATATCCAAGCCCATATCTTTCCATACCTTTATTCGCTTCATCTGCTATTCCCATTTTAATTTCTTTGGAACATACTCCGACTTTGTCACTTCAATTTCCATCTCTAGCATTTTCTGACAACCATTAATATTATTCCCATTTTCAAGATTGATATCCATTAATACTCCTGACTTGACGCTTTTTCTTCCCTTCGAAGGGATCTCCAACCTTGTTCTCGCCACCGATCCAGACTCCAAAATGCTGTCTTATTTGTTTTTCTTCCACCTAGCCTTACTGTTTAAACTAACATCTCTCATCTCCGTCAGTCCCTTTTCCCTTACTCTGATCGGGAAGAGATCATTGCCAACTTCCATGCTAACTAATTCATCTATCATATTCAATTGCGTTAAAGAAATTCAGTAGCTTAATTTTTTTGAAATTATAGACTTTTGTTAGATTTTCACCTACTGACACCAACTTCCCCCATAACCCAGCAACTCGATTAAAAGTTTCATAGTTCCAACAATGCAATGGAACTTCTGATACTTCGATCCATGTCACCTTCTCTTTTATCTTCAATTCTCCGACCATGGCTCAATTTTAATGAAAAAATCTTTCAAATAGGACCATTCAGTTTGCCTCAACAGATCCATCAGTTCTTCATCCGGTATTTCTACCAAAAAATGTCTTCCTTGAATCCTTCTTACTATTATTTCCCCAAGACCAAATTTTGCTATTCGATCATTAAGGCTTTTTAAATCACATACCGAAATCGATTCGCACACTAGGCATTTCTGTAGATTCCGTAACAGTTTGTCTGCAACATGACCTTGCACTATTCTTTTATCAGATTTCATATCACCTCCAGCATTATTTCCAAGCCTTTCTTTACTCTTTACTTCTTGAACTATTTCTACACTCTGTTCCTGACCCTTTTGACCCGAAGCATTCCTCCAATTCTTTCTTTTTCCATTATATCTAGCCAATTTCACCCCGATTCTCTTCCCCAATAAAAAGAATCCATTTAACCTTATTATCGCCCTTTCCACATCCCTTTCATCAGTAAATCTCACAAAACCAAATTAACCTTTTTACCATTTCTACACCTTTTTGTTGGGATGAAACCAAATAATGCCCACAAGCCTTTCCAATGCATAGAAGTCGGAATATTGTAAACGAAAATTGTTGCCACAATTCCATTCTCAATAGAATAAAACAAAATAATAATTTCTAGAATCAACAAATTTTTTGTTACTTTAATTATAATTCTAAAAGTAAAAACAAATAGTTAAAATATTTCGGCTTTTTTAACTATTTTGGTTCTCCTTCCGTGACCTTGCAATTCAGGTCATCTTGAACCAAGCGATTCAAGCTCATCAGCTCGTCTCTACCATGGACTTAACTTCTTTCAATGAGCGAGCCAAATTGGCTTGGAACGATTGCTTGGAGCTCTACCAGGACACCATTGTCCATTTTAACCGATGAAAGAGCACTAACAATTGACTAGATGTTCAAACTTGGTTAAGTGTTGCAACTGCCAACCATCAAACTTGCCAAAATGGCTTCACTAACTTCAACTTGGTCTTTCATTTACAAACCTTAACACCCATGTTAGCCAACTTTTCCAAGTTGATTAGCAATTCCCTGGCCATAAATAAGCCTACTGTTACCGCTAAATGAGTTGGTAATGGACGACTACTTGCCCATGGATTCCCTGCTTGGCTTTCTGGCGCCGATTAGAAGCTCTTGTAAAAATCAGTGCACCATTAAAAGCTGACATTGTGGTGGCTTAAGACAGTTCTGGCAACTTTAAGACCATATCCGAGGTAGTGGCCACGGTTGGTGGTGGCAAAAGAAATGTCATGCACATAAAAGCTGGAGTTAATAATGAAATTATTGATATTCAAATATCAACTAGAAATATTATGTTAATCGGATATGGAATTGGGATATGGAATTGGTGCCACGATTATGATTGTTACTGGTAATAAGAATGCTTAAACTATGACAACTTTTTTAGTGGCTTGTAAACATGTTTAACTATGTTGAAAAAAATTAAAAAGCATAAATAAATTTACTCAATGATTTGGTTTTTTATTTATGTTTTTAATATTTTAAATCATTTTTATAATTTGTTACCTAAAAAATTTAATTTTTAAGTATTTTTCTTCTTCTTTTTTTAACATTTAGAATTAGAATTAAATTGAATTTTTTTTTGGCAAATGTTCAAGGTTAAATTTATTAAATTTTTTTTAGGATTTAGAACTAAATAAAAATTCTGTAAGTATTGAGAGTTAAATTTGCTGAATTTTTAGATTTAGAATCAAATTAATAAGACGTGTAAACATCGGAAGGCTAAAATTATTATTAGGCCAATAAAAAAGTCCCATTTCAACTTTACCTTAAATATTTAATGGTGGTGAGTGATTAAAATTTTAAATTTTGAAACAGTTGGTGATAAAATTGGAAGTTCTTTTAAATTGGATGACCAAAATAGAATCTATCAAAAAATTAAGTGACCACCAAAATAATTTACCCAAAACAAATTAGTAAGTCGGTTGATACAAGATTTAAGAATTTAAGAAAAGTTTATTTTTGGAAGGTGTGTGTAACACTCTTAACCTGTATCCGTCACCGGAATAGGGTTACGAGACATTACCGAACTTATCACTAACATTTGTACAAAATCGAGTCATAAATTTTCATTCCAAATCAAAACTTTTCCTATTTCACCATAAAGTCCCTAATATGGGCCTACGGGGCCCAATACTCGCTTTAGAAGAGATTCGGGACTAAATCGACAACTTTAAAAATTTTACCTTGAAGATAGGGGCATACGCCCATGTGGCTTGGGACATGGCCGTGTGGCCAGCCCATGGGGTTCCCATGGCCGTGTGGAATTCTGACTTGCAATTTCTTAAGCATCAAAGGGGCACACGGCCTGGGCATACGCCCATGTGACTAGTTCATGTGGTAAATTAATTTTTCACCATTTTTAAGCCATTTTCACATGATTTTGACACACGATCATGCTTGAAACCCGTGTCCTTCACAAGACCAAGACACAAGGCCATGTCTTTTACCTGTGTACTATCCTGACTTTAGATTTAAGGATACAGGGGACACACGGTCACTTCACACGCTTGTGGGCTGTCTGTGTGTCACACACGGCCTAGATACACCCTCGTGTGTCTTACCTGTGTGCACGAAATAAGGCCATTTTCTAACCCTATTTCTCACCCAAACTTAACCATTTTTCCTGCATGAAAACTCACAAGTATATATACATCCATTTCAACCAATTTCCAATATTCAAATTGATATGTTCCTATTTTCAATCATGCTTCTAAACTTACTCTTACATAAAATTTGACAATTTATGTTCATGGATGGTTTTACTTAACTTGATTAACCAAAAACAACTCATGATACAATACCATACCAGATCATCATTAAAACATACATTACTAGCCATTCCAATGGCTAGATTTCAAACCAACATTTTTAAGTATTACTTGTCTACATTAGTCTATACATGCCATTATATCAAAATAAGTCTAAAGTTTATACCAAAATCAAGGGATTGATAGTGTGATGATAACTCCGACCCCAAATCCAACTTTCACGAGCTTTGAGCACTATAAAACAGAAAAAAATAAACCTAGTAAGCATTAATGCTTAGTAAGTTCATATAACCAAAATACACTTACCATTCATGTTCATCAAGTAATTCACACATTAAGTAATATGTCCATTAACTTAGTCAATTAGCAAATAAATCCTATACACAATCATTCAATCAATTGATTAGTTTCAAAAAATACTAAAATGCATAGATGAGCTCATCATGCCATTTCTCTTTATATCATTATGTATGTAATTACCGCTGAATTATTGAATTTCCGATAGACCTTTCCTTTTTTAGTTGTACACTTGAGGTGTACATTCCTTTCCAAGTGGTACACACAGAGTATACCTTTGCTTCTCATATGGTATACACAAAGTATACCTTTCCTTTTTCAAGTTGTACCATTTGGGTACATAAGTTCTTTTCAAATATTACCCTTTCGAGATACTTTGATACATTTCCTTTTCATAATGAGATCAAAAGATTATCCTTTAGGGACAACGTTTATTGCAACATATGCAAGATCTCATATTCACGGTAATCACCTGTCCAATCAGAAATCAATATTCAAACAGATTCATGCACCATTTCATCATTTATATAAGTCACAAATCAATAAAAATCATGATGCATATAATTCAACAATCAATTCAACACATTTTCATGCTTAATTTAATTATACGAACTTACCTTGGCAATTGATCGTATCTACTAATTCGAAACTTTTTCTTTCCCTCGATCTTTTTCTTTGTTCGACACTTCCGGATCTATATAAATAAATTTAATCATCAATTCTATGATTTTTACATTCAATCAGCTCATTTCACATTTTAGGCAAAAATATCATTTTACCCCTAAACTTTTAATTAATTCCAATTTCGTCCCTAGGCTCGGAAAATTGAAATTCATGCAATTTACTCATTATTCTAAGCTTATTCAAAATTCTAATATAACGTTTACAGCACATGTATTTCATAAATTTCAAAATTTTTCCAAGAATTTCACTACTTTACAATTTAGTCCCTACACATGCTTTCACTAAAAATCACTTTGTAAAAGTGGTTTATCTATCAATAATCTTTCATTTTCTATCAAAAACTTTCAATTTACAGTATATTCATCCATGGGTAATTTTCTAAACTTTGGTTTTTTTTCAATTTAATCACCCAAATAAAGAAATTAAGCTTTCCCGATCTCAAAATATAAAAATTACTAAAAACGGGACATAGAATTTACCAATTCAAGCTTGAGAAATTTCTTTTCTCTCTCCTAGGGTTTCCATGTATTTTATGGAGAAGATGATGATATAAAATGAGTTTTAATTCTATTTAATCATTTATCACATATTATTTAATTCAATTTCTAATTTAATCCTTAACCTTTTTCAATTTTTCCATGGATGACTCATTAAAAATATCTACATGTTTCTCATCAATGGCCTAATTGCCATATAAGGACCTCACATTTTGAATTTCCTAGCTATATAATCCCTATAGTTATTAATATGCAACTTTAATATTTTATTCAATTCAATCCTTTTTGCAATTAGACACATAATTGATAAAATTTTTCTATAAAAATTTTCATGCAATATTCCTATCATAATACCTATCATTTTATGAAATTTAAATAATTTCATTTTTCAAACTCGAATTTGTGGTCCCGAAACTACTATTCCGATTTCACTGAAATTGAGCTGTTACAGTGTGGAGCCATATGATCAAAATGTTTCGGAAGTGGGGTAAAAAAGAGAAGAAGCTTAGCTTCTTAGAGAAGGAGATGAGATTTCCATAAGTCCCTCAAAGATGGGATTTTCCGTGAAAAATAGAATGGGAAAAAGTGGTAGAGAGTCCCCTATTCTTATCTTTAAAAGTGTTTTGAAAGAACATTCGGTGATAGGACACGCATAATGATATCAACTTATTATTTGTGAGGTGATGATAAGGTAAGATTGATGTGATTGGGTCCCCTCCCCCAAAGTTAGCAACAGCCAACAGTGGATCACATTGGGGTTACTTAAACCAGATTTTTTGATAAGTAGGACAATGTAGAGGAGTAAAGTAAGAGCTCTAGGCTGGTGCCGGAGCAGATGAAGAGCGCTAATTGTTAGCAGTTCTGTTGCGCCAGACCCTGGGTCTACACTGTCCTCTACAAATATTGATGCATATACCTA
This sequence comes from Gossypium longicalyx, assembly GCA_025698465.1. Taxonomy (NCBI): domain Eukaryota; kingdom Viridiplantae; phylum Streptophyta; class Magnoliopsida; order Malvales; family Malvaceae; genus Gossypium; species Gossypium longicalyx. The sequence continues at coordinate 4,852,904 of CM047006.1, read as the reverse complement.
CATATATATATATATATATATTTATTTATTCAGGGGAATGGAGATCGTTCAAGCTCTCAGGCCTAGGGTTTGATCTACACCATCCTCTCACTACTCTTTCTACATGAGTTGGTCCTTAAACACCAATCTACGTATTTAAGGGTTTGAAAGCTATATGAATAATAATAAAGATGTTATAAAAAATAATAAAAGATCAAATAGAAATATTAATCTTTCGACTTAAAGGTTTGAAAGACATATGAATAATAACAAAAATTGTATAAAAAAAAATAAAGAATCAAATAGAAACACTAGCCTTTCTATTTAAGGGTTTAAAAGGTACACGAATAATAGAAACAATGGTATAAAAAATAATAAAGGACTAAATAGCATTATATAAATATTAAATTTATCCATAAATTTTTATTTAATATGTAATTTGATATATGAATTTTAAATTATTATAATTATATACACAAAATTCGAATTGTAGTCCATATGTATACATGAAGCGTATTATCCTTCTATTTTTGAGTAGTTCTAGGCATTGTGTCAAAAAGAACAGATATGATCAAAATCTATAATAAGATTGTTAAAAAAAATTATTTTCATATTAAATTAATATGATTGTTTGTGTATGCAATATATCAAAGTATAAATGGTGCTAATTTTGATAATTTTATCAGTAATTTGTGAATATTGAACCTAATCAAAATTTCATGAATAAAATTATACAGAATCAAAGTTAATATATAATTTTGATATTTATCCAAAGAGCATATCTTCAAAAAGTTAACAAAAATATACTATTAAACCTAAATTTACACACTAGCTATAGAACTAACTAAACAAGAACAATAAGAGGGATTTGTTAATTTTTAACTTGGATATGGTAGAGAGAGATAGAGAGCCTGGAAAACAGAAATTGTGAAAATAGTAAGACTCCCAACTCCACACTGTCTAAACAAGCATGGCATCAGTCAGCTCAGATTTATTTATATATATTCTTTGTTGTTGTATTCATTGTGTGTAGCCTTTTACAATGGAAAGTAGTTTAATTAGTCACAAGGCATGTGCCTCACAGTTTTCCTTTGCTAGCCGCTAAACTTTCATCCAACAAAATAAAATTAAAAACCTTTCGGGTTTCAAAAGAATCGATTTTTTATTATTATATAAAATCCAGCATCATTGTTCATTTTACAGTTTGAGTCTAGTTCTGTTTAGATTGTGATAGTATTCAGGTAAAATCCTTCTAACAATGATTACTACATTGATAAGATAAAACACAATATTGCACTTTTAAGAAAGAAAAAGAAAATTTTATATGTATTTTAATTACATCAATGCAGGCAAGACAATTCTTTTAGTTTCTAAGAACATTTTATTAGTGAAATTAGAAGACTAAGAATAATCCAGAATAAATAAAAAAGATTAACTAAAAAATTGGGAGATGATGATAAACTTTTAATTTCAAAGGAAAGTTATTGTTAATATTTTTATTAACTACTTATTAAAAGTAAGTAATATTGGTTATTAATGAAGTTTAATTTAGTTGACATAATTATTAAGAGTACATGTTTTCATTCGTATTTAAACACATCTTTCCTTTTACATCAAAAAAAGAAAAAGTACGTACCAAAGCTATGAACCTAAAAACGAAATTCTATTAGTTGCACTTTTTACCATGCCCTCAGGCGAATAGCCTTTCGTCTCTCTTTTCAAATTTGACTTTTGAGCAAAAAGATCATCACTCATTTAAGTGTGCGAGTCAGATTTTCAGGCTCACTTCCCTTTCAGCATGCTAATGTATATGTGTATGGTCCTCTTCGAGAATTTCAATTCTCAGTTGTTACATTGAATTTTGATTATATTTTATATCAAAATTATTTTTCTATAATATTAAATCGTATTAAAATATTAAGATATTATTTGAAAAATCATTTAATAATTGAATTTAAGTACGGTAGTTGTTTATAATTATATAGGGTGGCATGTTTGGGGTAACCATCGTAATTAGTAGATCTCACTAAATTATGTGTAATTTGAGCATTCAATTACATTTTCTAATTCTTAAAAGGAGGGTGAGAATTAGAATAATTACACGGATAATTACACCAAATCCAATTACCTTGTAGTTTTTTTCAAACACTCATACATGATTTAACTTTAAAAATTTATTTTTATACAATTTTAAGTGATAAAATTATATTATAAGCATGAACATGTATGAGTGTTTAGAATGATTACGGAAAAAAATAATTATATTATATATACTAAAAAATTATATTATAAAAAATAAATCATGTGTATTTTATAAAATTATAACAAAAATTATATTAATTAAATCCTAAAAAATTTCTGAAGTATGTGTTATAAAAGTGTTATAATATACTTATTTATAAAAAAATATATATATGGCCAAAAAATATGGACATAACTTATTTACATGTCCATGTTATATATTATAAAAATAATATACTTATTCATAAAAAAAATTGTTATAATTTTTTCCATAACTTATTTATAAAAAAATAAATTTCTAAAGCTATGAAAAAATTATATTACTTATAAAAATGTTATAAAAGTTATTAGACACTTTATAAAATTTTTTTATAGAGGTTATATGTTATAAATTTGATATTATTTTTAACCTATTTTATGTGTTATAAAAAAGATTACAACCTAATAGAAGTCTTTTTCCAAATTAAGTTTATATAAGTTTTTACAATCAAATATATAGATTGTTTACACAATAAACCCAAATATTAATTTGTAGATGCTAGTTATGCAAATATAAAATATTTTCTTGCATCGTATCTATGATACCATTTGAGAGAATGAAGTTAGACACAAACAATAAAGATGGCTCACGAACTCTTTAATTTGATACATTCAAAGCTTCCAAATGTGGTTGAGAAGATATTTTTTGTTCTAAAAAGCAATTTCCATATCAAGAACATCACCTCAATATAGCATGAAAAAAACAAGATTAGATTGTACTAACATGTTGCATATTTCATAACTTCATTCGTAAGTAACATTGGAATGATCCATATTTTGAAGAGTACATGGAAAAAGAGATATTGATAATTTTAATGATACTTATTCAGATTCAGATGATAAAGAACTCGGTTAACAACCAATTGATGTTAATAAAAAGTATATGTTAAATGATAAAGAGAGAATAGCCCAACAAATATAAAATGCTTGAGCAATTAGGTGAAATTGTATATGTTGTTTATTTTTCTTTTTATTTTTATTAGTATCATATTACTGACTACTTGCTTGGATTAACATATTACATATGATGATTTGATTTTAATTTTTGTTACTCATTTAGAAATGAATTGCATAATTGTGTAATTACAATATTTACTACCAAATATGAGATAAAAATTACGAATTAATTCCAGTCTATCAACCAAATACGTTTGGGAAATTACAAATTTTCATAATTACAAGAGAATATAATTACTATCTTAAAAATTATACTTTAACCCGTTACTACTTTAAATAGAAATATTGATTTAAAAGTATTTATTCATCTACAAAATTTGAAATTGAAAATTTATTTAATCAGGCTGCTCCTTTCCACTTAAAAAAGATGGGTAATTTGAGTATCTCTTTTAATGGCCAAGAAACTGCACAATTTCTTTTCTTGGTTTCAACTGTACAGGTAGCATTCAATGTGTTGAATATGTATGAGTTAACAAAGCCACCCCCCCCCCCCAACCCCTACATTCGCTTAACTCAATGAATTTAAATCTTCCTTAATTGTTGCATCCCGATGTGAAGGGTACAAAGAAAAAGAGAATAACTCCATGAGAATGAACATTATGGAAAAAAGAACATTCAAAAGAGAATTGGATGGTGAAATTTTATATATATATGTACTTTCGCTTGCATTCAATAAAATAATGAATTAAACTAAAACTTTTTTAAAAATAAATAATTGAACAATGTTATGAAACAAGCAAAGTAAGGATGTGTAGATTAAACCCTAGAGATGTTTTGAGGAGAAAAGAAGTATGAAAGGGATTCTAACCAAATAAACAAAGATGAGAAATATAGGAAAGGACAAAGGTTGAAACAGGGGGAGCAAAGTCTGTGACCACTGCCAAATGGGTTTCAACTGACATAAATACGCTTCTGTCTGCATGTAAAACGAGAGAGATTGAGTGGTCATTTCAGCAAAAGTAACCTTTCAGCTCTAAATATAAAAAAATACACATAACGTTAAATTCTGGTAATTATTTTAACTCTTTTCTATACTTGATATTATAAAAAGCATGTGGCGTTCGATGATTGTGCCATGATGAACTGATGATACATGTTATGGATGGTGATGGTGATGGTGATTGGGGGGGGGATAGGAATAAGAGAGCCCTTAGGAGGCGGAACTAGGCAGCTGTAGGCGAGTGCCTTGTTACTTATTACCCGGGAGGTACGGAGGAGCGTTAGGGTTTTGGGGAGCCGCTTCGGAATTTGAGGCAATAAAAAAATATAAATTTTAAAAAAGGGTTTTATAAGCAAAAAAGAAGCAAAACCATTAGCCTACACAGCCTCTTAAATGCTGCGATGGATGACGTTGCTTATGCAGTAAGAGATGATTTCTTCGGCGTTTTCGCCATTGAAAGCAGCAACTGTGAGTGTGTGAATCACTTCTACAAATTAAACTAGTTGCCATAAGCTCATTGATTTGTTTCACTAATTTTTAGAAGTTTATATTTTGAATTTGTGATTATTTCATTTAATAATATTATTTTTAAAATTCAAACTCTCGGTTATACAACGTCTCTTTCAATTGGAACTGATCGTTGAAAATGTGAGTAAACCCAAAGTTGAGGTGTTGTAAAGCTGTTCAAAACTTTACTCATATATATAATATATTGAAGCAGAATCATTTATTATGGAGCTAAAAAGGAAAAGGGCAATGTCACCCCATGCACACGTCCCTTTCTTGCTCCTCTCCCCCACATATGCCGCCTTAGCCCTCTCACTCACACTGCCTTGGGAATGCCAACCACACATATCATAGATTTATGATATCCTTGATATATGTATGTATACATGATGATACTATGCATGTCTTACTGCACAATGCATGTCATGAAAGCCTTTGTGTTTTTGCCGTCTTTATATCTAATAAACCAAGAAAATCATCCATCTTCTCTCTCTATTTCTATCTATCTATCCATCTTTCTTTTCTTTTTTTTTCCTGTTTCTCTCTCACTCTTTTCTCTCACAACTCATAATCAAAAGAAAAGCAGATCCAAGGTGGTGGTTAAGCTGTCACTCTATCAATCAATCAATCCCACCGAGGAGATAGCAATCATCAATCAATTTTAAAAGAGAAAGGAAAGGGGGAATCAAAGAAGATGTCATCCTCTTCTACCTTGTCTTTGGACCACCTCCCTCCCTCCGAGCAGCTCTGTTACGTTCATTGCAACATCTGCGACACTGTCCTTGCGGTATTCTTACCAATTTCTTTGCCTTATCTTCCCTTTCACTTTTCATGGTTTTAGCCTTTTGCTTTTACCAATTTCGTCTCACTCACCCACTTAGGGTTAATATCTTTTCCTCCTAATTAGGTCTTTAATTACTTTATGTGTATCTCCTTTACTATAAGGATGATGTTTTTCATTATTATATAATAGGTTAGTGTTCCTTGCACAAGTTTATTCAAGACTGTGACGGTTCGATGTGGCCACTGCACCAATCTTTTGCCAGTGAACATGCGTGGGTTGCTTATGCCCTCGGCTAATCAGTTTCATTTGCCTCACAATTTTTTCACTCCTTCCCATAATCTTCTGGTATGATGTTTTAAGCAATTAGAGGACTGTATTGGGTTCTTATTGCTGCTGACAAATTTGACGCCTTTATTATTATTATTATTATTCCAGGAAGAGATCTCAAATCCTTCTCCCAACATTTTGCTGAATCAAGGCAACACCAGTGACATCACCTTACCCACTCGTGGAGTAGCTGATGAGCTTCCAAGGCCTCCTGTTATCAACAGACGTGAGTTTTTAGCACCCTTATATTTTCTATCTTGTTGTGTATGAAACTGTTTTTGTCAAACCCACTGTGCATTTTTTTTTTCTAATATTCTAAATTCTTGCACATCATATGTCTGCTTAACATACAGTGTGTTTTTACTGTCATAAAGAAGAAAAAAAAAACATGGAGAGGCAGGAAATGATGATAGCACTTGCAAAAGAAGGCAATGAAAATCAGGCCATTTCCGATTTATTTCTACTGTTTGTTGCAACCCTGGAGCTCATGTCATTTCGCAAGGGGTTAGACAACAAAGCAAAAGAAACCCTTCTTTTTATCACCATATGTTAAGAAAAGAAACCCTTTCATTGCCTGCCATTTCAGCCTTCTGTTTCAATATCAGACCCCCCTGATTTAGACAAGAAAAAAAATCATTTCACTATAATTTGACAGTCCAAAAAGAAAAAAAGGTTTCTTTAATAGTTGCCAACCTGCCCACATTCCCTTATATCACCATGACCCAGAAAACCAAAATCATGACATCATAGCCTGGCACTGCTAAATTTCTTTTTCACCTTGAAAACCTTGTTCCCTTGTTATAATTGGTAACAAAAGGTAGCCCCGAGTTTTGAAGTTACGAAAACGTCACTTGACAGTTTGGGCACCCTTTCTTTCATCCCTCGGAAATGTAGACAGGCGTAGCATAGAAATTGAATCTTATTAAAAACAAAAATTGACAGTCCAGAAAAAAATTTCCAGTAAAAGTCAGGATATGATTTTTGATATTTGTGTTTGTCCATGTTTTAGCTCCGGAGAAACGACAGAGAGTCCCCTCAGCGTACAACCGATTCATCAAGTAAGCAATCATTTACTAAGGCAATTTCATTTTTATGTCAAATGTATTTTTCCTTGAACACATGCATGTGCATATCTTTTTTGCTGAATGGGAAATGAATCCGTGGTGAAGGGACGAGATCCAACGCATCAAGGCAGGAAACCCTGATATAACTCACAGAGAAGCCTTCAGTGCAGCTGCAAAGAATGTAAGATCCAAGACCCCAGACTAATATGATTTTTTGCTTTCTTTACCAAATTAAGTTAGGGTTTTGTTATTAGACAGAGAAAAACAACAGTTAGGGTTTCATTTAATTTTTCATCTTTTTTCTTTTGGAGGTTCTCTATTCTCCCACACAGTCTTTTGATGGGATCCTTTGTCTGATCCTTTTTTGTTTTGGTGTTGACAGTGGGCTCACTTCCCACATATTCACTTTGGCCTAATGCCTGATCAGCCTGCCAAGAGGACTAACGTGCGCCAGCAAGTCACTTTTCCACCTCTTTCTTCTCACTCTCACCACCAAAACAATTATATAACGACCTAATTTACTAATCGAAGTTCTATACATTTCCCTCTAGGAAGGCGAGGACGTTCTCATGAAAGATGGGTTTTTTGCTTCAGCTAACGTCGGCGTCACTCCTTACTAATCAGTGAGCTAAGCCATGGGGGCTTCCATTCATTGTCTTTTTCTCCATGTTTCCACCATTAAGTCTCTCTCTCTTACTCTTTTTCTTCTTCTTCTTCTTTTCTTTCTCTCAGTGCAGCAATTAGGCAAAGCTTGTGATTAGCAGTTGATGGAGAGCTAAGAACTGAGAAAAACTCGCTGCTCAAGTTTGGCTACTCTGTTGTTGTTGTTATTAATTATTATAACCCATTGGCTACTGCTGAACCGGTTTTTATATTTTCATGGTTGGATATCAAGCTAGTAATATTTAAGAATGCATGTAATTTTAGTCTTAGATAATATCCTGTGTCTACCTTCTCCTTGGACTTGAAAAACTAAAACTTGCTCCTTTAATCAACTACTATTAGTTTAAGCTCTATTATCTCTTTCATAATTTTGATTTATCATTTCACCGCTCTCCATAGATTTGGGTGTAGTTACACCTGACAAACGGGTGGGTTCGTATGGGGTTTACTTTGGGTCGAGCTCAAATATGTTATGAGCTTGAAATTTTTTGGGCTTGAGTTCTTTGGGACTCGAATCGAATCGAGGCGGGTGAGTTTTGATATATTCAAATAATTTTAAATTTTATAAGTTATAAATATTTTAATTTTAAATGAAATAATTCATTTAACATTAATACGATGACAATGAATTGAAATTTACCTTATAAAAAAGTATAAATTATATACATTTTATAAAGTTATTTTTTATAAAATAATTAAAGTGATTATTGTAGGTAAAATTAATTATTTTATAATATTATATAAATTAACGAAAATATATTTTATTATTTTTATTTTATTGATAATTGAATAACTTTGTATCTTTCTTATTAAATTCATAACCCTAATATTAATATTCTAAAATAGTATTCCAAAACTCAAATATATACTACTATCTCAATTAATATATTTATTATTACCCAAAGTCAGAATGAACTAATTATAGCTCGAATCTTAAGCCCAAAATAAAAGGAAATTAAACTCAATACCTAAATAAAATTTCTAAAAGTTAAAGTTGAATTCAAAATCTAATTTAAAAAAATAATATTTTGTTAAGATATTGAAATTTTAATAGTATTTAATGTATTGTTTGTTATAATTATAAACATGTATTTCAATATACTAAATTACACATAACTATTAATGCTATATCTTTTATTATAATCTATAATATAATGATATTAATACTTATAGTATTCCATTAATACTATATCACATACTATAATAGTAGAGTAATACATAACATATTAATTATTATCATATATTATTGTTTATTATATTAGTTGAAATATGCTCTAAGTCCCTATACTTTTCCTGTATTTTAAAGTTAATCCTCTGACTATATTACATAGTGTTATATCATATCATATTATATACTATATAATATATTAATAGTTTATATATATGCATCAAAGATTAAACATTATAATATCATGTAATACTATATCTTTTATTATATTGTATAATATAATAGTAGTACATTATATATTAATTATTTAATATTATATTGGTTGAAATACGTTCCAAGTCTCTATACTTTTCTTACATTTGAAAGTTAACCCTCCTACTCTAATGTTATATCAATATATTACTAGTTTTTATATATGTGTATTAATGATTAAACATTATAATATCATGTAATACTATATCTTTTATTATAATATATATTATAATAATAGTTATATATGTATTAATAATATACTAATCTAGTATATCGATTTAAGATCAAGTTAGGTAGTCAGTTCTGATTTCGGTAATAGTTATATAATACATTATTATATTATCATTAAAGTTTAATTTTATAGATTTTAATAATTAATAATTATATATTTATTATACATATAATAAATATATAATTATAGTATTAAAATATTTCATATTAAATTAATGTTTTTAAAAATTCTATGTCACTTTATAATTTAACATAAAAAATTATTATTAATTTTTTTTATTAATAAAAATTTAATATAATATGCAATGCTTATGAATACATTTTAAAAAAAAATAAAGAATTATCATTTATTTTATATTTTAAGTAATATCATAAAATTATATTAATTATTGATGTCTATTATGGTTGTTCAGTTATAAAGTTGGGCTTTTGGGCTCGAGTTCTGTCGGACTCAGGCTTTTCGAGCTCAAATTTTCTCGAGCTTGGATCTTCTATGGACTTGGACTTTCTCGAATTCAGAACATTATGAGCTCAGATCAACACGGACAGGCTTTTGGTTTAAGACCTATTTTATCATCTTTAAGTGTAATTACTTGTAATTTTATATGTTTCATTTCTTATTCGACTAAGGAATTATGCACAATAATTAGCCATGATTAATTTCAAAATTTTTTAATTATATAGTTGTATAATTATAATTTTTATTATTTAACAGGACATATTAATAGTGAAACACGTTTAATTAATGAAAATTTGAATGTAATTACTACCTATTAAATAACCTTTCCTTGAATTACTCTATTGCTACATATAGCTAGAATTCAAACACTAAAATAGTAACTTGAGAGTTTGCATGTGCTAATCAACCACATCATTTCTTTAAATTGACTCTATTTTAATCTAAAATTTTAATTTGTGAGTTTGCACGTCCATCAGTCCATTCTATTTCTCCGCAGTACTTAGGTACAATTATTGCCTTTATAATTGAGAGAAAAATATGTACAAGGAAATGAAATATTGTAGTTCTTGAATGTCGGTACAACAAGTGAAGTCCTTATCACCCGAAACTAATTATCTAATATTGTATAAAGAAAATATGAGTATTGTGCGTTTGACTTTATTCTCACTTTGACTAAAAACTAGGCAAATTTAGTGTTGGATCCATTGGTCAGAAGTGTTTACTCTCGTACAAACATTATAGGTTTGAGTCGCAGGAATTACCTGCAACGATTTGCCCTTACTAGTGGTGTGTAAATTGTCTTAAAAAATTTTATATAGTGAGGGTTGGATTTAAATTGTGGGGAGGGTTAATATTTATTTTAATTTTAAGGGGTGATAATTAAACATTAAAAGTCTAGACTCTTATTTTTAAAGTTGGAGGCAATATGTAATTAATAATGTATCAGATTTTGGATGTTACGAGAGTGTTATAATTGACTCTCGAACTTAAACATATTTTACTTTGATTTTTAAATACAAATCTCATTATTATTATGATTTTGTCAATGTCTAATCACACCTAACAAAAAAATCGATGAATATATAAAATATAAAATCAAAAGAAAAACGAAAACAACCATATATATATTCATTAAAATTAATTAATAAGTTGTGAACCCAAATGAAGAGTTGCTTAAAGTGAAAGTATGGGAAAGCACGGAAGCCATCCTTGTAAAGATTGTGTTGTTAGGGACACGAGGAAAGCAGAGGAAGGATGAAGAAAAGACGACCAATTAAAATAGAAATACGATGAAAAGGTAAAATTTTGGGACAATTATTTTGCATGACTTATATGATTTTATATGATTGGAGGGAATCATAACCGATGTGATTGGAAAATTTTATTTAATAATGTATCTTTAAAACTTATGAAAAGAGCCTTTAAATTATATTTTAAGTAATAAAAAAGTAATTAGAAAACACACGAAAACTTCCTCTCTTTTGGATTTTTCTAATTCCACTAATATTGAATCTTATAATAATTCATATTATTTATTGTTTAAATGCTTTTTTTTTTAGTTATTGTTGTGTGGAAGCGTGTAAAAGAGTAAAATTATTGTACTAAAAAATTACACTAAATTCAATTCTCAGGAAAGAGAGGTGGATCACAATGATCGCTTAAGTACCAAGTCTTTCTTAGTCAGAATATCCAAATATCGTAATTTAATAGCACAATAAATCACTACAATCACACTCACAAAATATGTAAAATAATACAATAAAGAACACTAGAATTTTAACGAGGTTCAGCAAATTTTGCCTACGTCCTCGGGCACTACCAAATATATTTCACTCCAAAATACAAGTGAAGATTTACAAAGAGAGAGAACAATGCCTTAAGTAGATAATGGCAAAATGTGGGTTGATAAAATGAGAAATGGTTAGGCCTCACTACAGTAAAACATGTTTTTAGTGGTGTTTTTTTGGGTCTATAAGCGCGGCAAAAAACGCCACTAAAGACAACGCCACTAACATTTTGCAACATTTATGTAAAAAACGCTGCTATAAAACATGACCTTTAGAGGCGCTTTTTCTACAAACGCCGCTATAGAACATTACCTTTAGCAGCGCTTTTTCCACAAACGCCGCTATAGAACAAACCTTTAGCAGCGCTTTTCCCACAAACGCCGCTAAAGAACATGACTTTTAAAAAAATATTTTAATTAAATAATATTTATTTCTATGATAAATATTATATTATGTTTTATTTTTGAAATTTGAACTTTAAACTATATATTTTTAAGGTTAATTAAATTTTTTTAATTAAATTAAATTTTCTATTAAAATTTTAACTTTAAAACTAAATATAAAAATTAATGAATTTAAATTTAGAATTTAAAATAATAAATTAATAACACAATTAAAATCCAAAAGTAAGAACTCAAGTTATCTTAAATATTAAAATAAAAATAAAAATTTAGAATCGAAACTAAAATAAATAATAAAAATTAGATTAAATATAAAGATATCAATAAAATAAAATAAGATATTATAATGAAGTTACTTAAATGAAATAAGGACTTAAATCATAACCATGTAAAATATAATATTTGAATATCCATTCCCATGTGAAATATCAACAATGATTATTTAAATTGATTAACTAAGTCAAAATTGCAATTCGTGCTTTTCTTCTTTCAACTCAAATAAAAATAAAATGTTGAAAATAAAACAATTAAATAAAAAATAGAATAATTAGTTGACACGAGATTATTATTAAGTATATGCAAATATGCAAGTAGAAGATTACAAAACAGGGTGTAGTTTTTGATCAACTAATTAGTTGATACTACTGCAGGTTCTATCTATAATCTGCTTAACTAACATACAAACATAAGGCACTCTAATACTTTTTTGCACATAAAATATCTAAAAGTCACACCTGAATTCGGATTCAGAGCACATACGGTATCAACTGCATGTTGATCAATATCATCCTTATTCGTTGTTGCAATGCCTCCCACAAGCATTCGTAGAGGTAGGAGCTAGTCATTATGTTCCTTCAGCAAACTGTTCTTACACTACACCAAAATAGGGTTTTAGCGACGTTTTTAGTGGCATTTTTCAAACGCCACAAAAAATCGAATAGATCGAGTATTAGCGGCGTTTCTAGAAAAGCGCCACTAAAGATCGAGAATTAGCGGCGTTTTTAAGGAAGCGCCGCTAAAGATTGACTTATAGCGGCGCTTTTTTAAAAATGCCGCTAAAAGATTCAAGAGAACGACATCGTTTTTCTGAGCTTCAGTGGCACTAGCGGCGCTACCAAAAAAACGCCGCAATAGATCCAACATTAGCGGCGTTTTTAAGAAAGCGCCGTTATAGGTCGATGTATAGCGGCGTTTTCCTAAAAACGCCACTAAAAGATTAAACGGAACGACGTCGTTTATTTTCAGCTTCAGTGGCATTAGCGGCGCTTCCTCAGAAAACGCCGCAATAGTTTGGGTTTTAGCGGCGCTTTTTGAAAAACGCCGCTATAGATCTAAACTATTTTAAGGTTAATGGATAATGAGTTTAAGGGTTGGGGTTTAGGCTTAATGGTTTATGTTTCGGAGATTGTAGTTAAGGATTTAGGGTTTAGATTAATTATTATTTTTTAATTTATATATGAAATTAAATAATCTCTTATATAATTGTAAAAGAGATAATATATTAAAATTGTAACAAATTATTTATTGAAAAATAAATAAAAAAGTAATGATTGATATGGATATATAGGTAACTATCTATTTTGGATAGGACCAAATTATAACAAATTAAATAAGGTCTTATTTTTATTTTGAATTCGATTTTATTTTGATCATATCTAAAAGCGACTTTATAAACAATAAAAATTAACTACACCATTCACTTAGCTATGGGAAAGTTAATTTCATTTTAGTTACTTAACTATGAAAAGTTACACTTTGATAAATAAACTATTTGATTAGAAGTTTTTATTTAATTAATTCTAAAATTTGTTAAAATCAATGTTATATGGCTTTCTCTAAACCCTAACCCCTAACCCCTTAAATCCATAACCTTTTAAATCTCAAACCTTAAATCTATAGTCGTAAATCATAAACTATAAACCTTAAACCCTAAATATTAAACCTTGGATCCTAAACCATAAAACCTTAAACTATAAATAGTACTAAACCCTTAAACCCTTAAATATAGATTCCTAAATCATAAAAATGTAAATTAACCTAAATCACTAGACCTTAAATTATAAAACATCTTAAAACTATAAACCCTAAATCTTAAACCATAAACCCTAAATCCAAAACCATAAAATCTTAAACTATAGATAGTACTAAACCCTTAAATACTACTTAAATACTAAATCCTAAACCTGTAAGAGTAAATTTCATATGGATATACATTGATATATATATTAATGTGAAAGAACGACAAAAACATATAAAAAATGGGAAACCACATTTCAATCTCTATTCTCTAAATTTTCAAATTTTATATTATCATGTAATGTTTTAATAAAAAAGTTAATAATATTATAAAAATATATAGACTAAATGATATTAAAAATTAAAGTATATGCAAATAAATCTGAAATTTAAATATATTAGAGAGACCAAATTAAAATTTAACCATGTATTAAATAGTAAATAATAATAATAATAAAAGAGAAAAAAAAGGATTTATATTGCATACTTAGTGGCGTTTTAGAATAAAACGCCGCAAACATGTATTAATACTTTAAACTATGTCGTTTTGAAGCTTTGTTATTAGTGGCGCTTCTAAAAACACCACAAAACATCTATTAAGAGAATGTAAAACGGCATCGTTTGCATCCTTCTTATTAGTGGCGCTTCTATAAACGCCGCAAAAGATGTGATTTACCGGCGTTTTTGCTAAAAAACGCCACAAACATCCATTTGTATAATGCAAAACGACGTCGTTTGTTACCAAGTTAGTGGCGCTTCTTGGAAAAACGCCACAAAATATGTAAAGAGATTTCAAAACGTCAACATTTTATAGCCTTTTATTAGTGGCGCTTTTATAAACGCCACAAAAGATGTGAAATGCCGGCGTTTTCGCTAGAAACGCCACAAAAATCTATTAATAGAATGTAGAAACTGTGTCGTTTTATAACCTTTCTAGTAGTGGCGCTTTTAAAAAACGCCACAAATGTTTTTCACTGCATTGAAAACGTTTGTCGTTTTGAACCCCATTTGCCCTTTACTTTCCCCGATTCGATTTTACCCCGATTACTTCCTTCTTCATCTGCTTTTAAATCCCTAAAATTTCCCATTACTCCCTAACCCTATTTTTAGAAATCCCACATAATTTCCCCTAAATAGATATACAGAAATCGTTTTCCCCGAAGTCCTTTTGATTTGCTCAGCTATCAGTATTTATCCCTTAACCCCAAATCAAAATTTTTGATTTTGAACCCTAACTGGTCTTCGTGTTCCCCAACCTAAACTCGATCTCATTCCCCCATTTACCCAATTTCTTCTCTCATTTTACCTAACTCAGTCTGCGTCTGCGTCTGCGTCTGCCTCTTCTCAACACCGCTGCAGCTGGAATTTCGAGTCCTATTTTATAGGTATTGTGTTCATGTTGTTCATATACAACAGTTACTATTTGCCCATTGATGCCACATTGTTTATATATATTTAATATATTACTAATTCATGTTTTAATCATTTCATTGATGCCACATTGTTTATTATGAGTGTGGACATGTATTTAAATTATATGCAGGATAAATGACATGAGAGCTGAAGTTGTGTTAATTACGCTTGTTGATTAAACTTGGTATTCTAGCCGCTTTTATGAGAAATTTCACTTTTGGGCTTTGACTGCTTGATTTGCCTTGCCTTATCTCTTGCTTTGCTGTTGTTGCTGATTTATTTTGAAAATAACAATTGAGCAAGTAGAAAATTTGTTTTTCCAATAATATTTGAATATGGTTTGAAGTAGACATCCATATCGATTCACCTGTTTAAAATTCTTAAATTGGCTGAATCGAACTACTTAATATGTTGGTTGAGAAAATGTAATCTTTGTTGGCTGTTGTATTTCATCTTCATAGTTTGATTCCATTTTGTTTTTAAAAGTAGCTTGTGTAAAACCCCTTACCCGTATTCATTACCGGAATAGGTACGAGGCATTACCGAAATTTACTGAACATTTTCAGATAATTCTGAGTCATTTATTATTCATATTTTAAAGATAATCATAACGTCTCTCTATTGGGACCTCAAGCCCCAAACATACATTAAAAACCAAGCTGGAATTAAATCAAAATCATATAAAAATTTCGCGTAAAATCTTAAATTTTATTTTCATCTAAGTACTTACCATTTCAATGCTTCTTATAATTAAACATGTTACCATTCAATCAATAGCTTGACACTTGTCTAAGCGTCAAACAACATCATTGTTAGTATACTTGCACATATTTCATATAAATTCAATATTGATATACTTATTTTCTCGACATGTCACACTTGAGTTTAATAATTGTCTTTACTTACATAATTTCCTTGTATCAACATATCAAAGATAATCATATATGTACATGTCATGAAACATATCATTCTCTTACCGTTTCTTCATAAGTATATATCAATCGTTTCATCATATCAATATTTCATGCTCCATCATTTCCATATATTTTATGTATATTTATTCCGGTAAAGTTTATATCAAACTTAACATAAATTATATTCCATGTACTTATTCTTATTTCATTTATCTATCTTCATAATTATTTCATACAACTATTTTGTACATATATTTCCATATGACCAGTTCTTGTAAACATTTCACACAACCATTTCATATAACCATTCGTCATCTGATACATATTACCTGAATATCAATTGTTCAATAGATGTCATCGCGTCTCCTATCCATGGTCTTATTTATCTTTGACATGATGCCATAGTGTCTTTCAACTATGGTCTTACTCATTTTCTGTCATGTTGCCATGGTATCTTTCAACCATGGTCTTATTCATTTCATGTCACACTACCATGGTATCTTTCAACCATGGTCTTATTCATTTCATATCACGTTGCCATGGTATCTTTCAACCATGGTCTTACACATTTCATATCAGAGAGCACGCTCCCGCGAACCTCATCCTTATAAAGTGGGATTACTAGTCCAAAGCTAAATCCCTCAGTAATATAAACTCATAGAGTATTGTCGGGATTACGACGAGGCTAAATCCCGCAACGACAATTACTCTAATGAGCTTTGATCTGAATTGCCATCCAGCTAAACTCGCACTCGATTCGGATTACTTGTCCGGGCTAAATCCATTTTCCACATATTTTTCGGGAGGGCTATATCAGGATAGGATCACCCGTCCGGGCTTGATCCTTTTTACCGTCAATTCATTTTTCAGAGATCCATCGAATTTTCCTTTCATTCAACCGGATTTCTTTCCTTTTTATCAAATATATCAATGTTTTATCAATTTTCATACAATGGACATTCAAATCATATTCATATCAAAAACATACATTTCAAGCATTTAAGAATATAACTCAAGTTACATGAACTTACCTCATTACTTGTTTGTGTTTATAATTTTATTAATCCGATATCTTTTCTTTTCCATGATCAAATCTCTTATTTGAGTCGTCCGGATCTTTATAAATAAATTTGATCATCATTTTCATTCATTTCATATTCTAATGTATTTAATTAATGCTCTATGCAAAATTACCATTTTGCCCCTAAACTTTTATTTAATGAAGATTTCATCCTTAGGGTCAGGAAAATAAAATTCTTGCAATTTAATCCTTATTTCCAGCTATTATTCTCATACATATTGATAATAGCCCATGAATTCTATAAAATTTCAGAATTTTCCATAATTTTAACACTTTTCAATTTAATCCCTAAAAACATGTTTTTCCCCAATCTTGAACTAAATTAATAATTTCATTCAATTTTGTAATTTAAATAATAAAATAGTTCATTTCATGCAATTTGGTCATTTCTGACATTTTTACAAAATTACCCATAAAGTTTTACTTTTATTCAATTTAGTCCTTGAGCCTAAAACATGCAAATTAGCCATGTTAGATGAATATTCATACATATTTTCCTCCTCCTCCTCTCCATTCCACATCATTAATGTATATAACACACTTGTAAGTAATATTATCTATAATTTTCATTATTTACTTTTATGGATATTCAAGCTGTCCATCTCTGTCATAGTCACTAAATTATTTATATCTGGAGCTATAGAACTCCAAATTAAGATCTGCTAATTTTTAGAATTTTTGGTTTAGCCAATAAGTACAGTTTATTCTTTAAATTTACCCCTGTTCTGCTGTCTAACAGTCCTGACCCTTCTTCACTAAAAATTAATTATCTCATCATACAGAATTTGAATGATGTTCCCGTTTATTTCTCTTGAAAATAGACTCATTCAAGATTCTAAAAATATAAATTTAAGTCCATAATTATTTTTATCCAATTTTTGATGATTTTCAAAAGTCATAACAGGGGAACCCGAGATCATTCTGACCTTGTCTCACAAAATTGATTATATCTCATGATTTACAATTCCATTACTTACATAATTTCTTCTATAAGAACCTAGACTCAATAAGCTTTAATTTCATACTTTATTCATCCTGTAATTCAATTTATAAAATTTTTGATGATTTTTCAAAGTTAGACTACTGCTGCTGTCCAAAACTGTTTTGGTATAAGATATTAATTACTATGTTATAACACCCTTATTTTCTTTTTCTACACCATTTCTCATCACTTTCTCTTATTTTCTCTTCACTAACATATCAAGAACATAGGACCTTATGTAAGAAAACTCTACTATAACATTATTTCCATGCTTTGTCAATAATAACAAACTTAAAAACATATTGAAATCTTGATGTACTTACCTTTTCTTATTGACTTCAATCTTTAACTTGATTTTTCTCTCTCCTCCAGCTTCTATTTCTTGAATCCAACTTGATATTCTTGCTCCCTATCATCTCCTTGCTATCTTTCTCTCTTGATGGCTATGGAAATTCTTTCAATTTTTAGGTGAAAATAATGAATTTTTGGTAGAAGGACTAAATTGTAAAGAAAGAAAACTTCTTTTCTTCTTCTTCTTCTTATACGTGGGTTTGCATGGGAAAGGAAAGGTGATGATAATTCTTTTATCTTTCCTTCCTTTTATACTAAATAAATAATAATGAAATAATAATGAAATAATAATAAAATAATAAAATATCTTATTAAAATAATATATATCTAATTAAATAATCATAAAATATCATCAACATCATCATTACTTTCTAGATTTCTCTCTCTTCCAATTGACCATTTTGCCCTTTATTATCTTTTAAAATTTCATCCTTGAGTCATCATTTAATTTGGTAAAATTATAATTTAGTCCCTCATAGTTCTTCACCTATTCAATTTGGTCCTAATCCATCCATTTTCCTTAGTTTCTAGATCATTCCACTCTTAAAATATTTACACTATTGGTCCTTTAACTTTTTCATATTTACACTTTAACCCCTCAAATTTTAAGTATTTATTCTTGTGCAACAAAACTTTTCTCACTTTTACAATTTAGTCATTTCTTGAATTAATATATCATAATATACTTCTCAATATTGACATAACTCAAAATTACCCTTTTTGTCACTTTATTTTCTTATTTTACTATATTACGTATAATATTTTACTGTAAAAATTTTCAGGGTATTACAGCTTGGCCAAACCAAATTCTGTTTACTAGTTTGTCATTTTCTATTCGTTGACTTGGGCTATAATCATTTTCATTTATTATTCCTCGTATTATTTTTTTTCATCTCCACAAATTCTTTATATGGAATGCTTTGTTTATTACCATTTTAAAGTGAATAATTGATAATTGCTCATGATAGTTTATGCATGCATCTGATTAATTGTTAAAAATTGTCTATATATACAAACATGTAGCACCAAATGAGATTTGTTTGTTTTATATATTTCAAAACTTAGAATTGAGTTAACAAGAAAGATGATTAGTATTAATGAAGAAGGTGATGAACAATAAACAAACTAAAGATAAGTGAAAGATCAGAAATCTAAGATTTGAGAGAAAAAAATCCAAAACTATGAATCTTTTGAAAACAGAATATTGAATCAGACAAGACTTGTAACTAGCTATTTCTTCTACCTTTAGATTTGTTTTATTATTTACGTGCTGAATTAATTGTTGCTCAGTCATAGTTGATATTTTTCAATAGGAAAGAAATAGAGTACATGAATTCTAGGTTTGATTACAGAGAAATAGAGTACACATTATATGATTCAGACTTATACTTACCTGCTTTGAAATTAAGGTCTGTTTCAAAAAATAGTAAATTTTGACTATTTTAATTATATGTTTTAGGTGAAATTCCTTCTATTATTGGAAATTTTACTTCCGAGTAGTACCTCAATCTTGATGGTAACTACTTAATGGTATAAAATTACTTTTATTCTCCTTTTTTCATTTACAGATATGCAATACTTTAAATACTTTGACATTAGAAAAAATAAGAAGTATTAGTATAAAAAATCGATAATTTGAGTTACAAATTACTTAGTTTCTATTTGATTAGTGAGCATCTGCTTCACCATCATTGTTAAATAGAGAAGTATTTTCATAAAGAATGACTTTAAAATTATATTATATCTAGGATTACATTTTGGAAACAAATTAACAAACCGATCCCTATATATTAGATCAAATAAGTCTTTCGCTAAAATTAAGTGAATTAAATTTTTTTTCTTCAATAAAAGGATCAAAATGCAATTTGAAGTATAAAGTAAGGAACCCATCCCTATTTTCTTCTAGTTTTTCTTCCAATTGCTTGTGAATATATGTATATAAGTTACCATATTAAGCAAATACATATAATTTGAATTTCCATTTTAGTCTATAAATTTTCAAGTTTATTACTGTTCATTTTTTAAATGTAAAAACTCAAATTACTATTCTTGTTTATCCTCAGATTATTTTTTAATTTCATGGTTGTTCATTGTTTGCAGGTGTAATTTAATTTGCTGGAATTGACTCTACCATCCAATTTACAATTTGTAAGAGGTATGTATATTTAATTTGCTAAATCTTTATTTGATGTCTCTCCATTGAAATCTGCCATGTATTCCATTAGCTAAGTGAATTTTTGCTCAATTTGCAACCTTTTAATTTTTGCTAAATAACCTTGTATGAAGCACCTAGCAATCTCAGGTCATTCAATTTTTGTTCAATAATTTTTTCCTCAAAATTAATGTCTAATATAGGGACTATTATACACTTTTACTAAATTACAATCTTTAATGCCCAAATCTTCATGAGATATATCTCGAGGAATTAGTGTAATTTTCTCGGATATAAATGAATTGAAATTTTTCTCGCATTTTTCTTTCAGAACTTTAAACAAATCATTTCCTATAATCTGTCACGAATAAAAACGATATCGTATGTTATTTAATTTTTTAATTTCATGGTTGTTCATTGTTTGCAGGTGTAATTTAAATTGCTGGAATTGACCTATCATCCAATTTACAATTTCTAAGAGGTATGTACATTTAATTTGCTAAATCTTTATTTGATGTCTCTCCATTGAAATCTGCGGTGTATTTGCCACGTGAATTTTAAATATTTTAAAATTACAACAATAACTGACCTTCTCTCCAACCTTTTTTTAAATATTTTAAAGATTCAAAGTATATAGGCTGGAAACCTGACGGGTTGCCTTATATCGAGGTGTAAGATATAATGGATCCTCCCTAGGTGTAACAACGCCACGTATGATGAATCTTAAAAAAATCAAAAAGACTTGAAAAAAGTTCTATCGAGCTCATTTACTATTGAATATTTATATAACCTTAATTTATTTCCAATTTACTTATAAAAATTAAACTACGATTCTTTTTTGATATTATTATGTTCAAATTACCATTTTTTTATATTAATAATGTTTGATTTTAATATTTAATATTTTTAAAGGTATTTGTATAAAAAAAAATTTCAAAAAAAGTTCTATGGAACTTATAAATAATTCTATCGACCTTAAAAAAGATTTAAAAATTTCAACGACTGAAGGGCCACTTATAAATAATTTTATCAATATAATAATATTGATCATTGTTTAAATATATTATAATATAAAAATTAAACTACGATTCTTTTTGATATTATTATATTCAAATTACAATTGTTTTATATAAATAATGTTTGATTTTAATATTTAATAATTTTAAATGTCTTTAAAAGTTATAACTAATTTTTCTCAAAATAGTATTAATATTGATCATTACTTAAATAAATTACATAACTTACATAACTCATATAACTTACATAATCTACATAACTTACATAAAACATAAAAATATATCATATCAAGACTTACATAATAAACAACTTATCTGTGTAACTTATTGCCAACTTTAGACTTCAACAACTACGAAATGGATAGGACTTGGATGAATTTCTCAAGGGCAAGCAACGAGTATCAAAATGGAGTGCAATCTTTTTTAGATATTGCATTTCACAATTCAAGCCAAGAGAATATGATTCTTTGCCCGTGTAAGAAGTGTGGCAATATCTATTGACATTATCGTGAAGTTGTCTACGAACATCTAATTGTTGATGGCTTCATTCGGAGGTATAAAAAATGGATTTTCCATGGAGAGTGTACACCTAGTGGAGCCTCTTCGACGATTAATCCGGGTTATCCTTATAGTGGTTACCGTCAGTATGTTAGAGAAGATGACATGGAAGGTATGATGCGGGATGCATTTAATATGCGGAGTGAAGGTTTCCAATCATTTCCACCAAACTATGTTGCATCCGATGATTATAATATCGGTGAGAATACTTTTATGGAAACGAGAAGAAGTGTACCGGATGAACAACCGAATGAAGAAGAGGCGAAGTTCTACACGTTACTTGGTGAAATGAATGAAGAACTTTATGAGGGATCAAAATTTTTGAAAATGTCATTCTGTATTCGTCTTTTCCACTTAAAATGTTTGGGAGGGTGGACCGGAAACTCTTTGACAATGCTGTTAGAGCTTTTGAGAGAAATTTTCCCGTTTGCAAAAATCCCTCAATCATGTAAAGACATGAAGAAAGTGATAAAAGATTTGGGCCTTGGGTACAACAAAATTCATAGTTGCCCAAATGATTGCATGTTGTATTGGGGTGATCGGAGAAATCAACAGTCTTGTCATGTTTGCGGTAAATCTCGTTGGATGAATAGAGATGCAGAAGATGTTAATGAGGATGAATATGGGCCACAGTCAATAAGGAAGCCGAACAAGATTTTGCGATATTTCCCGCTAATCCTAAGGCTTCAAAGGCTATTCATGTCGTCAAAGACAGCCGAGTTTATGACGTGGCATCATGATCAACGAACGGATGATGGATTATTAAGGCATCCTGTAGATTCTTTAGCATGGAAATCATTTGACAATAAATTTCCAAGCTTTGCAAGTGCTCCTCGAAGTGTAAGGCTCGGGTTAGCATCTGACGGATTTAATCCTTTTAAAATCATGAGCACCTTGTACAGTACTTGGCCTGTGGTCCTTGTTCCTTATAATTTGCCTCCATGGCTCTGCATGAAGCAATCTTCTTTGATATTATCTATGATTATCCCCGGAGAGAAAGGCCTCGGAAATGATATTGACATATATCTGCAGCCACTTATTGAAGAGTTAAAACAATTATGGGCGGGTGTTGAGACGTATGATGTATTGAGAAAGGAGAATTTTTACCTACGTGTTGCTTTGTTGTGGACAATTAATGATTTCTTGGCATATGCGAATTTATCTGGTTGGAGTACCAGAGGACGTTATGCTTGTCCTTGTTGTGCTGCTCAAACGTGTTCACAGTGGTTATATAATGGGAAGAAGTTCTACTATATGGGGCATCGTCGGTGATTAGATGAAAATCATAGCTATAGATTTCAGAGGGCTTTATTTGACGATACTGAA
The DNA here is from genome assembly GCA_025698465.1 of Gossypium longicalyx. Classification (NCBI taxonomy): domain Eukaryota; kingdom Viridiplantae; phylum Streptophyta; class Magnoliopsida; order Malvales; family Malvaceae; genus Gossypium; species Gossypium longicalyx. Next base: position 4,829,295 of record CM047006.1, on the reverse strand, counting down.
GAGTTGAAAAAAGCTCCTGAGCAGACCATTGGATCTGAAATCTTATTCATGTTAAAAGATATGGATTTCAGTTACGGAAAGCTGAATCAACCATCTAACAGGCAAACAAATAGACATCGAGGGATGAATCTGATGATGAATCTGACGAGGAGGATGACCCTAATGAGGCGGACTTGTGGAAGAAAAAAAGTATTTTTTTTGAGTTGCCTTATTGGGAGCATCACATATTACGCCATAATCTTGATGTGATGCATATTGAGAAGAATGTCTGCGAGAACATCATCCAGACAATTTTGAACGTCGATGGTAAATCAAAAGATAATCTTCTGAGTCGACTTGATTTAGTTCACATGGGAATTAGGCGTGATCTTCATCCCCAAGTACGTCCTAATGGAAAATATTGGTTGCCGCCTACAATTTTTGCAATGTCAAAGGAAGAGAAAGAAATGTTCTGCACGGTGTTGAAGGATATAAAGGTTCCGGATGCGTATGCATCAAATATATCTCGATGTGTAAGTCTTAAAGATCGAAGACTATATTCATTAAAATCACATGACTATCACATCTTGATGCAAGATCTACTTCCAGTTGCTTTACGGTGTTGTTTGTCAAAGAAGGTAATGTCCTGTATAATTGAACTGTCCAATATAATGAAAGCAATTTGTGGCAAAGTTTTGAATGTTGAAGAACTTGAAAAAGTACAAGATCAAGCCGCTTTGACATTATGCAATTTGGAGAAGATCTTTCCACCTTCCTTCTTCACAATTATGGTGCACCTTGTCATTCATCTCCCTCGTGAAGCAATAATTGGTAGGCCGATTTTCTATCGTTGGATGTATCCAATTGAAAGGTGCTAATTTATTTCAAAGGCATTCACCTTTATACCTATAGTTACCAGTTTTGATAATGTTGTATATGGTGTTTAAGTTCCTAAGTAAATTGAAGTCTTATTGCCGTAACAAGCGTTATCCGGAAGGATCAATTGCTGAAGGCTACTTGGCAGAGGAGTGTATGACATTCTGTTCTAGATATTTAGAAGATGTTGAAACAAGATTGAATAGACCAAGTAGAAATGCCGGACCCAATGATCCTAGCTTGGCCGAAACTTATTTATTTCAAAGTTATGGAGAACCAATCGGCAAAGTTGAAATTGCAGAATTAGATGACCGATCTTGGATACAAGCACATAGATATGTTCTTTTCCACCACGATGCACTTGAACAATTACGCAAGTAAGTTCTAGAATATGATAAATATTCATCTTTTTTTGATTTGTTTATTTTTTAATGAATTAAACATGTTTTTAACATAGTGAGTACAAACAAGTCTTAAGATCTCGATCACGCTCACAAAGATTACAACATCGCGAGATTAATAGGTTATTCGTAGAATCTTTTCATGAATGGTTAAGCCAAACGGTATGCAACTCAACATTTTATTGACAAATAATAATGTTTTCTCATAACATTTACAATTACTCAATTTACTTTTGATTCAATAGGTTTGGAGTGGGAATGTCGTTAATGACAAAGTTAAATGGCTTTCCCAAGGTCCGAATCGAGTAGTAAAAATATATAGTGGCTTCATCATGAATGGATTCAGATTTCATACCAAATATCGCGAGAGATTGAGGAGAACTCAAAATTGTGGAGTAGTTGTTAATTCTTTAATTACAAGTTACGCTAGTGCTAGGGACAGTAATCCTGTTGAGGGAAATGTGGAGTATTACGGACTTCTAAACGACATTATTGAGTTGGATTACTATGGAAAATGGAAAGTTGTCTTATTTCGATGTGATTGGGCTGATGCTAATACTGCTCGCGGAATTAAAAATGATCAGTTTGGTTTTATAATGGTGAATTTCTCTCGATTAATTCACACTGGAGAACATTTGATAGACGAGCCGTATGTATTTTCTTCTCAAGTTAAACAAGTTTTTTACTCGAAAGATCCAATTGATGAAGGTTGGTACGTTGTACACCGAAACACCCCTAGAGACTTGTTTGACATGGGGAATGGAAGTAGGGATGACATCGTTGAAAGATCAGAAACTTTTCCTTTTTCCAGAACAAAACTTAAATGAAAATATCCCTAGTACTAGTACACAATTTCAATGGGTTCGTCAGGATGTGGACGAAGATATTTACGATTTATGATGTAGTAAAATTTTATGATTTTTTTATATGTAATGTTATAATTTTAACATTGGTAATGTTATATGATTTAACTATTTTATATTTACTATTGTTGTTATTTCTTACTAAGATTTTAACTATTTTATGTGTTGCAGGAAAAATGCCTAGAAGAAGATTAAGAGATCTTAGTATTGTACAGTAATACTACAAATTCGAAAAGAAGTAATCTTGAACAACAGATAGGTTGTTGGATCTTCAAGCGTGCCGGAGACACTTGACGAGTCTGTGGAATTTCAAAGTAATGTTAAGTTTATTTTACAAATTGTATTAAATTTTATTACTGTTTTATTTTTAAATTTCAATATAGTAATAATATATTATTTTTCAGCTGAAAATAGTGGGGACGCCACAGAGAGGTGAGGACGCACGCTCCTAATGATTTATATAACTTAAATTTACGAGCGTGTCAAAGTAACTAGAAACGACCATGGTCACTGTTGGACAAGAAGCTCGACTTTTAGCGAGGCTATTTGGGCATTATAGCACGAAATGCCAATATGTTGCCCATCAACTACGAATCATGGCATAACATGCCTGATAGCAATAAAAATCAAGCTCTCTCTAATATTAAGGTAACAAAACGTTAATGTAATTTATAATACTTTGGTTTAAGTTTCATTTATATTTAATTCCTAAACTTGTGTTTTTTAGGAGAGGTTTGCTTTAGAGGTCTCTGATGCCTATATCAAGAAGGCGTTGGGTAAAAAATGGAGAGACCATAAAAGCAGTTTGAAAAAAGAATATTTTAAAAAACCCATAAGCCTCGAAGAAAAATTGCAAAATGTCCCACCGGGAATGCTGAGGTACCAATGGGAAGATGCGGTTCGATTCTGGAATTCGAAGAAAGGAGAGGTATCATGTACTTGCAAACTCTTATAAATTTTTCAGTTTATAGTATTTACTATATACGTAATAATAATTTCATTATGTAGGACCGTGAGCGAGTTGGAACAAGCAGCAGGCAAAAACAAAAATTTACGCACAAGGCAGGGTCGAGAAGTTTTGCTTGTGTAGCTCAGGCCGCGGTACTATGGATTTATTAATTCTATCAAGTATTAATGACTTTTTACTATTAAATAATATTTTTACTACTATATTGTAGGAAGCCTCAAATGCTGGTCAAAAGTTGGACGCCTTCACTTTTTGACATTACGCATGAGAAAAAGATGGAACTCAGATGACATCCGAAATTTGCAGAAATTATGGTATATTTACTTAATAAAATTTGATTTCATTATAAATATTTATAATATTTAATTATAATGTTTTAATTAAATCGTTTTTATTAGTTTAATTTAAATAATGTTATGTTGTATTCCTTTTTATTGTATATTTCGTTTCTAACTCTTTGGTGATTTATTAGGAGAAACTAAAAGATAAGAAGGCAGTAGTATGAAACGAGCTTCAATCGATCGATAGTTCTGTTAATTTTGAGGATATTGATAATGAATTATTAATGAAGTTTCGGGTCTGAAAGGTATGGTCGAGTTAGATTTCAAGGATCCGTGTTAACCCGACCCAATATTTTGGATCCACCTCGCACCAATACATGCCTTAGGAGTCAAAGTCAAGCTGAAGTTCAGAGGCTAAAAGATCAGATAGTTCAGATACAAGCTAGCACAGATGAGCAAATTTCTCAACTTAGAGCGGAGGCGCGTGGGAGGCTGAGGCGTGAGCGAGGAGGAGGCGAGCGAGCAGAAAATACAATGAACTCAATTTCTGACTTGATCTATGATGATTATGTTCCAGCAATTTCAAAATCCGCCATCTTAGACATTTGTTTTCTTGTAACTTTTAACATTCTTGTAAGAATATTTTGAATATTCATTTACAATTTATATAATATATTTTTCGTATAATTTTGTATTATTTAAATTTATTTGGGTTTTGGTTGGATTTCATGGTATATTTTTGTTTTGGTTGAATTTCTTGCAGGAGGGTTAGATATAGGTGCAAAAATACATATTGCAAAACTAGGCAAATTAGCAGCGTTTTTTAAAAAAGCGCCGCTAAAGGTCCTGGTCTTTAGCGGCGTTTATATAAAAAGCGCATCTAAATGTCCTGGTCTTTAACGGCGTTTTTTAAAAAAGTGCCGCTAAAAGTCCTGGTCTTTAGCGGCGTTGTTTGAAAAAACGCCGCTAAAGATCATGACCTTTAGCGGCGTTTCTTAAAAAAGCGCCGCTAAAAGTCCAGGTCTTTAGCGTCGTTTTTTAAAAAAAGCGCCGCTGAAAGTCTTGGTCTTTAGCGGCGTTTTTTTCAAACAAACGCCGCTAATTTTAGCGGCGTTACATATAGCGACGTTTTTTACGGCGATTGGGAAAGCGCCGCTAAAAGTATTAGCGACGCTTAAAAACGCCGCTAAAGGCAAAAAAAGCCGGTAAAAGTTTGTTTTCTTGTAGTGTTAGACCATAATCTAGTGTAGTTGGTTTTTCCTGTTCCATTTTCCACTAGTCAAAACATAAAAGAGCTATTGCCACACAAAAAATAATCATCAAAATGATATCCAGAAAAACAATATACAGTTAAGTTATGATAACGTAGAGAATACAAAACGATACCGCTGTTCTTAGATCCCACAACATTACTTTCCCATCATAAGATGAAGAAAGTAAATGAAGAGGAGACGTATTGTGCCACTTGCAAGTTGAAATCCAATAACTATATGAAGAGAACTGAAACACGGGTGCCGATGTTCCTTGAAAAGTAGAAAAAAAGTTTCAAGTGAGATGGAGTTTCAGTGGTTTCATGTCTGCACATGCAACAAGTAGGAGAAAAGGAAGCGAAAAGAAAAAAAATGAAATCAACCTAAGAAATAGTATCTTTTTACCCTTTTTTCTCGGATGAACAAAAATGGTACATCCAAACATCAAATTAACAATAATGATTATGACAAAAAGCTCATTCAATTAATTTGATATAATTTAATCAATAATTCAATAGTCAATTAACAATATTAACTATTATGGTTAAAATTATAAAATTTATATTTTTAAAATATATAAATTCTGATAATAAAATTCAAATCAGCATTTTGATAAAGTCAACAGTACTAACTGATTGAACTAACAATAACAATTAAATTAAATTATGTCAAATCAAAATATAAGGATTAAATATTAAATTTTAGCATGATAGAGGGACAAAACTATTTTCAAGTTTTGTTTATAATTCAAAAAATAATTTCATTAGGAAGCAAATGAAATAAAGTTACATACCTCCATTTCAGCTTCTAATTGTGCTTCAATAACCTCAAACTCTGCTCCCTTATAACTCAGGGTACGACATACATACCTTCCCCTAAAATTTGGAAGAAGATTGTGTAAGAAACAAAGAATTTATCCTGTAACTACTTTACAGAGACATTCTAACCATTTTACCTTACTTTCATGTCCATTGCAACAAGTTCCAATGCCCCAACACCTCTTTTCTCTAAAGCAACTGTGAAAATATTCATTTTAGAGAAAGTTTTAGCCAAAATTCTAACTAGTAGGAAACAATTTAAGAAGTACATAACCAAAAGAGACTAGATCTCAAGCAGGCACATATGACGTGAAAAGTCATAAACTGAGATTGGAGAAAACTAGATATTATTAAGGAATACATCTCAGTATTGACTTGTGATTCGATTGCAGCTTATTAATAACAATGCCAAAAACTTATTTCTACATATAAATAAGTTAGTATTTTCATAGTATAGGCTTCTTTGAAGGTTACATGGAGCAAAAATGACTTTAAATTGCAGAAGGCAATTTTTTTCTTCTTTCATAAATAAATTAAAATAACTTTGCGAAAAAAAAGGTGCCTAAAATAATCTCAATTTTAGAATGCAAAACAGAAATAATATACAGTGTCATTAATGCAATCATTAAAAGAATTTGAAAATTAAGGATAAAAACATAAAATTTTAATTTGACAGGGAATTCAGAAATAGAGAAAAAAATGTGTGATGGTACATATTCAAAATAATACTTCCAAACCTAACAGAGGAAAGAGAAAGGGCAGAGATTAGAAATCCAATTAATCATATGCAAAAACAAGGACAAAAGAGAAATACATAGAGAGTCGAAAAAATTTATCAATATTGTTGCACCATGCTAATAGAATTGTAGTAAAGCAACCAGCATAACAAAGTTTTTTTTTCATTATTTTGTCTAATTGCAATGTTAGATATGGTATTTATTAAGTGATTCCTAGTGCTTAAAATTCAATGTTTAGCAATGTTACATGGACTCTTGACTTTAACATCATATATAATGTACCTGTGGCAAAGACTCTTGAGCACTTCAATATCATACAGCTGTGACATTGGTCGACAAAATTAAGGGTGAAAACTAGAAACCCCCCTCTCAAAGACCCTAAAAGACACTAACCACGTGGTTGGTTCTAAAGGTTAACTTTTCCCTCCTGACTTTTTTTTTTTATATTTACTAAAATGCCCATTTCTCACTAACCCACTGAAGAAAAATTTCAATGCAGTAATAAGCAAAATTTTTCAAAATATTAATGAACTAGTTTTCTGGCTATAAATAAAGAAAACCCTTTCTTAACAAGTATATATGGAATAAAACATCTGTATTTTTTCTTGTTTCATATCTTTGTTTTCAGCAGCAAAGAAAGAATCAGCTAAATACATTCATACCCAATTTCTATCTATGGACTACAAATGCAAAACCGAGATGAAAGAACAGGAATAGAAAAAAAATAACATCTTAGACAACAAAACCACCTATAAAAGTAAGGATTTGAAGACCACCATTCATACAAAATTCTAAGAGCCAATAATACCACATCTAAAAGTTTCTAACCAATATAAGACAATTTTCACCTCCGAACAATCCTGTAAATGGTCGATTAATATGTGTGATAAGTTTTAAATTTATACTTGATCGTACTTGAAAACTAACTATTATCATGATAAAGGCAAGCGCACCTATCGAACAGTAGTATAGCTTATAGCAAGACCGGAATGTCGAACCCACAGGAACTAAAAGTACTAGTATTAACTTTCTTTTTATTAGCTAGCCTAAAAATAAGGGGATTTGATTTATCTAAACTAATTAACTAAACTAAGAATGCACAGGAAGTGAATTGGGGAAATATTTTTGGGAAAACTGATTGATTTGGACAATACCCAAGGGAAAATCCACCTAGACTTTACTTGTTATTTAACTCTGAATTAGCCGATTTATTCACTTGACTTGATCCGTAGAAATCCCTAATTTATATTATTATCTCTCTCGAGACTAACAACGTCTAACCCTAGGTTGATTAATTGAAATCTCTTTCTAATTAAAACCCCTAGTGTTGCATTAACTCGATCTATGGATTCCCTTATTAGGTTTGACCCTAATCCAGCAGATTTATGTCGTCCTATGTTTAGGATTGCATGCAATTTCGCTTAATTATGCTAGATCTTCTCTTAGACAAGGACTTTTGCTCCTCTGAATAAGCACATCAATACTTGATTCAATATCCTGTAATATTAAAATAAGAATTAAGAACACATAATTACGAACAAATCAAGTATTTATCGTATAATTCAGACAATAGTAACAATATCCATCTTAGGTTTCATTCCCCTTAGGTATTTAGGGGATTTAGTTCATATTTGTAAAAGAAAACATCTCAGAAGAATAATAATAACAAAACATAAAGAAACCCAAAAACTCCCTAAAGGAACTTTAAGGGAGATCTTCATTCTTGAAGGAGAATCCGGCTTCTGAGATGGACCAATCGACTTCCTTCGAGTACTTCTTTGCCTCCTACTTCGTGTGTCCTCCTCTAATCCTCCTCTAAGGTGTTTATATAGGCTTTAGAATGCCTCAGAACCCTCCAAAGTGCCATTTTCCAAATATAACTGATCTTGGGCCCAACAGGGACACGATCGTGTGCCACGCCCGTTTGAGGCGGCTTAAGTCGTGTGCGAGTCTGTTAAATAGGCACGGGTGTATGATCTACCCGTGTGAGGAAGTCCAGGCCGTGTTGATTTCTCACGTTGACCCATTTTTGCCATTTTTGGCTTTTTCTCGCTCTTTTTACTCTCCTATGCTCGCCTAAGTATAAAACATGAAATTAAAGGATTAGGAGCATCAAATTCCACAAATCTAATGATAATTCATCCAAAAATGTGCTAAGCATGAGATAAAAATATGTATAAATTACGACTTATCATCGATGAATCATGATGCTTCATCACACAGAAAATAATGCCAAAGCTACATGCAAGGTCCCATCAAGAACCTTAGTTATTCTATATGCCAAGTGATAAACCTTAAATGTAACATATTTTAATTTCATGCTTGGCATATTTTTGGATGATTTATGATGAGAATTAGTGAATTTGATGCTCCTAATCCCTTAAATTCATGTTTCTATACTTAGGAGAGCATTTGGGAGCAAAAGGAGAGAAAAAGGGGGCCAAAATCAGAGTTTTCAGGATCCACACGGGCAGGCCACACTCCCATGTGCCAGTCCATAAAAAAAGCCAATTTTTAGGGTTTCTAGGCATTTTAAAGTCTATATAAACACACTAGAAGAAGACCTAAATGTGACACATAGAGCAGAAAACAGAAATTACTCAAAAGAAGCCATTAGAATCATCTCGGAAGCAGATCCACTTCAAGATTGAAGATCTCCATTCAAATTTCTCTCGAAGTTTATTTGGGTTTTTTATGTCTTGTTGTTTTTCTAAATTTGAGATGTTTTCCTTTCACATTATGTACTAAATTCCCTAAATACCTAGGGAAGATGAAACCTAAGATGGATCTTAATATTTAAGTTATGAATTTAATGATAAATACTTGTTCTTGTTCTTAATCATGTGTTCCTAATTCTTGATCTAATATTTTCTTGATATTAATTCAAGTTGATGTACTTATTTAATGGAGCAAAAGTCTATGTTTAAGAGTAGATCTACCATAATTAAGCGGACTTGCATGCAACCCTAGAAATAGGACGACATAAGTCTGTCGGATTAGAGTCAAATCTAATAAGAGAATCCATAGATCGAGTTAATGCGACAATAGGGGTTTTATTAGAAAGAGATTTCAATTAATCAACCTAAATTCAGTTGTTTTTAGTCTCGAAAGAGATATTAACATAATTTATGGATTTTTACAGATTAAGACAAGTGAATAACTCGTTTGATTCAGAGTCAAAATAATAAGTGAAGTCTAGGTGGATTATTTCTTGGGTATTGTCCTCTTTATAAGTTTTCTTCAAGTAATTTTCCTGATTTGCTCTTTGTCGTGTTCAGTAGTTAATTATTTAGTTAATTTTAGATTAAAACAAATCCCTTATATTTTAGGCTAAACAATAGAAAGATAGTTAATACTATTACTTTTAGTCCTTGTGGATACGATATTCTGGACTCACCATAGCTATACTACCATTCGATAGATGCGCTTACCTTAGTCGTGATCGTAGTCTAGTTTAGTGATTCATAAAACAATCATTAAGTTTTTGGCGCCGTTGTCGGGGACTAAGATATTAGGAACGCTTGATTTTTATTACTTTAGCCATATTTTATTTTTCTATTTTTATTTTTGTTTTTACTTTAATTTACTAATTTTTTTCTCTTATTTGCTTCTGGCAGGTTTCTTTAGTTTATGATTAGAAGAAATCTGTCGGGACCATTACTTTTTTACAGCAAAATTGAAAGTACAGATCGCAGAAACCGTAGAGCGGCGAGACAAAACTGACAAAGTACAAAGGAAGATCAAGAGGACGCTACTGAGGAGATGGCTAATAATCAGAATAATCAACTACTTCCTGTGGATCCTCCCAATCCTGTTCCGCCTACTATGTATAATTATGCTAAGCCCACTCTCACTAGGGCCGAATCGAGTATTGTTAGACCTGCTATTCAAATACTATTCAAATGATTCAACAATTTGTTCAGTTTGATGGTTTGTAGGATGAAGACCCAAATTCTCATTTGGCCAATTTCTTAGAGTACTGCGATACTTTCAAGATAAATGGCATTTCTGACGATGCCATTCGCCTACGATTATTCCCCTTCTCGTTGAAAAATAAGGCTAAGCAGTGGTTAAACTCCCTACCACGAGGGTCCATCGCTACTTGGGATCAAATAACCAAGAAGTTTTTATTAAAATATTTCCCACCAGCTAAGACAGCTAAGTTGAGGAATGATATCTCCTCCTTCGTGTAAATGGATTTAGAGACTTTATATGATGCATGGGAGAGGTAAAAGGACTTATTGAGTAGGTGCCTTCACCATGGGTTACCTCTATGGTTATAGGTTCAGACTTTTCATAATGGTTTGAACCCTTCAACTAGGCAGATGATCGATGTAGCCGTCGGTGGTACCATAAATAATAAAACACCTGAGGAGGCTTATGAGTTCATAGAGGAGATGTCACTAAATAACTATCAGTGGCAAATCATAAGGACAAAGCCTAATAAAACAGCCAGTGTTTTTAACCTCAATGTGGTCACCATGTTATCAAACCAGGTAAAACTCTTAAATAAAAAAGATTGATGCTTTATGAGTTTCTATGAAGGTACATCCGGTAATGCAGTACGATGGGAATGGAGGAGGAATGAACAATATAGAATATCCATCCTACAACCCTAGCACAGAGAACGAACAGATCCACTATATGGGTAATAATTCTAAACCTCAAAATAATTCATATAGTAACACTTACAATGCATGTTGGAGGAACCATCCCAATTTCTCGTGGGGTGGTCAAGGACATCAAAAACCGCAACCCCCTTCAAGTTTCCAATAACCACCTTACCAGCAAGAAAAGAGGCCTAACCTTGAGGAGATGCTAATGAAATTCATCTCGGTGTCAGAAACTCGCTTCTTAAACACTGAAACTGCACTAAAAAATAAGCAAACATCGATTCAAAGGCTTGAAGATGAACCAAAACTGAGACAAGAAAATGTGGTAGGTAAAGGTAAGGTTGAGGTGAGCCACAATGAGCAAAAACTGGTTATTAAGGAATATAAACCTCATGTGCCATATCCAAATGCGACAAGGAAAGACCACACAAACGAACAATTTGGTAAATTCCTTAAACTGTTGAAAAAATTACATATTAACTTACCGTTTATTGAAGCTCTTTCGCTGATGCCAAATTCCATTAAATTTTTAAAGGAGCGTTTAGCAAATAAGCGAAAGTTAGATGATTCGTCGCACGTGGAACTAAATGCAGTGTGCTCAGCCATTTTACAGAATAAACTACCCAACAAATTGAAAGATCCAGGGAGTTTTACTATTCCTTATTTAATTGGTAGTTTAAGTGTTAATAATGCTTTGGCTGATTTAGAGGCTAGTATTAATGTCATGCCCTACAAAATGTTTAAGCAATTAGGTCTTGAGAAACCCAAACAAACTAGGATGAACATTCAATTGGCAGATAGAACAATTAGATTTCCTAGGGGTATTGTTGAAGACGTACTAATCAAAATTGATAAATTCATTTTCCCAGTTGATTTTGTTGCTCTAGACATGGATGAGGATAGTGACGTACCATTGATTTTAGGACGGCCTTTTTAGCAACTGTTAGAACTATCATAGATGTTGGTACAAGTGAGTTAATATTTCGTGTAGGTGATGACACAATTAAACTCCAAGCTCGTGATTCTGTTAGGATATCTAGTGATCGAGATGATATTATGAGCTCTCTTAAGGTTAATAACCTTGTGGCTCAACATTTTTTACAGAAAACACCTCGAAAAAACGTGACAGAGTCGCAGTCCAGTTTACAAAACAAAAACAGAACAAATCATTAAGAAAAAAGAGAAACCTAGAATACACGATGAACCAAAGCAGATCCATCACGAGATTAAGGATGAGACGAATCAATTTAAGATTGGCGATCAGGTATTGTTGGATAAAACGAACCCTCGAATCGCCACTTCAGAGCATAATGCAAAAGGAGCAACTACTTTTACGATACTGAATATTTTCTCATACGGTACAGTCGAGGTAAATATTACTCGGCTAAAACCTTATGTTGATAATAGAATTGACAGTGAAAAAAAGGAGTTTCGACTCCGTAAACCACCGTAATAGTGCGAATATGAGGTAAGTCAAGCTTAGACTTTAAATAAGAGCTTCTCGGGAGGCAACCCGAGTGTTAACACTGCTAATTTTCTCAACATAATTTCATGATTTTTTTTTAAATTAATTAATTTTCAAAATAAAATAAAAAGTGTGTTTTTGACCCACATGGCCTGGCCACACGGGTGTGTGGAGCACACGGCCTGGCCACACGGGCGTGTGGGATTTCACATGGGCGTGGGAGAAGCGAAGGAAAACACACACGGCCTGGCGACATGGCCATGTGACCCACACGGCCTGGACACATGGGCATGTCCATGGCCATGTGAAATCTAGGTTAATCACCCCAATTTTATTTTATTTTATTTTATTTTAAATATTATATTTTTTATTTTTATTTTAATAATTAATTAATTAATTTAGTATTCTTATACTTACATTTTTAATTTTTTTATATTTTAATTTTTTATGTATTTTTATTTTGCTATTTTTATTTTTTTCTATTTTTTTCTTTCATATTTTTTTTACTATTATCATTACAATTACCTTTCAAGTTTATTGATATTATTGAGTTTATTATTATTATTATCATTTTGTCTTTCTTTTTAATTTTGTTTTAGTTGTTTTATTATTATTATTTTTCTCTTCAACTTATTTTCATTATTATTTTTTGAAAGCTTTATGGTTGTTTCTAATCGAGTAATAACCCCTTAATTTTCTTTATTATTTGTGTTTATTTTCTTGTTAGTTTGCTCGGAATCATTAGTTGCATTTAAATTTGACTGCAATTCCGCTTTTCACTATTTTGAAGATTTCATCCAATATTCAGGGCAGTTTCAGTTTTCTCCCTTTCTTACGATATTCTATCTATACTGTGATTATATATGTTTGCACATTGAGGACAATGTATATCTTAAGTGTGGGGAGGTTATCTATAGAATTATTAGAAAATCCCTGAATTATCCTGAATTATGTCTTGTGTTTAAGTAATTTTCTCACATCACTATTAGAATGAATTCTTATTAATTTATGATTATCATTGATGTGTTTTAGATTAAATTCATAGGTAATTGTGTATTGATTTTTTAAACTTTAAGACACTAGAGAATTAAGCATGGTAAGTTTATTTTTAGAATAGAAAAATTTTAGGTTGTTTCCCTAAATTTAGTGTTACCTTGAAGTTTGAGATTTGCAAGATTAACATGAAAAACCATAAATTTTTTGTGAGATTTTGAGCCTTTAGAGCATGCACTTTTCTTGCTCACTCTATTATTGGTTATGAGTATGTCAATATTGATTTGTTATTCTAAAACTTGCTTCGATTATACATGTCAACACTACACATTTGATTTGACATACTGAGATGATAAAGGCACCTAGATTTTAACCCACTTATCCCATAAAAACCCTACCTTCATAATTAATCCTTAGTGAACTCCTTTAAGCCTAACAAATCGTTTCTTGATTCACTCATCAATATTAACCCGTGACTCATTTTTTTTATTTGTTGTTCCCTTTTTATTGACTCCCTTTTTGTCAAGATTTGATTTGGTTAGTTGCCTAACTATGTTCTGTTATTTCAGTTGTTTAATTTTGTTTTATTATTCATTCAAAAAAAAGTAAAAAAAAAAACTCAAAAAATATATATATACATATATGTTGATTATTATTTTTTTTTGTTCTGAGCTTAAGTAGTTAATTTCATATTCTTTGACGAAGCTCGTGTTATTCTTTAATAATTTCTGTTGATGTAATTATTCAGCATTAGCTTATTTTTCTAGTTAGGTAATTGATCAATTCGATCTCGATTCTAGCCTTCTTTTTCAACCTTTATCCACACCTTTAAACCGAGCCCCATTACAAACCTGTAAAGACCTTTTGATTTGTGTATCATCTCATTATATAATGGTGGAGATTTGATTTTCATGCAAGCCTATGATAATACCTTTTCATATTTGCTTTTGAGTGCTTAATTTTTAAACCTTACACACTTTGAGTGATTTGAGTGAATCTTTAGCGAGGATGTCAATTCTTGTCTGTTTTGAATTAAAGGTAATTACTTAGATAAGGGGAAATACCTATGTTTTCATGCTTAAAAAAATGTTTGACTTGGATTGTTTGAATCTTTAGTGGTCTTTTAGTTGAATTATCAATGTGTAATTATTTGTGAATTATGATAAAATATTATTGATGAGAATTATGAACTGAGAAAGTTTAATTTTAATTATGAGTTGAGGATTTTGCTTGAGGACAAACAAATGTTTAAGTGTGGGGATATTTGATAAACCATAAATGTAACATATTTTAATTCCATGAATGGCATATTTTTGGATGATTTATGATGAGAATTAGTGAATTTGATGCTCTTAATCTCTTAAATTCATGTTTCTATAGTTAGGAGAGCATTTGGGAGAAAAATGAGCGAAAAAGGGGGCCAAAATCAGAGTTTTTAGGATCCACACGGGTTAGGCACACGCCCATGTGATCCACAAGGGCAGGCCACACACCCATGTGCCAGCCCGTGTCGATATCGTTCCCTGTTTCCCAAACACGCAGAAAAAGCCAATTTTTAGGGTTTCTGAGCATTCTAAAGTCTATATAAACATACTAGAAGAAGACCTAAAAGGGACACACAGAGCAGAAAGCAGAAATTACTCGAAAGAAGCCGTTGGAAACATCTCGAAAGCAGATCCACTTTAAGATTGAAGGTCTCCATTCAAATTTCTCTCGAAGTTTATTTGGGTTTTTTATGTCTTGTTGTTTTTCTAAATTTGAGATGTTTTCCTTTCACATTATGAACTAAATTCCCTAAATACCTAGGGAAGATGAAACCTAAGATGGATTTTATTATTTAATGTTCTGAATTTAATGATAAATACTTGTTCTTGTTCTTAATTATGTGTTTTTAATTCTTGATCTAATATTTTCAGGATATTAATTCAAGTTGATGTGCTTATTCAATAGAGCAAAAGTTCCTGTTTAAGAGTAGATTTGCCATAATTAAGCGGAGTTGCATGCAACCCTAGAAATAGGGCAACATAAATTTGCCGAATTAGAGTCAGATCTAATAAGGGAATCTATAGATCGAGTTAATGCAACAATAGGGCTTTTAATTAGAAAGAGATTTCAATTAATCAACCTAGAGTCAGTTGTTTTTAGTCCTCTTTTTAAGTTTCCTGGGCATTGTCAGTAGTTAATTAGTTAGTTAATTTTAGATTAAAAGAAACCCCTTATATTTTAGGCTAAATAATAGAAAGATAGTTAATACTAGTACTTTTAGTCCTTGTGGATACAATATTTTGGATTCACCATAGCTATATTACCATTTGATAGGTGTGCTTACCTTAGTCGTGATCATAGTCTAGTTTAGTGATTTATAAAACTATCATTACCAAGCTAAAGTCATTATTATTACTTGAAATACCTTTGATCAAATTTCTTGATGTATCTACTGCACTTAGCAATCAATTTGCAATTATGAAAGACAAACTAAAATCAATTCAGACATAACAAAAAAAACACATGGATAATTGATTCAAATATAAAGAATCAATTTACCAAGTCCAAAGACACAATAGCACAAGAATCATCAAACATTTGCATAGCTCAGTTAAAATCCATAATTTCTCTTGCTAAATGATGCTAATTGATATTGCATAATATCATTGGCAGGTGGTGAGTAGAGTTTCCAACTGAAAGTATTTGATGTGCTAAGGTTCAGTAGTTTAATATTTGACATGCCCTTGAGGATTAAAATTAACAAATTCACTTAAAATGTAAAGAATCATGAATATCTACTTCTGATTTTGTTTTGGGGGGGAGGGGAGGGGTTATAAGTTTTTTGAAAACTATAGATGAAATATCATGAAAACAAAATAAAAGATAAATTAATTCCCAGTCAATAAATAACTTAAATGTAATGTGAGCAAAAAACAATCTAGTTATCACTATACTTTCTTCCTCACCATAACCCTTAATTTTATTCTTTTTTCCCCCTTGCTGACAAACCATAACCTTAATTAATTGTACTAATTTTATTGGTTGTACAAAATATTTGACTGGAATATGACAAGGTATAAAAAAATGGAATATGGAACGAAAAAAACTGTCACTAGAGGGCATAAAGATTAAACCTAAAAAACTCTAGAAATCAAGGAAACGTGTTCTAGCTCCCCAAAGACCAAGCCTGATCATATTCCCCATATTGTGTGGTTCAGATGCCCCAGTTGCAGAGTAATAAATAACTCGTGCTTCAGGAAGTCGAGTCTATAATTTTTGCAAATGCAAAGCACCAGTTAAAGAATTTCTAGAAAGACAATTTTCCATTATTGGAAGCTCATGCATATGCGTATGGTCCAGCATGAGGGTATATGAACACTTTTTCCAGATGATTATATCAACCAAAGTAAATTAAAGAGAAGGAAAATATTTTTTTATTTTTTATTTTAAAAATGAGGATTAGGAAAACAGGGAAGAAACCTTGAAACTGAACAACAATCCCTCGAAACAATAAGATGTTCCGCCAAAAGAGGCGAATGAGAACCGAGAAGAAGATGGCAAAAAGAGCTGAGTGAGGGTTTTGGGTTAATCTCGCTATGTCTTGCTTACAGATTGGTTGCGGCAGAAGAGTACGATGGCGACGTAGCAGTTGGTCGAGTTGAAGGCGATGCAGCAGATGGTCGGGTCCGGCGATGCAGAGATGGGTTGGGATTTTGATTTGGGAAAAATTTAAGGTTTGGGGGAAAAGTTTTAGGGGAAAAAATTAAGGTTTTTTGGGTATATAGGTTGGGGATAAAATTGAGGACAACAAAACTACGTCGTTTTGTCTAAAATAAAATAACCTTTTGCGGTGTTTTTTTCCTAGCGCCGCTAAAGCCTGACCTATTGCGGCGTTTTACTAAAAAGGCCACTAAAAAAGTCAATAAAACGACGCGTTTTGATTAGAACAAAATATTTTTTTGCAAAAACACCGCTATTGCTTATCTTTTGCGGCGTTTATGAAAAAAAGTCGCTAATGCCTTTAAATTTTAAAATTATTTAATATATAAATTAAAAACAATATAAATTAAAAAATAATTAGTCTTATACTCAAAAAATTTTAAATTTATTTTAAATAATAGTATTTTAATTTTTTTATTTAAATAAATAATTTTTTATAATTTAGCTAATATTTAAAAGAATTAGATAAAATTTGAAATCTTTAAAATTTAAAATTATTTAATATATAAATTAAAAACAATCAGTCATATACTCAAAAAACACTTTAAAATTATTTTAAATAATAGTATTTCAAATTTTTAACATATATTTTTCACACTAATTAATCTAAACCCTAAACCCCTAACTCTATCCCCTAAACCATAAAACATAATCACTAACTCTTAAACCTTAAACCCCAACCCTTAAACCATAATTCCTAAATTCATAATCCATAAACCTTAAAATAGTAATTCATAAACCTTAAACCTTAAACTATATACCCTAAACCATAAACCCTAAACTATAATGATAATTAATTCAATATTTTAAAATTAATATTATCTCTTTTACGATTATATAAGAATTTATTTAATATATAAATTGACAAACAATCAGTCATATACCCAAAAAACTTTAAAATTATTTTAAATAATAGTATTTTAATTTTTTCATTTTTAACATATATTTTTCTATATTTTTACTTTCAAATTTTTTCTACGTGTCATTATTTTTTAATGAAGAATTTAAATATTTAATTAAAAATAAATTGTATTTTAATTAATATAAATAAACCATTTAAATAATAAATAGACAAATAAATGTTTTTTGCGGCTTTTTAACAAAGCGTCGCTAAAGCTCAATCTATAGTAATGTTTTTCAAAAAGCGTCACTAATTCCACTAAAGCTCAACATAAAATGACATCGTCTTGTTGAATTTTTTTCAATATTTTTCAAAAAGCGCCGTTAATACTTGATCTATAGCGGTGATTTTCAACATAAAATGATGGCCTGTGCTTAATTATTTTGCAGCGCTTTTTGAGTCGACCTATAGCGGCGTTTTTAAAAAAGCACAGCTAATGCTCGATCTATATCGGCGTTTTTCAGAAAGCGCCACTAATGCTCAATCTATAGCGGCAGTTTTTATTCAAGCGTCGCTAAAAACTCCGCTAAAAACCTATTTTGTTGTAATGTCTATTTATAGTTGAGGTTCAAGGATCAACTTGCAAAGTCATTATACAATTAGGGACCAAAAATTGCAATTATCTCATACCAAATCTCAATCCCACTTTTGGTGCCTTAAATCTCAGATTTCTAGTGCCAAGATTTTGATACCCATATCTTTGACTTTCCAAAGTATGGATGATTGCCAATAATCTCCACCTTGAAGATTTGATTAGGATAATCTTATCTTTACTCAATTATTTCTGCCTTTGTCAACAATACTTGACAGTGCCTTCTTCATCTCTTAAACTTGCAGGATATTGATCAAGTTCAAACAATATTCAAACTTGGTTGTTGTTACCACCTTTGTCATCATATCTGCGGGATAATCTGCAGTCTTAATCTTCTAAAGATGAATTTTTGCCTCATCAATAATTTCTCGCACAAAATGGAATTGTACGTCGATATGATTTTTATGTGAGTGATAGACTTGATTCTTTGCTAAATGAATAACACTTTGACTATAACAATACACGTTAATATGCTCCTGAACCAATCCCAAGGTTTTAACCATACCTTGTAACCAAATAACTTCCTTTACAGCCTCTGTTACAGCCATTTATTAGGCTTCTGTGGTTGACAACGCAACTGTAGACTGCAGTGTAGATTTCCAACTTATTGGTCCTCCAGTAAGTGTAAACACATAACCGGTGGTTGATCTTCGTTTGTCTAAATCACCGGCATAGTCAAAATCAACGTACCCAAGAACACCTTTACCAAGTGTAGTATCTTGCTTGAATAGTAATCCAACATCCATGGTCTTCTGAATATACTGTAGAATCCATTTCACAGCTTGTCAATGTCTTTTTCCAGGATTATGCATATACCTACTCACTATACTAACTGCTTGTGAAATGTCGGGTCTTGTACACACCATTGCATACATCAAGCTACCTACTGCATTAGAATACGAAACTTGTAACATGTATTCTTGTTCCGTATTCATCGAAGGAGATAGTTATGCAGAAAGCTTGAAATGAGAAGCCAACGGGGTACTTACAGGTTTTGTCTACTCGTTCACGCCAAACCGTTGTAATACCTTCTTCAAATATTGCTTCTGAGACAAGCTAACTCTGCCATGAGCTCTATCTCTACATATTTCCATGCCAAGAATCTTCTTAGTTTCACCTAGATCTTTCATCTCAAATTCAAGGTTGAGTTGAGTCTTCAATCTCTCAATTTCAACTTTACTCTTATATGCTATCAACATATCATCAACATATAAGAGCAAGTATATGAAAATTCCTTCTTGTAGCTTCTGAAAATACATGCAATGATCAAATTTACTTCTTGTGTACCTTTGCCCTTTCATGAACTGATCAAATCGCTTGTACCATTGCCTCAGAGATTGTTTCAATCCATAAAACGACTTTGTCAGTTTGTAAACCTAATTTTATATATCAACAACCTTGAATCCATCTGGCTGAGTCATATAGATTTCCTCTTCCAAATCACCGTGTAAAAATGCGGTCTTCACATCGAGCTGAACTAGTTCAATATCATATTACGTAACCAAGGCTAGCAAAATCCGAATAGATGAATGCTTCACAATTTGAGAAAACATTTCATTATAGTCTATTCCTTCTTTCTGAGCGTAAATCTTTGCTACCAATCTAGCCTTGTATCGAATTTCATTTTTACCAAGAAATCCTTCATTCTTTACATATACCCATTTGCATCCAATTGCCTTCTTTCCTTTGGGCAGTGTCACCAACTCCCAACTCCTATTTTTATAAAGAGAATGCATTTTTTCATTCATAGCTTGCTTCCACTTTACACCATCAGAGTTACTTCTTGCTTCTGTGTAAGTACAAGTTACATCATCATCTGCAATTAGAAGTGCATAGGCCACCATATCATCAAAGTGAGCAGGCATACGAATTTCTCTTCTTGGCCTCTTATATGCAATTGAATCTTGTTGCTGTAGAAGTTCTTGGGTCAAAACTTCTTCATCATTTGTTCCTTCAATATTAGCTGGATCATCGTTAACCTTTTCAAGCTCCATCTGCTGCGAAGTACTACTGGTTTTGTCATCCTTTTGTGAATCCTTGTTCTTCATCATGGTGATTCATTAAAAGTCACATCTCTACTGAAAATAATTTTCATTGTATCAGGACACTAGAAACGGTATCATTTTACTCCACCAATTATACCCACAAATAATGCTTTCTTTGCTCTTGAGTCTAACTTAGATTTTTTTACATGGTAATATGTAGTGGAACCAAAAACATGTAAAGAATCATAATCAATAGCAGGTTTACCAGTCCACATCTCCATAGGAGTTTTTTCATTTATTGCAGCTAATGGCAACCGATTATTTAGATGGCACGCATATGTAATCGCCTCATCCCAAAATTCATTGTCTAATCTAGCATTGGACAACATACATCGAACTTTCTTCTATATAGTCCGATTCATACATTCTGCCACCCCATTCTACTGTGGTGTATCCCGAATAGTGAAGTGTTGCATAATGCCCTCATCTTGACATACTTGTAGAAATGGATCATTCTTGTACTCAGTACCATTGTCTGATCGAAGTCGTTTGACCTTTCGACCAGTCTGAGTTTCCACCATCTTCTTCCATTTCAGAAATGCATCCAAAACTTTACTTTTTCTTTTCATTTGATACACCCATACTTTTTTTGAATAATCATCAACAAATGTAACAAAATAGTGCATACCTCCCAAAGAAGCCACTTTGGTAGGTCCCCACACATCATTGTGAACGTAGTCCAAAATTCCTTTCGTATTGTGAATTGATGAACCAAATTTTACCCTTATATGTTTTCCTAGAACACAATGTTCATAGAATTCAAATTTGTAAGAATTTGCACCTTTCAACAAGCCTTGCTTTGCCAAATTCTACAAAGCTTTTTCACCAGCATGTCCCAATCGTATATGCCATAACCTGGTAGCCTCTGAATCTGCATCTTTTGCAGAAGTTGTTGATGTTGATCTAATAATTGTACTTCTATTTAAATAGTACAAGTTATTCCTTCTTGTGCCTTTCATCACTGTCAATACCCCAGCTACTACGTTTAGTAATCCATCTCTCAAAGTGATTGTGAGCCCTTTAGATTCTAGGACTGTAACACCCCTAACCCGTATCTGTTGCCAGAACAGGGTTTCAGAGCATTACTACCATTTGCAGATTACTTAAAAAAATTTAAATGCTTACCGATTCAATGCATCATGTAAATAAATATATTACCATTCAATCAACAGATTAGTACTTGTATAAGCATCAAACAGTAATATTGTTAGTGTACTTGCACATATCTCATATAAATTCAACATTGATATAACTATTTTCTCGACATATCGTACTTGAGTTCAATAATAGTCTCAACTTACATAATTTTCTTGTATCAACATATCAAAGATAATCATATATGTACATATCATGAAACATATTATGCTCTTACCGTTTCTTCATAAGCATATATGATTCATTTCATTATATTAATATTTCATACTCCATCATTTCCATATATTTTATGTATATTTATTCCGATAATAGCTTATATCAAACCTAACGTAATTTATATTCCACGTACTCATACTTATTTCGTTTATCTATCTTCATAATTATTTCATACAACTATTTTGTACATATATATTTCCATATGACCAGTTCTTGTAAACATTACACACAACCATTTCATATAACCATTTCATCATCGATACATATTACACGGATATCAATTGTTCAACAGATGTCATAGCATCTCCCATCTACGGTCTTATTCATCTTTGACATGATGCCATAGTATCTTTCAACTATGGTCTTACTCATTTTTCGTCATGTTGCCATGATATCTTTCAACCATGGTCTTGTTCATTTCATATCACGTTGCCATGGTATCTTTCAACCATGGTCTTACACATTTCATATCAAGTTGCCATGGTATCTTTCAACCATGGTCTTACACATTTCATATCAAAGTTGCCATGGTATCTTTCAACCATGCTCTTTCACGTTTCATATCAAAGTTGCCATGGTATCTTTCAACCATGGTCTTACACGTTTCATATCGAGAGCACACTCCGCGAACCTCATCCTTACGGTGGGATTACCGGTCCAAAGCTAAATCAGTAATATAAACTCATAGAGTATTGTCGGGATTACCACCCAGGCTAAATCCCCGCAACGACAATTACTCTAATGAGCTTGGATCGAATTACAGTCCAGCTAAATTCAGACCTAATTCGGATTACCCGTCCGGGCTAAATCCATTTTCCACATATTCTTCGGAGGGCTATATCAGGATAGGATCACCCGTCGGGCTAGATCCTTTTTACCGTCAATTCCTTTCAGAGATCCATCGAATTTTTCCTTTTCATTCAACCGAGATTTATTTTCAATTTATTTGAGTATTATCCATATTTCATCAAATATCATGAATTGAATATTCAAATCATATTTTCATCACATAACCACATATTTCAAGTATTTAAAATACAATTCAAGTTACACAAACTTACCTCATTGCTTGTTTATGTTTATAATTTCATTAATCCGATATCTTTTCTTTTTCACGATCGAGTCTCATATTTGAGTCGTTCGGATCTTTATAAATAAATTTGATCATCATTTTCATTCATTTCATATACTAATGCATTTAATTAATGCTTTAGGCAAAATTTACCATTTTGCCCCTGAACTCTTAATTAATGACGATTTCATCCTTAGGGTCAGGAAAATAAAATTCTTGCAATTTAATCCTTATTTCCAGCTATTATTCTTATATATATTGATAACAGTCCATGAATTCTATAAAATATCAGAATTTTCTATAATTTCAACACTTTTCAATTTATTCTTTCAACACTTTTCAATTTAATCCCTAAAACATGTTTCCCCGATCTTGAACTAAATTAATAATTTCATTCAATTTTTAATTTAAATAATAAAATAATCCATTTCATGCAATTTGATCATTTTTTACATTTTTACAAAATTGCCCATAAAATTTTACTTTTATTCAATTTAGTCCTTGAGCCTAGAATATGCAAATTAGCCATGCTAGATGAATATTCATACATATTTTTCCTCCTCCTCCTCTCCATTCCACATCCTTAATGTAGATAATACACTTGTAAGTAACATTATCCATAATTTTTATTATTTACTTTTATGAATATTTAAGCTATCTATCTGCATCATGGTCACTAAATTATTTATATCTGGAGCTATAGAACTCAAAATTAAGATCCGCTAATTTTACCTGAAACTAGACTCATATATCTTCTTACCATAAAATTTTCAGAATTTTTAGTTTATCCAATAAGTACATTTTATTCTTTAAAATTACCCCTGTTCTGCTGTCTAACAGTTCTGACCCTTCTTCACTAAAAATTAATTATCTCCTTGTACAGAATTCAAATGATGTTCACGTTTGTTTATATTGAAAATAGACTCATTCAGGATTCTAAAAATATAAATTTAAACCCCTAATTATTTTTATCCAAATTTTTATGATTTTACAAAGTCAGAACAGGGGAACCCGAAATCATTCTGACCTTGTCTCACAAAATTCATCATATCTCATGATTTACAATTCCATTGCTTACATAATTTCTTCTATAAGAAACTAGACTTAATAAGCTTTAATTTCATATTTTATTCATCCTATAATTAGATTTCTACAATTTTTGATGATTTTTCAAAGTTAGACTACTGCTGCTGTCCAAAACTGTTTTAGTACAAAATATTAATTACCATGTTATAACACCCTTATTTTCTTTTTCTACACCATTTCTCATCACTTTCTCTTATTTTCTCTTCACTAACATATCATGAACATAGGACCTTATGTAAGAAAACTCTACTATAACATTATTTCCATGCTTTGTCAATAATAACAAACTTAAAAACATATTGAAATCTTGATATACTTACCTTGTTCTATTGATACTAATCTTTAACTTGATTTTCTCTCTCCTCCAGCTTCTATTTCTTGAATCCAACTTGATATTCTAACTCCCCGTGGTCTCCTTAACATTTTTCTCTCTTGGTAGCTATGGAAATTCATTTGATTTTTGGGTGAAAATGGTGAATTTTTGGTAAAAAGGACCAAATTGTAAAGAAAGCAAAACTTTCTTTCTTCCTCTCTTTCTCTCACGTTAGTGCATGGGAAATATGGATGAGAATTTCTCATCTTTCTTTCTTTATATACTAATAAAATAATAATAAAATAATAATAAAATAATAATAAAATATCTTATTAAAATATTAATAAAATAATATTTATCTAATTAAATAATTATAAAATATCAAAATATCTCTAGTATCATTATTACTTTCTAGATTTCTCTCTCTTCCAATTGACCATTTTGCCCTTCATTATCTTTTAAAATTCCATCCTTAAGTCATCATTTAATTTAGTAAAATTGCAATTTAGTCCCTCATAATTTCTTCATCTATTCAATTTGGTCCTAATTCATCCATTTTCCTTAGTTTCTAGATTATTCCACTCTTAAAATATTTACACTATTGGTCCTTCAAATTTTTCATATTTACACTTTAACCCCTCAAATTTTGAGTATTTACTCTTGTGCAACAAAACTTTTCTCACTTTTACAATTTAGTCCTTTCTTGAATTAATATATCATAATATACTTCTCAATATTGACATATCTCAAAATTTCCTCTTTTTTTTTTCACTTTATTTCCTTATTTTACTATATCAAGGATAATATCTTACTGTAAATATTTTCAGGGTATTACAAGGACCCCTAATGAGATGAGATTTTTCTTCAAGCTAGGTATGTAGTGAACATCTATCAAGACTTGGATTGAGCCGTCATGATTCTTCAATTGGATTATACCTACTCCTATTGTCTTACAGGCACTATCATTGCCCATAAAAATAACTCCACCTTCTAGTTCTTTAAGACTAGAAAACCAATCCTTATTAGGACACATATGGTAAGTACATCTCGAATCCAAAATCCACTCACCTGTATGACATGTCATTGCCATACCAACCAAGCTAAAGTCTGACTTCTCATCATGCTCCACTACACATGCATCAGAAATAGCATTGCCCTTTTGTAACTTAGGACAATTTTTTTTTCAATGCCCTTTCTCACGACAAAAAGCACATTCATCTTTGGCAAGTCTCCCTTTAAACTTACTCCTTCTACCAGATTTGTTGTTGTGCAAACGGTCTCTTACTATTAAGACATCGGCAGTTGTATCTATATGATCTTTTTTATCTTTCTTTAGAGTCTTAGATCTATACAATGTACTACAGACTGCATCAAATGTGATCGTATCCTTCCCATGAAGCAATGTGGTGGTAAGATGATCATATTCATCAGGAAGAGAAATCAACAACAACAATGCCTTATCTTCATCTTCAAATTTCTCATCCAAATTTAGCAAGTCTGCTAAAATTTTATTGAATGAGTTCACATGGTCATTCATCGACATATCGGGTGCATACGTGAATTGATAAAGTTTCTTTTTCATATAAAGCCTATTTTCAAGACTTTTCTTTAGAAACTTTTCTTCTAGTGTATCCCACAACCTATTCACTGATGTCTCCATCATGACAGAATACTTCTGCTATTTGGCCAAACATAGGCGAATTGTACCACGCGCCTATCTATTTATCTTGACCCACACCTTGTCATCCATCTTGTCAGGTTTTTCTTTAAGGGCTATATCCAACTCTTGCTGACATAAGACATTTAGAATCTCACATTGTCATATACCAAAATTATTGGTACCATCAAATTTCTCTACTTCAAATTTTGCATTGGTTATAGTAGTCTTTGCTGATGACGATACCTTTGCCATTTTTCTCCTCAATCCCAAGTACTGTATATGTGAATAGTACCGTTAACGTGAATAGTGTCGTGGCTGAACAATACTGTATACACAAATAGTATCGTAAATGATCGTATTCCTCAAGTACGAATTTAGCTCTGATACCAATTGTTGTACGGAAGCGTGTAAAAGAGTAAAATTATTGTACTAAAAAATCACACTAAATTCAATTCTCAAGAAAGAGAGGTGGATCACAAGGATCGCTTAAGTACCAGGTCTTTCCTAGTCAAAATATCCTCTATCGTAATTTAATAGCATAATAAATCACTACAATCACACTCACAAAATATACAAAATAATACAATAAAGAACACTAGAATTTTAACGAGGTTTTGCAAATTTTGCCTAGGTCTTCGGGTACTAACAAATATATTTCACTCCAAAATACAAGTGAAGATTTACAAAGAGAGAGAACATTGCCTTAAGTAGAGAATGGCAAAATGTGGGTTGATAAAATGAGAAATGGTTAGGCTTATTTATAGTTGAGGTTCAGGGATCAACTTGCAAAGTCACTATACAATTAGGGACCAAAAATTACAATTATCTCATGCCAAATCTCAATCCCACTTTTGGTGCCTTAAATTTCAGATTTCTAGTGCCAACATTTTGATATTTTTTTACCATATCTTTGACTTTCCAAAATATGGATGATTGCCAATAGTTATAAAAGAATAATAAAATTCTAACAGCAATACGATTCAAACTTAAGCTAGATTTAGAACGACAAACATTCTGCACATCAAACTAATGGGTTCATG
Organism: Gossypium longicalyx; assembly: GCA_025698465.1. Lineage (NCBI taxonomy): Eukaryota > Viridiplantae > Streptophyta > Magnoliopsida > Malvales > Malvaceae > Gossypium > Gossypium longicalyx. The sequence continues at coordinate 4,802,267 of CM047006.1, read as the reverse complement.
TAACTATTACCTTAATCTCCTTTATGGAGGTGAAAATTACCACTAATATATTAAATAACCATCCTTCATTAAATTCCTCATGACATCATTAATATTTACTAATTGAAATAGATATTCGACATGATGAATTCTTTTTGGCACTTTAAATCGAGTAAACTAATTTCTGCCTTGACATTTAAAAATTATAATGAACTAATAATAATATCTAGATTTTATCATTTTATTATATTAAAATTTTATGGCATAAAATCTCTTAAGTTTTCATTTATATATAAATAAAATTTTTATTTAATTTAATATTTGTTACACTGGTGAATTAGATAAGAATTATTAAAAATAAATAATTTTTATGATACATTATCATCTCATACATTTAGTATATGCATTTATATTAATGTATCAAATATCTATGTTATCATATTTAAGGGATTTATTAGATTTGTTTCACCCTTCAACTTGATTCTAATTTAATTGACTAATTATCGAAAATCTTTTTTTCTATAAAATAATATACACTTAATGAATATTTTTATTTTTTTAGATCATGTAAAATCTAGAAAAATGAGTTTGATGTAAATTTTTAATATTTTATCATTTAAACTAAAGTTACATTTAATTTTTAAATATTTTTTTTATAAATATATTTTTACCTAATTTTTTTTCACCCGAATCTACAATAATCTAGCGAATCCTAAATTTGTTTACTTATGATTTATAAACAAAGAAAATGTTTTTGAGGCCCAGAGAATGATTGATACTTTGATTAGGCGTTTTAGGTTTAACATCCAACAACGACTGACCCATTAACTTGGTCCAGCTAAGTGAGGTTCAATGGGTGGCCTGTGATGTCAGTTGTTCAAAAACACAATACCAGATATGTTGAGTTTCAACTATGTTCAAAAACTATTAACATGTAATAATAATAATAATAATAATAATAATAATATATAATATTTTAAACTCGGTTTAGCATAAAAGTAAGAAACCATGAACACAACATAAAAAGTATGAATGTTTGGGTTCCATATAAAAAACATAGCAATCCAAAGAGGATGATCTGCTTCGTCCAATACTGGGGAACACAATCATACTAACAAATAGTGTGGGTGGTGTGAAATATTCATGATTGTACTTATGTTTGCAGGCCCACTCTGAATCCATCCATGGTTATTCCATAAAAGACTTGAAAGAATACATAACTGACTGGTGCAATAAACGTATGGTATCCAGTAAAATAAAGTTCCAAGAGATGTCTATGATATGAAACCTGTAAAAAGACTGTGAGGGGGTGTAAAAGGGATAAATAATTCCATTTTCTCCCCCAATATCAGAGTTATTATTTCATCCGGAAAAAGAAATCTTGTGGGGTCAGCTTAAATTTTGATTGAATAGCATAAACAGAAAAAAAAAATGAACATTTTTGTCCATGGAAAGAGTCAGCTAAAAACACATTATAAGGCTGTATGGTTGACAAAACTGGAAGTTTTTTACAGCATAAGGTGCGGGGATCCAAGGAAGAAAATCAACCCAAATTTTGGCATTAATGGTTCTGAAAGCTGAATAAAAAGTAAATATTGAAACAATGCATAGGATTCGGTCCTTATGAGGAAGAAGAAGAGGAGTTTCACCCCACCGTCTTAAGACATGATGACAACAGTGTGCATGCAGTTAATGGAGAAGAGGGTATGGAAAGTGAAGTCCACCATCACCACCCCAATCTCAAAGTCTACTCAGTAAAAAAAAGAGAGATTTGGTTTCAAGCTGCTTCTTCCCACTTGCCATACAAAAAGCAGAAATGAAATGCGTGAAATAATGCAGCCTTTTCATTTCCAACATAGTCCCCTGTAGGTCACTACTTTCCATTTTCAGCTTTTCATAAAGCATCTACTCTGCATTGGATGTCACTGACTGGAGCTTATAAAAAGAAAACTCAAATTCTAACATACTAGAAGGACTAAAACTATAATTTATTTTTTTATGGGCCGGAGAATATCCAAATTTTGCAGTCACGTCTAGGTGACAATTACTTGTTTTAATCAAGACAAAGTTGTTTGATACTACAATGATTGTAAACCCTTAATTATACCAGTGTTTTCTTGGTTTAGGGAGAGCGCGATTGCCAAGGGTAAATTGGTGGTAGTAGTTATGGATTATACCCGGTAGAGATATTTGTTTAAGCCTGAAACTTTATTCAAAATATAAGAGGGATGAATAAAAATATTAGATTCAAAAAATAGGTTTGGACAAAAAATTAAGTTTATTTAAAATATTGGTTGGATTCAGGGTTAGAAGATTTGAAACTTGAGCTTGGCCCGACCAGTATTTTTAAGTTTGTAATATTTTATATTATGTCATTTATAATAAATAAAATTAAATCTATAGTAGTGTCTAATACTAATATAATATAAACATTTAAAAAAAAAGTTAAAAACACTATATAAAACTTTCATAAATAAAAAAATAAAACTATTAGGTATTAAATTAAAAATAACAAAAATATATATTTAATCTTTTTTAAAAAATAATATAAGCAATCTTAAAATGAATTTGAGTTAATTATTTACAAATATAAATGAAATTGGATAAAACTTTAAACTCATATTTCAAATCGAATCAAAATTTAACTTAAATAAACATGAAGTATATTAATATTAAGTTGATGCCGGACCAAACTCATTCATGAAGAATTTTATAATGGATCCGCTGTGAAAGACATAACCATTGCTTTTATGAAAGCATAATTAATTGATGAAAACTATAAGGGTCTCGTCTGGTATGGAACAGCTTTTTGTGTGAATTTTTATTGGTGAAAATAAAAGAGTCTCATCCATACATGCATTGATTACAGCTATCTTGGAAGCCAAACCATGCCTGCTTTCCCATTCCCAAATCAATCGGTAAAAAGGAAAACACAATGGCAAGAGTTGTGTATGATTTGATGCTTCAATTTTTACAGAAAATTGTTATCTTCCCAAGACTTGTTATCTTCTTCTACCACAGATGGGCCAAAAAAGGGGACCAGCACTTACCTTTATCCATCTTCTCTAACTTGATTGTGTCACCCTCATGTTTTAACCCTGAGTAACTACTTTCAACGACTACACCGGTCGGTCATTATTTATTTTCTTGTACAACACATTTTTTATCATAGGTTCTTCTGCCATTGTTGACCTCAAAAAAAAGGCCCATCAAATGTACAAATTCATAATGCATTTTAGACACGAAGTTAAATTGTATTGAAATTTGATGAATTGTCATCAGTACATAAATTATAGGTATTGAAAGAATGAAATCCCCACTGAACATTAAACAAGGAACCCCGGGAGCATGATCAACTTTGTGGAACCAAAAAAAAAAAAGAACATGTCAAAATCACCCAAGATTCATATCAACAGGACTAACACTTAACACACCTAAATTAAGACACAGCCCCAAACCTTACGTGGGAAGCAGCTAGGATCTACACCGACACCCCCAAAGGAAAAAAACCTAGTGGAAAAGTAGTGCAGAGGCAACCATTAGCACCGCGAGGAACAGTTCCGAGCTACTGGTTGTGATTGATGTTGCGAAAGAGATATCCTGTGGCCTGAAAAAGAAACCAAGCAGAGTTAGAACTAGCCATTATTAGTTTTTAGGGCCATCTTTCGAAGATAACCATTCACATAAAAACAACACTTTTTTGCATACTTCTGCCTTTTGCTGAGAGCACCACAATAGAGGACATTGTCCGGCATAGGCAATTCGGTTTTGTTCGTAACCTCCGGATTCACGACCCTGATATATGTTTCTTGGCCAAGATACCATGAGTCTAGGTTTTCTGTCCTAAGGTTCCAGACTCCAACATTGTCAAGCGATATCAAGATTGCTGTCCATGCCCCGGGATAAACCTACATGACAGACAAGTCACATATCTTGTGAGTTTCATTTCATACAAATGATCTGAGCAAGCATTGTTGGTGGCAAGTCCAAGACTAGTTATATGTGCCTACCTGTGTTGTGGAGCGGGCAATGCCATCCCACTTGTTATATGTTCCCCTGCTATTTTCTGACCACTCACCATAATCCATTCTGCAACAATTTAATTGAAGAGTTAGTGTTAAAATCATTCTGCACAGCCGTATGCTTATACATAATTTGCAGAGGAAACAAATTCCTACCCGACAACAAAAAATGCATATCCGCTCAGGTGATAGGTCTGCACCTTGGTGTCATTGTTCTGTAGGATGACTTCCATAAATCCCCTAAATGTTCCATTGATTACCGATGTCTCCATTTTAGGTGGCCCTGTAAGTGGTCTACTTGGAAAATCAAGCTTATATACTCCCTTAACCTTGAATTGGTCAGCAAGCCGGATAGGTGTAGCAGGATTGACAAACGATATCCCACTGAGAGTTGTTCGTCTTTTCCCATCAATAGTTACCGGTGGCTTGTTTTTCAGCACAAAAATTTCAGTCACATTGATTGAACCATATCTAAATGATCCCTGTGGGTTAGGGCGAGCACCGCTGGCAGATACATTCCATCTGCATGATTCAAGCACAGAAAGTAAGGAGGCATATAACCAACTAAAGTATTTCAGATAATACTTTTCAACATTTGAAGCTAACCAACAACTCAAATAATACTAAAACTGATATTTTTTACAGTAGCTCACCGGGTTTACAAGTTTTATGCTTTATTACTAAGTGAGGATGAAATTATTAAACAAAAAACTCAAAGGTTAATACTTCACATGTCCTGAACTAATCACATTGTTTTTGAAGTCTCAATGACCATTACCGTGGTGAGAATTAATGTACTTGTGAACTTGAACCACGATGAAAACCAACCTGATAGATCTTGCTTGGTTCATTGAAAAGGTTTTGTCATATTCATCCTGCGGCGGATCAGGGAGGGGACCAGCTGCCTTTCCTTTGGAATTAGAATAACGCAAAATGGCAACACCGGTAACACGTTTCCACTGTGATTCATTCACAAACCTTGCACTTGCTACAATGTAGTAATCGCTACTCGCATTCTGATCTGTGGTTAGCAGAAAAGAATACGACTGCCCTACGTGTATGTCTAAGCTAGTGTAATTTTGCTGCACCGTATATGATCCCTCGGTTTCCGCAAGAAGCAAATTATGGCTCTGAATCCTGAAATTCAAGGAGGTTGATATTCCCACATTGTGCACACGAAGGCGGTAAGTCTTCCCTGTCCAACATTATAATTAATGTTATAAGGAGCTTGAAAAGCTCACCAAAAGCATACAGGTAACAACTAATTCAAGTTAGTTACATGTATATGTATTTAACTGCCATTTCAATTCAGAATTAATTCCATTTTTCAGTCACTAAAAAAACCCATAATTACACAAGCAGTTGAACATATATATTTAGAAATGAGTAGCAATTAGCAAATCATAAGCAAACAATGCCTTGCATTGCATGAATATTCACCTGGATGGACGTCAATCGTTTCATAATCAATGCCATCAGGTACAAGAGTGTCATTATATCGGTAAGGGCCTTTGCCGTTTATAAGAACTCCATCCGGCATCCCAAGATCTTTTCCAGCATCAAGTGCCTTTCTCAAAGCCTAGAATCAAAAGGAAGGTTTCATCATTGAACACATTATATATACTACCCTGAAAAGTAAAACATGGCTATAAATCCAGTAACTCAACAAAGTTCTAACCGTGTGGTTGCGAGTGTACCAATCACCAATCAAAATTGTAATCTCTCCATCAGGGGAGCCAAAAGGAATAGGGATAATATCTCTATTGTTTATGATAAAGCCGCCAAAACCACCAGCCGCACGCTGGAAGTGCAGTGATGGGAAGTAGAAGAAACTCCCAATTTGGTCCTTAACTTGAAACTGGTAAGTCCAGTTCCACTTTGGAGGAATAGGACAATTAGTGCCTGGTAACCCATCTTGCCATGAACTACGCCTCTGTTGAATCCCAGACCTGAAAACCAATCAGTCAGTCACTCTATCTATGTTTGCACTTTGGTTTTACTTAACAAAGATTATGGCAAAGTAAAGATCCCACCAATGTAGGAGTAAACTTTCGTCCAATTTGTTTCGAACATTGATGACGACGTTGTTGTTAGTAGTTGAATTGATAGTTGGGCCAGGAAACTTGTTATTTATAGCAATAACCTACAAAGTAATGCAGATACAGAAACCATTATAGAACTCAAACAGCTCAAACAACATTACTCCAAAGCTCACTTAAATCCCAAACACTGAGCAAGTGAAAAAGAGCTACATTTTATTGTAGATCTGAAGTTAAAAATTGAAACTTTAAGCAATATAAAAGCAACCAATTTCTGAGTCATGAAAGTTCAGCAGAACCACATGAAAAAAAAAAAGGTAGAGGAAATAGTTGCAAGATGAAGTTGATAGTAGTAATAAATGTACAAACAGAAGAAACAGTAGTAATAAAAAAGAGCATACCTGTTGAGGGACACCCAAAGGAGAAGCAGTGATGTAAGAGACCTCAAAATCATAGAAGACAAACGGATCTGCAGCAAAACAGGAGCTCGAAAGCAGAGCAATGTGGATAAGAAACAGACCCAAGAACTTACTCAAAGCCATTTTTCAAAGAAAAAAGGAATCTTTTTAGTTTGTATTACAAAATTTTTAGAGGGAAAACTCAGCTATAGCTTTACTGAGCTTTACATGATCTGATAGGCAAAAGATAGAGAAGAAGAAGAAAGCAGGTCCAGATTCTCTAAAGATAGAAACGGATATAAGATGTTGGTTTAGTAGGGAAAAGAACAACAGTATGAAGGATTATGATGAATCAGTGAGAGGCCAATACATATTGTCGGTCACCAGTCATCGGTCATCATTCATAAGAGGAAAAGAGAGAGAGAAAAGTGTAGAGTTTTGCTGTATGGAGAGAGAAAGAGAGGGTGACAGACAGTTGCCAGTTCACAAATGCACAAAAAGTGACCAATGTGTGTGAGGAGAGGAGTTTGGTTTTGTACAAAGCATCATGCTCAACACCACGGGGGAAGAATTGTAACGTTAGGATCCTGTGAAAGCGCCCACATGATTGCCAGCACATGATCTCGCATGTGGACCCCCCGCCATGAAATCAATGCCCTTTGTTTTTCTTTTTGGTTATAAATTGCAGCAGCTGCCTTCTCTAATTTGATAATATTCTAATTTTAGGTTTATACTTGTAGCAATATTTTAATCTCATGCATTGCCACATGTTACTTTTATAAATTTTCATTAATGAAGCAACCAATTGAGAGAAAAGAGGACCAAAGAGTGGTCTTATAATTTAACAGTTACTCCTCGAGATGCCAAATACTAAGAAGAAGAGTTGGTTACTAAGACAGAGTGACTGACAGTTGACTGTGGTTGTTTTCTCTTTTACCAATTACATTTTTAAAAAAGTAAGATTAAAATAGGTATTAACTCCATAATAAAATCCTTATATTTAGAGACAATTTACCCAAGTAAAAATCAATACTTGCTGCTTTTTTAATATAGAAGGATCTTCTTTTAGATGTGATGAGGATTATCATTTAAGAAGATGACAATGAGACTTTTTGGTCGTTTCTTGTATCCATTCTACATCATAGATATTGTCAGGGTTTTGCATGCAAAGGGATAAATTTTCATTGTCATTTCTCCAACTAACTCCAAAAAAGTAATAATAATAAATTTGTTTGTCATTATTTAGGGAAATTTATCAATATATATCATATTTTAAATATTATATTATAAAGTAAAAAAAATGTATTTATATTTTTTTATTATTATGATATTTCAATAAAAATATAAAATAATTTATTATAACTTAATATTAATATTTTCATATATAAAACATGTTTTTAAGTAATTTGAATGTAGAAATTATATTTTAGATACTTAATCATATTACAAATTTAAAAATATAATACTACAAATTTGAAATAAATTTTAAAAAAATGTTTTCTTTAAATAACAGTAAAAACACCTTTAATGTTGTTTAGGTTCAGTTTCGTCCCAACAAATATAAAATAAGATTTGTGATGCAAAAAAGTTGAGAAAATGCGTAAAGGAACAGCCCCTGGTTTCTATATATATATAAAAAAAATTATTAGCATAATTGTTACTAAATTATAGCTGACCTACAATTATATGTGGAAAAAATTAATGTAAAAACTATATTTATAAAAATATAGGTCAATATTGAATTACACTTAAGTTCTATCATGTGGGGTTTTTTTAAGGGTTTTTTTCCATTTAATTTGATTGTATAGATGATAATACCTTCATAGTCTAGTTAATATATAACACAAACTGTTGCAGCTAATGTATGGGAAATGGTGGTACCCCAAATTCTTTGTCTCACTTTTTTAGTTTAAATCTTTTGAATTGGGTAGTAATCAATTTGACCGGTGATTTTGATGGTAATGATGCTCATGAGAAAACGTTTGCTGTCTTGTGCTGGTTGTTCTGGAAAAATAGGAATAATTTTATATTTTAGCAAATAGAAAACAGGCCTGAAGAGATTGTTTGCAGGGTAGATTGTTTTGTTTCTAATATCCACGAGTCAAAAATGAATTCAAGGGCATTAGGTGTGATTCAAGGTGTGAGGGTAAAATGGCGTCCGCTGAGTCCTGGAAGGTTTAACATAAATGTTAATGGGTCTTCAAACATGAATGGACACTGGTTGATGGTTGGTGGAATGGTGCGAGACTCGGCGGAGAACTAGATGGAAGTTTTCAAGAAATGTATTCAGAGGGGCTCTACCCTTAAGTCTGAGTTATGGGCTATTTTAAGCGGACTAGAAGTGACTCGATTAAGGAATTATAGTAAGATTATTGTTGAAAGTGATTGCATGGATGTTGTTGAGATGATGAAAGTTTTGTAGATACTCTTTCAATGACCCTTGTACGAAGGATTAATGAGCTTAGTAGACAATTACAGTAAGTTAAGTTTCAATTTGTTCCAAGAGAGGGTTATATGGTTGCATATTGGTTTTCTAAATCTGGCTGGATTGATGATGTTGAACTTATTATTTTTGAGTTTTCTAACTTTCATGTTAGGAAATAGTTGTTAGAAAATAAATTTGGGGCGTCACATATAACAACCCATTTTTCAATGGTGTCAGAAATAGTGATTTTGAGGTCACCAAATTTAGCGAGTAAGTTTGTAAATATTATTATTTAATATTTACGAGTCAAATATGGTTTTAAAAAGGTTTTTGATTTGGTAATTTATATTTTATAACAATTTATTAGGTTCAAGTGGTAAGACCCTAAAGTTAAGTGGTTTTAGAAAGTGAGGTATCAGGACCTCGTTTATATAAATCGAGCTATAAATATTTTTATAAATATTTAAAGAGCGTCATTAAGGCGGTATTAAAGTTTCGTTGAAAAATTTTAACGTTTCAATAATTAATTAATTAAAAAGGACTAAATCGTAAAAGATATAAAATTTAATTACTATTTGATTTGAGTGATTAAATGGTTTATTGAATAATGAAAAGAGACTTAATTGGAAATTAGACCATTATTAAAAATAATGGACAACGGCGAACATTAAATGGGTGAATTTTAATATTATAACAAAAGGTTAAATTAATAATTTAATAATTAAAATAAAAGTAAAACAAATAAAAGGTGGCATCATTTTCTTTAACCTTTGTTTTTCCACCGAAGTTGTTGAAGAAGGAAGCCATAGCTAGTGATTAGTATTCGGCCAACTTTGGTTTAATGATTTGGTAAGCAAATTTTGCCCCTTTATTTTAATTTTTATGTTTTGAGATTGTTGCAATTAGTTCCAGCTAACTCGTACCTTGATTTTGAAACTGTTAAAGATTTTGAATGTTTTTATTAATGAATCTAGTCATTTTTATGTTAAATTATGAATTTGAAATGTTGGTTGGTATTTAAAAATATTTTGTTAAGGGATTTTTTATGAATATTTTATTAGGGACTAAATTGTTAAATAATAAAAAATACAAGGGATTATTGTAAAATTATTGTAAAAATGGACTGTAATGAATGGCATGAATATTCAGCTGGCATGAGTTTGCATTAAAATGGTCAATTTGCATGTTTTAGGCTTAGGGACTAAATTGAATAAAAATAAAATGTTAGGGGTAATTTTGTAAAAATATAAAAAATAATTTTTTTTAAATAAATTGTTTTATTGTCTGAATTAATAAATTGAATGAAATTATTAATTTAGAATAAGATCAAGTGGAAAATCGAGGAGAATGGAAAATTATCAAAATGCCCCTGTATTTTGACATTTCTACAATTTAGACATGTAAGTTTGTATGGTTTAGAATTTAATATCAAAATGAATTATTGAGTAGATTATCATTGAACAGTTTATATATTTATTTTTAATTGTGGATAATGAATAGTAAATTGTTATATATTATTGATCTTGATACTCGATTTGGATTGAACGCGATATTAGAGTACAATCATGTTTTGGTGTATTACGGGTTTTGGAGTGGAAATGGTATTGGAGGGAGATATCAGTGTATTACCCAAGTAAACTGAGGTTCATCATTTATTGCGAACTCTTGCGTTATAATTTCTATTTGGCGTGATTCGAGTGGATCAACTCTTACGAGCTTCTGTTCACCTCTTACGAGCTTCTGTTCACCTCTTATGAGCTTCTGTTAAGCTCTTTTGAGCTTCTATTGGCATGTTCGGGAGGACCAGCTCTTATGAGCTTCTGTTGACGATGTACTATTACCCGTAAGTCGTTCTTCGTATGAAAAATCTCAATAAGGTAATTTGTTTTATGTATTTGAAAGATTTGTTATTTATTAAATATTGACCCTGAACATAAATGAATTCATCAGTTGAGATCGTGGATAATGCTTAGGTTTGTGCTAAGCTTTTGGTTGCATTATATCATGTTTAATATTAATGATATACATTGAAATGGTAATTGGTTAAATAGAAATATGCTTATGTTCATGAAAAGGTGGTAAGATTCAAAAGGTGTAATTTCTTATAAAATGGTTTACCATCTGATTGACCCCAAATGAGTTATATACATAAATGCTTTAACTTGTGTATTGATGATGGTGATTAGGCTTATGTCAAGCTTGAGATTATGATTGATGTATATGCTTATGTCTGGTATTATACAAATGAAACGGTAAGTTTATAATTGAAATGCGATATGATGAAAAAAGGATTGATCAGTTGAATAATGTACTTATATATGAGAAATTACGTATGTTATGGTTGAACTTACCTATGTTATGAATAAATATATTAATTAGTTAATTGATGTTGTTATTTAAGTTTATTATTGAATTGGAATATTATGTTTAAAGTTTGTACAAGCTTATTATGTATTCATTATTTACGTAGATGTTTATCCTTTACTTTACAGATTATCGGAAGCTCGATCGAGTTGGAAGCTCGTCGGAGACCTATCACACAATCCAGCGATTATATTGGTAGATTTTGATGTATTGATTAAGATTATAATGGCATGTATAGGTGGACTATGTTTAATGTTTAAATGATGAGTTTGATATATATATATATATATGTCATTTTGGTTAACTTGGATTTGAGGTGCTTAAGGTACTATTGATATCTTGTTGGTTATGGTTAATATGGTCAATTTTATACATGTTTAGAAATAACCAAATTTGGTATGTGTTGTATCGATCTCAATATGGCCAAGATATGGTATGTTTTGGAAAAGTCTTGAATAGATGTGTATGATTGAAATATGGTATGCCTAATATAGTAAGGTTGGTATGTGTCAATTGTGTTATGCATTGGTATGGAAACAAGTCAGTTGGTAAATGGTATAAATGTGGTCAAATGTGGTGAGATTATTTTTTACATAACATGGAAATAGTATTGAGATAAATTAGGTTTGTATAGTTAAGGTTTGAACAAATATGCTCATGTATATATATATATATATATATATAAGTTTGATACTTAATGATTGAGGTGTCTTTTGGCATATTGGTTGTATGAACATTTGGTATGGAGATTAGTCATTCTTTGCATAATTTGAGTATGTTTAAAGGCCTTGTATACATGTACAAATTTCTTGTAGGTTTATGCTTGAAAAGGTGAAAGAAATGGCTTAGAAGTGGTCATTTTCTTGTCCACACGGCCTAAGACATGGGCGTGTATCTCAATTGTGTGCGACACATGCCATGTGACACGGCCATGTGTTCCCTGTAGTTTCTAAAGGTTTCAAGTAAGCTAGTTACATAGCCTAGCACACAGGCGTGTGAGGCCATTTCAAGTGTTGCGCGGCCAGGCACACAAGCGTGTGGCTTGGTCGTGTGGCACAAGTCAGTGAGTTACACGGGCACGGACACGGCCATGTATCCCTATTTCAAATGTCACACAGCCTGAGACACAGGTGTGTGTCTTAGCCGTGTGAGTCACATGGCCTGACCACATGGCCGTATGAACCCTATAGTTTGAAAAATTCTATCTTTTTCTATGAAATTATAAATGTTTCTAATTTAGTCCCGAATTGTTTCTAAAGTGATTTTAAGGCCCTGAGGGCTCGAATAAGGGACGTTATACATGTGTTTGAATGAATTATGCTATGATATATGGAATGTTTAAGAATGAAATTTTTTAAGTTACGGTTTCCAGGTAATGCTTCATAACCCTATTCCAACGACAGATACGGGTTAGGGGTGTTACATCACATATAAGAGTTATTTAATTTAATGGCAATTGGTTGCGTTCTTTCATTATAAAAATAAATAAATATATATAACATGAAATTATTCAAAAACTTAAATAATAATATAAACACTAAAAATAAATAGTTTTGTAATTTATAAAAAACATAAATATGCCAATGAAACTTTTGCTTAATAATAAGATTGAGAATCTATGAATTTTGAGGTGTAAGTTTAAATATATTCTGGGTATGATTGTTTTTTTTTTCCGAAGGTTTGATTATGCATAATAATGGTTGGTTTTAGGTATAAATATTTATATATGTATTTTTAGTACTTAAAGTTATTATTGTAGTTTTAATTGTATTCGTAACTTAAAAAAGAACCTAAATAATCAAGGATTTATGTTCAACTCTTAATATAATATTTAGTATTTAAACTTTATATATATTTTTAATTTGGTACTTAATTTTTTTTATTTTAATATCTGAACTTGATAACTAAATTGGTACCTAAGCTTTTAAGTTCAATTTAATAACTAAATTTATTATATGTTATACAAATTATGCAAAACACTAACAGTGTTAAATTTTTTTTTATTATGCTACAAAAATATTGTTAGTATTAAAGGAAATTCATGTTGAAAAAAAGTTTTTTTAAAAACCTCAAATTAAAAGAATTTCATTATGTTCAATTAATAAAATAAATAAAACTAAAAAGTAATTGAACATATAAAATACAAAAAAAATCATATCATTTGTCACATGTCGATCATACATTGATTATTTTTACTACCTAATAAAAAATAACATTGTTAGTATATTGGAGTAATTTGTAAAACGTTCAACAAATATCAAATTGATCAAAGAAAAATGTATCAAATTAGAAAAAAAAAAGAGTCAAGTTCAGGTACCAAATTAGACCCCCCATGTATCAAATTAGAAAAAAAAGAGTCAAGTTCAGGTACCAAATTAGACCCCCCCAAAAAGTTTAAGTACCAACTTGAGAAAAAAGATGTCAAGTTTAGGTACCAAATTAAGAAAAATTGTTAAGTTTGGGTACCAAAATGGACCAAAAAAAGTTTAGGTACCAAATTAAAAAAAGTGTCAAGTTCAAGTACCGAATATTATATTAAACCAACTCTTAATATTCTCAATTTCAAAAGTCAAATTTTGTATATTTAGAATTTAATCTCTTTTACATATCATATTTTAAAACTTAAGCCTAATTGTTAATACAATTAAAATTATTTTGTTAAATTAAGGTTCGTCTCAATGTAATTTTTTTAAGTGAATATTTTTTTTATTTAACAAAAAATTAACAGGGTTAACTATTGAACTTAAAATTTAAAATTTAAAAAATAAAGGAATTGAACTCCTAAAAATAAAATCAAAATAGAGGTGAGATAATGAGATAAAAAGAAAGAAATGGAAAATGGTTTAGGTCACCTAACTCGTGCTCCCAAAATCTAATACCATAAACTTGGGATAATCTCAAACGGAGAAGAAAGTAGTTGTGGTTGGAGTATTGTAACATCATATAATCAAAATTGAAGAAAATAAATAGCAAAGAAAGAAAAAAGAAAAGGTTTGGGTGTCCGATTGATTTATTTATTGTGATGTAAGGAAGAAGTCTCGTAGTGAGAAAGCAAGCTTCCATAATTCCAGCAGCAATTGGCTCCACCATAATTAATTTTATTCATTTCGCTTTTCCTACTTTATCATCCATTAAATATAAAATAAAGCAATCCAAGATGATAATCCCGCCCCTTCCTACATCTTTTAAAGCTTAATGTATTCTGACGCATTACCCCATTTCCAGTCCAACATTTTAATTTCACTAACTTTTTTTTTTTTTATAGAATCTGAGATTGTTTTATTCTTTAAATTTTAAAAATTAATTCGTTTTATTTTTTTAATTTAAAAATTTTAGTCTAATCATTATTTGATAATTTCTGTCAAATTTTATTAATTTAATATATTTATTTTTTATCAATCATATACCGATACGTATAAGGACAACTTAATAAAAATGAAATTAATAAATTTTGATAGAAAATACTTACAAATTTAATGATTAGACTAAAATTTTAAATAAAAAATAGGACTTAAGTTTTAACATTTTGAAGCATCTCGATTTATACTAATTTGTGGGTCAACCAATTTTCTGTCTTGCTTTATAATGATGTGTTGGCTAATATAGTTTAAATAATTATGGGTTATATATTTTAAAGTTTTAGGTGATAAAATGGTAAAATCTGAAAGTTATATTATTACCCGTTCAAAATTAAGTAAAAGTTTTTGGTTAGTGGAAAAAAAAAAAAAAAATAGCAACAATGTTGAGAAAAATTACAAAATTTAGGGACATTTTTATGACTATATCTCTAAATAATATGAGTATATTTCGCTTAGTTTTAAATTTTCCAATATTATCTAGAAACGGTAGTCTACTTTATCCTTATTTATGAAAGCTTTTAACTCCATCATCATTAGATCAATACTTTTCCTGTAAAAAAAAAGGCTAACAAATTTTCAAAACAGGAAATTCTTGGTAGAAAAAGGTAGTAGATATCATTCAAGAGTCTGATGCATCTTCTCCCCACAACAGTCAGATAAGAAAATTATCAGTTGACTAGAGTTGAAAGGAAAAGGTTGCTCCCTATCAATAATAGAACTAGGCATGTTTTTCTATTCCTTTCTTCTTTGTTTTCTTCACGAACTTACTTTGTATTTTATGCTAGTTCAATGGCTTCTCTGACAAAATTCAATTGTTGTTGGTATTACGTATGTAATGGCCCATTTTTGTCCGGGCCTACACAAAAAAAAAACCAAAAAAACAAAATATAAAAATATAAAACCATAAACCAAATAAATTAAATGTCCAAGTCCATTTACAATAAACCCAAATCCTTAACAAAGCTAACAGCCCATTACAGTGGCCCAAATCATAGACCTAAATTTCAGTTTCAAGAGCTGAAACCCTAGGAAAGTTTGCACCGCAGCCTCGCCTGAAAGCAGTCCCCACGCGCCGTTGCTTCACGATCCACATCGACATGCCCATGAACGGCCTCGCCACGTCTGCAGCACCACGGCCTCCACACCTGCGAGAAGAAAATAACAGAAAACAACTCACAACAGATTGACAGCAAATAGATCTAAGGGAAATTTTTTATATTTTTAACTATTATTTTTTTTATTCGGCTATAAAAGCCAGTGAAATGAAATGTAAAAGGGATCTGCTTCCCCCAAAAAATTATACACACATATTGGAAAAACAATAAAAAATAGAGAAGGTGATTTTTTCTTTCGATCTGATTTTCATCCTTTTTCTTCATGATTTTTACTTGTTGCATAATAGAAGAGAGTAGGAGACTTATCTGTGTTTTGACGCCGAAGAATCTTCGCTTGTTTCGTAGCAATCGAAATTAGGCGGTGATTCAAGGCATGTGAGCAAAACTCACATACTTTTGGTTGAATGAGGCCCTTGATCGGCCACCATTTGATGCCATTCGTCGAGAGGAGAGATGCAAGGGTGACTAAACAAGGAACTGTCGGTCGGCCGAATGCTTAAGAGTAGGAAACTTAGGTTTTTTGGTTTTAGTTTTTAGGTGGCTAAATGCTAGATTTTAGGTTTTAGGGTTTGATTTTTTGCAGAAATTAAAACGTCGCCGTGTAGAGTTTGGTGAGATCCGCACGTCAACCCGGTTTGCAACCCAGATCCGCGCCTTTTCGCTTTATTTGGTTAATTTGCGTGGTTGGTCCTTCATGTTTGCATTGGCCTTTTAATTGATCCTTGTTCCAATGTTATTTTATTTCGAATTTTCCCTAAAACTTGTGTATATTTGCAAATTGATCTGCACCATAACTCAGTGTTTTGGGACCTGGATTATTTCCATTTCTAGTCCCTGTGCATTTGCATGTGTGGCGTGCGGGTCCTATTTTTAACCTCACTGACTTATTTTATTTGTAAATTATCTTTTTATTTTACTTTGATTTCAATTAAGTATTTTATTAGATTTATGTTATAAATTTGGGTTTATTCACTCATATATTTTTGGTCCTTTTATTAATGTATGTATATTCATTATTATTTTATTTTCATTTTTGTTTTTTATTGTTTATATTATTTGTAATGTTAATATTAATTGTATTATTTATATTATTGGTTGATTTATTTGTTGTAATTTGAGTAATTGTATTTCCACGTGTTTCATACGATTTTGTGTAACGTTTTGTGCATTATTCTATATATACCTTATAATAAAACTGACTCTGTGAATATTATTAATATTAAAATATTATATACATTTTGTTATTTAAAATCACATGTTTTATACAATATTCAAATTCAAACAAAATATTGGTATATATATATTATTTTATGTACATCGCTAAATATTAGTATTTTTTATATAATTTCTTTTAGATTAATTCACATATTTTATTATATATTTTTATTATTTAAAAAAATCATACATAATTTAAGCATTCTTTAAGTTATCATCAAGCATATGTTTAGCACTTATATTTAATTTGCATACATTATTAAAGTAATATTATTTTTATACATATAATTTTTAGCAAATTTGTATATAATTGCAGTTTTTTTATTGATTATATATATATATAATTTATGCTAGTTTTAGGTTAATTTTATAATTCATTTTTTTATTCCATATTATTTTAATATTCAATTATTTTAAAAATGCCTTCACATGTATATAATCCATGTTAATTTTTTTTTACCATAGTACATGTTATTACTTTCATATAAATCTATGTAAATATTTTTTTCTTTCAATGTATATATTATCCTTTAAAGTCATTTATATGTATAATACATTCTTTCTAAAGACCATTTTTTTATCATACGATTTATATATTGTATACATTATTTTATTATCCTTATGTATGTACTATTTATATGTTCCATCACTCTAACTCAGCTTGTTACATGTAAAAGTATATATTATTTGTTTCCAAATGCCCTTTATAAATATAATCTTAATAATATATATATATCACTAAATTTACGTGTAAATATAATTTTACATTTTGTACATAACCTTGTTTTTTAGAAACTTTTGTTACCCCATATAGCTTATATATTTACTTTGTTTCTTTCTTACATTTTTTACAAACAATTATACTTAATTTTACTTGTATATACATGTTTTATAAATTTATTATATTATTTTATATCATGCCTTGTCATTCCTTCATATTTAATACATTATTTAAAGTTATCATGTGAATTATCAATTTTTGAATGAATTTGTGTTTTAAATATTTCATGTATAATTTGATTTGAACTTTGTATTTTTATCATAATTATTTTCAATAAACATGTTTAAGCAAATTTCTAAATTTCTATTATTCAAAAATTCTGAAATAAGGCGATATCTAATATTTGGGGAATTCAGAAAATCATGCTCAATCGTACTGGGTATGACTTTTCCGGAGAACCAAATATTGGGATAACCTTTTATAATTTTAATGTATGTTTTTTAAAAGTCGAAAATCAATCGCGTTTTAAAGGTATAAGGGATCGCATCCAATCGTACTGGGTATGAAACTGCATATCTTTGAAACGAAGGATTTTTTACCACTAATTTAAACTATTCGAACATTTAAAAAAAAATTATACTTTAAGAAAATCTTTTTTTTTTAAACTTTTGATATAAGGAGATCATCAAATCAATTTGGTACCAATTTTTGGGCGTAATGAGGGTGCTAACCCTTCCTCATGCGTAACCGACTCCCGAACCCACTTTTTTTTATTTTACATGAATAAAGCGTTTTAGTAGGTGGTCCAATCACACCTAAATCGAGAGATTGGTGGCGACTCCACATTCGGTTTTAAAAATTCAATCCCCATTGCTTTCAAAATAAAAAAGGGTTTCGACAACGTAAACAACGAACAAATTCAAATCCATTTCAAAATGTCCAAAGTTTCAGCTTATCACACTAGAAATGTGTGTATATAACCCGATGATCCGATTTACTTCATGGTCCTGAATGATTGCTCTGCTCCCGCTCGACCGAATTACCCATAGATGATCAATCTGCATTGAGTTTTATAGAACCCGTTCTTGGTCTCTTCCCCAAATAGGTGTTAACGGGACTATCCTTGGCGGTGCAGAGAGGGCATAAATTTATGTTTAACAACACTCTAGCCTTTATATTATTCGAATCTGCCAAAAACCGTTGGATCCAGATTTCCCAGCGAATATGGTGACCCGAGGGATTTTGGCATATGCGCTGTTAAAATTGTATCGAAGCTAGACTTCCCAGTTAGCATTGGATTCATTCAGGTTTGGCGAGCCATTTCTCAACTTCGTCCACCAATGTTTAGCAAAGTTACATTCTCTTAAAAGGTGCTCAACAACCACTAATCTTCCAGGGGAGTGAGTACCTGCCAAAAATGGACCCAGAATAATACCATGGGCTGGATCTCCGACCTAAATGGCTCTCAATTCTCAGCCCAATCAAGGCTCCATATACTTGGATGCTTTGCAGGCTAGGCTTACATGACATGGATATGTATGGTCACCCTACAAAAATCGGACATATATTTGGACCTGTTCGTGCTTTTTTTTAAAAAAAATGTTATTTCATATTTTAAACCTAATTTAATTTTTTTTTATCTTATTTGTGCCATGATCAAATTTGTTAAGACATATTGCAAATATATCTTTTAATATAGACTTTGGTGACTCCCAGCTCTATCCATCCTCCTTTTTCGCAGTTTTCTATTTATTAAAGGGGTTCTTACTCCTCTAAAGTACTCGGTTTAACTCTTCGATTTCTAATAAAATTTTTATTGGCCTAGTAAAAAGCGGAAAAGAATAACTAGTACAAAAAACAAGAAACTTCATTTTCTTTTGAATAGCAGGAGGTACAATAATTAATTAATCAATGGTGACTTTTGGATTAACTTCTATTGGGTCCTATTGGGACTCCTTATCGTTTGGATAAGGTCGAATGAAAGCAGAGTTCATTTGCCAGATCCTAAGTGAGGCACTGACACTGGCCTCAGTAGCATTGTTGAATAAGAACAGCTTAGCAGCTCCATAGATTGCTTTTGTCGGATAAACCCGAGATGTGATGACTGTCCTTCCACCTTGAGCAAAGCTTTCAACGATCGAATGATCCACCTGCAAACCAAAATACCATTTTCATGTTTGATTGATTATTCTCATAGATAGTGATGCATTTTATACATGTAGTAGTACTAGTAGGAGAGCATGGAACCGAGTTTAAACTCACCAAGACTCTGAGGGATAATTTTTCGCCCTCCAGTACTGGAACCAAGTTCCCATAAATTTGTTTATTAACATCAGATGCCACAGATGATCTGAAAAATACAACATGGTAAGTCCAAGGCCGAGATATCTGGTAAGTGAAGAACAGCTTAGGGTTTATGCATACCGAGATTGATCATTGCAGAAGAAAGTCTTGAGTTTGCCATCGGATCCTTTGGCGATGTAGAAGTATACAGGTGTCTGTTCACTGAGGCTGTCATCCGCAAGCACCAACAGACCAAATGGTCCCAATGCCCCACGTTCTACAGTTCCACCACTGCTGCTGCAGCTGAATGTTACATTGGACCCTGTTGTTTTCTCTAACGCCTCTTTATCTATCTCAAACTCCGCTATGATATCCAACTGTAACATGACCAGAATCTTCTTGTCAACTAACAGGATCTCGGTCGAGAAAGTATCGGTGATACACATAAATACATGACAAAAAGACGAACCTGTGTGGCTGGACCAACATCTAGAGGAACAACAGATCCGGCCTGGACTTTCACCTGGTTAAATTCGTAACTCTTCAACCTCAAACTTTCTGTTTCTTCCACTGGCCACTGAAGCAAATGAGTACCAGTCTTCTTGTCAAACAAAATCGTCCTCGGGATGCTCTGTAAGACAGCACATTAGAAAAAAGTTTAAACGGTTAAAGGAACTGAAGAAATGCGGTTTTCTAGTTAATGCTTATGGTGGATACCTGAACAGATGCCCATCCTTTCTGCATATCAGCAGCTTCGCTATCGGATTCTCCAATCCAACCCCACAAAACTCTTCTGTTTTTGTTCTGATCATAGAAAGTCTTGGCAGCATAGTATATACCATAATCATACCTTAGTCCAATGCCAACATCAATATTAGGTTCATCAGGAATCCATGTACCATTCTTCTCATGATAAGTCCCAATAGAATAGTAATCATGTCTGTCATCATCCAGGCTTGCCTTCACCACATGCTTCACACTCGGTCCATTAACCGAAGTGTCCAAGCCATTTTCCTCCGTTTTTGAAACAGGGAAGAAGTCCACACACTCCCACATGCCAGTTCCGGGCACAGCATGAAGTATCCCATCTAACAACTCATAGTTTATGAAATCCTTGGTATCATACACCAAAGCTATGCCGGTTTTATTGATCTTGGACCCTATGGTAATGCGCCATTTCCCTTCGGAGGTCAACCAGGCGGTAGTAGGGTCGCGGAAATCCTTGTCAAGGATGCCCGGGGGAGGAACTAAAACAGGGTTCCCAGAATACTTGACCCAATTGATAAGAAGAGGGTCAGAGTGGTCAGCAGGATAAGCAAGGTTTTGAACTTGAACATTCTCGGTGGTGGATCCTGTATATAGCATAACAACTTTGCCGTCAGGGAGGATCGTGGCGGAACCGGTCCAGACGCCATTTTTATCGTACCACTGGTCAGCAACCATTGCCAGTGGGAGGTGAAGCCAATGAATCAAGTCCTTGGATACCGCATGACCCCAAACTATGTCACCCCACAGAGCAGCATGGGGATTGTACTGGTAGAAGAAATGATACCATCCCTTGTAGAACAATGGACCTGTAACGATTAACAGCCCAAATTTCAGCCAATCATAAACAAAACATGTCGTTTAAAAAAAGAATTCTGACATTTTTTATGGAACTGATTGCCATGAAATTAATTCAAATCATACAGAAGTAATTACCATTACATTTTCGTTGTTCATGTGTTCAAATAAATGAATCTTAGTTGTCAAAAGCCAATTATGCCTATGCTGTAATATGTGGACAAGCAACATCGGTTTTCTGCCCTGCCAATTATGCCTATCGAGCTTTTACAAACATTTAAGTTCTTACTTTTCTATCATTTTTAATCGCAACTTTTAAGCCAGTCAGTCACGTGCACTTTCTTTTTCTTTTTTCTTTTTTTAAAGTTAATCATGTGCACGTTACAGATTTACAGCCCAAGTTCATAATGCTAGAAATTTTAGGTTGGATTTGACAAATGAATGAAAGAAAATACCAAAACAATCAATTTTCCTCATTTCATGAGCTGTCTACGTTAATAGAGGAAAAAAAAATCATGTCTAATTTAATTTAATCAATGTTATATTTTAAAAATAATTGAATAAAATTTTAATGATATGTATGAAAATTCCTAGGAAGGAACTTATTCAACTCCTCCGGAGAAATGGATTACCAGTTATGAACAATTACTTGAAAATAATAATGTATGTAATAGATGAAAAAATATAAAATTAATAGAAATGGTGGGCTCCAACTTTTTGACAAACTAGGAATTATTGAGTATATTATGGAATCTAATTCTAATTAGGGAATATTTAGTTTTCAATTAGTTGTCTATTCAATCAGATACTGCTGTTAATCAAGGGGGGGCAAAAAGTTGTTTTGTGGATTGCGTCTTTCCCCCCCCCCCCCCCAAAAAAAAAAAAAGGCCCTCTCTTTTTTAACCTCAAAAAATTGAAGAGGTCGGAAAGGTTTCACTTTTATACAAGCTTGGGTATACAAAATTATACAGGGCCTTACCATTAGGATCTGAAGCAGAACGAACCAGATTCCCATGTCAGAGCAACAACGTATGAACAAGCACCCAGCCAAACAAACAAAAAAAAAACCCAAAATGTCAGAGATATGTAATAAAAAAAAAAACAGCATATGTAAGAAGAAAAAAGAAAAACCCAGATCTAATCACTCGTCATTTTCTTCCATGAAATAAGGAGCTGTTGGAAATTTGAATCCACCCGAAATTAATCATCAAGTATATGCTACTTCATTTTCATGGTGTTTTTATAAAGAAAAAAATATATAATTGTTAAGTTTCAACTAAGTAAGTATTTCATGTTCTTCTCCCACATCTTTTCAGCTTTCGACCATTGATAATATGATTGGATTACAGTGGAAATTATTAATAAACTTTTTTTATCTAGTATAATATTCAAAAAGTAGGGGCACTTTTTAAATAATTTCAAAGGAAGTGGGAAAAAGGAACGTCTTTTTTCTCTTACCATTCATCCAATTCTTTTCAGGTTGAAAGTGAAAAGCTGTTCTTTGCCATGAAAGCATGCTATTATTCCATGGATACGCCAGCTGATTCTCGTTATCTTTGGCAAAAAGCCTGTTCGATTTCTCTGACACTCCGACAGCCGGCCCACGTGACACCGGCCCCAACTGTTTCTCGGAGGAGGGCGAAGCCAATGAGCCATGTTCGTTTTCTTTGACGAAACCATTATCTGATCCATTGTTACTTGTCAACAAAGCCGCAAAAAATCCGACCGTCAACAACACAAAAAAGATTGAAAGCTGCAATTTCATGGGTTTCCGGCGATTTTCCGAAGGCCCAGTTGGATCGGAGCCGGCATGGCTAGAAACCGGAAGGAATGGCCTTGTATCCACCATATGGATAATTTGGTTAAAAAATGGAGATGGAAAAAATGTGAGTTAGAAAGAGATGAGCGATGGCTGAGTATGTTTGAAGAGTTGGGGTCTGACTATTATATAAGGGCTGTGCTTCGCTTGGCCAATAAGTTGGGCGGTTTCCAGGATTGACATTTGACGGGGGCAAAGAAAGTGACCAAAACCAACACAAATTTTACCTCATCTATATCTATACTTACATTATACCTTTTATTTTTATTTTTCAGGAAGTTAGTTAGGGAACAACTTGGTTGAGGTATTATTAAAATATTATTTTATTTATATTTATATTAAAATTTTAATTAAGTTAATATCATGAATAAATTAAATATTAATTCAATTAAAATATTATAAAATTACCCTCTTATATGCAAAGAAACAAAAATTAATATGAATGTTCTTTTTTGTGTGTAAAATAAAGTATATAAAACTAAATGAAACTAGGAGAGTTTTCATATAGTTTTAAACCTGAATTTTTATCTCGTACTAAATTAAATTATCTTTTTGAAGGGATATGTTAAAATCTTTAAATATTTTATCTTTTTTTTTTAAAAGCTGATGAATTTTTCCAATTAAGGCATAATTTAAGTTACCAAAAAAAGTTTCTTAAATTACGTTAATGACTTGGAGACAATCAGATAGTAAACTAAACCTAGTTTATTTGAAATGAAATTTTACATCTAACACTTGCAATGAAATCTAAAAGCATAACAAAATAATTTGTCATACACATTCTACTTGATTTGTGGGAAAGTAGGGAAGTGCCACTGCCGCTGGCACATGTATTAGCTGTTATTACAGTAAAAAAAAAAAAAGAAAAAAGCATAGGGGATCCAATCATGTTATCCATTCAAAAACCGTAGACAAGACAGAAGTTGGACAAGTCTCGTGTATGTTGTATTCAGAGGGTAAGAGGTGTATCATTTGCTTTCACAGACCATACATTTAGTTTTAGTTGGTTTGGTGGGGGGTGGGAAAATTACAAAATATTGGCATTATACAAATAATTGCTTATTCGCAGTTATGGAAGTATATTAATAATGTAGAAAACAATGATTTTTAATGGAACTTTTTATCTGGCAGCAAGGCTCATTTAACACTTCATTTTATTTCTATAAAACTTGCGAAAAGAAATTAAATTTTAGCAGTGATATATCAGTAAAGAAAGAGGAAAACAAAGTGAAGGAGAAGACTGTGAGTATTTTAAAAATTCTCTAAATTTGTTAGTATATGTTCAGCTTTAATTACAAGAACGTAGGTCCGGCAATTATTCAGTTAAAAACCAGGATGAATGAGTAAGTGCTGATTAGGATTTGAAAAGAAATGGTCCATCCACAGCCACCAGTTTTTTTTTTTTTTTTTTTTTTTTTTAAGGAAAACCAAGTAATGGCAACACATAAATTATTGGATCATGTGGAGCTCCTATCCACATGCAAAAGATAATTGATTATTCTGCTCCCTTTTCTCTATTTTCAATGTTACATTCAAATTAATGAACATCTTATAACTTACTTCCCCACGACAATTTAAACAACAGCTGTTAATGTTTTTTTCTTAAATATATATATAAATTATTATTAATAGAAATTATGAATAATAATAACACAAAGTAAATAAATTATTACAAATTAATACATAAATATCATGTTTACTCAAAAAATTTGAAGGACAAACTGATAATAATTGTAACATTGGAATAAATTCTAAACAAACCAAAGATGTATCAGTTTAATTAAATCATTGATTTGTAACCTAACATCGTCATCATCAAATCAATCAACCTGACGAGGAACACCAGTCAACAAAGAAAAAGTTGGCAAAAGCCTCAAGAGACTAATCGCATCAGTGACGCACAAAAGGTCAAGTCTCAAATAACTTATCATTCTCCTCTTTATCTCAAATTTGTCACCATTGCTACGATTTATCATAATAAAGTCATTCGAGAATAATTCTTAATAAATCTAGTAATACCATTATATTAGTGAATCTCATATATATATATATATATATATCAGAACATGACTAAAAATTAAAATTAAAACCGTATATATACTTTTTTTAAAAATAGAGTTGACAAAATAAAATTTACAAAAAATATGGACAAAATTAAACCACAATGATACGGATTAAAATTTGGGTAAATTTAAAAGTTGTAAGTTAAATTCATGTTATTTTCATTATCCTCATCTAATTTTTGACACGTAAAAAAATGATCAATTGTTATAATTATTATAAATAATTATTATAAACAATATATCAATTAATGTTCTAAACACACTCAAAACAAAAGCAATCAATACAAATATACCTCCCCCCCCCCCCCAAAAAAAAAAGGTGACCTCATATTGCATGTTCCTCTTTTGTTTTAATGTCTTGCCTGTCCTGCATGTTTCCACATGCATTTTTTTTTGGGAATTATTGTTTAAACTTTTAATTAAATTGAAAAATTTTAGATCACCGATTTTTGGTCGTCAAAATGAGAAATGTGGACCAATCAGGAACAGTGTATAGTTCAAAACGTACATGATTTTGCTACAATAATTATACCATATAATGCAGAATATGGTTGGTGAAGGTTGAGGTGGAGACTGGGGTGGGCTCCTAAGGATTTTGGCTATTAATACATGTACTCTTTTGATTGGTAGGCAGATGAAGGTCGCATGGTATTTCCAGTTATATTTCTCCATCATATGATTTAAGCCTTTCAAATTATTTTCCACTCCGATTTAAATGCCTATGGTTTAATATAGTGGTTATTATTGATTCCCCCTAAAATTAGATCATGTCACAACTTCAATTGAACAATTGATTAAAAAAAAAAAAAACCTCCACCTAAACAACTTCGTTATATGAACTAAATTGAATGTCAAATTCTCTAATAAAATAATATATATTAAAAGATTGAAATCTATATGCATATATATGAAATAAGTTAAAAAGCATAACATAATTGAATTTTATTTTCTTAACTTAGTATATAAGTTTTTTTTTCAATTTAATCTTTATCTTCTCAAACATTAATGGTATTAATTTTTTTATGAGGTGACAAAAATAACTATACTCAAGTGTCAAGAAAGCGAAGATGCAAATTTTTTCAGCTTAGGGACTTAGTTTATATTATGAGAAGATCCGTTAACCCTTCACACCACATGAACAATAAGCTTGTATTAAAATGGGATGAGCATAGGCATTTGCTAATCACTTAGAAACCAAATGTTGAAATGGAAGTGTCTAACTGTCGTGACCACTTTGATTGCCACTGTAATGAACAAGTAAAATAAAGTAAATAATGAACACAAAGAATTATTTACGTAACTCAACTTTCCTACGTGTACGAAGCCAGGCTTGGTAAGTAATTCCACTATTTTTTCTCCACAATATAACAAATGAATTGAGGCTTCTCACTTTTCAAGTATAAAGATCTCACTTTTGTATATAAAGATTAGAACATTCACCTCTAAAGTTGTAAACATAAACTGTTTACTTTCTATTGCATTCACAAAATACATTCTTCTATGAACAATAAAGTGCTATCTATACTCTCGCACAAAACTTATACAAGTATCTCAATATATAGACGTTTTAAAAACTTGTTAACATACTAAAGATCAATTATAATCTAACCCTTTAAAATAGTACCTACAAAATGGCAAAAGGCAAAGATATTTTAAGGGGCATTTGGAGGCAAAGATATTTTCGAATCAACTGCAAAGCACCTTATGTCAAAGCTAAAATTACGACGAGCTAAACGATGATATCACATACTGTGTCATAATTATTTTTCTCTAATTAATTTAAATTAATTAAGAGGCAAATAATAAAAATTATCCAAGTTGTGACTTATTGGCCGAATGTTTATCTTTCCCAAGAATAGCCTGAGTTCAAATCATAGTAGTACAAAAAAAATTAAGTGATAATATTAAATATTTATTTTATCTCTAATTAATTAAATTAATGTGAGATAAAAATAAATAAAAGAGTTTAACTTAGATGTAGATCACTCAAATGAAGAGTTTATATTTTACATGAACTCTCTTTTACCCAAATGACTAATATTATAAAAGACAGTCTCTTTTAAACCATTCTACATATTTACAAGTTCAGAAATCCAAAAAATCTTCCAAAAAACAATTTTGAGAATTCTAAATTCTCTCCAAAATTTTAAGAAATTTCTAAAGAATTTAAACAACTTGAAAAAATTTCTTGAAGAATACCATATTGGTTTTAAAGAAAGTTATCTTCTGATCTTATTCAATCAAAAAAAGAAGTCCACACACTAATTTCGAGTTGAAAATAAGGCCTAAAAATAATAAACTAAATAATTTTATTTATTAATTATGAGTTACAATCTTTAGATAAATTCTTTGATTATCTTGGATAAATGTAGGTCACTTCAAGAATTGTTGAGATTTGAATTTGAAGTGAGGCTTAAGGAGTTTTGATTCCTTGAGAATTTAATTTGTGTTGGACTTAAGGATCTTTGAGACTCGATCTTGAATCAATGTAATCCGCTTAAAGGGTTGTTGAGATTTGATTTTAAAGACGAGTGATGAAGATTTGATCCAAGGGTCTTGTAGACATGATATTGGATGGATGATTATACTTTAAGGGCCTTCTAGACTTTAGATTTAAAAAACAAATTTAGCCTCTTTTTTTGTCGGTTAAACAAGATTGGCAAGCAATTTTTTTTAGAAATCTTTTTGGGTTCTTCGATTTCTCTAGATTTTGGAGAGAGTTTTTAGCATTCAAAATCTTCTCTCTAGGTTTTGATTTCTTAACTTCTAGATATCTAGACTTGTGGATGTGTATGAATGGCTTGAAAGTGAGCCCTTGAAGTAAAAGAGACTTTTTGTGGAATACAAACTTTTCATTTGATTGTTCTACAAATATTTGAACTCATTTATTTATCTTGAATTAATTTAATAAATTAGAGATATAAGCATTTAATATCATCACTTGTAACACTCCCTAACCCTATATTGTTGCCGGTACAAGATTACGGAGTATTACCGGTCACTACAGTTCAAACATAAACAATACAGAAATAATTATTAAGTATTTTAGAAATTTGTCTTACCGTCCTTTTTTATAGGCCCTCGAGACCCAAAATAGAGATTAGAAACAATTCGGGACTCAATTGGAAGCTTATCAAAATTTTCATAAAATTTCAAAATTTCCTTTAATAAACAGTACATACACGCCTGTGTTGTCACCCTGTGTGACTCACACGGCTTGGACATGCTTGTCCTTTACTCGTGTACTCCTCTGATTTATTACTCATGAACAAATTAGTTTTACACGGCCAAGTCACACTCCCGTATGCTCAGCCCATGTGGAATTATTTTCAATTCGAACCTAATGCAATTTTCACACGGCCAAGCACATGCCCTTTGCTATAGCTTGCACTTCACACGGCCAAGACATACACTCGTGTGGCCATACTTGAGCATTCTGTTTACCAAATTTTTAGATGCAGGGGACACAAGGTCTACTTACATGCCCGTGTAAGGGTCGTGTGTCTCACACGGTCTGATCACACGCCCATGTGCTAGGCTATGTGGATTCAAAATAAACCTTATAGTTCAAGTTTACTAACCTTGCAAACTTTAATAACAAGCAATTTAAAATCTAATTTTTCAACAAATCCAAAACATGATTAAATACGTCCATTTCACATTAGAATCATCAATGTTACGATCTAACTCGAGTGTATTAGTAAGTGTTTAACATAGAACCTCCAGATAGTATACTTTGATATCATTCAAAATCAATTTAAATTAAACTATGAAAGAACCATATTATATGGCATAGGTCTTCATATATATATAAACCTTTATCATTCTTACACTAATAACATTCATACTCAAAATAACCTCAAAAGACAACCTAGGTACGTGCCATTTCTCAAAATAAGATACATCACCAAGTATTTGAGTTCGGGCTTGTCTTGGATGCTGAGTTGTTAGTCGCTTTTGTACCTAACCTGCGCATGGAAACAAACCGTACGCCGAGTATTCACTCAGTGGTATTTCTATAAACCAACACTTAAATCATTATTAACACAAAATGCTTTAAGCTACTAAATTTTAAATCTAATAGCACTAATTATATTCAAAGTTCTTTCTCAATAAAACATTTAGTTCAAATTAATATCAATCAATAATAATCGATTTTCAATACAGTAGCACAGTCATTCAATAGGCCAATACGGTAATTTACCCCTATTAACATAACTCGGACCTTGGTGGATACACGGATCCAACCAACACACTAGTACGGCACAATGTGCCTCATCGACTTTGACGAAGTAAACAGTAGCAGTACGGTACATAGTACGTTATCGGATTAAACCGAAGTAATAGAAACAATACGACACACAAAGTGCCTTATCGACACAAAGTCGAAGTAACAGTATGACACTATTAGTGCCTCATTGACCCAAGGTCGAAGTATCCCTGTACACTTCCAATCCTATGGCATGCCAATTATATCCAACCTAGCCCGACACTGTTAATAGGGTATTTATTTCACTTAAATTTTCAGATAACAGTCAATATACATTGCAATTCAAATAATCACAACTCAATTTGATTCAATACAATGATAGTAATACTTACCTCTATCTAATAAATGCAAATATAATTTTTAAGTTTGGTTTATAGAAATACAAACTGTAATTTTTTGGATTACTCCTCGTCCACCTTCTCTTTTCCTTTCTTTGTCGATGTCTCTGGTACTACATTAGCTACGGAAATTAAGCAATTTATACTATTAATATAATAACAATTTACAATAAATAATTAAATTTCTATTCAATTCAAACCTCAATTTTTAATTTAATCCTAATTAACACTTTTACTTTTATCACTCAATTTCATACTTTATTTCTATTCAATTTTCTATCATATTCACGTTAAACATTGAACATTCATGGTAGAACCCTAATCTCAAGTTTCTTTCAATTTAGTCCCTCAAACATAAAACTTATAGCATCTTTTATAATTTAATCCCTTAATCAATTCTAACTTGAAATTTATTCAATTAAATCCCTAATTCAACAATTTGTTCAACATAACCCATGTCTAAAAATCTATTAACTTTCAAATTTTCCACTTACATCGAGTAATATTTGTCCCTAGGACTCCGAAAACATCAAAATTATAAAGAAAGGGACTTAATTAACTTACCAAATTAAACTTCAAAACCCTAATTCTCCCTTTTATTTTTCTTTCCTTCTTTCTTTCTCTCTTTTTCGTTTCTTTCTATGTTCTTATTCTTTGTTTATTTCTTTTATTATATTATTATATTATTATATTATTATATTATATTCTTAAGTATTAAGTATTAAGTATTAATATATGTATATTATACATACACATGGAACAATATTTCTCATACATGGGTTATTTACTAATTTAGTCCCTTCAATTTTCTTTAGTCTATAATTAAATTTTTACACTATATTCAATCTAGTCCTTTCACTAAATTAACATTAATTCAAGCTAATTCATCTAACCAAAATTTAATTAATCACTCAACTAGCATTCGTAAATATTTATAATAAATATTTACAAACCCAACTTTCAAAAATAATAAGCCAAATACACGATTTTCGATATCCGTAAATTTCAGGTCATTACATCACTTACTTAAATTAATTTAATTAATGATAATATAAATTTTTATCATTTATCTCTTAATTAATTTAAATTAATTAGAGAAAAATAATAACGAAACAGTAAGTGATGTCATCGTTTTAAAACCTAATAATATTGGCTTGACATGTGGTGCTTTGCAATTGGTCTGAAAGTTTTTTCATCTATAAGGAGGTCAAAACGTATTTTGAATAAAGGAGATTCAAACATATTTTAAGAACAAGTCATCATAACACTTGAAGCAAATCACATTCTTGCAAGATCAAGTTTAAGCTATCCTTAAATCGAAGTTTCACCAAAAAGAAGAATCAAATGAAATTTCTTTGTATATAAGAGCCTAGAGATCATAACTTTTTTTTAAGTTGATAAATAAAATTTGTATTCAAATTCACAAAGTCAATTTTTGACTCAAACTCTATATATGCACTAACCCTAAATAGGGTTTAAGGTTTACAATAAATCCTATTTACAATTAGTTTAGAGGATTTTCCTTATCCAAGAAATGCTTCAACAATTGCGAAAGAATATGGTCACAGAACATTTAAAAACAAACAAACAAACAAACCAATGTTTCTTTTAGTTGAAGTTGGAATTGATTTAAAATTCTCGACTCAGGCAAATAAAAATTCGAAAGCTAAAGAAATCTTATTTGCCATTACTATAGAGTTTGAATAAATAGGAGGAAAATATATAGTTTGGTAGTTGATGTTTCACTTTTGAGTTTAAGGTTAATAGGATTAAGGAGGTAAAGTTTTGAATTAATGTGGTTCAATGAAAGAGTTGAGTTTGAGTGTATTTATGAGCCAACTGTTAAAGATTAATTAGGTTATTTTCTTTGCATGTAATGAGTAATGAGAAAAGTCTGAAAAAAAAAAGAACCTTGACTTTAACATCATAGGTAAAACAAGCTTGACCTCTTTACCCATAAATCTCAAAGTTTGATCAAGTAAATATTAAACTCTAAAATAGAAAATTATAAATTTCAAACAATTCATTCAACTCAATACCCATTGATATTGAGGTTAAACCAATACAACAGTAATTTTTAGTATGTATTGTTGAACTAACTACGGGGGTCGTCCCCTTCGTCATATAATATTGTTTTATGGTTACAAGTGATATTTTGAAGATAATATATTTAACTAATTCAATTCTAATCAAGATGCAACCTATCCAAAGTAATTTTATGCAAAACATTAATCATTATTAGTTGGATGATTTCTTAATTTTTATTCAAGTCTAGCTTAATTTTTTAAATTTCTTTACATATTCATATTGTAAGAGGAATATAATAAGAAGAATAATGGTAACATATAAAAGATTAAACATATTAGTATATAAATATAAATATAAATAAATACCAACATTTCTAATATTTATGTAAAATTGTAAAAGTTAATAATTTAATTGAAATAGTAAGAGTTTCAAATGCATGTGTCAAAAGTCATAATTTTTCAACCACTTACTCAACATTCATTGATTCCAAAGTTGTTTAATAGTGTTTAATATTAAAAATCCATGTAAAAATCCCATTCGTGTTCTTGAATATAAGCAACTTTGGACATGGATTCCTATAATAGAAATTGAACGAAAGAACATAGTTAAATAATATATTATTTGGAATAACAAAAAATGTTCAAATCAGCAGTTTTTCTTGAAGTTCAGTTGCTGCATATCTAATTTACTTTATGCTCATAGTTGATCTTGCTAGAAGCCAAGTAACTTATCTATATTTCACTCAAAAGCGATATGCGACTATTAATCACATATTTTCTCCTTGTAAAGAGACAACAATATTGTCGTGTCAGAGAGTGACAGTCGGCAAAGTACACTAAAATGATGGAGGAAAAAGATGCTAAGCTTGTGGATCATATTCAATTTGCTTGTTCACATTGTATGAGCACTCTTACAAAAGAAAGCAATCTGAAAATGTAAAACACCCATGGACCAAAGAAAAATGCTTTACAATATCATGGTGAACATATTTTATTTAAATAATTTGTATATATTATATTTCAAAATTCTGATAAAAGATATGAAATAATATGGCCATTGCATTTGAACGACCGGATTCATTATAGGTTTAGAATCTTAATAAAAGAAACTGAAAAGGAAAAGGAAAATAAACATATAATTATTATATTATTAAGTGCTCTTTGATGAAAATTTGCTGTGTAAGCTTTTCTTTAAGCTTTTTCAAACTTCTTCCATGTCACCAAAGCCTTGAGAAATTTCTTCACCTGCACCATAATTCCATGTTATTGTATATGTTACAGCATAGCTTTGCTTTGAAAGCAATGAAAATAATAACATTTCTTCACCATGACTTTTGTTTTACCTCTGATGGGTCCCTGACAGAGAAAAATGCATTGCTTTCTTTGGGCACTGAAGACACCAATATCCCATAACCCAGATTTCTTTCCCGAAAAACCTGATTTAGTGTTTTAAACTTGTATTTAGAATCTGATGGAAAATTCCCTAAATGGCACATACAGTAAACCTGGAATTCGAGTTATATATACTTGCCTTGAATGCATCCTCATCAGTCTTGTCATCGCCAATATAGATTGCAAGCACATCATCTCTATCACTTAATCCTGCACCAATGTGCATATTAAATTATACCGAAACCGAAATTATCTTGACATCGAAACATGGAGTGAAGTGAAGTACCGAGGGAATCGAGCAGAAATTCGACTGCTTTCCCTTTATTCCAGTCAATCACAGGACGAATCTCTAAAACCTGAAGAACAAGGAAAATAAGTAAATATAGCATGAGGTAAAATGGTAAGAGTTTTCCTATAATGTTAACTATAATGCCAACGAATTCTAAAGAATATAAAAGGGGTTGAGTTGCATATAAAATAACAAAAACAGGACTTGTTTCGATACCTTCCGCCCGTGAGTCAATCTCAAACGAGGATAGTCTTTCAGAATATCATGAACACGTTGTGCGATGGTCGGCCAGTTCTGAGAAAAGGAAACAAAATCGTTGGAACTATGTTTTACTTTCTAGAAACAAAATTGCACTTGGATGTTGGAACCTTATCTCTCACCTTCTCCTCTACATTACGGTAATGAACAGAAGTACAAAACTTGTGATTCTCAACATTTGCACCTTTAATATCTTTAATATTCTCGACAAGGGTTTTAAAAACCTGCAAAACAAGCCAGGCCTGTTCACCTCTCGATGTTATTAAAGAGTGATCTAGAACAAAAGGAGCTGAAGGTAACATTTACGCACCTCGTCAATCATAGGGATGAATTCTCTAGCGGGCTGGAAAAGGTTTACCTCCTTGCCCTGTTGCATAAGCTAATGATTAACTTGAAATTGAGAATGAAGTTCACAATATAAACACCTATTTGATAGCCTCATTATGGAGACAATAAATTCGAGAAGCTGTCTAAATTATTACAAGTGTTACCTGTTGGTCAGTTGATCTAATACAATTTGGATGGTCAACAGACTCTGCATGACTCACAGGGCCCATAATGTCCATCCCATGACTACCAGCATAATAAAGTTCAGTTAGTCCTACCAATTCATAAACCTGAAATTAAGAAACAAAACAAAAATGCAGTAAATGAGACCATATTTTTACCCGGGTTCGGATGATAGCAACAAAGGACAAAGAAGCGAATAAAAACATAAGACCATTCGTGAATGACCTACAATCTACCTTATCACGGCTTCTGCCACTAATAATTGCTGTTGGGAAATACTTCGCAACATCCCTGACAGCAGAACGCATCTGAAAATATGGCAGGATTTTTGTTCTTAAATTTTAATCGAAGGAAGATGAAGACAACCAAAGCAATGCCATAAACATGCATCAAAATGGATCATCATACTTACAGAATCAGACATAAATGCACGATCTGGGTCATCTACTATGGGGGAAAGGGTACCATCATAGTCTAGGAAAACTGCAACCTTTTTGTTCTTGGCATTTTTCAAGATTTGGTCAAAAGATTTAAGTGCAGATGGATATTTAATCTGCATATTTGGCATAACAACAAGCAAGCGAGTTTAACTAGTGAAACGTATATTACAAGTAAAATTATGTGTATCAACAGTAAAATCTAGGCATACCATCCAGGAGCAATAAGCAATATCAAAATCATCAGCAGCAGCCTCAATGGTGAAGTCCTTGTCCTTTATTAACCTCTTACGAGGGGGCGATGATGATCTCATCGCCTCTAGCCAACCATTGGACCAAACATCCTCAAGCTTTCCAGGTTTCTTTCTAGGAATCGTCATATACTTGCCCGAGGATAAAGATCCACCTGATTGCTGATAGGAGAGCAGATTCGAGTGGATTCCTAGTCTTGAATTGTTGACTGGAATAGGATCAGTGAGAACTGGAGATGAATGATTTGACTTCAACTCCATAAGATTCAGACCACTTCTTTTCCTTTTCGTCGATGATAACTTCGGATCACTTTTTAATACACTTATAACAGGTTAACCTAGATTGTTTACGATAGAACCAGCTTTGTCAAGTAGAGTTATGAAGTTTCAATCCTTAAAAGAACTTTTTATCCGACCCTCTTGTCAATGAAAAACCACCTCTTCAATGTTTTCTTATCACTACTGCTGGGTGAGCAGTCCATCAATTGCGGGCTCCCTCGAAACTGGTGAACATCACAAGCAAAAATTCAAAATACCAAATATCAGCAAGCTGTAAATTTGAGATTTGAAGTTCTTTTATCTCAAGTAAAACATGTGTGTACCTTCTCATCTCCGAAGCTACACCACATTTATGGCAGATAACAGAACATTATTTGCCTAGTAATATGATTTCCGAATTTGACCAGAATGTGCTAAAATCTGCATGTAAAAAATTAGAAAGAACCATTATAATCCATCCATAAATATATATATATATATATATAAACGTATGTATAACTAGTGATTCAATAAGAACATAAAATAATAACTCAGTTTTGCCAATATGACAAACAAGTCCTAATATTTTTTTCCAACGAAAGGACATAGCAAACAGTGAAAAGCATATAGTCATATATATAAACAAAACAAGGTAAATGAATTGAAGGAGGGATATAAAACAAAACAAATAATAGATGTCAGAAAATTTTCATATATAGCTTACAGATATTAAGCAAAAACAACAGCAATATTTTACAAATTAAAAAAAAAAAAAAAAACTCAAAATGACGAATATATATATACACACACACAAAAGTTGGGGAAAAAAAAACTTAGTAAATACACTTATTTGATCACCATGGTAAGGAGTATCACCTCATTTTCATTTCTTTGTCCAGATCATACATACATCTACAATCAAGTAATACTTGAAAATCTAAATGAAATGACTCACCAATTTATATCAAACTAAAAAGATCTTGAAACGTCAGGAGATTATTATCATACATGTGATTACACTGCAGATCTAAATCCATACATCAACATCAAAGTATTATAGTATTAAAACACACACTAATAAAAGAGAAAGAAACAAGTCGCTAATACTATTAACTCTTTTTCCAAGAAACTGCAACTACCAAAATGATCATATTTAACACCCACACACACACACACACACACACACACCCCAAAATTGTAAATAAAATAATTACAATTAAAATAAGAAAAAAAAAAGTGAAAGATACAAAGCTATCATATTAAAACATCATTCATATTTTAAAAAGAAAAAGGAAGACTATTCATGGTATAATCTCATGGAATAATTACTATCGGCAAAGAAGGTTTCATTTTTAATATTCTTGAAATGTTAAAGAAAAAAAAAAGAGGTTAAATCATTCGAATTTCGTCAATATAATGATATTCCAATGACAAAATAAAAGAAAATTAATCAATAATAAAATTGTACTCAAACAACAAAAATATCAAATCTTTAAAAAAGCAATTTTTATTTGCAACTAGGCGACCCTAACGAAAACATAATAGCATTGAATCATCAACAGTAATTTGATATTTTCCCTATTGAATGTTAACATGAGAATAGAAAAAAGATTAAGACACGTTTCTAAATTTTTCAATAAATTTATTACCTAGTTCTTCATAGGTAGGAACCGACAAAATAGAAACTTTTACAAAATCAAATAAACAAACAAATGAAATCGACAATCAAAATCATTTTTCTTCTCTTATATACACTACAGCCACCGAAACAGGAAAAGATCCCGTACACCATTAAAAAACAATTAAAATATATGTATTTTTTAAAAACAACAAAGAAAAAGATTAAAAACTGAAGACAAATAAAAACAGACCCACAGAAGAAGAAGAATCAAATGTATAA
The DNA here is from genome assembly GCA_025698465.1 of Gossypium longicalyx. Taxonomy (NCBI): domain Eukaryota; kingdom Viridiplantae; phylum Streptophyta; class Magnoliopsida; order Malvales; family Malvaceae; genus Gossypium; species Gossypium longicalyx. Next base: position 4,764,972 of record CM047006.1, on the reverse strand, counting down.
CATCCCCAAAGGCTGGAAATATATAGCTGGGTTATAGATACATCATATGTATATGCGTTTGCTTGTTTTCATTTCATTTGACATGCATGTATCACCCAAACGAGTTAAAAACCTTAATGTGAATTGAAATAAGAGATCTTAAATCCTTAAAAGCATCAAAGAATGAGAACCCAACAAATAAAAATATAAGAGACAAAAAAAAAAACGTTAAATGTAACGAACCTGGCTAACGAGGTGAAACCCAGACGAAGAACCGGTCTCTAAAATGCAGTTCTTAGGAGATTCGACAAAGGCGGAAGAAGAAGAAGAAGCAAATAACGTAATGGAACAGAGAAACAGAGGTTTTTATGGAGATGGAAAGGAAAATCTATTAAAAATATCAGGGAAAAAATGAAAATAGAAGCAAAAAAGAAGGAAGAAAAAGAGGAGGAGGAGAATTTAGAGGCAAAAATGGTTACCTATTTATAGAGTTTGAAGAGGAAGGGAACGTGTTAATCAAGATAAGTTGTTTTTTTTTTTTTTTTTAAGGAAACATAAGCTGTAATTTTCGTTTTTATTTTTGAAAAAAAGAAAAAGAAAAAATGAACCATATTACAGCAATGCCACCTGTAAGAGTATCAGGTGACGTGGCCACGTGTCAGTTTGGGTCCACGGACGTCGCTTTCTTGCATTGCTGGCAGTCGTCGGTGACCGCAATTGTTATTTTTCTTTTTAAGATAATAAAAAAAATGATAAAATTTTCAATCGGATTATTATTGTCTAATTTACTGAATTCTGGAATTTTATTTTTATTTGTTGTGTCACGTGGAAGAAACAAAACTAAAGAAACAGTTTCCGCTTTTTCACAGTTTACCGATGAAAGGAAGCACAAATCTCGTGCGAGAATTCACGTGGCTTCGCCAATTAAGCTGCCCAAAGTGCCTTTCTATTGTTGTTGGATTGAATTAAAAAAAATAATAATAATCATATATCAGTTCTGAATTAAACCTCCATTATGCAAATTAAAAAAGAAATATTGTTGGACATGCATGGTATAATAATATTATGTCAAGACGTAATTTATTTGTAACAACTCACAATTACGTTATATGTTTCTTATAAAAGAAAGAACAATATTTTTAAAAAGCAACACAAATATGACCAATGAAAGGAAAGTAATTTATTTTATTCCAAATCCTCCAGATTTGATATATCTTATTTGAAATTTAAAAAAAAAAAAAAGTTTAATATCTTCAAAACAATATACTTATAAACTTAAATGTGAGGAGAAATTAAGAAAATCAAGGGACCGGAGAAAAATATTTCCATGGATGAGGACTATATTAACGTGTAAAATATTTTTATTAATTTTTTTTTTTTATAATAACAAATGAAGGTAGTTTTCTGGATTGAGGTCGTATGTACATTTCCATATTTTACATCAACTAAATGATTGCTGTTTAGCATTTTGGTGGGGTAATTAAACAAACATAAGTAGCTCCAACTTTCATAAGCAACATGATTGATTTAGAAACAAATATATGTATTAATAAGAGTACAATATGATATGAGTAGGAGATTCCCATAAAGTAGGACGTCTGAAGAGTAAGTTACTTCCCACCTAGAGACCTAAATATTTTTGTTATTACAATTTTACTTAGATAGGAAATGAGTCATACAAGCTACCTCCAACTCTACATCTTTTCATTTCCTTCCTCCTAATTCCCTTAACCATGTTTGAAATTTGACTAAATAACTTGTGGGCAACTATTTCATTGCATAATATGAAAGGAACGGATGTTGATGTAATTACTATATATATTCCCTTAAGGAATCCCTATTTAGTTAGCTAATCAATTAAATGACCCCGCCCCACAATATCAGTTTCACTTTTACCTAAAATTTATATATGTTTTCACCTTAATTAAATTAACAAGTAATTAATTCATTTTAATTTTTTTTACCATATATATCTTACTCATTGTGTACTTGGGAAAGATTTGTATTACACATCAATTACTTTATTTATATACTATTTTTTACCATATGTATTTCATCTACTCAAATCATCTTGATTTTTTTTTTTAATTTACTTTTTATATATAAAGTACATAGATATATTTAAAACAGCCTACATGTTCACAATTGAATTTATTTTTTAGAATATGTACTCCAGTTTACTAGAAACATTTAAAATATATATATTTTTAAAAATATATATTATTCTTTTAATTATTTTTTTGAAGATTTTTTTATTCAATTTAGTGCATCTGCATGTGTTACGGCTTTTTCTTTTTTTCTTTTTTATTCAAGACGATGCATTTGCATGTTTTAGGGCTTTTTCCTTTTTCTTTTTTTTTTTTTTAAATCAACACAATTAACTGGAATGGTGTTATTTAGTAAAAATAATAATTATTATTATTTTTCTAATAAGTCGACTACCCATTCTAAAAGTAAATTCAAGTATAAACACTTTGAGCATTTTAAATATACCATTTAAAAATAAAATATATAGCTAATAAATAAAAAGTTAATTAAATAAAATTTTAAAAATATTTCTATGATATTATATATATATATATATATATATATATCTATCTTAAAAATTGATTCGAGAATAAATATAAAAATTATTTATAAATATATCATCTAAACTAGTTTTAAAACTTTAAAAAAAATGTTGACAAAGGAATTTAATAGTTTTTTATAGATTTAATTAATTAAATATATTTTTTAAGAAATTCATTTTTTATTAGTAAGCTCATTAGATATTTTAAATTTTATTAGAAAATATTTTTATATTTATTTATTTATTTCACTACAACAAAATATGAATATAACAGAGTAAATAGTGGTGTTTTTTAAATAAAATGTCGCTAGTTTTTGGAACTAGTGGCATTTGTCAAGAAAATGCCACTACATATTACTTTTAATAATATTTTTTATGACTAATGTCTATAAATTTTAAGTTTTAGAAGTGTTTTAAAAAAAAAAATGCTGCAAAGTATATGCAACTTAGCGACATTTGACAACACAAACGCCGCTAATAATGAGTCAGATTACTGCCAAATTTTTTGAGAATTAAAAAAAATTTATGTAAAAATATAGTGGCACTTCTTCCTCAAACATTGCTAAATATTTGTGACATCAGTTTTATTGGGTTTTTGTGGTTGCCATTATGTTTATAAACACCACTATAAGCTAAAAAAAAAATGCTGAAAAACACTATTTGGTTGTAGTGGTTATTATGAAATACTGAAGTTATGGTTCCTCAATTACATCACACACATTGATACCTCAATAATAATACCGTTAAAATACGTTGATGTGGCATTGACTTGTAATATTCTAGTAACACGTGATAACTTCACATTTTAAAATATGAATATATATATTAAAAAATTTATAAATTTTATACATAAAGAATAAACTTGGACAATAATTTACCCAGATTCATTTCATACATTTTAAAAATAAATATTTTTAAGTTTTAATAAAATATTAGTTTTTTATATTATTATGAAAATAAAATACATTAAATGTATAAAACATCAAATTTTATGTAATTTTAATTTAATAATATTATGAAAAAATGATACTTATGAAAAATTAAAAATATATAAAATTACTAAAAATATGTCTAGAATAAACCTGAATAAATGGTTGTCCAAGTTCAAATGTATCTGGACAATCATTTGTTCAGGTTTATTGGGTATGTGTAAAAAATTATAATTTTTATATATTATAATTTTTAAATTATTGTCCCATTTCAAAATTTGAGATTGTCATGTGTCATCATGCTATTGATCGTCAGTAGCACAACAACGTATTTTAACGATATTACTATTAAAAGACCAAAATATGATAAAATAAAATTTTAATCACCGATTAAATCTGAAAAAAATTTAGTACAACACAAGTGACCAAGTTAGAAGCAAAAGATATTCCAAAAAATGCCAAAATCGTTAGTATTTCATCTGAATTGAAATTATGGAACAATCCAAATGTAGTACTATTTTGGAAGCAATTATAGTCCATCTTTTTATAAGAAAAATTCTGACTACCAACATGACCAAATGGCAAAAATGAAGCTTATTTCCGTGAAAGTTCTAATTGGTTCAGAGTTTTGGAAATTCTAGTTGCATCACAGGTATTTAATTTCGCCTATTTTTGTGAACCACAAATACAGCCTTTCATCATTTTTCTTCTTCTATACTGCACCAGTAAAGCAATATTAAATCATATATATGTATATGTAATTAGTATTTTACACAATCAGAGAGGACATTTATTTTAGTCCATGACTCATAAAATAACCAAATGACACTTGTCAAGCAAAGAAGTTGGTTAGAAGTAAAAAACATCAAGTTTACTCCTATAGAATAGTATATATATAAGATTGTTACACAATGTCCCATGAATGGGATAAATAATTCTTTAAATAATGCGATTTAAATCTATATCATATTATAAACCACTTACTCAATCAAACATGTGTATAACAATCACCATATATAATTGAATTCAGAGTAAAATTTAAATCGAGTTTTATTTTTAATAATTTTATTCAAAAATTTTATATAAGAATATTAAATTTATTATTTATTATTTATTATTTATTATTTTAATATATATGTATATATTCAATTGAATTAATGTTTTTGCGTTTGCTTTTGTGGGCGAGAAAGTTCCGTTATGTGTTTAAAATGAGTTGATTATGGTTGCTTTTTAAGTGGGTTTAGACTTTTTACGCTTAAAGATGAATCTATTCCTAATTTCTTAACCAAATTCATGAACACGTAGTAGATCAATGATTGGTAGAATATGGAAAATAAAATGTTGTTTTTCAAACCCAGTTGGAAAAAAGAAAAAAAAAAGTAACAGTTTTCATTCCTGTTTCTCACTATCTTTTAATGTCCAATATTCACCTTTTCTTGATTAACATCAATCAAATTTGAATTAAACTAGTTAATTTTCTATGCCCTTTTCAGCTTTGATTAACCTTTATAGTGTGTAGGGCTGTATCTATGGCTCTAAAAACATCATCTAGGTTTTTTTTTTTTTTTAATATAAATTATAAGAGGAGAATAAAGTCTTAATAGTAATTATATTGACTTTTTTTTTATTATAAAAAAGTACAAATTATGTTCAAGATTATTGAATTATTAGTAAGTTTGAGTTCTGGTAACTTAATTTCAAAAAGTTATAAAATAGTCATTAAATTATTCGAAAGTTTTAATTCAATTCACTGGGTTATTAAGTTTATTTAAAAGTCTAGTTAGTGAGATTCAAGTGATGATTCAAGTAGAATAGCGTACTTTAAATCCAAGTTTATCTAACAGTTAGTGTCAAAGATTAAAGAATAAAGTTGTTTGGGTTTTAATACGTAAATTCATGACGTTCAAAGTTATTTTATAAAAAAAAAATTGTAAAAGATAATGAGAAGAACTTTCGATTAGTGTAAGTGGTACAAATAGAAAAGACTTGCAACAACAATTTTAATAGACTAATTGAATCTAAATTTAAACAACCTCATTCTTCACCGCAATTGAAAAGTATAAAGCAATAAATGTTAAATTGTGGTGTTGCATTTTGATATTAAAAGCATGTTCAACGTTTTCTATTTTTATTTTCTTGTGAAATTCCAACATAGAATCATATTTTTCTAAAACAACCATTAAAGATGGAAGGCAGGGTGATGTGATACTACTATGTCATCTATTACATGTAGCGACAAAATACATGATGTCACCTAATATGTCATGCAATGTATCCACTCACTCTCACTAATTATATTTGCACAAAAGAATTTTTAAAAACTCAAATTTTAATTTGTAAAATATCTAAATATTAACATCAAATTAAAACATTATTAAAATTGAAACCAAACTTCGGATAATATTTACAGGCAACGTCAAAAATAATTACACAAACTAATAAAAATTGTATTTCAAAATAATATATATTAAACTAGATTAATTTGTAAAAAAAAATTTAATATTAAAAATATATTTTTTTAAAATTAAATATCACATTATTTATATACATAAATTTGGTGAAAGAAAATATTTTATGTTAAAAGTTATTTTTTTTAAATTTATTCAAAAATTGTTAATGATGTAATAGTAAAGACTTTGTTTATAAATTCATTAGACATAGGTTCAATCATATGACATATTAGTTTTATTTCTTTTATATAAAACGATATAAAAGTATGAAAAGATAATAAAAAAAACCATCAAAATAATAATAGTAATCATTGATAAAAGAGTAAATTAGTTATTTTTTAACTAAATTGATACATTATTAATTAATACGATATTTTATTAATAGTCTAGATAATAATATTTGAAATTTAAATCATATTTGATTATATTGTAAGTATAAATAATTTTTTTTAAGTTTAAAATTTTCTCCTTATAAAAAGATAAAAATTTTCAAACATATATATGCATATCTATTTTATTAATAAAAATAAAGAAAGTAAGTATAAACAAATCCACAATTTATACATACATACTGTAAGTATAAACAAATCCATAAATTATTTTAAAATATTTTAAAATACGAAGGAAATTTCAAAACTGTTTCGCTAATTTTTGGAGTCATCGAACTTATGTTTTGGCTCGTGCTAAGTTCCATTTGGGTTGACAACTCCTTTTAGGAGTTCAATTCACTCTTTTATATTGCAAACCGACTCATTATGTTCTCCGATTCTTTTCTACTTACTCTTATTTCTTATTTACGAGGTCTTCTAAAGGTATACCTAAGGACTATGGTTGTTGCATTGGTAGACTAAGTTGATAAAATGGATCGAACTGGTGTCTCATTTCGTAGCCTATATCGAAATGATCTTTTCACTCATAACTGTATGTCTTAAAGAATGAGACGTATCATCCTTAAGATTATTCGTAGAAATCTCCAATAGTACTAAATTACTTGAATAATCGTCCTCCCAAACAAAACACGCTTCTGTCGCAGGGTTGGGTGCAATAAATATACCATACATCGCAATCAACATCGTATTTTCTGGACCAATTTGATGTACAATATTAGTAATATCACCAAGTTTACTTTCAATGGAATATCCATTTACCCCTTGTGATCTCATTGGGTAATCAAACATAAACCCAAACAGTTGGTAATTCATAGCTATAGCAGAACGCATTCAATCGTTTATCATTTATTTTTTTCACAAGAAATCTTCTCTATTTTTAGATCATGCTCGTGTAGCTTATACATCCAAATTTGATCATAAAGAAAACACAAAATTAGTTAGTGTTAGTGCTTGACAACAACACCAAATTTTGGTGGGTACCAAATCCACAAAAAATAAACTCTTACGCCTAAATAAAAAATAAATTAAATTTGCAGTATAAAAAATAGGGCCGATCCTACAAAGACGGGATTGATTAATTTTAATATTTCTTATGGCCAATATTAGATAAATCTTCAAATTACAAAAAAGGGATTAAATATAAATCTTAAATAAATAATAGAAATTAAATAAAAATAAAATAAAAAATAAGTAGAACAAAATTAAATCTAAATAAAACAAATAAATGAAAACTCTAGCCTCAAGCGCCATTTTGACTTTGGTTTCAAATTGATCCCAAAAAATAGATTTTATCCTCCAATCGATAAGTCAGTTATAACAATCAAGGAACAACCTCAAACCTCCTCATTCTTCCATAGTAATAAATTATTGCAGGAGCAGCCCGACAGCTAAACCTTTCCAAGCAAACAACCTTGAATGCAGCTTCCACGATTTAATTCCTCGACAACCTTACGAACTAGAAGAACCCGACTCAAATGAACAGCTTCAAGAGTATGGGTAGTTTGAACTTCATCACTAATTCCCTTGATAGATCCAATCATTCAATTGATCGTGTCAATTTATTCTTTAACTTATTGAATACGATAATTACGGATTATACCGATTCACCAACATTGTGTCTCATCCAACACTGTGAGTGTAGCTCTAATGTTTAGGTAAAGTAAACGTAATAGTGAGGAAGGAAAAGCAAATAAAAGAAAGTAGGTAAAGTTAGGCAAATGATGAAACCCCACCATAGAATAACCAACCAAACAATATTAATCAGGTCAGGTGGATACCAAACAAAATCCTAGCTACCCTCCCTTCCATACCTTCTTTCTGGGTCAAGTTTGGTTTAAGAATTGGCTTCAAATCTTAATCTGATGTGATACACTCTCCACTATACCTGTTTTAGTGCGCTTCATTACTCACATGTTTAGGCACTCATTTATTAAGGATAAATTTACTTGTGATTAGTGTAAAAATAATGGTGATGGTGATATTAAATATTGTAACAATATTGTGAGACAAAAAATAAGCTAAATATATCGTATCACACCAAATCGCCCATCCAAAATTGATCTAAGACTTACCCATGGGTAGCAATTACAAATGTTATTATTCAATATAAGAGTTTAATCCTCATCCAATTCAAGATTGTTGAGAAAATGGTATTATATATTTTAAAGTGCCAGAAACATAAGGAAAGAGAGTGGTAGGATTAGGGATTTGCATAAAAAAGAAGTGCGTTAACCTCCCACCTTTGGCCAATAAATACGTCTATTTTCTAAGTTAGTGGAGATTAATTGATTAACTATAATTACTTTCTTTTTTTTTTTTGGTAAGTAAGGATAATTACTTGGGATCTTATATATAAACGCAACTGTCTTTACATTTTTTTTTTTTTTGAGGAAATTTTTTTGTTTAATATCATTAAGAATATTTATTTATTATTATTTCGAGTAAAGCAAAACCTTAATCTGTTATATATATGACAATGCTGTTCCAATTATGTTTTGTACATTGTTAGTGTAATTTTAAGCATATCTTGGGTAGTATATGTCGAAAAACATTTATAAATTTATAAAAGTTGTTGTGATTTATTTATTAATATTAATTTCATTATAAATTATTATTATATTTGTTTTTTTTTTTATACAACATTTAGAACTACTTATCTTCAACTCTTAAATAGGAGAGGAGGATAACGAGCTGCAGTTCACTTCAACCCACATCCTCCTGTATTAGAAACAATGTCGATGTCAATTGAGTTAAGACTTTAAGCTAACAAAATGGAAAATAAAAAATTAGAAGGGTAAACTATACTAAATTATTAATAAATTTACGTTTTAGTCACTCAATTTTAAAGAGTTACAAAATGATCATTAAACTATTTGTAAGTTTTCATTTAAGTCATTAAGTTGTTAAATTGTTGTTTGACCTTATTTGTTTGCACCACCTACACCAATTGAAAGCTCTTTTTTCTCTCTTTTGCAATTTAGGTTTTTCATAAAATAACTTTGAATGTCACAAATTTGTGAATCAAAATTCAAATAATTTTCTTCTTCGATATTGAACAATGACCATTAGGTTAATTTGAATTTAAGATGTGTTATTCTACTCATCAATAGGTACAGATCCATCGCAACAATAATCGAATTGTTGCTTGGAATTCATTAGTTAGATTTAAAAAACCCTAATTACTTAATGATTTAACTAAAAACTTTTGAATAATTTAATAATTTAAATAGAATTTTTTTAAATATTTTAATAAATATTTTATAATTTTTTAAAATTAAATAACTAAAACATAAATTTAGTAATAGTTTATGGACTTTAAATGAAGTTTATCCTAAATGGGAAGTACGGTTAGGGTGGCGTCGGATACACGAGGGTGAACGGTTGCCCACATCGTAAAAGACAAAACTCAAACCCTGGCCCACTATCCCCACTACAATGCCCAATCATTGACACCAATCTCCTGCTGACATGGCTGAAACTTTTCATCGAAAAGGTAAGTTTTTCATAAATTATATAAACTTCTTTCATTATCTAAATTACAAACTTAAAAATTACTTTTTAGGTTGGGTGACGCGAGGGTGATGCAATGGAGAGAGAGAGCCTGACTCGGTGCTGACACGGCCGAGTATAATATTATTGACTCGTAATGAAAAATGGGAAAACTGGGTTCCCTTTGTCTGCGCCTGAAAGGTCGTTTTTAAGCTTTAATGAAGAAAAGAAAACAACAAGAAAAGAGGGAATTTCAAGGGCAACATACGACCTTTGGGAATTTTAAGGCTTCTTTTCTAATGCTATCTTTCAAATGGGCATGCAATTCCTTTGTTTTTTTTATGAAACTTTCGGCCACATTATTGAACCCAAATATTTACCCTCTCGCAACTTGCTATACATTTTTATGATAAATACTGTTTACATTCCTCCTGTATTTTTCTACCCATCACATCACTACCCTTTTGTTGTTTTTTTTACAATAATATCGTCTACATGAGCTAGAATTAGTTAGGGTAGATAGGAGTTTTGACTCCTTTTAATAAATGAAACTATGTCATATTCCCTCACTCTCTATTACTCTTACTTTATTTTACCCTCTCTTTTTTTTAAACAGATATTTTAATTTAAAATTTTTTTATTTCAAAAGCTAACATTTTCTTTTTGAGTATAAATAAGAAATGTTATTATATTTTATGGTATAAATATAGTTCTATTTAGATCGGAGTAGTATTTAAATAGAATCTTTTTGATAATGTTAATTAAAAAATTCGAAATTGATTTAAATATTTGTCAACCTCAATATTTTACAAGAAATGTAGTAAATTTGTGGGTTTAAATCCAACCATTTCTTTACCACAATCTTCTTTTTGCTGCAATGGAAAAGTGATAATTAAGTTTATTTTATTTAATAAATGGTCAATAATTTTACAGTAACAAAGACATTTCAACAGCATCTAAATGTAAAGAAAAAAGAAACCTAATATCAAATCGAGCCAGTATTCTTGAAAACGTTGCGACAGTAATGAAGCAATGAGTACGATAGGACCAAAAGCATGGGACATGGTGCGTCTCATGCAAAAGGTGGTCCATCAAAAGCTGGTTATTGTTCCAGACCAAACCCTTGGACACCATTGTCAAAAGAAAACAAAAGGACAAGGGGAAACAAAGGGTCCTCTTTCCATCAGTTACCACCTAATTAAATTAGACGTATATATGCGGCATCGATACAGTTCGAAGTTGGAACCCTAGAAGCCTTTTTCCCTTTTCCGTCATTTCAATTTTTCTTCAGCATCAGTTTAATGCGGAGTTGCATGAAAGACAACATAAGCAAACTGACAGCTACTTCCTAGCTTTGGTATCAAACAAATTTTCAGTCAATTAATGGAACACCATGCTGTCGGTCACCTATTGCTTTTAATTACAAGTTTTCCTATGCACTCTGACCTGTTTCGTTTATTGTCATAGGAGATTCCAGAAATCTCTAAATTGGTAACAAATTTATCTCAAACTTAACTAGCTTCATGTGATTACATGTCTAGCAAGTTCGGAATTTTGATTTTTTTATTTATTTATCTTAATGTAATAATTTTATTTACATTTATTATTGTTAGTTGCATGTTGCGACTCACTTTGCAACAGATCGATTATGCAATTTAACAAATTTTTTTTATTGAAATATCTAGGTTTAATTCTTACATCCTTTAAGAATTTTGAGCCCTACTTATATGAATTGATCCACGATGAGTATCAAGCAAGAAGATTATACGGAAACTTTACATATATGTGATTGTGTTTCAATAAATGAAGAGTTTGATTTTTACTAAAGTCTAACACTTGAAGATCTCCAATGATTTGATTTCAATGTATAAAACTTACTCAAACATATTTCAAGGAAATACACGTTTACATTGACTAAAAGGTTGTAAGCCTATACTACCTAATTAAAGAAGGCTCGCTTAGTTATTGAGTAATAACACTTCTTTGTTCGTTGTTAGTATCATGTTTTCAAGTAGAATAAAGTGATCTTAGATTGATATATAAGAGTGAAGGTTGAACTTGATGAGTGAAATACGTTTAAACTATATATTTTACTGCAAATTGATATGACCGAGTAGGACTAGAAATACTTTAAACAATTTTTATACCCGCACCTATTTTTACTCTTTTTCCGATCTTCATACCTATTATTATTCTTTCAATCATTTCTAACTTAAATTTATTAATCTAATTAGATAAGAAATTCAATTTTGGTGAAGAGCAAAATTTGTTGAGATTTAAAAAAATTAAGAATAATAAGATGAGATCCAATAGGTTAATTGTTTAATTAGATTCCATTAACTACCACATTTCATAAAGTATTGTGTAATTATTTGCGGTGACATTTTTCAAGCTGGAAGATTGCTCAAACAGGCTATCCTAGAAATAAACTTATAGGGCCATCGTTATCCAAAACAAATACTCAATTTCTGTTCATGTTGACCATTGAGTGTCTATTATTATTATTTATTACCCCCAATTTTTAAACTCGTCATGTGAAGCATATTATGTTAAAAAAGTAGTTCGCAAGTCCTAATCTTTCCAGAACTATGGGGTTTTTTCTTTTGTGATTGTTAGTTCACTTCCAAATCATGAAAAAAGTTAAGAACACTATCTAGTCAGCACTAAAAATACTATACTTTTTCGCCACCCAACTTTGCAATATAATTATAATCAAGCGTGCGTGATTGAGAGAGGCAAAAAGGTCAAGATCAAGACTTGGTTTGAAGGGATAAGTTAATAAAAGGGAAGACATGGACTTCCTCTATCAAGCATTTAATGACTGTGTCTTTTGTTTTGGGTGTGATCATGTACAAAAAGGTGACCAATTGGGCCTAAAAGGATAACTTATTTAAAGGAAAACATATATCAGCTTCTGTCTGGACTGGTTTAGATTTATTGAGAATGATATTCTAGCAATTGATCACCAAGTTAATTTTTAAAATCAATAACTCCCTGGCTCAGGTGTTGTGCTCAGAGCCAAGTTGAACCTGTTGATGCTTTCACTGCACATTATTGACATCATTATGATTCATTCATTCAAATATATTCTAAGGTTTTAATGAGTTGGAACTCACTTTGCTGTCCTTTGCCTACTCTCACAGGGCCTTTTTTTCTTCTCTATCCACCCCTCAACTCATCATAATTAAAGACAATCCTTGAGATTAATGCAAGAGATTCACGACAAAGAGAAAGGAAGATGGTGACATATACTCCTGAGATTCTATGGTGAATTACATGCATATATAGCCAATGAGGAGATTTAGGAGGATTCAATCGGTGGAAACAGCGTAATTGGCATATATGGATTTGAATATCTGGTAAATGTACTTTTAAAATGATTGTTTTGGTTTTGGATAAAGATTAAGAAGAGAATATCAAGTGGAATTAATAAAACTGATCTGAACCTAATCCACTTCCAGAAAAACTGATGTTGCTCAGTTACCTGAAAAACACAGTTTGATTAATTATTAAGACAAGTGTGATTAGTATAATATGTCTAGAAATTTGTTCCCTTTCAGTTGGTGATCATTAAACAAATACTCAAAAGTAGTAATGAATAAATAGAGGCAAGTAAATTATGGTGGAGAGATAGAACATATAATTGCACATGCACATGATGCAGCAGGGCCGTTTGAGGAAATAAACTAAGTGTTGTTGACGATAATGTTGGTTTGGTGCTCAACAAAGTTAATGTCCTGTATTTGTTGCAGACATTATAAATAAATTACCTGAAAACCAGACTCGACTGTCAAGATCAAGGCACCAACGGCAGTTATGTTGTATTTTAGATCCTTGTGATCCTCATTTTGATAATCCAACCCTTAAAGAGTGGGCTGCTCAACATTGGTCCAAAGCTCTTGGAATTGACCAATGTTCGTTTCATATCACTGCACCAGTTTTCTTTGAAGAATTGTGGGCCAAAAGGTCCAAGAAGGATGCCGGAGTCCTGCAATCAAAGATAAGCTTGCTAACATGTTAGAATATGGTGTCTTTTTGTATATCATTTATCCTCATAAAACATTTAGTTTTAGCAAAACATGGTTAACAACAAAAATATACTGAATTTGGATCAAACAAATTGGAGCTGACGAAGATTATGCAAGTGCGCACACCCATTATTGGCAAGCTTTTGGATTGATAAGAACGAGCTCGAGAGCTGCTCTTCATAATAATATTCTATTCTTTTTCTACACTTTCATCCCCATGCAGAACCCGAAGCTAGGCCTGCCCCAAAACCTCAAGTTGCTCAATTGTATGGCCTGCCTTCACTTTTCCACTTCAATGGATGCGTTACTCGTATTACCATAATTTGTCAATTTCATTTAAAGGAATTAAAAGGTCTAACGAAACTATTTTGACATTTAAAAAAGCCTAAAAACATCAACAAAATTCTCAATAATGACTTGTAAGTTTGCACTTGAAATATATCAAGAAAATTGGTTTAATTCGTTAAGGGCACTTTTTTTTTCCTTTATGCAAAATTTACCATATAAATACATAGTTTTAAGATCAGAACTATACCCAACGGCATTTGCTATTAGTTTAGAATATTTATCTTGTCAATTAATATTTTAAATCTATAATTGTTTAATTATTTTAATAAGAGCATGATTTTGTATGATGAATTATGCAATTCTTTGTTACATGAATATGTAATCTAAGTCTAAAAGAACTTAACTTGTGTGTTTTTGTTAACTAAAATTGGGCCTCTCTAGCTTTTTATGCTATTAATAAATTAAATCTTAGGCGCTTCATTATAAGGTTGTTAGTTAATAAGATAAATAATGTTAACGAGCTTCCTCTTGATTATTGAGGAGGTAAGAAGAGATTGGTTGTTAGGTGCGATGTTGACAACTATAACTAATTTACTAAAGAATAATGAATTTTATCTTTGCATCGATGATCAAAATTATAAATCAAAACTACTATGTTAAAATTAAGTAATCTGAATCCTTTTTAAAATAAAATACAGTGCTAAAATAAAATAAAATTAAAATCCATATAGAACTACACTTCTTTTATTTTATTTAAAATAAGGTTTTTTAAACCTTATTAAACTCCATCTATTTAATATTGATTAGAATAAGTTGTTTCAATCTTACTACACTTCTATTAGAATATGGTTTTACAAGCCTATAAATAGATATAGTCTACTCCTCTTGTAATCATTCGAATTAGACATAGTGAATTTTCTTCTCCTCTGCCAATGGTTTTTGTGTTCTTTATTTTTGTTTCTCTTTTCTTTGCGATATATTGTCATTACCAACATTCTATTTATTTTACACATTATTTGACCATAATTTCTTTCTTCATATTGATTTTTCTTAAATTTTAGGCTAAAAAGTCTTAAAAGCCCCTAAAGTTTTTCAAAAAGATCAAATAAGCCCCTATATATATATATTGCACTCAATTGAGCTTTTGAATATTAAAATTACGAAAACCTTTTTGACCTTTAAAGTTAACAATCAATTATTACAAGTAATGATAGTCATTTTTTTCTAGGTGTTTTTACCATACGACACAAGTAGATAGCAGAAACAGATACTTCTGAACTAGAATACTGTGGAATCTTAAGGTATTTATTTCCATTAAAAGAGTTTCTCCTTTTGAGCTATGGACTAAAGTTGTAGTGTTGACTACAAAGTACATGACTTTAAAATGGAGCTAATAAACTAATGTTAACACCTCCATTCCAGGATGCTTCTTGTAAGTACGAGTATGAACTTGAAGGGTCAAGGATTTTAAAATGTTTTTTTTATCAATTAATGAAACCATAAAATTTGAGAAGTAATTAAAATGTATCGAGCTAGTACATAGATTTGTTTCAACTGTTCCTAATAATGAATCATTAAACATTATGTGTCTTCAGCCTCTTAAAACAATAAAAATTGAGATAGTTTTGATAGCTTCAACACTGACGGTTTGACACATATTTGGACTAATCCAAAATGGATAATAACAATATATTAACAAATATAGTTAAACCAAAACTCAAAAATATTAAAAAAAATTAAAAAGTTAAAAGTTAAAATTACATGTTTATTTATGGCTCTGATACCAATGAGGCTTAAGGATCTAAAGATGGATGTAAATGAAAACTTAAAATTTTAATTTTAATTTTTTTTTATAAAAAATTTGTTGGAGGGGTTTTTTGAGAAGATGAAAAATTTTGCTTAAAAGGATTTTGGGAAAATTGAAACATGCCTTTCATATCCAAATTGAGAGTTTTTTTACAGAAGGCTCTTACCTCTTTTGCAACGACATTATTGAGGAATCTATTTCCATACATCATTAAAATTTTAATAGTTTTGCATACATTATTACAATTTTAGATACTTTTGCAGGGAATCTACACTATTCATCTTGTTTTAGAATATATTCCCTGAATCATTTCAGAAACTCTACAATGAATCTCACTATTCATCTCATAAACTTTGTAAGGAATCTCACTATTCTCTGAATTATTTTAGAATATATTCCCTAAATTTGAAGACTTTACGAGGAACCTTACTATTTATCTTTTTTATTTTGAAGATTTTTGCATGTACATTTCAGAAACTTTGTAGGGAATCTCACTATTTATCTCATTTTTATCATTTTTTATCAGTTTTAGTGATTGTCACTATTTCAGTATCATACAAGATCTATTGTTTTAATTTACGATGTTGAGGATTTATTGCCTTTTGAATCGAAGTACGTTGAGCTAAACATTTCAGCCATAAGCTTCCAATATTCTATTTTGGTCTTGGCCTAAGCTAGCAATGCGCTAACAGTAAATTTTGCAACAGTTTGGTTTGAGGCAATGGACTTGCACAATCTTAAATATTTGTTGAAAAATCCATCTAAACACTAAGAATTATATTTCTCGTCATTGAATTTTTTCCACCACTTTGTTTTAAAATTTCGAACTAACATTGGGATCCTCATATATTAGTACTATTCATAACCATAATTCCATGAAACAATCCAAAAAAATACATAATTTTGAAAAGAAATGAATTGTTTTGAATTTATGTTTATAATTTGGCTTTAGTTAAAATTTGTTAAAAAATTTGGGTCATAAGTTTTGGATTTTTTCTAATAGGATGTTAAAGGAATATGTTCCATATCAGTTCAACCATTCTCGAAACCAGTTGGGAAATTTTTATTATGTACCATATTTGAAGTAAATGAGTGAAGAGTATCTCATACGCTAGTTGTTGACGACGAAGGCATTGTACCAAGCTATTTGGAAGTCCCAATATGTGAAATATTGGTGAAATATGGGTGATGGTTGTTGATGAGGAAGTCTTTGTAACAAGCTTACAACTTTTTAGTCAATGGGTTTGTTTGGACAAGAATGAAAGTGTAATTACTAAGTAATTACACTTTCTTGTAATTATAAAGAAGTGTAATTCCTTATACATGTTTGGTTGAAATAGTGTAATTACATCGTAATTCCCTATGCCATGTTTGGTATTACAAATTATAATTTCACAGTTACATAATTTATAATTTACAAAAAAAAAAAATTAATAAGCAAGTAATAATAATCAAATTCAAATCATCATATTATTATGTTCGATTAAAAAAGTACTTGATAGCATGATTACTAATAAAAATAGTAAGAAAAATAAACATTATATGCAATTTTATCTAAATATTTTAGTGCATATTTGTTAAGTTATTCCCTATTCAATATTTAACATATGCTCCTTGAACGAATTCATTATTATCTTAATTTGAATATGCATCATTAAAATTATTAACATCTCATTCTTCCATGTACTCTATGGAGTAGGGATCACCTCAATTCCACCTATGATTGAAGTTATGAAATATACAACATACTAGTACGATTCAACCTTGTTTTTTTATACTACACTAGGGTGATGTTGTGAATAAGAGAAATACTTTTTTAGAGCAACAAATATATTCTTAACTATATCTCGAAGTTTTGAATGTCTTAAATTAAATAGTTCCTGAATTGTTTATGATACTTGTGTCTGAAACCATTCTATCAAATGGTATCATACCTCGTAATATGATGCAAGAAAATTTTTTTTCTATTTGCATAATTACCATTAACCTTGTTATATTTGGGTTCGTAGCCCAAATAGTCTATAACTTTAATTATAAAAACTTATATAAACTTAATTGATGGTTATTAAACTAACTAAAAATACGACTAAGGTAAGCGCACCTATCGAACAATAGTATAGCTATGGTGAGTAGGGAATATCATATCCATGATGACTTAAAGTACTAGTAATTACCATTTTTTAATTGTTTAGCCGATAAATCCTTTTTTAATTGTTTAGCCGATGAATTTAAAGAATTAGGAGCATCAAATTCACTAATTTTCATAATCAATCATCCAAAAACACATTAAGAATGAGATTAAAATTTGTTACTTTTATAGTTTATCATTAATTTAGAGAAAAAATTATGTTAAACTATACCCCTTTTTATAATATGTAAATTAAATCAAAATAATATAAAATTTATAATATATAAATTTTATCAAAGAAATTATAAATGGTCTAAAACTTTCATAACACTTATTATAAATAATATAATTTTTTGTCATAACTTTAGAAAATTATTTTTTATAAATAAGTTATGATAATAAAAAACTATAATATTTTTTTATGAATAAGTATATTATTTTTTATCATAAAATTTTTGGCCATAACTTTAAAAAATTTTAAGTTTCAAATAAATTATTGTTATAACTTTATAAAAGAAACATTTTTTTATAATATAAATTTTTTTTGGTCATAACCATCTTAAACGTTCATATGTGTTCATAAACTATATTAGCCATTTATGCCCCTTAAAAAAAGTCTATTGGTCAAATAAACCTTTTTTTTTTTAATTTAGGGAAATAGGACAATTTTAGAGAGAGAACTACACACACTTTCTGTACAGGTGGTAGGAAAGCGTGTTCAGCTGGACGCACTTTCTCTTTAAATCACTTTTTTTTAATATAACTAGTATCTTTGGTGAGTTGGTTAAATGTTGGTGATTTTGTCATTAAGTCCCGTATTTGATTCCTCTCCTACTCACATTTTTTTTAAATTTCATGTTGTTTTAAGCTTTTTATTATTTTGAATTAATGTTTTTAACATATCAACTCTCTTGATTAAATGGTTAAATAATAATAATTTTATCTTGGAGTCTCGGGTTCAATTCCTCTTCTTCTAAACACATTTATAATTTTTATTTCATGTTGTTTCAAGTATTTTTTTTATTTTTAATTAATAAATATATTTTTTTCAATTTTTCAATTCATATTTTTAATTAATATCTCTTTTATTCATGAAATCAAACAATTATTACAAATATCATTATTTTTAGTAAATATAATTTTTATTTGTGTAATATTTATTTTTCAATCCATATCATGAGTGTAATAAATTTTTGTATTATATATTTTTGTATGTGTATTTAAAATATTTCACATATAAACATAATGACATTTGAAATAAATAAATTAAAATATTTCACATATAAAAATATTTGAAATATCATACCCACAATGTAGATGAAAAAACAATAATTTTTAAAATATTTTACATATAAAAATAATAATTATATTTGAAATAATTGTTTCATCTTATAATATTAGAAATCACCATACTCACAATATACGAGGAGAAAATAAATATTTGACATATAAATATTATAAAGAAAAATATATCAAAAAAATTAGTTGATGTTTATATTATATATAAATGAGTTATTAATTTCAAATATTTTTAATATAATAATATATGTAAAATATATATTTATTATATAATTACATATTTATTATTTGATTTTATCAATAAAATATATATTAATTAAAAAATGAGTTAAAATAATTTTATTTTGAAAACAATATATTTATTAATTTATTAAAAAAAAGCTTGAAACAATATGAAATATAAAATACAAATATGTTTAGAAAAGGAGGAATTGAACCTGTCACTCAAAAACAACCACTAACATTTAACTATTTAATTATAACAACTAATTATATTAAAAAAATTTTAAAAATGCGATTTAAAGTTAGGTGGGCTTTCCTTCCACCTGTGCAAAAAGTGCGCTGAACTGAACGCACTTTCACACACTCTCTCTAAAATTGATTTATTTCCTTAAATTAAAAAAAAAAGTTCTATCTGGACAATAAACTTTTTTTTTTTGAATATATGGCTAATTTAGCAATGTTCATACCTACAATATAATTTTTATAACTTGTATAAAATTAATTTTTTTAAATGATTTTGGTATAATTATATACGTAATTACTTCAATTCTCATCATTCCCCTCAATAATTGGAAATTGTAATTGGGATGCTTTAATTATATCCAATTTGATGAGACCCACCAATTATAATGATTACCCAAACATTCTACTAAAAACTAATTAAGTGGTTAATTTCCAAACACATGGTGTATATCACATTAGTAATGTGAACAAATATTAAATTTTTAATCTATTTTAAGGTGATTTAAAAAAAAACCTAAATTTAAAATGCTTAAAAAAAAACCAAAAAGTTAAATGAATAAGAAATATAATTTTATTTAATAAAATTGGAGAGTTATTTGATAACATCAAAATGATGCATCCCATGGTTTTTGTAAATCAACACATCCATTATATGAGAAATGGAAGTGGTAATGAATAAATGAAGTTACGGTGGTAAATATGATTGCAATTCAATACCCAAAGGACTAAATTCAAATATTTGTAAATAGTGAAGAGTTCCCATTCCCCGATGCCCTTTACTTTTCTTTTTAATTTAATAATCAAAACATTAACACCCAAAACTAGGAATCAGTACAACCACCACCAAAAAAAACCAATGGCTAACAGCTAAACATAACCAAAAAATATGCATAATTGGAATTAGATTTGGATATGGAATTGCCTTAGCTCCACCGTCACTTGTGTGTAGTAAAAAATAAAAGTGTTGTATCATGTCATCGGTAGGGCATGACAGGACAGGCTTTACATGATAGATTGTGTTTTGACTTTATATATTACATATTAAATCTTAATGTATTAATTTAACATTTAATCTTCTTTTTATATTTTAAATTATTTAAATTGTATAATTTTTAATTCAGTTGAATATTTGTGTGTGTGAAATTATAAAGTAAATATTTAAAAGTTAAAATATGATCTAAGTCTACATATATTTCGTACGTCTGAGATTTAGTTTTATATTTTATTTTTAAGAATTTAGTCCTTGATCCTTTAAGAATTAAAAATATAAATTAAATTGTTACCATCATTAAAATTTTTTTATTAAATTCTCTGGTGTAACATTTTAAAATTAAAAAATAATAATGCTCTTAAAATAACACTCATTCAAACTCATCATAATATAATATGTTTTCTTAGAATAGTGTTCTTAAAATATTTGATGTCAGCATTTTGATTGTAATATCAACAAAAGACTTAAAAAAATTGAAAAACTACGTATCGATCTCTAAAACTATTAAGGTGCGTTTGGTTCGTGAATCTTAGATTACGTTTCATAATAAGATTACGAGAATATAACATTATCTTATTTGATTCATTTGGCTATAATGTAAAATTCAAGTGCTTAATTGACAGAATGTAAAATTACATAAAAGCACATTTTTCTCAATTTTCATTATTATAGAATTTGTCTTTCTAAACAAGTTTAGTTCCTTTAATACTTTTAATATCAATTTTCATAAAATTATGATAATTATTACTTTTTTATTATAATTTATATAAATTTGTAAATCATAATTATAATAATTTATTAAAAGTGATTGTAACAGCAATTATAATTTATAATTAATATATTAATAAATAAATTTAAAATAAAATAAAATAATTATAATTGTGATGTATGATATTTACTTATTCACTATTAAAAATATATATTTTAATTAATTTTAAACTTTATTTTTAAAAAACTAAAATTAATTGGAATAATGAAAATGAAGGGAAAATTGGTCCAAAATTTATATATAGGAATATATATGGTTATCTATTTTTCATTTGCAATTACAAAAGTAAAAAAAAAAAAAAAAAGAGCTTTATTTGGGTTTTTTCTTTGATATATTACTAATAAATTAATTATAAAGATTGGCACGTATGTTCTAATTTAGCTATTTTTTAGTCCAAATGTAAATAACTTTAAGGTTGAGTTGGAGGCTAAAATTTGATGGATTAAGTAGTAAGACTTAAAATTCAAATTTAATATAACTACCTAAGCTTGAGCTCCATAATGAAGGGACATTAATGATACTTTCCTTCTTCACTCACTCTGCAACAATGGTCAACATTAGCCGAATTTGGTCCGTTTGGTAGCGACCACAAATATAACTACTGTTTACGCTTCCCTTTCCATCTCTCACTTGCCTCTTTTTCACCAATATCAAAATTTGTACCTTATCTTATTCTTTAATTACGAGATCGAGATTGTATTCTCGTTCATGAAAATACAATAGACTTCAAATAATAATAATAATAGCTCCTTCGGAAACGCCTACTTTTTTTTCTTTTTTTTTGGCTGAAAAACTAATGAATACCCCCATACTTCAAGCGAAGTTGAAGATTGCATCCGGATTTCCAAGACGGTGAGTTGAACACGATAAGAACAAAATCAATGCACACTTAAAAGGTTATAGGGGGGAAGAGAGATGCTAGGTTAAGGTCTAAAATCTGCTAAAAGATTTGCTTTTGACATTCAAAATCTGCGCACCATACACACTTACCACAACAACTAACTACTAGTATAGTGTAGGTAGCCCCTTCACATCTATGCCTTAAATGAGGCCCAGGCCCCATTTCCCTACAACACTGCAAACAGTCGCTGCTGTTGGCTGCCACTACTGCTGGCACTGCCACTGGAGAGAGAGGCGCCGTTCCCTTTTTTCCTGATTTTTTCGTATCTCTCCCCACCACTAACCTCCACAAGGCCCTCAACCCAACTCTTTGTCCTCTTTTTAGTTCTCTCTTTCAATGACATTTCATTGATGGCTGATGACTTTTTTAACACCCTCCTCTCTTCCTCCTCCAATTATTCGTTATAAAACTCCTGACATCCACTCCTGCTTCTTCTACAAACAGCAAAACAGAACATGGCATATGTCTCTTTATTATACCTTAATTTCTGGAACTTAATTTTTTTTTTCAGTTCATGAAATCATTTGATGTTGATTCAAATTTGTTGGGTGTTTTTTTTTCTTTTCAATTTCTTACAGGTTGGTCCAAGATCAATTCCTCATTGGCTTGGGGTTCTTCTTGGACAAAAGTTCTTCGATCCTTGCATACTTCATGAATCTGCAAAGAAGAATGAGAAGAACATTTTCTGCTTGAATTGTTGCATTACAATTTGCCCTCACTGCTTGCCTCTTCACCGTCATCATCGTCGCTTACAGGTTCATTCATCTATAATTTCCCCAGGAATCATATTAAAATTCACCATTGCAGATCAAATTCACTCTGTTTTTCCTTGTACACAGATAAGAAGGTATGTTTATCAAGATGTTATACGATTGAGTGATGCTCAGAAACTGATCAATTGTTCCCTCGTTCAAGTATGAAAATAATCATTGAATTTTTTTTTCTTTCTTTTGAATTCTATTCATCTGATCA
The DNA here is from genome assembly GCA_025698465.1 of Gossypium longicalyx. Lineage (NCBI taxonomy): Eukaryota > Viridiplantae > Streptophyta > Magnoliopsida > Malvales > Malvaceae > Gossypium > Gossypium longicalyx. Next base: position 4,741,519 of record CM047006.1, on the reverse strand, counting down.
GTTTCATAACTCCACAGCCTTACACAACAAACAGTGCCAAAGTAATATTTTTGAATGAAAGGCCAATGTCACGCCCATTTAGAGGCTCTGGTAACTTGTGCGTCAAATGCGATCGCAGCCTTCAAGACTTGTTTCTCTTCTGCTCCCTCTCTTGCAAGGTTCATCCTATATTCACACTCCCTAATTTTGATTTTCTTACTCTTTGTTCTCAACTCTAAATTTGATGTCCTTTTTTCGCAACATGCATGCAGGTTAAGCACTTGTTGTACAAAAGTAGAAATGATTTTTGGTTGGTAGAGCAGGAAGAGGATCCTCAAATGACTCCTGACTCAGTCCTGGACTCCCATAGATCAAATTGGTCAGGAGGATCCGCAAACACAGCTGCCACTAGCAATGGTGACAGTGGAACCAACTGCAAGCCATCTTTACTACTTTGCACAGCTACAACCGAGTTTCTCAAGATAAACAAGAAGAAACGGAGCTGCATCCTAACCCCTCGAGTTCCCCACCGCCACAGATGCTCACAGGCTGAGAGTAATAGCCGCCGGAAAGGTGTGCCTCATAGATCACCTTTGAATTAAATGGGTTGTGTTTCCAAAGAAATGGGGAAGTTTTGAGTGCATTGTAAAATCAATTAATTGCTCTTCCTCAAATTTTGTATAGTTTTTAAACCTATTAGACATAAGAATACATATTAGAATTGGATCAGTGTTAAAAGAATTAGAGAAAGATGATTCATTATGTCAAACTTGTAGTAATTCAGATGGGATTCTAAATCTAAGCCATTGTTGTAGTCAAATTAACTTTAAAAAGTCATGTGAATTATATGGTTTAGAAAGGTGCAGACAATTGACCATCTCAAAGGGTGGTTTGTTTAAATGCGACAAAAAGGAAAAGTGGGTTTCTCTCGCATTGCAAAAATAGTGTTTAAATAAACTATAGTGTCCTTTTGCTGGGTGATTAAACAAGTCATAACAAGCTTATCCATATTATTACTGTTTATATATATATATATATTAAGAAAAACCTTGGGGATTTGACGTTTAAATTTATTAAATATCATCGCTATTGCAATCAAAATTGTTGTTATAATGGAACACTAAGAAAAGCAGAGATTGAATTTTGGTAAATAGTAAAAAAGGTAGTATGATAGGGGTTTGAATTTTTGGTACCATTCAATCAAAACCTTAATCTATGGCAAGTTGGAAAACGGGAATAGCAAAATGTCAAATCTGAAGGCATTATTTAAGCCTCTGAGATTGGATTGGAAAAATGGGCCCCTAAAATCAACAAAAGATCAGCAGACAGATAACACCATGGAAAGATGGAATTGGTAAAGCCCACAACACCTTTTTTTTTTTTTTTTTTTTACATTTTGTTTCTTTCCTCTCTTTTTCCACTTCCTTCTTTTACTGTGCATAAAACATGACAATACAAGAGGAAAGTATTTAACTTTTTAGCTGTTTGTGCAAATTGCCACTCCCTTTTTCTTTCTTTTTTTTTTACATCTTTTCATTCCTTACACTTAGTTAATCTATTATGATTAAGCTCGATTTAATAATTAGATTTTAATTAATTATTTTTAATTATATAATAATTGCATTGTATGTTTGTGTAATTATTTAAGTTAGTTAGTTCCACCGAATTGGATGTAATTAGAGCAGCCATTTAAATTACACTTTTTAATTTTTAGCGGTAGGATAAGAATTGAAGTAATTATACGAACATTTATGAGTATTTGAGATGGTTATAACAAAAAAAATTTCTCATATTATAAATCCTAAAAAAATATATTTTACAAATATTTTATGTATTTTATAAAATCATAACAAAAAATTATATCATTTAAATTTTAAAAAAATTAAAGTTATGACTAAAAAGCTTATTTTAAAAAATAATTTACATGTTATAAAAATGTTATAAAAAATTATATTATTTTATTGTAATGTCTTACCGTATATTATAAAACTAACATACTTATTCATAATAATAAAAAGTTATAGCTCTTTTTATCATAACTTATTTACAATAAGGTAAATTACACTAAATATCATTTAACTTTGGTTACTTTTCTAATTTTTATCGTTGAACTTTTAAAACGATGCCACTAACATTATTGTATTATTACAAAGATGCCACTCCAATGTTTAGTGCTATTACTTCAGTAATAGCGTGTGACGTGACATGTTAAATGTGCTATGTATTTAAAAAATCATTTTTTTAATATTAATATTGAATTATTTTTTAAATATGTTGTACATTTAACGTGCCACATCAGACATCATTACCTAAGTAACAGTAGTAAACGATAGAGTGGCATCTTTTGTAATAACGCAATAACGTTATTGACATCTTTGTAACTTTTAAATGTTAGGTGGAAAAAAATAAAAATTAGTCAAAGTTCAATGGCATTTGGTGTAGTTTACCCTTTACAAAAAATAATTTCTAAAATTATGGAAAAAATTATATTATTTATAAAAAATGTTATGAAAGTTATTAAATAATTTATATTTTTTTATAAATGTTATAGATTATAAAATATATATTATTTTTTATTTAATTTACGTATTATAAAAAAAATATAATCTAATATAAGTTTTTCTCCAAATTAAGTTTATACAATTTTGTATAATTAACACTACATACTATTTGGGCTGAAACCAACAAATATGCAATAGAACAATTAGATAAAATTGCATACGATGTGTAATTTTCTTGTTATTTTCAGTAGTAATCGTATTATCAACTTTTTTTTATACTAACATAATACATATAATTATTTAATTTTAATTTTTGTAATTTTTTTAGAAATTATTTTTATCATACTAATAAGATTTTTATAATAATAATTATTTTAAAATTATAAATTATACAATTATATAATTATAATTTTTATTATCAAACATGACATGAGAAATTATATTCTGTTAGCCAAATACGACTAGAAAATTACAATTATTTATAATTATAAAATAATATAATTATTACACTTTTATTTAATTATATTTAAAGATAAAATATGCGTTTTTGAATTCTCATTGCAAAATCAGAGGCAACAATGATGGAGACCGAAACTTAAATATTGAAATAATATATATTTATGGTTATCAAAACGTAATGCAAACAAACAGCACCAGTGGTCTAGTGGTAGAATAGTACCCTGCCACGGTACAGACCCGGGTTCGATTCCCGGCTGGTGCATAAGAGAGATTATTTTTGGCCTTCTTGTTCATTTGACAGCTGCTTTGATTGTGTTCTGGTCTGGCATGAACAAAGTTATGTACTTCCTCCCATCCTTGCCAAATCTGTCCACACTCCACTTATCGAAGTAGCAAACACCAGCAATTGATTTTTTTTTGTTGTTGTCCAAAATTAGGGTAACAATATTTAATTTTATTCACCATAAAATAAACAATTAATTATGAAATATGCTCAAATCTCATCAAATAAAGGATAAAAATGAAGTAATTGATACTTAATTCCGGTACTTTATCCCAACCCACCACCATTTAATACCACGTCATTGTGTTTTAAAACACTGTGACAACAAGCCATCAATTACCAAATCCAGCGCCGAGACACAATTATATATTAACTATTATGCAAAAGCTATTTAACCATACCTCAAATATTCTGTTAGGCATTGATCTGAAGTTAACCAAAAACTAACAGCTAAACCATGATCATCTTCATGTCCAAAAATAGAGAAAGAAAAATAAAGTACAGGAATATTCCTACCTAAACAATTTTAGGTTTTAACCAAAGGAAAACGAAAATTACATTTTACACGGTTCAACATTTTCCCAAGAAATTCCGGCAGTGCAACGCAGTTTCGGTAGACATTGTAATGTCTACTCCAGACAAGGACAGCATCGTATTCGTAAATCTTATCATCAAATTTTATTCATTTGTAAAATTTTAAAATAGTCAATTTTATTTAACTTAAGTTTTATTTTAGTTATTTATATTTAAAATGTTATGTTGTAGTCACCCGAGTTTTCGTTTTGTTATGAAACGGTCACTCTGTCATTAAGATCTGTTACCTCCAAAATGATAGTCCAATGTGATAATTAAATTTAGTTTTAAATGCCAACGTGGATATCCAGTTGAGATGAGAAAAGTTAATTTTTTTTATGGAAATAGAATACAAAATTTAGTCTTAAAATTCAATTTTCTCCAATTTAAAAAGAAGCAATAGATGGATTCTTTTTGTTACCATTAGAGAAAAGAATAGCAAAACGACAAAGAAGAAGAATAAATTGACACATCAACCTCTATACTTAATTGCTATTGTGGTTGCCCATAATACACAAATAAACAAATATGAAGCGTGTCCTTTTTATCTGTCACATATACAGAAAAATATAAAAAGATGGACCACCTTTTTATAAAAAAAAAAAATCATAATATATGAGCTCAAAACCCATGTAAAGAACAAAAACACTCATTATCTACTGTTATTCATGACTGAACCCTTTATTGACTCGATCCTTTATTCTTCCATTTTGAATAGAAAATCAAATAAGTCAAAATGAAAACGAAAAATTTTAAAAAAAATGAGACCAAAGTTTTTTTCCTAGTTCAAAGATTAATATGATGCATTAGTTTTGATTATTTCGAGAAATTAAATTAATATTTTTATTTAATTAATTTAAAAAATTTAATTAATTAAATTATTTGCCTAACCATCTATGTTGGCATTTAAAAGTCATTTTAACTATTAAATCGGATTGTCATTTGAGAAGTAACATATCTTAACGACAGATTAACTATTTCGTAATAAAATGACATCGTAAGTGACAAAAACATTATACTTCAAATATAAATTATTAAAATATAACTTAATATAAATAAAAATAGCTATTTTTAAATTTTTAATAGTTTACCCTGATAATAATATTATAAAAAATTATCATCGTTGCGAGTATCGTTATTTTCGTTATTGAAAAAGACTTGTCTTTTTTCCATTTCCCCTTTCTACAAAATTCAGACTTTCATCACTTTGCCTCTCCCCAAATCCTCGAAACCCATCCGCACTGCATTCTGACCCGGAAACCACCTCGCTCCACTATTCTCCCCGGGTCGGGTCAAGAAGGGTAAGCATACGCGCTGCTACTGCGTTTGGACTTACCATTTGAAGCAACTTGCTGCATGGATGTACGTGAGCTGTATTTGATCGTCATAATTAAATAAAAAATAAAAAAAATCCTTCCACCCCGACCGTTTTCGCATTTCTCAAAAAAAGCCTTCACTCAAATAAAATTTATGATTAAATTGTATTATTCCTTATTATATACCTCTAATTCTGATAAACTTTTACATAAATAAATATTTTATTAAATTAAAATTTTTTGGGTAGAAATCAGAGTGTTCACATACGGTAATAATAATGATTAATTTAAAGTAAATGAAGAGCACATTTTAAATTAATAATGTTTTTTTAATATGTGGATTGTATTTAAAATTATAAAAAAATGATTATTAAATTTTTATAAGAAGATGGGTAAAAGAAATGCATGGGACATTATCATTATTATAATAATATAATGTCCCCTCTTAACCTCTAACTTTCAAGTACAAATCGTATGCATTCATGTCAAACCACATTAATGAATGAATTAATTTCTATTTCAACTGAATAATATAAATCGGGCATCTCGGAATAAGGGTGGGTACTGGCGGTGGACCAACTGGGGTTACAAAATTAAATGGGGATAAAAACGTAAAATAAAATAAAATAAAAATCAAATTTAATTACAGTTTACCATTATATCTTGTATTGATTTAATTTTAAACAACATATAAAGAGAAGCAAGCAGGTAGCAAATGTTTATAAATATAGTTTAATATATTTTATTTTGAATAATATTACATTTCCTTTCCTAAATTGTATTTAATGTTTTTGAAAGATAAACAATAGTAAACATTGTCAAAACCCTAAAAAGAAAAGAAACCCAGTGATTATTATATGTGAGAGAGAGAAAGAGACAGAAAGTGAATATAAATAGCAGCATCAAACGAAACAATGATGTGCTGCAACAATCTCTTTACAAATATTAAAAGAAAATGAGAATTTTTTTTATCTTCTCTCCTCCCTCTTTCAATTTTCTTTTCCTTTCTTTCTCTTTTAGTTTCTTTCTATTTGGTCCCAAACCCGTGATCTGATTCCTTTTCATTTCTTCTTTTTTTTTTTTTTTTAACATATCATCTCTTTCATCTAACTGCATTGAGTTTTTAGTAGTTGAGATTCTTGGGAATTGTTTTTTTTTCTTTTAACATCTTTATTGTGATCTGGTTAAGACAGTTGGGTCACTTGTTTCTGGGAAGAACCAAAGTGGAAAGTAGAGGGTTTTCTTTATCTCATGGCGGAATGTTTTTAAATTTATTTTTGTGGATTATTTGTCTCCTGGTGAGTTCTTTCTCCCTCTATATTTCTGGGATTTCGGTGGTCATATTTTAAGCTTTTTTTTCTTTATTGTTTATGTGTTCATGTCTTGTTAGTTTTTCTGTGTCTTTCTTTAATGCTTCATGACTTTTGCTTTTTATGAGGTTGGTTTTTTGTTTTACTAAGCGTTGATATAATCACCAATTATTAGGATTTAACATCAAGTTCTGTTCCTCTCGGTAGATTCCGTTTCTGGGTAATCATAATCAAGTTTCTTTTTCTTTTTCTAAAAGGCGTATAAATATAAGCAGAATGTGGCTTCAATGGCTTGTTTTATAGGTTAAAATTTTACCCAGATTCATCTGCATGTTTCAACAATGGACTAGTCACTAGATGAGGAAAGAACATTAGTTATGTCTAAATGGAAGCAAAAAAAAAAAAAAAAAAAAAAAGAGACCTTTTTATGGTAAATATCTACAGACCCGCATCTATTTTTAATCACATACTTGTCCATGCTTGTTTCATGAGATTGTTGTATGTGATCGTAAGAAGTGACTTCACTGTTCTCCTGGCGCTGTGTGTTTCAGCCACCTAATTTTCTCCTGAGCTGGTTATTGTTGGATCATAGTGAAAAGTTTCTTATGGATGAAGTTTAGTTCAACCTTTAAGTTATCTTTTGGAAATACGCTATTTCAATGTTTAAATATGAATTAAATCTGTAATTCTGAAGGATGCCATTGTGGTATAATATCCTACAAATAGCGCTGTTTCAGTGGGAAACAGCTAAGAAAATGCATTGATATATGATGCTGATGTTAGTAATTCTTCCATTTATAACATAGATATTTTCGCCATTTCTTCAGAGTCTTTGCTATTGGCTACTTTGGTTTTCTTCTTTAGTAATAATTCTAAACTTGCCAATTACACCTCATATTGACCAAACAGGTTTGTGTAGTTGGAAATATTAATAAGGTTAAACTGTTCTATAGCAAAGTATGGCAGTAGTTAGAATTATGGCTAAAATCTTGCAATGACTATGGTCAGTTGGCGTTTCGGTTTAAATATGTTGTTTGAATGGACAAGGCAAGGTTAAATTCTATGTTTTTATAATGAAATTGATTGAACGTTTTCAAATTTCATCTGATAATTCTTAAACAGGATTTTTTCTAGACATGTGTTTCTCACACGGAAAGACCATTGTCTTTCCAATATTGGCTGCCTTATTGGCTATTATCATTTTCCCTGAATGGCAACCTTATTAATTACTACTGGTAGTCACTATCTTATCACTGTGGTTTCTATGTGAAAACTGTGTGCAGAAATGGAGAGCAAAGGAACATGTGAAACATCTTTTCAAGACTCATTTATTCGAGGATGCAAGATCTGATATCAATTGATGTATTTGTTTCATTCTTCTGAGGAAAAGATGTTGATGCTGGGAGATTTTGATTTGAATTCAGTGCAACGATACACTGACTCACTTAAAGATATTTTCAAACTGACGATGCTCGATCAGGAGATCATATTCAGAAATCAGGTACAAGGATACCTTCTCGGCTCATTACTTGTTAGTTTGCTAAAATTTTCTATTCTGAATTCGCCATAAAGTCAGGCCAGGATTTGATGCTTATTAATAATTTCCCTTTGTTGGGCTCACTTTTGACGATCTTGGTGTGGAAACTTTTGGCTTAAACTTTGTGGTGTTAATTTTATAGCTCTCAAACTGGATGAGTTTACATGATTTGGAATTATACTTTAATATATTGCTTTTACTGAAAGGGTGGACCATGAGGCCATGCATGTCAAAATCTGATGCATGAAGAAACACGATTCTACCCTCACTTTAGATGCTTATATTCTTGCTATTGGTTTTATCAGGTCCACGAGCTCCATCGTTTATATAGTGTTCAGAAGACTCTAATGAAGGATCTTCACCTGCAGGAGCATGAAACATACAATTTATGGAAAGAAAATGACCAATTGTGGTCCCAAGAAACCAGACTCCCTGCAGATTCAATTCCCATGGTAATAGAGGCTACTGTCTTTTCGACTGTTAGAAAGTTGACCTCCAAAGATGCTAAAGTGATTTTCAATTTATTAGTTAGAGAACAAAGGCTTTTGAAGTTTGGAATACGATGCCATGTAATTGAGATATGGTAGTTTTTCTTTTTCTTTTTTTTTTTTTTTTTTTTGTCATAGAAGAAATCTGGTTAAGAGTTTTCACTTTTGCATGAATTATCGTAACTTTTTATTGTTTGGAAGTGATCTAGTTGACAGGCTAACTGATTTATGCCCTTTTCTCTTTGAAATGTTCAGATGGGCTCAAGAGTATCATCAAGTCCGAAGTTCTTAGGTGAGTGGAAGGGCAACAATTACCATAAGTTTCAGCGAGGACCTTTCGATCTTCAACTTTTACCTTATCAATATACTAATCTCGGTGATGATAATCTTCCAAATAAAAGAAAGGTTGGGGATCACTTAAAAGAAGCCATCTATGTAAATTCTCAACAATATGCTGATTTCTCAGATCCACTGGACTTGAGGCTTTCCCTAAGCCTTGGAGCGGCTACGGGCAAAAAGGAAGATAGACAGAGAAGTTGGTATGGCAAGAATAGTAATACTTGCCCCAGAATTGTCATTGATTTGGAAGAATCTAATGAGAGGACCTCAGATGAGGAGGCAAAACATCCGCCTCCTAATTTTGTTGCTAAAGTTGCAGATTCTGGAGGAAAGCATGATTCAGAAGTTACTGTTATCTCTAATCCAGTCACTTTAAGAAGCATGAAGAAAGAGCTATGTTGTGGGATTGCTGAGAGTAGCTCCTTTGTCATGGATAGCAAATGCTGCATAGACTGGAGCTGTTCTGATCAAGGTACTGATGCTTCCTTCACGCTGGAGCAGCATTTTTGTAGGAACATCTGTTCTTTGTCTACCTCAATCATATGTTTTAAATATTGCAAGTTAGCTTTTCTTTATTTGTCTCCTCTACAGGATCAAAACGACTAGATAATATGGCACATGAAAACTTTTTGACTGGAAAGCAGCAGTTCAAATCCTATGGAGTGGGACATTTGGATCTTAATGAAGTTCAGCTTGGTGATTCCTCATGTCACTTAAATGATGCTATAGCTGCCCATCCATCAACAACTAGCTTATCAGGTGGTTTTAGTGAACTTGTTAGCAGGAGTCGGGAAACCTTGTGTCCTACTGCATTTGGGATAAAGGAAATAAAGGAGTTCTCCAATAACAATTTTGAGATGCTTCAACAAGAAGATGGTGTAAAACTTACTTTGATGAATTCCAATAGCAAAGATAGGAGAAAGGATGTTCAAGTCAGAAATTCCGAACTCAATGGAAAGAATGAATGTGAAACAAGCTTTGTTGGTCTTGCATGCATATCCAGTACCCAATCAAACCTTTCCCAAGAACATGGCAGTCACCATTCAAACACCCAAAATGGAAGAGATGTCCTGATGCCGGAACTACAAACTGATCCTGCTGATGGTCTGAACACTGCACGTGCAGTTGCTATGCAGGTGAATTGCGAGAAGACTGAAAAAGGGGGCACACGGTTATGTTCTGATAAAACCCAAATTATAATTGAAGATGAACATCCTGACCAGTCTCCTACTTCAGGGAAGTCTAGCTGCATTTCAGATAATGGTTCAAGCCTTGTAAGGACTATGCAATCCAGAATTGAACCCTATGATTCAAACCTTCCTGCTTCTGATCAGTTTTCTGGAACCCATGGAAGATCTCAGGTTGTAGAAACTTTTTCAAGTGAGCTGGATCAAAGATCTTCTGATAGTAATGAAATGAAACATGAATGTAACAATAACAGGGAAGAATCAGCAGAAGTGGATGATTTGCTCCAAACAGCTGCTGAATCACTTATCCATTTATCCCTGGAGAACCCAGCTTTTCATCATGAATCTTCAACCAAGACGGAGTCTAATGAGTTAGAGAATGAGGACAAGGGCCATCGACGATGTACCTCTGATTATTTTGAGTTAATGACTCTGCAACTGACTGAAAGCAGTGTTGATGTCTATTCTGTAGCATCAAAGCCATTTGAAGTAAGTGAGCTGGAGGGAAAGGATTTTAGTATCAAACTGAGAAGAGGAAGAAGACTGAAAGATTTTCAGAGGGACATACTTCCAGGTCTTGCATGTCTTTCTAGACATGAAATTCGTGAAGACATTAACATTCTGGAGGGAGTTTTAAGATCAAGGGAGTACAAGAGAATGAGAGCTAAGATGGGTAATGGAGAGAGTTGGTGCACACCAATGAGAGGCAAACGGTCAAGGCTCACTTATGTTGGAAGAAAAAGTTTTAGATAATACTATTCAAGTTAGTATAACCCCATATCTTTTAACTGCAAATAATCTTTTAAGCTCATTCATTGATCTAGAGTTATTTGACTATGTTATGATATTATGATATGACCTTCCTATTTTTTGACCCTTTTTCTTTTAGAGTTATTTAGCTATGATCTGAAATATGATTCAAGGAAGAAATAACAAGAGCAATGTGTTGACTACGGAAATATTGTTTTGAGAAGGCACCAGGGTTTTCCATTTCAGCAGAGAGGGGCTCTTTGTTTGAGTAAGCCAGGGAGGAAAAGATCTCAGAAATTAAATCTGCTTGTTATCTGAACTCCATAGATTAGCATAAGAATTGATCTTATCATAGGACTCAATGAAATAATGGAAGGAATGGAAGTAAAGCGACTAAAGAGCACATCCTTTATGGCCCCGCAAAGGAAAAATACCAATGGTCCAAAGAGAGAGTGCTTAAACATGTTTTTAGCGGAACAGATTCATGGAATAATGTGCCAGAATTATTCACCTAAATCTTTTGAATCTTTTATGCCATCTTCTGTAATTTTACATACCCTACCAGTACCACCCTTTGATAGAATGGCATTCATTTAAATAATGCATTGAATTGGGGTCACTTTTTTTATGAGAAAAAGCTGGAAACATCATACGAGGATAAAACATTCACCTAAATTCTCCCCACATTTTCATCTAGATTAGACAATTTCTCAGTATCAACAATATTAGCAATAGATTAGACAATTTCTCAGTATCAACAAAGCTCCCCTTGCTAAGACATAGTAGCCTCATTAGCATCCTTATAAATTCAACATAACAAAACAGATTGAAATTTCGAAACGATAGAAACACAAATCTTTAATAACAAACCTGAATCCAAAGCATCCATTCTATCAACATTAAAAGCTTGCCAAAGCCTTTAACTACCAATCTCCGCTGCAATATTATCTAAATGCAAAGCCAATAAAAGGTCTCCCGCACCGTAAGGATTTCTGACTGGAAGGGATCAAGAGTGATCTTCATGAAATCGGAAATTCACCGGACAAAGTCACTTGAATCATTTCGCACAACTGCCGCCTATCCATACGCCCACTATCAGCAAAAATGGTTATGTCAACATTACATTTAAGCTTTCCAATATCCGGCCTCTGCCAACGAACATTCCCCGCCTCAACCGACGTACGCATGACAACCTAGGAGTTGTGAGCTAACCTCACTCCCAACCAACATTACGTAAATTCATCCACATGTTGGACAAGTTGGCCTGCCATCATAACTTTTTGTTTCCAAACCACCATATTCTTGCTGTGCCAAATACCTCCCATAACATTCCCAAAACACACCTCCTCCTGTCATCTTGTTGATTAGCCAAAGTTCTATGAATAACCTGGTACAAAACCAAGTTTCTGCCACACAGCAAGTGCAAAAGGGCAATGTATAAAGATGAGATCCAAGTCCTCATTAGCTTGACGGCATCTCGGACAAAAAGGAGTCGATATCCCCAAGTGTCAAAAGCTTACTAATACAAGGCACAAAACCACGCAATAATCTCCCAAAAAAAGTTCTTTAATCTTGGCGAAACAACCTCATTCCAAAGGGATTTCAATTGCATTTAAATTCATGATGAAATGCATATCTAATAATAAATATGAAAAGTCAGGGATCACATCATCTGTTTGTTTCTTTATCTGCACTAGTTTCCCCTGCTTAGTTGAATATATGATCCTTGCCATTAGACTGCAAGAGGACCCGAAAGGGTTCATTGCCAAAATCCCATACCGTAAATCCCATTGAATTGATGGATGATCCCAATTTTGCATCTCAAAGTAGGGGTTGCAGATCAAGTCAACCAATTAGTCTTCTCCACTGAGAAACCAATCAAATACTTGGCATTCATATTCGAAGCAAAAACATATAAAGGCCCAAGTGGGCTCCAAAAGTCGCAACTTCACTTTAAGAACCATTAAGGCCCCCGGGGGGGGGGGGGAGGGTCTTACTTAAAAGAACCAACGGCCGACCAATTAATGTGCTAAAATGTGTTTGTCGTTTCTACATGTGCTTGCAAAGATACATTTATAAGTGAAAAAGTAAGCACTGGTGTTTAAGAGATGGGCCTAAATTTTGAACCCACATGTTTAACTTTCTCAGGTTAAACCTTGAAATTAAAAGAGTTCTTTCACCCTTTTCAGATATGGGCTTCCATTCATTTGCTTTTCAATGGCTTTGGATACTTTGATTTGTATGAAGAAAATCAATGGCTTTTAAAAGAAAAAAGGATGGGTTAAATGAATAAATTAAGATGTTATGGTAATAAAATTGTAGATGGAATGATGAAGGTCCTTTTAAGCAAATCAAAGTGTGGGCTAACCTTATCGAAACGATGGATCCCTAATATTATTTAGGTATATGCATGAGTGGAATATTGGGTAGAAGAAGCAGGTGTGTTATGAAAAGTTGGGGCACTACCTTGTGTTATTTCATCTCAGCCACTTGTGTTGCCTTTGCTTAAGCTTCCTTGGGTGGTAGTGGTAGGCCTCCATTCCATCATCATCTTTCTTCTTCGTTTTCCTTATTTGAATTAATAAAAGTAAATGAATTAGAATATATGAACAAGCCAATAATAACTAATTAGAATCATGATTATCTTTTGAAACTAGTTATTTTTCTTAATCAATAATCATCAACCACATTATTTGTCTTTGTGGGAGAGACCTTATTTTATTTTTTATGTTAAAAAATAAACTAATTTTATCAAGGCAATGAAGTTGTTGGCATTTCAACCTGCTGGATGCCATCTTTGTCCACCAATTCAAATTAAATAATTCACTTAATGCATTATTTGGGTTTCATCCAATTTAATTTTAAATTTAATAATTATTTCGGGTTTTATTTTTTTATTCAAATTAGTTCTTAAACTTAAAAATTATTTTCACATTCAGACTTAATCAACTAATTTAGACCAAAAAAAAATGTTGAATCCCTAAAAATTATTACCAAATTCAGGCTAAAAAAATTTGAAGCGCATGGACACCAATGAATTTTTGGAAAAGAAGCAATAATCAACTACTGATGTATTTTCCTACTAACAATCATATCGTGGAGAAAATATATTACTCACATTCTTTGGCTGAAAGAAAAAGGAACATCACTGGTTAAAACCAAAAAAAAAAAAAACACACACACACACATAAATTGAGTGGTTAAACATGAACCAAAAGGTTTAATGATCATTGTTGTCTGAATTTAAATAAGATGTTTAAGGATTGGCAGTGTAGAGAGTGTGTTTTTGTTTGGCTGAGGATGAAAGAAGGATCGTTTTCTTGCAACGAACATTAAAATGAGTTAAATGTGATTGTGAGTTGTGACCCAACCCATGTCGATAGGTCTGCACAAAGTCTAGAACTGAATCTCCAAATGCTGTCATCTTCCAAACCCCCAAATCATAAAACGAGAGGGAACCGAGTTTGGATGTAGATCCAATTTAAAATCTTTAACTTAAAATGGTGTCCCCACTTGTGAAATGAGAGGTCCTTCTATGTCTCAAATTTTGTCCCCATTCGTTAAATATCACTTGGGACGTGATAAAAGTGAGAATTATATATATATATATATGTCAAGATTGTACTACGCTTCTTCTTTCTACATAAAACAAATTTCAATATACGACAACCCTAGATTTGACATCTTTTTGTCCCAATGAGCTATGGGATTTACGCCAACACCCCCAAATTGAATGAATGCAACCCATAAGTTTTTTTTTTTAAATTTTAATTAAATAAAATTATTTCTCTACCATCTGAGTTGGTAAATCTTTCACTTTAAAAAATTTAGCTATTTTTTTACCTTTGAAATTTAATTAAATAATATTATTTTTATTTGTAATAATTTAATTTTTTATATTTTAGAATTTAAGTTAAAATGTTAACAATGTTTAACTTTTCCTGTTAAATTTATTTGTACGATATTTTTAAATGAAAATAAAAATTTATATAATTGTTATGTAACAAAAAATAAATTAAAATCCTGCAGAAGATATAGAGGCATGGGAAAACATTTGTTCTCCAAACCCAACACTTGAGAGAAAAAATGCTTGCAAGAACATGAACATCACAGACACAATCCACATCAACCACTAGATCTAATCTCCATGAGTCGGTACATAAGATCTATCAATGACAACCATATTCTTCTCAATGGAACTAATAGAATATCATAGATTGATAAAAAAAAAAACTATCGAAACCAAGCATAGATAAAAGCGAGCCCCAATGGATAGGGGGAAAATGAGACATAACCCACTCGAGAAAATTTTTATTTTTTAATTTTTAAAAAAGGGCACCTCCCCATGTCAAATGTTGCATAAGGAGCGAGCAAAGTTCTGCAACAACAAGGGAAAGGTGTCTGAGATGGATGTGGGAGAAACATGGAAAGAGTGAGAAAAATGAAAAAGAGAGGAAGCGATGGGGATGGGGAGGAGGGAGGCAAGATGAGGGAGTGTGGCCAGGATGGAGTGGAGGCCTGTCGCTAAAAAAACAGGCGGTCGCCCATCCATAGGATTTTGGATTTGAAAGGTTGAGCGATGATAGAAAGAGTTTTAATTTGAAAGAAAACTTCTTATTATGTTCTAATGCTCGGGTACAAGATTGAACAAAGATGGCGGTTTCAATCAGGCTTGCAATTTGACTTGTTGAATTGTTTTCGATTTCAATTCAAGTTTTAAAATGTTTGAATTGTTTCAATATTAAGATTCAAGTCATTTTGATATTAAGTCATTTAAAGTTTGTGTCATTCATATTTCAAGGTCGAGTCAATACAAATTTAGATCATTTCATTTTTCAATTATTTTAAATTCGAGTCATTTGGTTACTTGTTCAAATCATTTTAACTTTGAATTTGAATAATTTCCTTCAATTTGAAATTAATCCAAATTTAAATTTAACAGATTTAAATTAAGAGTAATTATTTGTTACATCGTTAATAGAGTTTTTTAAATTTTATAAGTAGATTTAAGATATGACAAGTGTCACATTTATTTATATAATTATTTTTTTATTTTTTTACTATATTCTATAATATACTTATTAAACTCTTAATTCACTTAAAATTTTTATAATAAAAAAAAAACTCTTAATCCACTTAAAATTTTTATAATAAAAAAAAACTTCACTAATAATATATCAAATAATTTTTCTTCAAATCAAAGTCAATAAAGTTTGGAGATTTAGATTAAATTTTCAAATCTAAATAAAAATTAACAATAGACCCCAAGCAAGGGGGGAGCATAGCTTAGTTGAAGTGGCACAGATAACAGCGAATAACTCAATGCCACTCGAAACCCCCAAAAAAAAAAAACAACGTAGCAAAAGGTAGAGAATTTGGTGCTGCTCATTAGATTTGGTATTTGATGGGATGGGGAAAAGTGGGGACAACAATATCTCTACCCTATTTTCTAACAGATTTCCCCACAATTCTGAGTACCAACCCCCCCTCCTCTCCTCTCCAATCCCACATTTTATTTAGGTTTCTAGCTTAGGGTAGGGTACCCTATCCAGCCATCCTTATACTCCTACTGTTTTACCTGCCCTACACCATTCTCCTAACCACCGGGTCTCCTTACACAATTAAAACTGTTGTAGTTGGGGTGTCCTGCCCCTTGCAATTAACAAAAATTGAAGCATTGCTCAAGCTGATGTAACAACCAAAATTGGAAGTTTCAGCCAATTTATGTTTATTTTAATACAAAAGATGGGGGTGTTTTTAATTTTATTTCCATCCCAAGCTTTACCTCTTAACAAACTCAATAATTTATCATGGAATTACATGTGTGTCGTATTCCAAAAACAACACATTATCCAATATGATTTGGTTTTGTTGTAAGAGAGAGGAACAAGGGTAACGAAACAGAAAGTTGTTTTATGAGCAACGAAGATAATAAAATAATGGTTCCTATTGTAAGAAAGCCCACCAAACCCAATTGCATTCCATGCCTAATAAACTAATACAACGACAGCAAAACAGCAATTTCTGCCGCCGCTTAAGACAAATTTGCTTGTTTTTTATGATCACAATGATTCTTAAGTCTTCATTTGTATTAATTGATATAATTATTTTAAAATTAAAAAATAAAAATAAAAATTCTACTTCACCCTTCCATAATAGTAGAACATAAAACTCAAAATTTAAATTTAAATTTAAATTTAAATGAAAAATGTAGCATATTTTTTTTATGGGTTGATATTTGATATAATTTCATGCCTTATTAATTAATCAGACGATGATATGTTAATGTGACTTTACTCTTAATTATATACATACCGTCAACCCATTAAATATTAATTTTAGTTTTACTGGGTTTAGAAATAAAAGTTGAAATTGGAAGTCTTGGACTGCCCCCACGTACTATCATCATCTTTCATATAAAAATCCTAGTGTGGACTCTTTTTTACTTTCCAAATGATGAGGATTCACATTTTTCACACTTCCATCATTTATTTCTTTTAGAAATAGAACCTCCCATTTGAATTTATGACACTTACTTTGTGGGCGACCAAAATAATTTTTTTTAGATAAAGTAATTCCAGCATGTAGTTATATACATATATGATTTTTTTAAAAATTTTTATACGTGTTTTCCTACATTTTGTCGTCTAAAATCAATTTTGTTTGAATTATACTGACACTTAGTTCAAATTTCTCAATATTCAGACATTGTTTACATGTATGAAAAAGAATGTTTACTTCCCCTTTAAATCACTTGTTAGTAATTATATATATATATATTAACTTATATTTAAAAATAATTTAAATATATCGAACTTAATATCTTGAAGATGTGATTGTAAATTATAAAGAGGTTTTAGATATATAAAGTAAGGATAGCAATGGAGTTGGGCAGAGACAAATATTACTAAATCCATCACTCCTTCACTCTTTCACTCTATCCCCCCTCCCACTTCACTATATATGTATAATCTTCAAAGCAATTACAACTTCTATAGATATTAAATCCATCCATCCCCGCCTCACTCTATTCAATTTAAAATTTGTTACTTTTTTTTATTTTTTTTAAAGCCAAGTAAATATATTTAAACATAGTTTTCAAAAAATATATATTTAAACATAAAATATTTTTACTTTTATTCTAATTTGTGTTTTTACATTTTTAACCTTTTAATAATTTATATATACAATGATATAATGGTAACTTCATATACTAGAGCGGGTCGGGTTGGGGCAAGAATTACCATAATTACTCTATATCCAATATCTAAAAGAAAAAATCCACGTCGCCTCATCCCGCCCCGCTTCCACTTTTCAGAAGAAAAAAATATGTTCCATTTGGATTGGATCGATTCGAAATCCATTGAGTGATTCGGGTTTTGTTGTCCCTAATATGAAGGCCTGGAAAATATTTTTCATAATTGCATAACTAATTAAAAATGTATAATAACTTATTTAACCCTCCATCTTTGCAAAAAAATCATTTTAGTCCATTTAATTTTTCGCTTTTAGTCTTAAACTTGCAGTTTTTGTTAAATCACCCCAAAATGAATAGCAAAGTTAATGTTCTTTTTAACTTTTCTCATATTGCATATACGTGGATTGCTATGTGGATAACACATCAACATTTAATTAATTTTATAAAATTTTAATTTTCAAAAAATTTATAAAAACTATTTTTAAAATTTAAAAATTATTTAAAAAAATATAAAAAGTAAAAAAAATATTTTTTAAAATTTTATAAAATTAATTAAACGCTAATGTGCCATCTACGATGCAATCTACGTGTAAGTCACGCTAACAAAGTTAACAAATGTTAATTTTTCTATCTATTTTAGGGTTATTTAACTTAAAATGCAAGTTTAAAGGCTAAAAATGATAAAAAAAAATAAATATAGGGCTAAAATAACTTCTTTATAAAGTTGGAAAGCTAAAAAAATCATTATATCATAAAAAATTATTCAATCTTTAAAAATTAAACTCAAAGTTAGAACTCATACTAAAACTCAATCATTCTTAATATAAATACTATAAATAATAGATAATTTCTTTTAACTTTAATATGAATTTTTCATGCTAATATGTCAGGAATGGCAAATCCAAGCGACTGGCACGGGCCTCGGTCTCCTAAAATAGAAAATTTCTATTTAAACCTCTTAAAATTTTAATGGTAAAATTGTACTTTAGCCCTCCACAAATGATAAAAATTTGATTTAATCTTTTAAATAAATATACAGGCTATTAAAATAGAAAAATTATATTTTTACTATCGTAAAAATATACAATTTAATTTCAACCCCTAAAAAATTTATGATTTTGACCCAGTATATTAGCTAATTAACAATTTTTTTTTCTAATTTCAAGTACAAATTAATTATTTGTTATTTATATCCTTTACTTAAAATTTTTCATTGCTGACTTAATTTGGGATTTGATGAATTTTTCATTTTCCATTTTCCATTACTTAGTTATTTGTTGATACATTGAATAGAAGGCGAAGATAGGTGGTTTATTCTGTTTGGAATAAGATAGAGAGTTGTTTGATAAGATAACCAGATTAGAAGAGGAAGAGAATGTGAAGTTCGGAATTAGATAGTAAGTAGATTAATTCATGGGTTGAGCAATACATAAATTAAAAAAAGATTTAGGTCCACACTCAACTTAGTCTGACCCACTCAAAAAACCATGTCATTATTTTTAAAACAATAAAATAATATTTTATATTAACATGTATATATCTTACAACTAAAATTTTAAAATATTGAATTAAAAATCAAGTCAAGTTGGTCGACCTGAGAGAAAAAAAAAATTTGTTCAAGCTTGGTCCAATTTAAGTCGGGCTAGCAGTCCATAGGCCAAGTTGTCCAGTGCTATAAGCTTAGGCAGAGTGGCACTATAACAAGTCTTGGTCTTCTTGAGTAGGACATGGTAGTTAAGATTTAGTGTGGCAATTAATGAGTGGTTTTGCCTGACAAAAAAATTACAAGATGAACGATCTTACAAGAGGTTCTTCCGAGAGTTTATACATATTGCCAATCAGCTTGGTTGTCCAGGCCATTATATAGGGGTGTAACAATCTTGTATATTTTTATTGAATTTTATTTTATAATCACTATTTTATATTAAAAGTATAAATATCAAAATAATATATTTAAAGCTAACAAATTTTATTGCTAAAAATATGTCATAATTTTTTATTTAACATAAAATATTTAATAGTAAAAGTTAAAATTTGAAAATAAAAATAAAAAATAAAAAATAAAATTACAATAACTAAATTTCAAAATTTCAAAGAAATAATGAAAATTTAATCATTCCTATTTGATCAATCTTTGCAAATGCGGGGGTTATTTTGCCGAATTTTAATAAACCCGGGTGATGGATATTTGTTGTAAGAGAGGCCTGGACATATGGAAAGAGCGGACCATATGATTGAGACACGTCAGCAACCCAAGAAATTGACCCCAGCCGGATTCGAGCGTGTGAACTGCACGTGCCTCTCATGCGTGATGTCCCATTTTCTCTCTCTTCCGTTCATCTCATAAATTGCGGCTAATTGTTTAGAAACAAACAATGCGGTCCCCGTTTCGGACCCAACTTCCCCCTTCTCTTTTTTATTTTTCTTACGGTGGAATTTTTAATTTTTTAATCCTTTATTATAATTTGTCTCCATTCCATTCTTTATTTGTACTCAATTTGTTTTAACACTTATTTAAAAAACATCTATTTTTTTTTTTCAATTTTTAAAAATTATAAGAGAACGTAGGTTTGAGGGCTTGAAGCGCACTATTCTCTTACTATTTATTGGTTAGAGAATAATTATAAATATTTTTAGACATTATAGAAAAAAATAAATATAATGAAATTATTATTCACCCTAATTATCTAAACTATATTCATATAATGTGTTTTCACTAATTTATCGAGTTGAGCATTCATCCATTTATATTATATTTTATGTATACTATATTGATATAAATTAATATGTTACCTACTTAATTTTATTGTTATGTTATCCAAGTGAAGTAATAAAAATGATAAAAAAAAAAAGAAAAGAAAAAAAGAGAGAGGCAGTTTACATTATAATACTTACAATTAAAGCATATGAAGAGATAAGGTATAAGTATAACATCAGCAGTTGAGAGTGGAGTTAAGTAAAATAAATAAATAATAATATGGAATTTGAAAGCTAGCATCTTGGAGAAAGAAAAACCAAAAGATTGTAGAATATATATATATATATATAGTTGAGTTAAAAGTTAATAGCCTGAAATTTTATTCTTCCTTTTGTAAGGACCATCATAATACTTTCTACTATTACTATTACTTTCACAAACATTTCTTTTAATTAACCAAGTTTTGCGGAAATTTATTTGATAATATTAGTGGATTATCACAAAAATAAATATTTATATAATGTATCCACAAATTAATTCAATTAAAAAATTTACTTAAAATCCGATTTTTAATAAAATAATGATTAGTAATATAATAATGTTTTTGTCATTTGCTATTTTTGTATAAAGTACTAATTAAATGAAACAACTAGAATGAGATGTGGAACCCAAGCCTAATGACAATTTCTTCATGATTTACTTTTATCACTCCACCCATAATTTAATTAGTGAATTTTTTATATAAATTTAATGTTAATATTAAATTAACGTCACAAAATTTAGTATTAATAATATATCAAACCTTTATTTGCTATAAATTTTCTAATCTGACTTAATTGAGTTGATTTCACTTAGTATATATATATATAAATCGAGACATACAAGGGCGTAATTATAGAGATTGGTAGGGTCCCAACCCCTCTAAAATAGAAAAATTTTCATTTAGGCTATTTAAAATTTTTAAAAATTTAAATTAATAAATACAAATTTATACTTTGACCTCCTTAAAAATGATAAAATTTTGATTTAATCCTTTAAAAAATATAAAATATTAAAATAGTAAAATTATATTTATAATATCGTAAAAATTATAATTTAATTTCAACCCCTAAAATTTTTTTTCATTCCGTACCTAAAAACATTCATTTTTAAACCCAATGAATACATTTGTCCGGGGTTTCTCTTCTTCTTCTTCTTTTTTTACAGCAAAGGCAAATTAAGTGGGGGTCAGTAGGGTAGGGCTAGCTTTCTTTCCATCTCTAACTCCACCATCATCAACATGAAAATCTAAATTCAAAAAGAGAAGAAAAGTCAAAATAGTATATAATGGACCTGACACGAAGTGAATTGAAATAATTTGCCAAAAATGTTGACAAACCTAATTTTGCCAATATGTCAATCCATTTATATAACAAAGTACGTTTAAATTTATTGCCTTTGTCAAAAACCTTACCGTAAAAAGCACACAGGATCCTGCAAGATCTAACCTCCTGAAAAAATAATTAATTCTGAAGATTTTGATGTCAAAGACAATGAAAAGCAAATATCATCACAGGAATCTCAATTATGTAATCACCTAAATAGATAATCTTTAGACTTATAATTGCTCCATTGACAAACTCGTCCTTGCATGCATTTTTTGATACTTGTTTGCCTTCTATAGCTAATAGGGTCCATTAGCTATAAAATACCCTCAACATTTGTTCACATTTTCCTAGAAATTTAACACACTAAAGAAGGAAAGCATAATTTTTACACGAAGAAGATGATATATATCATATATCACAAATTTGGATGTTAATTAAGTATGAATTTACAGCAATTTCATGATCAGTACTGCTAGTAGAACATCGAAAAAGGTGAGGAGGCGCGAGGATGAACCATCGGACAAGGGTGACATGGCTATGAATGCGGAGACTGACACGTGCCCTTCTTTCAAGGACATGTTGATGAATGGTAATGAGGATGCTGAAGAGGATTGGGCGAATATTTAGGATGAAGATTTTGACCTCTCGGAAGGTGACGTTGTGAATAGATGGTTGATGGGATTTCTTCGATCCGGTTATTTGATAGAGTTTATTTGTTGATAAATAAAAGCATGAAGCGTACAATTGTTATCAAATTTTTGGGGAAAAAAAAAAATAATTGTAGTGTTGTATATAATAAGATCTATTCGTTGTGAAAATCGTCTCAATCAATCCAACTTATGAACATTGTGAATCATTATTTCTTCTTGGGTTTCAAGTCAGTGAATGGCTATAAAAGAAATTTAACCCAAGATCCTTAAGTAATCTTTGATCAATATCTAATAGTTCAACCATGCAGTTTTTTATCCCTCCAATATGGTGGTATGGATTAGGCTTCCTGGTTTACTTGAAGAGATGTATAACAGAGACATGTTGTGTCCAATTGGTACTATAGTTGGGAAGGTGATTGAAGTTGATTATAAAATTGACAATGGGTCGAGGGGTCGCTTTGCTCATATAGTGATTAGTATTGATAAATTATATATATTTTTTTTATTTTTTTGGGCACTTAAACAATTTTTTGTTTACGAGTGGTATTTAAACTGTTTTTTTCTTAAATTGACATTTTTATTAGTTCAATCGTTAGTTAAACCATTAAATCTATTAAAAATACAACCACATAAAAATTGCCATGTAGCAAGAAGAAAGACAAAGTATGATTTTTATTATATAAATATTTAAAAAATAGAGAAAACTAGTTCAACCAATTTTTAGCTTGGTTCAATTGGTTCAACCCCTATATCTAGATTGGTTCTTCAGTCTAATTGTCTAGTTCAATCTGATTCTAAGAACACCAATTTTGATCAATGAAAGAATTTTTTCAATCCCGTTAAGTTAAGCAAGTGGGCGGTGAAGTTCGAAAACAGAATTAATCGCCCACGTCTTGACCTCAAGAGCACCAATTTCAAGTATAGCTAGCATTGGCAAACATTATATTTTAAAGTTTATATGATGTGGCGGTCTGTTATTAGTTGAAAATTTTTAACGGATAGAACTGAGAAAGTGAAGAAAGAATAGGTAGGGTTGTTTAAATAAAGTGTAATAATATAAGGGTTATTTAGTAAATTAGCCAACTTTTTATTTATTTTTTATAATTCAATCCTTAAATTGAGTTTTCTATGTGTTACCCATAATTAAGAAGTTGAAGATTTTATGAATTAAAAAGCAAATAACTTGGTTATTGAGTCAAAAAAATCATTTTCACCAATTATTATAGTTTCTTTTGCAAATAAAACGACAGTAAGGCATATAGGAAAACAACATGAAGTTAAGAACCGTAGGTGATAGACAAAAAGTAAAAAGACTTTTGTCTCAAACACAGCACAAAATCAACTGCAAATTTTGTAAGTTGATGTTGAAATTTTCGTTATTCAATTTTATTTTTATTAATTTCTCTGGGTCAATTAATTCTATGCATCTTCAAGATTTATAGGTAGTTATCAGTCTTTATCTCACTTTGTCCTAACTCCTATATTGAATTTCTTTGATGGATGGAATTTAAATTAATACCAACAACGACCTTAGATTACAGTTGTTATTAGATTTGGGAAGAAACTACGCTAATTTCCAAGGTGGGAATGTGGAAAGTGAGCGAGTCTTGGCTTAATTTCTGCTCCCAAATTTTATAAATAAAAAAAAACTTTTATTATTAATATATTCTCTCCACATAAAACAATTAATCATTGGATTGCAACTTATTCTTATTCTTATTCTTATTATTATTTTTATTTTAAAAAAATGTATTTTATTTTTCTAAATAATATGGTTGAGTTTTATTTTTCTCATTCGAATTGAAATATATTTTTATTTGATGCGCTTAAAAGAATACGATAAAATTTTAAATTAATAATCATGATAACGTGAGAGTTGTAAATTTATTTTGGTATTGTATTACTCTATTGATTATGTAATAATTTTTGGGATAATGTCTTATTTAGTATCGAAACAATTAAAATTGTCTAATGCGATATTTAAACTATCAATTCATGTATTATTATAATATCTAAAATTAACATCATTAATAAAAGTTAAATTCGGCACATGAATTTTTTTTGCCTTAAACTATACAATTTTTCTTATTTTGATACCTAAATTTTTTTTTGAATTAAATTAGTACCTAAAGTTACATTTTGTTAATCGGTTCGGTTTATTACTTTTAAAAAAAACCTATTATTGTTTAAAAATATTAAATGAAATGTGACCTATTAGAAGGTGCCTTGTGACATTTTTTGACTTTGATCGATGTTGATTTAATAGTATTTTCAAGTTTTATATTAGAAAGTTTTTAAAAAAAATTTAAAATTATATATTTTTTATTTTTTAGAAAATATTTTTAAAATTTAAAAATTTTCTAATACATAAATTTTTATATTCTTTTTTATTTTCATAATTAAATTATTTTTTCAAATTTTATTATACTTTTTTTAAAAAAATATTGTTTAAATTATTGCAAAGCTTATATATATAAATATTTGACAAAAAAAATCTAAATTTTATCATAATTTTATTTTACAAGGTAATGAGAAAAAAGCAGGGGGGGCCTCGTGATACAACTTTTTGTTTTTAACCCTTTTTTACACACACCCGCTCTCTCTTACTTACATCCAGCAAAGATTTCTTCCCTCTCCCTCTATATATTTCTTGTGCAGAGAGTTTTCTCTCTCTCTCTGTTTCTTTCTCAATCAGACAATTTAAATCTCCTCTTCTTATAAATACCCACTTCTTTTTTTCTTTTTTTATCTTGCTTCATTTAAAGGGTGTGAGGAGTATCAAAGGAAGAACATTGGGAGAGAGGGGAGACAAGAGGAAAGGAAGTGTTGGCCGTTTTGGTTGTCTTCCTTGTTGAGTGTTGTTGTTCCTTTCTTCTTTGCTTACATGGTGCGAGTCATAGAGAGAAGAAATAAGATTAAAAAGACAGGGAAATAGATAATATTTATAGACAGATAGATTGCATAAAAAACAATAGACAATGTCGGCTTACAGAGACAAAGATCCCCGTATTCATGGCATCCAATCCAAGATTCGTGTTGTCCCCAATTTCCCCAAACCAGGTTCCTCTGTTCCTTCTTTCCTTTTTTTTTTTTTTTTTTTTTAAATTTGCAAGATTAAAAAAGAAAAGAAAAAGGTTTCTTAGTCTCTTTGTTCTGTCATGTACTCCGTTTTTCGTTTTTGTTGCCTTGAAAGTTTTGTAAAATGGATTATGATTTAAAACCCAGATTTTTACAGCCTTTGGAATAATATAAACGACCACAAAGACTGAACTTTTATTGATTGATACGGTTTTTCTGCCCAATTCAAGTTGGGACCTTGTCATTTTGAAAGAAAATTGCATGATTTATCTAAACCAGTTCTATGTTGTTTGTTGACGTTAGATTGTGAATTTGGTATCATGTATGGTGGAAATGGCAGGTATTATGTTTCAAGACATAACTACTCTTTTACTGGATCCTAAAGCATTCAAGGACACAGTGGATTTGTTCGTTGAGAGATACAAAGGGAAGAACATTTCAGTTGTTGCAGGTAAAAACCAAAGTGAAGATAAGGGGAGAACACCTTTTTATAAAAATGGAAGGTCCTTTTTTTTCCCTAAAACTATTATGGTTTTTGATGTGCCAAAGATTTGATCCATAGCTTTTCAAGAACTGTTTTTTATGGCTGTTTGATTAGCATCAAAGAGGGTGGGGTCCATGGTTATGAGAAAGTAAGCTTCTGTAGAAACGGTAAAAGGGATATGCCCCCTTCAAATTGCATAAGTTTCTGGTTATCTTTTTTAATGCCGTTTCACGGATTTTGGAATGGAAGTGACTCTTGTTTTTTTTTTTTTTTTTTTTCCTTTAAATTTCATTTCTCGTTTGACTACCACCCCTTGTTAGTGGAAGGAGCCATTGATTGCTCCCTCTCACTCTCTTTTGCCCACACACATTCTTGTTGTGGCCATGTGCTTGGATCCTACTTGGCTTGATGGTGGTTGGTGATGGATGCCCACCTTTCTTGAGGTGGACAGGATGATGTAAATTCCCAGCCGCCTTTTTCTTATAATTTTTAGTCTTAATTATACAACCATAATGTGATTATCACTGCTGAATGATTGATGCATTTGTTGCTTATTGAAATACTAGTTGTTTTCCTCCATTTTCCCTTTCATTGCTGGCTTTGGTTAGCTTCTACATTGCTGGATGAAACGATAATTTGCTGTTTCTTTTTTCCTCATGCCTTGTCACTTTGACACACTACTAGGGAAGTTAAAAAGGGTTTTGATAATCCTATCATTGATAGTGGTGCCTTGGTCAGTATGTTGTTTCTTTTTAATAAGAAAAGAATCATTTAAGCATTTATTATTTATGTGTGCTTTGTCTTATTGCATGTACATTATAATTTGTCTCTGTGTGTGGTAACGTAGACATGGGTTGTCTTCTTGTGTTAATGGAACCTATATGGAAAATGGCGGCGTTTCCCTCACAAGATAAGGATAACACGTTTTCACCATTCTTGTTAATGTTGTGCAATAGGTTTGGTCAGTTCCTAGGGTTCTGATTTTGTCATACTAGAACAAGGGTGTATATTGTATTTGACTGCCTTTGGAAATTCAAGCCTTTTTTTGTCAGATTGAAATCTTATCTGATTATGCAATGAACTGTCAATCAACTACCAATTTCTTTGCCAATGGTCGCGCATTGATCATGTTTATGCTTCTTGTGGTTGGTTCGATTTCTACATGTCACGTTTCAGTAAATTCATGCTAGCCTTGGCCTGCTCTTCTTGTTTAGTTGGCTTTTCATCTGGTTTGAGGTTGAGGAGGAGAATCTAACTTTTACTTAGAATACCCAAGTTGGTTTCTATTTTAAGCGGAGAAGGAATGGGGGATGAATTTGGAGCAATACTTGCTATTTAATTCAACTCAAAAATATTTTACAAGGTTTTTGGAGGGGTGGCAGGGGGGTTATATACCACTTGTAATAGGCTTAATATATAGATTGGCCCTTGATCTTGACAATTTTCTTCACATTGGCCCTTAAAATTCTTTTAGATCATATTGGTCTCTAAGGTAGGCATCTGCTACACAGATTGTTTTTTTTTTTTTTTAAGAATTTGTTGATGTGGACAAGGGGGATTCATCTTTAACCATTCTTAAAACTAAAAAGCTTTAAAATTTTGAAAAAAAAATTGAATATATAAAAAATATAAAATGAAAACAATAAATTAAGTTAATATTTAAATATTTAACTTAAAAAAAATAAAAATAACTTTTAAAATCTAAAGATATTTAATAAATAAAAATTAAAAATATACAAAAAATGAATAAAACAAAAAATAATGAAAAATTGATAGTGTGTTGACTGGAGTTAACTGGGCTTGACCAGAATTGATCGACATTGACAGGGAGTTGACCAACGTCAACTGGTCAATTTTGTTTCTTTAATGTTTAAAATATTTTTTAATTTTATATTTTTACCGTTTCTTCTAATTTACTACAATTTTATCCAAAAAAAATTTTAAACCTTTTTTGAAATGTTAACTAAATTTGTTATTTTTTTAAAGTTTTATAATTTATATATTTCTTTTATTTTTTAACAAAATTTTAAGGTTTTTTAAAAAACTTTTAAGAATGATTCAAGATGAATCCATGTGTGATCCCCTTATTTCTCCACATCTCACCCCATATTTGTCCACATAAACAAATTCTTCAAAAACAACTTGTGTTAGTGTAGAGACCAATTTGTGTAACAGATGCCAACCTTAGGGATTAATATGATAAAAAAAAGAGTTTAGGGGCCAATGTGAGAAAAGTTGTTAATTTCAGGGGCCAATCTATATATTATGCCTTAAAAAACTAATGGTGTTAACCATAGGGACTGATTTGTGCAATGGATGCCAACCTTAGGGGCTAATGTGATCCAAACAAAAGTTTAGGGGTCAATTTGAGAAAATTTGCCAAGTTTAGGGGCCAGTCTATATATTAAGCCTTTGATATCAATCATTAATCTTCTATCACTGCATTTGTCTCTTGTTTTGTTTTCCCTCTAGCATATGTTGTACTTACAGATTATAATAAGAAAGCTTGAACCTCAGGTATAGAAGCACGGGGTTTTATCTTCGGTACTCCCATTGCATTGGAAATTGGAGCAAAGTTTGTTCCTTTAAGAAAACCGAACAAGTTGCCTGGTAAATTTTCCTACCGTGCAGATATGCACAAGAATCTTTTATACTTTATATATATATATATATATCATGCTTGTATAATCAGAAATTTGTCTGGTTATCTGATGTACCCGAGAATTCTGGTAATACATTTCATTCTACTTTTATCTATTTTATTGTTATAATAATAGAAAATTCAAGCTTAGTGATAAAAATTGCACCACTGTCAGTATTTAACGATGAACTAAGATTGATGATTAGTCAGGGTGATTACTTGTGCATGTTTGTCAGAGCTGTCTCTAATGTGATAACTATATTTTCTGTTGATTGCCTGTGTTTTTGGTACATATTCATAATTTTCTGAGTACATTATTTATCTTATCACTTGATATTCTCAAAGATTGAGTAGTATATTTATTTATTTATTTTCATACCATTCGGATTTATTAAATTCTCGA
Source organism: Gossypium longicalyx (assembly GCA_025698465.1). Lineage (NCBI taxonomy): Eukaryota > Viridiplantae > Streptophyta > Magnoliopsida > Malvales > Malvaceae > Gossypium > Gossypium longicalyx. The sequence continues at coordinate 4,712,278 of CM047006.1, read as the reverse complement.
GGTTAACTTGTCTGTTTTTTTTTTTTCCTTCAAAATATACAATGTTTTTAGGTAAAGTTATTTCAGAAGAGTATGAACTGGAATATGGAAGGGATTGTCTGGAGATGCATCTTGGAGCTGTTGAACCTGGTGAGCGGGCTTTGGTTGTTGATGACTTGATAGCTACTGGAGGCACTCTTTGTGCTGCTATGAAGTTACTGGGTAAATCTTACAAACTCTTTAACACAGACAGCATATTGTTATTAAAAGCCGAATGCATTTTGAATATAACTAAATGGCAATGTTATTACAAGAAAAGCTGCCTGAAGATGTTTCTTACTGCAGTTCACATTTGTATTTGCACTGTTAATAAGATGCGCATAACATGGCTTTCAGTTCGGTAGGTCAGTGAGTTCAGCGAGGTGTCTCGGCCAAAAGGAAGTAGCAGCAGACTATTTGACATTTAGTTTGAGTTGTGTTATACCGTGGTTATATTTTGCTAGGAAACAAAAATTAATTCTTGTGTGATCTTCATTGACATTGATTATCATATTCTCAAAGATGGCATTTGTCTTCTCCTGATTTTACTGAATCTTTTCACTATAAATGTGGTAATCTTCAGAACGCGTTGGAGCAGAGGTAGTTGAATGTGCATGTGTTATCGAGTTGCCAGATTTAAAGGTGTGTATTTAACTTCCAATCGTAGCTGCATCTTGTATATTGTGCTCATAAAAGCATGCACTTCGTGAAGGCAAAGGAATTTTCAATTTCTGTATATATCATTATCCATATACATAGATGTTTGTGTATATTTGGTTTAGGCCTTAATTAGCAAAATATTGTGATTAACATATTTGTAGGGTCGAGAACGCTTGAATGGCAAGCCATTGTATGTACTTCTGGAGTCCTATTGAGCCTATCCGACGAAACGGTGCGCTAGCATAACAAGATGTACATTAGAGCTCCATGGATATCTACTTGCACCTGGAATCTTTATTTTTATTATTATTACTATTATTTATTCTCAACTCTCATTAGTGAAGATTGATAAAACCTTGGTGATGGAGAAAGGGCTTTTGATTCATGCAAAGACCATATCAACTAGCAGCACATAATCATTGGAATTCATGGAAAGGGCTTTTGATTAAACAAAATGCTATTTAGGATTATTCTCATTTATTTCTTTTCTTTTTTTTTAATTTAAGAAATGAAATATATAAAACGCTGAATATATTGTTGTCTTGATAAGACATGTGTGGATGGACCCTTTCTAGTTTCTACAAACAGAGCTTCCCCCCATTGTCGTCCCTGAAAATCGTGTCTCATAACAACAGTAGCTTTCTTATACCTGCATATGTATGCTGAAACAAACAATGCGGGATTTGTCCAATCTTCAGGGCAGGGGATGCTTTTAGATTGCGTTTCCGCAAAGAGAACAAACATTTAGGAATGGTTGTCACTGTCGAGGAAGAGTTCAATATCGCTGTCATTGAAGGTCATATGTTTTACAACTCAACCATGGATGTAACTTGAGCAGAAAACAATGGTCTAAAAAAACCATATGTATATTACAAAAATGCAAATGTCGGTTGCATCTTTCCTTAATTTAAGATACAGATGGCAAAGGTTAAGACAAAAGAGAAGAGGGAGGTTCTCAAGTGCTCCTATCAATTGTGGAGATCGGTGCCCTTACGTTTTCACTTTCCATTAGAATGTCATTGTCGGCTGGTGATTGCAGTGTTTTCAAATTTTAGGAACATTAACATTATCGTATTTGGCATGTTATAATGCAAGTAACGTTATTCTGGATCTCGCCTTATACGTATATCTTAATGTATTGCAATTTTTTATTTTTTTTCTTTGTAACAGCCTTAAAATATTCCGAAAACTTGGGAACTCCACCTATAAAAAAAAGAAAAAGAAAAAAAAAGCCACATTTCAAAAAATATCTGCATTAGTAACCAACTTGGCGCCTACATGGAAAATAACTTAAAATTTTAATTAAAGAAAAACAACTATTCAGTTTAACGAGCGAGAACTTTTTACCTAGCGAGGAAAACTAAACAACAGTTCAGTCAGCCCTAAATCCCTCGGAACCCAAAAGCCGGCTGACCATTTACTTCCATGAAATCTGAACATTGTTAAAAAGAAGAATCAAAACCCATTGTTATTTCTACCTAAACATCCATAGATGTCGCCATTTTGTGTCTTCAAATCTCCAAATAATTTGGATTCCACCATCAAGAGAATTTCAGTAACCCCAAATCCTACTGTCATGTCACTTCTTATACCCCTTTTGAAGTAGCTAAAGAATGGGAATGAAGTGGGGGAAGTGAAGGGGAAATGGTTGTTTGGAAAGATAGAACATCTGGAATGTTTTTAAGTAATATTTTAATTGATCTGATTGAAGAGTTAAAAGAGACAGAGAAGGGAGGGGATAAAGAAATGAGAGGAGACAAAAAAGGATAATGCAATTTGCAAAATTAAAAATCATTTTAACTGTAGAGGAAAATAAACAAAAAAAAACTTTTTTTTTTATTTTAATTCATATTTTCCAAGTCAGCCCCACATTGTTTACTAAATTTCTTTTTAACTGACGTAGACTATATTAGTTAATGGAATGATAATTTAACTAAGTAGAAAAAAGTTTTAGTATAAATGTGGGAAAAGTAATATAGTTTGTTCAGCATTAAACCTTTATTTAATATAAATAAATGTAAAAGAAGAAGCAAACAATATAAAATTATTGATGAGGTAAGTAAAAGTTGTGCACACTTGTTGATTTAAATTATTTTAAAATCATTTTAAAAGTTGTTTGAATCTAATTTAAATTATTGCTTATTTGTGTTGATAATAATAATTTTCAATTATTTAAGAAATTTTATTTTGAATTAATTAGATTAATAACACATAATCAGAGTGGTTTAGCTATTACTATGAGTTTTGAGACATTGATGTCAAAATAGTACAAAGAGTAGTTTTTTAATTATTAATAATTTATATAATGAAAATATAAAAAATTAAAAAATTAAAAACATGGAGTGAAATAAGGGAATGTGGAAAGTTAAATAATTAAAGTTTTAAAGACATTACTATTATGGACTAAACGAGAATTAACTTGTCAATTATGAAATTATTAAAATATTCTTTCGAATATAAAATAAATTATATTTTTTATGAAGGTGTTTTTATCTTTTTATATAATAAATTAATTACACATTATGAATGATAAATAATTAACTTTAATATTGTAACTAAAGTACGGATTAATTTTTAATAAATTTATTTATTAATTTTTTTTTACGTACAAACCTTCATATATATATATATTACAATATTTTAATCTTATTTATTACTGCCAATTCAAAGATTAGGATGATAATTAACATTTCAAAATTGATATAAAAACATATCACTTTAAATGTAGATACAATAGCAGACAAAAAAAAAAAGAAGAAGAAGAAGAAGAAGACGCAAATACACTAATTATCATATCTGCAGGTTACTGAGCATGCACCATAAATACAAATCGAAACATCTTTGGATGCATTCCCAATTCTAATGCTGATTTCAGACTAAGTTGCAGTAGGTAGAATGGTAATGATGATAGGAGTTGAATGTCTCCAGGGATTTCGAATCTTATATCAGCTGCCTGGGAGATGAATCACCTTTGACCCTGGATTTCTCCTATCTATTGCTTGACTTCTTGTTAATCATTCTCTGTTTGGGTTCAGATAAAATCATGATGGACAAACATAGAGCCAAAAATATCTTCTTCTTCTTCTTCTTTTTATTTAATAATTCAATTCAAACATTGAATGTATTTGAAAATAGTTATTACTATTTATTAGGCGGCAACAGAAACATGAAGATATGGATAATTTAAATTAAAAGTAAGTGAAATTATTTTATTAACCTAAATATGATACTGAAATTGGCTTCAATCAAACTCATAATTATGAATTATCACCTAAATTGACATCCATAATCAAACAAAAAGCAAACGCCAGAGGTTAAATTGGGTTAATTAATTAAATACAAAAAAAAAGCAAAAGCAAAAGGGTTAGGTACCTGAATTAATTAGCATTTATCAACCCAATTTTTTTTTCTTTTCCAGAATAATAATCGTAGAACCCAAAAAAGAAGAAGAAAAAAATTGTGTTGATAAATGCAATAAAGACGATGCACCCTCCCACACAAAAAAAAAAAAAAAAAATTTTAACAAACATTTAAATCTTCTTCTTTTTTTTTTTTTAAAAAAAAAAGTATTTTTACAATTTGTAGATAATAAGAAAGCAAGGCAACACTGCACGTGGATCGAACACCAGCAACTCGCCGTTGTCTCCACTCACTGAGTCACACCCCACTCTCCCCTCCAGCAACGTCTCGTACCCCAACCCTACCCGCTTCGACACTCGACCAGCAATAACCCGGCAAACCAACATCGCCTTCCTCCCCATCCCACCTCCCGCCCTCTCGTGAGCCCCGCCGCTACCGGAATACGTGCAAATCGCAGCACCTTTCCCGCCGGAAAACAGCCACTTTTCGTTCATTCCGCAGCTCCCTGTAGTGGGACCCAAGCAATGGAACCGCATTACCTCGTTACCGTCGGCTACGCACCTCGCATTTTCCTCGTCGGCAGAAGCCGGGCCACCCGAGCCCGAGCTGGACCTAGTTTTCACAGTCTCTCGGTACTCCTCGAACCTGCTCACCGTCCTTGGTCCATTTTGAACTTTAAAAATCATCTCGATCCGACCCGTGAAAGCCTTGGGGCTCCAACTTGTATGGAAAATAATCTCCACGACATTCCTCGAAGGGTGACCCTCAGGCAGTTCGGTCAGTGCAGGCAGGACAGGGTCCGGGTTCCTAACGGCACGGGAAGGCATTGAACTACTCCGGCGAGGTCGAGGCGGTGGCGGAGTACTATTCAAATCGGATTCGGGTTTACTGCTGGACCTCGAAAGCAGTTTGGGGTTGGGTTTGGTGTCCGATTTCTTGGGTTTTTTCTTGGCCGTTTGGATGACATCCTTGATGCTCTGAGAACTTCGTGTACAACTGGTACTAGGGATCAAATATTTAGGGCTGGGGTGATAAACATCTTCATATGCTCTCGATTTGCATTGCAAAGATTTGACCCACCCGCTCGCCATTCTCGGATCCTTAATTTTTTTTTTTTTAGCCAAAGAAAAAATATCGCTCTCCTTTTCTCTTTTGTTCTCTCTCTAACGCTTTGCTCTCATTTTTGTTTGCTTTTTCTTTTTAGTTTGTGTGTTATTCTTTGGGGGTGGGGGTTTGAGAGTGAGGGAAAAGAGTGGAAAGGAAAGGAGATGGCGGGATATTAATGGAGGAGCTGTGTCTTGAAGGGGTAGAAAGTAGAAATGACGAAAATATCCTTATGGAACTTCATTACCCACGTGGATTCTGTCTTACAAAATGTTTGCTTTGGTTCCATGGACAAAATATTCATTAATGAAAGAAAGCAATGTAACAATAGAAAAGTTATTATTTTCCTTCCTCTTTTTTCCTTTTTCTAGGAAAGTTTGTTACCCACATTTTTAAAAAAAAAATTATGGTAAAAATATTTAAGAGATGCTTTAACAATATTGCAAAGTTTTTTTTTTTTTTTTTTTTTTTTTTACCATTAAGGAATGAAATAATTTCTAAATGAACTTAAAAAGGGTTGATTTTTGGGGGTTAAAGATATTGAGTGCCGGTAGCTAGCATTAGCAAATGGTCTACCACTACTACTTGTTAAAGTTTGCTAACCTATCTCTATCTTTATTCTTTATATCCATCGTAAAAAGGTACATACTGAATAATATGCTGTCTAAGCCTTAAGTTTATCAATGAACAATGAACAGAGTGAAAGTTCCTTTTTTTCTTTTTTTTCTAAATGTTATGCTTTATTACATAAAATGATTAAATATTGTCTTTTTTTTTTCTTTTATAGAAAGCTTCGTTTTTTTGTTGAGAGAAATGAAAATGCTCCTTCAAATCAAAGAAACATTAATAAATAATTAAACTTTATTTTTATACAGTGGTTCTTGGTGAGCTTGCTGTTTCAATGAAACAGAAAACCAGTAGACCTTGGCTTTCACTTGTATTGTGATACACATACTGATGAGTAAGCCAATAAAAAACAGAGGATGAAACTCCCTCTTGTTCCCATTCCTACATGACTTCTAACCTACTGGATTTCTTTGCCATGATCCAACTTTATATATAAACTACATACAAAACCCAGTATTATTTTCTTAAGATTCCATTAAATATAGTGTTATTTGAAAAATGAAATATGTGAGAGGGGCCAAATTCAAAGGGTTTGGAATCTTTTTTTAGAAATTTGAACTTTGAAGAGAGAAAAAAAAAACAGATGGAATGAATAGAAAAAAGCAAACTAGGAAAGAATAGAAAGAGAATGGAAACTGGCAGAGATTTAAAAAAAAAAAAAAAGCATCTTGGAAAAGCACTGAAATTCAAACTTATAAAACGACAACCCCTTTTTCCTTCTTTTACCACATTTCTTTTTAATTCTTCTCTTGGTACACACAATTTGGTGCTTGCCCCCTTGGGATAATAGACTCTTAGTTATGAAGGTAGGGGACAACATTGAGATTTGCATATATTTTAATCCTCTTAACTATTAAATGGAGAGAAATCATGATTGAATATTGATGTGGATGAAATGGCAAGAAAAATTTGAATGCATATATGGATTAAGGAGTGATTAGGTTGATAAGAGCAAAGTGAATATTAATTAGAGGGAGTTTAATAAAAAGGAGTGCATGCATGGTAAATACAAGGTCGGGGGGGAGTTGGGGTTAGAGGGTTTGGAGGGTGTGGGTGGAGTTTTGCCAGCCTTTGCCTCCACGCCTACAGAATCTTACCTATTTTTCAAGCTCCGGGAACTGCGTTAGATCTTGGCGTGCTTCCTTTCAAACACCCTTCTTCTATGTGTGTTTTTGAATTCTTTTAGGGTATAATAAAACGGATTAATTTTTATTTTATCTTTATTTTTGATATTTAAAAACTATAAATATATCAATTAAATTCGAGATTGAGTCAAATCAAATCTCATTTCAAGAGGTAAACTCTTGTAGCCTAACAAATTTTCTTATATTCACAAATCTTAAAACACTTTACTTGCAATAAAACTTAATAGAATAAAAATTGAATAGATTAACTAGGGTTTCTATACCCTTCCCTTGTCATTTTTAACCAACTTCATAAAGCAAAAAAAAAATATATATATATTACCGACTAAGAGATGAATAAGTGATTCATGAGAAGGAAATTATTTGATATCGAATTAATCTCTAATACTTAAAATATAATGCTTTAATGCATATTTTTTTTAATTTATAAATTTTATATAAAAAAAATGGAAGATGATAAAGAAACCAATACAATAACGACCCATTTCTATAGGAAGAAATGATAAATAAATAAAGGGACATGGTAATGAGAATACAAAATAGATGGAGATGGGAGTGAGACCAGAAACCTGAAATTAAGTGTGTGTGGGGAGGATATGAAATTGAATTTTGACATAATTTGACCAAAATAATGAAGGCCTTCAAGTGTCATAAATGCACAACCTTTACCCAATAAATGCACTTTACTTTTCTTAATTCTTACTCTCACTCACACCTTCGTAATATATAATCATATACCTTACATCGTTTGACACGCCATCACTATGTAAAGCTCGCCTTTGAGCAGGAGATGTGACTCACAACTTTTTGCATTAATTGGTGATCTACTGCAACGATCCGATTTTAGTTGCTTACGAAATCTAATTTAATAAAATGAGTATGTGATACTATGATAGGAGTATTTACGGAACTAACCTCAGCTAAGTAATTTAATTTAAAAAATCATTAATTAAAGTTTAGAGATTAAATGGTAAAATTTTAATGTTATTAAGTTTTAAATTGGGAAATATTTGAGGACCTAATTATTAATTAATCAAAGGGAACAAATGATTAATTTAATCATTATTGTGAAATGAATTAGTGGAATTTGATGACAATCTATTCACTTTTGATTAAATAAGTTAATTAATGGATTAAACATGTTTAATGGTTCAAAATTAAGTTAATTAAGATTAATCACTATTTAAATATTAGTAAATATATTAAGTGAGAGGAGAAAGATGAGAATCATCACCTTCCTATTTTGTTTTTGTCGTCCAAGCTTGGTGAAGGAAGAGAGTAATTTCTTTTAGTTTCTTTTACAATTTGGTCTGAAATCCTCAAGGTAAACATGTTTTTCCTTTGCAATTGTTATGTTTTTGTCTTAGATTCATCAATTGTTAAATGTTTATCAATTTTCCATTACTGGGTATTTGATGAAAATGAGTTTGATTTCGATGAGAAATTAAAGTATAAGTTTTGAGCATGTTAGGACAAAGTTGAAAATTAGAGACAAGTGTTGGACTTGATTAGAAATTCTATTAAGCTATATAATTAGTTTGGTGATATTAAAGACTAAATTGAATAAATTGAAAGTTGTTAAAAAATTATGCTATGGATTAAAAGTACAAGATTTTTAATGAAAGGATATGAAATTAGACTTTGATCCGATGATAAATACTGAAAAATATGAGTATTTTGGATATAAGGACTAAAATGAATAAAATATAAAATATGTTTGATTATGTGTTTTCAATGTGATTGGGTGAAAACCAATATCGTCTCTGTAAAGAATTATCGTAAGTAGCTAAAAAAGACATTGGACCGTCCCGAGAGAATGGAAATGCAAGGATCATAAACAAATAGCTAATATGGTTGGTGCTTTCATGACTTGTTTTAATTCATATTTTAACTACGTAATAAATCGAGTAAGGTAACATTGGTGCTTTCTCATAAAAGCTGAGTTCTACCTGTGACTTGATATTTAATTGAATTGTTACTTGATGAAATATGTGATTATAACATAAATGATTATATGAATACGATGATTTGGTATAAATATGTGAAAATATGGTCATGAGAAGAACGAATGTAACTAAAATTGTAAGTATGAACTCACATTTAAATGACATGTAAAAGATAAGCTAAAGCATTGAAATATAATATGTATGTGAAATGTAAAATATGTTTAATATTCATTTAATTTAATATTCTTGCAACAACCCGTTTTTCAGTGGTGTCAGAAACGGTGATTTCGGGATCACAATTCCAACTAGTGAGTCAATAAATATTATTTATTTAATATTTACAAGTCTATTAGAGTGTCATATTAAAGTTTAGTTCAATGATTTTGATGTTTGGTTGGTTAATTAGGTAAAAAGGATTAAACCATAAAAGTTGAAGAAGTTAATCCCTACTAATTTAAATGTGCTAAATGACTAAAGAAGCATGATTGGATTACTTTATATGGTAATTAAACCATAATAAATTGTAATGGACAATGTATGCATGTATTGGATGGAAATTTTAAATGAATTATAGGGGTAAAATGGTAATTGAGTAAATAAAATCATAAACAAAAGAAAACAAAGCTATCAACTTCTCCATTTTAACTATATCAACCCGAAAACACCATTATTGTAAAAGGAAGAACCGGTCAAGCTTGGTTCTTTGCATGTAAGTGAATTTAGCTTCTGTTTTTAGTGAGTTCTATGTTTTTGAGATTGTTATAACTTAATCTTACTAGTTTAGGGACTATTTTGTAAAACTGTTAAAGGTTATGATACCTTCCATTAATGGTTTTTAGATATTTTTGAGGTTAATTGATAGATTATAAGCTTGATGTTAAAATATGAGTATTTTGTAAAGTAATTTTAGTTTATTTTGAGTTCAAGGACTAAATTGATAAAATATTAAATTTAACAAGGAATTCTTGTAATTTTTTTGTTAGTTAGGGACTGTTAAGGAACTATATTGAATTCGGCACTAAGGTTTTAGGTTGAATTGTGGAAAATATGTAAATTTCTATTTTAAGGACTAAATGGAATAAAAGGTAAAAGTTAAGGAAAATATCGTAATATATTATTAAATGGTTATATGCATATTTTTTGATATTATAAGGTATTTTGAATGTTTAATTGAATTAAATTAATATATAGATCAAGAAATGAATCAAAATCGATAAATAAACGCAAAAATGGGAAAATTGTTGAGTAGTCCTTGGTGTCGTGTTTGTTGTTGTTTCAGTTTAGGTAAGTTTGTATAATAATTAAATTGATTTTTATTTACCTTTGTGGTTTAATGTAACACCCTCGACCTAATCGGATTGATCGGATCCATGTCTCGAGTGTTACCATACGAATACAGACATAAATTTAAACTATTATTACAGACCACGATAATTACAAATTCAATTAATCACATAAACACAATGACATATACAAAGATAAGTAGAATAAATTAATTACAAAAGTTATCATCTAATATCATAACTTATTACATTGATCCTAAGTATAGACTTCTATGTAGCATAACTAATTGTTAAAACGCCACTAGACTTGCTCTTGTATGCATAATAAACCGATATGCCACTTCCTTAGCGTAGTCCCAACATTGTCCCTCATGGCGCAGTCTCTCAGCATACTAATATGTAACAAATATAGACACAGATAAGTTCATAAGAACTTAGCGAGAAAAACACCATTAACCTTAGTTGATACATGGACAATGTAGATGATGATTCATAATGTCTATTTTACTGTTCTATGACATCTGACTTTCTTCTGGCGAATACTTCACACATTCTGATTTTTTCGTAAATTTACTTTTAATCCATTTCTATTTCCCATCGATGATTCCAATTCTTCATTCATATCTTCCAATCTTAATTTTCATATATTCATTCAAATTCCATTACGATGACCAATACAACCAGTAAGTCATTTCATTTGCAAACTTAACCGAGAATCAATAGTACAATCCTAATTCCATTACGATGACCAATACATTCTTCAAACATATAGATTTGAACATCTTTTCATGACATTTTTACCTTGCAATTCCCTTATACATTTCTAAATCTCTTTAGACCTTTACCTTCAGTCATTACTTATGCAACGACCCGAAAGTCAGTAGTACCGAAAAATCTAGTTTTGTGACTTCGTTTCTGTAAACCGATGTCGTAAATATTTTTGTTAAATATTTATGGAGTTATGTTGTAGGTGGATTGAATTTTGATTAAATAATTTCGTTGCTTTAGTTCTCAATTTAAGTACATGAACTAAATCGCGTAAGTGGTAAAAGTGTGGTTGTTATTAAATTAAAGCTAAATTATAACTAAGGGATTTATCTAATAAATAAACCATTATATAAATGGTTACTATAGTGGCCGGTTATGATTTACATATGTGTTTAATATATATTATAAAATTATAAAATTTTATGGGAATATAATAAATAGATAATAATAAAAAAGAGGGTAAGGAAAAATCGAGAAAAAAAAGAGAAGGAAAAGGAAAGAACATTTTTTTTTTCTCTTCATCTCCCCTAAAATGCTGAAACCCCAGAGGAGAAAAGGGGGAAAGAAATTCTTTAAAATTTCTTCTTTTCCTTAACTGTGAGAAGGGAAATCGATGGTGAAAGGAAAGGGGAAAACTTCATGTTTTCTTCTATATTATATATATATTATCTGTGCTTTTACTTTACTTTTCTTTTGTTGGTCCGAATGGATGAAATAAAAAGGGAGGTCAGTTGCATAGAGGGAGAGGCCATGGATTTGGCATATTAAATAGTTGTTTCTTCATATCAAAAAGCTTGAGAGGTGGGAGACGGTTAAAGTGGTAAAGGCAAGGAGAAAGTTTGTACTCGTAACAGTAATTTGGGGAAGAATTCGGTAAGTATTCCTTGAAATTTACACACACTTACTCATTTAGTTAATTGACAAGTCGAATTAAACTATTTGGTGACTTCAATTAAGTCATCTGAATTTTATTATTAAACTGTCAATTAGCTGCTGTTGATTTTTGGTTAGGAACAAATAAATTATGTTGGAAATTTGAAGAAATGGTTGAAAAAAAAACGGTTGCTGTTGGTTATGGTGTGAGTTTAAGTTATTTCTTGAATGATTAATTGTACTTTAATGCTGGTATTGTTAGAGTAATTGAAAGAAAGTTAGTTAGTTGTTAGTAGCAGTTAACTAGCAGTTAGTTTGTTAAGGATGTACAGCCTCTCTATAAATGCATGTATTAACTCTACAAATGAAATATCTTATTTTCTCTATCTTCATACTACTGTAACTCTTATAGTTTTCAGTATAGTTTAACATGGTATCAGTTGTTCAGGTTTTTCTAGGGTTGGTACTTTGAGTTCTAGTTGGTTCATGAGTTTCCCGTCGAGTCCGTCTGTAGTCCAATCTGCTGATCCCATGATGACGTCTGGTCTCACTGACAGTGTTGTAGACAGTCGATTCTTCTCCACCAAGCGAGTCAGTGTTCTATTTTATGATTCCAACTATCTTTTATGGCGGCAATAGGTTCTTTTGGCTGTCAAAACTTACAAGCTTCAATGATTTCTTGATCTACGTACTGTTCCACCATCTCAAGTAGTTCTGGGAGAGGATGGTGTGCCCTAAGAAAATGTTGAGTTTACTCGGTTTGAACAGCAAGATAGTGCCATTGCTTCTTGGCTTTTGTCTTCAGTGAGTCAATCTGTCCTACCTCATCTCATTGGCTTGGATACGAGTGCGCAAATTTGGAATGCTATTGTGTCTCTCAATGACAGTAAGACTACATCTCGACTGATGTTTTATCGTCGTACCCTGCATTCACAACGCAAGGGGGATCTTACTATGAAAGAGTTCTTAATGAAAGTTAAGTCATACTGTGATAATCTTACTAGCTGTGGAGAGATTATCAGTGAATATGAGCATGTCACTGCGATTCTCAATGGGTTACCCTTTGAGTATGAGTCTGTCATCTCGATTATTGTGGCTAGCTAACTTCCCTACAGTGTTCAGAATGTCACAACCATGTTAATAGATACTGAATCTCGACAGCAAGTTATAATGACTGAGATTCCTACTTCAGCCAATTTGGTCTCTCAAAAACCATCAGACTCAGTCAGCAACAGTTATTCTCCGTCCTATCGACCCTCTACTACTCGAGATCGCGGGCGTGATTGTTCTTCTTCTGGAGGCCGTGTTTAGTACCAGTTGTGTGGAAAAATAGGACACCTTGTTAATCGTTGTTACCATCGATTTGATGCTTCATACAAAAGCACAGGTTACAGGCTTCCACCACAGGTAAATGTGTGCGTTTATGGTCCTGGTTCACCTCCTTGGATGACACCCTCTGTGCCTATGATACCCTTTATGGTTCCATTATCTCCTACAATTTGGTCTCCTCAGTCAGGCTGGTCTCCTTCATCAGGCTGGTCTTATCAAGCAACACCTACACCCCTATGGATAAATCCTTTTGTGGGCAATCCCTTGCAAACTGCTAATGCACCTACTTTTGCTGCTCCACAGTCTAATGCTTTTCTGGCCATAGCTGAAACAGTAGGTGATAACGATTGGTACCCTGACTCTGGGGTGACGCATCACCTTACTCACTCGGCTTCTAACCTCGGTGATAGTTCCTCCCACAGTGGACCAGGTAAGGTCTATGCTGGAAATGGTAATGCCCTACCTGTACTATGTTATGGTCAGTCATCTCTGCTTACTAGAACATGGCCACTTTACATGAAATCTTTATTGTTTACCCCTGAAATAACCAAAAACCTGCTCTCTGTGTCTAAATTTACACGAGATAATCAGGTAATGTTTGAGTTCCTGCCTACACAATGTCAAGTGCGGGATTTGAAAACCAAGGAGGTGCTTCTTCATGGCTCGGTGCCTCATGGACTTTACAAGCTGCATTTAAAAGCTGCTGTAGAGAATGGTCAAGCTGCATCTACCGCTCATTGCTTCATTGCTAGTACACGTGTTCCTTTAAGTGTGTGGCACTCTAGGCTAGGGCACCATTGTAAAAGTGTTTTGCTCAAAGCTTTACAACGTTGTAATGTGTTAATTGATGCCAATAAAGAAAATTTTGCTTGTGTTGCATGTCACCTTGGCAAGGAACATAAGCTTCCTTTCTCCAATTTAGTATCTACATATTCTGTACCTCTGCAGCTGGTGGTAGCAGATGTCTGGGGACCACCTCCAGTAACCTCCAATGGGTTTCAGTATTATATGGTCTTCACTGATGCTTATATTAGATACACGTGGGTCTATTTTTTGCGTAGGAAGTCTGAGGTTCTTACTATCTTCCCCCAATTTTACAAACAGGCTGAGAGAGCACTTGGGTTGTAACTTCGAACTATACAGACAAATAGGGGGTGAGTTTCAAGTGTTGAAGTAGTTTTTTACTTAGCATGGAATCACACAACCACTCACATGTCCTTACACTTCAGCTCAAAATGGCCTGGTTGAACGCAAGCATCGTCAAATCTTTGAAACAGGTCTTTCCATGCTGGCACATGTATCCATGCCTATTACCTACTGGAATGTTGCCTTCAGCTGTGCTGTTTATCTTCTCAACAGGTTACCCTTAGCTCTTTTAGCCTTTATCTCTCCATATGAGAAGCTGTTTCAAAATAAACCAAGCTACTCATTTCTTAGAACGTTTGGTTGCCTTTGCTTTCCAAATCTCAGGCCATATAACAATCATAAGCTTCTATTTCGTCTTACCCTTTGTATCTTCTTGGGATACTCACCTATTCATAAAGGGTATAGGTGTCAAGCTAGCAATGGTCGAGTCTATATTTCCCGACATGTCACCTTCCATGAAACTGTGTTTCCTTTCGCAAGTGTCAATACCAATCATACTTCATCCAAGTCACACCCTTAATATAGCTCAAAGCTACTTGTCTTATCACCCAGTCCCTCTCAACAAAGTCAATCATCTCGTGTCAACCTACCTGTCACGAATTTATCCAAATCACATACTCCAAGTCACTTTGACTCTAATAACCAGACATCTCATTTGTCCTTCTCTAGTTCTACTGCCCATATACAACCATCCTCTAACAAATCTAGCTCACTAGTTTCTATTCAACCAACAACTAGTGTCCCAGCTATTGTTCCCCACAACTCTCATGCAACGGTCACTCGTAGCAAAGCTGGCATATTTAAGCCAAAGGCCTATCTGAGCACCATGACCTATTCGACACCTGACACTCCTGTTGACATCCATACAACCATGGCTCATAAGTGTTGGATCGATGTTGTTCATGCTGAGCTTCAGGCTCTTGAGCGCAATAATACTTGGACTTGATGTCCTCTCCCTCCCCATCGCAGAACCATTGGCTGTAAATAGTTATTTAAAGTTAAAAAGAAAGCAGATGGCACTGTTGATTGCTATAAAGCCAGACTGGTTGCCAAGGGATTCTCACAACATGCAGGCATTGACTTTTGAGATAAGTTTATCCCGGTGGTTCGAACAGTTACCGTCAGAACTGTCATTGCTGTTGCAGTGATGAAAAAATGGCAATTCAGACAGGTCGACGTCAATAACACGTTTTTAAATGGAGAGCTGACTGAGGAAATTTTTATGGACCAACCTCTTGGGTTTAAGGTGTTCGACTCAACTGGTTAGAAGCTGATCTGTCGCCTAAACAAAGCATTATATGGTCTGCGCCAAGCCCCTCGTGCGTGGTTCCATACACTCAAGCAATATTTGACTGACAAGCTCGGGTTTCATGCTTCAAAAGATGATCCTTCCCTATTCATGTGTACCTCGTCTGATAGTTAACTATTACTTATGGCTTATGTGGACGATATAGACATCACTGGCAGTTCCGATACAACTATAGATAGTGCGGTTATGCAGTTTCATAGCAAGTTTGCACTTAAAGACATGGGCAGACTCAATTTCTTTCTTGGCATAGAAGGTCAGAATATGTCTCAAGGACTGTTTCTCAATCAGGGAAAATATGTTCAGGAGATTCTAAATAAAACAGGGATGACAGGTGCTGTTGCAACACCAACACTCATGGTTAGCATGCCTAAGCTGGTGGCCTCTGATGAGAGTCAGACTTTTACAGATGGTCATCTATATAGAAGTACTATGGGAATGCTGCAATATTTGTGTATTACAAGACCAGACTTATTGTTCTGTGTTAATAAACTAAGTCAGTATATGAACTCTCCCAGTGACACTCATTGGAGAGCAGTTAAACACGTCTTACGTTACTTAATTGGGATATTAGAGCATGTGTTACATTTTTTATAAGGGCAGTTCAAGCTTGTTTGTTACTCTGATGTAGACTGGCCAACTTCGATTGAAGACAAAAGGTCCACTACTGGTTATGTCATCTACCTCAGGGAAAATCCAATAGCCTGGTGCTCCAATAAGCAAGCTGTGGTTTCCAGATCGTCCTTAGAAGCAGAATACCGCAGTCTCGCCAACTGCGTGTTTGAAGTGCTATGGGTTAAACAGCTTCTGGAAGAAATTGGTGTGATCTTAGAACAAGCACCAGTGGTCTGGTGTGATAACACTTCTACTGTCTCCATGTCTGCAAACCCAACTCATCATGCAAGAGTCAAGCATGTTGAGATTGACCATCACTTTGTTCGAGAGAAAATATTTGATGGAACTCTCCAGGTAAACTATGTTCCATCAGCTAATCAAGTTGTTGATGTCCTTATAAAACCTATCACACCTAAATAATTTGCTGAGTTTCGACATGCTCTTCGAGTCACTCCTGTCAATACTAGTGTCAGCAATTATCTTCAGGAGAGGAAAAAACCAGGAGAATGTTAAAGTAATTGAAATAAAGTTAGTTAGTTGTTAGTAGCTGTTAACTAGTAGTTAGTTTGTTAAAGATGTACAGCCTCTCTATAAATGCATGTATTAACTCTATGAATAAAATATCTTGTTTTCTCTATCTTCATACTACTGTAACTCTTGTAGTTTTCAGTATTGTTCAATAGGTATGTGTGATGAAAATTAAGGGAAAAGTCTTGATGATTGTTAGTTGTTGAGTGAACTGTCGAGGCATGCAAACTCCATGCATGCTGTCCGAATATGACTTTTTGTAATGAAATTAAGGTAACCTGCTGCTGCAATTGATTAAATATTAATGTCCTAAGCTGAAATTAGAAGATGTCATAGTTATAATTAAGATGCCCTACTGCTTAGTCATGATTAAAATGTAAGTATTTATGCTGTAAGTATTTATGTTCTCTTAAACCATTATTTGAAGTGGATTAATCGTTGTAATTTAAACGATCTTAATAATGAAACTGTGGTATCTTCAAACAACAAATTGAGAGGGGTTATAGCTGTGATTTATAGTACTTTGGCACCGTGGTTAAAATGTATAACTCTGAGATTGATATTGATGATGAGCTGTTAATGATTAAATTGTGTTTTATTTGCCGAATGACTTGTTATTTTACAAGTACAAATTGAGTGTTGCTAATGGTAAGTTTTCTTTAAACTCGTTTTGTTATTTTCATGCTTAAAAAAATATATATTAAATTAGCATTGATGTTTCGGTTTCGATTTAAAGGCTGAAAATGTTCTTTAAAATTTCAAGGCTACTTACTGTCTAGCATTAGCTAGATTAGTTTATTGTAAGTTTAAATGCTGTTCGAAAATAGTGTAAAAATTACTACTATCCAATTTTGTGCCCCTATTATGCTGTCCAAAATTTGAACAAATTAACGGTTCTATTTTCATGTCGCTTGAGGGCTGTAAAGACAGTCCCATTTGTTGCATTATTCTGTTCAGTTTTGGGACCAAATAATTAAGTATTATTGGATTAAAAACCATGGATTGTTGCGGTGATGAGCTAATAAATTTTAATACTATTGAGTGTGTTCTTGCGGGATACAAATGCCTTGCATGTTGTTGTCTTGTGCTGTCCAAAATAGGACAAATTGAATGTGCTTGTGAGTGAGTTTTTGAAAGTAAACTTTGCAAATTCTCATGTTTAAATTCTAATGTTTGTATGCAGGTAAGCTATGGTTGTAGGGGTTGATAAATCGAGTTTAGTAGCTAAAATATTATGTTATTCTTACTAAGTTCTGTTGTTAGTAGTGAAGTAAAAATTTGACTATTAAATGCTTAAATGACTGTTGGAAACTACAACTTGAAAGCTCATTATTCCAGCATGTAAATATTGATTTGAATGTGCTGTAATATGTGGAGCAATTGGTCTGCTGCATGTATGAAATAAAAGAAAATAATAGTTGTTAAATATTAGTTTTTGTTGCTGATCGAAAGGGTTAAATTCGTTGTTAAAGGGGATGAAAATTGGTGTTAATTAAGCTGTTCGGATAGGGCTAATAAAACAGTTTGAATGTGATGCTATTAAGCTGATTTAATGTCTTGTAATGTTAAAGATTTGATGATGTCCGAAGCATAAGTTAAAGCTGTACAAAACCGAATACTTGTAATCAGAATTGAATACTGGAAATTCAGCATATTTATTCTTTTGTTTTAAATATTACTAATTGTTGTGTTAAATGAAGGAAAATATTGGTTGTCATTATTTTAACTTGGCCGCTGCCCTTAATGGACATTTACGGTCCAATGATGGAAATATGGAAATTTTAGCATATAATTTCCTACCTAAATTAATTGATAGCGAGCTTGAAATTTATATGTACTTGAATGTGTTATATTCACTGTCCAATATGCTGTTATTTATACTAATATATTGAGCTAACTAAGTTGTCCAAGTTTTGATGTTATATAAATAGGCATATATGATAGTTGATAATAGTTTGTACTATGCATATGCTTGATGTTGATGATGCTATGCGAATATTTAAATGAAGTTATAAAGTTTTTTTTTGTGTGAACCGGTATATGTATAATTGGAAAAGAGGATGCATGAAATGTAACAAATAAATAGGTTAATAGTAGAGATAATGATATATATATATATATTAATCATGACTTGGTCATGGGTCTAAATGTATGATTTTATTTATTCATTTATTTATATTGGGTGTTACAACTTACTTGTTCTGTACTTACCTGGAATCCAATAGATACCTTACTAGTCTTAAATGCCATACTAGACATGCTAAATCATTTAGTACAGAACCCGTCATACAGGAAATCCTTCAGAATATGCCACGCAGGCACCTCTTTTAGATCACACCACAAATTATTCCTTTACGATTTTGCCACAAAGGCAGTTCTTTCAAAGTATAACCGAAAGGCAATTCATTTAGAGTACGCACAAATGTTATTCTTTTAGAATTTGCCACAAATACTATTTATTCAAAGTTTGCCACAAAGGTTATTCTTTCAAATTTCGTCACATAAATGTTCACAAAATGCCAACTAGACATTTCAAAACTGTTGTGTTTGCGATATGGATTTACCTAAACTCACATCGCATAAGGTTTGCCCATCACTGCTTCGAGACACGCACAAAATCCCCGGCGACATATGTTGTCCTTAATTCCTTTTTTAGATATTGCCATGACCATGGATTTTTCCTTTAGAGTTTCATATCAGAGTTTGTGTTTTTTGTCCCGACAGGCTTCATCATATACTAGCGCGATAACTAGACACTGACTTACTTTATAGATTCTTCAAGCACTGCCACAATTTAAACCCAATACTTTAATTCCCTAACATACACCCTAAAGAACACACTTTATAGATTGTCAGTACATATACACCACACATCACATACTTGAATTTATCAAATTCTATTCCAAATATACATACTATCCCCAACAAACATTCATACGCTCATATATTTTCTTTAGTGATCATTCATATAGCCACATACATAACATACTCAAACTATACTTTCTATGGTATCAAAATTCATAGTTCGATCAATCTCTTACAAACATACTTCGCTGTGAATAATATACATGCAAGAGTCAGCGTAAAACTCTTCTTACACTCACGAACAACAACTTAAGCTCTAGGCTAAAACATCCATTATGAAACTACAACAACCACTTCTTATAGAACATAGGAATATCGTCAAAGACTCATTCAAAAACAATTCCTTATTTTTCAAACACTGATAACCACCATGTAGAGCCTCGTACTTTATTCTACTACTCATATATTCTTTATAGACTACTCTTTCCGAGTTTAACATGCAAAGTCATATTAGTTACCCAGACATGCAATAAATATTGAGTAGATCCAAGTTACAACATCCAACTTAAAGGAGAAAGAAATGTTTTTGGCTCTAGAAAAAAAATCAGATAGTAGTATTTTAGAAGAAGGAAGAAGAAGAATAATAACCCTCTATCTCTAAACCATACACTAATATAGATATTCCAATTCTTTTACAAGAGCCCAACACTTGTCACCTGAATTCAGAGCTTGTTTTTTATAATGGCTTACAGAATCTGAGAATGAAATAAATAAAAATTCAATATTTTAAATACACGGTTATACAATCTAGCTGACTCCTAACTAGATTACCTTGTATCATAACTTGAGCAGTATTTCAGACATATAGGTGCACTATACCTTTGGCGTGAACTCATACCATAACTACCTTTTTACTCTGCTGTTATCATTAACTTACACAAAGATCTGTTAGATATCGACGAACAATACAAACTTCTCATTGAGCGATCAAAATCACCTCAACAAAAAAATATCTACTTATCTCTTTCTACAAAAAAAAAAAAAGAAAAAAGAAAAAAAAATTCTCTATAAAAAGTCTAATTGGACTCTTTCTTCTATGGTTGGAAATGAGATTATTATTAGAATAACATTGAATCAAGAGGTAGATCCAAAGAGTAATTTGTGTGCGTTTATATTTGGAGGAAATCTAAATTTTCTTTAAATTCTATGAAAGGTGCAGTGAAATTCACATGACCCTTAAACCGTAAAGGTTAATAGTTGGTCCCATGCCATCTCTATTGTCCATGTTGTTGAGACATTCCTATCTAGCTAATCGGATGTGACCCCTGGAATCCCCTCGTTCATATTTGGCTATGTGTACTAAAACCTCTTTGATTTGATCTAATCATTTAAACCTTCCTCACTTTCATTTTGTGAAAACAAGTAGAATGTTATTGCATTTTTTTAAGTTTGCAAAAAACAAATGGATAATCTAGTAGATTTAAAGGCTGATGGTATGTCAAAATGTACATACTTTTATCTCATGGTGTTGGAGCTATTTTGTTTAAATTTGATTATATTAATTGCCCAAAAAATTCTTTAGTACATGAAATTAAAGTTACTAATTTGGTAATTTAGGTATTAAACGTTTTGATATTTACATTTGAATAGCTCAGGTGTTTAATATTAAACTGGTGAATAGAAAAGTTTTAAGCTACAAAACAGTAATCGGACATATTTGGGATAATAAAGATGGTGGTCCAATATATCTTATTAGATCCAACAAAGCCCATAACAAGACACTGTTGATTAGCCCGAAAAGGCCCATATTATAAACGGCAGCCTTAACATCCAATCACACCCAAACAGGTAATCCTATGAAACAATTCACGTTTTAACTGTAAACTGTATTTTATGAGAGTTGACCCTCCACTCACTCAGTTACCTACCAACGCCGCCAATGGGGTCGCCGGAAACAACCACTACATCATCCCCATCTTTCCTGAAGCCCCTAATAACCATAGACGCCTCGGTTTCACTCTTCCTCCACACACTCTTCAAGCCTATCCTCCCAATTTTCCTTCTCCTCCTCCTCGAATACTCCGCCGATTTCCGGTTCTCCTTCCCTGTTTCCCTCTCTCTGTTCCTCGCTTCCCCTTCCTTTTCCTCTCTATCCATCCCTTTCATCCTCGGCCACCTCCTCGACCTCGCTTTGATCGGCCTCATCAAACTAACCTTCCGCCGTACCCGTCCTCATTACAACCCAAACATGTCCCCCGCTGTTCACGCTGATAACTTCTCTTTCCCCAGTGGCCACGCTTCAAGGGTTATGTTTTTAGCTACTCTCTTCCACCTTATTTATCAAAACCACGGGGGACTCATTTCGGATTTTATTCTACGGTGGGTTAAATTTGAACCCGGTTTGTTTCTATTTGGCGTATGGGTTTGGGCAATACTGACTGCTATTTCAAGGGTTTTGCTTGGAAGGCATTTCCTTTCCGACGTTTTGGCCGGGGCGTTTGTTGGGGTGCTTGAAGGGATTGTTGCGTTTCGGTTTTTGAGATTTTAGAGAGCGTTCTCAAAGGTATGGGGTTTGATTTTTTGTTACTAATGTTTGTACTTTTTACATGGGGGGAATTGTTTTGCTTTGTAATAATTGATTTCAAAGTTGTTGATAATTGAAATTCATACTATGTATTTTAAGCTAATTATTTATCACTCTTTGGATTGCTTTCAAAATTGTACAATTTATAAGCTTGAGAACTGTTTGCTACAATGTTTCTTTCGCTTTCATGAAGCGTAAGGTTACATATAGTTTCATTTGCCAGACGGCATTCTAAATGAGTTTTACCAGATCATTTTGGCATCTTTTCTTACCATAGTCACGTTTTGAAGTTATTTTAGTCCTTGATTGGCTGAGGGAGATCATTCTTTTTATGAACACAATATGTTTTGTTATTAATTGAATGAAGCTAGTAGCATAATTCCTCATGTAAATCAACCTAGTCATGATCCAGATGGAGTTTGATTGATTCTATAAAAATCGGTGGCCCCCTTTTGAATTGATAGAGATGCTTTCCTATAAACCATTGAATCATGTTTCAAGTTACAAATGTGTATTCTACCACTATTATTTCACACGTGAAGGGTTTGATTGTAAGGATGTTTAATCGATTTGTATGTATTTCTTACTGCAATACTTTGGTTAGCAAGGCAGATATATTTTTATATCGTAATTATTTTATGCACTTGGTAACTTAGAATTTAGTTAAACATGATTAGCTTGCCCTCTAAGATCATTTCATAATCGTAAAGGACATATACAGGCGGGAAGGTATTGTTCAATATTTCAGTTGCTTCATTGCTATGGCTTGCTGTAGGTGCATTTTTAATAAAACAGATGACCATTGTAACTGCATTTAATTGGAAGTTTTCCTCTTCATTATTTTGACAACTATGCAAAAAGATTACTTGGATTTCCTCGTTTCTTTCATTAAAAATGTCATGAATGCCAATTTTAAGTTATTTTCTTTCATCTGTTTATGGGGTTGAGTTTTGTTGCTAAATTTTGTACTTACTGTTTACATGGGGGAATTCTTTTGCTTTGTAATAATTGATGCAAAAGTTGTTGATATTTGAAATTCAAACTATGTATTTTAAGCTAATCAATTATCACTTTTTCAAAATTTTGTTTTGGTGTACAATTTATAAGCTTGAGAAATGTTTGCTGTAATGTTTCTTTTGCTATCATGAAGCGTAAGGTTGCATGTAGTTTCATTTGCCGTCAGCTTTCTAAGTGAGTTTTAGCAGGTCAAATGGCTACTTTTCTTAGTAATGTCACATTTTGAAGGTCTTCTAGTTTTTGGTTGGATGAGGGAGCTAGTTCTTTGTATGACCACAACATTGTTTGTTGTCAGTTGAATGGAGTTAGTATCATAATTCCTCATGTAAATCAACCTAGTCATGATCCAGCACTTTATTGATGTTGAGGAGCTGGAGTTTGATTAGTCGTATAAACTCAATGACCTTTCCATAGAGAAGCTCGTGTATCAACCATTAGAAATGACTATTCAATTTACAAATGTGTATGCTATCACTATTATTTCATACATGAAGGGTTTGATAGTAAGGATGTTTAGTCAGTTTGTATATATTTTCTTACTTCCAAGATCATTTCATAATTCTGTACATCCAGGAAGGTATTGTTTGATATTTCAGTTGCTTCATTGCTATAGCTTACTGTAGGTGTATTTTTTACATAATGTAGATGATCATCGTTACAGCAATTAAATGGAAGTTCTCTCCTTCATTTTAAATCGTTGACAATTATGCAAACAGATACTTGAATTTCCTTGTTTCTTTCACTAAGTGATGAAAGATGCCAGTTTTAAGTTCTTTTCTTTTCTTTCATCTATTAACGGTACTCCGCTTTTAAAACCATATAAAAATCTTCCATCAAAAGATTTATCTCTGGAGTGTTTAGTGATGGATATATCTGGATGGTAGTGTTAAATGAAATACTGTTCTCTTTTCCTAGTCCAGCCTTACTAGTGCCTGTTGTTATAATAATTTCAATCCCCTTTGATTGATCCAAGGTGATTTGTTTTTACCAGATATTATTAACATATATAACAATTGTCTTTGGTTATTTTCTGATGAATATTTGATAAACATTTTCTTTGAGGTCTAACTAGACTAACAGGTAATGAAAATCATCCACCCTAGATTGAGAACAATTTTTTATATTTTTCTTGAAACATTTTTTGGTTATTCAATTTCAGTTTCTTTGTGCAAATAGACATGTAAAAGCTACTTATTGGCCTTATAAACTTAGTACATATTCCTTTCCAAGAAAATTTTGTGTCATTGCCTTGTATAGAATCACTTATTAGGTTGTTATTGGACCAACGTTAATGCTGGCAGCAGTGAACTTTACGGCAAATATTGAAGGTTCTATCGCAAGTTGGACTAAGCCAAATGTTTCAATCTAACTGTTGCTTATAGTCCATCTTTTTCAAGCGCTTGCCTTCTTCTTCTTAGCCCATACTTGGTATTTGAGAATTGAGAATAGTGGATGCTAAGTCTAAATGGAAACAGTTTTTCTCAGAGTTTCCGATGAAACAATTCTTTTTGTTCCATAACAGGTTTCTAGGTAAAACAGCAATCGTCTTTGCAAATACATATTTCACCCTGCTGTTTTGGTGTATTTTATTTTATTTCTATGGTATTGATGTGAAGGTGATGCAGCTCATTTGTCGTAGCTCCGACTGGTTTGTCCTTTTCTTAGTAAATGGGGTTGATCATCCTTTTAGTCTTGCTGCAATTGCTGTATATATTTGAGAAGAGATATTTGGTGTGTCCAAAGATAAGTATACACCTGTCACTTGCAGATACTGAGAAGACTACTGGAACAGAACATGTTAGCAGGTGCACAACATCAAGGTTGCATGCATTAGCTATATATCATATTAAGGCAGGAGTGAAGATGTCTGGAAAGACATTTCAACTAGTGTTGTAAAAGGCTTTAATAACAGGTATATTTCTTTGGTTGCTTAAATTTTATATCAACCACACGTAGCTATATAATTCAAGCCACATAATGCTATTATTGAATTCCACTGTGACATCATACCGATGAGGTTTTTTATTTACATCTCTGATACGAACAAATTAAGGAAGTGAATTTTTATAGCTAAGAACATTGTGGGGAAATAGCATCTCAGTCAATAACTTGTCCATTTCCTCATGATACGGATGTCTGTCGAAACTGACATACTACCCTGCAACTAGGCACGTGTCATGTTTATCCTTCAAGCTTCATGGTCATCCACTTCACAATCAAAAAAGAATTCGCTTTATTTATCAAGATGAATATATGTTGAACCCTTCATTGCTTAATCTCGTCGATATTGCAGGAATATGATAAGAAAGCCATAATACACATTTAACAAAATATGGCATGAACAACAACACACAATGCAAAGTTATAATATGAATTATTAACTTAACGGAATTCATTAAATACCTTAAATATGATGATGATGATGATGTAATTATCCAAAATACAAACAAGACTGTAGCTCTTAAATTATTATGGGTTCCACAAAAGAAAAAGAGATTCTGGGCTTGTCTTATCTGTAAAATGATATGTTTGAGCATCTGGGGTCTTTTGATTAATCAAAAAATGTTTTTAATTGCGCCCCAAGCTGGGGAGCGGTATCGATGGTATCCCATGTTTGTCCAACTGGCCGACAAGGGAACAGATTGGCTTACAAATTGTAGAGCAAAGGATTATCTTCACGTGATTGCAAGAAATGCAAGCAACATCCATCGTTATTGTGCTATATTTTTTTGTATGATGTGCATTTTTTTCCCTGAGTTTCGATCCTAAAATTTAAGAGACCCTGCCATGGATTTTTGTGCTGTTCTATTCTGCCTACTGACATAGAATCCTGCAAGGTGCATGGATGTATATATATAAAACAATAATTGAAAGGTTGAACAGTTTTTTAGTTGATCCTCAAACAAAAGAATATTTTTCTTAACTTCTCGGATGAACGAAAGGTCATTCTTGGCCTGCTACCCATCTATTACAAAAACATGTTTCCAACCTCGATTGCAAGCAGAACTTCTTTGATTCTATACATATAATAAACATATTCACAATTTTAAAGAAGCTTGTGTGGTCCTATTATATTTAACATCACACCAAGGATTGATTAATTCTTAGGGGGATCACATTTCAAAGATGGATTTCCAGTATTGGGCATCAAATATTAGTTCCCCAAATCGATCAAACGCAGATAATTCCTTCAAAAAAAAAAAAAAAAAGTGCCAGCCGCAGTACTACTTAATAATTTTGAAGCAAAAGCAAAGAACTTAACTTTCTTTGCTTGAAATTATTCTGGTTTCTTTACCATATTCAATATGTACATGTAAAGAGGGCTTCAACCTTATTTTGAAGTCAACCGAAGGACTTTTATATATATATATATATATATATATTACAAAGTTACAAACACAAAATCTTAATGAAAGTGACTTGTTCACCCCAATTCCAGAGAAACATTATTATCAATATCCATCTTAATGGAATGTAGCTTCTGCTTCTTCTAATTCAATCCCTTCATCCACAAGTCTCTTGCCTTTATACACATACCACCTAGCAAACACCAAGTAAATTACCAAGTTCAAACAACTTAGGATTGCCAAAAGCCAGTAGAAGTCATAGAGCCTTCCTTGGTTCAGATTGTCTGGCAGCCATGGATGCTTGGTTCCAGTCACCTTGTGAACTATAGTAACCAGCACAGAACTAACGAAAAACCCTAATGAAAGGTTACTCAAAAACAAACCCGTGCTCATTGTTTTCATCCCTTTCGGACATTCCTTCAAGAAAAAATCGAGCTGCCCTATGTATGTAAAAGCCTCCCCAGCCCCCACCAGCAAAAACTGAGGGATCAGCCAGAACCAGAACACGTTCATTGGGATTTGAGCTAATGGGTCAATTGTAAGTCTATGTGAGCTTGCGGACCTCAATCGCTTGATTTCCGTCAGTGCAGCTGCTATCATTGCTATAATAGACAATACTAAACCCACCCCGATCCTCTGCAAAGGAGTTAACCCTTGTGGGTTTTTAAGAACTTTCCTTGCAATCGGAGCAATGGTTTTGTCATAAATTGAGACAGTCAAAAGAATGCTGCTGACCAAAAAAACCGTGAGTGATGCTGGTGGGATCTAGAATGTGCCAATGTGACGGTCCATGATCGTAGCTTGAGAGACGGAAAAGGTCCAAAATATGATAGTGGTTGCCCAAATGGGTAACATCCTTACCATCAATTTCACTTCTTCAACATCTGTTAAGGTAGCTAAGTTCCACTTGTTTGCCTCAGGCACAGATGGGTCCCTGATCGCTGCCCTGTCCAAGAAACTGTACACAATACCAAGCAACGAAACAAAAATTAGCCAATAAAAAATAAAAGGTTATCCTAATGTGTTTTTATAATTATGAGCCATATATCAAAGGCAATTAAAGAATGTCCACAAGTGTCAAAAAAGATATGGTTACTATTAATAGAGCGTTCAGCAAGGTGAACAGGATTAACTGGGGATAGTGAAGGTGTAAAGTGATGGTTTGAATACAAGATTTCGTGAGGATTGATCGGGAGACAGTCTGATTTGGTGGCTCGTGATCTCTTTTTCTATTCCTCACTGAATAATATTACCTCTAACTCACACATTAAAGTCTCAATCCCCATTTTTTTAATCATTTCATTATTAAACACCCATAAATTTCACAGTCCAGATTAAACCAAATATCTTATAAAATGAAAAAAAGAGAGGAAATTCAATCATTTACACTTTGATTGTCTTTAAACACCCCCAAATGGTTGATGATTATCTATCAGATATTGGTCCGCCACCTAACCTTATATTGCCGACATTTAAGATTGCACGTGTTCCTAATTAACTATACTAGTTTGAATCTCGATCGTATTCCATTATTTAGATTAGTGGGAATCAACATAAAAATTTTGTGGTCCAATTTCTTGTATCATTGTTTTATTAGCCTAGATCAAGATTTCACTTTTGATTCAATACAAAATTTTAGAAGGTAATGAAATTCATCAACTTCTCTTAACTTTACGAATTAAGATTAGTCAAGTTAACGTCTTCTTTGTATTATTTTTTTATGAAAATATTTGTATGAAGCAACAAAAATAACATGTTTAGCATGTCTTAATTATTTGTCCTCTATTGTTCGTGTTTAGAAATTAAATAAAAGTAAAGATTGGTTTTCAAAAAGAATACTAACCGGAACTGCTTGCTGTGAGGCAACTTTTGCTTATTCTTCTTCTTAGTCAATCCTTTAGTTGCATCATCAATTTCGAAAAGTAGCGATAAATCACATGGCAACTCCAAATGCATTTTCTTCCACGCAGCTACAAACACTGTGGCAATTTGGGTCAATGGGCCCTCAACCAATTTCTTGAAACGGTAGCGCTTGGTACCCGATAGAAACACCACCAACCCTATCACGATTGCACAAGCATAGATACTGTGTAACACCCCTACCCGTATTCGTCGCCAGAATAGAGTGCAAGGCATTACTGAGGAGTGCGGAACACTTACAGATAATTTAGGTCATTTATCATTCAAATACCGAAATTGATTATAAAAGTTACTTTAACGAACCCTCAAGGTCCAAATCATGCATTAGGTTTAGGTCGGGATTAAATCGGAGTTGTATGAAATTTTTCACAAAATCTCAAAATTTTTCTCATTTACAAGGGTCACACACCCGTGTGGTGTGGCCGTGTGGCTCACATGGTCGTGTCTCTAGGGTGTGTAACTCTCTGACTTGCATCTATGAAGAAACTCGAGTCACACGGCCTTAGTACACGCTCGTGTTGCCAACCGTGTGTCACACATAGTTATAACACACGCTCGTGTGTCTACCCGTGTGGACAAAAATTAGGCTATTTTCCAGCCATATTTCTCACTCAGTTAATCCTTTATCTTCACTCACATTTAATACATACAAAAACCAATTTAAGATATTCAACAGAGCCTTACACTTAATGCAATTTGTTAGTCGTACACTTCATATAAATAACAGGAAACATATATGGGCTCAATTCCCATTAAATTTCTCTTGTACTTATACTTTTTCACATTATGTATTCGTATAACATATAACAATTGTACCTCTATATTTCATATACAGTTTCATAACAATTTGTCGTGGTTTTAAACTACTTCATATTTGAGTTCTACTCATCAAATCATTTAAAACATCATTTTTACACATATAGTGCGCTTGAAGTGCACATCTTTATAATTATAAATGAACACATTTATCAAACATATTCCATGCTTTTATATATATCATAGTTTCATATTTCCATGTATCAATTACCATCACTTCCTCGTATTTCAGGCAAATACGTGTAACAATTCATAAACATGCAATTCACTAACTCTTCCTGCCAATCACAATTTAAATTGACAAATCACTTATTGAGCCCAATTTCAATGTTCACTAAAATCTATCATATAAATTTGGATGTACGTATTCATCAATAAATTCCATGTACAGATATCATCATATCATATTTCCAGATACATTTACTTTCTACATTTATGAATTCAAATAACATATACAAGACATACCAATGTATTTCAAGTACATTTTCATGATATTTCATTTCGAATTCAGATTATTTCATATTAGAACTTTTCTCATTAACTCATTTGGAATACCAATTCATACGGATAATACACTCAAGGTGTAGAAATATATAATCACAAATGAACTCATTCATCAACCAAGTTTTATGTTCATGTCTCATCAACTCGTATTTCTTTATATCACATAATTTCATGTAATACTTACCAAACTTTGTCAAATTAGTGGACATCTTATGGAATTGGTTTGCATCAGTATACACTGAATTTCACTGATTATCACTAATGGCATAGCATAGCTATGGTCTTTTTACTAGAATGCCATAACTCAGCTATGGTCTTACATCTTCACTATCAGCATGCCATGGTGAAACCATGGACTTATCCTTCAATTCATCACTTTTTACTAAAATGCCATAGCCTAGCTATGGTCTTACATCTTAAACACATATCACACCGATGCCATATCCCAGATATGGTCTTACACAAATGCACATATATCTCCGATGCCATACCCAAATATGATCTTACACGGAAATCACTTGTCACTTGTAGCTGAAGCTACTACTATTCACTGATTAGGTAGCCGGAGCTACCATTTTTCACCGATCAGGTAGCCGGAGCTACCACTTTTCACTGATCAAGTAGCCGAAGTTACCACTTTTCATTTGTCATTTGTCCTTGATCAGATAAGTGTTCCCGAAGCTATCACTTATCACTTTCACTTGTCCTTGATCAGATAAGTGTACCTGAAGCTATCACTTATCACTTTCATTTATCCTTGATCAGATAAGTGTAACCGAAGCTATCACTTATAACTTGTTGTCATGGTCCAACCATGGTATTTTCCGTCAATTCATCTTGTCACTGAACTGAAGTGCTCAATTTGATCATTTATTCAATTTTCATGCTTTTACATTATTCACGATTTTATCATCAATACATATGAAATAACACATCATGAAATTTATAAAATTAACAAATGATCACTAAAATTTAGCCATATAAACTCACAAGTTCGATTTTTGTATTATAACGATAATCATAATTTCATAATAAATATTCCAAATAAAACATTTTATCATTTCTAATTCAACATTTATCGATTATAATCGGACATATGATCAATTTATACACAAGTCATTCATATACTTTTCCTCCTCCTCCTCTCCATCCACATCCTTAGTATAAATGACTCACTTGTAAGTAACATTATCCATAATTTTCACTATTTACTTATGTGAATATTCAAGCTATCCATCTATGTCATAGTCACTAAATTATTTTTATCTTGAACTACAAAACTCCAAATTAAGATCTGCTAATTTTTCGTGAAACTAGACTTACATATCTTCTTACAATAAAATTTTCAGAATTTTTGGTTTAACCAATAAGAACAGTTTATTCTTTAAAGTCACCCCTGTTTTGCTGTCTAACAGTTTCGACCCTTCTTCACTAAAAATTAATTATCTCCTCGTACAGGATTCGAATGATATTCCCATTTATTTTTTTTTTTTTGAAAATAGACTCATTCAAGACTCTAAACATATAAATTTAAGCCTCTAATTATTTTTATCCAATTTTTGATGATTTTCCAAAGTCAAAATAGGGGAACCCGAAATCATTCTGACCTTTTCTCACAAAATTTATTATATCTCATGATTTACAATTCCATTGCTTACATCGTTTCTTCTATAAGAAACTAGACCCAATAAGCTTTAATTTCACATTTTATTCATCCTCTAATTCAAATTTTACAATTTTTGGTGATTTTTCAAAGTTAGACTATTGCTGCTGTCCAAAACAGTTTTAGTGCAAAATGTTAATTTCTATTTTGCCCCAAATTTTCTTAGTTCATACAATTCAGTTCTTTCTCAATTAACCCCTCAATTGAGATAATTTTTCTCAATTAATACTTTATTTTATCATTTTATACTACTTAATAACCCTTGAAAATTAGAACTTTATCACTAGACCTTATTTCCAAACTCTTTCACAATTAGGTCCTAAAATCAATTTCCATCAAATTTACTTGATAAAATCATTATATATCAAAATTAAAGCTTTAATTCTATGTTTATTCATCATAATTTTCCAAAAATCATCCATAAAAGCTTTAAAAATTAGCCATGGAATCAAAAACTAATGAAATAGTAAGTTGGACCCAATTGTAAAGGTTCAAAAACATAGAAATTTCAAGGAGAAAGAAAGAATTAAACTTATATGAAGATAGATTATGAAAACCAGCTTAAACCCTCTTCTATGGCTATTTTTTAGCTAATGAATATGAAGAGAAATGAAGAGAATTCTAGATATTCCAATTTAGTCCCATTTTTATTTAGCTAATTTTGGCAATTTACCAATTTTGCCCTTATTTCACCTATTTCCTGATTTTTCTCAGCTATTTCCGTCCAAAATATCTCCTTTGGGCTTATTTGCACTTTAGATCCTTCCTCATTTGACAATTGAGCTATTTAATCCTTTTAGCAACTTTTACACATTTTCCAATTTAGTCCTTTTTATTTAATTAACCACCCAAAAGTCACGAAATTTTAATACTATATTATTGACACTCCGTAAATATTCATAAAAATATTTATAGCTCGGTTTATAACACTGAGATCTTGATACCTCTTTTTCACAATTTCTTGATCAAATAAATCTTTATAAAACACAATTTACTATTTCAAAAATCTTTTAAAAACTACATTTGGCTCGTAAATATTAAATATTATAATTCACGAGTTTATTTGTCAGATTTGATGGTCTCGAACCACTATTTTCAACATCGCTAAAATTCGAGCTGTTACATACCGTAGCCCCATTCACGTCCTAGATTGTCTTGGATGTACACCAGCACGGTGACTGAACCAAGTGAGCCTATATTTATGAAGAAAAAGAACCAATTGAAGAAGTTTGTCATCTGGGATTTCTCTTCAGGGTCTGACTCATCGAATTGGTCTGACCCGAACCCCGAGACGCTTGATTTGAGTCCCCCGATTCCAAGGCGGTCAGGTAGAGAGCTAGGTAATGAGTTGTATACCGCTTGTTAGGGCGCAAGTTGTTGCGTTGTCCCTGGTACATTTAGGGGGCCTTAGGCTCAGGATTATGGTTGATATGGTCAATATGGTGACGCCTTGCTCAATAAAGTAATTAAAGATTAATGAACTTTTAGCTTTTCATTTAAGGTGGGAAGTTAAACACTGAAGTAGCAGGTTAAAGAAAATAAGAAAATAATTAATCTTCAGGTCAGAGGAAATGAATCTTACAGTTGCCTGAACGATGGCGAAGTTTGCGATGGTGAGATATCTGTGAATAGGAGAGAATTCATCGTTAACTGAGAGTGGTGCATACGAAAGTAGAAAAGGCGGTGGTGAGAGTTGGAGTTAGAGAAGAGCCCAAACCTGCCAAGAAAAGTGTCCGCGATGAAGCCACCCAGCAGACACAGAGTGAAAGAGGTGCCGAGGAAGTTGGTCACTATGTTGGCTACGATAGCATTCCCCAAATGCATGGTCTCAGTTAAATACGTCACCAGATTAACAGCGATACCTAACGTTGTTAGCCTCTCACATGTCTCGCCACCTGACAGAGATATACACAAGCAAAAGAAAACCCCATCCGCTTAGCTAACTCAAAACCAAACGCCTATGAGAATTTAAAAAAAAAAAGTAAAAGCAAAAACTAAAGCATTCAAATAGAGGAGGTGCATGATGAAATACCTAGAATTATAGCTACACTAGTCCAGCCACCAGACTTGGACCGCTCGTTCGGCTTGCCCCTGTAGTCTCAAGCATCAGGGAGGGTTTTCCCTTGTGTTACAGGGAGGGACATTGTTCAATATAAGGTGAACCCAATTTGTGCCCGGGCCTACACCAAAACTAAAACCAAAAATAAAAATAATAAAAACAAAATAAAATCCAATAATCAACAATTCAATGTCCATAACCCAATAAATCCATATCCTAGCCCAAACCCAAAAGAACCCAAAAGAAGGAGAATTTCAGCAGCAACTCCTGGAATATACTGGAAGAATACCAGAGAGATGGTTTTCCACGCGAGATCCCCGGATCATCTTCTCCGTATAACCGAGAGGCGCAAAAGAAGACACTAGAAGGAGTCAATAATGATTTCACATGACAAATTACTGATAGGAAAATAGGATTTTTTAGATTTTATTTATTTTGGAAATATGGCTATAAAAGCCAGTGATGTAATCCATAATTTTTTACGCACACAAAATAGATGCTTACGCAAGCACACTATATGCAGAGATAATACAAAATTTTCGAAAAGAATTTCTGAAAGGTGATTTTTCAGGTTTTTATTAATTTGTTCCCTTATTTTTTTTTTCTTTCCCCTGCAATTACTTTCATCATTCTGCATTTTAGAACAAAAAGAAGTCAAGTTTTATCTTGTGAATCGGTTTTAGACCTCTATTTCACTTCGTTGAGATCGAAGTTGGAAGGGGAATCTAAAAGTATTAGACCTCATGCCTCAAAATGACACCAATGAAATCCCTAATATTTCTAAAATATTGAAATAAGGGTGAGGGTCAGATGTTGTTAAATATGTAGATTCTCAACTTTGGTTTGATTTTTCTTGAGCAAACAATACGGATCTAGGAATTTTTTTAAAAAAGGGAAAAATAAATTGACTTACAGATTCCTCGAGTGGAGCCTGATGATGGTGAGGTGCAGTTTGTGGTTCATGCGTCAATAGCCACCAAATAAAATGGTGGTTCCAGGATGTGAATATGAACCCTAATATTTTGATTTTGAAATTTGTACATTTGAGTGGGATGAGTGGTTGCCTTTGGAGAAGAGAATGGGAAAAGAAAGGCTTAAATAGCCTATTAAACAAAAACGTTACAGTGTAAGAAGGGTGAGGAGCTTTTTTGTGCCTAAAATGGTCTATTTATGCAACAAATCCTTCCTTTTGCGAACCCTTAATTTGCGCCCGATTCGCCTTCTTTATGTTTTAAAATTGGCATGCTAGTTTGTGCGTTGTTTCAATTGGATCCGCGATTCATTACTGCATTTTAAGCGCCGGATATTTTCAATACCAGCCCCCACATGTTTGTGCGCATGACACATTGATCCAATTTTTATTTTATTTTGTTTATAAATTGTTTCTCCTGTTTCAATTTTTACATGCTTAATCATTGGTTGTGATATTTTGTATTATTTTGATAGCCGAATTTTGAAATCTTTTCTGTTTTTATTCTATTATTTTAATAATTGGTGTAGTATTTGTAATATAATTCATTTTAGTTTGTGTATGCTATTAGTTTCATGATATTTTGTAATTTTTCTTCTATTCATCCACATATTTACATGTTTATTAAGTATATTTGGTATTTATGTTTAATCTACATATATTAAAGCCTTGTTGTTCTTATTATATATATAGCCTTCTAATAAATTTGTATTTAATTGTTTTTTAGTTTTAGTAAACGTATGGTATATAATAAAATTAAGTTGATTTTAAAATTTAAATTTTTTTTTTTATTTTTATTACTTCAACATTCAACTATTTCTAAAATTTCTTTGTATGTATATCTCACGGTAAAATTAAGTTAATTTTATAATCTAAATTTTAATTCCATGTTATTTAAATATATAATTATTTCTAAAATGTCTTCACATGTATAACACATATTAAATTATTTTTACTATGATAAATATTATTATTCTCATATATCTTCATATAAATATTTTTTTTCCATATGTAGAACCTATTTTAAAAATATTTATATATACAATATATTTCTTTTGGGAACCATGTTTTAATCATACCATTTATTTATTGTATACACTCCCATATTATCCTTATGCATTATTATATATATATATATATATATTGTTACCTATATACTTATATATTTACTTTGTTTCTTTCATACATTATTAATTTCAACTTTTTTTTTTACAAATAATTATATCCAATTTTTACTTGTATATACATGTTTCATAAATTTCTTTTGTACATAATTTTATATCATGTATTATCATTCCTTCATATTTAATACATTATTTAAATTATTATGAGAATTATCAATTTTTGAATAAATTTGTGTTTTAAATATTTTGTGCATGATTTGATTTAAACTTTGAAATTTATAATAACTATTTCAATAAACATATATCCCAAGTTTTATGCAAATGTGTCAACTTAGATATATATTATGTGACCGTTAATTCTTCGTTTTGTTTCATACATATTTTTGTACATCATTTTATTTTGTGTTATGACCATGTATATTTTTTTTTATTCATTATCCATGTTTAAAGATTTTTTTTTTACCTAGAATTATTGTGAGATATATTAAGCAAGGTTTATTATATTTTGAGTATATTATTTCATATTTATTATTTTTTATAATGCATTAAATATTTCGTCAATTTTAAAATGAATAAATATGTTTTTTTAAAGCAAATTTCGAAATTTCAATTATTTAAAGTTTTTGAAATAAGGCAATATCTAATATTTGGGGAATTCGGAAAAATTGTGCTCAATCGTACTGGGTATGACTTTTTCCGATGAACCAAATATTTAGATAACCTTTTATACTTTTAATGTATAAGTTTTTTTTTAAAAAAAAAACTCGAAAATTGATCGCATCTTAAAGGTATAAGGGATCGTATCCAACCGCATCGGAGTGCGAAACCGCATATCTTGAACGAGAAATTTTTGATAGATAATTTGAGCTATTCCAAACGTTTTTATATACTTCAGAAAATATTTTTTAAAAAAAAACTTTTGATAGAAGGACAGCATCGAATCAATTTGGTACCAGTTTTTGGGCGTAGTGAGGGTGCTAACCCTTCCTCATGCGTAACCGACTCCCAAACCCGTTTTTGAATTTATGTATATCGAAATTGATTTAAAATGTCTTATTAGGTGATCCAATCACACCTAAATAAAAAGATTGGTGGCGACTCCACACTCGGTTTTTAAAGTCGATCCCCATTGCTTTTTAAAAAAAAGGGTTTCGACAACAATGGTTGCAAAAAGCTAGCTTTGAATTTGATAGAAAGGAGTAGTGATGAGAGCAATGGGTGGTGAGGGGTTATTTATAGAGAGGGGAATGAAGGATGTTTGGGTGGTAGCACAGTCATGTTGAGGCCATTGTGTGAGATAAAAGGTCCAATTTGAAGGAAATGACACTTTTGGCCTAGATTGATTGGCTATGCTATTATTTAACTAATTGTTGGACACAAATGATTAATACATTTACTTCGAAGTTGAAATTTTTGACACTGTAGTTAGGAATAAAAGGTTGGTTTAGGAAAAAAAATTAATCCTTTAATTTTATACTGTAAAATTAAATATTTGAACCCATCGGATTTGAGCCTAAAAATAATTTATAAAACCTTTTTATTTTCAAATAAAGTGAAAATAATGAATTTATAAAATATAGAAAATATGCCTCATTGATAAAAAAAAAAGTGTGAGAGGCGTCTTTTTCTGTTTTCGTATTTAAGAGGTCTTCATTCATTGTTTATGTCCACGTCGTCAAATGAAATTTATTTACTTTTGTATAAGAGGCGTCTTTTTCTGTTTTCGTATTTAAGAGGTCTTCATTCATTGTTTATGTCCACGTCGTCAAATGAAATTTATTTACTTTTGTATAAGATTTCAATTATTTAACATATTATTAAAAAAATGATAAACCCATAACAATTTTGATGACGATTTGAAATTAAAAAAAATAAAACACACACACACACACAAATGATCATGCGCTATTTATGTGAATAAATTAATTTTGTACTTTCCCCAATCAAGATTAATTTAACCATTTCATACAATTAATTTAAAATATATATTAAATTGATTGAAACAACGATATTTATAATTTCAATTTTTTGTTATTTTCTACAATCATATATTTTTCTCCTTTATAATTTCAATCTTGTAGGGTAAAGATTGTTTAAGTTTATCCCATAAAAGAGACTAAATTATCTAAAAAGACCCTTTTCCATGCATATTTATGGAAATGTGCCGATTTCACCATTATTTACTGGAAAGGGCCGATTTTTGCAAATCGCGCCTACGTGGCAGCGTTTTAGAGGAAAAAAGCCAAAAAATTGCTACCTCAAGGGAGTAATTTTCTGGCTTTTTTAAATTTCAACAAGCAATTTTTTATTACTGTTGGGGGGTCCAACGGTAAAAAAGAGAGAGTATAAAACCCCCTCACTCCTATTATTTCACACATAAATTCTTAACAATTTAGCAAAAAAATTTTACAATTTCTCCTTAAAGCTCTCAAATTTCTCATTAAATTTAGAAAAACTCTTTATAATTAGTTATTTACTTTAATTTTTTTCTAAATTAGTATTTTTTTATAATTTCAAAAATATATGATCGTGCTAGCAATGGTCGGGAAATTAATTTGTCTCGAGCATAAACATATCTCCGTCGAACAAATGAAAATGGTAACAGTTTATTTTAAACTTTGAATATTTTTTAATATTTTTTCATTTATGTAATTTTAATTAATTTTAATTTTTTAATATTATTTAATATTTTTCTCATTTATGTAATTTTAATTAGTTTGTATTTTATAATTTTTTATAATAGTCTGTAGATCGGGTGTTAAAATGCTATATTCATAACATCTCTGGTCCGCCATCACCGTTGATAGAAAATTACTTGAGGGAAGCGAGTTTTTAGCACGCGGCCACTATAGGCCGGGGATGCAAGTTTAACCCGAAACTCATCAGCGCGTTAATAGAGACGTGGAAATTGGAGACGCACACATTCCATCTTCCATGCCGAGAGTGTACTATCACTTTGGAGAACATCCAGTTACAATTAGGATTGTCGGTAGATGGGGCCGCACTCACTAGGTCCTTTCAATCTGCCGATTGGAGAGCCATATGCAACGATCTTTTGGGTGTGATTCAGGATAATATTTACAGAGGTCCGATCGAGATGGGCTAGTTACGAGACACATTTTTGGAGTCGGAGAATGATTCGACTGAATTAGAAAGAATACGATATGCTCGGTCATACATCCTAGAGATGATTAGAGGTTATCTGATGCTGGACTTGTCACAAAACCTCATACATTTAAGGTGGCTGCTGAAACTCGTTGATTTGCTGGCGAACTTAGTTGGGGGTCTGCCGTGTTGACAATATTGTACCGGGAGATGTGCGGGGTGATGCCACCAAATAAAGCCAAAATTAGAGGTCGCCTAAAATAATGCAACATCGTTTCATTACAGCAATTATCAACTATTTCGGTTTGGAAATGATTGAATTGTATGACTTGGGTCCCTACACCATTCACACAACTTCTGTTGGTTCATTCTTTCTCGGATATCCATATTATTATGTATTCTACTCGAGCAAGGTTGACCTTTTGGTTTGCGACGCAATTCTTTATCCGGTAACAACTTAAACGGAGCAAGTGATATAGATGACCACTTACGTTCATCTGAGAGTGATGGGAATACGTGTCTCCACACTGTAATGGCTTAAATTCAAGGTTATCGGAACAGTGGTTTCGTAACCACAAATCCGATTTAAAGAGAAATTTATTTCAATATTTTTGCTTGAAAATTGATATGATAGGAAAATCGTATGAAAATATTGATAGAAACATTTTACCGATTTAGTGGTTAGTTAGAAAAAGAAATTATTGAAGAAATTGGGTAAAAATAAGGTATCAGGACCTTTATCTCGTAAAACCAAGTCGAAAATAATTTTATAAATATTTATGAAATGTTAGTAATGTAGTATTAAAATTTCGTTAGGAATTTTTAATGTTTGGGTAGTCAATTAAATAAAAAGGACTAAATTGTAATAGATGTAAAAGTTGCTAGAGTGATTAAATAGCTTAAGAGTCTAATGAGAAAGGATTTAAAAGGAAATTAGACCTAAAATTTATTTGGGATGGACGGCAAGGGCATGAAATCAGCAGGGAATTTGATAAATTAAGGGTAAAATTGGAATATTGCAAAATTAACTAAATAAAGCTAGGACTAAATAGGAAATATCTAGATTTCTCTTCATTTCTCTTCAATTCCAGCAGCTAAAAACGCCATAGGAGGGTTCTCTAAGCTGGTATTTCATAATTTTTACACCAAATCCAGAAGATTCAAATTCGAAGCTAGATCGAGGAAAGGAAAAAGTTCAAGATTAGTAGATTTGTGTACACAAACAAGTATCAAGGTAAGTTCATGTAACTTGAATTATATTCTTAAATGCTTGAAATGCATGTTTTTGATATGAACATGATTTGAATGTTCATTATATAGAAATTTATGAAACATTGATATATTTGATAAAAAGGGGAAGAAATCCCGGTTGAATGAAAGGAAAATTCGATAGATCTCTGAAAAGGAATTGACGATAAAAATGATCTAGCCCGGACGGGTGATCCTATCCTGATATATCCCTCCCGAAGAATATGTGGAAAATGGAATTAGCCCGGACGGGTAATCCGATTCGAGTCCGAATTTAGCTGGGTGTAATTGAGATCCAAGCTCATTAGAGTAATTGTCGTTGTAGGGGATTTAGCTGGGTGGTAATCCCGACAATACTCTATGAGTTTATATTACTGAGGATTTAGCTTGGACCGTAATCCCATTGTAAGGATGAGGTTCGCGGGAGTGTGCTCTCGAAATGGAAATGTGTGCACATGAATATGAATTGACGGACGAAAATGTACACTAAAAGTGTACCTCTGAAAATCCATCGAAAATTTTGAGAAATTCAACGGGATAAATATGGAAAAATAACAAGGAAATGGAAATCATGGTATTGATGAGCTCATCAATCATGGTATATATTATTGGTACATGGAAATTATTGTACTAGCTTGAATGTTGAGTTTGTGCATATTAGGGTAATAATGCATTGAATGGATATATGAATGTTTATTACATTGTATTTGAAAATATTAGGTAAGTATAATTCTTGTTACATGAGCTTACTAAGCACAAAGTGCTTACCCTGTTTCATTTTCCCCTGTTTTGTAGTGTTAAGAGCTCGGAGGTCAGATTTGGTCGGAGATACATCACACTATCAACCTCAGGATTTCGGTACATAAAGAAACTTTATTTTGAAAATCAAGGGCATGTATAAGCTAATAAAGTAAATGATTTTGTGAAATGAATGTAGAGTTAGCCATTGGTATGGTTAACAAACCTAGTTTTGGGTATGTGATGACGTTATTTTATAAATATGCATGAATTTATCTTAAAAATATGTTGAATTGGATTGGTTGATGTGGATTGTTTTTGGTTTAAAATTTCAGGGAAGGGTAGATATCTATAAAGGGGTTATATTGAGTTAAAAAACAAAAATTTAATTTGTAAACTCCGGTAATACTTCGTACCCTATTTCGACAATAAATACGGGTAGGGGTATTACATTTATTGGTATCAGAGCTG
The DNA here is from genome assembly GCA_025698465.1 of Gossypium longicalyx. Taxonomy (NCBI): domain Eukaryota; kingdom Viridiplantae; phylum Streptophyta; class Magnoliopsida; order Malvales; family Malvaceae; genus Gossypium; species Gossypium longicalyx. The sequence goes on along the minus strand of CM047006.1, from coordinate 4,671,199 downwards.
CGGTTTAGCCAGTTTTAGGACCGATGTAGCAAATACGGGATTAGTTATACATGCCATTTAAATTATTATTGATAGTGTGATATCTCCTGACCATTTAAATGTGTTTTTCTTATAGTAATGTCATCCGACCGAGCTCAATCTGAGAAAGCTGGGAGTCATGCTCCGCTTTAGTACAAAGAGAAGAAACTAGCGATAGAAGGCAGGAGACAGGAGGTCGGGGAGGAGGCAAAAAAAACGACCTTATTTCAAATGATGAATGAATGGTTTAATCAATACTTAAGAACTAACACTGTAGTGCAGCAAGTTCAAGCTCCTACTCCTGCTCCTCCACCGATCCTCGAGATCCCACAAGGTACAAGTACTGAATCTGTCAGAAAAGGGAAAGCTCCAGTAGATAAAATTCGAAAATATGGGGTTGAAGAATTTGAGCGATGAGTTGATGATGATTCCGAAGCAGGCTGAATTACAGTTAGAAAACACTACTCGGAGTTTTGGAGGAATTATCTTGTACACCAGAAGAATGTCTGAAATGTGCCGTCTCACTGCTAAAAGACACAGCTTACCATTGGTGGAATACTAAAGCTTTAGTTGTTCCGAAAGAAGAAATTACATGGGAGTTCTTTCAGATTGAGTTCAGAAAGAAATATATCAGCCAGAGGTTCCTTGACTAGAAAAGAAAAGAAATTCTTGAGCTGAAACAGGGCAATAGATCGGTATCTGAGTATGAAAGAGAATTTGTTCGATTAAGTAAATATGCTCGGGAATGGGTACAGTCAGAAGCCGAAATGTGCAAACGATTCGAAGAAGGGTTGAATGAAGGCATTAAGTTACTGATCAGAATTCTTGAAATTCGAGAGTTTGCTACATTAACAGAGAGAGCTTATAAAGCAGAAGAATTGAGCAAAGAGAAGAAACAGGCTGAGAAGGAAGCTCGAATTTTTAGTAAAAGACCAATGGGAAAATCCTAGTTTTCTGCTCCAAAGAAATTGAAGAAATACCAGGATCGTTCTACCTCATCCACTGGGTATTCGGACAGAGACCAAGGTTTTCAACGCACTAATCTAAGACCTTCTACTCCATCAGTGATCAGTGTTGGCAGTGTTGATACCCCTAAACCGAGATGCCAGTATTGTAATAAAGCTCATTTTGGTGAATGCCGATTTAAAAGCGGGGCTTGTTACCGATGTGGTTCTTTTGACCATTTCCTCAGAGATTGTCCAAAAAGAGGTGAAAAAGAAGCTGAGCAGATATCGAAGCTAAGTAATCCAGTTTCGAGGAACAGACCACCTCGACCATCTAGTAATGTCGGTGGTAGCCGAGGAGCTACGAAAGATATTGCAGGCAGGTCTGAAGCACGAGCACCTACTAGGAAATATGCCATCCGTGCCAGAAAAGATGTCTCAGCACCTGATGTTATTACTGGTACATTTTCTTTACTTGATACTGATATTACTGTATTGATTGATCCTGGTTCTACGTATTCATATATATGTGTTAAACTTGCAATTGTTAAAAATTTATCTGTTGAACCTACTAAATTTGTGGTTAAAGTCTCGAACCCCCTGGGTCAATCTGTTTTGGTGGATAAAATTTGTAAAAATTATCCACTGATGGTAAGAGGTTATTGTTTCCCGACTGATTTGATGTTACTGCCATTTGATGAATTTGACGTGATATTGGGCATGGATTGGTTAACCTAGCATGATGCGGTAGTAAATTGTAGACAAAAATATATAGTGCTAAAATGTCAGAATGGTGAGTTGCTCCGGGTTAAATCTGATCAGATAGAGGGGTTATCTGATATGATTTCAGGAATGGCAGCACAGAGGTATGTCAAAAAAGGTATGATGCTTACTTGGCTTATGTACTTGATACCAAGGTATCTGAGTCAAAGATACAGGCAGTTCCAGTGGTATGTGAATTTTTCGATGTGTTTCCAGAAGAATTACCAGAATTGCCACAAGAACGAGAAGTGGAATTTTCTATAGATTTGATTTCGGGAACTATTCCAATTTCCATAGCTCCGTATCGGATGGCTCCTACAGAATTAAAAGAGTTAAAGACACAGTTGCAAGAACTTGTTGATAGGGGTTTTGTCCGACCAAGTCATTCACCTTGGGGTGCTCCGGTTCTGTTTGTGAAAAAGAAGGACGGGTCTTTAAGACTGTGTATCGACTACCGGCAGCTTAATAAAGTAACCATAAAGAATAAGTACCCATTACCTAGGATTGATGATTTATTTGATCAGCTGAAAGGTGCAACAGTGTTTTCAAAGATTGATCTTCGATCAGGTTATTATCAATTACGGGTAAAGGAGTCAGATGTGCCAAAAATGACCTTGAACTGCAGCACGGGCATTATGAGTTTCTGGTCATGCCGTTTGAGTTAACTAATGCACCTGCAGTATTCATGGATTTGATGAACCGGATATTCAAACAGTATTTAGATAGATTTGTGGTAGTATTCATTGATGATATTTTGGTTTATTCTCGGGATGAAGAAGAACATACAGAACATTTGAAAATTGTGTTGCAAATTCTGTGAGAGAAGTAGTTATATGCTAAATTCAGTAAATATGAATTTTGGGTTCGAGAAGTGGGTTTTCTAGGACATATTGTATCTGCCGAAGGTATCAGGGTAGATTCAAGTAAAATCTCAGCTATTGTCAATTGGAGTCCACCGAAAAATGTATCTGAAGTTAGAAGTTTCTTGGGTTTAGCTGGTTATTATCGGAGATTTGTACAAGGATTCTTTATGATAGCTTCTCCAATGACTCGATTATTACAGAAAGATGTAAAGTTCGAATGGACTGATGAATGTCAGTAGAGTTTCAACCGATTGAAAGATCTACTAACAAAAGCACCTGTATTAGTACTGCCTGAACTGAGTAAGGAATTTGTTATTTACATTGATGCCTCATTAAATGGTTTAGGTTGTGTCTTAATGTAAGAAGGTAAAGTAATAACCTATGCTTCAAGACAACTTAAACCACATGAAAGAAATTACCCAGTACATAATCTTAAATTAATTTGCTATTGTATTTATATTTGAAGATATGGCGGCATTACTTGTATGGTGAGAAATGTCATATTTATACTGATCATAAAAGCTTGAAATATTTGATGACACAGAAAGATTTAAATTTGAGACAGCGCAGGTGGCTTGAACTGATAAAGAACTATGATTTGATAATTGATTACCATCCGGGTAAAGCTAATGTTGTAGCTGATGCTTTGAGCCAGAAATCTCTGTTTGCTTTGCGAGCTATGAATACCCGGTTATCATTGACTGATGATGGTTCAATCCTAGCAGAATTAAGAGCTAAACCGACATTTTTATAGCAAATATGTGAAGCTCAGAAGAATGATGAGAAGTCACAAGTTAAACGAAGTCTGAGTATGAGTCGTAATGATTACGAATTTCAGATTGGTTCGATGGTTGTTTATTATTTAGAGGTAGAGTATGTGTACCTCGTAATTCGTGAGCTCATACTGAGAAGATTTTACGTGAGGCTCACAACAATGCATACTATGTCTGTACATCAGGGAGTAATAAAATGTATAATGATCTCAAAAAGATGTCTTGGTGGTCGGGAATGAAACGTGATATCTCCGAGTTTGTATCAAGGTGTTTAATATGTCGACAAGTTAAAATTTGAACATCGTGTACCTACTGGGTTACTTCACCAATTACTATACAGGAATGAAAATGGGAAATGTTGGAACTCCTAAAATTAAGGATGAGAAAACTTACCTTATTACTAGGAGATCTCTTGTAAATAGAAACTAATCTCGATCACCGATTCTTAGGAAGTTCTTGATTTTTAGGATGTTTTTTCCTTGTTTGTGTGAATTCCTCTCTTTATAGGTGTAAACTAATTACTTGAGAAAAATAAGAATCTATTTTCTAAGTTTCTTCATGGTATCAAGAGCTTTAGGATTCATTCGATCCCGCTCATTCGTCTCTAATCTCACTTCCTAAAAATTCCTCGGTTTAGTCCTCCTTCAATGGGTGGCGTTAATGAAACTCTGTCTCAAAGGCGAGACTTCACAAATAACTCGAGAATGTCAATCGGGAATCACTCAGGTGAACTTAATTCCTCCCTTATAATCACCAATCATCGGCTAAATGGGAAGAACTTCTTACAATGGTCTCAATCGGTCCTTATGGTGATTCGTGGTCGTGGCAAATTAAGATACATCAATGGAGAAATTCCACGACCAACCCACGGTGACCCGACTTATGCCACTTGAGAACTCAACAACTCGATAGTAATGGCTTGGCTAATTAATTCGATGGAAGGCCATATAAGCCGCACTTATCTTTTTTTCAAAAGCGCAAAAGACATGTGGGATGCGGTCAAAGAAAACTACTCGGATCTTGGAAACGCCTCCCAAGTATTTGAGATCAAGCTTAAGTTAAAGGATATCCGGCAAGGGACACTCGAAGTAACTCACTACTACAACAATCTGAAAATTTTGTGGCAGAGGCTGGATATGTACTATGAGAGGCGATTGGAGTGAAGGATTGGAACACACCAAGTTCATGACTCATCTCAACAATGAACGTCTTTATGAATTTCTAGCAGGATGAATCGTGAGTTAGATGAGGTCCGTGGGTCGACTCAGGGCAGATCACCTCTACCAACCATCGGTGAAGCATTTGCGAAGTTAGAAGAGAAAAAAGCGGCGTCTTGTCATGATGGGAGACTCAAAGGAACCTAAACATATGACAACTCTTGGCAACGGTCTCATCGAGACCTCTCGCCTCATCTCCAGAGAGGTCCATGACCACAAAACCACGTCTTTGAAAATGATTACGGATCAACCAAGGCCATGGTGTAACCATTGCAACCGTGTTGGTCATACAAAGGAAAAGTGCTTCAAACTTCATGGCTATCCCGAAAAAAGCAGAAGGATAATAAGATCGCCTGTTATCCTCCACTGCTGCGCAGATGATGTTCTCGATGTTCGCCTAACCAAAACCCAACTTGAGACTCTCCATAAGATACTTGGTACTTCCATCGCTCATGGATCTCTAGCCACCCAAGGCACGCCTCAATATTGCCTTTGAATCAAATAATCAATCCTCTTGGATACTCGATTCGGGTGCATCCGATCACATGACAGTAACTCCACTTTGTTTCACACCTACACCCCTTGTCATGACAAGTCAGGAATCCGCATAGTGATGGTTCTTACTACACACCGTGGTGGAGTAGGAGAAGTACAAATAACAGAGAATTTTTTCTCAATAAAGTCCTACATGTCCCAAACTTGTCCTGCAATTTACTTTCAATCATAAACTTACTAAGGATGAAAAACTTCTTGCTGAATTTTTGCAATTGGTTGTGTGATACTAGGAATAGAAATCGGGGAGGATGATTTGCTAATCGCTAAAGTTGATGATGGACTATATGTTTGGAATAAAGACAAAGACACAAGGAGGATTGGCTCTATCCACTTCAAAAGAGGACACAATTATGTTATGGTACCGTAGGTTAGGGCATCCAAATTTTTGTATTTGAAGAAACATCTTCCATTTGTTATTTCAAATAAAAGTATTAATTCCTTGAAGTGTGAAATTTGCCAATTATCCAAACATACCCGTGTGCCATACCCATTAAAACCATATATCCAGTCCCAACCATTTTCATTAATCCACAAAGTGACCTATGGGGAGCCAGTGAGTGAAAAATATTACGGGAGCTAGGTGGTTTATAACATTCATTGATGATCACACTAGGGTATGTTGGGTCTATCTCCTCAAAGAAAAATCAAACACCCAAAGTATTCCAAAATTTTCACTCAATGGTTCGAACCAGTTCAACTCTACCATACATACTCTTCACATCGACAATGGGAGAGAATACTTTAACTCTGTCCTAAGCCCATACCTTCTCGACCAAGGCATCATACACCAAAGCTCTTGTCCGACACTCCTCAACAAAACGGGATCGAGAGAAAAAATCGTCATCTCCTTGCAGCTAGCTCGAGCCATAATGTTCACCATGAATGTTCCAAAATATTTGTGGGGAGAGGTCATCTCCATCGCTGCTATCTCATAAACCGAATGCCATCAAAGGTCCTCAATTTCCAAACACCTCTAAATACCCTTCTAAAGTCCTTTCCTCTATTTCGTGTTCCTAATCTTCCAGCCAAAATATTCGATTGCAAAGTTTTTGTCCATAACCATCAACCAAATCAATCCAAACTTGATCCTCGAGCCCACACCTGCATCTTCATTGGATATTCCCCCACACAAAAAGGCTATAAGTGTTACTCACCAACCTTATGCCGAATGTTTGTCTCTCGGGATGTTACCTTTTTGAAAATGAACCATACTTTGCAAAGCAACTCATCTGTGGGGAGACTTTTAATGAAGATGAGACTCTTAATACTCTCCTCATTATACCTCATGATCCTACAACTACTATCACAAACAAGTCTAACAACCAAGGTGCTGTGGTAATCCCAGATTTAGAGATCTGTTTCTCTGCGGCAAAGAACAAAGAAATTAGCCCGATCCTTCCCAATAACAATACCACCACCAGAAATGCGGTCCACGATCAAGGAAAAAAGCAAAAAACAGTTCCCGAAAAATACAAGTTTACTCTCGACGGAATCGTTTCTCCGAAACCGATCAAAGAGTGCCAATTGCATCCCCAACCGAGGACTGTTGCAAATGTAAGTCTCACCTCCGTCACCATCTATCTATCTTCCAATTGCGATTCGAAAGGGCACAAGGAGCTGCACTCAACACCTATATTCTCGGTTTGTATCCTATGGAAATTTATCTAAGTCTTACAAAGCTTTTGTGACTAATGTTGATTCTGTAAAAACTCCAAAAAATATAGAAGAGGCTCTTGAATCAACTGAGTGGAGACAAGCTGTGATGGAAGAAATGAAGGCCCTCAAAAATAATGAAACATGGGAAGTCTCGGATCTACCTAAAGGAAAAAAACAGTAGGATGCAAATGGATCTTCACTACGAAATTTAAACCCGATGGCTGTATTGACCGATACAAGGCTCGACTTGTGGCTAAGGGCTTCACTCAAACTTATGGTCTTGACTACGACGAGACGTTTGCACCAGTTGCCAAGCTAAACACCATTCGAGTCCTCCTATCTCTTGCTGCCAACCTTGATTGGCACTTGACTCAATTGGATGTAAAAAATGCTTTCCTCAACGGAGAATTAAGTGAGGAAGTGTACATGAATTTCCCCGAGTGTCCGAAGAAAGCAAGGGCCAAGTGTGTAAGTTGAAGAAGTCCTTGTATGGGCTGAAACAATCTCCACGGGCGTGGTTTAGCCGATTTGCAAAAGCTATGACCAGCAGAGAAATTACATTCAAGGCGAGTGAGACCACACCATGTGTTCTACAAGCACACTGAAAAAGGAAAATGTCGCATCCTCATCGTTTATGTGGACGATATAATATTAACAGGAGATGACTCAAGCGAAATTGTGAGGTTGAAAGAATTCCTTGGTATAGAGTTCGAGCTTAAAGACTTGGGGAATCTTAAATACTTTCTTGTATGGAGGTAGCAAGGTCCCAAACAGTATTTCCATCTCCCAAAGGAAATATATTCTTGATCTATTGTCGGAAGTTGGTTTGATGGGTGCAAACCACCGAAACTCCTATGGAATTTAACCTTAAATTGGGCAATCGATGAGGATGGAGAAGAAATCGACGGGGAGATATCAACGACTAGTAGGAAGACTCATCTACCTATCTCACACCCGTCGGACATAGCCTTTAGTGTAAGTGTTATCGGTCGGTACATGCATGCCCCGAGGAGAAGCACTGGGAAGTGCGATATCGAATATTAAGATATCCGAAAGGGACTCTGGTAAAGGCACGCATTTCAAGAAAGCGCAAACAGAATGTGGAAGTCTACACCGATGCGGTCGGGCGGGTTCTGTTAACGATAGACGCTCTACAAGTGGCTATTGTAGTTATTTTTAGGGTAACCTCGTGACGTGGAGAAGCAAAAAAAAATGCATTTGTAGCACGCAGCAGCGGTGCAGGCGATATCGAGCACTATCTCATGGTATATGCGAAGGAGTTTGGATACAAAGACTTATGGGGAACTAAAAGTGCCTTACACTGGCCTATGAAAATGTATTGTGACAACCAGCAAATTGTCAAGATAGCACATAATCCTGTGCATCATGATCGCACCAAACATGTGGAAATAGATCGCCACTTTATAACAGAAAAGATACACTCGGGAGAAGTGTGCATCACCTACCTACTTACTAGACAACAAGTTGCGGACGTATTAACTAAAAGTTTGAACAAAAACATGTTTGAAGAAGTTGTTGGCAAAAGTGGGTTTGATAAACATCTACACTCCAACTTGAGGGAGTGTTGGAACTCCTAAAATTAAGGATGAAAACTTACCTTATTACTAGGAGATCTCTTGTAAATAGAAACTAATCTCGATCCACTTGATTCTTAGGAAGTTCTTGATTTTTGAGGATGTTTTTTCCTTGTTTGTGTGAATTCCTCTCTTTATAGGTGTAAACTAATTAGCGAGAAAAATAAGAATCTATTTTCTAAGTTTCTTGAGAGAAAGAATCACTATGGATTTTGTACCAGGGTTACCTTTGTCTCAGAGCAAAAAGATGCTATTTGGGTGATTGTTGATCGATTAACAAAGTCAGCTCACTTTATTAAGTGCACGTATGGATTATTCTTTAGATAAACTAGTTGAACTGTATATATCCGAGATTGTCAGGCTACATGGAGTGCCTATCTCCATTATATCAGATAGAGATCTCCGATTTACGTCTCGTTTCTGGGACAAATTGCAAGAAGCCTTGGGTACTCAGTTGTATTTTAGCACTGCATTTCATCCTCTCATGGATGGTCAATCTGAGTGTAATTCAAGTATTGGAAGATATGCTCCGATGTTGTATACTAGAGTTTGAAGGTAATTGGGAGAGGTACCTACCTTTGATTGAATTTGCTTACAATAATAGTTACCAGTCGAGTATTAAAATAGCTCCGTATGAAGCTTTGTATGGTAGAAAATGTAGAACACCGTTATATTGGACAGAGCTCAGTGAAAGGAAGATACATGGGGTTGATTTGATCCGGGAAACAGAAGAAAAAGTAAAGGTTATTCGAGATAGTCTAAAAGTAGCTTCTGATCGTCAAAAATCATATGCCGACCTTAAACGAAAAGAGATTGAATTTCAAGTCAGTGACAAGGTATTCCTGAAAGTGTCTCCTTGGAAGAAAGTCCTCCGATTCAGTCGAAAGGGTAAACTGAGTCCAAGATTTATCGGGCCATATGGAATCATAGAAAGAATTAGACCGGTCGCTTATCGATTGGCATTACCACCAGAACTTGATAGAATCCATAATGTTTTTCATGTATCTATGTTACAACGATATCGATCAGATCCTTCACATGTTATTTCTCAAGCGTAGTGGAGATTCAACCGGATATGACTTACAGTGAAGAACCGGTCAAAATATTGACACGGGAGACAAAAGAGCTTAGAAATAAAAAGATAAATTTGGTGAAAGTATTATGGCAAAAGCATGGGATTCAGGAAGCGGCATGGGAACCGGAGGAGGCAATGAGGAAACAATACCCAAACCTCTTTACTGGTAAGATTTTCGAGGACGAAAATCCTAAAAGGGGGGAGAGTTGTAATGGCTTAAATTCAATATTATCGGAACAGTGGTTTCGTAACCACAAATCCGATTTAAAGAGAAATTTATTTCAATATTTTTGCTTGAAAATTGATATGATAGGAAAATCGTATGAAAATATTAATAGAAAAATTTTACTGATTTAGTGGTTAGTTAGAAAAAGAAATTATTGAAGAAATTGGGTAAAAAAAGGTATCGGGACCTTTATCTAGTAAAACCAAGTCGAAAATAATTTTATAAATATTTATGAAATGTTAGTAATGTGGTATTAAAATTTCGTTAGGAAATTTTAATGTTTGGCTAGTCAATGAAATGAAAAGGACTAAATTGTAATAGGTGTAAAAGTTGCTAGAATGATTAAATAGCTTAAGAGTCTAATGAGAAAGGATTTAAAAGGCAATTAGACCCAAAATTTATTTGGGCTGGACGGCAAGGGCATGAAATCAATTAAGGGCAAAATTGGAATATTACAAAATTAACTAAATAAAGCTAGGACTAAATAGGAAATATCTAGATTTCTCTTCATTTCTCTTCAATTCCAGCAGCTAAAAACGTCATAGGAGGGTTCTCTAAGCTGGTATTTCATAATTTTTGCACCAAATCCAGAAGATTCAAATACGAAGCTAGATCGAGGAAAGGAAAAAGTTCAGGATTAGTAGATTTGTGTACACAAACAAGTATCAAGGTAAGTTCATGTAACTTGAATTATATTCTTAAATGCTTGAAATGCATGTTTTTGGTATGAATATGATTTGAATGTTCATTATATGGAAATTTATGAAACATTGATGTATTTGATAAAAAGGGGAAGAAATCCCGGTTGAATGAAAGGAAAATTCGATGGATCTCTGAAAGGGAATTGACGATAAAAAGGATCTAGCCCGGACGAGTGATCCTATCCTGATATAGCCCTCCCGAAGAATATGTGGAAAATGGATTTAGCTTGACGTAATCCGAATCGAAGTCTGCATTTAGCCCGGACTGTAATTCGGATCCAAGCTCATTAGAGTAATTGTCGTTGTGAGGGATTTAGCTGGATGGTAATCTCGACAATACTCTATGAGTTTATATTCTGAGGATTTAGCTGGGTGGTAATCTCGTTTGTAAGGATGAGGTTTGCGAGAGTGTGCTCTCTGAAATGGAAATGTGTGCACATGAATATGAATTGTCGGACCCGAAAATGTAAACTAAAAGTGTACCTCTGAAAATCCATCGAAAATTTCGAGAAATTCAACGGGATAAATATGGAAAAATAACAAGGAAATGGAAATCATGGTATTGATGAGCTCATCAATCATGGTATATATTATTGGTACATGAAAATTATTGTACTAACTTGAATGTTGAGTTTGTGCATATTAGGGTAATAATGCATTGAATGGATATATGAATGTTTATTACATTGTATTGAAAATATTAGGTAAGTATAATTCTTGTTACATGAGCTTACTAAGCACAAAGTGCTTACCCTGTTTCATTTTCCCCTGTTTTGTAGTGTTAAGAGTTCGGAGGTCGGATTTGGTCGGAGATACATCACACTATCAACCTCAGGATTTCGGTACATAAAGAAACTTTATTTTGAAAATCAAGGGCATATATAAGCTAATAAAGTAAATGATTTTGTGAAATGAATGTAGAGTTAGTCATTGGTATGGTTAACAAACCTAGTTTTGGGTATGTGATGACGTTATTTTATAAATATGCATGAATTTATCTTGAAAATATTTTGAATTGGATTGGTTGATGTGGATTGTTTTTGGTTTAAAATTTCAGGGAAGGGTAGATATCTATAAAGGGGTTATATTGAGTTAAAGAAACAAAAATTTAATTTGTAAACTCTGGTAATACTTCGTACCCTATTTCGGCAATGAATACGGATAGATGTATTACATTTATTGGTATCAGAGCTACGCTTTAGCCAGTTTTAGGATCGATGTAGCAAATACAGGATTAGCTATACATGCCATTTAAATTATTATTGATAGTGTGATATCTCCTGACCATTTAAATATGTTTTTCTTATAGTAATGTCATCCGACCGAGCTCAATCCAGGAAGTGGAGTCATGCTCCGGCCGATTACAAAAGAGAAGAAACTAGCGAGAGAAGACCCAGAGACAGAGGGTCGAGGGGAGGAGGCAAAAATAGCCTTCTTTCAAATGATGAATGAATGGTTTAATCAATACTTAAGAACTAACCCTATAGTGCAGCAAGTTCAAGCTCCCACTCCTGCTCCTCCACCGGTCCTCGAGATCCCACAAGGTACAGGTACTGAATCTGTCAGAAAAGGGAAAGCTCCAGTAGATAAAATTTGAAAATATGGGGTAGAAGAATTTTGAGCGAGAGTTGATGATGATTGAGAGCGGGTGAATTCGGTTAGAAAACACTACTCGGGTTTTGGAGGAATTATCTTGTACACTAGAAGAATGTCTCAAAATGTGTTTGTCTCTCTTTGCTAAAAGACACACAGCAGACATGACATGAGCGAGGTGCCGAGGAAGTTGGTCATCTGTGTGTTGGCATGTAGCATTCCCCAAATGCATGTTCTCAGTTAAATACGTCACCAGATTAACAGCGATACCTAATGTTGTTAGCCTTTCACATGCCTCACCACCTGACAGAGATATACACAAGCAAAAGAAAACCCCATCCGCTTAACTAACTCAAAACCAAACGCCTATGAGAATTTAAAAAAAAAAAAGTAAAAGCAAAAACTAAAGCATTCAAATGGAGGAGGTGCAGGATGAAATACCTAGAATCATAGCTGCACTAGTCCAGCCACCGGACTTGGACCGCTCAGCCGGCTTGCCCCTGTAGTCCCAAGCATCAGGGAGGGTTTTCCCTTGTGTTACAGGGAGGGACATTGTTCGATATAAGGTGAGACAATGGTTGCAAAAAGCTAGCTTTGAATTTGATAGAAAGGAGTAGTGATGGGAGCAATGGGTGGTGAGGGGTTATTTATAGAGAGGGGAGTGAAGGATGCTTGGGTGGTGGCACAATCATGTTGAGGCCAACATGTGAGATAAAAGGTCCAATTTGAAGGAAATGACACTTTTGGCCTACATTGATTGGCTGTGCTATTATTTAACTAATTGTTGGATACAAATGATTGATACATGTACTCCAAAATTGAAAATTTTGAAACCGTGGTTAGGAATGAAAGGTCCGCTCAGGTAAAAAATTAATCCTTAATTTTATACTGTGAAATTAAATATTTGAACCCATCGGACCTGAAAATAATTATAAACGAAAACAACCTTAACCCATAAAAATCAATACATCGGGTTGAGAATCACCAAAAAATATGATAATTTACTCATACTATTTTGGCAGGTTATAACTATAGATATTTGGATATTGTATACGCAATGATGTACATGATAAGTGAGTACACCAAAGACGATATTGTGTTAGGATTGGCAACTTCACCACCCTTTGGTCTTCATTTCGATTAACAAAAGTTTTCTAACTTGGGAAAACCTTTATTTGGTATTTATTAATAAACTTTTAGTTTCAGCTGCAATTTAGTTTTTTATGCCATTAAAAAAATCAATAAACTAATATTTGTATTTAAGTTTGCATTAACCTAGCAATCAGATTCTTTAAAGATTTTCGGTACAATAATAAACTCTTTATTTATTATCTTTTTACCTAAAAGGGACTGATATGTATTTAATGCAAGTAGCCTTCAGATTTCACATTAATTAATAATGACTAGTAGTCACGCAAAAAGCAACATTAATTTGGTCGATCTCAAAGTGTAGGAAATCATGTTAGAAAAGATCCATGACACAAAATCTTTTGGTTAACGGTTCAAATTTCATTTGCTATGAACACCATCCAATTCCCATGGCCATACCAGCTGCTGGGAAATTTTTAATAAATAAAAATGAAAAAGAAAGCTTCCTTCCTTTATACGAATTGAAGGTCAAAATCTATTTCTACTTTTTCCCTAGCCACCTAGCTAGTGCCCATGGGTTCACTGTATTTCTTACATGCATGATAAGGACTCATGTCTGCTTTTATACCAAAAGAGTGGTTATCAGAGTCTTTATCCCAATCTCCCAATACCCTGGAGTTTCTCACCAATGCATCATTACAGTTTTTCATTATTCATTACACCTTTTCTTTTGAAAGCATAACTATGTTTGAAAATATATGAAACACTAAAATTATCAAGAAATATGTGAATCATGTATAGTTCACGTTACTCGGTACTTTTAAGTCTTTTTACATATGCAAATATTCATTATTTAGGTAAAACGAAGATATTTAGGTACATCATATATAACTTATTGTTGGCCAGGAGATACCTGATAACATGGATAACCCTTTTTTTTATTTTTTTATTTCCTCGACTTTATTTTACATATGCAAATTATTCATTATTTAGCTACACATCACTATACTTCCTAACTATGAATTCCTCAACTCATACAGCATAGGAATAAGAACAACGTATGAAATGCACTAACAGTGTGCCAATATTAATGCGAAAATAGCACAAGCTAAAAATGGTAGGTTCCCTTGGAAAGGAAACTGACGACCCAGGCCAGCAACGAGTAAATTAAGAACATATCCACAAAAGGAGCTTTTAGTTGAAATATGTGTCCAATTGTTTTAAATGCATGAGAGGGAGACATATATCAGCTATATATCTATTGCATTTGATTAGCAATTAATCAGCGAATATTGGTGCAGGAGATGAGAGGATGGGGTGAAATCAGAAAAAGTTAAAAAGGGATATGGGTGCATCCGTACGTTCACATGAAGCTCTCCGGGGGCTCCTGCTCCCGATTTCTCTTTTGCATCCACTTTATACAAATATATATATATATATACACGTATGATATTCGTCATCATCATCGCAGTATGAAACTATGTTGTGATTCTACGTTATTCCTATTCATTTCCAATAAGAGAACGACAAACAAAATTTTTCTCTAATTTTCAATTTTTTCTTCTTAAAAAAATTCAAATTCAACTAAAAATGCTAAAAATAAGAAATTTAAGCACGTAGTTAAACTTCATGTATATATATATTTTTTGTTTTTAATTGCTTAATGGCTAATGCTATCCTTAATCTAATGCTGACTAAGGCGATATCTATAAAAATACACTATATTATAGTTATTTATTAAATTCAACTAAAAATAATAGATTAAATAAGAATAAAATTCTTCAATTGATAATTATATAATCTTTTAAAGTGTTGCTTATGAACACCTCTAAATTAAACTTTTATTTTGTCTTATGGGAATTAATCGTACATTTGGTTTAATTGAAAGTTGAAAGGCGGCTTATAATTATATATTGCCACGAAGAGTTACTGACAAAAATGACTCATCTGAGAAGTATAGTTGGAATCAAATCGATAGATCCAAACCATTCAACTAATTCAAAATAAAAACCAATAAAAAAACAAAATTTAAAATTTAGGAAAAGTTTCAAATGATTCAATAAAACACAAACAAAACCTAAGCATCATTTTATGACCACTAATTTAAAAACCTAAACTCTTATCATATATGACGCTAAAGCCAAAACCTAAAAAATTCTAAAATTTTACTGTAAAAAAAAAACAAAAACATTGAATTTAATGCTTTGGATCGCGGTGGGCTTGTAAACCAATAAGAATTTTTTTTTAAAAATCGGATGGGTGATTGAACCGATTAAGTTATCAATTGATTGAATCAATTCAACTAAAAATAAATAATGTAACTTTTGACTCTTAAATTTTACAATTAGGTTCAGATTGATACTTGTATTTTTTTTTTGTTTACTTTAGCACTTGAACTTGACAATTAAGTCTATTTTGATCCATGAACTTGAAAAATCTAACACTTTAATGATATGATACTCTGAGTTTAATTTTTTTTTAAAGAATTAGATGATGCGGTACAATCTTAGAGTGTTATCTTCAGTATTTTAATAATTGTACTGAATATGAAACTCTGAGATTCTACCACATCATCATCTAAATTTTTTTTAAATTTTCAAACTAAAAGTGTCATATTATCAAAGTTTTAGATTTTTCAAGTTTAGGGATCAAAATGGACTTAATTGTCAAGTTCAAGAGCTAAAATGAACCCCCAAAAAAAAAGTAGACGTATCAAAGTGAACCTAGTTGTCAACTTCAGGGGCCAACATGGACATACTTGCAAAGTTCAAGGGCTAAAAGTTACATTATCCCCATTATTTATTAACGCAATGGGCTTAAATGAATAATAATTTTTAAGTTCAGGGTTCAAAATGGATCAAAAAAAAGTTCAAAAGCTAATGTGCACCTACTTCCATTAAAATAATTATTAAAAATAATTAAATAATAAATTAAAAAATTCGGCTCAACCGCCCGATTCAACTGATTTTTTTTATTCAACCATTTTAAACCAATTCTAGAATCAATCAATTCAAAACCCTTCTTTAAACTGATACTCTGAACAATTATCGATCTAACTAATCCGACCGACCAATCTGATCTGATTTAAATAACACTACAAAATATATTTAAAAAAATTAATTCAAGCGTTTTTTCTTAATTTTATTTATTTATTCTATATTGAATATTTTACAAGTTGAAAACAATTATTGATAAATTTATCATATTACAGTAATTGAAGAATGAAATTAGTTAATTTCAATTCAACTGATCGGATTTTAATAATATTGAAAAAAAATGATGCTGATAAGAAGTTTCAATGTTAGGAAATGAAGCTATAAGAAGAAGAGTATTGCTTATAGGTTGTTACTAGAAGGACCTTGTTATAATTTCATTTATTGAATATTTTTAATATTTAAGAGTGTTTTTTGGAATCTGGAAAGGACATATTTGCAGTTGTTGGTAATGAAAGAACCTACCCCTCCCTACCATTGGAACACGTAACACGTCTGATTCCAAAGATTCTACGTCGGCTCTTTTGGGGTGGATTCTCCACCACTGATTGAGCCCTAGGGTTGACTATCCATAATTTTTTAAACCCCCGGCGACCAAAATTTTTTTAGTCAATATTAAAGACTTCATTGGTCGGTTTCATGGTGGCGGCCTTTGCCAAATAGCTGCTTTTTTTAAAAAAAAAATATTTATCACCCTTGTATATATATATATATATTACTTCAATGGTAAAATGTATATTTACTAGCGGATAATTAAAACCAACATGAAAGAATTTTAAAAAATATTGATAAAACCTTCTCTTCATGGATTATAAACTATTTTATAATGTTATTTTTATCAAGAAAAGTCAACCAAAATATGATTGTCGAAACCATTAAGGTGATTAATGCAATCATATATTTCAGAAATTAAAGGCACATATATCTACCGATAACTACAAATGACATTCAATAGATTTATAGTTTATACCATATAATTAATTTCATTCGTTAATACATATTAATTTTTATAAGCAATTGAATAGCCTCACATTGTCAACCCAAGAAAGGAAAGAAAAGGTCACAAATGGATAACAATTATGGTATAATATATTAAATGTTTGTATTATTAAGGATGGTGTGTAGAGTAGAATAAAGAATACATTTCATGTATTCCTTGGAGTTCTCCAAGAGCCAATGCATATACTATAGCAGACAATATATGAACAAGTGACAAAGTCATAGGCTGTTTATTAACTTCAAAAATGGAATATACTGATTTCTCATTAAAAAAATCCTATAATAGATGAGAGAGAATCAATTAATCCAGTTGTAACATTATGATTGGATGCTGCACCACTTTTTTAATTAACATAGAAGAAAAATAAATAGGGAGGGTCCCCCCCTAGTTTCACATTGAAAACATGCTAATGGTTTTACCTTAAAAAAAAAATATAAAAATCATCCAAAAATATGCTAGGCATGGATTAAAACATGTTACTTTTATAATTTATCAAAATCATATAAAAATCTTTCATCAAAAGATTTATCTCTAGAGTGTTTAGTGATGGATATATCTGGATGGTAGTGTTAAATGAAAAATTTACTGTTCTCTTTTCCAAGTCCACCCTTACTAGTGCCTGTTGTTACAATAATTTCAATCCCTTTTAATTGATCCAAGGTGATTTGTTTACTTTCTAAGTTACAGAAAATATTTAACATCACACCAAATTATTGATTAATTCTTAGGGGGATCACATTTCAAAGGTGGATTTCAAGTATTGGGTATCAAATATTAGTTCTTCAAATCTATCAAACAACGTGCTACTCGCAGATTCCTTCAAAAAAAAAAACAAGTGCCTGTCACAGTACTACTTAATAATTTTGAAGCAAAAGCAAAGAACTTAACTTTCTTTGCTTGAAATTATTCTTATTTCTTTACCATATTCAATATGTACATGTAAAGAGGGCTTCAACCTTATTTTGAAGTCAACCGAAGGACTTGTATACAAAGTTACAAACACAAAATCTTAATGAAAGTGACTTTTTCACTCCAACTCCAGAGAAACATTATTATCAATATCCATATTAATGGAAGGTAGCTTCTGCTTCTTCTAATTCAATCCCTTCATCCGCAAGTCTCTTGTCCTTGTACACATACCACCTAGCAAACACCAAGTAAATTACCAAGTTCAAACAACTCAGGATTGCCAAAAGCCAGTAGAAGTCATAGAGCCTCCCTTGGTTCAGATTGTCTGCCAGCCATGGATGCTTAGTTCCAGTCACTTTGTGAACTATAGTAACTAGCACAGAACTAACGAAAAACCCTAATGAAAGGGTACTCAAAAACAAACCCGTGCTCATTGTTTTCATCCCTTTCGGACATTCCCTCAAGAAAAAATCGAGCTGCCCTATGTATGTAAAGGCCTCCCCAGCCCCGACTAGCAAAAACTGGGGGATCAGCCAGAACACGCTCATTGGGATTTGAGCTGATGGGTCATTTGTAAGTCCATGTGAGCTTGCGGACCTCAATCGCTTGATTTCCGTCAGTGCAGCGGCTATCATTGCTATAATGGATAATACTAAACCCACCCCAATCCTTTGCAAAGGAGTTAACCCTTGTGGGTTTTTAAGCACTTTCCTTGCAATCGGAGCAATGATTCTATCATAAATTGGGACAGTCAAAAGAATGCTGCCGACGAAGAAAACTGTGAGTGACGCTGGTGGGATCAGGAATGTGCCAATGTGACGGTCCATGGTCGTAGCTTGAGACACGGAAAAGGTTGTCATTTGGGCATAGACGGTCCAAAATATGATAGTGGTTGCCCAAATGGGTAACATTCTTACCACCAATTTCACTTCTTCAACATCTGTTAAGGTAGCTAAGTTCCACATGTTTGCCTCAGGCACAGATGGGTCCCTGATCGCTGCCCTGTCTAAGAAACTGTACACAATACCAAGCAACGAAACAAAAATTAGCCAATAAAAAATAAAAGGTTATCCTAATGTGTTTTTTTTTTAATTATGACCCATATATCAAAGGCAATTAAAGAATGTCCACAAGTGTCAAAAAAGATATGGTTACTATTAATAGCGCGTGATGCAAAGCAAGTGAACAGGATTAATTAGGGATGGTGAAGGTGTAAAGTGATGGTTTGAATACAAGATTTTGTGAGGATCGATCTGGTTTGGTTCCTCGTGATCTCTTTTTCTATTCCTCACTGAATAATATTACCTCTAACTTACATATTAAAGTCTCAATCTACATGTTTTTTTAATCATTTCATCTTTAAACACCTATATATTTCACAGTCAAGATTAAACCAGATATGTTATACAATGAAAAAATAGAAAAGATACAATAATTACACTTTGATTGTCCGTGTTTAGAAATGAAATAAAAGTAAAGATTGGTTTTCAAAAAGAATACTAACCGGAACTGCTTGCTGTGAGGCAACTTTTGCTTCTTCTTCTTGTTATTCAATCCTTCAGCTGCATCATCAATTTCGAAAAGTAGCGATGAATCAGATGGCAACTCCAAATGCCTCTTCTTCCACGCAGCTACAAACACTGCAGTAATTTGGGTCAATGGGCTCCCCACCAATTTCTTGAAACGGTAGCGCTTGGTACCCGATAGAAACACCACCAACCCTATCACGATTGCACAAGCACAGATACCGTAGCCCCATTCACGTCCTAGATTGTCTTGGATGTACACCAGCACGGTGACTGAACCAAGTGAGCCTATGTTTATGAAGAAAAAGAACCAGTTGAAGAAGTTTGTCATTTGGGATTTCTCTTCAGGATCTGACTCATCGAATTGGTCTGACCCAAACCCCGAGACGCTTGATTTGAGACCCCCGGTTCCAAGGGCGGTCAGGTAGAGAGCTAGGTAGAGAATAATGAGTTGTATACCGCTTGCTGGGGCGCAAGTTATTGCGCTGTCCCTGGTACATTTAGGAGGCCTTAGGCTTGGGATTATGGTTGAGATAGTTAATATGGTGACGCCCTGCTCCATAAAGTAATTAAAGATTAATGAAATTTTAGCTTTTCATTTAAGGTTGGAAGTTAAACACGGAAGTAGAAGGTTAAAAAAAATGAGAAAATAATTAATCTTCACGTCAAAGGAAATGAATCTTACAGTTGCCTGAACAGTGGCGAAGATTGCGATGGTGAGATATCTGTGAATAGGAGAGAATTCATGGTTAACTGAGAGTGGTGCAATGGGGCGAAGCCAATACAAATTTTTAGAGGCCGAATGAAATTTTAATTTTTTATAATATATATCTTTATAATTTTTAAAGAATTAAATCAAATTTTTATAATTTTAGGGGATAAATTATAATTTTACCTTTACTAATTTAAAATTTTAAAAAAAATCAAAGGCCTAAATAGAAATTTTCCATTTTAGGGGGCCAGCGCCCCTGCCAGCCCCCTTTGTATCCACCAAGTGCATGCAAAAGTAGAAAATGTGGTGGTCAGAGTTGGAGTTAGAGAAGAGGCCAAACCTGCCAAGAAAAGTATCCGCGATGAAGCCACCCAGCAGACACAGCATGAACGAGGTGCCGAGGAAGTTGGTCACTGTGTTGGCTGCGGTAGCATTCCTCAAATGCATGGTCTCAGTTAAATACGTCACCAGATTAACAGCGATACCTAATGTTGTTAGCCTTTCACATGCCTCACCACCTGACAGAGATATACACAAGCAAAAGAAAACCCCATCCGCTTAACTAACTCAAAACCAAACGCCTATGAGAATTTAAAAAAAAAAAAAGTAAAAGCAAAAACTAAAGCATTCAAATGGAGGAGGTGCAAGATGAAATACCTAGAATCATAGCTGCACTAGTCCAGCCACCGGACTTGGACCGCTCAGCCGGCTTGCCCCTGTAGTCCCAGGCATCAGGGAGGGTTTTCCCTTGTGTTACAGGGAGGGACATTGTTCGATATAAGGTGAGACAATGGTTGCAAAAAGCTAGCTTTGAATTTGATAGAAAGGAGTAGTGATGGGAGCAATGGGTGGTGAGGGGTTATTTATAGAGAGGGGAGTGAAGGATGCTTGGGTGGTGGCACAATCATGTTGAGGCCAACATGTGAGATAAAAGGTCCAATTTGAAGGAAATGACACTTTTGGCCTACATTGATTGGCTGTGCTATTATTTAACTAATTGTTGGATACAAATGATTGATACATGTACTCCAAAATTGAAAATTTTGAAACCGTGGTTAGGAATGAAAGGTCCGCTTTCGGGTAAAAAATTAATCCTTAATTTTATAATTGTGAAATTAAATATTTGAACCCATCGGACCTGAAAATAATTATAAACGAAAACAACCTTAACCCATAAAAATCAATACATCGGGTTGAGAATCACCAAAAAATATGATAATTTACTCATACTATTTTGGCAGGTTATAACTATAGATATTTGGATATTGTATACGCAATGATGTACATGATAAGTGAGTACACCAAAGACGATATTGTGTTAGGATTGGCAACTTCACCACCCTTTGGTCTTCATTTCGATTAACAAAAGTTTTCTAACTTGGGAAAACCTTTATTTGGTATTTATTAATAAACTTTTAGTTTCAGCTGCAATTTAGTTTTTTATGCCATTAAAAAAATCAATAAACTAATATTTGTATTTAAGTTTGCATTAACCTAGCAATCAGATTCTTTAAAGATTTTCGGTACAATAATAAACTCTTTATTTATTATCTTTTTACCTAAAAGGGACTGATATGTATTTAATGCAAGTAGCCTTCAGATTTCACATTAATTAATAATGACTAGTAGTCACGCAAAAAGCAACATTAATTTGGTCGATCTCAAAGTGTAGGAAATCATGTTAGAAAAGATCCATGACACAAAATCTTTTGGTTAACGGTTCAAATTTCATTTGCTATGAACACCATCCAATTCCCATGGCCATACCAGCTGCTGGGAAATTTTTAATAAATAAAAATGAAAAAGAAAGCTTCCTTCCTTTATACGAATTGAAGGTCAAAATCTATTTCTACTTTTTCCCTAGCCACCTAGCTAGTGCCCATGGGTTCACTGTATTTCTTACATGCATGATAAGGACTCATGTCTGCTTTTATACCAAAAGAGTGGTTATCAGAGTCTTTATCCCAATCTCCCAATACCCTGGAGTTTCTCACCAATGCATCATTACAGTTTTTCATTATTCATTACACCTTTTCTTTTGAAAGCATAACTATGTTTGAAAATATATGAAACACTAAAATTATCAAGAAATATGTGAATCATGTATAGTTCACGTTACTCGGTACTTTTAAGTCTTTTACATATGCAAATATTCATTATTTAGGTAAAACGAAGATATTTAGGTACATCATATATAACTTATTGTTGGCCAGAGATACCTGATAACATGGATAACCCTTTTTTTATTTTTTTATTTCCTCGACTTTATTTTACATATGCAAATTATTCATTATTTAGCTACACATCACTATACTTCCTAACTATGAATTCCTCAACTCATACAGCATAGGAATAAGAACAACGTATGAAATGCACTAACAGTGTGCCAATATTAATGCGAAAATAGCACAAGCTAAAAATGGTAGGTTCCTTGGAAAGGAAACTGACGACCCAGGCCAGCAACGAGTAAATTAAGAACATATCCACAAAAGGAGCTTTTAGTTGAAATATGTGTCCAATTGTTTTAAATGCATGAGAGGGAGACATATATCAGCTATATATCTATTGCATTTGATTAGCAATTAATCAGCGAATATTGGTGCAGGAGATGAGAGGATGGGGTGAAATCAGAAAAAGTTAAAAAGGGATATGGGTGCATCCGTACGTTCACATGAAGCTCTCCGGGGGCTCCTGCTCCCGATTTCTCTTTTGCATCCACTTTATACAAATATATATATATATATACACGTATGATATTCGTCATCATCATCGCAGTATGAAACTATGTTGTGATTCTACGTTATTCCTATTCATTTCCAATAAGAGAATTAATAAACAAAATTTTCTCTAATTTTCAATTTTTCTTCTTCAAAAATTCAAATTCAACTAAAAATGCTAAAAATAAGAAATTTAAGCACGTAGTTAAACTTCATGTATATATATATTTTTGTTTTTAATTGCTTAATGGCTAATGCTATCCTTAATCTAATCTTTGACTAAGGCGATATCTATAAAAATACACTATATTATAGTTATTTATTAAATTCAACTAAAAATAATAGATTAAATAAGAATAAAATTCTTCAATTGATAATTATATAATCTTTTAAAGTGTTGCTTATGAACACCTCTAAATTAAACTTTTATTTTGTCTTATGGGAATTAATCGTACATTTGGTTTAATTGAAAGTTGAAAGGCGGCTTATAATTATATATTGCCACTAAGAGTTACTTGACAAAAATGACTCATCCGAGAAGTATAGTTGGAATCAAATCGATAGATCCGAACCATTCAACTAATTCAAAATAAAAACCAATAAAAACAAAATTTAAAATTTAGGAAAAGTTTCAAATGATTCAATAAAACACAAACAAAACTTAAGCATCATTTTATGACCACTAATTTAAAAACCTAAACTCTTATCATATATGACGCTAAAGCCAAAACCTAAAAAATTCTAAAATTTTACTCAAAAAAAAACAAAAACATTGAATTTAATGCTTTGGATCGCATGTGGGCTTGTAAACCAATAAGAATTTTTTTAAAAATCGGATGGGTGATTGAACCGATTAAGTTATCAATTGATTGAATCAATTCAACTAAAAATAAATAATGTAACTTTTGACTCTTAAATTTTACAATTAGGTTTGATTGATACTTGTATTTTTTTTTTGTTTACTTTAGCACTTGAACTTGACAATTAAGTCTATTTTGATCCATGAACTTGAAAAATCTAACACTTTAATGATATGATACTCTGAGTTTAATTTTTTTTTAAAGAATTAGATGATGCGGTACAATCTTAGAGTGTTATCTTCAGTATTTTAATAATTGTACTGAATATGAAACTCTGAGATTCTACCACATCATCATCTAAATTTTTTTTAAATTTTCAAACTAAAAGTGTCATATTATCAAAGTTTTAGATTTTTCAAGTTTAGGGATCAAAATGGACTTAATTGTCAAGTTCAAGAGCTAAAATGAACCCCCCCCAAAAAAAGTAGATGTATCAAAATGAACCTAGTTGTCAACTTCAGGGCCAACGTGGACATACTTGCTAAGTTCAAGGGCCAAAAATTACATTATCCCCATTGTTTTCACGGTCATTAACACAATGGGCTTAAATGAATAATAATTTTTAAGTTCAGGGTTCAAAATAGATTAGAAAAAAGTTCAAGGGCTAATGTGGACCTACTTCCCACTAAAATAATTATTAAAAATAATTAAATAATAGATTAAAAAATCCGGCTCAACCTCCCGGTTCAACCGATTTTTTTTCGATTCAACCTTTTTATATCGATTCTTGAATCAATCGATTCAAAACCCCTATTCAGTCTGATACTTTAACCAATTCTAGATCCAACTAATGCGACTGACCAATCTAATCCGGTTTAAATAACCCTACAAAATATATTTTAAAAAGAATTAATTCAAGCATTTTTTCTTAAATTTTTATTTATTTATTCTATATTGAATATTTTACAAGTTGAAAACAATTATTGATAAATTTATCATATTACAGTAATTGAAGAATGAAATTAGTTAATTTCAATTCAAGTGATCGGATTTTGATAATATTGAAAAAAAAAATGATGCTGATAAGAAGAGTTAATGTTAAGAAATGAAGCAATAAGAAGAAGAGTATTGCTTATAGGTTGTTACTAGAAGGACCTTGTTATAATTTCATTTATTGAATATTTTTAATATTTAAGAGTGTTTTTTGGAATCTGTGAAATTAGTTAATTTCAATTCAAGTGATCGGATTTTGATAATATTGAAAAAAAAAATGATGCTGATAAGAAGAGTTAATGTTAAGAAATGAAGCAATAAGAAGAAGAGTATTGCTTATAGGTTGTTACTAGAAGGACCTTGTTATAATTTCATTTATTGAATATTTTTAATATTTAAGAGTGTTTTTTGGAATCTGGAAAAGACATATTTGCAGTTGTTGGTAATGAAAGAACCTACCCCTCCCTACCATTGGAACACGTGACACGTCTGATTCCAAAGATTCTACGTGGGCTCTTTTGGGGTGGATTCTCCACCACTGATTGAGCCCTAGGGTTGACGATCTATAATTTTTTAAACCCCCCATCGACCAAAAAAATTTTAGTCAATATTAAAGACTTCATTGGTCGGTTTCATGGTGGCGGCCTTTGCCAAATAGGTGCTTTTTTTTTTAAATTATCACCCTTGTATATATATATATATATTACTTCAATGGCAAAATGTGTATTTACTAGCGGATAATTAAAACCAACATGAAAGAATTTTAAAAAATATTGATAAAACCTTCTCTTCATGGATTATAAACTATTTTATAATGTTATTTTTATCAAGAAAAGTCAACCAAAATATGATTGTCGAAACCATTAAGGTGATTAATGCAATCATATATTTCATAAATTAAAGGCATATATATCTACGGATAACTACAAATGACATTCAATAGCTTTATAGTTTATACCATATAATTAATTTCATTCGTTAATATATATTAATTTTTATAAGCAAATGAATAGCTTCACATTGTCAACCCAAGAAAGGAAAGAAAAGGTCACAAATGGATAACAATTATGGTATAATATATTAAATGTTTGTATTATTAAGGATGGTGTGTAGAGTAGAATAAAGAATACATTTCATGTATTCCTTGGAGTTCTCCAAGAGCCAATGCATATACTATAGCAGACAATATATGAACAAGTGGCTAAGTCACATAGGCTGTTTATTAACTTCAAAAATGGAATATACTGATTTCTCATTAAAACAGTCCTATAATAGATGAGAGAGAATCAATTAATCCAGTTGTAACATTATGATTGGATGCTCCACCACTTTTTTTAATTAACATAGAAGAAAAATAGATAGGGAGGGTCCCCCCCTCCCCCCCAACCTAGTTTCCCATTGAAAGCATGCTAGTGGTTTTACCCTAAAAAAAGAAAGAAAAAAAAAAAGAAAAGAAGAAAAAAAGCATGCTACTGGTTTTGAATATTAATTTATATCCTAATTCATGGATGGACGGCACAATCTCTTATAAGTCATACAAACTGATTATCAATTAGTAGTTATGGGTTAGTCTTTAATCTTGATATTTTAATATGTTGTTTTTAGCCTCTAATGATAGTTATTAAATTTATTAAGTTTTGTTATTTTTAAAATTTAATACGACTAACATATTATCATATTTTATTAGAAAAATTCTAGTTAATAGGTTTAACAAGTATCGTCTCTGTCAATATTAAAATTTTAAAATTCGAAAAGTACAATATAACTAAAAAATATAGCCTAAATTTATAGCTTTATATATAGTACGTGACTAATATAGTAGAATTTTAATCAAATAAATTTAATTGTTATTATTTGAATTTGAATTAAAATTTTAAAATTCAAAAAATAAAATAATTAAAATTAATATATATATAAAAATTAAATTCATAGTTTATGTAAAATATAAAGACTAACAATAGAATTTGACCTATAAAAAATTAATTGGAGGCTATAAATTACAAGAAAAAACTATCATTATTAAGACAATATCGGGACCCTAGCTAAAAAAAAAAGAAAGAACAATATTAGGACTTAATTAGGTAACAATATTAGGACTTAATTAGGTTAACCAAAGATTTCATCGTCCACCACGCGTTAATATTTTTGAAACCAACACGAAGTCATATCTGATGTGGCAATTAAGCCGACATGTTTATCGTATCCTTTGGTACATTGTTTGATTTGATTATGAGATGACACACTAACTCAGATACGTGGTCAAGACCAACATTGTAGCTTGATATATAGTTAAGTTAGTTATTAGGGATCTAGCTATTTTTAATTCCTTAATGATATAGGTTTTGGAATATAATGAGATAATCAATATTAAATTTCTACCTTTTCCTTTTCTACTTTAATTATCCTAATCAACCCTAATTTACTCGGTCAAATAAAACAGAATAAGATTATAGTGTTATTTAAGTTTTGTTTGTTTCATTGAAATTAGATTTTGAAAAAAAATACTTTTTGTATTTTTTTATATTTGTTTCATGAAAAACAGTTTCATTAACGAAAAATAATTTATACATCGAAGAAAAACAAGTCATTTGTGTTATTTAGTTCCTGTACTTTTATTTTCAAGAGTTAAGTCCCTTTACTTTTTAGATTTGAAAATCAAACCCTATTGTAAGCATTGTTAAATTTTTTTGTCAATTTTGTTGATGTCACATTTTTTTAATAAAAAAATACTCGATATTCATGCAACTAAAAAAATGATGTTATAATGAACATGAATTTAACAAAATATTTTTAATAATACTAACAACTAAACATGAATTTTGATATCTATAAAGTAAGATTAACCCAAAAATAAAAGTACATGAATTAAATTTCAAATTTACGAAGAGTACAAGGACTTATGACATATTTTAACTTAGTATAAAAATATGAATATTTTAATTATATAAATATGAGTATTTATTTAAATAATGCTTAGCTTTATTTATCCCTTATAACTCTAATGTGTCAATATGTACTCTCATATAATTTAAATTAAGTTTTAATTAAGCATTATTTATTATTAAGTTTATATATGACATTGATTATTACAAAATATTTTTTATTATAAAATAAATTTTGATTGTTAAAAGAAAATTACACTATAATATTTTATAACAAATATATTTATGTCGTGTTTGTTTTACAAAGAACAATATAAAATATATATATATAATAAACTCAATTAAATAATGAAAATTCAATAGAATCTCAAATGTATGTTTGTTTCATTAAAAATAAATTTTATGAAATATTTTTAAGAAATCTGTCAAACAACCGAAAATATTTTACATGGATTCATCCAAATACAAAAAAATATTAGCTTTTTCAGAAAAGCAATTCATTTTCTGAAAGTCATTTTCAGTGAAATATTGAAATCATAAACGGGCAAAACCTTTTTTTTAAGAGGTCAAAACTAAATTTTATTTTTTGAGAGTTAAAATGTAATTTTATCATTGTATTAACTTATATATTTATAATTTTTCAAAGGATTAAATAAATTATTGTATCAATTTTTTGGAAGGCCTCAGTGCAATTTTACCATGTATAACATTGTTGAGTGTTTTTCTCTCCCTTCTTTAGATGGTAAAGTTATGTATTTATATGATATGTGATGGTGTGCGATGTCACATTGTGCGATCTTACGTGCAGGTATGAGTGCTTTATCTACGAACCCATGGTGTCAAGTGAGTTCGATGTGCAAACTGTGTAGAATTCAACCCGAACCTAATCAAATTGTGAGTCAATTATAGTGAATATCATAACAAACATATAATTTTATAAATTTTAAAGCGTATTTTTGCATTTAAAAGAGTCAGAGCTCTTATGTCACCCATTTTCTGGAAAAAAAAAGAAAAGAGAGTATATCTACAATTATTGATAATCACAGAAAATATGTAGGGAAAAAAGAGGAAGATGTAGATTCCAGGAAGCGGAGTTGAGAGCTGCAAGGAAGGAGTTTGATTATGTAATAATTAGGACAATAGAAGCTAGTAATTAAGCTAATACCTATGGAAGTCCACAACTGGGGGAAGTCACAATAATTGGGTGGACGCCATTCGCCAACAACAATTTTATTTTTCTTCATAATTAAAGCATGATCCCATGTGTTGGGAATGTACTGGTCTAAACTTTTTGGATTCAGATCCATTTTCGATTTCTTTAAATTATATTATCAAAGATTCAAAAAGTTGATCCCATTGTGTTGAAAACCCTAAACCAAGCTAATATAATACAAGATTAAGGAATGGAAACAAGGGAAAGTGGAATGCATGTCCCACGGTATAGATTCATTTTCCCACCCTCCCCCACTATCAAAGGTGGCCATTTATGTATTTTTAGCTTAAAATTAAAGGGCAAAAAAGAAAAAAGAGGGTAAACATGGCTCAAAAATCAAAACCAAAAAATTAAAATAAACAAATTTGGAAAAATGTGATAAACGTGATAAGAGTATATCAAGCTTGCCCATTTTTTTAAAAAAATAATAGAATCAAAATGGTATTTACAATTGTTTAATATATATATATATTCGTTTATTCACAGTGTTCAATGTAAATATGAAAAACAAAAAACACTCTTTAATGTA
Source organism: Gossypium longicalyx (assembly GCA_025698465.1). Lineage (NCBI taxonomy): Eukaryota > Viridiplantae > Streptophyta > Magnoliopsida > Malvales > Malvaceae > Gossypium > Gossypium longicalyx. Next base: position 4,641,858 of record CM047006.1, on the reverse strand, counting down.
AATTCCCCACATTGATTGATAATCAAGAAAAATATACTGTAAGTAGTCAACTTTTTTTTTTTTGGTTTTCAATTCCATGTTTTCGAGTTTTCTCTTCACAGCCATTAATATTAAAGGGTGGGAGAGAGAGAAAAAAAAGATTAAAGTAATTACAAGTCTCGAGTTTTCGCTTCTCGGGCATGAATGGGATGTTAATTAAAGAGTAAAAAAAGAGAGAAAGCACTCTAGTTTTGGCTCCACAATGCAAGTTAAAGACACTGATGAAATGATCGAAGGAAAATGAAAGAAGTTCCAAGTCAGTCGAGTTTTCGCTTCACAGATATGGCCAACACCTCATCTGGCCTTCATGTATGGATGTCATACTTATCAAACATAGAAAATGATATATCAATGAATATGAAAAACCCTCGTGTTTTCGCTTCACAGTCATGGCATCAAATATTAAATATATACTATTTGTCCTAGAAATGTTTAGTGTTCTATCTCTACATCTTTGACCCATAAGAGTTATCACTCGTGTCATATTTTATGTTGCTATTATATTTACATAAAATTCAATGCATGTTTTAATTTGAATGAAGTGATGGTTAAAAATTTTGTCAATTTGCTATGAATCAAATCTTATTATTTGCATTCCTACCCTTAATATTGTATAAAAAAATTATGTTGCATTCATGTTATTCCTATAATGTTCAAAAGTAGAATTCTACGATAGTGATGAAATCTCTCACTTGGGCAAATTATGGGGTCTTATAAGATAGTTTTGACCTTTGTTAGTTCATTGATTAGGGCTTTGATCCAATTAACTTAGAGCAGCCAATGCAAAGATAGGCGGTGTTATATTTGGGCTTTCAAATGAGATTGGGTTTGAGAGACCTCGAATAATGGGCCTTTCTCAGCAGAGATTGAATGATTGACGTAACATGGCAATTTGCTCCCCCACCTCACAATCACAAACATCCAAACTTACACCAAAATTCTTATTCTTGTGCCACCTAAAATCATAATTCTATGTCGGCCGTTGTTTGTTAATAAAATAAAACCCCAATAACTTCAGATATATGCATTCACATTTTACTATGTATATTAATTAGCTATCGTCAAAATCAACCGACTTACCCTCCTTTTCCGTCACTATAAAACCCCCCCACCCTTCACTCTAGATTCTCCATCCTTTGCTACACTCTCTCTCCTATACTAAACTTCTTCCACTTAAACGCAAGTTAGCTAGCTAGGGTTTTGTGAGCCAGAGAGATGGGTTCGAAAAGAACAGCATCACTAGCCCTCTTCTTTGCACTCAACATCCTCTTCTTTTCCCTAGTGAATGCTTGTGGTTCCTGCCCTTCCCCCAACCCCAAACCTAAACCTAAACCTAAACCAAAGCCAAACCCCACTCCCTCCCCATCTTCTTCTGGCAAGTGCCCTAGAGATGCTCTTAAACTCGGTGTATGTGCTGATTTGCTCCGTGGCTTGCTCAACGTCACCATTGGTACCCCTCCTGTTCAACCCTGCTGCTCTCTAATCCAAGGTCTTGCTGATCTTGAAGCTGCCGTTTGCCTTTGCACGGCAATCAAAGCTAATATTTTGGGCATCAACCTTAATGTCCCACTTTCCCTCAGCTTGCTTCTTAATGTCTGCTCAAAGAAAGCACCCTCTGGCTTCCAATGTCGCTAAATCAGTTCTCTAAATTCTTTCTCTTCTTAGTGCTGCGTGGTTTTGATGTTCTTAAGGTCCAGTTTGAAGTGATCAATGTTTTCTCGGTAACTGGTCGTTTAATTTACGTTGTTGTAGTGTTGTTTCCTTTTGGATTGATACTGAATAAATGTAACACCATATAAAAAAGAAGATGTTTAATTTCTTTGGATTTATGTATCTTCATGGGGAATGAAATATTAGTATAATTCAGCTTTTTTTTTAAAAAAAATTATAATATGCCGACTATGTTTCATCACAGAGTAGAAGCATGTCTAATTTCTCAATGCTCTAATGCTACAGTATCTGGTCCCGTGGCCGTGACATTAGTGGCAAAAACATTTTGTATATAGGAAGCATTCACTTCTTTTGTTTATTTTATACTCTACAGGTTGAGATCACCTGGTTTGTCTCCTATATTATCCTTTCTATTTTGTTACTTGTCAGTATCTTAGTGCAAGCATTATGTAACCAGCTTGTTATTATTTCAATTAAATAACATGATATCTAAAACCTCCTGTGGCCATGAAGAATTATAAAGTACCAGAATTATTAAACCTCGTGAAGGTTAAGTCAATAGTGTGGAATATGTCGTGTAATAAAAGAAGCAAAAGAGAGGGGGAACATGCTCGCATATCAATGCCGATTCAGATTTTGTGAAGGTCTGAGAAATAACAGCTGGGACATGTTTCACTAACAGGGACAGACAAGTGTAAACAATTAGGACGAGATGTTTCAATCGTTCCTACGGTTCTCATCTCGTTTATTGTTTGGAGTGGGAGAGATAATTAAAAGTACCATTCAGCCAAGTAGTATGAGTAAGATTACCTTTTGTTTTCATTAAAAATTTGAGTAAATTAATTTAGGAATGTTAAATAAAAAAATAGATTGATTTTCTGTAAATTTTTTTTATTTTTATTGTTAAAAATTTATATATATACAATAATATGAGGTATAAGTGACATATTATGTGTTACTGTTTAATTATTCTATTAGCAACGCTAATTTTTAGTAGTACAAGTTGATGGACTTTTTAACATAATAAATTAATTTATTCTTTAATCTAATATATAAAAAATATTAATTTATCTAATTTTTAAATGAAATAAAATACAATTTAACTCTTAATAAAAATATCTCGATCATATTTTTATTGATAACATAACTATAAACATTTTTAATATTTTTAATATTCATTTCACGTTTGATATTTTGTCTACCTTTAAAAATATAAGATATTTAATGGGTACATAATATAGTAATAAACTTTTCTAGTAAGTACTAAGTGGTTTCAAGAACGCAAATAAATGAGAGTGGTATGGCTCATGGCTCATGGTTTTGAGAGCCGGTAGAACCACCCACTGAAGCACAGTTTGGAGCCCGTGACTAATATGAACGCGTTCTCAAACGAGGAAAAAGAAAAAGGAAATGATGAAAAAAAAGGTTCATTTCACCTCAGCCTCCCTCACTGCACCAAAAGAAAGGCAAAAGATTCCTTTAAAAAGTGATAATCATGTGTATTTTGTTTCATTTAATTAATATTTTTTTTATATTCATTTTAAAAATCATAAATAATAGTTGTTTTAAGAATGTAATATATCACATCACTACCTTGTTATTATGTTTCTGATGGTAAGTTTCTCGTCATAATGCAATACCTGAAAGGATTAAATTATTAAAAAAAAAAAGAAGCATGAACGACAACTTGATTTTAAACATCAATATGAAATTGGAAAATTATGATTATTGTCTACCATGGATAAGACCAAAGTCGTATTCATTACCATTAACCGTTAATTTCTTGCATTAAGATTCTTCAAAGAAAACGGGGCACTCCAACCCCACGCAAAGGGAGGTAATAATAGCCGATAACCCTCCCAATCCCATTCTTACACCTATCAAATCTTAGTGATAAAAAACGAGATTCCATCTGCTTAACACCTATAACATAATTAGATATATATATATATATATAAAAGATTTAAAATAAAATATAACCTAAAAAAGGATTTTAAAGCAAGACCCGTGAACTGATTTTTGTCTCCTATTATAACCTAATACCACAACCATCATAATCCAATAATTAAGTTTTCATAATCTCCTCGATACATGCATGGAACATGTACTATTATAATAACTAAAATGCAAATACAAAATTTACTAAAGGGGGGGGGGGGGGGAGGACACCTTTGGCATGTCATAGGTATTGATTTTTGAGAGCTGAGATGGATATCCAACTCATCCTGATTAATTATTATTGTACTTGAGATTTAGGTTGAACTTTGAGGCATTGGAAATTTGATTAGTTAATGCTAAAACTGAAACTATTTTCGTCTTCGTTCGAAGGAAAATGACGTCCAAAAGCAACGAAGTTCTTTTTAGATAATGTCGATGAATTGCTATTCTAACGATAATAGTGGCATTATGAGTTTGAAGATAAAAATGTTCTCTGTAAGTGCAATTATTACAATAGATTCTTCCATATATAGTTTGCCGGTCCATAGCTATAAGTAGTTGAAGAATATATGTTATCTACCATGATGTCTAATTACGATAATTTTTCTTGCAAAGCCGATTACGTCAATTATTATTACTATATTAACCCAAGGGGAAAAATATGTATAGACTTCTCTAATATCTAACATAAATACTGTAAAATTTTAAAAAAAATTAGCTGTAAATCATAATATAAAAGAAGCGACTGAATGTATTGCATTTAGGTCACTTCTAAGTTAAGTACCACCCAAGATTATTAATTCATTTTAGTTGAGTTAAATCATGATACTTTCGAATGCAAGTTCTATAAGTTCCAGCCCTGAAGATTAAAGGAAAAAACGCTAAATCAATTGAAAATACAACAACAATGGTGAAATCATAAAACGACCCCAACTCAAACCTAATGACGGAAAAGTACAGATTTTCTTTTCACAATTTCAACGGGTTTTTTGGTAGTTAATGAAACAGTTAATAATAGGTGACCAAGGTGGCAACCCTGCCTAAAAGCTGAACTGACTATCTGACTGTCTTTTTACTTGTGCTTCGGGAGAGAAAGTGTGACGGATAGCCTAGTAAGTAATGAATGTGGCGCTTAAAGAGGAGGACAAATGAAACCAGGTGGAGGGTTTTTCCCACAAGTTATTAAAGCTTGAAGAGCAAGGGGAATGAAGATGTTAAGGTTTAGGAGCTTAAGCCTTATGGCTGTGCAAAGACAAACGGCTGCTTCGAGCTCTAGTAGACCTCCCAGAACTGGGCAGCAAGCATTCTCAACAGGGTCTCCTAACCCAATATGCACCAATCCTCCAAGCACATCCACGCACAGTCCTAGCTTAAGTGCATTAACCGGGCATGTTGGTTGGGTAGTTGGTGGAGCAGGAGTGCTACCCCCACCACCGCCACCACCTCCACCTCCACCACCGCCACCGCCACCTCCTCCACCGCCGCCTCCGCCTCCACCAGAAGGTGGGTAAGGAGAAGAAGGTGGTGGGTTTGTAACAGGAGGGTTGGTAACGGGAGGGTTTGGTATTGGTGGGACAATAACTGGTGGCCTTGGCGGCTTTTTGGATGGTGGTTCTACCTTTGGAGCGCCTCCATGTTTTGGTGGGTGCTTAGGTTTAGGGTGACCCGGGTGTTTTGGGCGGTGGTATGAGGGGGGGTGTGGACTTGTACAAGGAGCACAAGCATAAATGGGTGGCAACGATACAAACATGAAAATCAACAAGATGAAAAACATGGCCGTAAGCTTCCAACCCATGACTTAGGGTTCCAAGATATTCCCCCCGTTTGAGTTTTGATAGGATTGGATGAAATTCAAAGGAAACTATATATAGCTCAACTTTAACGTGTCAGTGTAACCCGTGACTATGGCTAAGAGTTTCAAAACAGCGAGACCCCTAAGAAGGTACCTGAAAGAAAAAACATGGAGGATACGGTTCCCAAGAGACGAAATTGAAAAACAAATTGAAGATTTTGGAAGGTTGTAAGTTGTTTGCAAACTACAATGTCCTGTCCGTGACTGTTGAACAGCTGAGTTTGAATCCGTGAACAAGTGATTGATTTCTGAGCCGGAACAGTAGAGGTTCAGTTTCGCAGATTTCTATGACCTACTTATTTGTTTGTTTCTTACACTAGTTACTTCATTTCCTTTAACATTGTTTTGAAAACCTTTGCCATTCCTTTAATATTATTAGCCTTTGCTAGGGTTACTTCTGCAATTTCTTTTTTTATTTTCATCAGATTCTGCAATTTCGTTGTGATATCTTATTAAGAAATGTTTTTGTTGGAAGAAGGAAGAAAAATAATTTCTATAAAAGGTTTTGGTGGAGGAAGAGTACTTATGAATATCTTTTTCTTTTTTTTTTTGTTCTTTAAAACATTCAACTAATGTCATTTCATTACTATAAGGAGGTATTTATAAAAACTTGGAACATCACCCAAGCATAAATAACTTAAGAAGGGTTAAGTACATTCCCTATTCATATCTAAAACCAATTAATAATTTGAAATTACAATATCCACCAGCTTTTGCATCTTTCGAAAAGGAAACATAAAATGTTTTTTGCAATATATAAATTTTCGACCTGAATAGTTACGGCCAAGCATCCTCTATTATTTATGCTGTGCTTACTTGTAAGATCAGTAGATGGTACAGCCTAAGTAATGTATCAGAGCAGAAGTCATTCGTGAGCTAGCTAAGTGTTTGCACTTTGCAGTTGCTGTGTTTTTAATAATTGAACATGTGAAAGCTCGTCTTTTGTTTTCAATTTTTTTATTAATTAGATTCTGTAGATGGTACTCGCGTCCAACTTGTTATAATATTAACAGCATTAAGGTTAAACATTGTTTAAATAAGTTGCATTGAAAAAAACAAAACTCGAATTAAACAACTAAAATAAGTTCTAGTCATAATGAATGTGAATTATTTGTGATTCTCTTTCAATTTTATTGTAATGTAGTTGGAACCTACAAAAATAAATAAATATTTTTAATATAGCAGTGAACATGATCAAATCTACATCTAGACATAGATGATTACCTAAGGTGGGTATGGGATGCTAGACGGCAATTCTCAGTTCAGTTCGCCTATATAAAGTGATTACCAAAGAAAGCTTTGACACCATTGATAAAGTTTCTTATGGCTATTCAGCAATGGTAAAATTATGACGAATGCAAAAAGGATTTACTGACACGTGAAAATGAATGGGGAGTGCCCGTTTTGCTTGAATATAATGGAGGATGCAAACAATGTTATGAGAATTTGTAGTGCTGTTGTTGTTACTTGGGCATTGGTCGTGATACCTCAAAATATGAATGAATTTTTGTCGATGGAAATTAAGGATTGGGTCTTTGTTAATTTGCGATTTCCGGATTATTTTGCCAATGATGGTATGGAATGGGATGTGCTCTTTGAAGCCATTTGCCGGAACTTATGGCAAAGATGTAATAGGTTAATCTTTGATGAAGATTTCTGTGATATAGAAAGTGTTGTGCAAAGGAGGAGCCAAAGGCTGAATTTAGAGGTCATTAGGAGTCGGGGTAGTGAGGGGCTGGAGTTGGATGGAGGTAACCAATGTAATCATCGACCTAAGGGTGGACAAGACCGCCTGAAGTCTGGTGGAAAGTGAATATTGATGGGGCAGTATGACAGAATGATAGCCGGGGGTAATTAATTAAGGAGTTTTTCTAGGTTTTGGCAAATTTACGTTTCAAAATTTTAAGCCAACCTTCTTGACTTATTTTTTTTGGTTGAAGTCATTAAATAAGATGAATAAGAGCCTAAATCGAAGTTCTGTAGCTCATAATATGTTTAAACTACTAAAAAGTGAGAAAATCTAATTTGTAAAAACTCCCATGAAAAATTAAATATGAGATAAAAAAGATAATTAAAAACATAAATAGTAAATTCAAAACGGATATTATTATAAATAAATTAAAATTTATTCATTTATTTAATCAATCAATTTTTTTTAAATATTTTTATTTTGATAACGTATATAAAAATATTTACAATTTAATCATTTTAATTATCCAATCATTAATTCACTAACGGCCATACCTAGTCATGTCCACATAAGCAGTAATTTTACGCAATAAAAAATGGGTTGAAATAAAATTTCTTTCGTTCACTGTTCATCTTCCATTTAATGTGGTTAGGGGAATGAGGAAACTGCGAAGAAAAACAGAGGAGCATTGCCCCTGTCCATCTTTGGTGAGGATCCATTGAAACATGAAGATGTTGATCTTATATCAAGTTGGTATAGCCAAGCTGAGACAAATGCTTCTTTAAATCTGACTAGCAATCCAAGTGAATATGGACATTTTTCCTCTCAGATAGATCTGGGTTCCAATTTAGTAAACGGTGACTACTCGTGGGAATTTAAAAGGTGCCGTTTCTGGAACTGGAGGAGAAAACCAGAATTCTTCACTCCGTTTTGGAGATTCAAATGAAAAATATACTATCAAAGCAGAGTTAAATGATTATTTAGGAAAAACGGTTTGAGCTATAATTGGAGGGGGTTTGGGGACAATACTGAAACATAGATGATGGGCATGTTTCGGAAATAATAGGATTAAAAAACATCATCCATAAATGGTAATGAAACAAACGTTGGTATTATGAATAATTTTGTTTTGAATACGCTGACCCCATCCCACTATTTTAAACAAACGATGATACTTCTTTTTTTGTAACTGTTTAAAGGTACCATTGTAATGCTAAATAATCAAAATACCTCATTTATTGATTTATTTTTCTAATTGTTTGTATTTTAGTGATTTCATTTTAATTTGTAAAAATATATATATATATATGTATGGGCATGCCATCATTTCTTCTAATATATACAATTGTAATGATGATGTTTGTACACTACTTCCATTAAATTAATTTTAAAATTTAAATTAAATATTAAAAAATTAACATTATTACATTTAAGTACTACAATCTATAATAATTTTTGTCAAATATAAATATTTAACTAGATTAGAAAATAATACAAAATATCAAACTTAAATATTTAATGATATATTAAGTTTTTATTGAAATTAATAAACTACAATTTTTTATAATACTTTCTGCCAATTTTTTTATTTATTTAAATCTATCCTAAAAACACATCACATTTTCTTCTTTTTTTTTTTTACTACACACTAATGATCTTAACCCAACTTTATATCTGATTTCCAGTTTCTGGTTACAGCGCATGGCCCCCAGATTTGGATCCCTGGATTCTATAAAACCCCACTGGGTTTTCAAGTTGGCTGGCTTAACAAAAATAGAACAATCATTGAATAATGTGGACACAACATCTGCATAGAAATATAATTATAATATTCCCATCAAAAGTAAACCTATTGGTTGAAGTAATTTCATCTATGGCGAGATTAAAATTAGATCTGTAGGCTTATTTGTGTGGTAATATAACATATGCATTGTATAAAAAAAAGTCCTTATTTGTTTTCCATCTTTATGATCAAGCCCCTAGCATGATACAGCCTAAGGTACACCATATAGTTACTGTACAATCGCTACTTTGAGTTTGCAAGTTCATAGCTAATACAGAAATGGTGCAATGCTATTTATAATTTTGTTTAATGCCTGCTATATATATATATATTTAGTTAATTCAAACAATGATTCCATTTAATCAACACATAGTATGTAATTTTGAAATGGTTCCGCATTGAGACGTGGGAATGGACAAGTCATATTATAAATTTATAATATGTGGGAAAACAGATTTCATTGGAAAAAAGGAAAGCAGAGAAAGCAATTTCACCCTTTGTTTGCCATTCATTGATGAACATAAAAATGGCTTAGCACCAATAATGACACACACACCATATTCTAATTCTCTCATGATTTAGCACCAATCCTAAAATGACAAGGAGGAAATGCATATTTATTCAAAATGTTTGCTTCAGCAACAAACCCACAATCCATTATTCAACTGTTCAGAGTTCCAGAAGTAGAATGAAACACATGGGGAGACAAGTGACAAGAAGAACCGTACAATTTCTCATACAGATCTACCTATGGTTCTCCACCAAGCTCCACTCGCAGGTTGTCATATGGATACACTTTAGGTGCCTGGTTAACAGTTGCAAAAAAAAAAACCAGTATAAGTATCAAAATATGTTCCCAACAAGTAACACAACTCTAGGGGCGTGCTTTGTTGCAGAGAAAAGTAAAACAATGGATGGAAAAAGGAAGTGAAAAAGTGAAATCAAAATAATTTGAATGTACTTGATACAAAAGAAAAGTGAGAGGAAAGAAAATAAAAAACATTTACTATTTTCAATCCAAATGCATAAAAATAAATCATTCCAAAGAATGAAAGGGGGAGGGGGAAATGAGAGAAATCTAAGTTAAGTATACGCATATTTACCAGATTAAATGTTTTTTTTTTTTTAAATTCCTGTAATTTTTCGATTCTACCAAGGAATGAATGGAAGAAAATTAATTTTCCTTTCCATTTCTCCATCTTTCTTGCCAAGCACACTAATGGAAAGAAAAATATATTTTTTTCTATATTTCTACTTTTCTCCTTCAATTTTTCATCTTTCCTTTCCTTTCAACCTTACCAAGCAAAGCCAAAGATTATAACAAACTAATTAGTCCTTGCAAGCAAACACAATATTAAACCAAATTTAACAAATGCATATCAAATATACTGCTGTCCTGAGCAATGTCATACTGAGTACCTCTCAAGAGAGCTTATGTTCTGCTATTTATCAAACAAACCACTTAAGTATCCATGGAGGTGAAATGGTAAGTACTTTCGCATCCCCCATGTATAGGAATAAAAGGAAACTATCCTACAAGGGTTTTTTTGCAAACCCTAAAATACATTGTCAACTTTGCTAACTCAACATTTGATGAAGGCAGACAGCCAAAACCAGTCTCCATTCCAAAGGCAAGGGTTCATTAGAAAAAGAAGCTAGGAGAACCAAAGACATGGATCTTAAATCATAAACTTGAGCAAAGTTCTTAGAGCTATAAAAGATTGTTGAAAACAGGCTAGAGTCCTGAATCGTCTACAAAGAAAGATATTCTGTTATTACGTGTGTAGTTACTATAATAATTCAGATAACCGATCCCCAATCCTATGATCGCCACTGACTTGAGCATGAGATTCAATTTTTCTAAGCAGACAAACAGAGCGACACTATGGTACCGTGGCATTTGATTCAATAGTATCCTCTATTTCTACTTTTTCCAATTTGGGGTATACCAAAAATCGTCACCAAAGCTACAAAATGATATCACTCGCATAAAGAAATTTAAGAGCTATAAGGAAATTTGAACTGAACCAAGGCAAAATCAAACAATCAAGCCATTGTTTTTTTTTTACTTACAAATGGAATCTTAGAGGCTTTATCATTCCACCAAGCTAAGAATCCCAACGATGCAAAGAAGCTCAAACCACCACACATCCAAGCCAATGCCTCATACTACTCTCAGAAAGAAGACATAAAATAAAAAATCAAACATAAGAATAAACAAGGGAGGGAAAACAGAAACTCAATTTCTTTAATTAATCCAAAATCCCGCAACGATAATCACCAAAAGGACCTTAAAAATTCGAAAAATTTATTACCTTTCCGACAGTATCAGCGATTCGATCGATGCAAGGTTCTGGGAAGGCAGTTCCATTGTCCCACATTAGCTCGTCATTTACAGGAAGCTGAAGCGTCAAAAACAATGTAAAACTATTTTAGGGTTTTGGGTGAATTGTTTTAAAATAGTCAAGGAATAAATCAGGAAAACAATAGATTGATTAAGCTTACAGGCTTGTCGGGCACAATATGTTTGCCAACAGGGAGACCCATGCCGGAACGGAGACGGAGAGAGGAGGCAGCGGAGCGTGAAACGATGCCGTTTCCGCCCATGATCTTTGATGCTACATTGCTCAATCTTCCTGCCATTTTTTTTTCTTCGCTTTCTCTAGAACCGAACAGTAGTTTCCTATTGGGTAAGTTAATGTATGGTAGTGTTGGGTCTTGATATCACCCAACCCGATAGGCCCATCAGTGGTATTAGGGAATAAACAAAATGGAACGGGCTCGTTGTCCTTCAATATGGACCTGTTTATGTACAAGACATCATAATCATACTACAACAATAGTTGTAAAAAAAATTAATGGTCCACTTGAGATTATGAAATAAGAGGAGCACTTAGCCATCATAAAATCGATTAAAAAAAATATTTGAATCAGATTTAAATATTTAATTTTATTGTTATAAATTATAAAATGAATCTTTATATTTATATTACTTATTTATTTATTTTCTTATTTTTTATGATTTTTTAAATATTTACAACATTTTAGAAAAAATTAATTTTATAATTGTTGAATTGGGAATTAATAGTTTAACCAAAATCAACTGTATAATCACATATGGCATTCAACATGTCATCCATGAAAGCAAATAAAACTTAAAAGATATATATTTTACATCTATTTGTTGCCAAAGTAATGAAAAAAAAAAGATTTTAACAAAAGATGACCCGAAATTCACTATCTCAACTAAAATAAATTAATAATTATATAATTATGGATATAGCTTGGATACTCCATATCGAAAAACAAGTTACATTGGTTATTCAAGGTAAGCTTACTAAGGTTATTCGCCACTTTATTTCTATCGCGTCCAATCCACTTAACATCGGTTTTGCCGAATAGCTCAATCAGGCCTCTAGTTTCTTTGATCCGATGGCCCAAGATTGTAATGTCCTCATGGTGTTTTTAAAAACGGTTGACTAAGCTCGCACAATCAAACTCGAAGATGACCTTATCGAAGTTAAACGAGTGGGCCAAAGTGATGCCCTCAATCAACGCACTTAACTCCTCTCACTCTGTACTCATATGATCCCCTTATAACTTGCACTGCCACCAAAAGCGAAATCATTATTACCACGAATAATAACCCCAAATGAAAAAAAATAAAGTTAACAGGGTAGATTAGCACACGACATCAAATTGAACAATTTTTTATATAGATACCACATTATAATTTGGGTACAAATTCAGGATCAAATAAGAAACTATATCCCACCTTCTTTTAATGCTTGTTTAAATAACAAGCTTTATCTCATTATTTAATTTCCAAGATTAATAGAATAAAAAAAAGGTTAAAAAACCAAATACTAGTAATAAAATAAAAGGTCATTTTACAATCTAGTTAATTAAGTGATCGCATCTATTTTTTCTTAATTATCGGATAATTTAATTGAAAATGTAGTTAAGAGGACATTAATTAGTCCATCATCCGATCTTAAAATGAAAGAAACAATTTAGTGATATAATATTCCAAGAATTTTCTCCCAAATCATATTCATTAGGAATTGTAAATCTAATGAAGATGATGATTTGCAATTTTTAGATTTATATCTAAATATCATCCAAAATGAGAAAAAAAAAAAAAACTGATCACAGACAAAGTCGTATGCAAAGGTATCGTGAAATGCACAGATTGAAATAATTATATCCATAACATTTTATTTCATGGTCATAAATGAAAAAAAAAAAAAGATCTCTGATTACATAAATAACCAGAATCGCGACATTGGAAAGGAAGGTGATAACCATTAGCCATCTCGTCCATAGGAACATTATTAACACAAACGATGATTCATGCATGACAAAAAAGACCTAGACTAGACCATTTGCCCAAGCAGATAAACGAGGAGATAATGACAAGAATAGTGAGAGCGGTTTCGTTAGCAGTAGTAGGTTCTGGTTGGCCGACATCCACAGCCATTGAGCAGTAGCTCCAGTTGAACGGTAGGATCGGCTTCAACAAGACCTAAGTTATTGGCCTTGACGATAGCGCAAAGGCAACGCTCCGCTTTAAGAGCTACCAAATGTTGAATGTGGGTGCAGCATGGGCTATCTTTGGCAAGAATTCCCCCGGGCTTCAACACGTTGACGCAAACATTCACGTTATTCTTTGGGCATTCGGTATGTTTAACAATGTTAGCGTTGGCCACTGAGGAAAAGAGCAGGTTAAGGGAGAAAAGTAGGATTGCTGCTGAAACCTTGGAAGCCATTTATCAAAGGAAACACAAATTGAACTTAATTAGTGCAAAGGTTGGTCGAGCTGAAGAAAAACGTTGAGTTCAGAGAGGCTTTTTATAGATGGGAGGTAGGGAACAGTTTGGGTTTTAAAAAAACAAATACAAAATGGTGTCCCAATATGGCCAATTTCGAATCACGATCTTCGATAGGCTTTAGATGCTTTGATTTTCGTTTTTTTTATAATTTCCCTAGGTTTTGTTTTAGGTTAAGCTAAGATCATGCATTATTTTAGGATGAAAGCATTTGCATTGCTAAACTTACGGCTAAACCTATGCTTTACGCCCAACACCTGATGGTCGGCAGAACCAGCGAGGAAAGTGTATACTAGGTTGTTAAAAAAGAGATGACCATCACTGGACCTAGCTAGTTGAAGTCAGGTATAAAACTATTTAAATTAATATGCCTGTCAATTAAATTAGAGCTAACCTTTACAATACATGTATAAATTTACTTGAGCAGTAAAACCAGATGTTATGAAAATTAGGTAAGTGTTGTATTTGCGTCTAATTTATGTGAAAAAACTAACGTCTACTTTCACTAGATTATTATGAGTTCATCGATCTTTTGTCGGACCATATAAAAGTATGGCGACTGGTGAGGGAAAAAAAAAACATAATGGATATATATGTATATATAGGTTAGATACGTTTACCAATTTGCTTAGTGAGTGTTTTATGTTTATATGTTAAAACACATTTTTAAATAAAAGGTGTCGAGTAATGAAAGACATCGGCAGCAGAGTACCTGACATGATGTTCATCTCTGATTACAAAAGTTTAGATAGGTTAGATCTTTACACACCATCGAGCTTCTGCAAAAGAATATGCCTTGTGGCAACACGTCGGTCGATCCTTTGTCAACTCAGATTCGATGTTATTAAAAACAACGTGATGGTAAGCATAGGTGTAGCCGTAAAATTTGTAATGCAAATGCTTTCGTCCCCTAAATCTGTGCTTTGTCGTTAGCGAAATCTAACATTGTCTGTCACCACGCTTAAAAAAACTCGAATATCGTGATCCGAGCCAACAGCTCGTTTGACTTGGGTACATAAAAATCCCCATTAGCACTCCAGATTGGCCATTTCGACCACATTTTGGTATTTTTAATACCCAAACTGTTCCTTACCTCCCATCTATAAAAGCCTGTTTGAAGTCAACGGTTTTTCATTCACTCAGCATTTGTAATTAATGTTTTGACTCGAATCTCCACACAAATTAACTCCAATTTGTGTTTCCTTTGACAAATGGCTTCGATGGCTCAGCAGCAACTGCCCTACTTGTCTCCCTCAACCTGCTGTTTTCCTCAATGGCCAACGCTGATATTACTACACTAACCCAATCACCAAACTATAACGTGAATGTTTGCGTTGACGTGTTGAGGCTCGGGGTAATTCGTACTAAAGATGGCCCAACGTTGCAGCCTCATTAAAAATTCGATTGCTCTTGATGCAGAGCTTTGCCTTTGCGCTATCGTCAAGGTCAATACCTTGGGTCTTGTCGACGTCGATGCTACCGCTCAACTGGAGCTACTGCTCAATGCCTGTGGATGACACCCAACCAGAACCTACATCTGTTAATCAAACCGTTTTTGCTATTAATAATTGCTGCCCATATTATCTACTCTTTTTCTGTTTGGGCAATGATGTAGGTCTTGGTTGCCATGCATGAAAAATCGATTCTACGAAGTATTGAGGTTTTGGTTATAAAAGTAATCAGAATTTTTTTCATCTATGAGTACTAAATAAATCAAATATAATTGTTCCAAACAACCTTTCCATAGTGATCACTTGTCTTCCCCATTTTGGATGATATTTGGTTGATACCTATGGACCAATGCTTTGAAAAAACTGTAAAAATTGCATCTTAATGTTGTATTAGATGTTTTGAATCAACTAAAAACTATAAGATCATATATACTACATCTGTGCTAAACTGAAGTGATAACAAACAAGATTAACATGTGAATACAATAAACCAGAACCTGATCACTAAGAATCAAACTTAAAGCCAACTTGAATATAAAAATTATAAATAATTCAAACTTTAAACAATATGATACTAGATTCACGCCGTTCTTAACATTTTTTTTTGGCTCTATGTAAAACAATAAATTAGGCATTTTTAAAAAAAAATTACAAAATGTAATATAATAAAAGTTGAATAAATTTTTAGATCTTAAGAGATGAAGTATTTATGGTGAAAATTTGAAAGCTTTAGTCATTTAATTAATTTTTTTAGTCTAATTTTTTTTTCCACATTAAAAGCTGAAAAAATATTTTTTTAGGGCCCCTTTCAACCCCGGGCTCTGGGACGTTGCACTCTCAAATAACCCCAAAGTCGGGCCTGACTAGACTTAAAACATTTTAGTGAAATTGGTATATTTCGAGGTTTTCTGTTGTGAAAAATAAATACAGCTCAGATAATCAACATTAACATGATTGAAGTCATTTAGTGGAATCTTCTACCAGCCGTAAACCAATTCTTTTGTCTCATACCGCTTTAACGATCTTGTCTGCGAGTTTATTATCTTCTCGAGAAATATACTGAAGACTCCATTGCCTTAGAAACTTCAATAATGTATGGATTCTCCTTACCAAAGCAGAATTGAAATCCCTGCTGATTCCATCTTAAATGATGTTAACTGCTTCAAGACTGTCTGTCTGAATTAAAACTCTTTCAAACCTTTGATTTAACACAAGTTTCAACCCATTGAAAATATCCTAGAGTTTATTTTATCATATAAAAAATTAATATCAATTTCATCACTATTGTTAATTATATATCTCACAGTCATTCAAAAAAAAATTATATTTCTTACGGAGTATAAAGGAAGTTAAGAGACGTTATAAATTTTTAATTAAATGGAGTGTTGTAGATGGAAACAGAAATCGTATCAGGCTCTAAAAATAAATATAATTTGATTAATTTCTTTATAATAAGCTGTTACTGCAATTTGATGTAATTCTGTAGCTAATCATTGCTTCTTTAAGTAATACAATCGAACAATTATTTAAAAAAAACTAATAAAAATATCATCAATAAAAGAAAAGATATTATTTTCAAAAAAAAAAAAAAGATATTATCAATAGTGGAAGTAAAATACTCAACAACCATATCAATAAACAAAGTTAAAATTTATTATATCATTAATAGCGAATATTGTAGTCTCATTCAGGGTTTAGTTTATTTGAAAAGGGATACTTGTATAGATGAGCAAGAAATCAAAAACTAAATATTTAGATAGTTTATGAAACATAAATTATTGGGTTTTTAGTATGTTTATTTCATGTTTTGCTCGAATGAGAACGATTTTTTTGTTTGGGCCACGGGGAGCATTCGGTCTCTTTGATGTTAGCTATTTATGGCCTATAAGATTGTAACTTATTTAACGTAACAACGATTTGGTTGACTAGGACACTCAAGTGTTTCAATCAATTCTTGTAATGACCATGAATTTATTGGATAATGTTTGAGTTATTATTCTGATCTTTTAGAGTATTTTTGGAGAACTTGTGATTACCATGCTTGTGGTGTCATTAAGTGTTTTTTTAGTGTCTTTGTCGACAACTTTGCTATGTTATTGTGGTTATTTTGTGACTTTTTTAGGTATTATTTGGAGAGATTTATTAATTGTATTGTGGGGTATTTGGGGTGAGTAATTTGTGACAATTAGAGTCGGTGTTGGAATTGCAATTACTTTTTGTGTAAGGGTAGATTGGCCTCAAGCGAATAGATGATCCGGACGATTCTTGAATAAAATTATTCATTGCTCGAGGCTCCGCAAATGTAGGATCATTGTGTCTGAACTACAACAACAAATATTGTGTGTTAATTCTCTCATTACTTATCTCTTCACGTTACTTTGTGTTTAACCTTTCTATTCCTTTCGATACAAACAACAAAATTATTTTTCAAGTGCAAACCAGTGTCACGGGCCAAAGTCCAAAGCCCGTGACCACGGCACAAGATGCGTCTCATAAAGGTCGATCGATTAGATGGGGATCATTTAGCCTACGAGAATTGGCCCGATTCCAAGAATTGTTGGAGAAGCCTGTTAAATTGAAGCCTGATTGGCCCGATAATGAAGATATGGCAACTTATGCTATTTTGGGCAACTAATCTTAAAAGATAGAGGGAATCATATCTTGTAAAGATTAGATTAGATTTGATAAGGCATATCTTGTAAATCCCTTAAATCATGGGATATCGTTAATCTCGTTCGTCGATGTAAATGTATATTGACCGTCGGTTTTGAGGGAGCTCAACTATAAATAGAGAGCCTCCCCCTTATTTGTAAATCATCTATTGTATGTTGAATTCTTAAGAGTAATAGAATTCTTGGGCATTTATTCAAACACCTTGTGTGCATTTTTTATTTGGCTTTCTTTTGCTTATTTGTAGCTTCTTTTGGCATGATCGCTTCCGCTATACAAACTGGTGCATTGAAGGAATTCTTAAGGAATCCTCATTTTTGGGTGTAAAGCCTGACTTGGGCGAGTTTGGAAGAGTGGATTGTTTATGGTCGCACGGATTGCGAGACGAAAGGTCTAGCCCATGACAAGTGGTATCCGAACTATTGGTTCAAATGCATTGTTGGGATGACAAAAGAAGTTGTTGATCAGAATGAGCCAGTGCAGAACTGTGGGAGGGTCAGAAAAAGAAGTCGCTCGAGGGACATGCTAACAGCTTTGGAAGATCGAGTTGTTAATCTCGAGGAGTCCGTAGGGAATTTGAAGGAGACACTTGAGTTGGTCGAGGGATGCACAAATGGGTTTGACTCAATGGAAGAGCAACTCAGAGATTTTGTGTTGGATTCTCTCGGTGCCAATGCGGAAAAGTTGAATGAATTAGTCAATTCCACTACAGAAAAGCTGGCAAAGAGGGATGAGAATATCGAGGAAATGGTGTTAGCCATGAAGAAAGAAATTGAAGAGCTTAAGGGGGAGCTCACGATTTACAAAGCTACTTTAAGTAATGGGATATTGTCTTCAAAGCCGGAACAACAAGCAATGGATGTTCCCAAACCGGAGAAGTTCAAGGGTACAAGGTCCACAAGAGATGTGGACAACTTCTTGTGAGAAATGGAGTAATACTTCCGAGTGATAGGCATCGAGGATGATGCCATTAAGATAAACACTACTTCAATCTATTTTACTGATGTAGCTCTTTTGTGGTGACGTCGTAGGTCCACGGATGAGAAACGTGGTGGGAACACAATTGGGACTTGGGAGGAGTTCCAAAGAGAGTTGAAAAAGCAATTTTACCCACAGTATGCTGAGAAAGAGGCTCGGGCTAAGTTGCATCATCTCACGCAACAGGGTACTATTCGGGAGTATGTTCAGGCATTTAGCGAGTTGATGCTTCAAATCTCCTATTTGAGCAAGAAAGAAGCGTTTTATTGGTTTGAGGATGGGTTAAAATCGTGGGCAAAGCATGAGTTGCGTAGGCAAGGGATCACCAAACTTACTGTAGCCATGGTCAAAGCAGAGTCCTTTGTTGAACTTGGTCCAACGAAAGACAAGTTTGAATCATCTCAGCCCAATAGAAATGGCAATGGTGAGAGAAACCATGAGGAAGATAAAGAGGGACATAGAGATGATGGCCACAGTACCGATAGCACAAGTAGCAATGAGAAACCACTAGATGCAAAGCGGGGTTCCAACAACCCAAGGGACAAGGGGAAGAGGATAAAATACTTCCTTTTTCAAGGATCACATATGCTGCGAAAATGTCCGAAGAGATCGATGATGTCGACTATCTAAAAGAAAGATAAGCCGAAGGAAGAGGCAGAGCCTATTGAGGGAAAGACATTGAGGGTCGGTTCGATGGTGCTTATTCCTAACAAAAAGAATAGTAGAGAAGGGTTGATATTTGTGGACATCAATATTGCGGGTCAGAAGCAGAGTGTTTTTATTGATACGGGAGCATCAAACTTGTTCATATCAGAAAAGGCCATCAAGAAACTTGGTCTGTCAATTAGGAAATCGAATAAGAAGATCAAGAGAGTAAATTTTGATGAGGCCCCAACTGTAAGAGTAACTCGTAATGTGGAGCTACAAATCGGTGAATAGAAAGGCAAGGAAGACTTTGAGGTAATCCAATTAGATGATTACGATTATGTGCTTGGCTTAAATTTCCTTGACAGGATTCAGACAGTTTTGTTTCCATGAGCCGATGAAATCCATATTGTCACTGGTCCGTTATTGAAGATTGTGGTGCCAGTACATCGAGATATGAAGGTTTGGACCAAGGTGTTGTCGTCAATCCAACTAATCAAAGATGTTTCGTATGGAAGAAACATTAACTCGATAGAACAGAATGCTACAAAAGCCCCTTCGAAAAAGTTAATAGAGCGTGAGTCTGATATGAGACCTATGGAGTTGACTGTGGAGACGTCACCTTTAGGGAAGGTGCATTGTGCATCGGACTTCGAGGGGAAAGAAGCGATGCAAAAGCAATCAAAACGAGTAAATGCTGCGAGTAAGGTACATTGCAAACACTCTGATAGTGTTTTGAATTCTGGCTTGTTGGCTTGGCAAAGTCGTAGGGGCCCTTTCAAAGTTCATAAGCAAGGAGACCGAGGGACTGTGGGCGAAACGAAGCCAAGATGTGAGAACCGAGGGGTTCCAATGGGAACAAGTCAAAATTAAGGCAAGTTAGAGCGGAGACTTCTTGCCAAAGAGATGTACCAACGAGTTTAACGGTTCAAGTTAGGAGGCGACAGAAGTCGAGGCAAAGGTTCTAAAGAAAGGGACAAGCCGATTGCAAGGCAAGTCAAGAAGAGGCCAAGGCAATGAGAGAGTTCCAAGATGAATCAAGCCAGTGTCATTCAGAAGTCGCAACGAGGGCGTTGCGAGAATAGGTGGGGGAGAATGTCACGGGCCAAAGTTCAAAGCCCGTGACCATGGCACAAGATGCCCCCAATAGAGGTCGATCGATTAGATGGGGATCATTTAGCCCACGAGAACTGGCCCGATTCCAAGAATTGTTGGAGAAGCCTATCAAATTGAAGTCTGGTTGGCCCGATAATGAAAATATGGCAACTTAGGCTATTTTGGGCAACTAATCTTAGAAGATAGAGGGAATGATATCTTGTAAAGAATAGATTAGATTTGATAAGGCATATCTTGTAAATCCATTAAATCATGGGATATCGTCAATCTCGTCCGTCGATGTAAATGTATCTTGACCGTCGATTTTGAGGGAGCTCAACTATAAATGGAGAGCCTCCCCCTTATTTGTAAATCATCCATTGTATGTTGAATTCTTAAGAGTAATAGAATTCTTGGGCATTTACTCAAACACCTTATATGCATTCTTTATTTGACTTTCTTTTGTTTATTTGTAGCTTCTTTTGACACGATCGCTTCCGCTATACAAACTGGTGCATTGGAGGAATTCTTAAAAAATCCTCATTCTTGGGTGTAAAGGTTGACTTAGGCGAGTTTGGAAGAATGGATCACCTAAGGCCACACGAATTGCGAGACGAAAGGTCTAGCCCCGTGATACGAGTAACTTCTTCACAAGTTAAAAAATCAAGACTACCCAAATTGAATTAAAATCTATTTTTTATTTATTCCATAATAAATTTAAAATTTAGATGTAAGATTATTTTATATTTAAAACAATAAAAGTAATTTAAATATATTATATAATAAACATTTTCAAAAAAGATCTTATAATAGTTATTGATTATTTCTTATTTAGTAGAAAATGTATTATTTTTAAATATTTAAGAATTTTTTTAAATATTAATGTCATTATAAGTTCTTTATCGTATCTATTTTTTTTATATAATGCTTAGAATTATTCATAACCCCTCCTTAACCCTTAGATAGGAGAGTAATGTATTTTCGTCGTGCTTTTTTATTTTATCTTTAATGCAATGGAGGTTTTCATCTACATGGTAAGATTAAATATTTTAAGCAAAGAAAGACATTATATACCAATTTTAATTTTGAGAAATCCCTCTACAATAACATCGAGGTTAATTAATAATACATTAAAATAACCTTAACTCTGCAACATTTACAACAACATCAATATTAGCTAAAAGCTAATAGCACATCTTTGTTAAAGTTCCTCGGTCTCATGATGAAATTAGCAAGTGATTTGGGATGGAGAAGTAGTTAAAGATTTTATATTATTCCGAGGCAAAGATATTGATAAGGCAATACAAAGAGAAAACGAGGCCTTACCAAAAATATAACAAAAAAACCCAAATTATATTAAACCGAAGAATAGACTAGAGATCACTTATGGCAGTGTTAATTAAACTTAAAAGGGCCTTTTTGTTGCTTACATTCCCAACTGGCTCTGAACTTCAAGAATAGTTTTAGCTGATTCCCTAAGCCTCTCCATCTCTTCATCCGTCAAATGGATATTGGTGACACCCAATACTCCTCCCCTGCCCAGCTGTGTCGGCAAGCTCAAGAAAACGTCACCACCATCGATGCCGTAAAAACCCTTTGCAAGGACCGAAACTGGGTGGATTTTCCTCTGGTCTCTAAGCAGGCTCCTAGCCAAGTTAGCGACCGAGTAGCCAATTGCCCATGACGTATACCCTTTCAGGCTAATCACCTCATATGCACTCTCAACAACTGCCTTGTGGATGTTCTCAAGCGTCTCTTTTTCGTAGGCAATTTGTTGTTTCTCTAGGAAGCTCAACACCGGTACTCCACCAATACTAATGCTAGACCACAGTGCAACCGAGCTGTCACCATGCTCACCGACTATGTAGGCCTGCAATTATTTTATAATGCTCACTAACTATTACATTAAATTTTAACTTTCAAAGTTTCTATTGAAAACGCAATAAAAAAGGTTCAACAACATATGAATGTCACGATCACGTTAGCCTTCGAATGCCTTGAAAATTTTATGATATTTGAGAATTGAGAGTAATGGCTGCGTAAGAAATAATAAAATAAACTAAAGTTAGTGGCGTTACAGTGATTAATCTTTTTTTTAAAAAAAATCACCCCACTAACAGAACAGATATTATGTCTTTGGCATATTCCAAATGCCTTACTTCATAGTAGCCAGGAAAAAGACTTAATATTCTCAAAAAAAAAAAATTAATATCAAACTAACCTGCACATCCTGAGCATTGACGTCCAAGTGATCAGCGATCAAGAACCGAAACCGGGACGAGTCCAAGTTCGTACCCGAACCGATGACCCGATTCGATGGGAATCCAGACATCTTCCAGGACACGTAAGTTAGCACATCCACGGGATTCGAAACAATCAAGAGAATCGAATCTGGTGAGTACTTTGCTAATGGAGGTATAATGTGCGAAAACAAAGCAACGTTCCTCTGCAGCAGGTTCAGCCTAGACTCGCCAGGGTTCTGACGGGCTCCTGCAGTGACGATACAAAGATCCGATCCAACGGTGACGGCATAATCAACGGAAGCAACAATCTTGGTACGTGGGAGGAAGGCAGCGGCGTGTTGGAGATCGAGCATTTCGCCACGGAGCTTGTCAGCCTTGGCGTCGATGAGGGCTAGTTCGTCGGCTAAGTCCTGAGTGAGGATGGTTTGGGCGATTGCCATGCCGACATTCCCAACTCCGATGACGGAGACCTTGGTATGGCGCTTGGTGGAGGAAGGTGAGGCGGTATTTTGTATGGGCTTGAAGAAAGCCTGAGACAAGTCTAGACCGCCTGGACCCAAAGAAGAAGCTGAAGCACTGTGATGCATTGTAAATAATTGAAGATGCAATAAGTAAATTTGTTTATGGACTCCTTTCAGCCGTGCTACTCAAGGATTTATAGATGGAAAAGGAAAAAAGGGGTTGAGTGGAGAAGAAGAATGTGAACAGCCTTATTTTCTGTAAGACGGTCCAATGACTTTCCCTTCTTTCTTTCTTGCGCATTTTTATTCCATTTAATTCAACCTTCAATTCTCTTTAACCTAGTGTCGACGCGCTATTCCTTATCGAAGGTTCCATGCAACGGAAACCATAATTCACAATCCTCCTCCACGTTTATATTTTGACTGTTGACTATAAGTTTTTTCAGTTTTTAATTATTTGTTAATTGCTACACATAAAATTCTGAATTTCTTTTTTCAACCATTGTATTTTGACCGTTGCGTTCTTACTGTTCGATAAATGGAAATTTTAAATATTAAAACATTATTAAATATTAAATTTAAATTATAAAATATATTTAGTATACTACTTAAAATTAAGTACAAAATGTAATTAAATATAAGAAGATAATCTACTTCAGCATACTCAAACTCATATTAATGCTTATGCCAATTAAATTAAAACCCAAACAATTATTAAATAATAATTTTAAAAATAAAATATTTAACGAATAATGTTAAAAGAATAAAAAATTGAAAAAAATAATTTTAACTCTTTTTTGATTTAATTTTTTCAATGAGTTATAAATAAGTCCTTATTTTTATAATAAATTTTATTCATCTTTATAATTTCACACTATTTCGATACATGTGTTAAATAATTTTGTTCTCTAATATTTAGAGGCGAAGCCAGGGCTGGCATGGGCCTCCGGCCCCCTAAAATGTAAAATTAATTTTTAGACTTTTTAATTTTTTTTAAAATTTTAAATTAGTAAAGGTAAAATAACACTTTGACCCCCCTAAAATTATAAAAATTTGATTTAATCCTTTATAAATTATAAATATATAAACTATAAAAAAATAAAATTTCATCTAGATCTCATAAAAAATTTTTCTGACTTCGCCCTTACTAATATTATTAGATAATATAAATGTTATTTTATTATCCCCAAATTTATGAAGTCTTTAAAATTTGTCAACTAAAACACGAGGTTTAATTGCGAGTGAATTTGATATTCTCTAAATTACAGGGACTGATGGCGCAGGCAAAGGTGGATGGGTATGCCTCCTACGATGATGATCATGATGGAACAAACACATGGCGTCTTGAATGTTGTTATAGTCGGTGCATGTCGCGTCACGCGGTGGGGGCTCCTGCTACCGTACTAAATTTCATTCCCCCCAAATCCGTGGGCAGTGAGAATGAACGAATCTGCTTTTGATATTTTATTATATTTTGCTGAAACGAATCCCGTGTAAACGCATGAAAATAACACTAATCTCAACTTTTTAGACTACATTTAAATTTAAATTTTGATTTGAAAATAATTACTGTTAATATTTAATTGAGTTGAGTTAAATCGAGTCAAATTTATTTTTGAATTAATTAAGTTAACGAATATTATTTTAGCAATTAAACTCAATTTGAATTTTTTTCGAATTGAATCGAACTGAGTCAAATCAAGTCGAGTTAACGAATCTTATTATTTATACTCAATGTTGCATTTATATGAACCGATTATTTAACTAGTAGATGAAATACAAGATTATTTAACTACATAAATAATATAATGATTTTGTCTTTTAACTTAATGGGTAAACATTTATCAAAACGACATAATTTTATCTTTTCTTATTCGGATTTTTGAATAACTCGAATTGTTTATTCATATTCGAGTTAAACCGAAAAACTTGATTTTTTATTTGAATTGATCCAAATAACTCGAATAACTTAAACTATTTAATTCAAATTATAAAACTTTTATCAAATTTTTTTATTCGAATTAAATTTTGCTTACCCCTAATCAATATTGCAGCAAATCAATCTGAATTACTTCTTGATAAAAGCAGTTTAGTGAGTCTTTAACAAGGACAAAATGTGTGCTAATGTCGTAATTTTTAGGTACTAATTACCACAATATTTCATTTCCTGTT
The DNA here is from genome assembly GCA_025698465.1 of Gossypium longicalyx. Classification (NCBI taxonomy): domain Eukaryota; kingdom Viridiplantae; phylum Streptophyta; class Magnoliopsida; order Malvales; family Malvaceae; genus Gossypium; species Gossypium longicalyx. The sequence goes on along the minus strand of CM047006.1, from coordinate 4,616,341 downwards.
CTTACGGCTTTTTGTAACATTGGAAGAAAGTTCAAACCACCTTGTTTGGCAACCTAATTTGAGTTCTAGATAACTAATTACGTACCACGAAATTGCATTTAAGACATTGAAGTTTTCAAATTTTATTTAGTTTTGGTAAAAGTTAAACATTTGTGGGAAATAGAAATTTCCCAGGATATTCGTAATAGAGGACTTTCAACTGCTCCCCATTTCTACAACATCATCATATTTTCTTGGTGGACAAGCCTAACTTTTGCCAACCAACTGGTCTTGCTCATTGCTCAAGAAAAAGAAGGAAAAATCTTAGAACATGAAAAAACTAGGGGCTCTTCTCATTTTCAACTATCCCGAGATGTATTCTCTATCACTTTATAAGGAGAAAAATCGTCTGCCTTCCTTTTCTTCTGTTTCATTTTAATAAAAGGGATGAGCAAAAAGTTTATGATGATTACTTATAGTATTTAATCTCTATATTCAGCCTAAATTTTGAGATTTTGGACTTTATTTAAATGATAGTAGTTAAATTCTTATATTAATAATGTATTATACGTAAAGTTATAGATTTATTTTTTATTTTTCACTCAAATCATTTTAATCTCTATACTTTTTAAATTCAACATTTAATATATTCAAATAGTAAATTAACATAGCAATATACATACGATAATATATTTGTCACATCAAATTTTAGAGATAACAAAATTTAATAACAATAGTTTGGTCATAACAGACTACAAAACTTTTTTTCAACCCTTTTCAAGGATTGGCTCATGCAAACCTTTAGGGAGACTGTGGTGTTACATTTTCAAGTGCCATGGGGTATGTTATTTACTGCTATATTATGGGGTTTGTAGAAAGGAAGAAATGACAATTTCTAATGGCAGATTGTCACTCGCAGTCAATATATTAGAGTATGCTATCTCTTTTGCTAAGGATATTCGTAAGGCAATGTTCTCAAATGTTTCTCGCATCTTACAAGAATCACGTTGGGTTTAGTGGAAAAAGCTACCTTCCAAGGTTTGTATTTTAAACATCCAAATTGGCTTCGGTGGGGGATAGTACGTAAACAAATGGGCAGCTGGATTAAGGGCTTTATGCTGAAAATTGGGACATCAAACAACAAACAAGTTGAGCTCTGGGGCGTTCATTAAGGACTACGGCTCGCGAAAAATTTGGGCATCTCCAAACTAATAGTTCAACTGGATGCTTCACTTGTGGTACGTTTCTTGACTAGGCCATTTGATGACGATCACTGTATGACACCTTGATTACAGATTGTGTAAATTTCATAGAGGGGTGGATTCTCGAAGTGAGACATATGTACTAAGGGAAACATGTACGTCGACCACCTAGCCAATTTAGCACAGGACATAGCAGTTGGGGTGGTTCTTCTAGGCTCTCCCCCAGCAAGCATTTACCTTTTTATACTAGCTGATGCTTGTGGAAGAGGAATAGTCGGAACTTAGGTTGTCTTCTATTTCATTTTGTACACAAAAAAAAAAAAAAAAGTTTCACTCATTACTAAAATTTAAAATTTTAAAAAGTATAAATACTAAAACTGACCAAATTAACTTATGCATAGTACATGGATTATGTAACAGCTTGCCTAGCGTAGACCGCATCGAAATGTTGTTTGGTGAATTACCTGTTAAATGTTTAGGTGGCGTATTGCGTGGATTTGACAATATGCTCAATTGCGGAATGCCTCATTGGAATTCGCCATTTGGAAAACTCTAGGTTTTGGCGGACTCTTTTGTGAGATCGTCCTCCAACCCCGATATTTTGGGCAAACTTGTTAGTTTGCGAATCGATAGACTTGTTTTTCGTGTTTTAGAGTGAAAAAGATGGCTCGGTGAGTATCGTCAAAATTTAGTTGAGTCCTAGTTGGAATTGAACTAGAGTACTGTAGATGTAACATCCCCTAACCCCAAACCGTCGCCGAAATAGGGTTACGAGACATTACCGGACATATCCGACAACTTACGAATAATTTACAATTAATATAACTTTCATAGTATAATTTAATAATTAAGTACCTATATTGGACTCTCGAAGCCCAAACACGTATTAAAAGTAGAACAGGATTTGTTCGAGTATTCCGAAAAAAAAATTCGTAATTTTTTCAAAAAAATTTATATAAAAATTTCGACAGTATTTCTGCTTATTTTTACCTAAAACTCCCTGCAATTTCAAACCAAAAACAACCAATACCAATGTTTCCAATTTCACCTAACTAATATTTATATCATTAACAAAATTTTAACTTAAACAACTATCATAGCATCATTCAAAATTGATTGAAAACTTCAAACCCAAAACAATCCAATATCAATACTCCAACCAATAATTAGGTATAGTCAAATACATCCAATTTATATCAAAATGATAATTTAATACCTTGGTTTAAACAATATAACATGTTAGTATATATGTATAATTAATAACTTTTATTTCATTTCAATTATTTAATACTAAATTTACCATTTCATAACTTTATATCATATTCATAATCCAAAACATTATAATCATTTATATACAACCAAAATCATTTAACTTAAATATATATGCATAATTCATATTCAACTACCTAGTACATGCCACTTAACAAAAGGAAGAAATACATCACCAAAATCTTCTTGTTGGAGTCGGGTTTGTTTTGGATGCTGGACCGGATCCGAAACTCTAATGACCTGTGCACGGAAACAACCGTACGCTGAATATTTCATACTCAGTGATATTACTATAAATCAAAACTATTTAACATTAATAAATTACAAACATCAACCATAAACTTTATAATCATTTAAACTAATTATATATAACTATATTACTTCATAACTCTTAAATTCATATTTCATTTTTTTACATACTAACTCAATTCATAATTTAACTCATACATTCTTTCTCATATATTCCCAATAGTGCCAAAACAATTAATCTCGTTTTCAAAATTTCATTTCAATTATTTACCCTATTAACAAGGCTCGAACTCTGACAGATACGCGGATTCCATCCAAACACACCAGAATATCCAACCCAAACACACTCGGAATATTATAAATCCTCCATAACACACCAGTATAATATATCCTCCCAAATACACCAATAAGGCATTAAATGCCTCTTCGGATAAACCGAAGTATATAATAACATAAACATCTTCTCGGCTGAACTAAAAATCTCATCATCACATCACAAATCCAATGGCATGCCATATGTATCAAATCTAGTCCGACAAGTTAATAGGGTATTATTTTACTTTTCCAATTTCAATTTCATTTCCACAAAAATTTTCAATACTCAAATAATTCAAACATCTATTATCTTAATTCATATACAAATTAATTTTCACACCTACCCATATTTAATTTCAAATATAATACTTACCTTATCTTAATTATTTCATAACTGTAAATTCAATATACATTTAATAAATAGTTTGAGTTATAGTAATACAAACCCAGAATACGAGTTTACTCCTCAACGATCTTTTCTTTTCATATTTGGAAACATATGAACTCTTGAACTATCAACTTAATTTCATCAAAATCTTGTTTTAAAGCTTCTAAAACATCAAAATTAACTAAAAATGACTTAATTGACTTACCAAATTAACTCCAAGCTTCAAAACCCTATTTTTCCTTTTTCTTTCTTTTTCTTCTTTTCTTTCCCCTGTTTTGAATGCTCTCTCTAACTTTCTTTCCTTTCTTCTTCTTTTACGTTTCATTTGTTTTATTTCTTTTCTGTTATATTTTATATTTAATTAATTTAATAAATATCTATTTTAATAACAAATACTAATATTACAATTAGATACATATTTATTTTTACATTTGTACCAATAATTTTATTACAATTGTCATTATTAAATTTGTTTCACAAACAAAAAATCTCATAATTTTAATAACTTAATTATTTAATTAACAAATATCTTTTTACTTAAATTATAAGTAATTAAGTATTTAAATTACAAATGTACCAATGTAATTTTTACACATGTATATTTTTATTACCATTCAATTATCTACTATTTAATTTATTTAATAATAATACAAATAATAATCTAATATAAAACCATAATGTTAATTAATAATTATAATAATTATATATGATATTTAAATATAACCTAAATAAAATCTTAGATTTAATACATATATGCCAACTCAATTTTTGTAAATGGTTTAATTACCATTTTAATCCTTTTTATTTTCTATTACTTTAGAATTAAACTTTTACCCCTTATTCAATTTAGTCCTTTTCACTAATTACTCTAAAGTAAGCTAAATTCACCTAATTAAAACCTAATTAGACACACTACTAAACTCATAAATATTTCTAATAATTATTTTCGAACTTATTTCACTAAGACGGAAGCCCTACAACTCAATTTTTCGGTGCCCATGAATTTTGGGTCATTACAGTATATGACAATTTAATGTGTTTAGGTAGCTGAATGACTTGTTTAATTACCTTGTTTAGTGAACAAGCAATGTTTCACAACTTACAAGGTTGTTTAGTGGTAGTAGTTGTGTTTGATAGAAAAGATTGTCTATAAAAGTAATATATAGCTATGATAATGGGTAGGAAATTCAATTTCTTTTTTCATTTCTTGCTAGCATGTTTGTGAGCAAGCTCTTAAGTTCACTGTTTTTCATTAGAGAAAACAATGAAGGTTTCTGGTAGCTAGCCAATATTCCATTGTTAAGTACCAACTTGCTGGTAATTTTTGGAAAACCTTTAGGTTGTTATCAAAGGGGAATTTACGTTTTGCATTAGTGTATGTATAGATTTTTAGAACTGGTTCGAGAGGAAGGAGACTTCCTAATTAAGGATTGCATGCAACCGATTCATGCATGCATGGTTACATTTTTTAATAGAGAGAAATGGCTTGATGTTTATAATTGTTTCTTATTTAGCTCAAGAAGCTAGTAAAGGTCCGAGCAATGGAGGCAAATAACCAGTAGAGTAGATTCTGTTTTAGAGTTACTGGTGAGTTCATTCTTACTTCCTTTGAATTATGAAACTTCCATGATATGTAGTTTTCTACGGTAAGTTGTCTCAATTGTAAATGAGTTGATATGTTGTGTTTGGATGTGTGTGTAATAAATTAGTATTGTATGTGTGAGCATGGTCATTGTCGATGTAAAAATACCCTCCTTGTTGCACGAGCCCAGTACCAGATAAGTTGTGATATATGAAAATGTGGAAAAGTGATATGTTTGTAATGCCTCCATTAGGGCAATTATATTGCAAACTGGACTGACAGATCACGACTCAACCTTGTAGGAAACACGTGTTCAACTTAACAATGATATTACGAGGAGTTATGGTGGAATATGAATATGAAAATGAACATGGTTGATATGTGATTCGAATTTCTGAAACACGAGTCCGAGGCTGGCACAATGATGGGTCATTGATAAGCATGCATGTTTGTGACTAAGGGGTGTTACAGACTAGAAGCAAAATTTTATCTCATACATCTACTAATCTGGTTCCAACTCACTCTTTGCATTTGATTGATTGTTTTTTTTTTTTGGACAAATTATAAAGTAAAATTTTGATGGTTAAAATATGTTTCAAATCCTTATATACTTTGTCTATTTAGAATTTAATACCATTACTTTTATTTTTAAAAATTTATTCTCTCTACTTTTCAAAATTAAAAATTCAGATCCACTTGACAGCTAAAATTGTTTTGTTAACAATGTTAACAATTAAACTTACATTTTAAAAAATGAAAAGTATAGGGATTAAATTCTAGAAAGGAAAGTAGAGGGGCTAAAATCCAAAAGTACAAAAAAAATAGGGATTTGGAGTATGTTTAACCAAAATTTCGAATAAAATTTGTTAAATTTTATCTTTTTTTTTACAACGATGTTTTGAACCCAAACTATTTCAAAAAATTTGTTATAGAATGACCTAATTTGAATTTAAAATAAATAAGTGATGCAGAAAAATGATAACATTTGTTATGTAACGACCTAATTTGAATATAATAACTCAATTAAAACATTTTAAAGTTTATAGACTAATTTAAAAATGAACCCATACTTTGAAGACATTGATGGAAATGAACCCATAGAAAAAATAAAGAAAAAGCAAGTAGAATGAAATTTCTAAATTATATATTTAACTTTTTTAACAAAAAGCATGCGCTAGCTGCATAGGGAAGAGGAAGAGCAGCGCCGCACTTCTGGGTTGAAGAAACACCACCAGAAGAGGCCATCATAACCAGAGAATATAGGAAAACTGAATAAAAGGAAATGTTTATTGCGAGAGAAGGCTGAGTCCAAAGAAGGGAAAGGGTCATAATAAATCTAAGGAACTCAGAAATAGATGGATCGAAGCAGTAAAGATACAATGCAGATTACAAATCTAAAAGCTAAAATCCATCTGGGAAAAAAAGCACGACGACATAAAAATTAAAGAGGGAACAGTTTTTTAGGGTTTTGTTTTTCTGTTTATTTTCTTAGTTTCTTTTGTTTCTATCTGACCATTGGAAGGTGAAAAACCAGGGGTAGTGCCCATGGTTTTTTACGGTTAGATTTCTTTTCTGTTTTTCCATTCTCCAAGGAACTTTTTCTCTATTTTTCAATAAAAGTGGTTGGCTTTTAATTTCAAAAAAAGAAGAAGCTAGGCTAAAAGTAAACCTGATCATGGGCCAAGTTTAGGTCGAACCGATGCAAAATTTTAGGCTCGAATCCGACTTAAAAAATAGGCCTAAAATTTTTCCCAAGCCCGACCCAGATAAAAATACTAAACCTTGAACCTGGCCCAACCCATCCGTATTAATTTTTTAAATTATTTTTTATATAAAAATAAATTTAATAAACCATAATACATCAAAACATTAAAATAAATGTAACAGCTCGTTTTCAATAAAAATTGAAACAGTGGTTTCGGGACCACAAATCCAAATTCGAAAAGACAATTAATTTAATATTATTTCGTCTGCATTATGATTGAAATATCATATGAAAAAATTGTAATTAAATTTTACCGATTACATGTTTACTTTAATAAAAAGGACCAAATAGCATAAAGTGCAAAAGTTGGATTCTAGTAGCTATATGTATCAAATATCTATGGAATTCAAAATTTTAGATCCTTATATGGTAAATAGACCAGTTAATGGAGTTAGTAGATAAGTGTGATGATTCATCATTGAAAATTTAAGAAAAGAAAAGGACTAAATTGGAAAGAGAAATAATTAAAGATGATAAAAATCTAATATCATCTTATTTCATCATCTTTCCCAAATCAAAATATATGGAAATGCTAGCCATGGAATTTGGGTTTTGAGCAAACTTATTTTGTAATACCCTGAAAATATTTACAGTAAGATATTATCCTTGATATAGTAAAATAAGGAAATAAAGTGAAAAAAAAAAAGAAAAAAGAAATTTTGAGATATGTCAATATTGAGAAGTATATTATGATATATTAATTCAAGAAAGGACTAAATTGTAAAAGTGAGAAAAGTTTTGTTGCACAAGAGTAAATACTCAAAATTTGAAGGGTTAAAGTGTAAATATGAAAAATTTGAGGGACCAATAGTGTAAATATTTTAAGAGTGGAATAATCTAGAAACTAAGGAAAATGGATGAATTAGGACCAATTTGAATAGATGAAGAAATTATGAGGGACTAAATTGCAATTTTACCAAATTAAATGATGACTTAAGGATGAAATTTTAAAAGATAATGAAGGGCAAAATGGTCAATTGGAAGAGAGAGAAATCTAGAAAGTAATAATGATGCTAGAGATATTTTGATATTTTATAATTATTTAATTAGATAAATATTATTTTATTAATATTTTAATAAGATATTTTATTATTATTTTATTATTATTTTATTAGTATATAAAGAAAGAAAGATGAGAAATTCTCATCCATATTTCCCATGCACTAACGTGAGAGAAAGAGAGGAAGAAAGAAAGTTTTGCTTTCTTTACAATTTGGTCCTTTTTGCCAAAAATTCACCATTTTCACCCAAAAATCAAATGAATTTCCATAGCTACCAAGAGAGAAAAATGTTAAGGAGACCATGGGGAGTTAGAATATCAAGTTGGATTCAAGAAATAGAAGCTGGAGGAGAGAGAAAATCAAGTTAAAGATTAGTATCAATAGAACAAGGTAAGTATATCAAGATTTCAATATGTTTTTAAGTTTGTTATTATTGACAAAGCATGGAAATAATGTTATAGTAGAGTTTTCTTACATAAGGTCCTATGTTCATGATATGTTAGTGAAGAGAAAATAAGAGAAAGTGATGAGAAATGGTGTAGAAAAAGAAAATAAGGGTGTTATAACATGGTAATTAATATTTTGTACTAAAACAGTTTTGGACAGCAGCAGTAGTCTAACTTTTAAAAATCATCAAAAATTGTAGAAATCTAATTATAGGATGAATAAAATATGAAATTAAATCTTATTAAGTCTAGTTTCTTATAGAAGAAATTATGTAAGCAATGGAATTGTAAATCATGAGATATGATGAATTTTGTGAGATAAGGTTAGAATGATTTCGGGTTCCCCTGTTCTGACTTTGTAAAATCATAAAAATTTGGATAAAAATAATTAGGGGTTTAAATTTATATTTTTAGAATCCTGAATGAGTCTATTTTCAATATAAACAAATGGGAACATCATTTGAATTCTGTACAAGGAGATAATTAATTTTTAGTGAAGAAGGGTCAGAACTGTTAGACAGCAGAACAGGGGTAATTTTAAAGAATAAACTGTACTTATTGGATAAACTAAAAATTCTGAAAATTTTATCGTAAGAAGATATATGAGTCTAGTTTCAGGGAAAATTAGCGGATCTTAATTTTGAGTTCTATAGCTCCAGATATAAATAATTTAGTGACCATGATGCAGATAGACAGCTTTAATATTCATAAAAGTAAATAATAAAAATTATGGATAATGTTACTTACAAGTGTATTATCTACATTAAGGATGTGGAATGGAGAGGAGGAGGAGGAAAAATATGTATGAATATTCATCTAGCATGGCTAATTTGCATATTCTAGGCTCAAGGACTAAATTGAATAAAAGTAAAATTTTATGGGCAATTTTGTAAAAATGTAAAAAAATGATCAAATTGCATGAAATGGATTATTTTATTATTTAAATTAAAAAATTGAATGAAATTATTAATTTAGTTCAAGATCGGAGGAAAACATGTTTTAGGGATTAAATTGAAAAGTGTTGAAAGAATAAATTGAAAAGTGTTGAAATTATAGAAAATTCTGATATTTTATAGAATTCATGGACTGTTATCAATATATATAAGAATAATAGTTGGAAATAAGGATTAAATTGCAAGAATTTTATTTTCCTGACCCTAAGGATGAAATCGTCATTAATTAAGAGTTCAGGGGAAAAATGGTAAATTTTGCCTAAAGCATTAATTAAATGCATTAGTATATGAAATGAATGAAAATGATGATCAAATTTATTTATAAAGATCCGAACGACTCAAATATGAGACTCGATCGTGAAAAAGAAAAGATATCGGATTAATGAAATTATAAACACAAACAAGCAATGAGGTAAGTTTGTGTAACTTGAATTGTATTTTAAATACTTGAAATATGTGGTTATGTGATGAAAATATGATTTGAATATTCAATTCATGATATTTGATGAAATATTGATAATACTCAAATAAATTGAAAATAAATCTCGGTTGAATGAAAAGGAAAAATTCGATGGATCTCGAAAAGGAATTGACGGTAAAAAGGATCTAGCCCGGATGGGTGATCCTATCTGATATAGCCCTCCCGAAGAATATGTGGAAAATGGATTTAGCCCGGACGGGTAATCCGAATTAGGGTCTGAATTTAGCTTTGGGTGGTAATTCGGATCAAGCTCATTAGAGTAATTGTCGTTGCAGGGATTTAGCTTTCGGGTGGTAATCCCGACAATACTCTATGAGTTTATATTACAGGATTTAGCTGGACCGGTAATCCCATTGTAAGGATGAGGTTCGCGAGAGTGTGCTCTCGATATGAAACGTGTAAGACCATGGTTGAAAGATACCATGGCAACCTGATATGAAACGTGAAAGACCATGGTTGAAAGATACCATGGCAACTGATATGAAATGTGTAAGACCATGGTTGAAAGATACCATGGCAACGTGATATGAAATGAACAAGACCATGGTTGAAAGATATCATGGCAACATGACAGAAAATGAGTAAGACCATAGTTGAAAGATACTATGGCATCATGTCAAAGATGAATAAGACCGTGGATGGGAGATGCTATGACATCCGTTGAACAATTGATATCCGGGTAATAATATGTATCGGATGACGAATGGTTATATGAAATAGTTGTGTGTAATGTTTACAAGAACTGGTCATATGGAAATATATATGTACAAAATAGTTGTATGAAATAATTATGAAGATAGATAAACGAAATAAGTATGAGTACGTGGAATATAAATTATGTTAGGTTTGATATAAGCTATTATCGGAATAAATATACATAAAATATATGGAAATGATGGAGTATGAAATATTAATATAATGAAATGAATCATATATGCTTATGAAGAAACGGTAAGAGTATAATATGTTTCATGACATGTACATATATGATTATCTTTGATATGTTGATACAAGAAAATTATGTAAGTTGAGACTATTATTGAACTCAAGTACGATATGTCGAGAAAATAGTTATATCAATGTTGAATTTATATGAGATATGTGCAAGTACACTAACAATATTACTGTTTGATGCTTATACAAGTACTAATCTGTTGATTGAATGGTAATATATTTATTTACATGATGAATTGAATCGGTAAGCATTTAAATTTTTTTTGAAGTAATCTGCAAATGGTAGTAATGCTCTGAAACCCTGTTCTGGCAACGGATACGGGTTAGGGGTGTTACATATTTGGCTCAATTAGGTATGTTGCTTGTCCTGTTTTTAGTAATTTTTATATTTTCGGGGATTAATTTGTAAAGTTATCAAAGTACTAAGGTTTTGCCATGGATGAACATAGTTGAATTATGAATTTTTATGGTAGAAAATGAAAGGTTGTTGATAGATAAACAACATTTGTAAAGGGAATTTTGATGAAATTGTGATTTAGAGATTAAACTGTAAAGATGTAAAATTCATGGAAAAATTTTGAATTTTATGAAATACATGGGCTATTAATGTTACATGTAAAAATCGGCTAGGCTTGGAATAAGGATTAAATTTCATGAATTTCATTTTCCTAGTCTAGGGACGAAATTGTAATTAATCAAAAATATAGGGGCAAAATGGTAATTTTTCCTAAGATGTGAATTGGATTGAATTGAGTATTAATTGTATTAAATTAATGTTAAATTCATTCGTATAGATCTGGATAGACCAAATACGGAGTTAGATCAAGGAAAAGAAAAAGTGTCAGATTAGTAGATTTTGCATGCACGAATAATTATCGAGGTAAATTCGTATAACTAAATTGCGTATGTTTATATGTTTAAATTGAATATTATGTTTGTGAAATGTATAAATGTCATATATAAGAAATTGATCACATATCCAACAATGTCCGATAAATAATAAGTTCGTTTGGATAAATAAGAGTCGATGGATACAAGGTTCCCGAATTGGTTGTGGTCCTGCATGTGTTGCGGACACACCATAGCTCGAAAGAGCGTCCCATTATTAACTCTCATAAGCTTCTCGTTATACAGTTCTTGCGAGCTTCCCGTTAATAACTCTTCAGAATATCCCGATTGGTTGTGATTCTACATGTGTTGTGGATACACTACAACTCTTATGAGTGTCTCGATATATGGCTCTCCGGAGCTTCCCGATTAATTGGCTCTCTAGAGCTTCCCGATTAATTGGCTCTCTGGAGCTTCCCAATATTAGCTCGCTTGAACCTTCCCGATATTGGCTCGTATAAGCTTCCCATTAATGGCTCTTCAGAGCTTCTCGTTATATGGCTCACATGAACTTCCCGTTATATGGCTAGGAAGAGCTTTATGTTTACATGTTTGTATAAACATACATGTACATGAATTGACGGATTACAGTTTTGTACACTTTGTGTGTACTACCCGTGTATCCATCGATATTTTAAATGATTCAAAGGGTAAAATCCTGACATGAGAAAATATATGAATTTAAAAGTGAATCACTACCTGTATATACGTGAAATACATGGAATTTATATATGAACATAAGATGTGGGAAGTTTATGAATATGGAAATTTGATATTTGATGAACTCATACATGTTTCTTGATATTCATGTGAAATACATGACTAACATGTTTGACCAGGATATGTGTTTAGGCATTTGGCGAAATTGGTTTGAGCATGTTTAGTTAGCTTACCTTAAATGTGAATTAAATAGTAAGTTAATTTCCTGTTATACGAACTTACTAAGTATTAAATGTTTACTCTATTTTATTTCATCTGTTTTATAGTAATTCAGAAGCTCTTTGGGTTGAAAGCTTGGCGGAGATATCTTACACTATCCATCAGCTCGTTTTGGTATAAATAGTAAATTAAATTTTAGGTTATAATGGCATTTATAAGCTAAAGGTGGTTAAGGATGGCATGTATGTGATTGATTGTGATTAATCATTGGAATGGCTTATGTTAGACATATTTTGATGGTTATATAAGAGGCCATATCATGTTTGATATGTGTTTGAAATGAATGAATGATTAAAATCATATAGGCATATTGGTGATTGATTTGTGATGGAATAATGGAATAAATATGCTTATATGTATATATGGTTAATTTTGATAAGTTTAGATAGTTAAAAATATGAATTGATATGCCATGCATAAGATTTAATTATAGCTTGATTTGAATGTATTCTATTGGCTTGTGAATGTGGTTAAGTGTGAACGTAGGTGGAAGACAATTTAGGTGAGAAATAAGGTTTGGAAATGACATATTTTGTCCACATGGGCGTGTGTCTCAGCCGTGTATGACACATGGCCTAGCACACGAGCGTGTGGTTTGGCCGTGTGTCCCTTGCATCTTTAAATTTTGCAAAACAGAATGCTCGAAATGTTCACACGACTTAGCACAAGGGCGTGTGGTTTGGCCGTGTGATTCCTGCACCTAATTAATACAAGTCAGTATACTCACACGGCCTGGTACACGAGCATGTGGCTTGACCGTGTAACCCAAGTTAGTGAGCACCTAATTTTAGACACGGGTTGGGACACTACTGTGTGCCCTACTTCGAATACCCACACGGCCTGAGACACATGCGTGTCTCTTGACCGTGTGAGCCACACGACCTGACCACACGGGCGTGTCCCCTGCACTTTGGCAAAATTTTGAAATTTTACGAAAAATTCTCTGAGCACTCAGTTTAGTCCCGACTTGTTTCTAATGCATGTTTTGGGCCTCAATGGCTCATATAAGGGACTTTATGAATAATTTATGATATGAATGTTAAATAATATGAAATGTCTGTATTTGATATGTATATTCTGGTAATGCTACGTAACCCTGTTCCGGTGACGGATACGGGTTAGGGGTGTTACAATAAATGTTTCCCAACAAATTGAAAACAAATTTAAAAAATCTTTCTACATAAATAACACTAACATAGTTTCAACTTAGCAAGCAAATGTCTCTAAAATAGTAGCAAAATACAATAAAATAAGAGTTATACAATATCCAAACAAAAAACAACAAAATAGTAGCAATATAATAGCAAAATGATAAACCATAAATATAACACGTTTTAATCCCATGCTTAGTGTGTTTTTGGATGATTTATTATATAATTTAGTGAATTTGATACTCCTAATCCTTTAATTTCATGTTTTATACTTAGAAGAGCATAGGGGAACAAAAGGAGCGAAAAACGGGCTGATTTAAAGATCCACAGCCAAGACTATTTCCACACGGGCTGAGCACACGCCCGTGTGAGCCATACGGGCTAGACACACGCCCATGTGGTAGCCTGCGTCGATATCGCTCTCTGTTTCCCAAACACACGAAAAAAGCCAAATTTTAGGGTTTTTGAGCATTCTAAAGTCTATAAATACATACTAGAATAGGACCTAAGGGGACGCACAGAGTAGAAAGCAGAAATCACTCGAAGAACGCCAAGGGATTCAACTCGGAAGCAAGATCTCCTTCAAGACTAAAGATCTCCCTTCAATTTCTCTCGAAGTTTTTGGGTTTCTTTATGTTTTGTTGTTTTCCTATTTTTGAGATGTTTTCCTATTACATTATGAACTAAATTCCCTTGATACCTAGGGAAGATGAAACCTTTGACGGATCTTATTATTTAATTTTCTGAATTACATGATAAATACTTGTTCTTATTTTTAATTATGTGGTCTTAATTCTTGCTTTAATATTTTCAGGATATTAATTCAAGTTTGATGTGCTTATTCAGTGGAGCAAAAATCCCTGTTTAAGAGTAGATCTCGCATAATTAAGTAGAGTTGCATGCAACCCTAGAAATAGGGCAACATAAATCTACCGGATTAGAGTCAAATCTAATAAGAGAATCCATAGATCGAGTTAATGTGACAATAGGGGTTTTAATTAGAAAGAGATTTCAATTAATCAACCTAGAGTCAGTTGTTCTTAGTCTCAAAAGAGATATTAACATAATGTAGGGATTTTTACGGATCAAGACAAGTGAATAAATCGTTTAATTCAGAGTCAGAATAATAAGTGAAGTCTAGGTGGATTCTTCCTTGGGTATTGTCTTTATCATTGGTTTATTCGATTATTTCCTTCACTCTCTGTCGCGTTCATTAGTTAATTAGTTTAGTTAATTTTAGATTAAAACAAATCCCTTTTATTTTAGGTTGAATAATAGAAAGATAGTTAATACTAGTACTTTTAGTCCTTGTGGATATAGTATTCTGGACTCACCATAGCTATACTACCATTCGATAGGTGCGCTTGCCTTTTTCGTGATCGTAGTCTAGTTTAGTGAATCATAAAACGATCATCACAAAACAACAATATAACAATAACAAAACAACAACATAACAGCAGTAAACAGTAGTAGAAAGAAAAATTAGTCAAATTCGAGTCGAGCTGAGCCAAAAAATCATGCCCTAGGCCCGACTTGTTTAAAAAACATGCCTTATTTTTTTTGTCAAAGTCCATTTTTCAGGCTTATATTTTTACTCAAACTCTCCCACTTTTTGAGCAGGCCTTTGGACCTAGATAGATGACCCGACTAATGATTAGGTCTAGCTAAAAGCTAGCCAAAATTAACCGTCATTGACAAAGGATGGTCTCTCTTCCCATTCAACCATGAGTTTGATAGATGAAGGAGGATGCCAAACTAGTTGCAAAGCCAATAAGTGATCCTTAGCACCCTGTGGAACATGACGTGCTAATACCTGCCATGACCGAGGCAAAAGGCCACGAACAGCTGTTACGAGCTCCAACATCTCTTTTCTAATAACAGTCGTGACAAGGTCCACCACAATCTGGCTATTAGATTTCACCACTAAACACCAAATACCCACATCCCAAGCCACAAATAAATCGTCGCACAACCATTTTTTTTCATCTTTTAAAAATTAATTTGTTTCATGAATTAATTTTATATATACATATTTATTAGACCTATTAATAGGTGAAATTATTTGTCTAATGTTGTGTTTAGCAATACTTTAAAAAAATATTTTTGGATTGAAAAACATTTTTTGAAGAAAAGTTGTGCTAAATAAACAATTTTTTGTTGAAATAAGTGACTTTTCAAAAGCACTTTTACTCAAAAGCTGAAAATTTTAACTTTTTTTTTAGCCACAAGCACTCATAGAAGCATTATTACTTTTTCACCCCTCTATTTTTCTTCTCCCAATTTTCATTAACTTTAAATTACAAATGCTAATGTTATATAATATGGGTTATATATTCAAAAAAACATTTTAAAATAAAATCATTAATTAAAAATAAAAAAATATTTCTTAAAATAATACAAATCTGTTAATATATAATTACAAATATTTAATGATTATATTTAAATATTTAAAATATACTTTATATATTCTAATTAAATTTTATAAATAATTAATATTAATTACTTAAAAATATTTAAAATTTATATTTCATATATTAAAAAAATAAGTTATAATAAATTACTTTTTTATATTCTTACTAAAATATTATAATATTAATTAATTTAAACATTATTTAAATATAGATTTATTATTTTAGAATACCAGAACAAATTTTATTTTTTAAAAGCAATTTTTAAAATATGAGTTAAACGTTTTTAAGCGGATCCGACCCAGCCCATATTTTAATTTTCAACCATAACCACCAATTAAATTCGATCGTACCAATCGTCCCCTGAGATCGTCAAGTCCCTCTCTCCCGCATCTTTAAACCGCGGGCAATACCTAATAGTAGCTGTTTGCTTACTTTGATCTTTCCCCCGTGAAAATGGAGGCTGCGTTGGCAGAGCTAGAGAGAGTCCAGCTTCAAATCCTTCGACGAATATCGAAGCTAGAGCTCTCTCACCTGCCTCAAAATGCTGAACCTATCCCTTCTTCATCCCCTCTCACTAACGGCGATGCTAGCTCCGATGTTGAAGCTTGCCTCTCTAATATTCTACGATCCAATGGCGTCAACGACTTCATTTTCAAGCGAGTCGCCTCCGATTACTACGACTGGCCTCTCGAGTCCCGCCGCAACGTTCTCGGCGCCGCCTCTGTTCATCATCTTTGCAAAAGCATCGTTTTGGTTTGTCATTCTACTATTTTACTTGGAACTGATAATCATCGATCAATTAGTTGCATTTTAGTACCTTTTTTTCTTAGTTAGCTACGAGTTTGAGATAGTGAATCTGTGTGAATTTCTTTAATTGCTCTGGTACTTCCTTGTCATTAGTTCGACTTTTGTCATTGGATTCAATTAATTAGCGATAAATGTAAGATTCGGAAGTAATTAAGCTGTGAATCTAGACTCAAATTTTTTTAATTCATATGAAGTTTCAAAACTATCCATCTTAGTTATGTATAATAATAATGGATATATTGCTTACATTGAACTTACATAGTTGAAGAAAGATTTTTTGAAGTGGCGTAGCAGCAGATAGGAGGATGTGATTTTGGTTGTGTCAGAAGGTGAACAAGTTGGTTTGCTTTAGTTAAGGAGGAGAAATGCTATGCAAATGCCTATTTGTCATTTTGGAAAAATGGTTGATATTGTGCGGCAGTAAAAGCTTGAATCACCAACATGAGATGGGCTTTTTTGAGGTGATATGATTTATGGTCTTGCCCCTTCTACGTGTAGAAATTTAATGGTTTTGAGGAGAATATGTTGTTAGGATGATCAAATGCTTGAAGTTTTGATATGGACAGTGAAATATTGCCATTTTATGCTCCAGTTCCTTTTTTATTTTCTTTTCAAGTAATGCATTTTAGCATTCAAAGTCATATTTGTATGGAGTATAAAGAATATATTAGTACCTGTCTTGGTTTTTGCTTGGTTGGTCCATGTTTGAAGAGAAAGATTCTGGAGTAAGGGGTTTCATGTGGATTGTTGAAGATGCTTTTAAGAGCGGTTGGTTGTTAGTGGAGTGTTAAAACACTAAGGGGGCATCTGGTTGAGGAAACGTAAGATTACTTTGGGTAAGTAGGATTATTGGAATGTAAGATTACTAGGTATATTAGATACCCTGCTTGGTTCATTTGGCTGGAATGAAGGATTTTGGTGTTTGATTGATGGAATGTAAGATTATCTAAAAGAAAGTTTTTTGCAAGTTCACTTCCTTTTACATTTTTAGTGTCAATTTTTCCATATAATTATAATAACTTATGAAGTTCATTTTTATTACACCTCAATTTTATCACATGAATTCAATCGAACAACCATTGAACCTTTTTTTGTTTTGAACAATTGAACCTAATTATGATAACTTATTTATATGGTTTATCAATTGTTTGTGTTCGAGATTGTGGTTGCTTTTATTATGAAAAGAAAAGTGAAACTAAAATTTTCTCAAATAGTTCTCATATAAAAGAGAGGTTTTTGTTTTTTTATTAGACTTAAAATTTTATTTGGGAAAAAAAGGACGACGCTGATTTAAATAATAAAAACAAATGGTAAATTTATCCAAAATTTCAGATTATGCTCGGAATCTAAGATAACTTGGGGGAAGAGGGGTATTGAGATTACACCCTATATTCTGGCATCTTGACGCTACTTGGAAAAGTGAGATTATGGGGTGGTGGGGGTGTTTCGAATCCAAACAAGGTAATCTTAGTGTGATATTTGAGATTACGAGATGGAATGTTACATTACATGAACCAAATGCACCCTAAACTGCAAAGCATCCAGAGCATCCTATTGAATCAGGGGTAGTGGAGATACAGATGAAAATAAATATAGGCAGTCATACCTTCAAAATATTTAACACCCACCTATTTCCACTCCCATTTTTGTGGCGACTTTTCTTTTTCTAGTGCAAAAGACCATAAGTCTGATTTGCTCATTTTAATTTGTCAGGCTCCATACTAACGCTGCTTTGCTTGCTCAGGTTAATACTCAAGCCCCGTCCAAAGTAATTGATTGTAGTGATCGAAACAATTCAAAGTATTATGTTGTTGTAGTTCAGGTAACTTCCTTTTTCCCTATGTACCAACAAGATGCCCCATATAGAAAGGATCTTACGTTTGAACCCTTTAATATTTGCAGTATACTGCTAGATTCAACGCTGAAGCTGTCAAAAATTTTCTCTACACACTGAACGATGGAAAGATATCAAAGAAGAAATTTAACTGTAAGTTTATTTATTTGTGAACTGTGATCCTCTTTATGATAAAAAAAAAGACACCTACTCAAGGGTATTTCATTGAAATTATTATTAGATTATTCTAGCCATTCTGAAATGAGTTATTTATGTCTAAAAACCCAATACAAACATGTTACTGTAATGATGATTCAAAGCACATATATGTAGCAGAGAGTAGATAAAACTTGGTCTGGTGTAAAGATCCTGGCATATCTGATTATAGTTTGTTTTAATATTATATTCTGGCAGGTTGGTGCCAGTACACATCATTCATTCATTAATACATGATGCCTTTAAGTCTTGATTAAGCTCTTTGTGTGGAAAGAGCTATGGATTCCTAATTTCGCTTATTTTCTTGTTAACCTAGTCATTCAGTTGCCTTATAATTTGCTAAGGATGAATCATATTATAAATCAATTGTCAGAGTCTCATGGACCTTCCTTTTATGTCTTTGCTGTCACCTTCTTTTTCTTTTTCATTATTTCAGTTTTGAAGAGCTAATGAATTTGTATTGGTAATAATGCATTCTTACTACCACTGACTTGCAAGAGCTTTGTTTGCTTATATTTGGTAGCCTGCACTTTATGTCAGTGTAGACACAACCATAAGTAGTTGAAACCTGAAGCTGTTTTCATCCCTCGCAGAAAAAAAAATATTTATTTAAACGGGGGCTGAAATTAGTTCATTTATTGCCATTTAACTAGTTGCAGCATCAACTGAATGATTAATTAAGAGAAAGCTAGGGAGTAATAAATTGCAAGTTATCACCAACTTACTGTTACATTTATGGTCTAAACATTAGTTCACTTACTGTTGTTTTCGAGGACTAGTTTCACCATTAATTGAGAGAGAACTAAGGAGTAATAAACTGCAAGCTGTGACCAATTCAACGTCACATTTTTGGCTTGTTGGCAAAAGCTGTTGACTAACATGGTGCAATGGTGCTTATGACTTTGCTAATGTTAATAACTATCTGGTGATCCTTATTTCTGATGCAATAGCAATAACTATTTGTTTGAATTTTGTTAAATCATCTATGAAGATGTATTCATAACCCAGCTTGTAAAGTTTTTGATTATTCTGTTGTATGATCAAGTTGTTGATTAATCTTTTCTTAATGCTGTCATCTTTTTCCCTTCATTTATGGGCTGAAGAAACCAATCAACTTTTGGTGCAATATTGGCTCCTTTAATTCTCTTTATGGTTAGAAGATTAATTTAATGCTGGGATCTCCGAAATATTTAGTTAATTATTACATGTTTTGAATAATTCAGTGAGACTTGCTCCTGAGGAAACATCAATAAAGTTGACTGGCTATGAGCACAATGCAGTTACTTGCATTGGTATGCAAACTGACATTCCAGTAAGTGCTCTTTATGCGAACCTTTGTATGCTAGCTTTACATAACATCTAATGTATTGAATTTTGTTTTTTTATTTGTTTTTTGTTAGTATATTGATTTTGTATTGCTTGTTTTTCTACTTGGTATGCTGTTACTGTATAAATGAAATGTATTGGGAATTGTTCAATATAGTATTTATGTTCAATTTGTAATATGGTATAATGAACAATAAAATAGAGAGGGAACAAGAACAGAATTTTCAAACAAAAATGTTGGTTCATTTTTCTTTTAGGAATCTCATTATTTTGAGAGGCTTTTGTTGTGTAAAAATGTTCTTGGCACCTGTCTTTTAGACAGTACCCCCCTTCGATCCCTGTCCTTCTGTAGGAAGAGCACATGGGGCCCTGAGGATTTAATTGCCTGGGTAGATATCCATCCTCATCATGCTTAGGACCAGTTTGGCTTGTTTATATACAAAATCGAACAAGTAAAATCAAGTACTTATTAAGTCTGTAACATGCATTTGAGTATAGCAACACATGAATTCCTTGTCCATGAATTTGAATCTATCTGCCAGCTTTCTGGCTGGTCCACTGTTCCTAATGTCAGCTCAAATCATTTCCTGCCAGTCTGTCACATTGAAAAGGCACTGCGGAGTTTATCAGCATATTCCTTTTGCATAAGACGACAGCTTGCATAAACTGTTAGAGATGGAAGCCTAAGATGCTTTGAAATTTTAGGTGCTAGAATGAAGTTTCTTTTCTTATCATGTAGGCTGTAGGATATGTAACTTACCTGAAACTGACGAAGTTCATATAATACAAAAGTGACAGTCCACATTCAGGGGTGATTAGCAATCAGAATTGTGATACTATATTACACATTTCATAAAGAAGCAAAAAGCCAAGTTTATTGTTTCTCATTGATGGTATGATCTGTGTGATTAGCTAAAATGGATGACTTCAGACATGGCCATGCATGCATACACCATGAAAGGCAGGAAGAAAGATTTCATGTTTTTCATCATACTCTGAGTAACGGGAAAATTGAAAGTGATTGCAGGTAATTTTAGATGAAGCCATTGTAAAGCTTGATCCAGATTTCTTCTGGTTGGGTGGAGGCGAGGTTGATTTGAAGCTGGGAATCAGAACCTCTGAATTTATAAACTTTGTCAAACCTTTCATTGTCAGCTGCAGTGGTACCTAATTATCTACCATTGATTCCACAAACTAAATAAGAAGAAATTAAATTCAAGACAACTTACTAAAGACTTCATGAAAATCCATTCACATGGGCATCCTATCCGGTCGAGAATGATGCTTTATGTTTTATTGGTTTCTTTTGGTTATCAAATTTTGGAAGTCAATTGCGCAATTGGAAATGTTAAGTCCTCCGGAGACAGCCATGTACTTCGGTTATGTAGTAAGGTGGAATTGTTAGATAGGAATGAAAATTTGATTTCTTAGAGATCAGAGCCTGAAATTTCGAGAACATTTCTTTCATGGTAATGTGATGCATTTTAACCCGTTTTCAGATTGTTTTACGAGATCAATTACTTGGCAATGGTGGCACATGATTCACAGATGGCCACGTTTTGCACAATTTTGGGCTTGGTTATTGAATTCTATACAGGGGACAGTACATTGCAGACTGTCGTTTGGACTGTTCAGAGTGGGCTCCACTTTATCGCGTTTAACATCCTCCTCCAACGTAACCTAAATAAACATATAAGCCTCGGTTTTTGGTCATATTCTCTCAACATGTTTCAGCCATGTAAATGTGGGAAACTCGTGTTGGTTTGGATTATGTTTTATTTTTATGAAAAACAGATGCAGGAGTTTCGGGAGGTGAGAACACTTTATCTCATCAGTCTGTACATGCGTAATCTTTGGATTAGATGTCAGTATATATAATAATATGTATGCGCACACGCTGGTTTGAGCTTGAGTCCAAATAACTCTTTTTGTTTGTTTAGATTTAGGTCAGGTGAGTTAAAAAAGAACATTTGTAGAAGAGATAAATCTAAAAAATACACATGAATTATACATAAAATTTTAATTGTGATTCAAATGTATATATGAAAATTTAATTTTGATACAAGTATACATACTTAAAGAAATAAATAAAACTATTTATGTATGCAATTTGTAAACATAAAATAATTTTATATTAGTAATTGTGTTTGTAATTTATGAAAAATGAATCAAATTAAAATTTCATATGCAAAATTAAATAAAATTTTAGTTTATATATAACATTGCATATTTAGCTAAAATTCATATATAGTTTTGATATTTATCTCTTTATAGAGATTATTAAAAAGATATTTTTGGTTGTAACGGTAATTTTATTCAAATCTGCTTGGGTTATTAAAATTTATCTCAAATTTGAATTATTGAATCTATTAGGTCGGATCAGACAGGTGGAGAATAGGCCATAAGATTATGGTCTAGACAACAGTAGCTTTAAATCACCACGTTCTGATAAGCCGTCTTCACAGCAAGGTTTTTGAACACATTTGGCAATTTCAAGTGTCTTTTGCATAGTGTTTCAGTGGAGCTTGGACTTAACATATATATTTTAATTTTGACCATAAAATAACATACGAAACGCCCTTGAACAGGTAGCCAAAAGATGGTAGTTTTAGGGGAGAAACCATAATAACTTTTTCTTGGTTCTCTTTTAAATGAAACTAGAAGCTGGTACGAAACAATTAACATTTTGGGTAACATTAACGAGTGTTGTCTAGTTTTTTTCATTATGAATAGGAGGTTTCCGATGGGGTTGTGAATAATCCATAACGTCGTCAATGTCCCCATCCACCATATCCTTTTCCTTGGAACCCACATCTTCCTCAGTGTCACCACCTGAATTTCCTAACATGGACCTTGACCTTCTTACTCTCATCAATCCCTACCCAACTCAACACAAGCAGTAAATAATCTTAGGAATATTAATCATACTAAAAAAATGCATGATCTATGACTTAATGTAAAACTGTTGTAGTTACCTCTACTTTTGCCATGCCGTGGAAATCAACCCCAGAAGACAAGATAATTTCATATCCTGCATGAACATATAAGCAAAATTGCTATTGCACCATCATCATCATCAAATAATATGAAACAGTGTTTAACACTAAAGCTAAAACTAAGGTCTATGATTACGCAACAACACGTTATATTTTAAGAACTTAGGTCACTGCTGAAATTTCCTTAGCGAAACCAAGTTGGACGACTTGTGAAAGGATAATGAAAGGTGCAAAAAGCATAAAGCAGTTCAAGTGTAGCATGAAATAATGATAGTCTTTTTCCAGTTTTTATTTTATTTCATAGCGTAAGTCAAAAGGATATGCCTCTCATATTTCCTGTTAAATAAGAAGATAAACTATTCCGAATACAAAAAGGACATCTTAGTTTGAAAAATAACCTGATGAAATAGCATTTTCAACAGCTTCTTTTGCCTTGAGAAGTAAGTTGCAAAGTGTTTGTTTCATATTACTTGCATCAGTCCCATTCTCTTGTTTTCTTATTCCGTGAACCCCATATTCTTGTGTTTGTACTTCCTTTGAGATTGAAGACCTCATCTCTAGTTGATCGTGGAGCTTCAACTTATTGACATCCTGGTTTTAACGTATATAAACTATAAGTCACACATATATACATATTTATCGTAATCACTATATATAAATATATTATGCGCTAACCTTGGAAAGAAAATCGGCATGATTGTCAATATCTTCAGCAGCATATCCTAGACAACGAGCATTGCATGCATGCGTAGGAAGACAAAGGAGAAAGAAGATAACACCTGGCGAATACATTTGTATGATGAAAGATAGCTTAGTTCAGATGAGAACTTTGAGAAACAGAGAAAAAGATTGTATGTGGTCTGGGGGTGTGAGTTCAGTGTTAGGTTTTCCAGGTATTTGTACTGATAGAAGTTATCAAAGAGGGCGCATTAAATGCATGTTTTGTACTGAAATGAAATCCGTTCTTTAAGAGAACATGCAGGTGTTCGGATGATGAATCTTGAAAACCAAATTCAAGATATTAGGGGGCCTCCCTTTGTCCCTTACTTTTCCCTTTTTTAAATCACCTTAGGGGACGTATTCCAAATCAAGAAGGAAAGAATTATAGAGATGTACTCTCAAATATCACCATATATAAAATAATTTTTTTGACTGTCAAATAACTTTTCTTTAATAACAATTACGTGAACTAATTAAGTTTTTCGAATTTGTGAGATTTCTAAATAAGTAGAGGTCCTACCATGTGTTTGTGATGAGGAAGTCCATTCCTTGCCCCACCCTTAAAATGTATGGCAGAAATATTACCCCATGGCCTTGGCTTATTTGTTTTTCATTTTTCATACATAGTTTCTCTTATCGAAGGTGTGGAAGCAGTGTCGTTTATGACCAAGAAATGGATATACAATGAAATGTTTTAATATATTTTAAACGATGAAATTATATACTTTTTGAATCGACTGATGGAATTAGATTTAGGATAATCACAAATTTAGTTGACCTTGTAAAGTTAGATTGGAGTACCTATGTTCTTTTCATTCACGATCACAAACTTATAAGACTCCTCATGCATGGACGTGTATGAAACATGAACCTTCAGAATTGATGAAATTATCAGTCATGAGTAACATCCGTTTGTAGGTTTATATATGAACAGGATGATGATTAGGACTATGAATGTGTGTGTGTGTGTGTATATATTAATGTATGGAACTCATACGTAAACAAACCAAATTCGTCAGGGATAATTTTAAGTCTAAATTTTGGGGGTCTTTTTTTGTCTGAATCAAACTGCATGGAACACATGGGACCGACAATGAAATGGAGGAGGAAGCCAGGAAGGGTTAGAGGCCAATGGTTTGAAGACAAAGCTGCATGGCCAAACCGCCCCTTGCGTTTCCCAGGAGGGACAAGGAGGGTCAAGTTCCCCCACCATAGCGCCCTCATGCCACATGGCATTCACCGCATCTCCATGTGTGCTATTTACATATCTTATGCTGCCACGTCAGTCACTGGGCCCTTCACACGGACCACCTCAGCAAGTGTCCATGTCGATTCTATGGTCTCTTTCCTTTTGTTTCAGTTTTTGTCTCTCTATGTCCATGGCATGTTGAATTAAGACATATTGGCTCGGAACACAGGGTGAGAAACATGAGCCTCACCAACTTACAGCGATGTATACACATCCGAATCCAGTGCACCTTTGCATATAATGAGTCTCCAATTGGGACCCGGAGCTAAAACTCTGATGCAACTTGGTAGATGGTAGCTACAAGGACGAGTGTTAGGTGGTTCAGATTCATGTGGTCACACTTATCAATTATTACATATGATAAAGAGTTTGATTTGATCCTAATATTTAGGCAACCCTGTTAAAGTAAAACATAGACTAATGACTCACCTGTTTGCTCAGTTATTTAGGCAGAGAGGAAAAGGTTTAATTACATGCAAATCCTTGAGTTCATTAATGTTTGTCATTTACTGTGTAATAGACTATAGATTTTGCCATCGGTTAAATTGTCATTAGTCCCTATATTATGTGCAAGTTGTGGATCGAATCTCTATACTTTAATTTGATCATTTTAAGTCCATATATTTTATGAATTTTAAAATTGTAATCCCCATCAAACAGTTAAATTCATTAAGTTATGCTATTTCCAAAATATGATGTGGCAACATATTATCATATATATAATATCATATCAACTTGCTATTTTCACATATTACTTACAAAAAATTCAACTATGGATTTAAAGATTGTCGTTTACTTTAAAACTAAAATTTCAAAATTCAAAAAATATAGAGACTAATAATGATCTAATTCGAGAACATAGATTAAATTTACAACTTTAGGCATAGTACAAGACTAATAGTAAAGTTTAACCAAATGGATTTAACTGCTACCATTTGGTTTGGATTGAAATTTCAAAATTTGAAAAGTGTAAGGACTAAAAATTAACCAAATCAAAGTATAGGTACTAAATTTACAACTTATGCAAAGTACAGGGACTGATAGTAGAATATTGTCATTTCCGTGCTTCGTGGGAAGCAAAACGTAGAGGGAGAAACAGAGGAATATCCAATATTGGAGCCCAAGTTAAGAGCAAAACTGGCAGCAAACTTTTTGTGGGCTGCTTTAGAAATATGTTAAAAGCAAAGATCAAATGATGCTGAACCACATTTCAAAAAAAAAAAAAAAAGCCCAAATCTATCTTTATCCTTCTTCTCCAGTCCTCGTATTTTACATGGGAATGAGGCTATTTTACTAACTTGACTCAAAAAATTTTGATATTTATAAAAATGACTTAGGTTTAAAAATAATTATCAAAATGACCTGAAATAAACAGTAGAATGAGGTTTTGGCCTGTCAATGGCCGGCACCAAGGTATTTTTTAAAATCGTATCATACTAGTATACAAAAATATCAGTATTTAAAAAAAAATTTGGTGTTAGCCTATCAATGGTCGGTACCAAGTAAAAAAAATCAAATTTTTTTGAGTACTTGACCATCAATGGCCTTGACACACGTAACACTAATTTAAAAAAATTAAAAATGCGAGAGTTTTTTTTAAAAATTTGTACTGGCCTGTCAATGGTCTGCACCAAGTAAACAAAAAAAAATCAATTTTTTTTTGTGGTCGCTAGTAAATGGCTGGCACCAAAATA
This sequence comes from Gossypium longicalyx, assembly GCA_025698465.1. NCBI lineage: Eukaryota > Viridiplantae > Streptophyta > Magnoliopsida > Malvales > Malvaceae > Gossypium > Gossypium longicalyx. The sequence goes on along the minus strand of CM047006.1, from coordinate 4,589,526 downwards.
CGAGTTTTAAAAAAGAAATTGTGCTGGCCTGTCAATGGCCGGCACCAAGTAAAAAAATTTTTTAATTTTTTTGGTGCTGGCCTGTTAATAGCCGGTACCAAAATACGAGTTTTTAAAAAAAAAATTGGTGCTGGCATGTCAATGGCAGACACCAAGTAAAAAAAATCAAAATTTTTTGGTGCTGGCCTGTCAATGGTCGGCACAAAAATACGAGTTTTTAAAAAAAATTTGATTTTTTGCTGGCCTGTCAATGGCCGGCACCAAGTAAAAAAATATCAATTTTTTTGTGCTGACTTGTCAATGGTCGGCACTAGAACACGAATTTTAAAAAAACAAAAAAAATTGGTGCTAGCCTGTCAATAGCCTGCACCAAAATACGAATTTTTTTAAGAAAAAAAATTTGGTGCTGGCCTATCAATGTCCGGCACCAAATAAACAAAAAAAAAATCAAACTTTTTTGTGCTGGCCTGTTAATGGCCGGCACCAAAATACGAGTTTTTAAAAAAAAAAATTTGGTGCTGGTCTGTTAATGGCCGGCACCAAAATATGAGTTTTAAAAAAAAAAAAATTTGTGCTGGCCTGTCAATAGCCGGCACCAAGTAAAAAAAATTAATTTTTTTTGTGCTGTGCTGTCAATGGCCAGCACCAATATACGAGTTTTTAAAAAAAAATAAAAAATTTTGTGCTGGCCTATCAATAGCCGACATCAAGTAAACAAAAAAAATTAAATTTTTTTGGTGCTGGCTTGTCAATGGCCGGCGCAAAAATACGAGTTTTTAAAGAAAATTTTTTTTTATGCTGGTCTATCAATGACCGGCACAAAAATAGGAGTTTTTTAAAAAAAAATTCGGTGCTGGCCTGTCAATAACCGGCACCAAGTAAAAAAAATCATTTTTTTTGTGCTGGCTGGTTAATGGCCAGCACCAAGTAAAAAAAAATCAAATTTTTTTGTGCTGGCCTGTCAATGGCGGGCACCAGAACACGAATTTTAAAAAAAAATTAGTGTTGGCTTGTCAATGGCCGGCACCAAAATACGAGTTTTTAAAATTTTTTTTAAAAACTCGTATTTTGGTACCGGCCATTGACAGGCCAGCACCAAAAAAAAATTAATTTTTTTTTACTTGGTGCCGGCCATTAACAGGCCAGCACCAAATTTTTTTTTAAATACGGGTATTTTTGTATACCAGAATGATACGATTTTAAAAAAAAATACCCTGGTACCGACCACTGACAGACCAAAACTAAAAAAATCAATTTTTTAAAGCCTGACACAATCATCAGGCAATCATGGGTGAAAAATACGAGTTGGTGTCAGCCATTAACAGGCCAAAACCCCATTCTACTGTTCATTTCAGGTCATTTTGGTGATTTTTTTGAACTTGAGTCATTTTTATAAATATCAAAATTTTTTGAGTCAATTTAGTAAAATAGCCTGGAATGATGGCATCAAAAGAAAATATATGAACCAATATCCCTTCTAGTAATGTCTATATATTCCTATTATCTGGATACGAATATATAATGTTGGAATATTTTCAAATATTTATAGTGTTCCAATAACTATAAATGAATAGGTGTAATTAATCAAAAGATTATATTATTTAATTTTTTGAAAAAGAATTATAACTATTTAAATAATATTATTTGAATAGATATAATTAAATGAATAATTATGTGTTTATTTTAAATACATTATTATTCAGAAAGACACCTATTGATAAAAGATGTATCTATGAAGAGACATGAAAATTCCTATAAATAGGAATGAGATTTCATTTGGAAATCATACCAATAAATTATAATATTCTTTCTGTAACAGCCTAATTTTTAGTGGTGTCGAAACAGTGATTCGAGGTCACTAAATCCGACAAATGAGTAGGAAATGTTATTAATTTAGTAATTATAAGTTAAATATGAAGTTAGGAAAATTTTTGAAATAGTGAATAGTGTATTAAAAATAAATACTACAATAATTAGAATCGAAAACGAGGTATCGAGACCTCGAAAATTTTAAATCGAGCCATAAATATTTATAAAAATATTTATGGAGTGTTAATAAGTTAGTATTAAAGTTTCGTCAAGAAATTTTAAAGTTCTGATAGTTAATTGAACAAAAAGGACTAAATTGTATCAAATGCAAAATTTTAGGAAATGATTAAATAGCTTAAATGATAAAAGAAAGAGGGTTTAAAAGAAAAATAGACCCAAGGTCTATTTGGGCTGGAAGGCAAGGGCATAAAATCAGCAAGAAAATAAGGAGAATTAAGGGCAAAATTAGAAAATTGTAAATTTTACTTGATAAAGTTAGGACTAAAGTGGAATTATCTAGATTTCTCTTTATTTTTCTGCATTCTTATCAGCAAAAATGCCATGGAAGAGTTCCCCTAAGCTGGTTTTTCATATTTTTACTTCAAGTAAGTTCAATTTCGTGATTATTTCTTAAAATTTTTGTGTTTTTGTGACTTTTACAACTAGGTCCACTTGTTGAATTCATTAGTTTTTGATTCTATGAAAGAAATTGAAAGTTTCTATGAATATGTGCTGGAATTATATGATGATTTGGCATGGAATTAGAGTTTTAAATTGTTTATATGTTGATTTTATTGAAAGAATTGAATAGAAAGTGAATGTTTGGGACCTAAGTGTAAAAGAGTTTGAAGTTAGAGTTTTATATGGAAATTATGAATTTCAATAGTTATGAAATAACTTATAATGTCTAGTAAAAGTATTAATTGAGAAAATTATCTTAATTTAGGGGTTAATTGAGCAAGGACTGAATTGTATGAATTGTGAAATTTGGGGCAAAATGGAAATCAACATTTTGCACTGCAACTGTTTTGGATAACAGCAGTAGTCTAACTTTAAAAAATCACCAAAAATTGTAGAAATGAAATTAGAGGATGAATAAAATATGAAATTAAAGCTTATTGAGTCTAGTTTCTTATAGAAGAAATGATGTAAGCAATGGAATTGTAAATCATGAGATATGATAAATTTTGTGAGACAAGGTTAGAATGATTTCGTTTCCCCTGTTCTAAATTTGTAAAATAATAAAAAATTGGATAAAAATAATTATGAGATTAAATTTATATTTTTAGAATCCTGAATAAGTCTATTTTCAATAGAAACAAACGTGAACATCATTCAAATTCTGTACGAGGAGATAATTAATTTTTAGTGAAGAAGGGTCGGAACTGTCAGACAACAGAATAGGGGAGACTTCAATGAATAAACTGTATTAATTGGCCCAACCAAAAATTATGAAATTTTTATGGTAAGAATATATGTGAGTCTAGTTTCAGGGAAAATTAGTGGACCTTAATTTGGAGTTCCGTAGCTTTAGATATAAATAATTTAGTATCTATGACACGGGTGAATAGCTTGAAAATTGACATAAGTAATTAGTGAAAATTATGGATAATGTTACTTACAAGTGTGTTATTTATACCAAGGATGTGGATGGAAAGGAGGAGGAGGAAAAATATATGAATGACTCGTGTATAAATTGATCACATGCCCGATTATAATCGATAAGTGTTGGATTAGAAATGATATAATGTTTTATTTGGAATATTTATTATGAAATTATGATTATCGTTATAATAGAAAAATTGAACTTATGAGTTTATATGGCTAAATTTTAGTGATTATTTGTTAATTTTATGAATTTCATGATGTGTTATTTCATATGTATTGATGATAAAACCGTGAATAATGTAAAAGCATGAAAATTGAATAAATGATCAAATTGAGCATTTCAGTTCCGTGACAAGATGAATTGAAGGAAAAGACCATGGTTGGACCATGGTAACAAGTGATAAGTGATAGCTTCGGCTACACTTATCCGATCAGGACAAGTGAAAGTGATAAGTGATAGCTTCGGCTACACTTATCGATCAATGACAAATGAAAAGTGAAAAGTGGTAGTTTCGGCACCGATCGGTGAAAAGTGGTAGCTTCGCACCGATCGATGAAAAGTGGTAGCTCCGGCTACCTGATCAGTGAAAAATGGTAGCTCTGGCTACTTGATCAGTGAATAGTGGTAGCATCGGCTACAAGTGACAAATGACAAGTGATTTTCGTATAAGACCATATCAGGGATATGGCATCGGTGTGATATATGCTACTATATAAGACCATATATGGGATATGGCATCAGTGAGATATGTGATTCGTGTAAGACCATAGCTGGGCTATGGCATCGATATGTGATATGTGATTACGTGTAAGACCGTAGCTGGGCTATGGCAACGATATATGAATATGTGTAAGACCATAGCTAGGCTATGGCATCATTATGTGAAGATGTGTAAGACCATAGTTGAACTATGACATCGAGAAAATGAAGTACTCAATTCCGTAAGATGTTCACTAATTTAAAGAAGTTTGGTAAGTATTACATGGAATTATGTGATATAAGGAAATACGAGTTGATGAGACATGAGCATAAAACTTGGTTGATGAATGAGTTCATTTGTGATTATATATTTCTACGCCTTGAGTGTATTATCCGTATGAATTTGTATTCCAAATGAGTTAATGAGAAAACTTCTAGTATGAAATAATCTGAGTTCGAAACAAAATATCATGAAAACGTACTTGAAATACATTGGTATGTCTTGTATATGCTATTTGAATTCATAAATGTGGAAAGTAAATGTATGTGGAAATATGAGATGATGATATCTGTACATGGAATTTATTGATGAATACGTACATCCAAATTTATATGATAGATTTTAGTGAACATTGAAATTGCACTCAATAAGTGATTTGGCAATTTAAAATCGTGATTGGTAGGAAGAGTTAATGAATTGCATATTTATGAATTGTTACACGTATTTGTCTGAAATACGAGGAAGTGATGGTAATTGATACATGGAAATATGAAACTATGATATATATAAAAACATGGAATATGTTTGATAAATGTGTTTATTCATAATTATGGAATTTATGTACCTAATGTGTGCTATTTGCATAAAGATGATATCTTAAATACTTTGGTGCAAAAAGCTTAAATATGAAATAGTATGAAATCGAAACAAATTGTTATGAAAATGTATTTAAATTATCTGTAAGTGTTTCGTGCTTCTCGATAATGCCTCGTACTCTATTCCGACGATAGATACGGGTAGGAGGTGTTATATTTATTGGTATCAGAGCTTCGGTTTAGTCGATTCTCAGAACGAATAAGATGTGTAAATTGTCTAGAAATTTATGCCATATAAATCTGTGATAGTGTGATGTGTATGATCCGATCTAATCTTTGTTTTACATATAGACAGAAATACTTTTCAATCGAGCTATTTCATAAAGTGTTGAAAGTGACACTGAGATGTTTGAGTAAGAATGCGTTTATGATGAGTCGAAACTTGGAAAGGTATGAAGAAAAGTTCATGATATGGATGTGATAAGGTACGAAATGAAATAGTCATAAATCGAGAAATATGGGAAAAGTGAAATGAAATGGAAGTTTATCTTTTGATGAGCGCATCTATGTTTGTGTGAGATTCATAAGATATTATGTGCCTGACTTGTTTGATTAAGTAAATGCTATGAGTAAACTTACTCAAAATTCATGGAATGTATGTTTAAGTACACTTGTTTGAAAAGGATAATTGACAAGTTCGTGTAACATAATTATGTATGTTAATTTGCTTGAAGTGAATTATGTAATTGTAAGGATATGATGTTGATGATAAATGCTAAGTCATATATGTGTATTTATGAGAGTCCAGTTAGAGGCTTTACGACCTCACCCCCTTATCAATATGGTATTTTATAACTAAAATTCACGAGAATTATGTTGAATAATTCACAAGTGTAAAACTAAAGAGTATAGAAGTGGAATAATTAATAATGCAGACGGAGTTAAAAATAGTTTGACAAGTGAATACAGTTTTGAAAAAAAGATATCAGATTATTTTAAAGATCATTCAGATTACGTAATGTCACGGTTAAAGAAAAATTTAACCTCGGCTAATCGATTTATTCAGATATGATGTCTAAAGTATGTGTTTGCTGAAGTTTTTCCCGAATTTGTTTTCGTTAGTGAATGAAATGATGCAGGGTTCATGATGATAGAATTAATCAGAGAAATGATAATTGAGTAGTAAAGATGTCTGTATGTGTGACAACTATAGTTGAAATGAATATGATGATCTTTTCTGGGTATTATATATATTCTTTTATCCTCAGATATATGTGTGTGGTTGTTCAGTTTTTGATGGAGTTCTTATGTTGTGAGAATGCTAGCTAACTATGATGTTAGACTTAAAGCCCTGTTGGTCCAGTGGTTTATGATCAGTATTTCTTCATCTCTTTAGAATTTTATTCTAATATGTTGCAATGAAGTCAATAGTAAAAATTTATATGAGACTACTCTTACGTTTCTACTGAATATGATTTTATTTTATACATGCGGGAAATATATTATCTTTGTTATGATGAAGTCCAGAGTCGGTAAGCAGTGTTTTTCTTCTGGCTTTCTCTGAGGAATTATCAAGATCTTTATTATCTTCTTGTGTGTTAGATGTGCTAGTGATTGCAAAAGCGTTATATAATATTTTTGAGCTCAAGTTCAGATGTCTATTTGTTAGCAAGTAAGCCGAACATCAAGAGCATTTAGGATTATTGCCGTCAGTGATAATACTAGTGTGATATGAGATAGAATGGCTATAGATTTTGAATTGGGATTGTCATTAACATCAGAAAAGAAAATGTTATTTAGTTTATGGTTAATCATTTGACAAAGAAATATTTGTATGATCATTTCAGTAGGTACAGAATTTTTATTTGACAGATCAGCTAAGTATATGTGTTCCTAAGAGGGTAATTTAGAATTTTGACAATAAGTTCCAACAATTATTCTAGAATTCAAAGGTGACTGGAAAAATAAATAAATAAATAAATAATATTCAAGGTTAAATCGAATTGTGATTCTGAGAATTTAGTAAAAATGTTTCATGAATGTTGAAAGCAACTTCTTCTGATAAGATTTTCGGGGACGAAAATCCCTAAAAGGGGAAGAGTTGTAATGACTTAATTTTTACAGTGTCGGAACACAGTGATTCGAGATCACTAAATCCGGCAAAAGAGTAGGAAATATTATTAATTGAGTAATTATAAGTTAAATGTGAAGTTAGGAAAATTTTTAAAATAGTGAATAGTGTACTAAAAATAAATACTACAATAATTAGAATCGAAAACGAGGTATCGAGACCTCGGGAATTTTAAATCGAGCCATAAATATTTTTATAAATATTTATGGAGTGTTAATAAGTTAGTATTAAAGTTTCGTCAAGAAATTTTAAAGTTCTGATAGTTAATTGAATAAAAAGGACTAAATTGTATCAAATGCAAAATTTTAGGAAATGATTAAATAGCTTAAATGATAAAAGAAAGAGGGTTTAAAAGGAAAATAGACCCAAGCTCTATTTGGGCTGGACGGCAAGGGCATGAAATTAGCAAGAAAATAAGGAGAATTAAGGGCAAAATTAGAAAATTGCAAAATTTACTTGATAAAGTTAGGACTAAAGTGGAATTATCTAGATTTCTCTTTATTTTTCTGCATTCTCATCAGCAAAAATGCCATGGAAGAGTTCCCATAAGCTTTTTTTTTCATATTTTTACTTCAAGTAAGTTCAATTCTTGATTATTTCTTAAAATTTGTGTTTTTGTGACTTTTACAACTAGGTCCACTTGTTGAATTCATTAGTTTTTGATTCCATGAAAGAAATTGAAAGTTTCTATGAATATGTGCTGGAAGTATATGATGATTTGGCATGGAATTAGAGCTTTAAATTATTTATATGTTGATTTTATTGAAAGAATTAAATAGAAAGTGAATGCCTGAGACCTAAGTGTAAAAGAGTTTGAAGTTAGAGTTTTATATGGAAATTCTGAATTTCAATAGTTATGAAATAACTTATAATGTCTAGTAAAAGTATTAATTGAGAAAATTATCTTAATTTAGGGGTTAATTGAGCAAGGACTGAATTGTATGAATTGTGAAATTTGGGGCAAAATGGAAATCAAAATATCATTTGTGAATGAGCTCATTTGTGATTATATATTTCTACGCCTTGAGTGTATTATCCGTATGAATTTGTATTCCAAATGAGTTAATGAGAAAACTTCTAGTATGAAATAATCTGAGTTCGAAACAAAATATCATGAAAACGTACTTGAAATACATTGGTATGTCTTGTATATGCTATTTGAATTCATAAATGTGGAAAGTAAATGTATGTCGAAATATGAGATGATGATATCTGTACATGGAATTTATTGATGAATACGTACATCCGAATTTATATGATAGATTTTAGTGAACATTGAAATTGCACTCAATAAGTGATTTGGCAATTTAAAATCGTGATTGGTAGGAAAAGTTAATGAATTGCATATTTATGAATTGTTACACGTATTTGTCAGAAATACGAGGAAGTGATGGTAATTGATACATGGAAATATGAAACTATGATATATATAAAAACATGGAATATGTTTGATAAATGTGTTCATTCATAATTATGGAATTTATGTACCTAATGTGTGCTATTTGCATAAAGATGATATCTTAAATACTTTGGTGCAAAAAGCTTAAATATGAAATAGTATGAAATCGAAACAAATTGTTATGAAAATGTATTTAAATTATCTGTAAGTATTTCGTGCTTCTCGATAATGCCTCGTACTCTATTCCGGTGACGGATACGGGTAGGGGGTGTTACACTTTCTTTCCTTCTTTCATTTTCTAATATTATTAGATTATTCTATAAAGTATTACTGCAGAAATTCTGTGTAGAATTTGAGTTTCTTCATACATTGCTCAGTGTGTAGTGGGCTATTCTCGTCAGTGCAAAACGCAAATAGTCATTGGCTTCATTGTATCCTCGAGGTTAATTTACTTGGAACTCGTTTGCATACCGAAGATAGGTGGGGGAGAATATAACCTTAAAGATAGTGGCTTGATACACGCCTTGGAGCCTTATCCTATTTTTTCTTCTATTCGAGTTTCGTTCGTGTGTTTGAGATTTTCCTCACCGGAGATTTGTACTAACAATTTTAAGGTTATATCTCATGATGACTACCACAACTCATGAAAGTAGAACACTAAGGGAGTTGGCTTCCAATTTTGTCAAACTTGATCGGTTTGATGGAGACAATTTTTGACGATGGCAGAAAAAGATGCACTTCTTATTATCTACTTTGAAGATTGCTTATGTTTTGGATACTCCAAAACCTGACGAGACTAAAAACGAATCTGTTGCTGCAACCCAAGAAAGATAAAAATGGGACAATGCTGATTTCATGTGCATGGGCCACATATTGTATGGTTTATCTGATGGTTTGTTCGACACCGACCAAACGAAGTCACTGCTAAAGAATTATGGGACAAATTGGAGACAAGATACATGACGGAAGATGTTACAAGTAAGGAATTTCTTGTCAGTCGTTTCAATAATATCAAATGGTTGAAGGTCGTTCTGTTATGGAACAATTTCGTGATATTGAAAAGATGCTGAATCAATTCAAACAATATGATATGAAAATGGATGAAATGATTGTTGTATCCTCCATAATAGACAAACTTCCTTCATCTTAGAAAGACTTTAAAAGAAGTCTAAAACATAAGAAAGAGGAAATATCTCTTAAGGCTTTGGCAAATCATCTTCGTCTTGAAGAAGAATATCGAAAGCAAGATCAGAATCTAAATTTTGAAAATACCAAAGTACATGTCACGGAGGAAGTACAGACTACTAAACCATTCAAAAGAAAGTTCAAATAGACTGATAGAGCACCTAAGTTCAAAAAGAAAAAAAGGGCTCATGCTATCATTGTGGTAAGCCAGGACATTGATTAACCATGAAAGTAACACATTTTAATCTCATACTTAGCATATTTTTGGATAATTTATCATATAGTTTAGTGAGTTAGATGCTCATAATCTTTTAATTTCATGCTTTATACTTAGGAGAGTATAGAGGAACAAAAGGAGCAGAAAGCGGGCCAAAAACGGACAAAACTGTCTGATTTAAAGATCCACACGGCCAAGACTAATTTCACATAGGCTGAGCACACACTCGTGTGCGCCACACGGGCTGGCCACAAGCCCATGTGGCAGCCCGTGTCGATATCGCCCCCTGTTTCCCAAACACGTAAAAAAAAGCCAATTTTTAGGGTTTTTGAGCATTCTAAAGTCTATAAATACATACTAGAAGAGGACCTAAGAGGACACGCAGAGTAGAACACAGGAATTACTCGAAGAACGCCAACGGATTCAGCTTGGAAGTAGGATCTCCTTTAAAATTGAAGATCTCCCTCCAATTTCTCTCGAAGTCTTTGGGTTTCTTTATGTTTTGTTGTTTTCCTATTTTTGAGATGTTTTCCTATTACATTATGAACTAAACTCCCTAAATACATAGGGAGGATGAAACCTACAATGGATCTTATTATTTAATTATCTGAATTACACTATAAATACTTGTCTTTGTTCTTAATTATGTGTTATTAATTCTTGCCTTAATATTTTTAGGATATTAATTCAAGTCTGATGTGCTTATTCAGTGGAGCAAAAGTCCCTATTTAAGAGTAGATCTAGCATAATTAAGTGGAGTTGATTGCAATCCTAAAAATAGTACGACATAAATCTGCCGGATTAGAGTCAAATCTAATAGGGGAATCCATAGATCGAGTTAATGCGACAATAGAGGTTTTAATTAGAAAGAGATTTCAATTAATCAACCTAGAGTCAGTTGTTCTTAGTCTCGAAAGAGATATTAACATAATTTAGGGATTTCTACGGATCAAGACAAGTGAATAAATCGTTTGATTCAGAGTCAGAATAATAAGTGAAGTCTAGGAGGATTCTTCCTTGGGTATTGTCTTTATCATTGGTTTATTTGATTATTTTCTTCACTCTCTATTACGTTCATTAGTTAATTAGTTTAGTTAAATTTAGATTAAAACAAATCCCTTTTATTCTAGGCTAAATAATAGAAAGATAATTAATACTAGTACTTTTAGTCATTGTGGATACAATATTCTGGACTAATCATAGCTATACTATCATTCGATAGGTGGGCTTGCCTTTGTCATGATCGTAGTCTAGTTTAGTGAACCTGTAACACCCCTTAATCCCAAACCGTCGCCAGAACAGGGTTACGAGGCATTACTGAACATATCGATCAATTTATGTACAATTCATAAATAAATAACAAACATATTAAAATTAAATCATAAAGTCCCTTTAATGGACCCTCAAGGCCCAAATCGCATAGTAAAAAAGGAACAGGACTTCTTAAAGTACTCCGAAATTTTTCTAATTTTTTTTAATTTAAAAAAAACTCAATATATGCCCTTTATAAATATCTAATCTTCCCTGCAAATTTTCAAACAGCAACCAATACCAATTCCAATAATTCAACCAATACATTTACATATTCAAATATACCTAAATTAAACTTAACATATTGACTTGATAACTTAATTACTATTTCTAATTAATTCATAAAACCATTCAAACCATTTTAATTCATACTAATACTATAAACAATTTTCTACCATTTCACTAGTTTAAAACATCAAAACACCAAATACTTTTATTTACAACATAATTATATAACATACCAAAATAACTATTATAATACCTATGTACATGCCACTTTCATTTAAGGAAGAAAACATCACCAAAATTTTTACATTGAAGTAGGGACTGTTTGGATGCTGAACCAGGACTCCGGACTTTTATTGACCTGCGCACGGAAACAACCGTACGCTGAGTATTTTATACTCAGTGGTATTACCATAACTCAAACTATATAATTCAAATAATTTAAATTGTATTTATCATAAACATTATAAATCATAAATATTAATTTCCATTTAATATCATATAACAATTATATAATTTCATCAACAATATTACATTTTTACAATATGTTATTCCATCAATTCATAAGCTTTAATTACATATTATCATATCACATATATCACAATGATTCATAAATCAACTTATACCTCCTCATATTTTCAATCATTCAAATAATCAAATTCATTCAATTTACTCATTTCATTTGTCACCCTATTAACATAAATAAGACTTTGACAGATACACGGATTCCATCCAAACACACCAGAAATGTCCAACCAAACCGCACCAATATAATCCTCCGAAACATACCAGTATCATATAATCCTCCGAAACACACCAGAATAATATAATCCATCCAAAACACACCAGAATAGCACAGAGTGCCTCTTCGGATAAATTCGAAGGATATAAACATCAGCATCTCCAAATCACATCTCCAAATCCCTTCTCAAAATCCTATGGCATGCCAATTATATCTGACACAGTCCGACTAGTTAATAGGGTATTCTTTCACTCTTTTTTTTTTCTATTTCATTTCCATATCAATTTCAATTCCATTTCAATATACAATCAATTCAATATACTTCCAATCTCAATCCACATGTAATTCAATACTCATACTTATCCATACTTCATTTCAAATATTAAAACTTACCTTATAATGTACTTACCTTACATATAAATTTAAATATAACATTTAATAAATAATAGTTTGAGTTATAGTAATACTAACCGTAAATTTTCTCGAGCTACTCCTCGACTATCTTTTCCTTCCCCTTTTGCGTTGATGCCTCGGATTCTTTATTAGCTACCAAAAATTAAAATAATTTACACTATTAATTACAACACTAGTTTAAAATAAATAATTAAATTCTATTCAATTTATATCCTATTTTCAATTTAATTCTAACTAAACTTACTTGTTTTCGTAACTCAATTCACACTCTATTTCTATTCAAATTTCATCCATACTTACATTTAACAATTAATTTTTCAGCATATTTTCTTAATTTCGAAATTTCTTCAATTTAGTCCCTACAACATAAAACTTATAGCCTAGTTTACAATTTAATCCTTTAATCAATTCTAACTTAAAATTCATTCAATTAAACTCCTAATTCCATAATTTGTCCAACATAAACCCTACTTGAAAACCTATGAACTCTTGAAATATCAACTTAATTTCAATATAACTTTGTTTAGAACTTCTAAAACATCAAAATTAACTAGAAATGACTTAATTAACTTACCAATCAAAGTTTCAAGCTTCAAATCCCTAGTTTTCTCTTTTATTTTTCTTTCCCTTTTTCTTTCTCTTTTTCTCCCCTGCTTCTCGTTTCAATTCTGTTTCTATTTTTTGTTTTTGTTTCTTTTATATTTTATTTACTTTATTAACATAATATAATGATTATAATAAATATCTATTTTTAATAACAATATTCATTTTACATTTGGTCACACATATATTTCTACATTTGTACCAATAATTTTATTACAATTATCATTATTTAATTTGTTTATCAAACAAAAATCTCATAGTTTAATTATTTAATTTAATAAATATCTTTAACTTAATAATAATAATTAGTAAATATCTATTTTAATATCATTTACATTTATTACAATTGTACACATAAATATTATTACATTTGTACCTTATCATCGTCATACACTTGTCATGTCTTTAATTTATTTATTATATAAAAATCTCATAATATAATTAATACAATTAATAATTATAAAATATCTTCATACTTAAATTATAAGTAATTTAGGTGTTTAGTTTACAAATGTACAAATATAATTTTTTACACATGTATATTTTATTACCATACAATTGTCTACTATTTACTTTATTTAATAATAATAATAATAATAATAATAATAATAATAATAATAATAATATAAATCATAATAATGGTTAATAATTATAATAATTATATATATAATATTTATATATAACTTAAATAAAATATTAGATTTTAATGCATATATGCCGCCTCATTTCATATAAATGGCTTAATTGTCATTTTAGTCCTTATTTTCTATTACTCTATAATTCAACTTTTACCCCTTATTTAATTTGGTCTTTTTTACTAATTACTCTAAATTGAACTGATTTCACTTAATTAAAACCTAATTAAACACACTACTAGGCTTATAATTATTCCTAATAATTATTTATGAACTCGTTTCACTAAGATGGAGGTCCGATAATGTACTTTTTTGATGCCCGTGAATTTTGGGTCATTACAGAACCATAAAACGATCATCAAGTTTTTGGCGCCGTTGCCGGGGACTAAGATATTAGGAACGCTTGATTTTTATTAATTTAGCCATTTTTATTTTATTGCATTTTATTTTTGTTTTAGTTTTATTTTTAATTACTAATTTTTCTTTTGTTTGCTTCTGGCAGGTTCTTGTGGTTTATGACTAGAAGAAACCCGTCAGGACCCCTACTTTTTTACAGTAAAATTGAAAGCACAGCTCGCAGAAATCGTAGAGAAATAAGGCGAAGTCTACAGTATATAGAAGAAGAGCACAAGGATAATACCAATATTACCGAGGAGATGGCTGAAAATCAGAATAATTCGTTACCTCCTGTGGTTGCCGCGAATCCTGTGAATTAGAATACTGCTCCTCGTACTATGTACGACTATGCTAAGCCTAATTTAGCGGAGGCTGAATCAAGTATTGTTAGACCTGCCATTGCTGCTAATAATTTTGAATTAAAACCTAACACTATACAAATGATTCAATAGTTTGTTTAGTTTGATGGTTTGCAGGATGAAGACCCAAATACTCATTTGGCCAACTTCTTAGAGTTCTATGATACTTTCAAGATAAATGGCGTTTCTGATGATGCCATTCACCTTCGGTTATTTCCTTTCTCATTAAGGAATAAAGCTAAACAGTGGTTGAACTCTCTACCACGAGGGTCCATCACTACATGGGAGCAAATGACCGAAAAGTTTTTGCTAAAATACTTTCCACCGACTGAGACAGCCAAGCTGAGGAATGATATCTCTTCCTTCGTGAAAATGGGTTTAGAGACCCTATATGATGCATGGGAGAGGTATAAGGACTTATTGAGAAGGTGTCCTCACCATGGGTTACCTTTATGGCTACAGGTTTAAACTTTTTACAATAGTTTAAACCCCTCAACTAGGCAGTTAATCGATCCAGCCGCCGGTGGTACTTTGAATAACAAAACACCTGAAGAGACTTATGAATTTATTAAAGAGATGCCATTGAGTAATTATCAGTGGCAAGTCATGAGGATAAAGCCTAATAAAGCAGCCGATGTTTTTAACCTTGACACGGTTACCATGTTATCAAACCAGGTAGAGCTCTTAAATAAAAAGATTGATGGTTTATGTGTTTCTACACAGGTACATCTGGTGATGCAGTGTAACACAAGTGGGGAAGGAATAAATAATACAGAATGCCTAGCCTACGACCTTAGCACTACGAACGAACAAGTCAGCTATATGAGTAACAATTCTAGACTTCATAATAACCCCTATAGTAATACTTATAATGCAGGTTGGAGGAACCATCCCAATTTCTCTTGGGGTGATCAAGGCAATCAAAGACCACAACCCCCTCCAGGCTTTCAACCACCTTACCAGCAGGAAAATAAGCCGAACCTTAAGGAGATGCTAATGAAATTCATCTCGGTGTCAGAAACACGTTTCCAAAACACCAAAATAGAGCTTAAAAATTAGCAAGCGTCAATTCAAGGGCTCGAGAATCAAATAGGTCAGCTTGCTAAGCTGATCTCAGAAAGACCACAAGGTAGCTTGCCTAGCAACACCGAGACTAACCTAAGAGAGCAACTCCATGCGATTACTGTTCGAGAAGAAGAATGATTAGTTGATCCCAAACCAGAACCAAGGCAAGAAGGCGTGGAAAGTAAAGACAAGGTAGATGACAGCCAGAATAAATAAAAACCGGTGAGCAAAGAATATACACCTCGCGTGTCATACCCCACTGCGACAAAGAAAGACTGCACAGATGAACAATTCGATAAATTTCTTAACCTTTTGAAAAAGTTGCATATTAACTTACCGTTTATTGAAGCCCTTTCGCAGATGCCCAATTCAGTTAAATTTTTAAAGGAGCTTCTGGAAAACAAACAGAAGTTAGATGATTCGTCGCATGTGGTATTAAATACAGTTTGATCAGCAATTCTACAAAATAAACTACCCAACAAGTTAAAAGATCCAGGGAGTTTTACTATTCCTTATTTAATCGGTAGTTTAAATATTGATAATGCTTTGGCTAATTTAGGGGCAAGTATTAAGGTCATGCCCTATGAAATGTTTAAGCAACTAGGTCTTGTGAAACCCAAACAAACTAGGATGAGTATTCAACTAGTGGATAAAACTATTAGATTTTCTAGGGGTATCATTGAAGATGTACTAGTAAAAATTGATAAATTCATATTCCGAGTAGACTTTGTTGTTTTAGACATGAAAGAGGATGGTGGCATTCCTTTAATCTTAGGGCGACCCTTTTTAGCGACTGCCAGGACTATTACTAATGTTGATATAGGTGAACTAACGCTTCGTGTAGGTGATGAAATGATTACTCTTCAATTGAGATATCAAGTAATGAATATGACTTTGTAAATTTGGTTGATAAGAATAATCATGTGGTCCAATCCCCTTTGTAGGAAACACTTTCGAGAAGCATAAATGAGCCATATTCTAGTTCATGTACTAACAATGAAACCATCTATGAAAGACGAATGTTACAGATAGATGAACTAGACGAATGGCGGACTTATGGCAAGGAGGAACAGAAGCAACACCATGTCGAGATCAAAGATAGAACCAATCAATTCAATGTTGGGGACCAAGTCATGTTAGAAAAAAACAAACCTCGAATTATCATTACAAAACTAGATGTAAACGGAGCGACTACTTTTACGGTACTCAATGTCTTTCCATACGGTACAGTCGAGGTAACTCATGCTCATTTCGGTACTTTTAAGGTAAATAATACTCGACTTAAACCTTATTTAAATAAAGGAATTGACAGCGAGAAAGAGGAGCATGTGAATGAGAGATAAGTCAAGCTTAAACTTTAAATAAGCGCTATTCAGGAGGCAACCCGAGTACTAACCCTACTAGTCTTCTTTTTTTTTTTTTTCATATTCTGCAGGTTTTTTTGACCTACACGGCCTGGACACACGGGCATGTCCTAGGCCGTGTGACTTCACATGGGGGCAATAAAGAGTTACACGACCGTGCGATATGGTCGTGTACCACACATGGCCTAGACACACGGGCGTGTCTTTGGCCGTATAGACTTTGAGACTTACTTTTTAAATTTTAAAGAAATCGATAGAGAAGTACACTGTCTGGACACACGGGCATGTCTTAGGCCGTATGAGCCCTAAAGCTTAAATCCCCAAAAATCGACAAAGACACGGGTTTAAAGTAGTCTACACGGGCGTGTGACACGATCGTGTAGACCACACGGCCTAGATACACGGGCGTATCTTAGGCCGTATGAAAACTGGAGCTAAATTTTCAAATTTTAAACAAGTTAGGGAGCTACACGAACGAGGCACACGGTCGTGCATTCTGACACACGGGCATGTGGGAGACCATACCGGTGTGGGAGAAGCGAATAATGTAGCACACGACCGTGCGATATGGCCGTGTGACGAGTGGGCTATTATTTTCCTCGATGCACACAGGCTAAATTTCGAGCCACATGGGCATGTGACACAGCCGTGTGGCCCAACACGTGTAATGTCCCCTAACCCTATACCGTCGTCGGAACAGGGTTACGAGACATTACCAGTCAGTGCAGTCTAATTCCGGTCATTAATTAAAATAAATATTCAAACACGTCCTAGTTTTAAGATGTCATCCCTTTAATGGGCCCTCGCGGTCCAATATGAACAGTAAATTCAATTCGGGACTAATTTAGAATCACTACGAATTTTTAGTAAATTTCAAAATTCACACTACATACCGTTGCCAACCATAATTTACTCATTTCATCAATACTTCTACAACCTAAATGACTCTCATAAAACATCCTAGGTACATGCCATTACCAATACTCAACATACTTTACCTTATTGAATTCGGGATCGGCCTGGGATGCTGATTCAACAGTCTAACCTTAACTTAACCTGCGCACGGAAACAAACCGTATGCTGAGTATGATATACTCAGTGGTATATCTATAATCCGAACATTTAATAATATAACAAATACTTAAGATCATAATAACAATTACAATTATTTAATTATTTATTTCATAGATAAATTTCAACTACTTAACATATAAATTTTATACAAATCATATAATAAACACAATAACATAATTGTTCAATTCTTAAATAAATCCATTATTATTTACTCCATTCTTTCACTTACTATTCGGTATAGCTTTCCTTAATTTATTCACAATTCAATATCATTAAACTATATTCAACTATACACTTATCAATCATATTCCATTTTAATTCATTTCAATAACAGCCAATTTCATTTATATCATATCAACTTACTATCCCTAATAGCTTTCACTATGTACATACGATTCATATATTTCAAATCACATTTCAATTCATCAAGTGGCATCATATATCATCAATTCGAACTCCAATCATTTCATGAACCTTTGGTTCATATTTTCAATTTCATATCTAAATTTCCAATTCTCAATTCAATTTCTTGTTTCATTTCAATAGTTTGATCAATCAAATTTATTCGATTTATCTTTCACTTATTTACCCCTATTAACAAACCCGGACTTTGACGGATACACGGATTTCAACCCAAACACACACGATAAGGCACATTGTGCCAAAAAGCGATACATAGTACGATCGATCGATATCTGAAACATAAAAGCGCCTAAAACGACACACGAGGTGCTTGATACGACACACGAGGTGCTTGAAATACGACACATAAAGTGCCTGATCGATAAAGCCGGCAAATCCCGTACACTTTCAGATCCTATGGCATGCCAATTATATCCGACTCAGCCCGACTAGTTAATAGGGTATTTCATTCACTTTCTCAATTTAATAATTCTTTCATCAATATACCATTCTGATAATCACATATATTCACCCATTTTCACAATTCATACAATTTCATTCAGTTCAACAATATACTTCAATTATTCACATTAATTCATAATTCAATACAATTCAATTCACTTTTCAATATCAAATATTCAAATATCACAATCTCATATATTCATATCAATTTCCCTATATTTCCAATCAATATATTTTTCATATAACATTCATTCAATATTCAAATTTTACATAAATCATATATATTATATAATTCAATCAATATAAATTCAATCAAAATAAAATAATTTCAATTAATATAAATTCAATAAATTCATCGCATACCAAAATCAATTCATTCCAATTGTAAAACATCATAATTCTAACACTAACAATTGTCATATGTATATAAATATAACAAATAATGACTAAGTTTGGATTATAGAAATACAAACCGTAGTTTCTGAGCTAACTCATGTTGACTTTGTCTTGTCCTTTCTTAGCCGAGATTTCCGGTACCACATTGACAAATTAACTTTGAACCTTGAAACCCCAAATTTTTCTTTTTCTTTTTCTTTCTTTCTTTCTCCCCTGTTTCTTCTCTGTTTCGTTTCAATTTCATTTTGTTTCTTTAGTTTATATATATATAAAAAATATAATATAATTAAAACATAAAATATCTTTATTATATAATAATATAATAATATACTAAACATAAAAAAAATCTTAGATTTTCTTCACGATAAACCGCCTCAATTTATACTTTTCGTATAATTGCCCTTTTACTCCTTTTTATTTTCTTTTAATCTATAATTCAACTTTCACACTTTACTCAATTTGGTCATTTTACTTAATTACTCTTAATTAAATTAAATTCACTTAATTAAACTCTAATTAACCACTCATTTTATTTCGTAAATATTTATTAAAAATATTTACGAATCTGTTTTTCAGAAACGGAGACCAGAAAATACACTTTTTCGGTAACGGTAAAATTCGAGTCATTACAACACGGCTTTACATGACCGTGTGGCCCAACACGACCTTACACGACTGTGTCTTTTTTAACCCTCAAACCCTCAAACCCTAAAATTCTATTTTATTTTTTGTCTTTTTCTCTAAATCTCACCCAACCAGGCGCCGCCTCCAACCTAGCCTCCACGTTTTTGGCCACCGTCGTCCCCTTTCAGTCTCCCCTCCTTCTCTCACTTCTTTGCTCTTCTCTTCTTTTCTTTTCTCCCCTATCTTTTTTCCTCTTCTTTCTTTTTCTTTCTCCCCTCTTCTCCACCAACAAGTTTTAGCACCCGACCCACCGCTAAACCACCACACCTCCGTTTCCATCATCAGCTATTGTCGGTTTTTACTCTTTTCCCCTTCTCTTTCATTGGTTTATTATTACTTTTTCCTTCTTTTTTTATATTATTTCTTTATTATTATTTTACTTTGTTTCTTATTCTTATTATTTTCTTGCTTATTTTCATTGCTAATAATTACTGCCTTCTTGATTTGTTCACTCTTGTTTATTTATTCACTCCTCTTGATATATTTTGGGATAGTTCTTGAATTGATTAGGTTCATATTTGATGCTAGTTTAGTTTCATTCACCAGAATTTCAAATGCAGTTTGTTGGTTCTGTTCTTGATAGTTTTATTTATTCATTTTATTATTGATTCTTATCAGTTTAATTATTTATGCTACATTTTTATTTGGTTTTAGTATTCTGATGATTAGTTTGCTCTTATTCAAGGTTACTTCTCTTAGTCCACCTGATGCATTTGTTATCTTTAGCATGCTTTAGTTTTCATTCATATTGTTTCAAGAGCAATTTATTATTTAGGACCACTTAGATTTTTACTTTCTGATTTGGTGATTATTTTATTTATCAATTTAAAATCTCTTACTTACAGATACATTATAAAAAACACTCGAGGCAAGTCCAAAGTCGCCGTCCCCGCTTCAAAAAAACGAAAGGGCCCGGTGGGACCTCTTTCTCCAGCGCATCTGTCGAGGCTCGGCACTCTTATATCTGATTTTTAGCAGGCCCCTAGGAGGATCTGGACCAGCTTCATCGAGTACGACCCCATGGTGTGGGTTGCTGCATTGATTGGGCCGCGCTAGAGCAGGTCCATTTGGCTGATGATGTGCACGCGATTATTACCACATCCCCGTGGGATAGGTTCTTCACCATTATCGAGCCCACCTACTCGAAGCTCACCTTAGAGTTCGACACCACATTTTCGGTCCAACAGGTCATGTCGGTCTATGACGAGCCAGGCACCATCACCTTTCGCCTTGGCGGGTTGGTGCGCTACATGATTGTCCCAGAGTTTGGTGCTGCTTTGGGACTTTACACAGAGGAGTTCATGAATGCCGAGGACTTTCTTCAGCTTCATTGTCATATTCATTACTCGCCTTCGTGATGTTGGACTGAGCTCAATGGTGGCCTGACTAACTATGACGCGAGTTGCTCGAAGGCGATGCATCTCTCTCCGGCCCTACGGTATATTCACGCCTTCCTAGCTTACATTTTGACAGGACGGAGAGAGAGCACCGGAGTGGTTAGTACCTATGACATATATTTTCTGTGGAGCATGGCTACTAGACATATTTTTTATTTGGCGTACTTCATCGCACTCGTTTGCCGAAATCAAACTGAACGTCATAAGAAGGGCCCCATCTATCTCGACCCTTACGTGACTCATTTTGCTCGACACTTCAGTTTACTCGACACACCAGAGCAATCCTCGACACTTACCCTAGTCAGTCAGATGTCACCTCAGGGCATCTCGAGCATGATCCACATGAGGATGATCGAGCGACGATGTGAAGTGGACCTCCTCATTACAGACTAGTCTAGTCTGACATTCAGCATGACCCAGAGGACTTCACTGATGATGTTCCTCCCTATCACGATGACCCACCACAGCCTCCACAATCGAGTCACCGATATGCTCCCTCTGCTGCTAGCTCCCTAGGAGTATCCTCCGAGGAGTTTGCTAGTTCCCGTCAATACTGTGCTCAGAGGTTTAACAGTATTGATGTGACTTTATAGCGATCTGTCTGTCAGTATTTTCATATCGCTCCTCCAGCACCACCGACTCGTGACACTGATTAGTCTGATAATGAGGACCATTGAGTCCATTTATCTTTATGTTTATTTTTATTTTTATTTTTATTTTATTTTCTTTATTTTTAATTTTTTTTATGTTTATTTTGTTTTTCTATTTTAAACTCTATTTTAATTATTATGGTTGTTTTAATCGAGTAACCCTCTTAATCCTTTTCAATATTATGTTTATTTTCTTATCAGTTGCTCAGAATCTTACACTACCCCTACATTTATCTACAATTTCGCTTTTCACTATTCTGGAAAATTCATCCACCACTTAGGGCAGTTTCAATTATCTCCCTATCTTAAGATATTTTGTTTCTATTATGATTTATATTTGTTTGTACATTGAGGACAATGTACATCTTAAGTGTGGGGAGGTTATTTATATGATTATATAAAAATCCCTGAATTATGCCTTGTATTTAAGTAATTTTCTCATATTACTTTTAGAATGAACTCTTATTAATTTGTGATTTTCATTGAGGTGTTTTGGATTAAATTCATAGGTAATTGTGCATTGATTATTTAAACTTTAAGACACAAGAGAATCAGGTATGATAAGTCTATTTTCATAATTAAAAATTTTAGGTTGTTTCCCTAAATTGAGGTATTACTTTGAAGTTTGAAATTTGCAAGATTGACATCAAAAGCCATAATTTTTGTGAGATTTTGAGCCTTTAGAGCATATATTTTTCTTGCTCACTTTTTTATTGGTTATGAATGTGTCAATATTGATTTGTTATTCTAGAACTTGCTTCGATTATACATATCGAAACCACACCATTGATTTGGTATGCTGAGATAATAAAGGCACCTAGGTTTTAACCCACTTATCCTATAAAAAACCTATCTTCATAATTAATTCCTAGTGAACCCCTTTGAGCCTAACAAACCGTTTCTTAATTTACCCTCAATATTAACCCATACATCATACTTTTTGATTCACTGAGAATTTTGCCTATTTTATTGACTCCCTTTTTTGTCAAGATTTAATTTGGTTAATTGCCTAACTATGTTATTTTATTTTAGTAGTATCATTTTTCATTCATTCATTCGCACAATTCAAAAAAAAAGTGAAAATAAAATAAAATAAAATACATATATATTGATTATTATTAGTTCTCTGTTTTGAGTTTAAGTAGTTAATTTCATATTCTAAGAAGAAGCTCATGTTTTTCTTTAATTAATTCGATTGTTTTAATTATTTAATATTAGTTTATTTTTCTAGTTAAGTAAATTATCAATTCGATCTCGATTCTAACCTTCGTTTTTAGCCTTTATCCACACCTTTAACCCAAACCCCGCTATAACCCTTTAAAGACCTTTTGATTTGTGTATCATCTCATTTATAGTTGGGGAGATTTGATTTTCATGCAAGCTTATGGTAATAACTTTTCATGTTTAACTCTTGAGTGCTTAATTTTTGAACCTTAAACACTTTGAGTGATTTGAGTGACTCTTTAGTGAGGGTCTCAATTCTTGTCAATTTTGGATTAAAGGGTAATTATTTAGATAAGGGGAAATACCTATGTTTTCATACTTTAAAAAAGGTAGACTTGGATTGCTTGTGCACTTAGAGCTCTTTTAGTTGAATTATCAGTGTATGATTATTTGTGAAATTATGATAAAACATTATTGATGA
Source organism: Gossypium longicalyx (assembly GCA_025698465.1). Taxonomy (NCBI): domain Eukaryota; kingdom Viridiplantae; phylum Streptophyta; class Magnoliopsida; order Malvales; family Malvaceae; genus Gossypium; species Gossypium longicalyx. The sequence goes on along the minus strand of CM047006.1, from coordinate 4,565,837 downwards.
GAATTATGAATTGGGAGAGTTTAATTTTAATTGTGGATTGAGGATTTTGCTTGAGGACAAGTAAACGCTTAAGTGTGGGGATATTTGATAAACAATGAAAGTAACACATTTTAATCTCATACTTAGCATATTTTTGGGTGATTTATCATATAATTTAGTGAATTAGATGCTTCTAATCCTTTAATTTCATGCTTTATACTCAAGAGAGCATACGGGAACAAAAGGAGCAGAAAACGAGCCAAAAACAGACAAAACAAGCAGATTTAAGGATCCACACGGCCAAGATTAATTCCATACTGGCTGAGCACACACCTGTGTGCGCCACACGGGATGGCGACACTCCCATGTGGCAGTCCGTGTCTATATCGCCCCCTATTTCCCAAGCATACTGAAAAAGCCAATTTTTAGGGTTTCTAAGCATTTTAAAGTCTATAAATACATACTAGAAGAGGACCTAAGAGGACACATAGAGTAGAACACATGTATTACTCGAAGAACACCAATGGATTCAGCTCAGAAGTAGGATCTCCTTCAAGACTGAAGATCTCCCTCCAATTTCTCTCGAAGTTTTTGGGTTTCTTTATGTTTTGTTGTTTTCCTGATTTTGAGATGTTTTCCTATTACATTATGAACTAAACTCCCTAAATACCTAGGGAAAATGAAACCTACGATGGATTTTATTATTTAATTATTTGAATTTCACGATAAATATTTGTCCTTGTTCTTAATTATGTGTTATTAATTCTTGCCTTAATATTTTCAGGATATTAATTCAAGTTTGATGTGCTTATTCAGTGGAGCAAAAGTCCCTGTTTAAGAGTAGATCTAGCATAATTAAGCGGATTTTATTGCAATCTTAGAACTAGGACGACATAAATCTGCTGGATTAAAGTCAAATCTAATAAGGGAATCCATAGATCGAGTTAATGTGACAATAGGGGTTTTAATTAGAAAGAGATTTCAATTAATCAACCTAAAGTCAGTTGTTCTTAGTCTCGAAAGAGATATTAACATAATTTAGGAATTTTAATGGTCGCTAAACTAACTAAAAATTTGACTAAGGCAAGCACACCTATTGAACAGTAGTATAGTTATGGGGAGACCGAAAATATCGTATCCACAAGGACTAAAAGTACTAGTAATTACTATCTTTTTATTATCTAGCCTAAGAATTAAAATGATGTTTTTAAACTAAGACTAATTATCTAATTAACTAAGAAATACGATAGAGGTAAAAGTTGGAAAATACTGTTGGAAAATCGATGGAGAAGACAATACCCAAGGAAGAATCCACCTAGACTTCACTTATTACTTCTGAATTAGACGATTTATTCACTCGACTTAATCTGTAGAAATCCCTAATTTATGTTAATATCTCTCTCGAGACTAAAAACAACTAACTTTAGGTTGATTAATTGAAATCTCTTTCTAATTAAAATCCCTATTGTCGCATTAACTCGATCTATGAATTCCCTTATTAGATTTGACTCTAATTTGGCAGATATATGTCGTCTTATCTCTAGGATTGCATGCAACTTCGCTTAAATATGAAAGATCTACTCTTAAACAAGGGGCTTTTGCTCCACTAAATAAGCACATCAAAACCTAAATTAATATCCTGGAATATTAAAGCAAGAATTAAAAGTCCCAATTAAGAATAAGAACAAATATTTATCATATAATGCAAATAATAATAAGATTTGTCTTAGGTTTCATCTCCCTTAGGTATTTAGGGAGTTTAGTTCATAATAATGGAAAACATCTCAGAATTAGGAAAACAATAAAACATAAAGAAACCCAAAGAACTTCTAGAAAATTAAATGGAGATCTTCAGTCTTGAAGTAGATCCTGCTTCTAAGCTGCTTCCAATGGTTATCCTTTAGTATTCTCTGCCTTCTGCTCTGTGTGTCCTTTAATCCTCTTCTAGGGTTTTTATATAGACTTTGGAATGTTTTAAAACCCTCAAAATTAGCCTTTTCCGAGTAGAATTAGACTTGGGCTCGATAGGGACACGATCGTGTGCCACGCTTGTGTAAAGGTGCTCAAGCCGTGTGTAATTCTGAGTTGGTTTTTAGTCGACACGACCATGATACAAGGGCATGTGGCATGCCCGTGTGCCTCACATGGGCGTGTGGTTTACCCGTGTGGAAGTGCTTAGGCCGTATGAAAAACAGAGATAAGCCCATTTTGTCTGTTTTTTGCCCATTTCTTGCTCTTTTTGTTATCTTATGCTCTCCTGAGTATAAAACATGAAATTAACAGATTAGGAGCATCGATTCAGTAAAACCAAAGATAAATAATCCGTAAATATGCCAAGCATGGGATAAAAATATGTATAAAATATGGTTCATCAGAGACAAGTGAATAAATCGTTTGATTCAGAGTCAGAATAATAAGTGAAGTTTAGGTGGATTCTTCCTTAGGTATTGTCTTTATCATTGGTTTATTTGATTATTTTTTTTCACTCTCTATTGTATTCATTAGTTAATTAGTTTAGTTAAATTTAGATTAAAACAAATCCCTTTTATTCGAGGCTAAATAATAGAAAGATAGTTAATACTAGTACTTTTAGTCCTTATGGATACGATATTCTGGACTCATCATAGCTATACTACCATTCGATAGGTGCGCTTACCTTTGTCGTGATTGTAGTCTAGTTTAGTGAACCATAAAATGATCATCAGACATTTTAAGAATGAATGTTGATTTTTAAAGAAGAAATCATCTTCTAAGGCTGATAATAACGAAAAGTTCGTTGCAATGATATCTGAAATTAATATGGCACAAGATGATAATACATGGTGGATTGATACTGGAGCAACCAAATATGTGTGCAAAGACAAAAGCATGTGCACAAAGTTCACACAATATGAAAATGACAATGTCTTGTACATGGGAAATTCTTCCACCGTAGCAAATAAAGGCAAAAGGTCTGTTGAACTACAATTCACTTCTGGAAAGGTTTTAACCTTAAATAATGTATATTATGTACCAGAAATTAGAAAAAATTTAGTGTTTGGAAGTCTGTTAAATAGGTTTGGTTTCAAACTTATTTTTGAGGCAGATAAGTTTATTTTGTCTAAGGGAGGAATTTTTGTAAGGAAAGGGTATATGTATGAGAGTATGTTCAAATTGAATATTATTAGTAAGAATAAAAATACTATTTTTGTTTATATGGTTGAATCTTTTTATTTATGGCATTATAAATTAGGTCATTTGAATTATAGGAAATTGAATGACATGTATAAGTTAGATTTAATTCCTGTTTTTAATAATAATATTGAAAAATGCAATATATGTATGTTGACTAAAATTACAAGAAACTCTTTCCTTAAGGTTAAAAGAAAAAACAAAATTGCTTGATTTGATATATAATGATTTATGTGACATGCATAATACTCCTACATTAGGTGGAAAGAAATATTTTGTTACTTTTATTGATGATTGTTCTAGATATTGTTATGTTTATTTATTGCATTCAAAAGATGAAGCGCTTGATAAAATTAAAGTTAGACTTCAGTGTAAATCATTTATCAAGTGCTTAAGATCGGGTAGAGGTGGAGAATACTATAATCCAAGTTATTTTGAATCCACTGGGATTGCCCATCAAGTTTCAGCCCCTTACACACCACAACAAAATAGTGTAGCTAAAAGGAAAAATAGAGTCTTAACTGAAATGGTAAATTCAATGTTATCATATTCAGGTCTTGGACAATGTTTTGGGGGAGAAGCTGTTCTAACAGCTTGTCATATATTAAATAGAGTTCCTAATAAGGAAACTAAAATAACCGCTTATGAACAATGGAAGAAAAAGAAACCAAACCTTAATTATTTGAAGGTTTGGGGTTGTAGAGCTATTGTCAAAGTTCCAATACCTAAACATAAAAAGTTAGGTGAAAGAGGAATTGAATACATATTTATAGGATATGCACATAATAGCAAGGCATATAGGTTCATGGTAATTGAACCAAATGATTCAATTTCAATTAATACTGTTATTGAATCAAGAGATACTATTTTTGATGAAAATAGATTTAATTCTATATCAAGACAATTACAGCTGCAACAATTGATTCATTCTTCAAATGAGAATGAGATTCTATTGGAACAAATTGATAATAATGATGAGTCTTGTCAAGAATTAAGAAGAAGTAAGAGGACTAAAAAGGTCAAAGATTTTAGACCAGATTTCATTATGTTTCTTGTAGAAGGAAAAGGTGAAAGTATATGCAATAAGATACCTTATTGTTATAATACAGAATCTGATCCTATTGCATTTGAAGAAGCAATAAAATCTCAAGACTCTGCTTTTTGGAAAGAAGCAATAAATGATGAGATGGATTCAATAATGGGAAATCAAACTTGGATCTTAATTGATCTTCTACCGGGTTCCAAACCAATAAGTTGTAAATGGATCTTCAAAAAGAAAATGAAGGTCGATGGAACAATTGATAAGTTTAAAGCAAGGTTGGTAGCCAAAGGTTTTACACAAAAACAATGTATTGATTACTTTGATACCTATGCTTTAGTAACAAGAATTGCTACAATTAGACTCTTAATATCACTTAACTCTATATATAATTTGGTTGTTCACCAAATGGATGTTAAAACAACTTTTTTAAATGGTGAATTGGAAAAGGAAGTGTACATGGAACAACCGGAAGGATTTGTTGTTCCAGGACAAGAGCATAAGGTATGTAAGCTTGTTAAATCTTTATATGGGTTTAAACAAGCACCAAAACAATGGCACCAAAAGTTTGACAATGTTGTTTTAGCTAATGGCTATAACATAAATAAATTTGATAAGTGTATAAATAGCAATTTTGAAAATGGAAAAGGTGTCATAATTTGCTTATAAGTAGATGACATGCTCATTTTTTGCACGAATTTGGAACAAATAGAAAACACAAAGAAATTCTTGTCAAACAAATTTGCTATAAAGGATATAGGTGTAGTAGATGTTATTTTTGGGATTAAAATAACTTGAGACGAAAGCATTATAGTTTTATCACAATCACATTACATTGAAAATGTGCTTAAAAAGTTTGATCTTTTCAACTGTATACCAGCATCTACACCCATAGATCCTCAAATAAAATTAGTATCTAATGCTAGTAAGAAAATTGATCAATTGAAATATGCAAGTCTAATTGGTTTTCTTATGTACATAATGACTTGTACAAGACTAGATATTGCATATGTTGTTGGGAAATTGAATAGGTACACAAGTAATCCAAGTAGTTTGCATTGACAAGCTTTGAATAGAGTACTTAGGTACTTAAAGAAAATTATTAACTATGGATTGTGTTATAATGGATATCCTCCAGTTTTAGAAGGGTATTCGGATGCTAGTTGGATTACAAGTTTGGAAGATCATGCATCTACTAGTGGATGGATTTTCATTCTTGGTGAATGAGCCATTTTTTGGGGTTCTAAGAAATAAACATGTATTACTGATTCCACTATGGTAGCAAAATTTATTACATTAGCCGCTGCAATTAAAGAAGCAGAATGGTTAAAAAGTTTGCTTTATGATGTACCTTTATGGCCTAAGCCAATTTCACCTATTTCTATCTGTTGTGATAGTGAAGCTACTCTAGCAAAGGCACATAGCCAAGTATATAATGGTAAGTCTAGACACATTGGATTAAGACATAGTTATGTCCGACAATAAATCTCTGATGGAGTGATCACTATTAATTATGTGATAGGTCAAGTGAAAATTTGGCGGATCCTTTGACAAAAAGTCTTGCTAGAGATGCAATAAAAAGGACCTCAAAAGGGATGGGACTCAAGCCCATTAATTAGAGTCACCCAAGATGAAAATTTGACTCAACGCTTGGTATAACGTCAAGTCTTGAGTTCAATGAGACAAAGTACATAATTAGTATGTGGCTGTTAGCACTATAAATAAATCCATCTTAAGATTAAAGTGCTAGGTACCCGTAATGATAAGGGAATGATGAGTAATGTATTCTTAATGGACCCATAACATAAATATGTTAGAGTGTTTATAATTATGGGAACACTCTTGATGAGATCTACCTATGTGAGCGGAAGTGTACTCGCTTCTAGGAGCTCAAGGGCTTGGCTCTGACAGCACTCATGAAAAGAGGACACAGACACATGGCCATAATAGTGTCCCTAGATACTATGCATTGACCGATGTTGAAATCATTGTGTGAGATGTGTTCGATTAATCAAATGAAATAGGTGGTTCAAAGCTTAGTCTACCATGCAATTTCGATTAACTTTAACATGTTTTCACTAAGTGAAGGTTTAATCGTAAGATACCTTCATTTATGCAAATTGATTTTCAAGAATATCAAAATCTAAAATATTTTGAAAATGGGGGGAGATTGTTGGAACATTTTTAAATATTTATAGTGTTTCAATAACTATAAATGAATGGGTGTAATTAATCAAAAGATTATATTATTTGATTTTTTGAAAAAGAATTATAACTATTTAAATAATATTATTTGAATAGTTATAATTAAATGAATAATTATGTGTTTATTTTAAAGACATTATTATTTAGAAAGACACCTATTGATGAAAGATGTCTCTATAAAGAGACATGAAAATTCTTATAAATAGGAATGAGATTTCATTTGGAAATCATACCAACAAATTCAAATATTCTTTCTTTCCTTCTTTCATTTTCTAATATTATTAGATTATTTTATAAAGTATTACTGCAGAAATCTTTTATAGAAATTGAGTTTCTTGTCATACATTGCCCATTTGGAAATCATACCAACAAATTCAAATATTCTTTCTTTCCTTCTTTCATTTTCTAATATTATTAGATTATTTTATAAAGTATTACTGCAGAAATCTTTTATAGAAATTGAGTTTCTTGTCATACATTGCCCATTTGGAAATCATACCAACAAATTCTAATATTCTTTCTTTCCTTCTTTCATTTTCTAATATTATTAGATTATTCTATAAAGTATTACTGCAGAAATCCTTTATAGAAATTGAGTTTCTTGTCATACATTGCTCAGTGTGTAGTGGGATATTCTCGTCAATGCAAAACGCAAATAGTCATTGGCTTCATTGTATCCTCGAGGTTAATTTGCTTGGAACTCGTTTGCACACCGATGATAGGTGAGGGCGAATATAACCTTAAAGATAGTGGCTTGATACACGCCTTAGAGCCTTGTCTTATTTCTTCTTTTATTCGAGTTTCGTTTGTGTGTTCGAGATTTTCCTCACCGGAGATTTGTACTAACATATAAGACTTGGGAGGATTTATTTTGAGTGTCTTAATTATTCTACTTGACCAAATCTAATCATTTTCAGACCATTTTTTGTTGTTAGAGAAACAAACAAGGAGAAAAAGGCACTTAATCTCTTCATTTCAGAGGGAACAAATAGTATGCAACATCCACAAAACAATTTAGTAAAGGGGAAGAAAGAAAGGTCAAGCATGCAATGGAGGCAAAGGCAAATTTAGAGCAAACCAACAAGCAAAAACCTAGCCGAAAGCAAAGCTTTGTCTCTTCCTTTTGTTACCACTTTGGTTATAAGAGTTTTGTTAAGCTAATGAATTTGCTGGTGAGTGGTGACCATTCCCCGACATACACCTAAGTCATCATGCCCTATTTTTATCTATTAAAGCCATCATCACTGTCTAGTCATTAGAAATAATTGGTTAATTAATTAGTTTTTCTTTTGGTCCCGAATATGGTGGCTATTTTACTAAATTGACCCAAAAAAATTTAATATTTATAAAAATGACCCAGGTTCAAAAACAATCACCAAAATGACCTGAGATGAACAGTAGAATGGGGTTTTGGCTTGTCAATGGCCGGCACCAACTCGTATTTTGCACCCATGATTACTTGATAATTGTGTCAGGCTTTAAAAATTGATTTTTTTTAGTTTTGGCACGTCAATGACTGGCACCAGGATATTTTTTTTTCTAAAAATCGTATCATACTGGAATATAAAAATACCAGTATTTAAAAAAAAAAATTAGTGCTTTGGCTTTGTCAATGGTCGACACCGATATTAAAAAAATTCTAATTTTTTTAGTCTTTGGCTTTGTCAATGGCCGACACACGAATCACGAGTTTTAAAAAAATTCGGTCTTTGGCATGTCATCGTCGGCGGCACCAAGTACAAAAAAAAATTAATTTTTTTGGTGCTATACGAGTTTTTTTTTTAAATTATTTCATTTACAATGTTTTTAAAATTTATTTGTTTAAAAAACTCGTATTTTGGTGAAAAAAATTTAGTTTTTTTTTTGTACTTGGTGCCGGCCATTGACATGCCAGCACCGAAAAAACTTTTTTTTAAAACTAGTATTCTGGTGTCGGCCATTGACAGGCCAGCACAAAAAAAATTTAAATTTTTTTCTTTTAATACTGGTGCCGGTCATTGACAAGCCAGCACTAAATTTTTTTTTTAAAACTTGTATTCTGGTGCTGGCCATTGACAGGCTAGCACAAAAAAAATTGAATTTTTTTTAATATTGGTGCCGGCCATTAACAAAGCAAAGACCAAATTTTTTAAAAAAACTCAGATTCTCAGTGCCGGCCATTGACAAAGCCAAAGACCAAATTTTTTTTTAATCATCGATATTTTTGTATACCAGTATGATACGATTTTAAAAAAAAATATCTTGGTGCCGGCCATTGACAGGCCAAAACTAAAAAAATTAAAATTTTAAAGCTTGACACAATTATCAGGCAATCATTGATGCAAAATATGAGTTGGTGCTAGCCATTGACAGGCCAAAATTCGATTCTACTGTTCATTTCAAGTCATTTTGGTGATTGTTTTTTAACTTGGATTATTTTTATATATATCAAAATTTTTTGAATCAATTTAGTAAAATAGCCGAATGTGGTCATTCTCAACTTTATATGTATGGTAATAGTAATTGGTTAATTAATTAAGCAATAGGGTTGAATGCAACTTTATTTGGTTACCTTATTCAGGCTTAAAGCCAGTCCTAATATATCATTATCATAATGGTTAAAAAGCTGACCAAAGTTGCATCAATTAAAATATTACTATAAACAAAAAGGCTACAGCTTTACAGTTTGAAAGGTCATTAAAGATGGGTAACATAGATTTAAGCATTCCAATGAAAAATTCAAAATAATTTAAAGGCATAGATTATAATATTCAAAAAAAGATCTTGAAAGTTTACTGGTCTATGATGTGAAAACACCAGCAAGAAAAAAATCTACTTTGTTATGGTCCTACTCTCCTACTCCTCTATCCTATATGATGATTGAATCTATTTGTTAAAACTCTTGAGATTTGGTCCTTGGTAGATTCATGAATTCATTAAGGTGAATGAATATCAATAGCAACATCGTATGTATGTATGTTCGTGTTATTTATAGTTGCTTTTCTAAAGCCAGCAAGCAGAGAAAAATAAATAAAATCATTAAAATCTTCAATGGGGACTAGTGGACAACTTTAAAGATTTTATATTATTATCAAAATGAAAATTAGAAATGGGGGGAAGGTGTGGGACTGGGGTCCTTCAATATTTAGCCATGATGAGAGGGAAAAGACCTGGTGAAGTCATGTCTTCATAACAATCCTGAAAACAACGAGAGGAAAGGAAACCAATAAAAATAGGAAAAAAACCATAAAAAAATACTGTTGTGGGGACAAAGAGGACTAGAGTCGTGTCACTTTCTAGTTCATAAGATGGACGGGGAGAGAGGGACCGGTTAGGCATCAGCTATTTTACTAAATTGACTTAAAAAATTTTGATATTTATAAAAATAACTCAGGTTCAAAAATAATCACCAAAATGACCTGAAATGAATAGTAGAATAGGGTTTTGGCCTGTCAATGGCCGGCACCAACTCGTATTTTGCACCCATGATTACCTGATGATTGTGTCAGGCTTTAAAAAATTGATTTTTTTAGTTTTGGCCTGTCAATGGCTGGCATAAGGGTTTTTTTTTAAAATCGTATAATACTAGTATACAAAAATACCAATATTTAAAAAAAAAATTTGGTGTTGGCCTGTCAATGGCCGGCACCAGAATACGAGTTTTAAAAAAAATTTGGTGCTGGCCTGTTAATGGCCGGCACAAGAATACGAGTTTTTTATAAAATTTTTTTTTTTGGTGTTGGCCAGCACTAAGTACAAAAAAAAAATCAATTTTTTTGGTAGCGCCTGTCAATGGTCGGCACCAAAATATGAGTTTTTAAAAAAATATATTTTTTTGGGTGCTGGCTTGTCAATAGCCGGCACCAAAATACGAGTTTTTTTTTTAAAAAAATTTTGTTGCTGGCCTGTAAATGGCCGACACCAAGTGTAAAAAAAATTAAAATTTTTTGGTGTTGGCTTGTCAATGGCCGACACCAAATACAAAAAAAAATTAAATTTTTTTGGTGCTGGCCCGTCAATGGTCGGCACTAAGTATAAAAAAAAAATCAAATTTTTTTGGTGCTAGCCTGTCAATGGCCGGCACCAAAAAAATTTGATTTTTTTTAAATACTGGTGCCGGCCATTGACAGTGCAGCACCAAATTTTTTTTTAAAAACTCGTATTCTGGTGTCGACCATTGACAGGCCAACATCAATTTTTTTAAATACTGGTATTTTTGTATACCAGTATGATACGATTTAAAAAAAATACCCTGGTGTCGGTCATTGACAGGCCAAAACTAAAAAAATTAATTTTTTAAAGCCTGACACAATCATCAGGCAATAATGAGTGCAAAATACGAGTTGGTGCTGGCCATTAACAGGCCAAAACCCCATTCTACTGTTTATTTCAGGTCATTTTGGTGATTGTTTTTGAACTTGCATCATTTTTATAAATATAAAAAAATTTTGGGTTAATTTAATAAAATAACCTTAGGCATCACATGGAGATGGACATAAAATAAAAACCCTTCTTCACCCTGACAAACATGTCCATATCATGTTTTTCTTATAAATTTCAAAGAAGTTTTGTCCCCTCCTCCCTACACAAATTACCCTAAATCTTGTTTTGTTTAGTAAGTGTGTAGACAAGGGAGCTTATCTCTTTAGAGCAATGCCTTGACTCCCAAATCCAACACTGCCAGTCATTGTGCTCTTACCTTTTAAGCTGAAAATATATGAAGGGTTTTTTTTGCAATAGATATTTTGTTCATTTCTAGCTGGCAAAGCAGATTGTAAGAAAAAGGGTCATAATCAAAATGGCTTGACTTCGAAAATTGAAGTGTTCAATAAGTTGAGGGCCCTTCAATGTTCACAAGCCAATGATATGGGCTTGTAGTTGCAGAGATGTAAAACTACTGCAAAGAGCGAAGGAGACAGGCCCAGAAGAAAATATATCATAGGGGCAAATCAAAATTACCAAATCACTTGGATAAGTAATAAAGAGAAAAGATGTGGGTAATTGAGGGACAGTAAGAACATTAACTTTTTGGCTTTTTAGTTTTTTTTACGTTTTACCTTCATTACATGTTACAACAAGGGGTCAGTCTGTCAGTGTAGGTGAAAAAACAAGTGTAAATCTTTCATTGATTTGGGTGCCCTGCCTTTAGCTCCACCTTAGCAGTCTGAAAAGTCCATTACAGAGATGTGCCTGCCACTGCCACTGTCACTGCTACAAGATTTTCATTTTTCATTTTACTGTTTTACGGATTAGTAGTAAGTAAATTTAATTACTAAGCCTTTATTTTTATTTTTGGTAAAAAGAATAATTCTAACAACTCTACATCAGTCATTAATCAAATCAAATATTCTTGATCCACTACCAACAAAAAATATATATATAGAAAAAAGAAAAAGTAAACGAAATTTATAAAACCCAAGAAAAAAGTGAATATAGATTGGATAGTTTACCTCAATGTTTCTGCCAAAGAGCAAAAAGTTACCTATATTTTCTATTCTGATAATACTAAAAAACAGGAGGGACCTGTTGTGTAAATTACAATAGAAGAGTGCCCCAAAGTCCAAAAGGTCAAGATCATATGGAGTTTGCAGATTACCACTTACGTTATGAAATGTGCTAAGCTTTTAAGTATGGAATCAAGTAATTAAGAGTTTAATCTATTTTTTATTATGTATTTATTATTTTTTTAATAAGTATTACTTAAGCTACATACACAATCTGATTAAATCTGGGCATGTAATTAACACTCTATTATCAGATAAATAATTATTCAAAAAAAATAAAGAAAAAGCAAGCCAAAAGAGGAAAATATATGGAAAGAGATGGAGAGATAGGAATACAGAGAGAGAAACGGGGAAGAGGAAGGGCACTTTATTCCTTTTTTTATGATACACGCATCCTTGGCAGAACAGCCAAGGGTACACAGTACTGCTACGACACAAGGGTAGAAGAGGACCAACAAGCAGGAGCTTCAGCCCATTAACTTCCCCCAAAAGAGAGGGAAAAAATAATTTCTTTGATGGAACTGAAAAATATAGATTGTTGGCAAGCCTGAGTAAGGGGGATAATAAGGATGGAGGTTAAGAGGGAGAAGGAACAAGGTGACGGATGACAAAAGGAGCTAGTTTGGTGAAATGGGTCTTTTTTTCTTTTCTTTTTTTGGTAGAAGTTGGGGGAGATTGATTTTATGGCATGCAAAGAAAGGTTTTTTTTGTTGCTGTTGGTAAAAATATTGTCTTTCTATTATCTCTGATTCTCCAAAAACTTAGCGTGTCTTTGTCTTTTCGTTTGTATTACAATACAAATGCACTTTGAGTTACAGGCTAAAGGGGCGGTGGAACTCCCGGGTTTTGCTTCGATTTGTCAACAAAACAAGTGGATAAAGCAGCGAGAAGCTAATTGCTTTAACTTTGAAAACAGCTTTTACTACAACAACGAACCAGAACCAACTTCTGTTCTTCATTTAAGAAGAAGCCAAAGCCCACCCACATCAGCATCCACTCTCTCTTCTTCTTTTAACGGCGGAGCCACCGGTTCTGGAGGCGGAGTCAATTCCACCGGAAATACCAACACCACGGCGGCCACCATAGCACCACCTGAGTCTACAGCTCCAAACAATAGCAAGGAAGAATGGGCCTCGGAGCTTCAACCTATCCCGAGTGAACTAGACCTTGTTCCAGGGCCTGGAGGCGCTCAGAGATGCAATAGCGGATTGGAAGATTGGGAGACTATGCTGTCTGAGTCAGCCGTGTCTCTGAATCAAGACCACTCGCTTCTGCGTTGGATCGCTGGTGAGGTGGATGACCCTTCCTTCGGTCTCAAGCAGCTGCTTCAAAGTGGGAGTAGTGGTCCTAATCAGGGTGTTGATTTTGAAGGCAATGCAGGGGTGGGGGCTGTTGATCAGGGTCCAGTTTCTGACCCAATTGGTAGCCTAATTTCTTCTGGTTCTGGTAATGGTATTTCAAATGCTGCTCTTAATTTGGGTGGTTTTCCTGATTCTGGGTTTGTGCCGAATGCCAACAATGAGAATGAACCAAGTTGTTCTTCAGTTGAGCTTGTTAACAATAGCAAGGTTCTCGGTGCTACTGTTGGGTCCAATTGTAACATTCAAAATCCATTGTTTAGCTCTCCGGCTAGCAATTTTGGCCTTCCTGTTTCTTTGCCTATCCTTTATCAACAGCAGCATCAAGAAGAGAAACCTCGGATTTTCATTGGTCCGCAACAGCATCCCCAATATCCGAACTTTTTCCTGCCATTGGCTCAAGAACATCACCTCCTCCAGCCTTTATCACAGCGCCTCAATTCTGGTAACTTAGAACTTTCTTCTCAGATCCCAAAACTCCCCTTTGCTGATGCCGGGCATGAGTTGTTTACGAGAAAACAGCAGCAACAGCATATGGGGTTTTCTCAGGGAGTCCAGTATGTTCCTCAGCAGCAGCCGCTGATGGTCGAAAAGAAGAGAGTGTTGGTCCCAGGAGAGGAGATGGCTCAGCCACAGCATCAGTACCAGTTACACCAGCAACAACAAGCCACATTGTTCGACCAGCTTTACAAGGCTGCTGAGTTGGTAGGGACTGGGAATTTTTCACACGCGCAATTGATATTGGCGCGGCTCAATCACCAGGTCTCCCCTGTAGGTATGCCCCTCCAAAGGGCTGCTTTCTACTTCAAGGAGGCTTTACAAGTACTTCTCCTCATGAATAACCCAGTCTCTCCCCCGCCTCCAAGGAGCCCCACCGCTTTCGATGTTATCTTCAAAATGGGGGCTTACAAGGTCTTCTCTGAAGTTTCTCCGCTCATCCAATTCGTCAATTTTACTTGCAATCAGGCTATCCTTGAAGCTCTTGATGATACTGATCGGATTCACATTGTGGACTTTGATATTGGTTTTGGTGCTCAATGGGCTTCCTTTATGCAGGAGCTTCCCATGAGGAGTAGAGGAGCTCCCTCATTGAGAATTACTGCCTTTGCCTCCCCTTCAACGCACCATTCTATTGAGCTTGGGCTTATGCGTGATATTCTTATGCAATTTGCTAATGAAATTGGTCTAAGTTTTGAGCTTGAGGTGGTTAATTTCGATTCTTTAGATCAGAACCCTCATTCTTTGCCAATGTTTCAATCAAATGGAAATGAGGCAATTGCTGTGAATTTCCCTGTTTGGTCTTGTTCGAATCGGCCCTCTGCTTTGCCCCATCTTATGCGCTTTGTGAAGCAGCTTTCACCAAAAATTGTGGTGTCTTTAGACCAAGGGTGTGATAGAAATGATCTGACATTCCCAGAACATGTGACCCATGCCTTTCAGTCATATACAAACCTATTAGAATCACTTGATGCTGGTAATGCGACATCTGATGCTGTGAACAAGATTGAGAGGTTCCTTTTTGTACCAAGAATTGAAAGCAGCGTGCTGGGGCGTCTGCAAACACCTGAGAAGATGCCTCTTTGGAGCACACTTTTTTCCTCGACTGGATTCACCCCTGTAACATTCAGTAACTTCACTGAAACTCAGGCAGATTGTGTGGTGAAGAGAGCTCAAGTGAGGGGATTTCATGTTGAGAAGCGCCAGGCTTCACTTGTTCTTTGCTGGCAGCAGAGGAATCTTATCTCAGCTTCAGCTTGGAGGTGGTGAGTAGCAAACTCAGACAGGCAGGGGAGGTTGGTTTATTTTGGTATCTCACAATCTATCAAACTCTATCTGGAAGAATTAATTAAGCCAATAATCAGTAAATTCTTCAGCTTTTATGACTTAATACTCATTCATTGTCGTATTTGTGAGTCCCCTCTACTTGTTTGTCTAATGTAGATGCAATTCCCAGTAGAAGAAAACATTTGACTGCAAAACTCTAGTATGTGCCTTTTGTTTTGGACATATTGATGTTGCTGCTATGGTATTCTGGTTTCTTTTGTTTGTTTTTTTTTTCTGGTGAGAAGCTGATTCATTTCCTTGTTAAGGTGGTGACAGTTGTTGTATATTTGACAACAATCACTTCTGAAATTGCAAATACAACTTACTGGAATTTCGTTTTATATTTCTGGGGCGCTGTTCAGAAGTTCTCAAATAATGTTTATGATGCTTGAATCCTAATTCCTTCTTTTCTACCATGTTGCATATTATGCATACTTTCTTGTGCATAATTAGAGTACTTATTTTTGTTGAAAAGGTGATAATACGGAAGTGGTGCTAAAGCAAGCAAAGAATCAGGAAAATTTGTCCAAGGTGGGGGTGCCCTTGGCCTTTAACCACTCTCAGAATAAACCACACCCCCTTATTGTTCCAACATTTATGAGTAGAAAAGATTTCTTGTGGGGACATGGTGGTTCCTTATCTAGGTGCTTTACAAGCTGCCTCATTGAAATGCCTATATCTTGCTTTGGATCCTCAGTCAACCATTACCGCCTTCATTAATGTGTAGTTATAATCTAGTTTAGATTTGAGAATTAGGAATATCAGACAAAGGCATCCCCAGATTCTCTATTCTTCGATATCATTTGCGGGATCACCATTATTAGAGCTACCACTTTTGCTTAAATCTTATCCTAATCTTCACTTTGGTAAAAAAAAGGTGATCTTTCTCCAATTCTAAAAAAGTATTTGATCTTGTCAGATTCTTGGTTTGTTAAAGAGGTAGTTAATTCAGGCTTTCGGGGGTAGTTAAATGATCTTTAGGTCGAACCTCGAGTTCTTTCCAACCACCTCCACGAAAGCTCCTTCCTTGATTGTTTCCCCTAAGAAAGAACCTAAACAAGAAACAACCCTTGATGGGCTGCAATCTTTGGATAGAATACAATAAACACAAAGACACCTAAGATTAACTATATTTGGTCGAATTTTGTTAAATAATCATGCTTGCCGCCTACCTGCGAAATAACATATGGTTGTGGTGAGTACTTGTATTTTTTGTCGCGCTGTCTTGCATGTATTTCATCAAACACGTAAGGCTGTTTTCTTAGTTTTCTTTAGTGAGAACTGCATGTTGTTTGGTGATAATTATTTTAGGTTTGGAGATTTAGAATAATGTTGGTATTAATATATATACATGCATACAAATACTTGTCTTTTAGTACATTGAATTCGGTGTACCATTTCTTTTCTTTTGATTAGTTATTGGACACCTACTAATCTTGGTCACATGGAGTCATGTTTGATTGCTTGGTTATTATCTTTTTCATTGTGGAGGCGTCTACTTTAATCTTTTTTATTCATATGAAGTGGTTTAAACCATATAAAATACTTTATAAAAACACATAACAGTAAATTAAAAACTGTTGGAGATAACTAGTTTCAGAACATGCTGAGTACGGATGGCGACAAAGATTAATCATAGCTCATAAATTATAAATACTTGCCTATTATTTTCTCTAAAAATGAATATAAAAAATGTAAAACTTTGTTTTCATTGAGAAGGAAGTCGTAGCCTAGCAAATACCATCGATGACCGACACTTTTATTTTATTCCTGCCCGATGTCCCTGGGTTATGTAGTTCCAGTAAGCGGACACTACTATTTATTATTATTATTGAAAGGATAATAGAAAACAAGTGCCTGGACCTGGAGTAATCTGGCCCAATCAAAGTGTAAGAGAAATGACAGCTAGCTGTGAGCCACTTAAGGTGGGTGCGGAGTTGGTCCAGCCCAGATGATTGAAGCCGACTATAGCCTCCTTGGCTTCACTTGTTTCACAGCTTTATAGTTTTTACCAACGGGATAACAGATAGAGATCCATGCGATGAGCTCTTACAATAATGTCCAACGCTACGTTTTTAGTATAGCGCATGTAGCACGGTAAGATGAAAACGACTTGAGATTTTTTAAGGTCCCTTTTTAGCCTTGGCTTGGCCCTTGCAGTGCAGTTGTGGTCCTCTTCGGTTCAAATAAAAATCATGCCACGTGTATGGATGGTAAAAGCTACTATTACTGTATGAGAATGTGAATATGAATATAACACATGTTACATGATATTCCCATTTCTCTCCTCTCCTGTTATCAGGAATAAAGCAAGGTATCTTCACATTCGGTTATAGGCCCATGCCAATACGCCACCTTGTGAATTAAGAAATGGGGTTTGTTTAAATCAAAATCACCCAACCAAACCAAATTAGAAACAGATATTTAGATTTGCGTTGAATTTTTGAGTCCTAATTGGCCACAAGCCAGACTTAGTTGGCCTATTGCTCCTCCCAATTTCTAGCCTTAAGTACCTACATTCTTTATGTTGTATTATATATTTATTGGCCAGAATAGGTTGATTAGATGCGGATGTGCTTCCCAAAATCATTAAATTACAATCTTAAAGGCAAATAAACGCCTCTTTTTATAACTACATTTGTTGTACCACTTCACATTCTAAACATTAGTCATGCTAGTTGCTCACGTCAACAATACTATATATATGTCTATAACATGTATGCTAGTTGCTCAAGAAATTTGAGAGAAAAATAACCAAATTTAGTGGCACGTATTCTTGATTATCAACAGCTGGGCATTGCAGGATTGTGGACAATCCACGTGCAAGGCACTAGTGAAGCTCAAAAGTTGTCTTTGATTGTTGCAGATCCTTTCCTACGATCAAGTGATGGACGACAGACAGAGCAGTTAAAGGTAGAAGCTTTTTTTGGTGGGTAGTTTTTAGTTATTTCAAGTGGGGGAAGTTCTTTTGTCATCAACAAGCCTCCTACGAGTGAGGGATATGGGTTGTACAAAACACACACATATATATATATATAGATGCTTTTTATGAGACATAAAACCAGCTTTTGTCTCTCCTAAACTTCAATCATGTTGGCCAACTGAAGCAATGTTGAGTGGGTCGCCACCCGTCAAATCCTATATATTTTTTAGACCATCTTTGTTTCGGGTTTTGCTTTGCCATCTCCGGTGTAATAGAGATGCTTTAGTTCAGGTACATCCGCCGCTAAAACTCTCGAATCTTCATCTACTAAAACTAGAAAAAAATAATTTTCCGAGCGTACTTTTGTTTATTGAATGATTATCGTCTCTAAATTATTTATGTTTTTTTTTAATACTTAAATTTTTTTCTCATTTTTAGTATATACATTATTTCATCATTATAGTTTTTGATGTAAAAAATTAATCGTGTTAAAAAAATGTGACCCATTCAACAGATGTTAATATGTCATATATTTAGCCTTTTCATATGTCATCAATGACATAACCATTGATCGATAATATGATTGTTGACCATTAATTGGTGATGATCAACATTGATCAAACATTGATCGAGATAAATAAATGTCAACTTCATTCAAATCTGGATAAACATAGTTAATAATATTATAAAATATTAAAAAAATTGTCAAATTTATTCAATAAATTAAAAGTACTAAAAATGCATGTCCATAATGAACCTAAACAAATGGACATCAATGTTTATTTAAATTTAAATAATTATTTATCTAAATTCATTTAAATATAAAAAAATTTAAATTTTGTAAAAATTATTAAAAAAAACTATAAATCATAAAGAATCATTAAAATGTCTAAAAAAATCAATTGATTTTGTAAAAGTCAATTGTCCAAAGGCATGGTAGCTGGAAAGCTCGATCCAACTAAGGATGGGCTTCGACAAAGGTCTTTTTTAGTTTAACCTAGTTTGACTTCGATTTAAATGATAAAAAGTATTTTTAAATTGTAATTTAATTATAAAATATATAAATATTAATTTAAAAAACATATTTTTAATTTTTTAATATTTTGATTAATCAGACAAGCATTTGGGTCGGGTTAAACTAGCTTAAAAATAAATTTTAATTTTAATTTTTTTTTGAAATTAAGTTGCGATCTAACTCATAAATAATAAATGAGATGAAGGATTATAAAGATCGAAAGATAATTTTTTTAAGAAGTAAATGGAAACACAAATTTGAATACATATATATTAGTCTACGATGGTGTGTGACACTTTTTTTTATTATAATTTTATGATTTTTTAAATATTTATAGTATTTAGATCGTATAGAAAATAAATCTTGGTAAATTGAACATTCATTTATATAGGTCAATGTCTATTAACGATCGTGTTATTAATTAATAGCCACGTGGTAAATAACATGAAAAAAGTCAAACTAGTGACACGTCTTTAATGTGTGCCACTTACATTTTTAGTAGTGAACTTTTTGGACCAAATTTACAATGTTGTGTTTGGGAACTTAAACTTCAAAATTTAGATTAGTATTTAATATCTGTATAAATTGTAAGTGTAAAAAGTATGGATTTTCTAAATTCATAAATTTCTCAAAAATTTCAAATTCCTAAATAAACATCCTACAAATTCTTAGATTTGATAAATAATAAATATTATATTTTTATTTATTATTACTTAATAATTGTTTTTTAAATCTAAATTAAATTTTAAAATCCAATTTTTCGAAGGCCAAAAGTTAACTCCATCTACCCTTTATTGTCTGACAGTGCTGCAATATCATTTTCTCCAATAATATCAGTCTCATCACATGATGGACCGATTTTCTTTTGCTTTGAACCATACAACTCAGTCCCACCTCCATAATCTATACTTCCATCGTCTTGTTCCTCACAATTTGCATGCATTCGATGATTATCATCTGATTAAGGTCAACCCAGGAAATTTTTATTACCGGAGGTCTTTTTCATGGATTTCGAACATTTAGTTGTATAGTTAGTGACAGTTTTGTTCCATCTAAAGCTAGTATTTTCTCATCTTATAATATTCCAAAATCCTTCTGCTTTTCCCAACCCTACCCTGCTGTCAAGTATCAACTCAAACATCATCACAAAATATCCACATTATTAGTGCTGTCGTGGACGTGTTAGGTCTAGTTACATGAATAATAGATCCAAATATGATAATCCCTACTACCATTTTAGGTTGTATGATAATAATACTAACTATAGTTAGAATAATCACATTATATAGTGGCGGTAACGTTCCCATCATATTTTCTTCTTTTTTTTCTGTGTTTTTTTTCAATTGTTTTGTTTTTTCACTCTATCCTTTCTTTCATGCACCACTTTAATAATTACAATCGCTGTCGTTCCGAGTGGTGTTTTACAATCGCTGTCGTTTCGAGTGGTGTTTTGGCTTTTCTCCACCGTCACAGTCACTCCCCCTTTGAAAGTTTTCTTGCCCCCACATCCATCTAACATAGGTTTTGGACAATGAGATTAAGGATACTACTTTGATGGAGAAAAATAATAAGTTGATTAAACCCCTTTTTCCCAATGATTATAATCTTAAACTATGTATGAGGTTTATAAAGCATCATATTTTGGTGGCATTAAACTTTACCGCATAACTTCCATCAACTGATAAGGCTTTCATTGTGCAAGGTTTGCACACTATACTTAAGTCATGACCGCATAACCATTGTTAATTGGGAGCCCGGATTGTAATGCAACATCTTCTAAGGTGATGGTGCACTCCCCCCACACGACAAATTAAATTTGTGGGTCTCCGAGCGCCACCGCATCACTGTGAACTCTAACATGCTTTAAAATTATCAAAATTTTCCCCTAAAACACCAACACAAATAAATCTTGCTCCCTTAATTTCAAACACCGAACACAAAAAAACATTTTTTTCTATTTTCTCTCTTTTTATTGAACACTTATCTTTTTTTTTCCACTACTACTAACCACAAATTTTTCTTTCTTTTTTTCTTCTCTTAAACAAATTTTTTTTAAAAATAACCAAACACTTCAATACATACAGATTTTGCAACGGGGATAGGGAATATATAGTGGGTGGTGCCACTTGATAGCGTGGCAACACCAATTAATTAAAAAAAAAAAGTCATTGGCGCCACTTGATACACCGACGACACCCATTAAAAAAATTTCCCCTAATAATCACCGATGTCGTCTGACATGGCGACGACACCAATTTTTTTTAATTTTTTTCTCATTGAAAAAATATATTTTTTTAATGTGAATACCCATATTTTTAATGGATATTTCAAAAAATACATACATGTGCTGCCTAACATAGTGGCGATATTATTTATTTATTTTTTTACAATTTGATGATTAGGTAATGATTAGGGAGAAAATGAGGTGATGCCGCCAATCAGTCAAATGATATCGACTTTCACTGGAACAAATTGATTATTTTTGTGTATATATATTTTTCAGATCATTTTCAAAATTATTTAATATTTTAAGGTTATTTTTATAAAAAAAAATTGAGAGTTTAATGCCATCACTTAAAAAAAAATTTGCTCCTATCCCGTCTTACAAAAAAAAACCCAGAAAACTTAATATTACTGCCTTGCCCAAATAGAGGAAAACCTAATTAAACGAAAGATAGGAAGCCCATTTCCCCCATTGCTTTCGCCACACACTGTCGGTTCCTCTCTAGTTGGAGTGAGCCACTGGTAAAGTCCAGTGGACTGCATGACCACTTCTATCCGTTTTTCCACCATTTCTTGAATCTTATAACGGTGTTAAGCATTTAACACGTGCTTCTCTTTAATAATGTGCATTATTATGGTAATAATACACATTTTAGCATTACAATCGATTTTAATTTTTTAAATGTGTTTAATTAATAGAGTGTAATTTTATTATAATTTTTATGTCATATTTAATAGTATAAATTTAATTATACAATTTTAAATTATAAAAATTATTAATAATAATTAAGAAAAAAATTTAAAACAAATAATAAAAATTAAAATCAAATCATCGTATATTACATATGTTAACTCAAAAAATTACTCAATAATACTATTATTAATAAAATAACAAAAAAAATAAACATACTATGTAATTTTGTTTAATTATATTAAACATATACTCATTTCTTGTACTGATCCTTAGTTAACTATAAATAATTAATAACAAATATAATGTAATTTAGTTAAAATTGAACCCCAAGTTGTAGACTATTGGTTAAGTGTTCACTTTCTTCAAGAATAACTTGAGTTTAAATCACAATTTAGTTAAAATTAATATAAATAATTAACAATAAATAATATATAATTTAGTTAAAATTTAGTAGCCCAAAAGATATGAAAATTATCTCCTGTGAATTCACTCTAAATAAGATTAGTAAAACATTTTTATAAAAACATATATTTCCTAAAATTAAAATATATAAAAATAAATTCTTAAACTTAAATCAAGTAAGAGTTTTTTTGAAAAATCATAATGTAATTAGATTTAAGGGTGATTGTTTGAAACTACCTACTTAATTATTCAAATTCTCAACAACACCGTAAGAATTAGAGAGTATAATTGAGACATTCGTATTATATTAAACTCAATGAGACTCACGAATTACAACAATTAATCAAATATAGCACGAGTGTATTTACATTAAAAACTAATTACTAAATAACTTTCTAAAAACATATATAATATTAATTGAAAATTTTAGATTTCAGTTTTTTTTAATATAATTTAAAGAATTAGATGCATATATAATGTTAAATTTAATTATGATTTAATAGAGTATATATTTAAAATAGTTATATGTGTTTTATTACATAATTCATACTAATTTTTTAGCTAAAATATCGGGAGGACCAATCTTCTTCATGATTCTCCTCTCAGCCTACTGTCATTAATGATATCATCATAAAGAGAGAGATGCTAAGAGGACCAAATCCTCTTGACAATTCTCATCTCAATCCTATTGCCATTAATGATGTCATCGTGAAAAAAGAAACACAAAAAGGATCGAATCCTCTTCATAATTTTCCTATATTCCACCTTCCATTTATAATATCATCATAAAGAGAAAATTACTTGGAGGATCCAACCCTTCTCATAGTTCTCCTACTCCTCCCAGCTATTGGCATTACTAATTTTTATCAATTTCGTTAATGTGATAATTCATAATTTTTTAAATAAAATAAATATTTAATACATTATTTATGAAATATTGTCTGAATTTAGTTGCAAGGTTGTTGTAACAAGTATGGAAAACAACACAATTAAAAAACCAACAAATTTTTATGTAATTTGGTGCAAACCTTTTTGGACTAAGACAATGGTAGTTGAGTTAAAAAGCAACTGGTATGGTAAGAGTATGAAATAAGTAAATAATGGGTTTGTAACATCCTCAATAACAAATAATCACCTCGTTTCGAGAAGATGTGTGATAAAGCCATTTAGATTTGGTGTCTAGTCTCGAATATAATAACTATATTTTGTTTGAGTTAAATTTGGATGAAGCTCGAATTGAGTCTTAATTTTAAGAATAGATAAATTATATTATAAATTACCTAGTTATTGTCTTTTTTTATATATTATAAAATCGGTATAATAAATTTAACTCTTAATTTTTATATATTATATCGATTTAATCGTAAGTAAAAAAAAAACTTCAAATTTTACAAATAAATTCAATTTTTTAAAAAATAGCAATTCAATGATAAAATTTAATTGTTTTTAAAAGGATAAAATTCAAATTTAACTGAAGAAAAAGATAAAGAATAAAATTGAGAAAAATATAAACGTTTACGGATAAATAGCGAATTATACTTTTATTTTTCTACATAAAAATGAATGGTCATGATTTCTTTTGAACGATGGGTCCCCACTAAAACACGGTTACAATTATGATTTGACTTTGTTGTTCGACGAAATCAACAATCACAATAAATAATAAAAATTTATATATTTGGAATTGAATATTAAATTTAAAATTTGAGTATGGCAAATATATTTTTTAATATGAATATATTATAAATATGATAAAAAAAATTTATATTATAAATTATTCACTTATATTATAACACAATTATGATATATAAACAGGGATGAAGAAGTCGGTAATCAATGTTCGTGTTAAGTGTCCTATGAATTGTTGGTAGCCTCTCAATGTTCACGTGGTGTATAGTTTCATGTATGTGAATCAATAAATACAAGACAGATGTGATAACCATTGCCCTTTAAGCTCTAAGGTGACAAAAAGTGTCACGGTTTCCCTGGGAAGCATGTTGTTTTGTGCTTTCCTTTTTGTGATAAGTAGGACCCAGGATTGGGGAGACAAGGTTCATCTTCATTCTCCAATTCCAAACCCTTATTCGATAGAATTTGTTTTGCTATCTATCACTTTAGTAGAAGAGACTTGCACATGATCTCTTACCCACTTGTCTTTTTCAGCCGGGCCATATTTATAGTAAAACAAGAGGAATTTTATAGGGAGTAATTTTCAGAGATTGAGCTAAAAATTTTGTTTTAAAATGGTTAAAATTAAAAATTTATTTGTCGAAATTGGAATTTTTAATGAAAAGACTAATAGAGATTAAATTAAATTATTAAAATTAGGAAAATATTGAAATTGTAATTGTACCATTTAATTAAGAGAGACACGACCCGCTCACCACCCTGGCTATGCCCTGCTAGAAAAAGTGAG
This sequence comes from Gossypium longicalyx, assembly GCA_025698465.1. Classification (NCBI taxonomy): domain Eukaryota; kingdom Viridiplantae; phylum Streptophyta; class Magnoliopsida; order Malvales; family Malvaceae; genus Gossypium; species Gossypium longicalyx. The sequence goes on along the minus strand of CM047006.1, from coordinate 4,541,105 downwards.
AGCGATGAACCATGGGCCCTCTGTATTTAGCGTGTACATTCATAATTATCCACACAACATTTTGCCTTCAACTTCTAAACAACCCAGAAGTTCAACAAAGTGGAAATAGTTGCATGCAGCAACTAGCAACGCCCTTTTTCTTTGTATTTTCATACTTATTATTGCAAACCTTGCTAATCGATAAGTAAAACAAGTCAGAAAAAAGAAAAAAAATGAAATACAATTTGCATAGGAAATGAATTGTACAAGTACATGCTTTTGAAATAACAGGTCACTTCTTGGTGCGGGCATACTGGTTGATAAAAGCCAAGGAAATGCTTGTCAACTGTGCAACTTTCTCGATTACAATCCTGACGGAGGCTTTGACATTACCATCCATAGTAGTCTCGGAGAAACCATCCATGCAAGTATCTTCATCGGTCAAAGCTGCACTAACCCATGTTTGGATATCACTCATTCTGAAAGCAAAGCTTTTGCCTTCAATCTCTTCCATTTCAGGAATAGACTTTGTTAGTTCATCGACCGAGTCACTTATTTCTTCCACGCAATCGTGAAGAGGCGCAGCCTCAGTAGGCTTTATGCCCTGCGTTTTGCAGAGCTCCGTCAGGTTTTTGGAAGCCGAGAGCGTGGTGTTAAGTGTCAAATTGAGGGACTTGGTAGCTAATATTTTGGGATCGGCTTGGATTTCGGTTGCGTAGCTAGAAAAGGCGGCGAAACAGAGATCAGGGTAGGTGGTGGCAGCACAGGAAGTTTTGATGAACTCTGTATTTGTGTCAGAGCTGAGAATTTTTCTATATGCTTGGCAGTAGTTTGGGTTAGTTGTAAAGAGAAATAAGATGAAAATAGCTGCTAGTGAAAAGTGTGGACTAACTGCCATTTTGATTTCTTTAATTTTTCTATTTCTGGAGAAAAGCTTGAAAGATTGATAAATGTTTGGGAAGAGAGAGGACATAATTTATAGGAAGGAGAAAAAAGAAGAAGCTCACGAGTCATGACTGTGGTTCCAACAAAAACAGCTTGATAAAAGAAAGGTAGCAAATGAAGCCAATACTTTGGGGTTAGAATCGGATTGCGACAAATTGGATTTTGTACGTGATGAGAAGTTATTTTTTTTGATAGGGTTTAAAGAAAAACAAATTTGTAATAGATGATGTAAAATATTAAAGTATAATATTTGTTGTAGTGCATAAGTCTTATACAATGCATTCAAATAAATGATAATGTGATATATCATTATTAAATTTTTTTAAAATATATTAATAATTTTAGGCTTAATTCATGATTTGACTTTTAAAGTATACTTGTTTTTTCACATTGACATCTAATTTTTTTAATTTTAATTTCGTATTTAAAGTATACTTACTTCACAATTTGGTACTAAAAGTACGTTTCTCTTATATTTTTTTGCGAATAACTTATATTTAGATGATTCTAAAAACCTTTTTAGGTACTAATAAAATTTCGTCACATTATCAAATTTTAAAAACATGAAATTATTATTATACACCTATTCATATTCAACCTACTCTCCAGCTCTATTTTAAAAAAAATAAAAAAAATAATTAATTAACATAAAAAATTAAATAACATAAGAAATTTTAAAATTTATACAATTTTTATTATCGAAGATTCAACGCAATATAATTTTTACTTTTAAAAAGTATATAATATGAAATAGGAAACAAAAAATCAAAAAAAGAAAAAAATATTAACTTCTGGAAAAAAATAAAATGATTAAAAATTGTAAAAGAAGAAAATATGTTTGTTTATAGTTTAAAAAAGTAAATATTTTAAGTAATTTCATTAAAGTTAATTTAAGTTGGAGAAGATAATAATACTTTGTTATCTTTAAATTTTAATTATGTGACACTATTTCATTGGTGCCTAAAATGTAACACCCCCTTATTCAATTTAGTCATTTTTCTTAGTTACTCTTAATTAAGCTAAATTCACTTAATTAAACTCTAATTAACCACTCGACTAACTTCATAAATATTTTTAATAATTATTTACTAATCTATTTTTTAGAAAGGGGGATCCGAAAATACATTTTTCTGATAACCTTAAAATTCAGGTCGTTACATTTCTCCCCCCCCCCTTTTTTTAAATTTCGTCCTCGAAATTTACCTGAGAGAGGTGGGGGTATAAGTACAAAGATCTCACTGTTTCTCTCGGTTCCCATATTGCTTCCTCAATACTCTGACTTTAGCACGCAAGCTAGTATCTCAACCGGCTCTTTTTCATACAATAAATCAGATCAACTTCTAATATCCTCTATCGTATTAACATGTAAAAGATCTGATCTAAATCTTTTGAACGCCAAATCCTGATAATCCCCATAAATTTCATGTAATTTCAGAAGTAAAACCCAATAATATATTACCAGTCTGACTTTTTTTTTCTTGAAATTTCACATGGCCCAACAGAACGAGAACTCAATATCCCGACGTTTCAAATTCACATATGATTTGTCTGTCAAACTGTTTCAATCTATCTCGAATCACTTTCATTCAATTTCCATATAGAATTTTCGACAACCAAATACTGCTTTTAAACTATCTCGAATTATTTCCATTTTTCTTTAGTTTCACGAATCAACGAACTCCGCATATTCTTTTTCTCACAAAGATTCAATCGGATCCCATGCGCTTTTTATATTCATAATCATTCAGAACTTCATACAGTGCTGAAAATTGTTATCACGTACCCAGAACTTCTTGTACTTGTTCTATAATCAGAGTATAAACCACGTATCTCAATCAGAAATGATAGAAACCACCATACCATGTAATCTGATAATCTCAGAAACCTATATTTTGAGACAATTATTAAGTAAGAAATTTATTCATACCGAATAGAATATATGAGACTTTGTCATACCTTCGATGATGATTCAAATACCGTCTTTCTTTTTCAAAGATCGAGATAATTCCAATTCAAACCCATAGAAATTATATCCCATTTCCATTCTGATATCCTTTCTAGCTGTAACAGTTCTGAAGGTATCTGTATTTGATATAAACATTTATATACAATTTCAAAGTATTGCTTTTCTTTCCCAGTCTTCAACACATCTGCCTCAAGTCACTGTATATCTTATTTCTTCCGAATGCATAGACATAATCGCTTATAAATTTCATGCAAATTCTTCTGTCTAAGCTCGAATTCTTCAAACATAGCTTCTATTTCGAATAGCAGACAATCATCAAATTCAATTTGAAATTTTCAATCAAAATCATTTGTTCACTATACCCATTTAACCAGTAACTCATTATCACATTTCTGAACTTTGCAGACTTGTTGTAGAGAAGTAAGTTTAACCTTTATTTCAACTAGAATTGAGCCATCATCAGATAATGACAATCGAATGTTCATAGCTCATAACACAAAGCAAAACTTTTAATTCTGAGTATACATAACTTCATATGCCTTCCCTGAACAATAATCAATTATCAAATCATAATGTCTTAATGCGAAGACAATAGCTTCCACTTTCAAGTCGTGTATCAAATAATTCTTTCTATATAATTCTAGCTTTCTAAAAACATAAACCGTTAATTCACTTTCTTGCATCAAACACTGCTATCCTTGTAAATTGCAAGTTTCTTTACCGGATTTTGGACTAAACTAGAACTAGTGTTTCAGTTAACTGAGTTTTCAACTAATCAAAACTTTGCTGATATTTATCAGACCATTCTAATTTCACATCTTTCTGTAATAACCGTTTTATCCAAGAATCTTTTCTTTTTTTTCAAATTTCTGGTAATAGCCGACTAGTTTTAGAAAACCTCTGATTTCAAATATATTTTTCACTATCATCTCAGTCACAAAATCTATAGCACATTCAACTTCTTCAATCAATGATGAGTTCGAGTAACTCTTCTAGAAACACATCGAAATTCTCTCGCACTATTACCATCGATTTAAACCTTAACTTGAATACTTTAATATTCAGTACATAAGCAAGGTAAATACCATGACCCATTTAGGTATATATACGTGTTGGCATGTTCAATATCACAATAAACAATTAGTTCAATCTTCTCTACGATTCAACAAAACATTTCATCATTCAAACCTTGCAGTATAATATACTTTTGCCTATAATTTACCACCATATCATGCAGAATTAACAATTCCATTTCTTGAAATCACATCAAACAGTAATAGCATTAAATCGATCAGAAAACAGTAGTATCATTATCAAACAATTCCTGCAAATCTTATCACCCATAAATCTCGATCCTAAAAATTTAATGCTTCAACCCAAAAATTTCAGCAAACTCAACAGGCAAATCTTTAATAGATACTGAACTCATGTAATCATAGGAATAGTCAAACCAAGATCAATTTAAAATAATCTTATTAGTGTCGATAAAGAAGAAAGTACCTGTAATGACATCCGGTAGAGATAAATCTTCTTATATACAATTAACATATACCACGGGTGATGTTCATTCTCCAGTTTTCTGGTGAAGTCCTTTGTCACACTTCGGCTTTCACTCGTATTTCTGAGATTACAAGGTGACCTACCTCTGATAACTGCGCTACTCGGTCTTGAACTCTGAATAATATATTTTTTTCAACTTCTCCAAGCAATCACAAAGATAATGATCAAAAGAATCATATCCAACACATATTTCACTATTTATTCTACGTTCTTCAACTTTATATCTTCATTTAAACCATCTTTAACAATTTGTACCATACAGTTTCTATCGGAATACGCTCTCTAATATATTTATTCAATCACATGACTCTGTTTAAGCTTCAAGAATTCTTTACATCCCTGATCAAGAAATCTCTGACTAATGTATATATATTTCTATTAGAACTCGCTTCAGAAAGTTTCCAAATAACCCTTTCTTAATCACAACATAAAGAAATATTTCTCACCGCTGGCAAGGTGAATCTTTTAACAGAAATTTCATACTTTTCTAACATTTAATCAGTGAACAAGACAATTCAATTACAATCCTGATAACATTCTCTAACCAGATTCCAGATTTTTCAAGATCATTTTTAGCTATAATTCTCAATTCTTCCTCATTATATTTACTTTAGTATTAGCAATGAGATAACTTACCCGTTCGGACAAGCTCTGTACCTTGAAGCACCGGGAACCGATTGAGAAACAATAGGGGTAGATGTCGTAGCGAATCTGATTTCTTTCTACTCACTAAAGAGCATCGATTCTGATTCTAAATAATTATATATCATTTCTTTCTCTATCATTTCATCATTCAACATTCAGTGGTTAATTATCCATCGAATTAATACTCAATATTACCGATTCAGTTTCCATCTATTTCACGAGACTCTTTATTTCCAGTATACATTTTATAATCAATACTATCAATATGTTCATCTAACATTTTCAACTATAAAATAGAAACAAACAAATATATCAGCATCCGATCCCGATTCAATTTCGACTCAACTGTGGCATGTACCTCTAGACTTAATTTCGAGTTTGATTTGGTCTGAGAATCGGCTAAACCTGATAGCTCTGATACCAACAACTGTAACACCCCTTATTCAATTTAGTCATTTTTCTTAGTTACTCTTAATTAAGCTAAATTCACTCAATTAAACTCTAATTAATCACTCGACTAACTTCATAAATATTTTTAATAATTATTTACTAATCCATTTTTTAGAAAGGGGGATCCGAAAATACATTTTTCTGATAACCTTAAAATTCGGGTTGTTACATAAAAACTATGCTTTTTTAGGATGATCCTAATATAATTTATTCATATGTTTTTTAGTCCATTTTCTAATAGACATTAAAAAAAAAATCTTATAACCAATCAAAAAGCGCCATCTGATGATGTCTTTATGAAAAAATATATATTTTCTTTTATTAAATATATATACACATTAAAAGTATAAAAAATTGGAAATAAATATATAAAAAATCATAAAAAATATATAAATTTTATAAAAAATATAAATTATTTAAAAAATCTAGAAAAATAAAATTTACAAAAAAAAACACGTTAATTGCAAAGCAATTAGTTGAAATTAATAAAATTATTACAAAAATTTTAAAAATTGTAAAAAATATATTAAAAAGTTTAAATTTTTTTATAAAATTATAAAATTCTAAAAAAAATTTAAATTACAATTTTTTTTTCCAATTACATGAAATTTAAATTCCTTTTTTAATTTTTATAACATTTTTCAATATATATTATTTTATTTATAATTATATATTTTAGAATTTTATAAAAAATATTTTTAAACTTTTTTAATATTTAAATATTTAATATTATAATTTTCTATTTTAATTTTAATTTAATGTTTTAATTATAAATAAATTTAATTGCCACATGACATTTTTTCATTGTCTAAAACGTGTCACGTGATGCTTTTCATTGACTAATGTTACCTAACAGTTCTTTTCTAATGTTGGTTACAAAATGGACAAAAAAATAGAAAAAATTAATATTTTAAATACCAAATTGGGATAAAAAAATTTAGGTACCAAAATGAGCATACTTCAGAGATTAAATAATGAATTAGGTCATATTTTCATTTAATAATTTTTTTAAATAATATATTTTTAAATAAAGTTTCTAATTTGTAAAAAAATTATAAAAAGGTCACATTAGTGATAATGTGTCATGCGTTGTCAGTGGAGACATTAGTTGATGTGTGATGCCACATCAGCAAAAAAGAATGACCATTAGTTTATTGACTGTTTTCATCAAATTTGACCGTATTTGAAAATTTTTGTAATGTTAACCAAAAAGAAAACGTTAAAAGGCTGAAATGAAAAACCAGGAAACATTGCGGGTAGAATTTAGAATTTGACATTTTCAAAACTGAGTTGAGACCCAATGCACTTACCAGTATACATAGATAATTACAATCACTAATTATATATATAAATCTAAATTAGGATAGTAAAATAAAAATCTAAATGGAGAATCCGAACATAATTTAACAAAATAGAATCTCAAAATCTCAAAAAATTTAAACAAACAACAGTAAGAAAACAACACTCTGATATTGCAAATTTAGCTCAAGCATCAATTTCTTCCAATGAATAATATTCCAAAAGCAAAAGTATTGGGCACATTAATTTGTAAAAAAGGTAAATCAATACAAACTGTAAATGCGAAAAACCTCACTCAACGCGCAATATCATTTATGAGTGGCAGCATAGCGGTTGACGAAAGCCAAAGAAATGCTCGTCAAATGAGCAACCTTCACTACTCGTCTTCTCACTCTACTTCTGAATTTACGGTTAATGGATTTCCCAGACAAGCCATCCATGCAGGTATCATCATCAGTCAAAGCTGCACTCACCCATGTCTGAATATCACTCATTTGACGTCGGAAAGTGCTGCCTCCAGCGCCATGCCGACTTAGTTTCCTGATTGAGTCTTTCAGCTCATCGATAGAGTCCCCTAGTTCTTCCACACAAACACGCAACGCCACCGCCTCTCTGCGCTTCAACCCGTGGCGTTTGGAGAGGGTTATCATTGATTTCGTAGCGAAACGAGTGGTGTTGAATGCCAAGGAGAGGGCTGTCGTGGCTAATAACCTAGGGCTACCTCGGATTCTGGTCGCATATCGAGAGAAGGTAACGAAACACAGGCTAGGTTGAAGGGTAGTACGGCAACAGGTTCTAATAAACCGAGTGTTCCTTCCACTGTGACGGATCGGTGTCGCAGCTGAACATGAATTCAGGTTCGTTGCGAGCTGAATGAGGATGATGAGAGCAATTATTGAGAAGTAAGAACCAGTGGCTGCCATTTTCGCTTGGTATAAGCTGAAAGGAACTCAAATGCTCTTTTAGATGAACGTCTTAATTTATAGAAAAAATAATGTAAAAAATTAAAGAGGATTGAATATCAATACTCATCACCTTCCCTTAGAATATTGTCGTTACCTACGACTTAATTAGTTTATTTAGCCATACTTTTTCATCCATGATTCAGGGAGAAACAAGCTGGACATGTGTGTTATAGAGTCAAACCGATTTAAAGGTCGGCTAGCTATACATTATTTCACAAAACTGTGCTCATTGAAACCATAATTTATTGAAAAATACAATTTAAAATAACTCGATCGATGACAGATGATGAAGACATCAACTTCTCAAAACTGCAGGATTTTATAAATAAAAAAAGATTGTGATTTTCCTATGTGCGAAAGAGAATGAACGTGCATTCACAACATCCTAATGCTTAGAGCGACAATAATGTCGTCAATGGCCTGCATATTCTGCTACAAAATATCCCCAAGTTTCAATCACCCAAAACAGTACCATTAAATTAATCAAGAAATCAAAGGCAAGGCAAATAGCTATACTAATTAATACGGTTTACGATAACAATTAAGACCCATATGGAAGGTAATGGGCAGGCACTTTAAATCAATGATTGCAGGGGAGATTAGTGAAGATTTTCATCGGCTGCTGTTCTACCCCAAATAGATCTTATTGTATGAAATTTATAATTTCAGATTTTTAAATGATCTATTCCTATTGGGTTAATTATTATTATTATTTGGTTAAATTATAGATTAAAAATTTAAAAGTTAAAATATGTTTCGAGTGTCCATATTTTTTTGTACATTTAAAATTTAGTCTATACTTTTTGTTTCAAGAATTTAGTTTCTCTACTTTCGAATTTACAAAATTAAATCTAATTGTTAAAGATGTTAAAATTCTTCTAATAAATTTGTTAATTTGACATTTTAAAATTTTAAAAAATAACTCATTAAACATCTAGCAAAAAGAAAATCTTAATGAACCAAATTTAATAATGTTATTAATTCTTAAAAATTTATTTGAGCATTTTAATAATAATAAAATATATAATTTTATAAAAATTGAGATATTAAATTACATAAAAAAATTATAAAAAATTAATTTCAAATTTGAGCAAAAATCAATACGAAAATTTAATTATTATATAATTTCACAAAAAAAGTAATTGGCCGTGTATTGTCATATTAAGGAATGCATGGACATTGTATAGAAATATTGAAATCCGACATTATCATCAAGTCTAAGTATAGTTGGTAAGTTATCGATTGAGATTTAATTTGATTGATATAAGTATTGTTGTTAATGTAAAATGATATAAATTCGGATGAGTTGAACGTGTTATCTTTTTATTTATAGATTGAAAAGAGACTATAAATAATTTTTAATATTATGTAAAAAAGTATAGTTGTAAATTCGCCAAATTATTTACTTCTAACCCAATGTTCCAAATTCTTTTCTTTTTATTAATCGGTTTACCTTCTTTGGGACCTTTGCTGAGTTGGCTACCTTATTCGAGTTTCTTTAGAAAAATAAAAGGCCTAAAATACATAAAAGACTAGGCCTAGGTTCTTCCCATGGGCATTAGGTTACTCGTTGGGTCTCTTGTTGGCCTTATTTTAACTGCTAATTTCAAAACAGGGTCATCGTGTTTCAAAGATTAATGGAAATTTAACTTGGGTCAGAACATGAAATGAAAATTGTAAAACAAATGAAACATTGTTTGGTGAATTGATCAGACTCCATGGCCATGCTTCACCATCTTTTTGATGCTATGCGTTCATCCATGCCTCCTCTTACTCCAATGCTGTGTTCACCTATATCTGATACATGTTTCGCATCTCCTGCACTGAAATCTGAATCACTCATATCTGCGCTCTAATTTATCATGGCGCAGTTCCGTAGGTCTCAAGCTATGGACCCTTTAAAAATCTTTTTAACTACCTTGATGTCGCATGGGCAGTTAAAATCATGTACAAATGTTACTAGAATTAATAACAAAAATCAAGTTAATTTTATGCACGAAAATATTAAAAGTCAAATTTTGGTAATTTTTTTAAAGAGAAATTCATTAATTCATTCCATAAATGAAGCCATACAAATCGAAAGAAAAAACAAAACAAATACCCATCATAAGAGCTGAAGGACAAGTTCCATCAATACAATAAAAGCTTCAACCTCAACATCAAATTAACATTATGGCGTGTTGATAATTGGCTCTGTCATAACTCAAGCACGACATTTTTAGAGTGATTGCAAGCACTTAATACAATAAAGAATCAACTCGGGATAATCCAAATCAGGTAACAATCGGCAAAAGAATTGAGCATCCACCAAACTGGAGAGGACGATGACAAAATTATTCCTAAAATTACTTGCAAAAGAAAGACTGAAAAACGTGCTACAAGAGCAGATAATAATTTCTAAATATAAAGTCTTATTAAACAATGGAAAATAAACAAAAAAAACATATAAAAATTAAGATAATACGAGTCCAAACCGACTTGTGAAATCATTTATTATTTTAAAATACTCTCAAAACATAAACATATTAAGAAATCAACGCAAAGCCACCTACTTTCAAATGAAAATACTAGTGGCTAATGGAGTGTCAGTAACGATATGCATTGTCATCTGTCCATCATAATTTGTGAAAATAACAAAGATACCCACAAAATAAATCTTCAAACTAAAAAGAGAGAAAAAAAAAACCATGGAGTGAATGAGCAGCAAAAAAATAAAGAGAGGCGGGTGCCGGTTAGCTTGGGAAAAGCAAAAGAGAAAGAGCAAGCGACTTGGAGGAAAAAAAAGAAAGAAAAGTTTTAAAGGTTTTACAATATTTTTTAAAATTAAAATGAAATTTAAATATTAATTTAATTGAAATAGTTATGTGATCTATTGTAATTTGATATGTCAAATTAAGTTCTCTAATACACTCGAGGACCTTATTCTCAAGTAATTTAAGTATCTTTTATATGTTTTTATTAATTTTTAATATCAAACCTTAATAAACGTTTTTGCTTAGTTTTGTCCCTTTTGAGTGTAACAGCCTATTTTCAGTGAAATCGGAATAGTGGTTTCGTGACCACAAATCCGAGCTAAAATAAAATTTTATTTTAAAATTATGGCATGATCTATATTATGATAGAAAGATTGCATGAAAATTTTGACAAGAAAATTTTATTGATTTTGTAGTTAATTGAAAAAAAATGTATTTTCGGGACTCCGTTCTGGTAAACCGGATTCGTAAATATTTTTAATAAATATTTACGAAGTTAGTTGTGTGGTTAATTAGGTTTTGGATAGGTGAATTTGTTAAATTAGGAGCAATTGAGTGGAAGGACTAGATTGAACATAGGGTAAAAGTTGAATTATAGAATAGAGAAAATTCAAGGGACTAAATAAGAAATTACACCATGAATTGACATGTGTGTGGTAAAAATAATTTCCATGTGTATAAATAATATACATATATTAGTAATTATTATATATTTACTTATAATTTAAGTAAATATTATTATATTATTATATTATTATATTATATTAATTAAATAAAGTAAATAAATTAAATTAAATTATCACAATTGTGTGGTAATAATAATGTAAATGTGTAATAAATACATATCTACATTTGTAATTAATATATGTATTTATTTATTATAGATATTATAATATAATAATATAACTAAAATATAATAAACAAAAGAAACAAAAGAAAGAAAAAAAAGGAAGAACAGAGTAGAAACGAAAAAACAGGGGAGAAAGAAAGAAAGAAAAAGGGAAAGAAAGGGGAGAAATTGGGGTTTAAGATTTCAAGTTCAATTGGTAAGTCAATTTAGTTTCTTTTCTTATAATTTTGATGTTTTTGGAATTCTAGAATAAAATACTACTTAGTATATGTTGAAATTTTGAAAGTTAGTAGATTTTTGGACATGGTTTATGTTGAATTAATTGATGAATTAGGGGTTAAATTGATAGAATTTCAAGTTAGAATTAGGTAAAGGATTAAATTGAAGAATAAATTAAAAGCTTTGTGTAAAAAGAGACTAATTTGTAAACTTGTGAAATTTAAAGAAAAATTCTGAATTTTATGAAATATAAGTGCTGAAAATGTGAGATGTAAAAATCAAATAGGCTTGGAATAAGGATTATTTTGCATAGATATTAATTTCCGAGCCTAGGGACAAAAATGGAATTTATGAAAAGTTTAGGGGTAAAATAATAATTTTGTCTAGAACATGAGTTGAATTCAAATGAGTATGAAATATGTTGAATTGATGTTAAATTTATTTATATAGACCCGGAAAGATCGAAAAAGGAAAGTGATCGTGGAAAAGAAAAGATATCGGATTAAAATAATTTCGATTACAAGTTGCTATCGAGGTAAGTTCGTATAACTTGAATGAGTATGTAAATATGTTAATTTAAATGTTGTATTGTATTGTATATGATGTATGAAATTGAATATATGAATTATATAGATGTGAAATGAAAGAAATGATACATGTTTGAAAATTAATAAATGGGTAAAATTTTGTTTGAATATTGGTGATCGATAGATAATGGAAATTTCTCGAAATATATGAGGTTCTGCATGTGTTGCAGAAATGGATTGAGCTAGGATGGAAAAATCTGACAAAAGCCTTCTCAAGAATTAAAAGTGAATAAGATTTATTCCTGATTCACTAAAAGAAATTAAAGTGAATATGATTTATTCCTGATTCACTAGAAATATATAAAGTGGATAGGATTTGTTCTTGATTCACTATGGTAACTCAAGGTGAATAGGATTTTCCCTAAAATGGTAATCCTGATTCGCTACGGTTACTTGATATGTAATTCGAGGGAGTGCTTGATGATTTAACATCCTAAGGGCTAAATCTTGGATATGAATTGACGAAATATGAAAACATACACTTTGTGTGTAGTCTTAGAAAATCCATCGATAATTCCAATAATTCAACGGATGAGATAGTAAAACAAAACATGAGAAATATGAGATGGAATGAGACAATAGCATGATGAGCTCATCTATGCCTATTGGTACGTTTGTTACTAACGTGTTTGATTGAAATATTTATGAATAGGCAAATAACCAAAATGAATGGAAATTATGCTTTTATATGATTTAAATATTAAATATAATTGGTAAGTTTGATTCATGCTATATGAACTTACTAAGCATAAATATGCTTATTAGATTTTATTTTCCTTGTCTTATAGTGCTTGAAAGCTCGGAAGAAGTAGAAGACAGGTCAGAGACTTCATCACACTATCATTCTGTCAATTTTGGTATAATGGTTTACTTAATTCGAAAACGACATGTATAGCTAAATTAGTGAAATAATAAATGTTACACAATGTTTGGAAGTTAGCCATTGGTATGATTAGCAATGATGTATATATATATATATATATATATAAACATATGAGTTCATAAGGTTATAAATGGTTCTCATACACATATGAATGAAATAGTATAAGTATGGTAAGGAAAAATATGCATTGATGTGCCATATGGTATATTAATTAAGGATATATGATATTATGTAATAGGTATTTGTGATGTTAAAGTAGAGTTTTCTTACATGAGGAACTATGATCATAATATGATAGTGAAGGAAAATAAAAGGGAGTGATAGGAAATATTTTAGTGAAAGGAAATAAAGCTGTTATAAACTTAGTCATTAATATTTTACACTAAAACAGTCTTACATAATAGCTATAGTCTGACTTTGAAAATCCACCAAAAATTGTAGAAATTGAATTAGAGTTGAATTAAATATGAAATTAAAGCCTATTGAGTCTAGTTTCATATAAAGAAAATTTGTAAGCAAAAGAATTTCATATTAAGAGATATTTGAATTTGTGTAAGACAGAGTCAGGATGATTTTGAAATCCCCTGTTCTGATTTTAGAAAATCATTAAAAATTGTACAAAAATAATTATGAGTTATAATTTATATGCTTAGAATCCTTGATGAGCATGTTTTCAAAATAAATAAACAAGAACATCATTCAAATTTTTTACTAAGAGATAATAAAATTTTTGTGAAGAGGGGTCAGGACTGTTGGACAGTGAAACAAGGGTGAATTTAAAGAATAAATTGTACTTATTTGCTGGACCAAAAATTCTAAAAATTTTATGGTAAAAAGATATGTGAGTCTAGTTTATGGAAAATTAGCGGTTCTCAATTTGGAGTTCTGTAGCTCAAGATATAAATAATTTAATGACTATGACTCAGGTGGACAGTTTTGTTATGAACATAAGAAAAATTTTGAAATTATGTGTAATTATTCTATAAACTTCGGTAACATCTTGTAACCCTGTTCTGGCGACAGATACGGGTTAAAGGTGTTACGTTGAGACTCAAATTGGCCAAACGGTGCCATGAGAAACTTAACGATGTTATTGAGTTGGTGTAGGGAGATAATAATGACCCAACCTTAAGGAAAACATCATTTAGAGTGAGCATCGTGACACTGGTTCCATGGAAGTCGCAACACCCAGACCTTTCATCTTGAGGATGCAAAACTTCAACGAAAAATCAACATGGAGCTTACTGTCGTGGGAGTCGTGATAACAAGGGATGGATATCGCGACACCAAGCCAACATTGCGATACCGAGCCTTCGAAGTCGTGATATCCCTGAAGGTGTTGAAGTGAATAAATTGAGACTAACTCTAGTGACGTCGCGACACTAACCATTGGGTGTTGCAATGCTGTTTCCTAATGAGTGAAAAATTGTAGGGGCAATTTTGTGTCTAAACAAGCTTAAGTCTTTTTTCATTTAAAAGCATAATAGCCAATGTTAGGTTAAATGTTAGTAGACTATAAATACTACTTCACAAGCTTTTGAAGATGGATTTTGTTGGCTGAACAGATGTTCTTTAGTTTTTACATTTCTTAGGGTGAGTTTGGATGTGCAATGCGTTTACATTCTGTTAGTGTAAAAATAACGGTGGCAATGAGATTAGATATTGTAGCGTGAGACAAAAAGTAAGCTAACGTACCGCACCGTCCATTCAAATCCACACTTAGTTTAGGTTTTCATTTCATTTCATTTTTTTTTTGTAGCATTTTTGTTTCTTCATTTTTGCTAGAAACATTATGGATGGAGATGTATTAAAAGCTCGCGCTTCATCGTAAAGCTCGCGCTTCATCAGATGTTGATCTATTAATGAGAATTTTCTAAACCTTTATCTTTTATATTTTATACCTACCATGTGTTTGTTAAAATGCTTGTGTGGAATTTAAGTTTAATCATGTGCTAAATTGTTTTATTGGTTGATTGATGAGTGAATTACTTAGTTAAGTTATTAACTATTCCTTGTTGGTTGTTTGTTCAAGTGTATTAAATTGCATATTACACTAGAACTGACGCCTCTAGTGGAAGATTTAGATAGACAAGACCGAGAGGAGACTCTATCATGTAGGAATTTGATACACTTGTGCCAAATAGTTAGACCGAGAGGAGAGCTTAGATGATATCTTTTAGTCTAGGATGAGATCGAGAGGAGATTCCCAGCTAAGAGTAGCAAACAATATAATCATCATAGGTTTATTAGCTTATTAATCCATAACTCACTCAACCTTCATTTCAATCCATCTACATTGTTTCTCGTAAAAAAGAAGAAAGTTTGGTATTTTTATTTGTTAATTTAGATATAGCTCAAATCTTATTTTATTTGAACTTGCATTAATAATTTCTGACTAGATTATATTAGTAATTGCTTAACTTGTAATTAAATTAATAAATAATTTTACCAATTTGGCAATCCATTGGGTTCCATCCTTAGAATACTCAGGTGTTCTATTGTAACACTAAAAATAATACAACTGACATATCACACTTGAAGTAAAGCCACTAAATATTTAAATATAAATAGTGTTGATTCATAATCCAGATGCACGCATGCTAGAGTACAGTTATTATGTTAGTAAATTTTTAGTGATATATAATTTTAAAGTGGGGTAAATTTTATATAACTCTCATATAATTGAATATTATTTTAATTAAAATAAATTAATTCAATTTTGCTCTACATATTTTTTTTGTTTGACTCAAATTTTTTTCATTCTATTAGATTTGATAAAATTTCAAATTAAATTTGTTTGATAAAATAACACTTATCAATTTTATTACTTCAAAAATTTTAATTTAAATTAACTTGATTAATGTAAAATTAGGGAAAAAAAGTTAAAATAATTAAATAAAATATTTTGTACTTTAAAGAAGAGAATTTTCAAATTTAAACTTTCAAGACAATTTATTAAAAGAGATAAACACAAACTTTAAAAGAAATAGTGTTGATATATGTTAGCAAAGAAAAATATCTTGGTTTAACAAAAAGAGGTGTTGGTAAATTTTAACAAAAATAATTAGAATTTTTAATGAAAAAAATAAAAAATAAATTTATCTCATATTAAAAAAAAAAAAAACAATTGGCAGATGCAAATCTAGGAGCTTTATGAATTATGCAAATTTAGGCAAGGGAGAGGAGTTAGGTAAATGAGGGAGTATCCAATCTAAACCCTAGTGTCCAGTCAAACAAATCTGTGCCAACCCAAATCCTAATTGATTTTCATTTTGGTCTTTAATTTTCTCAAAAAAAAAAAAAAAAGAAAAAAGAAAATGAAGATTGATGCTGAGGATAAAAATCTGGGATTTTTGTAGAACCTAGTGGCCACCCATTCAAAGTAAGCTGAGGCCCTCCTTAATGATGTTTTTCCCTTGCATTGTAAGATAAAGACGGACCACAGTAATAACAAAACAGTATAAGTAGAAGAAAGATTTTCAATGTTAAATCAGTACGAGATCTTTATTAAAGAGAAATTTAAAGCACAAGCTAGATTTAAAGAAACATTAAGGCACATTATATGTACATCCTTGTGGTCTGATCAGATCATCAGTTCCATTTACTTTTCCTATGCAAAATTGGTTCTTTCACATGGTCGCATTTCACTTTGTGGGGACTTGTAGTAATCTCTTTATCTATTTCATGAATTTCTAATTGCCATTCTCAGTCTTAAAGATTTCCTTTGGAAGATTCAGAGACTGACCCTTTCATAATAAGACTGCATATGATTGTCTTTACGGAAAGAGATAAGCTTGTCTACTCCACTTTATTAAAGAGGAGACATGCATCCATGATATCTTCTTTGTTTTTATTTTCTTTTACTTTTCTGCATATTTTATTATTATAATCCAAAGTTGAGGAGCAGGTACAGATTTAAATAATGGTAGATTTCACAGATATTCAATACGCATGATTCAGAGCTCAAATTTTGTCCTTTCTTTCACTGTGTTTTTTTCTGCTATAATGTCGATTATTGATTGACCAAACTTGAGAAGATCCAAGTCGTCCGCTACTTTGAATTCACATGCAAGACAAGCAAAACCACTGGAAATACGTACGTTTTAGGGACAGTAACTACTTATGCTCTGTCTCAAACCGAAACTTTAAACTGTCACAATCGGCTCCATTTGTAATAATTTGGAATTATCTTTCATAAGTTCACTTTCAAATCCACAACATGTTAATTTTACAAATAAAAACAATTCCGGATTATGCGAATCTTGGCATAAAATGATCTGATTCGTTACTGAACCAGAAGTAGCATATTATTCACTTCACTATCATACAAGGCAAGGAGGTCTCATTAGCACACACTTGGGTTCATTATAAAGATATAGTTACATGTAATTCAAGCAGGCCCTAGATCCTTTTAGACAAAATCCTGACAGGTATAACCCTTACTTTGGGAAAACAGAGCAGTTCTTTTTACATAAACCAGAGATTTTTTAAGGTTGAAACTAAGGCTTTTCAGTAGGTATAGCAGCTCGGTGTCTTGCAGCAAAGCGATTCACTAATGCAAGAGCATTGCTAGTAACTTGAGCGACATGGACAACCCTGCGCCTCACTGCAACTTTGATGTTTCCATCCATGACCCTGCCTGCGAAGCCATCAAGGCAAGTATTCTCATCGGTAAGTGCAGCGCTGACCCATGTCTGCACGTTGCTCATGTGCAACATGAAACCCTCACCTCCAGCTCGTCCCATATGGCTGAGCTCCTTCACTGATTGGCTAAGTCGGTCCACTGTATCACCCATGTTCTCTATACAGTCTTTCACTGCTTGACGCTCTCTAGGCTTGATGCCCCTCACATGAGTCATCTTGGCAACGTAAGCTGCAGCTGATTGAGCCCTGGATAGGCTGACTGATAAGGCAGTTTGAGCCAGGTGTTGCTCATTTTTTCGAATCGCGTTGGCATAACCTGACAGGCATTCAACGCATAACGCAGGATACCTTGTGGCTTTGCAGGATGCAACGATGTACTCTCTTGGGGTTAAAGTTGTCGTAGAAGCAGATGCAGCTATGCCAGCCATGTAAAACACGAAGGAGAAAACTAGTACGAAAAAGCCTAATCTTGCCATGTCTTTGAACAAGAAGCAATAAAACTGAGAATTGATGTTGATGAAATGAATATAGAGTGTAGGAGATGTTTAATTACTTATAGAGAAATCAAAAGGTGGGTTTCCCATATCGTCTTTTTTGGATTAAATAAAATGTTTATTGCGTTCCTTCTTTCGACTTCCTCCTTTAACTGCTTTATTGATATTGTCTTTTTTTGCGGTGATTGTTTATTGTTTTACCTTCAGTTAGGCGACAAGGCATTGTTGGCCTAATCTTCTTTTCTTTTGCTTTTAAAAGCCGACTATAATTAAAATGAATATGTTGGTGACAAAAGCACAATAATAGCTTAAGATTTGACTTTGACAATCAAACATCGTCTATGGAGGTTCAAATGCACTGGAATATATGTTTGGATGGTCTTTCATCGAGCAAATATCATGAACTAATGCCACCTACAACATTCCTAGAAACCCTGCATTAGACCACAATAAAGCATGGAGTTTAATACGCCGCAACACGAGCATGCAGTCAGTGCAGAAGCTGATTACTAGTAGCTCATAGTTTTGCTTTCCTCCCGTTTTTCGATGTTTTTAACTAGATAAGATTTCAAGTTCACCCCAAAGCTACCCTCGATGAACGTGCATATAAATTGCTAATCACGCCAACTAGCCAATATATAATTGGGTTTTATTGCGATCACTGTGCAGTCACTATTATCTGAAGATATTTATCAGCATTATTATTTGCAAATCCCATAACTCTGTTATTAATTCCTCACCAATTTATTTTTGGTCGTGGGATTAGATAAACTTAAGAGAAATTAATAGAAATTTTAATTCGTATATAATGTAATTTTTTTAATATTTTATTCGTTCTCATTTATATATTATGGTGTACAAAATAGTTATTAACAAATAAATCTAGAGGATATAATGAAACTTAATGACTATCTACATTTTGTATTGACAGAAGCAATCCACTGAGCCAAGCATAACAAAGATATCAATTCCTATAAAGAATTTTTACGCTAAATTTTTATAAAACAATCTAGAAATATAAAAAAAGGTGGGATAATAGAAAAAAAAATTTGTTTCTATTTTTTTATTTGTCATATAAATTCATGCCCCTTCATAAAGGCATAATTACCCAAATAAATATATATCTCTTGTAATAAATATAATTGTTTAATAGATATCGACTTGAATAATTATGACTATTTGTTAATAATTAAGCGCCATGACTTTTAAATTTAAGAGATATAATTTATTACTATAAATAGTGACAGAATTTAATTATTTATAGCTTTTTGTTTGCAACTATTCAAATGTTATATATATTTTGAAAATGTTTTATTATTCATTTGATGTGAGTTCCATCTATAAGTAATCGTAGAAACATTTATGTATTTCTAAAAGGGAAGAAATTATATTAGAATCATATTAAAAAGTATAGTTTTTAGGCACCAACAAAATAGTGTTATGTCATTGAATTTTAAAGATAATAAATTATTATTATTATATACTCATTTGTATCTAATATCTTCTCAAATTTTAATTAATTACTTAAAATAATTTATTTTTAAATTATAAACAATAATCTATTCTTCTTTTACAAATTTTAATCATTTTGTTTTTTTTTCATAAATTAAATTTTTTTCCTTTTTTGTGCAACCAATTTAAAAAAAATAGTATTTTTTTTAATTTTCCTATATCATTAACATATAGTTTTGGTAATTATTTTACATTCAACCCCGAGCCTCAAACCTTGAATTTGAATCCTAAATTTTAAACCTTGAACCCTGAACCATAAGGTTCAAGGTTTGGAATCTAGAGTTCAAGGTTTGAGTTTAGAGTTTGGGTTTTGATGGTTTGGAGTTATTGTTTATGAGTTTAGGATTTAGGGTTTAAGGGATCGGGATTATGAGTTTAGTATTTGAGATTTTAAGTTTTGAAGTCACAGTTTGAGATTCTATATTCAAAGTTCAGAGTTTTGAGTTTGAGGTTCAGGATAAAAAATTTATCAAAATTATGTGTTAATAAAAAATATTATTAAATAATTAAAAATGGACTATAAATATTATGATGGGGAGAATCTATAAAATAATTTCTCTATGAATAAATGTATAATAATAATTTAATAATATAACAAAATTTTATTAATACCTAAAACCTTTAACTTTTAAAATCATTTTAATATAAATTATTCCCTTTCTAAAATAATAAATGGTTAGAATATCACTTTTAAATAATGAGTCAGACTGTGCTATCATCTTAATTAACGAATTCAGCAACAACAACAAAGTGATTTGTAAAAACTAAAACCAAAGTCACCAACAACCAATCGAAGCAGGCACTATAATTCTCACAAACATTTAGAAATGTGCAGAGTCAAATACTTTAGATGGTCAAATATTCAAGAGTAGCAGTGGCTAGTCATGAGTTTTAACTATGACACGCTTGATGAGCATAGAAGTATTCCTCATTCCCCTGTTTCAGATAACAAATTCATAGCAGATAAGGCTGGGAAAACAGAGTGGAAAGGAAGTTCCAAAAGTAATGGCTAAATTGTTGATGGTGGTGATTTACGTGATGTTGGGGACGATGGCAACCGTTACGGATGGGCAAGCAACTTGTGCGCAGAAGCTGGTGCCTTGTGCTCCTTACCTTAACAACTCCACGGCCAAACCTCAGAACTACTTCTGTAACCCTATCAGAGAAGCCGTCGCTAATGAGCTTCCCTGCCTTTGCAACCTCGACAAAGACCCAACTTTGCTCGCTTCTTTCAATGTCACAGTCGCTGAAGCTCTCGGGATCTCGCGTGAAGGTGGCATCACTACTGATCTCAGCGCCTGCAACGGTTTGTGTCTTACAGCCTATGAATGGATTGGTTTTTAACTGTATTATATGATAGAATTGTTTATGATATTTACTCGCTAAACTGAATGACTGATGATTATTTATGCATGTCTAGGACTCTAGAATTTTGTTTTCCAGCTACAGTTACTTCTCCTTCGTCTGCTCCACCCCCTCCAGGTAACAAATTATATATTTAATTTTCTCGAATGAACTTTCTTATTCTCTTTCTCGGGAAACAAAAGGAAAAGAAAAAAAGCATTGCAGTTAACTCCTTTATAGAAAGAAGTGATTCTTCGATGAGTTTACCCAGGAGAAACTGCTAGTGGTAGATAGCCATCTGTGTCTGAGTTTTTGTCACTTAACCGGAACTTGGAGATAACAATTGAACCCCATTTAGAAAAAAAAACTTTTCGGGTTAGAAAGCAGAAAACATATGAATACGAAGACTCTTCTTTCCAACACTTTCCGCTTCTGCCGATTCTAGGACTTGACACACCATTTTTTAGTTCCTTACAAAGGGCCTATGCACTACAACATGATGCCTTGTCTAAGAATAGTGCAACTTGATGTTGCAAAAAGAAAAAAAGAAAAAAAAAACCTTGGTTGAATAAGCTAAATTTAATTATCCGGAACTGAATAAGAAAGACAATCTGTTTGTTTGTAACTAGCTACCATGAGTTTGCAACTGTTTAAGCTTTCATGTTTGCGCCTAAAATTTTCAGGAAAAACGTGATCACAGGATACTATTGACTGCAATTACCACCATATTCTTATTATTATTTTTGCTGAATTATAAAAAGAGGATAAAGTTCTAACAGTAGCACGACTGGCGTAACTCAAATTCAGACCATATTTAAGACGGTAAACATCTTAATCATCAGATTAACACGCGAGGTTACATTATTCTTATTTTTGGTGTCTATAGAGTTGTATTTTGGAGAGATATTCATAGGAACCGTAATGAGAAGCAGCATTTATTAGAGTAAATAACAATTCCTAATAATAATAACTGCGGACAAGTGGTTGGTGATGTAAGTTTAGTTCGATTTATTGTTTTTTTTTAATATTATTTATATTTATGATTTTCCTTATGATTCTACTGTAATTGTACTGGTGATTATCAGTGGTGCAGCAAAAAAAAATGTAAAATTGTAAGGTCAAATTTAAAAAAATCAAAACATTAAAATGTTATATAAATTTATACATAATATTAATATTTAGATAAATTAACGTATAATATAATTAAATGTAAGACTATTACAAAATTATTAAAATAATACTAATTAAAAAAAATCAAACATATTTCAATATTGTTAAATGAGTTGAATTATTTTTGTTGTTGTCAATATTGTTAAAAGTAAAAAATAAATAAATTTCAAAAATCAAAATTTATTATAACTAAATAATATAATTATATATAATACTTAATTTTTACAAACAATTTTATAATATAAATTTAATATTTATAAAATTCTACATTGCAAGTCAATATCCAAGCTTGAACTTCTTTTTTTTATTTGTCAAATAACAACTTAGCAAATAGAATTACTATGGTAAATTATACGAAATATGAGATAAATTGAGACACAATACAAAAATGAATTCGGTATTTGCAAAGTTCATGAAGCCAACATACGACTAGTAGCTTTCTTTCACAAAAATAAAAATCATTTAAATGATTTTTTTTGGTGTTATGAAAATGTAATATGTCAAACACAGTCTAAACACAAACAAAAGATTTACACTAGCAACAACAATTTCTAAATAAAAAAACGTTAAATTTCTAATCAATATTCAAGAAATTCAATATTATAAAGACAACCAATCCTAATTGTTTAAGGATTTGTATAATCAACCTCTAAAAATTATTACCCAATCAAAATGTTAGAAATCTCATACAAAATCAGTATTCTAAAATCATTCAAAATATTACATAAAAATCTTAATTTATTACAAGAAAAACCACAATCATAATTTTCTATTGATAATCAATAAAATTTGAAAGGAAAGAATAATTGTTACCAAATTAGGAAGAGTCACTTGAAGGTATTGAAAGATAGATCACATATTTTGTAAGAATTTTAGAGAGATTATGTGAGAAAACAAGAGAATTTGAAAGAAAAATGATAAACATTAGAAAAAAAATTTAGGGAGTTTTTGAGTGGGGGGAGATTAATTTATTTTCACATAAGATAATCTATATTATTTTCAAAATTTTTATGGAATTAATTTCTAAATTTTATAAATTAAAATCTTTTATAGGGTAAGAATTCTATACTAATAAAAATATATAATTTGGAGGTTATTTTATTAAAGAGTTACACAGTTTATCATGAGATGTGTTCTATTTTTATGAGTGGGAATCGAACTCGGACCTCATAATTAATGGATGAGATGAGCAATCATTTCATTACAGCTCATGATTATATGACAAGCAAAACCCACATATTCCAATAGCTTAATGGGCTTCTTTTTTTGTTATATTTTTATATAAAATTTCATATTTCTTATAATATAAATATATAAAAAAAAAAGTTTACTTTATTTTTTTGTTTTACCTAAACTTGTTCACAAATTGAGTTATTTGCTTAAGTACGAAATTCTATTTAATATTTGAAAGCGTTTGGACAAAAATATTTGATTTAAAAATATAGACATCAATAAAAAAAACTAAACTCATTTAATATACAGATTAAGTTGAAGCTTTAATATTCAAAGCTTAAGTCCAACTTAGTCTAGCTCGTTTTCAAGCTTATAATATGTATATTTTTATTTTATTTCTTATATTATATATCATATGAAAATAAAATAAAATATGTAAATATGTAAATATTAAAAATTGAAAATTATGTTACTAGAAATTTAATAAGAGAAAAGGTGTATAATGGCAGTAAAAGAAGAGTTACTTTTAAAAATAATAATATTAGACATGCTAAATGAGTTTGAAATTTTGGATTATTGTTTTACAAATATGCATAAGTTTCAAGTAAAACTTGGAAATTCGAAATTTAAACCAGACCTAACTTACATAAGCGAGTGGAACCAAGTCGGCAGCAGCACCCCTAATCCCATCAGTTCTCACATCTTCAATCAGGCCTAAAGGATATTGACCCATCATCCATACCACCAATTACCACAAGCACCACCCTCTTTGTGTTGATAATAATGGTGATTGTATGCTATTCCTCCAATCATACTCAATAGGTCAGCTATCTAAACTCACCAACCAGTTAATATAACCTACCACTCCCTCTGGTTTTAAACCAAATAATTCTTCCCTAGGAGAGAGAAGGTTGCAACTTGCAAGACCAAACTGGGAAAAAGCAAAACTTCACCCTACCAAACTCTATCTTTATTACACATATTATTCCTTAGGCCTATGAATGTGTCTTGTAACACGGAAAGGGACAGTGTTGATCCATCAAGAAAATCCCATCTTTTGAATGTCCTATTACACACCACTAAGTGCGGGGGCAGCTTCGGTTCCTAAATATAATTAAGGGTCAGATTCTTAATCCAAACCCCAACTTATATTATTTTTTACCAAATTCCCTTCTCATTTCTCTACACAAGTTGAACTTTGATTTACATTGTTTTCGGGGGGGTTTTGGAGCTTTGTCCATCGTCGGCTTTCCCTTTTATATAAAGTTTGCTTGTCTTTCTTTGCTTATTTATTTATTTAATTAATTCTTTCCTCAATGACGACTGCATTGGTCATGTAATTGCACAATTCTTATTCAACATATTTATACTCTTTTTTTCCCATCTGAATAGTAGTTTATTATTTAATATCATCATGTTTGTGTAGAATGGTAATCACAAAGTCTTCAAATTCCTATTTGGTAGTTCATTAGTCGCTATATGCTATCTATGGCCTTATGGTATTCATGTCATAATGATGCTCTTTCAAGTATAATTTGAGTCACCAGTAGTAAAAAGTAAAAAGTAATTATAAGGTTGTAATTTTCATTTTATAAAATCTTTATGGAATTAAGTAGAAGTTGGAATAAGAAAATGGGTATAGCTAGTCTACATTGGTCTACATTGGTTATCTTTCGACGTAATTATTATATTATATATATATATATATATTTGTAAATTGAAAATCTCAATTCAAAATTTTGATGATGCACTAATTGAATCAATGATGAATTCATCATTCGAACGTAATCATCAATAAAAGAGCTTGTTTTTGGGTGGAATTAAATATTTGGCCGACTATATATTATGATTGTGAAATTAATGCAATGATGTAGTATTTCTTATTTCAAAAAAAATGATATAATTTTTTTCCCTCATATGTCTTATCGTAGGGACAAGAAATCATTTAACAAAGAGCGAAAAATCATGATGAATAAATTAATAATTTGGAAGAGCGTTTTTAATAAGATAATAATTAGTCTAATACGAATATTGACAAAAAATCTATTTTTAGGATTGAAGTGTGGGATAAAGGGTTCGGCCATATTGAATTGGAATGGGATAATATAGTGATGGTCGAGTTACTTTTAACTGGATGACATGCCAATAATAGATTGGTGCATGGAGTTGTGCTTAGTATATTCCGAGATATTTAAATGAAGTGATTGATTATATAACAAAAGGTGCTATAAGTAGACTCACAGTTCTAGAGGAGCCACCATCCTCTATGGTTAATTTATTGTTGGCTGATTGCAATGCTGCCATGCAAATTTAATTTGAGAGTTTGATATAATCATTTTGTGCTATATTTTTTACCAAAGATATAATATAAGCGTGATTTTTTTAAGCATTTTATTTATTTATTTTTATAAAGAGTATAAAGAAACTTAATTTGATATCAATCAGAATAAAAATTTACCGATATACCATCATCAACTTAGACATACTAGACCAAACAAACAAATACCTCAATAAATACATAAACACCAAAGGAATTAAAACACAAAAATATGAACCACCATGTTCGATCATAAAACTCTCTTGACATGCCTGCTTCGGCTAAAGCTCCACAACCGAATGGAGAATGGATGGGGTTTAGAGACGGTAATAGGATTGTCCGATATTTTTTAGATTGAAGTTCGAGTACTACTCGAGGGCTTAAAGTTAGCTTGGACAAAAGGATACCACCAAGTGGAGATCGAGAGTGATAATGCTATATTGATTTCTGTCGTACAAAATAGATTAGCAGCGAGCAATATTTACAGTGAAATTCAACTTATGTATGATTGGTGCTTTAAAGATTAGAATGTGACTTTCTATCAGATTGTGAGGGACAACAATAAAATCGTAGACTGTCTTACTAGAGAAGCTCAAGTCGGGATGGAGGAATTATTTATTCATATGGATCCACCAATATATTTAAGGAACTTACTTGAAGACGAGATCTGTCGTGCGATGAGAATTCTACCTGCTGAAGATTAAGTTTAGTGTAGTTAGCCTTGGCTAATTTTTCATATTTACCAAAAAAAAATTGAAGAATATAAAAGAATAGAGAAATGGGACTTTTAAGGAGAAGTATTAATAGGTTGGATTATCTCAATTTATAACTTTGTATGGAGTGGAATATTCTTTAAGCAGTAGATATTTTTTTACTTTTTGTAGTAGTTTGTAGCATAATTTTTTTAACGGTGTTTAAATAGTTAATTCAGTTAATACTTGAATTAAATTATCATTATCTGAATTAATTAAAATCATAAAATTTTTAACATTAACCGTTAATTAAATCAATTTTTTTTCAAAATCTTTTAACTGATTGAAATAATTTCGGTTAATATGAGTAGTTAACCGAATTAACAGAAAATTTTACATTTCTTTCCTTTGTTTTGTTCAAATAAGTTTGAAACGATAAAAAAATACCATTGCAATGTTTTCTTCTTCTTTTTTGCTTTTAATTAAAAAAAAAACAACAAATAACACAATAACAATACTAATTTAAAATCATCATAACAAAAACTACATTAAAAACAAGAAAATTTGAAATTTGAGTGATGAAATGATAAAAAAAATGATAAAAAATTCGAAAATGTAAAAAAGAATAGAAGATGGTTTTGTGTCAAAGCCATGCCCACTTAAGCTTTGTTTTGAGTTTAATGATGGAAAGAAAGAAAAAAACTTAAGGCCTCTTTCTTTTATGTTTTTTTTTTACTTTTATTTATTTATTTAGTTTAAAAATATATAAATCTATTATGATATATTCATTCTTTAATTTTTGTATTTTGGGTTACATAATATATTAAACCTATTTAATATATTGGTTTTATAATATTTTGTTATTGATAATTTTAATTAATTGGTTAATTATCCAATTTAAAATAGAAGTATTCATTAATCAAAATTTAAAAAAATCCTTAGCAGGTCCCCGATCGAATTAAATTCAATGACTGATTGATTAATTGAAATAATTCTATCAAAATCGGACTATACAAAACACTACTTATTAGATAATATAAAAAATTATTTAAAAAAAAACCTGGAAGTATTTAGTGTAATTAAGTATGTTTATAAATTACACTATTTATGGACTAAGCTTTAGTAATCTGGGTAAATTTAGATATAAATATTCTTTATTTTTAAAGTTGTATAACAAATTTTCCAACTCCATCAAGTTTAAATAAATAAAAGGTATAATTAATTTTAGTATTTATATCTTTTTGTTAATTTTGTCTTTATTATTATTAGTTAAATTTAATTATTAATCTTTAAAAATTATATGTCATGTTAATAAATAATTGTTTTATATATAATTTATGTGTATTTCATACTAACATAATATTATTTATTTTAAATGCCACTTAAATAAATAATTTAAAATTTATAAAAATATTAAAAAAATCATTAAAATAAAATAATAGCATGAAGTACAACATATTACTATGTGGTAGTCATATTTAAAATTTTAAAGTTTTGATTATTTTTGTTAAATTCGATTTTTTTAAAGATTGAAGGTTAAATTTAATTAAAAATAAATAAAAATATTAAAGTATAAATTTTATTATATGGTTGTTGAAATGATCATATGGACTCACCAATGCATTGCTACCATAATTGTTAAGCTTAAACTAGACAGCCCCAACTCTAACAGCAATATCCAGTATGATCATAGCTACCTTACGTCGCCGAATATGAATCTTCACCTTTTTTTATTATATTTAAAATAAAATTAATGATTCATCAGTCACTTCACCCACCGTTTCACAAGTCTGCAAGTGTTCTGTTAGAATTAAGTGACCCAAATTCTTATAGAATATGATGGAAAATAAAATAAAAGTAAAATCCATATAGAACTAGACTTCTTTTATTTTATTTTAGAATAAGGTTTTTTAAACCTTATTAAACTTCATCTATTTTATATTGATTAGGATAGGGTGTTTCAATCCTACTAGAATATGGCTTTACAAGCCTATAAATAGACATAGTCTATTCCTCTTGTATTGATACAAATTTTTCGACATAGTGAATTTTCTTCTCCTCTGCTCGTGGTTTTTTTCCCGAAAGGGTTTCCACGTAAAATTTGTGTGTTCTTTATTTTATTTATTTTTATTCTATTTTTTTCACAAATTGGTATCGAGCTTAGGGTTATTCATCTCGATCACGGTAATGGCGTCTTTGAAATATGAAATTCATTTGTTGGATCGCAACACTAGATTTGCGTTGTGGCAAATTAAGATGCAAGCGATTCTTGCACAGATGGATCGGAGGATGCCCCTGCTAGGGATAGATAAGATGCCTTCGACATTAACGGATGAAGAGAAAAAGCGTAAGGATCGAAAGGCATTAACACAATTACATACGCATTTGTCCAACGAAATTTTGCAAGATGTGATGAAAGAGAAAAAGCTGCATTGCATTATGGAAGAGGCTAGAACAAATATGTATGTCGAAAACTCTAACAAGCAAGTTGCATATGAAGCAGCGTCTTTATGCTCATCGTTTGGAGGAAGGTGCGTGCATGTACACGAACACTTAATGAGTGTTTAAAGAAATTCTCTCAAACTTGGAAGCCATGGAGGTTGAGTATGATAAGGAAGATCTAGGGTTGATTCTACTTTGTTCGTTGCCCTGTCTTATTCAACCTTTAGAGACACGATTTTATATAGCCGTGAGTCTCTAACGGTTGATGAGGTTTATGATTCTTTAACCTCGTATGATAAGATGAAGCATCTTGTGGTTAAACCCGACTCTCAGGGAGAGGGTCTCATTGTTCGTGGGAGACAAGATCGGAATGCTGATGATGATCGTGGTAGGACACAGGAATGGAATCCTCATGGTAAATCTAAGGGTAGATCAAGTCTTCAAACAGAGGTAAAACTTGTAACACGCAAGAAGAAAGGGCACATTAAATCTGAGTGCTATAAGCTACAAAATAAGATTAAAAGGGAGGCTGCGAATCAAAAGGGAAAACAACGAGAAAATTTGGTGAAGGCGATGTTGTAGAAGACTACGGCGATGGTGAACTTCTAGTAAGTCGTCACAATGATTCTAAAGTAAGCGAGGAGTGGATACTTGATTCAGCTGCACATTCCATATGAGTCCCAATCGGGATTGGTTTACAACTTACTAAACATTAATCGAAGGTGTTGTTTTGATGGGAAATAATACTCCGTGTAAAATCGCGCAGTGTTGGAACAATTAAAGTTAAGATGTTTGATGGAGTTGTCGAACACTTAGTAACGCATCGGCATGTTCCAGAATTGAAAAGAAATTTAATTTCGTTGAGTACTCTTGATTCAAAAAGTGGTGCAGATATACTGATTGAAAGTGGGGTTTTAAAGATTTCCAAAGGGTCCCTTGTTGTGATGAAAGGACAGAGAGAAAGATTGCCAAGTTATATGTTTTGCAGGTTCTCTCATTCATATCGTGGTGCAAATTATCGCTTCCTCGTCCTTGTCGGATGATGATATTACTAAACTTTGGCATATGCGCCTAGGGCATATGAGTGAGAATGGCATGGCGAGAATTGAGCAAAAGAGGACTTCTTAATGGGCAAGGAATTTGCAAACCTGAATTTCTGTGAGCACCGTGTGTTTTGGAAAACAAAAGAGAGTTCGATTCACTAGAGGAATCCATAACACGAAAGGAACATTGGAGTATATACATTTCGACTGTGGGGGCCATCTAGAGTGCCTTCTAGAGGTGGAGCTAATTATATGCTAACCTTTATTGATGATTTTTCCGAGAAAAGTTTGGGCGTTCTTCCGAAGCGAGAAAAGTGATGTGTTTTCCGCATTTAAGTCTTGAAAAATTATGATTGAAAACAGACGGGAAAATAGATAAAATACTCTCCACAGACAATGGCTTAGAGTTACGTTACGATGAGTTTAATAGATTGTGCAAGTCGGAAGGAATCATAAGACACACGACGATTCGTCATACTCCACAACAAAAAGCGGCGTTGCGAACGAATGAACGAGCGATCATGGAGAAGGTTCGATGTATGTTGTCAAATGCCAACTTACCAAGTCATTTTGGGCGTAGAAGCGGCTTCATCGCATGTTTTTTGATCAACCGATCTCCATCCGTTGCCATTGAGAAAAAGACTCCACAAGAGGTATGGTCCGTAATCCCGCTAATTATTACGATTTAAAGATCTTTGGGTGTCCTGCATATGCTCATGTTGATAATGGAAAATTGGAACCAAGATCCATTAAATGTGTTTTTCTTGGTTATAAAGTGGTGTAAAAGGGTATAAGTTATGGTGTCTGAAAATAGAAAAGTTGTGATTAGTAGAGATGTTGTTTTTGATGAAACCGCTATGCTACCTAACTTATCTCTTAAAGACTCTTCCAATAAAGAAAATCAAAAACAAGTAGAGCATCGATTAATACTGAGTCAACTCCTCAAGCCGATTACAAAAATTGAGAATAGAGTTGCTTCTTCACCACAATACTCTATCGCCAAAAGCAGAACTAGAAGAGAAATTAAACCTCCAAAGAAATATCTTGAGGTCGATCTAGTTGCTTATGCTTTGAATGTGGTGAAGATATAGATGCGAATCAAGAGCCATCTAATTATTCGAGGCGATTACTGTGAAGGCTCGAGAAAAGTGGATGTTTGCTATGCAAGAAGAGATGGAATCACTCCACAAAAAGCAGAACATGGGACCTTGTGAAACTTTCTAAAGGTAAAAAGGTACATTCGTTGTAAATGGGTATTTAAAAAGAAAGAAGGGACTCAGGAGTTGAAGAACCCGAGATATAAAGCAAGGCTTGTTGCAAAGGGTTACAGTCAAATTCCGTGAGTGGACTTCATGATGTGTTCTCCCGGTTGTTAAGCATAGTTCGATTCGAGCTTTGCTTGGTATTGTGGCCATGCATGATTTGGAGCTTGAGCAGATTAGATGTAAAAGCGCATTTTTGCATGGAGAACTTGATGAGGATATTTACATGCAACAACCGAGAAGGTTTTACTGATTTGAGAAAAAGAGAACTATGTTTGCTTTTTGAAAAAGTCCCTTTACGGTTTGAAACGATCACCAAGACAGTGGTACAAGAGGTTTGATTCCTTTATGACTTCTCATGATTTCAAAAGAAGTAGTTTTGACATTGTGTTTACTTTAAGAAAAATAGTGATGGTTCTTTTGTGTATCTACTTCTTTATGTTGATGACATATTGATAGCAAGCAAAGAAAAGATAAAGAAGAGATAAGAAAGGTCAAAGCCCAACTAAGTAAAGAATTTGAGATGAAAGATTTAGGACCAAAGCAAAGAAGATACTTGGTATGGAGATTCTCAGAGATAGAAAATCAAGTAAATTGTACCTAAGTCGGAAAGGGTACATTGAGAAAGTTCTTTGCGGAGTTCAATATGCAGAGTGCTAAGCTTTGTTAGTACTCCTTTAGCAAATTTCATTTCGGACTTTCATCGATTTTGTCTCCACAATCGGATGATGAGATTGAGTACATGTCACATGTTCCATACTCTAGTGCGATGGGATCTCTCATGTATGCTATGGTTTGTTCACGTCCAAATTTATCATATGCGATCGGTGCGATTAGGATACATGGCAAATCCGGTAAAGAACATTGGAAAGCGATTCGATGGATTTTAAGATACTTACGAGGCACTACCGATGTTTGCTTACGTTTGGAAGAACTAAAGATGGAGTCATAGGGTATGTTGATCTTGATTTTCTTTGGAGACCTTGATAGAAGAAGATCTCTCTCTGAGTTACGTCTTTACAATCGGAGGTTGTGCAATTAGTTGGAAAGCCACTTTGCAAACTACGATCGCTTTGTCACCCCGAAGCCGAGTACATGGCGACATTCGAGGCTTGCAAAGAAGCTATTTGGTTGAAGGGACTATTTAGTGAACTCAATGAAGACCTTCGAATCGGCCACGATATTTTGTGACAAATGAGTGCTATATTTCTTACAAAAGATCAAATGTTTCATGAGAGAACAAAACACATTGATGTTCGGTATCATTTTGTTCGTGATATTATTGCTCGTGGTGATATTGTTGTGAGCAAAATTAGTACTCATGAAAATCCTGCAGATATGATGACTAAGTCACTTCCTAAAACCAAGTTTGAGCATTGCTTAGACTTGGTTGGTGTTCATTGTTGAGTTAAACCCTTAAGGGGTTTTATGGAAGAGGTGGAGAACTTGTTTATTGAAAGTTCGCAATGAAGAACTTGTTCATTGAGAATTTGTGTCAAGGTGGAGATTGTTAGAATTAAGTGACCCAAATTCTTATAGAATATGATGGAAAATAAAATAAAAGTAAAATCCATATAGAACTAGACTTTTTTTATTTTATTTTAGAATAAGGTTTTTTAAACCTTATTAAACTTCATCTATTTTATATTGATTAGGATAGGGTGTTTCAATCCTACTAGAATATGGCTTTACAAGCCTATAAATAGACATAGTCTATTCCTCTTGTATTGATACAAATTTTTCGACATAGTGAATTTTCTTCTCCTCTGCCCGTGGTTTTTTTCCCGAAAGGGTTTCCACGTAAAATTTGTGTGTTCTTTATTTTATTTATTTTTATTCTATTTTTTTTTCACATGTTCAGATTTCCGTGGTGTTTTAATAATAGCATTGATAACCATGGGCGTTGGCGAACAACTTTGTAAAGATTGACACTACTAGTACTGTTGGGAAAGAAGCTCATTTCAGTTTCAAAATATTGCAAAAGGGATAGTTCAAAGATCGTGTTTATTCAAATCCTAGTGGTCATTGTGATAATTTCCAGACTCTAGCTTTTGATGCTGAAATTTATGCTATACTGGTGTTTTTTCCGGTGTTACTGGTGCATCTTTATCTGGTTATTGCAAGACCAAGCTAGGTATTAAATTGAATTATTATTTTTTAAAGGGGTCAAAAACAAAAAAAAAATTATTCAAAGGCCTAAAAAGGCTTAATTGAATAAATAATTATCAGGAGGGACTAAAGTTGAGAAAACTTCATTTAATCAAGGGGTGTCAAGAGATATACCGAGCAAAGTCCAAAATTTGCTGGTGAAACAGTGGTGGCGACGACAATTGCATTACATTTGCATGCTATATTTCGCATGCACGTTAAAGAGCAAAGTTTTGATAATTCCATACCCTGTTTTTATTTTCTTTTTTGGCGAAAGTATGTGTCAAATGCGTGCATGCACACATGATGTATTACAGTTTAATACAAAGAAGAAAAAAAAAAAAAACGTTTTATCCATTGAAAGTGCCTTGCAAGTTATTGTTCAACGCATGATCACCAAAATCATGCACGTGTTGTGTTTGTGCATGCATGTCATACAAGACTGAACCAGATTAGGGCAAATACGGGAACCAAATTGGTATGAGTTATTTGACCTCATGAGCTAATGATTAATTTATATGCAAAAGTTTAAGGGAGGAATATGAGATTAGAAAGTAGGGTTTTTTGGTTAGATACGTAATGAAGTCCAGCGTTGAGCTATATGTTGAGGAAAAGGGTCCACCTTGAACTATACCCACCTAAGCCAAGAGATACAAGTCAAACGTTTACCCTTAATCCACTCTTCTTATTATATTATGTAGTATATATGTTCAAAATTTCTCATTATCAAGAAATGGTGTATGCGTCATAAGGTGTTGAAATGAGGTCTGAGATGGACACGTTTACATTGGGTTTTTTTATAAAACATATTACTAGCCAACAAATCAACGGCTACAAATCTAGGTTTTCAATCAAATGCACGTGTCTTTCAAGGCATTATGGTACGTTAACTTGTTATCATATTCGTACGTCCTCCATGTCAAAGATACTTGTGCTTTCAAAGACTTATCTGACACAAAGGGGAGCATGGTAAAGTAAAAGAATCCAACCAATATGAATATAAGGAGTCGTGGAAATTAATATGAATATAAGGAGTCGTGGAAATTAAGGTTTTTGAAACTGATATGAAGACCATTAGTTACTAATGTAAGTAATGGATCTAAACAATATTTTATTATTACAACTTGCGACAATCATCAATCATGTAAGAATTCCATTATAATTGAAAAAAAAAAAGTAAAAATGAGATTGAGAGATTAAAAAATTGTAATTAAGCTACCCTTAGGTTTTCACATTTTCCTCTATAAACACCCCTATAAAGAATTTACGAAATGGTGATTATAAATCCATTTATTTATTTATTTGAAGATAGGGGTGTTTGTAGAGGAAAATGTGAAAATCTAAGCAGGAGCAAAGCCAAAATAATTTTTTAAGTGGGGTCGAATGAAATTTTAATTTTTTATGGTTTATGTCTTTATAAATTTTAAAAGATTAAATTAATTTTTTATAATTTTAGAGGAGGCAAAATATAATTTTACTTTTACTAATTTAAAATTTTAAAAAATTTTAAAGAGCCTAAATAATATTTTTTTCATTTTAAGGGGGTCGGGCCCTGCCAGCCCCCCTAATTTGACCTCTGAATCTAGGGGTAGGTTAATTACAACAACTTGGTAAGTAGTAAGACTCTTTTTTATATCCGTTATTAAATCTAAACTCAATATTTTAAAATAAAACATTTTTTTAAGGATTTAGATCAATCTTAAAACTATATAATATAATATGTGAAATTTAATTTTGTATAATTATATATAATATTTTAATTAGATTCAATTTTTAAAAATTATTAATATTATTATCATATATTGCATATAAAAATAGTAAATTAATAATTTTTTATTTTTTAATTATGTAGAATTAAATTAAAATTAATGTTTTATACATATAATTAAAATAAAATAAAAATTTTATACGTATAATTACTGGAAATTAAAGTTTATATACACACTGAATCATAGAAGGTTATAAATCTCTTGAACTCTTGAAGAAGGGAATAATGTCACATTTATGTAACCTTTTTGGATTTAAAATACAACAAGATTACCAATTTAGTGCTATTAATACGGAGATGGTGGTCCTATAATGAACATTTTCTTTTTTAGGAGAAAATTAATGAACCTTCGTGCATATTATATTCTCCTTAAATTTTTAGGACAATTACAAATTTCTCAAATTGAGTTGGGTGCACCCATGTTGTGGCCTTTTCAAATCTTTCATTTCTATTTTATTTTTTTTGAAAAAAAAATTATAATTTAAATTATTTAACTTAAAATGAATTATAAAATTATAAAAAAGATATAAATATTTTTACAATAAAATGTTTTATTTTTAAATTTTAGATTTTTTTCAATCTTTTAACAATTAAATTAGCAATGACTTCATCAGAACCTTTATAAGTATGATATAGATAAAATTAAATTTAACTTTATAATAATATGAATTTTGGGTATTTAGTATTTGGTTAAAATATGTCATAAGTCTTTGTATTTTTTAAAAATTTTAAATTTAATCTTGAACTTCTTTTTTCAGGAATTTAGCTTTAGTACTTTTTAATTTTCATAATTCAGGTCCAACTGCTAACATTATTATTTTTTTTGTTAAATTTATTGGTGTGACATTTTGAAATTTTAAAAAAAATTCACCTGATAGCTTTGTAATTTAAAAAATAACATTGTAATTAACTTGAATTTGACAAAAAAAATTAACAATATTAGCAATTGAATCTAAATTTTTACTAATTTTTTTAAGATAAAAATATATGAATTAAATTCTAAAATTTTAAAAAATACAGAAACTTATGACAAATTTTAGCCTTAGCATTTAGGTCCTTCAATTAAAAATAATATAAAAATATGATTACGTGGCAAATAATATTATGAAACAAATCCATAAATTTCCCAAATATAATAATGTCCGTAAATCAAAAGGTTAAAATTAGGGGGCACATATAAACGTAGTGATGACGAAATGGGTGATGGAATGATGGAGTAAGATTGAAACGAGGGAGGGTGAGTGGGGGGGTTTTGTAGGAAAATGGGATGAAATTTTTTTGGGTGAATACTTCGATATGGCAATTTTGATTGGGTCATCCATCATCCCATCTCTCTCTATTTTGTGTATCTACTCACACCAGAACACCCCGTTTTAGTTCCAACGTCGCTTTCTTAAACCAACGGTGGACCCGGCCTGGGATCTCCATATATATATATATATATATTTACTAGGTTAAATTACATAATCTCCATATTATTTATTTATTTTTATATATCGGCCTTTGAAAGCTGCTCGAGGACTTTATATAAAGGTGGAAGTGGGGCTTTCGGGTCCTTACAGGTATAGAGTTGGTGAGATTAATTACTTGTCTTGCTATTCATACTACTTAGTTTGTGCTTAGTACGACCAAGTTATGGGTAGGCAGCCTTGTTGTGACAAACTGGGAGTGAAAAAGGGGCCCTGGACTGCTGAGGAAGACCAGAAACTCATCAACTTTATTCTCACCAATGGGCAGTGTTGCTGGCGTGCTCTCCCTAAGCTCGCCGGCCTCCGCCGCTGTGGCAAGAGCTGCCGCCTTCGCTGGACTAATTATCTTCGGCCTGACTTGAAGAGAGGCCTGCTTTCCGAGGCTGAAGAACAGTTGGTTATTGACCTTCATGCCCGTCTTGGAAATAGGTGATTGCTTGGAGCAGTTTGATTATTATCTTTGATTGGGACAGCTTATAGTTAAAGCAATTAATTGACATTGGTTATTGTTGTTTTGCTTTATCAGGTGGTCAAAGATTGCAGCCAGGTTGCCAGGCAGAACCGATAATGAGATCAAGAACCACTGGAACACCCACATCAAGAAAAAACTTGTTAAAATGGGAATCGACCCTGTTACTCACGAGCCTTTAAACAAACAATCTAAGACCGAACAAAGTCCTTCCCATGGTCACAATTCTGCAGATAATCATATCACAGAGAACGACGGCACCGCCGCCAACTCGTCGGAGGATAATTCCAGTACTACACCAACTGAGAATTGCTCCACCACCGATGACTCCATTTTGTTAGACAGCATTTGCAACGATGAATCTTTATTGACAAGCTTATGGCTGGATGAACCTCCCCTGGCTGATGATTCATGGAACAGCACCGTACCAGCAGCTGAAACTTGTAATGATCAGACAAGCTTGCCATCTTGGGAAGACAGCATCGCATGGTTGCTGGACTGTCAGGATTTTGGGATCCATGACTTTGGGTTCGATTGCCTAAACGACAATGAATTAAACACGACCAACACGTACGCAAAACAGTAGCCTGATCATGCCCCATAGTTGGAAGAAGTTGTGAGTAAAAATTAATCAAAATTACCAATGTTTTATGTATGTAGTTTGATTATCTTTAGGTCGGTTTTTTTTTTTCCATCTATTAATTTCAGAATATTGCGGGAAGGTCCTCGCTTCTTCAGAGGTTTCTTACCTACCAATTCAAAACTGATACCAACCCCCATATCCTCAAGATGTGATATTTGTTGGTGCCTTGCAAATATTGTAATCTTTTCTTCTGTTCAAGACAATTATTATTCATCCAAATATAAAATAGAAAAAGGGAAAAAGAGAGAAGATTAGGGACACAGTGGGCATGATCAAAAGTGCTAGTGGGCTTTTGTGTAGTGATACCTTTTCTGTATATATATATATTTGACATTTATATATGGAATAATGGCAAAAGGAGAGTTACTTTGTTGTGATTTAAGTTTTCTTTCCCTTTTTTCTTTTATGATTTTAAAACAGGAACTTGGAGTTTAAATCTTATTGTTTTTGATAAAAGAATAGATATATTTGTTATTGAACTACAAAATTAGTTTCTTTTCTCTTAATTACGCTTATTAATGGATGATCATATTCTCAAGATTGATTAAGATTTGTGGCCAAATTTAATATTATATCCCTCCCATAATTGTTAAATAACCTTCTTTTACAGACAGCGGCGGTCTATTATTTAATAATTCGATAATCAACAATTTATCAATTCATAATAAATTAGTCTAAATTAAACATTTAAGTTTACGCGTTTACGAAAACTTGGATTAATTTCTCAGCTTTCTTATAGTATAACAATCAAATTCAGACAAACTAAATTAGAGGGACTAATTTTTTTTAATTTTCTTAAAGTAGAGGTATGAACTTCAGAATTTGACAAAAAAAAAAAGTAAAGAGAGAAGAATAAATTCTAGTACATATACCAGAAGAAGTATTTGCCTCTTAATAGTTAACTCCTTAAATTGATTTAGGGTGGGTTTGGACGAGCGATTGGGTGCGGTGCGGTGCGTTTAGCTTACTTTTTGTCTCACGCTACAGTATCTAATCTCACCGCCACCACTGTTTTTACACTAACTGCAGATAAACGCACCGCCTATTCAAATTCACCCTTAAATAAGTGCAGAGTGCTAAGGTCACTCAACAACTTAAATGCAATAGTAATAGGAACACTGTTCCGCTTGCCATAACATATAATTTTTTCCTCAATCATTAACCATTACATAAAAAAGTCATGAGAATCTAAATTAATCATTCTAAGCTCAAAAACTTGCAACATACAATAAACTCTACCAAAATCAATAAAATTAACTCTGCAAAATCTAAATTCGGTTGGAGCACACTCTCCATTACTAATTGTTTTCAACTTTACACCCTAAACTATTATAATTAGTTCAATCCCACTCCTAATTAAATAAGCAATAAGTTGATCATGCTGTTTCTCTTTGCAGCTCCCTAGCAGAGATGATATCATTTTTTAGAGTTTTATCATTATCT
The DNA here is from genome assembly GCA_025698465.1 of Gossypium longicalyx. NCBI lineage: Eukaryota > Viridiplantae > Streptophyta > Magnoliopsida > Malvales > Malvaceae > Gossypium > Gossypium longicalyx. The sequence goes on along the minus strand of CM047006.1, from coordinate 4,501,971 downwards.
TTTATGGATTAATTAACATTTCTTTTGTCCATAGGGTCAAGCTTGTGTCACATTTGTAAACAAAACAAAACAAAAAAAACAACTGTACTGAGTGCAGACAAAATCACAGATAAACATTCTTTTTTATAGTCGATAGTGAGTGAATGCCATAACCTTTTGAAGAAAATTAGATTATTAATAAAAAATTATTTACCAATGGGAAATACTTGAATTATGTCATCATGGACTTGATATTAAAGATTTTTAATCCAGCCACAAGTTAATTGACTCATTTGTGACTTGTGATTAGACCTTAAATTCAAACAAGTATTTATCATGACTAAAAGGTTGATAATGAGTTGCTTTACACCACACAGTCTCTTGCTGATGCTTATATAATTTAAATCCTCAAGAAACCCTTAAAATAATGTTTAATTTCGACATACATGAATGTGTGATTTGCAAGCATTTGGTATACCACATTATTTAAAAGCTCTGTAATCATGGTTTTTCTTAGGACACAAGCTATGATGTTTCATTAAATAAAAATCATGCAAACAAAATATAATTATTTTTAACATGATTTGAGTGAAATAATGGACAAGTCTACAATGACACTGGGAAAGGTGAGTGATCGATGGAGGGAGACACAGCATCTAAAATTCTCAACCTACATTACTCCTATGGTGACCTGATCAGATTTCACCTCACAAAGATATATAGGAAAGAAGCTGTGACTACAAAGTGGAATGTTCAATCATTTGGGTATATTTTTTTGTGGCTAATGTTGAATATGAGATTGATCAGTCGTCTTCTTTAATAATTAGACCATTTTTGTTAGAATCTTGGAGATTTTCAAGTATTCGTTTGAAACACTAGAAGAGTGTCCACTTCAATTGAGATGTGCAAGGAAATTTGTCTCAACAACTCTATTTGCGGTTTTTAATTTTGAAAATTTTCAAGTAGACAAATAAAATTATCATTTCAACTGATTACAATTTTATAATTAAAGTCTACAATTGGGTATAATTTTTTCCAAGATTATAATTTATTTTTTTATAGGGATTTTTAGTATTTAAGTCAAAATTCATTGAAACACCACTAATTCAATCGAGGGTCTTCACTTGCAACTAACAACTAGTCGCAACATATCTTCTCGTGCAATATCAAACCATGATGAGTATCAAATTTCCTTTCAACTAAACAATGACCCATGATTGTTTCATGATGAGTATCAAACCATAATTTTTATACCATTTATTAAAAATTTGGGAGCAAAAATATAATTAACGAGATATAAGAAAAATTAAGAGTTTTCATAGGAAATAATATTTAATGTAATTATACTCTTTAAGCTTACATCCCCCATCCCAAAAGAATAAAATACCATTTCATTTAACTCATAACTTTTGCAAAGATAAAGCTACAAACCATCCTTACAACAACGCGTGACTTTTGTACAATATAGTTGCAAACCATCCTCACATTAAATAAAATAAAAACCTTTAGGGATTACATCAGTAAAATATTATGAAAGCCCTCATATTAGGAGTGAGATTATATTTTGTCTCCTCTATTTAAAAAATGGGTAAATTAGTCTCTATAAATTAAATTAAAGAGTATATTTGTCATTTTTATTAAAAACTTCATCCATTAATACAATTAAAAACCGACGTGGCTAACAAAATAACTAAACAATGACACGTGGCATGCCACATGTACCTTATGTTGACATATAAAGGCCAATTTTTAACAGTAGAAATAGATAGAATTTTTAACAAAATGACTAGTTTGCTCTTTGATTTAACATACATTGACTAATTTGTCTAATTTTTTAGTAGAGAGAAAAAAATGCAATCTGACTCCTAATATAGAGACCTCTATGATACGTTTATCAGATTAAATCCCCTCTAAACTTGATCTCCGAAAAAAAAATAAAAACTTAAACAAGAAATTTTAATTATTAACATTTCTTACTTATTAAAAATAAGCATAATGACAAATTTAACCTTCAATATTTACATGTTGTCAATTTGACCATTATTCTTTTTATGAGCTAAATTAGTCATTAACCTTTAAAAAAAAGTTAAATCACTTTTTTTTAATGGAAATGCTAATAAAAATATTAAACTTTTAACGACATTGGCGTGGCAATCTGCATGGTAGTCCGTCCGCGTCTACTTCATATTGACATAACATTATTTGTCTTATATGGTATATCAACAAATAATTTAAAAATTATAAAACTATTCAAAAAATAAGAAAAAATTCAAAAAATATAAAAATTATAAAGAAAAATAGCATAAAATGCATGTGGATTGTCATGTGAGCTACTATGTTTAAAATTTTACTTTTTTAGTCAATATTTGAAAGATTGATGGTCAAATTCTAAAGTTTTTCAAAATATTAAGAGTCAAATTTAACTTGAAAAAATAATAAGAACCAAATTGATAAAAGATACAAATATTATAACCTAAATTTGTAAATTTATCTAAAAAAATGTAATTTATCAAATAAACTTAAGTTTCATGTAATCTTTAACCAAGAGAATCACATTCTAAACTTCCTCAAACTTTGAAGGTATTGTAACACCGCTAACCCGTATTTGTCGTCGAAACAGGGTTTCGGAGCATTACTAGAATTTACGAATCACCTAAAAAAAAATTCAATTAAATATTTACCGATTCAATGCATTATATAAATAAATAAATATATTACCATTCAATCAACAACTTGGCACTTGTATAAGCATCAAACAGCAACATTATTAGTATACTAATATATATTTCATATAAATTCAACATTGGTATACTTATTTTCTCGACATGTCACACTTGAGTTTAATAATTGTCTTTACTTATATAATTTCCTTATATCAACATATCAAAGATAGTCATATATGTACATGTCACAAGACATATTATTCTCTTCCTGTTTCTTCATAAGCATATATCATTCATTTCGTTATATCAATATTTCATGCACCATAATTTCCATATATCTTATGTATAGTTATTTCGGTAATAGTTCATATTAAAATTAACATAAATTAAATTTCATGTACCTATACTTATTTCATTTATCTATCTTTTTAATTATTTCATTCAACTGTTTTGTACATATATTTCCATATGACCAATTCTTGTAAACATTTCACAAAACCATTTCATATAACCATTCTTCATCTGATACATATTACCTGAATATCAATTGTTCAACTGATGTCATAGCATCTCCCATCCACGATCTTATTTATCTTCGACATGATGCCATAGTGTCTTTCAACTATGGTCTTACTCATTTTCTGTCAGGTTGTCATGGTATCTTTCAACCATGGTCTTGTTCATTTCATGTTACATTGTCATGGTATCTTTCAACCATGGTCTTATTCATTCCCGTCATGTTGCCATGATATCTTTCAACCATAGTCTTATTCTTTTCATGTCATGTTGTCATGGTATCTTTCAACCATGGTCTTACACATTTTATATCATGTTGCCATGGTATCTTTCAACCATGGTCTTACACATTTCATATCATGTTGCCATGGTGTCTTTCAACCATGGTCTTACACATTTCATTTCAGAAAGCACACTCCCGCATGAACCTCATCCTTACGGCGGGATTACAGTCCGAGCTAAATCACTGTAATATAAACTCATAGAGTATTGTCGGGATTACAGTCGAGCTAAATCCCGCAGCGACAATTACTCTAATGAGCTTAGATCCGAATTACCAGTCCAAAGCTAAATTCAGACCCTAATTCGGATTACCCGTCCTAGCTAAATCCATTTTTCACATATTCTTCGGGAGAGCTATATCAAGATAGGATCACCTATCCGGGCTAGATCCTTTTTACCGTCAATTCCTTTTCAGAGATCCATCAAATTTTCCTTTCATTCAACCGGGAATTTTTCCCCTTTTTTATCAAATATGTTAGTGTTTCATAAATTTTCATATAATGAACGTTCAAATCATATTCATATAAAAAACATACATTTCAAGCATTTAAGAATATAATTCAAGTTATACAAACTTACCTCATTGCTTGTTTGTGTTTATAATTTCATTAATCTGATATTTTTTCTTTTCCACAATCAAGTCTCTTATTTGAGTCGTCCGGATCTTTATAAATAAATTTGATCATCATTTTCATTTATTTCATATTCTAATTTATTTAATTAATGCTCTATGAAAAATTACCATTTTGCCCCTAAACTTTTATTTAATGACGATTTCATCCTTAGGGTCAGGAAAATAAAATTCTTGCAATTTTGATCCTTATTTCCAGCTATTATTCTCATACATATTGATAACAGCCCATGAATTCTATAAAATATCAAAATTTTCCATAATTTCAACACTTTTCAATTTAATCCCTAAAAACATGTTTTTCCCCGATCTTGAACTAAATTCATAATTTCATTCAATTTTTTAATTTAAATAATGAAATAATTCATTTCATGCAATTTGGTCATTTTTGACATTTTTACAAAATTACCCATAAAGTTTTAGTTTTATTCAATTTCGTCCCTGAGCCTAAAACATGCAAATTAACCATGCTAGATGAATATTCATACATATTTTTCCTCCTCCTCCTCTCCATTCCACTTCTTTAATGTATATAACACATTTGTAAATAACATTATCTATAATTTTTATTATTTACTTTAATGAATATTCAAGCTATTCATCTGTGTCATGGTCACTAAATTGTTTATATCTAGAGCTATATAACTCCAAATTAAGATCTGCTAATTTTCCCTGAAACTAGACTCATATATCTTCTTATCATAAAATTTTATTTAGCCAATAAGTACAGTTTATTCTTTAAAGTTACCCATGTTCTTCTGTCTGACAGTCCTGACCCTTCTTCACTAAAAATTAATTATCTTCTCGTACAGAATTTAAATGATGTTTCCGTTTATTTCTATTGAAAATAGAATCATTAATGATTCTTAACATATAAATTTAATCCCATAATTATTTTTCTCCAATTTTTTATTATTTTCCAAAGTCAGAACAGGGGAACCCGAAATCATTCTGACTTGTCTCACAAAATTCATTATATCTCATGATTTACAATACCATTACTTACATAATTTCTTCTATAAGAAACTAGACTCAATAAGCTTTAATTTCATATTTTATTCATCCTATAATTCGATTTATACAATTTTTGGTGATTTTTTAAAGTTAGACTACTACTGCTGTCCAAAACTGTTTTACTGCAAGATATTATTTACCATGTTTATAACACCCTTATTTTCTTTCTCTACACTATTTCTCATCACTTTCTCTTGTTTTCTCTTCACTAACATGTCAAGAATATAGGAAAATATGTAAGGAAACTCTACATTAACATTAATCCCATGCTTTTTCAATAATATCAAACTTAAAAATATATTGAAATCATGATGTTCTTACCTTGTTCTATTGATTTCAATCTTCATCTTAATTTTCTCTCTCCTTCAGCTTCCATTTCTTGAATCCAACTTGATATTCTAACTTCCCATAGTCTCATTAACATTTTTCTCTCTTGGTAGCTATGAAAATTCTTTTGATTTTTGGGTGAAAATGGTGAATTTTTGGTAGAAGGACCAAATTGTAAAGAAATGAAAACTTCTTTTCTTCTTCTTCTTCTTCTTCTCACGTTGGTATTGCATGGGAAAGATGGATGAGAATTTCTCATCTTTCTTTCTTTATATACTAATAAAATAATAATAAAATAATAATAAAATATCTTATTAAAATATTAATAGAATAATATTTATCTAATTAAATAATTATAAAATATCAAAATATCTCTAGCATCATTATTACTTTCTAGATTTCTCTCTCTTTCAATTGACCATTTTGCCCTTTATTATCTTTTAAAATTCCATCCTTAAGTCATCATTTAATTTAGTAAAATTACAATTTAGTCCCTCATAGTTCTTCATCTATTCAATTTGGTCCTAATTCATCCACTTTCCTTAGTTTCTAGATCATTCCACCTTTAAAATATTTACACTATTGGTCCTTCAACTTTTTCATATTTACACTTTAACCCCTCAAATTTTGAGTATTTACTCTTGTGCAACAAAATTTTTCTCACTTTTACAATTTAGTCCTTTCTTGAATTAATATATCATAATATACTTTCCAATATTGACATAACTCAAAATTTCCCTTTTTGTCACTTTATTTCATTATTTTACTATATCACGGATAATATTTTACTGTAAAAAAATTTTAGGGTATTACAGGTATATTTAAACAAATTGAGAAAAAATTGAAGTTGATCCACCATATTTGATGTATCTCAAGCAAACATTTAAAAGGAGGTTTATATGTATTATAAATTGTTATCACAAAACATGTATTTAGAATATAGGTGTGTATTAAAAATAACATATAATAAATAATGAAGCATAAAATTTGAAGCTAATATTAAGTTGACTTGTGACACTAACAGAATCAATGACATTATCCATATACACAAATTTGGTGAAAGAAAACATTTTATATTAAGAGTTATTTTTTTAAGTTTACTCAAGAATTATCATTGGTATAGTGGTAAAAAATTTGTTAATAGATCCATTAAATACAAGTTCAAAGTATGAAAAGACAAAAGGTCATCAAAATTAATAATAGTAGTATAACACTCCAAAAATCTCAATGTCACTAATAATAGTATTTCGAAAGATAAATAGCAAAATTTCCCAAAAAGTAAGAGCTATCCTGTAACACCCCCTAACCCTATACCGTCGCCAGTACAGGATTACGGGGTATTACCGGTCATTACAGTTCAAACATAAACAAAACAGAAATAATTATTAAGTATTTCAAGAATTGGTCTTACTGTCCATTTTATGGGCCCTCAAGGCATAAAATAAATGTTAGAAACAAATTAGGACTCAATCGGAAACTCATATGATTTCTCGTAAAACCTTAAAATTTTCATTTAAGAAATAGTACCACACACCCGTGTGGTTTGGGGACACGCCCGTGTGTCTCCATGACATGCCCGTGTTATCACCCGTGTGACTCACACGGCTTGGACATGCCTGTGTCCTGTACCCGTGTACTCCTCTTACTTATTTCTCATGAACAATTTAGCTTCACACGGCCAAGTCACATGCCCGTGTGCTCAGCTCATGTGGAAATATTTTTTCAATTTGAACCTAGTGCAGTTTCACACGGCAGGCACATGCCCGTGTACTGTGGCCGTGTACTACACACGACTGAGACACACGCCCGTGCGGCCATCCCTGAGCATTCTATTTTACAACATTTTAGGTCCAGGGGACACACGGCCTAACAACATGCCCGTGTGCAAGCCGTGTGTCTCACATGGTCTGATCACATGCCCGTGTGACAGGCCATGTAGACACGAAATGAACCTTATAGTTTAAGTTTACCAACCCTGCAATCCTTGAATAACAAGAAATTCCTAAATCCAACCATTCAACCAATCCAAAACACATTCAATTGACTAATTTGAACTTTCAATCAGTATAAATTCATTGTTACTACAATTTATATCAACAAAACTATATATTATTATGCTAATTAAACTTACATAAACATATACTCATAATATGTATATTCTATACTATCATTAGAATTTATAACAACATTTTTACTAACATAACAAAATGTTCACTTTGATAACTTAGGTACATGTCATTTCTCAAAATAAGATACATCACCAAGTATTTGAGTTCGGGAGTTGGCTTGGATGCTGAGTTGTTAGTCGCTTTGTACCTAACTTGCGTACGGAAACAAACTGTACGCTGAGTATACACTTAGTGGTATTTCTATAAACCAATACTTATTATGCATTAAGACATAAACCATTGATTCCAACAATAAGAACTTTTTGAATACTCATTCAATTATCTTTATTTCATAATACCATTTATCCATAGAATTGTAATCAGTAAGAAATAAAATTTTCAATCAGTATCTTTCAGTATTCAGTACAATAGTTTACCCCTATTAACATAACTCGGACCTGGACGGATACACGGATCCAACTCACACACCAGTATAGCACATAGTGTTTCATCGGCCAAAGCCAGAATAAAAAGTAACAGTAGCAGTACGGTACGTAGTACCTCATCGGAATTTATCCGGAACAATAACAGTATGGGACACTTATAGTGCCTTATCAACTCAAAGTCGAATATTTCTGAACACTTCCAATCCTATGGCATGCCAATTATATCCGACTAGTCTGACACTGTTAATAGGGTTTTACAGGTCTTTTCAATTTAAGCATTCACATTTCAAATCAGTACAGTAAGATATCGATACTTACCTCATTTTCATTTTCCAAGCAATTTAAATACTAAATATAATAAATAATTACTAAACTCGGTTTATAGAAATACAAACCGTAGTTCGTGAGTTACTCTTCGTCCACTTTCTCTTTTCCTTTCTTTGTTGATGTTTCCGGTACTACATTATCTACAGAAATTAAACAATTTATACTATTAATACAATAATAATTTACAATAAATAATTGAATTTCTATTCAATTCAAACCTTAATGTCAACTTGATCCAAATTAATTCATTGTTTCTTATTACTCAATTCATACTTCATGTCTATTTCAATTTTCCTATCACATTCATCTTAATCATCAAATATTCATGGTAAAACCATAATCTCAAGTTTCTTTCAATTTAGTCCTTTAAACATAAAACTTATAACTTCTTTTACAATTTAATCCTTTAAACAATTTTAAATTAAAATCCATTCAATTAAATCCCTAATTCAATAATTTGCTCAACATGAATCATGCCTTAAAACCTATGAACTTTCAAAATTTCCACTTACATCAAGTAATATTTGTCTCTAAGACTCCAAAAACATCAAAATTATAAAGAAAGGGACTTAATTGACTTACCAAATTAAGCTTCAAGCTTCAAAACCCTAATTTTTTCTTTTCTTTTATTTTCCTTCTTTCCTTCCCAATTTTCGTTCCACCTTTCTGTTCTCTTTTCTTTTGTTTCTTTATTTTATTTCTTTTATGTTTTAATTAATAATTAATATAATTATATTATATATATTAAATATCTTATACTTAAAATATAAGTAAATATCTATATATATTACATTTGTATAAATACATTTATTACAAATGTATTAATTTTATACCACACATTTGTCCTCATTTGGTTTAATTGCTAATTTAGTCCTTTAACTTTTCTTTATTCTACAATTCAACTTTTCCCCTATATTCAATCTAGTTCTTTCACTAAATTAGTCTTAATTCAAGCTAATTCACTTAGCCAAAATCTAATTAACCACACTACTAGCTTCGTAAATATTTCTAATAAATATTTACGAATTCATTTTACGAAAAAAGTAACCCGAAAGTACACTTTTCGATACTCGTAAACTTTAGGTCGTTACTTATCCATTGAATAATGAAGTAAAGTCAAAATTTAACATTGAGAAAGAAAGTATGAATAATGAAGGGTTATAATAAACTGCAAATTTATGAAAGATGGACTGCTATTGCATTTTGTCATTTTAGAGAAATGGGTAAATTTTTCAAAAATATTTTTTTATGAATGTGATATGGATATGAATTGATAGGTAGAGTTCAAAAATTTAGATATGGACTAGATTGAAAAGTGGTGACAAGTACAGGAATTAAAGTGTAATCTTTTCATTTTGTGGAGGAAGGATCTAAATGTAATTTTTTCAACTTTTAGTAGATTTTTGGAGGCATAATCATAATATTGGAATATCCAAGTGCTGAGGTATAAAAGAAAGAGAAAATTTGTGTAGATTAAAGAAGAAATATGTTAAATTTGGATTGGTTGATAATTGAAGAATTAAATTGAAAGTAAAAATGGAAATATTTAGATTTTTCTACATGTATACAAGTGGCAAATGACAACAACGGTAAAAAAATATAAGTAAATAATAAAAGAATGAAAAAAAAAAAGAAAGGAAAAATATGGGAAAAAAAGCAGACAATTCTCCATCATTGTAAATAGGTCCCTTGAATTTTGGGGAAGTTTTACTATGGTTTTCTTTAAAATTATTTTTAGAAAACAAAATAATTTTTTTTCTATTTTATTCAATTTCTTTTTCTCAATTTAAACCGAAAGTCTTTGAAATTTTCATGAAATTAAAGTGAGATTTCACATCAAAGTATAATTTAAGAGTGTTTTGTAACCAACCATGGAGATTTGAAGATAAAGATGGAAGTTTGAGAAAACATGGGTAAATTGTTTATATTATTATGCTATATTTATTTAATTGTATAATTTTTTTTGTGAAATTGCAAGAATTAAGTGTACTAATTAATACTTGAACTCGACAACTAAGTTCATATTAGTATTTGAACTTGAATTCCGTCAATATTTGATTATGTGCCACATTCTCACTTGAAAATTAAAAATAAAATAAAATTTTTAGGTGATGATATAGCACAATCATAGAGTGTCACGTTATCAAACTTTTATATTATCCAAATTCAATAACTAAAATAGACATAGTTACCTAGTCCGGGTATCTAAACAAAAAAAGTATAGGTACCAAAACAGATCTAATTGTGAACAATTAAAAATTTCATTAACGCTATAAATTATTAAAAAAGATTTAAGATGAGGTTTTTTTTTTTAAAATGGAATTGGGCTTTTTTATAATAAACCCAACAAGTTAACTCTAGGCCCATGATGACTCATTCTAACCAAATGGACTGTCTTAAAGAGGGGAAGAAAATAAGACAGCCAGCCACTAAGAAACGAAGCTTCTCTCCCCTTCGTTATAGGGTTTACGAATAACCTCGATTTCAATTGTCTTCTTTTGATATATCCCAGGCAATAAACTTCACCGTTTCCTTCCATCCTAGAGAGCGGAGCTCCCTTCATTTGTCGGGTTTTGGCTCAGATCGACTGCCGGGTAAGAATTCGTGCCTTTGTTTCACAGTTCGACTCCTTATTTCTCTTCTCCTGAAGATTCTTCTCATTTGAATCTTTGCCATTATCGTTTTTACACAGCTTTTCGTTTGGAATTAGGGGCCGACCATAGGCTGGTTGACTGAATCGGTTTCCGTATTCGGTTTTTTTTTTTTTGTATTGTAAGCAATTGAAGGAATTGGAATTTTAAATCCATAAATGGGTTTTGGATTTTTTTGTCTTCGTTGTTTCAGAAAGTGATCTGTTTGTAATTTATGCATTTCGTTGGTTTAAAATAGTTAATTATTTTGGAGTAGCATAGGGGTACTGCATTGCCAGGTATCAAATTGTACAATGTGCTTGTCACAGGTTTCCAGTGAGAACTCTTCATTAGTATCTAAGTTGTGACTTAAAATTTGTCATAATAACCCATGTTTTGTATCGGTATTATAGTGACTGATGCGCTCATATGTTTCATATACTAATTTTAATTTTATTATAGGATGGATGATCTATTTTCAGTCAATCATCCAGGACAGTTGTTTGAGTTTTCATGTTGTCCTTTGTAAATCCTCTGGTCTCTAGCTTGAGTTATACGTGTGTTTTTTGTGCTATGCTAGGCACTCATTAGTTATTTGTTTTGCCTAAGGTCTTGAGCTAGATTCTTGGTGAAAGAGCTTGCTTAGTGAGAATAGGTGTGCTATGTTTTTAATCCATGGTATGTTTCTTTGTTGATGTTATTAGGTATTTCATCTTGGGTTGGTGGTGACATGGGTGATTTTCCAATCCAAATTAGCACCAGGCTTATTGACCGACTAACAGAAGATGATGAGAAGGTGAAGAAAAGAACAAAGAAAACTAAAACCAGGGTGCCAAGAGAGCCTCGACTGCCAGAAACTAAGGTAGATCAGCCTCAAATATCTGATGATTCTGAACAACAGAAGGGGACTAGTACAGGCACCGGATGGGCTGTTCCGCCTCCCTTGTTTATGCCCGTAAACCAACCTCCTTACTCTGTCAGTGCAGAATTGGATGCAATTCGATCTGTCGTTAAAGAGAGCGAGAACGTAGTAGAAAAGCTGCGGAAGCAGGAAAAGAACATGGTGCAGGAAGTAACACAAAAAGCCAAGGATCTTCATGATAAGGAGTTCAAGATACCAGAACCAAAGCCTATGCCTTGTTCGGTTGAGAGTAATGCTTGGATGACATGCTACAAGGAGAATACTAATGACCTTACTAAATGCGCTCCTCTGGCGCAAAATTTTGCAGAATGTGCTCGCAGAGTCAGGCAGCTTGCAAAACCAGCTGATAAGTAGTCTTTGATAGGGGCAAATTTTCAAGTCATAGGAGTGCAAGCCACTTGCCATTGCAAATAAAACAGCAGACGAAAAAATCTACCAATTTGTTTTAACACCCTTGTAGGGTTACAGTTTGTGCCATTTTGGCATCTTTCGTCTCATACTTTTTGTTAACATCTTCTACTTCTCCCTAAAGGCTTTGTTTTGTTACTTAATATGTTCAAAGCGACTTGAAATGATTGACATGATTTTCACCATTTTAATTTTGGTGTTAAAAATATTGTTTTCATTAATGTCACTATTTATTGAGATAAAGCAAGACTCTAAATTTGGTAATTTTTTATTTTTGTATAATTAAAGTATCTTTTGTGTTTGTGTTATAATTTCTAAAGATTAATCCTTTTGAGATTTCCTCAATAATGTGGTTGATGTTGACATCTCTTATTGGAATTTTGATGTATAATGTGTTTTACTATTACATTTAACACTTATTGATTCAAAATTTTAAAATTTTAAGCATATATAAATAACTCAAAAAATATTAATTTTACATTGTTAAAAAATTTTAAATAAAAAAAATGATGACATGGTTTAAAGGTTACAACGGATGTTAAAAAATGCATAATTTCAACAGTCAATTTTCCTTTTCCCATAAGATTCTCTCCATCGGATTATAAGTGCTGTAAGAGGTTTGCTCACTTGTGGCTGCCCTTGGTTTTGTGTGTGACAAGGTTTAACAGAACCCAAGGCTTGAAAAGGTAAATTGCTCTGACAAGCCAGAAGAGAAGTGTTTCTTAAAGTAGTTGCTATTTAATGTTTTTACCCCAATGTTTTTCATATAGCTGAATACAGAATGCAAACAAAGTGGTTGAATGGATTTGTCGGAATCGAAGGTTGGGATGTTTAAATCATGACCATGTAGTAATGCCAAAATTTTAAAAGTTTTTAGAGGTTTTCCCTCGTCTTATTTATTGTTAGATGGTTTGTTTTCCATTTAAAAGAATTTATTGGAATGGAAAGATTATTATATGAATAGGTTGCTAAGGGTTTTTTAATCATAAATAACCGTTTGCTTTTCCTGTTAATTTTTATTATGTGTCTATTGTTTTTTCAGACATTGTCAATTTCCCGGTGTGTTGCAGGCCCAAGTTTGAGATAAATGCTAATACTATTACTGGTAGACGAAGTTATAAAAAAAAAAAAAAGAAAAGAAAAGAAAGGTATATAATAAAATAGAGATAAATGGTGATAATATAAGAGAATAAATTATATTAGATAATTTTATTTTTAATTTAATCATTTTTTATTTCTTTGCTTCTAAATCGTCTTTTAGGGTGAGTTTGGATGGGCGGTGCGTTTATCTGCAGTTAGTGTAAAAACAGCGGTGATGGTAAGATTAGATACTGTAGCGATACTGTAGCGTAAGACAAAAAATAAGCTAAACGCACCGCACCGCACCCAATCGCCCATCCAAACCCACCCTTAGTCTTTTAGTTTTATGCTGTCAATTTTTTTTTTAATTCTTTTAGTTTCTGGGCAGGTAATTATTTCTCATTTCTCATTTTCTTTTAATTTTTAATCAAATTCCAAAATTTGATGACACCTCCAGTGGTGGTTATAATTTTTCAAATTTCGGTTTTTTTACTAATATTTTTTCTAGATTTTTAATGGTTGGTTTCAGTTTTTCTATTTTCATTTTTTTGGATATGATTTTTTTTCAGCTTTTCTAATTTTTTCTAGATTTTTAGTGGTTTGTTTTAGTTTTTGTATTTTCTATTTAAGTTATTTTATGATTTATAAAATTTTAAATTAGTAATAATCCTTTAAAAATAATAAAAATTTAATATAATGTTTTAAAAATAATAAAAATATAGATTACTAAAATAATAAAATTATATTTTTACTATTATAAAATGATGCAATTTAATTCCACCCAAAAGCAATTTCTAACTTCGCATCTAGATTTAAGTATTTTTAAAATTTATTTATTTTGGGTTTTTTTTCTCACATAGTTTGAACGTTTCTTTCCCCAAACTTTTAATTATTTTAATTAAATTTAAATTAAATGGAGATGATATTGTAAAATAATATTTGTATGTTATTAAAAATTAATGGTGTGATATTATTTTATTAGTTAGTAACGATGAAAGCAAAAGATCCTTGTTGCTATATTCCACAAATCACGAACAGGTCATTCTTTGTCTTTTGTGACGTATTCCTTGATATATGCCTCAATCTGCCCACCCAGATCGTCATTCGTTAACTAGTTAGTTCCCTTTTCATTTCATGGCTCTCCTTTTCACCTTAGTTATTGCCTCTTCAATTTTCTGGTTAACATGGATGTACCTTAAATCCAAGAAGGGGAAGCCGCCACCCCCACCAGGCCCTCTAGGCCTCCCCTTAGTGGGAAACCTTCCCTTCCTTCGTCCTGACCTTCACTCCTACTTCTCTGAACTAGCTCACATCTACGGTCCAGTCGTGAAACTCCAGCTTGGCGGCAAGCTTGCGATCCTGATAACCTCCCCATCCACGGCTCGAGAAGTTCTTAAAGACCAAGACATCGCGTTTGCTAACCGTGATGTGCCTGTGGTTGCCAAGGTTCTAACCGGCGGCCGTAATATAGTTTGGAACCCCTATGGCCCGGAATGGAGGATGTTAAGAAAAGTATGCGCTATCAAGATGCTTAGCAATGCTACTTTGGATAAAGTATATAGTCTTCGCCGTCAAGAAGTACGAGAAACCATAGGTTATTTATATAGTAAGGCCGGTTCGCCTGTAAACGTGGGAGAGCAGATGTTTTTAACTATCTTGAATGTGGTGACCAATATGTTATGGGGCGGATCCATGGAAGGGGAGGCCAGGGCGAGCCTTGGTGCAGAGTTCAGACAAGTCATCTCAGAAGTAACAGAACTTTTGGGTCTACCTAATGTTTCGGATTTCTTCCCGGCGTTGGCCCCGCTTGATTTGCAAGGTGCAGTGAAACGTATCCGAAAGCCAACGGAGAAGTTGGACGCAATTATAGATAAGATAATCAATCAAAGGTTGGAGGAGAAGCAAAGGGGGCACACAGTAGAGGAATTCAAGGACTTTCTACAATTCCTATTAAAGTTGAAAGATGAGGATGATTCCAAGACCCCAATGACCATGACTCATATCAAAGCCTTGCTCCTGGTGAGTCTTCTTTGATTCTTTTTAATTATTATTTGCAATGATATTATTACTAATATTTTACAGAATTGATTTTGGTACCACTATGAGCAAAGTTCCTTTGGGTGCCCTTATCCAACAAAAGGATAAATTAGGAAACCACTTTTGGCATTTAGCCCACAGATGGTTTCAAAGTGACTTCTAAAAACAGTTCATACAAAGAAACGTTTTAATTAGATGAAAATGTATTTAATAGGTGGGCCTACATGACTGATCCACCAGACTATTCATCGTGGTCTCTTTGCCAAAAAACCAAAAAACTAGAAAAATCTCTTTGGCATTGTTATTGGTTCTCAAATGGATTCCCCATCGTCCAGGGGTCGGTAATTATTATCCTTGTCTTGTGTTCCATCATGGCCTCATTGTATTATAAAAACAATGATGAAATTGCATTCCAAATTTGCCTTGGTAACATTGATTATATTATATTTATATTGAAACAGGATATGGTGGTGGGAGGATCAGACACATCATCCAACTCAATTGAGTTTACAATGGCTGAAATCATCAACAAACCAGAAGTAATGAAAAAAGCACAGCAAGAACTTGATGAAGTAGTGGGCAAAGATAACTTCGTGGAAGAATCCCACATTCACAAATTCCCATATCTCCTTGCAGTTATGAAAGAGTCATTGCGTCTGCACCCGGTTTTACCACTCCTAGTCCCCCATTGTCCTAGTGAACCCAGCACCGTAGGTGGCTACGCCGTCCCTAAGGGTTCAAGGGTATTCGTCAATGCTTGGGCAATTCACAGAGACCCTTCTATCTGGGAAAACCCATTGGAGTTCAACCCTGACAGGTTTTTGAACAGCCAATTGGATTTCAGTGGGAGTGATTTCAGATATTTTCCATTCGGGTCTGGCCGAAGAATCTGTGCTGGAATAGCTATGGCTGAGAGGATGGTGTTGTATTCGGTTGCCTCACTGTTGCATTCTTTTGATTGGCAAGTGCCGGAGGGTAAGAAGTTAGATCTTTCTGAAAAGTTTGGGATTGTTTTGAAGTTACAGAATCCACTTGTCGCAATTCCGACACCAAGGTTATCAGATCCAGCTCTTTACCAGCAATAGTTTTTAGATTTATTTACTTCCCTTCTATTCCCGCTCATTTGTATTAATACAACATAAGCCTCCATCAACCATCAACTTATTAAACAAACCGAAAACATACAAGGCATGTTCATTTGTTTATGTTTGTGTAATAAATCATAAACCTTATTTATTGTTAATTATAATATCGTTGTAAAATGTAATCGTACTTTCCCAGGGATGCTGTTGTGATGCCATACGACTCGAGTCATAAGTACAGACCAAAAATGGGTTAGAGAATCCTTAGTTTATACTACAAGACACTTTCAAAATGATAAAATTTTTATCATTCTTTTGATCATCCTAATAGATTGACTTTCGTGAGATATTTGATTGGCTACAGTAGCCTTAATTTTTCAAAAAGTATTTTCTGTACTACTCATGTTGCTCGCTGACACCGTGTCGACGCAAAATGACAATCTCTCTTGTGATTATTGATGCCGAATGGGCTTTAGAGAATCAAAACACGTTTTTGTCCTAAATTGAAAATCTCTTAGCAAGAGAAGAAGTTTGTCCAATTCTGGTTTTGGTACTTATACTATATATGCCTTAATTTTAACTTAAAAGTCCTCTTTTGGATAAAAAAATATCTATACTATGGATTTACAATTTATATATATTTTTAAATTGTACAATTAAAAGGTTTATAGGTTGAAATTTTATCAATTACCAAAAAAAAATCCAATAAATTTGGTTTAACCAATTTTTTAATTAATTCAATTGGTCTATTCCAAGCAATTTGTTCAAATTTAAGTTTAATATATTTGTCTTAATTAATACACCTTTTTTTTTTTAGAAAAAAATAGCACTAAGCAGTACATCAAAACGAATTAAAACCATATAAAGGCATCACTATTAGACAACAAAATCCCTTGTACTAAAGTCGGGGATCCTCAAACAACATCAAATTTGAGGGACTATTATTCACATACTTGGCCATCAATTAACAACCGCATTTTAGGCTCTTGGTATATGACGAATTCTTATCTTCTAATCTTGTTTGAACAAGCTATTGATTAATCAAAACTCAACCAGACTACTATTGACAACACCACCCGCTAATAGAGACTCTACAAGAAGCGCATTATCACATTCAAGCTCTAATTGTCTTTAACCCTTTTCCCAGGCTATGTGCAAACTTTCAAGCATGACTTGTGCTTCAATTCGAAAGGTTGTTTCCCTACCAACCATCATTGAGAAACCACACAACCATCTCGCATCAACATCTCTAAATATCCCTCCAACCAAAGGTTATAACTAGTGGACGACTCTGCTCCATCCTTGTTAAGTTTAATCTACCCTTGCTTCGGTGGTGACCAATGCATAGCCGACACCATAAGATTTAGTTGAAGCCAGCTTAAGTTTGAATTACCATAACTCCTCTCTCAAACAATACTTGTATCTATATCTTTAATTTTTTTCAAATGTCACTTCAATACCTTTCTCTAAATTAATACTGCTTCTAATTCATCATCATGCTGGTATTTTTTTCATAGTGATCACAACCAGAAATTGAGGAGTGATAGTTAATGGAGATTTTTTTTTCTTTTTTGTAAGTTATGGGAGATTTTTTTTTTTAAATAAGCGCCCAATTTTTCTTATATAGTTGAATGCGGAATGCAAACAAAGTTGAATGGGTTGCTTTGTATTGTAGTTGGGGATGTTGAAATCACTATATGTGGCTAACCTCGTCCACCATATGACTTATTTTCATTGTTATCTTTGTAGTTGCGTCGGACCAACGGCGAACTTTTCGTCTTTTTTTTCAATTTTTTTAGAGGTTTTCTCATTGTTATCTTTCTAGTTGCCTTGGATAAACAGCAAACTTTTGTCTCTTTTTTCAAGGTTTTTTTTTAGAGGTTTTCTCTTATCTCGGTTATTGATTACATGTTTAAAAATTATAAAAATAGTCACTTTTATTTATTTTAGATTATATTTTAATTATTTATATTTAAAATGTTATGTTTTAGTCACTTACTTTATTGTTTTGTTATGAAGTGTTCACTCTACTGTTAAGTTCCGTTACTTCTCTAACGATAGTCCTACATAGAAATCCAAATGGGTTTTAAATGCCAACTTGGATGTCTTACGTGGTAGTCCAAATTAAAGTTATTTATTTAAAAACTTATTTTCATCCCAGTAACTGGACATCCAAGTTGACATTTAAAACTCATTTGGACTGTTGTTAGGGAGGTAATGGAGTTTAACAGTAGAGTGATCATTTCGTAACAAAACGATAATATAAGTGACTAAAACGTAACATTTTAAACATAAATGACTAGAATGTAATATGAAGCAAACAGAAGTGATTATTTTTTAAATTTACCCGTTTAACATTAGATAGTCTATTTTCCATTTAAAATGATTCATTTAATCTTTTAACACAAATTCAAATTATCTACTCTAATATTGTATTAAAAAAGATTTGTTGGAATGGAAAGATTATTATATGAATGGTCTAGGTATATTATCTAGGCTGCAAAATTAGATTGCATATTTTAATTTGAGTAATTATAGGTTTTTACTTCACGAGTTTGAATTTTGTTTTTAACTCATAAATAATCACTTGTTTTTTCTGTTAATTTCTATTATGTGTTTATTGTTTTTTTCAGACTTTATCAACTAGGAGTTTTCCAATTGGATATTAGAAGTTGAATTTATGTGGAATAGAAATATTTCCATGTTATAAAATGAAAAGTTTGGAAATCTTAAATTTTATAAAAATTTCCATTTCAAAAAAAAAAAATTTCAAATTTTATTAAAAATTAATGGTAAGAAAATCAAGTTATTAAAATTAAAATTATGATATTTGTTATTTATATTTTAAAATTAAAATTAAAAAATATTATTAATATAATAATATTTATCTTTTTTATATAAAATTTAAATGATTTAAAATAATTGTTATCTAAAAACTAATATACGTTTTTTAAAAGAGGGAATTATTTTCCAAAACAATGGGCTTACTTTTCGTTTATCAATATCAAACTATTTTCGATAAAATAAATACATGAAAATGCAATATATATATTATATTTTTTTTTTCATGAAACAAATATATGCTCTAAATCTATACATTCGATTGTCCATATTTATTTTAGGCATAAAATAATTTTTTTTATAAATAGACATGTTTTTAAAGATTTATTTTTATTTTTTATTAATGTTTATCACGTATAATAATATGAAACTATCACGTATTGTCGTATTATTAACTACAAATGTCACATAATTACATTTTAACAGTTTTAGAATATAAGTACCAAAATGTGTAACAAATAAATTACAAAGATAAAATAAAAAATATATATATATATTTTTTATAATGCATAAATTTCAGTTATGCCAAATATATAAAATCTAATTTACAAATTTTAATTTAATTTTATCTAAGATATAGATATATATTGAGATAATATTAAGAGGTGCGGGCCCTTAGCCACCATATATGATCGGCCATTGTTGAGATTGATATGTTTTAAAAATATTGTTTTCGTGGCTTCCTTTCATTTCTACAGTAGTAAGTTGCTTTGGATTTTTTCGCTTGTCACTATTTTTGAAAATGAACATGGAAGTAGTGGACAATTATTTCAATTACTAAACAAAATCCAATAAAATCGGTTGAATCAAATTTTTTTAATGATAGTTTCAAGTAACTCCATCAAATTTTGGTTAAATATATTTATTCAATTTAAAACACTCGTCAATTCTCAATTAGATTTATCGGTTCGATTTAAATTTAATAATATTAGTTAAAATTAGAGAAAGGGAATAAAATTACTTGATATTGAACTCAAATTTTTATATTTATAGCATAATATTTTTATCGTTAAGTCATTCCTTCTAAATTATCATTATGTTGGTATTATTTTTTTAACGTTAAAAAGAGATGTTTTTGGGAAAATCCCATCAATATTTTAAGTGAATTAATATAAGGAGTAGATCAGTCTTTTGGAGTACAGTAGAGACACCACAACGAACGGTGAGAGTTATGGGAGATTTGTTTTTGTTTTTATTTTTTATAGTAATGGGAGATTATTGACTTCATAAAGGAGAAGAAGCGTGGTGAAGAGGAAATTGTAAAGCGGGTTTGAAGGAGAGGGCTTTCCGGCCTAGGCCTTAATAATAATAAAAAACAAACTAGATATGGTTTACAATGTAAATTAAAGCCCAAATGTAATACATAAATTCCAGGACTCCCTTACCCACTTCAGATTTTTTATTTTTTCATAATATATAACAATAATTTAATTATATTTAGGATGGTGTTTGATACATTGATAATTAAATTTGTTTATGATCCAATCGAAAAATAGGAAGGTTTAAGAAAAATATAAGTTTGAAAATTGAGTTTTGATAAAAAATAAAATCCGTTTTTTAAACGGATTAAGCCTTGAGTAAGCTTTTTTTGGCTCAAGCCCTACCTAATTTTGCAAAAAGAAATATTACTATTTTTTACTATTTTTTTGATTATTTTGCTATTATTTCACTATTATATTACTATTATTTTGTTGTTATTGTTTAGATATTGTATAACTCTTATTTTATTATTAATTTTACTAGTATTTTCTTGCTAAGTTGCACTTATATTAGTTTTATTTAATTATATTTTTTTAAAATTATTTGTTGAAAAATATTTATTTTAATATTTTTAGTGTATTTGATGTTTTATATTTTTGTAAATTTATTTTTATATAAAATAATAATATAAAAAATTTAATATTAGCGGCCGGGCTTAGGCAAAATTTTAGGCTAATATTTTGGGTTGACCCAAGCCTAAAAACATATCTAAATTTTTCTACTCGCCCCGACCGGGCCTATGGACGCTCTACTAATAATGTATTTTTTATTTCATAAACAACTTTCAAAACCTTCTGATTTTATTTGTGGAGTCTAAAAACTCTACTGACAGTGTGCTAAATCTTTTTTATTATATTTATATTTAATCGCATGTGTTTGAGGATCAAATTGATAAAATTTATAAATATAAGTTTAAATTTATTGAACTATTTAATATTAAAATCAAATTAATAAAATGTATAAATATTAAGAATTAAATATGTTAGTATAACAATTAGAGAAAATTGATGTCATCATCTAACAGTGAGTAATTAAATAAAATATTAGTGATGAAATTAATTTTTTTATAATTTAATAATAAAAATAAAAACAGGTTAATATATGGGTGATTAATAATATAGTTTGGCCTATAATAAAATAGAGATAAATAATAATATATATATATATATATAAAAAAAAGGGAGAGAGTGAGAGATCGTTGATCGAGTTAATTGATTGAATCAAAACAATAGAACCGAATAGAATTAATGTAGGGAGAGTAGATTCAGCAATGAAAGGCGTCTCCTTGGCGCCGGGAGATTTCATCCACTTCAAGTCCCAAGTCCCTCTTCACAAGATACCTGTAAGTATTCTTTCTTTTCTTTTCCCTTGAATTTCAATTCTTCTTCATGAATTTTCTACTATTTTGTTCATGGGTTTTGTGGTTTTAGCTATTATGGTCTAATTATTATGTGGGGTTTTATGAGAATTCTGATCACGGAATTGCAGAATGTTGTTCTGGGTGTGCCTGGAATTTACCTAATTCTGTGCTTTGTATAATCTGGGTGTGAATTTCTTTAAACTGTGAACGTATTGATTTATGTGAGCTTATATTTTTATTCATTTGGATAGATTTTGTGTTCTATTTCAATTTGAAATCTTAAGGATTGTTTTTTGGCTTATGCTAAATGATGAATTTGTTATCTCACCCGATGCTTATGCTATTTAGTTTTTTGTTCATTAAGGTACATTCTTTGTTTATGCCTTTTTCAATTCATTATTATTATCGCTTCAGGACTAGGATGGTTGACCAAACCTTGTTGTCGCTATTGCATTTCTTTTTCACCAATTGTGGGTGAATCTCATTTTTGGAGTTTCTTATTTCTCTCACAGATTGGCACAAAGCAATGGCGATATTATGATTTTGGTCCCAAAGTAGTTTCTCCTCTCATATGTCTTCCTGGAATTGCAGGGACAGCAGATATCTACTATAAACAGATCATGTCCTTGTCCATGAAGGTTGTTAGCTTTTATTTTATTACATTTGACAAATTCTGGATAGTTATTCTTTTTTATTTATTCTTTTTTGCTTCTTTTAGTTCTTGGAGAAGTCCTTTGGGAGCTGATATAGGGTGTTATATCCAAAAAAGAATAGAATGAAACCTCCATAGGCTATCAGTTGCTGTGTATGTCCATATTCTTGTCTCCTTATTGCTTTTAATATTATAATCTATTAGATACTTCATGGTTATTGCTTTGACTCTTACTTTTTCCAAGTACCCATGTCCAAACACTAGTTTCTGATCCATATCCATACATGAGTGTGGGGATATGATCCTCCAAGAACTCCCCAGATACAAGTACTTGGAAAAAAATTGAACGTATCCTTTTTGTGGTTAGAGAGTTAGTTCTTGGCAATTTATGATCGTATCTTTTCTTTTTTCTTATAACTAGAGTTTCTGAAAAAAAGAAAATAACCATTGCCAGCATGAAGTTTCTCTGATTTTCTTTTCACTGATTGGTGGAAACATAAACTTATTTCCGAGTAATGATTTACTTAAAATATTATATTGTTTATTATCAAACATTATTTAGACAAGTGAAGAATTTTTTACTTCTTGTTCAAGTCTAATAATTTAAATTTTGCAAATATTCAGGGCTACCGGGTGATTTCTGTTGATATTCCCCAGTTTTGGAATAATCGAGAGTGGATTCAAAGTTTTGAGAAGTTCTTGGATGTCATCAATGTTCATCATGTGAGAGCTTAATATATCTGTGGCCTATGCCCTTTTCAGTGCATATTTCATATTTACTATTCCTATTATATTTTTCTGAAATAAAGAGTAGGCTGTCTATGTAAATTGGAAATATATTGCTTCTGCTTTATTAGTTTCATAGTAAGTCCTAACAGTAATTTATGTTGAATTATAGCATTTGTTTAGTAGACTGAGTAACCTGTTTCATACAGATACATTTATATGGTACATCTCTAGGAGGATTCCTAGCTCAACTTTTTGCTCAACATCGTCCAAGACGGGTTAAATCCTTAATTCTATCAAATGCATTTTTGGAGACACGCAATTTTGCAGCAGCAATGCCTTGGGCACCTATGTATGTCTTTACATTTCTTTTAATCAACTCTAGGCTTGGTATAATCAACATTGCTTCATTTGTTTTTGTTGGATTGTGCATATCAGTAATTCATTTGCATAAGATTTGCATTACTACTGGGCTGTAAATTCGTCGGCATTTTGAAATCAAATAACCGCATGTGTGCAATTTAGTGCCACATCAAGTTAGAACAAGTTTCCTGGAAATTATTAAGTTCCCTGTAAAATTCTCTTTACTTTGCACATGCATTTCTTGAATAGTCTTTTCTTATTTTTCCTATATAAGCTAGTCTTTTCCATGGTATAAATTTACTTATTGCTATACATAGTTTCTTGGGTATTGAGTTCAATCAATATTCTTCTTTTTTTAGTTCCAGCTGTTATTTCTAGGTGTTTCTCCTTAACTGATCTTTATTACCTCTTGCATTTAAACGTGAAAATGTTCTCAAGATATTAACTTGCCACATGCAGTGTTGGTTGGAGCCCATCTTTTTTGTTGAAACGATATGTCTTAACAGGAATTCGTGATGGTCCTCATGAACCTTTTATTGCTGATTCTGTGGACTTTGTTGTTTCTCAGGTAGGTTTCTAGCCTTGCAACCACTAATCAGTGAATTTGCATCCTCTTCCTCTGTTTGAATTAGTCATCCTGTCGATAAATGGTCTCTGTATTTCTACATGCTGCATGTTAGTACAAATGTAGTTTTGTTGGGCTTTTAACTTGGTTCTATGAGTTTAGAAATGTAAAACCAGTCAAGGTGGATATTATTCTGTTTATCATCTCTATGTCAAGAAACTATTTGTTTTTCCTAAAATTGCTCTCTCTCTCTCTCTCTCTCTCTCTCTCTCTCTCTCTCTCTCTGCCATTTTCTCTGGCTCTTTTTCCCTTTGTTTATCTGTAGTAAGAATAAAATTGTTTTCTTTATTTGAGGCCATTGAAAAATTTTGTTTTCTTTATTTGAGGCCATTTGTGACTATCATTTCAGGTTGAAACGCTGTCAAGGGATGACTTGGCATCCAGATTGACTTTGACAGTTGATACTGCAACAGTTGAACCTCTTCTACTTTCGGATTCATTTATTACTATAATGGATGTAAGTTATATGAAACTTGCTTTTCATGGGTGCGTGCGCTCACTAACATGTTTCTATTTTTCATGCTTTTTAAAGAAAATAATGTTTCTTTGCTAAGCTGGACAAATGATGGTCTCTCCATTAATCCTTTCCTTTAGAAGTGAATGGAATAGATATTGTACTTGTATTTATTGTGTTTTATAACATTTTTTTTTCTTATAAGCACAACATGATTTCCTTATAGCAGCATTTGCATTCCATATACATATTCATATTAGGAAGTGGAAAAAACTAAAGGTAAAGCTTTATCTGATAGCTCTATTGTTGACATGGTTTTGTATATGGGCTTGAAGACAAACGACTACTCTGCAATTCCTCAACAACTCAAAGATCAGCTGAGTGAGAGGTATCCAGGTGCAAGGCGAGCTTATCTGAAAACAGGAGGTGATTTCCCATTTCTTTCCCGTCCAGATGAAGTCAACCTACATCTTCAGGTATATCTCACATATATAGTATTGTTAATACATCGAGCGACTGTTTTTTTCAACTGGTTTATCAAACATGGCAGCTACACCTGAGACAAGTTGGAGTTGAAGCTCGGCCAGATTTGGTTCAGAGCATCCCAACAGGTGGCACCGGTGGGAGCCCTAGCAAAGAAAATGACAAAAAGAAGGATCCAGATGACCTACCAAAAGATAATGGAGGTATTAGAGGTTGTAAAACTGTTAGTTTGTTACAACTATTTCAGTTAAATAGTTTCCATATCTAGCTGATCTATTTGTGTATAAATACACCTTGGTATTCATTCAAGTCAAGCAATAATAATTTCGGTTTATAACTCTATACTGTTTCTATTTCAATATTTCACAAGCATTCTTTCATGGTATCAGTCGCTAGTTAGTTATCTGGGCTACCTTTGTTGTGTTCGATGAATCCTGTTTCTCCAGCTGTGTCTGCCAATCAGACCACTCTGCCCACCTCTGCTCCTCGGTCCTCCTCTTCCCCTGCGCTTGATGAAAGCCAGTTCTGTCGCGTGGTTCAGTCATTTCCCAAACATGACACCGTTAAACTTACCGACGAAACGTTCGTTCAGTGGAAACACCAGCTAACGCTTATTATCGAAGCTTATGGGCTTACCGATTATATACACGGGATGATCTCTGCCCCATCCAAGTTTGTTCACGATGCTGAAGGGAAGTTGGTTCCTAATTCTGATTTTCTTTTATTTCAACAACAAGACAAATAGCTTGCTTCTTGGATCTTATCCACGATCAGTGGAGAGTTCTTGTCCTCTTTTACAGGGACTGCTACGGCTCATGATGTCTGGAGCAAAGCCTGCTGTCTTTTCGGTGCAGCATCCGGTACCAAGACTTCTCGTCTTAAACAGGAGCTTTATTCGGTCAAGAAGGGTCATCAGTCTGTCAAAGAATACCTGGGCCAAATCAAGAAAATTTGTGACTTACTTGCTGTGTCTGGTCATCCTGTTTCGGCTGAAGAACACACGAACATTGTTCTTGCGGGTCTTTCGCAAGATTTTGACTCAGTCGTCACTGTGGCATCTTTTTCACCGGAACCCCTGGCGCTAGATCGGCTTATGGAAATTTTGCTCGAATGTGAAAGGCGGCAGCAACGATTCGTGATGGAGGTTCTTCCCCAAGCAAATCTGGTCCAGCAATCTTCCCCGTCTGGTTCGGTGTTATGAGTTTCTGTCAGTACACCGACTGGATCGAGTGTCGCCGGTTCGTTCTCTCCTGGAAATCGGGGGTCGTTTCGCGGTCGTGGCCGCGGCAATCGTGGACGCCCTCAGTGTCAGATTTGCGGACGGATCGGGCACCTGGCTCAACGATGCTACTATCGCTTTGATCGATCTGTTGATGGCCCTCCTGTTTCTACGATTGGTCCTTCATCATTGAGTTTCAGTTCTCCGTCGACGTTCTACCCTGTATCGCCGACGTTTGCTTCTCAGCCTTGGCATTTTGGGAGATGGTCGGTGGCTGTCTCTAATCCTTTCTCTCCATCTGAATTTCCGTCTAATTTTGGGCCATATTCCACTAACCCGAATGTTCCTCCTGGGTCATCAAGTGGGCCACGTAGTTGTGGGCTATTTACTCCTGGACACACTAAGCCTGTCCATATGGGCTCCAATATTCCTGCCGCTCACCATGTTGTAGGGCCTGCATCTTGGTCCTCCAAGGCTTCATTAATTGGGCCTGCTGCTGGATTAGAATACCGAGGTGCATCCGGTTCAGTCTTACAGCCCATAAACTATGATGAGCCATATATTCCTGTCCCGGTTAATTCCGTTGCACCCACCATGTGGTATCCTGATTCGGGCGCCACTAACCACATCTGTCAAAAAGTGGCCTCGTTACGTAACTCCACCGATTATTCAGGTAGTATTTCTCTTCGTATGGGTGATGGTACAAGTACTGAAATTGAAAGTGTGGGTCATTGTCAAATTGCCACTACTCGCAAAATGCTACATTTAAATAATGTTTTACATGTGCCTAAAATTCGAAAAAACTTGTTATATGTCTCGCAATATGCCCGGGACAATAATGTTTATTTCGAATTTCATCTGTTTCATTGCCTTTTTAAGGATTTAAAGACTCAGGAAACATTATTATGGGGGCACACGCATGAAGGGCTATATCAATTCTCTCCGGATCAAAAACAGTCTGTTCCGAATGGCAAATCAACTGTTCTCACTGTTGAACTTGACTCCACCAGTTCTATGATTCCCGCAATCGAGTTATTTGAGCTATGGCATAGAAGACTTGGACATTTTTCATCCACGGTTGTTAACTCTGTTTTGAAGGCTTGTAATATTTCTGTTCCAAGTAATAAAATTTCTCGCATATGTACAGCTTGTCAACAGGGAAAGTCTCACAAATTGCCTTTTTCACCATCTACTACTGTTTATACTTGTCCATTTGAACTTGTTGTTTCGGACTTATGGGGTCCAACTGCTATCAATTGTGGAAATAGTTTGTACTACATTGCTTTTATTGATGTGTTTAGTCGGTTCACTTGGATATTTCTTATTCAAAACAAATCACAAGCTCTTGATTGTTTCATTCAGTTTAGGTCGATGGTTAAGACACAGTTTGGTTGAGACATCAAATAGCTTCAAAGTGATTGGGGAGGGGAGTTCCGTTCATTCACATCCATTCTATCTCAACATGGAATCATACACCGTGTCACTTGTCTTCATACATCCGAACAAAATGGAGTTGTCGAAAGAAAACATCGCCACATTGTTGAAGTTGGCCTCACATTGCTTGCACAAGCGCATCTACCACTGTTATATTGGGGTTTTGCCTTTACGTGTGCGGTTCACTTAATCAATAAATTACTCAGCCATGTTTTGCACCATCAATCTCCGTACTCGATTCTATATGGCACTTTCCTGACCTACGATCATCTTCAGGTATTTGGATGTTGTTACTACCCATATCTCCAGCCATACAATCATCACAAACTTGCATTTCATTCTGAACCTTGTACGTTCTTAGGCTACAGTTCACAGCACAAAGGCTACTAGTGTCTTGCCTCTGATGGTCGAATATTTGTGTCCCGACATGTGGTGTTTGATGAGAGTAGGTTTTTTTTTCCTGAAAAGAACCTACGTGTTCCTTCAACAACAAGCCATATCACTACTTGTTTTCCTCTTGTTCAACCACAGTACTCCAAGTCATCCAATGCTGCTCATTCTCACCATCCACGACCTTCATCTCCTTCTCTGTCGTCCCGTGCTCTTGAATCTCCTCTTACAAATCATGCCGATGAACACCAGAGTTCAGATAATGTCACCTCCTCACCCACACCAATATTCCCTACTACGATTGTTGATCCTCCGCCCCTAGTAGAGAATACGTACCCTATGGTTACTAGATTGAAGGCTGGGATTTTTAAACCAAAAGTGCTCGTGGCTGAGTTGTGTGAACAAGAATCGCGTACTATAGATGATGCTTTTGCTTCTCCAGAATGGAAAAAAGGTCGTTCAAGATGAGTATGATACTCTTATTAAGAATCACACTTGGAGCTTGGTTCTTTTACCACCAGGTCGGAAAGCGATTAGTTGCAAATGATTATTTAAAGTCAAACGAAATCCTGATGGTACTGTGGCTCGTCAAAAGGGTTGATTGGTTGCAAAAGGATGTTCCCAGATGCATGGGTGTGATTGTCGTGAGACATTCAGTTATGTTGTTAAACCTGCCACTATATGCACCATCCTCTCCACTGCCATCACCAAAGGTTGGCCGCTACGCCAAATCGATGTGAACAACGCCTTTCTAAATGGGGATCTCACTGAGGAGATCTATATGTAGTAGCCTCCCGGGTATGTTCAAACCGATTCCACTGGTCAAACACTTGTTTGTCGCTTACATTAGGCTTTGTATGGTCTTCGATAAGCTCCACCAGAGTGGTTTGACAAATTAAAAGGATTCCTTCTTTCTAGTGGTTTTGTTCTCTTGAAATTCGATGCCTCCTTATTCATTCAAATTACTGACGATTTTCGCATGTATGTTTTGATATATGTTGATGATATAATAATTACAGGAGATTTTTCTTCAGAGATTAACACGTTTGTTCATTGTCTTCACTCTGAATTTTCTCTCAAAAATTTAGGGCCACTTCATTATTTTTTGGGTATTGAAGTGCATCGGTCTTCTGCTAGGGAGCTTCACTTATGCCAAAAGAAATACATTCTCGACCTTCTTGATTGATGTCGTATGATTCAAGCTAAAGGTGTTCCAACGCCCATGGTTAGTTCCTCTTCTCCGTCTAAGACTGAGGGTACTCCGCTTGATGATCCTCGAGAGCATAGTAGTCTTGCGGGTGCATTACAGTATGTTGTTCTAACTCGTCCTAACATAGCTTATGCCGTTAACCGCATATGTCAGTTTATGCATGCTCCAACCGATGTTCACTTGGTTGCTCTAAAACTCATCTTGCGCTATCTTCGTGCCACTGTTGACTATGGACTACTTATACGACCGTTTACTAGGTTGTTGATGATCGTTTTATAAAACACTAAACTAGACTACGATCACGACTAAGGCAAGCGCACCTATCGAATGGTAGTATAGTTATGGTGAGTCCAGAATATCGTATACACAAGGACTAAAAGTACTAGTATTAACTTTCTTTCTATTGTTTAGCCTAAAATATAAAGGATTTGTTTTAATCTAAAATTAACTAACTACTTAACTATTGAACGTGATAGAGAGCGAATTGGGAAAATTACTTGAAGAAAACTTATAAAGAGGACAATACCTAGGGAAGAATCCACCTAGACTTCACTTATTATTCTGACTCTGAATCAAACGATTTATTCACTTGTCTTGATCGGTAGAAATCCCTAAATTATGTTAATATCTCTTTCGAGACTAAAAACAACTGACTCTAGGTTGATTAATTGAAATCTCTTTCTAATTAAAACCCTTATTGTCGCATTAACTCGATCTACAGATTCCCTTATTAGATTTGACTCTAATCCGACAAATTTATGTTGCCCTATTTTTAGGGTTGCATGCAACTCAGCTTAATTATGGTAGATCTACTCTTAAACAGGGACTTTTGCTCCACTGAATAAGCACATCAACTTGAATTAATAACCTGAAAATATTAGATCAAGAAATTAGAACACATAATTAAGAACAAGAACAAATATTTATCATTAAATTCAGAAAACTAAATAATAAGATTCGTTATAGGTTTCATCCTCCCTAGGTATTTAGGGAGTTTAGTTCATACTAATGGAAAAAAATATCTCAAAAATAGAAAAACCACAAAACATAAAGAAAACCCAAAAACTTTGGAAGAAATTGAAGGGAGATCTTCAGTATTGGAGGAGATCCTGCTTCCGAGATGACTATGACGGCGTCTGTTCGAGTTTTTTCTGTTATCTGCTCTGTGTCCCTTTAGGTCTTCTTCTAGTGTGTTTATATAAACTTTAGAATGCTCAGAAACCTTAAAAATTGGCTTTTTTTGCGTATTTTGGAAACAGGAAGCGATATCGACACGAGCTGGCACATGGGCATATGGACTGCCCGTGTGGATCACAAGGGCGAAGTATAAAAATATGAATTTAAGGGATTAGAGCATCAAATTCACTAATTCTCATCATAAATCATCCAAAAATATGCCAACATTGAGTTAAAATATGTTACATTTATGGTTTACTAGTTATCTCTAGTTGGCTATGCCGATGCAAATTGGGGGCTCAATTTTGATGATCGTCGTTCCACTACCGGGTACTATGTTTCTTTTGGTAGCAATCTTGTCTCGTGGTGTTCCAAGAAGCAGCAAGTCGTGTCTTGATCCACAGCTAAAGCTGAATATCGTGGGTTAGCTGCTGCTAACTTTACATGGTTAGAATCTTTGTTGAAAGAACTTCGGTGTGAATTTGTTGATACACCAACCATTTGGTGCGATAACTCTAGTGCAGTTGCAATTGCAGCAAATCCTGTTCTACATTTCAAGTTTAAACATGTTGAGCTTGACATTTGCTTTGTACGGGAGAAGGTCGCACATGGTTCCCTTATAGTTGGTGAAGTTCCTGCATGCGATCAAGTTGTTGATGTTCTTACTAAGCCATTTTTTGCTTCTAAATTTTGTCGCCTTCGAAACCTTCTTCGAGTTTTAGAATTTGGATAGTTAGGTGAATATTAAAGGTTGTAAAACTGTTAGTTTGTTACAACTATTTCAGTTAAATAGTTTGCATATCTAGATGACCTATTTGTGTATAAATACACCACCTTGGTATTCATTCAAGTCAAGCAATAATAATTTCAGTTTATAACTCTATATTGTTTCTATTTCAATATTTCACAAGCATTCTTTTAGGAGGCAACCCTGAAAGTACATCTGAAGAAAACCAGTTACCTCCAAGTTCAGAAATTCATAGCCTTGATGATCAGCTCCTTAGCGATGCAAAAATATGTTTCATGGGTCATGAAGATGCAATTATTTTGATGTAGTCTCAATACACTGTAGTCAATAGAATCCTTCAATCAGCTTGTGAGTTATTTATTTTCTCTTTGCTTCCCATTTATGTTGAGTAATCGTACGTTACTTCAAATAATGTTTGGAAATTCAGACAACTGATGTAAGTAGCATAGAACATAGTAGCACTTTCTTCTCCATTGTTGGTCATACAAGCAAACTGTTGCAGAGCCGCTCGAGTTTTCCATTGACATTTGACAGTGTTGTACCTGTTTTGTTATTATTAAAGTTAATGTTATTTAATTCAGATATTTTGTTTTCATAAATCACTGTTATCTATAACGCTTATACATTCTTCAACGCCTAAGCATATATGCAAACAATGTTCAAGCATCCTTTCTAGAAAAAATAAAGGGTGCTATATAGTGTTTGCTGTCAGTGCCAGCAGCTACACAAGTTTAAATTGCTGCTGCTGATTGCTAATAGTATAGAAGGAACCAGAACATAAAATCTAATGGTGAACCAGTGAAGGTGCGACTAGAAAGCAAAATGCCCTTCGTCTACTTTTGCACATAAAAGGCAACCTAAGACACTCCATTAAAATAATGGATCATGCATCACAGCCCCACAGCTTTATTTAAAGATATCAATTAAAGGACCAATCTAAGCTGGCAACGCATCTTTTCAAGCATGTGACCCCTAAGGAAATAGAATCACCTGACAACATGATTGCTTATGAAATCTCGCCATCTAACCTATTCTCAACAATTTGTAGATGAGGATAGTGGTCCTTAGTCCTCCACTCAACCAAACCAAACCTTTCTGGAACCATCACAAGTTATAGTTGGACCCCATACTTAAATGAAGAAACCCTCATAGCAAACCCACCTTAGACTGCAGCTCATGCAAACTAATGTACCATCAGTTTATCACAAAGCATACTATTTCCTACATAAATCCTAGTTCTGCAAACTTGATTGCCATTGGTACCAGTTGAGTTCAGATTGATGTAAGATGAATAAGATACAACACCGGAAATTGATGGAAATCAATGATCAGTTAGCTTTGAGCCCATAAGTCATTGCCAAGATGGTTGATAACAGTGATCCTACAGATGGCTTTTAAGGTTCTTTGGAACTCAATGCTATAAAATTATAAAGATGGGTTGGGAAGAGGGACTTTCATAGACATATCAAGAACTATGTGCTCTCATAGAATTCAAGGATTACGTGCAAACATCAACCCCCCTTTCCCTAATGAGCGACAACTCAAGATAGTATTCAACTATTATTAATGCCAGCTTACAACCATTGGCTGCTGCCACAAAACGATACCCTAGTTTCATTTTGATTTCATCTTTCGCTATCAATGATACTGTCCTTAATAGAATCAGAAATTCCCTCATCCACAACCTGTTCTTGGCATCTTCAGTCATTGGATAATTTGGTCTCTCAGAAGGCATTTTGCATGCTATCCTAATAATAATTAACATAAACACCTCTTCTCTCCTCTTCTCTCATTTCACCAACTCTATAAGATTAATAGATAGAAAACTATACAAACACAAAATTGGCAATAAGAAAGCAATAAATATTATATTACAGAAATTAATCTTAAAAATTTAGACACATTTAAAAGACAGAACTTTGGCATAAAGAACTGAAAGGACCAATGAAAAATTTGTTGGAACAAATAGCTGAAAAACATGGAGGAAAATATAGAAATTTATAATACAAAATTAAACCAAACACAAGAATATTAATATGAGAATACATAAGTACTACACACCAATCAAATTCTCTAAGAAAGAGTGTTACCATTAGTTCCAAAGGTTCCATAGAAACAAACCAAAAAAACAAAAAATTGAAAACACAATATCCTCCGCAGGATCAAAGCCTAGTTTCCCCCAAAAAGAAAAAAAAAAGCAAGCAAAACAAACGTTAATAAGCTTTCTCACTTAGCAACCATCCTGGCAATGAATTCCTCGTAACGGATCTTCCCATCTGGCCCGACATCCACTTCCCTGATCCACTCATCGAACTCCGAGGGCTCCAGCTTCTCTCCGATGCTAGTCAGTATATGTCTCAGATCTGCAACGGAGACAAAGCCAGTATTGTCCTTATCCAGAACCTTGAAAGCATCGCGTAGCTGCCTATCGAAGGGCTCAGGTTTCATATGCTTGGACATGAGATCTAAAAAGCGAGGGAAGTCAAAGGGCGCCGTGAGCTTCTCTTCAGCGATAATAGCTTTGAGTTGGGCTTGGGTGGGGTTACCGCCGAGAGACCTCATTAGGATCCCTAGCTCCGATGGAGCGATCTTGCCGTCACCATCGGTGTCGAAGAGAGTGAAAGCCTCCTTCATTGATGAGACTTGCTCGTCGCTCAGATCCTTGCCCATTTTGTGTACGTTTTTGAGTTGTGACGGAAGCAAACAGAGAAAACTCGAAGAAAGGAAATAATGAATGAGTTGAAGTAGATTTGAAATGAGAGGACTGAAGATCGGACGGTTAAATGGTGTGTCTTGTAAGAAAAGCGATGTCGTTTCGTGAGTTATGAGGGAGGGGGGAAGGTGTCATTTCTCTTGTCCCATCTATTAGTGGAGATCCATTGGGAATTGAAAATGGGTCCACACCATTTCATTTTAATATCAAATTCTAAATTATGAAACATGGAATCAATTTCAATCTCTATTTTTAATCCAATCTTTTTTCTTTTTTTATTATCAAAATTCACTTCATTATTCCTTATATTTAAAACCTACACATTCCATCTTTCATTAACAGCTTGTTTTAAACTTTCTTATTCCTCTCCCTTTTATCATTTATATTTTAAAGGGAGTTCGAAAAAAATTTATAAAATCTAGAGTGTGTCTCAATTATTTAGTCAAGAGTTGCGCCTTATTTAGTGAAGATATTCTTTAGAAATTCACCAAAGAAATATTATACCTCAAGTTGGAACCACCAACTAAAACCTAAACTCCTTTGGTATCCATTTGGCTACCTTGATTTCAAAGGATCGGTTTGATATTTAATTTAATACATCCTTTAAATTCATCATTTGTCCTCCTCGTAAACTTCAACCCTTATATTTTAGCATCGTTAATTCACTGGTATGTTGTTGGTGATTAGGCTCTTAGACGTGGTGATAGTTGAATTATGAAAAATCTTTTTAAATGATTATTTCATTAAATTTTTAATTGGTTTTAGAAAAAATAATTTTATTTTATTTTTATTAGTATAAATTATTTTCAAAATTCAATTATTTGTCCAACTCGATACTTTAGATATATGAACGTTTTTACTTGAGCAAAAACTTTCATTGACCATTATTAGTTGTCAAATATAGACTTTAGGCTTTGAGACTCACAATGCGCAATTATATACGTGAATTTCCGAAGTCTTACCATATGCGATTTTCATATGTGGGTATTAGTCCAATTTGTTAGTTTTAGTCTAGATTGTACTACTCCATAGTTTATTTGTGCTTGTAATTGTTCGATTCTACATTGCGATTACTAGGACAGTCCATGCCGTAATAATTTGATACTTGTGATTACTCGAATATATATTTGTATTTATATTGTACGTATAACTCTTTAAATAAAATCTTATTTTTTTCATATTAAATAATAAGTACAGACTTAATTTTATAAATTCTAAATAAATTAAATATATGTAGAAGAAAAATTTGGGGGGGTCGATGGATGTTAAGGCCCAAAGGATAGAGAAGTTGAGGTTGGCCCAAGGAACCACCCCTTTGTTTTGGGTTTCCTTCTACTAAATAATTACCAACATTATCGGGCCAAAGCTTTTTAACTTAATTCCATCTTATTCTTGCTCACTATCAACGGCCATGGCAAATTTAAGGGTTTGCCAAGCCATAAATACATAATTTTTTAAGTTAATATCTGACTTGAATAAATTTTCTAGCAACATCAGAATCTTTGTAATATTTGAACTACTTTTATCATCTAACTTATTTAAAATAGACCGTTGATATTTTTAAACTTATTTTGGTTATTATTTCGTTGCTTTTGATTTTAGAGTATTATTACCTCCTTATTTTGTGCAATTGCATGTATTGATTGTATTTAATATCAAATATATTTTTAATTAATTATTCTAATTTAAAAATAATAATTGACCATACTAATTTTTAGAAAATGACTTAATTTTTTATTTTAATTTTAAAAATATTTTAAAAACTTTTTTAATTATTAAAACAATATGCAATGAATTATGTTTTAGAATTATGTTTTTGGCAAGAAAAATTATAGAAAACATTTTCCTTAAATTTGATGTTGAAAAAATAAAAAATATTTATTAAAAGTTATGATGTAAAATGAAAAATATGTTTTAAATTTGATTTTATAAAAAAAAAGTGTTTATAGAAAAAATAATTAAAAATGTTCATTAAAAAAATAAAATGAAAAAAACAATGAAAGCATTTTTTAGTTTGACTTTGTAAAATAATTAATGGTGGATACTACCTAATTTTAAAAATTAAAAGTGTGTAAAGCATTGAGAGTTTGAAAATATTAAAAATTGTAAATAACCTTAACGATTTAATTTTAAAATTTTAAAATTTTAAATAAAATTAATGTGAAAATATTAAAGAAAACACTTGAAGGGTGAAAATAAAAATTATTAGTGGTTTAATTATAAATTATAAATTTTATAATTTATAATTTTTTTTTACTTTTACTTTTTTTTTTCAGTCAGATTTTTAAAAAAAAAGTTCACTAATATCACAAATATGTCAAACGACACCTAAAATTAATGTAGCAAATAATTTATTTTCATAATTAATTTATTCCTCACTTCATTTTTTTAATTAATTAATCTGTAAATATTATTTTTATATAAAAAACCTTAAAAACATATATTTTTTATAAAAGTTCTGAATTATTTTCATTTTAGTAAAGATTAAATATTTATTTTTACAAAATAAAAAGTTAAAATTGAATTGTATATTACATTCATAAAATTTTCAAAGACCTCATATTGGTTTTCGATTTTCCTATCAACCCTACTTTTTAAAGAGTGTTTTGGATTTTCCGGTGCCATTTTTTCCACGTCGTTTCAAGGTGCGATTAAGGAAAGTCACATCTTTCTTTATATTTTCCAAAAGATAAAATCTCCAACTCTCAACTCTTCCATTTACTTGCCCGTCATTACGGGCGATG
Organism: Gossypium longicalyx; assembly: GCA_025698465.1. Taxonomy (NCBI): domain Eukaryota; kingdom Viridiplantae; phylum Streptophyta; class Magnoliopsida; order Malvales; family Malvaceae; genus Gossypium; species Gossypium longicalyx. Next base: position 4,465,121 of record CM047006.1, on the reverse strand, counting down.
TTTATGGATATTATTACACTTCTCTTTTTCTGATTTATTTTTTAAAAAACAACTATGTGGGATGTTTTTACCAATGGCCAACTGAAACATAAAAATATAAAGGTATTTATGAATAAATTACAAAGTGCAGTAATTCAATCAGATTCATCAATTTTTTTTTTCAAAAAATAAGTTTAAATTAAATCCAAATTCATCCAACTTTTTCTTTCCCGTAGAAAAAACAAGTCTTTGGTCTCCACGACATTTGACTTATTTAGTAGCGGTAGTTATTAAATACCCATCAATCTCAAACACATGAACATGTCTGCTACCAATGATGAAAAGGAAGACATTAAATCAATATTAGCATATTTCAGTCTTGTTTTTATATTGTATACCACTGTACACATTTAATTATTTGTCTTAACGTCGTTGGAATTTGATGGGTTTAATTGGGTCAGAAAACAATTATAGTTTGAAAGAGATTAAATTGATTAATTTATAAATTAATACAAGTCGATTGAACTCAGTTAAAAATTTTGATTAAAATAAATTTTTATTATTAATAAAATTTTAATAATTTATTTAATTAAATGGGACTAATCGATGAATCTAAAATTAATGATTTAATCGTAATATATTAAGAATTCAGTATCAGCCTAGAGAAAGTTTTGTTCCAAATACGCGTATAGTTGTTTTCTTATGTTTATTGGAAATTTGCGAACAAGCCCTTTAAAGCGTATTTATTTGCCATTAAATTTAGGTACAACTCCAATGCCAACTCTTTTTCCTAATCAATGGAAACGACAATGGTGCGGAGATATTTGAAAACCCAACCACCATTTAGTGGAATGGCGCGGTTTTCTTTGTCATACGTCATCATGGCCAAATGGCTTTTATTTGGGTTGCATCTCCACTTTTCTTTGACTTTATATTTGAATTTGTATTTTGTGATCTAAATGTGTACCATTTCATTAACTTTGATGGTGTATATTGACATGATATTAGTAATCAATCTATTAGTGACATATAATAGTCTTTTAGTATATCACGTAATAGATATATATTTCAAGAATTAAAAAAATAAATTATATAAATTAATAATATATATTCTTTTTCAATGAATTGGACAAAAAATTACTTTTTTATTAATTTATTTTTTTAATTTTTTTAACTTATACTCATCACATGGTATACTAAGAAATTATCACGTTTTACCCTTAGATTGACAATCAATACCATGTCAACATAAACTAACGATGTTAGTGTGAAGGTACCAACTTGGGTGACAGAATACAAATCAAGTACCAACTAGGTACAAAAAAAAGTTCATGTACCAACTAAGTACTTTTAGACAAGTTTAGGGGCAAACTACATCTTAACCCTTTTTAAAGTTCAAAACAAGGCCTAGTTATTTAAAACTTAATGGTTAAAATATGCCATAAGTTTCTATAGTCTTTGTAAATTTAAAATTTAATCCATGTGCTTTTATTTTTTAGATTTTAGTTCCTTAACTTTTTAAATTTCAAAATTAAAGTCTAATTGTTAACATGGTTAATATTATTTTGTTAAATTCATATTTATTACAATGTCATTTTTTTAGTTACATTGCTACTAAATGAGTTTTTTATTTTCAATTTCAAAACATTACGCCAATAAATTTAACAAAAAAAAAAATAGTACTAACAATTGCACTTGAATCTTGAAATCTAGAAAATAAAGATATTAAATTTCTAGAAATAAAAGTATAAAGACTAAATTTTAAATTTGTAAAAAGCGTAGGGACCTATAGCATATTTTAACCAAATTTACTTTTTTTTTGCAATTCCCTAAGTTATGATTCAAATTTTAAATTGATTTAGAGCTTCAAAATATTTTAATCTAATCTTCAAAATATTAATATCATATTAATCAAGTCCTATAATTAATCTAACTATTAGCTTAAGTGTTAAACATTGTATCAAATCTAACATTCAACATATTTAAAACATATAAGCCAAATTCCAAATACATTTATATTTACTACATGTTCTGCATTATATTTGAATTTATACATTTAACATCTAAGCTAACCACTAAACAAAAAAAAAAAAATTATTGATACATTACTTTTTTTTAAAGAGATTATATAATAATACTTTGAAAAAAAAACATCAGTTTAAAAAAGACGTCCGGTGTAATTAATTAATTTTTTCTTGTTTCCTCTTGTATAGACAAATAAATTTTTTATTCTTTGATTTAGTATAAAATAAATTAATGAGATTCATTATTTTACCGATAAATATTAGGTATAGTAATAAAACATATCATACTCGAATTTTGGTTGACAAAATTAAGGGTGAAACCGATATTATCAATTTTAATTATTACAGATTTCATGCATCCTTCTCATTTCAACTACAAGTTAAAGTCCAAAACAATAATGAAGGCCCGTGACTCTATTTCGTTTCGACAGCTTCAACTTATATGCATATTAAAACAAACTCTTGCATGGAATAGATGAATCATTAATGTATTATACCTTAAACATTATTATAATATTAAATATATATATATTTTATACCCTACAACCATCATACTCCTAATACATCAACCCCCACTAAAACCCTATATATGTACCCTAAAAAGATTAAGATAAGCGGCTCTTTCCATCCTTTTTTCATCTCCTCCTTCAAAAGAAAACTCATTTTAACACTCTAATCACTCTATCAATAATTTTTCGTATTGTCTTAGATAAAGTGAACCCATCATCTCTTCCATCCTCCATTTATGCATCAACAAAATGTAATTGATATTAAATTTATTTTTGGAGGAAATTACTATTGAACTGTGAAGTTAAGATGATGCAGACAGCCAGGTGTCGGCATTGCAACACAACATTTAAACAAAGTTGTAATCAGAGATCTGCAATTCCGACAAAAGAATCCCCATGATGGACCCTTTTCTTTTCCCCTCTTACAAAGGAAAACATTAGCAGCAGTAAGTAATTAGTGATAAAAAAGAGAAGCACGTATTCAACTGTTGACATGATTAGCTTTGAGAGGGTAATTGATTATAATTTACGAGAATCCAAAGATTAAGGAAAAATAATCCTACACTTTCGTCCTCCTTATAAAATTACTATAAATAAAATGATGTTGGGTCATTTCGACTTGTTGCTTTATTGAAACAAGTAGGGAGAAAATTATGATATAAAATTCAAAATTTCCTTTAATTGTGTTTTAAAACATTAATATTATATCAGTCAAGTTAATCTGACAGTTTAGCCATTAGTTTAGATAGTATATTTAAATCATATGGATCGAATAGTAAACACATATGTACCTATTACATGAACAATTTAAATATGACGTGTTTAATAAATAAATAGCCCTTCTAAATGCTATTGATATTTTTTTTTATTTAACACAACATATACAAATTGTCCATGCAATAAAAGCACATGTATTTATAGTTTAATCAACATATTTTAAATATACTCTAAATCAAATTCTAACCAGTACTTAATACTTAGATTGACTGTTGGACCAACGATACAAAAACAATACTTTAAAGACTCAATTAAAATGATTTAAAGTTTAGAGACCATTTTTGAGTGTAAATGAAAATTTAAGGAATTTTAGTGAAATTAATCCCTTAAAAATAATAAATAAAATTTAAAGTCGGTAGTGTGCAACTTGGGGGGGGTAGTTTGGTATTCCTTGTAGGCTCTGATTTCTATAAATAGTCAAAGGCCCATGTGAGGGATGGGTTGTTTTTGTTAAGCTCCCTACCCCAATTCCCATTGACCTCCACAACAGTTTTCAAATTAACATCCCACACTATTTCTTTTAAATTTCATAATAATATAAAGTATCCCACATGGTTTGAAATTTTAGCCATCTAAAGGAATATCTGTTCCCAAAACAGATCTCTAATTAATATATTCTTTGGATTCATTGTAAAGTACTTGCAAAATTCAACCTAAACCATATATCTATAACAATGTTATTGACAGTTTTCACGTTATAAATTTTAATATATATATATTTCCCATTCTAACTTTATCTCGAGAGATGTTAATATCAAAATTTAAACTTAAAACTTTTGAGATTTCAACATATAGCTTTAATTTTATTGACAATAAATATTATCATTGTCAACGATAAATCTTGGGATTAAGTTTTGGTAGAATTTAGAATTTTCTTTTAAAAATTTTAAGAGTTTAGTGAAATTTTTTAAAGTTGACTACAAAAATAGTTACTTATGTTTGAAATGTTATATTTTAGTCACTTACGTTATCGTTTCGTTACGAAGTGGTCATTTTACCGTTAAGCTCTATTACCTCTGTGAAAAAAAAATAAAATAGAATAAAATAAATAAAAATAAAGAACACACAAATTTTACGTGGAAACCCTTTCGGGAAAAAACCACGGGCAGAGGAGAAGAAAATTCACTATGTCGAAAATTTGAATCAATACAAGAGGAATAGACTATGTCTATTTATAGCGGCTTGTAAAGCTATATTCTAGTAGGATTGAAACACCCTATCCTAATCAATATAAAATAGATGAAGTTTAATAAGGTTTAAAAAACCTTATTCTAAAATAAAATAAAAGAAGTCTAGTTCTATATGGATTTTACTTTTATTTTATTTTCCATCGTATTTTATTTAAATAAGAATTTGGGTCACTTAATTCTAACAATCTACACCTTGACACAAATTCTCAATGAACAAGTTCTTCATCGCGAACTTTCAATAAACAAGTTCTCCACCTCTTCCATAAAACCCCTTAAGGGTTTAACTTCAACAATGAACACCAACCAAGTCTAAGCAATGCTCAAACTTGGTTATAGGAAGTGACTTAGTCATCAAATCTGCAGGATTTTCATGAGTACTAATTTTGCTCACAACAATATCACCACGAGCAATAATATCATGAACAAAATGATACCGAACATCAATGTGTTTTGTTCTCTCATGAAACATTTGATCTTTTGTAAGAAATATAGCACTCTAACTGCTGTCACAAAATCTTTGCTTTGATTTGAAGGTCTTCATTGAGTTCACTAAATTGTCCCTTCAACCAAATAGCTTCTTTACAAGCCTCGATGAATCGCCATGTACTCACGCTTGGTGGTAGACAAAGCGATCGTAGTTTGCAAAGTGGCTTTCCAACTAATTGCACAACCTCCGATTGTAAAGACGTAACTTTGTGAGAGATCTTCTTCTATCAAGGTCTCCAGCAAAATCAGCATCAACATACCCTATGACTCCATCTTTAGTTCTTCCAAGCTGTAAGCAAACATCGTGTAGTGCCTCGTAAGTATCTTAAAATCCACTCGAGCTCGCTTTCCAATGTTCTTTACTGGGATTTGCCATGTATCTCGCTAATCGCATCGATCGCATATGATAAATCTGGACGTGAACAAACCATAGCATACATGAGAGATCCCATCGCACTAGAGTATGAAACATGTGACATGTACTCAATCTCATCATCCGATTGTGGAGACAAAACCGATGAAAGTCTGAAATGGGTCGCTAAAGGAGTACTAACAAGCTTAGCACTCTGCATATTGAACTCGCAAAGAACTTTCTCAATGTACCCCTTTTGACTTAGGTACAATTTACTTGATTTTCTATCTCCGAGAATCTCCATACCAAGTATCTTCTTTCTTTTGGTCCTAAATCTTTCATCTCAAATTCTTTACTTAGTTGGGCTTTGACCTTTCTTATCTCTTCTTTATCTTTTCTTTGCTATTAACATGTCATCAACATAAAGAAGTAGATACACAAAAGAACCATCACTGTTTTTCTTAAAGTAAACACAACTGTCAAAACTACTTCTTTTGAAATCATGAGAAGTCATAAAGGAATCAAACCTCTTGTACCCCTTTGTCTTGGTATTGTTTGAAACGTAAGTAAAGGGACTTTTTCAGCAAGCAAACATAGTCATCTTTTTCTGAAACTGTAAAACCTTCTGGTTGTTGCATGTAAATATCATCATCAAGTTCTCCATGCAAAAATGTAGTTTTTACATCTAACTGCTCAAGCTCCAAATCATGCATGGCCACAATACCAAGCAAAGCTCGAATCGAACTATGCTTAACAACTGGGGAGAACACATCTGTGAAGTCCACTCTTGGAATTTGACTGTAACCCTTTGCAACAAGCCTTGCTTTATATCTGGGTTCTTCAACTCCTGGAGTCCTTTCTTTCTTTTTAAATACCCATTTACAACGAACAACCTTTTTACCTTTAGGAAGTTTCACAAGGTCCCATGTTCTGTTTTTGTGGAGTGATTCCATCTCTTCTTGCATAGCAAACATCCACTTTTCTGAGCCTTCACAGCTAACCGCCTCAGAATAATTAGATGGCTCTTGATTCGCATCTATATCTTCAGCCACATTTAAAGCATAAGCAACTAGATCAGCCTCGGCATACTTCTTTGGAGGTTTAATTTCTCTTCTAGTTCTGTTTTTGGAGATAGAGTATTATGGTGAAGAAGCAACTCTATTATCAATTTTGTAATTGGCTTGAGGAGTTGACTCTGTATTAATCGATGCTCTTCACTGCTTTTTATTTTCTTTATTGGAAGAGTCTTTAAGAGATAAGTTAGGTAGCATAGCAGTTTCATCAAAAACAACATCTCTACTAATCACAACTTTTCCAATTTCAGGACACCATAACTTATACCCTTTTACACCAGCTTTATAACCAAGAAAAACACATTTAATGGATCTCGGTTCCAATTTTCCATTATCAACATGAGCATATGCAGGACACCCAAAGATCTTTAAATCAGAATAATTAGCAGGATTACCAGACCATACCTCTTGTGAAGTCTTTTTCTCAATGGCAACGGATAGAGATCGGTTGATCAAAAAACATGCAGTAGACGCTGCTTCCGCCCAAAATGACTTCGGTAAGTTGGCATTTGACAACATACATCGAACCTTCTCCATTATCGTTCTGTTCATTCGCTCGCAACGTATTTGCTCATTGTGGAGTATAACGAATCATCAAGTGTCTCATGATTCCTTCTCGACTTGCACAATCTGTTAAACTCATCGAGCGAACTCTAAGTCATTAATGCATGCGGAGGTATTTTATCTCTTTTTTCCGCCTGTTTTTCAATCATAATTTTCTAAGACTTAAATGCGGAAAACACATCACTTTTTCGCGCCAGGGAAGAACGCCCAAACTTTTTTGGAAAAATCATCAATAAAGGTTAGCATATAATTAGCTCCACCTCTGGAAGACACTCTAGATGGCCCCCACAGATCAGAATGAATATACTCCAATGTTCCCTTCGTGTTATGGATTCCTCTAGTGAATCGAACTCTCTTTTGCTTCCCTAAAAACACGAGCTGCTCACGAAATTCGGTTTGCAAATTCCTTCTCATGAAGAAGTCCTTTTTTGCTCAATTCTGTCATGCCATTCTCACTCATATGCCCTAGGCGCATATGCCAAAGTTTAGTAATATCATCATCTGACAAGAAAGAGGAAGCGGCAATTTGCATCACGATATGATAGAACCACCAGTAAAACATATAACTTGGCAATCTTTCTCGCCCTTTCATCACAACAAGGGACCCTTTGGAAATCTTTAAAACCCCACTTTCATTTTGTGTATCTGTGCACTTTTGAATCAAGAGTACTCAACGAAATTATTATTTTTTTCAACCTCGGAACATGTCGCACGTCACTAAGTGTTCTTACAACTCCATCAAACATCTTAACTTTAATTGTTCCAACACACCGTGATTTTACACGAAACATTATTTCCCATCAAAACAACACCTTTGGATCATTGTTTCGTAAGTTGTAAACCAATCTCGATTGGGACTCATGTGGAAGGTGCGGCTGAATCAAGTATCCACTCCTCGCTTACTTTAGAATCATTGTGAAGCGAGTAGAAGTTCACCATCATTTGTAGTCTTCTACAACATCGCCTTCACCGAAATTTCGGTTGTTTTCCTTTGATTCGCAGCCTCCTTTTAATCTTATTTTGTAGCTTATAGCACTCAGATTTAATGTGCCCTTTCTTCTTGAAGAAGTTACAAGTTTTACCTCTGTTTGAAGACTTCGATCTACCCTTAGATTTACCACGAGGATTCCGTTCCTGTGTCCTACCACGATCATCATCAGTATTCCGATCTTGTCTCCCACGAACAATGAGACCCTCTCCCTGAGAGTCGGGTTTAACCACAAAATGCTTCATCTTATCATACGAGGTTAAAGAATCATAAACCTCATCAACTTTGAGAGACTCGCGGCTATATAAAATCGTGTCTCTAAAGGTTGAATAAGACGGGGGCAACGAACAAAGTAGAATCAACCCTAGATCTTCCTTATCATACTGAACCTCCACGGCCTCCAAGTTTGAGAGAATTTCTTTAAACACTGTTAAGTGTTCATGTCTGACGCACCTTCCTCCAAACGATGAGCATAAAGACGCTTCATATGCAACTTGCTTGTTAGAGTTTTCGACATACATATTTGTTCTAGCCTCTTCCATAATCTGCGTGGCGGTTTTCTCTTTCATCACATCCTGCAAAATTCTGTTGGACAAATGCAGATGTAATTGTGTTAATGCCTTTCGATCCTTACGCTTCTTCTCTTCATCATCGTTAATGTCGAAGGCATCTTATCTATCCCTAGCAGGGCATCCTCCAGATCCATCTGTGCAAGAACTGTTTGCATCTTAATTTGCCACAACGCAAATCTGGTGTTGCGATCCAACAGCAGAATTTCATACTTCAAAGACGCCATTACCGTGATCGAGATGAATAACCCGGAAGCTTTGTTACTAATTTGTGAAAAAAAATAAAATAGAATAAAATAAATAAAAATAAAGAACACACAAATTTTACGTGGAAACCCTTTCGGGAAAAATTCACGGGCAGAGCAGAAGAAAATTCACTATGTCGAAAATTTGAATCAATACAAGAGGAATAGACTATGTCTATTTATAGGCTTGTAAAGCCATATTCTAGTAGGATTGAAACACCCTATCCTAATCAATATAAAATAGATGAAGTTTAATAAGGTTTAAAAAACCTTATTCTAAAATAAAATAAAAGAAGTCTAGTTCTATATGGATTTTACTTTTATTTTATTTTCCATCGTATTTTATTTAAATAAGAATTTGGGTCACTTAATTCTAACAACCTCCCTAACAACGGTCCTACGTGGCAGTTCAAATTAAATTTATTTAATTATAAACCTATTTTCATCTCAGCAACTGAACATCCAAGTTGGTATTTGGATTGTCACGTAGGAATGTCGTTAGGGAGGTAATGGTCGAGTGACCACTTTGTAACAAAATGATAATTTAAGTGACGAAAATGTAACATTTCAAGAATAAATGACTAAAATATAGTCTGAGGTAAATAAAAGTAACTGTTTTTGTAATTTATCCATTTTTTAAAGATTGAGGGGTTAATTGCAACTTTTGTGAGATTGACAAATTTTAAAAAAAATTAAGAGAATTTAATTATTATTTTTAAAAAATTAAAAAAGTATAATGAGAATGTTTAAAAAAGAAAAAAGAAAAATCAAAATATTGGAGGGGTTTACTCTGATTAGTGAGGAGAAATATTAGAGTTGAAATAAAATGCAGCCGTAATTTTCAATTATTTTTTATACAAAGAAATTTAATTTAAAAATATAATATATTTTCCGATGTGTTTGAAATTTTCTGTACGCTTGAAATACAAATTTGTTGGTCTAGATTGTCGTCCTCTCCTCTTTCTTTCACTAACTCAAATAAAATTTTATCCATATTGGAAAACACTAATTTCTCCATTCATATAAAGTCCAAACCCATATGAAAATATGTCAATGCACGGTCAATTCATCCATTTACATTTTAGTTAAATTCTGCTATTAGTCCTTGTACTTTATGTAACTTGTAGATTTTATCTTTATACTTCAATTTACTCCTCTTTAATTCATGCACTTTTTAAGTTTTAAAATTTTAGTCCTCACTAAACAATAATTGTTAAATTAATTTAGTTAAGTTTTGCTATTTTCAAAATTTGATTCAGCAAACATATTATCATATATGTAATATCATGTTAGCTTGTTATTTCCACATATTACTCACTAAAAATTTAGTTAATGGATTAACGATTATCATTTACGTCAATATTGAAATTTAAAAATTTGAAAAGGATAGGGACTTAGAATAATCCAATTGAAAAATATAGGCTAAATCTATAACTGTAGGCTTAGTATATGACTAATAATTGAATTTAACTAAATGAATTTAACTGTTATTATTTGGGTTAGGACTGAAATTTTAAATTTTCAAATCCGAAACGTACAGTGACTAAAATGGACCAATTCAAAAAATATAGGGACTAAAATTGATCAAATTAGAATATAGGGACTAATCCACAACTTTCACAAAGTACAAGGATTAATACCAGAATTAAACAATTACATCTCCACTTGCTTTGCTTAAAACTTTTCTGAACCCCAAAGTCACAAACAAATCTACCACCAAACTGTTTTCACAGCCAAGAAACTTCACTATCATCACAATTCACAGCGCAATTTCTTGATAATCAGACCTTAAATCAAAACTAAACTACTAAACAAAGAAAAAACAAGGATCTAGCGATGGAAAATTGTTTCCGATGGTCACAGTCATGATAGCTAGCTGTCATCTTTCATCATCGCCCATATTTCTTTATCAACTATTCAACTCCCTTATTAAATTTGGAATGGGAACATGTTGAGTTGCTCCAAAAGTCGCTATTAATTGTGCATTTTCTGTTTCAACTTTGGCATGCACTCATCTCTACACTTACTCCGCTTTTCTTGCCTTTGTGTCTTTTCTTAATTACCCCCTCTCTTCTCACATTCTTCTTCTTGACTTTCATTAACTACTGGACTTACTACGAACATGGCTTCTTTTCTTTGATCTTATTTTTCAACCCTGGAAGATTTAAGCTGAGGGAAAAGATGGGTGTCTCTCAGTTTCGGTTCTTTCTTGTTCTTTTCTTCGTATTCTACGTTCCAAAGTGGGTTCATGGGAACACGGAGCTTAGAGCTTTAATGGAGCTGAAGGCTTCTTTAGACCCAACAAACAAGGTGCTGGAGTCATGGAGGAGTGACGGTGACCCTTGCAGTGGTTCTTTTATGGGCGTTGCTTGTAATGAGCACCGTAAGGTGGCTAACATCTCGTTGCAGGGAAAGGGTCTTTCTGGTAAACTCTCGCCTGCTATTGCGGGATTCAAGTGTCTTTCTGGTTTGTACTTGCATTACAATTCATTATCTGGAAAGATACCACAAGAACTTTCACAACTTCAGGAATTAACTGATCTTTATCTTAATGTTAACAATCTGTCTGGTAGTATCCCTCCTCAGATTGGAAACATGGCTGGTTTACAAGGTTAGTTCATCATCTGCTTTAACATTCCATATACCTTTCAACACTACTTCAAGTTCCCATTCAAGAACCAACCTAGTTTAAGGTGTAGGAGATATCTTTCCTTTTCCGGGACCCTACAAATTCCGCCAAACAAATCACATGGTTTACGATATTTTCTGTTGTTTGCCCTATTTGATATTAGCTACCTCGACAATATCAGAAAGGTTGAATTCTTATGCTACCAATTTGTTTGCTATCCGTTTGTGGTTTTTTACCGAGTTGTTAAGAAATTTTTAATTTTTAATCTTTACTCTTTGCTTGATATCAATTATCGTCCAAGTTGAGACATTCAAACAGGAAATTTGTTTGCCTTTGTAGTTCTGCAGTTGTGTTGCAACCAGCTGACAGGGAATATACCTACACAGATTGGGTCTTTGAAGCAACTAAATGTTGTTGCTTTGCAATATAATAGACTAGATAGTAAAATTCCACCCAGCTTAGGGAACTTGAGAAAGTTAAAAAGACTTGATTTGAGCTTCAATAGCCTCTTTGGTGCAATCCCTCCAACGTTAGCTGATATCCCAGAACTGGAAATTCTAGATGTCCGAAACAATACTCTATCCGGACTTGTTCCTTCAGGTAACGATGTTTCTCTTGGATTAAGTACTGTTTTTTGTGTGGACTTGAGACTGATTTGTAATCTGTAATGGATGATAACCAAGGTTTGAAGAGATTAAATGAAGGGTTCCAAGGTGACAACAACCCGGGTCTATGTGGAACCGGTTTTCCATTGTTGAGACGTTGCGGTCCTTTTGATGGTGTGAACATTAACCAGGTTGAACCATTCCGGCCACATTTAAATAACACTGCTCCAGAACCAGGGGTTAACTCCCACCCATCAAATGTCCAGAGACATTGCAACCACACTCATTGCTCACGCCCATCGAGATTCCCAGAAATGCCTGTTATTTCAGGGGTTACTACGGTGGTTTTCATTTTTACGGTTGCCGGACTTTTTGCAGTTATTCACTACCGTAGGCAGAAACAGAAGATTGGAAATACATCTGGTTCTTCCGAAGAGAGCTTTAGCATTGATCAGAAGAAGGAAATTCTAAGGAATGGAAGTGTTTCACCACTTATAACACTTGAATATTCATATGGATGGGATCCATTAGGCGATGGCTGGAATGGCATTGGATTTTCCCAGGAGCATTTGAATAAGTTTAGGTTCAACTTAGAAGAAGTTGAGTCCGCAACTCGATGCTTTTCCGAGTTGAATTTACTGGGAAAGACAAACTTTTCGGCTGTCTACAAAGGGGTTCTAAAGGACCGTTCTATTGTAGCCATTAGAAGCATAAACGTAACCAGCTGCAAGTCCGAGGAAGCAGAGTTTGTTAAGGGATTGTACTTGTTAACCTCCTTGAGACACGAAAACCTTGTCAGGCTACGAGGTTTTTGTTTCTCAAGGGGCAGAGGCGAATGCTTTCTCATTTATGACTTTGCTTCCAAGGGAAACCTATCCAAATACCTCGATCTAGAAGATGGAAGTGAACCTGTTCTTGACTGGTCGACAAGGATTTCCATCATCAATGGCACTGCAAAAGGTCAGTTTCATATCAGGTTTATGCTGAGCATAAAATATCAATAAACCACCATATGTTTCTCTTTTGAATGATTTCTCTTATTTGCTCGAATAGGTCTGGACTATTTGCACAAAAGTGAAGCAAACAAACCACCCATAGTCCACCGCAACATATCTGTGGAGAAAGTTCTCATCGACCAACAATTCAACCCATTGATTGCTGACTCTGGTCTCCATAAGATTTTCGCCGATGACATTGTCTATTCAACTCTGAAAGTGAGTGCAGCCATGGGTTATCTAGCACCGGAGTACATTATGACAGGACGTTTTACGGAGAAGACCGACGTGTTCGCATTTGGGGTGATCATTCTCCAAATCCTGTCTGGTAAACTTCTACTCACAAGCTCAATGCGGTCGGGGGCGGAAACTGGCAAGTTTGAGGATTTTGTCGATAAAAATCTCAGGGGAGAGTTTTCTGAATCCATGGCAGCTAAGCTGGGGAAAATTGCACTTAATTGCACCAATGAAGAACCTAATGACAGACCAAGCATGGAAACAATTATTAAAGAGCTAAATGATTACAGTGTCAGTTCTTGATGGGGGCATATCTTTTACCCCAACTTGAGAAACTGATGATGATGATGCTGATGATGGGATCAAAGAGATTGCTGAAACTTGATTTTTGTTGGTGGTTGTAGATCTTTTTGTCAAGTATTATGATGATTTGAAGTATGAAAAGATGACAATATCGTGTAAAGTGGAGTTGCAGATGGGAATTTCCTCACTGATGACTAGCAAACAAAAGAAGTACGGAGAAATATTGGGAGAAATAACTTTCTAATCATACAATTTGATACATAGATTTTAATTCGTACCTCCACATGCATTGAGCCAGCAAAACGAGCCAAGCTAGTTGACATTAAGGTTAATAGCATGTGTCTTGGAGAACATCATCCCCTTATTGCTTTTATTTTCTTTAGTGAGGAGAAAACAAGTTAGAGGTTGTAAAATAAGTTTTAACAAGTTGTACGATCGGTCTATGCAACAGCAGTATGTTGTTGATCTTGAAACCATTCTGCAGGCCACCAATCTGGTCTAATTGCCATAACCTTTATATCTTCTTGCCCCTGTATCGTCAATGTGTCCTTGAATGCATCGTCGAGCCGCAAGACACCCATTCCACGAAAGCCGAGTGCAGTGGTTACACTCCCTAGCTTCTTACCAGAGGCAGTGTTGATCACCTCTGAACCAGGGGTAATTTTCCCCTCCACCTCTGAAATAACAAAATGTATCAGTTGTGTTGTTGTAAGATAATTAACTTCATTGAAGCCCAATGGAGGGAGACTACCTTTCCCGTTATTATCGAGAAATTTTAAAGGAAGCAAACGCTTGCGAATAACCCCCCTATGGTGTGTACGAGCTATAAGTTCTTGCCCCACATAGCACCCTTTATCGAAACTGATTGCGTTTAGACCTGCGAAATTGTATTCGAGTGGAATTGCTTCCCCTAAACAACATAATAACGATGTCAAAACTGAGACCAGATAGATGAAACATCTTATAATAAATTGAAGATACAAAAATAAGATGAATAGCCATAAAGCAAAAACAGCACCTTTGGGAATTTCAGTTGAGCCCTCAGCAATTCCCTTCTCTAATCTCCACATAAGGTAATTCTCCTCATCTGTTTCTTTATCCGACTCAACTAATGGTGCTGCAACAGACAAAAAATAGGAAATTGTTTTAAGGCTTTAAGCAAGAGGTGAGTTGCATGATTATTAAGAAACAATGCCATCCTAAATCGATTATTATCTCGAAGCCATGACTTGTATTTAAAACGTAAATTAAGAATGAATTTCAGCCGCAACAAAAGATCGGTGAACTCACGCATTGTACCAGACGGAAAAATCCCCCTAAAACCTAGACAATCTAATCTGGGATCCTTAAACCATTGCCATCCAACATCACTGCTATGTGAAGCTGACTTGCCAGCACTATCAACACCACCACCCCAACCAACGGAATCTGCCTCTGGTTCTTCGAGAGTAGGGGTTTTTCCAGAAAGGTCACGCCCGTACCTCTGCCAGCAACTGAAGTCTTCTGCCACATTATCAATATCTACTTTAGACCTTAACCGGTATCTGCAACAGCAAAAACAGGAACAGTCATTAATTGAAATTCTAATGTTAGCATTATTATAAAAGACAAGCACGTTTCTCTAGCTGGTAGTACTATAGTCATATGCCATGAAGATACAATAACATTTTCAGATATGTCTCTTTAACAAATCATTTTTGAAAGAAACAACAGCGCCGTAAGAATTCCATACTGATTATGAATTTAACAAATAATAATAATTTGAAGAATAGCTAAGACATGCAGAATAATAAGTTATCTGATAAGGCTAAAAACACAGAAAAATTGACCATGAAACTTAACCGAGAGATCCTATGAAATTCAAATGCAGAAGATAGACAACAGAAATTTATCCTTTCGAAAATCAATATTTAAAAATTTCAGGAAAATAAAAACTAAAAATACCCACTTCTTAAGAGTCGCCAACAACTCATCCGAGATCGAGTTATCAACATCAGCCAAAATCTCCACCGACCCACCAGACCCATTACCTGGACCCGACCCAGTCCTGTCCAGCTTCTCCTCCGGCCGTGGCGGCCTATATAAGAACAAGTCATACAAAAACCTTCCTTGAGGCGTCAAAAGAGTTGCATACATAGGAGGAACTACAACAGAGGCCACGTTCGGCGTAGGAATGGGGGAGTTATCTTCACGTGGGGGTTCACCGAACCTCCGTACATCGTTTGATAAAAGACCCTGAAGGAATTTGATGGTGTCAGGTCCTGAAAACCGGATTACAGAGCGGGATTTTAAGAGAGAGCATAGTGAACCAGCGTTCTGGAGGCTGTGAAGGCAACGATGGTGGGAGAGAAAAGAGGACCTGAAACGGTGCATTTCGGAGTCGTTTCGGACTGGAGATTTGAATTGTTTCAGTGAGGGTTTAAAGGAAGAAATGCAGGGGTTTAGAAGTGTTCGTCGTGGGCAACTTGGATGGTGGACACGTGGGCAGTCGGTCGAGTTTTTGATACGTGGCACACTGACACGTTAACGTTGTTGTTCGTACGAAGACAAGACACCAGATGTTCGATGAAATTCTTGAATGAGATTGGATTTGTTAGAATTCTGAAGAGGAACATTGGCTTTGGGTTTATATTTGCATATCTTGAGCAGTTGACATGGCAATGTGTCGGGTCTTTGTACCATTTACCACTCCAGTCCCTGGGGCTTAGGCTTCCTGCCTAATCTTTTCTTTTTGAGCAATGCGGCTTCTTGCCAAATCTATTTTTATTCGATAACATTTTTTTAATTAAAAAAAAGATGTTGGGCCTTTAATTCTCAGCCCATGTTCATTTCTTTCTTTTAGTTTAATTGGATGTAAAATATGTATTTAGAATATAAATGTGTATTTGAAAATAACATAAAATAAATAATAAAATATATAGTTTAAAACTAATTAATAATAACACATAAAATATGTACGGTATTAAAATAAAAAAAAATTAAATTGTGATTAAAATAAAATTTAAACTCATAAATACATCAAGTTAAGAATACTAAATGAGTATAATTATTTATCATGGTATTGTCATCAATTTTGAGTTCAAATCCCATCATGTTGCTGTCACCAACGTGATTATCATATCATCATATGTATATTTTTATTATTTTTGTTTTTAATTTAAAAGATAATAATATTTTTGAATAATATTCCTAATCGAGTTGGTGTCTGATTGACTCGTGACACCAACTCAATTAAATTTTTTATTAATAGTATAGATTTTGTAAATGAGAAAAAAGAATCGTTATTATAAAATATTATTTTTAAAAACTATGAAAATTTATAAAAATTTTATATAATTTTTAAACAAATAATAAAACACTCTAAACCCCTAAATTGGAAAATAATAAGTGTTTAAACATATTCTAATCACAACCTCCAATTTGCTGGAATGATAACAATGTTAATTAAACTAATATTCAGTGGACCATAATAATTTATCATTAACCCTTATAAAAATTAATTTATTAAAATGGATTAGATACAATAAGTTGTTTGGGTGCTGGGGGATGTGTTGTTTATATGAAATCCACAGTTTTGAGATATGTAAAATTGACATTTCATCATTCTTTAATATTTAATAGGGTTCAATCGTAAAAACAAATAATTAGTGTTCGATGAATGAGGAAAAGTGGATTTGCAAAAACTAATTAGGCTCGGCCGCCAAAAAGGATTAGCCTAATTCTTAAATGCTCCTAGTCATAAATTCAATCATGTTGGTTATAAACTTTTCCTCAGGTTTTTGCAACTTGTCCTCTTCTCTTGTTATGTGTCTACGTGTGAAATTTAATTTTAAATATTTTTATATTTACTTATTAATGTTTTATTTATATGTTAGGGCGTTTAGAATTGAATTAAAAAGTTATAAGTTGATTTTTTATTTAGAAATTGTAGAATTATTATATGGTGTCGCGACGTTAAGCACATCATGTCGTGATGAAAAATGATTTATAATGTCACAATGGGACAAGAAATTCCCTCGTGTCGCAATCATGTCGCGACGTCTACCTTATAATTTTAATACTTTACAATTCAGTCTCAATTCAATATTGAGTAAGCTTTAGAGTTTTTGTTAGTTCGTATAAGACCCGAAAATAATTAATTATTGTATTATTTGCTTATAATACATGTTTTTGCATGTCTAACGATATGAAATAATATTTAAATTGATCATAGTTGTTTAAAATATAAATGTGACACCTTGTAATTCAGATTCAACGATCGTGTTGGGTATAGAGTGTTACACAACACAAATTTTAAGGCTAAAAAAATGAAAAATTAAATAAAAAAAACTAAGATAATTTTTTTTATAATATCGAAAGAACAAATAAATCATTACGCTTTATTTAATTTAAACTTTAATACTTAAATATTAGATTAACTTAATATTTCTAATATCGGAGGAATATATTTATAAATCCTATAATCAATTTAGCTAAAACCATGAAACCTACATAAAATCATAATATGTAAATTGACTTTCCTTTTGCAAAGTTTTGTTTCATTTTGTAATGAAATTTTTAATTGATATACTTAAAATCTTTATCTAAATATGTAATCATGGTGTTGGAGAGACATTAGAATTTGGATCACCCCCTTTACCTAATCTAAGATATTTGGTTGTCCTCATCTTTTAGGACTTGAATCCAAGTACGGACAATTAACAATGTTTGTAAGAACAATTAATTGGTGTGGGAAAAAGAAATTTGACTAAAAGTTACTAAATATGGGTTGACCAAATGCAGGAAAAACGACCATGTAATTATCACCCGCACTATCTCTATCTAATTTATTGCTTCTACTTAATCAAACTTCAACCCACTTGTTTTGTCCCCCAAAAATTGCACTTCAACCTCATTTTATAGGTTAATCATGTGATAGTAGGAAAAGCAAAATCAAGTCTCTGTATTTTAAAAATATAACAATTAATTAAAAAAACATTTTTTCAAAGTAAGAAAATAAATGCGATAATATTTATGTTTATTTAATTCATTATGCCATATGGTTTTCATTTTATGTTTTGTGTTAAAAAATAAGTAGCTTAAGCGAGCAATGATGTGGGAATGCGTAATGGTTGGCGTCAAGACAGAGGCCGCAGCTTTTTAATGTGGGGTGGCGTCGACTGAACCTATCTGTCGTGCCCGTAACGTCTCTATCATACGGATGAAGAAATAAAATATGTTTGCTGTTTGTGTTTTGACTTTGGTTTTACTACACCTTCTCTGTTTATTTATTTTCAAATTTTAACATTGATGAGGAATCTTCAAACCAAAAAATAAAAACAAGATAAACATGAACAATTCGGGACGAGACAATAAATAATAATTTATTGTAACATGGCTGATTCTTTTATAACTTCAAATATCCGGTTCACATACAAATTTGATTTTTTCTCAATATACATTAACTAAAATATTTGGGTTAATATACAAATGTATTATATTTATTTAAAAATCTTATTTTTTTTAACCTAATTGCTACTTAAATTCGACAACTATAAGTTAATTTGATGCTTCTTTTAAGTACATAATTAATACTATTAAAATATGTTGACATGTTATTGGTCGTCAATATAATGTTATTTTGCTTTAGTGGTGCTAGTCAGCTACCTAAAAAAAATACGAAATTAATTTACAGTTCGTTAAGTTTAGGTACCAATTAGATTAAAAAATTTCAAGTGTTTAAATATATTTTAACCCAAAAGATTTATATATTTATCTAGTTCAAAAATAATTTTTGTGTCTTCAAATGTGTAGTTTACGTGAAGCGATGATGTGAGGAAATAAAAGATAAATAATATATTTATCTTTGAAACCAAAATGGTAAATATTCTTTTATAGCATTGGTTAATATTTCTTTGCTATATTCAGGTTTAGGTAAAAATTTGATAACGTAGTATTGTGAAATTGTGTCATGCCATCATCTAAAAATTGAACTGTTCGCTTTCAATATACCAAATACTAATGGTAAAATGTTAATACTGTAAAATATTTTAAAAAGTATTTATTTCACGAAATACAATCTCAATAAAGTGTTGGAGTTGGATTTGTGTATGTTAAATATTAGATAATATCGTTAGGAATTTATGAAAATTGAATGAAATAAATTTTTTTGTAAAATTATATAGAAACGAAATTTACATCGCAGATCATAAAATTATGTATACTTTTATCTTTTAAAAAAATGAATAAGTAGTATAAAATAAATTGAAGAGTTAAATCATCCGTAAAGTGATTAAACTAATCCATTGTTATCCGAAATCAACAAATAGAAAACGAAAAATTAGTAGAAGCCATGAAAAAAGATTTTAGAGAATTAGTGAGTGAATTGGTAGAAGCCATGAATGATTTATATATATATATAGACTATAGGGAGTGAATTGGTCCATAGTATTGATACGAAATAATATGCCATACGTTGAACACTGTTTCGATTTCAAGACGAATAATATTTGATTAATTCGATATTCTTGATTTCATGAAAGACTGCCTTCAAAGAGAAGAAAACAATATTCATTACCAGCAGGCATTATCTGATTAAACTAATTCATATCCCGTTATTGACTTGGGAAATGCTTATTCTAAACCTAGTTTAATGGCTTAAAATAATCAGTGAAACTCAAGCTAATCACCAATGATGGTTGAATTTATTTCTTTTCTTTTTTAATGGAACCCAACTCCGTACCCTGACCCATCATTATTTCCACATCAGCGCTGAGTTGCAATTTTTTTTTTTTTTTTGGGTGGGTGGTGGCAAACAAACCGGCCGAAAAAGTCAAAACGCGCATGGATTGGACTCACTGAGTCAAATTTAAGAGGCGCCGGAACCGAGCCCAGCCAGCTAGTCAGCCACAGGGGATTAATACGGTACGGCGGTCTTTGGCTCATACGGACGGACGGAAATAACGTTATACGGAAACCCATTTTCAGTTTGACTTTTCACTTCTTCTTCTTCTGGATGTTTCATTAATTTGGACCTCCCCCCCCCCCCCCCAAAAAAAACCATCCCTTTTCACCTTTTAAAATTAAACCCACTTGAAGAAATTTTTAATATATTTTATTGGATCCGACGATTATGCAGTCATTCATTTTTATCAAATTAAAATATAATTTATTAATTATATATTTTTATAAATATATGTTATCTTTTTTACAATCTTAAATCAAATGAAAAATCTGTAAAATTACACTCGTGACTCAATAAACATGTAATTTTCTTAAAAATAATTTATTAGATATACACTTTAATTAACATTTCTTAGAAAAGAATTAGCACGAATGTCAAAATTGCATATAAAATATAAAAGTGGGTTGATTGCTAGAAGCATAAATAATGGCATCAAAGTTTAATTATAGTAAATATTGAGAAGAGGGAGTTGGGCAAGTTGATTAAAGCCAAACAGGCTAGCATTAGCTTAAAAGTTTAGGATAAATTCCCCCAACTTAATTAGATGTGTAATTATATCTTAATTAGCAAGTTAGAGAGCACAAGTAAACCCTTATCTTTTCGTTGTAATTAGGGTGGAACATCATGGGTATTTTAAGAAATTATTTAGCGAACTTGACATTTGAAATATCCTATTAAAAACCAGGTTTTTCCATATCAGTCACTGGGGAAAAAGAACACATTAATGCTAATCCACAGAAATCCTAATCCGCCACACGTTGGATTCGTCAGGGCCACATTGTCAACGCCCCTCCCAACACAACAAAATCCAATCAGTTTCCATTACTTTTTTTATTTTTTTTTATTTTTGTCTGCAATATAAGGCAACCCACACCACCAAACTTTTCATTTCAGCTTGTCAAACAAGAAAAGCACAACTTTAAAACGCTAACAGGAGAGAAAACGAAATACAAACAGAAAAAAATGAAGCTAGTTTGGTCTCCAGAGACAGCATCCAAGGCTTATATCGATACTGTTAAATCTGTAAGCCCTAATCAAATTGTTTTTTTTTTTTTGGGTTTTTTAAAATTCATTTGATTGATGTTGGTTTTTTTTTTTTTTTGGTTATTGGGTTTGTAGTGTGAACTTCATCATGAATCTGGTGTAGCAGAGCTTGTTTCAGCCATGGCAGCCGGCTGGAACGCGAGATTCATTGTGGAGACATGGTCACAAGGTGGCGCTACCGCCACAAGCGTTGGCCTGGCTGTTGCTAGCAGCCATACAAATGGAAGACATGTTTCTATAGTCCCCGACGAAAGATCAAGATTAGAATACGTCGAGGCCTTAGAAGAAGCCGGTATGTCACCGCCCGAAGTCATCGTCGGGGAACCTGAGGAAGTAATGAATCGGTTAAACGGCATAGATTTCATGGTGGTGGATAGTCAGCGAAGGGACTTTTCCAGGGTATTAAGGCTAGCGAAACTGAGTAACCGAGGGGCAGTTCTTATATGCAAGAACGCTAGTTCCAAAAATGGTTCCAGTTTCAAATGGAGAAGCGTGATCGATGACGGTTCACGACGGCTTGTCCGTTCTGTGTTTCTTCCGGTAGGGAAAGGCTTGGACATCGCACATATAGCCACCAGTGGGGGAAATTCAGGTTCAGGCAAAGTCCAAAGGCGGTGGATCAAACATGTTGATCGTCAATCTGGGGAAGAACATGTCATACGAAAATAGAACAATCTTGTATTTCTAGAAGAAAAAAGAAGAAGAAGAAGAAAAGCATAATTTGTATATGTATATCTGTTTCAACTTTCTTGATCTTGACTATTGACTTTTATAGGAATTTGAACCTGAAAATTGTTTAGAACAAGTTTCCAAATACAATCACCTGTTTTGATGGAGATTTTGTAGCATATTTTCTATTTTAAACAATCTGTTTACCAATTTCCTTTTCTTTTTGATAATATGATTTTGTGAGAATTGAAGAATCACAACCTTGTTTCCTGTAAGAACCAGTTGAATCTGTACATATTATCCATGACTGATTTGATGTACCACGGCAGCGTATGTTGGCTATAATTACAACAAGAGTATAACCGCAAACAAGTTTTAGCAGGAAATAAGGACAAAACACTCTTTTAAGCTCCCTTAACTGTCTACTTCATGACTGATTTGATGTTCAGACACCTTTAACGAAGGATTTCTTGTCTGAAAGGGCCTTGTTTGTTTTCGAGGTAATTTTGCTTCTCCTTTCTACTGCAGGCCATGAAAGAGAATGGAAGCACAAAGAAACAGTAATCTAAACCCAATCACAAATAAAAAAAAGAGAGGAAAAACCACCCACATATTGTGTCTCCAAAACAACACGGAATCACAAAGCAGCCAAAGCAGGTGGCAGTGTCCACTTGTAAATGTGAACAACTCCTACATCTTTGCAATTTTCTTCTTTTTTCTTTTGTTTACTGCGGCAGCATCAAAGATTTCATGATTGGTTCAAGCAAAGAGGACAATGATGAAGATGGTTATGTCGCCAAAAATTAAAAGATCAGCAGCATATCATACAATCGCAAACAAAAGATCATGCCGCAGTAAACAAGATATGTTGAATTGCATCTTTATTGCAAACTGTCGAGACACTGAACATTACACAGTATGTTGCAACATTTAATAGCAACGCTCTGAATAATGTTAGGACAACCTGACAATTTTGCCTTGTAATTATTTTTATTGCTTAATATCTATTTGTTATTCTCTTGTACTATACACAAATTTTCACTTTGATATTTAAAAAAAAATTAATTATTCTTAAACTATAAAAGTAAGTGTATTTTACAATAGGAAAAAAGAACAATCATCACCTTATCGATAAATTTAAACAAGTGCGTTTTTCTATATAAGTACTTTATCCTTCGAAACTCCCTGAATCCTCTTTTGCCTCTCTTTGCTGTCTTGGCCTCTCTATGAGCGGCCGCTCAGCTGTGAGCCGACACCGCTCATATCTCCAACCACGGTTGCTCATATCAACTTACTAATTCAAGCGTTGAAAGCATTACGAGTCAAATTACCAAAATATACCAAAACCATCAAACTAGGACATAAATTATAAAACACAACTAGGAACATGCTATAAACTATATACATACAAAACGAGCACAAACTTGGTCTGAGCCGAGTCATTGAATCTCGGATGCTTTCGACTTTAATCGACTGAACTTATACGCGTCCTGTATATATAAATAAACAAATTATACGCTAAGTAATGTATACTCAATAATGATAACATAATTTAAAAAACAATAAAACTATGGAATAAAGTTTAGTAACATGTTTAGAAATCATCTTATTACATAATAACGAGTAAACTATCAAAGCTATAAATCACATAAGTTTTCATGTCAACGACTTGTAAATCACCCTTGGGCCATTCATTTAATACATTTGATTGTCCAGTATATCAATGCAACCTCAAAGTATTAGCACATCATTTTGCATAGTTCAACCTTAATATTCATGTTTACTAACTATTAATCATTACATTACACATATATTTAATTATCAGCACAACCCTTATTAATTGACTCGGATTTGAGGACGGATACACGGATCAATCCACCAACACACCATTATACGCACCAAAGTGCTAGTTAAGTATAAATGCACTTATCCCTCCAACCACACTAAAATACGCTCGTACTCTCAAGGTATTTGAGCTAGTGATACATTTTCAACTCCCAAGATATCCATCACAATATAATATGCACCCAACCTTAGATATCTCACCTATTAAAGCAGACCCTATAGTATGCCAACTGTACTCGTAACTCTATCCGATATTGTTGATAGGACATTTTCCTTCACCATATAT
This sequence comes from Gossypium longicalyx, assembly GCA_025698465.1. Lineage (NCBI taxonomy): Eukaryota > Viridiplantae > Streptophyta > Magnoliopsida > Malvales > Malvaceae > Gossypium > Gossypium longicalyx. The sequence goes on along the minus strand of CM047006.1, from coordinate 4,440,809 downwards.
AATAAAATCATATTCACATTCAACCATATAACATAGATAACCTTTTGATATCATTATTACCAAAAATACACAATTGAACATATACCAAATCATTTTCACTATATACAGAGCATCACAATGCAATCTCTTATTTACATATTTCAAGCATTTCTTGGTCATATCAATAGTCAAGTACATACGTACCTTGAATCATGTTCGACAGAAATATTGTTCGATTATATTATCTTGAACCAAAGTATAAATTGAGGTCAAATTATAAGTACACAGCTTAACCTTTCAATTACCAGTTAAAAAATAAATTTTTTTAATATTCAACTCAAATAAACTTATATAATTAATTATATAAACACTTTATTTCAACAAAAACTAATATATTCATTTAAACTCAATATGATAAAATTCATTTCAATAATAATATCAATATAATTAAATTCGTCATGGTACTTTATATTCTACTTAAAGCATATAGCATATTTACCTTTCCATCACATTCACCTAGCAATTATATTTTCTATTAATCTATTACCATTTTATCTATTAATATAATTTAACTTTTCACATTCAAATCCATCAAAGTATAACTACTTAGTAATTAGATTAAAGAAAACCAAGTGTGCTAGCACAAACTAAAATCGTTGTCCATCTCTAGATTCGCTTTTCTCTCTTTATGTTTTAATATTGTCGTTAATTTTGTTCGATAAATTCAATTACGATAATTAAATATTTCGAATATAAGTTATAACAATTTAAACATGAAAACATTTATTTTAATTTGATCCCTCAAATCACTAATATCTATGATGCTCACATCTCATAATTTACCTGATCAAATTTAAATTTAACTTTATAAATATAAAACAAAGACCTTGTTTTATCATTCTTCATTACTAGACTTTAAAGTTTTATCCTTTACAATTTGATCCCTAATAACAAGTAATTCAGATTTGATTCAAGCTCGATTCTATATTTTCTACCACACTCTTACCATTAACTAACTAACCTTTAACATGCATAAATCTAATCTCTTAACATCCAAGTTCCTAAAACATCCAACAATGGAAATTAAGAGTCCATCAAGAATTTAAAAGAGAAAATTTTCTTCCCTCTAGATTTTTGGTTCGGCAATGGGGAAGAACTAAACAAAATTTCTTTCTTCCTGCTCCTAGCTTTCACGTGAGGAAGAAAAGAATAAGGAAAGTTTTCTTTTTTATTTCTCTTTCCCACTACCATATAATTTATATTAAATAAAAGTAAACCATTATTAATCAATGGTTAAAAGCCAATTAAGATATGGTTAGTGCTAATGGACCGCAATGATCATGACTTACCACTAACCATTGATTAATTATGGGTTAATTTACTTTAAGGACAAGTTTAATTACTAAACAAGGACCTGTTCAAAACTTAATCAAATTTATTCCTTTGATTCACCTCACAATTTAGTCTCTGTAATTTAATTAACAACTGATCTGATTTAAGTTCACTTAATAATTCGACCCTACAATTTTGTATTCAATATATAATGATTTGATTTAAATTTTCGACTAATTCAATTTAAAAAATCCAGCTTTGAAATCAAATTTTTTGACATCATTAAAAATCGGATTGTTACAATGCGTGTAGTTGTTAATACCCTCTCAAAGGCTTTGGATTAATCAATGTGCCCGACGAGCTCCGTGGTAACAACGATGACCTCTCATTTGATCTTGGCTTTAGCTTTGCTCCTCCTCGCTGATGGACTTGCTGGATGTGGATACAACAACCCTGCTTGTATGGGCTCCTCCGATCACTCTCATTCCTCTCCCTATTTCAAGCAGCGGTGGCTGGAGTTGTGTCTAGTGTTAGTCTCCTTAAGGTTTGGGCTAGGCTTGTTTGACCTTGTGTTGATTAGAATGAAATGGATCTTTTTATAATAAAAAAAAAGAAGTGTATTTTACACTAAACTTGTAGGATAAGTGTCTTTTACCATATATATGATTTATATATTGAATTTAAATTTGAAAAAAAATAAATTATTAAAAGCATGTAAAATTGATCAATAAGTGTTGAGTGGAATGGTAAGATATATTGCACTCCTAAGAATAAAACGAGAGTTCAAACCTTAGAGACGACCTTGTTGAGAGAAACGGCTACTAACTTTGAATATTAATCGTAAAACAGACATGGAATATATAAAAAAAATATAAAATTGATTTTTCATACATTAATTTTATTTTAAAAATCATATCTAAAATTAATATTTTAACCTTTTATCACTTTTTTTTACAATAATATTAAATACTTGAAATCTAAAACTACATTTGTTAAAAGCCATTTTAAAAACAATACTAAACCAGAACTAAATACCAGTTTTAATATAAATTATTAAAAACTACTTGAGGAGAGGTTTACCTAATAATTTCATTCAATACGTTTTTGTTGTGAGCAGAAGCAGGGAACAAAGCGAAGAATAAGGGCTTCAAATTCTTACTGGGCCTACATTAACCCAACCCTGAAATGCTCCCTTAATCACAAGTCTATTTTTAACTGTGTTGAGATTTTCATTGAAACCCTCGCATGCTCCATGTTTTCTCTTAATTACTTAATTCTCCCAGACCTCGTACTCCAATTTCAAGACTATTTAATCTATGTTTTAAACATACGATCCGAGTTCTAACATTCTTTTAACCCTTTATTGGCATCAATTATATATATCCTAGTTGCTCCTACATTAAATAAAAAGTCCCTTTTAATGCTACTCTTAAATTTCCATAGCGAATTAGTCCACTATGAGAACTGCTGGCATTACACCATTATTCTTCTAAAGTTTAGCACCTTATTAGAAGCCTTACAATATAATATTCCAATTGTTCAATACTTCATTTCACCCCAACATGTATAAGCCAAAAAACCGCACCATTTGGCCATCAAAGGCACAGCAGAAGAAACCAACTCCAGCTGCAGAGGAGAGGGAAAAACAAATGTAGACACGTACACGTGATTTCCATACAAAAGACATAAAACTAGGACACAACAACCAAGTCAGCGGCTCCAAACTTTTGTTGGCTGACTCCGTCACTATCAGTCAGCCTAGCTAGCTGGGTAGGCCAAGGACCACATCCCCTCACCGCTCCCTATCAGTCTCTCTATAATCCCATCGTCTCATCTATTTATTTCTTCCCATAAGCTCACATGCAAGGCTGATGAGCTCCACCAAGGGGCCCGGGCGGCGACCCAGTAGGTACGTGGTGAATTGCAGACCAGGTCCACATATGGGATACCAGTCAATTAATGAAGGTAGTTGAAGATTTTGGGAAGTAGATGGGGGAATTTAAGAGGGTCTTAAATGTGACAACATCTTCACAAAGACTGTAATAAATGTTATCGAGATTGTTGATGACTTCATATAGGAGGCTACTGTTTTCTTTTTACTTGCTCTTTGATAAATTTAAGAAAGATTATGTTCCTATTGGTCCCATTGTGAATGCCTTAACTACCCCCTAGTGTGTTTTTTTCACTGTTTCTTTCCCATTATACAAGTTATGTAGTACATGGTAATTTTAGGATGTTTCATCCTTTAGTTTCTGTAGCAGGCGTAATAAAATTTAAAATGAGTTGATGTAGTTAGTACAAAAACTGTCCATTCAACCCAAAGTGACATGACTTTAAATATAAAATTTATCTTTCATTAATTTTTATTGAAAGTTAATTATAAAATAAATAAGTTAATGTAAACTTGGATGGCTTGACGTACAGATAAGGTGAGGATCAACTAATTAATTCGTTGGCTCTGACACTGACACAAGTACCACTACATAAATGCTAAAGCTAAAGCACTACTACCAAATATTTACTCTACAATAATACTCTATTTTCTCTCAATAAAAAGGTCATAGTTTAAATATTTTAATTAATTAAAATTCAAAATAAGACAAAAATAGAAAATAATAGAAGGGAATAAATACGATATTGATCTTGGAGTTTGGCTATAGGTATAGGGTGTTTGGATCCGTTGTAGTTGGCTGCATGGGACCACCCCTCATGACTTGCTTTTATTACAAGAATTCTATCATTCCTGGCAATCAAGCTTTTAAGGTAATTGATAAATGGTTAAATGTAGTTTTAGGTTATAAAATAAGGTCATCTTTACGGATTTTATCTGTACTTATTTGGATTGTAGCTTTCATGGATATTATAATCAGTAACAACCAAATAAAAGAGACTGAAACATGAGATGACAAACCCAAAAGAGAAAACATGGCTCCTTCTTCTTCTTCTCCTTCATCTTCTTGTTCTGTTTCTTCCTCTAAATCTCCTCCTCCACCTCATCAGTCTCCTTTTTTCACTCCAGTAAGTTCCTTTTTTCATTTTCTTATCATTATTTGGGTATTTTCTTAAAGGTTCCTCGTTTTGGCTGATGAAATAGTTTGATTTTCTTTTTGGTTTGTGGAACAGATTCAAGAATGTGAACGGGAGGGACAAGAAGATGGTACTACCCCAAACGTAAGCAGGGACAAAGCGGTGACCCCAAAGCACTTCGCAACGCCCCTCCATGCTAAAACCACTGCAAAATCCAACGCCAGGAAACGTCACGAATCTGCTGAAAATGGTGGTGATGGTGAAGATGGCTCTGTTTCTTGCAACAAGTGCAGGCCTCACTCCAGGGAGAAGATCTCCGTGGTTCCTTTAGACAACAACAATGGAGTTAATAAGCATTCCTTTTCCATGGCAAGTCCTAATGGGATATTCAAGTCCATTTTCCATTCTTTAACAAGGAGGAGTCCCAAATCAACTGATGTGTTTACATCCAGAGAAGAGCAGTGGAGAATTGCTGTCGCTGAACTCACACACAAACTTATTCAAGCTACAAGAAAGAAAGATGAAGCACTGCTGGAAGCTTCGAGGTTGAAGCACTCCATGGCTGAGCTTGAGAAGAAGCTTGACAAGCTTGAAGTTGACTGTCATAATTTGAAGTCAGGTCTGGGTGAATGTAACAGCAACTCTCCTTATAGAATGGGTAAAGCTAATCATCCTCATCAAGATAGGGTCATTAGAGCTAATGAAAAAGTGATTCAACAATTCTTGATCTATGTCTCTGAAGCTAGGTCTTCCATCAGACTTTTAAGTAGATCACTCAGCATGCAATTAAGGCACATGGGTAGCAAAGTTTGTGAGAGGATATCTCTGCTATTACAACCTTATGATATAAAGGTTTCCCACTCAAAGAACCCCAAAAGCCTTCTTCTTTATCTCGAAGCTTTGTTGAGCAACGCTTTCTTCGAAGATTTCGAATCCGTTGGGTTTCGGAAGAATGCTGTGAACCACATATTGAACCCCATCGATCGTTGTGAAGCCAATTACGGGTCTTTCAATAACTTACAAGGTTTAACATGGGAGGAGGTCCTGAATAAAGGGACGAGATATTTCAGCGAGGAGTTCAGCAAGTTTTGTGACAGGAAAATGAGTGAAATCGTGCCTATGTTGGGATGGACCAGAGCTTGGCCGGAGCCGTTGTTGCAAGCCTTTTTTGTTGCGTCAAAGAGTGTGTGGTTGGTGCACCTTTTGGCCAACTCGGTGCACCCTGGCTTACCAATCTTCAGGGTGGATAAAGGGGTAAGGTTTGATTCACTATACATGGAGGACATGGGTGGTGAAAGGGCCATGAAACTGGTTCCGAGCATGGTTCGGATCATGATCACACCAGGGTTCTATGTCTATGGCAACGTAATCAAATGCAAGGTTATTTGCAGGTACCACAACAACCTGGATACTAGTTTAATTAATAAGGGCTTAACCCCATCCCCTTAGTGTTGTGAATTTACTTTTGCACTTTGTAATATTTTGGTGCTAATTATGTTAATGTGATAGCATAAATTATCTCATGATATGTAAAAGAAAGAGCAAAGTTGAAAACCAATGGCACATGTGGATTGGATGAGGCTTTTGGATCTTCCACTGTTTGTTTGTTTGTTTAATAGTATCAGTTAATGGTCAGTTTATTGTCCAATTCCAAATTCCCTTCTCTCCATGGAAATCGGGATATGGGTACTGCCAAATTTCAGGCCAGAACTGTGTCTGGATATTTCAAGATATATTGTTTTAAGAAAATTTCCATTCCCATATTTATTAACTATTTAAGGTGGAGGTAAGGTTAGGACAAAGAGTTGAGGACCACGCAACACAATTTTTGAAGGGCATTGTCTCTAGTGATGCAGAGAGCAAGAGATGAAAGAGTAGATTATTCCCTATTTGAAACATCCTTTGTTTATTTTCTATCTGGCTGTGATTTGGGGTCTGTTGTTTGTCCATACTCCATGGTCAAATGCAATTTAGAATTATATCTTAATAGGGTGAACAGTGAGCTTAAGTTATATAATCCATTTACCTCTTCTCTTGTCCTTTGATTTTGTCTTTTTTAAGTTTTAATCTCTTTTTGTAACAGAAAAAAAAAAAAGAGAGTAAGGAAACAACTTTATTTATATTTGAGCTCTTCTAGATTAGATACAATTTAAATTACATTGACAATTGATATTAAAGTCTATTTACAATATTTATCATAGTAACTCTAATTTTATTAGAGTGTTTTATTAGGCCACTAAAGCTTCAAGTAAATGAGTTTTTCACATATTCTACAAATTAGATCAGTTCAAGGCAATCAAATGAACCCCATTTAATCACTTAACCTCTATAATACGTTCTGTGTGCATTTGACACGAGTTTTAATCTGCAACTTGTGACATTAGGCATAAGACCAATATTGGAGTTGGAACCTCATAAATCATTTACCATTAGACCAATAACATTGTGGTAAATTAGGACCAATTCTACATAAAATGATATAAGCTAAACTACTAAAAAAGCCTTGCAAAAATAATTTGAAAATTAACTGGGCCCCTAATTAAAAATTGTAATCAATTGAATCTTTCGAATTGTTATTTTTGTTAAAGCCCTTGATGGACCGTAAAATGTTAACGTGACAGCTAACATGGGAAAATGTTGGTGTGGAGAGCTTAATTGATTTTTAAGGATTATATAAAGTTTCTCAATAAATTATATATTTTTTAAAATATTAAATTCTTTTAGAAATTATAGAAAATTATATAAAAATAGCTAAAATGAAAAACGAAAATATAATTTTTTTAGTTAAAAGCTATAAAAATATTATAAATTTTTGAAAATTATATAAAATCTATCAAAATTATTAAATATCATAAAGTTTAAAAAATATATAAAAACTATTAAATTTTATAAAACATTATTAATATGTTATGAAATAATGATAAAAAATTAGAAATGATAGAAAATTATATAAAAATAATTAAAATGATAAAAAAATCTATAAAAATTAATAAAAAGTTATAAAAACTTTTTTGAAAGTATAAAAAGTTGTAAAAATTTTAAAAATATATAAGGAAATTATATATATATATATATTTATTTTGAAGGTTTCAATTAAATTTTAATGGGAGAGCTTGAAGTGTGATGGTAATTAGACTTGGTTTGGGTGTTGAGTAAATGACTTGAGAAATAATGGATTGAATGTTTGGTGGTTTAAGATGAGTGATGAGTAATGATTTTAGTTGAGGAGAGGTGACCAATGCACGTTGATAAGGATGGTTTATGGTATGATGTAGGGCATCATGTGTCGGAAAACAAAAAATTAAGTAGTAATTTTTATTAAAAAATTTAAAATTTATTAGAAATTACTAAAATATTATAATTTTTTATAAAATTATAATAAAATACAAGTTATAAAAAATTATTAAATGTTATAAAAAATTAAAATTATTGCTCTTTTATATAATCCCTAAAAATTAATTAAGCTCTTCTTAAATAATTAAAAAAATTAAGCCCTTTTAAAATAATTAAAAAATAAATTAAGCCCTCATATAATAAAAGAAACCAATTAAGTTCTTCAAGTCATCGATTTTCCACATCAGACGTCATATCAGCACTTAACAGTTCATCAGAGCCTTAATGGAAATGACAATTCGGAAGGCTCAATTGATTGTTATTTTTGGATTAAGGGTCCAATTGGTTGCATTTTTCAACTAAAAGCTTAATTGATTTTTGAATTATTTTCGAGAGACTTTTTTAGTACTTTAGCTGAAGAAATAATAACATTAAAAATGCATTGTTGGGGCCTCCTTGACCTTGAGTGGCTTATACGATAAAGCTTCTATAACACAAGTACTCTACTAGCTACTATGAAAACGAATGGGGCGCATTCATTTTCTGTGGGATTACCAGTGAAAAATATGGGCATGTTTAGGGTATCGAAAGCACTACATTCTTCTTTCTTCTTCGATTTTCAAAGGGGCATGCCACTCGTCGACATTAAAATTTAGCATTTTTATTATTGCTATAAAATAAATTGGAGTTTGTAACATATAGTTGTAAGTTTAAGGTTCTTATCAATAATTAAAAAAAATAGATTAAGCCCATCAATTGCATTACTTGAATCGAAAACTGAACATAATATATTAAAATCAAATATTAATTAGCTATTGAGATTTTGACTAATTTGAGAAGCTTGAGTCAAATTGTGTGTGATTATGTATGAATTATTTACAAATTATGAAGAGAGGATTAAAGATAGCAAAACTATTACGAAGTACATAGCCTCATAGTAGAAACTACTATTAGTAGAAACTACTAATGCATCATCAAGTAACACAGTCGTCATACTGCATGGAGGATGTTACAGCAAGTATAGACCCTAATATTGGATATTAGCCACCAATGGTGGAATTCCCATGGTCATGTCTACATATTAGCCACCAATGGTGGAACTCCCATGGTCACGTCCACATTATTAATCATGTGAACCTCAACCTTACCATCTCTTGCTTAAGTCCATACTGCCATGCTAATCGTAACCCATCTATGAAGTATAGAACAGATTCCAACGCCTCTCTAGCATCCTATGATCCATGCGCCATTCGTCATACGGATAATTCCAGCAGCAAATACTAACCGAGCCATCACAAGTCAATTTTACACAGCCCTCTGATTGGGGAGTCCAACTGATGCGCTGCTGCAGCTTGCAACACCCAGGAGCATGCTCCGTCTCAGCCGATTGTTTTATAGATTGCGCTCACCCCTTCAATAGTGAACAATGATATCCATCCCTGAAGCACACTCCCTTGTTGGAAACACTACCACTACATTATTTTGTATTAAAGATCATATAATCAACTCAAATACCATGTTTTCGTTAATTATTAACTAATATTTTAATATTTAACTAGAATACACCTCGCCTTTCTTCAAAAAATAAATTAAAATTTTGAATATAATATTATATTAATAATAGTCAATTGAGTTTTAGTTTAATTAGCATTATTATTGTAACAATTTGAAAGATGTGAGTTTAAAGTTTAAACATGCTTAACTGCGATCTCCACTTTAAGGATTGAGAGATAAGAAATATATATATATATATATATATATATGATAAGTGTTATGATGTAATTTTTAAATAAATAAAATTAAAATTAAAATTAAAGTTAAATTGTTATGAAAGATTATAAGAAATATGACATAATTTAAGACATAATAAAAAAATGTAAAATGGTCAAAACACATGTTCGTCGTGTCATACATGATAAAAATATCATCTGTTAAAATGTATATAAAACAAATATAAAAATTTGTTTAAATTTGTTGTACTTTGAGAACATGAAAATATAATACCAACATATTTTTCTTTTTCTACAAATTGAATCCATATGATAAATTATGTAAAATATTATATAAATTAATACATAACATGAAAAAAATAATTTCTCTAAATTAAATAATTATAACGAACCATATAAAATATATTACAAAATGAAAGTAAAATATACATGACGCACATGCATAATATGCTAAAATAGTCATTACGTAAAAGTTAGATAAGTAATTGTATTGTTATCCATAACTCTTTTCAACCTTTAAATTAAATGATAATGTGCTTCAACGTATTTGAACTCATGTTCTCTTGTATTGACAAGACTGTCAATACCAATCGAATTAAGATTCAATCCTTACAAGATTATAACCTTTTAAATTGTCTTTTGGTACTCTCCTCGTAAAGTAAACATAGGCACACCAAGCAAGCTTCATGATAAGTGTAAGAAGAAGTACCTCTTTCTAGATCATATTAGAAAAAGTGCATTCAAGAAACAAATGACTTCTACTTTCTGTTTCCCTCTCACACAGCTTGCATCTTCAACATCAATTCCTCTTTTTAAGTAACCTGTCTTTCGTTGGCAATCTATCCAGTACTTTGGTATATGCAGAGGAAATCAGACCAATTTGTGCCAGACCACCCTATCCTTTTGAACACGTATTTTAGAAACTGAAATTAATAAATTCTGAATTGGAGCAGTTCACTTTGAAGTTTCAGGATTTTCCTCCAAACCCAACTCATATTGGGTCTAGGAACCATCTACCAAAAATAAACATCCTTCGGAGCATAACTCGTCAACCAAGCAATCTAGATTGAACCCTCACCAGTAAGCACCTGACGAATTAACTTCAATCTACATGCTTTATTCCAACTCTTCAAGTCTTTCATACCCAAACCATCTTATGCTTTTAAGAAGAAAATATGACTCCAACTAATTTGAGTCCCCTTAGCAGCCACATCCTGTCACACACACACACACACACAAAAAAAAAAAAAAAAAAAAACTCATCCCAAGCTGATTAATCTTCCTCAAATCTGATTTAGGCAAAATGAAGTGGTTACTCCAAAATTTTTGAATATTAAAAATAACATACTGAAGAATTTGCATTCGTCTAGCATAGCTATGAAAACCAACAGACCAATTCGAGATTCTGTTCCTAACTCCTTCAATCAAGGCTGCACAATCTTACACTGCCACATTCCTAGTAACTAAGGGAAGACCTAGGCAATGACCAGGAAGCTTACTCTCTTTAAAACCTGTAGCAGATATGATCTCATCCATAATACCAGTGGCAATACCAAAAGCAAAGATTTCACTCTTGGCAGAATTAAGTAGAAGACTTGAAATCAAGTAAAATGGACTTAAAACACTCCAAATACCAACAACGGATTCAAGAGTTCCTCTAGAAAAAAAATGAGAAGATTGTCAACAAAACACGGATGAGTCAGTTTAATCTCGTGGCATTTAAGATGAAACTGAAAAACTCCATTAGCATCAACAACATCAAGAAACTTAGAAATAACATTCATGGACAACACAAACATATAGGGAGATAAAAGATCTCCCTGCCCGATGCCTCTTTTGCCTTTAGAGAAACTATTCATCCCACCATTAATGGAAATAGAATACCTAGGAGTAGTAAGGAAAACTTTAATCCACTGAATAAACAAAGTAGGAAAATCCATAGCTTTCAACACCGCAATAATCAACTCCTGGCTGAGAGAATCAAACACCTTTTGTAGATAAATTTTCAACGCACATCTAGAAGATAATGAACATCTATTGTACCCTTTAACTAACTACTACGCCATAAGAATATTATCTGAAATGCTCCTTTTTTTTACAAAGGCACTTTGGCTTGGAGAAATCATAATAAGAAGATACTTTGTAAGTCTCATCACCATGATTTTAGTGAAACATTTATACATCTTCGAACAACATGAAATGGATCTATAATGTTTCACATGATCAGGACTAGCAGTCTTAGGAACCAGGACTGTAGAGGATGGATAAGGTCAAGTATGTTAATACAACCACAAATAAATTTATAAGAATTAAATAAGACACGCAACAAGAAATAATGTGTGAAAAAGAATAAATAAAAAGATACAAGAATTTACTTAGTTTGATTTTAAAGACTACTTCTATGGGCAAAGATGACAATAAATTTCACTATAAGAAAAAAGATAAAGATGTTAAGTGTTTTGATACTCAAAACACAACTTTAAAAGTTTACAACTAAGGCTAATTTATACTAATTTGCATGGTATTCAAGTTAATAGCCATTTAATATGGCTTGACAATTGGAACGTCAAATTTCTTTGCAGCCTTTGGTGCATGAAAATCTTGATTTTTTGGGGTTTAAAAGCTTGTGAATGCGAGCGAACTTCTGACATGGTTTCAGTGTTCTAAATTGGAGCATATAATTGTTGACTTTGGCTTGGAAATTCAAGCCACATATAACAAGGACAATTGTCGTCGAGTTAAAAGCAGGAAAAAGTTCCAACATTATAAAGAAAAATACGAAACAACATCAACTAGATCAGCCCCAACCACACTCCAAACAACTTTGAGAAAAAGCGAAGTAAACCCATCTGGACCTGGAAATTTATCATTCCCCTGTTCAAACATTGAATCCTTAATTTCATCAGCCGTGACCACTCTCTCTCACCAAATCCTCTTTAGCATCAGCGGTAAAAGAAAAGTAACTCTTGCAGCATTTGAATTGAAACCCCTTTAACACTGTTATCAGCCACACCTATAAGCCCTTCATAGAACTTAACAATCTCATCTGGAATTTGTTCATAAGATTCAAGATGATTGCCATCATCATGCACCAAAACTCTACTTGATTGCTTCTTTTGTTTAACAACAACCATAAAGTGAAAAAACTTCGTGTTTTGATCTCTTTTGCATAACCATTAAACACTAGCTCTTTGCTTATAGAAAGCCTCTCTCCGTCTCTTCCAAATCTTGAAGATCAGCCATTAATCTACTTGCTCAACATTCCAGAACTTACGTTTGATGATAAATAGACTAAGGCTTAGTTTGGATGGGCGATTGGTGCGGTGCGGTGCATTTAGCTTATTTTTTCTCTAACGCTACAGTATCTAATCTCACCGCCACCGCTGTTTTTACATTAAAACGCACCGCCCATCCAAACTCACCCTAACTAAAAATCCTCTATTTCCTTCTTTTTTATTGTCACCCTAGAAAAAAATATCAACATAATGAGAGTAATTAAAACTCCTCAGCACCTTTTACAACCTTTTGTGTTTAAGAAGCAGTCGATACATAGGATTACCCAAAATTGGTTCATTTCAAGACTTAAAACAGTAGACATAAACTCCTTGTTTTTCACCCAAAAATTAAAAATTTAAAAGGCTAGGAGGGAAGTGGACTAGTTTGCCAAACCAAACATTTGCTATACAATAATAAAAAACTCTTGTAGACAAGAATTCCACCATAGAATGAGACACATGATGAACCTAATAAGGATTTAATAGCACTTTATCAAGTTTGTTCTCAGGAAAATTATCTTTCTGTTGATTAAACCACGTAAACTTGGGACCAAAATAAGGATGGTCCAGCAGTCCCAATTTGGCAATACACGACTTGGAAACCTTTCATGTAAGAGGAGACCAATTGAGCACCACTAAAATCAAAACTTTTACCAGGAAAAATTAAATACATTAAAGTTGCCTCCTAATAACCAAGACTGATTATTCACAATAATTGAGCTCAAAGCCTCCTCCTAACAATATCATCCTTATAATCATGAACTTTCCAATTTAAAAAATATTGACTCTTATTTAATTAAATATTACAATAATAATTATGCGAATGAAATTAAAATTTGAAGAGTATGAGTTTAAACGCATTTAAAAAATAATTGACAAATTATTTTGTTAGTGTAAAAAAGGACAAACGAAGCAGACCTTTTCCCAAACGGAGGATATCGTAAAACTCAAGGAAACGAGGAAACTTCCCAACAGGGAAATACAATTACGATCATCGTCATTTTGTCAACAAAGACAAGCGATCGATGTCATAAAAGTAATTTCATATCCACGTCGACCCCCGGTCCATTACCTTTCCTAGTCCCAAACGGTATCGCCAAATAAATATATTTTTGCCGTTTTTTAAATAAAGAAAAATAAAATCCCATAACATCAACTTGCCTTTTTCCGCTTTTAACTTGTTTAATAAAAATAATCATAATTAACTTCGATTTGGCAAAAGGGAAAAATAGCTCCATTTCCTTCCCCTCTTTTGTTTGGTTCCCTCACCTTTTCTCCTCTGATTACTCTACGATCTCCTTCTCCCCGGTTCTCCATTTTTAACGGATCGGTTCATCGGAGATTTCAGAAACGATGTCGTATTCGGATTCCGATTCTTCCTCCGCCTCTGGCGACTACAAGAATTTCAGGCAAATCAGCCGTGAAAGTTAGTCTTTCTTCATCTCTTTGCTTAAAGTTTCTTTTTCAATCCAATTTAAAGTTCTAATATCAATATTCTGTAATCTTTCTGCTTAATCTATCTCGTTTGACAATTGTTCGTACTAGTTTGACTTAGTCATAAAATTTCAACTGCATATTCTTCGGGATTAATCTGTCAGTTAAGTTGATTCCCAAGGACTAATTCCGTAGCTAATGTTTTTCAGATTTGACTGAGAATAAGCTTTTTAGGAAGTCCTCTTATTTTCATAAAAAAAGTTAATTGAAAATTAGAAGGAAAATTTGGAAAAAAAAAAGGTGGGGGTAAGATATCGTGATTTTTTTCGTAACTAAAATGCGTAACTGTATTTTTCTTGATTTTTTGTATAAAACATGGATAAAAAATGTCGAATGACCTGGACATCGAACAATGCTAACTAAAACCTAAATTTAGCGACGTGACTGTGCTACATGCTGGCACTATTAGCATTTTCTTTCTTTTTTTTCTTTTTAATACAATACCTGCTTCTACCATACCCCCAGCCCTTATGTCATAGGAAAATTTGTGCTTAAGTGCACTCGAACCGAAATCCTCCTTGGTGATCTGGTTGTTGCGATAGTAACCATTCCGATTTCCAACCGAGCGAAAGACTTAATTGGCAGCATTTTCCTAATTGTTGTTGCTGAGAACCATTTTAATCATTAATCATCATCTTTCTGGTGACTAGAAGAGAGACTTTTTGTATGAGCTATGGTTGCTTATACTGTATAAAGAGTATCCCACTAACTTTCTGGTACAGAATTATGCGTTATACGAAGAAAAGAATAAGTTAAAGGTAGCCTTTGGGAACTTGAATTTCAAAAGTACTGTAAATTGAGGGTTAATGCACATACAAATGTAATATTCAGGATTATTTCTCAAATTTATGGATTTGTTGTACGCCTATTTAGTAGTGAATTTGAGATTCCCTGAGTAATTTATGAAATTGACAAATTCATGCTTTTTATACTTTCCAAATATACATTAGATTGGAATCCAACTAATTTATTCATAAGGTATGCATTTCAATCACACAATTATATAGTAAATGAAATGCAAATCCATATTTTGAAATTCATATTCCAGAAATAACATTAAAGTAGTTGTGATTTTTGCACATTGTAGAAGATTAGGGAGGTTTGACCAGTATAGTCGAGGCATATGTGTGTTAAAAGTGAGGTGTCCAACAGTTAGAAATGCCACTGCCCCTTGGCAAGTCTTTTATTGACTAGCGAAAGTTTTCTGCCTGGGCTTCATCTAGTGTTTACTGTTCCTTTTCTTTCAAGGTTATTATATTATTTGGACTTTGTTTTATTTTTTATTGCTTTTTTCTTGCATTCTTTAAGCATGATCTTGTTCCTGACTAGTTTTGCGCCTGATTTAATGTTTTATACATAATTGATGCATGTAAAGGATTATTACATGAAATGCTTCGTTCTGCAAAAGTGAAGGATTCAAAGTCTACTTGGAAGGTATGCTAATCATCTTGTTATTCTTTTTGGCCATTTATTGGCTGGCTTTATTTATTGCTGTTGTTTTATTAGTTGCAAGAAATGCCTTTTTTATATCTCTTGTTTTTCAATCCCTTCTAAGTAGGTGTTGATCATGGATAAAGTTACGGTTAAGATAATGTCTTACTCTTGCAAAATGGCTGACATCACAGCAGAAGGAGTTTCACGTAAGCCGTGTTTCTTTTTTATCTTTTTGTAACTGTTGCATAACAATTGGTCTCTCAGGGTGTAGAATTAAGCTGAATCTTAAATCTTGAAGCCTGAAGGATCATTTTCTCCAGCTACTTTAATGATTCTAGTCTTGTTGTGCAGTGGTAGAAGACATATACAGGCGTAGGCAGCCATTGCCATCGATGGATGCTATATACTTCATTCAACCAACCAAAGAGAAGTAATGTATCTTCCTTTTACTATTAAGTCTTTAACTAGTGTATTTTCCATTTTGGACTGGGTTTTATGTGCAGATCACATTTTAATCCATTTTCTTCCTACACTTATTTAATTTTATATTTACAGGAGCATAACAAGTAGTCCATTTTCCAACAGTTGCAAACTCCATATTGAGCATCTTTCCTGTGTTATGTCTACATTCATAGTCTTGACTACCTATATCTTAGATGAATTCTTAATAAACTTCCAATATCAGAAGCTAACCTTGCTATATTTTCTAATTAAAAGTCTCCCCCTATTTAAAGATTCTTGCATGGATGTATGCCTTTTGCAAGATGAAGTTCTGTTAATCAGTTTTAAGAGAGCCATTTATGTGAGACTTATATTCCATAGTGTAACATAATCCTATCACTCCTTAGTCCATGTGTGTGTTTTCTCACCCTTATTTGTGCCCTTGTTTACTTTTGCAGTGTTATTATGTTCTTATCAGACATGTCTGGAAGGACGCCCTTATATAAGAAGTATGTGCAAGACTTACTAAATAAATGTCCTTATATTCATGGTTATGTATCCTGAATTCTGAGTATATTAAGTTTCTGATAAACTTTTTCCTGTGGAAAAGGGCATTTGTTTACTTCAGTTCACCTGTTCCAAGAGAATTGGTTGCACACATCAAGAAGGATTCAAGTGTCTTGCCTCGCATCGGTGCATTGAGTGAGGTTAGGTTTTTGTTTTTCAGATTGTCCATTGCTTGAAGCATCGATTGCAAACTAGTCACATTGTTTTGTCTTTGCGCCCCCCCCCCCAAGCCCTTCCATTGATTACTGAGCTGTCAGTAGGTGCTCATTGTTTTTTGGCTGGCATATGCAGATGAACTTGGAGTACTTTGCAATAGATAGCCAGGTATTTTTTTTGGTCTCTAAGTTGAGTACCATACAACAGACACAGATTGTGAGAATTAAAGTTGCTCAAATTCAATTGAAATAGTGTTATTTTTTTTAGCTTATATGAGGAATTACGTGGTGCCTTCATATCATTTTGAGAATCAATGTATTTCAGTTTGCTTTGAGCTTGCATAAAAATTTCAAGGTCACATTTTGAGATGCAAATTTTGGTTAAAAACGAACAATATGAAAGCCTTTGTGGTTTAAGCCTGAAAAACTTCAGTTGAGGAATAAGTATTATATTTATATGCTTTTATATAACCGCTGACATGTCATATCTTCGGTAAGGAGATTGTTTTCTTAAACTTTAACCTCGATTTTTAAGCAATGTCTTTCATGGCAAACTTATACGCTATATTTATAACTCTCTACTCAAGCTTATATGATCAAACTTTGTCTAGCTAGTTGTTTCTCCTAATGATGTTAGATTGCTAATGGCTTGTCACATTGTTATCAACTTAACTTTGTTTTTCTTCACTACAGGGTTTCATCACTGATAATGTGAAGGCTCTAGAGGACCTTTTTGGTGATGAGGAAAATACTCGCAAGGGTGATACATGTTTGAATGTGATGGCTACCCGCATTGCTACAGTTTTTGCTTCATTAAGGGTATATGCAACGGTTTTTGAATCTTGATTCTCAAATGCACGGAACATTTTCTGAGACGTGTTTATTTTTCAGGAGTTTCCTTTTGTTCGTTACCGGGCTGCCAAGTCTCTTGATCCAATGACCATGACTACTTTTCGTGATCTGATTCCCACCAAGCTTGCAGCTGGAATCTGGAATTGTCTTGTGAAATATAAATCAATTCCTAACTTCCCTCAGAGAGAAACATGCGAGTTGCTCATCCTTGATAGATCTATAGATCAGGTTTTCATATTAATATTGGTTGCAAGTAATGGCATCTGCATTGTATATTTGTCCAGTTTTCTTATAACAAATGGTTTATTTCATATCTAGATTGCTCCTGTCATACATGAGTGGACTTATGATGCCATGTGCCATGATTTATTGAATATGGAGGGGAATAAATATGTGCATGAGGTATGCTCCATCAGATTCAATGTGTGTTCTTAAATTCACCGGGAATTTTCTTTTGGTTTCTGTATACTAAGCAAGTGTACTGTTCAGGTTCCAAACAAAATAGGAGGCCCTCCTGAGAAAAAGGAGGTTCTTTTGGAGGAGCATGATCCAATATGGCTTGAGCTTCGCCATGCACATATAGCAGATGTATGTATGGTGCTTTTGTACCTTCTACACATGACCTACATTTAACCTTTCATTTCACTCAAGTACCAATATTGGATATTTTTCAGAGAAGTCAAATTGGCTTTTCAAAAACAAAAAACAAAAAGTAATAAAATACATCTCAAATTAGAGGTGCATATAAGATCTTGCCTCCCATTTATAAGGAAAAACTTGAATGAAACTGAACACATCTGTGTATGGACCATATCCTTGTCCAAAACCCGAGTCTGATCGACATAGCATTTCATGTTAAATGCTGATTGACCCTTGGTTTATTGTTAGGCTAGTGAAAGGTTGCATGAGAAGATGACCACTTTCATATCAAAAAATAAAGCTGCACAGCTTCAACATGGTTCAAGGTTTGTGTAAATGTTGGTTTTACCTTGTTTTATTCTAAAGAATGAAGCTCTAGGGATGTTGTTTCCCCTTGCACTTTCTGATTGTTTCATCATGTTGTGATCCATTTGATAGAAAATTCTTTCAATTGATTTTGAGTCTTCATTTTATGGTCCTATATTCATTATTTGATTATTGAAGCTGATAGTTTTCAGCTCAATGATTTATCTACCTCGTCATAGTCATTTGCAAAGATTTCACAACAAATTTCTAATACTGAAATGCTACTTCTGACAAATTGAGTTAAATATTCTGTATCTGGTGAAGCTATAACATTTTCTACTTACTGATCCTATTTGAAGATTTTAGCTATGACATGACTCTTGTTTCACCTTGAAATTCAAACGTATTTATATTATAGAGACGGGGGTGAAATTTCAACAAGGGAACTACAAAAAATGGTTCAAGCATTGCCCCAATACAGTGAACAAATCGACAAGCTCTCCCTTCATGTAGAGGTTAGTTTCTTGTCCATTTGAAATCATGGAACTATTTGCCCCTGATTTCTGAATTGGTTAGCAATGAGAAGCTATGTTTCTTACCAGCCATTTCTTACTTACCTTTTTTGAGTTCTTTGAACATATTCTTTGTCACTCTTTCATTTGAATTGCTAGATATTACTTTTTGATTCGTAATTAGCTCTGTAGCATCTCTTTTTCTTTTATCCTATATTTCGTTAGTCAATATCCAAATTTTATTAAAGCCTTCTATGTGAAACAAATAATTCACATATTTGGATGAGTCATTGGAGTCTTCACTTTTTATCTGCTCAGGCTCTACATGTGTTGCCAGACTCATACCATCTCATTTCAGAAATGAATGCACGCTTAACTTAGTAGTTGTGCCTTCTTTTCATGTCAAGAACAACCAATATTTGCCTAAAAAAGATGATTGTTAATGCTTTCAAGCTTCATTTGTTGCCTGACCAATTTCAGATGTATGAATCATGATATCTTATAATTGAAAGAGAATGTACTTTATTATCAAAGACATATTGTAGGATCCATGGTTTCATGCTGGTTTGGTTTTATATTTGCAGATTGCTGGAAAAATAAACCGAATCATCAGGGAGCAAGGGCTTCGAGAACTTGGGCAACTGGAGCAAGATCTTGCTTTTGGTGATGCAGGAATGAAAGATGTAATTAAATTTCTCTCTACTAATGAGGTAAGAACTTTTACAAGTGTAAATGGATGTATTCTACTTTGTTAATGTTACTAAAAAATAGAAATATCACTTTTTGCAGGTAGCATCTCGTGAAAATAAGTTGCGCTTATTGATGATTCTAGCTGCCATTTACCCTGAGAAGTTTGAGGGTGAAAAGGGTCTTAATTTAATGAAGGTTGCTTTTATTTTCACTATTTTTGTTCTTTCTGTTTCATCCCCACAGGATTACAAGAATATCCTTTTCATACAGTGTTTGGTAGGAATGAAAGAAGGAAAGGAGGATGAAAAGAAAAGCTACTCTTTTCTTTCCATCATTTCCTTTAAATTAGGAAGGAAATAGTCAAATAGGTGACAGGAAGTAAATGAGTAGATTTAGACCCTTCTTTTTCTTGTAATTTCAGACCTTCCAAATGTGAAAGATACTCTTTCCAAATTTGGACCTCTATTTTCCATTATTCTTACCAAACACAATGAAGGAAAAATAACGTTTCTTCCTCTCCTTTTTTCTCTTTCCTCACCTTTTCCTCTTCCCTCCATTCTTTCCTTCCTACCATAGTATGGACGAGGTCAATTGTTAACAGATAGCTAATTATAGTTATCAACCAAATGCTTTAACTTTTTGTCAGTTAGCAAGACTACCACTTGAGGATATGACTGCTGTGAATAACATGGCATTGCTTGCACCTCCATCAGAGGCCAAGAAAAGTTCAGGAAGTGCTTTCTCTTTGAAATTTGATATGCATAAGGTAACCTTTTGGTCGTTCAATTTCTGCTTATGGTGGTCGATCTGGTGATGCTATTTACTAGTAAATATGGGTTCTTTTCTTCTTTCATGGTCCTTTGCTTGTGAATTGCCAGAAGAAGCATGCAACTAGGAAAGACCGCAGTGGTGGGCAAGAAACATGGCAGTTATCTCGCTTTTACCCTATAATAGAGGTGAGACAGAAACACTTCTGTGGCATGCTTTTCCAATGTATTTAGTTTTATGCTACCAGATTGCAAAATGCTATTTAATTAATGAGTGCTTCTCAACTTAACCCAATAAATTTGTCTAAGGCGGTGTATTATATTTAATGTGTTTCTAAATCTTTCAACGAGAGTATTTTTTGCAAATGTCTTGTTATATAATTGATACCTACAGGCTAGATCTTTCAACAACTTATCCAAAAAGAAAGTAAAAAGATGATCTTGCAATTTTCCATCTGACACTTTAGGAGTTCATGGCAAACAGCCGGTAAAACATGGATTTGTTTGTCCTTTTTCAGGAGCTTGTTGAAAAGCTTGGCAAAGGAGAACTATCAAAGGATGATTATCCTTGCATGAATGATCCTAGTCCAACATCCCATGGCACATCTCACACTGCATCTGTACATGAAGCTCCAGTTGCTCATTCCATGAGATCAAGGAGGACACCAACATGGGCTCGGCCTCGTGGCTCCGATGATGGGTATTCGAGGTCCTGACCATGTCAATTACCTTTATACTCATTATCACTTTTTTCCCCACTGTTGTATCTGCCAGTCAGGACCGGCAACCATGTCCTTAATGCTATTGCTTTCCTATTTCTATGTGATCTTTATTTTAATGTTTTTTTCCTACCTTATCTCAGTGATTCAGTACTAAGACATGCATCGAGTGATTTCAAGAAGTTCGGCAAACGCATTTTTGTGTTTATAGTTGGTGGAGCTACAAGATCTGAGGTATGAAAAAATTAAGATATCCTTCCCCAAGACAATGTGATTATATTGTTAAAATGAGAGCATTTCTGATACTATTTTATCTTCTAAATGTCCATGTACAGCTAAGAGTCTGCCACAAGCTTACGGGAAAGTTGAATAGGGAAGTTATTTTAGGCTCAACCAGTCTTGATGATCCTCCACAGTTTATCACGGTATTGAATTTCGAACGCCAAAATTATTCTCATTTCTACTTGGTAGATATTCTTGCCCCACTAACTTTTTATTTGTCATGATATTCAGAAAATGAAGCTGCTGACAGCACACGAACTGTCTTTGGATGATCTACAAATATAAAAGCTGGAGTAGGAAACTAGGAATGTGCTTCTTTACTCCATCCTGATTTGATTTGTAATCATAGACTGTGTCATGCCATTTCATTCTTACCCATTTTTTAACACTATAATGAAAAATGCCTGCCCCTTCTTGATTGTTCATTGGGACTTTCCTGTCTGGCATTCGTTGTCATTAGCGTCGGAGCTTCATTCTGGGTTGTCTATTGTAATTGATGCACAGTAAGAAGTAACCAAGAAATTCGCCTGTAAAAAATATTACTACTGTTGTAATTGATAGAAATAATACTGAATTTTGGAAACATAAAAACATAATTGAAGCCTTATCCCATTTTGTTTACCAAAAACCCAAATTATCTGGATTTATCAGTCCGTCCAGGATGGTATATCCCTCCGAATAATAGGATTCCTACACCCTAATTTTTCCATTTCCAGTTCAATAGACATTTCTTAAAGATGGTGTTCAGTTCTAATTTAAATTCATCTCTAAGAATATGTAGACAAGGGCAAATGGACAAATGGATCATTTAAGAATCTGCCGATAACCCAATTCTGGTTGAAGCAACTAAAATTAGATCTAAAAGGCTGAAACTGAATGGAAGAGATGAAGATTGTGGAAAATGTGGGTCAAAATTACGAGCTAGTGGGGCTGAAATTTAAAGCTTAGCGGATGAGTTTTGCATACATTGAAATTGTAGGTGCATTTGGCCGTCAAATGCAAAAAGAGGCCCGTTGGGTGTGCATACCAAAAATTTTCTTTTCAACTTGACATCAAATATGGATAAAGAATATGGCAAAGTTGAGAAGATGACCAGTGATCAACAAATGGAGATACTATACTTAACCCTTTAAATAATTTTGGGGCACAACTTAAAATACACACCATGATTCTGATTTATAGTTTCTTAGCTTAGACAAAAGGTTGTCAACACAGGACAGACTTTAAAACCTAGACAATGGGAACTGATATATATTCGTCAAGCTACACCAGAAATCACATTTCAAAATGGCCGTGTTGCTCTTCATCTGAATCACTTAAAGAAATGTACACTAACAATGATGTCAAGTTGAAATCAGATGTCCATGAGTCGTCACGTGCAAGAGGTATGGTGAAGGAGCTGCTCCAGCAAGTTGCTCTGTTGATGAGCGTCTATTCTGATTTAAGATCTAGGGTAGGAACATAGTATGAAGCCCCATTCTGAGCACCATTAGCTTTAGATTGCTCTTTCAACTGAATCATGCCAACAATGAAATACTTAGAAGAAGAAATGAAACAAAACTCTCATTCTGGAAATCATCATGTGTGATTACATTACAATAACTAAAGAAAAGAACCCAAGGTCATGCGTTCAAAATGGACTCTTGGTGAAGTATATAGTAAGCATGAAAAATAATTTTTGATGATTGAACTGGATGATGCTTGTCTTTCAATCAAGCTCTATGAGTAACCATCAAATGCTTAAGAGTAAACTATTTTTAACTTTAATCCATATCGTCCACCAAAGATATATTAGTATCCTTAGAAGCAAGTTAGAAATAGCTCGGTTTAAACCAATCAACCCATTCACATCCTATTACAGTATATTTTGTAGATAATCATGATTTCCCATTTGCTAAACCAAAGTTGAAATGATGGCTTTTGGAAAGTAGCAAAGGATACAAACGAAAGAAGTGAGCAACTTACCTTCCTTAGGACCTTCTTATGGTATCGATAGCCCTAATCACACAAGAAAGAAATTTGTTACCAAATTAAACTATCAGCTGATAGCACTAAATCAAAGAGAAAAAAAAAAGTAACCATGCACTGCTTGATTACCTTGTCGGTGCCATAGATATAATCACAATAAGTAAAAACTGAAGCAAAGTTGCTCTGGCTTTGTTCTCCAACATAATGATGGTAATCATGGTAATCAGCACCACCATAAAATGGGATAAACCTTGTGGGTGCCCAGGGAAAATCATATCTGCATTGCACAATTTATAACTAAGCTAGGCTTCCAAGCATGAAAGTCATATGTTACTTCTTTCATCTCTATGCTTCTTTCATCATTCAAAACCTCTTGCAGCAATTATTCTTAAGGAAGCTTTATGAGATAATATATTAACAAAGGGCCAATTTTGTACACTCAATAACCATAAAAGAAAACATACATAAAACTACAGTAGCATATTTTCCAAGATGTTGTTCCTTCAAAACCTGCCCTTTATGACAGGAAGAGTCAACTTATACACAGGAAAAGATGAAAAGGAAAATATTTGCAAGTTCTCTCACCACAGATTTTGCCTCCATAATAGACCCAAAACCAATTTATATCAGATTTAGTAATTAGTCAGATTCAGACATCAATGGTAGAGTTATATGTAAGTAATTTTCTACTATATGAGCATAGTAGGATATCAATGCCAGTAGTTTGTGCTTTAGTTATTAACTAAAATAGCTTCCTTGCAGAAACTCTTAAAAGAGCTGCTATATGACTATATCAATAGTAACCATGGATATCTTGGCAACCCCGTTAACTCAAAAAAGTGAGTAAAATGACTACACTTCACCAGAACAGAGCGGTCATTGGGGTCGCCGGAAATAAATTTTGAATTATAGCTTTCATTTTGAACAAATATAAGGACATTATGGCATCTTCTTCATAATTTTAGCTAAAACTGCATTCCACATCTTAACTGGTTATCAGTAGTAAACCCTGCTAACTATTTCAAAGTACAAAAAAGATTGTAGGTAAAAAGTAAAGTTGACAAGAGAAGACATGATCCTAGCATGCATCAAGCAAAAGTAAAATCAAAAGAGCAATGACTAAATTGGAAAAGTAAAATCAAAGAGGTTTAGCGGAGAAAGCATACCCACTGTGTGTCTCTATTGCTTCGATTTGCCGTAAAGCTATCCACAGCCAAAATGTGATCATATGTCCCGGAGCAATTGCAGGCCCAAGAAAAGATGGAATCCCAAGGATCAAAATTTCCAGCCAATGAGCATATGGTGCAGCAAACCCAATTGGAGCAGCGTATTCATGGTGAACCCGGTGAATGTTCTCATAGCCCCATTTACAATGTAGGAACCTGTGAATCCAATAATTGGTATAATCTTCTATCATGAAATATACCGTCAACTGTGACAAAATCTCCCACACTGATGGCAATGGCAACCCTGTTTGAATCCCAATCATCTGCCAAGGACACGCATACAATCTCAACTAAAATGCAAATCCCAAGAGAAAAAACAAATTTTCAACTATTAACAAATCATACTGCCAAAATCTCCAGCTTTCACAAAAATTGGAGCTGAAAAGAAAATCCCAAAAATTGGAGGACCATTTTACCTTGACTGAAGGATAAGACACTAACTGTAAAGGACCCACGACAAGAACGAACATCCGCATTACATCTTTATAACACTTGAACATCTCAGAGAACGACAAGCTAACTTTGGGCTGAATCTTGTACTTATGGAATCCCAAAGATTTCATCATCTCCACAAAAACCAGCGGCAAAGGCACCAAAGAGAATATCAGAAACAAAAACAGAATGTTGTGGCAGTAAAGATAGTAATCCGATTTTTTAGCCGAGTAATTGAACCACAATGTCTCTGCCATCGTCAGGTTGCGTCCGAGGAATGTAACAGCCTCCTCAATTGTATTAAACGGCAACATTTTTTTGTGCGTAGCGGCGGTGGCGGCAGCGACCGGTCACTGGTGGTGGTGGGTTTATTGCAGTCAGAAGATGCTGGAATTGACTGTACCTTGCATGACTTAAATAGTAAATTATATGAAACTGCGGATCATAATAAAGTGGTAATTATTATTATTTTCTTGGTCGTTCGTTTGTTTCCACTAGGAAGGAACCAAAATATATACTGCTGTTTTTTTAGTTAAAGTTGCTATGGTTTTTTTTCTTGAATTTTGCCTATATCTTTAGTATTTTTGTTAATATTAGTTAAATTTATTTTTAGTAATTTATGATTTTTTTAATTAATTTAGGATGTGTTTGATAAAAGTAAATATTGATTTTGATTAGTTTTAGATCAACGATAAATATATTAATTTAATTTTTTTAATAATTTATTTCATTTTTAATAAAATAAAATTAATTTAATATTTTTTACTAATGAGTATTTATCTATCTATTTATCTCATTCTAATAATTTTTTTAAAACATATATTAAATAAAATATTAAAATAATTATAGAGCATTTTCGATGGTAAAACATATCTTAAAAATGTAACACTCCTTAACCCTAAACCGTCCTCGGAACAGGGATACGGAGCATTATCGGACCTATCGGACATTTACAATTAATATACACGTAAATACCAACACAACCAGATACACTCATAATTTGCCAAATTTAAACATTTACATATTATCTAATATTTAATTCTATTATATATCATAATCAAACCTAAATCTATTTATTACATCCTTACATTTAAATATATTATCTAATATTTATTACCAATAATTAATAGACTTTACCTTATTGAATTCGAGATCGGCCTGGGATACTGATACAACGTTCTATCTTTACTCAACCTGCGCACGGAAACAAACCGTACGCTGAGTATAGGTATACTCAGTGGTATTTCTATAATCCGAACATTTAATAATATAACAAATACTTACGATCATAGTAACAATTACAATTATTTAATTATTTATTTCATTGATAAATTTCAACTACTTACCATATAAATTTTATACAAATCATATAATAAACACAATAACATAATTGTTCAATTCTTAAATAAATCCATTATTATTTATTCCATTTTTTTCATTTACTAACCTAAATAGCTTTCCACAATTTATTCACAAGTCATTAAACAATTATAATATTCACTTTTATCCAATCCAGAGCTACATGATTCATTTGTCTCAATCATACTTTTAATTCACTGTTTAATTTCAATAAACTATATTCATTTATTCACTTTTCAATCAATGTACTTGTACATATCTATTTCAATAATAAATCATTACCATTCATATCAAATCGACTTGCTATCCCGAGATAGCTTTCATCATATAATATGATTCGTGTGTTTCATCCACATTTCAATTCTTCATTTAGTAACAATCGATCATCTGTTATATTTAATAACCCATATTAACATGACTCGGACTCAGACGGATACACGGATCCAACCAAACACACCAGAATATCCAACCCAAACACACCCAGAATATTATAAATCCTCCATAACACACCAGTATAATATATCCTCCCAAACACATCAATAAGGCATTAAATGCCTCTTCGGACAAAACGAAATATATAATAACAGAAACATCTTCTCGGCCGAACTACAAATCTCCTCATCACATCACAAATCCAATGGCATGCCATTTGTATCCAATCTAGTCCGACAAGTTAATAGGGTATTATTTTACTTTTCCAATTTCAATAATTTTTTCATCTATATACCATTCTAATAATCACGTATATTCACACATTTTCATAATTTCATACATTTTCATTCAATTCAACAAATATATTTCAATTATTCATATTAATTCATAATTCAACACAATTCAATTTACTTTTCAATATCAAATATTCAAATATCACAAATCTCATATATTCATATCAATTTCCTCATATTTCCAAACAATATATTTTTTTCAATATAACATTCATTCAATATTCAAATTTTTACATAAATCATATTTATTATATAATTCAATCAAAATAAATTCAACCAATTTATAATTCAATATTAATTTAATAAATTCATAACATACCAAATCAACCCTCTTCCATTATCAAACACAATAATTCTCACTTCAACATTCACTAAAGGCATTGAATAAAATATAACAAGTAATAACTAGGTTCGGATTATAGAAATACAAACCGTAGTTTCTGAGCTAACTCCCGTTGACTTTGTCTTGTCCTTTCTTAGCCGAGATTTCTGGTACCACATTGACTACAAAAGTAATACAATTCATAATCATTAATACATTACTAATTTATATCTTGAGTTAAAAAATTCTAAATTAAGATCCGCTAATTTCTCCTGAAACTAGACTCACAAATATTCTTACCATAAAATTTTCAGAATTTTTCGTTTAGCCATTAAGTACAGTTTATTATTTAAATTCACCCCTATTCTGCTGTCTGACAGTTTCGACTCTTTCTCACTAAAAATTAATTATCTCACAGTACAGAACTCGGATAATATTCCCGTTGATTTCTCATGAAAATAGACACATTAGGGATTCTAAAAATATAACTTTAAGCCTCTAATTATTTTTCTCCAATTATTGGTGATTTTCCAAAGTCAGAACAGGGGAACCCGAATTCATTCTGACCTTGTCCTACAAAATTCATTATATCTCATAATTTACAATTCAATTGCTTATACCGCTTCTTCTATAAGAAACTAGACTCAATAAGCTTTAATTCCATATTTTATTCATTCTCTAATTCAATTTATACAATTTTTGGTGATTTTTCAAACTTAGACTACTGCTACTGTCCAAAATAATCTTAGTACAAAATGTTGATTTTCTACTTTTAATTTCAATTTAATCCTAATTAAATTCACTTACTTTTCTATCTTAATTCATACTTTATTTCTACTCAATTTTTAACCAAACTTAGACATAATTATCTATTTTTCATCATAAAACCATAATTTCAAAATTTTTTCAATTTAGTCCTTAAAGCATAAAACTTATGAATCACTTTACAATTCAATCCTTATTTCATTTCTAACTTGAATTTCTATCAATTTAGCCCTTAATTCATCTTCTTGTTCAACGTGAACAATGTCTAATAATCTAATAACTTTCAAAATATCAACTTAACTTCATCAAAACCTTGTTCTAAAGTTTCTAAAACATCAAAATTAAGTAAAAAGGGCTAAATTGACATACCTATTAAAATTTAAAGTTTCAAGACCTTGATTTTCCCTTTTCTCCCTTTCTTTCTTTCTCTCCTTTCTTTCTCCCCTGCTCTTCTCTGTTTCGTTTTGCTTTGATTCTCTTTTTCATTTCTTTTATTTCATTTATTTCTTGTTTTTATTATTAAACTATTATAATATTTATTATTTATACATGTGTATATTTATTAATACACATGTATTTATTTATCACCTTACACTTGTCATAATTTTTATTTATTTATTTAATATAAAATATTATTAATATAATAAACTTTAATTATTATTATTTTACTTATATAATAAGTAAATACACATGTATAATACATGTGTACCATTTATATTTGTACACATTTAACTTATTTTAACCATACATTTGTCACCCCTTTTTGGCTTATTTGTTTCTTTAGCCATTCACTTTTATTTATTCTATAATTAAACTTTCACTCTTCATTCAATTTAATCATTTTATCTAATTATCCTTAATTTAAGTTAATTCACTTCATTAAATTTTAAATTAATCACTCACTTAACTTTGTAAATATATATATATATATATTTTTAATAAATATTTACGAATCTATTTTTCAGAAACGGAGACCCGAAAATGTATTTTTTCGATAACTATAAAATTCGGGTCATTACAAAAAAGGTGATATTATTAGAAAAATCTTAAGAAAAAAATTCTTTTTTTTTCAAGTCTTTTGCTTATTTTTTGTTTTGCCTAGTGGCGGTGGTGTCAGCCTCCAGGCTAGCTATTGCTTGCCTTCTCCTCCATCCCACCAACTCTTTTTTTTCTTTCTTATTCTCATTCATTTGACGTGTCCTCTCTTTTTTCAATTTGCAAATTTATTTTGTGGGTATCTTTATTGTCTTCACAAGTTATGATGAGTAGATGATAGCGTTTGTCGTTCGATAAAACTTCATCAACCACTAATAGGTTTTTCTTAAAGTGAGTGGCTCTTCATCAGTTTCTTAATTTGTTTTAAGATAAATAATTTCATGAGTCGATTTAGACATGTTTTTATCTTTAAATTTTATATATTTTTATGTTTATTTTTTCATTATTTAATAAATTTTTAATTTTAGAAGTTTTTATCTGTTCTAACACCTTTTTTAATCTTATTTATACATATAACTTTCTAATTCTTTAACATATTCATATATGGTATAACTTTATCTACTGCGAATCAACTAATAGATAATATGTTATTAATTTCTTTTAGTTAAATTAACTTTATTTTATTTTAAATGATGTGAAATAATAATAATTCACTAGTAATATACAAAATTCTCAATGAATCATATATATTTATTACATTTTGACAAAAGAAATAATAAAATTTTAGTAATTATAGATACTTAAGTGTAGCAGGTTAAATTCTACTAATTACACTTATAGCGCACACGTGATTTGGGTAAAAATTTTACTTAATAAATACATTTATTAAAAATTCTCATAAAAATTAATTATCATAAAATTAATTATTTATCACCGGATTAAATTTTTATTATAAATATTTTTATTTATTATAACATCAATGTAGTAAAAGGCTTAAAACAAATATCTAATACAATTAAAGATTTTACAAAAATAAAAATTAAAAATTAAAAAAGCAAACATACGTTATATTAAGAAAAGTTAAAAAAGTAAGACATAAAAATAAAATAAGTGGTTCATTTTCCTTTATTTCAGTTGATTGTTATTTTAAAAAATAAAAATAAAATTAAAAATGTAATTTTTTTTTAATTGTAATATGATACATCTCGATCAATCAATACCACTTAACTCGTAATATTAAGCTTCGTTAAAATTTTATTTCATTGATTTAAAGTATGTTGTATGTTGACAGAATGCGATATTTTTTTTCAGAAAAAAATATTCATCAGAATAATTCGTGAAATTTAAAATAATAATAAAATTTGTGGCCAAGAATTTCTCAAGAAACTAGATGTGTATGCATGAAGTTGATGGGGTCTGATCCACAATTTTCAACTAGTTCTAGGTTAGAACTGAATCTTGTCCTCTTCTCCGGCCACGTGACCCGCCAGTTGGATACTGCCCCTTAATACGCTCTGCCTTGGACCAGGTACACGTGATTCTTTTTCCTTTTGTAACTTCTAAATTTAATAATTTAATCACATAAGACCTATATAAACAAAGATCCCATAGGATTTTACATGCCGACACCTGGCATGGGTTTAGAGATAATGGTGGATGGCTTGGGCAACCCAGCTATATTTGATGGGTTATGGGCTTAGAGTAACTTTTGGCGATAAAATTTTGAAAACAATGTAAACTATATCATTAATTATTAAATTACATATAATTTTTTGTTTTGGTCATTTAATTAAGAAAATTATAATTTGATCATTAAATTATTTAAAAAAATTTATTTAAGTCGTTAAATTGTTATAATCGATATTACATGATTTTTTATGTATACATTATCTTTACCAATCAAAAGTTCTCTTTTCTCTTTAATTTTACAATTTTTTATTTTCATGAAACAATTATATACATCATAAACTTACAAACCAAAACTCAAAACAATTTTTTCTTTAATCTTCAACACCGATCTTTAAATCAATTTAGATTTAATGTATGTTTTTTTACTCGTCGATGATTATTGATCTATTATACTAATCGAATACTGATCGACTTGGAATTATGTTTTTAATTTATAAGAATTATAATAACTTATTTTTGTGTATTTACTTTTGAAATTGTATTAACAATTTTTTTTTATAAGTTCCTGTACCTCACTCGGATGAATAGTATTTGATATTCAACATGGAGAACAAGTCCATTTAGTGTGAAACGACGCCGTTAGAATAGGAAAATGAAAAATATCCAACAATACTAATATACACAAAGAAATGAAGTTACATAAACAGTCATGGCGGTTCTTAACTCTCTTAACTACCAATTCCCCTTCATTCCCTTATTAACTAAACCCCAAAACCCTAATTTCAATTCTCTCAAGTTTAACCCAAATCAAGCTTCCAGGTTTTGTTTCCCCAGCCATCGCTGCGTTCTTGTTAATGGCACGCTCCAAAATTCTCACCAAAACACTCCGGAAGAAGGTTCTTTTTTACTCTCTCTGTCTTTCTCTCCCAATACCAAGTCGATTAAAAGTTTCAATTCCTTATTTAACTAATTAGGTTTTCTTTATCCAATTCAGATGATGAAGTTGATAATTTAGGGGTTAAAGCTGCTTTATCCATGCTCAAATTCTACAAAAGTAAGTCTATTTTTCTTTCTTTCAACAAAGAAAAAAACTGAATTGTTCTTGCTGAACTAAACTGAGTAGTAAATGAAAACAGGGGAAATATCGCCTTTAATACCAAAGAGTTGCCGGTTTGTTCCCTCGTGCAGTGAGTACTCAATG
Organism: Gossypium longicalyx; assembly: GCA_025698465.1. Lineage (NCBI taxonomy): Eukaryota > Viridiplantae > Streptophyta > Magnoliopsida > Malvales > Malvaceae > Gossypium > Gossypium longicalyx. The sequence goes on along the minus strand of CM047006.1, from coordinate 4,408,712 downwards.
GAAGCATACAAGAAATATGGGGTTGTAAAGGGCACAGTTTTGACAGCTTGGCGTCTTTGCCGTTGCAATCCGCTTGGTAATTTAACTTTTTTTTCCTTTAAAAAATAACAGAGAGACAGATTTATAGTATTGATAATTGGGTCTAATTGAAAATTTGTGGTGATTTTAGGTGGGTCAGGATTTGATCCTCCAAGGTGGTTTGATGAGGAAAAACCCACAGAAGAATGAGAGATTTGGTTTTGTATTTCTCAAGTTATCCACATCAATATCTATGCTTAATCGTTGAATTCTTGTTGGAACTTATATGAGAACAGCAGCAGTGCAGCTGTGTTTTCAAAATCTAGTTTGAGTAAGAAACAAACCTGCTTTAGAGAGGTCACCCTGCTCTAGTTTATATTAATACAGTAATCAATCGCCACCCTAGCTTGCTACTGATTTTTCATCATGAGTCCATTTCACGCTATTTCTTTCACTTTGACTCACTCACTTTTTCAAATTCTTCATTGTTTCACATTTCACACTTTCATTTCCTACCAATCCATTGCGTAAAATAGCTTGGAATATAATATTTCAAATATAATTAAGCATATTATATATTTCAAATATAATATATATATATATGAAATAATTGAGCATATTAAAATATTAATTTATTGATTAACAAAATTAACATTAATACTAGAATGTATATATATTTTCTTTTTCCTTTTCTTTTCTTTTCTTTTTACTAATTTCTATTTTAGGTTTGGTGGATATGTTGCTCGCTTGGTTTCCTCCTCGAGGAAAGCTCTTCGGTGTGGTCTTTTGGTATGTCTTCGTCAAATCTCGTCTCCGGCCTCTCTTGACCATTGCTTGTTGGCCCTTTTCCCCTTTTGGGGAATTTAGGGATTTATTTTGTTATTGCACCTTTTTGGGTGCTTGTTTTGTAGATTAAGCTGTTTTGGTGCCCTTCTTTGGCTTTCTTGCAAGTACTGCTGGCCGCAATTTACATACAGGAGCTACGATGAATCTTCTCATTAAGGGGAACGTAGTTCACACTAATGATTAGTGCTCTCTTAAACGAGCATTCATACATCCCGTGCTATTGCACTAGAGGTTGTGGCATGTCAACAATCATTCCCTGCCTGGCTAGATTTTCTGTCAGCTTGGCATGGTAACTTCTGAAATGACATACATGCTATTAGGGTTGAGAAAAAAAAATTGATTAAATTGAGAAATTGAGTTGAGCCAGCAATTCACATTACATCAATTCGATTCGGTTTTGTTTTATTCCTTTGGACATTTAAAAGTCCAAAAAAAAAAACGTTTATTTTTTTAAAAGCCCAATATTTTTTGAACATATGAGTCCAATATATAAACTCATTTGAAACCCAAAACGAAGTCCATTGCCTCTAAATTCTAAATATTGTTTTATATTATGTTTTTACATATTCTATAATTAAATAAAAATAAAAATAAATCCTAAATCTAATTTTAGTGTGTCAGTCTCTCATGAATTTTTTGCTCAGTTATTGTTGTTAAAACTTTCAAGAATTCAAGTGTTTATATATATATATACATATTATGTACTATGTTCAAGTTGGGTGTTTTTTTTATATCATTGCACATTAAGAATTATAAAATATAAATAATTTAATATTTGACTATGTTTAGTGAGAGTGATTAAATCAAGGTTTAATTACATTTTTAATGATCATTTATAATTATAGATTTTACAAATTAATTTTTTAGATAAATATATTAATTGAGATTTTATATATAATTAAAAAAATTTATAATTATCAAATAGTGTCTAAGAAACATGAAATAAAGATAATTTTTATCTAATTAAAGTTGAAAAGTTCAAATTTAAAAATAATTTTATCTAAATAAACTTTAAAAACTCAAAATTCAAAAATAATTTGAAAACTCGAATCGAACTGAACCGATTATAAATGGTTTCTTATGTTTATCGGTTCGGTTTTATTCAAAAATAAAAATAAAAATTAAACATTTTGAATAGAATCGATATCATCCCTATCTAATTGTCTCCGAACCGTTTTTAAGGTAATGCGCCCTGACTCCTTCCCGTTTTCTGGCCGAATGAGGTATTATTGTTTTTAATAAAAAAAAATTGTTATGAGAAAAAGGACGGTTCCCATTTGTCGTTTTATATAATTGCATATAAATGATGAGTCACGAGTCGTGATTAGTCTTTAGTTCAAGTAGAACATGTATTATTGGGGAAAAACCCCATGAAGAAGCAATAGCATGCGAAATGAACATACTATTGATGAATACTATTAATCTTCACGATTTTTTCCCCTCCAACTCAAAGCATAGCTCATGATTTTTACAGGATCATGATTAGGATTGTATAATTTATCCATGGCTTCACAGTAAATGATAGCTTATGTTATATAAATCATATAAAACCAGATGGAAGTAATATTGATATTGATATTTTAAGAGATTTTAAGATTAAAATAAATTTTTCATAAAAATTTGGAAATCACTTTATTCTTTTTCATTTAAAATTATTGATTTCAAATTTAATTACTATGACTTTAAATGTTGTATTAACTATGGTTTTTTTAGTATTCCTCTACTCTCGTGAGGAATCTTTCTTTGCGAAACGTTCAAAGGAGTACAATGAAGAAAGGATGTTGATGGCACCCCTTTCAAGTACTTCGGGCGTCAATAGTTCTGATGTCTTAGTGTCCTACTATAGCTTCATCTTTCCTCCATTGTGCAGAATGGTAGTTCTATTTTCCCTTGAGTCTGGACTATGTTAATATCTTGAGGATTGTCTTTGGCTTCGAGAAGATTATTCTTCTTCCTTTCTCAGTTTCTCTTTATCTCTCCAAACTCTTTCTTGAGCATATTCTTGAAATTAAGCCTAAAAAAAAAAAAAAATCATTCTAGACTTGTAACTCTTGATACTATTGAATTGTAGGTCAAGAATCCTTTTCTGCCCTTAGATCTTAGCAATATTCTTCATATTGACAATTTGCGAAATGGGTGAAAGAAAATGGATGAATACATCCATTTTTCCACTATTGAAATTGTGAATAAGAGGTATGATAAACCTCTATCTCATCTTTTTGGTCTTGATGTCTAGATCCAACCTGGTGTTGATCATAGGAGGCATCTCTGTCTTCTTGTCCATGGCGATAGCTTTTTGAGGGTAGAGACATAACTTTTCATTTGCTTTCCACATATGGTCGTGCCTATTTTTATAACAATCGAGTTATATAAGGTGTTAGGATAGGCAATGATGGTGGTTCACATTGTAATGGTGTAAAGAACCACTAAGTATGGTGATTTTTTTTGAGTTGTGTAAGGATTTTGAGTAGTGTAGGTTGTAAAATTAATCTTATGTATCTTTTTTTACTTTAAATTTGGTGTTGAGAAGAGGTATTTATAGAAGATGATTAGCTTGACCAGAGCCTTAGCCATCAAGTACTTTGCTTCATAGGTGCAGAGGGTAAAATGGTGTATATCTGAAGTAATGTGGTGTTTTGGCAATGCTTAGACCATCTTCTTAACTAGGCTTGGCTTCATAGAGTTTTTCTTGTCTAAGCATCGGGTGATTCAATGAAGAGTAATATGAGTGACGCATAACAAATATCAACTTTGCCTTTCTTTTTATTAATTTGTATCGTATGAAAAAGAAAAGTAATGCTTTTTACAAGAAAAATGTGATGATAAAAATGGTTCACCTTCAATAAAGGAAGAATTTGGTGTTACAATTGTAGCAACGAAAATGGAGTATTTAATATTGAAGGTAATCCCAATAAAATTATCTAAAAAGATATTTCCATTTTATAATATATCATTTTTATATATTATATAGTTTATATCATTAAAAAATAAATATTAAAGAATATGTTAATTTATTTATACTAAGAAATTTAATAAAATAATATATAACTATTAAATATTAAATAAAAATGTTTATATCTTTTGAACTCCATGTGATGGCTTAATGGTTAAGAATGTTCATTGTTCCAGGTGTAGCCTAGGTTTAAGCCCCGCTAGTCGTGTTTGTTTTTCGAACTTTATCTTGTTATTATGATTAAAAAAAAGACTAATGTCAACTAAGATAAAAGCACAACATATAATGGGCTATTTTGTGTAGACAAAGGCAAAAAAAAGCCTTTTTTTTTTTTTTAACGCTTTCAAATCCATTGGGTTATAGATAGTATTTGTATTCTCAATCAAATATGCTTTCAGTACCAAACAAACATAAAAATGGTCAAATTTTTAAAAAGTAAAATAATCTAAAAAAAGAAGAAGAAACAGATGGAGTGGTTATAAAAAGATGAGTTTTGGGAGGCCAAAATGGAAGATTCCCATGTTTTAAGGGTTAAGAAACGAATCAAACATTCGGGGTAAGCAAATATTTAATTAATGAAATTTGTTGCGTTTTCTGCTTTCAAGTCTTCTTTGGACATATTCCCCAAACCCAATATTTTTACCTCTTTATTCCTTTCTTTGCTCAGGCGAGTTCATAGCTTTTCTAATAACTTAATTTATTAAAGTTATAAAGATTGAAAAAAAAGAAGTGGATTAAATCTTAGTTTAATTAATATTGATATTATTGTCAATGCAAGAGAACGTGAGTTTAAATGCATTAAAATACGTTATTCACCTATTTAAAAGTTGAGGAGAGACTATATATAGTTCTAAATATTACATAAAAAGAATATATAATTAAATTAATGTTCAGTGAAGGAATAAACAATTCTTGATTGTAAATGTCATATGTCGTGATTTTGAAGAATCTCGTATTGAAAATAAATTTATAAAAATAATAATTACATCATCATCTGATTTTTTAATAAATTATACAAAATATATATGAATGTAGGAGTTGGAAAATGGTTATGAAAGAATTTTAATCTGGACATTAAGTGATGTAATACAGTTAATAGAAATAAATATAATTAAATGGTAGTGCAAGAAGCCAATGGCCATGGCATTTCAGTTACCCTTTTTCAACAAAAACTCATTTGTAAATTACTACAAGAATCTAAGCTTTTTAATTTTCTACAAGATTTGGGAAATTATAATTTGATATTTTTGTGATCTTTTTATAAAATTTTATTTTAAAGATTTTTGTATTAAATACATGAGTTTAGATTTTGTTATTTTTCATTTCTCTTTCAATATTATATTAATAATAAATACATAAATTATGGCACACTCTAATATGGATGAAAATAAATTTATAAAAATTTGACGTAAAAATTAATTATGGTTTTAACTGAAATTATAAGATTAGTTCGTTTGGTTCAAATTTATTTATAGGTATGTATTTTTGAGATTTTATATCCATACTATTATTTAATATTTTTATTGAGTTGGTGTCACTCTCAAACATGTCACAAGTTCGGTAGGAAAATTATGAACATGTCATTTTGTAATTAAAATAAATTATATTATTTGAGAGTACTTTAATTTTTTATTTAAAAAAATAAAAATATGCATATAGTAAAATTTAGACACAAACTAATTGCATTAACAAAACCTTTAATTTACTACTCAGCTAAAATTTTATTTTTATATTTTTATACATTTTAATTTTATTATACACGTTTTATTACGTCTATCATTTGTGTATCTTCCATACTTATTATTTAATCTCTTTACTGAGTTGATGTCACTCTCAATCGGATCACCAACTTAGTTAAGAAAATTATAGACACACCCTTTCGTAATTAAAATAAGCTATATTATTTAAATATGTTTTATTTTTTTATTTAACAAATAATCAATAAAAAATGTGCATATAGTGATATTTTAACCCAAATTAAATGCATTAGTAAAATTTTTAATTCACCATTCAATTAAAGTTTTATTTTAATATTTTTTATAAATTTTACTAATGCATTTAATTAAGTCTTTGCTCAGTTGGCATGAACATCATTGTCAATATAAGAAGACATGGGTTTAAGTGTATTGGAACTTATTATCCTTCTATTTATGGGGTGTGGAAGAGCTATGAGTAATTTTAAAAATTGTGACAAAAAGAACAATATTATTTAAATCGAATTGGATTAACAAACTAGATTAAGATTTAATTAAAAAATTAATTATTTTTAACTTAACTGATTGAACTGATTAAACCGATAAATCGATAATGTAACCGATCTAACCACGGATCCGATTTAGAAAACGTTAGGCCTTCTACTAAATTTAAAAGGAAAATGGAGTAAGTAATAATTTCAGCGATGACGTGCGGGCGGTGGACTAGACCTGAAAGTGGTCCCTACCTCACAGCAAATTGGCTAATGCTAAAGGCGAAAAGATGCAATGTAATATTCATGGTAAAATTTCATTATTAATCAAGCTATACGAATAAGTTATAAATTTAAATTGTATATTTCAATTTAGTTATTTTTAGTCGAAATTTTTAAAATTTAACCTTAATTTTAGTGGTAGTCGATAGATTCAATTAATTAAATTTTTACTATTTTAAAAATATTATACAACAAACATATTACTATATGTATAATAAAATTTAATTTATTATTTTTACAATAAGATCATGTCATTTTAATTAATAAATTTATTTTTTAGTATTTTAAATTAAGATTAAAAATTTGAAATTTGAAAAAACATAAAAACTAAAAATATCAAATTGAAAAGTATAGGCTAAATTCATAATTTATACACAATATTAGATAATGGCAGGATTAGAAACATACAGGGATTAAAATTTATTAAGTATATTATAACAACAAAATACACAATCGACACATAGTACAAGAACTAAATATATAATTATTATAATTGATTTAGAAATTATTATTTGAATTATGACTGAAATTTGAAATTTTAAAAATATAAAAATTAAAAAATATTAAAATATAATACAAAAATTAAACAAGCAAATTATGTATAGTAAATGAACTGATAATAGAATTTATATATATAAAATATTAAAATTTATATAAAATAAATTCTCAATAAATATATATTTGATAATGGGAGTTGGGTTGTTGGATTTAATAAATAAATTTAGTAAAGATAAGATTTTTTTTCTTTTTTCAATTTTAGCTTTTTTTTTTTTTTTTTGTTCAATTTGTGAAGACATGAGTTGGGAAATTTAATTACATATGCCGTATGAGAGTAAAGACATGAACAACCCAAGCAAAACATTACTCTGGATCCAAGACAAGAGAGGAAACAACCTGAAAAAACCAACACCAAACCCAACTAGACTTAGAATCCAATACCCTAACTCCCCCACACTCCCACGCAAACTGCCAGTAACAACCCTATTCCAACTGCCATTCCCTCTTTCCTTAAATCCTTGTATTTCTCAATACACAAATCTTAAAAACCAACAAAAGACACAAAAAACAAAGAAACCCCGATCGGTCCTCTTCATTTTATGTCCGAAAAGAGTCTCCGACGACGGCTTCCTAGATGCCGACGACCACGAATTCCGCACCCATCGCCGACTCCAAGGCTACGGACGCCTCCTCCACATCGCCGATCGTTGAGAAGGTCGTCCAAGTACGACAGGATTCTCAAGCGATGTGCTTCTGAACCGTGTCTTTGGAGCAGTATCGGTGAAGATCAGCCAAGTAGGAGTAGTTTCGTGGGATCTGAAGCTGAAAGGGCGCCTTTCTTTAGGCCTCATACTTGTACTGACGTCTTCGCTTCTTCCCCTTCTTTGCTGGGTTTTTGCTCTCCTTCTCCTTCTTCTTCTCCAAAGCAAGGTTTCGAGGTATGTTCACTGGTCAAACTTGTTGCCCTCTGTTCTTTTACACTGCTTTTGTTGAAATTCGCAGTATATATTTTAATTGATTAATCAATTGGGGGTTGAAATCCAATAGTAACTCAAGTGTTGATTATAGTACTAGTGTAGAAACTGAAGTGTTGAATTATTTTGTGAAGTTTGGGAGGCAAGGCTACAACAAAGACGCTAAGGTTGTAATCAATGTATCAGTTGAAGGAAGTCCAGGACCAGTCCGGACCATGGTCAAATTGGGGTCTAGCGTCGAAGACACCATAAAGCTTGTCGTAGACAAGTATGTTGAAGAAGGGAGAACCCCTAAACTTGATTGCAATTCAGGATTGGAATTGCATCATTCTTATTTTAGCCTTCAAAGTAAGCGGCCTCATGGGGTTTTTGTTTTATTTTAACATTTTGATGCCCATTTTGATTGCTGATGACCTTTAATTGGGTTGCATAGGTTTGGATAAATCGCAGTTAATTGGGGATGCTGGAAGCAGAAGCTTCTATCTTAGAAAGAATAGCAGTGGGCATAGTAGCAATGGTGCATCTACTTCTTTTGTTGATCCAGGAAGACCCAACCCTCCTCCTGCATTTTTGGTTCCGGGTTTCATTGCTCGAAAGCTCAGCAAAATCGTAAGGAGAACGCGTCGGCTCTGGCATGCCTTGGTTTGCTTGAAATGATGAAGATAACCTGCAGGAATTCCTGGATCATATATATACCATTATTAGAGTAAGACAACCTATTATGTAATGCTGCTCTGAGAAACAACCTTAATCATATACTACCTTATTCTCATACTTTTTTTTTTTTTTTTTTGCTTTCTCCCATTCTTTTTAATTGGGATTGGCCTTCTATTATTTACCCTCATTTTGTATGATTGTTTGTATCTTGTAAATTGTATATTACATTCTGAGTTATCAATTTACTTGAAGCACATGATTTGTTGCTACTTTTAACAGTTTAATATCCTCTGTTGCTTTGTTTTCACATTTCAAAACAATGAAACGTCTCAAAGCTCACGTCTTTGAATCATCAATCCATTGGAAATAAAAAAGAAATAAGCTTTATCGCAATCCATTGGAACAGAAGAATAGTAATACACCACGGCTCAAAAATAAAGCAGGTTGATATAAACTAGAAATATCCTCTGCTTCTTTTCAATTAAAATGTTACACGTATGAGAAAGCGTGTTTTGCTGATGATAAAAAAAGAAGAAGCATTTTTGTCATATTCGCCGGAAAAAGATCAAAATTTTGGTCGGTTCGATGATCTGCAGAGTTATGTTGGGTTTTCGTTTTGATGGTCGGGTTGGGTTAGGTTCGATGATCGGCTCAAAATTTTACTTATTACTAAACTCCCAAATCGGGAGGATTCATACGAAGAAAACAACCCCTAAACACCCTTTTCCTTATGCATTAAGCCACCAGAGTAAATGCCATACCCAAAGGGAAACAAAAAAATTAAAGAAAAATCTGAAATTTTAACAAAACATAGAAAAAAAGAAAACACAAAAATGGACCTCAAGACATCAGCTTAGGCAAAACACGATCCTCCTGTAATACCCCAAGATCCAAACACCAGAGGAAGCCATACTTGTATTAACTTTTACCCAACCTAACTCTCGATGATTATCTGTTACTACTACTTGGATTGAACTTGAAGAAAGACCCATCAACTAAAAATGTAAAATTCAAATCCTCAGAGAAAAAAAAAAAAAAAGAGTTTGTGTTTTAAGTTAGGCCCATTTATACATCTAGTGCACCATGTCACTTGTCAAGACATGTTGATGTTAAAAAAAACCATTAGAATCCAAGAAATTCTTATTGCCCAATCACCAGTAACTGTCTGTCAGCCGCCCTCTCTGGTATTTAAATTAAAAAAAAATGGTCCGTCAGCAAAAAAATGAGGTTGCTAGTTGCTGCGAGTTTCAGAAACTGGACAGAGCCCATTAATTTGGTCTGCCCCCCAAAGTGATAATTCCATATTGAAACGATTCAATTTCATTATTACCATCCCAAACCTAATTCAATGGAACATTCTATTTTGGCGTGTGCATTAATCTTTTTATTGAATGTAGGCATGTTAATATTTCATTTTCACAATTTTATTACATGCCAAGCCTATTCACGTGATACATGTACTAAAACATAAATCGTATGGTTCATGAACCTATTAACCATATAATTAATTGGTAATTATCAAATAAACATGGAAAAAAATCATGGTTTGGATTGCTTACATAGTTCAAATGTTTACAATACCCATTTCTAATTTGCTTAATTAAATAAATTCAAACTAATCATCTAATTAGTTATTAGAATTTAAAAATCAATATAGGAATGAGTAATTGATTTGATTTAAGCCGGAGAAAAAGAGCATTGACATCCCATCAATCCCATGGCCATTTTCCCTAATAGAGCCACTTAAAATCTACTTCTAGGAGACGTACGTACAGTCCAAGAGAGTGAACAATTTCCTGGAAATTTCGCGCTTCCTATTTGCTTTTATTTACAAAAATCCAAAAACCCTTGAAAACAATCATAACGTAACGTAACTTCAATATTTTCCAGCAAATAAAAAGGAAAACCATCAGTTTCTTCTATCATTTAATATCAGCACCATGATTCCTCGTGCTCCAGGTAGCCGGAGACTTAGCTCCATCAGGGTTCTTTCAACCTCCGAGAGAACACAACAAACATTCCCACCAGAACATCATTCCGACATCGTTCAACGGAGAGGAGGCCTTGTCGCAGTCCCGGCAAGGTTGACAACCTCCTCGTCTTCCAGGTTTCCGGTTGTCAAAGCCGGAATATCCCAAAGGCTGACGAAGTTGCTGTTGAATGTGAATATAGAGAGCAGCTTGGGGCCAGTCCATGTGATTATGCCATCAGATAATACAGTGAATGATTTAATCAAAGCTGCTATAGAAATTTACGTCAAGGAGAAGAGAAGGCCATTGTTAGAGGAAACTGATCCTAAGTTTTTTCAGCTTCATTATTCGCAGTTCTGCCTGGAAAGTAAGTAAATTCTTTCTTCTTCTTTTTCTCTTTTCCAGTTTTCGTCAAATATTTCTGGTCTATATTATTATTGTAACTGTAAATTAATAACCATATATATTTCTTTTGTTCGAAATAGCATATCATTTAGTTGATGGTAATTACCTTTTTAATAATTAAACTGAATTGAATGGTGAAAAAACCCAAACGCTATATAGAAAAAATTTAATAAGCAATTACAAATAGTTTTCTAATTCTATTAATTATACTATTATTTGAGCGGACTTTCTCTATATTAAAAAAAAAAAAAGCAGCAGCATAGAGCAATGGTTGAATAAAATATTCGAGTTTTTAAGTATTAGTAATTAATTTGTGATTTTTGTGATATTATATGAAATGGGCAGGTTTAAGAGCAGGGGACAAGCTGATCAACTTGGGATCGAGGAATTTCTTTTTGTGTTTGAAGAAGCGGCCATCTTCGTCGGACACTTTCTTATCGGCAAAGGCAAAGTTGGCATCGGAGACTCTGTTTTCTCTGACAAAACTCGGGGAGTTGTTGCTCTAAAACTTTCCCCTTTTCCATTGTAAACCTAGCAAGAAAACGGGCATAGCATTGAAAGCACAACGGGTTTAAACTAAATTTTTTAATCCCAATAGTTAATCAAATCATTAGTTGAATTGATTTGATTAAAAGATTATTAAAGAGTATTTTATTTAATTTTTAGTCAATTTAATTAGTCTATATCAATTCTCGATTCAATTAATTTAAAATTATTATTCGATTTGATTGATTCTTAATTCAACCAATTTAACCGACAGTTCAGTTCAAATAACCTTACTTTTAACGAAGTTAAAGAATTTAGTAATTATAATATAATAAATTGATAACATTGATGCCCATATTGTAATTTTTAAAAATTCAATCATCAAAACATAATTAATTATTATACATTAATTTTAAATAAACAAATGGAGATGAAGTGGGTTTAGAGGGATAGAAAACTTGTGCATTTAAACACAAATTTTTAACTGACATCTATGTCGAGTTTGATACTAAACCATCTTAGATATTTTATTTTGGAATGATTCATAAATATTTATATGTCCAACAAATTGTACGACGTCGATGTGAAAGTATAGGAGTAATCTAGAGCAAAAATGGTAAAATATCTCATAGGTTTCTATATTCTTCATAGATTTAGAGTTTAGTTTTTATATTTTTATTTTTAAAAATTTAATCGTGTATTTTTTAAATAAAAATATACTCACTTTATAATAATATAATAAAAAAAAATATTTTAATAAACTTAAATTTAATAAAATAATTTTAACAGTTTTAATTGTTGGACTTAAATTTTAAAATTTAAAAAACAGAAAAATTAAATTCCTAAAATAAAGTATAGAGATTAAATTTTAAATTTATAAAAAGTATAGGAACTTATAGCGCATTTTAACCGAAAAATATATAGTCCAAAGTGTCGAACGGTAAAAATTAACAAGCCTTTCGAGTGGTAGAGTCAAACAGTACTTTCGAGGCTACTTTTGGTCGGATCTTTCAGGCGTTTAAGAACTCAGAGCACCAAAAGCAAGCCAAACCAACGCTGTTCGTCCGGCACAGTCGAACCCTGGTTTCGCTTCTGCTGCCCTCCGGGCTTTAATCCTCTTACATCGAAACAGAAATCCCAAGCGATAAATAAGACAAAAAAGAAGAAGAAGAAGAAGAAGAGATAGGAAGAGGGAGATAAAGGAAGGCATGGGAGATCTCTTCATATGGCTTATTTCTTTCTTCATCCTCATTGGCCTTCTTGTTCTCATTGTTTATCAGGTCAGTTCCCTCATTAACCCTAGACTCCATGTTTATTTTTTTTTCAGGGTCTGCTTGTAATTTTGCTTTTATCCCTTATATTTGGTTCAAATTATACGATGCTTTGCTATTGGCTTGTTAGATTTTGATTATTTTATTGGTTCTTCCATTTAGTTGCTAGAAAACCACTTAATTATTGCTATAAATTGCGTCTGTGTTGAGGAAAGGAGAGAAAAAATAGTTCTCTTGGAGTGCATTTATCTGGGTTTGTTAAATTTTGCTGCAAAAAAGGGTGAATTATGAATTATCAGAGAAAAATCTTAGGTTTGAAGTCCTAACTCCTGCTATATATTATCCCACAATTTGATTTTGAGGAACTAGGTGATGGGTTTTTTTTTGGGATTTGAAACATGAAAGAACTAAAGAAGCTTGGCAACAGATATCTCTTTGGTGTCTAGCTAATTACTGATGTTATTATTTTGTCTGAAGGTTGTTCTGGTTATATGAGAACAGTAAAGAGGTTTAACAGCATGAACATTTTGCTGCAGCTCATGTGCTTGGCTGATTTAGAGTTTGATTACATCAATCCTTACGACTCTTCATCACGGATAAACAAAGTGGTCCTGCCGGAATTTATCCTCCAAGGATTTTTATGTGTATTCTATCTATTAACGGGACATTGGGTCATGGCGCTCTTATGTGGTCCATATTTATACTACAATGTGAGACTGTAAGTTCTTCCCTCATCTTCTTATTCTACCTTTTCTTATTTCCCTAGTCTGTTTTGAGGAAAAGTTCAAATGGTAGTTTCTCTAGCTTTAATTCACTGTTAATTTCAAATTACTTCGTTATGGCTCCCTTGTTTGTTTAGATTGCAATGCTATGTCCTGTATGATTAAGCCCCCGTCTGGTTATCCGGTCCATATTGTTCCATGACCTTGTTTGTTGTGGGCTTTGTGCTCTTAAGACTTGTAATTTCTAACTTGTGCAACGACATGAGTAGGTATTAGGTAGCATTGGAGCTTCATGAAAATGGAAACTTTGTTATATGTCTATACTTTGCCCTCATCATGAACGTCCTTGTTGCGAATTTGAGTATTGATTGTTTGCTCTATTGACCTCTCACCCTCTCTTAGGTTAAATACTCATGCTATAAGCACTAAGTATAAAGAAATGTGTGATTTACCTGATGAGGTGTAATATATATGGGGCTATGGACAATGTTATATCAATAAATAGAAACAATAGAATGCTTTATGGATCTTCACGAGGGAGAAAGGAATTGGACGAGAGTGGACTGATTGGCAGGCATATTAATGACTTTAATTTGGTAACAAACAAATTCCATTGGTCCCAAGCAATATTCTTTGTCCCTTTTGTCAAGTTTATTGGATTTGAGAATTACATTAAGCTAAAAGTTAGCTTTCTTTTGCCCCTTCAATAGATTGCATGCAAGAATCTGGGCATCTTGTGGGATTGTAGTTATTTCGATGCTCTAAATTAAATTTCCTTTTACGATATTGATCATGGATAAGAGCGTCGAGACTCTTAGAGCTTATCAAACATACTCTGTGGAGAAAAGCCAGTATATTGCTATTAGGTTTCATGATTTGTTGAGTGCTTTTGAAAATGTATATGCTTTCTGTTGTTATCAGTTACACACAGAAAAAGCACCTGGTAGATGTTACCGAGATATTTAACATGCTTCCCAGGGAGAAGAAGCAGCGCCTTTTTAAGCTTGGCTATCTTGTCCTTCTCCTCTTTTTCTCCTTATTCTGGTAATTTGTTGTTTTCAACAATACACAGGTTTCTCATGTTACTTTTTATTCTTAGTAGCTGCTAACATGGGAACTTTTTATATGCATATGATAGGATGATCTGGTCTACATTAGAAGATATGGACGATTAATCGGAGACAACAGCTTTCTTAACTTAAAGCATTTGGTGCATTGGACATTCACACTCTTTTTTCTTAATCATATTTCAACTTCTGTCTGTTGTAAACTGATATAGCATAAATTTCAAGGCTGTATGATTTGTGAGAATTTCAGTTTATTTTAGTTATATATATATATATATAAATATTCAGGCATCTGTTATTTGTTTAGCCTTGTGCTTGGATTTTGCTCAAGCAATGAGCTATCTCAATTTATGCTATTTGTAACAAATTGATAAAAATTGAAAATTGAGACAAAAATTAACAGTTGAACAGGCTTAATATTTTTTCTTTTATGAATTTTTAATTATTTATTTAATTATTGTTTGTCTAGTAGTTGAATCGATCAAACTAGTTGAATTGAGAACCGGTAGTCTGTTTTGTTCAATCATTGGTTTAGTTATTAAAACACTGAATATTTTTGAGATTATATCATATTATCATTTGAAATTTTATATAAATTTCTTAATTTTCAAGTGATGGTGTGGTATTATAAAATTTTATAAAAATGTACAAGTATTGAAGTGAACTTAGTTATTAAATTTAAAGGCAAAAAAAAATATATTACTTCTATATTTAATTACGTTTATCAATTAAAAATATGTTAAATTATTTTATGATTTAATTTGTGTTTTCTATTTTGAAAATGGTATTTGTAAAACAATTGCTAGTTAGTTCTCGGGACGATTTACAGGTTATTTGAATTTTAAGTACTTGGGTTATGATTTTTTAATATGG
This sequence comes from Gossypium longicalyx, assembly GCA_025698465.1. Classification (NCBI taxonomy): domain Eukaryota; kingdom Viridiplantae; phylum Streptophyta; class Magnoliopsida; order Malvales; family Malvaceae; genus Gossypium; species Gossypium longicalyx. The sequence continues at coordinate 4,393,505 of CM047006.1, read as the reverse complement.
ATAATATTTATTCTATAAAATAATAATAATAAAAAAAGCTTATAGATTTGTAAGAAGTTAAAATGGAATTATCAATTTTTTTGGGGAAAAATATATTGTTACGATTTTTTTAAAAATAACTTTTACTATAAGAATATTATTTTTATAAAATACCGGCAAAAGGTTTATAGATCTTTAAAACAAGAATAGCCATTTTTAAAAAAAAATGCATTGTATTACAATTTAAAATAAAAAATTAGACTGAATTTAAAAAAGTTAATATTACTATATATATAAAATTATTCCTAAATTATAGTATTGTAAATAAATTTGAAGACAACAGATTATTTTATTATTATAATTATTGATACGTGGATGCATGTGGTAATTTGTATTCCACATATAGCATGAGTCAATTTTCACCTAATAGCACTTTTGAGTTAATTACATTTTAAAATTCAATAATAATAAAAAAGTTAAATTCTTTAAATAATAATAATAATAATAATAATAATAATAATAAAGAGTTAATTTTGTAAGAGTTGGATATGGAGTCAAACACTTACCCTGGTTTTCTCTATTTATTATATATATGTTATATTTTACATTTTTTTCAGTCGTGTTTCTCCCTTTCTCGATGTTTTGGTTTTTACAAGTTTTGCAGTTAACGACAGTTAATATGACGGAAGCAGAGGTGGTGTTGCATGTGGCCGCGGAGGAGCTGGTGGCCGTGTACAGGGATGGTTTAAATAAAGGAAATGAGTTAGCTTCGAAAGGGGATAAAGTGGCAGTCAATTTTTTTTGTATTAACCTGGCGAGGCAGTGCATTTGTTTTATTTCATCGAAATAAAAAAAAAATTGTACAATATTGTATCTAAATAGTTGATGGTTCAGGTGGAAAATTTTATGGACTTATGGAACAACAATGATGAATTCCGTAAAGAATATGTTAGATGCAATGAAAGGAGCACACTTAAGACACTGACATTAAATGGCCGCGTACTTGGTTCCGGTGGAGTGCCACATCTAATTCCTCGATCAGTAAATGGAAGAGCGGTCACGGATCATACGGTTTCCGGCTTAACTTCGAAAGATCATCGAACGCAAGAGGAAGTGGAAGTGGCAAAAGCTGAAAAAGTACCCGTAACAAAGGTTGTGGAGCAAAAGAAGCCTATGAAATCTGCTCCTCCAGAAAGTGTTTCAACAATTGCTTTTAACGGGGATAAAATCGAAGAGGCGGGAAAAGAGAAGCCGAAGAGAACAAAGGAGGAAGAAGAAGCGGACAGGAAGTGGTTAAATTAAGGGATCAACGTCGGTTAAAGGAGATAGCTAAAGCTAAGCACTAAAGAGGAAGAGGCGAAAGGCAGAGAAGGCCCAAGCTCGGGAGGCCGAACAAGCCGCGAAAGAAGTTGAAAAGAAAGAAAAGGCGCTCTCCTAAAATGATGCATAGTTTATATTCTGTTTAGTCACTTATTCCTAAAGTAACAACATTTTTCAGTTGTTTACTTGCTGATCTAGCAACCTTTTCCTTTCCGAGAAAAGAGGGCGAAGAAGAAGGAGAACTGAAAGGCTGCCACAGCAAACTAGTGACACAGGCGTCTTTTGTTCCCTTAATTTACCCGTGGTAAGTGGTAACTATGAAAAGGCCTTGGAAGGTATCAAGTTCGTGAAGCAAACCAAAGTAACATCTATTCCCCTGCTCTTCGAAATCGGGATAGAAGAAAGATGCAACCATGGATGTGGGTCATTTTAACTTCTTTTTGGTTGTTTTCGTTTTGCTTTTTATAGAAAATTACAAAAATGTAAATAAACAATGGGTGAAATCACCAACTACACATTTCACTATCACACAAATCAAGATGTGAAAGTGGTGGACAGCAAGACGTGGAGTCATTCAACAGTTTCAACATAAAAATATAATAGTTCTTTTTTCATATTAAAACTTTTTATGATATGGGTTTAGAAGCAAGCAGTCAGGAATGTGGCATGGTTCTAGTGTTAAAACCAACAATTCCATGACAAAAATTATGTCTAAGACATATCTGGTATTGTCTATTACATAGGATTAAAAAAACACCATGATGACTTAAATATATGATTATTATGACACCATGTGTTAAAACACTTTTTTTGCAACTTAAGAACAAGCAATAAACTACCAACTTAGAGTCTTAAACTCAACAACATAGACTAAGGATCGGGATATGTTTCAGCTGGTTTAATTTAGCAGCAACCAGCAATGGTATGAAAATTTTGTTACATCACACAAGAAACAACGAGTATAGTCTAATACTTCTTTCTATTTTATGCCTAGTCCAGTGGTCTATTTTATTGTCATGCCTCCAAACTCTAACCTAGGGAGAGCATGAAAACCATTAAAAGAACTCACCCCAAAGCAAGTAGTAGGACTTTTTCGTAGAAAACGGTTGATAATTAGAGTGCGCCCTTTAGACATTAGCTAAATATTTATGGGTAAATTTTCTTATATTTTGTTTAAAATTATATTTTTATCACTTAATTTTTAAAAGTTACATAATAATCCTTAAAGTTATCAAATTGTTACATTTTTTTTATCAAAGTTGCACCTTAATTTAAAAGGTTAATAGCTGAATGTAGCACATGTTGGATATCCTCTTTCAATATTTGTTTCATATTCTGTGGCGGGTCATTAAGAACAATCAACTTATTCATCATACCTCCTGCCTCCTTAGCTAAGTAATTAGCAACCTTGTTGCTATCTCTCAAAATATATCGACATTTCACCTCCCAACTCTTGCAGAATCATTCATGAATCATTCTAACTTCAACTATATTACTAACCACTGCTAATCCATTGCGTAAGGTATTAATTAGCAGAGCATTATCACTCTCAATCTCTACCTTTTGAAAACTCTATGATGAGTCTAATTTCAATCATTCCAACATTACCAGTGCCTCGTTCTGAAAAATGTTTGAAACTTTGAGATTGCTGAATCATAATATTTTTGAACTTTTCCGAAAAAAAATTCGAAACCCACCATCGAACCTCCAATTAGACCTCTTATTACATTTTTCGTTCTGAAAAATGGAATCATCCACATCGACCCATTCACATTAATTTTGACCCATTCAGTACATGGTGCTTGCCAATGTTCCTTCATAATGGACGTGCAAGCCCATTTATTAATATGATCCTTGATTTTTCACGACTTCATCCATATCTCAGCTTTAACAATGAGATTTTTACTATTTTCGCTTCAGTAGCTAAAAATGAAATCGTTACGATCCTTTCAAAAAAAAAAACAAACTAGCTAATGACATAAGAAAGTAGGCCATTTGTCATAATTACTTGCATAATAAATTGAAATATTAAAACCATAACTTTACATTCAAATAATAATTATAGCAAAATTAATATAAAAACCACCACTCTGTCTCAACATCGTCTTTCTCTTCCTCTCCTCCTCCGGTCTCTGACCAAAGCCCCCCCTTGCCGACCAAGAAATTAAATAAGGTAATGTTTGAAAACCTAAGTTATCTGCTCTTTACTTCTGCATCACTGCCATATTTGATTCTCTGTCTTAAATACTACTTTTTTTTTTTTACCTCCGTCTCCTCCATTCCTTTTTTACAAGGTATTGCTTTAGCGGAAATAGCGGACCGTTCTCGCCGCTATTCTCCGTTACGCTGCCGATTTTCAGCCGTGATCGACCGCTAGTGATGTGAAATTTGTTCACACCGCTATTGGGGTCTTTAGCGTTGGCGGACGGCTCCGCTTCCGCTATATGGAATCCTTTCCTACTAGTAAAAGCTAGATGTTTTTAAGTAGGAAGTTTGAAGAAGCTTTTAATCTTTTATGTGAAATGGCAGAAGCTAGGATTGTGCCCAACCACACATGCCATATCATAGATTTGGAATTTGCAACTTTAGTTTTGTGCAAACAGCTTTTCTGGATTCGTGTACTAAGCTAGGTGATATGATAACACAAAATGGGTTTAGGGTTTTTTATTAGATGCCTGAGAAATGTGGTCTCATGGAATTTGATTTTATATGGGTATTTGAAAACTGGGAATTTAGCTTAGGATAGGCTGAGAGTGTTCTTGATGAGATTATATTATCTTGGAATGCAATTTTATCATGGTATCCCAAATATAGGGAATATGGATCAGATACTTCATTTTAATCCCCAATAATTCTGAAATGAAATTCATCATGTATGATGCATCTAAGTAGATGCTTTTCCTTTTCTATTTTAACTAACTTGCATCCATTTGTCTTTCCACTTACTAAGTACTGGTCTGTGTGGCTGTGTAGCAGTTCAGATTTTAAGGTTTCTGCTTCATCATGGTCAACGCGACTAAAGGGCTGTTCGTTTCTTGGTAAGATAGATATTTAATGCTATACGAGTATATTTTGATGTTCGCTGTTTAATTGTTGCTTCTTTATGTCTTTCTCCTCTATTTAAGTTGTCTATTTGTTGGTTGGGTCAAGCGTAATCCAGTTTTAAATGGAAACTCAGCTTCATTTTGAAGCTCTAACATCCATCGGAGAACTATAAGAACCGTACTTTCTAAAGCCTTGATTTAGTTCTTGGAATCATATGATTAATTGGAGCTTCTAAATGGGAGATTAAAACCATCCTGTCTAAAGATATTAGTGTGGGGATTCTATTCTTTGTATGGCATTTGGCATTTGATTAGAATTCATTGATGTCACAATCGAAGCAACCCGATCGTGGTTAAAATAGTTGCATTCAAATGTCATTTATTTTATTGCCCCATTATGTAGGCCTAAGAATCTGTGTATTTTGCATCGTATTTATGTTATTTTTTCCCATCATAGTCGTGTTTAAGGTATTAATATTTGCTCATATAAAATTTGACAAGCTTGTGTATTCGAAGTTTATCAGGTTATCAGTTCCCCTTCTGCATTATAGCTGAAAGATTCCTGTTCCATTATATTTTGCAGTGACATTCCCATGGCACAGTTTATCGTGAATTTGAATGCATCGCTGCCAGCTGCACATAAGTTTATAATACATGTGCTGGATAGCACGCACTTTTTCGTGCAACCTGATGTCGCCGGAATGATACGAAGTGCCATATCTGAGTTCAGAGACCAGAATTCATACGAGAAGCCAACGTGATTCTTGAACTCAATATCCTTTCTTTAATGGAGCTCATATATGAAAAACCAATAAAGAACAACAAAGAAATTTTAGTGTATAAATATGTGCAATTGCTGGCTTCCTATTTTCATTTTGACTTCAGACCCTGATATAATTGAGGGCTATATTTGGATTTGGATTTTGTATTTATTTATATGTTTAGCTATCATTCCAAAGACTTGTTCGAGAATATCATTATCCTTTTGCTAAAATATTAGATGATTGTTAACTGGAGTTATTGCAACTACTAACATGTAGGAGGATACTAAATTGGTTCCAAGCAATTTTTTCTTTGAAACTCTATAGAGTTAATTACTGTATCGTGTTATGATTGTGTTTAAAGTAAACTTGTTCGCAGATCTGATGGCATGCTCGGTCGCAAGATTAGGCTTGGTTGGGTAAGGATTTTTGAACTTTGGGTCTGTTCGGTTAGATCTGAATTTAAATTAAATAATAAAAATTATTTTTTAAAATTTAATTTTAAATATATATAAATTTGTCACATAAATCACACACGCATATATATATTATTACAAGGTTTTAGGGTCTCAGTTGACATCACAACTTAAAATTTTGACATGTAGCATATTTAAGCTATAGAAGATGCAACACAATTTATTTGTAAAGTTTTAAAACAATTGGTACCATAAATATGCTTTAAAATACTATTAATTTTTTTAACAATTTTTTTTACTATACTGTTTTAAAAAATCAAAATAATTTTTTTAAATAAAAGTTAGTGTAAATTTACTGTCATACTATATTATAGATAAATATTGAAATTCTCCGCTATACTTTATTTTTATTAATATTTTCCGTTAATTTTTATTTTAAATGAGTAAATTTGAGACTCAATTTTTATGTTACTGAATTTTAACATTAAACTTTAAATTTTATTAAATTTTACCACCAATTATCATTTTTTAATTAAATTCTATCGCTAAATATTAAAAAAATTTTAATAATAAAACTTCTTTCAAATATTTTACTTCAATATTTAATAGTAAGTTAATTTATAAAATATAAAAAATAATAAATTAGCTTATATTTTTTTAATTAACGAAATAAATATTTGAAAAATAGTATATTTACTTTATTTTTTATAAAATAATTGTTTTTATTAATTTTGAAGGTTAAATATTAAGATAAAATACAAAAAAAGAAATTTATTAAATTATTTTCAAAATATTTTAAAGTAAAATTGATTAGAGAATTTCAATCAAGAGTTAAACTTGGAAACAAAATTCAATCAAATAAATGTAAAAGGGTAAAGTATCAAAATAATCACTTTTGTTTACCTCATGTTACATTTTAGTCACTTATGTTTGAAATGTTATACTTTAGTCACTTATGTTAATGTGTTGTAACATTTTAGTCACTGAGCCGTTAATTGCCGTTAATGGTGTAGCAGTAAATTAACGTGACATGTCAAATCATCAATTTAAACAAAAATTTTAGGTTAAATTATACAATTAATCTCCATTTTTTTTGAGTAATTTTTTTCTTTTATGTTATTTTGACTTTCCTTTTTTTCTTTATTTTTCATTTTCTTCTACTTCTCCCTCTGTTTTCCTCCATTCTCCATCTCTTTTAACGTAGTTTTTTTTTATGTTTTCCATTTGTTAAAACTAAATGGGAAGAAGAAAAGAAAAAGAAAAAATTAAATTGTTCAATAAAATAAAAGTATAGGGACTAGTTTTAACAAATGGAAAACATAGAAAAACTACATTAAAAAAGATGGAGAAGGGAAGAAAACAAAGGAAGAAGCAGAAGAGAATGAAAAAAAAAAGAAAAAAAGAGAAATGAAAGCTAAAAGAACATAAAAGAAAAAAATTTAAATTGCTCAAAATAAAAAAATATGAGAACCAATTGTATAATTTAACCTAAATTTTTTATTTAAAATAATGATTTAACGTGGCACATCAGCTTAACATTACACTGTTAACAACAATTAATGGCTCAGTGATTAAAATGTTACAACACGTTAACGTAAGTGACTAAAACATAACATTTCAAACATAAGTGACTAAAATATAATTTAAGATAAACAAAAAAGACGATTTTAATAGTTTACCCAAATGTAAAACAGTAAACTTTTATATAGAGTTAAATATAATGGTAAATTTGTAAGTAGAATCATAAATATCATTTAAAATGAAATATAGTGATAATTTTTAATTTCACTTAAAAGTAGAGAAAATTTTGCACATAAAAATATACTTTTAAAATTAATGATATATAATTTTAAAAAATTACAATATATTTTATTAATACATGCAATTAATCCGTGGTCAATTTTGTTCGTAGAAGATTGAGTGAAAGAATAGAGCAAAAACTCTATAATAGTAACGGCACCACCAGATCCTTGCTATATCATCAACCCTCCCTCCCTCCCTCAATCTTCTATTTCTTCTTCCTAATAAAACGCTCTTCGGATTCTTCAAACCCCCAAAACAATGGCAATCTCACTTAATACAAATCTTCATCAGCCGTCTCTGAGGTTATATTTCTTTTACTGTATAATACATACTTGGTGTATTTCTATACTTATATATATGACGTGGGTATTTTCTATTTTCTTCGTTTATTGTTTTGCAGTTGTGGGACTAAGGTTTACTCTGGTTTGAAGCTTCAATCTCCCTGTATTTTTGCTTTCTTCACTCTGGAGTAACAATTCTTTTGTTCATATACCCTAAAATTTGAACTCTTTTTTGGGCTAATTGTTACTATTTTGAAGGTCTGTTTGCAACTGGGAGACCAAACTTGACTGCGGACTTCTATACCAGAGTTAATAAGAGTCTCCAATGCGGGTAACCAGTCTCTACTTTGAACTTCCTTATTTTTATTAATCGTGTATAATGTAATTGGAGATATGTTCTTATTTATTTTGATTATGGGACTCTCTAGGGCAACTTTGCAGTTCATAAATTTGAATTTTTGATTTTTACAGTTTGCTTCTTGTAAGTAAAAATGATATTTGAATTTTGTTTCTGGTTCCAAGGAAACGAAAAAAATTGCATCTTTTAGTGTTTATAATTAATATATTTGATTTAAAGCTTGCTCCTTTAAGCATATCTGGCATGTGTGATGGCTACTCTGTAGCTGTATGCCTGCCTTGTTCTGATTTTTTACCATAGTTAGTGTTGTATTCTAGTTCCTTATTTTATTTCATGGAAATGGAGCGCTTTATCTAATGTAGTCTCAACTGTATAATACACGGCAACTTTATATTCAAGTTTCGAATTAGTTCTTCAAATATCTGCATTTCTTTGTCTGCAGAACGCGAAGCTGCAAAGCAACAAGGTCACGAGTAGGGATGATGCCAATAGGAACTCCGAGAGTTCCCTATAGAGTTCCAGGTGAAGGAACTTGGCAATGGGTTGATTTATGGAATGCACTAGTGAGTAAACTTAGCTAATTCTAATTATAAATCGGACAACCTAGTTTCAGACTTAACATGTTCTAGCATGGATGCTGTTCAGAGTCTTGTTATGTTGTAGATGATTCGAACGTACCCTTATAATCCTTTGCTGTTTTACTGTTATATGGATATCTTTCAGTTGGAAAAGTGGTTTGATAATCTGTTTCAGCATCTGTCCTAGATTTTCATTGTTGCCTGAATCTTTTGTTTTCATGTACTCTCAAACAAGCTTTGAATTCTATTATGTGCCTTCTAGAGGCTAATGACATACTTTGGAATTTGGATGCAGTATCGAGAGCGTGTTATCTTCATTGGACAACATATAGATGAGGAATTTAGCAACCAAATATTGGCAACGATGTTATACCTTGATAGTATTGATGATAATAAAAGGCTTTATTTTTACATTAATGGCCCTGGCGGGGATGTAAGTTTCTTTTGATTTTTTAAATGCTTTTGCTGATGTATATATTTAAATTTCTAATTTCTTATCTTTGGTCACTATCTGATATGGACTGGGCGTTGTTTACAGCTTACCCCAAGCTTGGCTATCTATGATACCATGAAAAGCTTGAAGAGTCCTGTTGGCACCCACTGTGTAGGCTATGCCTACAATCTAGCAGGCTTCCTGCTTGCAGCTGGGGAAAAGGTATCACTTCCATCTAAACCCGTAGACTTTGTGGTGTTACTTTTGCGAGTGTAGGCTGTGAATTCTTGTGGCATGATGCATGAACTTATCCCTCAAAATTTTAAAAGTTTTAGACTTTTTTAGCTGTGCTGACCAAATAGTGATTCTTGAATTTTCTTTTATTTTGGTATGGATGTAATAATAGCAACAGAAAAAAGCTATCGCCCCTGACCTGATTGGGCTTTTGTAATCCATGATCTGTGCATCAAAGCTGTTTCTAGAGCCTACTGTGAAATTTTCTTTTAACGCCTTATGTGAGGCATCTGTTATTTGAAGCTGAAATGGGAAATATGATATAATTCTTTCTTGTTTCCTATACATGAAGGGTAATCGCTTTGCAATGCCTCTTTCAAGAGTTGCTCTACAGTCTCCAGCTGGTGCAGCTCGTGGTCAGGTATGACTGCATGCTACTGTGGTGAATTATAATAAAATTTTTCATTGTTATCATTTTGATGATCATAAAACTATTTAATGTCAGCAGGCTGATGATATCCGTAATGAAGCCAATGAGCTTCTTAGAATCAGAGATTACCTTTTCACGGAGCTAGCTAAGAATACAGGCCAGCCTGTTGAGAAGGTGATGTTAACAGCTCAATCTCTGAAGTGATTACAATAATGTTCTTTTCTTTTTTTGGTTTGATTCATTTCAGCATCGCTAGAATCCTTTTTTAACTCCGGGTTCTAAACACAATCACCTAAAATCTCCCTTTCGAGCTTTCGTTGGCTCTCTCGGCTAAAGTTCATTTCTTCTTCTGTTACTTCTCTTGTTTATATGTTCATTGTTTTACCTGTTGAAACAGAACTAACAATGAATGTGCACATGCAGGTCAACAAGGATTTAAGTAGGATGAAACGCTTTAATGCTCAAGAAGCTCTTGAATATGGGCTTATTGATCGTATAGTCAGACCGCCTCGTATCAAGGCCGATGCACCTCGTAAGGATGCAGGAACAGGCCTTGGTTAGTGTTTATTATTTCCCATAACAAAATGGCTTGATATAGCTGTAATAATATTATGTTTCTCAAATTTATGTGCACGTTTTTGCATAAAGTGTTATATTTGAATGCTTTGAAGTTAATTGATCCTAATGAAGTTTTCCCCAAAGAAAGAGCCAGTCAAGCTCCATTAGGTATTGGGTCCAATTTAATACCAATTTACAACACAAGTTCAAAATGGGTTGGGTTTATTGTTAGTGCCCAATTCCCCAGAAGTTACAAAGAACCCAACAGAAAAGATACTTCAGTTTTGGGGTCTAATCATGATTTTAGTCTCCAACTTAATTCCTCTATTTTAATTTTGCATACTTTGATTTCTAGGTTAAATTCTGCTATTAGATGAAAGTTTTAAAATTTGGTAGTTTTTCATTATTGTATTTTTTAAGTTTTAAAATTTCAGTCTTTACGAAATGATAATTATTAAATTTATTAAGTTTTGTTATTTTAAAATTTTGAGGCGACAAATATATCAATATGTGTGATATCATGTCAGTTTACTATTTACATACTACTAAAAAATCTAGTTAACGGATTAATGATTGTCATTTACATATTAAAATTTCAAATTTTGAAAAAAATATAAAGATTTAAAATGATCTGGATTAAATATACAATTATATGTAGAGTGTAAGATTAGTAATCGAATTTAACCAACCAAACAAATTTAATTGCTATTGTTTAAGTTAAGATTAAAATTTCAAAATTCATGAAACAAAGGACTAAAATTGACTATTTCTAAAAGTACAAGATTAAAATTGATTAAAATAAAGAATAGAGATTAAACTCGTTACTTTCGTAAAGTATAAGAATTAATAACAAAATTTAACAATATTTATATGATGTTATTAGTAGGTTTTAATTGATAACACTGTTAAAAAAAAATTAAAACTAACCTGTAAATTTATTACTTGTCGAATATGGTGAATTGAATTTTAAGGGGAAAAATACTTTAGCTCATCGTATTAATAGAAAAAATATAATTTTTGTGTCATCATATTAATTAGGAGTGACTAATAATATTATAAAAATAGAATTAAATTATGTTAATTTAGGGAATTAAGTTTCAAATTTTAGTGTTGATACTTCTTTCCGGTTAATGTAATTCTAGTATTTGTCTTTAGAATAAATAAAATAAAATAAAAAGAAAGAAAAAGAAAAACCCAGCAAATAGCATCACGCTTTTGCAACATGATTAACTACGACATGATAATTGCAGGAAAAAAAAGGCTTATATCATTAGCACATACATTAATTAGTATAGTAATAATTAAAAAACTCATGCAACTTTTGAAGGATTCCAAGATGGATGGCCATCAATAATAAGTCCAAGTTCATACATGAATAATTCAACATCAAGGGGAAATTGTTGGTTGCAATAAAATGTTAAATTTATTTCATTAGCAGCTTGATTAATGATGATGATTAATTAATTAATTTTATGGCCAACAATCAACATGGTTCCACATCGGTTGCCATGGATCAATCACATGGAGGCACCTTGATTTGTCGTTTCTTAGGCGTTCTAATCTTAAAAAGTCCAATACTCTCTATTGACTTTGACTTAAATCCATAATTAAACCCCCCCCCCCCCGACATGTGAAAGCTAATTTGTGTTTAGGGATGGATGCAATGCAACAGCCTTGAACTGGTAAGACATGAGAAAAAAGCAGAAGAAACATGGCAACAACAGATTCGAGGCAATGGGGGTGGGGTGCCTTTCACATGGTTTTGTTTTCTTCCTTTCTTAAGCCCTCCTCCAAGATTTTGGTTTCTTAAAAATTAGATTTATAATATTAAATTGCTAGTTGATTTGTATAATGAGATAACAACATTGTTAAGATAAGATTGTTTAGTGTGAGTAGCCAATATAGCATTCAAAGTAGTGATAATTTCAAGGTTGTTTCATCATCAGCTTCCAAAACTTTGCTGTCTCAATGGTTTGTGGGCAATGGCATGCTTATGTTGAAGAACCCAACTTCCCATGTTTTTTCACTCAATGGCATGCCTTTGGATTAATATGACATTAATATAAAAATATTATATTTTATGAAAGAAGTTACTTTCAAACTTGACCCCCCCTTTTTTTTTTTTGGGGGGGGGGTATTTTTTTAACATTTTATTAGTAAAAGTGACTATATGATTCATATTATTTTCTATCTAAATGAAAAAGGAAAAGGAAATTACTAAATCTTTTTTATACAATTTGTGGTTATTAATATTTATAAGAAATTACCAAATATGAAATTTTTTTCGTATTGATAGTCATTATAATTTATATAGTTTCATACTATCTAAATTAAAGAAAAGAAAATACAACAATGTATAATGTCTTCTATCTCATAGATAAACTATATAAAAACTTTTAAATTTTAATTTAATTGAGGATGTTAAGGGTGAGTATGGATAGGTGGTAGGGTGCAGTGTGTTTTGTTTATTTTTTTGTCTTACGCTACAGTATCTAATTTCACTGTCACCGCTATTTTTATACTAACCTCAGTTAAATACACCGTCCATCCAAACCCATAGTAAGTTGAATGCTTGAAAAAAAATAATATATTTATAGAATGGAGCTAATTATAGGTGCTATAACATATATATAAAATACCAACCGGTTCACTTTATTAGGCATTCCACGAAATGCCTCTATTCTATAAACTAATCGTCTTTATAAAATTGATACACAAAACTGTATTGAGGGTTTAATTCAGAATCCAATCTTCAACAAATTTGTTTTTATATATATATATATATATATATCCTATAGAAGCTTGCTTGATTCTCTCAAACAGCATAAAACATCCTGAAAATGGTGTAAATAATGGAAAAGTGTTGTGTTAGTCTTTTTTCTTTTGTCTCGCAACATCTCGAATCTAACAATTTTCAATCACTTGTGTACATAAATTTCTGATTTCAGCAGTGGGACCTATTTCTCCTTTCTAATTAGCTAGAATAATCGGAGTTAATTAATATTAAATCTTAATTTATTTCATCCAAATAAGTAAGAATATATGAGAAATTATTTTATGAATTTTTTCTATCACATTATTCATGGTCTCTTTATAATTATTTAATGATATTTTAATAATTTTTATATGTCATTAATATACAATTTTGATAATTTTTTAACTCCGAATCTTAAGTTTAAGGTTCAAAATTTAAGGTTCGAGTTTGGGTTTAAGGTTCAAGGTTAGGGTAAAAAAATTACCAAAATGATGTGTCAACAACATCAAAAAATTTACTAAAATATTATTAAATAATTAGAAATAGATCACGAATGGGTGTAATAAGAATGACTCATAAAATAATCTCGAAAAATAAATGAAACCAAATTGTAAACAATTTACAAATTTAAAAAAAGAAAAGATAATAGGAGGAATGATAAATTATTTATGAGAAAGGCCAACATTAACTTGATCTCCAAGCATTCCATCAAATTATATCTGTCAATAGATATATTTATATTCGGATGGTAAGCAACTACCACAATCCAAGAGCAAAAAATTGGGGCCGGGAAAAAAAATCCGAACACTTTGTTTTGGAGTGATCTGAAAATGAACATTAAACAAATATTAGCATATAACATGATAGTGATAATAATGAAATAACAGCTTTTTGTGAATCCTATGTTTACAATTTAAATTAAAAAAAAAAAAAAAACTTGCTCTTACATACCGTTATATCTTATGTTCCATTAAAGATTTATTTTTCCTTAGGCTGCGAAATTCTTTATTTAATGATGATAGTATCAATGATTTCTTTTACTAATTATATTTCAGTTTTCAAACATCATTGGTCTGATAATTAAATTCTAAAAAACCAAAAGGTTTGATTCCCTTCTTTTTTTCATACATATCCAATTAATTTGGGGTTTGGCTGCCACCTTTGGATAACATCAAAACTAATCCAAGCTTATGAGGAAAGAGCAAAAGACATTTCACACAAATGATATTTCATTTTAATACATGCTGCTGAGATTTGTCAGGCTCTTGGTTTTCTTTGTATTTAGATCATGATATTTTTAATATTCGGGTATCTAGATAATATGGGTTATATTTATATGTATTAATAAAAAATTTAATATTGAAGTCTTACCCTATGATTTTTTTTTTCAGATTTGTACTAATTTTAGTTAGTTGTTGAGTTAATCTTTGTGCTACCTTTAGTTGAAGAATTATTTTTTTTCATATATTTTAATCGTTAGTTACAATCGATTAGTGTTAGCCACCCTGATGACTTGATATTGTGACAAACAGAAGAAAAATTTTTGGAAGAAGTTTTACCTTTCTAAAAATTTAGTAATTATTTAACTATTTTATAGCATCCACTAATGCATGGTTTTGCAAGATAAAGACAACAATAATGTAGCTGTACTAATTAATTATTACCAGAATTTTAGGGGGGAGGGGTTGGTTTGGTTTGGTTTCTCTGGATTCTTTGTTTTTTTCTTTAAGCTCAGCCGTTGGCCGTAGGCTGGCAGCCTACCAACATTAATTTATAGTAACATGCAATTATCAACAACTTTTCTTTTCTCTCTCTCCGCCTGCATATTGCAAAGTGAGCCATTGCCATTGCCATTGCCTTACGTTGTGCTTCCCTGTCAGCGCCTCCAACGCGTCTTTTGTCACTCACTCAGCCCCAACCCCCAACACCTCTGGATTATGCCCCCCTTTACTTTACACCTCCATCCCTTCTTTCCTCCCCTATATATTTATATAGGCCTTCATATGTAAAATGATAGAACTCATTAATAAACCTTAACCACTCACATTCTATTACAACTACCTGTTTTTATGGAATTTATCAGTCTCTGAACGTATGATATATATATATATGAATGAATGCGACAAGATTTACCATGTGTTTAAGCCCCCCCAAAGATTGGATCTCTAATATTTTTTCCTTTATAACTTTCTTTTTTATTAGATATAAATAGCATGTGATTGAATATATATAATTTATGTGTGCCAACGCTTGTTATATACACTCTTTTTCGTAGACAAGCTGTTTTATATTCGTTAATGTTAAAAGAAAATAGAATAAAAGGGAGTGAGAATTAAACCTAATTTTATAAACACCTCGAATAAATAATGAATGCTTTAATGGGGGAAGAGGAACTTTACCAATGAATAGGGCGTACTTACAGGTAACGTAAATATGACTGAGAATAATAGAATGGAAGACCCCGTACTTAAAAAGATAGGGGGTAGAGACACGTGGCCATTTTAGAATCTATAAAGGATGTGGACCCAACGTTAAATATTGATGAGCTTCGTTTGCCTTTTGTAGGGTCAAAGTCAGGTGGTGGTGGTCATGTGAAATGTATGAAAAGTGAAACGCTCATACTTTTACCCTCACTCTTAACTTATTTTTCATTCCAATCATTTCCTTTAAATAAGGAGCTAAACATAATTTAGGAATTACAAATCTATTTACATAAATATATAGCTTATTTTTCTTTTTAAGAAATTAAAACTTTTGTGGATTAATTACTCTTAGTCCAACTGACAACGCAGGGTACGTGAATTTAAGTGTGCTGAACTGTGTTGAAACGCACTATCTGCCTATTTATGGGTTGAAAGGCTATGGATAGTTCTAAGAATTGTGTTAGAAAGAATAAATATAATCAGAACTTATAATGAGATTGATAAAAAAAAAACTAAAACTTTTTGTTATATATATATATGATTAACATTAACATATTAGGGTTTTTCTTTTTAACAAAATTTGTATACAAGAAACTCATGTAATATACCTGATTGGAAAAGAAAATTCAGTTCATAAATCAAGAGAGAGGATAGTAATGCACATTATATTTTTAGGAAGAGAATTTAAATTTAAATTTTAAAGATAATATTGTTGGAAGAAACAATTATAAACTCTGAAAAAATATAAAATAAACATAAAAGATAAAAATTCTTAGTATCATGAACTTTGAGATAGATATATATTTATATTTGCATTTCTGATTTTAAAGGAATATGCCATATGTGAGCTGTGTTATTAATGCAATAAATTTTTTTTATGTAAATAATATAGGGTTAATTAACATAAAAATTAAAAATTAAAAATAAAATTGTAAACCCCTACCCTCCATCATTGTAGTGTAACTTGTAACAGTAATATAGTATATAGGATGGAGATGGATTGAAAAAAATTTAGTACATTTTAACCAAACCATGTCTACTACATATTTAAACATTGGGAAAGAAAGAGGAGAAGTGGGGACCTCTCACCACTCTCCACCGCCCACCAAAGCCAATCTTTGCCAACTCAATTTATCTAACCCTAAGCCCCCCATCCTCTCTTTTAATTTCTCCCTAACATCCCAAACTCTTGTGTAAAACCATGATGGAATTCAGCTGAAACCATGGGATGCTGGTGTGCTTCCTACTACTCCATTAAACAACTTCAAAGATCAAAACCCTGAAAGCAAATCCAGAAGAAAAAGAAAAGAGCTGTCCAATCCAAGCACTCCGTTCACTGTTGCTATTATATATATATATATTCTCTTTTAGTCTCTTTTACTTCCTCTATCTTCCTTTAATTCTTTTACAAGCTAGCTTTTTATTATTTTCTTTGATGTTTTTGGTCTGGGATTCCTGTTCTTGTATGTAAGTTGAGATCGCTTCGAGATTGTAAAAAACAAAAGTATTATATAGCATGGATCCAGTTTCATCATCACATGGCCTTTCTCTTCCACCTCCATTTCATATGCGAGATTTCAATCTTCACCACCATCCTCAGCTTCAACAGCAAGAAAATCAGTACCATCATCACCAAAACTCTGAAGATGAGCAAAGTGGAAGCAGCAGTGGGGTTAAGAAAAGGGATCGGGACGATATCAACAACAACAACAACAGCAGCGCCAATAACGAAGGCAAAGAGCTTAGCCTTCAAGGCTATGGTGAAGGAGAGTTCAATCGAAGACCACGAGGCAGGCCTGCTGGATCCAAGAACAAACCTAAGCCACCTATCATCATCAACCGAGACAGTGCCAACGCTTTACGCACGCATGTCATGGAGATAGGGGATGGATGTGACATTGTTGAAAGCGTCGCAACCTTTGCTAGAAGACGTCAGAGGGGAGTTTGCATAATGAGTGGGACTGGGACCGTCACGAATGTGACCCTTAGGCAACCAGCCTCGGCTGGTGCAGTTGTCAACTTACATGGCCGATTTGAGATACTGTCATTGGCGGGATCATTCTTGCCTCCACCTGCACCGCCGGCTGCTACGGGGATAACCATATATTTGGCTGGCGGACAAGGTCAAGTTGTGGGCGGTAGTGTTGTTGGGACACTCACTTGTTCAGGCCCGGTTGTGATTATGGCAGCTTCTTTTAGTAACGCCGCATATGAGCGGCTTCCATTGGAAGAAGAAGATGAAGGACAGCTTCCAGTGCAAGGGGATGGAATTGGATCACCCGCTGCAGTTGGAGGGCAACAACAACAGCAGCAGCAGCAGCAAGCCTTGGCTGAGTCAAATGGGCCTCTTTTTCATGGATTACCACCTAATCTTCTCAATTCTATTCAGTTACCAAGTGAGGCATTTTGGGCTACTGGTCGCCCTCCATTCTAGCTAACAGTTTTCACCACTTAATGATGCGAGTGTTCGTTAATCCCGTTTCACCTTCAGCTATAACAATCAAAGACTACACAAGTTTAATTTGTAGCTAGGAAATTTGGGTTTGTTGAGCAACATTTTCAGGTTTTGGTTTCTTTTACTGTTACTTTTTCTCTTTTTTTCCTTCCTTTACTGAATTTAATTTGATGAGTAGGTCATATATATGCCTGCATGCTGATTGAATGACAGTAAGTTCGTAGTTTGATTTCATGAGAATAAGAAGAAGAAAGGGACAGCTTCCAAAATACTATAGGTTACAGTACTGCTTTTTCACTATATTGTTCTTGCTGCAGCTCCACGAAATTCTCATAATATTTCCCCCATTGAAGCAAGCTGCTATTATATCCATGCATGTCATTTTTGTTGTGTGATTTTACACTTGATTACTTGTTCATATATAGACAAAGTTACATACACATACGCAACACTCCTCCAGAAAAGGAAGGTTCTTTCTTATACGCAAAACTAGCAATAATATCTTTTCTCTTGTTAAGATTACCTCTTTATGATGATGATGATCACCCATGCATAGGACTAGGAAGGCAGCTAGCGCCTAGCAATAAGTACAAATTAAGTTTCTCTCATTATATTGCTGGTGTGTTTATGTAAAGAGGCATGGGCAGTATTATAGTTTCCAAATGTTTTGTTTCTTGAGAGAGAAAGAAAGATAGTGGATAAGGGAGACATGAAATTATTAGGTGGAGTACTGGTTTACACGTGCATTGCTCTGAACAAGCTCCTTTTCGAGGCAATACCACAAAACACTTGCATCAAAAAGGCCACGACCAACACTAATGTGGGCTCTAAATTTAGCATCTCTCACTCTCTTCCTTATCTGTCTATTTTTGGGATTCAGAGGAGAGATTCTCTGAACTGTAACTGATCTCCATCTTTAAAACTCACAGCTGTCTGCTTCTTTTTCTTTTCTTTTTTTTCCTTAAAAGCCAATCCTATTAGACTTATCCATTCGTTCTTGCACTGTTTTTCTTCATTGAATTCAGATCTTCCTTTCTGTCTTCTGCTCTTTCCTTTTTATTGACTAGCCGTGATTTGACAGTCAAATAAATCACAAGAAAAGAAAAAGATAAACAAGCCGCATTAACACAGTGGGGGCATTCAGGGTTTTGTGTTTATTAGAACAAACAAAATGAATTTCCAAAACAAATCAACCCTTACAGAATAAAATAATTTTGAACTTGTTTATATACAAGAACAACCTATCTTAGTTACCTTCCATTTCATATATACAAATAGTTTCTTTACTATAATTAGCAAACTGCACAATACAGGAAGGCAGAAAGGCTCGGATGAATACATTACATATATGAGATTACATAGATAACAATTTGATTAATAAATCAGAGGTTCAGTGTGTAATAAACAAAGCCAAGCGCATTCTATTTCATGCCAAAACTTCAACAGGAGCAAGGCTATATGTGTTCCTGCATTTTTTGAATGTGGAGAGTATCAATCTTCTAGTCTGAATTAGTTTTAAGATGGCGGGGTTTTGCACTTCAAGTCCGATACTTCAATCGAATTTTCCATAATTGTATTAATAGTCTATTCGTAGCCGCTTCAGTCCAGCTATGAAGTCGGGGCTAGAAGCAAGTGTTCGATGTGCAAGAGTTCTTATGTCTTCACGTGGACAGTCTTGCGAGATGCGGACTAGTTCCCACAAGGCACCTTCACTTATCATGTCTTTAGCATTCACTTCTGTAATGTAGGTAGTGAATTAGATCCTCATTAGAAACGTTTTTAAAGAGAAATGTGTCAAGATTTTCTTAGGAAAAATAAACGAACCATGTTGTGCTAAGTGGCAGAGTGCAAGCTCAATGTGGCGCCGGATTGGCGAGGCATCACTATTAGCATTCTGTACAATCCATGGAAGTGCTCCATCCTCAATCAGAAGAGATCTTCCAGTTTTGCTTCCTGTACCATTTGAGAACCCAATTACCCCACCCAGAAGACAAAGATATCATAAATATGTTTATGAACATACGCCCTAAACTTTGTTAACAAGGCATCATTGAGTTAAACAATGTCTTGACACTAGATGTGAGATCTCTAGTGAGATTAAAAGAATTCAAGAACTTGTACTCTGAGAAAACGTACCTTGAGTTGATGCTCTTGACTCACATTTAGCAAAGTTCGCGATTCCACGAGCAACTTGGGCAAGAACATCTGGATGTCCACATTTGACAATTTCTAGCAAAGCCTTAATACCACCTTCACCTCTTAGCTTAGTTTGCAGCTTATCTGGAGAACATAATGGAGTACTTGATTAAAGAGGTAAAACTACTGATCAACTTAACATTTAAGGAAGTTATCGATTGACCAACACATTCAATTAAGCCTTACATCAGTCTATGTTCTTTCAGAAGAACGTATCATTTACATTCCTTGAAAAAATTCACATGCACAGCAAATAAGAGGACTGCAGCAGATAAAAACCGAAAACATGAAACAATTTACCATTGCCACACAGATTGGCGATGGCCCCAGCAACCATTCTAAGTGTTTGAGGATCCTTAGCATGACTTGCAGTCGTTGATAATAAGCTAATGCCCCCTTGAGACATTATAAGTTCCTGGTTTTTTTCTGACAAAATAAACAAGTAATATTGTAAAATGGAAGAGAAATTGAAAGCGAAAAGACTGATAGCAAGTAGCACCATAATGCAGTTATAGCAGTATCAAATAATGAATCAGAGGAGCTAAATTTTACCATTCATTGCAAGATTGGCAATTGCACCAGCTGCAACTCTGTGTATGGTTTCATCCTCAGAGCTTCCAAGCAGCACCAGCAAGGACTTTAGACCTCCAGCTTCTACAATCTTCTGCTGATTAGTTTCTGAACAATGGAGGCGACGTTTACAGTGTCATTGATAGATCTAATGAGAACCAGCACTATCAAAGTAATTATTATCCGGACAGAAGAGATGGAGGAAACAGCAAATACGTCCATGTCGAAATCCTCAGTTATGTAGGATTGAAAATTCCACTCATACTAAAATTGTTTTCCACAAGATGAGAAAAACCAGAAAACATGCAACAACCTAAACATGAAAGTGTTCTATCGTAACAATGTTGATTTTAGAGCAAAGTATGTCAGTGCTACAAAAAAAAGGGGTAAATCAGGAACAGACAGGTAGAAAAGATACCCTCAGCAGCTAAATTTGCTACTACTTTCACCGCATGAATCCGCACATCAGCATCTTCAGCTTCAAGCAGTGACAAGATCTTTTGCAATCCCACTGTAAGAGAAAGCAAGAGATTAACCATAAATACGTTGTCATTTACTATTATTTATTATGGTTCTCTTAATATAAATATAAATTCAGGAATTTCTACTACCTTGTTCGAAGAGTTTTGCTACAGAGGCCTTCTCTCCGTTTCCTGAATCCTTTAACTGTGATCTAACTTGAGAAACCGGAGAATCTAGTCCGCCTGGGACTTTCCCAGGACCACCTCTATCAAGTCTTTTTCTAGTCTAACACAAAATGCATGTCCAGTTAGAATTTATAAAGCATAATTAAGCAATTGTCACTCAGGTGACGAATATAAAAGTGTACTTTCTATCAGACAATTTTCAATTCCTTAAATCAGGCTGTTTTAAGGAAACAGTTTGAAACATTATATTTGCAATTTAATTACAAGGACACAAACAGTATGAAAGTTATAACATTTACAATATACTTTGTGTATTTTCATCAGGAGAGGAATGATCAATTAGCAAATGAAGGACGATAAGGCAAAAGGAAAGAAGTATGGAAGTATTTCATATCAGGATCAAAAACAATAATTGGATGGACCATGCCAAACTTGTAGATTTCATAGATAACATACCTCCTCTGCTTCGAAACTTAGGTGCAATAACTGACTTTGCAGCATTGATATTTCCCCTTCAAGTTTCTCCTTTTGACATACCTCATCTTCCACCATCTTTCGCAGTTTCAAGATCTCAGAGTTCGCCGATGCCTATAAATTAGAAGTATGACAGTATGGACACCAGTCTATGCCAAATAAGTAGCAGAAAGCAGTGCTACAGAAATAAAATAGAGATACACAGAATTTACCTCCAACATTTTCAGTTGAGCTAGTTGACTTTTAAGGTTATCAACTTCCTCTTCGGCTGCTTTCCTTAGTGAAGTTTCTTTGCTAAGTACCTTTTTTACCTCGGCAACTTCCTCAGCAATTTGTACCATCTGC
The DNA here is from genome assembly GCA_025698465.1 of Gossypium longicalyx. NCBI lineage: Eukaryota > Viridiplantae > Streptophyta > Magnoliopsida > Malvales > Malvaceae > Gossypium > Gossypium longicalyx. The sequence goes on along the minus strand of CM047006.1, from coordinate 4,371,445 downwards.
TCCTATATGGGATAAAAAAAGGGCAGACATAATAAAATGAGGATTAAAATAGCTATAAGTGACAAAAAAACCTAGAGAAAAAGTAACAAAAGAAATGAAGAAAAAGACAAAATTTGGCAGCTCCCTAAATTCAGTTGTACGAGCTATGAAAATCAAAATCATGTAATAAGAGGGATAGTCCTACACAATTATTATATTTCCACCTTTCTTTCATTTCCCTGATTTTGCTGATTCATCATCCATTTCTCCTCAAGCTTCTTTATTGATTCCATATAGTCCTTTTGATACTTCAGTCTTTCCTTCTGCAACAAGAAGAAGTTACCAATTTCAGTATGCATCAAGTATAAATTAGAGCAAATCAAGGCACTGGGAGAAAAAAAAAACATGACCTATCATCACAAAGTTCAATGATCAGCAGCTCAGCAGGTAACTGCACACTTAGTTCCACCCACTAAAACCCCCTTTTGATTTCTAATCATATTTCATACCATCCCATCCTTAAATTTAGAGGTATATGACAATGAAAGCACCCCTTTTCTAATCACTAACAAGATCTATGTTACACATTTTACACATCATGTTATTCAAAACCATGCATTATACAAATTAGCAAAGTAGACACCATTTTCCAGCTGAATTTAGAATATCTACAAATTAAAAGAGAATTTCGAGGGTAGAAAACTTCTCTCTTTCCCTCCACACGACACAAACTTCACACAAATGCATGCATATGCAAACAAACAAATGCAAAACAGGAAAAAAATCTTACCTCCACTGCATCAGCATAGTTTCTTTCAGCCTCAGAAATTCGGTTTTGTGCCTCTGCTGTTATTCTTTCAATCTCAACTTCAAATGCTTTCTGCTTCCTCTCATGCTCCATAATCAATTTGTCTAATTGTATGTCTAGCCTTCGAGCCAAACTTTTATAATCAAATTCTTCCTTGAGTTTCAACATATTCTCCACTTTCATAGCCTATAGAAGGCAAGGAAGTGCATATATTGAGCAATCAAATGGATTAAGTACCAGCTGTTTTGTAAAATAAGATGAATTAAGTAAAATAAAGGAAGTTGGTTCGTTAACCCACCCTCTGTCCAAACATTATAGTACTAGCTGTTTCTCCGCGATGACGTGGAGATGGACCTACGGTTATAACCAATGATGTTCTTGCTGTGCCTGTTAAAGAAACAAATGTCAGCAAAAAAAATTGCACTATGGAAGATGCTGGTCTTGTTCAAATGGGACTTAAGATGCTACTGAAAAAGATTGTATAATTTAGCAGATATAAGTCTAATTCAGAACATCTGTGTCTATAATTACATGTACATTAGTGAGATGCATAGGATAATAACTCAGTAAGTAATAACGCAGAGAAAAAAAACCGATCCATTTACCTCCAAATGAATCTCGAAGCAATCTAGTAAGCTTTGAATCACGAACAGGGACATGAGCACTATTCTCTGCTAGTGCATTAATGCATTTCCCTAATGCACTAAGGGAAAGATTGATAGATTTGGCTTCCTCACGTGTATGGCCATCACTCCCTGAAAAGTAATAGCAAAGAAAAAAAGTTCAGCTTGCAGGAGAAACAAGAGAAGATGCTTTTTCACAAGTAAAAAAAGGTGGAAAGTAGGATCAATTATCACATAAACAGTCAAACTGATGGAGAGAGCTTTTTGCTCCCAATTTCATTACCTGACTTATCAATTCGCTCTGAACCAGCAAGATCTACAACAACTAACTTGCCCTTTCGTATGAGTGGAGGCCTAAGAGATCTAGCCATGCTAGTACTGTTACCATTGTCACTTGAATGAGCAGGTTCTCTTCCTTTGACAGTCCTCTTCACATGCACCTAAAGCAGTAAGAGACAATTAATGGAGTGATAAGATAAATGAAGATCAATCATGTCCTCCAACAAATAAGTTAGTACAATAATATCTTAATTAAATTAATTCACCATCAAAAGGGCATGACTACGAGAAGATTCAGTGTTCAATTTTGTGTTCGCAGCATGGCGGTGAGCTTCTCCTAATCGTAGTAATTCCAAGAAACTCTGCTGATCTCTTATTTCTACAAGGGTAGCCCCAGGTAGTGAAACATCTCCAGATTTAGGCTCTTCAACAATGGAAATGTTGTCATTAGTAGGATCAAGAAGATCCTGTAAGCTCTCCATGTAGAGCTGCAGAAATTTTCAATGAACAGAGCTATTAGGCACATTAAAATTTAAAACTCTTGTAACTTTGGAGAAAATGATAAATAAAAAATTCTAAAAGAAAAGTAAGCTTAGACCAATTAGCACAATTCATGACAATATCAGAAATCAAACACCAAGATCTGCAGTAATATGTATCTCCAAGAAAAGAATATCTAATATGCAACCTGCAAATAGGAGACTAAAACAGAATCAATTTCTGGTGAAACTTCTGCCAAAATATCCTCCATAGCACGGACCATTATTCCACGATTAGCCGTATCTTCCTCCCCAAGTCGACCAAGAGTATATGTTTTGCCAGTACCAGTCTGACCATAAGCCATGATTGTCCCATTGTAACCATCCAAAACACCCTATGAACACAAATACACAATGACCTTGTTAATAAAATGAATAATGCATCAAAAAAGGCACCAAATCCTTTATAAGCTATGACCAAACACAGCAGTTATGTACAGCAGAACAAAACAATTGATAACTTGGGAGAAGACCAACACAAAACACAATGATAGGTTGAAACTATTTTCAGCCACCGCCTCTGCTGTTACCAAGGAAGAATAAGAAATAACAAGGTAAAATTCTAACAACTTCTGGTACAATTAGAAAGCCATGTACTCAAACCTCAACAACTGGCTTTGCAACAACTTCATACACACGCTTTTGCGATGCAAACTCTGTCAGCACTTCATCAAACTCATAGGTTTCTGTGTCCCAGTTGTTTTTGCGAAGCTTTAACCTTTTAAGCTGAAAGAGAAAAGTTGAAGCATTGGTGAGAACTTCACCAAACTCAAGCAATAAACACTTACAGAAGCTGGATGGGAGTTAATTTCGATAAATCTAAAAGCTAGTTAGGTGAGCTACGTGCACAAGTACACGCATGTCGGCTTCACTTTTTCTTAGGTGGTTAGAAACTAAATCCTTCTTGACTAATTGAAATGAAGTGGTAATTATTCAAGAATTTGCTACTTTTCTCCATTTTCATTTGAATAAACTCACTTTTAGGCTGATGCATCCCTCAAGATGCCAACCCTGACAAAATATAATCGATATGCCCTTCTCTTAGCTTTTCCTCAATCATTTGTACTTCAAGATCAAACAGATAAAAGAAAGCAGATAAAGACATCTAACAAAATTAAGGTCACCGAGAATTGTATTCCCTGCATATCCAACTGTCAACATAATACCTCTGGTTGAAGTTCTACACAATCAGCAAAATCAGCATCTGCTACTAACTCTTCTGCATTACGTGGACGTAATCTCACAGCCACTCGAACTCTTCCAGGAACTGAAGAAAAACATAAAGGCTTCAAATTAACAAATAAAATACACAGAACAAGCAAAATAATAGAATGCTGATCATACTCGTCAAGAAAAAATCAATACTAGGCAAGCTATTATCATCACCCTGATCCTTTTTCTTCGTAAAGATTGAATTGACTAAGAATCTTATGCTTGGCAGAGCCCTGAATAAGGGCACTGAAAGGTAAGCAAATATTAAGCTTTATAAATTGTCAGCATTATAAACATACTAAAAATAAGAAAAAAGAAATCAAATATTCAAAATGAATATTAAGAATGCTGTATGTCACGACTCAACCTAGTCCATGGGGCATAGGCCATGCCAGAGAATGTAAGCCGGGATTGTCTTTTACCCATAGGCCCCTTAAGGTTTTGCAATCTTAAGGTGACCGCCTTCAGATATACACATTCTGTAAAATGCATTCATTTGAGGGTTTGAATCTCTCGAGACAAACCCTCATTTGTGTGTTGTGATGTGGGTTCGTATCTCTGGAGAAGCAACAAGGGTGGCACCTTTTTATGTCATGACCGGACCCAGTCAGCAGAGCATAAGCAGTATCATGAGAACACACGTATGAGTGCACTACGCAGAACTGATACCAATGTGACAAACCCTTGATAAACTTGTGGGGCCCAAAGAGGATAATTCCGAATTATGTTCTAATGTTGCAGCCCTTGGCTATACCTAGCGGACTGTATCAGGTTGTGACAGTTTATGACTAATTCATACCTAATTAGAGATCCATAAGCACCCACAGCTCAAATCCTAGAATAGTTTGGAACTTATCTAACCATGAATTAGTGTGATTGCTAATTAAAATGATTTTAGATTGCATAATTTATCAAATTGCTTTAACGGGAAACAACTTACGAAATTCTCTTCAATCACTTCTCAATTGTAAGATAATAACAAACATAACCTTCCAAAAACATACGAAGAGCTACTTACAAAATAAATCAGACAGTGTATGCTATAATCATCAGCAGTTGGGAAAAAGCTACCCATCATTATCAACCTCAAGTGAAAATTTCAGATATCCTACACTCTAAAACAGGGAAAGAAAATAAAAAACTCCACGACAAACAACTTTTATAAGATAACCAAGAAAACCCCGAAACTAACCTCCAGCATCATCTTTGGCAGCTCCACCTCCAAGTGATCCGGGGCTGCTCTTCCTTAACCCGGAAGAAGCACCGGTCAAAGGCGAAGACTTGTTTTTGAATGCAGGCTTTGAAGGGTTGGAATTCACAGAGAGTGGCTTATCTGTTGATGCTGTTGATGTTGTTGTCGTTCCTTTGAGAGAGTTCCTATGAGTTCCATTCCTATTATTTCCACCACCACTAGCCATTTGCTTAAAAAAGAAAAATACCCAAAATCAAAAATCTCAAAAAGATTCAATCTTTAAGGTGCCCTATTCTTCCCTCCTGAACTCTTTTTTCTTAGCTTATCCTTTGGTTGGTTGCAAAGAAAATGCAGTAAAAGGGGGTTGGGGGGGGGGGATTTTGGAGCGTTGAAACTGTTAAGTTACCAGAAAGAGTGTCTAAGCAATGAATTAGAGTGTTTTTTTGTTTTGCTCTTACTAAAATACCCTTTTGAAACAGAAGTACGTTACAACTTACATGTGTTACTTGACTTCTACGTGCGCCTCGTGACGGTGTTCAAACGGACCAATAGGCTGTGGGTGTCGTGGAATAGTAAGGGAATCCTTAAATTACTGTCCTGCCCTTCAGATCCAAACCGCCCTCCAACTGTTTTCTTTTTATCAAGTATATTAATTGCGAAAAATTCCATGGTTGGTTCTTCCAATGGTTTCTTTTTCTTATTATTAATTTTTAATCTCTAATTAGTATTAATTGCAAAAATATAACTTTGTTTGTTAAGAAACGCCAAGGAAGAGTGCTACTCAATTCATCTTTACTTGTTAAATAATTAGATATATATATATATAAACCTTTTTAAATTAGCTTTATTTTAAAAGAAAAATTGATTATGAAAAGAAAAACAGAGATGGAGACATAAAGAAAATAACTTTTTTGTATAAAATAAAAGCAAATGGTAATGCTAGCTTCCAGCATTCCTAACTTGGAATATTTAAATTTTGAAGCGACTAAAAAGTGTATTGTAAAAATAATTAAAAAGAAAAAAGAACCTCATTTCAAATTTGAAGTGTTTTGAGTTTGAATACAAAACACTTTTCTGCAAAAAATATTCTGGAAATTTAATTGGAAGCACTTACCACATAGTTTTTAAGTAATTCATGCTTTGCAGAGAGGTGATTCAATTAGCTCAAGATCAATATTAGTTAGGCAGATCCAACAACAATTACGAAGTTTTGAGCATGAGGTGATCAGTCATGTTCCAAGAGAGACCAATCAAGATGCGAATTGAATTATTAAGATGATATCCGTTAATTTGGAGGGAATTAATATTTTAACAAAACTCTTACAGAATTATTAGAAACTCTTAAAAATGATAAAGCTAGTGGCGATTTCAATTTTATCAATGTAATTTAATCTTTTTAAGTTTTACTCTCTTTTTTTATAATAAAAAAAAAGTGGTTCAATTTATAATAATTCATTCATTCATTCTTCATCCAGTAATAATAGCATTGGCTAGCTCTATCTTGTAATGTATTTGACTTTAAAAAGGCTGGAAAAAGAAAAGGAAAAAAAAAAAGTTATAGTTTGCTTAGCTCTTGGGTGATCCCTGACCCACTAGAAGGTACAAATAAAAAGAAAAGTAGGATGCATTGAATTATTTTGTTTAATTTTACTCAATTTTTCAAATTTTAAATTTAATCCCGCAATTTTTAAATATTTTAAGTGAATCCTCAATGTTTCGATATTGTATTAATGTATAGATGGTAATTATATGCTCGAGTCTGAAGTATAGTATATTTAAAATACGTGGGTCAATTTGTAAATTTATGCATACTTATCGCATTAACAATCTGAAAATGACTGTGTTAAAAATAAACGATGTTGATAAAATTTAGAAGTTTTTTTTTTTAACACATCAAATACTCCACATATTTTTAATTTGTCATATTTGAATTGCCATTTAACTCTTAAATTAATGGCTAGATTGATGGAATGACTTAATTGATATAATACTATTATTTTGAAAACTCAATTAAGATATTTTAAAATTTGAAAATCAATTAAAAATATACATCATGGTAACCTTTTTTTTAGGCTTAAATAACATTTGGCACTTGAAATTAATATTTTTTTTCTTAATTTGGTACTTAAACTTTTTTTTTGTCTAATTTGGTACCTAAACTTGACTTTTTTTTTTCCTAATTTGATACCTAAACTTGACACTTTTTCTTTAGTTGGCACTTAATCTTTTTTAGGGTCTAATTTGGCACTTAAACTTGTCTAACGTTTTACAAATTACTTTCATATGCTAACAATTTTTTTTTATGAGGTAACAAAAATAATCAATGTGTGACTGACATATAACAAATGATATGATTTTTTTTTGTATTTTATATGTTCAATTAGTTTTAATTTTATTTATTTATTTATTTTATTAATTGAAAGTATTGAATTTCTTTTAATTTGGATTTTTAATTTTTTTATTTAATATTAATTCGTTAAACATAGCTTAATACTTGTTTTTTTAACATGAATTTCCTCTAATACTAACAATATTTTTGTAGCATAATAAAAAAAACACTGTTTGTATTTTACGTAATTTGTATAAACTTTAATAAATTTAGGTACCAAATTAAACTAAAAAAAAGCTTAGGTACCGAATTAGGAAAAAAGTATCAAGTTCAGGCACCAAATTGGGGCCCAAAAATTCAGGTACCAAATTTAAAAAAAATATCAAATTTACATACTAAATTGGGCCAAAAAATTTAAGTACTAAATTAAAAATATATATTAAATTTAAATACTAAATATTATATTAGGGGAATTTTAATCACTTCAATAGCTTTAAGTTACTTTATTTCCTTCATTTATATATATAAAGTTAAATAGAGTAATATTCATTGTTCTATAAATCTTCCAAGTTAATTCATGAATGGAAGATGTGAAGCTAAAATCAGGTTACTGTTCAAAGAGATGGTGAAAGTGCGCAGTCGGCCTAGGCCATGCCCAATGCCATGGTCGGAGGTTCCATCAATTGCTCACCTAACTTTTTTAATGTGAATTTTAAGAATGCCTATGATTTCAACATTTTAACATTTCAACTTGCCCTTTGCTGCCCCTACTTTGGCTACGTCTGTATTATGCACAAAAAGAAGACTTTAAGTTCATCAATTTTAACTACAGTATAAATATATCATTTTAAGAAATGGATACAAATCGAATATACCAATAAATAATATAGCACCAACTATTACATGTAAAAATTTATAAAATATTTTTAATTTTAATATTTTATGTTTTTTTATTGAGTTAATTATAATTTTAGTTATCAAATATGTATTATCTGTGATTTGTATTGTAGTTGTTGAGGGGAAAAAAAGAGGTTAGAAGCTTAGACGACAATTCACATGGTGGTAAACATGCGGAGAGCCATAATGGGGATCGTGTTTGGTTGAGATAAAAGAAGAAGTAAGGGTGAGTAGAACTTGATTCAACTTGAAAAAATAAAATAAAATTCGAATTTTGAGTTAATTTAATTGGGTTATTCGATTTTTCGAGTAAACTTGAATGACTTATTCAAGTTTCGAGTTAAAGTTAAGTTGAATTTTACAATTCGAATAACAGATTGGTGTAAATACCTCTTTCGTCCCTGTTAATTTTGAAATGAACAATTTGGTTTCTCTCGTAACTAAAATTAAAAAAAAACAAAATATTTATAAAAATTCTAAATTTTATATTTTTAATAAAAATTAAAACTCTAAAAAAATCTAAAGGGTATATAAATAAACTTATAATTTTTTTTAAAATTCTAAAATAATGATTTTGGGACCTAAATAGATAAATTTTTTTCTATTATTTTGTTTTGAAAGATTGGTTTCAAATTTATGTGCCATAGAACTAGTTATATTGTAACAAGATTTTAATTTAACATGTTTATTTTTTTAATTTAACTCGAATAATTTCATTCGATTCAATTCGACTCAACTCAAATTTAATTTCAAATTGAGTTAGGATAATAAAATGAGACTCATCAACGCGATTAACTCAAATTTTTTTTCACTCAATTAAACTCAATTAGATTGAATACTCACCGTTAAAGAGGAGCATGAATCCCTCCTCAAAGTTAAAAATTGGGTAATTATAAGTGCTAGTGGTTGTCTCTTAAGTTGAGGGTTAGACACATATACAACAGAAATTCCATCAGTGTTAGCCAAGCGGGTAGCATAATAATCTTCGAGATAAGTTGTAATGGGGCGAAGGGAAACTAGGCAAGATACAATATGTGTGCCATGCAAGAGAGATTAGATTGAACGTAGACTAAGAGACAGAAAAAGCTATCAACATTTAACTGCAACATGTGCTAAAGATGATTTAAGCATGAAAATATGTTGTAGGAATATTTGTAGAGATTAAATTGAATTATTGATGAGACTTAGAAGTTTAATTTAATTAAAAAATTAATTTTGTTAGAGTTAAATTAAATTTCATACAATAAATATTAAAATATGACACATATATAAGGTACAATACAGAAAATAAAATCATCTTATTCTTAAAAATAGCTAAAGTCTAAAGTTTAAAAGAATAAACGCAAAAAAGAAATAAAAGAAAAGAACGTCCAAAACCTAAAAAAGGAAAAAGTTTAATCAAATAAGCAACAAATGATAATTTAACACGGGTAATTTTGAACCCCGTCAGCTCAGCCCTTGCTCCGTCCTACTGACCCACTTGCATGAACTCTTTATAGCGGCTAGCCAGCAAGCACATGGTGCGTGACATAAGTTCCCACAATCTCACTTCTCCACTAGGAGGTTCCAACTGTTTCTTGTTCGCTCCTTAAACTTAACCTAAAATGCAGAGTTGGGTTCCATTTTGAATTAAAATACTATTAAATGCTAAATAAATAATGCACTAAAAAATTTTGGTCGTCAATCTAAACATAAGTTATGATTGGTTTGAACAAATCTTTAGTTTTCACTTGAACCGTATGATCTGTGGATCCGATGCATTTATTTATTTATTTATTTTATCACTGGATCATGATTTCAAATGTATTGTCATAAAGAACACCCCATCAATGGCTGCGTGCATATCATATCCCGTATCTCAGTAGCTAACATAATTAAGTTAGTAGTGGTTTTCAGTATTCTGACAAATTTCCAGGATATTGGCTATAATTATTGTACAATCTTGGCTGGTGGGTCTTAATTGTTTTGTCGCATCAAAAGTTACAATACAACCCCATTAATGGAGGGTTTGCTCCACCAGTTCATGGGAGAACCATTTCCATTTTTTGCAAGTACTAAGACATTCATTCCATCAATACTTCATCGCCAACTCCCAAGTCTATACTCACTCAATCAAGACTGTATATCTATCCGTATATTCAATTAGCCGAAAATCCAAACCATTAATACATTCAAGAAATTTTTACATATGTCAACCATAAAAAACTTCAATTGGTTGATAATCTTTGGATACCCTGCTCTGCTGTTATTTTGGATTTAACAGTAGAATTTTCTTTTTCTCGATGAAAAGCTTACATGTATGAAAAGTTACAAGAGCTTGGTACAACTGAACAAGAGCCTAAGCTCCAACTAATATAAAACAAGGCTCTAAATATGGATAAACCTAAAGTCCGAGTCAAGTAACCCAAGAGGATCTTACTCTTGAGTTAGACCTCCATCATTGTTCACGAGCGAGAGCTAAGGAGGATTCAAAGCTATACCAATGGCCAAAAGCCATATGAGCAAACCATTGCATGGTAGACAACTATTGAAGTGAAAGACACATTATGGGAAAAGCCGATCAATAGACGTGAAGAACTTCAGAAAAGAACGTACAAAACATAAGCCATCAAACTGGCCAATGCTGGTTTTATGTTATGGCAAAGGGGTCAAACGGAGGGTAGCGACCAGCTACTCATCAGCCAAACGGCTAGCCACCATGATATCCTTGGAAAGTTCTAAGGATCCTTTTTAGATCTCGCCATTCAAGATCTCTAACCGAAGATCCGAGAGGTCAGTACTCTTGATCGACCGAGAGAGACGGTCAGCTGGCTTCAGGCAAGGCTCCTCCAAATCTTGGGTGAGGATGGGGAATAATTGCAAGCAATTGGGCCTGAGTGGAGTTGCTAAAAGGCGCTAGGTGGAGAGGTGCGGCAGTGGCAGAGGCGAGGGGGGTTCACGCAGATAGGCTTTGTAGAAGAGAGACTGGTGTAGGGTCTGTAGCCGGCAGTGGAGAAGGCTTGAACGACGGCAAAAGATAAAAGCAAGTCTCTAGAGATACAAAACCAAGAGAGAATTGGTAGGAGTATTTTGAAGATTTATTTGGCCGTAGAAATCGAAATCGTATAGTTCCAATAAGATAATGTCATGCGAAAACCTTTATTAATTGCAAGGGAAATTACTTATTGCAGAAGGCCGCTCAAGAAACAAACTCGAATTTAATGTTTACAATGGAATGCTCATCTTCGATAAAATTAAACAGTTAAGAATGTTAATGCATGGGTCGAGTGAGAATGACGTTTTCAATCGATTTACAGTAGCAGCATAGAAGATAACATAAACTGATATATGGATATAATGAAAGATCAAAGCCAGAAACATTCCAAGTAAAAACTGAAAGCTAAACATTCATTGATACCATTTTTTATTATGGAATCAAACAAAGCTGCCCCGACACTAGCGCAACGACATCAAAACACCCCGCAATTTTTCCTGTTATCCTAAACCTAACTGATCCCCGATAGAGAAACCAAAAAAAAAAAAAAAAAGGGAAATCCATTCAAAGAACCAAGTGGAACAACCCACTAATACTTCTTTAAATCCTCTCAACCTTGTCAGCTTTAACGACGGGATTTGCTTTGGCAATCGCATCACGTCCAGTACCCTTGAAATCAAAGGAGCACTCATGTTTTTCCGGGTAACGATGCTCGCCGCAGAATGTACTTCCGCACTTGCACTTGAACCCGGTCAATCCAACCTTCTTTCTGCAGATAAAGCACCTGTTCGCCGCCTTGGATTCCGCTGGTTTATCATCGGAGACAATAGCAGCCGGTTGTTTCTCGACCACCGTCGATGAGGAATCCACATGAGGAAGCTCAAGAACAGGCTTCACAGTCTCGTCAACGACATCTTCCTGCTTCGTATTAACGCTGAGGGATTTCTCCATGGCAGCTTTCGCCTTGGCAGCTTGCTCCTCCCCGGCACGGAGGTCACGGTAACACTTGGAACAGAGGTTCATATTCGCCGCCGTGCCGAAAAACCCACAGCCGTTGGCACAAAGTTTTGGCTCCGATGGAGGGAAGCTAGTTCCTTCATTCTGTTCAGAACCCATGATTTCTTTACGCGTTTGCTTTTGGTTTCTACAATCAAAGATTAGAAAAAAAAAAAGTTAGGGTTTTGATTAAGAGGGGTTGGGGGCTTTGGTTCAAAAGATTAAAGGTCCTTTCGGTTCTTGATTTTCACGGAATATCATAAGCAGTCAAAAGTTGAATTACCCCCAAAGAGCTTAGCAATCAAAATATATAGATTTTGATTATTTCCCTATTTTTTATATTGGCAAATATACCCCTTACCAACATAAGCTTTATGGCTGGCTATACCGACATATTAAGGGTATTATAGTACATATGAAAAATTGCGTAGCCTTCTCAAACACCGGGCCGACAAGTCAGGGGCTTGGAAGTTGAAAGAAAAAGGAAAGTGGAAGTACAAACAAATCCCCGAGATAGCTCGTTTAGTTAAAATATAAAAGAGGGTAATTTTGTCTTTCAAGCGCCCACTTAAACCCAGACTCCATCGATAATCAGAATCGTTCCCGAAGAATCCGGTTAAAACTTAAAATTCAAATCATCACCTAAATTAACACGTTAAATATCCCTATTTAATATCAGCGGTCCATCGGAATTAAATCGAACGGTCACCATAATAATTATGAGTCAAATAATGATAATAATATGAAAATGAAAATTTTCCTAACATTTCTTCAACCGGTGAACATGAAATCCAGAAAATCAAAATCAAAATCGAAAAACAAAAACCTGTTAAGACATACGTACCTAGTTAATTCGACAATCAGAGGTTGTTTGTTCCTCGTTTTATTCCTGTTCTAGGCCGGCGTCGATAGATGATTTAAGAAAACGTGAGGAAATCCGAAGACAGAAGATTTTTTTTTTTTTTTCAAAATCCAGAATCTGACTAAAAAAAGAAAGGGGATTGAGAAATGATTTATAGAAACATCAGAGGATCCCTGATTCCTTTCTTGGTGGAAAACAACAGGAGCAGAAAACAGAAGACAACAAATGAGAAAACAAAAACGAAACCGAAACTCGAAAAATAATTAATAAAACTAAAAACCAAACCAAAACCCAGAATGAAGACCTTTGGTTTGGTTTTAAGCTTTAATTTTTTTTCTTTTTCTTTTTTTTTCTCGGGTGGGGTTTGTTTTTGTTTCTACGGCACCCACGGTTTTTGTGTCGGCGTGGCAGGGGTACACGGTATTTTGTTAGGGCTCGAGAAATCTGAGCTGTTCGATTGAATCCTGATTTGTGCTGACGTCAAAGGTGCCATTATCTGACGGTTAGTGGAGTGGGACCACCTCTTTTGAGGAAGGGTGTTTAAGGAATTTTCGAGGTTGTTTAATTAAAAATTAAAATTGTTTTATTTTAATAAAATAATAAAAAGTTGCTTTCGGAAAAGCCATTTGCTCTTTACCCCTTCGCTTCTTTGCCACGCTTCTTTCTCGATGCAACGTTCACGTTGAACCCGGTCCAATTGTGGGGTATAACCGGACCAAGTGGATCCATTTGATATTGAATGACATTATGATAATGACATATATTTGTTCTATTTACAACTTTAATAAATTACTTGCCATTCTATTTTATCATTTTTCTTTTTAAATTTTGGATTACCTAATCATAACAACATGTTCATGTCATAACCATGCGGCACTAAATGGTGTGGTCTTTTATTATAAATTGACCCACTAAAAAATCTATAAAATATCAAAAGATTTTTTCATATTTATATTTTGAATTTTATATAAAGCTAAAATCTCAATTAATCTACGTACTCTTAGTTAAATCCTTTGAATCATGCTGTATTTAATTGTGGATTCATTTTTTCGTCCAACTCAAAATTTTAAAAAATATATTCTAATTTTAAAGGTATAAATTATAAAAAAAAATCATAACAGATTTTTATAAATTTATAAATTATTATAACAATTATTAAATTTATTTGAAAATTACAGAAAAAAATAAATGTTAATTTTTTTAGAAAAATATAAAAATTAAAATTTACTACACATTTTTTATTTTCTCTCACACGTTATCCTAAATTAGACTTTAATAACTAAAACTTTACTCATCATCAAATGTATTCTTGATGGGTCAAACTCAAGCTCGATTTAAAAATATTTTCATGCTCTAACTCAACTAGACCTAATCCAAAAAAATAATTTGTTTCACTATTTTAAAGAAGAATAAAAAATTTTAAATTTAAATTTAATTATACATATATAATATTAAAATAAGTCTATATATAAATTATGTTTTGAGTTTTATTCCATGTAAATCATGATTTTTAATTCGAAACTTATTTTTAATTTAGATATATTATAATATGAAACTAATTAATTATTTATAATATCTAATTTTAATGATAATTATTCGTATATGTATTCTTTATACTCGTAAGTGTTTTATATAACTTAGAAAAAAAATTAATTAGTAATTTGAGATTGAATTTGGGAAAAGCCGAAAGGGTAAGAAGAAATGTCGGGCTGCCCAAAAACTGTAAGAAATTCAAAATACAGGCGGCCTAGAAATTGATCCTTTTATATGGGCGGCCCAGAAACTGTAGGAGATTTAAAAATTAAGATTTTTTTTTTGGTGAAATACAAAAAATATAAGATAAAATTCGAATAATAAACAAAATTAGCGTGATTCAAACTCAAGTTATATATGACGCGGTAAACATTCTGATCATCAGGTCATCACATAGGGTTAAAAAGAATTAAATTTATGTTTAATATAATAATAATGTTTTATAATCATAAAAAAAATTTAACAAATCAATTTTATTTTTATCAAATAAAACTAAATAAAAGATTAATCATCTATTATTGTAATGAGCCCGAATATAAGTTATTAATTTTTAAAAAAATGTATTTCTTCAATTTTAATTATTTATTAGGTATCGATTTTTCTTTGAATTTGGAATTTAGATTTTGGAATTTTATGAATATTTTCTTTCTACCAACTAATAAAGTAGTGAGTTGATTTAATTATTAATATTTTTTTTTGTTAATTTTATTTTTTAGTTAATTTTTAAATTTTAAAAAGAGTTAAATTTGATCAACTTTTCAAAAAGAATTGAGTTGTTATTTTTTAACAGAAACACTCACAAAAATGTTAAATTCTTAAACATGGCAATTAGCATAACAATCCACTTGTACTTAAATATTTTTTGAACTTTTATGAATTTTTTTTATTTTTAAATATTTTTATAATTTGTAAATTATTTGTTGATGTGATATATAAGACAAATAATATCATTTCAGCATGAATTACACATGGACTGTCATGCCAACATCATTAACAAATTAATATTGAAAAACTTTAAGTTTCATTTCAATGTAAATTATGGTTTATACGAGCCATATTGATATGTACAGTTGATTTTGCTTGTACCAATTAAAATATTGTGTATCATTTGATTAAAAAATAAATTTTAAAATATAAATATGCATTGTATGAAATGATTTATTATTTAATTAATGGAATAATTTTTTTTGTTTGTTTAAAGATAGATTGTATTTGTAAAACTTATTAAAAATATTTCATATAATTGATTAGTATTTTATTTTTGAGATTTATTTAATTTTGTCATTCGATATTTGTAAAAAAAGATTATTTACATAAATCAAATGTTTTTTTTTAAAACAATGATAAATTCAAAATTGATACACCAAAATAAACTAATACATCCCAATATCAATAAAAAATGGGACATCTAATTTGATACAAATTAAACCTACTCATGGGCCAAGCTACCTGTCCAGGCCTAAAGGGCTACTCAAAAAATAGGAGGTTTTGAACAAAAATATAAGGTCTAAAAAATAGGTTTGAGTAAAATTTAAGACCCGCTTTCTATATGAGTCAGGCTTTGAGTAAGATTTTTTTGGCCTGGATCTAACCCGACCTGAATATATTATGTTATAAAAAATTTATATTAATTATATATGTTAAATAAATTACTATATATGTTTATATTTATATTAAATTACTAACCTAGTAACAATTAAACCATTACTCAAAACCTAAAAAAAATACTTATTCAACTAAATAACTCAACCCAAAATATAAAATTTTAAAAATTATATTTAATAAAATAAAACATTTGTTATATTTATTTGTGTTTTTTAATATAACAAAATATTTATGATATTGCTTTTTATTATAAATACTTTTTAATGTGTTAAAAATCTTTTATTTTAACATTTTTGGTATATTTAGTGTATTATATTTTTTTAAAATTATTTTTAAAATAAAAATAATTAAAAAATCAAATATTAGCGGTTCGAGCATAGATTTATCTTTCTTAAGTTAAGTCGGATTTAGACAAAAAAGTAAATTTATTTTTTGAGCCAGGCCTGAGCTTGAAATTTTAATCTGGATATTTATATGGGCCCGACCTAACCCGGGCCATAAGCACCGCCCATACAAACTCCCTTGATATTTTAGTTCTTTTGAGGAAGTTTTTAGAACCACGTAATTTGGCATGATCAAATTTAGCAGTGCTTGTGATCTGTAAATGGCAATCTCCAAAGTTACTACTTAAGCAGGACAGGTTTACATGTGAAGACGAAAATATTGCATAATTTTTTTAAGTATCAAAATGGGCATGATGTGCCTTGACTATGATATTAGATGATGATTACATGATTTGGCTATAGCTAGAGGGCGAGATGATGATGGCGTTGAATTTACATACTACATCCATAAGAAACAGAGCAATCGATTGCAGAGATATAGATAAAAATTGGGTGTTTCATGTTTGCTTGGGGGCCTGAGGTTGGTTTTGGAGACGCAAGTGATGAGATTGGATGAACAAATGTGGAGGAGACATGGACGTAGGTGGTGGGATATCAGATAATGTGTCAAACAACAATGAAGTGTACAATCTTTCAGCCAAATAAACACTTAGAATAAGAAAAGCAAAATTACAAGGAAGAATCTGTATTTTCATTATATTGTTGATTATTGTATTTCTTATAGGCATTGCAAAGTTGACTCTTAATGCTTTAGTTTTTTTTGTTTTTTTTTTTTTACTTCAGCTCTGATTTATTTATATTTATTTTAATCTTACTTGTATAGTCACAAAAAAATTCAAATAAGGTCAGAATCGACATAATTTATTAATTAATTGGTGGTCAGTGTTATGTGGCATGTCGCATTAGTTGATGTTATAATTGATGTGACATGGCACATTATAGGTAGTGTGTAATTTTATAAAAAAATATAAAAATATAAAAACTTTTAAAATATAAAATATTAAAAAAAATTTAAAAATTTTAATTTTTTTAAAATAAAAAATATAAAATTTCAAAAAATGTTAAATTGAAAAGGAAAAAATCTAAAAACTTTGTCTTCTCCAACTTCATCTCCTTCCTTCATTGCTCACACTTTTCAAATCCCTCTCATTTATCTTTTTCTCGGATTTTCAAATCTAGTAAACTTTCAATTTTCTTAATCACAAGCTTATTTCTGTTTCTTCTCTTTTTCACTTCAGACCAAAAGCATAAGCTTTCACTTTCTGTCCATACAAAAACCCTAGCTACCGATGTTCAAATATTACCATTGTCAATCACCGCATCAGCCTCCAAGCAAGATCGAGGCTTCCCTGTTGCTCTTCCGTCGCATTCATTGTTAAGTTAAATTTTTAATATTTTTTAATATTTATATATTTTTAATATTTTGTGAATTTTTAATAAATTTAATTCAAATTTTCATATCATCATTGACGTGTCACGACATCTCAGCAATGTCATCAACTGAGGTGGTATGTCATGTCAGATAAAAATATTGACTGTTAATTGACTAACAATTTCCGTTCATTTTGGTTTTTTTTTTTTTTTAACGTTGTGGGTAAAATTGCAACAAAAAATACGTTAAGAGCTTTAAGTGAAAATACCCCAAAACGTTGAGGATGAATTTTGCAGTTCTAGCTTTCTGGTATGGATCCCCAACTTTAGTTGTAGTAAAAGAAGAAATAAGTTTTACAAGGTGAATTGCATTTTTAAAAAGAGAATTAGGATTTGAATATTGAAGACAACGTTATTGGAACCAGGAGTTAAGAACAGAAATGAAAAATTATATTGCTTATATTGTAGCAACAAATAAAATTTAGGTAAAAATGATCTCTCCAATACCTCTCAATTTCAATATTGAGTAAATTGGTCCTTTTTAAAAAAATTGAAACAATTTAATCCCTATTAATTTTGAAAGTAAGCAACTAAGGACAACTAATTACTACATTAATTGTCAGTTTTACATAAAATTGACTGGTATAATACCAAATTTAGCCCTTAATTGCTAAATTTGTTATCATATCAATCAAAATTATGCACAATAGAAAGACATTAACTCGTGATTAACTATCCTTAATTACTTACAGTCAAAATTAATGGGAATTTATTTGAGAGGGGTTAATTTACTCAATTTCAAAATTGAGAAATACTGTAAAGGTCGTTTTACCATAAAATTTATTTTATATATATAAAAGAAAATGTAGGGAGGTGTTATTTTCATAAATTTCCAAGAGTCGGTAGATGAGATGATTGCCAAATTGCAGAAAAGTCTACCAAAGGCATAAATTATATAAAATAATGACAGCTCTCTTCTTTGATTATAAATATATTAATTACGTATAATACTCAACTACATGAATCACTTGGCCTACCTTTTTAATCAAAGGGTGGACATGGATATCAGATGAAAGAAAAAAAAAATTCACAAAATATTAACCTTTCTTACTTGTCGCATACCTCATTTTACAAGGAAGGTCAAGGCTTTTGATTTAAGTTTTTGCAAAAATGGTAGGTATACTGATAATTAGTTTAAGTTTTACTCCTATAATTTTTTTTTATACAAAGAATCTGCATGTTTAGATAAGAATTATCACTCCAAAGACTAGAATTTGGGTTAAATATATTCTCCTAAAGATCTACGGAGAATTTGGTTAAGGCCATAAATATATGCTTATCTCATTGCCAAAAAAGATTGTGTGAAAGAAGGGATTGCCAATACGCACGAGGTGCATGGAGACACTTCAGTTTGCTGTGGGGGCTTTCCCAATTTGAAAGATATATCTTCTAGTTTGTCTATGAGCTATTTGATTGGTTAGTTTAACTTTGTTTTTCCATCATAATTAAAATGAGATGATTAATGGAGTTTGAGGGGTGGAACAAGAAAGAGACCTAGGGGATGCACATATAGAACCTTCCATGTCCTTTTGGGTTTTATATATATGAATATAAATATAGTCATCAAACATTTGGGGTTTGCTTACCTTAGCAATCATGAGTCCACCAGCTATCATTACAACTGAAGAGAAATCCCTCTCTTTGCTCTTCTTTTTCCCTCTCTCTCATAATTTGTTACATAGCCACCAGCCAGCCCACCAATGAAATTAATTCACCAGACCAAACTATATTTATAGCACCTTATATCCTTCTTCTTCCTCCCAATCCCCCCCCCTCCCTCTCTTCATTTTCAGTTATATACATACCTAAACAAGATGTGTAAAAACATGGATTGGTGTCCATTCCCATCTCATCCCACCATTGCTTCTTCAAAGAGAAGGCATAGATTAAAACATTCTAAGGTTCAAATTTACAGGCTTTCCAGGTATATAAATACATATATGTTTTCACTTTCATATACTACTTTTCATGTGTTTTGCGTATATATGCATGCATATAGGTTTGATGGTACTAATTAACTCAAAAATACATGCAGGAAAAGATGGGAAGAAAATATGAAGAAAGACATGGAACTAATGAACTTGAAGCTGTACTTGGAGAACCAAAGTATCATTGAAGAGAATGAGAAGTTAAGGAAGAAAGCCAGTCTTCTCCATCAAGAGAACTTAGCTTTAATGTCTGAGTACCAGAGGAAGTTTCCTCATTTGGATCGTTTTTCAACCATCCTTTTGCTTCTTCTGCAACAAAAACACTGATGATATAAAGCTTAAGAAATAATTAATTATCTGCATAAATCGATGTATGTTAGCAACATGGGATTTTGTAGCTTGATATTTTTGTTTTCAACTCTGATTAAGATAAAATGATTTTCATGTATCACCAGAATTCTCCATTAGTTTCACATATATGCTATATATATAGTTTGCCTTTTTCAGCAAGGAAAAGAGGAACTAATGGCAGAAAGTATGATTTATAAGGTTAGGGTTGGAGAGTCATTTATCCATTTCATTTGATGATATTATTGACCAGCTTGTAAACATACATGATTGGTATAAAGATTTAAGCTTTACTCTGATATAGAGGTCTTTCTTTGGTGTAAAGTTTGCTTACACACACACACACACACACACACACACACACACACACACACACACATTCGGGTTACTGACTTCATATCAGTCAATAAACCCCCGTTAAAACATTCTGAAAATGATAAAAAACAATCTCTCCAACCAAATTAATCATAGATTCATTAGCTTAAATCTTTGGTAAGACTGCTTCAAACATAAGACCTAAGCCTACAGCATCCTTATTTGCCTAAAACCCACTGTTTTCTTAATTAGTCTGTAATCAGGCATCTGACTTTCTTGTCCTTAATGCTTTTTTGTGTGTCAAAAGCTCATGATTGTGATTTAACATTCTTCAAAGAAATCTCAAGTTAAAAAAAGAACCAAGTAGCTCAGAAAACAAGAAATGGAGATATTGACAAATAGCTGTCACGTGTTAATTGAGTAAAATTATTTTAAAGAATCTATAATTTAACTCCCAACAAGAGAGGCTCAAGTCAAAACCAGTTGGTTGACAAATTGACAAGGGAGAGGCTTTTCATTATTTGACTCTCAGGCTGCTTATAGCCATTCCCAGACAAGCATGAGAGAAAAATGTCTTACATTTAGATAATATAATGTTTACTTTTTTGTCACTAATTGGGCAGCTTCCACCTTGCCAAGTTTTTTTACTGCAAAAGGTAAACGATTGCCTATTGTTTATAGCTTGTAAGTGACACGTCGCCTAGTTGAGCTCTCCAATAGAAAGATAGCACATAGCAGTGGACAATACTGATCCTTGGGGCACATTCAATGGATTATATGAGTGGAAACTTCATAGCTTCTGGGAATTTTTGTCCGTTACTTTGCAGATACGAAATGCAGCATAACACATAGTGGCATTACCTATTACCGTCAGTGCAGCTTGAAGAGCCACCAATACCTACAGCATAGCAGTCTAATTGTTAGTGAGCTGAAGTATGATCATCTTATGCAAGTACGTAATTAGGCAGAACATGTTGGAATGCATAGCAAAAGTACATTAAAAACCTGAATAAAATGGCTAGATGATCAAAAGGTACTGTTTTATAACAGAATATGGCATTTACGAATACTGATACAAATTTATGGTCCTGATAATAATATGCATAACAGTGATTCATCTGAAACTATTATGCATATCTCTAGGTCTTATTTCCTGTCAGATAAATCCAAAGTCATCAACCTCCAAGTTCAGGCACTATGTTTATCCTGTGTTATGTGGATCAAACATGGTTAGGTGGAAAAGACTCCCCACCTTTTGAGTAGTGTAAAATAGGTAAACTTGGCTATTTCCACGTCATTATCAAAAACAATATTCAATGTTTCGGTTGCAATAGTATTACATTAAATCTTTGGTTTCTTAATTGTTACATTCACAATTTTGTCATGATAAGCACTGAGGTTGTATAGGAGTAAAAACTAAAAAAATACAACACTTGTATCCATGATTCAATGTAAAGCCAAATGTCTCGTCCTAGTGTTTCTTTACCAATACATCACTGTACCTCAATTAATTCAAACTAGTCTTAGCATTTTTCTGTAAAAGAAGGAGAAGAAAGCAGAGTAACTTCTCGGTTCTCACCTCAAGGGATTCAGAATTGTAAAAGAAATGCCAGGTACACGCACAAAATGCTCCACCGAGTAAAGGTACCTAAAACAAACAATTAAATCAGGAAAAAATAGAAACTTAACTTATAGATGCTTGACATGACATATCATTCAAGCCTAATCACATTGAGTTGTAAAAAACGGATAGGACTCAATTCCGGTCTATTCCAGAGGATAGATCTATCTGCAAGAACTTGGTACTTGCTACATTGAGGTTGAGTGATCAATTCCAGTGTAAAGGTGTGTTTTTTTTCTTTCAAAATAAAACACTTCACAGCAGATTACAAAAAAAAAGAAAAGGAAAAGGTTCCATAAACAAGTCAAGCATCAATTAAAAAGCTTTTTCTAAACAACCCTAGACTAAGAGAAAACCAGAACTTACAAGACTAAGAAGAAAAACTCACCATTCCCCAAGAGAGACCCTTCCATGATTCAAACCCAGATTTCTCTCCATATTGCCACACCAAAGCCATTGCTGTAATCCTTTTGACAAGGTAATATCATTAACACGGTAATCAACTCACGAAGAGAATAATAATTTCAATTCAGAGGATACAAAGGGAATCATAACAGTCAATACTGTTTTACTTTTATCAAGTAGCAGCCCAATGCACATCAACAGAAGGAAATATCCGAAGATAAGAGAAGAAAATATCCTCACCATTCAACAACACTGGACACGTGTATGGCCCAAGTGGGAAGAGACAAGGCATTAGCGGGTTCACTGAGCGGCAAAGAAGTGCCTAGCAACAACGGCAATTCGGAGGCCGAAGCGGAACCCGCAAGAGCCAAGGCCAGAGCTGACCCGACTATACCAATCACGGGTTTCGGCTTCCAATTTAAGCTGGGAATGGACAGGTTTCCAGTCAATGGCCTGGGTTTTTTAAGAAATTCGGGGCAACGAAGAGTTGGAAGGGAATGAGTTTGTTTGAAAATGGGCAGTGGAGAGCAGAGTAAGGTGGCGTTCGCCATGGAGATTTTGGCGGTGATTCTTTTAGTTGATCGGATTTTCTTTTAATCTTGTTAGTTTTAGTAGTTACTTCGTAAGGACCCGTTTGAAAAGCCCTTTTTCCTTTCCGTCATTAATTAGATTCAGAAATGTTAGTTAAATAGTTGGTCCAGTTCTGAAGATAAGGTTTAGACAAGGGTTTGATTCAGAAATTGTACATTGCTACAAAACCAATTTAAAATGGCATAATAACTTTTTTGGCCCTCTAATTTTACAAAAAATCTTTTTAACCCTTCATTTATTTTTTGACCTCTTTTTTAACTCTTGAACTTACACTTTTTTATCAAATCACTTCAAAATGAACATAAAAATTAACTTAACTGACATGACATATACATAGACGACACTTTTAGAGAAAGGGTAGGTGGGTGGCAACACTTGAGAGCTCTGGCCGGCAAAAAAGAGAGAGGCCCACAAGCGCACCACCCACCGGCAAGGGGGCGGGGAGAAATCAATGGGGGAAGAACTAAAGGCCAAAGAGCCGCTGCTGCTGACCAACAAAAACAATTTCATTTTATCTCTAAAAGTATACATCATCAAATAAAAACATCTACATGTCAGGTTCTTATTGAATAAAATAATTTGGGAGTAAAATAAAACAAAACAAATAGTTTAAATACCATTTTTAAGTGAAAAAAAAAAGGTGATATAATTTGATGGCAAATTTCTCATTGATTTATTATAATGTTTATATAAAAAAACAATTTTCAAAGTGTGAGGTGAACTTAAATATAATAAGATTAGTATTTATTAATTTTTTGCCAAATAATAAGATTAGTAGTTTAGTACCTTGGAATCCGTGTACCAGAGATTATGAAAGTCCGGTTTAAAACATGTCAATCTTGGGCAAGGAAAACACCCAGTATAGAGAACGATGTGAGCAGATCAGCTATAGAGAACGATGCTCCTGTACTTGGTAAATTACTTATCGGTGACCTAAGCAAGGACCACAGTTCTCAGAAATCACCTATTGAGGCCATCATAACTGTAACCAAAAAGGGGAAAAAGAGATTCTAAATATCCACTGCTCGGGAATGATTATGAAGCCTGTGTAACACAATTACAAGGATTTCATTCTATTTCCAGGAGGGTACACACTCCATCTGCCCTACAATGATCCGATTTTTCAAATTTGTATCACAGCATGGGAGGATGGATTCACATATGAAACCCCTCATTCTCCCATTATTCTTTTTTCTTTGCCCAAATCATGACCAGAGCGAAGCCCATCAACGACATGATCACAGTCTGCATGTCCCAAAAACAATACAGTTAAATTACGAGCAATTCATCTTCACCGGAACTAACTATTTGGAACTTTGAAATAAACATAAAAGAAGAAACTTTGAGAAGATGGAATAAGGGTTGCACAGAATTGTAACGAGCTTGTTAACTGTTAGGAACAAAAGCAAATATTCCATCTTTATAGATTCTTCAAGCTACAACAAGCAAATAAGAAACAAATGCCAAAAGGAGCCCCTTTCTTGGGAGTCTCTTATACATAAGCATCTTTTTAACAACTTATGCAAAATGGTATCATAATTTGCTTACTATTCCTTTGCGAAAAGGCAACTAGAAACAATAAGGGGGAAAAGGTAAACAAAAGGCTTACCGAGATAGCTGGAGGCACACTGACAAGTGGATCCTGGAAGAACCTATTAGCAAGTGCAAGCGCCAAAAGACTGCTTTGCATTCCTGCCAAAGTAACGTAATATATCAGCAATATTGCAAACTAACAAGCGGCAAAAAAAGGGGTCTCACTCTCACCTGTCTCGAAAGATAGTGTTCTTTGCAATGCTTTCACATCAGGTGCTTTATGGAAGAGTGAACCACTGAGGAAATAACCAGCAATGAATGCTGATAAATGGAATGCAACAATGAGCAACGAAACAGTTAAGCCAAATGGGGACAAAACCGAATTAATGTTAATAGCAAGGGGCGCTCCAACACAACAAGCTGTATCAAGTACAGAAAGCGGCGGCAGAAATGGTCTCATGGCTTCACAAAGACGAGGGAACAACCTGCAGACACGTTAGACAGATAAGAGATTCTCATAAATATCATCGAGTTCAACATTTGTTTGGGGTTAGAGTATCACCGATTCAAAAGCAATCCTGCAGTAATAGGAGCAATAACAATCTGCAGAATGCTAGAAACCATTCCCACTACATCAACCGGCAGTCTTTTTCCAATAAGCAGGAGAGACAACATTGGTGTAACAAAAACAGCAGTAGCAGTAGATAAAGATGTCATAACGATGCTTAATGGAGCTAGTGGTGGATCTGTCAAAAATGTAGCATAATTCGAGAGCTGGGCACCACTTACGCAGGATACCAACATAATCCCTGCACCTGATTCATTGATCCACATTCTATCAGTATAGACTCTCCAGTTTTTAACTCAAGATAGACAACTTCTTTGGTAGCATTGACCACAAAGACAGATAGACCTACCTAAAGGAGTAGGAAGACCAAACACTGTCACAGCAATTATTCCAAAAATATATCCAAGCAGGGGTTTCACAACAAATTGACCAACATAACCAGCAAAAATAGCATCTGGCCTTTTAAATGCTTCAATAAAATCCTTCTCACTGGAATTAACCCCCACTGCAAACATCAAAAAACCCAATGCAGGGGCATAGTACCTACAAAGAGACCAAATAATTAAAACATAAGCTAAGATATCAGTCCAAAAGCTCATTACTCTCTCTTATATATAGTGGAACTTATTTTTTTTTCTTTTCTTTTCATTGTACATAACCTTAATTGATTTATCACTTGCATTAGGTTCTGGCCTCAAAAGCTACCCCTACTTCTTCAAATATCAATTAAAACCAAAAAGTTGTAATGGATCTTAGATATAAATAAGGTAACAGGAATGAATGAACTAATCCTGATTTTAAAGGGATACACTTGAGAATGAAAATTACAGTTTCCACATCCATTTGTCCTAAAAGAAAGGAAAAGGATTATAATACATAGTGTAGACAACCTATTCATAGAAAGAATCAGCTAATGACCTGCTGGTAAACCATGTGAAAGAAGGCGGATACACAAGAGCCATAATTGTACTAGCAAGGACTACATGAGGCAGAATGGAATTTGATTGCTTCAAAATATCCACTATAGAAGCCTTCTTTTGTTTAACAATCTGAAACAGCACATACAACAAGAACTACTATGAATTTTTACTCAAAATAGTTGATAATGCCACTGTCTGCAAGTACATATTGCAAAGAACACCAAATACTAAAATACAACAGGATCATGTTATCAAATATAGGATTTGGGTATCAATTATCAAGCATAAAGTTTTGACCTTTGACTGTTAGGTAACACATTATAGCACTCCATAAGTCCATAAAGCAAACAGGACAAGCATGATTATCAAACTATAAGAAAGCCCAGTTAAGCTGAAATTTGAACACAGATTATGTTTAACAAAAACATGAGCACCTGATTTGGTTGCGGTTCAAATTCCTGACCTGGGTCCCTTTCAAAAGATTCTGAAACTTTCTCTGATGCACATTTACACTCCAAAAATTTAGAGCCCCTAACTGCAAAAAAGGAACACAAACACACACACAAAGGATGAAAAGGAAATACTTTTAAAACATAACCCAGAAAACCCAGAACATCAAATGGCTAAAAAAACCCAAAAATTAAAGGCCAACAAGAACAAGACTTACACTGAGAAAAGGAACTGAGTGGAACAGGAATATAGGAACTTTGTGGCAAAACTGAGAACTGGACTCGCTTAGGTATATGAAAGCTATTGTTTTGAGAGAAAACACAATTGAATCGTGGACGCTGGATTAAGAACTGACCAGTGGTTGAACTCATCTTTTTGTTGGATTTTTTTTTTTGGGGGGAGGGGGTTTACTTTTCGTTTTTAACAATGAAATGGTTTGGTTTTCAGCGCTTTTCGTCTTCTCTTTAAACTCTATTTGGTAAGTGGCGTACGAAAATATTTAACGTCTCTGCTGGCGTGAAGGCAAAAGAGAAAGAACAATTAAAGAATTCACAACTTATTTTAATATTTTATTCACTGAGATTCGTTAGTATATTTATTTAATAATGGAAAATATTTTCTCAAGGTATCTTAAATACCAATTACCTTCTACTTTATTTTTACAGCTCAAAGGTCAACTCCTAATGGCTTCCAACAAAAATCCAAGTTAACTCGATTCAGGTATATATATATTCTTTTTCAAATTATTAGTATATAATTTTGGTAATTTTTTAATTTGAACTCTAAAATCTTGAATCTCAAATTTATATCAAAATGCTAAATTTAAGGTTCGAAGTTTAAGTCTTGTAGTTGAGGTTAAAAAACTATCAAATTAATATCAATGACATGAAAAAAATTATGTGGCGTCCCTGTTTTATATAATTCTTTTTCTCTATATATAATTAACTCTCATATAAGATTACAAAAAGTAAGATTGTTTAATACAACTTAACACGGTGCAAATTAGGGATATGCACCTTTACCCTTTAAAATAATAAATTTATTATTTAATTCTTTTAAATTTTATAAAATTACATGTTAATAAAATACTAAAATTGCTTTTTAATTCTTTAAAGTTTTTAACTCAAAGCCTGAGTTATAATGTGATGGTTTTCTAAGCTGATGATTTCATCCTGACACAGTAGATGAAATGTATGAGTTTTCGAGCGTTATCGCATTACCATAAACTCAAATATGCCTTAAAATTGTCACAATATTTATGTCAAACACAGAAAAAAAATGAATCTTTCTCCCTAAATTTCCAACACTGAACACCAAAAAAAAATTGTAAAGAGAAACAAAAAATGCGTCCACCTATTTCTTTAAATATCACAAAAATAGGACTGAAATTTAAAAAAAAAAAATCAAAATCCGCATATACTTCAAATTTACCTCTATTTTATTGTTGACATTGACCAAAATATTATATATGGGTGTTGACTGGTTGTATTTCTGATGTGTGTTTTTTGTGGCACATTCTCTGGTTTTAAAATTCAGTTTGAAACCTAAAATTGTGGGGCAATGCCAATTGATGCTTTCTCTACTGTATGCTTAACATTCAATCTTTGTCAATGTATCAAAAGTGGAATAATGATTTTCTTACATGTCTGCTTCATCTTCTTTTTTATTCACGGTAAGGAGTTTTTTTTTTTTTTTTAAGAAATAAATTTTGATTTTTTTTTATAAAATGTTATTTCAAATTATTTTTCAAAAATCTTCATTTAACACACATATTTGAACATTTACAAATTAAGACTGGAAAATATTTTGGGTCTACATAAATATATTGATATTATCACTGTTTCCTTGTTACAAAGAACTGAAGTTAAATATTTTTAATTGTATTTTAAATTGAGATAATTTAATTTTTAATAAAAAAATCTATATAAGTAAATGAAACCCAATTTTAAAAATAAAAGTAAAAAAAAAAAAAAAAAAAAGAACCCCCAAATTTTCACCATATCGATTCCATCACTAAAACTCATTGTATTTTTGGAACATTAATGTGTTTTTATGACACCACACATTATTATATGTTGGATTTATCTTTCTAATACAATCATTATGATGCCTTTGTCACATGTAACTTTGAAATTCAAACATTATTGCAACAAAAAAATAATAATCATAACAACTAAACACATACAAATAATAATTATTTTCTTTTTCCTCTTGAAACATTTCGATTCCAATGATTAGGTTAGATTCTAATTAAAATTTGAGTCGCTTTAAATAATAATTATTTTTATTTATATTATCTGAATTTAAAATTTTATCACTTAATTTAACGTATATTAATTTTAGATTTACTAAATATCACCTTTTAATATAATTATATGAATACAATGAATTAAACTTCTAATTAGAAAAATATATATATATTGGCTTGGCTGTTGAATATTCTGTCATTCTGCTTGCCATAATTTAATTCGGTTGGAAGTTGATTAATAATTTTATGGAAGTTCAATTATCGGTTAATTCAGTTTAAAATTAAATAATTAACCAAATTTAATAATTAATAATACAAATTATATGGAGTTTTAATTCGGATAATTCGGTTAAATAAATATTGTAAATTTATTTTTTTGATATGTTTTTTACTTGTTTTAACAAAAAAAATAAAAACATATAAATTTCAGTTCGGTTATTTTTTTTTTAAATTCAATTAAGTTGACAGTTAAAGAATTAAAATGTTTAATCGATATTAATTCAATTCGATTAACCATGTGAAGACCTCTATCATATCATATAAGGTTTTTTCTTTTTTTTCTTTTTTTTTCTTTTTTTTTTTTGAGTATAGTAAAGAAATTGCAAAGTTGGTTCTCTAAATCCTTTTGAACTCCTAGGAGCCTAGTTATTATTTTCCTCTTGTGGACAAAGACAATTATACTTAACCAGTTATCAATAATAATTAAGAAGGTAAATAAATAAGTTTGTATATTAAATCAAATAAATAAGTAAAAATTAACAATTTATGTTGATTTATTAAATGAATGCACTTGAATAAAAGTGTGTTTGGTTCGTTTATGTTCACAAATAAATTTATTTATAAGTTTATTTATTTAAAAATAATATTTTCCATTTGTTTCTATATATAAATTTAGTTTGTTTGTTTATTTAATATTTTTGTTTATTTGTTTGGTTTTTGTGAACATGTTCTTCTAACATTTGCAAACTTATAAAAGAACATGTTGGCGAATACTAAATGAACTGAGTATAAGCATACCAAATAATAACCAAATCAAGTTTGGACATGATGTTGAAATTTTAAAACATGAACAATTTAAAAAATAAACAAACAAAACCCCGTGTGTTGGCCTGATGGCACTGCCCCAAGTGTGACCTAGATTCAAGTCGTGTTGCCGTTAGGGCTTTGCCCTCTTCTAATGCACCAAAAAACAAACAAACAAACACGAACAAAACTTTATTCGTTTAAGCCCAGTTCATTTACACCCCTAATGATAACAATGAGTACATGTTTAATATTAGTGAGGAAATAACCTAACCAAAATGAAATGCTAGAATAATTAGATAAAATTGTATAAGATATTTATTTTGTTTGTTAATTTTATTGTTGAATAGTTTCTTGAACTAACATATTAGATTTGATTTTAAATTTTGTTAGTTGATTAGAGATTTTTTTTCTACTATTGATAATTTTGTATAACAATTAATATTTTTTTAGATTTTAAAATTATGTAATTGTATAATTACAATTCATATTATCAAACATGATACAACAATTTATCACGTAGTTATATTCTATCAGTCAAAGATGTTTAGAAAATTATAATTCCTTAGATGGTGTAATTAGTAATTACACGTTTATCTAATTACTTCATGACATGTAAATACCCTCAAAATGGTTGCATATATTTAGGGGAGAACAAAAATTTTGGTTAAAATCGATTAAATTGATCCAATCGGTTTAGTTAATTTTTTCGGTTATGGGTGCAATTTTGTTGATTATTTTGGTCTGTTATTGGTTTTTGAATTTTTAAATTAACCTGACCGAAAAAACAACTTAATTTAATATTTTTAATTATTTAAAATGTATTTATAAAATAAATATAAATTATTTAAGTCCAATAATCTAACCCAATAACTAACGACGGTCAAGTTGGTTAATTGATTGAACCGATTAACCTAAAGCCAACTTATTTATATTGTTTTTGAACTCTAATTTAATTGAATCAATTTTTATAAATTATGATAATCGGTTAAGTTAATCTAATTAAAAAAACCCGATCAACTAGCTGAAAAAATCAAATGCTCTCCTCTATATATTTTATTCCAAGTCGATCTTATTCCGTATTGAATCGAATTCATGGGCTGATTCTTGTAGGGTTTTTTTTTGGAACGAATTCTATAAAAGAAGAGAGAGAAGGAGAAATTGACCCTCCACCTACACAACTACCATAGCAACGAACATATTTAATCATCTTAGGTATAATACAATCACATACCACAAGAAAATTAATTAAAATATATTAAAAGATATAATAAAATAAAAACAAGTAGATTGAAGGAGAAATAATGCTTGGGACTGCAGTAGTTGGCCTGGCATTCCATTAAAGCATATATACAAAGTATTTCATTCCAAGCAATGTGTATGGCACTAATGCTTTAAAGTGTTAAAATGACGTTGATATGGCCACATGGGCAAGAAAAAGATATATCAAAAGGGTTGTGAGACACCGTTGTTGGGGACCCTGTCAAAAGCCAATGGCACCAAGACAAGGTCCAGCCATGGCCATGCTTACTAAGTTCTTCATATACGTTAAACTAATCTGCACTAAATATTTAAATTAACTTTCACCTTTTAGCTTTTCTTTTCTGTACTCTCTCTTGACCATTTGATTCATTCTTCTATGTTTTCTAACCAAAAACCTTGTACTCTGTCAAATGCAACAAGACAACAGTCTCAAGTTAAATAAAGTATAAAATAAAACCCCATTAGTGTAGAAATAAAAATTAAAGCTTTTTTTTTTTGTTTGTGTGTGTGTGTGGCTGAAACCAGGACGTCACATGGGAAGCTTTGAAAAAAAAATGGCGACAGTAGTGGAAAATACTGTATAAACACTTTTAATTTGTTTCCTTCAAAGATTTCTGCTTATAATGGAAACATTAAAGGAAATGGTAATAAATTTGACATCTTATCTAATTGAATTTAATGAAAAAAAAAAAAAAAAGAGTCCCATTCCGAATGGGTACATGGAAACTTCAGTCTTTAATGCAATAAAAAGAAAGGAAAGGCACAACTCAGTCAACAAAAGACCAAAAATAAACCCAAAAAGCCAAAGCCTAAAACCCCCATAATTTCTCCTTCTTTTACACGGCTTTGGTTTGGTTCTAAAACATATTTAATTTTTCTTTTATTTCCCTGCCAATTATTTGGTGGTGATGAAAGGTATGGGTTGGTGGGAGAATAAATGCTTTTAATTTTACAGACAAAACCAAGGCCCTACCTTTACACGGTGGTGAGTGAACCAAGACCACTTTGGGGTTTTCATTTCATTTTCTTTTTTCTTTAATAGAAAAATGGGAAGGGAGATACTGAGAGAGGATCGTAATTTTTTTGGTAATGGGATTGAAAAGAGCTGAGCTTTGAGATGGAAAGAAATGCACATGCACGTGGTTAAGCTTCTGTTGGTGCCAACCGTTTAGATAATAAATATTTTTTACATTATATGGTTGGTATTAAATTTGCTCACCTGTTTTCCTTTCCAGCCAAGATGCCTTGTTCATGTTATTTGTTTGCACTTGTTTGAACTCACCATTTTTATTGCATTTTTTTCTTCTATGCTTTATGCCTTTTTTTTTTTGTTTGAACTCTCTTTCTTCTGTCTAGAGCAAAAAGTTGAGATTTTTAGCTCAAACCCAGAAAGAAAAAAGGTCAGATCTTTGATTCATTGAAGAAAGTGTGGGTTAAAACGGGTTGCTTTGTTGAGCAAATGTAAGTAAAAATGTCGGTGTTTGGACATGATCTTGATGTTTTGCCTTTGGTACTCCAGATTCTTACAAATGCAAACAACAAGCTCTGCAATTGGAAAAGCAGGATAGGGGGATCTTCATTGAATCTGGTTCGATAATGCCAAACGGTTAGACTCGAATTTTTATGTGCTCTTGCTGTTGTTTCGAGCATGAGAAGGATCCATCAATTCATAGCTTCCCATGCTTTGTTCTTCCTGATTCTGTCTTGTTTTGGAATCAGAACCCTCGGAATCAGAACCCTCTTCCCCATTTCTTTAGCTGCAACTGAGAAGGAAATTTTGCTTCAATTTAAAGGAAACATCACTGATGATCCTTACAACAGCTTGACATCTTGGGTCCCAAGTGGTAACCCTTGTGTGGATTTCAGTGGTGTGTTCTGCAATCCTGAAGGATTTGTGGACAAGATTGTTTTGTGGAACACTAGCCTCAGTGGTCGGCTGTCAGCTGCCTTGTCTGGTTTAAGCTCACTCAGAGTCTTGACATTGTTTGGCAACAGGTTTTCAGGTAATATCCCACAAGAATTTTCACAGTTACAGACATTATGGAAGATCAATGTGAGTTCAAATGTATTGTCTGGTTCCATACCAGATTTCATTGGCGACTTACCTAACATTAGGTTTCTTGATTTTTCAAAGAATGGTTATACTGGGGAGATTCCGTTTGCTTTGTTCAAGCATTGTTACAAAACAAAGTATGTTTCTTTCTCACATAACGGTCTTTCGGGTTCCATTCCGGAGTCCATTGCGAATTGTAGTAACCTTGAAGGGTTCGATTTCTCGTTCAATAATCTTACTGGTGAAATGCCTTCTCGAATTTGTGATATCTCGGTATTGAAGTATGTATCTGTTGGTAGCAATGCATTGAGTGGCAGTGTGGTGGAAGAGATTTCAAAATGCCAAAGCTTGCTAGGCCTGGATCTTAGCAGAAATTCATTCACAGGTTTTGCACCACTAGGAGTACTTGAATTTAAGAACATTACTTATTTCAATGTTTCACATAACAGGTTCTTTGGTGAGATTTCTGTGATTGGAACCTGTAGTGGGACATTGGAATTCATTGATGCTTCATGGAATAGTCTGGATGGGGAAATCCCAACAAGCATTTCAAACTGTAAGAGCCTCAAAGTTTTGGACTTGGGGTTCAACAAGCTTAATGGGACCATACCAGTTAATATCGGGGATTTGGAAAGTCTTCGAGCAATTAGCTTGGCTAATAATTCATTAGGTGGGACAATCCCAGCAGGATTTGGAAGCATTGAGTTGCTACTGGTCTTAGATTTGCACAATCTCAACCTTGCTGGTGGAATTCCTGAGGATATAAGCAATTGCAGATTTCTTCTCGAACTGTGAGTATAAGCACTATCCTGATGTATTGTAGATTTTCTTTGGCATTGCTTTGAAGTAATTCTAAGAAACTTCTATATGTTGCTGCAGGGATGTGTCTGGAAATATGCTAGAGGGACATATTCCTGATACCTTTTACAACATGTCAAATCTGGAATTTCTCGACTTGCATCGCAACCGGCTGAATGGAAGTATCCCATCTAGTCTGGGGAACTTGTCAAAAATCCAATTGCTTGATCTCTCACAGAATTCGCTTTCGGGGTCAATCCCCCCTTCACTTGGGAATTTGAATATGTTAACTCATTTTAACCTTTCCTACAATAATCTCTCTGGTGTCATACCTACTGATCAGACCATCCAGTCCTTTGGTCCATCAGCTTTTTTTAACAATACTGGACTCTGTGGTTCCCCTTTGGCATCCTGTTCCGGAAGTGCCACATCTTCCCCATCTGGTAAAACCGAGGTCCTTAGTGTTTCTGCAATTGTTGCCATTGTTGCTGCTGCTGTGATCCTTACAGGGGTTTGTGTGGTAACCATCATGAACATCAGGGCACGAAAGAGTAAAAAGCAGGAAGTGACGGTGGTTGTTGAGAGTACACCACCAGGTTCATCAGATTCGAATGTTATAATTGGGAAGTTAGTCCTCTTTAGCAAAAGTTTGCCTTCTAAATACGAAGATTGGGAAGCTGGCACCAAAGCTTTGCTTGACAAGGAGTGTCTAATAGGTGGAGGGTCAATTGGAACGGTCTATAGAACTAGCTTTGAAGGAGGGATCGCAATTGCAGTAAAGAAGCTTGAGACTCTAGGGAGACTTAGAAACCAAGATGAATTTGAGCAAGAAATCGGGCGCCTAGGTAACCTCCAACATCGAAACTTGGTTGCATTTCAAGGTTATTACTGGTCCTCTTCAATGCAGTTGATTTTATCTGAATTCATCCCGAATGGGAATCTCTATGATAATCTACACGGAATGAATTACCCTGGTACTAGTTCAGGTGTTGGTAATACTGAACTAGGTTGGTCTAGAAGGTTTAATATTGCCCTTGGAACTGCAAGAGCGCTTTCTTACCTTCACCATGATTGTAGACCTCCAATTCTCCATCTCAACATCAAATCAACCAACATACTCTTAGACGAGAACTATGAGGCCAAACTATCCGATTATGGTTTGGGAAAATTGCTTCCAATTTTGGATAATTACGGTTTAACTAAATCTCATAATGCAGTAGGATATGTGGCACCAGAGTTGGCTCAAAGTATGAGACTTAGTGAGAAATGTGATGTGTATAGCTTTGGAGTAATTCTTTTAGAACTAGTAACTGGGAGGAAACCAGTAGAGAGTCCAACAGTAAACGAGGTAGTGATTTTGTGTGAATATGTTAGAGGATTATTGGAGAGGGGCTCTGCGTCAGCTTGCTTTGATAGTAGGTTGCGCGGTTTCGCAGAAAACGAACTTATACAGGTTATGAAGTTGGGGTTGATTTGTACATCAGAGGTTCCTTCAAGAAGACCAAGCATGGCTGAGGTTGTCCAAGTTCTCGAGTCCATCAGATCTGGAATCGAATCGTAGTGAAAGTGCAAAATGTTAGATATGATTAATACTGCAAAGGGGACACGGTTGCTACTGGTTAGGGTAAAAAAGAACAGCTTAAAAACAAGATCATTCTTTTGTATTCATTTTGCTATTACCATCATTGATTTGTTCCTCTATTTGTAATCTTGTGCAATAAAAAAGGGTACTCATTTATGTGTATTCTTCTATTTGTTCAGTTTGAACTGTGTAAGTTAAATGAAACCTGTGGATAGCTTGAAAAAACCACCAGTTTTCAATCAAAAAAATCTGCAAGTTATTCACAATCATAGAATTAAACAATAGCATTTTCATCAATTCAATTTACAGGTTTCAGAAACTTTCTGAATCCGATCAATAACTATAGGGATATCTTTCTCTGTCAATGTAGCAAAACAGAAGCTGAACCATCCCGGTTCGATACAATGACAACAAGACCCTGGAGTTACATTAACCTTAGCTATATTCAACAACTTATCCCACAGCTCAAGTTCGCCCTTCTCGCTGTAAGAGCGGATTAACCCGCTCATATCAGCCCAACAGTAGAAACCCCCACTACTCTTTATGCACACGATTCCCAGTTTTTTCAACCCAGCAACAAACAGAGCGTATGTTCTGTGAAGCCTTTCTCTATTGATGGTAATGAATGTTTGAACAAATTTTGCATCAGATAGCATAGAAATGAGCAGACACTGGGTTGGGGAAGAAATAGATGAGAACCTCGTCAACTTTTTAGCAGCAGCCAGAACCTCCTCATTATGCGAGTAGATAACCCCGACCCGAAAACCTGGAAGAGAAAGGTCTTTTGACAAACCGTACACTAGATGTACTCTTTTCCGATCGATATCATCCAGGTCCATGATTTCTGCTATGCTCACAAATTCCTCATTTCCATGAGTAGAACCAGCCAATATTTCATTAGAGACAATATGGATGTTCTTCTCTCTGGCAAAGTCTAGCAGGCTGTAAAGTGTGTCTCGACTTAGAAGATTGCCAACAGGGTTTGATGGGTTTGATATTATTATCCCACGCACTTTCAGTCCACGTTTCTTTGCCTGGTTGAATGCTCGATCAAGAGCAGCTATACTTAAATTGAAGTCGTCAGCACTTCGACAAGGAACATGTATTATTTCCACCCCGGTTCGCCATTTTACATCCCTGTCATAACTGCATATTTTGTTCAAAACATCAGTTTCCTTGTTGGATACTTGGTTACCAGAATGAAAACTATGGGAATGGCGGCGACAGATGTTACCCAGGATAACAAGGTGTTGGAACAAGAAATGCATTTCCAACATCTGCTAAGCAGAAACTAAGAATCTCGATCGCAGGGGTTGCACCAGCGGTCAGTACTACCTGTGAAGGGTCGAAGGAAACAGCTTTCGCTGTGACTTGAGACATGAATCCTGCTACAGCCTGCAAAGTAAAAACAGTTCAGAACACAATCATTTCAAGTAGGGATTGTTTACCAACAAAATTAAAACATTTCCAGAAGGAATCATTAGATGAGCAGGACCTTCCAAGGTTGATAATTAATCCTTGAAACTAATGGCCCAAGATGTCTATATCACACTTTTACGGTATGCATGCTAAATTTAAAATCTTACAAACAATTTATACTGGTAAAGGTACTCTTCCAACATATCATATCACCTTAAAATTTTAAAATTTTAAAATGCATCGACCATGTGCACAAGTTAAGAAGATTTGTCGGTTCATGATCATGGGCATACATGAATTCAATTAGATTTTCAATTTTCATCAAACCCTACACTGCAAGTAATTGGAGTATGTGATACATAAGTCATGAGACAAGAAATAACACTTTATTTTAAGTGGTGAAATGAAATGGAAATTACACGACTTCAATGCACCTACATGCTTTAATGAATGTCATTGTATATACCAACAATATATGTATCATTGAATAAGAATCAAGAGCTAATGAAGTTAGATTTATTGTTTTCTTATCCCTCTTTTATTGAACATAGAAACACTAAACCAGAAATCCTCATCAAGTCTTCTCGAAGAAACAAACTTCTACTCAGACCTCCAATAGTAAAATTCAATATATTTGGTGTTTGCAACCTTACTCTCACTTGATTCCTCATAACATAAGCTTTTTTACTAAAATTTTGGTGCCACCATATTATTAACAGAGACCATAAACCTTAACCATAGCCACACACAAGCAGTCCCTAATCCCATTAGATAGATAGTGAATAGTGATGCTGATAGAATTAAACTAAGTCATATTTACCACTTTGAACTCCATCAATCCATCAAAAGGCTGGTAAGTTGCAATCCTGCTAATGCTCAGCTCTTTCCCATTTCTCAATATCACTTGCTCTGCATTTTCTGCTAGCCAATGCTTAACCAAATCCAAAGACAACTGAAAAAACAAATAAAAAAATGAAAAGCTGAACCATAAAGCATATTATGATATTAACAATTATGAAAACAAATATAGTAGAAAGAACCTACCTTGTTTTCTGCTAAACCCAACTGGATGACCCCATTTGGATTACTCAATTCATCGTACGGATCCTCCTTAACTCGCCTTAGTCCCACATAGTACGGAGAATCCGCGCCTTTCACAATCCCACTAACCCGACCCGAAACGGATACGGGTCCACGCGGACTTCGCGGCGATGGCAAACCGCGAGACAAATTACGTGCCAAAGCAGGAAGCTCCGCCAACTTCCCGGACGACGCTGAACCGGTTGTTGAGTTTTGACCCGGGGAATTCGAATTGTTCTGGTCATCCAGGTCATTACGGTGTCGCTTCAAATAGAATTGGAGAAAGTAAAAGAGGGCGCAAGGTATTATGGAACCTAAGACTAAGCCTCCTCGTCCTTGAACAACACCTTGTAGAGGAACTATCACTCTCATGGCAGCTCCTCCTCCCCCTCCGGTGTTTTCCTTTTCGGTATCGGAGCTCCGAGACCGGGAATATCGGGTTTGTGTCATTGTAGTGAAGTCATGGCCATATAACTAACAAAAACGAATGAAAAATGGGAATAAAAAATATGGGTTTTCCGATAAATGTTTAATGGATTAATAAAAATAATAGCTGTGTGGTCTCTCTTTTGTGCTTTCTCTTCCTTCAAACCTTTTCTGTTTTTTTTTTTTTTCTGGAATAGTTGTTTTTTTTTTTTTTTTTTAATATTTTGAGGGGGAGAATTATGGGATACAGATTCTTTCTGAGCCAG
The DNA here is from genome assembly GCA_025698465.1 of Gossypium longicalyx. NCBI lineage: Eukaryota > Viridiplantae > Streptophyta > Magnoliopsida > Malvales > Malvaceae > Gossypium > Gossypium longicalyx. The sequence goes on along the minus strand of CM047006.1, from coordinate 4,333,005 downwards.
TCCTTGCTTAAAGAGAGGGATTTTTTAGATTTTTGCGATTTAGCTGTTGTGATTTTCAGGAGGGAAAAGCTGTGAGTTTACTGAAATGTCCTTGTTGTTTGTTTGTAGTCAAATGAAACTTGTCCGAGTGAAATTGAATTTTTAAATAAAAATCATTATTATTCGCAAATTTACGAAGGTAAATTGTTTTAGTGCATTTAAATTCATTTTTTTTTATATTAGGAATAATATTTTATATCAATCGAATTAATGATAGATTTGGATGGACGGAACGTTTATTTACTGTTAATATAAAAACAACGGTATGATAATGAGACTAGATATTGTAATGATACTATAGCGTGAAACAAAAAATAAGTTAAACATAGTGTATCACTTATTTAAACTCATACTAAGACCCAATTCGCTGATATTCACAATTTTTTTTATTTAAATGATATAAATTTTCTTACAGCTTATTTTCCATCCTTACTTGTGGTGTTGGGTGACAAAATTTAGGTGTGGTTTTAGGTGGGAATTTCAGCAAGTTGTTTTGAATCCTTTCAGTTTACTGCCAAAATAAAATAAACAATTTACAAGTAAGAAATTTATTCATCTGGTATTGACTTTTTTGTTGGGTGTTAAGATGAGAGATCCAATGCAAATTTGCTACAGCGAGTACTACCTGCAGTTCATTTGCACTTGTTTTTTTGAGATTTACGAAATCCCTTTTGAACTAGTCTTGGATCAAGCATTGCTTGCAAATACATCATTGTGTGTTGATCTAATATCAAATTCAAAAGGCATATACTAATCTTACTTCTAGTTGAACCCAAAAAGATAGTAGTATGATCAATCTCCTTTACTTTTTTTCCAATTATGGACATGGAATCATTTGTTCATCATTGAATAAACGATGCTCTTTCTTAAGACCAAAAAAGAAGAAAATAGTTTTGGTTTTATAGTAATTTCAGCTAAAACAATAATAGGTCAAATTTTATATGTAATTCACATACCATGTGATTCGTATTGATTCAATAGCTGTACCTTTTGGATTTTAAGATTTTAATTTTGATATTGTATAATAATTGTTAAATCCATAAATAGAATGATATTATCTGAAAATAAAATAAAATAAGTTGGCTTGATATTTACATATATAATAATACGTTGTTTTTATCTCCATATTGATTTTCTTAACATAAGCCATATTATTTTATTTAATGGATTCAAAATATACAAAGATATGTATTAAGGGTTAGTTTAGCGTTGTTTTTGAGAAGTGATTTTAAAAAGTACTGTGTAAAATTGATTTTGAGAAATATTTTTGAGAAGTTTGGTTTAAAATTTAAGTATTTTGCTGTCAAAAAGTACTTTTGAGAAATGAAATGTCTATTTTAGACATGGTGTTATAAAATAATAAATATGTATTTAAATAATGTTTAAATTAGTTAATATTATGATATTTTAGTAAGAATATGAAAAATAATTTATTATAATTTATTGTTAATATTTTAATATATGAAATATAAATAGTAAATATTTTAAAAAAATTAATATTAATTATTCATAAATTTTAATTAGAATATATGAACTATATTTTAAATATAAAATATAACTAATAAAAATTTAAAAATATAATATTATATATAAAATAAATTTTAATAGAAAAATAATTACATATACAATATAAATATTATATAAAATATATTATAAGGGTTAAAACTGCCATTTAACCTAAAAACACTTTTGTCAATAACAAAAGCTAAAAAAATTTGTTTTTGCTTTGAAGTTCAAAAACATTTTTCAAGAGCACTTTTAACTTCACAAGTTGTTTGTTTAGCATTATTTTTTATTTTAAAAGTACTTTTGACCCAAAAAAACATATTTGAAAAGTAATACTAAATAAAGCTTAAATTAGAGAAACTGAATATATAAAATTTCTATGGAAAATTGGGGCCGAGGAAGTCCCCCCTTTGCACTTTAAGACAATTGACACCTCGTTTTTGTCCACCGCGACCACAAGCTACGGAAAACAATTTCAGCAAGGCAAGTCACCACATTTCCCCCAAGAAACCACCACACGAGAAATTGAGTCATTATCTAAGACATGCATATTTTCCTATTAAAAATATGTGCAGTCACTTTTCCAAGCCTTTTTTGATAGGACTATTGTCTCCTTCGTAGCAGTAACACACATATTTAAGGTTAAATTATACTATTAGTCTTTATACTTTGTGAAAATTATGAATTTAGCCCATGTATTTTAATTCGTTCATTTTTTGTTCCTATACTTTTCAAATTTTAAAATTCCAGTCATCATCAAATGGTAACTATTAAATTCATTAAGTTTTGTTATTTTCAAAATCCAAGTCAAACATATTATCATATGTGTAATGTCATGTCGACATGTTAATTTCACATATTACTCACTAAAAATTTAGTTAATGGATTAATGATTGTCATTTGCATCAAGATTGAAATTTCAAAATTCGTGATGTAGAATGACTCAATTGAAAAATATAGACTAAATCTATAATTGTACATATAATACATAACTAGTAATTGAATTTAGACAAACGAATTTAACAACTATTGTTTAGTCGAGATTAAATTTCAAAATTCAAAAAGTACAGGGACTAATGTTGATCGATTCTAAAAGAATAAGGACTAAAATTGATCAAATTAAAGTATAAGGACTAAATTCATAACTTTTATAAAGTATAGGGTTTAAGAGCAAAATTTAACCTATATTTAAGCCAAACTTATATTTTTGACTTGAACTTGACAATTATTTCTACATCGAGATCGAGGTTTGAATTCTTTTGGTCTAAGTTAATCTTCGAACTAGGAAATTGTTGCCACTTTGAAGCCTAAATTTTTTTAGTGCAAGTTAATCATTGTATTTTTCATAAAATAAAAGTTTAACAAAAAAAATTCACATCTCAATGTATGAATAATTATCAGGTTTAAGATTGTACTATTTAGTTATTTGAATAAGTGTTAGATCTCCGTAACACTTTTAATATCAGACAACAATATAATGACTAAAATGTTATAATGCCAATGATCATTCCATAATAAATTAGACAAACTAAATACCCATGTGTTTTCCTCCTATGGTTAGGAATTGCGTTAAGGCTATCAAATATTGAAACTCTACAATGACCATCGTATTTTTACCAAATCAAACTCAATATATGTTATACGATATTTTTAAAATCATATTAGTGATTAAATCGATCATGTCATTAATTAATTAATTCAGATAATTCAATTAAAAAATTATTATAAAATTTATAAAAGAATCAATTCTATTAATTTTTTAATCTAATTCAATTTATTCACATTAATTCACAGTTTAATTAATTTAAAATCTATTTTTAATTTAATCCGATTGAGATAATTATGGTGATATGTTTACGCGGATGACTTAATTCTCAACCGTAAATAACATTAACTCAAAAGGATGATGAATAGTGTTTTGTCATTAAAAAAGTGGAACACGAAAAGAAAAGGTAGGACGAATCCTTGAATTGAAGTGAGGTGTGAAATAGTAAAGTTAGATAAAAGTGAAAATGATAAGGAATCTTAAACATCATCTTGATCTCACCTATATTTGGGGAAATATAGAAAAGAACCCTATGTAAACACACTGTGACTTAACAGGACAAGACACTGCAACCTTACATGTTAAATTATTTCCAGCACTTAGATCTCAATTTTCATTAAAACCCTATTGTGCTCTAAAGCTTATAGTATTAATAATACCCGTATAATTGGATTGGCTTGAGTTGAGCTGTGCTATGTTGGTTGGCTTTACCTTTTTTTTAGCTTAACCACCTTCCAAACTCATAAATAACTCCATTTTTTTTTTGTCATTTTAAGGTGTAAACAGTTTTTTTTAGAAAAAGAGAAAGATGAATTACAAAATAGCATGAGAATCATAAAGCAAAATCTGGTTATCATTCCTTATTTCAATAGCAACCACGATAGATATATTTTGGAAAACGTGGGAGTCATAAGAAAATCTCGTCATCGGCTGCTGAATTTTCATTTTTCAATCTCTTTTATAGAGTTGTTGAATTTTTAGAATCAAATCCTTGTTCAATTATTCTTATCAATAATTAAAGCACAACCAATATTAATCCTACAAATTCATATACAGTAATCATCTCTAGCCGGCGGACGGTAAACAATTTTTTTTTCTTTTTAATGTCTAACTTCAATCGAATTAAATCAAGGGTCCAAAGTCCAAGCTTCAATTTTTTTTATTCACTAAAAATAATGGGAGAAATTCAAACAGATGAAATCGAGGCTCCAAATTTTAATTTCTACAATAAAAACAAAATAATCCATCAAGAAACTATTATTATAATTACTTCTCTTGTTTATGTGGGTTCAAACCGACCCCCCTTTCATCTATCTCTAAAAAGAAATAATCCAAAAAATATGTTCATAAAAATTAATGGTGGTCACCACTCACCAGCCATACAATTAATGAAAGGAAGATTTGTTAAAGATATGAGCATCAATTCATACGTAAATGTAATGAGTGGGTAATTTGTGTTTTATATTGTTGAGTTAATTTACTTTAATTAATATGGCATCGTGATAAAATTTAAATATAATATATATTTTTTTAATTTTATTTTTGTAGTTTGTGTGAATGTCATAATAAGTAAAATAGATTGTATCGATGTTATTGTCAGAATTACATGTGTATAGGTATTTTTTAATGTGTGCATGTTATATGCTTTTCTTTCATTATGCGGTATCATTCTGATTACGATAAATAGTTCAGGATGATAAAAAAAAATTAGACAACTCCAAAAGAACACAAATAACTATATCTCATAGATTTACATTTAGAGTGTGATTGTTATTGACCCATTAAATTTATCAAGCACTTCTTATATTAAATCAACTGTCTTTAACAAATACCTCACATTTCAATAGTGGAAGATAATAATTTTGCAACTTCCAAAATTTATATGAAATGGTTTAAGACTATCGGTAAACTATATATTTATTTGGTAGGACATGCTCCTATAAATCAAATCCAATGTCCAAAATTGCAAGCTTTGAAGGAATTTAGTGTGGATCCAATCTACCCTAAAGGCCAAGGCAAAGGAAATAGAAATCTATGGCATCCCTGTGGCATAAGTGTACATGTCAATGAAGCTGTTTGAGCTAGGCAAAATGGTTGTGGTCGAAGCAAATGTTGAGCTCGAGGTAGAGGTTAACGCAGAGTGTGGGTTTTTTATTAAAATATTATAATATATATATATACTAAAATAATATGTTTAAAACATTATGTATCAAAATGATACATTTAAGGTGGTCACGCCTGGTGCATAGACGGCACCATCTTACCATCTAACAGAATTTATTAATAAATAAATAAATATTAGTTAAAAATAAAAAATGTTAAAAAAACAAAAATTGATGTGACACTAGTGGAGGGCACGCCAAAGGCGGCACCAGTGAAACTTATGCCATAAGCGGCACCCACACCCGCAAATCCCTTCTTGCTCTATTTAAATTTAGTAAAATTTAAAGAAATCATGAGTATAAACAAAAACTTTTCAAATACAGAAACTACTATAAAATGTTTATTTTTTATTGTAAAAAATTAAATATAAAAATTTAAGCTATGATCATTATTTTAAATATAAAATGTTTATTTTGGTATTGTAAAAAATTAAAATTATTTATAAATTTAATAAAAATAAAATTCGATGTCGTATTTTGATTTTGGTCAAAAGCTTTTAACTTTGGCCTATTATTTTTATAGAATTTATTATAAATAAAAAATTGAGAAATTATTTTTTACTTATTGTCATTTTAAAATAATAATAAAAATAATATTGTTTTTGTTATTTTTTGTTATTATTTTAAAATAATAATAAAAATAATCGTGTTTTTGTCATTTTTATTACTATTTTAAAATGATAATAAGTATATTATTTTTTATAATATTTTTCTCAAATTTTTATTTATAATAAATTCTATAAAAATAATAGGCCAAAGTTAAAAGCTTTTGACCAAAATCAAAATCCCACGACATCGAATTTTATTTTTATTAAATTCATAAATAATTTTAATTTTTTACAATACTAAATAAATAATTTATATTTAAAATAGTAAAAATAGCTTAAATTTTTATATTTAATTTTTTACAATAAAAAATAAATATTTTATATTTGTTTTTGTATTTAAAAAGTTTTTATTTATATTCATGATTTCTTTAAATTTTACTAAATTAAAATGAAACAAGAGGGGATTTGGGGGTATGGGTGTCGCCTATGATATCGGCTTTACCAGTGCCGCCTCGTGCGTGCCTTCCACCAGTGTCACATCAATTTTTATTTTTTAACTATTATTTATTTATTTTATTTATAGATTCTGTCAGATGGTAGGGTGGTGCCGCCTGTGCACAGGCCTGACCACCCTAAATATACCATTTTGGTACATAATGTTTTAAATAAACTATATTGGTATATGTATATATATATTATAATATTTTAGTAAAAAGCCCACAAGTCTTCTTGTAAAAGATGCCTTAATTATCGTATCTCTCGAACCTAATGAAGTATAGGATTTCCTAAATTTAGAGATCGATGATGGAATCGTCCAAATCAAGAATGGAGATTTACAATTAGAGTCATTGATAAATTTGACTTTCATTTTCAATATTAAAAATTGACTTTACTATTGTTATTCGATCGATAAATTCTTACTTTTTAGAAAAAAAATACCATTTATCTTTAAAAATACTACTATTAAAGACATTAAAAATTTTAAAATATTTCAATAGCAATTAAATGAATTAACATTCAAAACCTTAAACTCGACATCTAAAAATATTAAAATAGTGTAAACTACATCTTCCAATATTTTCATCTTAACAACTCGAGCTTCTATGACAATAATATTAAACTTGACTATTTAATAAATGGATTAGACTCTTATCTCATGAATCTTTAAATACCCTTTCTACCCTTCTAAACTTTAGTCCTCCAGATTTGAATTCGTATCTAAAGGGGGCCCTCACTCTGTCCAGTTCCCATCCCTTCCCCACCTGACAAACGAATAAAACCGTTAGGGGTAATCTCGCAATAACGTTGAAACCTCAGTGGCAAATTCTACCCGCGCCGAAATTTCAGTCCCTTCGACATAATCTCGCCACCCGAAACCGGTGTGCTCGAACCCCGATAGTACTGCTTCTCACTTCAAAGACAAAAAGAAATTCAAATCTAATTCACTCTTTTACCCTCTCCGCACAATCGCTCAACATAACGTTCCACCCTTAAAATTTTCATAAAACATTAGGGATACTTTAGTCAAAATATAATAAGCAGCCTTATGTTTTTTTTGTTGTTATATTAATCTTCAGAAGCCAATAATTTCAAATTTTGGATCGTTACAATACCTCGGCGCTATAAAAAAAAAAAAAAAAAAAGGAAAAAAACGCAGGGCCAGAGTCTGGCTCCGCTAGTTTGTACCTTACGCTATGGATGTTGTCCTTTGTTCTTCGTTTTCTTATTTTTCCCCCTTTTGATGAAATAAACATTTTTTTTTCGCTTTGAATGCTACAGTTAAGTTGGCTCAACCGTAGTCATCGCCGTTATCAACTCAAACTCGCCGTTTCCAAGATTCCTAGGGTTTCTAAGCGAAAATCAATTTCAAATTTTCGATGGAAATGGCGGCGGACTTTAGTTCTGGTTGTTTCAGGTGAAGTTAGAGCAGCATTGTAGAGTGAGGAAGAGGGACCGAGTTTTGGAGAGAGAAAGACAAGTAAAGAGAGATGGAAGAAGAGATGGAGATGGAGATGGAGATAGAGGCAGTGTTGGACGTGAGAGAGATCGATCTTAATTACGAGTTCGATGCGGCTAGATTCTTTGATTTCACGCGCGAGGAGTCGCCGGTGGAGGCCAGAGAAGCTGAACTTTGGTTCGAGTCGGCCCCAAGTTATCCTCCTTCTCGTCAGTTTCTCTTTTGCTTAATAATGTTTGCTTGAAGCAAGAATTTTTCACTGTTATTTCAGTTATTATTACTATCTTTCCTTCTTGTTTGATTAAAGAAAATATGCCGTAGAAATATTTAAATTTCTTTCTTAAAAGTAGAGTTATTATATCAATGATTGTCATTTCTTTACTTTCTTTTGGGTTGTAGCTTTTGTGACAAAGTTAGTTATAAGAGAGGAAAGTCTCCTGGAAAATGTTACTACATCTCCTAAATGTGATGAAGATACTAGTACATTACATGAAAGTGATTCGGAAAATATGATGGCATTGGGATTTTCAGCTGTGTGTACCATTAACAAAGGTACAATTAACCATATTTAGCATCTTATATGAGGTGCTTTTATTTCTTTGAACTTGCTTTCTGTTTAAATTTTAAGGCCGAATGATATAGTTTAGCTTATATTAATAAAGAGCCGTGGAAGTCGGTTAAGAAGAGGCAGTCTGGGGCAAGCTTGTGCTTCTGCAGGCAATTATATGGAACATTTATGTTTGAGTGTTTTTCGAGTTCTTGGTTAAACCCTTGATTAAAAGGGAGGATAGATCACCAAGAAAAATGTTAAAAAGAAAAAAAAGGATGATTTTCTTTGGAAAATCTGAAAACTGTGCTGGACTGATATTGTTGTTTTTCAGGAAATGAAGGAAGTAAGGGAGGGATCTCCGCCCATATACAGAAAATTTTACAAAATGCTCTGAATAAACCATTCCAATTAACTTCAGGTGACCAAGACGCTTATTCGAAGTAGTTTTCAAGCTTTATTATTGTCATTTTTGTCTTCTTTCAAGTATTAAGATTGTTTTTAACATTACTTCCTATACTTTTGCTCACTTCAGTTTTTTCGTTCACTTCCCAGGGTTGACAACTTACAATCACTTACCCAGTGATAAGTTAAAAACTAGATCCAAGAGTGTAAAACCTGTGCCTAGGAGCTCAACTCTTATGAAACCTACTGCTAGCCAGTTAGCCAAACAAAATCGACCCACTCAAGTTGCTACGTCCAGGCAAGTCATGGAAATGCCAAACAGACTTTTCTTTTCTAATTTGATCATAGTCTCATTTTCACAATCCGGTATTTCACAAAGAGAGAGTATCTTACCTCTTGGAAATGGCTGCTTTTAGTTTGAATATTGTTGAGTTTATATCCTATTTAGCAATATTAGATCCTTAAATTAATGTCTTTCTATTTTGGTTTTGTTTTGTAGATTTCAGAAGCTACAGGTTCTAAACAGTAATAGAAGCCTAGGTAATTCTTCTGTGGTTGAAAGTCAAGCTGCCAAGAGGCAAAAGCTAGAGGGAGGTCTCTTGCATAAGGTACATGAGTTCGTGAAATTCCCCTCCTCCCACCATGGTTGCTCATACTTTGCAGGATTTCTCATGGCAGCTATTTGTATAATGTGTTGGTTTTAAATCATAATGAAGTGGTTTTTATATGAGAACCTTGCCTTTTAATGTTTGCAAGTTGGCAACTCAAATGAGTGCATGTAATCATAAGGTCCTCCTACGGGTTTTTTTTTTCGTAATATGAAGTAACAAACCAATTAAAACTGAGAATAGAGGCAAACTAGATGTTGCATAGATCAGTTCTCCTAGTGGGCATCTAACTTCACTTTTCCCACAGTAGATCTCTGATGTTGGTATTTGAAATTTATCATTAATTTCTATTACTAGTATGGTTCAGTTTACATGTTTATTGAATAAGCTTCTGGTTTGGGCTAACTTTTGTTCTGCATGGCAGGTTGCGGAGGTGAAGCAGCAAATCACTTTGGTCCACAAGGCACCTAAAAAGGTACACTGAATTATGTTTAGTTTTTGGAAGTGCAGTTGGATCTTAACCTGTGTTGCGTCTAAAATATTCTGAGATTTTCATTGTGGTTATGCAGGATGGAACTAAAGATAGAAATGCCATCAATACCAAGCTGAGGCTTACCATTCCAAGGGAACCTGAGCTTGAAACAGCACACAGGGCTCAAAGAATACGGTTAGTTCAGGTCACTGTTTCTTTACATGTTGAGGTGTAAAGTATAGGTATTATTAACAAGCTGCTGGTGCGATATTGTCTTCATTTCAGGCCTAAGAATGATTCAGAAGAAGAGCATGTTACATCTGTCACACATAGATTCAAAGCACGCCCATTGAATAGAAAAGTTGGTACTTAAGATTTTACAAAAGGGACATCCTTCAAATCTGATTTTGTTGTGCTTATGATCTCAAATATATGTTAAAAAATTGCAGATTCTCGAGGCTCCTTCATTGCCTCTTCCAAAAAAGAGTGTTCCAAAGTTGCCAGAGTTTCAAGTAAGTGATGAACAGTAATTTCTTGCTTGTTCCTGAACTAATAGGATTTTGCAGAAGCATCAAAAGCAATAATTTTTTACCAAAACGAGGTTGCTTGTCCTCCATATGTAGCTTAGATTGCTGTCTTATTTCTCCTCAGGAATTTCACCTGAAGACACAGAAAAGGGCAGTGCATCTCTCATCATCTGTATCCTCCTCTTCAACCCATACAAATGCTGTTGATAAGGTTAGCTGCTGATATTTTTATTTGTCATCTTAACTTAGGCTTTTTCGTATCTGGAAAATTTTTGCTCTTGCAGGGGTTTGAGAAACCTTGTACAATTTCTGCTAATGGCAATGAAACTAGAGAAGCCAGAAGGTAAAGTGCTTTAAAATCTAACTATCTAGAGACTGTAGTTTTATGCGGAATATACGATGTAGGTATCTATTCAAGCATACATTTATTCTTGTGCTAATTCTTTTGTATATGGGTCCCTTTGTGTTTCTTAGTTTTAAGTTCGTATTGAATCTGTTAAAGGAGTGACACTGGGTTTTTTTTTTTTTTTTGCATCCTTAGACCTAGTTTCATGGATGCCACTAGCCAGGACGTCTGTGACAAAAAGTACAACTTCAAAGCTCGTCCTTTAAATAGGAAGGTAAAGAAAGAACAAATTACACCAATGTATTGTTTGTTTAAATGCTCACAAATTACATCAATGTATTGTTTGTTTAAATGCTTGAGCTAGGTATCAATGAATATATAATTCCCTCTGCAGATATTTTCCAGTAAAGGTGATATTGGTGTTTTTCGAAATATCAAGAGGGAAACCACGGTGCCAATGGTATAGCATAGAATATCTTTCCTCTTCATATACACACTGATTGTTTGCTGAATTGTTTGAGATGATATTGTGCTTTGTCTACCAAACAGGAATTTAATTTCCATACAGAGAAGAGGGTTCCACAAAATCCACCCATCGAACTTTTTAGTAAGGTACACCTGAATATGATTTTCAGTTATGCTTAATTGGTGTACATCCTTTTATATTTCTAATTAACATTTAAAATGTTTGATCTTTTCAGGGTTTTATTGATTGCATGATATTTTTTTTTCTTTTCTAAATACTCTATTTCTGCCTATTTTGCCTGCAGCTATCTCTTACAGCTGAGCTACAGCCAAGCAATGGATCTCAGATGACGTCCTCTCGCCCTACCTTCACATCTACAAAGGTTATCCTGGTATGTTAACTGTATTTTCTGTTTAGCACTTACAAATTTTCAATCTTTCTTAGTGTGGTATTCATATAGTTCTTCTTTGGTATAAGGGCTCAAAAGAAAATAGATTGACTTCTTTCCAACCAGAAAACGAGGTAAGTGTTGTAATTTCTGTCTCTCCCTCCTTCACCACCATCTTGTAGTACATCTAATGACATTTTCTTACAGATGAGATATTTGGCAAAAGAGAAAACACTTCTATGGGGGAAATAGTCACTGAAGTTGGTAACCAATTGAGCACAAGGTACGTTGGGATCATTAACACAATAATCTCTCTTTTGTCTTCCCTTCTTAATTGTTGATTTTCGAGAACAAATTACTCTACATAGAGATTACGCAGGAGCTTGGGCATCCGCTGAAAGTGAAGGCACGCTCCCTTATGGTTTCTCATCATGTCGACATCTTAATATGCTGCTGTTGATTCAGAATTTTGACGGATCAACAGTTCGACAAATGCATAGATCTCATCAACATAGTTTTTCTTTCTCTTGTTGCAGTATATGGAATCTGTGGAATATCCACTTTAGAAAGTTTATATTTATACGAACTGGTTGTTAGATGTACTTTCGTGCTCCATATACTTCTGGGTCACAACTGACCAAGTGCATAATAATACAAGGAAAATGTTATACATATCTGTACAGCCCCAAATATGGCCATTGTTTAAGTCACTTTCTCCATTGTATTCTTTGTCCACATGCTTTTTACCATAAGCATTTTTGAAGGGCCACTTCGCCTTGTATTTGTTATGGCAGTGGCGAGACCATTAGGAGACATTGTCTGCAAAAGGAATGCACGAAAAAAGGGTTCGACATGAATAACACAGACATGAGATCCCCTTGCTTAAAACTCAAGGAACCTGTTTTGCTTACTTGATTTTTTATTTTGTTCTTGCTGGAACACGCTTGCTTGCGTACTCGGAAAGACAGATTTGTATAGGAGGCCAAAAATAAAACCTTTAAAAATGTTTGGTATTTTTTGATGTTATGATTTCAATAAAAAGTGATTGTTGAAAAAGTTATTTTATAATTTTTGATATGCATGAAAATGTATTGATTAAAATTTTATGAAAATTGCATAATTTGTTTTACTAAATACTTTATGAGGATTGTAATGATTATTTACGAATTTATCTTTATTACATAAAAGTTAATTTTCATATATTTAATTTTTAAAATAAATTTTATTTTTATCAAATATTTGGATTAAATATTTAATAATAAAATTTAATTGATAATTTTTAAATTATTTTTAAAATTTTAATTTTAATTAGAAGTAAAATTGTTTTAAATTTGTGTTGCTTATGTTTTTTAAATATAATAAGGCATATATAAATTCATTGATATATTAAACTTATTTTGGAAAGAAAAAAAAAACCTTGAAATCATGTTTTATTTTAGCTAAAACTAACCCATAGAAATATAAAAAAAAATAGTTGATTTCAAATATTATTTTGAGCAAAACTAAAAATAATTAAATCATAATAATGTAAAACCATAAGCGATACAACTTAAATGGAACAATTCTATTCATATTCTAAAAAAAAAAAAAAAAAAACTAAGTATTTATATAAATATCAGTGCTAAATCAAATTTCTAGCTAGGAAAATAATAAAATTAGAAAAAAGAATTTACTTGCGAAGAACCCGTTTAGTAATAGAAAAATAGTAACTTTCTCAGCTTTTATCATATGAATCACATTGCGATGGTCATGAGAAAAATAACTCTTGAGAAAATTAGATTTTAAGGAAAGTAAATAAAATTTGACTTGCCAAACATTAGAATCACTTTCTAACTGACTGAATTTCTAAAAAAGTGACTACTACCCACTGTATCCGTATCAAACCCTATGATTTGATAATTTTGATATGATATGAACATTAATATATTGAGTTTTAAAGGTAGACATAATATTTTTAACTTAATGACACATGTAATATATTAACACTGTGGACTGAAAATTGGAAGGCATTAACATGGTTTGGGTTCAGTTGTTTATATATTCATTAGCACATTTCAACCATCACAGTTTGAATCTTACCAACAATTTCATTTGATGGGTGTTCCATAAGCACTACATGCATTCCTCCCTTCATCTGAACTTTTTCTAGGGTGGAAGGCAAAGCAATGGAAATAAGACTATCAATATCAAATTACAGCATGTAAAAAGGGGTTTCACAATTTTCAGAATTGAAATATGCATAAGGAATGAGAAACCATATTATAAACTTCAGTTTTCTTATTTGCAACCCAGTCAAATTTCTCTTTGTTTAATATTCACACACATGGCAGGCCATTTTCGCAATGTGTCAAACGAAAATTACCATGCAATTACAGTTAACCATTTTGAAATAGTCCACTACAGGAACAGTTCTAAAGAAATTAAATATTCTAAACCTGCTTGATTCTTGAAGCTTTTTGTACCCTCTTCCATGCCATTTGGCTGTGCCCATCTTAGCCGAATTCACATATACCGAAATTAACCATATGTGCATCAGAAACCTTATAAATAGTCTGCCTATGGAACTCTTCAATGCGACCATATAAAGAACACACCATCAAGAAAACTAAAGAACAGTTGCTTACTCCACAATGGCCTCTTCCAACATCTTCTTCATCATAGCTATTGTTGCTTTCTTTGCAGTTTCTTCATGTTTGGCCACCGAGTTTACTGTTGGTGATGAGAAAGGATGGAGTCTTGACTTTGATTACCAAAGTTGGGCAGCTGGAAAGGAATTTCATGTGGGAGATAAGCTTGGTAGACCAGCCTTCTCTCTCTATCTACAATCTAAAAATCATACATATATATACATTTAAAGTGATGAAAACATCTAAACAATTACAATTCTTCATGCAGTGTTCAATTATAGAGCAGGAGTTCACAATGTGATTGGTGTTAGTGGAATTGAGTTCCAACAATGTCAAGCATCAAGTAACAGCACCGTTCGCTCCACTGGCAACGATGTGATCACACTTTCTACTCCAGGAAGAAAATGGTACATCTGTGGTGTACCGGGCCACTGTACAGCCCGGAACATGAAGCTTAACATAACTGTGCTTGCTCAAGTGGGATCTCCGGCTACCGCTCCCGGTTCACCAACGTCACCATCTGCTGCAACACCAAATGTGGCGTTTAGCTTTTATGGATGGATTGCTGTCATGGCTAGCTTCATTGGGTTGGTCTTTGTTTGATGGTTCAATGGTCTTCTACATTCATATTCCTAGGTTAAACTGTTGTTGAGTATTCGTGTTTTTAAATTCCCTACTTTGTTTTTTCTTTAAGAGAATTGATTTGTGATCGTTTCTTTAAGACTTATGACAGTACTTACCAAATCCCAACTCCTAATTTCCATCTTCAAGGGTAAAATTAATAATGGTGGAATACCAATTTATCCGTTGATGGAATTGCACCAATCATGTTAAATTTCATGATCAAGAAATTAAAACACGTGATTAATTCAGCACTAACACTAAAGGATAAATTACCCAATCACGTTAAATTTCATGATCAAGGTTAAATTTAATGTGATTATAACATGATTAATTTAATGTGATTCGTTAATTGTTTCTTTGTCTAACGTGATTATAATCGAAGCACTTTTGTCTAATATAATGATTTAACATGACTTAACGTGATTCAGTAATCATGTTTCGAGTATTAATTGATCACCAATCAATTTAGTTTTGATTCTAAAAAAATTTAACTCTCAACATTAACAAAGAAAAACAAAATTACAAAAAAGACTAAATTACACATCGTAAAAATGTTGAGAGTTGGATTTTTTAGAATCAAGACTAAATTGACACAATAGACAAATATTAAAGGATAAAATTGTTATTATCCCCATTTTAAAAGCTACCACGGATGATGGCTTTATATCTTTTTGATAATAAAAAAGAATTTTAATAATAGTTAGGATAATTAGTTTACACTTAAAAAAACAACAGTATAACAAGTTAACAACTTACCCAAAGCACAATGGGCTCAAATACTAAGGTGATAGACAAAAGAGAAAGGTAATGAATAACAGCTAAATTTGAGAAAGAGTTTAGAACCAACCGCATGAGGAGAGGGCTTTATTCATCCAATTTCCTGAACCATCTCCATTTCCCACACTCTCCTCCAACAATAAAAAAAGTTGGACAGTTTTTTATTCTGGTTTAAAGTTCATTCTCTAACGTCATTATAACATCATTCAGTCATTGGAACGTGACTGTCATCCTTCAGATCACACTCACATGCTCCATTGCTGTATGGCAAAGGGAGCCCCCACACTGTTACTGTTTCATCCAAGATTGGGTTTATTTTTGTAGTTCAAACCTCCTTTTTTTAGAATGCGTTGTTGTAAACAGGGATCCTACAACCAGTAAGTAAAGACGTAAACGTGATCACCCTTACAACACCAGACAAACAAATAATAATATGGTACAATTTGCGGTGCTGTCAGACTTCATCTGCAAATGGAAATCTAAAACATTTAATGAAAGTGGAATCATAAGTTAGATTCAATGTTTTTCCAAACAAGCATCGGCTACATGGATTGGTTTGAAAGATTTAGATTTTGATTGACTTGCAAGTATGAATAGATGAAACCAAGTTAAAAAGTCATTAAATTCGTAATTGAACATATTTTCTCTAAAAATCGATTAGATTGAACAAATCAATAATTTTACTACTTAATCTAGGGATCAAATCTGAAAATGTTGGTTAAATTTCTTATATTAAACTTCTTATATTGATTGCAAGGAAGGCTAAGTAATTAAAACAAACGGGAGCAGGCCACGTTTTCTTGAATTGCCTTAACTGACATCCAAAATCGACTGAAAGAAGCCATGTGTTAATACGACTCCAAATTCCAAGTCTTGCTTTTAACCAACACAAACAAAATTTAAAGCTAAAGTCACTCCGAGGTAAAATTCTAACCACCACAACAACTCCCTCGGTGCAAGTTGCTGATTGGAAACCGTCACAATCAAGCCACACCAAGCTTAAACTGCTAGACACATGCATACCAAGTTAAACAGGTCAGGGTGCTGAAATATTTGATCATTTTGAAGCTGAAGTTGATGAACAGACACCTGTTTCATGGAATTTCACGATAAGACTAAATGAAATCACATTGATTTGACATTTTAAAACGTTGGCTAAAGTGAAAGCTCGATCACTCAGGGAAAAGAAAAAGGCTTTACAATCAAAGTTAACATGACAATGAAAACGCCTATCTAGGACTATTCCAAGTACCTAGCATTTAAAGTAAATGAAGGGTGTCAAAGACCTCAAAGGTTATCAATAAATAGTCCTAAAGGTTGATTCATTGTCCATCAATTTTAAAACCTAAAATCCTTAAATTTTAGACCACAATTCTATTTGACACATGAAAATGCACCCTAAAAAAGAAAAGAACCTTAATCATGCATACAAATAGACTATCCGAGTAACCATCAAGTCCTGTCAAACTATACAACATACGGAGTAAGAATTGATATAGCCCAAACTAAAGCTAACTAATTAGGACTAACTGAAATAAAACTTTCATACAAAACAATACTTAGAGACAAATTTCGAATCTAGGTACTCAAAACCCAAGGCCTCAACATTTGCTAACTGAACCAAGTTCTCATAGGCAGCATCAACAAATTTAATGAAAAGAAAAATGAAGTGAATAATGCAACAGCAAGATATACCCAACATATTGTAGTGGGAAAACTTTGTTCTTAAGCAAAAAAACATAATAAACGAATATCTGAATTTGAGTCTTTATCAGCAGCACTCCATATTAATGCAGCAGAAGCATATTATATAAAATTACAAACAGGGGAAAAGGGAAAGAGAGAATTTTATTCTCTTAAACCACCCCAAAAACAAAAAGGGAAAATTAAATGAAAACAAAGAGCATCTAACCCTTTTTCCCTCAATCGTTCCTATACAATCCAATCACAGTTTTCTTTCTTATCCAAATTCTCTTCTTTGATTATTTCCCTCCATTAAATCTAATCAAAAGTTTAACAATAATTAAAAGCAAGGAATTGTAGTGAATAATAAAAAAGAGGAAAAAAAATTGTGACAATCAAATTGAATCCCATCCCATCTTATCTTTTTTTTTTTTGTTCTTTTAATCTTATCAATGCGTTGTGAGTTGTAACTTTGATCTCTTCTTTGCCTCACTGTAAAGCACCACTCCCATTACTGTAACAGCGAATCCAGTCATCCCCATCACGGTCACCGGATTCCTGAAGATCATAACCGACACGAATGCTGCTAAAGCAGCTTTGGCATTGCCCAGCACCTGCAATGTAAGTGCACTTGTATGTTTGGTGACCAAGAAATTTGCCAAGTTCACCAAATAGGCCACCGTAGCATTCCCAAGCAACAAGAAAACAATGAAAGAATCACTCCTAGCTTTCTCTAATGTGATTCTCGCAACGTTCCCTTCGATGTATAGAGTGAATGGTAACAAAATCATGGCTGCCATAGGTGCCATGTACAACAATAAGTTCATGGAATGTAACTTTTCAGCTTCACTGGTTAATAAGATTCCTTGAACGACAGATTTCAAAGCACGGCCAGCAGTGGAACCGATGCAAACCAAGAAGCCAAAGAGGTTAAACAAGGGCTCACTGTTACTAGCCAAAACAATTCCGAACACCACAGGCAAAAGCGCGAAATAGACCTCACCGGATTCCTTCTTGCAAGTGATTAAGAAAGCGAAAATGGCGGTGAAGAAAGGTGTCGTAGCACCAATAGCTTGGTTAAACGATACCGGAATGTACCTCAAAGAAGTGTTCCCACACACGACGGAGAAACAAAAAATGACACTCAAAGCAAAGATCTTGAGGAACTGCTTCCTCGATAAAATGTGTTGCCTTGGAACTATTTCCAGAAAGTTTATGGCAGCGTAACTGTAACAAGCACAGGAGATCATGTGAAGCATGGTGAGGAAGATCGGATAACGGTAGCCATAGAAGCTTAAGAGATACTTGTTAAGTATGAGGACCCCGATGTTGGACATGAACCATGAAGCAATGATCAGCGCCGTTAAAAGGTTAGGAGAGAGATGGGATCCAACGTTGTAGATGCTGTTCCTGACATCAGCCGTTGGAGTCACTGGAATATCCAAAACTTCGTGGTCGGCGGTAGCCGTTGAGTCCAACCTTGGATTGCTCATTCTTCTTGTGGTCCATGTCTGCGCTTCCACCATTTGGCTGTTTTGGATGACAGTAAAGATTAACTTTCAAGCCCAAAAATTTTGATTTTTTTGAAATTGCAGAGAACGAGAAGCAGAGAGAGGAACTTTTGGGCTTGTTTTTGTGTGGTTGGCTAGATCTGAAAGAGGAAAGAGAAGAGGATATGTGCAGTAAGAGTGATCTAATCTGAAGGTGGAGATTTAGATTTAAGAAAATGGAGTAATGGGAAGCGTTGGATTAGAAGAAAAAGGGTGAATAAAATAAAACAGTGGTATTGTCCGATTCAATTTCCTAGTGAAAGGGAGTTTTAGTGTTGGTGGGACTGTCGGCAGTGGATTCGCCAGCAAGCAACACGCTGGTCTGAATCTCAACTCTGACCAAATTTTCTTCTTTCTTTTTTTTACTCCAGTAATTACTAGTACTATTTAATATTTTAACTACTACTTTTATTCTTTTTACCTTCCTTTCTTTTACTTCGATAGTCAATAATAGTTTGCTACTTTATCACCGTGTGTCTTCTTATGATAAAATACCAAAATAGATGATGATGTTTTTATATAAGTAGTTAAATTATATTTTGCTTATTTTATTAAAAAAAGTAGATATATATTATATCAAAAAATAAATTGGTGATTTTATCAAATTTTAGATATATATTATATCAAAAAATAAATTGGTGATTTTATCAAATTTTTCATCTATTTTTTATTATTAAAATTTATTTCATATATATTAATATGAAGTAATATGACATGTAATGTGTAATTATCTAATTATTTTTTCAATTATACTAATTTTTAATAATACAAATTAATAAAAAAATTAATAGAAAGGATATATTTACCTTTTTAATAACTCACATGAATTAATTCATTTATTTTTTAAGTAGAGAATGGAAAATATAATCATACTTACACGTGTAATTTTTTTCTTCAACAGTAATTCAAGAGATTTTTTTTTATACATTTTAACGATGAATAATTAAGTAAATTTTGTTGAGGTAAAATGAGTTGAGAGTGGTTTAAATATTTGTCTTATTTAATTTGGTAATTTAAAGAAAAAAAATCTTTGGATATGATGTTTTATTGAATATATTATGGTTCATCATTAGAGACCAATCTAAGTTATATATGAGTGTTTATTGAGTGCATTCGAATCTGTTCATTAAGGTTTTTCTTTTTTCTTTTTCTTTTTGTGAGAGAGTGCAAATTGAATTGTAAATATTGTTGAATGTTTATTGCCTAAGTTTTCAAAGAGAGGATTTGGAGGTGAGTATTTTAGTTTTTTAAGTACAAATATGATATCTCTATATTTGAGTAGTGGTAGTGTGCGAATCACTTGTTGCATTGTGGATCAAATATAGTGGAATTACTCACCAAGTTAAACTCCGCAGACGTAAGGAAACCGAATTACATAAACAAACCTTGGTGTTCTTTGAGTTATTGTTTACACAATGTTGAGAGTGCCAAGTGTAGTGAACATTGTAGTCCAACACTTCCATTGCAATTTTCATTTTAAGCAATCAAGCAACTTAAGGTAGCAACAAATTTTATAATTTTATTATTGTATTTAATCAAATAAAGGGATAAATATTAAATTTATATATGAACTTTAGTTTAATGTGCAATTTGATACATGGACTTTGCTTTTGTGCAACTATACACATGAAACTTTAATTTTGATTCAATTGTCCATATTAAAAATATATACATTTATTTTCGTATTATATTTAATATAATTATTTTTATATGTAATATATCAACGTAAAATGACATTAATTTAATAATATTGTTAATAATTTATGAAAATTAAATTAAATTACAAATTATATATAAAAATATACAAATCAAAATTTATATATAATATTATATATTACATTAAAATTTATATATAATTTTAATATTTATCCTTAAAATAAATAAAAAGGGTTGACGAATGGATAGACTCATGTCTAGCCGAAAGAATCTTTCGATTTTATTCATAAAATTTGTGAAGCAAACGATTTTATTTTTTTAAACATCGGCGTCTTATAATCGTTTTCGTATTTAATATTATTTTTTACTTTTCTTTCTTATACTTTTACATTGACCAAAATGTCTATCATATGAATCAGATGCTACACGTGTGATTTTTTTTTGCTTCACCAGTTACTTAAGGGATTCTTTTATATAATTTTTTAAATTTATACTTAAATAACTTTTTTTTCTCATTAATTTCATTATAGATTTTGATGATATTTTTTTTTTACATAAATATTTTAACGTATTAAAATATATGCCATTTTCCATCGACAATAATATTAATGCCAGTTAAACTAATACTCAATCAGCTATTTAAATAACTTTTAAATTCATTCAAATAATGCAATTTTCAAAAATTTGTAAAATCGATTTTTTTAACGTGTAATATTAATCACAGTTTTAAAATAATTTTTTAGTTCACAAATTGATAATTAATTTATATTGAAATCCTTGAACTTAGAAAAAAAAATTCACATTAAAACTATAATTTTTTTAAAAAAATTAATAATTCATATTAAAATCAGAATTTTTTATTCAAATTAATTATTGATAATTCATTGAAAAAATAAAATAAAATATTTAGATAAACAATTGTAAAATTCAAGAATTAAATTACATTATAATATATATATTATTTATTTAACCGTATACTTAGGAAATGAAGGGCACAGATAATTATGATAAGTACACGATCAAATCTTATCTTAAAAATGTGATAATTATATACAAATCCTTAAAACTTCATTAAAATAATCCAAGTGTAAAGCAACATTGAAGAAATTGATAATTTTATTACTAAATTTAATAAAATAAATAAAGGGGTTAATGGATGGTTAGACTCATGCTTTAGCCGAAAGATTTTATTTTATAAAATTCATCAAACAAACGTATTTATTTTTGGGTAGATTACGTAGGTTAAATGGAAATTCTTCCAATTTCATTTAGGGTGTTTTTATTTAGTTATTCAATGGTTAAACTTTTTTATAACGATTGAATGTGCACACTATATATTTTTTACATTTTTATTTTGATAATTGAACTTTTAAATTGTTTTTATTTTAGTCACCTCAAAATATTTTTTAACAAGTATTGATTAAAAATTAATATATATATATTAAGGATTAAAGTGAAAAAAAATAAAAACTAAAATAATGTATTAATTTTTTTTATATTGTACCTGTTTATCCCGTTGTTAAAAGTTCTAAATTTTTTTTAATATTTAAAATTTTAATTTCAAAACATCAAAATCAATTAAATAAGTTGTTGAAAAAAATTTATCTCCTAATAGTGTTAGCCAATTTGATACTATAATATTAAAATTAATTAAATTAGTACAATGATAAATTTTTGTTATTGATGACTTTTTGAATTGATTAATAGTCATTTTGTAACTTTTTGAAGTTGAGTGACCAAAACGCAAATTTACTAATAGTTTAGTACCTTTAGGTGTAGTTTACCCTAAATTGAACCTATGTTAATTCATAAAACTCCCAAAGAGGAATGTAGGTTTGAATTGAGACAACATTGTTAGGAGGGTAGTTACGAATCCAAACATATATAGTAAAACAGAGATTTGTAATATCAAAATAAAATTAAAAAACTGTTTATTATTAGTGTAAAAGAAGCAACTCTCGTCATTGGCCTATTAGCTCAGTTGGTTAGAGCGTCGTGCTAATATCGCGAAGGTCGCAGGTTCGAAACCTGCATGGGCCACTTGATTTTCTTTCATTTCGTTTTTAGAAACGGCGTCGTTTACCTTAATTAGTGGTCCTTCCCTTTCTAAGGTCCACACAATGTTGTTCGCACGCAAATACTATTCATATTTAATTTTTTAAAAACATTTTTCATCTTATTTTATTATTTATATTTTTGTGGAAAAATAGAAAATAAAACATGAAAAATATTTATAGTCACAACAAAAACGAAATTTTAGCAAAAATTTCAAATTTAATAAATTTCTATTTAACATTTATTCTATTTCTTCTTACTTAAAAGTCACAATGTAAAATTTAAAAGTAGAGACGAGAATAAATTAACAAATGTTTTTTTTTTTAAATATGCTAATTTCTCTTTTTAATAAAAATTGTGCACTATTTTTAATTGGGTCAAATTTGAGTATCTAATATTTAATTTAAGTAGTTGATGTCATCACATTAAACCCTAATTAAATATTTAATTCAAAATTACTCGACACGGTTGCACGAATAGAACATAAAAAATTAAAGGAAGTGGTTGTTAGATTTTGAGTGCTCAAATTTAAATTTTACCATACACATATGCTATGTATAAATTCTTCAGCAAATCATTTTGAATTTAAGTATCATCACATCACATGTGATTCTGATTTAAATATATTTTAATTTAGTTATTTTAAATAAATTATAAAAATAATATTAATGTAACTAAAATGCATGAATATTTTTTTTCTTGGGAGAAAGAATGCATGGATATCTTAAATTTATATAATTATATTTGTTGATATATCAAAGTATCAAACTGTCAATTTGGTGGTTGTAGCCAAGTTAGAGTCAGATGGTATGGCCACGAGAAAACTCTCCATATCACATGTGCTGCCTCTGTTGGGCTTTTGTTATGTTCCAGTAGTCATTAGGAGCCCAACTTGTAGCTTTGGACGGACTCCACTGTCTTTCATTTTGTATACACACGTTTCAAAAAATTTTAATGATTTTTATATTTTATATTTTTTGACAAATTATTTTAGAATTATTTATAGTAAGAATAATACTCATATCCTATAGTAATAACAATATTCATGTCATGCTATTGTCTCCAATTATTGTGTTTACTCAAAACATTATTTTGTAAGTGACAATCCTTTATATTTATCTTATCATGATAAAAACTTGGCTCATATCTCATATGGTAATTGCTGTTAATAGTACAGAAATCATATAGAAGTTTAGCATTTCATTGTCATTTAACCACAGCATTGAAAAAGAGAAAAGTGCATGTTGAAACATAACTATAGTCACGTTTCCAAGCTTACAAATTCCATCAGAAATGGAGCCCATCATCATCACTACTCACCACCAAGCAACCCAAGAAACCTACAAACACCATTAATGTCTCTCACATATCAAATATTACACACACACACACACACACACACACACACACAAAAAAAAACTCTCTCCCAAAGGCTTTTAGCTTTACCTACAAACGTTAGAGATCTATCATTGTTAAACCTTTCTTTTTTTCTTTTCTTCTAAATTTCTTGAAATTGTATTGAAGATTCAGATTTTGGGTTACTTCCACGAAGAACACTCTTTGGGGAGAAACCAATAAACCCGGAAGAGAGATTGCTGCTGCTGCCACTACTGCTAGTATTACTGTTATCAAGTTGTAGAGAAATGGAGAGGTTGGTGTCAGCATTTCCATGGCTGATACTACGACTACCACTACTGGTAGCTTGAGAAGCTTCCACAAGCTTTCTTGAACGCTGTCGGCCTCTATGCATGTGTCTCTCACAGTATTTATGGTCTGGGACTGCTTCTTTGCTGCACCTCCATTTCTTCCCGTCCGTACGTCTACATCTTCCTGGCTCTGGATCAACCCCATTCTTATACTCCAAGTGCAATGGTCCACAACCCAAATCTGAATCAACAACATCAAAGCAAAAACAAAAATCATTTCATCTAATCTATGAACCAAGAAAAAGAAGGGTGTTTAGTGTTTACAGCTAGAGTAGAGTTGATAAGGATTGGCATGGAGACCACCAAGAGAACCAGCAACACTTTTCCATATAGGGAGAAGGAGATTATTAGGGACGGTGAGACCAGCTTCCATGTACTTGTAGATAAGAGATTGAAGCTGCAGTTCTTGTAGTTGAAAAACAGTGAACCCACACGATTTTGTGAACCCAGTTGGTCTATGATCAGATCCACGTCCAAGCTCAAGACCAAGCCCAATTGGAGGCGACCCTTCTCCACCACTCAACATATTACTCTCCATGTTTGTAAGTCCAATCCCTGCAAAAAGAGAAAAGAAAAGGTTTACCAATGCATGATAGTCAAGGTTTTTTTTTTTTTGAGAGAGAGTATAAAAAGAAGAGTGTACCGAAGTCTGCAAAACGGGCAATCTTGAGAGGTGTGTATTGAGGTTCCATTTCTTGATAATCAGTATGAGGGTCAAAAGCAGAGAAGAAGATGCAGTATGAACTGGCAACATACACTGAATTAACAGTAGTAAAAGGCCTAAAAGATTTACACACCCTCTGAAAGTTGCAGCAGTAAGAATAGATTTTTTTTCAGGTCAGAATTTTTTTTAGTTCCCTGGCAGTTTAAATGAGGATGGGTGGGGAAGGTATCTTCTTAAATGGGTTTCAAATATTAACAAAAAAAAGAAAAAAAATTTCTTACCGTGTTGTTTTAAATCCTGACAAATGCAGCAATGACAGCAAGCAAGCAAGGCACGCCCCAGTTGTCTTTCTGTGAATCCTTTGTCTCTATGCAACAACAAAGAGAGAGAGAGAGAGAGAGATTAAAGTGAGAGTGAAGTGTTCTGACATTGTCAGGAAACTCTGCAGGGTGTTTGCAGACACAAACGCGTCTGTCAGGTCATGAATCGTGACAACTAGAATCTGGGACCCCCATTATATGACAAAGGAGGACAGAGTTTTCTTTTTGGCCTGTTTTGCTTATTTGCCACTTAGGAACAAGCAACAGTTTCATTTTCATTAAACAGGCAGATATGCTTAAGTAGAAGACGTGAGTGAGTTAAATTTTGATGATATGAGCTGCTGGGGGGGAAGAGAGTGATGAATGAGTAGGATTTGGTCAACAGTTACGGTTTCGACTTGGATTTGATTACTTCATTTCTGGCGTGCGCAAATTAAGAAGCCCAAGTAAAAGATAACATTGAATTGGAGCTTTCAATACTCAAACTTCTAGGTGTTCTTTTTTAGCATTGTTATACTTGTGTCAGCTGCCTATTGCTTTGCTTATTTGTTTAGATCATATACCAACGGTCAAAATACAGTCAAAAACAAAGGTACTAAAAAACTGTAAATGGCGTCGCCCGGACTCGAACCGGAGACCTTCAGTGTGTTAGACTGACGTGATAACCAACTACACCACGACACCATTTGAAACATAACCGTGTTTCTGATTTAAATCACCATTTTCATATTGTGTTGGGTTGTATTATACCTGCTTTCTCTTAGTAAAATATAATGGAAACCCTGTATTAGGAGTCAGCATTTTGCCACCTCCACTCAAAATATGATCAAATTAATCTTTATATGTTAAATTTAAAAGCAAATTGATCATTTATGCTAAAATTTTTATTAATTTGTATTGTTAAAAACCGACGTAACTGAGAGAATAATCAGATAGTGACACGTGACATGCCATGTATACCTCATGATAACGTACAGAGATAAAATTTTAACTGCAAAAATGGATAAAATTTTTTAATAAAAAGACAAATTTACTTTCTGATCTAATGTATAAGGAGTAATTTACCCATTTTTTGAATGGAGAGGACAAAATACAATGCAACTCCTCATATAATGGATTTTATAGTGCTTTTTACCATTTTATTCGTTTTTCAAGCATTCTGAAGGAATTGGATTGCTTTTAGCATGGAGCAGAGACCCATTACTTTGCAACTTATCAAATGTAGAATTGGAAGGTTGTTTTATGGTAACTTTGATGTGCAATATTTGGATTATAATTTCTTTTGCAGAAATGATCATATGAACGAATTTCTTCTTCTATTTTTTTTGTTCATTATAACTTGAGAGAGATTTCCCACAGACAGGATGGCTGTTAGAATAAAACCTCATGGTGAATTCTATATTATATATTGGGATGCCTGCACATAGATCGGCCAAGTGCTAAGAAAAGCCGAGTAAACCGCAAGGAGAGTTGAACTATACTTCATTTTCTGTCAAATTAAGACCATCTCAAATATGCACAAGGACTTTGACAAATGTTGGTGAGGCAAATTCATCTATTAAGAAAGGTAACTTAATGACATCTACTCGAGCAGAATCAGAATATAAAATTGGTGAATTCACTCAAGGGTATGTCAAATACATACCTATATCTAACACTCATCAATTATATCCAGTTATAGAAGTGGAGTATCTTTGCTTTTCTAAACTCAAAATCAATACTTGATAATGAAGTTGCTTAAAAAATGTAAATAGTAATAATGTCCATCAGAAGATCAACAACAACAATAAGTAGAAAGGTTTGAGAGAAAAATCCATAAAAAGGATTAATACGGTCATTTCATGTGCCAAAGAAGTCCTACAAAGTGCATTTATATGAAATAGAAACATTGGAAAATCAGCCTGTTTGCTGCTGGAATTAAGGTAAATTTCTCCAAAAAAGGGGCGATACAGAGTCGATACAAAGTTTAGAAAGTCGTTCAAATAAGAGGTACATACAGTTTCAATTTTCACATCCCTACCTTGCGCATTTTCAAAAGCTCCAATAAACCAGTTATTAGTAACAAAGAAATAAAGCAACAGAGATTAGGAACTAGTGAAAACCAACAGATGGCAATAAGAATGGTTATTTTTGTAAAACAGCCTCTTACAATATTAGTAACCCCTTATTGATTCTCAAGAATGCTAGCATAGAAAAAATTATCAAAAAGGAATATGGAACCGGGTTATCACAATTAGCAGATAAAAGGCTCCCTCCCTGACTGAAAACAGAAAGGAAAGGCCATTAGAGCAGAGAAAGAGGTATACCGTCTCAGTAGTTCACGACTGATCCATTTATAGTACAACATTTACATCACGATGGCTGTGGGAAACAACTTGCAAGTTTACTCTCATCAACCAAATCCAGGAGGCACATCAGGGTCATCATCACTGACATCACACGGATGCTTCTGATCAATATCTACAGAAAAGCCAGGTGGCACACAAACATCAACATCATCTTGTTCCTGCCCCTCCTGTGAGTGACTGGGCTCTTCCTTACAGTTCTTCAAAGCTCCATCATAAGGCCTAGGAAGCTGCTGTTTAGCCTTGTGAGATTGCTGACAGTGGTTGCTGTGACGATTATTTGACATAGAGAAACCTGGTGGTTCTTGTGGATCACCATCAGATAATATCTCATCGACTCTTCTAGCTGTGGCCTTAATGGTACCATTACTCTCAGATTCCTTTTCAACACATACCATTTCACGGACAGATGATTCACCTTTTTCTTTCCCTTGAGGATTAGCTAATTTATCGTAAACAGATTGTACTGTTTCTGTAATTTCAGTTCTCATGCCACCTTCCGATCTTATTATTTCCCAGAGACTATCTGAAATCTGGCCCATCACTTTGTTCCTAATCATTATAGAAAATTAAAGTGTCAAATTAACATCAACATTATTGACTACATGGAAACAACCAACAAGAACTTATAGCTGGTGAAGCATATGTGAAGATTAAGTGAAAAATCTAATATACTCTTGAATAGCTAACGGAACTCTGAGTTGATATTCTTCTCACAAACTGCTCCCAATTTATACTTATATCCATATCTTATTATTCCCAATGCTGAAAATTTTAATAATCAGATTTCACATAA
The DNA here is from genome assembly GCA_025698465.1 of Gossypium longicalyx. NCBI lineage: Eukaryota > Viridiplantae > Streptophyta > Magnoliopsida > Malvales > Malvaceae > Gossypium > Gossypium longicalyx. The sequence goes on along the minus strand of CM047006.1, from coordinate 4,304,685 downwards.
ATAAAACACACCATAAAGAAAGATGCAAGCATTTTATTCGGGAACACGCATTATTTCAACTAAGAAATCCAATATGGATTCTTAATTTTCACTCTTATATGCATATATACACATATAAGTGAAGTTCTTAGGTTTAAAGTCATAAATAGCTTTGACAACAAGGTCCACTTACCCAACCTCATCATGTATTGCATCTGATAGTTGCCTTACTTTCATGTTTTCGGCGCCAGGACGGTTAAGTGCTGCCGACTGCTTCACAGCTGAAATGATGTTGTTGCGTAATTCTTCCTGCAATTTATTGCCTTATTCAGAACATATTATAAAGGGACACTGTAAGAATGCCGCTATTTACTTCATATTCATTTAAAGTAATAAATAAAAGAAGGTTGCATTCGGCGTGTTCTTGAGTTGACAGAGTCATTCTTTGAATCCATTAGGAAAGAAAGCAAGTATAAAATACATAGCTCGAGCTGAACAACTGCTTTTATCTAAACAAGTTTAATCAAGCTGTTTGGCTTGTTTTCGAAAAGCATAGGCTGATTAAATCGATATACAATAATCACATTTGGCAACAATCTATAGCAGCAAAGCAGCTTAATCAAACATGGCCTTGAATTTGAAAATTAATAAATTATACCCAGATATAATAATCAAATTAAATTCCATGAAAATACCCAAAACTCAAAATCAAGACAAAACCCATTCAGGCAAACAATCACAGACAACAAGCATCCACGATTTCCAGGTTACCCAAAAGTTCAGCATTCTAAAACTTCTACCTTAATCCTAGAAAAAAAAATATAGAAGCTAAAAAAAGTAGATAATATTGGTGATTAAAAAGAAGAAGAAGAAAGAACGTACGTTGTGCTTGAGCTTGCGGATGATTTTGAGACGGAGCTTGTCGAAGTCACCATCGTCCTTGAGCTTTGCAATTACCTCTTCTTTCCTAATCTTCTTGTTTTCTTCTCCCATCGGTTGCTTTGCATTCAATCTGTTGGAAAAAAAATACCTTTCTGTTTTATGTTTCTATTACAGGTAAAGGGGAAGAACGTTTTACTAAAATTTTGTGCGTTTTTAGGGTTTTACACGGATCAAGGAAGTTCAATTTGTTTCGAATTACAATTGGGATTTTGGTTTACGGCAGTCATGTGGTTTCATAATCAGCAATTGTTAGCAGTAAAATTAAAAATTTAGACACTTTTTGGGAATTGCGAAATGGGATTTCTTTTCTGGATTAAACTGGGCCATTTCAGTTTAGACCCAGATGAAATGTATGGGTCATATTAGGCCTGAGCCATGGAAATATCTTTTGAATGTTTTGGGCTTTAGAGCAAAATGGCAATCCAGATTTTTCAGCTTCAATATTTACAAGGATGCAACCGCCGAGGCATTGCCGTCACCATCGCTGGTCAAGTCTTCACCGAGGATGTTGCTGACTTTGCTGTTGGGCTTCTCCTCGATGTTCTCCGATGAATGTTAGCCAGTGATAGGTATGTCCGGTCCGGATCGTGGGTCGCAAAAGGAGCATACCCCCCTGGTGTCAAGGTGATAACTTTTAGCCAGTGATTCATGGTTGCAGTTGAATGGAAAGAGGATTGGGATCGTGGGGCTTGGGGCTTGGGGCTTGGGGCTTGGGAGAATTGGTTCCGAAGTTGCATAAAGGCTGGTGCCATTTGGTTGCAGCATTTCTTAATGCTCGAGAAGGGAGAAGGCAACCGTCCCATGCCTTCACTATTCCACCGTCAATAAGCTTGCGTAAAACAGAAATGCCCTCATTCTATACTGTTCTTTGATGAAAGAAACTCACAATGGCGTAATGGAAGCATTGGGGAAGGTCCGGAAGGAAGCCAGGAAGGAGCATTGGAAGAGGGGGTTTGATCGATGAAAAGGAAATGGTGAAGTTTTTGGTGCAAGGGAGACTGGGTGGAGCAGATCTCGATGTTTACGAAGATGAGCCCCACGTGCCGCCAGAGCTGTTTGCAATGGACAATGTTGTTTTGGCTCCTCATGCGGCTGTTTACACCCCTGAATCCTTTGAAGCATTGCAAGAGCTGGTTATAGGGAACTTGAAGGCATTTTTTCCTGATCAGCCCTTGATTTCACCAGCTCAACTTGAATGAAGCTGTCTTATTAAAATGATGATATCATAGTCAAGGTTAGATTTGTTTGTTGCCTATACTGCCCTTTTTTTTTATATATACATCAATGAAAACGACGTGATTTAACATCCTAGTAATAATTATGAAAATCAATTTACCATGCCTCCTCAATATCATCACTCTCCTCATTTTTGTGGTCCTCGCAGCAGTATCTTCTTCCTTTAATTTAGCCATCTTTGCTTGTGTACCATTAGACCTATCCAAATAAACTTGCGAAGGATATGAATAGTAAAAATTTGTTTTTTTAGAGAACTTGAGGGGTTCAGCTTCAGGGCTTTGGGGCTCCAAATGGCCACCGTTAAACAAGAGGAGCTGCCGCTTGTCCTTGTGCACCGTCCACCCAACTTTCATTTTCCATTCAAAGACCGTCTCCAAACCCACTTCCGTCTACTCGATCCGCTGGATTCGGACTCTCCCGAGTCGACTCATTCCTTCTTTTCCCGCCACGCTGCTTCTGTACGTGTCCTCCTCTGCGTGGACCCTACACCCGTCACCCGCGACCTCCTCTTACTCCTCCCTTTCCTCCAGCTTATCGTAGGCTCAAGCACTGGAGTTGATCATATTGACCTACAAGAGTGCCGCCGCCGGAACATCGCTTTCACCAACGCCGGGAAGGCCTTTTCCCCTGACGTAGCTGACTTGGCCGTAGGTCTCCTTATCGATGTTCTCCGAAGAGTTTCCGCTTGTTGCCAGTACGTTCGGGCTGGGTTGTGGGCTCAGAATGGGGAATTCCCGCTTGGTTTCAAGGTTTGGTATTGGTTCTTTGCTTGTTAAAGATTGTATTTCTTTTATTTCAAAAGGTGCTTGCCTACCATACTGAAAAAAGAGTTTTTTTGGCAAGACTATGTCGTTCTTTGTGCATTTCTTGGTTAAACTCCGGTGCGATTACTACAGCAAAGCAGAACTCTGGATGATCTCTCTAAACTGGAGTGAACTTTGTGTTCGTTGTAGTATCCATGGCTGATGGACTTGCAAGCTGTTATGGGGCATAGTACGAAAGAATGCAACTACGTTTAAGACATGATAATGGATGCCGGTTACTTACCAGACATAAAATTGACAAATTAGTGCTGTAGATAATTCTCTTAAGACACCAAAAATGCCCTGTAGAATTGGCGTCTAGAGTTTCAAAGCTGTGCTACAAATTCTAGTTGGGTGGACTGGACTAGTACAGTGTGTTGCCCACTAGTTAACTTAATGGGAAAATCATGATGGTCCAGCTACTCTGCCATCCGATTTATATCAGATGCTTTCCGTTTTCCATCTCGAATTATGTGGTTGTGTGGTGTAGTCTAAGCAATAAAAAGGGTTGGCCCGAAAAGTATAACTGAAATCCAGGTTAAGTTTTAATTTTAAGTGAATCAAGGGAGAGTCATTGTTGGTGCACCGTTTTGGTCATGGTTTTATGCTACATATTCATGTTTTCTGGAAACTAAATTATAAGGTTGCCTCATAAACATCGGTACAGTTAGGAGGAAAACGAGTTGGAATAGTGGGCTTGGGAAGCATTGGTGCTGAAATTGCGAAAAGGCTCGATCCATTTGGCTGTGCTATTTCCTACAACTCAAGAAGGAAAAAGCCATCTGTTCCATTTCCATGGTTTAAAAATGTCTATGACCTTGCTGTCAATAATGATGTTCTAATTGTTTGTTGCACGCTGACAGAAGAATCTCGACACATAATTAGCAAGGATGTCATGACTGCCCTGGGAAAGGAAGGGGTAATAATAAATGTTGGACGTGGGGCTCTTATTGACGAGAAGGAATTGGTGCAACTTATGGTCAGAGGTGAGCTTCGTGGTGCCGGTCTCGATGTGTTTGAGAACGAGCCTGATGTTCCCCAAGAGCTGTTTTCCTTGAAAAACATTGTACTGTCTCCTCATTGTGCTGTTGCAACTCCTGAATGTTTCGATGCACTGGAGGAGTTGATCACAGCCAACCTGCTTGCATTCTTTTCGAGTAAACCTTTGCAGTCAGTAGTTGAACTTGAATGAATGGTTTTCTAAAGATAAGAAGTCTATAGGTAGCTTAATTAATCTTAGCCAGCTTCTCGGATTGGCAGCGCTTGAACTTATTGATGATGTGGGATTGTAATGTCAAAGCTGGAAAGCTAACCTAACCACTATTGTACATTGAATAAGAGAAGATATGGGGTGGATGAGGTTTCTTGTTACTTGAGTTTTATCATTTGTTTAAAACTTTTGCATCTCATCAAGTGAGAGAGCAGCTGCATGGATGGCCAATTTCTAACAAAAACATCTTTTGTTTGATAAAACTGAGCAATCAACAACGGGAAACCAGACCAATTAAGATCCGAAACTCGCACTTTCGCGCAGAGAAACGTAATGGAAACACATAGCAAAGCACAAGTCAAAGGCATTGATGCTTGGTTGCTGCAAAAAAGGTGGTTTTGCTAATATTGTTTTACGAGGTCTGTTGACCAGGCAGAAACTTTCATGTTTTGAGTTTGACGCATTGGATGATAACAGGTACATTAAATGTAAACAAAGGTCATTAATTCCACAAATAGCTACATACAGAGAAGCTATTCAGTCTCCCATTATTCCACAAAACAGGTAAATGAAGCAAAGGAATGAAAGACACCATTATGGCTCATCTCCAAACTTCGAACGGGTACTAAACAGCTTATATAATTTTAGATCGGTCTTGATCAGAAAAAAACATCCTAGGTCTTCTTAAATAGCTTGTGCTGGATAAGCTGAGCAAAGGTGCGAGGTGGGAACAATGAAGGCTCCGTCTCGGACACTGTCTCGGGCAGTGGCTTGAGAATGATCTTCTCCTTGGGTGGCTCACAGAAAACTGCCCATGATATCCTAACTTTCTCCTTATTAACTAAACCCCTGTGGAGAATGCTCTTGGATTTGCCATTGCTGAGGATCTCAATGGCGTCGCCAATGTGCATGATGATGGAGTTTGGAACGCATTTCGCGGTAATCCACTTGCCTTCATAAAAGAGTTGCAGACCTGGAACCATGTTGTGGAGAATGAAAGTGAGTGCACTTACATCTGTGTGAGCTTCCACACCTAGAGCCAGCTCTGGTTGAGGGCATTTGGGGTAGTAATTGATTTTCATTTGAAGGAGAAGCTCTTCTAATCCACCAACTTCCTTCTCTAGCCTGCCTTCTTCCAGTCCCAAGCAAAGTGATAATGCCGAAAGAATTTTGCTGGCTAGGCCACGAAGTTGCCTTGCATACTCACTTGTAACTTCACTGCACTCACTCACACACATATATGCATATGAATCGTTAAAATAAACCATGAAGTGAAGCTTGTTTAAATGTAATGCAATGCAAAACTCACGTGTATTCACTGGGTGTTTTAGGCCAGATTGACAGGTCTCTCTTGTCCTCGGGAAAGACAAGATGGAAGAAGTAATCTATCCACTCAAGCTTGCCACTAGCATTGTTAGCAAGCTTACTGCCATAGCCTTGAATCTTCCCCGAAGCTTGGTCATTGGCATACTTCTCTTTCTCCTCCATTGGGAGTTCAAAGAACTTCTGCCCGGCTATCCTGACACGGTCCATGAGTTGGTCCGAGATCCCGTGGTTAACAAGGTGCATCACACCCCACTCCATGGCAGCTTTCTTCAACTCCTGGAGACATCTCTCGCGCACCTTGATGTCCTCGGACTCGATATCCTTTAAGTCAATGGTTGGAACCTGTGGTCCCCCTTTTTTCTCTTCTTCGAATACATTGCCTATGCTTGCCAGCTCTTCCTTAGGCCTAACATACTCTTTCGGGATTGACTGAATCCCACTACTTGCCAAGCTCTCCACTCTGGGGGCAATTGAACTCGCCATTTTAGCAAACCCTAAATTTGTTGTTGTTTATTATTATTATTATTTTCTGAATTTCAAGTACTTAGAATTCAAGTGGGATTTTTATAGGGCAGCGTATGTACGGGAAGCTGTTATCAAGTGAGTGATTAGGTCAAAGTGAGTTGACTGGAAGATTTGTATCATAATCAGCTTAACAAAGTGAGTAGCCATAGTCAAAGTCTCAAAGAGCTCGTGATGCGTGTGTAATGTGTTAGAAATCAAACCAAATTTTCAAAGGTCAAAAATTACAACCTGTGAGTGATTAGGTCAAAGTGAGTTGACTGGAAGATTTGTATCATAATCAGCTTAACAAAGTGAGTAGCCATAGTCAAAGTCTCAAAGAGCTCGTGATGCGTGTGTAATGTGTTAGAAATCAAACCAAATTTTCAAAGGTCAAAAATTACAACCAAAGAGTTTGTATCCAAATTGGCTTCTACCTCATACAACTTGGTTTTTAAAATTGTTGCTTATCATTTATGATATACTTAAGGGATAAGTAATCATTAAGGTAACTAGACTATGTATATATATATATATAGTTCATGGGTGTGTGCTGAAAAAAAATTAGCTAGAGTTTGAGAGGAAAAAAAAAAGTGATGTTATGCTAAGTATACAGCCCCAAATTTTACAACCAATCCTTGCTCAAACAGTATGGTCAGCAATTATGAAATTAGCCTCGAAGATGTTAATGTTATATCATCTGTTTTTGAAGCTGAGGCTAAAGGTTTGTAACTATTTGTCCCTTTGTGTGTGTGTGTGTAGTTCCATGCAACCATGTCACGTCCATTTCATATTCTTTTTTCCCATAACTAGATAGAAGGAAGCGAAATTGTGGTCGAGGGTCCACGATGCAGTCTCCGTAGTAGAAAGGTATCCACGATGCAGTCTCCGTAGTAGAAAGGTATACAATCTTCTGTTTTCTGTGAATTAAGCATGCTGCATAGGTTGTTGATATAGTTCCCTCATTATTACATTAATTAAACCACTGTAACAGCTAGCTCTCTTTTCTTGCCATTTTGAATGGATTTTGTTTCTTTCTGCAATATATTCCTTTCAATTTCAATAGCACAAGGCATTTCCTTTTTTATCCTATGCAATTGGTTCCTATAATTTGGATGAAAAATTAACTCAAAAGCTTAACTTGGTAGGAAAGGACTCAAACTATTATACTTAAGTTTCAACTGGTTGAATTCATAGTCATTTTATCATCATTCTTCTCATAGGTGTACAGTGACCTATCTGTTGACTATTTGAAGATGGTCCTCCTGAACGTCCCAGCGACTGTGGTTGCCCTGGGACTGTAAGTCTTTTTTTCGTTTGCACTAATACTGTCCTTATAGATATCTGCATTCCAATTCCAAGCCTGTTTCATAGAATTCTAGCTTGTTTGTTATGTTTTTCTTCTGTAATATCATTTATGTTCTGGTTTTGTCAGCTTTTTCTTCTTAGATGATCTGACTGGATTTGAAATAACATATGTTTTGGAGGTAAACTGTTATTACTGCTGAAATTTATGCATGCATGCAATGCAAAGGCTGATGATATATTGAATTGCAGCTCCCAAAACCGTTCAGTTTCATTTTTACTTGGTTTGCTGCTGTGCCTTTTATAGTTTGGTTAGCTCAATCCCTCACAAAATTGGTTGTCAAAGACTCTCTAATCCTAAAAGTAACTAAAACCTCACTATTTCATCATTTCCATATAATGTTTATATAAACTATGAAACTAATTTTACAACATTTTTATCTTATAGGGTCTTTGCCCGAACTGTGGTACTGAGAATGTCTCCTTCTTTGGCTCCATACTATCCATCTTCGATGGTGGAACCACCAACACTTAAATGTTCAAAGTAAGTTGGATCATTTGTTTACTAACCACATTCAGTAATTTTAAGTCTTAATTTTATTTTTTTTCACTTCAGTTGTGGAACCCCATCGGAGTATAATTCAAAAACACGATTGATTACTTTGCCAGAAGGAACCCAAGCTTGATTTCGAGGTATATACTATGAGTATGCTCTTTTCCAAAAGACTTGTAACAATATCTGAACATGTGAGACATAGCTGTTAGACACGAATGCTCCAAATAAAATGAGAGGTTTGCAATAACTCTGACCAAATATAAATACGGTCTATAATCTACCCTGTCTGCTCAATTATAAATTGAACTTTCTTGTTTAATTTTTTTCCGTGCCCTCCAAAAGTTGCAGGGGCCCTATCTTGTTAGTGCTTTGAGTAACTTTCTAACCGAGAAATGACATTAGCAATTTACTTTTGCCTCTCTTTTCCCAGACAATGTAATTCCCAGTTTTAAACAGGACTGGCCATATGCGGGACGAGTTACTTGCAGGGAACCACATCATTTGCAGCACAGGAGGAATAAGTTTTGATATGTGCTTCATTGCAGAATGTATATTTGTTTGTAAGCCATGTAGTAATATATTTTATACCTATAACAATCATGTTCGACAGAAAGAGAAGTGAACAAGCTGTGAAAATCTTTTATTCAATATATATGCCCAAAACAAAAAGATATATTTATACTATGATTGGGGAGTTGGCAATATTTAAAAAGAACTTGACTTGGGCATGTGTCTTTGGAGACCAAAATCAAAGGGATAACTAAAAAGAACAGTGAATGGACTGACGGGATGCCCTATGGCCAGCTTATAGAAGAGTTGAGACCCACAAAATTTGTTGAAGTGGGGAACATGTTGAAACCACAAGTTGAGTACTGACGACTGAGAGCTATCTCCCAAAGGCGAACTTTGCTCTCATTTCAATTCCTCAGCACAGCAGCATGCTAGATTCCTTTTCGTTTCTCCTTTTTCATATGAGGGGTCATCATCAAGCCACGCCCCCAAATCATTTCACCCTTTGCCTTGCTCGTCAAAGTTTCTTTCCATGCCATAAAGCAAAAGGCTTCATGTTTTTAGAAGCTTTTAGGCAAATTTCAAACTAATTTATTAATATATACCCAATCACTACTTGCCACATTGTAAAGCAAACTTAGGTAAAAATGGCCTAATGCCTAAATGCCCCCACTTCATCCAAAACAGTCGGTTGGTTTTAGCTGCACTGTTACATCCATCTTAATGACTAGGTAAATTCTATTTGCATGATCAAGAATTTGATATTCCTTAACAAAGTCTCCTGTTTGAATTCGATATTCCTTGAAAAAATCTCTTATTTGAGTTCAATAAGATCCGATTTCACTATTTAAAGCCTCTTTTATCATCTATAAACTTCCCCCCAAACAGTACAAGCATTCCTCTTTGCAACTTCAAACCTGTCACATCCAGAAGAGAAAACAAGAATCTGATCTTAGAATACAGCTTTGAAAGAAACCACACACAACAGTTGTTGTAGCCAACTTCCTTTTACCCAACCCTAAGCTCCTCTCATGGGCTCTTTTTTCTCTCTCACATTGATAATACTTTCATGGGCATCATTACTTTCAACGGAAGCTGAAGCTGAAGCTGAAGGGATCAGATCAGCTCGTCTTCTCGATCTTCTCATTAGGGACAACATAGTAAAGTCCTTTGACAAGCATTTGAGAACAGGTACTGTACAAACTGTAAATTTACCAACAAATTTCTCGGGCATCAAAGTTGAAACAGCAAGGTTTAGATGTGGGAGTCTCCACAGATATGGTGCTCAAGTTAAGGAATTTTATCTGGGAAAAGGTGTGAATGTGCAACCATGTGCAGAAAGAGTCATGGTAGTAAGACAAAACTTGGGTTCTAATTGGTCATCCATATACTATGCTAACTATAATCTTTCAGGTTACCAGCTTGTGTCACCGGTATTAGGCCTCCTCGCTTATAATGCCGGCACCGATGTGAGTTCCGGCACCCCTTTCGAAGTTGGAATCCTCGCAAGTGAAAATAACCCAATTAAAATAAACTTCAGCAACGTTATTACAAACACTACATCGTCCAGGAGAGGAATCAGGCCATTGTGTGCTAGCTTTGGAGGGGATGGCAAAGTGAGATTGAAAAACCAAGTGTCACCCAATGTTTGTGTTGCGACCAGGCATGGTCATTTCGGTTTGCTCATCGAGTTACCGCCGTCGGTGCCTGTGAGGAAGAGGATTAGCAGGTGGAAATTGGCTGTGGGAAGCTCGATTGGAGCGGCATTGGGTGCTTTCCTGCTGGGTTTGCTTTTGGTGTCGATGCTTGTTAAGGTGAAGAAGAAAGCGAGAATGGAGGAGTTGGAGAGGAGGGCGTATGAAGAAGAAGCACTTCAGGTTTCAATGGTGGGACATTTCAGGGCTCCAACAGCATCGGTTACTCGAACCACGCCAACAATTGAACATGAGTACGCACCTTATCCTTCTTGAAATGTTATAATTGTCTCACCTTTTTCCTTTTTCTAGTGTAAGATCATTCTTTTTTGTAAGATTAAATCTATTTGTTTCTTGAGATATAAAAGAATGTTCACATCTTGGAACAGACAACTCTGTTTTTTCATCAAACTTGAATTATACATTAAATTTGAATTATAATTTATATTTTTTATTTTAATTTAATTAATGAAATATTTTTATTTATTTTTATTTTAAATTAATATAATTATTTGTGTGTCTAAAATTAAAATGTGCTAATTTAATAATATTATCAGTGATTTATAAAAATTAAATCAAATTAAAATTTCAAATCTAAAAAGCACGCAAAATCCAAATTCACATATAAATTATACATTAAATCAAAATTATACATAATTTTAAAATTTATCCTTTTAAAAAAATGACTCAACTTCTATTTTAATTTGTTATGCCCATAGTGCTCAGCCACACTTATTTTTATCAAAGTTCATTATTTATATTATATTACAAATTTAAAAAGTTATATAAATTATACTAATAAAATTTATATAAAAATTAAATGAGGTTTTGATTGGAATGTTTGAAATTCTCGTGATTGTATAATAATTTTGTGTCTTAGCTTGATTTTATCATTTTGATTTTGTATAAGTTTTACATAAAATTAGATCATGTTACATTTAGTGTGAAAAATAATTATTTAACAAATTATAAAATATATATAAAAAAGAAATTATTTTTTACACTGTATTTTTAAATTTTACAAATAAAATTAAGGGTTGACAAGTGTTCTACAATATATAGTAAAATATTAAAAATCAAATGTTAAAAAAAGAAAGAAAGAGATATAACAATTTCTTAAGAATGTTTTAGAAAAAAAAATATACTTCACGAATATACTAAATACTAACACTAAATAAATATAGTTTCGATTTAAACAGTAAAGTTGTAAGAGTGAAGATATGCATATTTATTTTTTTAAAATTTTACATAAAAATATATAAAAAAATACTATATATATAAATGAGTGTTTTTTTTTATATAAATTCATAAATTGAAATGATTACGAGACAATCCAGTCAAAAGTTTTAATAATAATATAAATAAAAATAATCTCATTATAATATTTATATTTTAGAATAAAAATTTATTATTTTTAAATAAAATAATTTTTAACAACACCAACTTAATTAAATAGAGTCACATATACTCCAACATTAATATTTAAAAAAACACCAAATACCATTAGATTGAAAATTCGATAGGGTTATTCGGTTCTTTTCTTCTGGTTTACATTAGTCAAAAGGCCATGATCGTGACCTTTTACCATTGCACAAAAATGATTGCAACTTCTGCCGAGGGGAAGAAGTTTTACCACCCATAATTGGTCATATTCTTATTCAAGTCCTTCTATTATGCTGATATTTTGATTTAATCCCTCTATTTTAATGTTAGTAGTAATCGCAAGCAATGAATTCTATTTACCGTTATTCAATCATAAAATTGTGAATCAAATGCTTAAAAATATATATATATATATTTAAAAATGAGTCATCACCGTTTGAATAAATTATCAGATTCAACTATTAATAATATTATAAAATAAAAAAATAAATTATTTTAAATTAAAGTAAAAAAAATACAGACTAAAACCAGAATTAGAGGCTCATTATCATATACCCATTCCCCCACAAAGCAGCTAAAGATAATTTGTTTTAAGGGTGAAAAAAGATGAAATTTGGGTTTATCGAGGAGGTCGGACCACAAATGCAACTTGCAATAGTTTATAATAGCTTGAAATGTCAGATATTAACAAATAACAGACTGGAATCTGAATTGGCATTCAATAGAAAAACAGGCAATTATTTCTTCCATTAAATCAATAATCTGAAGAAGAAGGGAAATAAGTTGTGGATATGGCGGTGCCAGCGTGTTGGGGTACCTAATTATAATTCAAGGGTTTTATTATTCACCTTTCAATTATTCATTATAACATGCATTGTACCTTTAATAACTTCTTCCCCTCTCTCATTTTCTACAAACGCTTCACCCATCCCACCTTTCTTAATTTTCTGTGATATTTAGGTCTACTAATCGTCCTTGAAACCAATTTGTTACCAACAGACCCAATTTCTCAATTTGGATCAACATCTGGTTAAATATTCTTAAATCTTTTATTCTTTCATTTATAAATTAAATTAAAATTATAAGTAATTCCAAATATTATATTAAAAAAATATAGTCAAAATTTATAATAAAATTATTTAAAAAATACAAACAATTTAAATATCATACACCAAAACTAAAAGGTTGCATTATAAACCATAATAAAAAAAATTAATAATGTCATATTTGAGTCAATAAAGTTGAAATCTTAGACCACTATCCCCGTTTCCATTTTACAAATAAAGAAAACCAACCATAATAAATATTGATACACTTTTTTTTATTTATTTTTATTGTTTGTATAGAGTTTTTAAGTTTTATAAATAAAGTTAAATAATTGCTATATGTATTATTTATATGTATTTATTTTTCTTATTACAAGTATATATATATATATATATATTCATTCAAACTAAAATTAATAAATCTATTTATAACAATCGCACAAGGAGATTTAAAGAGTTATACATAAAATTACGCATGTTAGGTCTTGAATTTGGGTACTTAGGACCCGAGACCTATGCCTTTGCAATTAAATGAAAGTTTCATTGGCAATTTATTTGTATATTTTAAATAATTTTACAAGCAATTTTTTAATATAGGTTAATATGTAAAATTGTCACTAAACTTTAAGTGGAATTTGAAATTTGTTGTTGCACTTTATTTTGATTGGTGTTTGTCATTATCCTTATAAATTAAAGATAAACTTATCACTATACTTTAATTCTATATTGAATTTTGTTACTTCACTTTTATTTGGTTGAATTTTGTCACTGAAGTTAAAATTTTTATTAAATTTTACCATTCAATTTTAATTTAAAATAATTTGAAGACAAAATTTAATAATATTTTTTATATTTTATTTTAATACTTAACAATAATAAATTAATTAACATACTATTAAAATTGAATAAAATCTGTTATTTTATAAAAATAAACTTAATTTCTTTAGTTTTATTTTTCAAGTTTTTATTTCATTGAATAGAAGTTCTAATTTAATTTGTTAACTTCAAGTTGAATTATTTTCAACTATTACAATAAAATAGTTGAAAGAATTTTTTTATTTAATTATGTCTTGAAATCATCAAAATTAATATTTAGTGGTAAATTCAATTAAAAAAATTAAACTTAGTAGTAAATTTTAATAAAATTTAAAGTTTTGTTGTAAATTTCAATCATATAATAGTTGAATGATAAATTTACTCAAAATTTTCAAAATATAATAGAAAATATCGACAAAAACAAGTGTAGTGCTAAATTCAATATTTACATATAGTACGATGACAAATTTACACTCTTAACTCTCTTAATATTCATGCATAACTATTTTTTTAACTCTTAAAAAAAAATACCAATGGTATAGCAAATAGTATCTTTTAAACTTGTTCCCGTCTTATTTTATGATTCTTTCTATTTTTTTAATATAATGTCTAAAATTACTCAAAATAAGAGAATAATGTGCTTTAGCGCATTCGAACTCATGTCCTCTTATGCTGATAATAATACTAATATCAACTGAACTAAAACTCAATCGACAAATTAGGCTGAAGTTTTGAGTTTATACTTTCTATGAAGATCTTATATTTCCTCAGCATAAGAAATTTTCTTAATTTTGAAATAATATGAAAGATAGTAATTGAGGTCATAAGTAGTTGCCCCCAAAAAAGCAATGAATGAAAAGAGTTGGGCCCATTTCCAATGGGATGGCCCAATTATAAGCAGGCAGATTCGAGTTTATAAATCCAACGGTCCAGGATCTTCATTCGCCACACAGGATCCCATTCCTTTCTTTCGCGCAATAACGCTCACTACTAACTGACTGTTACCGTTATCGTTACCAAGAATTCCCGGGAAAAGTGAAACACATTAACCAAACCCTGTCAAAATTCTTCCCTTGAAAAAGGAAAAAGAAAAACTATATTAATATATTTTTATGGACAATATTTAATATTTTTTATTTCAAATAAAAAGTTAATTTATATTAACATTTATTTAATTAATTTGAATGCCAAAGTTTGTGTGCAACTAAATTTATCTCTTTCATTATTTTAATAAAAAATTATTATACAATCTTAAATTTGCACATTTATACTTTTGAGATTTTTTTGTTGTCTAACAATGGAATAATATGAATTTTGGAAAAAATTATAAAATATAAAATTGATCATTATTATTCTTTTTAATATTTTCAAATAATTTCCATAAAAAACTTGCTTATATTTTTTTAATTATAAAAAAATATTTGCTTCCAGAAGTGAATATATATTATTTAATGATTATAATAATAACACATTTTTTTTAAGGAATAATAATAATTTTCTTGCAATGTGTAAAAGGATTAAATCTCTATTTCCAATTATTATATTTATATGATTATTTTATATATTGACCGGAGTTTATGGATCTTTATCTAAAAGAATAAACAAAAATATATATATGACGATTTTTTAACTCCGTAAAATTAAAAAAAAAACTAATATAAGAAATAATAACCCATAAATTAAATACCATCATACTTTATTAATTTTGTCATATTCACTCTCATCAACAAGTCAAGACCCAAGAATTAGTATTATCAAATCAAGTAACGAACAACTAGCATTGAGTTAGCGTACAATATTTTACTTACTGCCTTTAACCTATCTGACAAGTTAAAATCTTGAATCTGATCATATTTGATTTGATCCATATGTTAGGATAGAAATTTTTCTTTTTTCTTTTTTTAAAATCGAGTCTGTTTTGAATTGGATCAAATGAATTTAGAAAGAAATAATTAGGTCGGGATTAAGTTTGAGGTAAATTCTTCTCCCTTGTTGTGAAATATTTACAAAAAGATGTTATTACTATATTAAAATTTAAGTCTAAACTAACAAAAATTTTATTTGATTCAAAATAATAAATAACAAATATAATTTTATTTGCTTTAAAATAAAAAATAAAAAAATTAAATCCGGGTCGGATTTAAATTCGAAATAATTTTTTTTTTCAAATATCATATTTGAACAAAATTATTAAGGTTGAGATCAGAGTTGGAGATATGCAAAAAGCTGCCCCGTCCTGCACAATTGCCATCCTAATTAGTATAGACAATAGCATGCTGCAAGCTCAACAAATTAAACCTTACACAGTCTTGCTTCCTCTATTTTCATTAAGCTCTCTATGAGTTAAGGCATCAGAGAACATTTTATAACTTGAACTCTAGGCTCTATCAGCTTTTAATTCATCTAGTTCTTGCAAAGTCCTCGATAATTTAATTGAAATTTCAAATCCAATCAGCTCATTTAAAAAAAAAAAGGAAATAAAGAAACTTTAATAAGAAAGAAAAATTTTATGTAAGAAATATATTTGTTAAATTTTTATATAAACTTCAAATAAAATTGAAATTTTAATTAAAATGATAAAGTTAAATATTATAAATTTATTGAATTATAGATTTAAAATTTATGATTATTTAGTTATTGTATAAAAATAAAAAAAATAAAAAAAACCTTAATAATATATATCCTAATTTGTATATAAAATAATAATTTAATAAAATTTTAACTGAATTCGATTTTAGAGGTTTAAATATTATTATTATTATTTTGGAATCTTATAAATCTGATCTTGTCTTAAATTAATTGGGAAGGTTAATAAACCGACTCAGCTTCACCATTGATTATATAGGTTAGTCCACACAGGATTTGTACTTTTTCGCGGAAAAAGAATAAAAAATAAAACAGCCAACGATTTTCGTCGCCAAAAAAGAATCTAAAAGACAAAGAGAACCTGCATCCAAGCAATAACTAGTCTTCAACCTCTCAATTATTCTCTTTTTAGGGTTTGCCTGATTATTAATCCCCCTCTCCAAAACACAATAATTAGCTATGGACGATCCTACTACTGTAAGTAATCAACGTAACCAATTAGCTCCGGAAACTCCCCGTCTCAACCTCCCGGCCAGAATGTCTGACTCTTCCGTCTATCTCGAAAACCTTCCGTCTCGGACAATGCACATCAACCGTTTGATCAATTCCAACTACAACAGCTCTCCCTCGCGCACAATTTACTCCGATAGGTTCATCCCCAGCAGATCAGGCTCCAACTTCGCGCTTTTCGATATCTCAAATTCTCCGACGTCAGCTGAAGGAAAAGAAGATGGTTCTGGTACTTATAACAGCCTTTTACGCGCTGCCCTTTTTGGTCCCGATACGCCGTACAAGAAGGATTCATTGGGATCTCCAGCTTGCCGTAATATTTTCCGGTACAAAACTGAAACTAAACGGTCACTACACTCGCTTTCACCTTTCGGCCTTGATGAGTCGGTTCCGGGGATTATCCATAGCCCCGTTAAAGCTCCCAGGAAGGTTCCCAGGTCACCTTACAAGGTGAGTTTTTTTAATGGTTTTTACGGTAAATTTGGTTGAAATTTTGATTTCTTTTTTGGTGTGGGGATTAATGTTTTTTCCTTCTGTTTTTGTAGGTTCTGGATGCACCTGCGTTACAAGATGATTTTTATTTGAATTTGGTGGATTGGTCATCGAATAATGTGTTGGCGGTGGGGTTGGGGAATTGTGTTTATTTGTGGAATGCTTGTAGTAGTAAGGTTACTAAATTATGTGATTTGGGGATTGATGATAGTGTTTGTTCGGTTGGTTGGGCTCAACGTGGAACTCATCTGGCGGTTGGGACTAGTAACGGCAAAGTTCAGGTTTAATTTTATTCGTATTTGATGATAAAAATTGTTCTGTTGTCAACATGTTTAGTTTATCTGTTGAGTATGCTTGCTTTCTGGTTTTTCTGTGTTAGTTTTAGGCTGTTACACTTTGATAGTGTAGTTATGTCATCGATAATGCCTTGAGTATAATTAATAAAGAAAGTTGTAAAGTACTAGTTCTTAACTAGTGCAGTAATGTTTTCAAAGTAAACAGGGGTGGCAGAATGCATGCAAAGTTTGAAAGCTTTGGCTTCCGAAGAAAAGTATCATTGAATTGTAAAAACAATATGAAGATTGAAGAGTAAAGATTTATTGCCATTCATTGATTTAGCCGGCAAGTCTTGACATTTATTTGATTTATTGTTCTTGACTTCACTGATGCTTTTACATGTTTTCCTACGGGATTATCAAGCTACCACACCATGTCCTAATTGCAAACTGAAAATAATAGTTGGACTTTATGATGTAGATTAGAAAACTTTGTAGTTAACTTTTGGGAGAAATAAAGGGGGAGAAGAAAAGCCATAAATTTGGTTGGAAATCGGAATCTGCTTCAATGGTCAGATGAGGTATGGCCCAAAAGTGAAAGCCTCTATCCATATTTTATGGATGCAGGAAGAGAGAAACTAGAACACTGTTTAATGGTCTTATCAGATGCAAGCATGGGTACCTTTTATAGATATCTACAAATTAGCAGGACTTCTTGGCTGTCTGTGATGGCTCTTGATAAATTGAGACTGAACTTCATTCTATTTTATAAGAGTTTTGTTGTTACTTGAAAATCTTGAAAATATAGGCTTGACCCTTCATTCATTTCCTTATATCTTTGGGCTTTAATGAAGTTTGGCATAAATCAGTAACTTAATGCTTCTACCATGGTCATGGAAGGTGACCAAATTTTCAGCCCTTCTTTGGACTTTAGAGATTATCTTTGCCCCAATTTCTGTCTATGTTCAACTTCCCGCGTGTTGCTTGTAGGATGACGTAGTTATTTAATGGCTACCACTTTGTATGTAGATTTGGGATGCATCTCGCTGCAGGAGGATAAGAACAATGGAGGGGCATCGATTACGCGTTGGGGCCTTAGCTTGGAGCTCTTCTCTGTTATCTTCTGGTAGTCGTGATAAGAGCATTCTTCAAAGAGATATACGTGCGCAGGATGATTTTGCTAGTAAACTCTCTGGTCACAAGTCAGAGGTTAGACTCTTATCCACTATTAGTTTGATTCAACCCGATCAACCACACAACTTTTTATTACAATTGCATTTTTTTCTACACCAATTTTTTGTACATGTGTCTCCTTTGATTTCATAAGTGCTTCTTTTTCTTCTTGTTTTATATGAATTCATACTCTCATGCAGTCATTATTTATTTTTGGAAGTTGCTTGTGCTTCTTATTGTGTTTGTGTTCATTCATGCTATGCTTGCATTCTATACCCTGAGTCTGAGTATCGATTGAGCATTGTGTAGGTTTGTGGGCTGAAGTGGTCTTATGACAACCGTGAACTAGCATCAGGCGGAAATGACAACAAAGTATGGAATAACAGTTCTCTTGCCAGTCTGACTTATTCTGATGCTTAGTATTCATTTAATTTTAAGCTGGTTTAATGACAAATCTCATCCATATGCAGCTTTTTGTTTGGAATCAACATTCCACCCAACCGGTCCTTAAATACTGTGACCATACTGCTGCTGTAAAGGCAATTGCTTGGTCTCCACATCTGCATGGCCTTCTTGCATCTGGGGGTGGTACAGCTGATCGATGTATTCGATTCTGGAATACAACCACAAACACACACTTGAGCTGCATGGACACTGGCAGTCAGGTGATTCTTTCTTTTTTGTTTTTATCATATCATGTCCCTTCAATATGGCCTTAAATGTGGTTCAAATAGACAGGTCCATAATGTTGCTTCCTTGACTGCATTGATATGGGGGATCTTTCTCTTATTAGTTTGAAATGATAAAACTTGCTGTCATCTGCATGGTAGTCAGAGTAATTCTCCTGTCAATCTGCAATGGAATAAACCTTGTCAATAAGAAGTGGTTAGGAAATTTTAATCTAGATATCTAATTTGAAGTTCTCCTATAACTCCTTGGAATATGTTCATGGTGGTGCTTCTCAAGACTAGAGTTACAAATTCTAGCTGGTTTAATGTCTGCTCTATGCATTGCAGGTATGCAACCTTGTGTGGTCTAAGAATGTTAATGAACTCGTCAGCACTCATGGATACTCCCAAAACCAGATAATTGTTTGGAGATACCCTACGATGTCAAAGGTAAAAGAAGTTTAAAAACAGGGTATATATGATAATAATATATCTACTTTTTCTCCTCTAAAATTTTATTCTACTAATGCAGTTGGCTACTCTTACGGGACACACATACAGAGTTCTTTATCTTGCAATCTCACCTGATGGACAGGTAGGTCACCTCCCACGCTTTATACTTTTTACCCTTGGCTTCTTCTTTTGTATTACAATAAAAATATTAATAAAATATATGACAAGTGCTGCAATTTTACTTTCTGTTTTAACATCAATGCTCTTCTTCTGTTTGAAATAACCATTTTCTACCCCTTTTTCTTTGTTACAGACCATAGTTACTGGAGCTGGAGATGAGACGCTAAGGTTTTGGAACGTGTTCCCATCCCCTAAATCTCAGGTAAATGACACTTGTGGAGTCCAGGCTATCTGAATATTTTTATATTCTCACAAAATTGTTTAGTCTTCTTTTCTCTATATCACTCTCATAAACATAACTTTATTTTATTGGGTTTGTAAATTACTTCATGGGGAGCAAAGGGAATTTGATATTTTATAGTAGTACATTTTGGGGTCAAAAAGCTAGTTTTGACCATGTACTGTTGAAGGCCTTCTTTTAATTGAAAAAGTGTGGGTTGCCTTGCCACTAATAACATGAGTTGTTTCAAGATTTTCTTATTTCTGGTATTGATACATATGATGTCTAATGCAGAACACTGACAGTGAAATAGGAGCATCATCTTTGGGAAGAACCACAATTCGGTGAGTCCAAGGAAAAGATGCTGGAAGCTTTGGGAGCATTTCTCATGCTCCGAAAAATCAAATTCGAAGAATTTGCAGCAGGTGCAAGAACTAAGTTATTGCCGGTTTTTTGCAGATCATTGATTTTGGATCCCAATTTATATCTTTTTTGATTAATGTATAGCGGGAGTTGTTATATCAATTACTTGTAGCTGCTCCCTCCCTCCCTTTGTAAATTAAAGAAGTTGGAGAGTTTGTTGATGAACACGCAAGTCATTGTATCACGTTCTTTGTGTTTGTAAATAAAATAAATGAATCTATATCAGTGTGTGTTTGAGTAAATTCGAATTATTATTCATTTAATATGTTTTTAATTTTGTTCAGCTTTATTTTTTGAATTATTGATGGTTGTATTTGTATGTTTCTAATTTAATTTATAAAAAAATTTTACATTTTAAAATAATAAAACAAAGTAAAATATTCAGAATTAGCTACCAACACCTTTACTTTTGACCTTCTGACTTCTAAGCTCTTAAGTCATAAAGATTAATGGTGAAATGCATCAAACCTCGCTCTAAATATCATAATTTGAAATGATACTTTCTAAGAATGTCACACATAACATTAATTTTTTTTTAATACAAATATCGTATCTCCACAAAAATCGAACATTTTAATATGTTGTGGAAAGAGTGAGGCCAAGGCCCAAATATTTTCTCTAGTCTCTAAGGTAGGTAGGCTTGAAATTGGATTTAAATAGGGGACTTTTGTTGTTGACAAGATGGTATAATTATAGACACGGCACAGGGGTACTAAATTATAATTAAAAATACAAATACATGTTGAATCAATTACAATGGCACGTACAAAGCATAACAGATGAATAATTGAAAATAATTAAAAAATTCACCTCAAACATGAGTTTTTAAGACTTAAGGTTTCACATTGATCAACAAGTTAAGACTTCGTTGACAAGAAAATTCTTTTTTTTTTTTAAATAATATGTTGAAAAAATATATTAAGTTTAAATGAATAATTTAATGATATAAAATTTAAGTAGATTTTTCAGAAAAAATAAATTCTCAAGATATCATTTTTTAGAAAAAAGTTAAAGTTAACCAGTGACACTTAATTAGCTCTTAATAAATACAATATTTTCTAAAAATATTTAAAAAACTCAAAATTTTTTATTCAAAAAAAAAAGTATTTAATCCAATTCATTGGTACATCAAATTTTTTTTAAAAAAAAATCATACAATAAATTTGATATATGCAACCTATTTGTTTTCAAATACGATGTCTTTAATAACAATGAATATATGAAATATTAAAAAAAAAAAAAAAAAAACCTTAAGAAAGCTTCGAAGCTTCATTTGAGATTTATTAAATACACAATAATAAGAAAAACTAGGGTTTTAGTATACATCTTCTCTCCGGTGGGCCTATACACAATTCCGTCTCCACCTCCATGTTCCGCTCATCATCCGATTGCCTTGTTGACGTCGATTCTCGTGGTCGCATCCCACACTAATAATTTTAATGTAATCAAATGTTACAAAATGTTGAATATATATAGGAAAAGTAGAGACCAAATAAATACCTCTTCACGCAGATTTGCATTTTCTTCTCCAAGGCGTTTCTCCTGATTATTTAAGGTAATCAGTTTTTCATCCAAAATAACATCCATGTTGTTATATTAAAATATATATATAATCAAAATGATTCACCTCTTCTTTCAGCTTCTCTAGTTGCTCCGTGAATACCTGATTCTGTCACATATTAAATAAAATTATTTGATATATTGTCGGTTAAAAGGATTAGATTCGAAGCTTATGAAATGGGCTGTACCTTTCTTGCCCTAATTCGGCTTAAGCTTCGTTCCAACTGCTTTTCTAACAGTAGCAGATCGTCAATAGAACATGGTTCTAATCCATGTCCCAGGAGTTTTCTGTTATAACATTATAAACATACAGGGGTTTACACATGAAGTGGAACTGAGTGATATATATATATATATATATATATATTAGTAAAAGTATGGAGCTCAGGTTTTTAACCTTTTAGAATCTTCAAGAGATTCGATCTTCTTCGCCAGGCTGTGAGCGTCTTCCTTTACATCATCCTTCCATGCCCATACCAAATTTCAATTATTAGAGATTACACAGTTTCTAAGTTGCAAACATTTATATTTAATGCATTGAGATGGATATATATGAAGAGAGCATTACCTGCATATCTTCCCCTTTGCTGCTGATTCCATGAATATCCTTCTGTCTCTTCTGATACCGTTCTATTGTTTTGTTCGTACTGAAACACACAAATATCAACAATAATGAGTGCATTTGGATCATTTTTATCAGTAATCAAGTAGGACCAAATCCAAATAATAATGTATAATAAAAGATGATGCATTTGAATAGTGTGTAACTTTTTTCTATGAAAATCCCAAGGCAGATTCCATCATGCACTTATGTCGAAAGAAAACCCACATTTCTTCCTACAATTATCTCAATCACAGTTTTCAACACAAAGATGTTTTCAAACCGACCAAGATTTTCTGTTTCCAACATCCTTGACAAACACACACTAGATTGCCTGATGCACGACTAAAATAAACTATATTAAAAACATACGGATTATGACCCCAAACGATTAATCAACTTGTGTAAAAAGAATATATGAAATTTCAGATGTAACAACTATCATATCCAAGCATACCAGGAACATGGATCACTGCGAAATTAAGAAAGAATATGAAATTCAACAGCATAGTTTGGGGTTTAGACCAGATGATAGGTTTTATTGAAGTAAAGGAAACTTATGAGTTATGGCAACGAAGAGTGTTACATTTAAAAATAGAAATAAGATAAAATAATAATGCAAAACAACTCAAAACTAAGACAAAGATAATAACAAATTTATTTCAATCTTAGATTATGTTATTATGTTCTTGCAAGATTGATCGTCACCTACATTGATGATGCCAAAAGAAATTGCAAAGAGTTGATGAGGGAAAAGTTGGAGTTTTCCATCGAGAAAGTTTTGATGGCAAGCTCTTATGAATTATGTCAACGAAGAGCTGAATCGGGAATATTGTAATTTTGGAGACTATATAAATGGTGATCTAGTATTGCGAGTACAAACCTCACCACTTTGAACATGTAATTATGAGCGGATGATTATCTGGTAATAAAGAAAGAGATTAGTTGCTTAATTTGGTGAGTAAGAGTTGACATTATTTCAGTAGGAAATAAAATTTTGGAACTATACGAAAAAGAGTAAAAAAGAAACATATAGGCCAAGATCGAAAATCAGGTCGTTAAACAAAGGTTCACAAAGTGATTGCTTTGTTTTTTCCTAAACTAATGGCGATCTCTCTAAACTAATGGTGATCAGCAATTGGGAGAGAGTATTAGTCACCATTTTATTTAAGTGTTAACGAACCAGAATTTAGGCTTGCCTTTCAGGTATGAAAGAAATCTTGTCATTCAAAGGGGGTAGGCTGACCCTAATAAAACCACTCCTATCCAACTTGCCAACTAAGTTTATGTCTTTGTTCGGACTGTCAAATTTAGTGGCTACAAGACTGGAAAGATTGCAGAGGAAATTGTTGTAGGAGGTTCCACGGATGGTAGGAAACTTAATCTGGTGTGATGTTTGTAATCCTAAGGATGGGGGGGTGTTGGCATCACTAGCTCTCTCATGAAAAACAAAGCTCTTTTAAATAAGTGGTTTTGGAGGTGTGTTATTGATGCTAAAGACGTAAATCATGCGGCAAACACCTCTCGACTCAACACACTGTTTTCTAGAATCCAGAGTTGTGGAGCTCCCTTTCGACTTGGAGAAGAGACATGTCATGGCTCTAAAGATCGTATTATATGGAAAGGGACAACCACCAATGAATATACAACAAGGTATTCCCTAACAACGATTGCTAACTCACTTGCTCTCAAAGCTGTCATGCCCGAATTTTATCTCATTTTTTTCTACTTCTTTCCTAACAACTATTTGCTTTTAAGCTCAATTTTGGAGTGATTAATATTATTTTTTTAAATTGAAAATAAGGCACATAAACAATTAATTTGGCAATAAACACAATCTGGAGACAGTTTGATTGTAAACTCTAACTGGCATAACCTAATATGGGATATGAAGAAGTAGTTCGCTAGATGGGAGGGAGCCTAACAAAGTAACAATTTAGGGTATAACTATTTACCCTAAAACTTAAAACTTTATATATAAATATCCTGACTTGAGAAGAGCCAGGTTTACCTCAAACCCAATTTTGGTCATTTTTATAATTTCATTCGATTTGATTTAACTTATTTAAATTTAATTTTTTTTAAAAAATATGATCCTAATGAATTGAGTCAAGTCAAAATCTATCAAATTCAAAAAAAAATTATTATCCTTAGAATGATGTGCAATAAAACCTTTTAGTATCGATTATTTTCACAAAGAGAACGTGTATCATCTTAAATGAATGATCATGCCTTGGATAAATAACAATTATCCATTCTTACTTTGTCAAAAGCATCCAGCATGCCATTCGTTTTCTTGCAAACCTAAATAACACAATCCACACCAATGTCATGAATTCTCCTATCCCAATGTTCCACATGGTCCACGGTTGTATACCACAATCAACAGCTCAAAAAATTGGTAAGATCAAGTATAGATACAATCACCAAACACCCCTTGTCATTTGCCTGCATTAGACATGTTATTTCTCAAAACCCCCAACGCAATCCCCTTGATACATAGTTCCCTTGATTTCTGATCATACTTTATAATGAAATAAGAAGTTAAGCGCAAACCTGCTGCAAAATAACCTCAGAAAGGATACAAACACCACACCCAAATCACAATAGAAAAGCCATAAAGCAACTACAAACAACCTTTCTTGTCATCTAGCAATCTGCATGAAAACCAAAAGAAAATAAATGTATCCTTAATTAAAACTCAGTCTCTACTCTCTACCTTGTGTCCAAAAACCAGTCTCTCGATCCTCAATTATTTTGGTCAAGTCTTTGATAATTAAACCCTCATTGTCACCTGCATTCCTTCAAAATTAGTAAGGGAACCATTGATAATACGATCATTAGGCGACTGCTTCTTCACCGAGATTTCTAGCATTGAGATTTTGTTTTTTTTTTCAACCGATAACTTCAAGTTTTCTTCAATCTCTAATATTGATCTCACTTTCTTCTTTACAATCAACATTAACAATCGACATATACTAAGATTTTGCATTGTCTCTCCTTATGCTTCCTTAGACTCGTGTATCCTATCACTACTCCAAGGATTCCCAACAATCGATTAATCTGGACCTATGTTATGGATAGTCTTATTCTCTAGGAATTACAAATATTTCGATGCTCCTCCAACCTTCAACTTTCAGACTCATAATTCATCTTAACCTCCTTATTTTTCGCATAAATCTTCTACAATTGCCGCCTTATCTTTCTTATTACAAGGGTTCTTGTGAATGCAATATTCCTCAAACTCCTCTGCAGTTGGCCATTCTGAGTCCGACGGCCCACATCACCACGACCCAAATCCTCTAAGTCTCTATGTGAGCCTATAACAAAACTCAAACCATTCAACACATTTAACTTGTCCAAAATCAAATCTCTTTTGAAGCCGACAAACCACCCAACAGCTCCTTCAAACTTAACTTGAGCCATCAACCAACCTATTTTCCTTAACATTTTCAACTTTGCCACCTTCCCATAGTAATTCATTAAATTCGTTTTTATGAAAACGCCCACTCAGTCGTCCCTATGCTCAAGCGGCTATTCATCATTCGACTCCATGGATGAGTCTTTGTTAGGTACACACTTTCATTTCCAGAGCAATGGTTATTTTGAATAGTCACATTTTGTTGCCTTACATCACTTGATAATGCCAAACCCACCCTAGAGACCCTGAATAGGAAGCAGTCCTCACCAAAATGCATGATGATCGTCTCCTCTTATCTCTTCAATTGGGTAGAGCTTATCAATAATCTTGCTTCACTATAATCACTGACGTTTATCGAGTTGACGCCTAAAGCAACCAACTCACCCCACATCTCCGCAATACATTTGAAAGAATTGGAATTCCACATATGAATTGGAACCCCAAACACATTAATCCATTTTAATCAACATTTTGCATAACAACATTTTGACCATGGCTGGATTTCAATAAATCTTTCATTTAACCAAGGCCATCCTTGTTGCTTTATCTCCTCCTTCATGTTGTTCTCCAAGAATTCAATCAAAAAATGATTCCCTGCAATTTTTTTAACTTCAATGTCCAAAAGAACATTCATATAAAGATGTCCTTACGTCAAGAAATTTCAATGTAACTTTCGACTCTACCAACCACACATTTTCAAGCTTTTTCAATTGATCTACCTCAACACAACCTTCTATCTTTCTCGACTCCGAAAACTCAGAATTTGAATCTTTTTTTTTTTTTTTTTTGTACAATCTGAGT
Source organism: Gossypium longicalyx (assembly GCA_025698465.1). NCBI lineage: Eukaryota > Viridiplantae > Streptophyta > Magnoliopsida > Malvales > Malvaceae > Gossypium > Gossypium longicalyx. The sequence goes on along the minus strand of CM047006.1, from coordinate 4,278,015 downwards.
TAACTCCATTTCCCTTGATCACCTCAGTATTGTTTGTACTAACACCTTCTTAGCATCCAATACTTATTTTCCGTCTCTCTTTGTTCTTCTTTTTCCTCCAAAAATTCCTTCTACTGTTGAACTTTGTCAAAAAACACACTAATGTAACTACCAAACAACCTATAACCATTCAGTCTCATCGCAGCGCTATGAGCATCAACCATTGTCATAAGTCTGACAAATCCAAATCTCTTTTCTTCACTGCTTGAAGGCCCTTCCAATACATCCTTTTACGAAGATTGAGGGAAAAAGAAGAGTAACATGGCCACTCATGGTTAGGGTTTTGAATCTTAGACTAAATAGGTCAATATTAATTTTAGTAGCGCCAATGAGTTAATTTGCAACATGCATTAACCAGCACCATAAATTTATTCTTAATGACTAAATCCAACTTATTAGCATAACAATATAGATAGGTCGGGCTTATTAGCATAGTAATATAGATACGTGGGAAGGGAGATTAACTTAAATATTATAAGGATCTAATTAATTCCACCAAATCTTGGATTAATAATTACATAGATTAAACAATTGAATAAAAGATAGTTAATTAATTAGATAAAGTGATAGAGTTTCAAGTTCATAATTTGATTGAGAAACTTAAAGGTTTCATTGCCTTAGTTTAGTAAAATCATTGTAATTTGTATAATTTAATTTTAAAAGTAATTAGAATTTAATTTATTGATCTGCATAATATAAAAGTGAATTATTGGTATTTAGCATCTTAAAATTTGATCTTCATAGAAATGATATCATCTTATTACTTTATTACTTGATCGATGGGTGCACTTGTGTTACAAGTTTCAATCATCAAGTTTTTGTCCTTTTTATGATGTGGTGTTTATTTAGTTTGCTTGCAGTTTTTTCTCTTCTCCGATTGACAGTGAATTCCTTGATTGTGTTTCTTGTGTATTGATTTGTACGTTGGTATTTGTTGATAGCGAAGGTTGCTAGTTTGATATATACCGTCTATATAGGGTGTAACTTTCTCCATAAGTCATATTCTTTGTGAGTGTTTTTCTTTTTGGCCACTTCAGTTTGGGCTTTGCTTGTTAGATAAAAAATGTTACTGGAATTCATGAATATTTTGATAGATGAGTAGATATTTGTGCCTGGATTCTCGATGTTTGCATGTGATAACATTAATTGGAGTAGCACTTTCGGCACTATCTATTGGTGTCTGTGGAAGAATCGAAATTACTCTCTATTTAATAACTCCTACATGAATGTTGAAGGTATCTTAGAATAAGCTTGACGGTTTTCTGGGAGGGAGTTGCAGGTAAATCAACATATGAGAGGTATTGACAAAGGTTTCGTCCAACATGGCAAGGAAATATGTTGGCGATTAATAGAGATTGGCTAATGTAAGATTAACACAGATGGCGCAAGGATGCTAGAGCTTGGACATGCATCATCTGGTGGTGTTATTAGGAATGATACGTGTAATAGCTCGATTTCTAGTGGTGATGGAATAGTGGTTTCGGGACCACAAATTTCCGTCGTGTCAACTCATAATTATTATTTTTAGAATATTTATAGTCATTATAGTCGTATTAAAATTTATTTAAGAAATATTAATGTTTAGTTAGTTAATTAAAGAAAAAAGACTAAATTGAAAAAGGTACAAAACTTGCTAATTATAACAATTATGTGATGAAATTGTGTAATTATTAATTGAGGAAGGACTTAAGTGATAATTAAGCCTTAAATAATACAATGAGACGACAATTTGATAGATAAGGACAAAATAATGAAATTATAATGGCAAACATGTAATTTAGTTGAAATTAAAACAAAATTAAGTAAGAAGAAATAGGTTTTCTTCTTCATTTTCTTCTTTTGTCATTGCCAAAACACCATAGAAATAGCTTGGAGAATCGGTTGACCATAAGAGTTTCCATGTGAGCTCAGTTCTTACCCGTTTCTTGTAATTTTTATATTTTTGAAATTGTTGCAACTAGGTCCAGCTAGCCTGTACCTTTGTTTTCGATTCTGTTAAAAATTTTAGAAGTTGTCATTGATAAATATTAGATTTTTTGATGAATAACATAGATTTGGAGCTTTGATTGTGTTGTGTGATGATTTTATAAAGTGATTTTTGTTAAATATTGATTTTAGGATTAAATTGTGAAAATGTCAAAATATTAGGGTTTGATAGTGAATTTTAGGTTTATTAAGGGCTGTATGAGGGCCTAGAATATTTGGATAGATTATTTCTTTGAGAAAATTAGTTAATTTGATAGATTAACTAATTAGGAGATTAAATTGCAAAAATTGTAAAAGTTTATGGTAATTGCATAAATTCAAAAAATAAAAAGGGTATTAATTATAAAATGGATTGGAAATGAAATATATACTAATAAATGAGTAATTTTATATTTTAAATCAAGATCTCGTAGATATTCATGAAAAAGAAAAAATAGGAGAATAGTCCTTAAACTTCTGCAATTACTACAATTCAGTTCAGGTAAGTTCGTACGGTTAAAATCTAACATTTTTATAAATTGATGATTGATATTATGCATATATTCTATTGTTGGAAATGAATTATTGTTTGAATTATAATATTGAATTGGATATTTAGTTTGAATTGAACGTGGAATTTAAGTACATTCGTGATTTGGTGTATGACGGGGGTTAGAAGTGGAGATGGTATTGGAGGGAGATATCGGCATTTTACCCAAGTAAATCGAGGTTCAGTATTTGTTGCAAACTTTGGTGTTATACTTTCTGTTTGGTGTGATTCGGGTGGATCAGCTCTTACAAGCTTCTGTTCAGCTTTTATGAGCTTCTGTTCAGCTCTCACGAGCTTTTGTTCAGCTCTCACGAGCTTCTGTTAAGCTCTTATGAGCTTTTGTTCAACTTTCGAGCTTCTGTTGGCGTATTCGGGAGGACCAGCTCTTATAAGCTTCTGTTAACGATGTACTATTATCCGTAAGCCGTTCTTCGAATGGAAAAATTTTGGTAAGGTGATTTATTTAACGACATTGAAACATATGTTATTTATTTTTGTATTGATCTGAATACAGATGTATTTATCGATTGAAGTTGTGAATGACAGGGAGTTTACTTGGATTATTTTTTTGGGTTTGATTTATTATAGTTAGTTTGGTGAGATTTTCGTTTAACTCGTCAAACTTACTAAGCTTCATTAAGCTTACTTGTGTTGTTTAACGTCATTGTAGATTTTCGGAAGGTTGGACAATCGAATCAGCACTCAAGTCACAATATCCAGCTTATCTCGGTAGTTTTTGAAACGTTTAATTTGGATTATATGGCATGTATAGACTCTTGTGCTATTTTGGTTAATGTATGGCTTATGTAAATGTGATGAATGATATTTTGTGCAAATAACCAATTTGCAAATGGTATGAAAATGAAGTATAGTTGTTATGCTAGTATGTGTGGCTTACATATATTTGAATTGTTGTGGTTGTGGTAACTTTATTAGGTATATTGTTTTGGTATTACTTGAATGAGTTGATGAATTGAATTAATGTGTATTTTGAGGTAAAGTTGTATATAATTGTGGTACCAATGAAGGTACATTGGTTAGGCACATATTATGTTGGTTTTGATGCGTTTTTAACCCGATTAATGTCATTTTGATTTGGTATTTTGATTAGTATTTGAGTTTCTTAAGGTTCAAGCAATTTGAAATGGTAAACTTATGTTTTAAGGTTCATTTTGAGGCCACACGGTGGCCTGAGACACAGGCGTGTGCCTCAACCGTGTGTAGCACACGACCGTGCGAAACGGTTGTGTGTCCCCTGTAGGTTCAAAGCATGCAAGTCAGGCTATTACACGGCCTGGCACACGGGCGTGTGAGATCATTTCAAAGGGTACACGACCTGGTACATGGGCGTGTGGCTTGGCCGTGTAACCCAAGTTAGTGAGTTAATACGGGTACAGACATGGGCTGGAACACGACCGTGTGTCCCTATTTCAAATGTCCACACGGCCTGAGACACGAGCGTGTGTCTCAGTAGTGTGAATCACACGGCCGTGTGACCCCAATTTTTAGCTTTTTCTTAAAATTTCCTAATGTTTCCAATTTAGTTTCGAACTGCTTCTATAGTATTTTTAGGGCCTTGAGGGCTTGATTAAGGGATATTATGAATGTATTTGAATGAAATTTGATTATGTTTGTATTAATATATGATTTGAATGATTTACTATTATGTTTGTCCGATAATGCTCTGTAACCCTGTTTCGACAACGGATATGGGTTTGGAGTGTTACAATACGAGTCAGTAGAGGATGGAATTTCCCCGAAAGATTGGAATATACTCAATTGCATAAGCTAAGCTGTGGGGAGCTTATGATGGTTTACGACAAGCTTGGAGTATCGGTACTAGGAAAGTGATCCTCAAGATGGACATCTTAAATGCTATCCAACTGTTGCAGAGCTCTACGTCAAATGTTAAACAATTGATTCAGAACCAATGAGAAGTGAAGATACAACATGCCAATAAAAAAAGGTAATAGGGTTGTAGATGCTTTGACTAAACAGGCTTTTAGCTAGGAGTTAAGTTTTTATAAATTTATGCAGCCACTCGATCATGTTTTGAAGCTGATTCATGATGATTTAGAAGGATTAACTAGGACTAAATGATTTGATTATAATACTTTCTATTACCTTTATCTAAAAAAAATTCAAAACATTTATTTTTCAAGTAATCTTATATTATATTGCTAGTATGAAATTTGAAACAATTTTATCTTCCCCAGCATTTCAACTATATTTCTTTATTATAAGTGAGTTTTTTTATTAATTAAATAATTGTTTATAATATTATATCTTGTCGATTACATTACCTTAGTTTTTAATTAGTTATTTTAAGTGAGTGTGTTCATTATTAATTATTTATTAGTTGAGAAAATTTAACATTTTGTATATGATTATTGTCTTATATATTTTTCTATATTTTCATAGTTAACTTTCAATTTCAAAATAGTTTAATATATTTTTATTCTTATTTATGATTAAGGGTAATTTAATAGAATGTCATTTAGATAAGTGTTAGTATTTGATACATTAACAGTGTATTTTTTTTATTTTACAAGTAATCTTGATAAATTGACATGTATTTTTTTTTTCAAAAATTTATTATTTTAATATATTACTATATCACACTTGTCAATTTTGTAACCCTACTTACGAAGATAATTTTCCTTTAATTAATATTACATTTCGTTAACCAAATAATAAAATTTTATTTAAACTAAATAAGATAATATATTGGTTGTAAATAATCTTATATTTTAGTAATACTAAGGGAGTAAAATTTTCACAAATCTCATATTATCAAAATAACATAAGGTTGATGATGTGAGATTAACCGATTGTAATTATCGATTTATCAAATGTGATTACGTGATTAATCCAAACCACATGTGCTATTAAAGTGTGACAGCACCACCAAATTGTTCTGTGATGTTGTAAGGTTGACCAGGTTCAGCCCTTAGCCCCTTGCTGGTTGCAGCACCATTAGCTGCAACACATTCTTAAAAAGAGTCGTTTCAGTTTAACCCAAATATTCCATGAAACAATGTTTCATACTGCAGTAGAGCAGGTGAACGTGATCTAATTCATTCCACTCACTTTCCTATGACTCTTTCATGTTATCAATATCATTATGGTTATTTGATTATGGAATTTAAGATTCTCATTTCAAACGACCCATCTATTAAACACTATACTTATACTGTTTTTATTCATGTTAACCTACATCTAACAATCAACAATTAATAGTAGAGCTAGCAATATATGATAAGTTTTTCAAGCTCTTATAATCATGATACCATGTAAAATGGTCTATGTTATATATGCATCATCCCCGTTAAGGTTTCAACTTTCAACAGGATCATAATATCATAATAACATTAGAAGAATCTGTAGGAAACCATGTGGCCATCAGTCTTTAAAAGCATATCCCCTTGAGATTATTAAATGTTTCCTAGCTAGGGATCCATGAATGTAACTTGTAGTTTATAGATAAGTAAGGTTTTGGTTAGCAATTTTTAACCATCAGGTCCTTAAACAAACCCAAAAATAAGATAGTGGGAGTACCTTGAAAAATGCAAATTGTTTATACCCAGCACTATAATCCAGTCTATCTATGCTTATTTTTCATTAAAGTTCAAAACAGCTTCAAAGCTTGTAACGAAAGGTAACTCCTAAACTTTGGTGACTAATAATCTCAGTATGTATTTACCCAAAAACATTAACCCTAATTAAAGACCATAATAATCTCTCTTTAAAGAGACAGAAACCTGCAAGATCATAAACAATGAAACCCCACAGCACAAAATCACCTGCTAAGATTTGATTCTAAACAAAACCAAACAAGACAGGAAGATATCAGAAACCAGACACCCCCTTGTGATGGACATAAAAAAAGCCTGCGATCATCAATGACTCTTAGTACTTACCTATAGTAATAGCTATAGTACCCGGTAAGAGAGCGGGGCCTCTTTATAGATAAACATCCAATTTCAGTTACCGAAAATTATTGGTATCTTCCCAGATTTAATTAACATAAAACGAATGAATCAATGAAGTATGTTTCGGGTTGTATTTTGCAGTACCTTTGCAAACGCATAAAGCTTAAAAGTTATGAAAGATGATGAGAAAACTTACCTAGAACTAGAAAACTCATATAACTTCCCTCTGGGAGAGAAGATGATGAGTGCAACTTCAGCATCGCAGAGAACTGATAACTCAAAGGCCTTTTTAAGCAACCCATTTCTTCGTTTTGAGAAGGTTACTTGCCTGCTTGCTGCATTTTCTATTCTCTTCAACTGGGTTCTCCGTCTCACCATTTTCTCAGTAATATTTTACTTTCTCCTACAAACCGGAAAGGAAAAGTATGAGTTCCTATTAAAGATGATTAATAAACCCAGAAAAGAAAAAGGAAAAAAAAGAAGAAGGTAAAATTATGGTTGAATCCTAGGAAATATACTGATTTTGATGTCGACAAGCAAAGAACTAAAAATACCCAGATTAGAAAAGTTTCCAAAAATAGAAAGGAAGTATAATTGAAAAGTATACTCAAAATTAGGTTATTACTCAAAGGAAAATCTGCAGAAGTGTAAGCTTAAGTTGAAGTGAAGGGGAAAACAAAAAATAGAAAATTTGTCTTGAAAATGAGGAATCTAATAAAAACCCTAGATTTTGCAGATGAGAAATGACATGACCAATCACTCCCAGTATACTTTTAGTAGTAAATAAATATGAAAAAACAAAATTTAAAAATGAAAAAATATATAATAATTGACAAAGTCTGTGGAAGTGAAGAACCTAATCTCTTTCTTCTTTTGGTAAAATTGGAGGATAAAAGAACAGGCACCTCCCAAAAAAAGGAAACACGCAGAATAAATGCCAAAACATGTGATTCCACAATGAAAGAACGAAAATGGACGCACCCAAATTGTGTGCCCATGGTCTAAACTCGTGACACCTGTTGTGTTTACCGACAACCTCCGCGCCCGGTATCCACCGAAAGAAGCAACAACTAACATGTGAGGTAAAAGTAAAAGACACGGGACATCTCTGTCGGTTGCATGAAAATATTGGACACCCGCACGATTAATAAATAGGTTTTATCTTTTATTTTCTCTCTTTTTCCCTATACCTGTGGGTCCGTACAAGGTTAGGGAAAGCATGTCATTCAGATGACCGTACGATGAAAAAGGGATATAACCAATGGGAATTCGCCACGTCATTCATTGGAGAGATCATTATCTGACTGGGTTTCACGTGGCTCTCCCTTGTTTTTATTTATTTATTTTTCACATGTGCGATGTGTCAAGTGGTGGCGCACTAACAGATCCCTCGCTTTTTTAAAACAAGAAAAATAAAATAAAATATTCTACATTACTGTCTACGATGGGGACCACATTAGGGACCTGAGCCCTTCAACTTTTGAGGATATGACATGGACAACTTTGATCATACTAGTTTTAGATCATGGTCTACATTAGAGATATATAGATGGTATTTTACTATTCAAGAATCTAGTTTCTTTTTAAAGCAATTAAAATTAATGAAGTATTATTTTCTCTTCTTTTTCTTTTTTTTTTTTTTACTTTAAAACTTGTAAATCAAATTAGTCCACCATTTGTTGGCTTACTTGGTGTGGAACTGTGGGGATTAAATGAGCTGCAAAATGCTGATCAAGCCATGTCCTAAAAACATGGACAATGGCAGGTCCAGCCTCTGTCACTGTTTTCTTTTAGCTCATCCTGTTGAATAATTAAATCAAACACGGCATGTTTCTGGGACATACCTCCCATGTGGGAAATTGGCATCCTCTGGTTAAGATTTTCAGTTGCTGTACCCGGAATGAACAGTGAAAATGACCATCCAACGCGCTCTCTAGGCCATACTGGTTGTGGTCCATCAGCTTCACTACACGTGTCAAGGCAGCCCATTTTGATTTGACCCATTGGGTAAGTTATAGTTTATGGTCCACCCAGTATTTTTGGGTAAATTATAAAAATAATCACTATTTTTGATTATTGAATTTTAATTTTTTACGTTTTGGTCATTAATATTATTAATTTGTAACATTTTAGACACTATGCAGTAGATCTGATCATGGATTGGGACACTTGACCCGGCCTAACGGCCCGTCTGAAAAACGAGAGAGTTTGGATAAAAATATAGACTCAGAAAATAGACTTGGGTAAAAAATAAGGCCCATTTTCTAAACAATCTAGGCCTCAAGTGAGTTTTTTTTTTTTTGCTCAAGCCCAACTCGAATTTTTTTAAAAAAAAGTTGTTGTTTTCACTATTTTGGTGTTGTTTTACAATTGTTTTATTATCATTTTGCTATTATATTGGTATTATTTTATTGTTACTGTTTTGATATTGTATAACTGTTATTTTATTATTAATTTTGCTACTATTTTAGAAGTATTTGTTTGCTAAGTTTCATATATTTTAGTGTTATTTAAGCATAAATATTAAATACTTTTTAAATTTATTTTCAATTTGTTGGGAAACATTTATTTTAATGTTATTAGTGTATTTGATGTATTATATTTTTTAAATTTAATTTTACATAATAATATTATTATTAAAAAAATTTAATACGGACAAATCGGGCTTAACAAAATTTTAGGCTCATTTTTCGGATCAAGCCCGAACCTAAAAAATGAGCTTATAATTATGTTGAGGCCCGACTCAACTCGATCCATGATCACTTCTATTTGCAGTTAATTAATTTTGATCATTGTACAATTATTGATAATAGCATTATGAAGATATCATGTGGTCCGTTAAATGTTGACGTGACTTTCATGTCAGCACCACGTTATTTAAAATTAATTTTAAAAAATTAACCCTTTTTTTTCCTTTTTTTTTCCTATTCTTTTCCTTTCTTCTTCTATCTTCTTTCTTTAACCGACCTTCAAAGCCTTGGATCTTCACTAGACCTCCAAATTTTGATTAGTTTTAACTAGTGAAGGAGCAAGGAATATACGGGGAATCCACCAACAAAGTTTTGTAACTTATGATGAAATGCCAATATCTTTATTCCTAAAAAAAAAAAAAAAAACCCATTGACCAACATAAGTCTCCTTACCCATCATGCAATTGTTGAAAAAAATGTTTAAAAAAAAATGCCAAGATGTTTCTTAGAAGGTTTTGCAATAATATACACTAAAAAGCACTAAAAAATGTTTAATTACAGTTAAGAGTAGTTAACGGCAAATAAGAGGGAATTATTAATCAAAAAGTTTAAATCGAATTAAAAGATTAAATATGAGCTATATTCAGTAGAATTCATCATCCTTAAATTACCTACAACCTAAACTTCGAAATCCATATCATCTGTTAACTCTCGAAACCTTTCACCCATCACCGTCACCATCACCCATAATATTAGCCACCAACAATGAATCTTCACTCTACAATCAAAGACAAAATCCAAAAGAAGAAAAAAGGTAAAGGAAGGAAGGAGCACAACCCATTTCAGGTTTGACAAGTTAAGAGGGTTTGGGTTCTTTGTTAGTCCGTTTTAACAATGAATAAAGATAAAAATGTGATACTGACGTTGAAGCTGTATTAACATTTAATGAATTATAGTTACGTTAGATTTTCGTTACACTATTAATATAAGGTAAAAACATAATAATCAAAACGTTACAAATTGATAACGTTAATGATTGAAATATAATAAATTAAAGTTTAGTGAACAAAAGTAATTTAAACAATATTGTTTTTATAGTTTCCTTTGCCTCCCAAGGTTTTGTACCGGCAATCGGGCAGAACATGGACCGAGTAGTAGTTGCCCTAACTGGCAATGGGCTGCAAAAACAAAATGAATAAAAACTACCGAATTAAAGCTGGAAATGGCATTGGCAACTCATGTTTTATGGACTCTATTCGTTTTCTCTGGAACTTGTAGGCTTTATATTCGGTTTCATTGTAAACTTGCCCAACTCATGATCTAGACTTGTGTAGTAAAATGACCTTTTCATAAACAATGTAATTACAAACTTTGATCAAAATCATTATTAAACTTTGATACAATGTAGTTCAAATCTGGGTAACTTCTACGGGTAAATAGCTCTTGGTTACTAGGTCAATCACGAAAGTTGATGTATAAATTTGATATTTATCTTTTTTTTTATAAATAATAAATATATACATTATAGATGAAGAAATTCTCAGACCAATTACAAAACGTCACCTGTCAAGATAAAATTATAATGAGTCAAGCTGTAGTTATCATTGGATAAAAAAGCGACATCATATGTACGTCGTATTTATTTTTCTCAAATTAATTTAAATTTAATTGAGATAAATAGTAAAAAATTATTATCACTAATAAAAATAAAATAATTAAGTGATAATATTAAATAATTACAAAGATCTCTGAGCTTCAAGAAATATTTTTTACAAAGATATTTAAAAAACTGAAGAGTTTGATGAAATTCTGACAAACATCGAATTAATTCTACTAATAATATATCGACTTTAAATGTAATTTACCTATTAAATAATTACATATAGTATTATATAAAAACAAATATTCGAAACTAGAATATTCTAATAATAATAATTAGAAAAAGAAAAAGAAAAGTGATCCCTTAACGGTGTTGCAATCCTACAGCTGTGACGGTGACTCCACTTCTACTTTCGTCTTTCCTACCACCACAACGTCGATGCCGCACCTTTTTTCCCCTCTCCAACTTTCTTGGGAATTAAGTCATTAACCTTCAATCTCTTTCCACTATTTTCTTTTATATTTTAGTCTCTATAATCTTATAAACTCTTCTGTATATTTATAATGAATACATATATATACACTTTTCTTGCTTCCAACGCAAACATTTCCCACCAAAAACCATAGGGGAAGCCAACCGAACCCAAGCAAACCATAAATTATATTTTCCATATTATATAGAGTTTTTCTCATGTTTTTATTGCTTCAAATTAACTCCCGACCATTGTTTCTGTTTTAATGGCCTTAACGGTTAGGACCCATTGCCGATGTTTGTGCTAAAAATGGGCCCATCATCACCAGTTGGAATTTGGGAAGACCAAATTAGAATATATATATATTTGATGTAGCATATTTTTATTATTATATAAAAAATTTACAATAAATTTAAATAATTACTATTTCTCACGTAACCCAAAAGGCTATTGTTATCCAATTTATCTCCAACCAGTTTTGGTGGACTGTCCCTTATTTAAACAATAATGAAAGAACATAAATTCCGTGAAATGCAAGAACCAGAGTTAGGCATGATGGCGAATTTTGGTGGGACGACGATAGCTGCAACTGGAGGGCTAAGCAGCCGCGAATTTTCTGTTCCCCTCGACCAGAACCACCGTCAGTTGAAGGCTGAGATAGCCACACATCCGCTCTACGACCAGCTTTTAACTGCTCACGTCTCTTGTCTCCGTGTTGCTACCACGATCGAACAGTTGCCTTTGATCGATGCACAGTTAGCACAGTCTCATAATGTTCTTAGGTCCTATGCTTCACAGCATCCCCAACATGGCCACTCCCTTTCACCCCATCACAGACAAGACCTTGACAACTTCTTGGTCAGTTCATTAGATAATTCTTTCTTTCTTTTTTTTAGATAAAAATTTCTCAGCTAATGTAGGAAAGTGTGTTGTTGTTTAAGGTTTTTTTTCTTCTTCTTCTTACTTGGTTGTTGTAGGCACAATATTTGATAATGCTGTGTAGGTTCAAAGAAGAGCTTCAACAACATGTGAGAGTCGATGCCGTTGAAGCTGTCATGGCTTGCCGTGAAATCGAAAATAACTTATATGCTCTCACTGGTTTGTCCCCCTTCTTGTCTCCCTCTCACAATACTAAATAATTCATCGATAACCACAATCTTAATTATCTAATCTTGTTTGAAGTTTGATTATCTAGTTGTTTTAAAATGGTTGGTAGATTAGCCAATAGCCATGTAGGACATTAGGAGGGATATATATATATATGGAGAGAGAGGTTGGTTATGCAGAAACCGCCATTTAAAGGGTGCATTGGAATATTTGTATTCCAGGGTTGGTTCTTTTTTCCTACGATAAATTTTCATTAAAAAATTTCCCACACGACATGCACCAATCTCGTTCGGTAGTGATTGCGTCAGTCCCACACGATTGAGATAGGTTTCCATTCCCATGGTGATTACGGGTGGAACAAATCATAAAGAAACCGATTTAGATTTGGGGGAGCTTCGAGAACGTCACCTGTCCAAATAATAACAATAACAATATGCATTGGAACAATATAGTAATCTAACTGCAAGCATGTGGTTCAAACTTTAAACTACGCTGATTGGTAATTAAGTATTTTCTTTTGATTTCTTTTTTTTCCTGATATCCATATTTTAATTCACATAATTTTCAGGAGTAACCTTGGGTGACAGTACGGGTGCAACAATGTCGGATGATGAGGATGAGCTGCAAATGGACTTTCCTTTGGATAATTCTGGTGTTGAAGCAAATGATTTAATGGGTTTTGGTCCACTTCTTCCTACTGAATCCGAAAGAACTTTGATGGAAAGAGTTCGTAAAGAGCTTAAGATTGAACTAAAACAGGTGATGATAAAATTGTAAATATTAAACCATGTCTCTGTCACTGCCGTGTTTTAAGTTTGATCACCAGATAAAATTAAACAATGACAAACGTATATAAAATGTGGGTTACAGGGTTACAAATCAAAGATTGAAGATGTGAGGGAGGAAATTTTACGAAAAAGAAGGGCTGGGAAATTGCCGGGTGACACAACTTCAGTGCTCAAAAACTGGTGGCAGCAACACTCTAAGTGGCCATACCCCACTGTAAGGAACTGATTACATATAGCTCATGGGTTTCATGTTATTTAAGTTGCATGTCCTTGGACATGAAGTTTCACCATGGCTCTGTATGTGTATGATAATATACAGGAAGACGACAAAGCAAAACTCGTGGAGGAGACGGGATTGCAGCTAAAGCAAATCAACAACTGGTTCATCAACCAAAGGAAACGAAACTGGCATACCAATTATCAATCCGCAACCTCCTTAAAGTCCAAGAGGAAAAGATAAGCACAATAAATTTTATAAACATGCTAATGAAAAACAAAAATACAGCTGAGCTGAGGTGGTTGTAATAGATTCAGGTTTTCTAACAAAGTTTTCCCTGTCAGAATCTCTTCTTTTATTTCTTATTTTGAGAGATCTTGGGATTGTGAGAATTATATTAAGCGACTCAAAACCAAAGTTTTCCCTGCAAATAAATGCATTCTCTTGCAAATCAAACAACTCAAAGGAATCTAAAGAATTGAACAAGACCACCTTCCAAGATTTTGAATAGGCCAATACATCTGTATACTCTCCATTAAATCGAATATTAGAAAAAAAAAACAAGTCAAAATAACAACACTTTTTAGGTTTTGAACTGCCTGGGAAATGGGGCAAAAAGAAAATCAAGTTGTAAAAAAGAATTGGGACCATCATGTTCATAAATGCAGTAGCGTCATTCCATTATCCCGTGACCTGCATTTTCAACATCAACTTCTCCCATGCCTGTGTCTTCCTCTTCTTCACTATCTTCGTCACCACTTACCTCTTCGTTGTCATTACGCAATTTAGCCATGTGCTCAGCAAGCAATTTATCATCTCGTTCGCTCACCTAAATCAATCCAACATGTGAGTCACTCCAGAGAAAGATTACAAGAATGAATCCAGACAATTTCAATAGTAATGACAAGAATCAATCCATGATGAGAATCTCCAATAGCAAGAACATTAACACTGAATTAAATAACAAATCTGAAATAAGATGGACACTCACTGCTCTAGGCTGTTCCTTGACAACAAGTTTTCCCTTGTGATACTCTATTGCTTCGGTGCAAGCTGTAATTGCTTTATTGAGAATAGCTATACCTTGCTCCTGAACAGCACAATAAAGAATTTTCATAATTTTAGAGAGAGAAAAAAAAAGGGCTAAACAGACATGTATGCAATCAATGTCAACAGATGAATTTGGCATGGACAACTGAAAAGCTTGGACGGGAACCAACAGGAAAATACCATAAAGCATACTATATGCAAAAGCTTTCAGAACTTAAAGCTGTGGATCTGAACTGCAGCGACCAGTTTGGGAAAATAATTCACTGCTGATGGACGAAAAAAGATATTAAGCTGACCTTGTCAAGGGTTTGAGTGGTAAGAACATAAAGTGGAGGAGCAACAAGCTTGATTTTAACAGGGCAATCATCATTCCCAGCAGCCTCAGCTTTGCGCATGGCCTCCTGCAAATTCAGAAAATAACCTCTCTTAGCAACGAACAAAGTAGAGTGATAGAGACAGAGAGAGAGTTTCAGCGAATAAGACCTTAATGTGAAGAACACCATCAAACTGGAAACATTTCATTTCAATGTCAGCCCGAATCTTCAAAGGTTGTGGTGTCATTCTTCTCCTAATGTTTTTTACCAAAGCATCTTTGACTTCCTCAGTAACGGCAGGAACCACTTCAGTTACCTAAAGAAAGATTTGGTTAGAGACTCAAACCAGAAGAAGAAATATTGATACTTGCAACTCACAAATAAAAACTTTACCTCCTGTCCATCTGGGCCAGGCTTCTTGACTTCGCAGGTGAGGGTGTTCAAGACTGAATCAGGATCAGTCACAATTATTTTGAATGCCTGCAGACATAAAACTTAAGGCCAAGATAACATTATGTCTAAATAAAATAGCAATTCAAAAGAAAGCAGATATTCATACCTCAAAAGCATGGCCATATTTCCGGTATAGAGGCCAACCAATTTTAATGTACAGCTCCTGTCACAAGTAATTAGCACTAGTCAGTTGCATGCTGGTGACAGAAATCACTTCCAATACTGACTGCACATATATAAATAATTTGATCAAGTAACCATGTACCTTTCTATTTTGAAGTTTACAAGTAATAATAATTGTAAACAATACATATCCGAATCAACTATAATCAGAATCAAGCATTATAGAGCACAATAAGACTAATAACTGGAATATATCCGGAGCCAAACTAGAATAACTCCAGAGAAGATCCACACATGGTGGATTTAAGACAAATTAAATTTGGATACAACCCATACATGATTTACGTAAGTTGAGAGTTGAACCTGAGACATCAAAGTCCCAGAGCATCAGTCTTTGCCAACACTGCTAAGGCCTCATTAGCATCGAGTAATTGTATACTTATTTCCTCATTTCACTCGACTTTGCATAGTAACCTTCACCTTAATATTAAAGGTTGTTCCTATTAGCTTGTCCAAAATTTTCTAAATCATCCAATTTGATTTCTGATTATGTATTTCAGTAACAAAAAACAATTCTCCTCATAAACATTAAATCACAAAACAATTGGCAAGCATCCCCTAATTCTCAATAAACATCAAATCCACAGAACCAAAATTTAAAAGCAAAAACTCATCGAAAAGAGATAAAAATCCTTAAACTTACTTCCAATTCACTACGCATAAAGCATGGCTAAAAGTACTTATTTTAATCTAAATTTAGAAAACTAAGTCCCATGAACCACATACAGCAATTGAGTCTTATGCTGTCCGGTTAGGTTCCCTTCTAGTAAAAACACAAAAATGGCAGAATGTTGTTCTTGAATCTGACAACAAAACTAATGTTGTTCTTGAATCTGACAACAAAACTATCATTAATTGCTTGTCCAGTAAAAGCAAAGCTCAATGGGAATTCACCGCTTGGGTTTTCTCATGTTTATCGTGTTTATAATAGGGCTGCCGACTGAGTAGCTAGAATGGCTAAAAACGGGATCATGCACATTAGACTGGAGTAAACAGCAATCAAAATAGTCCCTAAACATCAAAATGTAAAAAGAAACATAAACAAATTACCTCCAAATCGATACCCAAGGTCTCCGCCACATGTCGCATAATGGAGTGAACAAGCTTACTCTTATTATACCTTTCTTCACAAGCCTGAATATCTTCCTCGCTAACTCTCCTCTTACTCAAATCAATGTAACCCTTTTCCTTATCGACACGAAGGACCATCACAGGCTCGGTTCGGCCCACCTTGATCAGACTGCTGACGCTACGAATACGGCGGCGGGAGAGCTCCGAGAACAAGATCATGCCTTCGATGTTGTTGTATTCAAGGAGCGAAACGTAGGCACCCATGTCGGCGATGTTCTTCACTTGTATCATCACCGCCATGTCCACCTCAGGGTACTTCGCTTCGTACATACGACATTCAAGGTTCGGCATCTTATTCAAACTTTGAATTCCTTTTCTTTGTTCTTTGGATTCGACTCTGAGGGATTTTATTTTTGGGGGGCTTAGGGTTTTCAGAAGCTGTTGCCTGGACTGGTCAGACTTGAGTGAGTGAAAAAAGACAACAAATTTAGTTTCTTATGTGTTCAAAACGACGTCGCTACGAAAAAGGCAGGTAGCCACTACCTAGTAGTGTATTTAAAAAAAACGAAGAACTAACGCCCACCGTGGGGCTCGAACCCACGACCACAAGGTTAAGAGCCTTGCGCTCTACCGACCGAGCTAGACGGGCTTCGTTGACCCGTTTATATCGTTATAAAAATATATCTTTGTATGTTAAGAAACAGCTGAAGCAGCCATCTATATGTTCAGGACCTTCAGGTGTATGAAGAAGCCCAAATGACTACATCTCCTTCAAGCTGGGCTCGAAGCCGACAAAGTCCCACATTTTCTTCTCATAAAACATTAAAATTAGCTTGTCATTATCTCACTTGTGTAACCTTTCATCTTTTGCCTTGTTGATATATAATATCAATGAAAATGAACAAAAAGGAATGGATATTCTGATGAAGAAATAGATAAAAATATCTTCTAAACAACAATCTTTGAGGATCTTTAAAAATATACATAAAAAAATTTGCGAATTGAACTTTAAATAAGTTATAATATATTTTATTATAATTTTATAACAAGGGTCCTAATGTTGAATTGCCCATGTTTTCGAATTGGATTCATGTTTTTCTATCAACATCGTCCTATTTAAAGTATCAAAGAAAAAGCAGTTGCGTTCAAATATGAATACATATTAAAGGGATTCCAAAGGTTTCATCAAACTATCTATATACCTACCATACATAAAAGAAAATTATTAAATTTCAATTTTAATTCTGAATTCTGAATTTTGAAATTTAATATTTATATTTTATTTTCTAATATAATTTTGATGCTTATATTTATAAAATTATCAATTAATTCAAATAGTTAATATTATTAACCTTTCTATTAAAATATTGCATGGCTATATATAATTCGAATGCTTTAAAGGTACTGAAAACCAATACATCTTTCACGTTTCTCTTGTCTTTTTTTTTTTTTTTTTTTTGCATTACGATCAGATTTCAAATTTGGTTTATATTATGTTGTTTTAAGCCATAAATTTTAATTTGACATAATTTGATCCCTCTACTTTTATAATGTTATTAGTTAATCTAAATAGTTAATATTATTAGCCATTTCAATTACTACACTAATGTCAATTTGTTTTCCTTAGAAACACCATTCTAACAAAAAAAAAAAGTTTTATCATAATAAGTTCAAATTGATGTTTTAAGAGAAATCCACATTAGCATTTTCAATGTTAGTTTTTTTATCACATTATTATCAAGTGTTTTTTTTTTTTTTAAATTTTAAAGTGTCACACCAGTGACGGTTGTGACGATTGGACCTAAATTTTAAAATTTAGGATAAAAATACACTATTAGTCACTAAACTATAGATAAGTTTTCGTTTTTGTCACTTAACTAAAAAAATTATAATTTGGTCATTGAACTATTCAAAAATTTTCATTTAGATCATCGGGTTATTAAAATCAACACTATATGGCTTTTTCCATTTACACTGTTTGCACTAATCGAAAATTGTTTTCTCACCTTTCATTCTACAATTTAGTTTTTTTTTTTTTTTTTTGTCATTAAACAACTCTAGACGTCATGAATCTACGAACCAAAATGAAAACTTTAAAATAATTTAGTGACGTGAATAAAAATTTTCGAATAGTTCAATGACTAAATTGTAATATTTTTTAATTAAGTGACCAAAACGAAAACTTACCATAGTTGAATGACTAATGGTGTGATTTATCTTAAATTTAAAATACAAAAGGAAAATTAAAAATAAAAATTTTAAATGTACAAAAATATAAAAACTTGAAATATATTAAAATTTCACTTTATAATTTGACCCAAAATAAATAATTAAGCCAGAGGAATACAAAACAAAATAGCTAACAAGCAAAAATGTTTTACCTTTCTTCTTCTTTTACACTAAACTTTCAGTGCAATGACTAACTTAATTAAACCTTAATCAAAAAATTAACTTTTAGATAAAATAAAATACTATGATTTTAATCACTTTTTTTTTTTAAGATTTAAATGATTAAAATTTTCATTCTCTTCTTGTCAAATTTCTACCTATTAATTACTACAATATCCAGAAATTTCTTTCCTTTTCTTTTTGGGAATATCTACGCAGCTTCCACTCAAAACTGGATTAAGATCTCTAATGTTTCCTTTAATTTATCAAATTTTATACCAACTTAATATTTTAGACATCATAAATTTCATACATTTTGTTAATGTTATTATTATCCTGCGTGTTTAACCAAATTTATTTAGAATTTTTTAATTATCTATGAAAATTTTTAACATCAATCCAAGTAAAAGTTAGATCTAACTTTTCAATATAATCGAAATTTCTTTAAATAAAAGAATTGATTCACTAGAAGATCTCTCACAAATATACACTTTATTGAAGTATTTTACCAAAACTAAATATGGATATTGATACTACTTTTCACAAACATTTTGTTCTTGTATATTAGCTGGTTTGTTTAGGTTTAGTGTACAAGAGTGATAGCAACTAATTTCAAGTTAAGAGTTATAAGTAAGTTGAATCGAGTTCATTAATTTACTCTATAATATAGGTGTGATGTTGCACTTTGATATGTACTTTATCATTATATAATGGATTATTTTCCATGCAATGCTTCACAATTGTAGGAAGTTTACCAACAATGTAGGAAAATGATCGTGTCCATTTATGTTTTTACAACTTGTTTTGATTTCGTTTGGATGTAATTGAACAAATATCTGACATGTAAAAATCAAGATTAATTATATATTTTACTAAATTTTACTATCAACCATAGAAGTTTATGTACTATATTCTCTAATGCATTTTAGTTTATTTACTTCGGAATAAGTTTTATAAATTATAAAAATGAGTCTCTCCACATCTTTTAAACCTTTAAATAAGAGGATAATATGTTTCAACGCACTCGAACTCACGTTCTCCTACACTGACAACAATACCGACTAAAACTTCCAATTTGTAAAATTTCTTCAATACCGACTAAAACGATGTTTAAAATAATAATTATGATAATAAAACACCGGTTTAACCTATATTTCTCATTATTTGAAAATTTAATAATAAAAAATAATTGCACCTCAATGATCAGAAAAAAATTCATTTTTTTTTCTCATATTGTATTACGACATTTAAAATAAAAAATATTAAAAATAAAATAAAATAAAATCGTGGCTCCACAGTTGGAGCGAGCCAGACAGCCCAACTATTTAAGGACCATTTCTGATGTAGATGGAGCCCATAAATACAAAAATGTGGGCCCACTTTTGTAATGACCAAATTTTCAGAACCATTTTATACAATTTTCACGATAGATCAAAGTTTTTTTAAATTCAATGAATGGGCTGAAAAAGTTGATAAACGTTTTTAATTATATTAATCTGAGTAATCCTTTTTACTTTATATCTTATAAGTTAAAAAAATAATTAATAATATTCAACATGTATATGATATAAATATAATTAAAATATTAAAAAAATCAATCATAATATATAAATAAAATATTGTATAAAAATTTCTATAATATGGATTAAAAATATTTTAAAAATTATAAGTTGATAATACACTTTTATAGTATTATAAAATATAAAATTACCCCAGAAAAAAAAAGTGCTTTCTTTCTTAGAAGGCAAAAGGCCAAAAGAGCTTTGCACTTTTATAGTGTAAAGAAAAAGAAAATAGTGAAGTCTCTATAGTTTGATGAACTCAAGAGGCTCTCTATTAAGATTACATTGTCAAATGGAGTGCAGAAAAAGATGCATATTTTTGTATTTGATGGAAACTCAAACTAGCCAACAAGGTTCATGTTGTCATGCATTGGCCCACCAAAGAAAGCCAACAATAGACGGCCAGGATTCATGGGTACATTGTTTGATCATCTTTTATATTTTTTTTATAGAGGTGGACCACCATGTCCCCCCCCTAAAAAATATGGACCACTTTGGACCAATGTAAACCGTCCATGATAAAGACCATGGGTTCATCCACCCGAAAAGTAAGGGTGAAAGCGGTGAGGCTGCCTGCCCCACCCAATGCCTAGAGAGTAGAGTGAAGTGAAATTGAACCACCCAAAATTTGGAGTGCAATTTGGATTCCACAAATAAAAAATGGAAGTAAAAAGTAGGGACCCATGGTCCCATGGTGCATGCGCACCCCAAATCCACGGGTAACACGTAGTAGACCCACACCCCCCCCCTTGCACGGGTTATGTTTGAAAGCCTACATTATCCTTTTCAGCGCGTGTAAGGGAGGAAAGGAGGTGATGATGTTACGGCGCGTGGACTGCATTGTTTCCGGGGTATGGGTATGAAGCGGACCCACCACATGTACCAGTGTCCAGACCAACTCCGCCTACCACTCCAACGGGAACTTGCCCCACGACCCCTACTTACACGTGTAATACACTAGTTGATACCTTCAAATTTGTAGTCTTATATGAATATTATGCATGACGTAATATCGGATCATGTTTAGGGTTCGTGTTTAATTTTTTAATAAAATTATCTTTAAAATTTAAATTTAAATTTTTTTAAATGTAATATATTTTACTATTATACCTAATAATTTATTGATAAATTACAATATTCTCTATAACAATTTGTATGCAACGTTTCTAATTTTTGATAATGAACTTGTTTCTTTTTTTCATAATTAGGATATGCGTAGTAAATAGTAATAATTAATTCTTACTCTCCAAAAATGTCAATAATTAATCATGATTTATTTCCATTTTCGATCCCAACCACGTGGTTACTATGGAAACTTTTAAGTTTTGATATGTTTTAAGATTAATTTTTTTGTTATTAATCCTCCTACTATTCTGATTTAACTTATCTATTTTAATTTGGTCATTTTAGTTTTTATACTCTTTAAATTTTAAAATTTTAGTTTTTATACTCTTTAAATTTTAAAATTTTAATAATGACCAAATAATAACTATTTCCACATACTACTCTGATTAATGGATTTTAATCGTTGTTGTTTTTGTTAGGACTAAAATTTAGAAATTTAAAAAGTAAATCTACAACTTTACATATATTATAAGACTAATAGCATAAATTAACCAATCGGATTTAATCGCTATTGGGGTTAAGACTGAAAATTTAAAAATCCAATAGTTTAGGGACTAAAATGAACAATTTAAAAAGTATAGATGTAAAAGAACTAAATCCACAACCAGAGGCAGAATAGAAGAAGTGGAGCAATGGTTAATATGTAAGTTAAGAAGTTATAATCGTGGTTACAATTATACAATATCAGAATTTAAACTAAACCAAATTTCGCACTAAAACATGGATAAGTGTGAAGATATGGTGTTATGATGGAGGAGGAACTATATACTTTGCATTTTGCAACTTGCAAGATGAACAAATTCTCACAATAACACCATCACTTTGAGAACACACAGATTACAGAACTATTTTCCGCTTTTGTTCGCATTGTACTTATTTATTCCATTGGAATATATTATATAATGTTCCAGAATCTGAAAACTAAACTCTACGGATTTTATTGCTTAGAAGCAGCTTTTATCTGCTGTTGATGATGATTCCATGAACGACCCATCAACTGCAACTCTTGTTTATCATAAATCTCCAATGAAAAATCCCTAAGCATTTGAGCCTTTCCCCCAGTGCCACCGCCACCGTTACCACCCGAACTCACGCTTGGCGCCATTGTAGACTTCTTTGCCTCCGTCGCTCCTACTGGCGTACTGCTTGTACTCACAGCCAGAGTTGATACACCGTCGCACACGACAGCTTGAGTTTCAGTCGTTGTCGCAACGAATGAAGATGTGGGCCTTGCGGCTATGTTACAAACCGATGTCAAAGCTGGCGAGAAAGCCCATAACTGTGGCGGTGGCCGCTGATTAGTAAGCCAATCACCGGAAGCCGTGGGCGTGGACTGTGGGATCATCCAAAACGCATTAGCTGGTACCATCATTCCAGTATTTCCGACAGCCCACACTGGCACCAGAGCTTGCTGAGCAACCGGAGCTAGCCCTGAATATTGCGTCACTAACCTCTGCTGCTGCTGCTGTTGTTGTGCAACTGCGATCTGAATTCCATCATTTACATCGCAGAACTCGCTGCTCGCCGGGCGCTTTCTTTTCTTCGTTCTGTCATCTATTTGGCTATTATTATTGGAAGTGTTAGTGGCTGAGGTTGTGGGAATCTTGAGGGTACCACCGACTGATACAGCGATAGCAGGCACAGTGCCGGTACCGGTAGCTTCTATAATAGCATGTTCAGCGTGTTCGAGGAGCCATCTGACGGTTTCCCCATCTGATTTATGGCCGAGTTCGCGAGTCAGCTGGAAGATCCTGGCGGCACAAGTGGCGGGTATTCGGATTCTTCGACCGCGGCCTTCAACCTTCGTGTGACGGTCCTTGTTGTAGGAGCGTTTAGCGGTGGTAACAGGCGTGGGGATAGGGATTTGCATTGACAGCTGCCTGCTAACTGGGACTACCCGAATAGGCCGCGGAGGATGGGTTTTCCGGTCCGGGTCGGGTTCTATTGGCTCTTCTTTCAATGGCAAAACCATTAACGCTGAGTTTTCACAATTCTCATCGTTCTTGATACTGTTAGCGGCGGTGGGCGTGGAGTTGTTAGGTCCTCCGGTACTGGTGCTAAGATCAGATGTGCCTCCGTCTTCAGAAGGATCCATTTTGTATTACCCTTTTGGTCAGTGAATCAAGGGGGAGACTTTGTTGCTTGGAGAAAGTTAGGGGTCGGAGGATTGTAATTTATAAAGGGTTAAACTCATAAATGATGGAAAAGAAAGACAAATGGAAAATGATTACAAGTGTAGGGATAATAGAAAGGTTTAATTATGATCTTAATCTTTATACTTTTCATAATTCAAAATTTAGTCCCTTTACTTTTAAAGTCAGAATTAAATAGTTCCCTTACTTTTACTGTTTGATTATAAAGAAATTTTATTAAATTGGATAATGTGTCATTTTTAAAATGAAAAAAATATTATTTTAATTAATATTAAAAGTGCGAAAGACTAAACAAGCAAATAAAAATGTTGAATTTGGAGTTACGAGATTTTTTTATTGTGAATCACGAACAGTAAGGTTTGGTTTTCACGTCATAAATCTTTTATTTTAAAAATGTCACAAACATAATTCTTTTTATTTGTTTTCAATTGTGAGACTAAATTCTAATTGCTCAAAGAGTAAAGGGACTAAAAGCACAGTTGAACCTAAAAAAGTTATTTATATTTGTTGGACTTTTCATGATTTCATCTACTCGGTTTGGTTTTATGTTTCTGATATTTGTTTTTGGTTGGAAGGGAAATCCAACGGCGGTGATTGCATTGGGTCCCATTGGTCTGGGTGACCAAGGTGATGGGACAGGTGGCCACTACTGTCAACCAATAAACTTGTGAGTGGTGTCAGAAATGTCTGAAAAAGGGCTTTATCTTTGTGGGTTAACAAATTTGATTCATTGGTTGATGCCACGTATCTATGGAGGTCTCCGTACTACTACACAATAATTAGCCTTTAAAGCTTCTTCCGATGCATCAACAAGCTAAGCTAGAAATAAAATATATATCTCATGTAAATTCACCAATATATTGCCAACTATTTGTTTCAACATAGGTAAAACTGGGTTTACAATGAACTTATTACAAACAAGATTGAAAAATGAAAATAGGGTTGAAAAAGGGATTTGCTGCTACTTGGAACTATGTCGTTTTCAACTTACAAATGGGAACCCAGTTCTTGGTAAATCTGTTGTTCTTCAGTGTCCATTGACAACAGAACCATTCTCATTACCAGTACAGTTCCCGTCCTTCTTTGCGTAGAATCTCCGGTACTTAGAATCAACTTCGGTGAGGTAGTATGTTCCGGGAGACAAAAGGCTACAGTCTTTGCTAGTCACAAAGTCTTTAGCTCCATACCTATGCTCCATGAGGTGCATAGTCTCGACGAACTTCTCAGGGGCAAACTGCACAGAATCACCTCTATTACAATCTTTTCGGTGACAATTAATACGAGAATGAAGAAAATTGTCCTTTCAGTTGAGTACATCAGGCCTAAAATGGAAGTGCAAGAATTACCTCATGCCTAGACTTCAATTTTCCGGCAACATTCATCACTGTCGCAATGTTCGTTAGGCTAAAAGGATGTTGACCTTCATGGAGTCGCAATGAAAACATTGTGGCAGTCAGTCCACTTCCGTATGAGAATAATATTACCCGCTTTCCTGCCTGCATGTTGTTATATATATATCAGATGTGTGTGGAAATAGGGGCAGAGACAACTGATTTTCATATTTGGAAAAAAGAAATAAAACAATTACCAGTTCACTGTTTTTGTTGTGAAGAAGAGATGTAAACGCAGCGTATAGAGATGCTGTGTACATGTTGCCAACTTGCTTTGGTATCAAGGTGGTTGGTTGCACCTTGGCATCATAAAGGGGCTTTGAAACTTGTTGGGATGCCTGCAAATGCATGAAAGTAAGTGGCATCAGCAAGAAGTCTACCGTTTATGAAGCAAACTAATTAGGAATCTATATGACATTTTCATTTACGGATTACAATCATGTATTAACTATACCACAAGTTTGTTGGTAGAGTATCAGACTTCTAATTTTCACTGATCGCTAACTAGAATCTAACCCTAGATACTACAAGTACCCAAAAAGGAAGTTAAAAATAGACCTTCTCAAGATCCCTGCTTTGGTAGCTTTCATCACCGGTCAAAGTTGAAAATGGAGCCAACTTTTCTTTAGCAATGTCATCAAAAGAACTACAAAATTACGTAAACCGAGTAAATAATCAAACAGAGATGGATCAATCAATAAAATCTCAGAGCATCAAAGAAAAAGAAAAACCTGGCGTTCCTCACGAAGTCATTGAACACCAAACGAGCAAAGCTTTTTTGCACAAGCTGCAGCAATGCAAATGGAAAATTTTAAAATAAATTCCAAAATTCACACAATTATTCGAAAGATGTTTCTATCAATTTATCAATAACTGGTCAAACTAGCTACCTTATTATATGGAGAATGAAATACAAAGTAGTCAGCATCGGAAAGGGAAAATTGCTTGCCCTCTAGTTTCTCGTACCTGCCAACCAAATATAGAGGCATTAGCAGATAATAACTAGTACATATTCCACATTCATAAAGGAAAAAAAGAAAATACTTCGAGTACTTTTACAGTGACTTACTTGTGACAGAAGTATTTATAGCAAGTATCAAGAGCCATGAGATAGCACGTTTGAGAGAGTTTTCCATCAACAACCTACACATGCATGTCAATAGATAGAACCATTATCTAAACTGGAACTCATGATGAACAAAAATATCAATATAGGTGATTGGTATGCCAAGTAAATGGTTCCTATAAACAAATTTAAATGTCTTTACCGGATATTCACTAGCAAGGTTGGGCTTGTAAAAGTCGTAGGCATGGGACATGTGACTCCCCCTAAATTTGCTTTCAAAAGCAATAGGAGCATCAGGCCCTATTAGCATAGCAATTGCAGCTGCTCCTCCAGTAGGCCGGGCAGGTCCTTCAGCATAGACCTGAAAAACAAAAGATCTGAGGTTTTACTTAACTGTACTCAAATGACTTGAAAGCTACATATCTTGCCTATATAAATGTACAAACTCAAGAGAAACATAATGTGTGCTTGGCTTCCTGAAGTGTGCAATGATCGTGTGAACAAAGAAGCATGTTATGATCCCCTTTAGTCCAAAACTAAAACCATGCACAGAGTGACATTTAAAAAGAAAGGGAAAGTTTGCTTTTTAGAAGTAACAGTACAGGAAATGAGCATACCGCACTGTCAGTACAAACAACAATGCCATATCGTCCATCCCATGAACTACTTTCCACCCAATTGACACAGTTGAACAGAGCTGCAGTCCCTCCATAACATGCATTAGTTGAATCGACCCCTTCAATGTCAGTGTTTCCACATTTCTGTTTGTTTAACATGAGAAAAGAGCATTAAGTGAAGAACAGACATTTAATCATAATCTGCAACAAAGTTGTCTTAAGAACTAGATAGAGATTTAATCATGAACTTTCAAGTTATTCAATATGAAGTTATATGCACTTCTCACTGATATGCCTATAGCTCCATCCACTAAGATAGGATGAGATCTTTGACTAAGATGGCTGCATATAGCAATGTTAAAGCTTTTGAAAAAATGATCCCAAATAAGTGCCAGAAGCTATAATTTTCAATTAATATTTCAAGCAATTTGATGATGTTTCAAAGCATACATTTTGATTACTTCTTTTATCCATCTAGGATGAAGAAAGGGGCAACTATCTAATGTAATAATATCATGATGATCGGGAATATTACCTCAAAAATTTGCATTAGGAAAGTCTTAATGGACTTGCTCTTGTCTATCACGGTCTCGCTTCCAACTTCAAGACGGCCAATTTGTTTAGGGTCAATCTTATACTTCTCAAGGAGTGAAGTAACAACTGTCAAACTGCATATCGAAGATCCCGAGTTAGAAAAACGCAAAATAACCATACAACACATATTAAGAAGAATAGGTATAGAATGTAGGATCAATAACCTCATCGAGATAACATCTTCGACCTCAGTACAGAAGGCCAAACAATCTTGTCCAAGTCCAATGGTGTATTTTCCTTTGCTCACGCCATCATGAGCCTCCAAGGCTTCCTGTTTATGTAGGACAAAGAAAGGAATAACTAAACAAGTGGTGCTAATGTAATTGACAGGATCCATAAGGTCCATTTATTACATTAATTTATTATAGAACAACAACAATAAAGAGATTGTTCATGTTATTAATTTATTAATTCTGCAATAAAAGGTTTCCAAGACGAAAGGAAAAAAAAAAAAAGAAACATCACTATTTTCCCGAAAATTTTATAAATAAACATAGAAAACAAAAAGGCCATAAATCTACTGGTATTAAAAGAAAATTAGAAGTAACTCCAAAATATCAATTAAGACAAGTATTTAGACTCAGGACAATCATGCAGACATAACATATAAGAGAGAAGAGTGAAATACAAGAAACTATTAATTACTATCCATCTGCGATCCAGGTAAAGAAAAAGCCAAAGCTAATGAACAAGAATTCACATCAAACAGTAAGGTAGCCGACATGTACACTTTGAACTGTATATAGAGTTCCCAAAACACCGTGATTTAGATGACCCCATCAACTCAAATCACATAAAAAGAACACTGGAATAAACTTTGCAAACAGAAAATTAAAAATCGTAAAAAAGACCAAAACAAGAGGGGGGGAAAGGAAAGAAAAGTGCAAGCAAAAATAACCCAAGGAATCCACCTTTTACCCATTTTCTAACTTGTATCAACCACGAAACCAAAACCCAGAAACCCAAAAAAATCCTAGAAACCCCATTTTCTCACCTGTTGAACAAAGGTAGGAGGGAAGTAAATATCCATAGCAAGAATTCCCACATTCTTAGCCATTTTTCTCTCACACGAACGAAGATGGATTAGCTACAACAAAGATTAAAACGAAAAGGGATATTTTTTCTTGGATTAAGAAAATGATCCTTCCTTTTTGTTTCCCCGAAACTCAGCTGAGAGCAACGTTGGTGAGGAACTGTGAATCCGATGTGGGTGTCGTTCCACTATATATAAGCAAATGCAGACTTCATGAGTTCGGCTCACGTGTATAGTTGGAAACTCTAGTTTCTGTTTCCGCCCTCTTCTTTTCACTTATTTACGGTTTTCGCCCTATGTCAGTGTGGAAAATGGTATAAAACTTTGGTTTTCGATTATTTAATAAATACGGCGAACATTTGCAAAAATTATTAAATTTCAATATAGATGAAAATTTTTATAGAATCAGTCTTGATTACAATAATAAAAATTATTTAGGGTTTTGTCTCAGATATAATCATATTTTGTTAATTTACTATATATAAAATAATTTGATTTACCTATATAAAAATAATTTAATAATTTCATAACTAAATTGATATCTCAAAAATAAAAATGGACCACAATTTTTTTTAATTTCATTTGTGAGCAATAAATTATTATTTTTAAATTTTAATTATTTATAAATTAAATTCTATAAGATACTCATTAATGTAGGAGAAAGATCTTTATAAATTGCAAATATAGAAAATAGAAGTCAAAGATCCAAAGGAATGGATAAAAAGTACTTAAAAATATTTTATCAGCTTGATTGGTGTAAGTATTGTTGCTAATGCAAGAAGATATGGATTTGAGTGCATTAAAGTACATTGTCTTTTTATTTATGGATTGAAAATGACTATAAATAGTTGTAGACATTATGTTAAAAAATATATATGATCAGAACACATAATAAAATTATTAAAAAATCATTATTTATATAAAAATGATAGATTCTAGGGTAAATTTTTATTTAAATATAATTTAAATTCGATTTAATTATTAATTTAATTTATCATAGTTTAATTCAATAAATTTAAGTATTCTATTATGATTTAAGTCTCAATTTTTTATCGAGTTGATGATTAGATTTGATAATTTATATATATGAATTTTTTTCTTAATCTTTCGTTTAATTGTAAATATTAAATATATCTATTTTAAATACAACATATCATTTATAATATGAATCATTTACTCGTTAATAGGGTGTAAATGAATCGAGTTCAAACGAAAAAATAATTTATTCTTGTTCAGTTCATTTGTTTATTTTTTAAGTTGTTCGTATTTAAATTTGATTTGTTTATTATTTGGCATGTTCAAGCTCCATTTATTTAATATTCACGAACATATTTAATTAATATTCGTAAATATTAAATTAACATGTTCATAAATAGAGATGCTCATGGATCGAGTCGAGTCAGTTTGAGTCGAGTCTAAGCATGATATCACCTATTTTACACTTGCTCAAGCCCAACTCGACCCAAAATATGGGCTTAAAATTTTACCTAAACTCGTCCATATTGATAAAAGACTAAGCTTAGCCTATTTTAGGCTCACCCATATTATTTTTTAGTTTTTAAAAAAATTATTTATATTATATTATTTTAGTATTTAATATTTTATTAAATTTTTTTATATAGTCATCTTAACATTATTTTAATGTTTACATTAGATTAGTATTATATATTTAGTATAAGTTTAATTTTTTAATGTATTCTAAATGACATAATATATAAAAACAACATAATATAAAGTATTATAAATTTAAAAACGAGTCGGGTCGGGCTTTGAATGTTCAAGTCTGAACTCAGCCCATATTTTAAATAAACCTAATTTTTTGCCTAAACTCATTTTTTATGTTTAATATTTTTGTCCAAACCCTCCCAAATTTCGAACTAACATTCGGGTCTGGATGGATAATCCGACCCATAAACAGGTCTATTCACAAACAGTAAACCAAACAAAAAAGATAAATCAATTAAATTTAAACATAAAAATATGGAAAAATATTATTTATAAAAAATATTATCTTTAAATAAACAAGTATATAACTAAACTTATTCGTGAATCGATCATCACTTCATTTAAACTCATTCATTTATTAAATATTCAAATTTAATAAGTCTGACATCCTATTCCATGGACAGTTCTTTAATTTCTCCCATTGGAATCTCCGCAGCTCCCTCTTATTCCTTTTTTTCTCCCTATATGTTCCATGTAAACAATGCTCTTTTCAAGTATAACTAGGATTAATATATATTCAATTAATTAAATAAAAAATAATTCCGAGAAAATTCACATATAAAATTCATATAATGTAATATTCAAATTTGAGATTTGTTCGTAAATATTTATTTTTTTATATATTAAATATTCGTTAAAATTATTTAAATTTAAAATTAAAGTCTAATTTTATGCATTTTTAATATATTAAAAACAATAATTTAATTAATAATATAATTGAAAAAATATATCTTTCAATTTTCTAAGGTGATGAAATGAAAAATAAAGCCATTTATTTTTTGGGTCATTTATTTCAAAAAAAAAAAAAATAGTGACATTAGTGGTTTTTCATGTATTCAACTTTGATATGCTACAAAATTTTTTAATCAAGCTTTAAATAAAAATTTTGCATTTTGAGTGTTTAAAATAGCAGCCATCGTTGCTTAAATAATCTGCAATTATAAAATTGGGGAAAGTCTACTAGACAGCAACCGAACCACTGCATAAATTGTCCAAATTCAAGTTATAAATCTTAGCATTAAGGCAACAACTGAATGATTGATTGATTGATATCAGTAATTTCACGACAGAAACGTTGAATCATTTTATTTGTACCGATGTCATTGTTGGACTTGTACCAACATTAATAACCATAATATTATGGCACAAACATTAGTTTTTAGTTGATGAATTTTGACCATTTTTTCCTATTTAATCTTCTTTCTAATATGCAATAGATACTCATGATTGTGATTTTTCATGTGATAATAAGATAACAACAAGAGAGCTCATTTTGGTTTGAAAACTATGTGGATGATGCAGGATTTTTTTTTAGTTTATTTTTGAAGACTTTAATCTCAATAAAAAATAATATTAAACAGATAAAATGATTATTTAAATTAAAAAATATGACGAGTATTTGAATTTAATACAAGAGAGTTTGTTGATTATCTAAAATTGATTATTTAAACGTGTCGATTTAAGTAGAAATTTGAAATTTTTATTCGCGTGTTAAGAACACTTTTTTTATTTTTAGAGTGTGCCATTGAATACACTTAGTAGTTGATAGTTATGGTAAGTTGAGAAAATCAAATTTAAATGTACAAAGGTGAAACAACAAGGGAAAAGGGGTTAGGTTTAAATTATTGTTTCTCTGTACAAATTTAATCTTAGTGAATTGGTTCTCTAAAACATGTGAGGTTGCAGTTTAAGAGAAAGGCTAATTTGCCCACTTAAGCTAAGTCTGAATTGTATAAACAATTATTCTGTACAATTTTTTCTTCTTGTTTTTAATGAAGCCTCTTAAGATTTCAATACCCTTTCAAGTACAAACCTTTTGAGAGCCTCAACGTAGTTCCCTACAAAGCATCCCTATTAGGCATAGTCCTTCCGAGGACTCCAAAATCATTTTGAATGAAGTCTCCTAAGAAGACTCCAATGTTTCATAAGGTGCAACTGATAACCTTTTTGAATTAATACTTTAACTCATCAAATAATATGGATACTATTAGACGGGTACAATTTAATTTGAACTTTATATTAATAGTTGATGCATGAGATTATCCCACGTGGATTTTGATGGACTTGCATATAATTCCTCATAATTAATTCAGGATAAATTAATAGGTTTTTTATTGCCATCCAAAATTGACAGCATATATATATATATATATATATATTTGGTTACTAGAGCATTAAGTCGTTGGGAATAATATTATTAATTATTATAAAAATATGTATATAGCAAGAAATAAAAATCACGTTGATTGGTCAAAACTCAAGCTAGAAAAAGAAGTGCAACCCAAAGTCCAAATTGACTTATTAATGTCGACTATTTTGTTATCAGATGTTATTTTTTTAAAATACAAGTACTATTAAAAATTACCGTCACAAATAATATGTTATAAAAAAAAATAATTATAAAATTAAATAAATTAATAATTAAAATATATCCGAATATAATTGATATTATTTATGCTTACGTGTAGGATTAAGTTTAGATTAAATTCGAATAATTTAAAAATATACTTGTTGAAATTCTTATCAGACTTTAACTTAACCCATCATGCTTTTACCATGTTTTGTGATTAAAAATCTTAGATCCGATTAGATGCAAACTTCGATTCCAATTGGATTTAAAAAAAAAAAAAAAAAAATCAGTCTTTAAGCTATCGAACCGAAAGGGTTGTTCTCAATTTTGGAGTGTTTTGAACTTAATTTCTTTTTGTGTGTTTAAGTGTAATAAAGTGGGACCCAGTTGGGGTAGTTGAAACATCGGGTCAAGCATGTCAGCATGTGACCTCCGTTTCACGC
Source organism: Gossypium longicalyx (assembly GCA_025698465.1). Lineage (NCBI taxonomy): Eukaryota > Viridiplantae > Streptophyta > Magnoliopsida > Malvales > Malvaceae > Gossypium > Gossypium longicalyx. Next base: position 4,245,137 of record CM047006.1, on the reverse strand, counting down.
TGCACGTGGACTGCTAATATTATTTTTTTAATATTTAGATTTTGTCATATCAGGGTGAAAAATGTTTTAAGTATTAATTTAAGAAAAAAAAAGTATTTTTTAAAATTTTATAATCTGATTAGAAAATCGTTAAGTATTTTTAATTAATATTAAAAATGATATATATGATTTTTTAAATTTCACTCAGGAAATTTAAAAAACTTTGCAATTAATGTATTATATAATAATTGATAATCTACAAGTCAAATAATATCATTTTAATTAGAGAAAAGTAAAAAAAAAAAATTAATTATGTTAATAAACGTAAAATTAAATTATTTTTATATTGTCAATTGTAAATAAGTGGTTATCTAATTTCAAAAATTATACAATTATTTTCCACTTTAAAAAATATTTTTTTATAAAAAGAGGATGATGATTTTGACGGGAAAAAAAAAAAACCAAAAACAAAAGACGGCTAACTTGACTGGTAAGATGCTTATGAAGTCCAAACTTGGAAGCATGAATAATATATACCTAAAAGGAAATGTAAAATAATTGTCAAACTACATGACGATCCAAATGAGAATAATTTTGTTTTTATTATTCTGGCAGCTACGATTTTGATGAGTTATTCTTGTTTTGGTTACTTTCCTCTTAGTTTGGTTTAGTTCATTGAAGATGTCATGATCGGACTACATAAGAATATATCTTAGAAATGTTTATAAGTTTTTCAAAATTTTTATATACTTCCAAATATTTAAACTTACAGCACAACATACGTATGAGTGTATTTTTATTAGAATGGATACCAATTGTCACTGTCCAACTTAACCTTCGGAGCATGGGCCATGTGTCTTGAGAATTTTTTTGAATTTGTTCTCTTTGAGTCCTACAAATTCTTCCATATTTTTATCACTTTTAAGTGTGTTTTTAAAGATTCTAAATGGGCACCAGGTCAAGTTCCCGTTTTCAACAAAAATAATTAAATTCGAGTTATATAAATAAATTTAAAAAATACAATTCATAAAATACACTAAAAATATTAAAATAAATGTTGAAAATAAATTTAAAAGAATATTTAATATTTATGCTTAAATAACATTAAGATAAGTGCAACTTAGCAAACAAATGCTTTTAAAATAGTAGCAAAATTAACAATAAAACAAGAGTTATGCAATATCCAAACAATAACAACAAAATAGTAGTAATATAATAGTAAAATGACATCAAAACAGTAGAAACAACGACAATTTTTTTTCCAATTTTGAATCGGGTCGAACCAAGCCCGGACAAAAGAACTTACCAGAGGCTATTTTTTTGTCCAAACCCATTCATTTTCACTTTTCGGACAAATCTTCAAACTGAACTACTCTGATTAAGTCTAACCAGAACAAAAATATAAGCGCATCTGATCAAAAGAAATACCAAAGTTGGCAAAAATCAATCAATATATGTGTTTATAGAAGTGAAGAATGTAAACCCTATTTTTTTTTTTTTAAATGTTGTACCAATGTTAATAATATTACTTATTAAGACGAAACATATTTTTAAAATATGTAATATAAATAGAATTGAAGAAAAGACATGCAATAACCATTTAAAAAAATAAAAACATTAAGCGGGCTGGGGAGTAGGCAAGCCAAGTTTTATTGACCAACAATTTACTTTTATTCTTCACGTTGATTTTTCAAGAGGCTTATAATGCATGAATCTGGGGAATCTACGTATAGGAAATCCCAATAAAATTCCATATACAAATAAATCTAATTTTTTTTTTTTTATGCATGTGGTGTTTAATTTGTGAAGTAAGCCTAATTTAGTTTGGTAAGATAGCAGGCGCACATCTGTTAATTGATTTTTTGGTACAGTATTTTAATTAATTTAATGTAAGGTGATTAATGAACTGTCTAAAATAAGCTGAATAATGGGTATAATCTTATTCAACTATAAGACCATGTCTAATGAATTTTGACTTTTTCATGTTGTTGTAAAATTTGTAAATAATTATTTAGATAATTGTGATTAACTCACTTAAACTCTTGTATATATCTCTGATTAATATTAAGTTTTGATGAATCTTTAACTTAATTAGTTAATGATTATTTTTATTTTTTCAACTACGAGGAGTCAAGATACAGTGCAGATAGTTGTCAATTTTATCAATTATAAAATAAAAATATTAATTATCCAAAAATTTTCAAGCCCAAACATTTGGACTAAAGCAGTCTTGAATTCTGCCCACTTGAAATTGAATAATACTTCCCCAATTCCACAACAATTCAATTAATTAATAGTTTTAAAAGATTAGGAAAAATATTAAGTTAGCGGTAGGTGGTAAACAAATTGAGTGCTTGACTTTAAAGCCTATGCTTTTGACTTGTATTTTGATTTATTACTTCCCTATGTTAGGGCTTAGTGCATCACTCTCATTTTTGGCACTTCCTTTGACAAGCTTCGCCCAAAATTCTTGAACAAAAATATCAATAACATTTTGAATAATTTTATTGAAAACCAACTAATTCAACTACTTAGGCTTGAATGCAAGTAAAAAAAAAAAAAAAGTTAGACATAAGCTTTCGGAAAAAATAAAAGTTTTTTTAATTGATTATGACTCGTTTTTTTTAAATCAGTGATAGATTCGATATCTTTAAAGTCATTACGCTTGTTTCGATGGTCTTTACTAAGGTTTCGCTGGTTACACTAAAAAGAACGTGGTCATCGTCGACAGACGGAATGCACCGGCTTGTGGAGGTCTAATTTGGTGGCTGAAATCTATTATTTTAATGTAGCTTATGTTAGTGTTGTTTGTGTTCTTGCTAGCATTTTTCTTTGGAAGCAAATGGGCTTAAGTTAAACGTTTTTTCACTATAGCTTGATTTTAGTCCAACGTTATATATTGCTTTGGGCCTCTACGACTTTTTTAATGGGATGATAAGAAGTGGGCTTTAATGGCATCAATGGATCATGAATGCAAAGATGAGTTTCAAAGTTGATAAGATCCAAGCCGACTCGACAAATTGAACCCTTAAAATAGGGACTGTCTATTAGGTAGCCTTGGAAAACTAAAATCTGTCTTTAATCTACTTGTTACAATCTATAAATGGAAACCCTTTGATTGTTGAATTTCAACATTAGGCTGATTACAATTTGGTTGGATAAGATTTCATTAAACTGATGATTGATTGAGAGTCTAAATGATTTCAACTGTCTTCTGATTAATAGCTTTATATCTCCATCTCTCTTTCTCCAAAAAATCAGCATCCAAGAACCTGGAAACGAATGCCCATACCCTATACACGTCTTCAAAATTTGTCAAGAATCCCAATGCAGCAGTGACCACTGTTATTCCACAACCCAAATTATCTCTCCTATTGCTCGACAACAATGTCTCCAATGCCTTCTTCTCCTTCTCCTCTTCATGCTTATCCGAGAACCAAATGTGGTGCAAAGTTCCAATGCTCAAAGCAATGCTGTTTCTATCAGCCAGCTTTTGCACCATTGTAGGATCGATCCTTTCTCCTTTCCAATCGAATACATTGAATGCCACGGCGGGTCCTCGGTCAAAGCTTACTTGGGGTCCATAGATTCTGACAGCAGGGACTCCGGTTTCTGAATGTGGGTGTTGAAGGCTCGTCAGTGCATTCACCAACCAGTTGACCAGGTTCCTTGTCCTGCTCTTGATTAGTACCACCCCTAATGAATCTGCATGATCCAAGCTTCTGCATTCGAATTTTGGGTTTTTGTTCTCAAGGGTATTGCTGGTGCTACCAGGTTCAAAGGATGCTTCTATCACTTCTTCAATTTCAGAAAATGATACAGTCTTTTTCTTTGATTTGGTTCCTTTTCCTTCAAGTTTCTGCACTTCATGACTGGCTTCATCTTCATCGTTCTTGTGTTGGATAGATAAGGGGCCTGAGAATGAACCTTGAATAGGAGGAAATTCATCCACTTTCTTTTTTGTTTCAATGCTAGAAACTATAGCTGGTTTTTCGGGGATTCGAGCTGGCCATGATACAGGGACAAGATTCACTATTCCCACACTTGTGGTTGAATCTTTCAGAACTGAAGTACTGGATTTCTTGACAAACAAGCAACAGAATCCAGATGGGTTCTCACCAAAAACCTTGTAAAATGAGCAAACCAGGAAGTCGGGGCTAAAGAGAGAAAGCCCCAAGGTGTCCATGTCTTTAGCTCCCAATGCAGATGCATCAAGCAACAGATGCCACCCATTCTCCCTTGCCAGGCTCATCCACGTATATGAATATCTCGACCCTGTAACCCTTGATTGAAGTGGGAAAACGAAAAGTCCTTTCTTCTTGCGCTTGCTTATCTTCTTCCTCAGTTTATCCGTCTGTATTTCCAGATTAGGCCATGAGAAACTAGCCGAGATGGCATTTGCTCCTCTCTTCTTAGACCTCTCAATCATCACTTCCACGGCCTCACTTTGATGGTCATAAACCGTTACAAGGTTTCGACTATACTGAAATGGATAAGACTCTGCAACAAGCTTGAAAGCAGCTGATTGATTTGCAGTGAAAATAAAGTTGTAATCAGCTTCTGAGATATTCATGAAAGCCATGATCCTTTTCCTCATACTGGACTGAAATTCCGACTCTTCACCACAATACAATAGCTGAGATTTCAAGCTTACTGATTTGTAGGAAACATAAAAAAATTGGGACTCTAAAGATGATGAAGTAACAGGAGATCCTGGACATTGATTTTCAAGCTGAGAATAAGAGAAAAGGCCATGGCCAATGTAATCAAGGTAGACATGGTTGGTGACGGAAAGATGATAGTATTCATGAGCTCGGATTTTGTCAGCTTCATCCGTTTGGGAATATTGAGGGTACACTTTGTTGAAATAAGAAAAAGTTTCCTCAAATGAAGGAAGGGATTCATGGTTGGTGAAGTGGAAATTTGGGTAGAGAGTAGCAACCGTGCTTACCTCAAACTTGTATCGAAATGCCTCCGCCGCGGTGATCGGAGTCTCCGACCTCGCAGAATGAGACTCGGGAAGTCCTGGAAATGGATTCGGACAACAACCGGAACAGCAGGCTTTTGCGGCGTCTCTTATCCATGGTGATTGCATTGTCTTGTATTATGAGAATTGGAAAGGTTTGTCTAATGGAAACCCCCATCAACATCCAGCTCAATGCATGTTCTTCAACTCAGTTTATAAAAGACATGCATGATCCAATGTGTTGCTAATTAATGCACAATTGTTTTTTATTAAATCCATTTTCTTTGTTAATCTCAAACATGAAGTACTTCCTTACGAAGTAAAAGTGAAAAGAAATCAAAAGAAGGGAAGAAGGGAGACTGAATTATAAGAATAAACCGACAACTTTGTATTGTCTAATGAATAATGAACTAAGCTTCTTCATTACATTCAATTGATCAAATTGTGAAACTTAAGGAAGTGATCCTTTTTCCAAGAAATTTCTTTTATGTACACACATCAAATGAATCAAAACATGTAAGAAAAGGAAATCCTTAATGTCATACTCCTTTCTCGTAAATTACTCAAATTCGAATATAAGTATTGGATATATATATTATATATAATATAATATAAGTATAATTTTTTTTCTTTTAATTTTGTTTAATACTTTTTAGAAATCATATCTTTATATCTATTTTTAAAACACAAATACTATAAAAAAAAGTCCGAGCAACATGATTATCCATATAATATTGAACATAAAAAAAATATTGAAATGTTACAAACAAGTGAAGGTTTCCAAATCAAAATAAAAATTCATCCATTTCCAAAATCAGAAATAGCTTAAGGTTGACAGCTTATTAATTGCCTTAATTGTGTAAACATGATTGATTTCTTATGATTCACTCTCTTATATGATGGTATGTTTTTCCACCCCGCCCGGAGTGTTACATTAGGCATGTCGGAGAAGTCAAGTTCAAAAGCAGGTGCTTGCCCCCACCATGCAGGGAGCTATCGTCAATTTTCAATAATTGCATCAACAAAGACTCTTTGGCTAAGTCGTTGTTTTCCTGTTTTTGTATTTGAAATTTGGGATTGTGTGCCGAACGACTTCCAAAAGCATTATGCTTCCTAACTATAGCAAATATAGGATGATTTTGGAACAACGCATATTTATCTGATGCGAGCAACAAAATTTAAAGGTCAAAATCTACTGGGAATCCTATACTATTATATAAAGTTTATTTTAGTCCCTCTACTAAAAGTTGCTTTAAGTTAGTCCTTGTATGTTAAAAAAAATTCAAATCATAACATAACTATAATTTATTGTTAAATTATTGATAATTTGAACAAAATTATATTATATCTTACTGATTTTTTCATAATCTGACCAGACTCATAAAACTCCAACCATTCTAAAAAAATTATGTATTTTAAACTATTGCACACCAGTCGACTTAATATAATTTTGGCAAATTATCATGATTTGAATAAATTTTTAATATATAAAGACTAACCAGAAACAACTTTAAGCCGAGGGATTAAAATGAACTTTACAAGTACTCTCAATAGACTTTTACCAAAATTAAAACGCAAAACCCTTAGTTTTAGGAAACATAATTTAGTAGGGGTAACGTTGCATTAATTTAAGAGGAATGAATTATTGAAATATAATTTTTTAAAGTAACTTATATATAATTTTTTTGGACCCTCCCCACCATATAATCCATGGTCTCTTTTCAATTATTTAATGATATTTCAATAATTTTTTTTCATATCATTGACACATAATTTTGGTATTTTTTTTTTATTTTGAACACAGAATCTTGAACCTAAAACTCCGAACCCCAAACTCGAACTCTAAACCCTAAACCTTGAATCTCAAACTTAGAACTCTGAGTTTGAGTTTGGGGTTTAGGAAATTCAAGATTCAAGATTCAAGTTTGGATTCAAGTTTAGATTTAGGGTTTAGAGTTCGAATTCAAGGTTTGAGTATGGCGTTTAAGATTCAAAATTTTAGGTTTGGGGTTTAAGATTTTGTTTCGAGATTCTAGGTAAAAAAATTACCAAAATTATGTGTTAATGACATGAAAAAAATTGATGAAATGTCATTGAATTATTGGAAGAGATCATGGATGATGTGATGGGAAGGGTTCATAAAATAATTTCTCCATTTATTTAGTTAAAGGATATTAATATCTTTTTATACTTATTCCTTGCATATTCCCATACATCTAGCCCATTCAGTGAACCAAACTACTTAATACTTATAACATTCTTATTCTATTCTCATCGCATAACTATTCAATGCTTACTCTATTCCATTTTTACGAACCAAAAGTGCTGAAAATGTAATATGATAAACACGCCAACTTAATTATACAAATTTATACTACAAATTAGCTCTTCAAATAAAATCTCCTATCACATGAAAAGTTTTAATTATATTTTTACTTTGCTTGATTCTTGCTTAAATTATCTTCGTAATTCAATTACGAATGCTGAAAATTCTCATAAGTCATCAATTATAAGTTAAAACAATTTTGATCAAAACATTCCAATCAAATCATAATAGCTTAGTAGATATTCCTCAATGCAACGCACTTACATAAATCATTTGTTTTACTCAATGATTTTACAATGAACTACATGTTATGAGATTGATAATCTTACTCGTTAAATGTGGTTTGATTGTATCGTGTGGATGAATTTAAATAAAAATCCTCGATCGTGAATATTACTATTTCTGGTAACAGGGTTGAAAGAAAATAAATCCTCGGCGGTATTGAAATTTAGGCCATGCAAAAAGACAGGATGTAGTTTAAGCAAAAAGAAATTGTAATAACAATGTGAAAACTATACCAAGATTGGTTATGATGGATGGTAATAATTATGATGTAGTCAGAAGATATCCTTTGTAGAACAGTAGTAATGGACTGGTTGATTATTAGATAACTTGTGACTCCAAACCAACATCTCGGGTGAATTCTCAATAATTTGCACCACTTTGTTAGGGAAGATTCACAGCTGGGTTCAAATAACGTGCTTAGAGTTCAAATATTCACACTCCATTTTTCCAAGATAGAAAGTTAAGAGTTCATATGTAAGAAGCTGACAAATTATGTCAGGCCCCACTGTAACAAATGTGAAACCAGGGCATTGATTTCCCCAACTTCCAACAAAACCAGAATCAAGGATGCTGTGAGCCATAACAGTTTTACCACTATGACACAATACAGTTTCTCTTACCACCCAAAAACAGGCAATATTGCAGAAAAGCTATGATTAACACAATGTGTGCAACATAATGCAAAAGACACAGAGAAAAATGAAGATATCTTACCTTTTTGAATGAGATACAAGCAAAAGGGGCTATATACATGGATGATTTATTAAGTTGAATCAGTTAAAGGGCAACTCTCCTTTGGCAGGTTAACTACATGATGTGGAGTTATCATCTACCTGCCAATGCAGAGAAGCCCTGCAACCAGTTCAGGACTTAGTGATGATCAATTTATTGATTTTGTGGCACAAGTAGGGCTTAAAACTACATGCACCAATGGTGGATAAGTTGTTTAAGGCACATATAGGATATAGCATATGCTGAGGATATCCTTTCCTTTGGTGCCTGCTTTCTACGCAAAAGGCTCTTTTTACATGGAAAAAAAAGGGGCCTCTTTGACAGATTCTACGCTTTGCATGATTTTGACCTATGAATGCTGTCAATATTCTCTTGAATATAGGAAGAGGGAGACACCAGCGTAAAGAAGGGAAGATGCCTAGCTTTTCCCAATATTATTTAGGTGCTATTAAAAACTGGCCCCATACTAGTATATGTCTTCCTTACATTAATTTTTTTTTGGTTAAATTCTACTATTAATTCCTATACTTTTTTTAAATTTTAAAATTTCAGTCTTCTTCAAACAGTAACCGTCAAAATTAATTAAGTTAAAGTTTTGTTATTTCTAAAATTTGATGCGGCAGGCTCATTATCATATGTATAATGTCATGTTAGTTTGTTATTTACATACAAGACTCACTAAAACTCTAATTAATAGATTAATGACTTTTATTTGCATCAAAATTGGAAAAACTCTAATTAATGGATTAATGACTTTTATTTGCATCAAGATTGGAATTTTCAAAATTTGAAAAGTATCGAAACTTAGAATAATCCAATCCGAGAATATGAACCAAATCTACGCATGGCACATGGCTAGTAATTAAATTTAACCAAACAAATCTAAATACTAATATAAGAGTAATTTAAACAAATCTAAATACATAGATTAAATTCACAATTTTCGTAAAGTAAAAGGAGGAATGGCAGCATTTAACCTTAGTCATTTTGTGTTTGACCCATAACTTTGTGTAGGTATGGAGATAAAATTATAAAATTTTTAGTACTGTATGTATTTAATTTTGTTTAGTTTCTTATAGCATTTTGAATTTTCATATGTGTTTGAATTATTGTTCGATCACTGAACCAGATTTATCATGAAAGGCAAAAACAATTGAACAACAAAATAAACATAACATTTCTCAATGTCAAACATCCATTAATGCAACTCTTGGAAAAATGTATTAACTTAAAAGACTTCAAATTCTGGACCACTCAATACGTAATGAAAAGTCAAGAACATCCATCCATCCATCATGTCTTGATCAAAAGAAATAAAAATCAACCAGAACGAATCATGCGGATTCTTATTTGCGTAGTCTCTCTCTCAATATCTTCACACCCATGTACCTGCATCATCACATCAAACTAAAATGTCAATTTTAAAAAACCCAACATAAAATGAATATTTTTGCTAGTGATTAATTTATGTACTACCTTCCAAGCATCATGACAGTGGCCTGAGGATTAGTCCCAGGCGAATAGTTGAAAGTGGAACCGTCGATAACCCGTAGAGCTTCGACACCAAGAACCTTATAATCGGGGTCAACAACCCTGCTAACTTGGCAGCCACCATGATAGTGCCATATAGTCATCACAGTGTCTCTGCAGAACGTTTCAAGTGGGATTGAGGAGTTGTAATGTCTAGGCAGCAAGTTTATTGGGGAATGTTCTGTCATGTTAACGAGTCCTGGCCAAGACATGTAATCATATCTGAATTTAGAGAATGACTCGGATTCAACGATTTTCCCTATGGTTTGAATCCCTTGAACACATCTTTGCAAGTCTAGTGGATGCTGGAAATAATTGAAGGTGACGGATGGGTTATCGTCTGGGTTACAGGTTTGGAGCTCCAAATGGCCTGTTGAGATCGGACCCATAATTTTTTCCAAGATGAATCCACCTTGTAAAGCTGCCTGGTCAAGATTATCCAAGTATTCAACAGCTCTGGCAATTGCTTCTGGGGTCCTTTGTTTAGGTGGCACCGTAGATAGCTGACCAATCTGCATAGTAAAATTGTAGGGTAAAGTTCAATCTTCTAAGCTTAAATGAATAGCATCCAAAACTTATTATACCTTAGGTGAGAACATGCCATAGTTTCTTGAAGTAGTAGTAACAGAAGCACTAAAGGTTTCACCACTTGCAGCTTCAATGTAGCTCCCAAAATGTGTGATACCAACGACTTCGATAAGTGAAACCTCAACCGGAATCGGAGACGGGACAAAAACGGCGTTCATGGGGTTATCACACATGCCTTGGCCAACCAAGGGTTGGTCTAACACCACTGGGATATTGTGAGCTCTAAGATGAGCAACCGGTCCTACTCCACTCAGCATCAACAGCTGTGGGCTTCCCAACGCTCCCGCAGATATAATGATTTCGTTTTTAAACCCATATTTAAGATATGCTCTATGTTCAATCCCTGATCCATCTCTGAAAATCACACCATATGCCTCTGGTCTGCTTCTTCTCCCTGTTATTTGAAATGGGACATAATGGTTTGGTAGTATGATAAATATAGAATTTGACCATTTGAGCTTTGTTATTAGATAATGTACCTCTAAATCTAAACAAGATTTTTTGCACAGTAGCATACAAAAGGACGGTGAGACCTCGAGGGTTGGCATACTCCAACAAGTCAGCAGCTGTGTGCCTGTTCCCTTGTTCATCAAATATTGTCCCACCAACTTTGGTCCCATTAATATGGTCAAAGGTGAACCCATTGAATGGCACCACCCCAACCTCTAACAAACCGTTCCTCACAGCCGATTGCCAATGCCCCAAATGTGGCTCAAATGCCACTAATTTTTCAACCCACTCGTATGATTGATTCACTAATCTTCCATCCCACCCCGCTTGCCTAAAAATAACAACAGATATACATATACACACATATATATGAAAATTATATCATGAGCATATGATGCAAACTTGGTACCTGATATATTCAGGAGAAGCGCGCGTATAAAACCCCGCATTCAGACAGCTTCCGCCGCCCAAGACGCGTGCTCGTGAATTAATGACGCCGTCCGTGGAGATAAACCGCTGTGACGGGGACCATGGGGAAAGGTCGGAGAGGGAAGCACCGAAATTAACCAATTTAGTGATGTTGGGGTCACCATAGGGGGAGCCACCTCGTTCAAGGAGCAAGACGTTGGCACGGTGAGATAATGTGGCAGCTAAGGGGCAGCCAGCGGTGCCACCACCAACAACTATGTAGTCGTAATAAGACAAGAATGGTGCTGATGTTGCATTGTGCATGAAGGAGTAGTTTGGGGCTGTTGGGATGCAGATATATTCATATATAGTTTAGGACCTCACGACGTTTTTGCATGAAAATAATTGTTTTTTATACTAAAAAATGAACTTCATGTTAAGATTTCAGGTATAACATAATAAATAGTACCGTTTTCAGAGGCAGAAAAGCCATGAAAGAGGAGAAATCCAGCAAAGGCAGCGTAAACAAGTCTCCACCATCCAAGAGTACTCATTGTCTCAAAATGATACCACACAAATTGTTAACAAATGCTTGCGATATATATATATATAGTCCTATGCATGTATACCAACAAAGTGCAAAACCTGGTCTTGCCTCTTATAGACTACATAAAACAAAGAGAAAAAAATGTTGAAGGGCAATCCAGCAACAATGTCTACGGAGATAGGTTATGGGAACAAAGATTCTTGATTGTGTTTATCGGTCATAAAAGCCAAAACCAAGGTGAAGAATGTCCCATCTTGTAGGCAAAAGCTTAAGGAAATGTTCAAGAAAATGCACAATATGTGATTTCGATGGGGCAAACATATTTGCAGGAGATCCACCCAGAGATAAGTTTAACTACTTTTTTTTTCACCCGGAAAAAGAGAAGGCTAGGGCCTAGGACAATGAAACTTAGGATACTCAATAAAAGTCGAAGAGGGGTGATTTTCAAATCTACTTTTTTTAGGGTTTATTTCACTAATGTTCTCAAAGTATTGTCCGGATTCCAAATTGGTCCATGAACCTTAAAGCCTTCTAATTGAGTCCTCAAAATATCAATATTGTATCAATTTTGGTCTTAAATGCTAGTTCGGATATGACATAAAGTATATTATAAATTATTGATTATAGTTCAAATGTATATATAAAACTTAAATTTTTAATTCAATTGTACAAATCTTGACTTGTGCGGAGAGGTAATTAAAGTTCTTGTTAGACACTCGTTTGGCACGGATTCAAACCATGATACCCCCATCTCCCACCCCTAATATTGTATTAGAAAAAAACTGTTGAGGCAGTTTTGAAGATGCCACAACAGTGTCCATTGATTCTAGCACTGCTCAGCCTCATAACTTGTCATATATGAAATAGGTAATTTCTTGTAACAAAATCGTTGGGCTATGATATTTGCTGATATTTTGGACATGTGCAAATCCTTCTATAATATCTAAACCCGTTATAGGAACATAATCAAGCAAATTGGCTTCCTCAATTTGAGAAGATTGGATTGGAACGAGTAATTTGGTAGTATATCCTGAAAATTTGAAGACTTATCTTGGTCATATTGAATATATTATCCTTACTGATTATTTTGCTATTTTGATGGGAAGAATGATTGTAATTTACCTTTATCTTAAAAGCCTTAAACTTTTATATATTGAAAGGCTTGTGTAGGTAAAGTGTGTGGAAAATTTTAGCACTTATTTTGTTATTTAGAACTTGTTTTTCAAAGTACTAAGTAATCAAGCGAGTCACTTGTTTTTTATTAAGATTTTAGGGAAAAAACTTAGAGTATATTAGGTGCAAAAGTGAGGTTGCTAATCTGGTAAGCGTTAGTGCTTGTACTCACTTGTGAGAGATGTTAAGATAGTGAAAATTATCTCTTTGGATAAAACCATAGGGGAAATGAACTACGTAAACATACCAAGTGTTTATTTTTTTCTGCTTTGTTCTTCATCAGTACTTGAAGTAGTTGACACTGTTTGGTTTTTGCTTGCAAATTTGGACCTAACAAAAACACGTAAATTAAATTGTAAACAATTTTGTACCTATTGCGTGGACAACTTTGGCATAACACGTTAAAAAAGTGAAACCAAGCCGTCAATGCAATAGATACACATATATGTTTATAATTTAATCAATGTATTTTAAATATGCTTCATGTCATATTTGAGTTGGTATTATGCCGAAGCTAATAGCTAAGCTTTGATGAGAGAATCTAATTGATACAATACTAACTAAGAGTTAATTTCTCATTGTTTTTGAAAAGTATTTTTGAAAAATGCTCTAAAAAATGCTTATGAAAAGTGTTTTTAAAAAATTTGGTTTAAATTTAAGTGTTCAGTATTACTGCCAAAAGTGTTTTTGAAAAATAAAATGTCTTATTTTTAATATTATGCATTTGAGTATTATTCAAATTTGTTAATATTATGATCTTTTAATAAAAATATAAAAAAAATTATTATAACTCGTTATTAATATTTTAATATATATGTAATATAAGTTTTAAATATTTGTAAGTAATTTTAATTTAAGTTCAAAAGTTGTTTATTTAGTGTTGCTTATTATTTCAAAAACACTTTTCAAAAGTAATAAGAAACAAATCTTTAATACTTTTAAAATTCAATTAAAATGTTTTGAAGTTTGAGACTAATTTAAAATCCAAAAAAAATTTGAGGGTGTTTGGTAGAATTAACCCTTCCCCTAAAATATATGATATAGTTCTGCTGTGTCTACCAGAATTTATTTGCTTGTTATATATGGAGATAGACATTGTACGGACAATTAGGTAGAGGGGGCAGTTGGGCGTGCTTGTTATATAAGTGCCCTAATAGATTTAAGGCCAAGAAAAGTAGTTACTTGAGTGTATATATTTCATATATGATCGGTGCAAATTAAAATTTTCACCAATAGATTTATTAATGCTTTTTTTCCTATAAGTATTTATAAAAAAAATATTAATTTGTTTATTTATGAAATTGTGAAACTTAAAAATGTAGTGATTATGTATAAAATACGAAGAATTCACGAGCCTAGTTGTCGCCGACAAGTGCTTAGCTTGCTTCCAAGCCTTGCCTTATATGGTAGTTGAGGCAATAGACCGAAGGAGCCTTAAGCGCTTGTACAATAATTTATTCATCAAGTGAATAATGCATGAGGATGAGGTAGCATTTTAATTGGTATTTATGTAGGCTTAGTCACTGCTACTAAGATTAGTTATTTGTAGTCAGTAAAGTGGTACCGAATTTTCAAACAAAATATATATATGACCATTTGAGCAATAACTAATTAAATCCCAGCTAGAGCTAAATGGGAGCTAATTAAAAGTAACCGCATAATGCTACAGCTACATGCTACTTTCTACCCAAATCTCACCAACATCATTACTAGTGCTTGAGGTTTTAAGTCACTATTTTAAGTAATAAACTATTAAAGAATGAGACTATATTTGAGATCATTTATATGCTCCAGAAACAGATGATGTGGATACAGAAGATATATGATACTTAAAACATTTGGAAAAATCTAGAAGAAAAATTGAACATATTCGTTTTGTACACATACCTATATGTAAAGTTCATCTATCGTGCCGGGATAAAAATAAACTATAAGCAAAAGAAGTGGAAGCATTCTATAGATCTAGAACTTTTCGGCTCTATTTGAGCCCTTAATTGAATGGAACCAAAATTTTATCAAAGCTACAATTACAGAGATAATCAATGCCCTGAGTGAGTCACAATACACAGCATTGATAAGATATAATGATGAAGATGATGATGAAAACAAATTTTGAACAGGTAAAACCTGTAAAGGATCATGATTGAATTGTGAAGGAGATACTGATTTTTCTTCTTGTTATAGAGTCGATCAATACAGAGAGTTGTAGGTAAAGCATGTAGCAGCAATAGAGATGACGCATATCAGTAGTGAAGGAAGTAGAGTGATATTCAAAAGCTGACTCTGACCTAAGAAGCCAGCCATTGTTATTGTGGCATCTGCAATCACTCGAGCAATAGTCCCAGCTTCTGTCGAAAGTAGTCCCCCATTGTAGGTTCCACGTGACAGCCTAGACGACATAACCCGAGATAGCAGTGACAGGTTGACACCTGCAAAGGTCAAGAAAATTTTGAACAACAAAGCCCCATTCAACAAAAGACACACTCGGCTGTATTCTAGTGTGAATATGAACAGACTGTTTCCTTCGAACAAAAGGGTGAAATGTAACTAAACAGACGTTCCCAATTTTTCATGTAAAGAGGAAAGGCACGCTAGTTTAGGATGGCTTAATCTTCGGTTCTAATGAATAAGTCGCTTCAACTTGAGATACAGCTATGACGGAGCAGCATTTCAAATATGCCAACATCATGCCATGTCATATATAAAACAATAAAAATAATACCTACCTTCAAGTACTTCAGCAGAAACAAACATGATGAGCCCTGAACATACATACTGGGGTACGGAGTATGGTATTATTACATGGAAGCTTAGCAGTATGCCTACGCAAACCATAATTTCAGATGCCAACAAAATTTGCCTACAATAAACCAATGAAAATGGATATTAGACAAACAATTCTAGAGCTCAAGATCGACAAAAATATGAATACCAAGTTATGTTAGATAAATAAATTGAAAGAGCACAGGCTTTTTAAAAATACCTGTCTTCAAACATGTTGCTAATGTAGCTCCCAACAACAATGTTTACTGGAAGAACTGTTAAGCCAAGACATGCAAGAAATACAGCAACTGTGCATGTCGACCAGCTGAAGTAGTATGTAGTGACGACACTAGACTCCGAGAGTAAAATTTCCATTGCATACTTGAGCATGAAATATATCAGCAACTGAACCTGATGATATTATTAGAACTCAGGTCAGAGAACATTCAAATATTGTAAATAATTATTAAGCTATGTAGTTATGTAGTAGATCTATTATTAAAATTTCGAAACAACTAAGCTCATTTTATTTGGCTAAACTTATACACAACTACAACAAGTTGATAAACGTAAACATCTTACATGTCTACTTTTCCTCATTTAAGCATGCTTACTACTTTCGTATTGCAAATGGCTTAACATGTTAATCGGTAGAACTTTTGAAACTCAAGCCAGCATTTGATTAAACCATATACCTTGACTGAGGGTGTAAGTAGTCTATAAGCTGATGCAATTGATGTAGCTGGTCGACGAGATTCCTGAGAGACTTCTTCACTTCCATCAGCCTCTGCATCTTCATCATCTTCTTGCTGCTCTTCTGAAGTAATCAGCAATGCTTGTTTCAGACCTTTCTCAAGTGTATTCTTTTCAGCCGTTTCTGTATTTACATGGTGAAACATGCATGTCAATAATTTTAATGCATTGCATAAGATGCCAAGTTACCAAATAAAACAATCTCAATGGAAAAATTTAAAAGGTAGAGCTCCAAAACCAATTATTGGGTTTTAATTTAAACAGATGGAAACACCTTTTGATCAGGTGATAAAAACATAATAGCATAACCCTATCAAGCCAAAAGATGATTGATATAAGAAAACAAACCAGAATCCGATGCATGAGGAGAATTGTTCTCTTCAACATCGCGAGATGGTTCTTTAAATGAGAACCACAACCATATCAGATATACAAGCCAAGCAACAGCCATAACCCATCCTGGCAAAGTCATTGCATTAAATGTCAATTTGTAAATCTTGAAATTTATTTGAAGTATGCCAGCAACAGCAGGACCACATGCCATTCCCAAAGCACTGGCACTAACAAATCCAGCAGATGCCTGCATTCGGATTTTTAGTGGTACACAATCACTGATATACCGGCGGTTAACAGCTCTAGCAGAACCGAATCTGCAATGACAAGATTAATTTTTTAAAGCTACATGGTAAAAGTAAAAAAGAAACATAGCTACTAGTCTCTTAAACATAATATTCATTGGTAAGTTCAATTGGGGTCCTAAAACCATATTTAATCTCCAATCCTCTCCCTACTTATAATACCAATAAGCTCAGGTTTGCCATACATATAATAAAAATAATAACTGATCCAATACGAGGAATTTCGGAATGGCTAGCATAGAGACATTATTCACCAAGAGGTTATACCATACTTCAGCCAACACTGACTATAGCGAGCTTTCATTATGTCTCAACAATGACAATGCCACTAACAGCCATATGGTGTGTTGGCAAAGTACCCAAAAGAACAAAACCGACCATACTGCCTCAATCACTCGGTACTATGAGCTGTGACAGTAAGAAAAGAATGAAAAGAAGATCACTTACCCACAAAAAAGCCGACCCAGTAGAAGCATTGTTAATGAGTTCAGATCATAAGCCAATGCATACATAGCATTTCCCACAAAAAGGACAATACTGCTAAATACAAGAGGTCTGAAGTATGATCTGTTAGACCATGCACTAAAGTACACTGAAGAAAACACCTGTGCAACGGCCATTGCCCCAATAATAATACCACAAACTGTTGCAGCAGCTCCAAGGCTCATGGAGTAGTTATCTGCAGTAGGGACAATAATATATGTATTGACCATATAAAGGAATGTGTTGGCTAAGTTCAAGAGGAGTGACACATAATGGTATCTCTCTTCATTAATTTGTTCCTCAGCGGGAGCAGGTAGCTCTTCTTGCATGATCAGAGCATGTTGTGCCATAAAGTTTAGGAAGTTTGTTGAGTGAGTTAACCTATCCACAGCCGCTTTTATTGAATCGACCACGGGATCCTGCAGATGATCCAAGTAAAATAGCATAACCATATCCTTATTATCATACAACAATTTGGCAGAACAAATCAGATGAAAAATGATCACAAGTATGTATAGGAGAAACCTGGAGAGGAAGGGCAGGCGGATCATAGATTGATAAGTAGCTTCCTTGACAGTCCTGAAGTTCATGAAGATTACGAGATACTGCTCCAACAACAGCACCTAAACCCTGCAAATTATACAACTGGAAAATAAGCTTACGGGTACTGGCTAGAACTGCTTTTGCATACCCTGCTTTTACGTATTCACAATCTCATCTAGAAATGAACAAGACCTGGATATTAAAGCCCCATTTACAAGCATAATTAAAGATAGAAATAGAACCCACTAAAAGAAAGGCACAGCATATCTGAGTTTGACACATTACCACATGCTTGAACACTTGCTGCAGCTGAGAGTAAGGATGATTAGCACGACTTTTGACATAGTAATCAGTGAATCTATAGCGAAAGCGTTTATCAAACTTTTTCAATATCTTTCGTAGACCAATAGCATTCATTTCAACAAAATAGAGAAGCTTCAAAAGATCGTATCCCACTACTCTATAACCTTCTCTTAATTCAGTTATTTGGGATATTTCTGGCTGCTGCTCAAGATCATCATGCTGTTCTCTAAGCTTTGCTAACTTGCTTGCGAGTAGGCCTTGTTGCTCCAGTAGAAAAAGGACAATCTTCTCAATCTGTAAAGTATGAAAAACATCAGATTCAACCTTGAGAAAGACATTGTTCATAATGCTCTCTCATAGTGGTGAGCTGCCCAAGAAGTCTTACTGTACCCGCATTGACCAGGGAGCGGGCAAGTAAGATGTAAAAAACAACTATGAAAACAACAAAATGTTCTTAAACAAAGTTTATTGAAGTGGTAAAATGTGCCTAAATCTAGTAAAGACTAACATTAATTTATAATCATTTGCAAACTTTCTTTTAAGATTAAATCTTTATATGAGGGCATTCTACTTCCACAGAGTCATGAGACTCATGACATATCTCATTGCTCCGATAGAACATTTTAAAGAAATTTTTACCAGCTAAAAGAGGCATTAAAATGCGACACAGAAAGCAAGCAAAACACAATAATAAAGGATAAATTAAAGAAACTCCAATAAACGTACTTATATTCTACCCCCATGCTTTTGTTCCTACTCTTTTCCCCTTAACAATCCATAAATGTGAAAAAATAATAATGGGAAAAGGAGTGACGCTAAAGAAAATCTTAACTTAGGATAAGGAGAATGAAAACAAATTTCAAAAGACCAAAAACATAATACCAGTATGTTCATAATGGAGACCCTGCTATTCAAGCTTTTGGTCTCTGTATTCCATGAATAAGTACATGCGGATACTCTGAAGTTCATTTCTCAACATACCTGATTATCCAGCATTCTTGAGAAGTCTTTGAGAACATGTCGACGTTCTAGTGTCCCAACTTCAATTTGATGAGCATACTGTTTGACTTTCTTCTTCATTAACTTGTAGTTTATGTAATACCTGAAGAAGAATTAAAATATGACCATATGATCTTGCCTCGCTGCTAAAAACATACAAGTTTGTTAACATGCAAAACTACCACATGTAAATATTTCATGCTCACATAAGACTGACAAGCACCGTCAACTATCAGAGAAGGTAATGATAGTTGTAACCACATTGAAAGATGTCATAATAAGATATATTAAATTACAACTAGCACCATGTTCTTTTTTTTCTATCGAAACAACTAGCAGCATGTTGCACAAGCAAAAAACATAGTGTTAATACAGCAGAAAAATTTTGAACAAAAAAAAGTACAGAATGAATTTGTCTAAGAGCAAAAATATTATATCAAACATGGGAAACCATAGCAAAAAATAATACAGAAAAATTTTGAACAAAAAAATACATAGGAAATGGTCTAAGAGCAATACACAAAAAATAACAAGAATATATCAAACACACCCTTGCCATTCCTGAATTTGTCTTGCCTTCAACTTCTTCCCAAAGGCAACCATATCTCTCTGCAAATAAATGAAGTAAATTATTATTAACAGAATGCTGAAAGAAAAAATTATAAAACTAAGCATCCTTAGCATTATAAAGTAGACAACTGGAGAAAAAGTTTGAAACTAGAAGCAAGACAGATTAAAGCGACATTTACATATTAACTAGCTTCCATAATCAAATAGAAATTTCTGTTACGTATAAGAGAATAGAATATATTTGAACTATCACTGTATCAAACAAGAACGGAAAAGCCACCCTAATTGAATTGGTCATTGAAATCATTTGTTTCTGGTTATTACTTATTGCTGACTAAAAGACAAAATGTTAATCAATTTACCTAAAGGCAACTTCATAATCACTGAGTTGAAACAGCGAGTTTTCAAAATGCAACAGTTAACAAAATGAATCTTCTAATGGTTATTTGAGAAAAGAAAATATACATGCTAATGCCAATGTTAAAATCATTGAATGAAATTACAACGGTTGCAAATTCTAGAGATTCCTAATGATTACTGGTTGGTTACCAAGAAACATCAAGAAAAACAAAGTCGAAATCTTAAAAACTCGAAATTGTATGGTGACGAAATGCAATGATGCGAAACTGAATAAAAGGTGAGAATAAATCTTACTTTGTTTCAATTGTTTCTTAATCTTGTGTTATATCGGTTGTTTTCTAAGCAACCAAACAGAGCTAGAAAAAATAAAAATAAAAAACGGAAATTAACAAGAAAAATAAGAAAGAAAAGCAATACCTGATAAAACAAATCAAAAACGATTTACCATCAACGAAGAAGAACTACACACACACACACACACAAAAAAAAAAAAGAAACAGAAAAGGAAAAATGCAATTTAAGAAGGAAAATAATAGAGATATAGATCGATAGAGGAGTCGGAGGAGAGAGATGAATAACAAACAGAGAGATTCTTTTTCTTCTTTTTTTTTTTTAATTTCGAAAAGCCAATGTTTTTTCTATCAAATCATGTGGATTTTGACGAATTAATTTGTGTAATTAAAGGGAAAAAAAAAGAGAGAAAAATGTGAATTTTTTAAAAACATGGTTGAAGAGAAAGATTTATTTTATGTGACATTAGGGACACATTAAATTCCGTTTAAAATTTTAAATAAGAAAATAAATCCTTTTTAATATGTATTAGTTTTTTTCCCTGATCCAAAGGTGAAGAACAATAATTTTTGAGCTTATTATTTTATTTATATATTGTTATTGGTGGGGAGTGGAGAGAGAGGGAATGTCTTATGTCTTATGTCTTATATGGATTTTGTTTCACATGTTGAAACTTAGATCTCACATCTAACGACAATACTATTAACATATTATCCACACTAAACGGGTTGACATATCATAAATTTACAATAAATCAAAAAATAATTTTTTTTAATTTCATTTATAAAAATTGATTAATCAAGTTATTTAATCAATTATGTCTATTTTTAACAATAAAAATAAATAACAAAAATTCTTTTACTCTTTAATATAATTTATAGAGATTAATTATTTATTTTTTAAGTAAATAAAATAAAATTTAATTATAAATTGATTTAAGATATTATCGTATAATTTATTTTGAGTGAGTGATTATACTGTATTTTACAAGGAAAAAAAAAAAAGAGAGTAAGAAAACAAAATTACCGTGGGCTGCAAATTTTTGTAAAAACTAAAACTATTACTACTATATTTTTTTTATTTGTAAAAGGAAAAAAATATTTATTAGAATTAAAATAATTATAGTAAATAATTTATCAATTCATTCAATTTTAATAGTATTTTGAAATCAATTTAAAAATTTAATCTATTATATTTTATATTATCTTAAATAATATTATTTAAAAGAATAAAATTAAATATATTATAAAATCATTATTATTGGTTTTGAAGGGTTATTCATGTTATCCATTAGGAAAATGCAAAATTAAATTCGATTCAAAAAAATCGAAAAAGAATTCAAATTTCAAGTTATTCGATTTATTCGATTCAACTTGAATAACTCGAGTTGAGTTGAATTTCACAAATTGAATAACAAATTGGTGTAAATACTTTTTTTGTTTTTGTCAACTTTGAAAATAAGTAAATTAATCTTTCTCAAAAAAAATTACAAAAAAAATCAAAATAATTTTCAAAATTCAAGTTATTTATAAAAAATTCAAATTTTATATTTTAAAAAAATAAAAATTCTAAAATATATATAGAAAAAGTTAAGCTTTTAAAAAATTTTTAAAATAAAAATTTTGGGGCCTAATTAACGATTCAAGTTTATCATAGCAAGTATCTTATTTTTATTATTATTTTGCTTTGAATTTTTTTTCAAATATGTATGGTTTCAAATTTATGTATTCTAATATAAAATTAGTTATACTGTAACAATATTTTCATTTGACATGTTTAATTTTTTAATTTAACTTAAACAGTTTCACTTGATTAGACTCGACTCAAATTTTATTTCACTCTACTCGAATAAAAAAAATTCAAATTAGATTGGGATGATAAAAATTCAAACTCAATTAACTTAAATTTTTTTTTACTCGATTCGATCGAACGCTCACAATTTAAATTTATCCATTTAAAAGTATTAAATTTTTAAGTTTAAGATGGAATTTATCTATATTCAATATTCATAATTAAATAATTTAACATATATTAGAGTTTATTGAAAAATTAAATTTATCTCTACTATTTGATTTACTTAGATGTATATGTTTTATTTTGATGTTTTAATTTTGTTTTATTATTTGGTCATGTCCTTTTTGAAACATAATTTTTATAAGGGTTGTTTGGTTATTTGTATTATGTAAATACATTTTATCCAAAAAATTTAATCTATGTGAAAACACCTTATGTAAAACAACATTATAAAGCCGAATCTAAACGTTTTAATTTCATTTTTGTTCTAAAAGACCGAAAAGGTCTTCACCCCTTTGTGCCACGTGACATCACATGGCATTTGGCTTTACAGCTCAGATTATACAAGCTAACTGTGATTTGCTTTGCTGTCATTCAGAAAAGAGATCAGTTAATGTTCACTTCTTTCAATGGCCCGGTTGTATTACTGTAGTGAACATAGATTTTTTCTGCCACGTGGCAAACGATTATTCGTCCAACCTATTTCCCAGTATTTCTTTTTGTTCTCCGTTAATATCTTTAATTTTGGTTTTTTTTATTATCTAAATAATACATAAAAACATTAAATCGACATGATGATTGAGTAATTGAAATGACAGTGATACATTTATTTTATCGAACCATAAACTTCCAAAGAGGCTTTGACCAGAAGAAAACAAAACACTCAATACCGGCGGGCTTCAAGCCTATTTCCTGACATTCACGTTTTACTTGTTTTAAATGTTAGAGTCGACCGACATTCAATCCTAACAATATTTGACCAATTTTACATTAGATCCGTAGCCATGGGGTTTGTTCGGGTCATTGTCTGTGTCTTCATCAAAGATCGAATTAAGGTTGTGGGTTCAGTGAAAGGGACTGTCCTTGTGGTTTAATTATTTCACCAACTCTCACCATTTTATGTCGTTACGATGATCAAGACAATGAGATTATTATTATTATATTCTAGCAGGCACTGCCCGGTAAAACAGTAGTGAAATCGGATGCACGTCGTTGCAATTTGTAAGAAAAATGGTGTAATTCTTGTTCTAGTCTCTCCACTGTGTTGATATTTGAGATTTAATCTCATAGACATAGTGTAGCATAATTTGATCATCTACTTTAATAATGTTGTTTGTAGATTCAAATTTATAACATCGATTTCTTGAGGCATGAAATTGATAATACTATTAGTAGTTAGTAGTTGTTATTACGGTGATTATATATAATATATTATATTTGGTGATACAATCAGGGTCACATGGAAATCTAATTAATCATATTCAATCAATAATAAATTTACATGTACCGGTTGAGTATCAGCTCAGTTGATATTGTTACTATTACGATAATAATGAAGACATAGATTTAAACATGTTTCTCTTTCAATATTTGGGATTAAGAGGGTTATGAGTAAAAATAGACATCGTATTAAATCAATTATGGGTCAGATTACTCACCCAGGCCCAAATGCCTGTTCAAAATATTAAGCCTGAAAAATGGATTTCAACAAAAAAATTAGACTCATTTAAAATATGGGTCGGGCTTGGGCTTGAACATTCAAGCCCCAAGCTTGGTCCATTTTTAAGTTTATAATACTTTATATTATATTATTTTTATATATTATATAATTTAGAACACATTAAAAAAATAAACTTATACTAAATATGTAATACTACTCTAATGTAAACATTAAAATAATGTTAAAATGATTATATAAAATTTTTCAATAAATAAATATATACAAAATTCTTAAATACTTAAATAGCATAATATAATTTTTTTAAAAAAATTAAAAATAATATAGGCGGGCCCTAAAATGGGCTTGGACTAATTTTTTACAAATATGAGCAATTGGGCCAAAATTTTAAGGTCATATTTTGAACTGAGACAAGCTTAAAAATGCATAAAATATGTTAATATCATACTAAGACCCGACCCAAACCCAATCTATAAACACTTCTATATTGTATTAAAAAACCATGTCAATTAAATACCTAAACTATTAGAAAAAAAATCCATATCATCACTTTAATGATAATAATCGATAGGATTATCAACATAGATTGACTAAAAACATTATGAAAATAGAAATTTAGAGAACACTAAATCTTTAGCAACAGCTAAGATTAGAATTAGAGCATAAAAATAATGTACAAAATAGAAACCCCCAGTCGCAAAACATAAAATGATTGAAGAAATTAATGTGAAAGGAGATCAATTAAGAAGTCATCCAACAGCGAACTGAAAAGCGCAAGTTCAACCGCTGATCCAACCTCTTCCTTTCCTTGGGTCAACTTCATCCAATTCTCATTCTTCCCAAAATCTTCCGTTCCCATTTCAATAACAACCCTTTTAGCATTCACTGACAATGAACTGAAACTGTTGGATGGGATTTGGGGTTTCAATAGCTTAAATAGTTTCTGATGGTCGGTTTCTGGTTTATTATAATAGTCATCCAACAATCCATTTGGGAACTCATCTTCAAGCTCTACCATTGCGATTCGTTTGTCCAACTCCACAGGCTCTAGCTGAGCCAGCCTCTCGAACCTTCTGATCTTTTGCATCAGCTTTTGTTTGGTTACTGTTGTCAAACCCACAAATATTGTTAATTAATAGGAAATTATGTTCATATGTAAGAAAGGAAGAGGTACCTTCCACACGGGCCAAGTGATCTTCGAAAGCAGAGCCATTGTCTTCTTCTTCTTCTTGGTCATCGAAAGGGCAATCTAGAACAGACACTGGACTAAACTGTTCCTTTCCTTCTTCGTTTGGTGCCCAATCCTCCTGTTCCATTTCATTCTAAAATGAGAAAATAACAAAATCTCTTAATACCTATTTCTATCCATATCTCTCAAATGCAGACTCAAACTTATATTGTTAATGTTATTGTAAATGTAATAGTATCAACTGAACTACACTCAATCGACAAAACTAAATTTATTTAACTTCATTTTTATTTAAACATATAATTCAATTCATCCACATACTTAAGATTGTAAAAGTAAACACTATGAGTGCATCAAATATTTATGTACTAAATCAAATGGAGTGATTTGATATCAAAATTTCATCTATTTTTTACTAAAAATTTGTTATTTAACATAAAATAATAAATATGAAAAATATCTAAATGGGTGATATATCCTTGCTAAATGAATTATTATTATCCTTAAACTCGTCCCTAATGTATTCTCATGGTTCAAGCTTAATTTAACATTGTTTTTCGGAAGTATTTTTGGGATAAAATATTTTTGAGATAAAAGCATCGCTAAGCATGATGCTTTTAAATTTTTTAAAAGTGTTTTTAAGACCAAAAAAAAAAATAACTTTGTAAAAGCATTTTTTTTTTTAACCAAAAGTAAAAACAAAAAAAATTACTTTTACTTAAAAGTACTTTTTAACATAAAAATATTTCCGAAAAACCATGCTAAACTGAAACTCCATTTGAAGGGGATTAGTTTGGGTACTATTCATAAAAGATGTTACCAAAACATTGTGATGGCTCAATTTTATTCAAGATTAGATGGGTTAGGTTGGGGGACAGTTAATTTGGTCATAAAGCAAGATTAGTTTGGATAATTTAAAAGTATATGATAAAGGATATATAAATTAGAGTTATTTAATCGGGCCCGAATTTTACTCAATACTCAAAATGTACAAATGAGACCTAACCAACTGGGCCCGAATAATCCTTGGACATGCCAATCCACCACATGCCACATGCAACCCATTTTAACTTTTATATAATTTTAATAAAGTGCCAAGTCTCTTTTCTTACCAAATTCCCGAACTACTCAATCAACAGCTAACCTATTTAATCAAAAATAATTTGTGTTTTTTTAGCCCGCCTGATAATAATCCCAATGCACATCAACTCAATTATGACAAGTAGGTAAATTTTCAGGTTGTAAAAATAATATGATGTACCCTAGTACATTCGCGTGCACAATAAAAACCTTGATCCAAGATGTACCCTAGTATTACCCAATTAAAATAAAAATCAATACGCACGCGCTACACGTGAGGAATCCATGCAATTTGCGACCCCCTCAACAAACTTGAAAATCCCCATCATATCCCCTTAACAAATTAAATAAATATTTATGGATTATAAGGAGACAACCAATCAGAGAAGCCACCAACAGACAGGCAGACGATAGACTAATTAATGTTAGGAAACAAATATTGAAGGAAGCTTTTCTCTGTCATTTACCTTGGAATCCTCAGCGACTGTTACGCCTGCCCTATTGCTGACATTTTTTTCCTCCGGTGAAGTCGTTTTGCTTGAAACGGTGTCGTTTTGAGTCCAGCTCTCCGGGTGACCGCTCCAAGACTGTAAATTGTTCGCTGTAAATTCACTTTCAGCCCAACTGTTACTGCTCCTGATCGGAGACACCCTAACAGTAGAGCAAGTGTCGGTGGTGTTGTAACCGCGAATAGTATTCTGATAAGACGGTTGATTTTTCTCTTCAAGAAATTCGCTGAACAATTTCCATCGTTTGATCTCACCACCACCACGGCCGTGATCTTCTTTGTCAGCACTTTTTCTCCAAAAGCCTCTTTTGAAGAGCTTCCTGCAACTGTTGCTTTGCGATGACGAAGGTGGCGATGACTTGGTGAATGGAAAAGGCAGCAGCTTGATGGCTTTAAGTACGGATCCTGAAGCTCTTTGCAGAGCTGAAATGGTGGTCGACGAACCTGGCTTCGAACGACTTCTTTTAAGAAGCCGTTTCGTAGCGCTTGAGTAATTATGCTTAGATTTCTTCAAGTCGGCCTCCAGAAGAAGCCTGATGGTGGTGCAACACTAGCGACGTGGAAACGATTTGAAACCACTAGAAGAGCAAGAACCCAAATCGTCTCTCAGGTAATCTTTGAGCATCAATGTTTTTTTCTCGAGTGAAAGCGTTTTCCTAAGCTTGATATGATCAGTGGGAAAATTGATCAAAGCCATATTTATGAAAAGAAAAAGAAAACAGGGTCAAAAGAATTTCAGGGTTTCAAAAGAGAGAGAGAGAGAGAGAGTCTGTAGATAGTTGTTACAACTGGAAGCTGCGGTCATGATGATGATGGAATCGTGAAGGAGATAAGAGAGCATTTAAAATAAGACTGAGAATCATCAGTATATAAAAGTTTTAGCAGAAAAGAGTAACAACTTTTTGCACAAGAAGGAAACGAAGAAGAGAAGAGAAGACAAAGGGATTATTTATAGGGGGGAAGGAGAGAGAGAGAGAGGTGGTAGTGAAGATCTCTAGGAGTTAGAGAAGCTTGGATGCCTCTTCTTCTCCTACTTCTTGTTTTTTGTTGTTATTATGGTTCATATATTTGGGTTTTTGAATTTTATTGTAATTATTAGACAGTAACTGAGGCGGGTACAATGAAAGGAAGTGTTGGTTTGTTTTGGAGTGGTGTGAGTGAGAGACCATTAGTTGACCTTTGACGAATCTGAAAATGATGTACTGTTATCTTCCATGCATGCTAGGAGAGAATCAGCTGCATGCACGCCCACACCTTTCTTGCTTAAAAGGCCAATGTTTTACCTGTGGTAATATTGCTTTTTTTTTAAAAGAAAGTAATTAAACATATCATAATACAGTACTAGTACTGATAATGAGTGTCTACAAGATTAGAAAAATCAAAAGTAAATAATTAGAAATGGAGTAGCCCCATATTTTTATTCAATAATGAAGACGTTAATGCTAATCTATAACCCATTATGTTGCAATAAGTCTATACTATGAATGACCTATTATTGGTTGATTACAACTTAGAAGCAGGATTACCGCAGAGCAGGTAGGCAGAATTATTTGGTGTAATAATATCTGTCTGAGGCGCATGCAGGGATGAGTTCTCTCTTCCCTAGTAGCTAGGGTAATCAATTAATTTCAGGCATGTCCCACGGTGAGAGCCGAGTGATTATGGCTTTCTACTTGCAAACTAAAGAGGAAACATCTTTTTTAACTAAAAACAAAGAAAAGAAAAGAAAAGAGAGGAAGCATCTTAATGTACATGCGGAATTGTTAATTAAATAAAAAAAATTAAATTCAATATTAAATAATATTAAATTAAATTTTAATATGTTTTCTTCTCTCTCCTCTCCCACGTTTCATTATCTTCTTCGCCGGCCCTCTCTACCATAGCTGCCCACCAAGTTCCAACAGGCGACCACGTCTCTATTTTTGATTTCATTCCAATGAAAAGAAAAAAAAAACCCTTATCTTGTTGGAGAAAAATCAGAGCTTTTATGTTGGAGCTTTTAAATTTGAAAGATTTCATTTCTAGGTTTATATATTTTGTTATTGGAGCTCCGATGTCAATGCATTCTCGATCCCGCTGGAGCAATACAACCCGTTGGATGAGTCGAGCCCACTTGTTTTGAAGCTAAGGAAGAGTCCTTCAAATTTGGGTTGATCCAACCTCTCTCAAACTCAAAGCAGTGGCTCAGCTGCTTAAGCTGAAAGCTTGAACTCTGTAGTCAAAAAAGGAGAGTAAAGTTGTTGCTGCTATCGATAAGCTTAAAGCCTTGAAATTTCTAGGTTCCATTCTTTGAATCGGCCACTGGAAGATACCTTCTATTAAATTTTATTCATTTATTTTATTAAATGCATTCATTCTGAGGTCCAGTATTATTTTATTGAGTCGAAGTATGAACGTGATTTAGAGGTCAAGTGTTATTTTCCCTTGCACAGACGTTGGAACAAAGGGTAGTGGATGCATACGGCTAGGGCCTAAGACAGGAGGGGCGCATGGACTAAATGCTGGTGGCGCAAGGGACGTGGTGGCCTGGAGCTGTGCAAGGCAAAAGTAGGTGGTTGTTGGGGTGAACTGCGAAGGTGATGAAACGTGGTAGAGGAGAGAGAAGGAAACATATTAATTTAATTTAATATTGAATTTAAATTTTTATTTAATTAATAATTCCACATGTTGTATACGGATTGGTTGCGGAATTTTTTTAATAAAATAAAAACTTAAACAATAAATTTCTTATCATTTAACTCAACTCAACAATGATAGAAAAAGCAGCACATACGGTCGTACTAATGCCATGTGGGAGCTGCAAAAAGAGACCAGAGTCCCAAAGTACAATTTCTCCCTTTTTGTAGCTAATTGCAGCAGTAACAAACTGTAAGTGACCTTGCTACTTAAGAGTAAAAAAAAACAGGCATTAATTTCTGATTTCCTAATCATGAAAAAACAGATATAACAACATAAATGTAGGTTTATGAATATGAACCCCCATTTTTTATTGGATCGGGGATGTGGAACTTAACAGGGTAGGCGACAAGTAAAGAGACTCCATCGGCCAATTCCACCATTTCCTTTTTCAGGTTTGCACATTGCCGCCTTCATTTCCATGTGTTATGAGCTGAACTGCCTTTGATTTTAGCAAAAAAGGAAATTTGTCCATTAACAATTAAAGAAAAAAATTACTCATGTAAGTCTTTAAAATTTGTTTCACTTTCACTTAAAATAACAACGACAGGATGACTGAATGCGGGAGGATTTTAGTAAAACTGAAGCAAAATTTTTTATTGGATTCAGTTCCAATTTCTAAACCCCCTTTCATCAAAATCATGGTAATCAGTTTTGTCACGATGCAACCCATTCCATTCTACCTATCCTAACTCTAGATTTTTAATGTCGCCCATATTTAGATTTATGATAGTAAAAGTATCATGAAGGGTTGTGTATTAAGAATTAAATTATATTTTATCTTTTTTACTTAAAAAATAAAACAAAACAATCCATGTACATTAATTTCAAAGAGTATATTAGTCTTTTCTATTAAAAATTTCATTTATTTGTATTGTTAAAAATTAGCGTCACTAACAAAATAACCAAATAATTATACGTGGCATGTCACGTGTGCAACATGCTGACGTATAAGGACTAGTTTTAATAGTAGAAATGAATGGAATTTTTAAGAGAAATATCGCTTTGTATTTGATTTAATGTATAAGGATTGTCCATTCCTTGAGTAGAGGGGCAAAATGTGATCTGACTCTTAGTATAAGGGTTTCCATGGTACTTTTACTGATTTATGGCATATTCATGATGTGGTAAAAAAAAGAATTTCAAAACATTTAGTGACCTAGTTGATTAATACCCCTAACCCGTATCCGTCGCCGAAACAGGGTTACGGAGCATTACCGAAGTTTACAATTCAATTACAATTAAATTGTGCCATTTACTATTCATTTCTGAAAATCAATCATAATCAATCATAATGTTTCTTATATGGGTTCTCGATGCCCAAAATACATATTAGAATTGAGTCAAGACTAAACCGAGATCACATAAAATATTTTGCGAAGTCTTAAAATTTTTCTTAGGTGTAGGGGACACACGGCCAATGACATGCCCGTGTCTCGGGCTGTGTGGACATTCGATGTGAGGCACATTGCCGTGTCCCAGCCTGTGTCCTTACCCGTGTAACTCTCTGACTTAGATCACACGGCCACCCACACATCCCTGTGCTGGGCCGTGTGGTCAATTTAATTTTTGAAAATTAGGTGCAGGTTTCACGCGGCCAAAACACATGCCTGTGTTCTAGGTCGTGTGTCACACACGGCTGAGACACACGCTCGTGCCTCTGCCCGTGTGACAAATTCTGAGCATTCTATTTCTAAATTTTTAAGATACAGGGGACACACGGCCAAACCACACGCCCGTGAGCATGGCCATGTGTCACACACGGTCAAGACACACACCCGTGTATCTACCCGTGTGAACAAAATAAGGCCATTTTTCAAGCCTTATTTCTCACCCTTTTTATCTTACACCTACATCAACACTTAATCATTTTCAACAACCAATTCAAGACAACTTATCCAAGCCAAACACAAGAGTTATATATGATATATTAACACTTACATTCATGTATTTCCAAACTTACTTTTTTGTGAAAACTAATTTACCATAATTCAATTTAACTATACCATACACACATATATGTTAAACATATTATAGCTTTATAATTATGTACCAAATCATACCATTACTAGTCATTCTAATGGCTAGATTACAAACAACCATTTACATGTCAACATTGGCCGAGTTAGCTTATACATGCCATTATACCAAAATAAATTTGCTATTTATACCAAAACGAGCTGAAGGATAGTGTGATAATGCTCCTACCGACTCTAACCTTTACGAGCTTCCGAGCACTATAAAAAAAAGAAAAGAAAACCAAGTAAGCATTTCAAATGCTTAGTAAGTTTATATAACAGGAAATTAACTTACCAATCATATTCATTTAAAGTTAGCATACAGACATGCATCCAAAACTATATGGCCAATTGCCTAGACACATGCTCACACCAAACAAGTTAGTCATGAAATTTTATATGATTATCAAGAAAACAAAGATGAGCTTATCATACTTCCATTTCTAGGTATTTCAGGGATATTCAAGATATAATTCATTTAATTCTCATATTTTCTAATATCAAAAGTTTTATCCGTTGAATCATTGAAATATCGATGAATACCCAGGTAGTACACACAAGATGTACTTATCATTGATCCGTCAATTCATATACAGGGGTACTCTTTCGAGCACATAATCTGGACGCACACTCTCGAGCCTTATAACGGGAAGCTCACACAGAGCCATTTCGAGAAACTCATAAAGAGCCTATCGGGAAGTTTATCTGGGCTATATAATGGGAAACTCATAAGAGCCATAATTAGGAAGTTCAAAAAGAACCATATCGGGAAGCTTAAGAAGGGTCTATCAGGAAGCTCAATAAGAGCCATTTAAGGGGAAACTTTGGATAGCCATATATCGGGAAGTTCAAACGAGCACTGTCGGGAAGCTCACAAAGAGCCAATTTAAGGGGAAGCCCTTGAAGAGCCTATAATCAGGATGTTCATAAGAGTTAAGGTGTGTCCACAACACATGTAGGACCACAACTTATCGGGATGTTCCGAAGAACTATAACGGGAAGCTCGCAAGAACCTTATATAGGAAACTCGAGAGGGCTAATACAGGATGCTCTTTCGAGCTATAACGTGTTTGCAACATATGCAAGACAACAACCATTACTGGAAACTTGTAGCCATCAATTTTCGTTTGTTTAAACATGACTTAACATTTATCGGGCATTATCAGATATTTAATCAATTTCATATACATGGCAATTATACATTTCACATATACAAAATTTAGTTCAAACATATAAATGTAAACAATTTAGTTACACGAATTTACCTCGACACTTGTTCTATATGAGAATATACTAATCTGAAACTATTTGTTTTTATCGATCCAACTCAATATTAGGTCTTTTCGGATCTATATAAATGAATTTAATGTCAATTTAATCCATTTCATACTCAATTTAATTTAATTCACATCCTAGGAAAAATTACCATTTTGCCCCTATACTTTTCATAAATGACGATTTCGTCCCTAGGCTCGGAAAATGAAATTTATGCAATTTAATTCTTATTCCAAGCCTAACTGATTTTTACATATAATATTTATAGCATATATATTTCATAAAAATCAGAAATTTTTCATGAATTTTACATTTTTATAATTTAATCCCTAAATTACAATTTCATGAAAATTCACTTTACAAAAGTTGTTTATCTATCAACAACCTTTCATTTTATACCATAAATTTATAATTTTCAGCATTTACATCTATGGAAAAAATTTTATACTTTGATATATTTACAAATTAATCCCCAAAATAGATAGATTAAGCTATTTCAGTCTCGAAAATATAAAAATTACTAAAAACGGGACAAGATTACTTACCCAATTAAACAAAGAAAGATTGCTTTCTCTTTTCTAGGGTTTCTATGTATTTTTGGGGAAGAAGATGATAATAATATTATGATATATCTATTTAATTTATTTATCATCCATTAATTTTTTCCACTTTCCAATTTAGTCATTTTCTTTTTCTAATTTTAAATGGATGATTTATCATAAATATCTACTAACTTTTTCTTAATGGTCTAATTACCATATAAGGACCTCAACTTTTGAATTCCATAGCTATTTAATCCTTCTAGCTAATAGAATTTAACTTTCATAGTTTTATGCAATTTGGTCCTTTCTATAATTGATCATGAAATCGGTAAAATTTTTTTATCAAAATTTTCATAAAACATTCTTATCATAATGCAGACCATGCAATAATTTTAAAATAATTTTTTTTTCTGACTCGAATTTGTGGTCCCGAAACCACTGTTCCGATTTCACTAAAAATGGGTTGTTACAAGTGTAACTTTTTTTAGTTAAGGGATCAAAAAAAGAACTTACCCGTAATTTAATGACTAATAGTGTAGCTTACCTTAAAAAAAATCACCCTTATAAAGTCGAGATGGATTCAAATTTGTCAGGTTAGAGGGTTTTTCTTTTGTCACTTCTAAACAGAAATGAGAATACTCTGTATAACATATTTTAGTTAAACACAAACAAGTATTATCTATATAATATATTCAAGTTTGTGAAGTCAAATTAATTTATATTTAAGGGTTAAATCATTATTTGGGGTCTGAACTTGATAATTTTTCTAGATTGGGGTCTAAATTTTTTTTAGTCCAAGTTATGTCTTAAACTTAGTCATTGTTCCCATGTTAAGGGTTGAATTTTAAGATTTTCAAGAATTAAATTGGATAAAAAAATTGAAGTCCTGATAAGAATATTTGTCAAAATTAGGGTTTTACTTAGAGCAAATAAAATTTAAAGTCCCAACTCACGGGGAGTTGCGAGGCAAATTGAATTGGGCTTGTCGTCGCAGTGTCTTATATGAAAAGGTCAATTGGGCCTAATCTTACGCACGCATCTACGCTAACAAACATGTGGCGTCCCCTGCTTTGCAAAATTAAAGTTGTTTTGACACGGACGGTACTTAGTTTGTTCCTACTTTAATTTGAAAAAGTGGCCTTTGCTACTTCAATAAAACTGTTCTTGAATAAACGTATTCCAGTCTATTCATTTTCAATTTGGATATACGTCACTGCGTATTAACCAAAAAAGGCCCCAATGGGGAAGTGAAACTTGTTCCTCTTTTGTTTTCTTCGACTACGACGTCATTCCATTCCATCCTATACTTCTATATCCACCATATACTTCTATCCTCAATTTGGATACAATAAACAAGTTTTTTCTCAGATATGCTTTTTTGTTCCTACTTAAATAAAAAATTTACGAGAATTAGATAAAATAATAAGAGTATTTTCTATTTTAATTAGTTATTGAGGATTTGATCTTTATTTTAAGTATATAGTAGTTTTAAAACTCGTTACCAACATATTATTTTTTAATAAGTCTATAGAATACGAAAAATTAATTATTGAACTGACTCGAATAAATACATTAAGAAATAAATAATAATAATTGACTTTAATAACCGCGATAAAATTATTTTAAATAATTTTTTTATAG
This sequence comes from Gossypium longicalyx, assembly GCA_025698465.1. NCBI lineage: Eukaryota > Viridiplantae > Streptophyta > Magnoliopsida > Malvales > Malvaceae > Gossypium > Gossypium longicalyx. The sequence goes on along the minus strand of CM047006.1, from coordinate 4,210,049 downwards.
TTGTACCTAATTAGTTCAAATTATCCATGTAATTACCATTAAAAGAAAAGATAGTAATATTTTATATATACGACTCCTTCCAATATTATTTCGAAATGACTACATACCTTATAAAACATTTCAAGTACTATAAAACATTTGTGAATTAATTGGATTATACCGAGCATTAAAATGGTTAATTAAGACTTAATATTCTTATTTCATCAAAAAAGGGAGAAAAACACTTGATAAGAAGAGGCTAAAAAATAAAAACCGATGGGATGGGATGGGAGTGATGTGATGTGATACCATTTACGTTTCTCACGCGCTTCCAGTATATAAGTTTCAGGTCTGGATAAATCTATACACACAGCTTGTTAACCAAAAAAGCCCACCCGGCACCGGGGAAAAGAAAGTTAAAAATATCATAGAAATATTAGCAGTAATAAGAGTTAAATTGTATTTTATTTTTACTTTAAAAAAATAAATTAGTGTTTATATGCTAGATTAAAAAGAAAATTGGTCTTTCAGTTAAAAATATTATCTATTTTTACTATTAAAATTTTAATCCATTTTCAATACTATGTGCAACTATGTGATTATTTCATAGCTCATTTTTAATAATAAAAGCAGATGAAAATTTTACCGACTATAGTATAATGGTTAATTTACTTATTTTTTGAGTAGAAGAGGTCAAAATGTAACTTAACTCTTAATACATTGACATCCATGATACTTTTACTTAAAAGAAACCAATTCTTTTTTGTTTCCATAAAGTAGGATGTGATTCTATATACAAATTAAAATTACTGGGTATTCGATAGTTATGTAAAATTTTAATTAAATTTATAGTAAATAAAAAAATATTGTAATATTATTTTTTTATCTACAAACTCGAATTTTAGGATTTGTTTACTACTCAAATGTATAATCATTGAGATGCCCATACATGTTTGTTGTTCCGATTCCGAAGGATAATCTTTTGGATTGGATGAATTAATAATTGAAGAGAAGACAAAAAGAAAATTTTTAATAATTAGTTGTTGACTTGTTGGAAACAGGGGAACGAACTCGTTGTGGAGTCGTATATCTTACATGCCCTCTGACTTCTTCAAATTCAACAATACCATACCAGTTGTACATCTTTACCAAAAACCTTACACAAAAAGATCATATATTACAAAAAAAAAAAAAAAAAAAAACACTTGCAGTAGTTTGTAGTTTGTACACTTCAGATTGAGTAACTCCATAAAGACACATCGATGTCACTGTCAGCTTCATCGCGATTCCTTGGTGGTGAAAGTAGAAGCGCTTCAGCCATGCTGTCAAGCAACTTAGGCATGTAGAACATTTCTTCTTCATCCATGAAGTGAATTTTCTCTGTCGAAACTTCCCCTTCAACTGCCATTTTCTTCTTGTTTTCCAACTTGACGTCACTGCTCGAAACTTCACAATCGGAAGCCTTGAAGCCTCCTTGCCTGACGTCGCTACCGGAGAGCTCCTGGAATACTTGAGGCCTAAATGCTTCAGCTGCCTCAGCTGCGGCTCTCCTGATATCGGCGGCATCGTTGGAAGCAGGCATGGGTAACCTCCAAACAGAGTCAGCGAAGTTAAGGCAAGCCGCCTTGCCTCTGAATGCTAATGCAGCTACATCATGTGCCCGGGCAGCCATTTCAGGGGTGGGATACGTTCCAAGCCAAATGCGAGTCTTTTTATTAGGCTCCCGCAATTCGCATACCCATTTATCATTATTCCTCCTTCGAACACCTCTAAAAACCGGATGCCGCGTCTCCTTGAATACTCTCCTCCCTGCTCGTTTCTTAGGCCTGTTGGTCGCTAGTAAAAGCACTTCCTCGTCAGAGTGAACAGCTCGCCGGCCACCAATGCCCCCTTCAGAAGATGAAGATGGCTCCACCCTTTCAGCACGCATAGAATAAGACTTGGAGAAGGGGACGTCAGACGTTTGACTTGGAATATCCATTCAATTGAGTAAACAACAAGTTATGGGTGTTGGGTTTTTAAGCAGCAAAAGGAGCAGTAAAGTACTTTTTTAAAACGGTCTCGAGATTATGGTGTCTGGGTTCGGTTTTGGAAGTTGAATCTTTTGGATTTGGATTTTTCAAGCAGCAAGAGAGTTGGAGAAAGGTATATATAGTTTAGGAGGGAAAGGGCGTGGGGACAGATGGAATGCGATTTAGACACGGACGCGCATATTATAGAGTGCCAGCTATGAAGTTCTAAAGGCCCCACATTGGGGCTGAGATAAAACAACGAACGAAGGTCTAATCTACAAATCCAAGCTCCAGGTATTGGCTTTTGTTTTCATTTTCGATTTTGCCTTTTTGGGCTTTTACAGCTAAGATTACAATTTATAAACTCAGTAAGCTAAGGTGTTTAGCACGTGTTTTGATGGGAATTGCACTTCGACACGTTTTTCATTTTCTCTTGGTGTGGGATTAGGGGGCAGTGAGAGGTAATTACACAAATTTTAAATTCAATTCATTTAAACTATTCCATTCTCTTAATCTTATTTTGATTATGTAACTTGATTTTAACATGCTTATTTATTTTTTATATTTCTATTATCTATCCTTAATTTTTTTTAGATCTTAAATGTTTAAGTCCACTCGCACCATGCATTAACATCTTGTATCGACACTTTTTTTTAATAATGCAATTGAAAAATAATTTTAGTACATAATTTTTTTTTCATTTTTTTAAGTTATTAAATTTCAAATAATTTTGGTAATGCATTTATATTTTATATTAAAATGTAATTTTTTTTGTTTATTATTCCTTTTATGTTTATATATAGTAATAATAATTATTAGTTTAAAATATATTCTGTGTTGTTGTAGACTTTGCATTTTTATTTTTCAAATTAAAAAATACAAGTCTAAATTTTAATATTGTCAAATTTTTGTTAAATTTAAATATATTACAATATCAATATTTTTGTTGCATAACTATTAAATGTGTTTTTTTTTAATTAAAATGTCGTGCTAACGAATTTAATTAAATAATTTTAATGATATTATCATTTAAATTTTAAAAAAAATAGAGGAATTATCGATTGAGTCTTACCTCAATTGGCATAGGCAATGTTATCAATTTAAGAAGATATAAGTTCGAATATGCTGAAATACATTATCCTCCTATTTAAGGTTAATATTTAATTCACTGATAATAAAATTCTCTAACTTTATATGCAGAATTAAAAAATTATCACATATCCCGATTCTTTTATATTTTTATTAATTTCTTCATATTTTATTATACTCCATCTTCACTACAACCCTATTAAAAATTTCATCCAACATGTACCAAATATATTTTCATTATTATAAACATTTCTGATAAAAAAATATTATTAATAAACCTTTTTCCTCCGCCAAAAAAAAAAAAAAAAAAAAAAACTTTTTTCGCTTCAAGTTCCACGTTGGTCACGTGGCTTTAAAGGAGAAATGTGAACTTGAATCCCTACCTTACTTTTTAAGTTATGAAGTCCTTGATTGGGCCTTTTAGCCCAAAATATCCCACAAAATTTCCAACTTTTCTGATATGTCCTTGCAATGCAGTCATAAATTAATCTCTCTAAGCATTTCGGTCCATGCACATTTAATTTTGATGCAATTAAGTAGAATTATAAGCCACGATAAGATTGAAGATTAAAAAAGGTTGATGGTGAACATAAAATCAGCATTTCCTAATTTTCAAGTTTACTGTCATTTATAATTTTTCCTTTGTATATTATAATTAGGTTAATATAATCAATCCTTTGTATTTGTACAAAACTTGAGATTTAGTTTTTTATATTTAAAAATTTTAAAAATTTAAAATATTAATTCAATTTATTAAAATTATTAGTATTTTATATCATAATTTATCAACTTAATATGTTGATTAAATTATTGGATAGCATATGAAGTAAAAAGGAAAAAGAAAAAAACTATGTGTGGATACTTTAACAATACTAGTTTTTTTTAATAAAAATAATAATTAATTATGAAAATGGTATAAAATTTATATTAATTACAAAAATGAATTGTTTTCTATGGTGTATTTGGTTACCAGACTAATGTGTTAGACGACACTGTCCTAAATCAAACCCAATTATATGTTAATTATTACAATGAAGAAAAAAAATATTTTTTTAAGTGGTGCCGCCGATATTAATTTTTAAAAATAATCATCTTTTCAATTTTATACATTAATACAAAAAATACATGATACTTTTTTTTTGTGGTATCGCCTAACACATAGACGCACTAATATGGTTTAAAAAAATGATGATAAAAAAAAACAATTGAAAAATATCATTATTTATTAAAAATGTTGCGGCAAATTAAATCTTTTTTTCTTTAACATTTTAATTTCCTAAGTTCATTTTTTCTAGTGAATTTTGAGTCGTGATTTTTTACCATCGTCTTTTTTAAATCACGTTGTTTTATTTTTTAAAGGTTCTTTTTCCTATTTTTTAAAATCAAACTGATGTTAATGTATTAAGCGACATCACAAAAAAGAAAAAATTTACTCTATATTTTTTGTATTGCTAAATGCTGAAAATACAATTATTTTTAAAAAATTTATACCGGTGCCTCCAATGTGTCAAGTAACACCACTTAAAAAAAAAATTTCTTCATCATAATGATTGACATATAATTGGGTCTGATTTAAAGTGATGCCGCTTGACAGCTTGACGACACCCAATATTACTGTTAAATATGACTCCTATTTTGAGTCAAATTTAAAAAATAATCTTTCAGTTAAACTCTGTTTACTTGTTTCAATCAAACATTGATTAGTTTAGATTATTTTATTATTATTTGACCTATGAATTTAGCTTATAAATAGGCTCTTTTGCAACCTTTGAAACATACACCCATTAGAGATTAGAACTCATAACACATTTAGAGAATTTTGTATTTACGTTTTGTGGGTTTTTTGTTTTCAGGTTTTCGGGGTTTAGTTTTTATCTCCATCTTTTGTACTCTTTGTTCTTTTGTCATTATAGTAAAATTATATTTACCCGTGGTTTTTTATCCTTTTAGGAGGAGTTTTTCCACGTTAAATTTGTGTGTTCAATTTCTCAATTTATTCTGTTATTTTTTCTTGTTCGTTGCTTAATCGGGTCGATCCTAACAAGTGGTATCAGGGCTAGTTCAATTTTCATAGATCAGCCCATTCAGATATGACATCAACAAGGTTTGAAATTGAGAAGTTCGATGGTGAGACAAATTTCAATCTGTGGCAAATTCGGATGATGGCAATTCTAGTACAATTTGGTTTGAAAAAGGTTGTTATCGGGAAAAAGCCTGAGAATCTAAATAAAACAGAATGGGAAGAGCTGGATGAAAAGGCTTTGTCTGCAATCCAGTTATGCCTCGCGAATACGATATTGCAGAAGGTATTGATGGAGAAGATCTCATCGGCCTTGTGGAAAAGGTTAGAAACTCTTTATGCGACTAAGTCTCTGGCTAACCGTTTAGTGTTGAAACAACGTTTATTTACGTTTCGCATGAACGAAGGTGAGGTTCTTAGAGATCACATCAGTCAATTCATTACTCTTTTAAATGATTTAAAGAACGTTGAGGTTCAAAGCATATTTAATTATTTTTATATTATTTTAATTAAAAAAACTAACAAAGCTAATCGTAACTTCTTTTTATTAATAGTTATAGATCTTATATTGATGATGAAGATCAAGTTATGCTATTATTGTGCTCTTTACCTCATTCATACTAGTCTTTTAGGGAGACCCTGATCTATGGCAGGGACAAACTCTCGTTTAAAGATGTGAAGGGTCATTTGTTTAGTAGAGGCAAACTCGACAATGAGCTTCATTTGGATAGCAAGACAAATAGGCAAGCTTTCGTTTTGGTAACATCAAAGAAACGAGACAAAATGTGTCGCTATTGTAAAAAGTTAGGTCACGTCAAAGCAGATTGTTATAAACTGCGAAATAAAAGAGCTGCTGAGAGTAACGAGGAAGATGTAGCTGGTGCTAATTTGGCCGATGAAAATGATGATGATTTCTTGTTAGTGTCAACAAGCGATAACTCCAAGTTCACGTCCGAGTGGATTCTAGATTCAGGATGTTCTTTCCACATGTGTCCCAATAGAAAATGGTTCTCCACATACAGTTCGGTTGAAGGTGGAGTTGTGTGCATGGGAAATGATTCATCTAGTAAGGTAATTGGTATTGGTACTGTTAAAATTAAGATGCACGATGGGACGATTAGGACACTCTCAGATGTCAGGTATGTACCTGATTTACGAAATAATCTCATCTCATTGAGTATTTTAGACTTGAAAGGATGCAGAATCAACATTGAGTCAAACGGCATTAAAGTATCTCGTGGAGCTCTCGTTTTGTTAAAAGGTAAAAGAACCGGCAGTCTTTATATTCTGGAAGGTTCTACAGTGACTGGTGAAATCGAAAATCCCTTGTTCGTTACGGAGTTGAAGTCAACTCGTTTGGAGCGCAGGCAACTTGGTCATAGGAGGGAAAAATGTATGACCGTTTCGTTGAAGAGAGGTTCTCTTTTGGATGCAGTTTTGAAAAGTTAGGGCACTGTGTTCGTGAAAATCAGACTCGAGTTAGTTTTGATTTGACAGTGTACAAGTCGAAGGCTAGAAGTCTTCTAGTTTCTAAACACAAATTCGACTTAGTTAATTCCCTGCATAGTTCAAGATAGGCTCGTGGCAGGCTTTGACAAAGATGGCTTTCTGAAAATATGAGTCAAGGTGGAGATTTGTTAAATATGACTCCTATTTTAAGTCAAATTTGAAAAATAATCTTTCAGTTAAACTCTGTTTACTTGTTTCAATCAAACAATGATTAGTTTAGATTATTTTATTATTATTTGACCTATAAATTTAGCCTGAAAATAAGCTCTTTTGCAACCTTAGAAACATACACCCATTAGAGATTAGAACTCATAACACATTTAGAGAATTTTGTGTTTATGTTTTGTGGGTTTTTTGTTTTCGGGTTTTCAAGGTTTAATTTTTATCTCCATCTTTTGTATTCTTTATTCTTTTGCTATTATAGTAAAATTATCTTTACCCGTGATTTTTTATCCTCTTAAGAGGAATTTTTCCACGTTAAATTTGTGTGTAAAATTTCTAAATTTATTCCGCTATTTTTTTATTCATTGCTTAATCGGGTCGATCCTAACAATTACGGTGAAAAACGATTCATTTTTATAATTAAATTAGATCTTATATCATATTCATATTTAATTATTTTTATATTATTTTAATTAAAAAAACTAACAAAGCTCATCGTAACTTCTTTTTATTAATAGTTATAGATCCCCCCCCCCCCCCAAAATTAGGTAAATATGAAATATAAATATAGGTTGATGTAGACGTAAAATTCTAATATCAACCCAAAAATAAAGAAAAACAATATATATATATATCCAGTCGGCTCCATTAATTGATGGCTGTCATAAATCCATTGGTGTTAAGCGTTGTGATGTCTCATATTTGGTCCAGCAATGAAAGGCCGTAAGCTGATGTTAGTTATTGTGCATCCATAAACCATAATCTGTAAAGGGTGAAATGAAATGATGGGAAGCAATAGAACCACACACACGCATCTCCATTCTCCACTGATGTTAGTGCCAAACAGGAACAGTTCTATCAGTCCAAATCAAATAAAGGCACACACATGACAAAATGGCCATCTGATTTGGCCCAGCAAGTGCGACACAACCATACTACAAAAAGCTATGCTGTAAGGAACAAGGACACAAGGGTGACGCCATTCTCCATGACGTACTAAATGTGGTTGTATGACGATTAGCCGCACACCTCCTTTTCTTTTAGAATCAAAATCAAACTCGTTAAGAAATTGCAGTCCACATTTGTAAGTCCAAAGTTGCAGAATGGACTCAATTTTACTGGGCTCAACAACCCCAATCTTTATCCTTAAACTATGTACGTCCAAAGTCTAATATCTTCATTTAGGAAGTGTAAGTATTGTTTACTATTTAGCCTGTCTACTGGTGATGAGGGCTGATGGTGACTATTGCTAACACGAAACTTGAGAGATGGGCTAACCCTAATATATACTTATATTACTATTTGAAATCTCATGTTGGTTTTCGGATTCGATGAATTTAGATTCGATTAGTTTAGATTAATTTTAGGCTTTAATTATTTCGAGTTTAAGTAAATTTTGGGTGAGTTTTAATCAACTTTGTTTATAACAATTTTATTTGTTTATCAAGATTTTGTTTGTTATAGAAAGATTATTGTTATATGCCCGTAACAACATGTTGTTATAGAGAGATAAATATGATAAATTTATAATAGATTTCATATAGTGAGTCTTCATCAACTAAAGAAAGTGAGAATCAAATAAAGAAAATTAAAATATATACCGTAGGTGCATGCGTTATTATTTTTATGCATATTTTATTTTACATTATTCCACATGATTAATTATGAAGTTAATAAATCTAATAAATTCAATTAATCAATACGAGTTGTCAAATTAAATTAATTAATTTATCATGAATTATTAATTCAATAATCGATCAATTTATGAGTTTATATGATGTTTCAAATTTGTAACTATTATATTTTGTAGGGAAATTAATAGTTTATTGAAGATTATTTTTATGTAATAAAACATAATTAATATATTTTATGTGAAATTTAAAATTTTATTAAAATAATATTTTAATTAAGATTACTATTATTTAATAAATTATAATGATTAAGCTTCATTATATGAAATAACTATAATTTTACTTAAAATTTTAGACAATATATTGTTATAGAGAACTAATTTAACAAAGAATATACTTCATAACCATGTTTGTTGTTGTTATAAATGAAAAGTTGTGATAGAAAGTTAAAATAAAATATAAAAAATCGGTTCTACTAAAAGTTTCACGATTATAGTAAAAAAATGTTGTTACAATGGATGTCTGTTGACGATGGGACTAACTGTATTTTAAATTTTGGTCAATTCCAGCATAAATCATTAAATGTTTATGGTCAAATATGATTGGGTTGAGTTTGATTTCAAGGTAGGTATAAATTCTAACTACAAGTTTGCTAGCCGTCTGCACTAGATATTGTAAAGACAATTATACTAGGTTTTATGTTCTTCAAGTCTGCATGAATAGCATGCTCCAATGTTTTGTAGGATAAATATAGGACAAGCTCATGTTCATGGGTTTTCCCAAGAGAATAAACCATGCTAAAGAATGATTTATGTAAGATATATATAAACAATGACATATATATATATATATATATATATATATATATAGAGCTAAGTTTAGAGCTTGAGCTTGATAAGCTTGTTGCACAAATCAGACATATACCATCGATAGTGTACAATCCTGGTGCAAAGATATAAAAGAGGTTGAAGCTAGAAGCCTCATTTTCATTCACTAAGGCCAAGGTGTCTCATTTTATTATGCAGTGTTCGATATAAGTAGGCATGATTTCGTATTTTAATATATATAAATCCTTGTTCCAGACAAAAACATTTTACTGTAACAATCAATAATCAAATAAAGTTAAGAAATCAACTCAAAAGAACGATAATATATAATTATTAAAGGTAAAGAAGAAGAAAATTAAATAATAAAAAGAATCATAATAACTAACCAAAAAAAAAAAAAAAAAAAAAACCCAAAAGGACAATGATTGGGGATCATCAGGGAGACACATCTTTTCTGGGCCACTAAACGTGATCAGTTTTAGGCCATCCTATTGCATGTTGCAAGGGGGCCATCAGACCAAGCAAGAGATTTCAGTTCTTTATACCTATAAAGAAGAAAAAACAAGGGAGGGGGAATTTCTTTATATAAAAAAACTTACTTAAAAGTAAGGAGAAAATTATATTTTGTCAACCACATTGGATGCTTGTCCCCTCTTCATAGATCCATATGTTTTTTCTTTTTTCTTTTTTGGAGTACTGGAACATATCTATGCTAATTTGATTCCTATATAATTTATTTTTAAACAACCGTCCAACTATTTTAAGATAATATTAATTTCATGCTGTCGACTGTCGTGTCTAATCTTCTAATAGTTTTATTTGCATTTATATATAATTATATTCTAGTTGAATTTTGTACAAAATAATAATTTATATAATGAAAAACTAAGAATAAATGAGGCTACTTTCACTATCAATAATAAGAATATTGAGAAAGAATAGTATGAAACAGAGATGTTACATCATCATGTATTCTTTATCAATTATTTAATGCTATTTTTGTATTTCATGTCATTTTGATAATTTTTTTTAACCTGAAACCTTGTACCCTAGACCCAACTTTCAAGATTAAGGATTTAAGGTATAAAGTCTAAGGTTTAAGGTTCAAGATTTGAGGTCTAGAGTCTAAGGTTCAAGGTTTAGAGTTTAAGATTCAAGGTCTAAGATTCAAGTTAAAAAAAATTATTCATGGTTCGGGTTTCAGGGTTCAAGTTAAAAAAATTAACAAAATGATATGTCAATGACATGGAAAAAAATGTGGATACAGGATGATGATACGTCTCTGTTCCATACAAACCTCTCGCAAGAATATTGATTATGAATTTTAAAATATATATTTGGAATTCACATCTCACATTTAAAAAAAAAAAAAAGGGATATAAGTAAAATTATATTTATTGATAATTATAAAAAGACTAGATTCGAATCATTATACATAGAATAAAATATTATAAAATACAAATTTAACATAACCTAAATTAGAATAACTTTAAACAAACTCACATGTAATAAGAATTAAATTAAAATAAATTTACACAGAATTCAAACCTAGAAAAAAATGTTATTCCAAAGTCTCAACTTTACCAATAGAACCAAGATTTGAGTAGCTTTGCGATTACCTTGAAACTTGCTTAAAACTAAATATTGGTTATGATTATGATGATAAAGTGCAAACTATTTCTCCATGAAGGAGAAAGTTTAATTAACTTTTAAAATCTAATTAGGTAAAGAAAGAAGTCAAGAAGTGCAGCTTTCTTGGCAATTATTAAAAGGGTTTTAAAGCATCCCTGTCGACATTGAAGTAATTTCTAAGATAGAATTAAAGCAGTACAGGTTAATTTAAAATTGTTATGACTTAACATGCCTCAAAAGGGGAGAAAAACACAAGGAAAAAGAAAAAAGCTTTTAAAATTGTAGAGAGGTCGGCAGTTGTTTCAGCCATTGATCACCTTATATTACATGCAATATGGCTCTAATATTTCATTTCATTTCGTTTTTTGTTTTTGTTTTTGTTAGGCTTTGTTTTGACGTCTGATTCAATATTTCCTGGTGGCTCTAACAAATAGAAAAAAAAAATCATGCAAGAAAATAAAATAAAATCTGGTTTAACATAGAGATAGAGAGAAAGACACGTTACCAACCAGGAGAGAAAGTGAAGGGAGAGGGAAAAGCAAAGAAAGGTGGCTATGTCGGCCATTTATAGTCAAAATTCGTTCATTCAAGAAAATTAATGAAACGAAAAAAAAGATAAATTTGGGCTACAGGATACTGATTTGGCCGTAGATATAATCATATCCCCCACAGATTGTACTAGTTTAGATTTGAACGTTACCAACAAAGAAAACTATAATATCGAAAGCCGTTGTAAAGGGGTTACTGTGTATGGATTTTTCCTGGCCGACTTCAATATTTTCCTTTAAGGGTCTCAAAATGGGAAGATAACCAAAAACCATAATAAGATTGCTGAATGTGGATCGCAAATCACAAATTATGCAATTTTGACGTTGTTGCGAGTGCTTCCACATACCATTAAAAACGACCCCACTAGATATTCCATGAGATGTTTGTCCCCCCTTCAAAAGCTGAAAAAAGTCTTGTAGGCCCTAACCTATATATATATAGTCGATGGGTTTAAAAAAAAAGCATCAACCATCATTCTGAATTTAAATTTTTAAAAAATTAATATTAATATCCCTAAGCATTACATCTGATATTTATATTTAAATATTTTATTAAGTTGGTGCTACTCTTAATCGAATCATCAATTCAATTATGAAACTATAAAAATATTTATTGTTTAAATTATAATTATGAATCTAACGATCGAATATGTGTTCAATAATATTAAAACATAAATTTATTATCACCTCACTTATATAAATATTTTTTTTTTGAATATGACAAAATCTAGTGTATATATATATATATATATATAATCTCTTTAAAGGTTACAACAAGGTAACTTTGTTTTTTTTTTCTTATTATTTTCCATTGTATAAATAATAATATCCTATATGAATATAAGATAGCATATATAGTTATGTTGAGGGTCTATTCATTCAAGAGAAATCAATGAAGTAAACGTCTATCGATAAGTCGATTAAATCCTTAACAGTGGTCGGTATTGTCTTCATGTTGGGGTTTTATTTCTCTCTTCCACCAAGAGTTCCGATGAGAGAACGCCTCGATTGATGAAGATATGTCTTGCAAAGCTCATGTGAGAGATGTCAGTATTATGCATAACATTAGTTATGTAAATAACCTATTTGCAAGGAAACTCGAACAACCAACTTAAGAGATATAGACAAAATCTCAGTATGGAGATACTACTTATCAATATTAGAAATTTAATAAATTATCTGATAAACAATACTTCAAAAGCATCTTCCAATAAAGTTTGCCCCTCAACAAATTAGTACTAATAGATAGGCCCTAAATCTATACATGTAATAAATATATAATGTAATTTAATATACCAAGTTGGACCTCCACCATCATAAGCATCCCAATTGGGATGGATTGAGATCGAAAAGACTAGAATCATCTTGCCATTCTTGCATATATTAATTATGTTTTGAAAATGTGCGCTTAGCTTCAACAAGTTATTTGACAACAAGAATTGCATTTCTAGTTAAGGTATTTACATCAAATTTTAAATTAAAATTACATTTAATCTGAAAAAAATAATCTCAAATCATAGAAAATACTTGTATTACAAAAAAATTAAAAAAAAAATGCAATCCTAGCTAAAAATTTTTGCCAATTAATGTTTTTGTTAAATTATATTTACGAACACATTAATTGTTAAGGATTGTGATGAATCTTTGATGTTTTTAAAACAGAAAGAGAAGTCATATCATACATAGTTTATGAAAGGAGTTAACAAAGTAATACAACTCTCTCCAATTAAGAATGGATAATCGTCTCAATGAAATGTTTACACTAATTTCTTTATAAATTAAGGAAAACCTTTTTTCCTTAATGCTGTCATTCTTTCATAATTATAAATAATCTAAGTCAAAAAGTAGGATTGAAAGAGAATAGATTAAAATAAAAATGAGATATAAGAGTTTGGATTCAAATTCCGACACTTCGAATCTTCCGTTTAATTATCAAAAAGTAAATTAGATGTTCACACTTAGTTATTTTATCAATCTTAATTTCCAAGGCATAGTTCTTAAGGTTTCATTTATTGGTTTGCAAAATAATCACACGGCGGGTTTAGTTTATTGTTTGTGAGTATATATTTGATACAATAATACGAGGTTACAAAAAAGGAAATAAATAATCATTTTCGTTACATTTTTTAGACAGATGACATTTATATTTGAAACACTTATTTACAATTTGGGTAAATTATTCTTTTAGTTATTTTTTAAAGTTTTTTTTTTTTAAAGTTATACTATGCCTTTTGTTTATAATTTTTTATATGTTAAATATAGAGTCTATTTTAAATAAATTATCTCTTTATTTTAAGATTTTACGTAATTGAATTAACTTTTAATGCTATAATATTAAAATTAATGAATATTAAATTGTTAAGCTTAAAATATAATTTTAAAAAAATATATTAATAACATTTATCAAATTAAATTTATTTTTTTCAAATATAATAAAAGTTAATTACATTCGTTGATTAAAGTAGAGTAAAGATAAATATAAAATTACAACAAATCGAATATTAACAATTGTAACATTAAAACAAATTAATTTAACAATATGTATAAATTAAAAATATTATTTAAATTATAGAATATTAATATTAATATTTAAACCATGATGAATTTTTGTATTATTTTAATATTAAATATTTTTTAAATTAAATAACATTAATATATCAGATTGTAAATTAGTTAAATATTTTTAAAATATTTTGTGATTTGATCAATTTATTAATGATTTTTATTTTGGAAGAAATTCATTTATAAAATGAAACAAAAAGTAATATAATAAAATTAATATAAATTTAATATAAACAATCAAATTGCATGGAAATACAAATTAGTTATATACTATACAATAAATGGAATAATGAAAATTCATGAGATTCATTAATTATCCGTTTTATGCTATCATACATTAACAGAATGCATCAATTCTATTTATTTTAGTTTGTATTCTTCATTTGTTACAATTTTGATGGAATTGTTTCTCTATGTCACGTGTATATATATATATATATATATTGACATTTACACAGTAGAAAGAGGACCCCTCCCTCCTCTCTTGATTATTCGACTCATAATTTCTCGAATTCAAAAAGGTTGCAAAATTTATGCAATATACCTACTGGCTAACATGATTAAAGAAACATCATCTCCTTCCTCTCTACTTTTCTTTAAAATGTTTCATGGTTGGATTTGAAAACTTATGGCAGCTAGCACGCGTATTCAACTAATTGTTGAGTATATATACGTCCATAGTTGTATCATAGCTTGTGTATTGGGTATTAAGTTGAGTCGTAAAATGTTCAGTTCGAATATAATCAAAATCTAATGTAATTAATAAATACTAAAAAATTAGTATGAAAGATGGAAAAAAATTGATTATATATGTATATATATAGGTAGAGGAAGTAAGAAAGTGCGAGAGCATCTCAAAAACAAAGAGAAAAAGAAACAAACAACCCAATATTACATCATTTTATCTATATATATATATATCACAAAAAGTTCTTGAAAGCACAGAAATATGGGAACCCTAACCAACGGCTTAAATCCCAAAGTATTTTACGTGTTGCAAATCACTGTATCACACATTCATGAATAAATCCTTTTTTCTTGTTTGGGGGGGGGGGTCCTTTAATTAACAGTTTTTTTTTTTCAGAGGCAGACAAGTTTTATGCTCAAAGCTGCATCAAATGCCTGCAGCCATGCCCTACTTACTTCATTTCGTCAAACTTAAGTTCCTAATTTATTGAATTTGAAAAATCCAAAAAATATGGATCAATTAATAGCTCCACAAGCTTTCTCCATCGGAATTCTCCGGCGAATCATCGGATGGCGTCGAGCGTATCCTCGGTGGCGACACCAGCATTCCCTGCGCCATGTCAACCAGCAAATTAGGCAGGTCTAAAAGGGCATCCTCGTCCACATATTCTTCTTTGCTCATTTCTTCTCGATCTTTGGCCTGATGATACTCATCTGTTCCAATATTAATCCCACTTTTCATTTCATCCTTTTTAAGTGAAGCAGCAGCTGACGCCGCTTTCCGTATATCCGCCGATGATGTAGAAACAGGAAGCCGATAAGAAGCAACAGAGGCCGGGAAGTTAACAACAGCCTCACTGCCTTTTAGGGCTAGGGCAGCCACATCATAGGCAGCCGCAGCCATTTCTGGGGTGGGGTACGTACCTAGCCATATACGCGTGGTTTTGCGCGGTTCACGGATTTCAGAGACCCACTTGCCGCTCCGGTACCGGATTCCACGATACATTGGGTGTTTCCCGGGGGAGGAGGAGGAGGCCATAGGAGATTTGCCAGCAGGAGGTAGTTTGTCACACGTGGGAGGCGGGTCCTCGCACGTGTGAGTGAGCAAGGGATGTGGGACGTGGATGTTTGGGTGGTCGAAGGATGATGGTATGGGCGGCTGAGAAGGATGGTCATCGGTGGGATTATTAGGGTCAGTCATCATATATAATTAACCCAAAGGAAGGTGAAAATATGATAAAGACTTTAAAACGAAGACAATCTTATTGAGAGGTTTATAGTATTATATATATATGGTATTTAAAATGGAAAGCTGATTTATTTCAAGTGCTGGTCTCAGCATTACTCTTTAAAGAAAAAACAAAAAAGGCGAAAACGTGGGTACTTCGCGGGGCATATAGTGGTACCCGGCAATGCCAGTTGAGTTTCAGTGGGGGATATTTTTTAGGGTTTTAGTCTAGCCGGAGCCTGAAGTGGCAAAACTGATCGTTAAGAAGAAGAGGCTTCAATTAATATAGTCTTTGATGGATGACACCAAACCACACGCCTTGTTTAGTCCCAAACCTAATATATAGCTCTTCTCTACATACGGGATAATGCCCTATTAGCAAACTGCTTACCAGAACTATCCCCTTTTATTGGCCCCGTTTTGCTGCACACTCACAGTACACACGCCTAAATACTTAGTTGTTTTATTTGTAGGCCACAATCCAATTTGGTGAAATTTCGATTTCAAGCTCAAAATCTCTGGGATTACAGAGTTTTAGGAATTGAAAGATTGAGACTGATTGCCAATGTAAACTATAGCAAGATGTGGAAATTGGATGAACCCATATTGTTTGAATTAGTAATTACCTTGAAGTCAGTGAACTGCCTGGCTGACCTCTTTTTTCTTTACCACCCAAAAAAAGCCAGTAAACTGCCTAAGGTAATGGAATAGATGAGTTTTTTTTTTTTTTTTTTTTTACGAGAATTATTTATTTTGAATAGTAAAATTGAGTCACGTCATACTGTTAATTTTTTGATGATTAGTATATTGTTGGGATCAATATTGCTTAACAATATGGCATGACCTAATTTTACTGTTTATAACAATTTATTATTATAAATTATCTTTATTTGATTCTATGTTCTTAATTAATTTTTTTTATATTATTTATGAAAAAAAACCGCAAATAGATCAGTGGAAAACAAGTTGGCAAAAATTATGGTACTTGTAGTTTTCATTGACCCACATGTACCTACTTATAGATCTTCCAAATTGAAAAGCAGAAGTAACCAAAGGGTTTTAAAATTTTTGGACCAATTGCAATTTCTCATATGGTCTACAAATTAAAATAGTCATGCGGTATTATAGAGAGAAACCTATTCAAGATAGGTTAAAAACTTAAGAGAATGCAAATTAAGGAAAAATAAACCCATCTCTTAAAAAAGATTATATAAATCAAAAGAATTAAGCATCCAGTTGTTATTAACAACTAAATGTGACATTGAAAAATCCTGTATCCAAGTTGTTGGTTATGGTGAAATTGGTGAGAAACTAAGGAAGGGGGAAGGATATTGAATGTGGGTTATTGAGTTTTTGACTTGCCAACCACAACTTGTAATCCGATACTTCATTAATCGATGGAAAAGACTACTGACATGGCTGCTTATTGATTGATCTGTTTACCTAAGAGCTAGCATTTAATGAAATACTTGGATTTGGTTAAAAATTATATGTTGTCAAATTGAAGCTTGTGACAAAAATCTTTGTATCAGACGAAATAAAATAAATTCCTCCACAAAAAGTGAGGTCCCATTTCATGTTTGATATATCAGCCCAAAAAGGGAAGGACATATATTGATAGATAGATTCCCTCGTACACATTAATTCCCTTGGATGAAATTCGGCCAGCAAGGTCTGCTTCCATGCAGTTCTATTTTTTATATATGACTACACAGACAGCCCACAGACTACAGAGTGTCTTTGTCTTACAGTTACAGACATGGTTAAGTCCTGTACGAAAAAAAAAAAAAGTTTAAGCAGCCTACTTTTTATTGTTCAGATACAGTATACTTGAACATACGTTTTTTTACATTGATAATAATATCTATATTAATTAAATTAATACTCAATCGACATTTTAACTTTACACGAGTATCGTTTTAGTCCTATAAGAAAAAAGGAGTTGGATTTGAGGTTTTTATGAACCCATTCAGATGAACCTATATAAAACCTCTTTTGTTGATTTTTGTACCTTTAAAAAGATAGATTATTTCGATATTAAGTTGGTGTTCATCCCTCTCTAATCTACTTGATACATCGAACCTTAGTTGTAGTCATCATCATAGCCCAACTTTGGTTTTTTCTTCTTTAAATAAATTATTAATAGAGATAGTTTAATTAGCATATATAGCTAACTTGAATCATTGTTATACTAATCTTTTTCCAATATGTTTTTTAAATTCAAAAATTAAATTAATAAATTATCACGTTTTCTGAAGAGAATTATCACGTTTTCATTCTTTAAATATATCCTAAAAATTATATGCGTCATTATATTTAAAATCTATAGTGTGGAGATAATTTCTCCTTAAAAAGAATGTATATACCTTTAAATTCAATTAAATAGTTTTATTGGAAACAGCTTAGCTATCACTGTCACATTATCCATTAAAATATATATTTGAAGCTACCATTAATAAAATTTAGGTAAATTACGATAGTGTTCACCTGATTATAATTTTTTTTTTTGTCATAAAATTATAAAAAGGTAGAAAATAGTAACTTAATTATTCAATTTTGCCTTTTTTATCAACCAACTATAAAGAGTTATAAAATTATCACTCAACTATTAAATTTTGTCGTTTTTTATCACCGGCTAACTAACGTAAAATAAAAAACAATAAAAAATACAAAATAATTAGGTGATAAAAAAACACAAAATTATATACTTGAGTGCCCTTTTATAATTTTTCATAATTCGATAAAAAAAACATAAATGGTGACTACTGATGTATTTTAATAAAACTTTTATTCCAAAACACAGTCCGAAATTTTAATTAGCCCCCGAACTATTCATTCTTTCTTATCCAGTGATTTTTAATATATTAATTAATTAGATAATGATTTATTTAATATCCTTATATATATATATCTATATTTTAATTAGGAAGTTAAATTAAATTTTAATTGCGATTCTTAAAAAATATATTTATAATAGAGTTATTCTTCAACCATTATTCAAACTCAGCAAAAAATGTCCATTATATAAAGGAAGTTTTAGAATTAACATTTAAGAAAAAAAAATTAGTTTGTGATTTTTTTTTTTTTTATTTAGCCTTGTGAATTAGAGAGTATGGCTGGTGGAGAAGGTGTAACTTCTGGTTCTGTGAAAAATTATCCAGGAAAATTTACTTCGAAAGTTTTTTTCACCTGTATTGTTGCTGCTTCGGGTGGTTTAATCTTTGGTTATGATCTTGGTATTTCAGGTAAAATAATTTTCTCAATTTCTTTTTCTTCTTATTATTAAAGATGGCTTGGAATATCAATTTTTAACAAAGTAAAATTCATGTAAATTTGCAGGTGGTGTTACATCAATGGATTCTTTCTTAGAAAAATTCTTTCCAAAAGTTTACAGGAAAGAAATATCTGTTAAACCATCTGATGATCAATATTGCAAGTTTGATAGTCAAACACTAACGTTGTTTACATCTTGCTTATATTTGGCTGCTCTTCTCTCATCCATGACTGCCTCTCGGATAACCCGAGGTCTTGGTAGGAGGATGACGATGATGTTCGGTGGTTTATTTTTCGCCATTGGTGCTGTTATCAATGGTTTCGCCGAAAACGTACTCATGCTTATTATAGGTCGGGTATTGCTTGGCTTCGGCATTGGATTTGCTAATCAGGTGCGTTCTCACTATAGTCTAGCACTATAAATTGCGGTTGCATAGTAATCCAAGCATTCAATAATGTTTTTTTTTTTTGCAGTCTGTTCCGATCTATTTATCCGAGATAGCTCCCTTTAAGTACCGAGGGGCTATGAACATAATGTTTCAATTATCAATCACCATTGGTATTTTAATTGCCAATTTGTTGAATTACTTCACTGCTAAGATCGAAGGTGGGTGGGGTTGGCGGTTGAGCTTGGGTGGAGCCGTTGTCCCTGGTTTGGTCTTTTTCTTTGGATGTTTTTTCCTCACTGACTCACCCAATTCATTGCTTGAACGCGACAAGTTTGAAGAGGCTAAAGTTCAACTCCAAAAGATCCGTGGTATTGATAATGTGGAGGAAGAGTTCAATGATTTGGCTAAAGCCAGTGAGGCAGCCAAGTTGGTTCAAAATCCATGGAGAGAGATTTTAACCAGGAAGTACAGGCCTCAGCTCATTTTTGCTTTGTTAATTCCTTTATTTCAGCAATTAACCGGCATGAACGTGTTCGTGTTTTATGCTCCTGTCTTGTTCAAGAGCATGGGATTTGGTAACAACGCTTCCCTCATGTCCGCATTAATCACTAGCATTGTCAATTTTTTTGCAACACTTGTTTCCATAGCCACTGTCGATAAGTTCGGGAGGCGAACGCTTTTCCTCGAAGGTGGTCTTCAAATGTTGCTCTGTCAGTTTGTGATGACCGTTTCAATTGCTTCTAAATTTGGAACCAGTGGGAACCCAGGTGAACTTCCACTATGGTTTTCGATGCTAGTGGTGATAGCAATGTGCGTATACATAGCGGGGTTTGCGTGGTCATGGGGTCCATTGGGTTGGCTAGTTCCTAGCGAGATATTTCCGCTTGAAATTCGATCAGCTGCTCAGAGTATAACAGTGGCCGTCAACATGATATTCACATTTTGCATTGCTCAAGTCTTTACCACCATGCTTTGCAATTTAAAGTTTGGGCTTTTTATCTTCTTCGCAGTATGTGTGATTGGGATGAGCATTTTTATTTTTAAGTTTTTGCCTGAGACCAAAGGAGTACCTATTGAAGAAATGACCATCGTTTGGAAGAATCATCCTCGTTGGAGTAAGTATTTCGTCGAGAAAGATCAAAGTTGTGAAATGGGATAGATTTAATTCAGTGTTTAATTTTTTTATTTAATGTAATTAGCATTAAAATTTGTTTTTTAATCTCTTTTATAGTATTAATTAGAATTAGAATTAAACTCTATTTTAAGGTTTTTTTATAGTTTTATTTTTTTTCAATTCTAATTGTTTTTTTTTGTGTTCATTAATAGAATTTTAATTATATAAAAATTAATTATTATAATTTATTGCTTGATCTTTTTAATAATAAAAAAATTAATATGGTCACTTTATTTAATAAATCTATACACTTACACCTAAATACGGACTTTAATTTACCCTTGGCCATCAAAAAAGTCATTTAATGATAACCAAAGATGAATCTTGTTAAATGAAGATCAAATATTTAGTTTAAATGTTTCTATTTTATTAAATTCTTAAAAAAAAGTCAAATTTCAAAAGGTTGAACTTGAACTTAAATATTTGTTTTTTTAGTTAAAAAAAAAGAGAATCACATGAGAAAATAACACCAAAATGTTAATAATGTGGGCCTATAATAATACATTTTTATGTTATGGGCCAGGATAGTAAATAGGGGATTTAATCTATAAATTTGATTTTTTTTTTTTAAATTTGGGGTGTGATTGATAAATAATTGAAAATGAAAATATTTAATATTTTAAATGTTTTGGATAATAAATTTAATTTTTTATATTTTTAATATTTAATATGTGTTTGATAGCGATTTTAATTTTTATTTAATATAAAATTTTCAAAAAAGAAAATGCTGAATAAGATAAGTAATTAGATAGCCACTTATCACTTAACTTAGAAAATATTTAAATTGTTATATTTATCTTTCAACCAAAACTATCTAAAATAATATATAAACTAGGTTTAAAATTAAAAAAAACAAATATTTCTTTAAAAAAATTAATATTTACTCTTATCAAATGACACAATTATATTTCGTACTTATATTTACACATTTACGTACCAAATAATTTTCTAAAAAATGCTTATAAAATTTAACAGTAAAATATTTGTACTTAATTTTCATGTACTTGACTTTTTAGTTTATCAAATACATCTTTAATTTCAATTGTTTTTGTCCACATTATTTCTAGAACTTGATGATTTTTCCTCATTTTGGTCCAGCAAGTTCAAGACTAATTTTTGCCTTATCCCTTTAAATAAAATGTCTTATGTGTTGTTTGATAAATTAAAAAATCAAGTCCTAAAAAAATTAAGTGTTGGAAAGTAAAATATATATATAAAAAAAAATAAGTATTGAATTTAAGTTATAAAATCTATTTGGTATATTAATTAAAATTAAGTATGAAACATAATAAAACTTTTGATAAAATCTATTTGGCTTTCTATTATACAGGTGTCTATTTAGGGAACTTTTTTTCGGTATCACATAATAATTGAATCTTGTGGAATTTGAGAAATACCATGAAGTGGCGGGAAGAAGATTTTGAATGGCATTCTTTTTTTTTCCTATTATTTGTTGGTTGCTATGGAAGAATCACAATTCTTATGTTTTTGCTAGTAGTAACACTTGTGTTCAGGATCTTGTGGTTACAACTATTAGTTGGGCAAGGAGTTATTTATCGCAGAGTTCACGAGGAATTCAACTGTTTGCTACGGCATTGGTGACATGTTGGTTTCCTCTGGATCATCGATAGATTAAGATGAATTCGAATGGTGCAGTGTTGATGAACGATGATAACGCCTCAATTGGAGGTCTTTTTAGGGATGTAGATGGT
This sequence comes from Gossypium longicalyx, assembly GCA_025698465.1. Lineage (NCBI taxonomy): Eukaryota > Viridiplantae > Streptophyta > Magnoliopsida > Malvales > Malvaceae > Gossypium > Gossypium longicalyx. The sequence continues at coordinate 4,187,615 of CM047006.1, read as the reverse complement.
CATTGGTTATGCGGGTACTCCTTGAAAGTTAGCAAGGAAACGGTCTTTCGGATAGAAGCTCGAGCGATTCTTGAAGGTTTACGTATTGCATGGGAGAAAGGTTACAAACAGTTGGAGATAGAACGCAACAATGCACTACTTATAGAGTCTGTTCTTACAGGTAGTGCTGCCAGTAGTAACCTAACTGAATTACGTTTAATCAATGTTTACCTTAAGAAGAATTGGAAGACAAGAATTCGTCACATTCCTAGATCTCGGAATATGATTGCTAATCGAATGGCGAAATGTACTTATGATAATCATCAGTTTGGGTTGAAGCTTTTCGAGGATTCCCTAATTTCGGTTCAAGAGATTTTACAATCAGATGGTGATTTTCTAAGTAGAGCTGTGTAATGTTATTGTTTTCGCTTAATGTTGTTTGTTTCTACTTTTTTTAAAAAAAAACTTTAAAGGTAATGTAATTTTTTCAATGAAAATATTATTTTTTCAACCATTTTTCTAATCTTGGTTCAAACCCATATAAATAGAGGAATTTTTTAAATTTAATTCTTATGTTTTTATGATAAAATAAGTTCCAAACATGTTTTGATATCTTCATTTTTGAAATTAGATTTTTGTTTTCATTTAATAAACAATAGATTTTGTTATATCCACGAGTCACGATGTGGATGAAAGAAAAATATTATTTGCTAAAATTAATTTTTAAATTTATTTAATAATAAATATATGTGTAAGTGGTAGCGAACTTGTATTTTATTACTGTTGAACACGTGTTTAATTATTTATTTTGTAATTATTTTATTTAAAAATGATATAAAAATATGAAAAGATAAAGTGACATCATAAATATATGTGTAATTATTTTATTACTATTGAACATGTGTTGGTACATGAACTATTAATTTCTGTATTATTTAATACATGTATTTTCATAAAATGTCTAATTTCGTACTTATAAAGAGTGAAAGAGAAGCTTATAAAGAGTGGAACAATATACTAAAATGTAAAGAGAATCTGACGGTGAAAAATACCTAAATTTGGTGTTTAAGTTTCAAGATTTATTTGTAGATCTACAAAAATCTAGTGTTCTTTTGAAAAATAAATGTTAAAAATGAAAATAGGGGAGCGAAAATAAAAGAATGATAAAATTTGGACTCAAATGATTATTGGTGAGTAGCGGCCATGATCGACAGTGGCCATTGACATTCAACATTCAAAAAAATTTTGGGTTTGGTTTGGTATGATTTGAATTTTAAATTAAGTAAAATAAATGTAATTAAACCAAATTTTAATTAACGTAAATTGTAAACAATTTTGAGTTTATTTTTATTTAAAGTATTGCGAACAAAAATTTAAGAGAACTTAATTATTCTCTTTTCTTACATGAAGAACAAGATGAACACCAAAAAATTTTGTTAGATTTTTTGGGTTAAAAAAATTTAATTGTTTTATGGAATTAATGAATTTTTAGTTTTTATACTTTTTTATTATATATATATTTTTTATTTTTTATTTTTTATATATATTATCTTTATTTTTATAATTTTTTAAAATTGATATATAAATATATGATAAAGATATATATATATATTTAATTAAAATGCCATGTGCCATGTTTTTATTAGCCACCTATTTTTTTAATGGTGTTAAAAAAATTAGACCAAAATATATAATGGAATGATAGTTTAGATGTTAAATTGAGACAAAAAAGGGTATCAAAGTGAAAAAATGACTATACTTCAAGAGTCAATTTGTGAATTAAGTAAAAAAAAAAAAACTATAGTTACAGATATTATAGATAGATATAGATGTTTTTTGGTTTAAAAAAAATTAAAAAACAAAAAATATTTTCTAAAGTTAGAAATAGCAAATATCTCCCAAATAGTTTTAATAGTTTTTCAAGGTAAACTAAATATAGCGGTTGATTATTTAAAATTAAATTAAGGGTAAATTATTAAAATAGTCACTTTTGTTTGTTTCAGGTTACATTTTAGTTACTTATGTTTAAAATGTTACGTTTTAGCCACTTACGTTATCGTTTGTAACATTTTAATCACTGAGCATTAATTGTTATTAACGGTATACGGGTAAACTGACGTGACAACGTTAAATCATCATTTAAAATAAAAATTTTAGGTTAAATTATACAATACATATATATATTTTTAATATTAAAGCACATGAAAATAATTAATTTAAAATTAAATTAAAATACATGAAAATATTTTTTTAAAAGAAGGAACCATTCATGCATTAATCGTTGAATCACATTATATTTGTGTTTTACCTATTTATCACATTCTTTTTATATTTTATACATATTTAAGTCTTTTATCGATTATTACGATCCAAATATTTATAACTATCAAATTTCATTAACCAATAATCTTATTTTAATTTATATTTTTCTATAAATATTTCAAATAAATTTGAGATATTAAACAACAAATTAACTTTTTAATTTGATGTTCAAATTTTAACTTATATATTTTTTCAAATATATTTAAGATATTGGAGGATAATTAAATTTGAAATAAAATAAATAATTATTCTTTCTTTTTTCAAATATGTTAATTAATTATATAATGATTTATCTAACATCCATATATATATATATATATATTTTGTAATCTGTGTAGAGGAAGTTAAATTAAATTTTAATTGCAATTCTTAAAAAATATATTTATAATAGAGTGATTCTTCAACTATAAACTCAGAACAAATGTTGAAGTAGGGTGGGTTAGTGTACATTATATAAGTTTTAGAATCAACATTTAAGAATTTTTTGTAGTTTGTGATTTCCTTTGATTTAGCCTTCTCAATTAGAGATCATGGCTGGTGGAGGAGGTGTAACTTCGGGGAAAAATTATCCAGGAAAATTTACTTCCAAAGTCTTGTTCACCTGCATTGTTGCTGCTTCAGGTGGTTTGATCTTTGGTTATGATCTTGGTATTTCAGGTAAAATGAGTTTTTCAATTTCTTTTTCTTCTTATTATTAAAGACGGCTCAGAGTATTAATTTTTAACAAAGCAAAATTTGTGTAAATTTGTAGGTGGTGTTACATCAATGGATTTTTTTTTAGAAAAATTCTTTCCAAAAGTTTACAGGAAAGAAATATCCGTTAAACCATCTGATGATCAATACTGCAAGTTTGATAGCCAAACACTAACGTTTTTTACATCTTCCTTATATTTGGCTGCTCTTCTTTCATCCATGACAGCCTCTCGGATAACCCGAGGTCTTGGTAGGAGGATGACGATGATGTTCGGTGGTTTATTTTTCGCCATTGGTGCTGTTATCAATGGCTTCGCTGAAAACGTACTCATGCTTATTATAGGTCGGGTATTGCTTGGTTGTGGCATTGGATTTGCTAATCAGGTACGTGCTTACCATAGTTATAGCACTATAAGTTGCAGTTGCATGGTAATTCAAGCATTCAATAATGTTTTTTTTTTTTTTGTGCAGTCGGTTCCGATCTACTTATCTGAGATAGCTCCTTTTAGGTATCGAGGGGCTTTGAACATATGTTTCAATTATCAATCACCATTGGTATTTTAGTTGCCAAATTGTTGAATTACTTCACTGCTAAGATCGAAGGTGGGTGGGGTTGGCGGTTGAGTTTGGTTGGAGCCGTTGTCCCTGGTTTGGTCTTTTTCTTGGGTTGTTTTTTCCTCACTGACTCATCCAACTCATTGCTCGAACGCGACAAGTTCAAAGAGGCTAAAGTTCAACTCCAAAAGATCCGTGGTATTGACAATGTGGAGGAAGAGTTCAATGATTTGGCTAAAGCCAGTGAGGCAGCCAAGTTAGTTCAAAATCCATGGAGAGAGATTTTAACCAGGAAGTACAGGCCTCAGCTCATTTTTGCTATTTTAATTCCTTTATTTCAGCAATTAACCGGTATGAACGTGTTCGTGTTTTACGCTCCTGTCTTGTTCAAGAGCATGGGATTTGGTAACAACGCTTCTCTCATGTCCGCATTAATTACTAGCATTGTCAATTTTTGTGCAACACTTGTTTCCATTGCCACTGTCGATAAGTAGGGGAGGCGAACCCTTTTTCTCGAAGGTGGTCTTCAAATGTTGCTCTGTCAGCTTGTGATGACCGTTTCAACTGCTTCTAAATTTGGAACCAGTGGGAATCCAGGTGAACTTCCACTATGGTTTTCGATGCTAGTGGTGATAGCAATGTGCGTATACATAGCGGGGTTTGCGTGGTCATGGGGTCCATTGGGTTGGCTAGTTCCTAGCGAGATATTTCCGCTTGAAATTCGATCAGCTGCTCAGAGTATAGCAGTGGCCGTCAACATGATATTCACATTTTGCATTGCTCAAGTCTTTACCACCATGCTTTGCAATTTAAAGTTTGGGCTTTTTATCTTCTTCGCAGTATGGGTGGTTGGGATGAGCATTTTTATTTATAAGTTTTTGCCTGAGACTAAAGGAGTACCCATTGAAGAAATGACCATCGTTTGGAAGAATCATCCCCGTTGGAGTAAGTATTTCGTGGAGAAAGATTCAAGCTTTGAAATGGGAAAGATTTAATTCTATTTTTTGGTTTAATTACTATGTTTTTTTTTTTTTTCATATTCTGTGTTTAATTTTTTTATTTAATGTAATTAGAACCAAAATTTGTTTTTAAGCTCTTTTATTTAGTATAATTAATATTATTTATTATTTATTTTTTAATAAAAAAATTAAGTCTATATACTGAAAATCGAGAAAAATGAAAGGGAATGCAAGAATGAAGAGAAATCAATTGAAATCTGAAAACAAATTTCCAACTACATAAATATAAATTGTTGGTAGTTCTGATAATTTCTTTTCATACAATACTTCTGATAAATATTACAACAAATGAATAGAAAAAACTGCTACAAAGAATTTTATGATGCATAAAGAATCAAATAATAAAACAGCAAATTAATTGACTCTGATACTACAGACTGATCTAAAAAGAATCTGTGCTGAAAACAAATGAATCGGTATGAATTTACTGTATGCAACAAAAGAATGAAAGAATAATGACAGATTTCTTTACCTACAAAGAATGCCTGTGTACCCTTTTTTGTATGTAATGGAATCAAAATAGTAATCTGAAAAAACAATCAATTTGGCTGAGGAAATGAGGATGAGCTGCCTGCAACATCAATAGGTGTCCAAGCTGAGACTGAATAAAGTGGCTGATCTAACCAACTTAGAGTAAGCGCCCCACCATCTTCCCCTTGCTTTTTCACACTGTAATTCTCACAAGTGTACATCTTCAACAGCATTTGGCTCTGGAGCAATTCTCTCTCACTAATCCCTATGCATCTGAACCTTCCTTGCTCCATCAGCTTCCTCCACTTTTCGAAACTCTCGTGCCTTTCGAACCTATCACTTCCTTCGCAAGCAATAATGTTCCGTATTTCCCTTGCAAACATCTCCTCTACTTTCATCCTAACTGGACTCTCCATGGGAAGGCTTGAATCGATGGAATCAAATATGGCAGAGTAGTACCTCAATGAATTGGTCACCCTTGCTTCTAAGCTGAGAACATTATGTTCAGCTTCTTGTTCTGCCATGACAACCACTGCAGGGTTCGTGCTACGAATAAGTCCCAACAAGTCCCTGAGAGCGCCTCCATTTCCATCATAAAGTGTCTTGTGCAGTTGAAACACACAATTCACAGCTACTGTCTCTTTCTCCTTTACATGGAGCATCCACAACCTCACATCTTCTAACCTGTCCACAACTGGATGGAACTCGAAAGGCAAATTCAATGCCTCGGCAAATCCCGAGAGCCTGTCTCCCGTTTCATTTAGTTCTTGCTTCGACTCACCAATTCCGGTAACTCTAACATGGCTTGGTGGATTAGCCCTTGAAGCTAAACTCTGGAACAAACTAGGCCATTGAAGCCCTTGCTTGATGTCGAAATCTATGATGTGAACCCTGTCTTTCCCTTCGAAGGCTCTCAACAATATCTCGTTTGATGTGAAGTGAAAGAATTTTGGAATCGGGCTTACCTGATTCAAGAGCCTCAATGCAGTACCATTATCATCATCAACGCGATCAAGTTCACGAGGGGTTGTGATATGAAAAATGTGAGGCCAAAGCCTTGTGACTCGAAGAGTCAAAGCTTCAGTATAGTAAGCAGTTAGACGGCTTATGGCACTGCCTCTTGGAGAAGCAAGATCCCCCAACTTAGCTATATAATGATTGATGGCAGCAATGTTCTTTGATCCAATTGCTTCAACACAAGCTGTAAGTAAGTGAATAAGCTCAAACCCCTGTTGGTCCCCATGGTTGATCTCCTCCTCCCTATAAACCCCCACACCAGTACCCTCATGTGGGTAAGGATTCCCTGAACCATTGCCCACTTCATGTTCTGTGGCTTGCTCGTTTAACCGAAGTCCCAAACCATGACTCTCCGAAGAAGTACTCGATCCTGAAGCTTCCTTTACTGGCCTATGGATTGTCTCGACATCCTTTTCCCCGACGTCAGTGATTTCGGTTATTACTGACTCGGTCCAAGGATTGTTAGACAATGGCAAAGGCGGTGAAATCACTTCACCAGGCACAAAACACACCCTTTCTTCATCCCCTGAAGCAGTGAGAGAGAAAGGAGGTTGAGGAGCATTATGGCCTGCGAAACTTGGTTGAAACCAAAACTCACCGGCACCAAGTTGGCCCAAACTCAAATTATCGCCACCGCCTTCATGAACATCACCAGAGATCTCATTATGACAGCTACCCTTTTTCCTCTTTGCCCTCCTGTCAATGACTGACTCATCAATGAAACCCTCAGCAGCAAACCTCTTCAAACATTTACCTTTCTCCCAAAACTCATCCTTGATCTCTCTCCGCCCTTCATGTGCAGTAGTAGTCAATGGCGGCAGCCGGATATTCTGCTTGAGAGAACAACCGCTGGTCTTGGATTCAGTTGGTTTCTCCACAGAAAGGCCAACAGGCCTAATAGGCTGCGACCTTGAAGTGTCCTTGCGAGAAAAACTACATGGCAGGTCCAATCTTTGTGTGCTCATTGAAGTCGGGAAATGGCAAGCTTGAAACTGTGCTGACGCTTCACTCCTCAATCTATGCCTTGGTGACACCAATGTAGAACTAGAACAACCAGCCAACATTTCTCTACAACCCTCCTACTTTCTTTCTTTTTCAGTTCAATTTCAATTCACCCACCCCCAGTTTGTTTTCTCTATTTTCTTTCCCTATCTCTCTTTTGTTTCTATAAGTTTTCAAGCTATGTGGAATGTATGAGTTGTATGTATAAAACTCCTATGTGTTCATTTGAAACTTTGCATGTATACTTTGGACAAACTAAATCTAGAGAGATAGACAAATTCTAAGTGAGTGTGTGATTTTTCAACAAACCAAAAGAAATAAAAATAAGGAATCCGATATAAAAAAGATACAGAAATGTGTTACTATATGCAACAAAGAATTAATATAAAAGAATTTTCCCACCCCCAGAAAGAATCAAAGATTTGTTAAAGAACTACACTAAACATTTACCACAAAACAATCATCGGATTCCCACAGAAAACTCAGCTACAATCAACAATGTAAAAAGCATACAACAAAAATGCATAAATTCTCAAACCTGGACTTGAGATCCTGAAAAACTTTGACACCCATCTCAGCTTTTGTGGTTTGCAACAACAACAACAACAACAATTCCATGCTAACTGAAACTGAAACTCAAAAAACCCAGCTTTGAAATCAAATTAAACATGCATGAAAACAAAACTGAAAAACATATATCACTCGGAGCTCATAACCCAAGAAAACCAACTAGAGCTTTTTTTAAAACCTTTTTACTATTGTTCTTGCTTCATGTTGTTCATTTTAACTCTTTGTTTCTACTACAGCTACTACTATAGTCTAGTAGTATACTATACTACACACACACACACTTTACTAGTAAAAATACTTACCTCTTTCACCTTCACGTCTCCATCATTGCTTTTCCCTTTTCTTTTTTCTTTTCCTTCTTTTTGGGGTTTCTTCTTCTGGGATTCATTTCAAAGCAGAAAAAATACCATGGTGAATAATAGTCTTTGTGACCGTTGGAGTGTTGTCGGTAATATGACCGTTAAGACTTAAGAGTGTTGCGGGAGTTGGTGTCTTAATTTTTTAGGGAATTTTCTCCTTGTACTATTACTGTTTTTTTTTTTTTTTTTTTTTGTGAAGAGTGTTGAGGTCCACGTGACGCACACGTGCTTGTCTCCTGATACCATTTGACTGAACCGTTGTGTCACCGGCTCTCAGCTCAGCATTTATACTTATTTTAAAGCATTCCACTGAGTTAGCTCGTGGTTAATTGGATAATAATAAGAAAATACCTCACTTTATAAATTAAATTTTATTACTTTTTAGGGGATTTTTATTAAAAAAAATGTATATAATAAAATTTAAACTTAAAATATCATAATATTTAATAATTTATCATTTTCATTTTAAATAAAATCTCATTTATTTTGTTATATAATTTTTTATAAATATATTTCTTACATAAATTTTTTAATTAGTCATTATTTATTTTGGTAAGAAATATTATTATTTGTTTCGTACCAGTTCTTTGTTTTTTTTCAATTGTGTTGTACCTTTTGTTTTGTCGTCTTATGAAAATTAACATTTCTTTTTTAACTTCCTAAACCTGCCAATTTTAACATAATTGCAAACATGTGGCGCATGTTCAGCAACCATTAGAGGGTCTAATTAAGTAAAATTCGACTGGTTTATGTGTGTCTGACATCCAACCAATAAAATCCTGCCACGCTGAAGAGAGTAGGGATTTTGTAGTCAATTTATAGTTCGGTGCAGCTGACAACAAGTGACAGAGGACAACTAGGTGTCCAGGTGCCTTTATTTTTTTAGGTTGGTTCGGTAAAGGGATAAAGCAACAATTTGGTAATTTTTTTTTTTTTTTTTTTTTACTTTGCCCCTTCAAAGTTTTTTTCACGTTACTATTAAAATCTAACATATTTTTCAATTTAATCCCTTATTTTTTAAAAAAATTAATTTTTTGTAATTTTTAAATTATATATATTTTTAAATTTTTATATAATGACATGATATAATCTTAAATTGACATATCATTATATCTTAATAAAATCTTACTTCGAATATTAAATTGAAAAAAATTGTCAAATTCTAAAATTAAATGGACAAAATTTTTAAGGATCAAATTAACAAAAATGACCAAATTTAATGAGTAAATATTATTTTATTCTTTGATAAAAGATAAACAAATAATGTAATTATAGCTTGAGTCTTGTGCATTTGATCAATTTTATCGATTTAAATTTTATATATTAACAGTCAAATAAATTTATTTCGGGGTTAAGATTCATTTATTTATAAAATAAAAAAATACCATTGCAAGCCATTTAAGCAATGAAATGTTTTTTATTTTATTTTATCGAACATGTTTATATTTGAGTCCGCTAATTTAACTTGGCTAGGTTATTTTATATTTGGATATTTGATTTTATGTTTAGGAAAAAAAATAATTAATTGGATTGAGTTTTTAATTTTATATTTGGATAATTAATTAAATAATTTAATTAGATTAAGTTATTTTATATTTGAGTATTTAATTTTATACTTGGATAATTTATTGAGTAATTTAATTAGGTTGTATAATTTTATATTTGAATATTTTATTTTTTGGGTTAGTTTATCTTAGGTATTTGAATATGATGTTTAATTGAGTTATTCGATTTAGATGAATATCTAAAGTTGATAATTAAATGAATGGATCATTTAAATTGAATTATTTCAGTTTATTTGATTCAATCATGTCAATTCATTTTGCTCACCCTTAAAGAGAATAGTAGAGATATGTAAACTCATCCTAGGCTCAAGTGAAGGTAAAAAGTATCATGCATGTCATCGTGTTAAGAGGTGGATTACATTTTACCCTCTCTACTCAAAAATAGGTAAATTAGCACTCGTATGTTAGAAAAAAAAAAGTGCGAATTGACCCATTTGTTAAAAAATTCATTCATATGTGCTGTTAAATAATGATTTTTTTTTATATAAAATTGATCCGAAATTAAAAGATATGTATGAATAAGTAAAAGTACCATGAAGGTTCCTGTATTAAGAGTCGGATTGTATTTTACCTCATCTATTCATAAAATGACGAAATTAGTCAATGAAATTATTAAAAATAACATTTAGAATGATCTTCAACAAATGGTTGTCTAGGCTCGAATGAACTTGGACAACCATTTATCTTTGTTCATTCTAGAGTAGTTTCTTAAATAATTATAAAAATATATAAACGTATTTAAAAATTATTAATAATTATAAATAATGATTATTTTAAAAAATCTAAAAATTATATATTTGCACATATAACATGTTTAAAGAATTCAAATATATCCATTTATATATATATATACACACACACACATATATATATATATATATCTTCTTATTCGACTTGATATTCTTAGTTAATCAAGTTGATGAATCCTATTTTATTAATTCTTATAATTATTAATAATTTTTAAATAAATTTTAATAATTATATATAATTTGTATAATTATTTAAAACAACAATTCCATAATGAACTTAGAAAAATGATTGTCTACCTCATTTTAATCTAAACTACTACTGTATTCATTCTATACGTTTATAATAAAATTTAGATAAATTTCTATATTTTTATAATTATTTAAAAAACCACTCCCATAATAAACCTATGCAACCATTTATCTTGATTAAAACAATTATTTAAAAAATTATTTATTTTTGATTTTTTTTATTTTTAAATATTTATTTATATAGCAAAATATGCCACATCAACATGAGAATTCTAAGCATCACTATTTGGTTACTCCATTCGTAACATAATCAATTAAAAATAGATTAGAATAAAATTGTTAATAGAAAGACCAAATTACTTTTTGATCTAACATTTATAAACTAATTTATCTGTTTCTAAAAAAATCCAAATCATCACTTAACAACTAGAATTTTTAACAAATGGGTCAGTTTTCACTTTCTTTTCCTAACATACAGAACTAATTTATCTATGTTTTAAAATAATATAAACAAAATACAAACTAATTCTTAATACTAGTACTACATGGTACTTTTACCCTATGTGAACCATAAATAACCGCACATACAATGCTTTCTCTTTAAATCAAATCGAAAACCACCAACAAAATGCAGAATACTGACCATCGTCAAGTCAGATTAATTGTACTCTCTCCTGAAATTTCATCAACCAAATACAACCAAGCAACCCTTAGGAAATTCCACTACTCCATGTAGTACTTCATATTTCAATAAAACTAAATAAATTTCAGAGTAAATTTCTACAAATATTCGTGTAGGAATGAGATGTTATTAAGATCAGATCAACTCCAGAAATAGGGCTTCTTGTTTGCTTGTTAACCCAAGTTCATTTAGTGTCAAACTGCTCTCTTCATCACTAAAAGCACGCCTTGGGTATGGCCTCACCTGTGCAATCATTGCATATTAGCACGGGATGAGAAATAGCTTTGGCAAAAGACTTGGGATGAGAATTTACCAGTCTATAAGTGCCTGGCTTCACTCCTCTACCAATATCGATGAAGTCATATAGAGACTGCAAACCAAAACCAAAACCAAAACCAAAGTCAGGTCTTATAAGCACGCACAAGGACAAGTGATAGAAACAACTCTTCTTTGCAAATTTACCTGCAGCCTATCAGACTTGTGAAACCGGCGGCCCCTGCGACTGCCATCTGGCATTCGCACAAGAAGGGTTACTGCATTTTGCTCGTTGGCTGCTGGCTCTTGAGGCAGAGAAGCTTCTTTAGCAGCTAATTGTCTCTCACATTCCTGCAAGTAAAATCACACATGATACAATTCAGAACCAAGAATAAAATATATCTACAGCGAGTGAAACTATATTTACAAAAGACTAAATCAAGTTCGTTTACATAAAAACCTAAATTATCAGAATAATAAAATGCATTTTATATCACATCTCCACTAAAACAAGTTTGTTTAACTACGGAAACCAATTTGCTGGTAAAATTTAATCAACCCACACTAATTTAAAAACAAGCATCTATATGATAATTTGCCTTTGAATTATTGCTAGAATGTTAATTCTTTATCCACGAAATGAAGATACAAGATAGAACATATCATTTTCCTCACTACATGGACTGACATTATCCTGAATAATAACTAATATAATACCTGCTCCTCCTCCACTTTCCTGCGAAGCTCTTCCTCTTTTCGCTGTTCTTCTTCAAGAGCAGCTTTTCTGGCTGCTTCTTCCTCTAAACGGCGAGCTTTGGCTTCTTCAATTGCTTTCAACTCTTTTTCTCTGTCAGCTTGCAATGATGCATAATACTCATCATCCTGAATGTATCACGATAGTAGGCAACTGTTAAACCATTACTCATAGACCAAAACTTGAGACCTGCAACTTCTGATCAATGAGAAATCAATAAATAAAACTAACTTGCTGTTCCCGTATCAAGCGTTGAGCTGCCAAAGAGGGAGATGGAGGACGAGGGCTACGCCCAGTATTGGATCCCTCAGGTCGCATGAACTGATGAGGTGCATATGCAAAATGATATCTACTTTCAGGGATTCCCCCAAACATTGCAGCCTCAAGCATGACTGCCTCATCATGCTCCTCAGAGGAGATGCCTCCCCACTACAATTTAGTAGAGAGCAGAAGCCAAATATTATTTTTATGTAATGAACATAAGTGAAAAGCATTATTTAGAAGAGAAACTCCTGCATGAATATATGGAATGTAATGTATAATATGTATATTTAAGTTCTCATTGGGCATCAGTGGAAATCATGCAAGATTTAACCTCATCAGAAGGAAAGGCGTTTCCATTGTTCCGTGGGAGATTGCCTGCATCTTGCTGTCCAGGATTTGATGGTGAGCTAGCCTCAACAACTCCAATTTCTTTCACAGATTCCCCTGAGCCAGATGATGCCTGTCTGGTCCTGCGCCTAACTAGAGGCTGCTCCTCCACATCTTCGGCATCATCATGAATGGAAGAGCTTCCTCTCATTAACCTAAAGCAACTCAATAAGTAGACCATAAAATGATGCAAAGGCAAAATAGAGTTACAGGTTTATAATCATAAAACAAAAAACAGAAAGCATAATGCTTAACCAGTGACCCTGAGATGTACCTCCCATTTGAGACTTCCAAGTGCCCAAGTTGCACCTCAGCTGGTTTAGAAGCTTCGGGTTCTGATGTTCCGGACCAACCCTGCTCATGCAATGCCTTCTCTTGCTCCGCTGTCTGAATTTGTTCACATTAAACACAATGAAGAGATTATTATAGGAGAACACGATTTTAACAAAGTACAGCACAACAAACCTTCAAGGACAAAGAAACTGCTTCTGCAAGTTGAGCATCCTCCGCCACATGAGGCCGATTAGGTGGAGGGCCAGGATCACTTAAATCCTACACAAAATTAAAAGGCAATTTGTGAGGCAAACATTTACACCATTGACAAGAAGTGCACCAAAACAGCATGACACTGGAACCACTCGTTTGTAAAAACTTACCTCAACTTCCCATTTGGAAGCCTCAATGGCAGCTCGAATCATTTGTTCTTCAATGTCATTGCCATAGTCTGGCAAATTATCAAAGACAGGAGCACTGGGTGTAACATGTTGGCCACGAGAGGGATCATTCTGCTGACTTGGCAGCATGGTAGAATCCTCATCCACTTCATCCACTATAATAGTCTCATTGGTAATTGGTTCATGTGCTGGTGCAGTTTCAGAGACATCCTCAATCAAAGGAGCATGACCAGAACGACGTGATGGCTCACTGCTATCCTTAACCTCTATTGGTACCTCCCTCACCTCTCTTGGATGTGTAACCAATGGTTCACGAGTTGTAAAATCAGAAACACCATCAAAGAAGCTTCTACGAAAGTTTGGATCAAGCAATGAGAATGCATTCATTGTTCTAGATGCTGGAAGAAGTGGAAAGGCTGGCCTGCTTGGTAGAGCTTCTATTGGATCATCTATATCCATGGCGTCATCTACAGGAACTACATTTGACGTTGACCTTGTGCTGCAAATAGGGAAAAATAAAGAAATAAATAAAGCTATGAACAGAGAACTAGTAATCAAAAGAAAGGATAGCACAATTCACAAACGTGTTTCTATCTCCTTCGCTGAAATGTGCATTTACAGCTGCATTGAGATCACCACCATGCTCCTGATTCCAAGCAAAATAAATAACAGACAAAGTGAGAGATGCACATATCTAACTTGGTTCTAGGAGCAGAAGCAAATAATCCAAACTAACCCAAGTAAATAATGGAACTCAAGAAACAGTTAATCACAAACAGATGTATGAGGGGTGAGCTCACTAAGGAGTCCAAAAGTAAGAGTTCTAAAGACACACAAACTGAAAGACTTCTAAAATTATTAATCACATTCGAGGGGCACCAGTCGACCTTAGTTGCCCCGTGTATCTATGGCCTTTCTAAGAGCTTTGGGACAGACTATTGGAGGTTCAGAAAACCTTAGAATAATACTAATCAACATCTAATTCATTTTAGCGAAACCATGAAAAGAATACAACCTCAAATTCCAAACGAGTGCAACCTCATCTTTTCATTCAATTTTCCCCCTGTTGGATACCAGTCAAACATCCGAATTCTTTCTCCATTTCTTATTAAAAAAGAAAGGCTTGTTCATTTGACATACAAGTTACATACACATATAAAGCCTAATTGAAAAGGGAAAATCATGTAAAATCCATCTAACCCTTAAAATAACCCATTGATTATAGTCACTGACTGAAAGCCTTATCCAAACGCAAGCAATGAAACTTCAATTACCATAAAGAAATGAACCATGCGATAATCAGCAAACTAAATCAACAATGCGAAGCAACAGAAACCCAAATTTTTAACAAACTAATCAATCATCCCATCAGTTCTTAACCTATAACGAGAAACCAATTAGACAATCAAGTTAAAAAGAAGCAAAATAAAAACTAAACTCAAATTTAAAGCAAAAGTTTCCAAAAAATACCTCAAGCTTTTCAATGGCAACAGCTTCTGATGCCCCGGTGATGTTGATGAAAGTCTCGATTGCTTCTTGATCAGTTCTGGCCATTGCCGAAATTAGGGTTTTCCTTTTTTAATTTAATTTTTCGCAGCTTGTAATTGCAGGGCCCTTTTTATGTATATAAGTAGAGAAAAAGATGATTTTTGTGGAAAGTTTGTTTGGGGGCAGGAGCTTTTATCTGAGGACTTGCTCGGTCATTTTTTTTATTTATTTATTTTTTCTAATGAAAATTTTATTTTTATTTATTTGGGATATATAGGAGTTTCTCCACTCTTCTATGCTTATTGAATCAGTTGAAGCTGCAATAAAACGTTTTTAAGGTGAAGTAGCCGAAAAGCCAATGGCCATTATAAAGTGAAAAAAATAAAAAAAAATACTAATATTTTATATAACAGACAAAAAATAGGTTTAATTTATGAATTAGTCACTGTTATAATTTTTTTTCGCTAATCTATTTTTCATTAGATTTTATATTAAAAGTTTGTTCTTTTTTAACACAATATTTAAAATTATTCATAATCTTTTCGTAATCCACAAATAAGAAGATTTGAACTCAGTCCTCTAGTATTGACAATAATACCCATATCAATCGAACTAATATTTCATCGATTTACATTCAAAAGATTGGTGTTTGTAGAGATAATTATTGATTACAAATCTAATCAATAATTAACGTGGTGTATTTGTCCTTATAAATGAATTATAATTTCTTTACTCAAAATATAGCTTAGCTTGTATTGAACATGATGATCATCATTGAAGTAATAAAGCAATTTGATTAACTCTATTATTGTATTTATGTGTATATGTTTGTAAAAATGGTCGGCAATAAAGTCATATCCGATAATTAAAGGATAAGTTAGGAATCCTTTGAGCTTTATGCTTTTCGTACTTTCAAGGTAAAATTTTTGATAGAATTAATGTGGGCTGGTTAATTCCGCATTAATTTTTTGAAAAATAATAGATGATTTTTAATAAAATAAAATTCAAAAAGTGTTAAAAAAAATTTACCTATCCGACTTAATTAGGAAACGATTTAATTAGATAAATGATGAAAAAAAATTCAACTGGATCAAAAATAATTGGATATTTCTTAAATATTTTTCTAATAAAACCAAATTCAAAAACAGTCACAAATTGAACAACTCAACAAAAATTTTCAATATTTTTCTTTAAATTGCATTCAAAAAGTTTTTTAAATTTTTTTTATGAATTTTATTAATAATTTTTTTAAAAAAAATTATTTTTGACCTACATAATAAATGTGTTTGGACTAATATATTTAATAAAAAAGAAAATAAAGGGATTGTGTATTTATTATGAAGACCCGCAGGCTGCAGCGACCCGGATTTAAACAGGAAACATGTATTGGGGATGTACGTTGACCCAAATTGATTGATATAGATCAAGCCCAAATTTAGTCCAATGAATAATATGGTTCAAACTAGACATCAACATGACTAGACATTAAAATGGTTTTTTGAAAATGATTTTCAAAAAGGGATTTATTTTTCTGAAAATAAGTTAATATTTTTTTATATTTAGATGAATTTATGTAAAATATTTTCTGTTATTTGACAGATTTTTTGAAAAAAGTTGTTTTCAATTAAACAAACATATATTTAAGATTTTCTTATTTTTCATTGTTTAATTAAATTTATTTTATATCAATAAATTTATATTTTATATTATTTTTGTATCTATTGTAATGATTTATTTATAAATAAATACATTAAATTAAATATATAATATTACTCAATTATTAAGTTAGAATATATAAATTGAAAACAACTAAAATCGTAAAACATGAAGAACGAAAAATGGTAAAATACAACAACTTTGAAGAAAAATAGAAATGCAGATCAAGAAGTAGAGAATCTTAAAAACGCAAAACAGTTGAAAGGGGCTTAGATATATGAAAAATGCTTCTTTTACTGCAGAGGTTGAAGAAAAGATGGTATCCTTACTTGAGTTATTGTCGTCAAAGAGGGAGAGGTGTCGGATGGGCTGTTTCTTCAACAGTGAAAGGAGCTTCACTTTTACTGCTCTGAAAGTTTCTCATTTTTATTTCTTCGATAATGAAGGTAGTGAACAGAACTTTATCAATTTAGAAAATATCTTATTGAAAAAAAATTTGATATGACATTTTACTGGAATAAGAGGATAATTTTACGTTGGCAAGAAAACGTTTTACATTGATCATCCTATTTTATATGAAACAAACCAAAAAAAAAAATTGAAAATATTTTCGGTAAAAACTTTTATATAAAACAAATGGAGACTAAAATTTTATCCAAATATTTTTATATTTGTAAATTATTAACTCCAACTTATTTAAGTCCACACATTTTTATATTTTAAATTTTTATTTATTTAGTATTTAGTAATCATCAATTTTACCACCATTATATTTTTTTTAATTAAATTTCGTGTAAATATTTATACAAATTCTTAAAATTTTTAAGTTGAAAGATAATACACTTTTAAGTGCACTTAAACCAATATTTTTTTTAAGTGTTATAATATATTTTTTAATATTTACATTATGAAATAGTGTATTGAATTTTTATATGATATAAAATAATACATTTAAAAAAAATAACATATTACAAACTAAAAACAGAGTTAAGTCAAGCTGACCTCTAACATGAAATATTGGATTAGGCCAGTGTTTTAAAAAGGCTTGATTTTAGTGCTCAAGTCTATTTTTTAAGCTCAATACTTTTATCTAAACTCTTAAAAATATTAAATAGATTTTTAGAATTGAGTTTAAAAATGTGATCGAATTTAAACTTAATTAAAGTAATTAAATAGAATATATATATTAAAAAAACTATAAATTTAAGATAAATATGATATGAAAAATAATTAAAATACGAATTATGATAATATTAAATTTTATTATAAGTACGTAAATGGAATTTAAATAACATAAAACCGCAAAAAACTAAAATTTACGGCGTAAGCAAAGCGAAGAGATAGACGATGAGAAAGGAGAACGTGGAATTTGATTGGTGTTGAAGGCTCCATAATTGAGAAGGCAAGTCATGGTCATGTGCTCCTGCTGCTTGCTAGGCCATCAATATGGGGTTTCTCGCACGCCATCGATCACTTTCCCACCTCTCCTTGCTTTCATTAACTAACTACTTTCTTTGTATAAAACAAGTATATAACTTGTAAGGCTTTTAAGATTTTAAGCGTTTATATTTTAGTTTTATTTTGTAGAAATTATGATTGTTATGTTTAAATTTATTTTGTTTTAATATCGTTATATATATGTAGATCATGTTTAAAGTCATTTATGTTTTTTTTTTTGTAATGTAGAGGTCGGATAATAAGATTAGACGTATGGGTGAACCTCAAATATAATAATTTTATTTGTCTTGTTTGTTTATTTTAATTTTTTATAATAAATACGTTTCTTCTTAAAATCTATTTTATTTAATTTAATATCTAATTAAAATTTTAAATCGATCAATTTAGAATAAAAAATAAATTACTACGGACATTTAATTACATAATTATTAGAAGTTCAGGACATCTATCACCAATAAGCAAAACCTATCCTGTTAGTTGGTTCTAATGTCAATAATTATTTACGTAAAAAAACTAAAGGATGACCAAAATGGATTTCCAAATCAACTTACCCTCTTTTTGTAATTCTCTCATATTTAATATTGAAGATCCTTCTTCTTATAAGTGACGGTTGATTATATTAGTGTCCTTAGCCCAAAGTGGTCTTTGTCGAGTATTGATAGTTACGTATGGTACATCGATTAGTGTTTTGCCCTCTAAGATTTTATAGGTTGGTGCAACATTATTGATTTTGAGCTTAAGGGTTCATAGGTTTGATATACACTTTGCTAATGGGCATCAGTACTTATTTAGGTACGAAGTTGTGTTTAAAATTTGAAAGAATTTTAATAAAAATATTAGATTTAAAAAATAAGTTTGAGTAAAAAAAAGTTTGGTTTGAGTTTAAATATTTAAAGCTCGAGTCTGACCTGTCTTGGCCCAATTCAATTCATTTTAAAATTTATAATACTTTATATTATGTAATTTAGAACGCATTAAAAAAAATTTGTACTGAAAATATAATACTACTTTAACGTAAAAATTAAAATAATATTAAGATGACTATATAAAATATTTCAAAAAATAAAAAATATATAAAATTATTAAATATTAAAATAATAAAATGTAAATATACATTTTTAAAAATTTAAAAATAATATAGGCGGTCTTAAAATGAGCTTGGATTAGTCTTTTACAAATATGGACGGGTTTGAGTAAAATTTTAAGTCCATATTTCGGGTCAAGCCGAGATTGGGAGAGAATAAAATATGTTAATATCATGCATAAACTCAGTCCAAACTTGGCCCGATTTGACCCATGAGCACCTCTAAGTTGATAAACAAACACATATTATTAATTTAATTTAATTAATTATAGCTAAACTAGTGCTATATACATATTAGCTAAAACCTTTACATGCAAATATATTGTGCTTTGAATGCCCAAATGCAGCATTTTGAATGCTTAGTTTATAATAATATTATAACTGAATTATGTAAATAATTGCATAAAAAAATATCCCACAAACCTAAAACTAATTTCGCAATATAGTGTTTCTTTTTTATTTTTAAATATAAATAAATACACATTGTGTGTTATGTTTGACAAGATAAATAGTTTCCTTAACGTTGCATTCGAGTGTTTGATTGAATTAACTTCATACAATTTTTTTTTTTTAAGCAAAGCAGCATTTGAATTCATTTTCTAAAAGAAAAAAAAAATCTTCCAGGGATCCTATAGGATACAAGCCTGCTGTAATTAGAAGCATCATAACCGTCTTTCTCTTAGACAATGGTTGAGTTGAGCCACCAACTAATCAAGGAGTCAAATAGCTTCAGATAAAATAATCATAGCCGTCCAATGATAAGACCAGAAAGAAAAAAGAAAAAAGATTGTAATCAGATGGGAAATTTAGAAGGAAAGAAATGAAGATCCTGTTTGGTTTTGTTTATTTGTGCAATTACCCACCAAAAAGATTTGGTCCTTTCTCTTCGCCTATACTCCACCATCAAATTCTTAATTATTTAATCCAAATCTTAAAATTGATATTGTTAGGAAGACTTTACTTAAATACTATTTTTGAGTCAAATAAAATTGAAATAACACTAAACTCAAACTATAAGAAAGATGAGGACACTAATGATCCCAATTTGTAACTTGACTCGGAAAAAAGAAACAATGAAACTATGCGGTGCAACTTAAGATCCCTCAGCTTGATATGATGCTTTAAATGTATGCAAAATGGTAGAAGATTTATTGGTAAGAAGAAGAAACTTTCCTCATGCCAGATGTTCCAAAAGTCCCTAATTGAGTTGTACAATACTAGATTGAGTTAAACTGAAATGGGAGTATTTCACAATGCTTGATTGGCAGAGCAGTGGCAGTAGGCTTTCCCCTTTCCTGTTTTAATTAATGAAAGAAATGGAGAATCTCTCATGGATAAATCTTAAATAACATGATATATCCCAAGTTGAAAATAAGAGAAATGAATATAGAAGCATGAGGTTCATATTTCATCTCAAAATCAGCTGTAAACAAAAGTCCATGTTTCGAGCAAGCGTGCCTATACAATTGTTTTAATTAGTAAAACACATCATGAATTCCATTCCCCCTGTGGCCTATAAACGGAATTTTGTCCTACATCATTGTGACAAAACGCATATAATGAATGGTCAAACAAACTCTCACAGTAACCTACCTACATTGTAGTAGTAGTCATTTTAGTTTGCATGGGGGGGTTCAGTCCGTGGCTCAATGGCCATGTGGGCCGGTGCTCTATGTATTGATAATTGGTTTACCTGAATAATTACCTTAGCTTTAACTAGTCTCAATTTTTGCCCTTTTTTCTTTTTCTTTTTGGTTTTGGTAAGCATGAAATGGTTTAAAGTTAGACAAAAAGATCACAGTAGTTGCATGCATATCCATAGATACTTCATTCGAAATCTTAGTGATGTATGCATTAAGATTGGGTCTTTTGCATTGGGATCTAAGAATGTGAGATTAGGATTTACAGGAGATCTCAAATTTAGATGTTGCTGTACATTTGGGAAAATTTAGCTTAGATTTTAAGACTATTTCAAAGAAGCCATTAGATTCTTTTTGCTTGTTCTTTTTGGTATTTAATGATTTAATGTAGATTGGTGATAAGATACTTGGTTTGGTCAGACATATTCCTTTGAACTTCCATCGATCCTCTCAAACCTACAGTTTCCCTTTCTGTTGTTCCAATATCTTCCTTAAAAAAGGCTAAAATTCAGCCTTGTGCTCCTTCAATTTTTCATGTTAAAGCTCCTTTTACCATTGAAGGGGGAGGACAAAAATAATGAAAATCCAACCACTAGATGAAGAAATAGAAAGAAATATAGGGAAGCATCGTGTTAGCTTCTCAGGGTCTAAAATCATGCTAGGCTTTCTCTCTCTCTATCTTTCAACTGGTGAGACCGTTGACAAAATAGTAATGAACAGTTCCTAGACAGACAGACAGAGTTAACTCATATATTATATTCCATTCTATGCTATCTTTAAAGTTCAAAAAAAAAAAAAGTGATGAGGAAACTATAATTAATTAATTAAATTCATTTTGAGTACAGTTGTATGCAATGCATTGCCTTCCTATATAAGCATGAGCTTTTCTCATAGTTGATGAGAATCAGGAGATACATGCAATACATACATACATTTCGGCATTTTCTTCTCTTACCTGTCGATTCTATCTTCCCACGTTTCTTACTTCAACATCTATTTTCTTTATAAAAACCAGTACCTGCGTTTATAGCCTGCTTTCTCGATCAATCAAAGGATATTATATATTTCTTTTTGTGTAAGAGATGTTAGTGTTAATGTGCATTGGAAGTTTGCTCCTTATCTGCATCACACATTGGGTTAACAAATGGAGAAATCCTAGATGTAATGGTAAACTTCCACCAGGTTCAATGGGGTTCCCACTTGTTGGCGAGACTCTTCAGTTCTTCACCCCCAACACTACTTTCGATATTCCTCCCTTTGTCAAAGAGAGGATGAAAAGGTAAAAAAAAAATTATATCAATCTCCGTCACTCTTTGCTTTTATTGCTAGAAGATGTTTTGTAGATCTCCTTCCATTCTTAACATGTTGATTGTTGGTGTTACTTACAGGTATGGGCCAATATTCAAGACTAGCTTAGTGGGGCGACCAGTAATTGTGTCGACTGACCCGGATCTCAACCATTTCATCTTCCTGCAAGAGGGACAACTGTTTCAGAGCTGGTATCCTGATACATTCACAGAGATATTTGGACGTCAGAATGTAGGTTCATTACATGGTTTCATGTATAAGTACCTGAAGAATATGGTGCTTAACCTCTTCGGTCCTGAAAGCCTCAAAAAGATGCTACCTGAAGTTGAGAACACAGCTTGCAGAAGGCTGCAAAGCTGGTCAAGTCAAGAAACTATTGAATTAAAAGAAGCAACTGCTAGTGTAATTTCACATTTATATTACCTCATTCATGGTTCATCATCCGTATAAAGTTTCTGGTCAAGTCTAAAATGATAACTTGGTCTCTTTTGCAGATGATATTTGATCTGACAGCTAAAAAGCTGATAAGTTATGACCAAGACAATTCCCCGGAGAATCTAAGGGAGAACTTTGTTGCATTCATCCAGGGGTTAATCTCCTTTCCATTGAATATTCCTGGAACAGCTTATCACAAATGTTTACAGGTACAACAATGTTTTATATGTACCAATTTATCACTAGCATCAGTTAACCATCATGGGAAAAATCAATGTCTGTAACTTCAAAGACTAATCTCCAAAACACAAGTTGGCATGGAAATTCTTTTATTCACGAAGCAAATCAGGCTCCCCTGAGTTAGAAAATATGCCTCCATGAGCCTGTCTTCATTTTGTGTTGACTCTTGAAGGTTTTTCTATACAGGGAAGAAAAAATGCAATGAAAATGCTGAAGGACTTGCTAAATGAAAGGCGGTCTATGCGGAGGAAACACCAAAGTGACTTTTTCGATTTCGTCCTTGAAGAACTTCAGAAAGAGGGAACAATACTCACAGAGGCAATCGCTCTGGATTTGATGTTTGTGCTACTATTTGCCAGCTTTGAAACAACGTCCCTAGCTCTAACTTTAGCTGTTAAATTCCTTTCGGACAACCCTTCAGTGCTGAACACATTAACAGTATGTGAAATTATTTTAGCTAAAATCCTTTATCTGCAAAATCCTCTTCCTACCAAACAGACTTAAGTGTTTTCACCTTCCAGGATGAGCACGAGGCAATTCTACGAAACCGGGAAAATACCAACTCTGGACTTACATGGAAAGAATACAAGTCAATGAGATATACCTTCCAGGTGAGAGAGTTGTACTACTTCATACTTCTAATAGCATTTATAAATTTTCATAAGGGTGTTTATTTCCATCTGAAAAGTGCAACTTGCATGCAGTTCATCAATGAAACAGTTAGACTGGCAAATATAGTTCCGGGAATCTTCAGAAAAACACTAAGGGAAATCCAGTTCAAAGGTAGGCATTAAAATGATTCACCCACTCTCCAATTGTTATAAACAAGTTTTAGCCACTCAATTAATATGAAAATTAACAAATAAAATTTGATAATAATGCAGGATATACCATTCCAGCAGGTTGGGCAGTAATGGTCTGTCCCCCAGCTGTGCATCTGAATCCAGCAAAATACCAAAATCCGCTCACCTTCAATCCATCAAGATGGGAGGTGGGTGAATACTGGAAACTGTATCCTTATTAACCTGCAAGATTAATTTCTAAAACAAAATCCACAGAAATTTTACTTTGAACCACGTAACTGCAGGGAACAGAAATAAATGGAACCTCAAAGAATTTCATGGCATTTGGTGGTGGCATGAGATTTTGTGTCGGAACAGACTTCACTAAAGTACAGATGGCTGTGTTTCTCCATTGCCTGGTTACAAAATACAGGTAAAAGAATGCTGCTACAAACTACAAAATGTTTTATACCTGCTCAGTACACTTTTGTGAAGATCAAGAGAAAGAAACTCATCTAGATCCTCATCCTTTCAGGTGGGAACCAATCAAAGGGGGAAATGTACTCCGAACTCCAGGTTTACAGTTTCCAGATGGCTTTCACATTCAGCTCCTGGAGAAAACTAGAATGGAGTAACTTCACTGAAACAAAGCAGAAACCAATGTCAAGCCAAGTCAAAATACCTGGCTAAGAAGCAAACAACAAAATATTACAACTTTGCATTTTACCATTCACTGTTGCTTTTTCCTTGGACTGCAGAAGAGGATAACAGTTATCGATATGTTGTAGAAAATTTTAAAAAATAGAGAGTTCATTATATTTGTCACTTTTCCAACAGACTAAATCATGGTTTTACCAATGCCTTCTATACGAATTTCTTAATCCCATCATACACTTGAGAAAAAAAAAAAAAGAGAGAAAAAAAAAACATGTAATATTGTACATGTTTAAAGCCTGTCCTATCTTTTTCCTCCTAAATATTAGTTTTTTCTAAGAATTCTACTTAAGGAACCATAAGGAACTTCACAATTCCCTCTGAATGAGGAAAAAACCAGGCAAATTTTCAGCCACGCAACTATGATCAAACTTCCCAAATCTGAACTCAGACTTCATCTAGGTGTCCACTATCTTATCTTCAATGGTTCTTCTGTAGTCCCCATTGCCCTTCTATGCTTGTTTTTCCCAACATCGTCATTTTTGTCCTGTCCAGATGGATCTGCCAAACAATGCTAGAACTTTTAACACGTCTAAGTTTGTGCTTGTCCTTGCTAATATGATGCAGATAATAATGATAATAATCGGTGTCCTTTTCTGAATGGTTGTGCTGGTGCTCATGGTGAATGCCATTTCGTTCATGTCGAGAATCATGTTTGTGGTGCTTGGTTTTAATGTGTTTTCTGGCATGCATGTGGGATTGGCCAATACCAATAGTGTGCTTGTATATATCTCTGGCTTTCTGATCATCAAACCCAAAATTATCTTCCAACCAATCATAAACAGATCAAAAAGTCCCTTTTGATGTAAAAACCATAGTAACACGAGCACTGTAATTCCAAACAAAATGTAATATAAGCATATGTTCTTGCATTCTCCCTACCTTGTCTTTGATAAGAGAAGGTTTTAACTGTTTGAAATACAGCCAAAATTAAACCAAACAGTACAATCCAACTCATACGGAGCAATTCCTTCTGAACAAGGATAGGAAGTAAGTACATTATGACACAATGGCTTCTTTAAGTAAGGGAATGTTTAGATAACACAAAGTAATTCAACGAAAATTACTCTCTTAGTCTAAAAAAGTACTTAATGATACTATTACTAATAAAAATAATAAGAAAAATAAGCATATGTAATTTTATCTAATTGTTTTAATACATGTTAGCTGAGTTATTCCCTCTTTAATATTTAACATAAATTCATTATCATCATCAATTAGATTTTGACTAAGTTCATCATCATGTAAATTTGAATATGCATCATTAAAATTATTAAGATTTCTTTTTTCCAAATACTCTTCGAAGTATGGATTATCTCATTTTAGCTATGATTGAAGTTATGAATATATTTTTTTTAGAATAGTAAATATCTTTTCAACCACATTTTGGAACCTCGAATGTCTCAAATTAAAAAGTTCGCAAGCTATATGGTGCAAAAAAAATTTCTATTTGTATAGTTAGCATCGAACTTATAATATTTGACTTTACAATCCAAATAATTTATACCTTTAATTATAAAAACTTATATAAACTTACTTTGAAGAAAAATTAATGCAGGTTATATATTTTTTATAACGTGTAAATTAAGTAAAAAATAATATAAAATTTATAATATATATAACATTTCATAACACTTGTAAATAATATAATTTTTTGTTTTAACTTTTAAAAGTTATTTTTTATAAATAAGTTATAATAAAAAGTTATAAATTTTTTTATGAATAAATATGTTATTTGTATAATAAATAGCATGGACACAAGTTAT
This sequence comes from Gossypium longicalyx, assembly GCA_025698465.1. Classification (NCBI taxonomy): domain Eukaryota; kingdom Viridiplantae; phylum Streptophyta; class Magnoliopsida; order Malvales; family Malvaceae; genus Gossypium; species Gossypium longicalyx. Next base: position 4,161,478 of record CM047006.1, on the reverse strand, counting down.
GTCAATACTTGTTGGCAATAAAGTTTTTAAATAAATATACTACAACACTTTTATAATATGTAAATTATTTTTTATACTAAATGTTTTTGTCATAACTTTAGAATTATTTTAGGATTTTTTTTAAGATTTAAATAATATGATATTTTTGTTATAATTTTATAAAATACACAAATTATTTTTATAATATAATTTTTTTGCATAACCATCCCAAACACTAATATGTATTCATACTTATAATATAATTTTGGGTGTAATTATGTGCATAATTACTTCAATTCTTATCCCTAGTAATAGATATTGAAAAGTGTAATTGGTGCTTCAATTGCACCCAATTCAGTAAGACTCACCAATCAAAATAATTACCTAAACATGTTATTTTTGTGTAATTATAGTAATTATACTTAAACCTAATTACTAAGCGACTTTCCAAACACTACCTAAATAAAATTTAAACATATACATAGAAGAAATAAAAACATGTATAATTGCCAAAATGACCGGCAAGTTTCTCCAGTGACGGAGTCTACCAAACTTCACATGTTTTTCCATATTTATTCTAGATACTCAAGGCAACCACTTATGCTGGCCTTTAGCGGTTGAAAAGGAGTAATCTGAAACAAAATGTAACACTGGTGACATTTGTTCCATACATCTTAAGTTTGTGTAAAACAATTCCATCTTCCACAGTAGTAGTTATCATGCTCATAAAAGGTTGACACGTATGCCTAATGTAATGAAGTTAAAAAATGGTAAAAAGGAAGTATGCAAGTATCATTTGTTTTGAACCTTTATATTTATTCCCTTTGGTACTCAAGTAAAGGAAGAAAATGCCTAATGAAGACGTAACAATTATTTTTAAAACTGCAGCACTTTAGAGTATCCCTGAGAATGCTTCAACTTCTTGCATTATTCTTAAATCTTAAGTTTTCTTTTCATCATCCAATCAATAATTTAAAGAGAAGAAATGCACATATAGTGCATTATTGTAGCAAACTCAGACACCATATAGAACTAACATTTGTTAGCATAAATTTCCATCTCAAGGAAGTGACCACATGTACGCAGATTACAAACTTAAAACTAATACCTGTGATCCATTGTCAAAAGTAGTAGCTGTAGTACTAAATTGGCACTTTGCCCTGTCAACTTTGTTAAATTCAGAGTTCTTAAGAACAGCTGTGCATTCAATATATCAAGCAAAAGCATTTTGAGTGAAATAAATCAATCTCACTGATCTTAGAATTTGGAAACATAAAAAGACGTAATGATGAACCCCATATGCCACATCATGTAAGATGCTAAAAGCCTCCTGTTAATCTTTTACCAGAACAAAAGTATTTTGCTGCTTGATCCGTTGTTGGATAGAGTTTAAAGATCGAGATGAAATGTCGGGCTTCATAATGAAGAATTCTTCCTGCAACATTCACAACTTTGATGACATTATTTGTCAAGAATCATGAATGGGAATAACGTACACACATCATGTGCAAAAATAGACAAAATACCTCCATGAGGGCGACACCCTTTGAGCAGTGTTGTTGCAACAAGAGATCACAGAAAGCAGAAACAACTATATATATATATTTATCAAGCTTGTTTGTCCACTTGAACATATTTGTTTCCTTCACAGTATACCCCAATATATTGCACTTAAGTTCTTGTACAGAGTTGAAAACCGTTATCTAGCATGAAATAACAAGAGGCAAGATTTCTTCCATTTTGAATTGTGAAAGAAAGTGAAGCTCTTAGTTCCGCTTTCATTTTCAGATTCAGATGAGTAAATATACAATTGTCAAATACTTCACAGTAGGATATATTATTATTTTTGGATATCACAGTAGGATGTTTTGTTTTAACTTATATGAGCAATCACATTTTCAAAAATAAACCTACAGAAAGAAAATCATCAGTACATATACAATTTTAAACTGAATGAGAGAAAAAAAAGAGTCAAAATGTAAAAAATTCTAATGAAAAGCATCCATTATCTAATGGATAGGACAGAGGTCTTCTAAACCTTTGGTATAGGGATTGGTCCAGACAATAACAATATAACAACTAGAGAAGTAATAAAAAAGGGAATATAAGATAAGTGAGAGGCAGTACCAATCACCTGGAAAACGGAGACAGTGCACAGTGTTGGCCTTCCTTTTCACCAATTTGTCAACTGCTCAAATGTAAACATAGAGGCGAGAATAATAAGATTTGACTAAACACTGCATCCAAAAGTAAATTTTGGTGATGCTGAAAACACAGAGAGCACTCACAGATGTTTCCACAAGATGAAGGTACCTGCCTTCGAGGACCACAAGGAATCACTAAGCAAAAACTTTCACTTTATATCAAGAAATATGAGAACATCCACCTATAGCCACCGTGGAAAAAGGCAAAGGTAACTATCTAGGCAGTTAGTGATTACAACATGAAAGACGAAGCAACCGTTAAGTTCACATAATATGAAATTCTATTAAGATAGAATATGATATCAACAGTTAAAAAGCAATCCGAGTATGCTCGATGATGTGACCGCCCTCATCCCGCAACCTACACAGCCATTCCAGATAACCAGAAACCTGACGGTCTCTTAATTTATCATGTTCGTGTGTAAACTAAGAAAAATTCTAACATTACTCGAAATATGAAAAGAGTTACTTGCCTCTCACATATCTTAAGAACGTTAACACCAGCATCTGGCTGGCATTTGTGGGTCTAAACAAAGAACTCTTGAGGTTTAAAAGAAACATCCTGAATAAATAAATTGCTGAATAAATAAATTGAAAAAAAAGGTGCAATTGTTTGCTTTTTCCTCATATATGTTAATTCGTAGACAGCATTGGCAGAGGATTTGTTGACCGTTAACACCGGCGGAATCTGTAATGTCTGCATCTTGTTCGTTGAATTCTCCTCCGCCTCCACTATTTCCGCCACGATCGATGCGTCATCGCTACTCTAAAAAGTAATTAATAAAAGAGAAGAAAATAACTCCTAGATTATCACCATAAAAAGGAAGTTCACTCACTGAACCACTGGGGATGGCCATGTTGATGACAATCTTGATAGTGCAATTCAGTTCGTGGTGGGAGTCCGTACTCTTCACGCACTTTTCGAGCTTAGATTTTGAGAGGATCTGGATTGAAACGACATCGCTCTGAAGGAAGAGGAGACTGAAAATGTAGATGAGAAATCCCGCCCATGGCTTCATTCTCGTTGTTAATTCTTATTCCGTTGGCCGTTGGTGTTGGTGTTGGATAATTGGGAATCCCTGATTCCTGAATGCGGTTATGGAGGGAGTTGCGCGGTGTTTTCAACTGCCATTAACCCACTTATCACTTATATATGTTTCCTTGACACCACGTCGTTTCATGGTTTTATCAATAGGCCCAATTAACCTTTTAGTCCATGAACTTGGCAACTTTATACAAATTGGTCCTTAATTTTTTATTTTTATTTTTTACATTAGCTCCAGAACTTGGATCCGTTAAAGCATAACGGCATGCACTTTGCATATGTGTCAAAATTTTTTAGAAATTATATATATTTAAAATTTGATGATATGGTAAATCTCAAAGTATTATGTTATCATATCTTATTGAATCCAGGTTTAAGGATTAAATTAAAAAAAACTTCAAGTTTTAAAATTAATGTGAACTAAAAAAAGTTTAAGGACCAACGTGGAAAAAATTGTCAAATTTAGAAGAAAAATGTTTCTCCATCCCTATTTTATTTGAGTTTGTATGATAATTATATTGGGTTAATGTATTTTTTTTAACTCTTAAATTTTATAGCTTGTATTTAATTGGTATTTAAACATGTTTTAACTTAATTAATACTAAACTTAAAATCATTAACCAAGTTAACACTTTTTTAGTTTGACAGAAAGAAAATTGATAAGACAGAAGAAAAACCAAAAGACAAGATTTACTCCATGAATTTGGATAAATAGTTTTCCAAATAAATAATAACATAAAAAGTTAATATTTTTAGGTAATTTTAGAAAAACATTAGTTTTTGGATTTTCTAGCTTTCTAGCTTTTTAGATTTTTAGTTTTTTTTTTATATTTTATTTATAAATTTATACACTTTTAAATATATTTTGAGAAAATATTTGATATAATGTTGGACTGATGAGAAATATATACAAAGTATAGGAAAATAAAAAATAAAAAAAATATATAAAAAATGGACACATGACAAATTTATAATCTCGTTTACGGAGTAAAAAAAGTGAATGACTAGTGTACCAAATTCTCACTCATATATTTTTAGATCTCTTTTTCAAATAATGCTAGCATGTGCCTTAATTTATGTGGATGTGCCATAAATTAATCTATAATATTGTAAATTTATCTAACTGAATTAGTGTCACAAGTTGACCGAAAACTAGCTTAATTAAGAAATGATTAAAAATCCGTCCTTATAAAATAATAAATCTTTTTGGATATTTTTCTCTTTTTATATGCTATATAAAATATATAAATATCAATTTAAATCAACGTATAAAGGGATTTGAACATAAGTTATTATAATTGACACTTTATTTCAACCATAATTTAATTTTAACAACGGTAAGTATTTATTTATAAATTTTTAATTTTTTTAGACAATGATAATGTATAATATTATTATTGTTGATAATAGATAATTCCCTTATATATTATCAACGGTGACAAAATGAGAAATTGTATACGAGAATTTGGAGTAGATCTGATCCCAGCAGGTACAAGATCTTGTATAAATTTCCAGCAATATGATAATAATGAATTTCCTATTCAAATATGCATATATATGGGAGAGACCAACTAAGAAGAAATTAATAAATGAAAGTATATAAAATACAAAAAAGAAAATGAATGAATGAATGAAAAAGGCAGATGTAAGTGAAGGGTGCGTTGATAGTACTGGTAATGTTTTCTTTAGTATCCACAAGGCCATTTTGATGTAGGCGCACAGGTCAGGTGATGGCACCAGCCGCAATGCTTGTTTGCATTCGCTCCTTTAAACACCAGGAATAAACCCATTCCGAAACTGCATCATTCCAAACCATAATTTAAGTCTTTCGTTTTCACTACATGACTGGCAAAAGCTAAACCAAGACTCGGGGTTAGAGCTTACCCAGCAATGAGTAAAAGCACAGCAATGACACAAAAAACGTATTGGTATGGCTTGTGCTTTGGTATTACAGCAGCACCAGCAGGACGATGCTGGGGTTTTATCCACCCGGATTGGGGACGAAACAGCAAAACCAATCCGAGTAGAAAGCCAGTGAAGAAGCCTCCTATATTTGCAAAGTTGTCAATATGAGGAAGAACCCCTACTGCTAAGTTAAGGACAATGATGGCTATGAATGTGATCACAGCCGTAACCTGTTATACATTAAAAAAAAAATAAATCCCATAGATCAGTTTTCAAGCAACAAGTAGGAAATAAATTGTCAAATGATACAACCATGACAAACATGCCTTGTAGGTGTAGATGGTCCAGTTAGTTAGAAACTCTGAACACATTGCCCCAATAAGGCCAAATAAAGCACCAGAGGCACCCACAGTTGTAGTATGTTGCATGAACAAGGAAGACAGTATGCCCCCACCAAAACCGGATAATAGATAGATAACCCCAACACGCACTGTCAGGTGAAGAACACATCAGCTATAACACTTGAAATGTTACCAAAAAATATAATATAACACAAAACATACCATATCCAAATTGCTGTTCATGGCGTATTCCAATAAAGACAAAGCTCAACACGCTTGCAAACAGATGAATAAGACCTCCATGCAGCCAGAGGCAAGTGATGAACCTCCATCCTTGTTTGCCATGTACTACCTTGCTCCACTGTAGTGCTCCCCACTTATCCATTCTAAAGAAAAATGAGGTGAAGGGATATTAGAAAAGTCAATACCAAAGCCTATACGAAAGTTGGTTGTAAATAGAAAACAAATAGAGAGATGGAATAGATGAAAATTACGTATTAGACGAAGGACCAAAGAGAGGATTTTCTTTGGAAGGCTGAAAAGAAAACCTGCCAAGATACCTAGCCACACACTTTCCTTTGGATCCCTTATTGTTCTTAGGACAATTATTGGTATACATCATCAAAACAAAAATAATAATATTAACCAACACAATCGTCGGAAGAAGCCATGGAATCCATGGCTTTTCACATTCGTAACTGTCATCAGTTTTCTTCTTCTTACCTTTACTCCCTTTCTCTGGATCCCAACTTCCCATTCTCCTTCAAAACCAAAAAAAGTCCTTCCTTTACACTCTTTCAATGTATAAATTTGTGATCTTTACGTAGTTGAAGTTAAAATAACAGTATTTGTTTTGCTTGTTAAAAAAATGAAGCAAAATTACTAGGATTGGACTACACGATTTTAACTATGGAATGTGAGGGTTGAGAATGATTTAATTATACAAAAAGAATAAATTAATGGAAAAAGAGAGAGCTTCATCAAGTACAGAGAAAAAGAATGAAACTTTGTTCTTTTTCAAATCTTAGAAGCTGAAAACACAACCTTTTTTTCTCAGTTCATGAGATAGTCCTTAATTATATCATTAAGAAATCAGAGTCGGCTCATTTTAAGGATGGTGACAGACCTCCATCCACCCATTCCTTCTTCTATTGTTGAAGTCTAAGTCAAACGATTAAACATAGAAATCTAGAAAAGCGTTAAGCATTCCAACAGTTTTATTAGATTTGGTTTTGTATTATTATAAACTTTAAGTAGATGTGAAACTCAAGATTTAAATATCTATATTCCCATTTTTCTTATTTGTTTGAACAACTCCCATAGGTAATGAAATAAGCTAAAATTATTTTTTTTAAAGAAAAAGAATTACACGAAGTTTGAATATTGAATTTTGGTACTAACAAAAATACCCCTTACATTGAGCTGTTGGCCACTTATATATATATATATATATATATTCTACTTTTATGCGTAAAATATATGTATGCATATCACATTGCATGTTAAATAAAAGATATATACCCTTTAGTTCAATTGCTGATCTAATGAAGCAAATAAAGAAACGAGGCACTTGAAGCAAAAATGGTGAAGTTGGCCGTAAAAGTATACCTTTTTATGGGTTGTATTATTTATTTAGATTTGAGATTTATTTGAAATTTAATAGGGTTTGAGTAAAAAAATTAAGCCCGTTTAAAATATGGATTGGGCTTAGATTTAGATATTTAAGACCCGAGTCCGACCCAGTTTTAAGTTTATAATATTTTTTATTATGTTATTTTTATATATTATATAATTTATAACACATTAAAAAAATAAACATATACTAAATATATAATACTATTCTAATGTAAAAATTAAAATAATGTTAAGATAACTTTAATTTCAATAAATAAAAAAATATAAAATTATTTAATATTAAAATAAAATAAATACTTTTAAAAAATAAAAAATAATATGAATGAGCTGAAAATAAATTTTGCTTAATCTTTTGTAAATATTGATCGATTTAGACAAAATTTTAGGTCCATATTTTTTATCGGATCAAACTTAACAAATATAAAATATATTAATAATATATTTAAATCTGATTCGAACTCAGCTCGACCCCACCGAGCACCTCTACTCTAAAGAAAAGGAATTGATAGTTTTTAACGTACAGCGTTTTAGAAAAGCTGATTGTTTTTAATGGATATAGTTGATTGTCTTCTTATATTCTGCTTTTACAATTTTGTTTGTGTTTGGTATACTTTTACCGATTTTATAGATGTCTGATTTTTTGAAATCAAATTCAATTAATTAACAATAATATAAATACCATATATTTATTTGTATACATGTGCCAGGTGAAAACCAAATAGCCAAAAAACGAAGAAATTTAATTGGAAAAGGAATAAGGGTAAACTATACCTACATCATTAAATTATTAGAAAATTTATATTTTAATTATTTAAATTTAAAAAGTTATAAAAATATTATTAAATTATTCAAAAAAATTTATTTAAGTCATTAGATTATTAAAATTATTATTGTATAATCTTCTCTATTTGCACGGCTTACGCCGCATCAATCGAAAACTCTCGTTACTCTTCTCTTTTATAATTCAGTTTTTTTTTCATAAAAATAATTTTAAATGTTACGAATCTATAAACCAAAATCCAAATATCTTTTTTCTCTGATATTTGACACTAACGATCAGCTCGATTTGGATCTAAAGAATATTCTTCTACTGGTTAATAGGTACTGATTCTTGTATAGATAGTCAAATTGTTGTTTGAAGCTTGTTAGCTAGACTTTAAAAAAAAAAAAACCTTAACAACCCTGTGAGATAAATAAAAAATTTCGAAAAGTTTAATGATTTAAATAAAAATTTTTAAATAGTTCAGAGATTATTTTATAATTTTTTTTAAAAATTAAATATTTAAAATAAAACTTATAAATAATTTAATGTTTTAAGTGCAGTTAAAAAAAAAAGAAAAAGAAAGGGGAAGAATAAATACTTTTGTTGTTATTTTGTTGGGAGAAGTATAATACAAACAAATGGGTTAAAACTGAAAGGTTGGAGCTTTGTTATTAGTAATCCAAAAATAATAAGAATACCTAAGAAATTAAGACAAACCTTCCAAAAAATTATTTTAAGACAAAACTGCAAAATGGTAACTGTAAGAATCGCACCAAACATTACCTGACAACAAATCCCCCAAAATGGAAAATAAAACAAAAATCTCCATTCGATTTGGTTTCACCAGCATCATCGTCACCATTAATTCATCATCGTCATCTATCCATCTCCAGCATTCCTCAGGACCCTAACTCTCCGAATTCCCTAAACTAATCATACTAATAAAACCCATAAATCCCCTGTTTGCTTTCATGGTATAAAAAAGTTTTAGAATCATTTGAAATCTACTTGTTTTTGTTTATATTAAAATTATTATAGGATTTCTTTTTTGGGAGAGAGAGAGAGAGAGAGGTTACCGAAGATGGCTTCAACGAGTCCAACGAACCGATCCTCATCGGATGACATCACTGATGTGACGCCGCTTCTCTCATCAACAAGCAACGCGTCACGGGACGAGTCCAACCCGCGTCGATCCGTTCGTCGCCAGAGCCTTCGTGAAGCGGCTCGGTTCCTGCGCCGAGCCAGCAGCCGAAGAATGATGCGTGAACCGTCCATGCTGGTTCGAGAAACCGCCGCCGAGCAGCTCGAGGAGCGCCAGAGCGATTGGGCATATTCGAAGCCCGTCGTGGTCCTCGACATTATCTGGAATTTCGCGTTCGTCGCGGTATCGGTTGGGGTTTTGCTCTCGAGCAGGGAAGAGAGGCCTGATACGCCGTTGAGGCTGTGGATAATAGGGTACGCTTTGCAGTGCTTGTTGCATATGGTTTGTGTTTGTGTGGAGTACAGGCGGCGGAGGAGGCAGCAGAGCATGGAGTACAGACCATTTAATGCCGGAGAGGAAGGGATTCTCAGCCCGGGATCGAGGGTGGATTCGGGGCAGTACGTGACATTGGCTCAGCTGGAAGAGGATAGTGGAAGGTATACTGTTCTTATTGATTCAGACCCATATTTGTATTTGATGAATTTGAGAAGCTAAAATGATTATTCTTTTATTTGTTTTGAGTGTTTCCTCTTATATGTTAATTGTTAAGTTGAGATGAACATTACTTTCTGCAGTATAAAGTGAAATTATGGTTTCAGTAGGAAATGCGTTTAATGTGGGTTGGGGATTTTCATGTATGTAAAACCTGCCCTATGCATTTGAAATTAGTTAAATTATGTTCTTGGATATTGTTAGCCTCATCTGTTATAGGGTTTAAGTTGTGTATGATGTTACTGCAAACTCATTTTAATGGCTAAAATCATTTTAAATTTTGATGTTTTCAGCGGTGTTGCAAAGCATCTTGAATCTACAAATACAATGTTGTCATTCATCTGGTGGATCGTCGGATTCTACTGGGTATCTATAGGTGGCCAAGCATTAGCACGCACCTCGCCTCAACTTTATTGGTTAGTTGGTGTTGTTCTTCCGCATTTTTGGGTCTTTGAAGGTTTTCCCCTATAACCGGACCCTAATGTAATGCTATTTTTCTGCAGGCTTTGTATAATTTTTCTCGGTTTTGATGTCTTCTTTGTTGTTTTTTGCGTTGCACTGGCATGCATCATTGGTATTGCTGTCTGCTGCTGTCTTCCATGTATTATTGCAATCCTATATGCTGTGGCAGATCAGGTAACTGTCTCATCTTCCTGCTTGCAAGATTATCATCACTGCACATGCACCATTGGTTGTCTGTGTGCTTTTGATGCTTGATTTTTGTGCTTGAATATATATAGTTCTGTTAATGGAGGTAACATGCTTTGCAAATTTAGTTAGTATGGATTCTTGTGCTGTTTTGTGAACTTCTAACTTCCTACATGGATCTGGTTCAACTCAGGTAATTGTTTTAGTCACAGTGGACTAAATAATTGTTTGTTTCTAGAAAGTTTATACAATATCAAGGCGGCTTTTGTGTGATACACATATTGGATGTTTAAACTTTTTTCAGCTTTTTGATGCACTTTTCTTTTACTTGCTTCGTATGACCTCTTGGATCAGGAGGGAGCTTCCAAGGAAGACATCGAGCAGTTATCAAAATTCAAGTTCAGTAAAACCGACGATGATGGGAAATCTGCTGTTAATGTCCAAGAACCTGTTGGGGGAATAATGACTGAATGTGGAACCGATTCCCCCAGGGAACATGTGCTTTCCCCGGATGATGCAGTGAGCTGAAATCTTTTGTTTTTTGTTTTTATTCTGTTTATTTCCTTTCTCCTTCCTCTATGATTTGCCCCTTGGAAATTATAAGATAATTCATTTTGTTGTTGTGCAAGTTGAAAGGAGTTTAAGTCAAGTACCGAACTGATATCGATTCTTGGGTTAATGTGTAGGAATGTTGCATTTGCCTTTCGGCTTACGATGACGGAGTTGAGCTACGGGAACTTCCTTGCGGTCACCATTTTCATTGTGCCTGTGTAGATAAGTGGCTACACATCAATGCTACCTGTCCACTCTGCAAATACAACATTTTAAAGAGTAGTAGCCACGAGGAAGTGTAGTAAGAAGGGAAACAATTATTTAGGGTCACATCTGCAACCTCTGATTGCGATTTTAGCTCGAAAGAATATATGCACAGCATTCAATATTTGCCTTTGTGGTGGTCTTATCATAGTGCTGGTGATAATCATGATGTGCTTGTTTTAGCTCTGGCCTTCATGGAGTCTTGTGTATATTCAATGTTTTACATTTTGCCGGGGCATCTATATGCACTGACTGAGTTGAAGTACTCATTTCTTTCTCCTCTTTTATTCCATCATTTGATAATAATATGTCATGTCTACACTTGTTTAAGGCTTTTTCTCTGCATTCTGAATTGATTTGGGTTGTTCTGAGAATATATATATATATATATATATATATATAAGCTTTTAGTGTCATGAACAAACTGAAACCACAAATTGAGTAAAATTAAAAAATTCAATAATTTTATATTTGATTTTTAAAATAAATTGCTTAAGCTACAACATTAAAATAAAGTAAGAAGTTTTTTCACTGAAAATTATATATTTAGAATACACAATTGTGTTAAAAAAATAATTACAGTAAATAATGAAATAATAATATATAAAATATATACGATATTAAGATAGAAATCATGATGTTGTAATAAATATATATGCAAATGGTGTGGATATTAAAATAAAACATATAAAAAAACATTAAAATGATAGATTTGATTAAGTGGTAAATTTAAGATTTTATTAATCTAATTGGTGTGAGTTTATTAAAATAAAAACGTTTGAAAAATATTAAAATAAAGCTTTGGTTGAGTGCTAATTTAAGATTTTATTAATCTAATTGGCGTGAATTCAAATTCACTATACACATATTTTTATTTAACAGAGTTGTAACACCAACTCCGTAAAGTACTTAAATAATAGTATAGATATTAAAATGGATTGATTAAATTAAAAATATCAAGGATAAATTTCAAAGTTGTACATAAACATTGGTTCGATGTGCTTTTGTACAAATGACCTTTGATTTTGCACGATTTTATACATTAAATTATGATTTGATCCAAATTTCACAAATTATTAACATATTTAATAATATAACATTATTTTATTATATATTGCTAAAAAATAATTTATTTATCCAATATTAAAATAAATTGATATATTTATTTCTTAAAATATGTATGATTGAATCATGTTATACCCCTCCAGCTTTGGACACATGGCAACATGAGAAATGACTGAAGAGACACTTGCGGACGATCCTTCACTCTTATCCTCAACTCAAATGAAGAATGAATCAACTCTTAAGCATTTTAGCCTTCCTCTTGTCCTCAACATTCTCCTTTGCATCCTCAATTTCCTTGCTCACTTATTTCCTCCGACTTTCCGCCCTACAAGTAGACCAACCTTTTATAGCACCACCACATTGTCCTTCTTGCCTCTTCCCCTATTGATACTCTAATCAAGAAATCAAACATCAAAGTTTCATGCATACATTTAAATGATGAACAAAGTTTCATGTCTATAATTACATCAAATTAAAGTTTATGTATCAATTTGCACATTAAATCAAAATTAATGTATAATTTTAAAATTTATCCAAAATTTTAATATGCTTTCATTTGATACTGATTTATATATTTCTATATAGTATACATGTGTATATAATATATGAATTAGAAGAGAAGACAATACAAGAAACAAGTGATGCATAATTTTTTTTTTTAGTGAATTATAATAACAGGATAAAGTCTGAACAACTAACACGACTAACATGACTCAAATTCAAATTACACCTTGAGCGATGAACACCTTTAATCATCAAACTATCACACAAAGTTCAGTCATGCATAAAATTTTAGTTAATGAAGCTTCTTTTTATGAAATTAAATTTAATGAAAGTGACTTAATACTATGATGCCCTTATTCTTGTTAGATTGGTCCCTTCAATTAAATGAATAATTTCTTTCTTCAGCTCCTCCAAAAATTAATTACATTTTTAATAATTTAATTTAATATTTTTTTGAACACAATTTTTTTACCTCTCAATTTTATTATTGCATTTTTATTCTCTAAACAAAGTCCGTAACTTCAGATTTTTTGACCTGCTCGGGATGTTCATTAAGTTTGTAAAATTAAAATTGAAAAAAGTATAAATTAATAAAATTAAACTCAATTCAGTTGATCTGAATTTTTATAATTCAACAACAATAAGATAAAATTATAATTCTTTAATAAATAATAATTATGTAAATAAATATTCAAATGCTAAGTAAAACGTATATTTATATGAGTCAAAGTCTAGAAGAATACAAAACCTTTCATTGGAGCGGAAAATGTAAGCTAAAAATGACAGGCCATGCATGCACCACCATTCTCATTTTGAGTGGGAATTTGTTATCTAAAAGTGATGAAAGTGTCGGAAAGGGAGTTTGGAAAATGGAAACTTCTTTTTGCTTCTTCCATTTCGAATTGAATCACGGGGTTGGTTTCATTTCTACATTAATATTTTTTTGGGTAAATCTTTTTACGCTTTTTAATTTCAAAATTAGTCTTTAAAAATAATATTTACAAATTCAAAAACAAGCAACCAAAGATAATTAATCACGATATTAATATCCTTCATCAATTACACATAATTTTGATTGATATAATAACATATTTAGTCTTTAATATTTACATATTTTATCAATTTAATCTTAATTCTAAAAAGTTTAATAAATTTAACCTCAACATTTACATAAATATTGCAGGATAAATTTGTTAAATTAATATCAAAATAATAGAATATGTAACTTTAATAGATAAATTTGTTATCATACAAATTAAAATCATGTACAATAGATAAAAATATTAATTCCATAATTAATTATTTTTAATTATCTATTTTTAAATATTTTTAAAATTAATAAAGATTAAATTACTTTAATTTTTTTCTTAAAGAAACCAATTTGATTAAATTTGAAATTGATAAGGGCTGGACAGATCTTTTACCTAATTATTTGAGCATTTGGTAGAAATATTCTACCTTTCCTTTTCGTTGGCAAACAATGGTTGTTGAGGCGGCGTCGTTTGATTCATATGTAAATAGCTTTTTACACTTTTACAACATCGCGCTCCTCGATTCCCGGTGCCAAGGAATATGGGGGTCTTCGCATTCCAGAAGCAACCAGAAGAAATGCATCTTCGCTCCCCCACGTGATCCTCGAAGAACGCTCCCTAAAGACCACATTCTTCCTCCATCGTCATCAGCTCATCAACACCGTCCATTCCAATGCTTCATAATTAAATAGCATTATATATCGTTTGATCATTACCCAAGCTCCAACTACCACGATTCTTGATCATCACTTTCCCCATCCACGGCTCTTCTTTCATCTTAGACGCAGGCTCAGTATCCTGCTGCCGTACTTGATAACTATTCTGCATCTCGTCCTCACCTTCTCTCCTTACGCGCTTCACCCCAATGGAAACTCCGAACAACTTAGGTGTCACATCCTCCTCCTCAGCCACCTCCTTCGAACCACTGTGCTCCGTACTTCTCGCCGAATCCCTCGCTGACAAAAGATCCAACGCCTTCCCTTCGGCCAAAATTGAATGACTCTCCAACAGACCGGAAGCATGGTTCGTCATCAAAGTTAATATATTGTTACACAATCCCTTCAACTGAGTCAACTCTTGGCTCAGCTGCATGTTTTCTTTTCTAAGCCTCTCGTTCTCCTCTAAAAGCTCCGGCGTTGTAGTGCAGCTCGTCATCCCATGCAAAATGGTGGCTACAGGAGGCGAGTGTGACGAAATCACCTGCTCATCACCCGAATTAGAGGGGGATACTTCACAAGGAACAACTGCTACGGTCACCATCGCCGGAGTAGCTGCAGGAGGAGATATTTTACGGCGATGTATGTCTCGGAGAAGTTTCTTCTCGCCTCTTCGAAAACAAGCGTTAGCGAACTCCCACCGATCCGGCACCATCTTTCTAAATCCCTAAAATAATAGTAATATTATAATTAAAAACTCATCTAATTTCTCTAATAGGCTAATTAATTTTGCTACTGCCTTATTTTTAGCAATTACATATGTGTTGAGTTGGCGTACGAAGCTAGAGAAGTTGTTATGTTTGAAGTATCTAGGGAGCAAATCGCGGGCGAATTCGGCGGGATGCCAAACGATGAAAGCTGATCCGTCTTCGTTCCACGAAATCAAGTCATCGACAGAGGGATCATCGACCAGTTGATAGGTTTTGGCAAGGAACGGAGTTGGTAAAGATCGTTGCGAGTCAGCGGCGGCACTGGCTGTGGATCCGCAGGCCATGCGGTTCAGTCCTAGATCCGAATCCTAAACAACCAGAACTGTCCAGATAAAAGAGGGATACCTCTGCCGTGCCTTTAGCTCTCTGAACTCATTGATTATATTAAACTCTAATCGGGTAAAATAATAATGTACGTTCGTTAGCCGAGAAAGTTACTAGAAGATCAAATAAATAAATGAAGAAAAAAATATCTTCAATGTTTCTAGAAAAAAATATTTAGTTTAGTCGGCGAAATTCAGATTCAAAGAAACAAAAACAATTTCAAATGTGATCATTTTTATCTAATTAATTGAGAAATACATTAAAAAGAAATATCAAAATGTTGAAATCTAACAGGGAGAAGAAAAAGTGGATATAAGAAAACTAAAATAAATATTCATACCTGGAAAATTTTTCCCACCAACCAAACAAAAAGCAAGAAACACGGCTCATGCAGTGACCGTTGAATCAAAAGTGTTCAAATTTCAAGTTTCAAACACCATAACAGAGTTGAAAGCCGGGACGTTAAGAGTGGAGGATGGGAGGTTAGGTTTCATCATATTTCTAGAAGGTTCTTCTGGGTGGAGTAAGTGAAAAGAGAAGAAAATAGAAAATTTAGAAATTGTGAGTTAGAGAAAGAAAGGGGAAAATTGTACTGTAAGAAAGAAAGGAAAGGAAGGTGCTAGAAGAAGGGCGTACTATTTATTGTACGTTACGATGTATACGATCTCTTTTCAGAAGCTTCTCTTTCATTTTTGGATAATATAATTTTGTGGTAAAGTGATTAAAATTTTTAAGGATTTACTTATTTATTACAGCGTGACCGCAGGTTGTGTTTATAAAGTAGCCTCTGTTATAACGGATGATGAGGGATTTTTGAGTGGAATGAATGGGAAGTTGGCGATATGATTGGATAACATGGTGGAGATTAAGGGGTTTGCAATTGAGCCACGTGGAGGACGTGAAACAACAGTTGTTGGATTTCATATGGGAAAGATAATATATAAATATCACAACTTTACCGAATAAACCATAATGGTATATTTAGTGACAATCAGTCATTGTTTAAGGTCAATACCTTTCAAAGGAAATTAGGATTGCAACAGAGTGGGAGCAACTGAAATTTGTCTTCGAGTATAGTTTTATCTAAATTTATTTTTATTTTAATTTAAATACAAATTTATTTTTTAAAGAGAAAAGTTTGTCTTAAATATTAAATTTAGAATTTATTAAACTTAATAATTAGAAATCAGTATGTGTTAAGTGTAATAATAATACACATTATTTTTAATAAGGAACAATGCTAAGAGAAATAATCAACAACTTTAAAAAAATAAATCATAAAACGAACCTAAAAATCAACTTAATTTACTCTATTTCCATTCATTCATGCACGATAATATTTGTTTCTTTTCAAATATATATATATATATATATAATCTGACCTTTTGATATTGAGTGCTAATTTTGGCCCATTCCAAAAAAAATTATCTCTGCCTAAAGCCAAGGGTCCATCCGAAAACTGGGTTTATTTATTTAATTCTGTGAAGAAACTGGGTTTTCTTTTCTTACAGTGAACTTTGGAGTTACTTTTAAGGCTATGAGACCCTCAACCCAAAGGTAAGGAAAATCGAACCACCTAAGAAACCAACAATCAGTCATAGAAGTCCCCATGTTATATATGAAGATCAATTTTGTAGATAATAATATATGCACACAAACGAGATAATGCAGTTTATTTATTTAAACACTGAAACAATTACTTGCAGAAGGAAGCAACCACACAGCAAATTCACCAGCCAATTCTCTTACAAAGCTTGTAGCCAGACAAGATAGCACAAATTGCCATAACTAGAAATGTTGCAAAGGCCATGCTGGTTGATACGATGGTTCCCTTCCTAAGTGCTGTGCCTCGCTCAACCTGTCCAATGGTTGGCACTGCTGCCGAAGCAGATGAGACGAGAAGGTAAACCAACAACTGTTTTCCAGAGCAACCCCATGAATTAGCTTTTACACACAAGAATTATAAATAGCAGCGATACAAATAGTGTGTTTACAACGGCGAGTGGACTTGCCTGGTCAAGGACAAAGCTTAGGTAGTCTGAGGTTAAATCCGAGATCAGAACGCCTCTATAAGCAATGTCACTAATGCCTTTAAACAATTGGAAAGCTGTGTATACCAAAGCTATAATGGCTACAATGAAGCAGTATCTACACCAAGACAATACAAATCTCTGAGGTTTTCTCTCAGATTAAGGCAACTAGTAAATGCGAAATTACAGTTGTGCTTACATCAATTCTGGGTAATCGGTGAAGCTAGGAGATGGATGGTGTTTATTGTTTGTGGATGGGGTAACCAGTGTGAGAGCTGAGATAAAGGAGAAGAGAAGCACCAAGAACCGAAGGAAGAGATTCGAGTGACGGTGTATCGAAGGTCTTGAGCTCCACCTTGTCGAAGCCACCGAGAAAGAGAACGGTGAAGGGGTTGGAAATGGCTGGTGCTGAGACTGAGAAATAGATGCCACAGGGGAAACACCAGGCATGATCCTAAAACCAATAGCCAAGACATGTTGTTCTCTTTCATCTTTCACTGGTTCATCTACCTGCTCCATTCTTTAGTTCAAACTTCTTCCTCTGAAGCCTCTGCTTGTTTCAATTAAACTTCGACTTGTTTCTTTAAGTTGGACTTTTGTGAATATGGACATCCTTCTTAAAAAAAAAAATAGTTGATAATTCATGGGACTTTCAAGGGAAATTTCCTCTTAGTCATGGTTGGCAATTGGACAATACTGAATTACTAGGAAATTTCAGAGCTGACGTTTGTTCTTTCGAATGAGCTTTGAAGTCCTCCTATCAGTGAGCTGAGCATGGTTGGTCAGACGATCAATAGATAAGATTGAAGATCAAAGCTGAAAGGGATTTTGTTTAGGTCAACTCCTTATGGTCAATTTAAAACCATTTGTTTTTTAAACTCCATAAATGATAAAAACATCACTCTTACAAAGACTTATAAATGTAACACAAAGGAATTTTATAAGATCTTTGAACACTTGATAAATCCTAACTTTTGATCATCAAGGATCAGTTTTGTTTAAATTAAACAAGTATTTGTACACTTAATTCTCCCTATGAGACATTCTTAAAAGACTGGGGAAGAAAATTAGTATTTAGTTGAAGCCTAAGGCTTTGACTGGTATCCCCATGGATTGTTGCTTGCCCACTTCCATTGATCTCTGCACATCTCTGCTATACCATATTTTGCTCTGCAATATAGCAAACTCTTAAGATTAAAAGGACCTATCTTGTACTGTAATTGGAAATTCTTTTTGAAAGATTATCCAAGTTAGCTGAATAATCTATTAGGAAAAAGATGGGATTGTAAACATACTTCCAACCAAGTTCTTTTTGAGCTTTTTCAGTCGAAGCATAAACAGCTGTAGCATCTCCTGGCCTTCTGGGGCATAGTTTAATGGGGATTTTCTGCAATATTTTCAGCAGCAACAGTTTTATATAAGCATATATGAGAGCGAGGCTGAGAGAGAATGTTGAATGGGAATTGACAAATAGCATTTACCTTTCCAGAAGCTTTCTCAAAAGCAGCAACCATTTCAAGCACAGATGTACCACTGCCGGTTCCGAGGTTATAGGCAATACAGCCTAGAACAACATATGAGTTTAATACAAACAGTATATTTGCCGAACGGTACAATAAATGAACTTAAATTAATGATATGTAAAAACTTGAATGAAACAAATTGATCACCTATATTCTCAGAGGAAAAAAGCTTCCTAACTGCAGCAATATGACCATCAGCTAAGTCCATAACATGGATGTAATCTCGAACCTGTCAATAAATGAGCAATCTCTTTTAGGAGAAAGACAGTTAATTTATATGCACACATGAAACAGATACAGTTGATAATGTTGACTGCAATCAACAAACAAAAACTTCTAATCCTACAAAAAATTGTTCTTTCTTCAAGAAGCAACTTTAGCTTTTAAAACACATACCGCACTGCCGTCCTTAGTTGGATAATCATGACCATATACATTAAGTTCAGGCAATCTGCCGACAGCTACTTGCTGTATGTAAGGCATGAGATTGTTGGGGATACCCTTTGGATCTTCGCCGATTTTACCACTCTCATGAGCACCCACAGGATTGAAGTACCGCAGTAAAATAATACTCCAATATGGTTCTGCCTTCTGTATGTCTCGTGCAATTTCTTCTAGGAAAAGCTGGTAAAGTTTTCAGTTAAAACAAAGTTTAGCGATTACAATTCATGAGAATTTATCCGGTTTAAATCCAAGTAATGTACAACTATTTACCTTGGTCCTTCCATAAGGATTCATGGCCTTCAGCTCAAAATCCTCAACACATGGTATTTTTTCAGGTTGGCCATAGACTGTTGCAGAGGAAGAGAATACCATCTGTCCCCCCCCCCCCCAAAAAATAAAAAAATAAAAAAATAAAGAAGCATTATCTTCTATTAGCAGTGGCTGAAGCATGGTGAAGATTTTAAAATATTGTCATACCTTTTTACAATTATATTTGGCCATGACCTCATACAGATTGATAGTTCCAATCAAATTGTTATCGAAATAACGACGAGGGTTACTGACACTTTCAGCAACGGCCTTAAGGCCAGCGAAGTGGATGACAGCATCAAACCTATGGAGTTTAGTAATTACAAGTAGAAATCAATTTCTCATAACATTCATTTCAAACCATTTCAGCATAATCCTAAAGCAAAACAAAAATCAAATCACAATATTCACCTTTCAATTAACCCATGTACTTAGATGGAAAATAATTTAGACAAAAATGCAAACAGTAGAATAACATAAGTTCAACTCAAATGTAAATCATGAAAACTCATAACAAACCACAAATAATGAAAACCAATGAAGTTACTAGATCCGGGTAAACATACTTAGTCTTAGAGAAAAGATTCTCCAAGTCATCCCTATTCCTCAGATCACCCTGCAACCAAACAAAGCCAAAATCAAAGCTATAAACAAACCGTTTATCGTTAGGTATTAAAACCATAAAAACCCAATATATGGTTTATCAGAAAATAACAAAGAAACAGAGAAAAGATTCAAATTTTTATTTTCCAAAAGATTCAAATTTTTATTTTCCTTTTTTTTTTTTTTGTGAATTTCTTACCAAATTGAAGTCAAGTTTCTGGGAAAGCTCAGGACCCACCAAGTCCTTAACCCTATGAACAGCTTCAATAACAGAATTATCAAGATTGTCAATAATTGACACTCTGTATCCATCATTGAGAAGCTGCACCACAGTGTGGGTGCCAATGAACCCAGCTCCGCCAGTAACAAGAATAGTTTTTTCTGAATAACCCATTTTTGAAAAGATTATAAAGAGAATATTTCTATACTGAATTCAGAGAGAGAGGGAGATTGGGTTTATAAAGAAACCTTTTGTTTTTTTTATGACAAGATAGTGGGAAGAAGAAGACAGTTTTGGAAGTATGGAAGAGGAGGAGTTTGAGAAAATCAAGGAAACTATCTTTTAGCCAAATAAATGGGATGAGAATGCATAGAAGATGTGATAGGCAATGATTGTGTAATAATCCCAAAAATAGTGAAAGTGTTATAAGCATCACAGAGGCAGTCCTTATCAGAAAAAGAGATGGCTGAGACAGCCATAACTCAATTTCACTCGGTAGTTATCTGTCTTTACTACTTTGGCGCGCTTTTCGTAGTTTCGGTGCAAAAAAAAGTTGGCATCATTATGAATTATTATTTAATGGATGATGATTGATTGAATCGATCAATTACAACATCAAATAATCCAACCATGCCGTATTTATGATTCCAATGTAGTTATGGATTTTTCTGAAAGATCCCTTATCTCTAATATTTTATAGATTTTAGCAAATCTAAAGCGATGTCTGTAGATCTTCCTGTTTCTTTGATTAACAAATCTAAATCCAGGAATTTCCCTTATCTACGGGATTAGCATCACATGTAATTGCTTAGCTCACGAATTAATTCCCAGGAGTTAATAAGTGTTAAAAAGAGAAAATATTTGGTATATCATCGGTCGAGATTTTAGGCTTTACAAATAATATCAAAATCATAATAAATATTTTATATAGATATAATAAAATATCAAAAAATAAATATATAAGAAAATGCCATATAATAATTTTTTAAGATAACCTATGAAATGAAAAAGTTATACTGTTAATGTAACTAAATACTCACCCTTTAATTAAATATTTAATTATTAATAAAAATATAAATCAAGATATTCACTGTCGCTAATTGTAATTTTCTTGTCGCAGATACTTTTCGAAAAAGTAAAAAATTGACCTCAAAATGTGTTCCACTCGTATGAGCATAGATTAAACCCCTATCACATTATTAAGAGTATCTTTAGATTTTACAAGTAAAATTATTAAAATAACACAAAATATAATTAAAACAAAAAAAATTGTATAAAAAGAGTAAGTGTTATAATTTTGGAATTATATTTTTAGAATTAAAAATAAGTATAATTGTTCAACCCCATCCACATATATGATTTATAACTATATTACCCGATACTATTAAAATCAATTATTGCAAATAGTTAATTGAATAATTAATTTTATTCACTCGACGGAGTTTTAATTTGATTGATGTTAAAAATAATAATAAACTTCATTCAAACTACTAACTCTAGCTTTTTAGAGTCACAAGCAAAATGAGAGTGCGACATTTGTCGCATTTATTTATACAATTAATTTTTTTTATTTTTTTTACTATATTTTATTAAAAACACTTATCAAACCCTCAATTTACTTGTATAATTTAAAAATAATTCTACCATATATCAAATAATTTTTCATAAATTAAACCCACACATTTGAAACTAAAACCTCAAAAAATTTATGCATTTACTATGCAAGTGGCTTTGAA
The DNA here is from genome assembly GCA_025698465.1 of Gossypium longicalyx. Taxonomy (NCBI): domain Eukaryota; kingdom Viridiplantae; phylum Streptophyta; class Magnoliopsida; order Malvales; family Malvaceae; genus Gossypium; species Gossypium longicalyx. The sequence continues at coordinate 4,139,234 of CM047006.1, read as the reverse complement.
GAACAAATTCACAAACGTTTAACAGTGGCATGGATTGAAGCTGTTCATTTATGGAAGGCTTTTTATTACAAGCAAAAAGCAAAGATGCTGAATATATAGTTTGAATTAAGAAATTTTGGTTTCATGAAGCTGAGAAGCTGAGATCTGAAAAAAGGGTTGAGCTTCTTTGGGAAGTTGGCTACCATTTTTCGTTCTCCTTGTGCTGTTTAGTCACTCCAAGACATCATCATTCATATCAATTACTTACAAAACATCCCATCCGTTGATTACTCTAATGTCTCAAAAGCAAAAAGCAAAGAATAAAGAGAGATTGCATTCTGTATCCCATTCTCGTCACAAAGCCAAAAAACAGAGATTTGATCTCCACTAAAACCTACAAGCTTCTTCTCTACATATAGCAATTCATGCTGGGGTCCAACAATCAGTATGAAATTTCTAAGCATAAAATGATATTTTTATATTAAAAGTCGAATTGTATTTTATTTTTTCTACTTAAAAGATAGATAAATTATTTCCTATATGATTAGATAAAAAAAGTAAATCGATTATTTTCTTGTCAACACGAGATATACTTGACATATCACATGTAACTGTCTAATTATTTTATCAACAACACCAATTTTTAACCTTAAAAATGAGTAAAAATTTTAATAAAAAAATTTAATTTACTCTTTAATCTAAAACATAAAAATTATTTTTTAAATAAATGAGATAAAATATAATCTCACTTGAAAGGCTTTTAACGACAATTGATGATAGAAAAGAAATGATGGCTTCCATAAAAGCCCACTTAACTCAGGTCTGGGCCTATCAGTGACTTGGGTCAGTTTCTACTGCTTTAAGTAGTCATTATTGCTGGTCTACTATAGTTTTCCTATTTCGATCATGTCCAAATCAATTATGTATCCCCAACAATTTGTATAATTTTATAATATGAATAAATCTGTCCACGAATCGAAGGCTTGTCTAGCCTGATAGGCTGGTCCGATTATGGATAAAGATTTCTAATCTCGGACCAATTAAATTTAAATTAAATAATCGTAAAAATATATTTTGTTTAGAATTTAGTTATATCAATATATAATATAAATATAAAATTATGTTTTTAATTTATTATTTTTTAAGTCGAATTAATTTATGTTCATATATAAAAATATTTTTTAAAATGTATGATTTTCTTTCCAACAATATTTAAATTGGAGTTTTCCATTTTGAGAATGTTTTAGATATGTCATGTTTGTTTTATATCCATGTAAAGCTTTATTCATGCTATTTTTTTTTTTTACATTTTATTATTAAGCTTATTTTATTTTCAATTCACCTTCAATTAATATAGGTATTGTTGCCCATATAAAAGGACCGTAAAAACTAAATAAATAAAATCTTATTTAATTAATTAAGTTCAAATCTAACATGACGTAAGTTATCTGAACTAATGAAAATTAGCTCTCACTTATGCATGTATAATGGATATAATACATATATATGACGGACCAAAATTGAGCTGAAATTTATGAAACAAGCCCTCTTTTTAATTAAGTTTGGGACATCCTTTTTATGTTAAGTTACTTCAAAACTGAGACCTCACTGTTCCATAAAAACCCAAAACTGAAAGTTCCCTTTTCTCTTTATTGGTAAGTTAAGTGAATTACATTTATGCAGAACATTATAAATTTGTTCTATTTTTGGTCATATATATCGTATACCTTCGATCATAAAATCAAACTTAAGCCTTATAATAATTTCCCTTGCATTGCGAAGGTGATGAGCTTCAGAAACATTTCAATTTATTACTTCGTTCGTGTCGCGGTTCACGATATTACATTAGCCAATGCAGCCACTTTCAGCATCCAAAACAATTGCCCCTACACAGTTTGGGCCGCCGCAGCTCCTGGTGGCGGCAGGCAACTTGACCATGGCCAAGTGTGGGACCTCAACGTGAGCTCTGGAGTAGGAGGTGCCCGTATCTGGGCTCGAACCGGTTGCGAATTCAATGAAAGTGGACAAGGTAAATACCAGACAGGTGACTGTGGGGGGCTCCTTCAATGCCAAGGCTATGGTTTACCCCCAAATACCTTGGCTGAATACACATTGAACCAGTTCGATGGTATGGATTTCTTTGATATATCTCTTGTTGATGGGTTCAACGTTCCCATGGAATTTAGCCCAACTTCTAGTGGGTGCAACAGAGGCATAAAATGCACTTCACAGATTGTAGGGCAGTGCCCTAGTGAACTTCAAGCCCCTGGTGGGTGTAACAATCCTTGTACTGTGTTCAAAACTGATGAACATTGTTGCAATTCTGGGAAATGTGGTCCAACAAATTTCTCAAGTTTTTTTAAAGAAAGATGTCCCGATGCTTACAGTTACCCTAAAGACGATGAAACAAGCACTTTTACTTGTCCTACTGCTACTAATTATAAGGTCCTACTGCTACTAATTATAAGGTAGTTTTTTGTCTTTGAAAATGTTTCATATCAATATATATATATGTACTCATAAGAGAGCTATGCCCTTCAATATTATTAGATTATTTGATTTTCTTTTGCTGTCATAATTCTTGTTTTACATTCTTTATCATTTATTTAATAATATATATAAATTTTTTATTTTTTATAATTTTTTTTGTATACGTCCATCCTAAATGTGGTGTTTTAAAAAATTTATCGAGATTCAATTGAGTAAAAAATGAACAAATTATGTTGGTTTGTTAACACAAAAGAAAGTTGAAGCATGAAACAGATCTGAATGGTTAACTTATTTTTAGCATCAATGATTAATTCATGTTAAATAAATAAAAACAACAAATTGGAAGATAACCATATTAATTTCCATGATACGATCTTGACTGGTCATCCAAACCAATTTTCAACAAACATTTGATTACAATCAAGAGCCACTCTTTACTTGGTCTGTCAATAACATCTAACATAAATCCACCTTCTCCCTCATAAACTCCATGCAATACAAAGCTAGCAAAAATGATGTTAGAAAGCCTCTCTCCTTTTTTCTTCCCTTTCGTTGCTCTTTGCTTCACGGTGGCCACTGCTGCCACTTTTACCATTCGAAACAACTGCTCCTACACAGTCTGGGCAGCAGCCGTGGCCGCCTCCGGTGGTGGTGGTGGTAAGAGGCTAGAGAGCGGTGCAACTTGGAATCTAAATGTGAAGCCCGGCACTAGAGGAGCCCGTATCTGGGCTCGAACCAATTGCCAATTCGATGAAGCCGGACGAGGCAGATGCAAAACCGGTGATTGTGGGGGGCGACTTCAGTGCAAAGCCTATGGTAAACCCCCAAACACCTTGGCTGAATTCGCACTAAACCAGTACAAAAACTTGGATTTCTTCCATATCCCTCTGATTGATGGATTTAATGTTCCTATGGAGTTTAGCCCAACATCTGGGTTGTGCAAGAAGGGCATTCAATGCACAGCTGATATAGTAAGGCAGTGCCCTAAGAAATTGAAAGCCCCAGGTGGGTGCAATAATCCTTGCACCGTTTTCAAGACTCAACAATATTGTTGCTATTACGGGAGGTGTGGCCCAACGGATTTTTCCAAGTTCTTCAAGGCAAGATGCCCCAATGCTTATACTTATCCACGAGATGATCCTTCAAGCACAGTCACTTGCCCTGGTGGAACCAATTACAAGGTTGTGTTCTGCCCCATAGGCTCTCCTCATCTAGAAATGGTTGCAAGCATGAGCCAAGAAGAATGAAGGGATGATCTCTTGGAATAGTTGATCTGCGCCTGGGAATAAAAATAAAAAGTTATTTTTTAGCCTTTTCAAATGATAATCATCGTATGTGATATCGAAAGAATCAAATAAATAATTCCTACGACTTAAACTCATAACTTGATATGTGAAATGAACATCCATAATTAATAGCTCAAACATTAAAGTTGGAGTTGCTGTTGTGCTATTAGTCAAATAAAGCAATTGTACCATGAATTTGGGTTTCACAACACAAAGCTTCAACTGGTATTTATTAGTATTAATTAAAAGCAAAATAACCTTAATCATAGGAAAAATAAAATAGCTCAATGTAGACCCAATTTTTAGCCCGGGCCCATACACATAAAAAAACCAAAAAATAAAACATTAAATAAGTCCATTTACAAACAATAGCCAGCCCAATTACAATAAACAAAAGCCCAAATTTAAAAAAAAAAACCCTTAGCCCACACTTTTTTCTTCCAGCAAAAAAGGAAAATTGCCTCCCTTCACCATGTGCCCACGTTCTCCATCCACAACCATCAGCACCTCTCCACCACGCACGTTGGCACATCAAGCACGACTCTTAGCCCGTGTGTAGCCTGCATCATGCCCCATGATGCTCTCCTTCACGATAAGACATTCAATAATCAATTGGTACCAATTTTGGGCGTTACGAGGGTGCTAACCCTTCCTCGTACGTAACCGACTCCCGAACTCTTTTTTTCAATTTTCGTAGACCTAACATTATTATTTTAATAAATCAAATATTTTATTAAAATGATCAACCTCAAGGTGATCCGATCACACCTCAAAAAAGGGTCGGTGGCGACTCCAAACTTTCATTTTAAAAGTCGATTCTCGTTTTTTTAAAACTCATTAAAAATGGTTTCGACAGCTTGGCGACTCCACTGGGGATCAATAAGAGAGTCAAGCCGTAAAATTGATTATTTTCTGTCCTTTTGTCGAAAATTTAAAATTTGGATTTTAGCACACAATCCTTTTATGGCATTTCATGGGTTTTATGGTTTTTGTCATTTTTTTGTGTTTTTCATTTCGAGTTTTTTATATCCCCTCGTATCATCTTGCATTACCGTTGTGGTCGCGCCTTCTAAGTGGGAGTGAGAAACTATGCCTTCGTGAGGTTTTCACGTCCGCATGGGCTAGTGGACTGCTTTCGGAATACATCCGTACCTATGTCTTCGTGAGGTTTTCACCTCCGTATGACCATAGGGAAATGTATTCCCCTGAACTGAACTCGATTCGCATGAGCCTATAATGGGTGAGGGTTGAGGAATCTGCTGGTTCAGGTACCATTTCCTTAGAACTGAGCCACATATAGTGAACTCTAGGAGCCCGCCCTAGGTAGAGCTATGTTGAACTCTAGTGATTACCCAGTTAGGTGTTTAATTATTTTTTATTTGCTTAAATTTTTATTTCTTCGATACTAACTTGTTGTGTTTTATTGCGATTATGTTTTGCATGTCATTTCATATTAAAGAGGTGTCGATTTCTGTTCGGTTGCTAAATTAGAAAGCTTGTTATGGAGAGCGAATTCCTTGATAAAGTAGAGGATAATGCAGCTGTCCGTATGTGGTCAGAGAAGATGCAACTTGAGAAAGGGGATAGTCTAGCGGAGAGGTATACATCGGGGTTGTCGGGCTTCACTCGCATCAACGTGACCCAAAACGAGTTCCAGGAATTGAGGGATATATGGGCTTCTTGGGTAAGTTTGAGGGACCTGATCGTAGCACATCCGGATACAAAAAGAAAAGTTGATGTCTTCGCCCTAAGTATCTATGGTTTAGTGATTTTCCCCAAGGCTTTAAGACATGTAGATGAAGCAGTTGCTGAATTCTTTGATCAACTTGATAAAGGGGTTACACTGGTGCCGGAAATTCTTGCTGAGACATTCAGATCCTTAAGTACATGTCAGAGGGCGAGTGAAGGTAGATTTATAGGGTGTGCGCAGTTATTGTTGGCTTGGTTCCACAGCCATTTCTGGAAGGTAGATAAGGTTTCCTATCGGGTTTTTTCTGAGAGTTACTCCCCGTTAAAGGAGATAGCAACCATGTCTAGGAGAGATGACATATCAGAAGAAAATTGGATCGCGCTCCTCCGAAATCTTCAGGAAGAGGATGTTGAGTGGAGAGCTCCTTGGTTTGTTCCTGATGGGATTCTCTATCGGTGTGGGAGTTTTAATTGGGTACCTCTACTTGGAATTTGGAGAGCTACTGGATATGCTCCTTTGCTTGTTTTAAGACAATACAGGTCAAGGCAGTTTATACCGATAACACATAGATTAGCCCAGAGTGACTTTGCATATAGGGAGAAGAATTATAAGAAGAAGGTTCAAGAGATTTCTGATGCATGGAAACAGACACGATGGATGAAGAGATTGGCTGTTGGATCAATGACGACTCCTGAATACAAGGGGTGGTTAAGTAAAAGAGTTAATGATAATATCCCCGAGCCGAGTTTGGAGGATGTTCGTACGATGGAAGAATATTTGCAAGTAATCCCCTCCGAGCTTGAGATCGTAAAACGGGACTTCGAGGAGAGGAATGCAGAGTTAGGGAAAAAGATAGAACAATTAAAGGAGGAAAAAATACATTTGAGATTAGATGCCGACGTTCAAAAACTCGAGGCCGAGAAGTTAAGAAAAGGGAAAAGAAAAGTTGAGGAAGACTTGGACAGTCTGAAAACTGATTACAAGAAGCTACGTATGTTGATGAGAACTGCTGGGTTGGGGAAGACGTCAATGCAGTGGCGACAGGAAATTCAAGGGGAAAAGGCTAGAGCTGATCAGTGGGAGAAGAGGTTTCATGATGCTCGAGCACGTGAAAGTGCCTTAAAGAAGAGCTTGGTTGAAGGCTAAAGTGAGAAAGAGATGTTGGTATCTCGGGTAGCGGAGCTAGAAAAGGCCCTGCATCAGCATCGTGGTCGTAACTCTGATATTGAATTAAGAGCCAGCCTAAGTAGGATTAAAGATTTGAAAGGGAAGCTAGAAGAGCTTGAGACTGCACTACAAAACTGTGAGCTTCGAATTGAATTACTTGAGTCGAACAATGAGCAGTGGAAGGAACAGCTCCGCCGATCGTAGGATCAGGTCAGGGATAGAGATCACATCATGGGTGAAGCCGTGGCTCAGATTCGAGAAGTGGCTGATTATTTACAGACCTTAGCGGTTCAGGCTGATGTGCTAAGTGTGAAGTATGAGTTAGAGTCGGACCAGGGTCGTGAGCTAGCTTGCCTTCTTAAGAAAGTTAAAACTTTGAGCATTAGGGCTAAGCCGTATATGTGATCTATTTTATGTAAAGGATTTTGGTTTTTAATAAAGTTTTTTAAATGGAATTGAATCAGAATCGACGTCTCTTTAGTTTTGCATTCATTTCATGCATTTGCATTTCATCACATCATGTGCATTAAATTTCACAAAAGAATCCTGATTAAAAATCGTATTATAGTTACCCTGGCACATCAATACTACACACGGAAAAAGACTAAAGCTATGGATCAAAGGTTGGAAAAGTTAGAGCAAATGCAGAAAGAGATGCAGGAACAGATGCAAGCGCAAATGAAAGAGCAATTAGCTAAGATCCAGCAAGATATGAAAGATCAAATGCTAGAATCTCAGAGAAATATGATGAGCGAATTGACTCAGCTACTAGTTGGAAAGCCAGAAAAGAGGAAGAGTCCTATGGTCAATGTTGAAGATGATAACGGGATTCTTACTTACCCTTCGGGTTTCACCCCAACAAATACCCCAGTGCCTCCGCAAAAGGTGTCTGTCAGTATCAAACCCCAATATCAAACTGGTACTTCAGCACCGCTAAATTTTCCAACGGGATCATGTTCCAACCCCGAAGATAATTGTGCAAATCCTACGGTCCCTAACTTCGATGAGGTCGCAGAAGTAGGAAAGGCAGGAGCAGAATTTCCAAAGCGGCTAGAAGACTGATACAAGTGGTTGGAAGAAAAATTCAGAGCGTTGGAAAGCGCTGATTATCATTGCGAAATGGACGCCAAGGAGTTGAGTCTGGTCTCGGATTTGGTACTCCCTCTGAAGTTCAAAATGCCAAAATTTGAAAAGTACAACGGAACCAGTTGCCCTGAGGCTTATATCACGATATTTTGTCGGAGAATGACTGGTCATGTCAATAATGATCAGTTATTGATCCACTGTTTCCAGGACAGTTTGGTTGGGGCTGCGGCTAAGTGGTACAATTAATTAACTCGTACCCAAGTTAAATCGTGGAAAGACTTAGCGCAGGCCTTCATAAAACAATATGGACATGTGACTGACATAGCCCCTGATAGGATCACATTACAAAATATGGAGAAGAAGTCGAATGAAAGTTTCAGGCAATACGCTCAGAGGTGGAGGGAGATTGCCGCGTAAGTCTAACCCCCACTGTTAGAAAAGGAAACAACCATGCTTTTCATTAATACCTTGAAAGCACCTTTTATTAATCACATGTTGGGAAGCGCAACTAAGAGTTTCTCGGACATAGTTATGTCTGGTGAAATGATTGAGAATGCAATAAGGTGCAGAAAGATAGAGGTAGGGGAAAGTACCAGGAGGTCAGCCCCGAGAAAGAAAGAAAATGAAGTCAGCAATGTGAATATGGGCTATGCGAAACCAATCATGGTAAATCAACCGAAAGTGGTAGCCACGGGCCAGCAAGCTCCGTCAAGACAGGAGCCCAATACAAAGCAGAACACGGAGAAGCCCCAGTTTACTTCCATTTCAGTAACGTATCGGGAGCTATACAAAAGTTTGTTTGATGCACACATCGTATCTCCTTTTTATTTAAAACCACTGCAACCCCCATACCCCAAGTGGTATGATGCAAGTGCTCAATGTGAATATCATGCTGGAATTGCAGAACACTCGATAGAAAACTACACCTCTTTTAAGAGGGTTGTCGAAAGGCTCATCAATATGGGTATTGTAAAATTCGATGATGCACCTGATATAGGAAATCCGTTACCCAATCATACTGATAAAGGGGTAAACGCAATAGGCGAGAATATGGGGAGGAGAATTAAGTTGGATGTGGCAGAAGTGAGAACCCCGATGAGGGAGATTTTGAAGAATATGGTAGAGAGAGGTTTAGTCACGCAAGACTTTGGGAGTAAGTCCCGAGAAATGGGGAACTATTGTGAGTTCCATAGAGAGGAGGACCATGAGATAGAAACATGCAATGAATTTTGGGCTCTGGTACAGGCTGTAATGGACAACAAAGAACTGGAGTTCTTTGAGAAAGAAGATGTATGCTCCTCGGAGGAGGGGTTGATAGAGAAGGTTTCTGAGGTCAATCACCCAATGGTGATCATTTCACGACCAAAAATTAATGAAGTCGGAGCAAAAATTACACAGAGAGTTGTAATCTAGAGACCCGCGGCTTTTTCTTATAAGGATAACAAAAGGGTACCTTGGAATTACAACTGTAATGTGACATATCCAGGGGAGAAGAGTTTGATAAGCACGCCAAATACAAAGGTCGAGCCTGGAAAAGGAAAGTCCGTGATAATTGAACAAGAGAAAGAGAAGACAAAATCACTGGTTAATGAACCAGTAACTGAAGATGAAGCTAAAGAATTTCTGAAGTTCTTAAAACACAGTGAGTATAGTGTTGTGGAACAATTGCACAAGCAGTCGGCACGCACATCGATACTAGCCCTGCTACAAAACTCGGAGGTTCACCGAAACGCATTGATGAAGGTATTGAACGAGACCTATGTAGCTGAAGATATTTCAGTGAACAAGCTAGATCGTCTTGTCAGTAATATAAGTACCGATAATTTCATCTCCTTCAGTGATGATGAAATACCACCAGGAGGCATGGGATCTACCAAGGCTTTGCATATCACCACTCGCTACAAAGGGTATACATTGTCGAGGGTATTAATTGATAATGGGTCAGCGCTGAATGTTTTGCCCTTGTCCACATTAAATAGGTTACCGATAGACAGCTCTCATATGAAGACATGTCAGAACATAGTGAGGACATTTGATGGCACTGAGAGAAAAGTAATGGGAAGAATTGAGGTACCTCTGCAGATCGGACCAAACACATATGAGGTAGATTTCCTTGTGATGGATATTACACCTTCTTATAATTGTTTGTTGGGAAGGCCTTGGATTCACTCGGTAGGGGCAGTACCGTCATCGTTGCACCAAAAGTTAAAGTTAGTGACGGAAAGCCGCTTGATAATTATAAATGCGGAGGAGGACATTATTGCATCTGTTACTAGTAGTGCACCGTATATAGAAAATAATGATGAAGCAATTGAGTGTTCCTTCCGGTCATTAGAGTTTGTAAATGCAACTTTTATCATTGAAGGGGGAAGGATCCCAATGCCAAGAATATCTGAGGCTACGAGGATGAGCTTGCAATTAACAGTGGGAAATGGAGCATTGCCCGGAAAAGGACTTGGAAAGTATCTTCATGGACGAGTTGAGGTACCAGTTTTGGCTGACAAACAAGATCGCTTTGGCTTAGGGTATAGGCCAGATGCAAAGCAGAAAAGAAAGGAGATGGAAATGAGGTAGAAGAGACGAAGAACGCGACTGAATGGGGTAGAAGTCGAGTGGGAATCAATGACTTTTCCCCATATATCCTATACATTTGTGTCAGGTGGAGTTATCTATCCTGAATTGGAAAGGACAAGAGTAGGAACAGCTGAAAATGCAATGGAAAATTTGAATATCAATGTCATATCTGAAGAGAATATGATGAAACATGACTTAGCAAGCATTCACCCATATGAACCGGGAAGTGTTCTGAATAATTGGACTGCGGAGGAGATTCCTGTAGTCTTTAATGCTAATACAGAGTAATGTTCAAAACACACTTGTTGTTTTAAAGCCTAGAAGCAATAAGAATCTTTTGCGAAAAAAGGCTCATGTTCAAAACGTTTATTTCAATATAAATACACTTTCATGTCTTATTCTGAACAAATATTCTTTTATCTTGAGCAAATTTTCTTTTCTTACATTTTATTTATAATCATGCCATACGAATAAAGCTATACTTAGATTCATTTGTTTGTTGGATATTCTTTTGTGCCTACAATAGGTCTCTAGATATCAATGGCATGAGTGACGCTGTTACAAACCCGAAGCTCCTTTTTGAGTGAGACGTGTGTCTGAAGGGATCTCAGGGTTTTGAAGATGATGAGGACTGTAGCTTACCTTCAGATTTGTTAAGGATGGTAGAACGGGAGGAGAAACAGATTCTACCCCATAAAGAGACAATCGAGAGTGTGACCTTGGAAGAGGGGAAAGAGGTGAACATTGGAACTTGCATAACTGAGGAAACAAGACGGGACCTTATTGATTTACTGCAAGAGTTCAAAGATATCTTCGCATGGTCGTATCAAGACATGCCTGGGTTAAGCGCCGATATTGCGGTGCATCGCGTCCCTATAAAAGAAGAGTGCAAGCCTGATCAACAGAAGCTTCGAAGGATGAGACCCGATGTTGCAGTAAAAATAAGAGAAGAGGTCCGGAAGCAATTTGATGCTGGGTTCTTACAAGTTGTCAATTATTCAGAATGGGTAGCTAACGTCGTCCCCATCCCTAAGAAAGATGGAAGGATGAGGATGTGTGTAGATTACCGGGACTTAAACAAGTCCAGCCCAAAGGACAACTTCCCTTTGCCTCATGTCGACACTTTGGTAGACAACACGGTAGGTTACTCACTGTTTTCTTTCATGGATGGTTTCTCTGGGTACAATCAAATGAAGATGTATCCTGAAGATATGGAAAAGACCACATTCATAACCTTATGGGGAACTTTTTGCTATAAAGTGATGCCATTCGGGTTAAAGAATGCGGGGGCAACGTATCAAAGAGCTATGGTAACATTGTTTCACGACATGATGCATAAGGAAATTGAGGTTTACGTCGATAAAATGATAGCAAAATCTCGAATAGAAAAGGAGCATATACAGGTTTTGAGGAAATTGTTCTTGAGATTGAAGAAGTTTCAGCTAAAACTCAATCCAACAAAATGTACTTTTGGAGCTAGGTCAGGAAAGCTGCTTGGTTTTATAGTCAGAGAAAGGGGAATTGAGGTCGACCCTGACAAAGTCAAGGCTATACAAAAATTACCTCCGCCACGCACTCAGAAGGAAGTTCGAGGTTTCCTGGGAAGATTAAATTATATCGCCCGATTTATTTCACAGCTGACTGAGAAATGTGACCTCATATTTTGCCTTCTCAAGAAACACAACCTAGGCGTGTGGGATGATGAGTGCCAGAAAACTTTTGACAAAGTTAAACAGTATTTGTCTAATCCCCCAGTGCTAATGCCACCTAGCCCTGGTAAGCCGTTGATATTGTATTTGACAGTATTTGATAATTCAATAGGATGTGTGCTCGGTCAATATGATGAGACAGGAAAGAAAGAAAAGGCAATATACTACCTCAGTAAGAAATTCACTGAGTGTGAAATGAGATACTCGTCAACTGAAAAATTATGTTGTCCCTTGGTTTGGACCACTCGGAGATTGAGGCAGTACATGTTATACCACAGGACTTGGTTAATCTCAAAATTGGACCCTTTAAAGTACGTGATGGAGTCAGCTGCTTTGAGTGGAAGGATGGCTAGATGGCAAATTCTTCTTTCTGAATTTGACATAGCTTATGTGAGTCAAAAGGCTGTGAAAGGGAGTGCAATAGCAGATTTTCTAGCCAGCAGAGCTTTGGAAGATTATGAGCCTTTGAACTTTGATTTCCCAAATGAAGATCTAATGTATGTGGCAACTACCGAAGAGGACACCTCAGAAGATTATCCGTGGAAACTAAATTTTAACGGAGCATCAAATGCCGTTGGTAATGGAATTGGGGCAGTCTTGATATCCCCAGCTGGAGATCATTATCCGTTTACTTGTAAATTGGATTTTGATTGCACAAATAATATGGCAGAGTATGAGGCATGTATCATGGGAATCCGTACAGCCATTGAACGTAAAATTAGGGTGTTAGAGGTGTATGGGGATTCTGTACTGGTGATCTATCAGTTCAAAGGTGAGTGGGAGACAAGAGACCCAAAGTTGATCAACTATCGAGAACTAGTTCGAGATCTAATTAAGGTGTTTGATGATATCACTTTCTTTTATCTCTCGCGAGATGAAAACCAGATGGCAGATGCCTTGGCTACGTTAGCTTCTATGATCAGAGTAAATGGACGAGAGAATATGAAGCCGATCCAGATGAGTATTTATGAGGCTCCAGCTCATTGTTGCAATATAGACGACGAAGAGGAAAGAGATGATTGTCCTTGGTATCATGATATTTTACGATATGTGAAGAATCGTGAGTACCCTAATCAGGCAACAGAAAATGATAAAAGAACGTTAAGAAGGCTAGCCAGTGACTATGTCGTGGATGGAGAAATCTTGTATAAAAGAAGGAAAGATCAGGTACTGTTAAGATGTGTTGATGCTGTTAAAGCTAAGAAAATCCTAGAAGAGGTCCATGAGGGTGTCTGTGGGATGCATGCCAATGGGTTTACAATGGCTAGGCAAATAATGAGATTCGGGTACTACTGGTCCACAATAGAAGGAGATTGCATCAGCTATGCCAAGAAATGCCATAAGTGCCAGGTTTATGGTGACAAGATCTACGTGCCTCCTTCACCCCTTCATATCATGACTTTTTCGTGGCCTTTCTCAATGTGGGGCATGGATGTCATTGGGTCGATTTCACCGAAGGCTTCTAATGGGCACCGTTTCATCTTTGTAGTCATTGATTACTTCACCAAGTGGGTAGAGGCTGCTTCATATGCCAACGTCACAAAGTCGGCAGTCAGCAAGTTCTTGAAAAAAGAAATCATATGTAGATATGGCATGCCAGAAAGGATTATATCTGACAACGCGTTAAATTTGAATAACAGCATGATAGTGGAAGTTTGCAGGCAGTTCAAGATTAAGCACCACAACTCATCACCTTATCGCCCAAAAATGAATGGTGCGGTTGAGGCAGCCAATAAGAATATCAAGAAGATCGTAGGGAAAATGACTGAGACCTACAAGGATTGGCATGAAAAGTTACCATTTGCTCTTTATGCCTATCGAACGTATATCAGAACCTCTACCGGGGCAACACCTTACTCATTGGTTTATGGGATGGAGGCAGTTTTGCCTATTGAAGTCGAAATTCCTTCTCTCCGGGTTTTATCATAGTTGAAGCTGGATGAAGCAGAATAGATTCAGTCCCGGTATGATCAGCTGAACTTGATCGAAGAAAAGAGACTGAAAGCTATTCGTCATGGTCAAATGTATCAGAGGCGAATGATGCGAGCTTACAACAAAAAGGTTCGCCCCAGAGTATTATGTGAGGGGGAAACAAATTCTTCCTATGCAAAAAGATTTCAGAGGGAAATGGATGCCAAACTGGGAAGGACCTTATGTGGTAAAGAAGGCTTTTTCTGGAGGAGCATTGATATTATCTGAGATGGATGGTAGGAGCTTGCCTAACCCAGTAAATTCAGATTCAGTCAAGAAGTACTTCGCTTAAGAGGTGAAAACCCGCAAAGGGCACCTAAAAAAAAAGTGAGAGGCCAAGATGAAAACCCGCAAAGGGCGCCTTAAGACCAAAGGGGTTTTGAATTGAAAACCTGAAAAGGGCAATTCAAATTTTGACCAAGGTTGGGGCATGCAGTAGTCTTACTGTGCTGGAATTAATGAAGAGGAAGTACGCATGTCTTGTGGCATCGACAGAATACGTTAGATCTCCTAGGCACATGATAAGCTCAAAATGGTTCTCGTGGAGTTCCTACGGAGGAGCTTAGGCTGTGATATCTGAGGCACTCATTTTTGTTCCTCTTTACCTATTTTTGTACTTTGGCAATATTTGCTTCCTGTAATTAATCCACTTTTCTTGAATCTTGTCCTTAATAAACTTCAGTTTTGACTGTATTTATCTTTATGTTCACGTGCTTGTATTGAAATAGCGATTAATGGACTAATAATACTTTTGCAAAAGAGGGTTTGCATATTACTCTGGAAGTTTCTAAATGGTATAAGAACCTGAAACAGGACTATCGTTTAGAGCTTACCCAGCTTAGGGGTGGAATATTTGTGTTCAAATTGGGATTATCCCTTCACTCAAAGATATTGATTGAATAAAGGATATTGTGTCAACCAAAGCATAAGAGGGGATCATGATATTCCTCATTAATATAAATGTCGGGAGTACACATCTAGTCATGATGATCGGGTATGGTGTAATAGACCGAGTTAATGAAAATTTCTAGGTGACGAGAGGGGGTTTGAAGATGGTACAAATATTAGGTTCTAGAAATACAGTGAAATAGACCCTGAAGTTGTAATGGGGCAACTAATTGAGCAAAATGGGTTATTTCTTAGGGTTTCGTTGGAAATACTAGTCGAACAGGAGGGCAGCATAATACAATGTGATAAAACCCTGATGAACAATGAGAGATGCCACTTTAAGATTTTAAAAAGGAATCATTCTCATGACGTTTCTACATTCATGTCATTCATAAAGCACCACATCTAGTTAAGAGCATTTGATTTATTTCGATCATAGCATCCTAATTATTTGACATAAGCATGGATATATGACACCGAGTCTACAGGACATGTCTCAAAGGACAGTGTAGTAGCATTGGTGAAGTCAGATCTTATCTCCCTGAAGTTGCAGCGGAATAGATCGAAGATTACAAACCTTATCTCCCTGAAGTTGCAATGGAGTAGGTTGAAGTGACAAGCCTTATCTCCCTGAAGTTGCAGTGGAGCAGGCTTAATATGCAAGTCTTATCTTCTTGAAGTTGCAGGAAGCAGACTGAAAGTTACAGATCTTATCTCCATGTATCGGCTATGGAGCAGATCGAAGATGGCTAGTCTTATCTCCATGTATCGGCTATGGAGCAGATTTTAGCCACCAACCTTATCTCTCTGAAGTTGCAGAGAGCAGGTTGAAGATATAAGTCTTATCTTCCTGAAGTTGCAGGAAGCAGATTGAAAGTTACAGATCTTATCTCCATGTATCGGCTATGGAGCAGATTTTAGCCACCAACCTTATCTTTCTGAAGTTGCAAGAGAGCAGGCTTAATATGCAAGTCTTATCTTCTTGAAGTTGCAGGAAGCAGACTGAAAGTTACAGATCTTATCTCCATATATCGGCTATGGAGCAGATCGGAAATGGTGAGTCTTACCTCCATGTATCGGCTATGGAGCAGATTTTAGCCACCAACCTTATCTTTCTGAAGTTGCAGAGAACAGGTTGAAAATACAAATCTTATCTTCCTAAGGTTGCAGAAAGCAGCCTGAAAGTTACAGATCTTATCTCTATGTATCGGCTATGGAGCAGATCGAAGATGGCGAGTCTTGTCTTCATGTATCGGCTATGGAGCAGATTTTAGCCACCAGCTTTGTCTCCTTGAAGTTGCAGTGGAGTAGGTTGAAGACACAAACCTTATCTTCTTGAAGTTGCTGTAAGACTACTTGAAGAAGAAGAGCACCAAAGAAGTCAAAGATTCAGTAAGACCGGGCAAAATTGGTCCTTTTAGGGTCTTTGCTCTGTTCTTGTTACACAACAACGAGCAAAGAGGGGCAGCTGTAGACCCAATTTTTAGCCCGGGCCCATACACATAAAAAAAACCAAAAAATAAAACATTAAATAAGTCCATTTACAAACAATAGCCAGCCCAATTACAATAAACAAAAGCCCAAATTTTAAAAAAAAAAACCCTTAGCCCACACATTTTTTTTCCAGCAAAGAAGGAAAATTGCCTCCCTTCACCATGTGCCCACGTTCTCCATCCACAACCATCAGCACCTCTCCACCACTCAAGTTGGCACATCAAGTACGACTCTTAGCCCGTTTGTAGCCTGCATCATGCCCCATGATGCTCTCCTTCACGATTTGCAACTTGAGCAAGAGAATAGCAAGTAACTGTTTGTATTTGGCTATAAAGCCTTCAAATTTTTCATTGTATGGGGTTTTTCTTTTTTTTTGAAAGACAAAAGATACCAAAAAAGATAGTAAAGAGCAGCCAAGAAAATATTTCTAAAGTGGTTATTTTATCGTTTTCTTTTCCCGTTCTTTTGCTTGATTTTTATTTTCATTCAAATCCGAAAATACAAAATAAAAGAGGAAAGGGTGAGTACCTCTCGATTCGCCTCGCAAATGGGGGTTCTCTGTCCCTCTGTTGGTCGTCACGGAGGCGAATGAAGGCTTGGTGCTGGCCTTGCTTGCGGCTGAAAGGAAGAGGACAGTGGGGAGAAGAAAGAGTTTAGGATTTTTTAGCAAAAAAAAAAAAGGACTTTAAAACCAGCTTTTGTCTTTAATAATAAAATAAATGGTTGTTAAAAGCTTTATCATTTTGGAAAGGCCCATGTGTTGACCCAATTCACAGGCTGGGTCCACGCACTTTCATTTTAAAGGGGAAATTTGCTCCTCCAGTCCTCCTTATTCGCGCCAGTTTTGAATTAACTCCTATTTGCACCTCATTTATTTTATTAAAATTTCCCTATAATTTATGCATTGTTGTGATCTGGTCTACGCCCAGGTGCTGAGTTTTGGAGATTTGGGTCATTTTCGTTTTTGGTCCTTGAGAATTTGTGTGCATTGAATTGTGGTCCCTAGTTTTAATTTGATGTTCTATTTATTCATTAGTTATCTCTTTGGTTTATTTCAATTGAATTTTTTTTTACATGTATAATTCATTATTTCTCAAATTTATTTGGTACTCAACTTTTAAAAATTTTATTTTAATATACATTTTAGGTTACCTAAATAATTTTTTTTACTCCGTTTTTACTTGTTTAAATTATAAAAATATTATTGTAAAATTCTATATTGTGTATTGTTGTTTTAAAATTCTTGTATAATATTTAGTTAAAATGCCTTTATATATTATTATTATACATACATATAATTTATGATAAAATTATCTTTATTCCATGTACATTATTGTTCTCGTATTATTTTATGTAATTATTTTCTTAAAATTTATATATATATATATATATATATGTATTTTAAATTTATTTATGTATAATTTAGTTCTCTTTAAAGGATTATTGTATATTTTATATATTTTAGCATCTTGGTATATATCATTTGCACTTTTTTATGTGTTTCCCATTTTCATATATACATGTTTAGTTAAAGTAACTTGTCTATGTTTTATATTATTTATTTTGATTTTTTTTCCTCTTACGTAATATACATATTTTAATAGTTTTTCATATATTGTCAGTTTTTATATACATATAAATTGTTTCGAATTTCTGCTTGGGTTATTTCTTTTTATATTTAATAGTCTTTAAGTTGTCTATATCATTGATTCCTAGTTCTTGTATTGTCTTGCATGTCGTGTTGTCTTTAAATTTGTTTTTTGTAACTATCAATTGTAAAAACTTCTAAAACAAAGGCAATGTTTGGCGTTTTGGAAATTTGGATAATCGTACCCTAACGTGTTGGGCTTCAATTTTCCACTTGCCCAAAATAGTCAAATATTCCTTTAAAATTTCATTGAAGTTTTTCTAAATTTTAAAATAAAGGCAATGTTCTATGTTTAGAAATTCGAGAAATCGTGCTCTAACGTGCTGGGTTTCGTTTTTTTCGTTGGACTAAATAATGGAATACCCTTTTCGTGGCATTTTGGAAAGCATAAAGTGATCTCAGTTTTTGGGAGGCTTAAAATATCATGTCCTAACGTGCTGGATGTGGTATTTTATTCCTTCGAAGTGAGTGAACTTTAAAATCCAATTCAAATTGTTCATACTTTTTTTAAAGGAATCGTATTTTAAAATTTTTCTAAATTTTCGGCGATAAGACATTCAATAATCAATTGGTATCAATTTTGGGCGTTACGAGGGTGCTAACCCTTCCTCGTACGTAACCGACTCCCGAACCCTTTTTCTCAATTTTCGTAGACCTAAAATTATTATTTTAATAAATCAAATATTTTATTAAAATGATCAACCTCAAGGTGATCCGATCACACCTCAAAAAAGGGTCGGTGTCGACTCCAAACTTTCATTTTAAAAGTCGATACTCGTTTTTTTAAAATTCATTAAAAATGGTTTCGACACTCAAATGCTCAATTTATTAGATTTATTGATAATTTTATTCAAATTATATCTAAATAATTATAGAAAAAATCATATTTTAGATTCTGTTTCCACACCAAAGAAAATATAATTTTCATTATTATTTGATATAATTTTATATTTAAATCTCTCAACCTTTTCCTTCTTTATTTTTTATGTTTATTAAAAAAATAAAATAAAAATAAGTTAAATTTTAGGGCACTACTAGTTTCAATAATTTTAGGGCACTACTAGTTTCAATTTAGTTTAGGTTATCCATTATAAACTAATATCTCCAAATGTAATCACATAAAATTTTTAAAAACAAAAATACTTTTTTGACAGTTCACTATGTTTAATTGTAAGCAGAAATTAACATTTTAATGTACGAGATAAAGAATCTAATAAAATGAATATTCAGTGCAAATATAAATGTGAGAAGAAAGTCGTACATACAAATTTTTCCTAACATCTAGAAAAAGTTAACATTTTTTAGTTGATTGAACGCTCAATAGGTAAAGATATTATTGCTAATGTAGAAAGACATGAGTTCAAATACATTGAAGTGTATTATCTTATTTATGGGTTGTTCTAGACATTATATAAAAAAATATATATATAATCAGAACTTATAATAGATTCTAGTTTCTTCATATAAATGTGTTCATATTTAAAATAAATTTATGTACGATATTAACATATTGCCAGACCACACTTGAGACGATGAACACCTTGATTATTAGACCAACACATAGAATTCAGCTTGATTTTTTCTTTTAATCTCAAATATAAGATTACTAATTTATTTTAAAACTTTGCATTGATTTACCACAACTTGTTTAGTTATTAATAAGGTTGGTTTTCAATATGTAGTGGGTTAAGGTAACAGAGTAGCGCATACTCCGAGCTGCTTAGTGGACCGGTGGAATCTTCTTTTGGTTTCGAGAATGCCATGGACATACATGATTATGTGATGGATGGTGTCCTATAAGCTAAATTAATGAAATATTTATTAAGGAAAATTATTAACTAAATGACAGATTATGGGAATTTTAAAATTACAATCCAATCAAGGTTTAACACAAAAAAAAATCCATTTCTTTGCTCATTTTTAGAAGTCTAAGGATGGATGTTTACAGATATTTTTAAACACTTAAAAATATATTCATCTAACTGATTGAGTCTTAGCTCAATTAACATGAATATTATTATCAATGCAGGAAAATGTAGGTCTGAGTGTAATGAAGCGTATTATCTTTCTATTTATGAGTTGAGGAGAAATTATGAGTAATTTTAATTATTATGTAAAAAATAGATATAATTATAATTTATAATAATTTTTACGTTGAATTTCTATAAAGTAACTACTAGTAAAATAAATCATATTAAAATCATGAATATCTAATTTAGAAAACAAATAAAAACTCTATTTATCATTAGATTATATAATAGATCGTTGCCGGTTGATGTAGATTTAACAAGTTCAAATTAAAATAAATGTATAATTGTACACATTAAAAATTCTGACTTTATCTTCATTATGATTTCGAAGTAACGAAGTAGCCGCCTCAGCGTTTATTAAAACAATATTATGGCACATGCCTCGGATTTCCCAAAAGCCGCCTTGCTTGTATATAAACCCTCCACTCCTATGAACAAATCACCAAGTAAAAACCAACCATGAGCTACTTAACCATTTCCCAAATCTCCTCTCTCCTCTTCTTTAACGTCCTTTTCATTTCCGCTCATGCAGCGCGCTTTGAAATCCGCAATGAGTGCTCCTACACCTCTAGGCAGCAGCCTCTCCTGGTGGTGGCCGTCGCCTAGACCCTCAGCAAAGTTGGACCATCGATGTGCCTGCTGGCACTGCTATGGCTCGTATTTGGGGTCGAACCAATTGCAATTTCGATGCCAGTGGTAGGGGTCATTGCCAAACCGGTGATTGTGGTGGACTCCTTCAATGCGAAGGTTGGGGTGTACCTCCAAACACCCTGGCTGAATATGCACTTAACCAATTTGGAAACATGGATTTCTACGACATTTCCTTAGTTGATGGGTTTAACATCCCCATGGTGTTTGGTCCAACTAATGGCGGTTGTCACAACATTCGGTGCACTGCAGACATCAACGGACAATGCCCGAATGAGTTAAGAGCTCCTGCTGGGTGCAATAACCCATGCACAGTGTTTAAGACCAATGAATATTGTTGCACTCAAGGGTACGGAACCTGTGGTCCGACCTGTTATTCAAGGTTTTTCAAGGAACGGTGCGGTGACTCATACAGTTATCCTCAAGGTGATCCTTCGAGCACCTTTACTTGCCCTGCTGGTTCCAATTATAGGGTCGTGTTTTGCCCCAGAGGCTCACCTCATATAGAGATGGTCGGAAGTAAGAGCCAAGAAAAATAAAGGGATCATCTCTTGGTATACTTAATATGTGCCTTGGAACCAAAAAATAAAAAAGTCATTTGGTCTTCCCAAATGATATCAAACATGTGGTTCTATTTGGTTTATTTTACTTATGTTTTGTTTCTATTACTCAGATAGCGCTGCTGTATTAATAATATTGTTGCACTTTCAACAGCACAAAACGTCACAAGTTGCTATAATCTTTCATCAAAATTTCCAACTCATAAATACCCATATAAAAAAGTTATATGAACTTATATTATTTCTTTTATTGGATAAATTATGATTGAATTTATCAATATTAATATATTTATTTATGTACGTAATAAAATTTTAAATTTAATATTTTTTTCATATTAATTTAAAATATTATCTTTATTAATATATATTTACTAATTTAAATTTTTTTTACATAAAATAAATAGTTATACATTTTTTTATTTTATTTCAAATCTATACATATATAATCTATTTAATTAAAATATTAAATATGGCCATTAGATTATTAAAATATTAATAATTATAAAAATGTATTACATATAAATGTCTGCTATTTTACACTAATTGCCAATGAGACCTTAGGTAAATAGTAAGATGAGGTCCCAAGAAAATTGAGATTTCATGTTTTTGTCTCACCCTATGTAGGGTGTTTTTCTTTCAAATTTATCATGGTTACAGTTAGGATTTAATTAATTCTTGATTTAATTATTTAATTTAATACTTATAATATTTAAAATTAAATTAGATAATTAATTTAAGATTAGATCGAGATATTTATTTAATTGAATCTATCGAACTAATTAAACTGGATATATCTTCTTTATAATGATTGATTAGTTTTGTTTGATTGTTTTTTAAGAAAATGAAAATTTATGACAGCAAAGCCAAAGTTGCGCATATAGTGTTGGCTTTGGTCGTCTTTTGAGATAAGAGAATTGTCCTAATCAAAACAAACTTTTTCTTTTTTCTTATAGAATAATCAAACCTAACCTGTAATCACGTGCTATGAAGTTTTTAGACTTTTATCACACATCCTTGTTGCAAGTCTTCATCTTGTTTCGTTACTCAAAAGAAATTGCATCTCAACAGTACTTCTTTGGAACAGTACTTGTGTGATATCATACAATCTATTGGCAGCAGCTTTATAAATATTATTAAAGTTAGTTTAGCAATATTTTTGAAAAGTATTATGAAAAATATTTTTGAAAAATTTTGAGTATTTAGTATTATTGTCAAAAAATATTTTTGAGAAATAAAATATCTATTGTAGACATTTTATTATATATCAAGTAACAGATATACATTTAAATAATATTTAAATTAGTTACTATTATTATATTTTAATAAGAATATAAAAAAATTGTTATAAGAATATATGAAATATAAATTTTAAATAGTTTTAAGCAATAAATATTAATTATTTATAAAATTTAATTAGAATATATAAAATATATTTTAAATATTTAAATATAACCATTGAATATTTATAATTAGTATTTTAAAAATATTTTTTTATTTTTAATTAATAATTTTAATACATTTGTAATTAAACACCAAGAAAAATAAAAGGAAAATACTATATTATTAGAGGGGTGAAAAAATAGTTAAGCACCAAAAGTACTTTTGGGAGAGGAAAAGTTAAAAATTTTAGCTTCTCATAAAGCACTTTTGAATAACCAAAAATTTCAATAAAAATTAATTTGTTTAGCACAATTTTTTTTCTAAAAGTATTTTTGGAACCAAAAGTATTTTTTTAAATATTACTAAACGTCCTTTTCATTTCCGCTCATGCAGCGCGCTTTGAAATCCGCAATGAGTACTCCTACACCGTCTGGGCAGCAGCCTCTCCTGGTGGTGGCCGTCGCCTAGACCCTCAGCAAAGTTGGACCATCGATGTGCCTGCTGGCACTGCTATGGCTCGTATTTGGGGTCGAACCAATTGCAATTTCGATGCCAGTGGTAGGGTCATTGCCAAACCGGTGATTGTGGTGGACTCCTTCAATGCAAAGGTTGGGGTGTACCTCCAAACACCCTGGTTGAATATGCACTTAACCAATTTGGAAACATGGATTTCTACGACATTTCCTTAATTGATGGGTTTAACATCCCCATGGTGTTTGGTCCAACTAATGGCGGTTGTCACAACATTCGGTGCACAGCAGACCTCAAGGGACAATGCCCGAATGAGTTAAGGGCTCCTGGTGGGTGCAATAACCCATGCACGGTGTTCAAGACCAATGAATATTGTTGCACTCAAGGGTATGGAACCTGTGGTCCGACCTATTTCTCAAGGTTTTTCAAGGACCGGTGTCATGATTCATACAGTTATCCTCAAGATGATCCTTCAAGCTCCTTTACTTGCCCGGCTGGTTCCAATTACAGGGTTGTGTTTTGCCCTAGAGGCTCACCCCGTATAGAGATGGTCGGAAGCAAGAACCAAGAAAAGTAAAGGGATGATCTCTTGGAGTAGTTGATTTGCATTTGGGAATAAAAGATAAAGGTCATTTGGTCTCTCCAAATGATACTGAACCTATGGATGTATTTGTTTTATTTTGCATATGTTTTGTTTAATGGAAGAGGAAAACTAAATACTAAATTTTTGGTGAATTATAATAACAACAAAAATTCTGAATAATAAACTATTATTTCGATTCGAATTTAAATCATATTTTGGATGATAAAACAGCTTAATCATGCCATCACATAGTTTCAACTGCTTGTAAATAGAATGAAACATTCTGTGGTAGAAACCAACTAAACTCAAGAACATTACCTTAAAAAATGTCATTTTTTAATGCTTTTAGCCTTTCCTCGTCAACTTGAATTCCTGCTGAACTTATTGTAAAACCCCCCCAAAAAAATCTTATCCATGCAATTATCAAAAACTTGTTCATGTCCTTCATTGGTGCGTCGATGATCTGGCAAAACCAGGTAAACCTACCTGATGAAAACCAATACCTTAACATCATTGACCACCTTCAAGACCACCACCGTCCCCCCAGTTATCTCATCACTCTCGGTTGGCTCCCTCGATCGAAACCAAGCCTCCAACTACACTCTATCACAACTCTCTCGGTTTTCAAGCCACACACATCATCTTCACCATCCTTGGCAAAAACCACCATCTCCAACCTGAAAGGAATTGGGTGGAGCCGGCACTCAAAAACACCATGAGCGAACGCACACGAATCGTCTTTTTTACAGTTCCCCTTGCGGAAGTTCGGGCAAGCGGATTCAGAGTAACGGAACTTCCTCGAATCCCTCCATTGAGCCTTCTCGCTCGGATGGGCGTACGGGCACTCGGTCAGTCATGTGACCTTCCACGCGCACACCTCTTCACCTTGAACTCATACATACGAAAATGGTCGCATGAGAATGCATCGACGATGGGTACATCAGAGTCGTCAGTAAGGGTGTCGGGCTCGAGATCGTTCAACGAGAGGTAGCGGAGAAGGGCCAAAAGGCAGTCAGCGGGACGGGCTGCAAGGTGCATTGCAGTTAAAGTCGAGGGTTGAAAAGTTATCCGCCTGATCGTTTAACAATTCCTAGTCGGGGATTTTGACGGTAGGGAAGGGTCGTGTAGTGAGTTATTTTATCATCATATTTTGGATATTGTCCGTTCTGCTATTCTAACTCGGATGATGAAGATGAATGTGCTTGGTTTCGGGTTGAAGATGGTGGTTTTTGGCAAGGATGGTGAAGATGATGTGTGGGGCTTGAGAACAGAGAGAGTTGTGATAGAGTGTAGTTGGAGGGTTGGTTTCAATCGAAAGAGCGAGCCTGGAGTGATGAGATTACTAGGGGGACGGTGGTGATCCTGAGGGTGATTAATGGTGTCGTGGTATTGGTTTTTAGTAGGTAGGTTTACTTGGTTTTGCCAGATCATTGGCACACCAATTAAGGAAAAGAAAGAGAGAAAAAAGAATGAAAGAAAAGGAAAAAACAGACAGAAAAGATAATAAAAAAGGAAATATAATAATATGGTGGGATCTACTGACGAAAATTAATCTCATGTCACTGTGCCGTTTGATACTTAATCGCATGGTGGCTATGAAAACAATTTCTTAAAATTTAATAATGAGTTGGATGATAAAATTTGGCCTTATCTTCATTATGATTTGAAAGTGTTCCACTAGCCGCCTCTACCTTTATTAAAACAATATTATGGCACTTGCCCATGATATCTATGGTACCAAAAAGCCGCCTTACTTGTATATAAACCCTCATCTCCTATTAACAAATCCCAAAGTAAGAGCTAACCATGAGCTACTTAACCATTTCTCAGATCTCCTCTCTCCTCTTCTTTAACGTCCTTTTCATTTCCGCTCATGCAGCGCGCTTTGAAATCCGCAATGAGTGCTCCTACACCGTCTGGGCAGCAGCCTCTCCTGGTGGTGGCCGTCGCCTAAACCCTCAGCAAAGTTGGACCATCGATGTGCCTGCTGGCACTGCTATGGCTCGTATTTGGGGTCGAACCAATTGCAATTTCGATGCCAGTGGTAGGGGTCATTGCCAAACCGGTGATTGTGGTGGACTCCTTCAATGCGAAGGTTGGGGTGTACCTCCAAACACCCTGGCTGAATATGCACTTAACCAATTTGGAAACATGGATTTCTACGACATTTCCTTAGTTGATGGGTTTAACATCCCCATGGTGTTTGGTCCAACTAATGGCGGTTGTCACAATATTCGGTGCATTGCAGACATCAACGGGCAATGCCCGAATGAGTTAAGAGCTCCTGCTGGGTGCAATAACCCATGCACAGTGTTTAAGACTAATGAATATTGTTGCACTCAAGGGTACGGAACCTGTGGTCCGACCCGTTATTCAAGGTTTTTCAAGGAACGGTGCGGTGACTCATACAGTTATCCTCAAGATGATCCTTCGAGCACCTTTACTTGCCCTGCTGGTTCCAATTACAGGGTCGTGTTTTGCCCCAGAGGCTCACCTCATATAGAGATGGTCGGAAGTAAGAGCCAAGAAAAATAAAGGGATCATCTCTTGGTATACTTAATATGCGCCTTGGAACCAAAAAATAAAAAAGTCATTTGGTCTTCTCAAATGATATCAAACATGTGGTTCTATTTGGTTTATTTTACTTATGTTTTGTTTCTATTACTCAGATAGCACTGCTGTATTAATAATATTGTTGCACTTTCAACAGCACAAAACGTCACAAGTTGCTATAATCTTTCATCAAAATTTCCAACTCATAAATACCCATATAAAAAAGTTATATGAACTTATATTATTTCTTTTATTGGATAAATTATGATTGAATTTATCAATATTAATATATTTATTTATGTACGTAATAAAATTTTAAATTTAATATTTTTTTCATATTAATTTAAAATATTATCTTTATTAATATATATTTACTAATTTAAATTTTTTTTACATAAAATAAATAGTTATACATTTTTTTTATTTCAAATCTATACATATATAATCTATTTAATTAAAATATTAAATATGGCCATTAGATTATTAAAATATTAATAATTATAAAAATGTATTACATATAAATGTCTGCTATTTTACACTAATTGCCAATGAGACCTTAGGTAAATAGTAAGATGAGGTCCCAAGAAAATTGAGATTTCATGTTTTTGTCTCACCCTATGTAGGGTGTTTTTCTTTCAAATTTATCATGGTTACAGTTAGGATTTAATTAATTCTTGATTTAATTATTTAATTTAATACTTATAATATTTAAAATTAAATTAGATAATTAATTTAAGATTAGATCGAGATATTTATTTAATTGAATCTATCGAACTAATTAAACTGGATATATCTTCTTTATAATGATTGATTAGTTTTGTTTGATTGTTTTTTAAGAAAATGAAAATTTATGACAGCAAAGCCAAAGTTGCGCATATAGTGTTGGCTTTGGTCGTCTTTTGAGATAAGAGAATTGTCCTAATCAAAACAAACTTTTTCTTTTTTCTTATAGAATAATCAAACCTAACCTGTAATCACGTGCTATGAAGTTTTTAGACTTTTATCACACATCCTTGTTGCAAGTCTTCATCTTGTTTCGTTACTCAAAAGAAATTGCATCTCAACAGTACTTCTTTGGAACAGTACTTGTGTGATATCATACAATCTATTGGCAGCAGCTTTATAAATATTATTAAAGTTAGTTTAGCAATATTTTTGAAAAGTATTATGAAAAATATTTTTGAAAAATTTTAAGTATTTAGTATTATTGTCAAAAAATATTTTTGAGAAATAAAATATCTATTGTAGACATTTTATTATATATCAAGTAACAGATATACATTTAAATAATATTTAAATTAGTTACTATTATTATATTTTAATAAGAATATAAAAAAATTGTTATAACTTCTTGTTAATATTTTAATATATGAAATATAAACTTTAAATAGTTTTAAGCAATAAATATTAATTATTTATAAAATTTAATTAGAATATATAAAATATATTTTAAATATTTAAATATAACCATTGAATATTTATAATTAGTATTTTAAAAATATTTTTTTATTTCTAATTAATAATTTTAATACATTTGTAATTAAACACCAAGAAAAATAAAAGGAAAATACTATATTATTAGAGGGGTGAAAAAATAGTTAAGCACCACCAAAAGTACTTTTGGGAGAGGAAAAGTTAAAAATTTTAGCTTCTCATAATGCACTTTTGAATAACCAAAAATTTCAGTAAAAATTAATTTGTTTAGCACAATTTTTTTTCTAAAAGTATTTTTAGAACCAAAAATATTTTTTTAAACATTACTAAATAGGCCTTTAGTTTGTCATATATTTAGAATAACTTAAAACTGATGTATTAAGACTTAATTTAAAAATGCTTCTCGAAAATATTTTCGAGGAAAAGTTTTTTTTGGGGAAGAAACTAAAATTTTCAAGTTTAAAAAAAAAATATTTTTGAATCAATTATTGATTTGAAAGAAATTTTTTTTCTCAAAATAATTTATTTTAAAATATTTTTATCTCAAAAATACTTTTGAGAATCAACGCATCCTAAAACGATAATCACGACTTCAATTTCCAAATGTACGTATTCGGACTTTTCCACGCAACTTTGCCAGCTACCAACCATTTAGATTTCAATCATTTCTGATGCATGAATTATTAAGAAAATAACAGCTTACTGCCTTTACGAAAACCTTGTCAAATGTACCATCTTACTTATCAATTTTGACGTTATCTTAACACCGCACCTTAACACCGCCTCCCAAAAAAAAATTATTAGTAAATTTATATTTTAATCACTCAACTTTAAAAAATTACAAAATGATCATTGAATTATTGAAAAGTTTTCATTTGAGTCATTAAACTTTTTAAAACTTTTTATTTAAGTTACTAAATTGTTAAGTTTTTTTTTTTTTTTAAGTATGTCTAGCGAGCTCCAAGCGATGATTCGACAATCGATATAATTGATCAATACCCATCAACAAGTAGAACATACCTTAGATCTGATAAGTGCTAAAAATAACATATTTTAACCTCATTCTTAACACGTTTTTAGGTGATTATTCGATGTTAATTATGAATTTTATACTTTTAATCCTTTAAATTCATGTTTTAATACTTAATAAAACACTTAAGAGCAAAAGGAGAGAAAATCAGAGCATGGGAGCAAGTTGCAAAAGCCACACAGGCTGATGCCACACGGGCGTGTGATAAGCCATATCAATTTCATGGGATTACGCACCAAACAACGGAAAATCATGATTTTTAGGTTTTTCGGACATCCTAAGACGTATATATGATAAAAATAAGAAAATATTCAAGAAAACAACTCAAAAAGCACCATTGAAGCCTACTTTGAAGTAGATTTTTGTTAAGATTGAATATTCTTGGTTGATTTTATAGGAAGTTATCATGAGTTTCTTTATTTTTTTTCAGTTATATTGTGTCTTTGGATGTTTTTATTTTCAAGTGTGAACTAATTTTCTAATTAACTAGGGGAGCTGAACACTAGGATAGATTCTGTCGTTTGATTTTTTTTTACGCAATAAATATTTAGTTTATTGTTCTCAATTAAGTGTGCTTAATTCTTGATATGATATTTCTAGATTATTAATCCATATTTGATGTACTTGAATCGGTGGTTGAATAAACCCTATTTAAGAGTAGATATTGTATAATTGAATAGAATTGTATATAATTCTAGAAATAGACAACATAAAACTACTGGATTAGAGTTAAATCTAATAGGGAATTGTAGTGGGCCAAATTTGCCCGGCCCAGAACACTAAACCAAAACTGAAGCCCTAGCAGCCCGTGTTTACACCTTAGCATCCTCGGCTTCCGTACCGCCTCCGTACCCTCAGCAGCGCCACGCTCTCGTACACACGCAAACACCACCCCGTACCTGCAAATACAAAAAATGACAGCAACAGATACAAACAAGAATTGTATTTCTTATTTTTATTTCCTGTTATTTTCTTTTTGCCGGCTATAAAGCCAAGATCTGAATATCAAAAAAAAAAAACGAAGAATACGAATGCCTACACATTTTAGGCAAGATATACAAGCAATACAAAGAAAAAAAGGTGATTTTCCAGATCTGTTTTCTTTTAGTTTCTCTTGAGGGGGTTCGAAAACTTGGCATGAACACATAAAGGTAACCCGAATCGACACCGATGAAAACCCAAGCATCTAAAAACGCTCGGATATGGGTGAGGGTCGAACGGCGTTAAAATTTTAATCAAATCTTTAAAGTTCGTTTCTTTTTTAAGAATAGTATAGGATCGAAGTTTTTTTTATAAAAAAAAAAGGGGAAAGGAGAAAAAGAGGTTACCGGATCTTCGGGGTTGAGGCTCTCGCCGGCGAAAGCTAATCGTCATCCGCGTCACTAGCCGCCAAGCTGATGGTGGTCTAATGGCTGCATAATAAACGAACCCTAGCAGAGCAAAGGTCTCTCCTTTTATTTTTTTATTTATTTCAACTCATGTTGCGTTTTGGGGAAGGAAAATGAATGGAATGGAGAGCTTTAACCATTGAAGAAACGGCGCCTTTATGTTCTAAAAGGGAAATTTGTGCCAAAGGTCCTCCCCTTTCTTATGCACGTTCAATCGGGCTCTTTTTTTTATTAGCTCCTTGATTTGCACGCATTTTCAATTTAGCCCATGGTAGTGCTGCGTTTTGGACTAGGGGATATTCCCATTTCGGATCCTCGCATAATCGGGCGCCTCATATACTGGTCCCTTTAACTATTTTATTTGTAAACCATTCTTATTACTTTAATCTGATTTCAAATAACTTGCTTCTCCTTCATTTTTTATTTTTTTTTCTCGGTAGATTCGTGTTTACCATTATGTAACGTTGGCTTATTCTTCTCTTAATAATTATACTGCCATATATTATACACTGTTTTACATAAATGTTTTTTTTTTGTGTTTTGGTATACGTCATTGTACAAACATATATATGTATTTTATAACAAAGTGCATTTTATTATATGTGTATTATCAACTTTATGTTATTTTATTAGTATAATGTCTTTTAAATTCATTCTTAATTTTTGTATAACATTATCCCATATATATATATGCCCATATACTGTGACTATACATACATATATCTATCTATTTATTCTCTTTTAAATTTGTTTGGTTTAAACTCCTCTCTCTTTATATATATATATACTTTATAATAAGGTTACCTTTTTATGCACGTTATTAATCTTACATTATACTATACATATAGTTTCTTTTAAATACATATTCTCATATTTTTATTGTATGATCTCTCATAACATAGCTTTTAAATTATTATGGTAAGATATATGTTTTTCTTAACGCTTATGCTTAATCCATATTTATGTTATTAAATTTATATATTTATATACGTAGTTTTCTTTATACATATACGAGCACGTTCGTAAAACTATTATCTAAGTTATTATAAAATTAATTTAAATATGCATTGTATTTCTATGCTTTTACAAGTAATTATTTTTTTTCTTTTTTAAATATATATATATACACATAATTTATGGAATCATTATGTTTTTAAAGACTACATCGTATTATACATTTTTTTATTATTACCACTTGTAAAATATTCTACACATATTTTGAATGGTTCATGCTATAAATTCCTTTTTAAGACCAATATTACTTGATGTTTTAATATGATATTCGATAAAGACATTGATTTTATAATATGTATTTTAAATGATTAAGTATATATATTTATAGTTTTTTTTGTTTTTTTTAATAGATTCTAAAATGCACTAATTCATTAATTCGCGAGTCGTATAAATATTTGGTTCATTAGGTCGTTTTTGTTTCGACATCGCCTTATACTACTTGGATTTCCGAATTCTATTTTGTTTCGCATATATTCTGTTGGTTGTTTTATATTGTAGCATATATGTTATTATTACATGGTATTCATCTTATCGATATGTCAATTGTTATTAAAGACGTGATTGAAATTAGGTCATAATTTTTAGGTTAATTATATTCAATTGCTTATTCTGCTAGTTGATTAATATTCTTATTCATCAAGCATCATACCATCCTACGTGCCTTTTACCCCATATCATCGTTTCCCTTGATTTTTGAAATATGGTTTTATAAAACCCAATTTTTTTTTTTTTTACGATTAATGTCATTTTACTTCAAATTGAATCAACATGTTTTAAGTACTCATTCAAAAATTCTTCAAAATGAAGACGGGATTCGATGTTTGGCAATTCACGGAATCGTGCCCTAACGTGTTGGGTTGCAATTCCGCGTTTGCTTGAAATAATCGAATATCACTTCGAAATTTCACTCACGCCTTTTAAAATTCCTCAAAACGAAGACGAGGTTCGATGTTTGGCAATTCGCGGAATCGTGCCCTAATGTGTTGGGTCGCAATTTTGCGTTTGCTCAAAATAATCGGGCTTCCCTTCAAAATTCCATTCATATCTTCTAAAAACTTTTAAAACGAAGACGATGTTCAATGTTTGGCAATTTGAGAATCGAGCCCTATCGTGCTGGGTTGTGCTTTTTCATTTGTCCAAAATAATCGAATATCTCCTCGG
This sequence comes from Gossypium longicalyx, assembly GCA_025698465.1. NCBI lineage: Eukaryota > Viridiplantae > Streptophyta > Magnoliopsida > Malvales > Malvaceae > Gossypium > Gossypium longicalyx. Next base: position 4,107,000 of record CM047006.1, on the reverse strand, counting down.
AATTTTCACACGTATTTTATAAAGTAAGGCAATGATCAATATTTGGAAATTCGAGAAACCGTACCCTACTGTGCTGGGTTTCGATTTTTCGTTGGACTAAATAGTTGAGCATCCTTCTGTAATTCTCAAATTATATACTTTCAGACATCGAAACAAGAAAGTTTGGCAACCAACTCGGATTACTCGAACGTTATAAAAGGAACCACATTTCACAAACTTTTAATTTAGACACAAGGACAGTATTTAATCGATTTGATACCAATCTTGGGCGTAATGAGGGTGCTAATCCTTCCTCATGCGTAACCGACTCCCGAATCCGTTTTCTCAAAAATTCGTAGACCAAAATCTTTGTTTTAGTAAACTAAAAATGTTTTATTAAAATAACCTCATTCTTAGGTGATCCGATCACACCAAAAACAAAATATCGGTGGCGACTTCATATTTCTGTCTTTCAAAAGTCGATCCCCCTATTTTTTAAACCTAAAATTTTTATCGAGGGATGGTTTCGACAGCTTGGCGACTCCACTGGGGACTTGAGAGTCGAGCCATAAAAATCGATTATTCACTGTCCTTTTGTCAAAAACCAAAAATGTATTTTAAAAATCATGTATCTTTCGATTGCATTCGATTGTATGATTGTTTTGGTGCGAGTCTTGTATAATAGTACTGCATTTCATCGCATGGCCACTGCGGTCACACCTCCTAAGTGGGAGCAAGAAACTACGCTTTCGTGAGGTTTTCACCTCCGCATGGGCTAGTGGATTGCTTCCGGGGTACATCCGTACCTATGATTTCGTGAGATTTTCATCTCCGCATGGTCATAGGGAAATGTACTCCCTCGAACCGTACTCGATCTATATGAGCCTATAATGGGTGAGGATCGAGGAATCTGCTGGTTCGGATACCCTTACTCTAGAACTGAACTACATACAGTCAGCCTTAGGAGCTATCCTTAGGTGAAGCCGCAGCAAGCCTTAGTATTTACCCATATATTGTGTTGAAATTATTGTCTATGTGCTTGCATTTTATCGCTATTATTTTATACTAACCTGTGTTTTGTTTTGGTTGTCTTTTTGCATGACATTGCATACTAAAGGAGGTGTTAACTCGTGTTCAATTACTAAATTAGAAAGTTTGACATGGAGAATGAATTTCTTAGTAAAGTCGAGGATAATGCAGCTGTTCGTGCATGGTCGAAGAAGCTACAATCCGATAGAGGGGATAGCTTGGCGGAAGGATATATCTCTGAGTTGTAGGATTTCACTCGCGTCAATGTGGTACAGAATGAACTGCAAGAGTTGAGAGACATTTGGGCTAGTTGGGATGAAGGGACCAAGCAGTTGTTCTACCAAAGCTATGGTGACATATCCTACCTGCTAGACATTAGAGTGGATAAGAATTTGTTCCGAGCCTTGGTGCAGTTTTGGAATTCTGCGTACAGATGTTTCACTTTTGGAGAAGTGGATTTAGTACCTACCATGGAGGAATACACTACTCTACTCAGGTGTCCAAAAATTCAGGTCCGAAAGACTTATGCCCGGGTTTTTAGTGGTCAGACTTTTGTGAAGAAACTGATGAGCATTTCTGGGATGAGCGAGCCTTGGGTCACCGCTCGGATTCAGCAAAAGGGAGATAGCAAATGTATCCCTTGGGAAAACTTACGAGATTTGATCTTGACGCATCCAGACCAAAGAAAGAGGGTCGATATATTTGCCTTAAGCATCTACGGATTAGTCATCTTTCCTAAGGCTTTGAGACACGTGGACGAGGCGGTCATTGACTTCTTCGATTGCCTTGAAAAGGGAATCACACCGGTACCGGTAATATTGACAGAAATGTTCAGATCTTTGAGCTCATGTCGTAAGACAGGTGAGGGGCGATTCATTGGATGTGCTCAACTTTTGTTGGTATGGTTTCATGGCTACTTTTGGAAGGTAGACAAGGTTTCTTATCGAGTCTTTTCCGAAAGTTATTCCCCGTTAAAAGAAGAGGCAGCTATACAAAGGAGAGAGGATATCTCGGAAGAGAAGTGGATGGACATTCTTCAGAGCCTCAAGGAGGAGGATTTTGAGTGGAGAGCTTACTGGATGGTTCCTGATGAGATCATGTACCGATGCGGTAACTATGATTGGATACCGTTGTTAGGAATTTGGGGAGCTACCGGGTATACTCCATTACTCGCATTGAGGCAGTATAAGTCGAGGCAGTTCGTACCTGCAACCCACGGACTTGCTCAAAGTGATTTCTCTTTCAGCGGTGCTCACTATAAGAAGAAAGTCCGGGAGCTATCGGATGCTTGAAAACAGACCTGTTGGATGAAGAGGCTAGCCGTCGGCTCTATGGTAACGCCCGAGTATAGCGAGTGGTTTAAGAAGAGGATTAACGATAATATTCCTAGGCCAAGCTTGGAGAATGCTCGACCTATTGGGGAACAATTACAAATCGCCCCGTCAGAATTGGAGATTATAAGACAAGATTTCGAGAAGAAGAGTTCGGAGCTTGGGAGGAAGATTGAACAACTGGAGGAAGAGAAGTTGCACTTAAGGTTAGACGCTGATGTTCAGAGGTTAGAGGCCGAGAAGTGGAGGAAAGGAAAAACCAAGGCCGAAGAAGATCTAGATAGCTTAAAGACTGACTATAAGAAGTTGCGCCTATCTATGAAGACTGCGGGGTTAGGAAAGACTCCCGAACAATGACGCCATGAAATTTGGGAAGAAAAGGCCAATACCGACCGGTGGGAAAGAAAATTCCGAGAATCTCAGGCACGAAACGAAGATTTGGAGAAGAGTCTGTTGGAGAGCAGAAGTGAGCGAGGGGAATTGAGGGCTAGAGTGGCGGAACTCGAGAAGTCCCTACATCAGTACCGAAATCGCAACACCGCGATAGAGTTAAGGGCAAGCTTGAGCAAGATAAAAGAAATGAAAGGAAAAATAGAAGAGTTAGAGGCGTCACTACAGAATTGTGAGATGCGGATCCAGTTTTTCGAGGCAAACGAGGATCGTTGGAAAGAGCAGCTTCACCATGTGCAAGACCAAGTCAGAAACAGAGATTATTTTATGGGGGAAGCCATAACCCAGATTCGGGAGGTAGCTGACTACTTGCAAACCTTAGTGGTTCAGGCGGACACACTGAGCATGAAATATGAGTTGGAGTCGGATCGCGGACAAGAGCTGGCCTCATTGCTTAAAAAAATTAAGACTTTAAGTGTTAGAGCGAGATTTTATTTGTAACTCGACTTTATGTAAAAGATTTTATTTTTAAGTGAAATTTTCTAAGGGCAATTGAATCAAAATTGATGCCTCCTTTGCATTCATGCATTTGCATTGCATCATATGATTATGCATTAAAGGCCATAAGAGTTTTCTAATTAATTAATTAAAATTATTTCAGTAACCTGGAAACCAACGAAAACCAACCAACCACGCACCCTTACGGTACCAGAAAAAAATCAATGGATAAGAGACTCGAGAAATTGGAACAGATGCAAAAGGACATGTAAGAACAAATGCAGTCACAGATGCAAGAACAACTAGCCAAGATTCAGCGAGAAATGAAGGAACAAATGATGGAGTCCCAAAGAGAAATGATGTCCCAGTTATCCCAATTGCTATTGGGAGGAATAGATAAGGGAAAGGGCCCCATGGATAAGGTTGAGGAAACTAATGAGGATCTCCAATACCCCCTGGCTTCACTCCGACACACATACCAATGAAGCCCAAAATTAATTTACCAAAATCATCTGTCACGATCATACCCCAGCAGGTTCAGGCCGGAGCTTCAATACCAATGAATTTCTAAACCGGCTCGGGCTCTAATTTTGTTAACAACCCAAACTATCTACCCGTTCCCGATTTGGACGAATTTGCGGAAGAAGAAAAGGCGAGGATGGATTCACAAAAATAATTAGAAGAACAATGTAAATGGCTTGAGGAGAAGTTCAAAGCCATGGAGAGCGCAGATCACCACCAAGGGATTGATGCCAAGGACTCGAGTTTGGTTCCAGATTTAATCCTTCCCCCTAAATTCAAAATGCCCGAATTTGAGAAATACAATGGAACAAGCTGCCCTGAAGCCCACATCACTATGTTCTGCAGGCGAATGACGGGATATGTTAACAATGACCAGCTGTTAATCCATTGCTTTCAAGATAGTCTGGTCGGGGCGGTGGCTAAATGGTATAACCAATTAAGCCGCTCTAAAATTAACTCATGGAAAGACCTGGCACAAGCCTTCATGAAGCAATACAGTCATGTGACGAACATGACCCCTGACAGAATCACTATCCAGAATATGGAGAAAAAGTCAAATGAAAGCTTCAGATAGTATGCACAAAGGTGGAGAGAAGTGGCCATACAAGTTCAGCCGCCACTTCTAGAAAAAGAGACAACAATACTTTTTATTAACACCTTGAAAGCCCCTTTTATCACGCATATGTTAGGAAGCGCCACCAAGAGCTTCTCTGACATAGTGATGACAGGGGAAATGATCGAGAATGCTGTAAGGAGCGGTAAGATAGAATCAGGAGAGAGTGCTAGGAAGCCGGCCCCGAGGAAGAGAGACAATGAAGTGAACAACACGAGCACGGGGCTATCCAAGTCGATTACCGTAAATCGACCTAAAGCGGTGACTACCAATCAACAAAGTTCTGTAAGACAAGAATCCAATGCAAGGAAGAACGCAGAAAGGCCACAATTCACCCCTATACCCATGACGTATAAGGAATTATATCAGAACTTGTTCAACGCTCATGTGGTATCCCCTTTCTACCTGGAGCCACTGCAACCCCCGTATCCCAAATGGTATGACACAAATGCCCAATATGAATACCACGCGGGGATTACCGGGCACTCAATCGAAAACTGTACGGCATTCAAAAAAGTAGTCGAAAGACTCATCAAGGTGGGGATAGTGAGATTTGACGACCCAGCCACGCCCAATGTAGCAGGAAACCCACTCCCGATCATACCAACCAAGGAGTGAATGGGATAAGTGAAAGCTTGAACAAGAAAAACCAAATACGGGGTGGAAGAAGTCAGGACCCCGTTGAAGCGGGTATGGAAGGAGATGGCCAAGAGAGGATTAATAGTGTTGGATTCAAGGGAAGAGTCTGAAGAAGAGAGAAACTACTGTGAGTTTCACGAAGAGGCGGGGCATGAAATCCAAGATTGCGTAGAGTTCAAGGCCCTTATACAGCACATGATAGATAACAAAGAAATGGAATTTTATGAAGAAGCCAAAAACCCCGTAGTGGGAGATATATGCGCATCAGAGGGGGAATCGACGGTACAAAACAGAACACCTAACTATCCTGTGGTGGTCATTTCAAGACCCAAAAATAATGAAGCCGGAGTACAAATGCCACCGAGGATCATAATCCAAAGACCTGCAGTCTTCCCTTACAAAGACAGTAAAAAGGTCCCTTGGAATCATGATTGCAGTGTGACGATGCCAGGAAAAGAGAGCTCGGTTGACGCTTCAAGAGGAGATCAGGACAAAGGTTCCTATACACGTAGCGGGAGGCATTACGATGCGGTGAATGAGGAGGTACAACCCATGAAAGGAAAAGCCCAGATGGTCGAGGAAATGAAAGAAAAAGCAACCAAACCTGTTAACGAGCCAGTTAACGAAGAAGAGGCCAAGGAGTTTTTAAAATTCCTAAAGCATAGCGAATACAGCGTGGTGGAACAGTTACGCAAATAACCAGCCCGCATTTCAGTGTTGGCTTTGCTTCTGAGCTCGGAAGTCCATCGCAGCGCGCTAATGAAGGTCTTAAATGAAACGTATGTTCCCAATGATATCTCCGTTAACAAGTTGGACCGCTTGGTTAACAACATCAGTGCCGATAACTATATCTTCTTTAATGACGATGAGATACCACCCGGGGGCATGGGGTCGACTAAAGCTCTGCATATCACCACACATTTGTAAAGGTATATACATCGCCAGCGTACTAATTGACAATGGATCCGCCCTAAACGTCCTGCCATTGACTATACTGAATAGATTACCTATAGACAGCTCTCACATGAAGGATTGCCAGAACATCGTGAAGGCATTCGATGGCACGGAGAGAGAGGTGATGGGCAGAATCGAGGTACCCCTTCAGATTGGGCCAAACACATATGAAGTGGATTTTCTTGTAATGGACATCAAACCCTCATATAATTGCTTATTGGGGAGGCCCTGGATACATTCAGCTGGGGCAGTGCCTTCCTCGTTGCATCAAAAATTGAAACTGGTATCGGAGGGAAGGTTGATAACGATTAAGGCTGAAGAAGATATTATTGCAACTGTGAGCAATAATGCGCCCTATTTGGAGACAGATGACGAAGCAATAGAATGCTCATTCCGATCTTTGGAATTTGTTAATGCAACGTTCATCACCGAGAGAAGTAAAATTCTGGTACCGAAATTGTCCAAAACCACGAGGATGAGCCTCCAACTGACATTTGGAAAAGGGGCCCTACCCGGAAAAGGACTTGGGAGACATCTACAAGGAAGAACTGAAACGCCAATGCTGAAAGACAAGAGAGACCGCTTTGGCTTAGGATTTAAGCCGGACGCGAAACAAAGGAGAGCGGAGCTGGAAAGGAAGCAGGAAAGAAGGAGAGCTAGATTGACAGGGAAGGAAATCAAGTGGGAGCCAATGATATTCCCCCATTTATCGAAAAATTTTGTGTCTGGAGGAGTCATTCATCCTGAGAGAGGCACGCCAATGGAAAAAGCCATAGAAGAAAGGTTAAAAAGCTTGGACATCAACGCCACATTTGAAGAAGAAACTGAAGAAAGAAATTTGTCGGGCATTTGCCCTTACACACCTGAAAGTGTTCTGGACAACTGGACTGCAGAGGAGATCCCTGTAGTTTTTAGAACGAATACAGAGTAATGTCCAAAACACACTTATTGCTCTAGGCCTAGGAGTGATAAGAATCTTTTGTGAAATAGGCTGATGTTTAAAAACGATATTTCAATAAAATGCATGGTTGTTATCATTTTTGAGCAGATGTTATCTCGTCCTTTTAATTTTATTCATCACCATACAAACGATTATTTTCAAATTCTTTTATTCTTGAGATATTCTTTTAAATACTCTTTCATTTGTCATTCATAATCATATCACGCAAATAAACGTTTCGAATTCTTGTGATTCTTTGTATCTGCCTTCGTCATCATAACAGGTCCCCCGATATTAATGATACGAGTGACACTGCTAGTGACTCAGAGTTTCCTTTCAAGCAAGATGTATGTATGGATGATTCCCAGGATTTTGAAGATGACCAAGCTGTAACCCATCTCCTGATTTGCTGAGGATGGTAGAACAAGACGAGAAACAAATCCTACCCCACAAAGAATTAGTTGAAATTGTGAGCTTAGGAGAAGGACAAGAGGCGAAGATAGGAACATGTATCACTACGGAAATGAAGCGAGACCTCATTGGTATACTTCAAGAATTCAAAGATGTCTTCGCATGGTCGTACCAAGATATGCCCGGATTAGACACTGACATCGTGGTGCATCGACTCCCCATAAAAGAAGAGTGTAGGCCAGTTCAGCAAAAGCTCCGAAGAATGAGGCCCGACGTCTTGCTAAAAATAAAGGAAGAAGTTCGAAAGCAGTTTGACGCTGGATTCCTGAAGGTAGTAAAATACTCCGATTGGGTAGCCAACATCGTCCCCGTTCCTAAGAAAGATGGAAAAGTGCGGATGTGTGTGGACTACAGAGATTTGAATAAAGTCAGCCCGAAAGACAATTTCCCAGTGCCCCATATCGACACCCTAGTGGATAACAACTGCAGGACATTCATTGTTTTCATTCATGGACGGATTTTCGGGATATAACCAGATCAAGATGCATCTTGAAGATATGGAGAAAACCACATTTGTAACCATGTGTGGGACGTTCTGCTACAAGGTGATGCCGTTTGGACTAAAGAATGCAGGGGCAACTTATCAAAGAGCCATGGTAACCCTATTCCACGACATGATGCATAAAGAGATCGAAGTTTATGTCGATGACATGATCGCAAAGTCTCGAACGGAGAAAGAACACATACAAGTCCTGAGGAAATTGTTCTTGAGATTGAGGAAGTTTCAGCTAAAACTCAATCCAGCCAAATGTACCTTCAGAGCCAAGTCTGGAAAGTTGCTCGGATTTGTGGTTAGCGAGAAAGGGATTGAGATTGATCCAGACAAAGTCAAAGCCATACAAGAGCTATCCCCGCCGCGTACCCAGAAGGAGGTCCGAGGTTTTCTAGGAATATTAAATTACATTGCTCGGTTCATTTCACAATTGACCGAGAAATGTGACCCTGTCTTTCGCCTCCTCAAGAAACATAACCCGGGTGAATGGGATGAAGAATGCCAAAGGGCTTTCGACAAGGTCAAACAGTACTTATCCAACGCCCCGGTGCTGGTACCACCTAGCCCCGATAAGCCGTTGATACTGTATTTGGCAGTGTTCGAGAACTCCATGGGGTGCGTACTAGGTCAGCATGACGAGTCAGGAAGGAAAGAGAAGGCCATTTATTATCTTAGTAAAAAGTTCACAGAATGCGAAATAAGATACCCGCCGATAGAGAAGTTGTGTTGTGCCCTGATTTGGACAACTCGAAGGTTGAGGCAGTATATGTTGTATCACACTACTTGGCTCATATCAAAATTGGACCCCTTAAAGTATATGATGGAGTCAACAGCTTTAAATGGAAGGATGGCCCGATGGCAGATTCTGCTTTCCGAATTCGACATAGTTTATGTGAACCAGAAAGCAGTGAAAGGAAGTGCAATAGCTGATTTTCTGGCCAGTAGAGCTTTGGAAGACTACGAGCCTTTAAACTTTGACTTCCCGAATGAAGACCTAATGTGTGTCGATACCACTAAAGAAGGCGCTCTGGAAGAACTTTCTTGGAAATTAAACTTCGATGGGGCATCAAATGCTATCAGCAATGGAATCGGGGCCGTCTTGGTATCCCCAAACGGAGATCATTATCCATTTACTAGTAAATTGGATTTCGATTGTACGAACAACATGGCAGAATACAAAGCGTGCATCATGGGTATCCGTGCGGCTATAAAATGCAAGATTAAAGTGCTAGAAGTATACGGAGATTCTGCACTAGTGATTTATCAACTCAAGGGAGAATAGGAGACCAGGGACCCCAAGTTGATTGATTATCGAAAACTAATCTTTGAATTGATTAAAGAGTTCGATAATATTACTTTCTGCTACCTTCCACGAGACGAAAATCAGATGGCCGACGCTTTGGCCACCTTAGCTTCCATGATCAAGGTGAACAAGCAAGAAGATATCAAACCAATCCAGATGAGAATTTATGAAACTCCGGCCCACTGTTATAATATCGAAGAAGATGAAGAAAAACGTAACCACCCTTGGTATCACGATATATTGCAATATGTGAAGAATCGTGAGTACCCGGACCAGGCAAACGAGAATGACAAAAGGACGCTGAGAAGATTGGCCATCGACTATGTCTTGGATGGGGATGTATTGTACAAAAGAAGAAAGGATCAAGTGCTATTAAGATGCGTAGACGCTGTAGAGGCTAAGAAAATCTTAGAAGAAGTCCATGAAGGCGTCTGTGGGACACATGCTAATGGCTTTACAATGGCCAGGCAGATTATGAGATTCGGGTATTATTGGTCCTCTATGGAAGGAAACTGTATCAATTACACCAAGAGATGCCATAAGTGCCAAATCTATGGAGACAAAATTCATGTGCCTCCTTCACCGCTGCATGTCATGGTTTCTCCATGGCCTTTCTCTATGTGGGGCATGGATGTGATTGGACCAATATCGCCGAAAGCTTCCAATGGGCATCGTTTTATCTTCGTGGTTATTGACTACTTCACCAAATGGGTAGAAGCCGCTTCGTATGCTAGTGTGACCAAGTCGGCAGTAAGCAAGTTTCTGAAAAAAGAGATCATATGTCGATATGGAATGCCGGAGAAGATCATATCTGACAATGCATTAAACTTGAACAATAGTACGATAGCGAAAGTCTGCAGTCAATTCAAGATCAGACATCATAACTCGTCACCATATCGCCCAAAGATGAATGGGGCAGTGGAAGCGGCCAATAAAAACATTAAGAAAATTATGGGGAAGATGATCGAAACCTACAGAGACTGGCATGAGAAGTTACCATTTGCCCTCTTTGCTTATCGAACGTCAGTCAGAACTTCAACCGGGGCAACCCCTTTCTCTCTGGTCTACGGAATGAAAGCGGTATTGCCAATCGAAGTCGAGATCCCGTCACTTCGAGTGTTGTCAGAATTAAAGTTAGAAGAAACCGAGTGGATCCAATCTCGATATGATCAATTGAACCTAATTGAGGAAAAGAGGTTAAGAGCTATCCGTCATGGTCAGATGTACCAAAAGCGAATGACGCGGGCTTATGACAAAAATGTTCGCCCTAGAGAATTCCACGAAGGAGACTTAGTTTTGAGAAAGATCATTCCCATATAGAAGGACTTTCGAGGAAAATGGATGCCTAATTGGGAAGGGCCTTATGTGGTGAAGAAAGCTTTCTCTGGAGGAGCATTGATTCTAGCCGAGATGGACGGTAGAAACTTGCCCAATCCTGTGAACTCAGATTCGGTCAAGAAGTATTTTACCTAAAGAAAGAGAGGCTAGAGTGAAAACCCGCAAAGGGCGCTCTGAAATATCATTGTAAAAAAATAAAAAAAATAAAAGAAAAATAAAAAAAACCAAAAAAAAACAAAAATATATATATACGGAGAGGCCAAGGTGAAAACTCGCAAAGGGCGCTTTGGAACCAAAGGGGTTTTAGAGTTGAAAACCCGAAAACGGGCAGCTCAAATTTTGAATATGGGGCATATGGCAATCTTGTCCTTCCAAAATCAACAAGACAGAAGAACGTTACACCTTGAAGCATCAACAAAATATGCGGGATCTCCTGAACACACATTTGGTTTGATTGAACCTTGGAGAAATTAGAATAGTGAAACTCGTGCTGCGATATCTGGGGCATCTTTTTCTTATTTTTTGCGCCTTACCAGATTCATTATCCTATGTATTCATATCAAACTTTGCTTAATAAAATGCCATTTGTCCATTATGATAATCTCTTTCGAGCATTTTTGTTGAAATCGCTATTTTTGAACATGTAATATCTACATGAAAGATGTTATGCATATTGCTCTGGAAAAATCTCTAAATAGTACAAGGACCTGAAACAGGACACTAGTCAGAACTAACCAGGTTCAAAGCTGGGAAATATTGGAAAATGAATAGTCCAGGTTAGGATTATTTCTTCAAATTTTCTGGCAGAGATAACGGCTAAGTAAGAAAACGCGATGGCACATCAATGATGGAACCCGGATGAATCATGAGCAATGACACCTTAAGCGTTTGGAAGGAATCACTCTCATAACATTTCCACATTCATAATCATTCATTTATGAGCACTTGACTCATTTCAATCATACCATTCTAATTATCTGACATAAACACCACATCTAGTTAGGAACATAGGATTCATCTCGATCATAGCATCCCAATTATTTGATACAGGAAACCAATTCTATAAATCATGTCTTTGGAAGACAATGTAGTGACATTGGCGAATCCTACAGATCCTGTTTCCCTGAAATTGCAGTGGAGCAGATCGAAGATGACGAATCTCGGCTTCCGGAAGTTGCAGTGAAGCAGATTTAGGTCATTAACCTAGCTCCCTAAAATTGTAGCGGAGTAGGTTGAAATCTTAGATCCTGAAGTTGCAGTGAAGCAGATTTAAGTCATTAACCTAGCTCCCTAAAATTGTAGTGGAGTCGGCTAAAATTTCAGATCCTGTTTCCCTGAAGTTGCAGTGGAGCAGATCGAAAACGACGAATCTGGACTTCCTGAAGTTGCAGTGAAGCAGATTTAAGTCACTAACCTAGCTCCCTAAAGTTGTAGTGGAGTAGGCCGAAATTTCAGATCCTGTTTCCCTGAAGTTGCAGTGGAGCAAAATCAAAGTCACAATCCTTATCTCTCTGAAGTTGCAGTAGAGCGGGATAAAAACACACGAACCATGTCTTCCTGAAGTTGCAGTGGAGCATATTGAAGCTACTTGAAGAAAAGAAGCACTAAGAAGTCGAAGCTCAGCAGGCCCTGGCAAAATTGACCCATTTATAGTCTTTGCTCTATTCTCGTTCCACAACAATGAGCAAAGAGGGGCAGCTGTAGTGGGCCAAATTTGCCCGGCCCAGAACACTAAACCAAAACTGAAGCCCTAGCAGCCCGTGTTTACACCTCAGCATCCTCGGCTTTGTCATCGCCTCCGTACTCAAGCGCCGCCACGCTCGCACACACGCAAACACCACCCCGTACCTGCAAATACAAAAAATGACAGCAACAGATACAAACAAGAATTGTATTTCTTATTTTTATTTCCTGTTATTTTCTTTTTGCCGGCTATAAAGCCAAGATCTGAATATCTAAAAAAAAAAAACGAAGAATACGAACGCCTACACATTTTAGGCAAGATATACAAGCAATACAAAGAAAAAAAGATGATTTTCCAGATCTGTTTTCTTTTAGTTTCTCTTGAGGGGGTTCGAAAACTTGGCATGAACACATAAAGGTAACCCGAATCAACACCGATGAAAACCCAAGCATCTAAAAACGCTCGAATATGGGTGAGGGTCGAACGGCGTTAAAATTTTAATCAAATCTTTAAAGTTCGTTTCTTTTTTAAGAATAGTATAGGATCTAAGTTTTTTTTTAAAAAAAAAAGGGGAAAGGAGAAAAAGAGGTTACCGGATCTTCGGGGTTGAGGCTCTCGCCGGCGAAAGCTAATCGTCATCCGCGTCACTAGTCGCCAAGCTGATGGTGGTCTAATGGCTGCATAATAAACGAACCCTAGCAGAGCAAAGGTCTCTCCATTTATTTTTTTATTTATTTCAACTCATGTTGCGTTTTGGGGAAGGAAAATGAATGGAATGGAGAGCTTTAACCATTGACGAAACGGCGCCTTTATGTTCTAAAAGGGAAATTTGTGCCAAAGGTCCTCCCCTTTCTTATGCACGTTCAATCGGGCCCTTTTTTTTTATTAGCTCCTTGATTTGCACGCATTTTCAATTTAGCCCATGGTAGTGCTGCGTTTTGGACTAAGGGATATTCCCATTTCGGATCCTCGCATAATCGGGCGCCTCATATACTGGTCCCTTTAACTATTTTATTTGTAAACCATTCTTGTTACTTTAATCTGATTTCAAATAACTTGCTTCTCCTTCATTTTTTATTTTTTTTTTCTCGGTAGATTCGTGTTTACCATTATGTAACGTTGGCTTATTCTTCTCTCAATAATTATACTGCCATATATTATACACAGTTTTACATAAATGTTTTTTTTTGTGTTTTGGTATACGTCATTGTACAAACATATATATGTATTTTATAACAAAGTGCATTTTATTATATGTGTATTATCAACTTTATGTTATTTTATTCGTATAATGTCTTTTAAATTCATTCTTAATTTTTGTATAACATTATCCCATATATATATATGCCCATATACGCGACTATACATACATATATCTATCTATTTATTCTCTTTTAAATTTGTTTGGTTTAAACTCCTCTCTCTTTATATATATATACTTTATAATAAGGTTACCTTTTTATGCACGTTATTAATCTTACATTATACTATACATATAGTTTCTTTTAAATACATATTCTCATATTTTTATTGTATGATCTCTCATAACATAGCTTTTAAATTATTATGGTAAGATATATGTTTTTCTTAACGCTTATGCTTAATCCATATTTATGTTATTAAATTTATATATTTATATACGTAGTTTTCTTTATACATATACTGAGCACGTTAAGTAAAACTATTATCTAAGTTATTATAAAATTAATTTAAATATGCATTGTATTTCTATGCTTTTACAAGTAATTATTTTTTTTCTTTTTTAAATATATATATACACATAATTTATGGAATCATTATGTTTTTAAAGACTACATCGTATTATACATTTTTTTATTATTACCACTTGTAAAATATTCTACACATATTTTGAATGGTTCATGCTATAAATTCCTTTTTTAGACCAATATTACTTGATGTTTTAATATGATATTCGATAAAGACATTGATTTTATAATATGTATTTTAAATGATTAAGTATATATATTTATAGTTTTTTTTGTTTTTTTAATAGATTCTAAAATGCACTAATTCATTAATTCGCGAGTCGTATAAATATTTGGTTCATTAGGTCGTTTTTGTTTCGACATCGCCTTATACTACTTGGATTTCCGAATTCTATTTTGTTTCGCATATATTCTGTTGGTTGTTTTATATTGTAGCATATATGTTATTATTACATGGTATTCATCTTATCGATATGTCAATTGTTATTCGTACGTGATTGAAATTAGGTCATAATTTTTAGGTTAATTATATTCAATTGCTTATTCTGCTAGTTGATTAATATTCTTATTCATCAAGCATCATACCATCCTACGTGCCTTTTACCCCATATCATCGTTTCCCTTGATTTTTGAAATATGGTTTTATAAAACCCAATTTTTTTTTTACGATTAATGTCATTTTACTTCAAATTGAATTAACATGTTTTAAGTACTCATTCAAAAATTCTTCAAAATGAAGACGGGATTCGATGTTTGGCAATTCGCGGAATCGTGCCCTAACGTGTTGGGTTGCAATTCCGCGTTTGCTTGAAATAATCGAATATCACTTCGAAATTTCACTCACGCCTTTTAAAATTCCTCAAAACGAAGACGAGGTTCGATGTTTGGCAATTCGCGGAATCGTGCCCTAATGTGTTGGGTCGCAATTTTGCGTTTGCTCAAAATAATCGGGCTTCCCTTCAAAATTCCATTCATATTTTCTAAAAACTTTTAAAACGAAGACGATGTTCAATGTTTGGCAATTTGAGAATCGAGCCCTATCGTGCTGTGTTGCGCTTTTTCATTTGTCCAAAATAATCGAATATCTCCTCGGAATTTTCACACGTATTTTATAAAGTAAGGCAATGGTCAATATTTAGAAATTCGAGAAACCGTACCCTACTGTGCTGGGTTTCGATTTTTCGTTGGACTAAATAGTTGAGCATCCTTCTGTAATTCTCAAATTATATACTTTCAGACATCGAAACAAGAAAGTTTGGCAACCAACTCGGATTACTCGAACGTTATAAAAGGAACCACATTTCACAAACTTTTAATTTAGACACAAGGACAGTATTTAATCGATTTGGTACCAATTTTGGGCGTAATGAGGGTGCTAATCCTTCCTCATGCGTAACCGACTCTCGAATCCGTTTTCTCAAAAATTCGTAGACCAAAATCTTTGTTTTAGTAAACTAAAAATGTTTTATTAAAATAACCTCATTCTTAGGTGATCTGATCACACCAAAAACAAAAGATCGGTGGCGACTCCATATTTCTGTCTTTCAAAAGTCGATCCCCCTATTTTTTAAACCTAAAATTTTTATCGAGGGATGGTTTCGACAGGAATAAATAGCACAAGTTAATGCGATAATAGGGGTTTTAATTTAAAAAAATTTAATTAATCAGCCTAAAATCAATTGCTCTACTCGAAAGAAATATTAGCATAGTTTATATTGATAGTAACAGATGAAATTTAAGTAAATTCTTTCCTTGATATTGTTTCCATTATTGGTTGTTACTCAATTACTTTCGTGATTTATTCTTTGTCGTGTTTATTAGTTAATTAATTTAGTTACTTACAGTTTTTAATCAATCACTCGAATTATTAGGCTAAATATTAAAAAGACAATAATTATCAGTACTTTTAGTCTTCGTGAAAACGATATATTTGTCCACCATAGCTATACTATTAATTGATAGGTGAATTTGCCTTAGTTAAATTTTTAGTTAGTTTCACGACGCATCAAGATCCAAGTTGATCTGATAATTAATGTCAAAGATTAGAGAAAAAACTGTTTTAATTTTGATTTGCACATTTATGACATCCAAAATTATTTCATAAAAAAACTTGAACCATAAAAGAGAAGAAAAAAAACTTTAATTGATGTAATCGATGCAGAAAAAAAACTATTCAACAGCATTTTTAACAATACAATTACTTAAATAATTTTTTTAAATAATTTAATAATTATTTAATAATTTTTTAAGTTTAAGTGACCATTAATAATTTAATAACCTTAAATATAGTTTACCATAAAGAATATATATAAATGTTTAAATAACAACTCAAAAGAAGTCAGATAATTTTTATTTTATTTTCTAAAAAATAAATTACTTATATAATTATATTGATATATTTTTTTGTTTTTAATTAAGTCAGATGTAACTTTGACTTTGGAACCATATTCAGTGGGATTTGCGTATTAATAAAAAAAAAATAGATATTAATAAAGAGATATAGGCGGCTGGTAGCGGGAGAAAATTAAGATCGGAACCTCTTGAGTGTGAAGCACATGGCTTATGAAAATGCCAACACCAACAACAGACCCATTATTAGATCAGATCCACTTGGATTATGCCATTCTCATGTGGGATTACAAACAACATTGATAGGTTGCGTTTAAATACAGCTAACGAATATATATATATATATATATTAAATCGAGAGGTAAAGGGAAGTCTTAAGTCTTTCCATAAAAATAATTGGTCGGAAATTCTACTTTCCCATTCCCATTCCCATTCCCCTTTACGAAATTCATGCCAAAAATTTGTCATGGATCCAACATACAACCCATAATAATGAACAGATGAAGATATTATAAACTCAATATAATTTTTTTACAAGTTCCATGTTACATAAACTTTGAATGTATTTGTATTATTTTCTAGTTATATATATATATTTAATCATTTTGAGTCTTAATTTGAGCTCTTAAATGGTATATTACAGCAAGCACAAAGTTTATATAAACATTGCCAGTAAGTTAATATTTGGCTACTATCAAATTTTGACCCTCAGTAAGACATTGACTTCCCAAATGATCCTGTGAGTACCTATTAAGGTTGATGATGATCTTAAGAGGAACAACGTCGCAACTCTTGTTTTAGAAATTACATTTTGAAGAATCTACAACTGTACAGTTTAAATCCTTGTTTAATCTTCAGATTAGGGTTATCAATTATATTATCAAAGACTATTATCTACCAAGGCTAATGACTTATTAAATTTTAAAGACTCGCTATGACTAATTATAAGCAGAAATTAACATTTTGATGCACAAAATAAAGAATCCAATGGAATGAGTGTTCAGTGCAAGTACAAATGTGACAAGAAAGTCGTACCAAGAGGGAAAAGAGGCAAGAGCTAGTCTCGTATGTTCCTTGTACCAGTATCCATACAGTAACAGTTGTCCGTGTTCTTGGTCTGCAATCTTCACCCTTAACCATTTGCATAAATCTAGTTTGATTACTGCTATTTTCTGATTCGAATTCCAGGTATATCTTTCAAACCCATTTTTAAAGCGGTCTTCCTGAAGAGAGATGGAGGTCTTTGCAAGCCAATTGATTGGGAAAACTGGTTGGCCAGCTCAACAAGTGTAGTTTTATCCCGCCCAATTTCTCTGATCGAGTTATAATAACCAAGCCAAGCATGATATGCTGCTTCTTTGACATTCCCATCAATCTTTGCCATTGAAAACTCCAACTGCAACAATATTCCAATGCATTACAAACTTTTTGTAACAGACACTAATGAAAGAATCATTAGACACACACACATCCCATTTTTTTAAATGAAATTGAGACATCAATGCAATATTCACCGAAACTGGTAGATTAAAAAACCAATATATTTTCAAAAACCATGGCATCAACCTATAAAGAAAATCCTTCTGATAGAAGCATGAAGAGTAATACTTTATGAGTTTAGATGCAGACCTTCTGTTTGACATCTGGATCCATATCTGGTAAAGAGATTTTCTCAAGAGGCAAGTCCTTAATTTCATCCAAGAAATACTCTTCCCATGGAGCTATTAATAAGATACCTTCTCCATCCTTGCCTTCCCGTCCTGTCCTTCCTAGTCGGTGTATATATTGCTCTCGGTCGGAAGGAATTCCCACCTGGTAGTAATAAAAAAATTTATACATATCACTATTAAAAAAAAAAATAGAGGGATACAAAACAAGATATGTATTTGACAACCAGCAAGTTTCTCAACTTTCAGCAGTTATCATAAACCGTATAGGTAGCTCAACAGCTGCAAGAGATCTTATCATTTACAGGGTTTTTCATCATGGTTCAATGTATTAAACTATTAAAGCAGGCATATGTGCTGAACTGCTTAATAAGCCAATGACATGCTTGAGCTTTAGGTTCAAAGGTACCTGAATAACCAAAGTGACATCAGGATAATCCATTCCTCGAGCCGAAACATCAGATGTAACAAGAATTAGCCTCTTAGAGTCCCTGAATTCATCAGAGATACGAGTTCGGTAAATTTGAGGTTTTCTGGAATGGATCTCCCTGACATTCATTTTCATTTCTCGAAGAAGCAAATACATCAGTGATGTTACCATCCCAGTTGTACAGAAAACAATGACCTGAGTGCTAGAATAGTTAGCTCTCAAGAAATTTCTGCAAGTACCAAAATCCAGATGTAAAACATTTTACCTTGTACTCGGATGCTACAGATATATGCTTCTTTAAAAGCTGGTGAACTATCTGAAAATGCAATTCATGTGGTGCAACAAGAATAGATTGCTTAACCTGCAGTCATTAAGGAAAATTCTGCAGATAAGGTCACTGTTGCCTATACATTTAATACAAATTTTAACATCCATTTTAATTTCACCACAGAGACTTCAAAAATTTTCATTTAATAAATGAAATTGTTTGAAGTACTTAAATTCTAAATTCGTTGTTTACAAAGAAGCATTAAGCTGATTATATTTCCTTAAAGCAAATGTGTCCAATTATTCCCATTCATACCTTGTCATGAGTTTCTACACAGCCTAGACCCACTGTATCAATGAAAGCATGTTCCCTCTTCAAAACAAGCTGAGATATACGACGAACCTGCATAATCAAGCACAGTTTAGATCTGAGTTGATTCATACAAGGAAATCAGCCTTGTCTACAACAAAAATAAGGTTGATGAGCGATCCAACCTCTTTTGGAATTGTTGCAGAAAACAACAATGACTGCCTTTGACGGGGCAAACAATCAACAATTTTCTCAACATCTTTCCGAAATCCCAAGTCTAATAAGTGGTCAGCTTCATCAAGTATAAGCATTTTTAATCCCATCAACCGCACAGACAAGGTAGACTTGTTCTCAACATGATCCAGCAATCTCCCCGGTGTTGCAACAATTATCTGAGGAAAGTTTTAACCCGGATAATTGGAAAAGGCTTATCTTCTAATATTAGGATGCAGAAGATTCTAGAAACATTTACAATGCTAAAAGAATTGCCAAACCTAAAACATAGGCTAACCTGGCATGGTTCTGATTCGAGCCGTTTCTGATCAACTTTGAAACGCGTACCTCCAACTAGAGTCTGGACTCCTATGCCATTATGATACTTCAGCAGAGCATTTGCTTCTGCAGCTAGCTGACTTGCAAGTTCTCTTGTGGGGCAAAGAATGAGAACAAAAACCGGAGGCACCCGCTGAACGGTACTAGTACTAGCGGCCTTCAAAACTGTTTCAATTGCAGGAAGCTGTTTGTCTTTAACAGAAGAATTTGAAGGAGCAACAATAATCTACAAGTTCACGAATTACAACTAAGGACTGGTAGTGTACCAGAAAAGCTGCAGTCTTTCCTGTGCCAGTTTTAGCTTTGACCAAAGCATCTTTGCCTGCTTCACATTAGAATGAGAATTGTCATTTAGAATGTTTGACTAGTCTCAAACAAGTCAGAACATGTTTAAAGAAATACAATATGACTAGCAACAGATTTAAAGAGAACAATTTACTGGAACTATAGGGAGAGCCCTACCCAAACAGAGAACTTTTATGTGCAAAGGAGAGTGCCATCTCATGCAAGAATAGAACAGTCTACCAAGGCATATAAGCAATGGTGATAACTTGTAATGTTAAATTTTTGTTTCCCTTATCTTCAAATTCCTATGGTTTGTCTGCCTTCAGCAAATGACATTTATATAATACCTAATTTCACATCTTCTACACATCTAGCGACTCTAATATATCATGTCACAAGTTGAGCTTCCAAAATGTGATATGTTCTTGACAATTTAGAAACTTCTACATCAATTTTACTAACCCAGCAGATGTAACTAGCTGCATTAAAGGCTACCAAGGCACAGAGAATGAACAACTTACTATAACTCTATAACAAACGTAAAACTGAAAAAGCAGAGCAAGCTTGTAAAGGATTCATGGAATAACACAATAAGTCCAATGAAAATGATACAGAATCACAGAACAGCCAAAATGCAATAACACACCCTCAAGGCAAACAGAAAGTGTTGCCTCCTGTACTCGAGTCATCTGAAAATATCCCGCTGCAGAAAGTGCCTTGACTGTCCATGGGGATATACCACATTCATCAAATCTGTAAAACCAAAAAAATAAAAACAAAGAATTACCAATTTTCTAATCACCAAAACAAACCATAAATACAGCTATAGCTAAAGCAGTCCAACATCTGAGCTTACCTTTTTTTACTATAAATTGGTTCTCCCTCCCCCATTTTCTTTTCAATTTCAGCCAACTTCTTCTTTTCCAACTCCTGCCTAAGCAACCGCACTTGCTCCGAAAAATCCATCTCCTTCTCTAGTTCCTTCAACGGCACTCTCCGTTTTATCTTCACATCATACTTTCCCAACGATGCACTACTCCCTGACTTCTTAACATCCCTCCAACCCCCAACACCTTCCACTTCATCTTCCAATTCCAAATCCGATTCATCATCACTCGATGAGCTCTCGTTCCTCCTAAACCTCCTCCTCTCCATACGGTTCCTACTCTTTATATACTTCACATTATTCTGAAAACTTACCTTCTCGCCTTTACCACCAGGCCCAAAACGCTTCAATGAATTATTATCCGACACGGAATATTCATGTTGATTAGAAGAAGTCTCATTCTTCCCAAGCCTCACCTGAGATATATTATTACGCCCTGAATGCTTCAAAGACTCATCCTTTGAACCGAAGTATGACTGAATCCCAGCAAAAGAACTCTCGTTTACCTTGAATTTCCCGTTAGCCTGAACTGAATAGCTCCGACTCTTAATAAATTGACTATTATTTACACCGCTTGGTTTCTCATTTTCTCTTCGACGATCAGATAGCAGTTTCTTTATATTAAGCGGCGCATGAATTAATCCTGACCGTGGATTTCTAGCCGTTTCAACGGATCGTGGCCGTTCCTGTTCCTCTGAGTTCAACGGACCGTCGTTTTCGTTCCACAAGTCCTCAGCCCCTTCTTTCATGAACCGATCAGCCAGGGCTTTGATGTGGTCGTTGGGGCTCATGGGGCTATATTGTGTTGGATCGCAACTCGGGTCGGGTCTCCCGGCTAGTTTGGCGCGGATTTGGGATCGGATTCTGGCTTGGTAAAGTTGCTTCTCTTGGTCGAGGAGTCTTTTCTCTTTCTCCTTGGCTTTTTTCTCGTGGAGGCGCTTCCATTGCCACTTGTTCAAGCCGCCGGGGAAGGTCCGAGGACCGCCTCCCATGGCTCGGGTGAAAATTTGGGTTCGGAGAATCGAAAGGGTTTTGGAGCGTAGGAGGAGCACCGCTGAGAACATGGCTGGGGTTTAGGGTTTAAGACAGAAATGGGAATTTTGGGTTTTAAATATTGGTTCATTTCAATATCTTGCATGAGGAAACGACGGCGTTTGCTGTTTAACGTAAACCCGAATGGAATTTGCTGTAATACCCCATACCCGTACCTGAGACCGGGATAGGATACGAGATATTACCGAAATTTTCAGAATAATTTCAATTAATTTATGTTATTTAGTATTCATTTTCATGTTTCATGTAACATCCTTTTCATATATTCAATTCAAAATATCATATAAAATATGATATAATACTTAAATTGTCATATTTACATGCTCATTCAGGTATTCGAACCTACCTGACTAAATTGCAGAAATACCAAGATTTAGGGGCATATTGGTAATTTACCATTTTCCTAAATTTCACCCAATCTTAAATTGATAATTTCATTCAATTTATTAATTTAGATAATAAAACAATTTATTCCCTTCAATTTAGTCATTTTTGACATTTTTACAAAATTGCCCCCTAAAGTTTTACTTTTATTCAATTTAGTCCATGAGCTTAAAACATGCAAATTAGCCATGCTAACTAAATATTCATATATATATTTTTCCTCCTCCTCCTCTCCATTCCACATCCTTAATGTATATAACATTCTTGTAAGTACGATTTCATAATTTACTTATTAATGCTCACATCAAGCTGTTCACACGAGTCATAGTCACTCAATTATTTATAATTCGAGCTACAGAGCTCAAAATTAAGATCCGTAAATTTTCCCTAAAACTAGACTCACATATCATTCCATCATAAAATTTTAAGAATTTTTGGTTTATCTAATTAGTACAGTTTATTCATTTAAGTTTCCCCTGTTTCACTATCCAACAGTTCTGACCTCTCTTCACTAAAAATTAATTATATCACAATACAAAACTCAGATAATGTTTCCATTGATTTCTATTGAAAATAGACTCATTAAGGATTCTAAGCATATAAATTTGAGACTCTAATTAATTTTCTCCAATTTTTGGTGATTTTCCAAAGTCAAAACAGGGGAACCCGAATTCATTCTAACCTTGTCTCACAAAATTCATTATATCTCATAATTTACAAATCCATTTCTTACACCGTTTCTTCTATGAAAAACTAAACTCAATAAGCTTTAATTTCATATTTTATTCATCTTCTAATTCGATTTCTACAATTTATGATGATTTTTTAAAGTTAGTCTACTGCTGCTGTCCAATATTGTTTTAGTTCAAGATGTTTATTACCATTTTTCCTCTAAATTTCAAAGGTTATACAATTCAGTCCTTGCTCAATTAGCCCATCTATTAAGCTAATTTTTCTCAATTAACATTTTATTCCATCATTCTAAACTATTACACAATCGTTGAAAATCAAAATTTTAACACTAAACCTTAATTCACAACTTTTTCACAATCAGGTCCTAACATCAATTTCTATTGAAATTACTTGATAAAATCATCAAACAACAAAATCAAAGCTTCAAATTCATTTTATTTCATCATATACAGCTAACACTTATCAATGATAGCTTTTAATTTTGTTCATAAAATCAAAAACTAATGAATTAAACACTTGGACCTAATTGTAAAAGTCACAAAAACATAAAAATCTCCAAGAAAAGGGCAAGAATTGAACTCACATATGTCAAAGTATGAAAAACCAGCAGCTTTCAGACCTCCCATGGGGTTTTTGCTGAAGAAAAATGATGATATCTCTAGACTTTTCAAATTTGTCTTGTTTTATATGTTTAATTTGCAAAATTTCCCATTTTGCCCTTATTTCTCCTTGTCTTTTTTTGCTGATTTTCTTGTCCAACCGTCCAGCCCATACAATTTGGGTCCAATTGCCTTTTAAATTCCTCCTTTTTAATCACTTAAACTATTTAATCACAATTTAATAAATTTCGCACTATTTTCAATTTAGTCCTTTTTATTTAATTGACTAACCAAACGTTAAAATTTTCTAACGAAACTTTAATACTAACTTAATAACACTCCATAAATATTTATAAAAATATTTATGGCTCGGTTTATAAATCCGAGGTCTCGATACCTCGTTTTCAACCAAATTTACCTGATTAATTCTTTTAAAATCGCAAAATTCACTAATTAAAAATAATTATGTTAAGTTCGCGCTTAGCCTATAATTATTTATTTGTTAAAATTTCTAAACTTACTCGTCAGATTTAGTTATCTCGAATCACAGTTTCTGACACCATTGAAAAATTTGGCTGTTACATTTGCTTAAAAGAATTTGTGGACCATGCAAAATCACTCATCGATTATTTAAATAATATTTGTTTCTGATAATTTTAAATGAGTTAGACACAGTCCTCCCTCCCTCAATTCATTTCAGTATACTCCAACTCACTAATGAAATTCGTCATTCATTACAAGAAAAGAGTACAAACAAAAAATAAATAATTAGTCATTCATTGTCAAGTTGTATCTTACGTGATTTGTAAGCTTATTTGTGGCTGGTTGTCAGCCTAGCCCCACTAACGGATCCCATATAAAAGAAAATGTTTATCACAATAAACTAAAATTTAACTTGCAAAGTCTTTAAAAAAACTATATAAACATTAGAAGTGGCAGTTTACAGTGAAATTCTATCATTAATCCAATGTTTATGAAAGTTGGTATATGAAACATATAAAATTCTTTTGAAAGGAAGATACATTGCTTATATATTTTGTGATGCAGCATGATTATTATAGTTGCCATTGTAAGTGGGGTGCACAAGAGAAGAGAATCCAATCCCCCCAACACTAAGTCTCCCCATGGTTTCAGACTTTCACTTCGCTCTCTTTATCACCCTTTGAAAGCGACTTTCGGGATCAAAGGAGTTCCAAATTCGGTGAAGAATATCCTGATCAGATGAAAAAGAACCCTACACCACTCTATTTGTGCATGATTGTATTGTGGATTTAATCTCTTCCTTATCCAATGTCGTTTCAACAATCACCTGCCAAAAATACAAGATTTGTCATCCATGTCTGCCTTGTTTACTGCATTTTAGACATGATAATAAGGTTGTATATAGCTTGTCTTAAGATAATAGACATCTAATGAAATGGGAGGAAAAAATTCACAGAAGATCCTCAAAAGCCTTTTAACATTCATATTTCCTTTTTGGAAATCTTTTTTTTTTTCCCTTATCCCAGTGTAAGTGTAAGTGCGTCGTAAAAAATGAGGGTGTGAGCGTGTGACAGAACGGTAATATCAACCTTACCTCTTGTACTTTGTTTCCGGATCGAGCAAGTAACTTGTATTGATTCTCAAACATGGATGCCATATAAACCTGCACCAAAAGATAGATCGGAAAGCAGATAATTCCCGAATCAAATCCGAATAAAGAAAGAAACTGACCAATTTCTTAAATACTTGTAAGAAAAGTTTCAAATAAATAGTTTCATTTCCATAACCTAAACCAATTGAGGATTATATTATGAAGTGCATACGCCTAGAATTGAAATATGGCAAAACTTTTGGCACCTAAAAGATGGCAGTCATGTATGAGATTTTCTCTAACAGTTCTATTCAATTTTCACCAACTTTAGCCTACTGCATGTAGTTGATATGTTGAAGCTATCATACCTGGAGTGTTGGCGCCAAACCAGGGCTCAAGAAAAATCGGCCCTTTGAAACTGACTGAATTCCTTCAATCTGTTCCAATTCTTTGATAAGTGATTCCACATCAGGCCACTGTCAACATTTAACATCAGTGTGTGAGGATAAACCATGCCGAATGCGAGTACAAAAAGGACAACATAGAAGATAAGAAACATTTGTCACAGGGTCTAAACAAAAACCTCAGTGTCTGCTTGTGCTGCTTGTAATCTTCCATCTAAGTTATCATGATCACCAACCACAGACTCCAAGGCCTCAACCAGTGGATCTGGCTGTCGTGTGAAAAGAGAAAAAAGAGGATCACAACATATTGAAAATCGTGGCCTAAAACAACTGAGAATTTTAAAATTCAAGAACCCAGTTGCTTGTTGATTACCGTTATCTCCTTCAATGATAAAAATATACGGTCAAGTGTGAAATCCAATTGGTGGACTTTTGCCTCGACAATCTGAAATCATGAAGATCACTTGAAAATTATATTCATGGCCTACAAATAAATAGCTTCATGGAGTTTCAGATAAACAAAGCATCATGATGAAACACAAGAAAAAGCAAGACATGAAAGATCATAAGGTTTTTAACCCTTCCAGGTCCTGCTTATTTATCATTCATTCCCTAAAAAAATGGGACTAATCTGCCAGTAAACTCAAATACCTGACCAATTTTGAAATGTGACAAAGGATCCAAGGTGGCATCCCATGATACTTCCGTCTGGTGAATCAAAGCAGGCACGCCTTCAACCTATACAGTACAACTAAATCACAATTTGGGCCCGGGAAGAATACATTTAATGATTTCTAGTCTGACTGGCATGGATGTTGTGGCTTCATGCTAAGGAAGTGTATGTTCAAAGGAAAAACCAACAGAAAGGAGCAAATAACCGCCACTTTTCTTCTGAAAGAGCATTTAGTATACTAATTGTTAACATATTGTAACAATGCTGCGAAATTGTTTACCTCCACAAATATACCAAAATAAGTTATTTTCTTGATGCAGCATTTTACAACATCCCCAACACGAAGCTTGGCCTGCAACAAAAAATGGCATAAGAGCTTGAAGAGTTTCTTGTTTTGTCAAGTTAAGCACAGTCAAGATTTTAGTTTGCCAACATTTTTTCAAGTTCTCATCTATATGAAAAGACAAAAGATTTAAATATAATCTTCTGGAAAGTATTACTGCAGAAAGTGACAACACTCGCAGAAATTTATTACAAGACATAGAAGATGAGCAATATAAGTAAAGTATTTAAGGAAATATTTTAAAACAATATAGCTACTCACCATAACATTTCTCTTTTTCTCTATTAACTCTTCCTTTTCTTTTGGCCTCAGAGAAACTATAAGTTTTCTGAACTTTCTGTCAGCCATTAGAACATTTACTTTGACTCTCTGTAAATGTTATGCATATCAGTATACAAAATGGAAATAAAGACAACAATTTTAAAAATATATATCAATATCTTCGAACCTGACCAACAAATGAGGTCAAGAATTTAAGCTTCTCTTGATCATAAATCCTCAAAAGATCTTCCAATTTCATATCCGGTGAAAATTTTCCCTCAAACTGTTGGTTGTTTTCTGAATCTGAGGTTGAATCTAGAGAAGAGTTCATGCTCATTACATCAGAACTTCCAATGACTCCTAAGTTCTGCTTATAAGCAGATGGGTCTAAACCCCTCTGTCTCAACCATGATTCGAAAGCTAAGAACTTCCATTTAGCAGCCAGGTTTCGGTAAGGCAAAAACCCAATTAAAGAACCAAAAGATACCTATAATGATGCAATAAAATCACAAGTCACAAACAAAGTGCATGTTTTGCAAATAGAAATGATAGAAGGAAGAGTTTCACTTACAGCAAAACCTCTTGTACTAGAGCTTATTAACTCCACTTCTGCCTTTCGTCCGGTCTTAAGCAAATCTTCTACCCTGTTCCAATCACTATCCTACAATTGTACAAGATGTCAGGAATGATCAGACATCTAAAGTGATGCTACAAAAATGTGGAGTAATAACTTAGGGAGAAAACACAGCAGTAAGCTGACCTCCTGAGGTGATACAGAAGGGAGATCACCATAATCTTCAAGATTGGTGGGAACAGGAGCAGTTTCTGCTTTACCGGAGTCTGCTGTTTCTTTCACAGTTTGATCTAATCTATAAGAAAGGTATTTGTTAATCACAACTTCACCAGCTAAAGAAGAAATGTCCCAACATTAAGAATAAATTTGGCACCTTTTTGGCTTCCCCTGTAGTGCAGCTTCCATAGAGAGACCTACGCCAGATTCCTCTGTAGACACCCTATTACTTCTCTCAGCTGACTGCATTCCTTGAAAAACGCAGAAAAACACAATCTTCAATACTTCACATTAAAGGGTTTCTAATCTCCTACATAAGGGGTAGTTAAGAATTCACCAACGTAAAACTTGACACTGAAAAAAAAAAAGGAACTTCATGAAAAAACATGGTGCATTACCAATTAAGGAGTGATCCTCTATCTCTGGTTTCTTGGGGATCGAACCATGCCCCGCTTCTAATGCTTCTTTAACACTACTCTTTCTTGCACTAGCCAGCATGTGAGCTTCTATCTCTGCCTCAAACCTTTCCGCCTCAACTTCTAAATCCTCAAATTGCTCTACTTCTTCACCTATCTTTGTAGTGACACTTAACTGTTCAGGCTTTTTCAATAATGTAAAATCACCAATTCCGTCCTCCACTTCTTTCTCTTTCTCCACCCCAACAATATCATCAGAATCTTGTTTCTCATCAATGCTTGTATCAACGCTCATCGGTTCCGGCTTTCTCAACAAAGTCATATCAGTAAATTGTTCCTTTGCCTTTTCATTCCTCATTCTTAATGACAAATTTGATTTCATCCTAAACCTGGATGGCCTATCTTCTACATCATCTTCATTAACCACAGTTGGTTTTCTCAATATAACATTTGGAAGCTTACTCTTTCTCGCACTATCCATAGCCTTCTCACCTGATACAGTTGGCCTCTTTATTTCAGATGCAGGTGGCTTAACATCAGTTTCAAACTTGATTCCCTTCTTTGGAACAGGACGAACTAAATTTAAACCATCAGAAGATGTGGAAGTTGATTTCTTTTCAACATCAAAAGGGACCTCTTCTACTTCCACCATTTGACCCTTGTTTTTATAAAATGATTTCTCAATTTCAATATAAGATGCTTCAGGATTTGCTTTTCTACCCATTATCTGAAAAAAAAACCAAAATGCAATAACATTAAGAAATATGGGTGTTTCAAAAAAGAAAGAAAAAAGTAAATTTTCTCTAAATTAAGCATAAAAACATAAAAATAAAAGAGAAAGAGAAAAAGGGTACTTTGGCAAGGGTGAGTTTGGGGTCTTCCCCAAGCAAGCGACCAAACTTGAGCTCCATTTGGTCCCATTTGTCAAGCTTTGGCTCTTCTTTCTGCGAAAAAACCCTAAAAGAAACCCTTTTCGAGCTTCTTTTCACTCGTACTCTTGACAATGATACAGAAGGAAACAACGAAAACTTGTAGACAGAGAAGGAAGCACCGACGGCCGTAGTAGCGGCGGCGCAAGATAAAGAGTCCATTTGTAGGGCCAAAGTGAAAGCAAGCTCATCAAACGGCGTCGTCTAGCATTGCCAAAATTGTTGAACCTTGAAGCCTGGGATTGAAATTTGAGGCTTGGTGGAAGGGATAATTAAAAAAAAAAAAAAAAAGCACTTTGAACTGTGGGATGAAGCAAGCAGAAGATATGATATGAGCAACATTATCTATCACTAAGGTAATAATGCCCACATGGCAGTTCAATTTGACATCCCCTAGTATTTCGCCACGTGTGATAAACTCTGCTGGAGGTTCGTAAGAGAAATGGCTCTAACACGTGGCATGTTTAGAGGCCATGTAAATTCTATTTAATTTTGAGGCCTGAACTCAATGGAGCAAGAGCAACCCAACCCAGATTCAGGGGCTTCCATGGATGCTAACAAATAAGCCTGAAAGACATTTTAGCAGGGTCTCAAATTCAATTTGGGATCTGCTTCCATAATTTTTTATTTTTTATTTTACATAAAAAGTATAATTGGATGTTATCAATAGATCAAAACAAAACGAATGCTAACTGAAGGTTTAAATATAAGTTTTTTTAGTTGGTTGAATCGTATCGTGAGTTCAAACGTTTTTATTCTTTTATTCAAATTTTGGAAAAATAATTATAAATAATTAGACGTTGTATGAATTTTTTTTTTCTTAAAATTTTATAGACAATAAATGTACCAAAAGTAATTAATATCAATCATAAAATATTAATAAATTTCATTTAAACATATTTTTTTATCATTTGTAATATATATATATATATTTAGTAATTTTCTATTCTCAATTTATTTCTAATAAGCATATAATCATTTATTACAATTAAATTAACAACTTTTTTTTTATAAAAAATATATCATTTTTTTATTAAAGTAAATAATAAATGATTGTGTTAGACATAGATTGTTTTAAATTAAATAATATTTATGGTCTCTCTATTACATTTAAATTTAAAGTTTAGTATTTATTCTTTAATTTGATATAATTTGGTTGCTCTGCATGATGTCATTAATTATTCTGGTAAAAAAATTGAGTTCGATTTTTCTTCTTAAAAATATTCATTCCAGCTTCATACGCGTGCGCACACATACCATGTTAGAAAAGTGTTTTTAAGAGAAATTCATGTTATCATTTTAACCGATATAGGTAAAGATTCTATCTATTTAGACTAACTAATGTCATTGCAAAAATAGATAACTAAATTATGTCAAATTAAAATATAATTACTAATATTAGTAGCCCATGTGAATTTAAAAAAAATACTTATTTCAATTTATTATGTTAAATTAATTTTTTATTAAAATAATATTTAAAAAAATCAACACAATTTTTAATTAAAATAAATAAAGATGGACTAACTAAAATTTAAAAATTAAATTATGTCAAATTAAAATATTAAAATTAAATATCAAATGTTATTATAATAAAATGATCAAAACTGATATTTTACTTATAATGGAAAAAATTAAATCATATAAGCTCAGTTTAGTTTTTTAAAATATTTTTGTTTTTGTTTTTTTATTTAAAAAATACTTATATCCCTTAAAAATTAAAAAAAAGGCAAATAAAATAAATATATGTCAAATATGAAAACAAGTGTTGTGCTTATATTACTAAATATGAGAAATAAAATAAAAAGTTTAAATGGATTTGAATAAGGATAATAGATTTTATATGTTTTTAAAAGAATGAATTTTTTGTATTTATATAAGTTTCATCTACAAATAGTGTTTAACAAAAACAAGGAAAATAATTTTATATTTTAATTTTCATATAAAAACATTTTTAAAATTTTGAAGCAAAAAGTTTTATTTAGTGTTTTTCTTTTAGAAAACCAAAAACAAAAAAGGTGTTAAAATAGATTTGAGACAAACATTTCAAGCAATGGAAAACTATAGGAATCTGATTTCAAAAGCAAAGCAATGTTGAAAGTCTGAACACAAACCCCCTGCCCTTAGTCCCATTACAGTTTTTCCAATGATGAAAGGACAACAAATAATCAAATTTGATTCCCTTTTCCCATCTCATTTCCAATGACAAATGACACAATAAATTTGGACCAACACCTTGAATTTCCTTGCAAGGTGGAGAACTGGGGAGACCCTTGGAGCCATAGGAAGAACTTCAACAGAACAAGGTCAAGCACCGCAATTCGGATAAATCCCCTCAACGTTCAGTGAGCATTCCACTATTAGGTTTCTGCACCAGCTTCTTCAGATTTTTCTTCTGTTTCTTCTGCTTCTGCTTCTGGTTTCGCATCATCTTCCGATTCGACTGCATCTTCGGGCTTTTGCTCCGGTGAAGATCCTGCCAAGTTTTTCTTCATGCAGGCTTGCTTGGCAAGGTGACTGTAGCATCCCTTCTCCATGAACAGCTGAGCAAAGTGATGCTTGCAGTAAAGGATACCATCCATTGCAGCATATGTTGATGGTGTAAGCAAGCAACCCCCTGGTGAACACCTGAAGCAGGATTTGTGGTAGTTTTCTCCCTCCACTGTCACCTGTTATTGTTTTAACACAAATATTCTTCACTTGTTTTCATCTTCAATACACAATCTATAATATTGTAGTATCATCCTTGTACATGAAAATTTTGTTCAAGGTGGCAGATCAAGAATCTAAAAGCAAACCTTCTCTAAGGGGTACGCGGTTTTGTTACAGACTCCGCATTTATCTTGTGTGCCTGAGAAGAAGGCCGCAAGTCTGTTCGGAGTCTTTGTCTGCAAGTAAAATAAAATGAACATCAGCCTTGACATGGCAAATGACAAAAGTTTTTTAGGCAATGGTGGGAGACAATTCGAGTACCTGCCCATTTGGCTTGTCGGATTTTTTGGCTGAAAAAACAAACAAACAAGAATAATAATTGTTAGCCAAGATCAAGAGAGAAATGGTTTATAAGGAAAAGGGGCTATCTCACATTGGAAATTCTTGGTATAAGTGCCAGTTTCTTTGAAGAGCTGTTCAAAGTGAGGCTTGCAATAAAGCACTCCTTCCATTGAACAATAGTTGCTCATCTGTAAGAACAAAAAGTTCATCACTGTCATATTCAGCAATCCTATGACAATGTAAAAACTACTACAAAACATACCACGAGTAAGCCATTGCAATGGGTGCATTTGAAGCAGGTCTTATGATAAGGAACCCCATCAGCAGTTAATAAATCAATGAAATGAACAGTCTTATCACAAACCGTGCATTTATCTGTCGTCCCACTAAATGCCATCTTCCTTTTAGAAAAGAAAGGATGAGAAGACAGATTCAAGGGAAGACAAACACCGAGTTCCGGTCGCTATCTCAGAAGAAAGGTGAGATAGGGAAGGAACTCGGAAAGAATTATCTACTGTTTTCCTCCTTAAAAATGGTGGAGGATATAATAATATACATGACCCAACGCTTATTAAGGATACGCAATCAATGGTCCTTCCCTAACTCCTTTGGCAATATATAGACTTCTATTGCTCTAAGAATAGCCCCACGTTTCATGTTGAGTGACAGAGATAAAACCATTTCCTGACCAAGTTTTTCATTGATGGATCCAGATTTTAATTTTAAGTTCACAACGTTATCTAACATAATCCACTCCTTTGTACGTGCCAGCATGATATAATATATGTATATCTATATGTATATGTATATTTGACTTGTCACGTTTGCTGATATTGATTCAGTTGCAATTGTGACAAGTAATTGGTGAGGAACATCAAACAAAACTAATATAAATAAATTGGTTAAACAATTCAGTTTTTATTTATATTTGTGAGTTTATCTAGAAAGTTAGTCCCATTCACCAGTTTTTTCCTTACTCCAAGACTAATGTACCAGTTAGTTCTCAATCCAACCTTGAGCTAATTGACTATCTTATAAACTCATACAAGTGATAATTTAAGTCTTACAACTCATCATGTAGCAACTTCATATTCATACTAAAATCTACATCACTCTCCACTGAGTTATACCCTTAACTATAAAATCAAGTGACTCATTTAAAAAAAAAAAGTGCTCTCAAGTAGTTTCTTACTAAACAAAACTATGAGAGCTCAGCCTGGCATGAACTACATAAGTCAAGCCTGTCATATATAAGAGTTTTCCCACCGATTTTAAGTTTTTTTATTTATTTTTCAATAGATCAACATCAAAGATTGCCAACACGAAATCAAGCATGTTATAGTTATCAAACTAGAGCTATAGCTCAAGTTGCAACTGCCTTTATAACAGGATCATAACTCCAACACTGAAGTGTATGGCGATGTGATATTCAAATAGGAATTAATGTATTTCACAACATATATTTGTATATATACACACATAGATAATGATTAAAAACCAATATTAGAATGTCTTTGACAATTACAAACCAACAAGGGGAAAAGTAATAAGAAAACATAGACAAAGAATCAAACTAAATTCCAGGAAGAAAAATGTGTCCTATATATGAAACAATAGTTGAGGATGTTAACTACCGAAACAGCCAAGAAATTTCTTTGGTGTATATCCAGTTGAACGAAACTTGGCTGCTGTTTCCTCTATCTTAAGAAAATCTTCACCTTTCTTGGCTTCGATCATCGCTCTTCTTTCTTCAGCTTGTTTATGGAGTTGAGCCACTTTGTTTTTCATTTTCTCTGCATATTCTTCCTTCTTCTTTTCCAGTTTTTCCTATCAAATAACAAAGCCCTTTGGTTAAACAAAAGTACCAACAATCTATAGAACTTGTAATCCAAGCTTGTTTGTGCATTGAGGTTAACAATGTGGGTAATGTTTTTTTTTACCTCAATGCTCTTTAGCTGTGCTTCTACAGCAGATTTCTTGGTATTCTCCCATGATCCAATAGCAGATATCTTCTTATATGCCCTGATTTAGCATCAAGTATGGCATTTTATCAGATAATTTAAGTAACCTTTTGATTTAGTCCCTTTGCCTACTTTTTTAAACCTGAAAAACAAGGATTTGAACAAAGTTTTAGACATGGGTATGACTGGCTCTTACTTGTTGTCTATTTTTGCCTTCTCATTTTCCTCCCATGCTTTAACTAAAGCTAGTCTTTTTTCTGTCTCAACTCGAGCAAGCACGGAATCTGAAAAATAATTGATATGATAAAAGTCAATTATTTTTGCAAATAAATTGAAATTAAATCAACATACATATATACCTCTGTTGTTTGGGCTTTTCTCTGTAACTGATGGTGGTGTTTCTGCTGCTGCAACTTCTGCCATTTTCAACAATGTGAACATGTCAGATAATGTAAGATCATGGGATAGCCTTTATGATTCGGAACTAAAAAATGGCTGAAAATTTTTCCCATCCCAAAACATACTTATTAAGTTCAACAAACAAACATGATGGGTTGTGTTTCTGGAAATAAATCATATAAAAGTAATTACAAGTAATTTGGTAGGACATGCAAACCATAGCCTATTTATCACCAAATTCGTCTAGCAGATGCAGTATCTTGGCACAGAAAGCAGGGGAAACAACAGAGTAACATTTTGATTAAACAAAACTGGTTCCACATCTATCGACCCATTATTTTAACTAGGTTGAGGGCTTAATCCTCTTCTTTTTTTCTTTTCAACACCGCATGCAATCAATATTATCTTCCAAAATATGTGCAAACAACATCTTCAGAAAAAAAAACACATACTCCTTTTTTCTTTTAATGATTGCCATGACCAAATTAGAAGTTTGAGAGAAACAAGGAAGGGAAAAAATTCATACTTTGAGGAAGAGGGATGATCACACTCTTCTTCTCTGCACCTGCTTCATCTTCATTCTCCATCTCTTCTTCCTTAACAGGCTGTGGCTGCTGCTGCTGCTGCTGCATGTCCTCCTTGGGTTCAGAGGCTTCCATTTTATTGGCTTCCTCCTCTCCCATCACGTATTCCTTTAACTTAGCCACTGATACACTATCACTTTCCCTCTCTAATTTCTAAGGTAAAATTGTATACAGATTTTAACAAACACCCAAAAAAACAAAAACTAACAGAGAAACAACAGATAGAGCATAAAGAAAGAGAGAAAGAAGGTGTTTGGAAGTGTCAGGTGGAAACTACAAAGGGTGGTTGTGGTAGGTACAAATAGAAAGTTTAAAGAGAAAGGTGCTTAATTTTGCATCTTTTATTTTTTATTATAAAGTTTATACATAAAATATGTATTATATGAAAGTAGCTTTCTTAAAAAAAAGATATGGTTCTCACGACAGTTTAGGAATTAAAAGATATTCTGTATAGCTTTTTATGTCATCACTTGCGGAAACAAGAAGCAAGCAAAATATAGGTGAACATACCTGGTCAAAACTGTATGTATGTTATCCCTATTTCTTTGCTTTCGGAAGTGAATTTTTCAATCTGGATTCTGAAAACAAACATCCTACATAAAATCTATCCCACCTCTTCTTTCTCAATTATTTAATAACATTTTAGTCCTTTCTCAATTATTTAATAATTTTTCAATAATTTTTTCACACCATTAACGCATAATTCTGATAATTTTTTTAATCATAAATTTTAAACTCAAAACCTCGAACCATAAACTTAAATCAAAACCCCCTGAAGGGTTTCGGGTCAAGTTCGATTTGGATTCAAGTTCAGGATTTGGGCAATGGTGAAGCCAAGATGGCTGATAATAGAGGTGTTCCTGGGCTGGGTTGGGCCCAACAAAAATTTAAGACATGTTTGTTAGGCCTCGAGCCCGGCCTGGATAAAAATGTTAAAACTCAAGAGCAGCCCTTCCATGTTAATTTTTTATATATTTTTTAAAATATATATAATACATAAAAAATATTAAAAATATTAAAATAAATATTTTCCACCAAATTAAAAAATATGTATACTTAAATAACACTAAAATATGTAAAATTTAATAAGTAAATGCCTCTAAAATAGTAACAAAATTAACAATAAAATAAGAGTTGTACAATATCCAAATAATAACAACATAATTGTGAAATGGTAACAAAAAAGTGAAAAAACAATAAGAAAATAGCAAGAAAATAATAAAAAAAATAAAAAAAAGGTAGTTTCTTTTTTGCATATTCGAATCGGGCTCGAGCAAAAAAAGTCTTACCCAAGACTTGGCCCGTTTTCTAAATGAGTTTTATTTTTTAACCAAACTCATTTTTTGGGCCTATATTTTTACTCAAACCCTCTCACTTTTCGGACTGGGCCACCCATGGACAGGTCTAGCTTGCAGGGGCCCCGACCCCCTAAAATGGAGTCTTTTATAATTTACAAAAATTTTAAATTAGTAATGATAAAATTACACTCTGCCCCCTAAACTAATAAAATTTTAATTTAATCATTTAAAAATTATAAAGATATAAACTACTAAAATCGTGAAATTATATTTTTACTATCGTAAAAATATACAATTTAATTCCGCCCTCTACTCAAAAAAAAATTCCTGACTCCGCCATTGGGTTCAAGTTTAAAGTCAAGATTCAGGTTCAAGATAAAAAAAAAAACACTAAAATTATGAGTTAATGACATGAAAAAATTACTGAAATATTATTAAAAAATTAAAAAATCACAATAAATAATGTGTTGAGAATAATCCATAAAATAATTTCTTTAATTATTAATTTTTTTATTATTTAATTATAAACCCCATCCATCCTTCTAATTTAGTAGGTCATAATTTTTTTTTTCATTTTCGTAAAGTGTAAATATCAAATTTTAATAAATTAAAACAAACGAATTAATTCCTCAAAACTGAAATTTATTATTAAACATATTAATTAATGGTACGAATTCTGAAAAATGTAAGGATCTTTAAAAGTTGTTATTAGTTCTTATGGTCCTTCACGATCACGATATGGGTAACAAATATACAGCTGCTTAAAATGGACGCTACATTGAAATATATGTCTGTATAATTTTATTTATTCCAACTATCCAAACACAGTTTTGGGGACAAGTAGCTTTATTGCCTTAATTTTTCTGTATAAATAACTAGTGTCCACTATTTTACGTTTCTATTAAATAAAATGTCAAAAATGAGGTAATTTGGATGTTTAATATAAATTTATTTATTATATAATATATGAGACCAAATTTACAGCTATTTAAATATGATTAATTCGACTTTACAATTTCCAACGCATTATAATTATATAACACAAATTCAATATGGAAAATAATCAAAATATGAAATGATACAAAAATCATATAAATAATTATATTTTTTAAAATTGATAAAAGATTTTTTATGTATGTATATGACTTTGACTATTGACAAAAAGAATTAACACGAAATTACGTGTCACAAAAAAAAATTGGAGTTATTGTAGGTTCAATTTTGTAATGTTATTTTCCATATTATAAATATATTGTTACATGTTCAGAAAAATTAATTTTTCGTCCAGAAAAAACACCCATTCTCGTTTCTCTTCTAAGAGAAACCTTTTCCAACATTCATTGATCAAGACATCAAAAATGTATAATCAAACGTAAAGTCCAGTATTCATTATGAGGTTGTGGGATCCAAATGTGACCATGCTCCAACACATAGGAGCAAATGTTCAACAATGGCTTATGCTGCCTGAATCTCTCTTCTCCCCTTTGTGGCTTCTGTTAAGTAAATTTCCTCGAACCTTCATCAACAAAAACAAACTTAACTTTGCACTGTATAGGTGTTTGTGTCAAAAATTTAACTAACAAATTTAGCAAAATATTATATGTTTTTTTTAATGAAACATGTTACAAAAATTTTTTTTTAGAGATACATCCAAGCTCTCATGAGAACATTTCAAAAAGTTGAGTATTGTCATTATTATTAATATATATTTTAGTTAGACTATCTGTCTCTTTGTTATGATATTTAGAAACATATTAAATCGATCATTGTGACAATTTAGTTAATTGTGAATTAATTCTCCTAATTAAAGTGGAGTTTGACACCTTAGTAGCACTCTTTGTAAAGTTTGTACCGCGATCTAGACTGTTTGAAAAGATATATATTCTGTTAAATCTCCTGTCAATAACAATCACTAAGCCTTTAAAGATGCCCTATATTTCAACATTTAAAATTGAACAAATACCCATCAGTTTGTTAAACTCAAAATCCAACAATTATATCTGTCATAAAGAATCTCCCGTGGCAAAAAATAATCCAAGTTCGCCTAAAATCTTTTAATTTCATTAAAACGTAGCTTCAAATTTTATGGTGTGATAGAGAGTTTGAACAATATTACCTGTGAGTTGGAGTTGTGACATTATTATCAATGCCCTACTTCACTGCAAATTAGAAGTAGATGGACCTTGATATCACTAGCAATTGGGGAAATAGTTATGACAATAATATTATTATATTACTAATTATTTCCTATTTTCTTTAATTCACTTACCATTGAAATTCGTCTAAAAAATTTTCACTCCTTTTTTATTTCCCTTCTCCTTGTTAACTTAAACATTGGAACACCTTTTGTCTTTTTAAACTCTCACAAAACTACTAATCTCTGTTATATATATAATTATTCGAGTTTAACATGTTTTATTTATTTATTTTAAAAATTAAATACAACTTATAAATGCAGAATTTTTATTAAGTATAAGTAGTGAATATAATTTAAGTTGTTTGATAAAAATAAATATTGATTTTTAAAATATTATTTACTTTTTAAATTTAATCTTATTAATATAATATTTTATATTTTTTTTAGTAATTTTGGATGAAAGATAAATATGTTAATTTTAATAATTTTTTAAAAATTATTTTAATTTTTTAATAAAATAAAATCAACTTAATATTTTTTAAGTTAAGTGATAAGTAGTTATCTATCTATTTATCTTATTCAAAATTTTTTTGTTAAAAATTTTATATTAAGTAAAAAAATTAAAATGACTACCAAACATATTTAAAATATGAAATGTTGAAAATTTTCACTTTCAATTAAATGAAAATTTTCAATGGTTTTATCAAACACACCCTTAATAATTATAATGACAAAGCC
Organism: Gossypium longicalyx; assembly: GCA_025698465.1. NCBI lineage: Eukaryota > Viridiplantae > Streptophyta > Magnoliopsida > Malvales > Malvaceae > Gossypium > Gossypium longicalyx. The sequence goes on along the minus strand of CM047006.1, from coordinate 4,068,117 downwards.
GAAAAAAATTTGAGCTAAAATTATATTATAAATTTTTAAAAGGTTAGAATATAATTTTATTTTTGTATTAATTTAAATAAATTTCCAAAATGATGAAAACGAATAATATATTAAATTAAAATTTTATAATTTTTAGAAAAACCAAACACCAAATTTACAACTTCTCACCAAGGTTTCGAACTTATAAAAAATTAATTTATAAAAATTAAATATGATTTTAGTTAAAATAGTAAAATTGAAGTAAAGGAAATCGACGGGTTTAAATTATGTATCTATATTTAAATTTATAAAAATAAAAAAATTATATAAATACTTTCAAAATAATATTCAATTAATTTTGTTTAAATAATTTTATTATAAATTCTGATCATATTTGTTCTATTTGATATAATAATGAGAACTACCTATAGACCTTCTCCAACTTATAAATAGGAAGATAATATAATTTAGCGTACTTGACCCCTTGTCTTCCTGAATTAATAATAATATTCATGTCAATTGAACTAAAATACAATAAACTAAAATATTATTATTAGGGTTGTTTTTTGGGTTAAGTGTAGGACTTTTATGGTTTAGGATGATTGTAAAGGTTATTATTATCTACTAAAACAGTTGTTATTATTTTATTATCCTAAAGAAATCAAAGAAACCGACCACGGAATGCATCTGACTTATAGATTTGATACAAATGTAGTAGGATCATATCTCACATAACTAAATATTAAAAAAACATATTTGTCAAATATAATATTAGTGGAAACCAGAAAAATTAATAGATAAAACAAGCAGGGCGTAGGCACACCGCCATTTGGCACCTTTATCTCTCATTGGTCAAACCGAATCTCAATCAAACAATTAAATAAAACAAAAATTAAGATATATGGGATTAAATCCATACGTCCAAAGATTTCAACAGTTGCTTCTTATCGTTAAAACAGAATCGGTAAATGTATTTGAACAACTACGAAAATTCATGAACGTGCATCGTGTGTGAAGAAAACAATGCATTTATCTAGTACTGTACGCGAAAATCAGAGAGCTTTTTTTTAGGAAGATAGAAATTAAATTATAATTTTTATAATACTAAAAATATAACTTTATTATTTTAATTCTCTATATCTTTATAAATTTTAAATAATTAAATCAAAATTTTATTATTTTTACGGGATAAAGGGTAATTTTATATTTATTAGTTTAAAATTTTAAAAATTTTAAAGAGTTTAAATAAAAAAATTTTCATTTTAGGAGGGGTCGAGGCTCCTGTCAACCCCTAGCTATGCCCTTGGGTGAAAAGGGAAAAAAATTATGTTATGATGGAATTTAAATTATAATTTTTTGAAAGGTTAAAATATAATTTTTATCATATTTTTAATAAAGTATAATTGATGTATTTTAGATTTATTTAAAATTCGGGTTATTAGTCTGAGCTTGAAGGTTAGTTCGACATTTAAGATAGTTTAGGTAAAAATATTGGTTTGATATTTGAGCTTGGACAAAAAAAAAGTAAGTCCATTTAGAACGTGGACTACACTTATATTTTAATATTTAAGACTCAAATCTAACTCACTTAAAAAATAATTAAAATCTTCCTCTTTCTTCAAGATAATATATATATCCTTCACATTTAATGTAAAATACACTTCACACTATGATTTCAAGAATACCCCTTGTAAGGTTTGAAGAAATCTCCTAAAGTTGAGATATGATTATCTATTTATTTAAAAAAGATAATCATATCTCAACTAAGAGAAGGTAATTGTGTGTGTGAATACACTTGATAAAAAAAATAGTGTATGTTGTGCATATGAGGAGTTTGTATTGTTCCTCTATATGAATTTGAAAGTATGCATCTTGTTGTTTTACCAAAAAAATGGAAAAGACATGTTTGTGCGAGGTTAGAAGAGGAAACGGTGCATCATAATTCGCAAGCAAGTGGTAGTGTATATGCCCTAAGATTCTATAAAGGGAAATGGCTCAAACCTTACCAAGTGCTTGACACTCACTTTCTTTTGATAGGTGATTGTGCGCCACATGTGACTTAGTTACAGTTGATCCAAGGAGGCATTTCCGCTCTATGAATTTTGTCTCTGGCTTGAATTTTTTGCAGGGTCGAGGGATACAACCTCAGTTCATCCCGAGGGTAATACCGATTCATTAAGGCGTTCGTCAACTTTAAACAGATAATACATTGAAGACTTCTCTGAAAAGTGTTGTCCTCCCTCAAGAAGGTTAAATTCTATTATTAGTTCCTGCACTATGTGTAAGTTATGAAATTTTAATCTCTATATTTTAATTTGGTCATTTTTAGTCCCTATACTTTTTAAAATTTGAAATTTTAGTCATTACCAAAAGCTAGTTGTTAATTCATTAAGTTTTGTTATTTTCAAAATCATATGCGACAAATATATTATCACATGTATAATATCATGTCAGCTTTTTATTTCCACATATTGCTTATAAAAAAAAGCCAATAAATGGATTAAACATATGACATTTGTGTCAAGACTAAAATTCAAATATCAAAAAGTATAAGGACTAAAAATGATCAAAATAGAAAACATGAATTAAATTTACAACTTTACACATAGTATAGAATTAATAATAAAATTTAACCAAATAAATTTAATTGTTGTTATCATTTGGATTAAGACTAAAATTTTAAAATTGAATAAGTACATAAATTAAATTTGACCAAATTAAAATATAAAGAGTAAATCAATTACTAAATAATGGATTAATAACAAAATTTGAGCATGGAAGCTTGCATTCATGTAAAACAATCACTCCCTGGAGAACCACTTTTCTCTTTAAAACAAACAGAAACTGAAACAGGGAAATACAAACCCGGGGAGGAGTTGAAAAAGTTTTTGACAAAAGCCAATATAGGCTCCATCAAAATTTCAGTTCACTTAATAATTGTCCAAACGCATGCCATTGTCACTTGGTCTTTCTTTTCCAAGCGTTAACACCCCTAGCAGCTAGTGTAAAAAACATGGCCTTCAATCACAGGGATTAAGTGAAATGATAAAAATATTTTAACTAGTGGTTGAAAATTTAATCTTCATTTTAGGTATGGAATAGCTTTAAAATTCATTATCAACGATTCTCTTAATAGACTTACATAACGTAAAAAAATTTAATCATTAAATTCACTCTAATAAATTCATTAGAAAAGAAAAAAAAACATATGTTGGTGGACTGGATTCCCTTCTCCCATAAATATGGTATTAAAAAAAAATCACTTCACTTTGCATTCGCCAAAGTTTCTTCAAACCATAATTTTAGGCAATCCATACGATTTCGGGTATATTAATTATAAAATAATATGTTTATTATTCCCGATGAGTATGAAATAGGAAGAAGAACCGGAAAAAAAAAAGCAACCGGCATTGGTGGGAACATGACTCCATATATGGTGGCGGAGGAAAGCAAGAAAACGGAAAAAGAGGTGAAAAAGTTATGGCTGCCACCGGCCCGCCGCCATTTCGACAAGACAACAATGAGTTGTTGGTCGCTGATGGGATTAGAGAAACCGCAGTTCTCAGTTGCTTGTCAGCCTAATTTGATGTCCAAATTTGAGGTAAAAGTAAAACGTATGGTTAAGTTGTTTGTAACGTGTTTTAATTAGAATTAATCACCTTTTTTCTTTCTTTTTTTTTCCATGTAATATTTCATAACAATATTAAATCTTATATTAATAGAATACAAGTGGAGAATCAGTTTTCTTTTCATTGATATGAGTTGGGCCTATTCGTTGAATTTGTAATTTATATAGATTTGGGTTGAATAAAAGAGTCAAATGGGCTCAATAGTGATGTCACTGTTGAACAAAGTCCAATTTAAATGGATCGACTTTTAAAAGGATTCACCTTTTTAGAAATTTCAAATAGGTGTAGTAATGGAGTCCTAAACATAATCCATATGTAAATGTATATACTAATAAGTGTATATGTATAAATATATATTATGATCAAACAACAAGGTGGAGAGATATGACGGTTCACATAGTGATGAGGTGTTGAAAGATACTAGATGAAAAGATAAAGAAGTATATAACATCAAGGAAAAAAAGACAGCGATCTCCATCAAGGCTAAGGAGGCGTATATAAGCAAGAATTGTCACTCATTGACATTACACCTTAGCATATGTTCACATTGATCTCGTCATGGTTGGCCTCTTAAGGAACATGGTAGCACTTCTAGATAGGTCAGGATGTGATTGAAGTGAATCTAGTGAGACCTTACATGAGCCTTCTGTATACTTTATATAAAAGAGTGACTCAACAACTGTCTATAACGAGGTAAATCGTAAATGTACCATATGTTCAGCTATGCATATGTCTTCAAAGATCACAGTAATTATTAAGTATTTATCAAAATCATCTAGCTTATTTTTTAAAAAATAAAAATAATTCTTATTTTGATAACATATAAACATAAAATGTATGAAACGAAATTAAATGAGGATACAAATGGAGCAAAACAAGCCCTATGGAAATATTGTATTAAAAATATGTATGGGACCGGTTAAGCTCTAAAGAAATATCGACCACCTTCACGTGAGTGACCACCCTTCTACAACTATGGTCTCTCATGTCTGCACTTATTAGGCTCATTATGATTTCACCCCTTTTCTAACTTGTTACTCTTTTTTCTTCTTTTTTTTCATCTTTTTTAGTTTTCGTCTCCAATTTTATCACACTTTCTGCTTTTAATTTCGCTATGCTCTCATATGCTAAAGAAGAAGAAAAAAAAGCAAAAGCGAAAATCTCCTACGAGAAAGAAAAAAAGATAAAGTGTATTCACGTGAATAAAAAGACAAGAAAAAAAAAACTATGAGAAATATTTTATAGTAAAACTATAGATTGATGGGATTTTAGAAATATGAATCCCACAACTATTAACCCAAGATTTCAATAATGTGTAGTAGACTACTTATTTTAATCTAATTGAGAAGTTATTGATTTTTTTTTTATCCCATCACATGAGAAAAGAATTGAAGTAATAGGAGGTTTATGAAATGATTTTATAAATTTATTGATAAAAACTTCTATTTATCGAAGTAATTGTCATCTTGAATGGCTCTAAACTTTATAGGATGGGAACCGTCCGAGCATGGTTCCTTTGCGCTTGCCAGTAAGTACTCGGGTCACCCCTTGCACAAGTAGTAACCTTTGAAGTTCGATCTAGGAAGTTAACTACCTCCTAAATTAAAATTCTTTCTCTGGAAGTGTGGTCATAAAGCTCTTCCTACAAATCATTTCTTATCCCGAAGAGGTTGCGCTATCATCGATCGGTATTCCTTTTACTCTTCGGATTAAGAAAATAACCATCACTTACTCCAAGATTGCCCTTTCATAGTTGCATTATAGGAGTCTATCTGTCACTAGTGCAATATACCCCTCCACATCTTGACTGTTGGGAATATTGGCTTTAGGATAACATTTCATCTAAAACGTGGGCTTGATCTCCTCAAATTCCTTGGTTTGTTGTGTTTTGTTTCTCCCTATGGGAGCTATGGTTATGTTAGAATGCCTTAATCTTTAATCAATATAGGCATGTTGCTAGGTGTGTTCAGGGGGTCCTCATGCCTGCGAGTTCTCTGCCCTCCTCCCCTCAAAAACAACAAGGACTCTCTAATTTCATCCTTGTATCCTGGAGGCCCCCTCATATAGAATGGTTTAAACTTAACACGGATGGCTCTTCTATGGGCAATCTAGGGAAAGTTGGTGTCGGTGTTCTTATTCAGGATCATTTAGGTAATTGGGTGATTGGTGCCTACTGACATATTCCAAGAACTACCAACATTGAAGAAGAGCTTTGGGCCTTGCGTGATGGACCGACTCTTGCTTGTGACCACAATATTTTAAACATTTAGATTGAAGTAGATGCAACTTTTGTGCTTTATTTTATGCAGAACTCTACTAATTGAAATTTTGTGTCATCTCCTTTGGTTGATGAATGCAGGGCGCTCCTCCGTTCTATGAGTTCTAGCCATTAGAGACATATCTTTTTGGAAGGGAACAAGTGTGTGGATGCTTTAGCCCGTTTGGGTAGTAATTTTCAATCTTTGTCTCTAGATGAACTCTCTCCTTTTGGTTTGTTTTATGTTTGTTCGTATCTCTGATTGTTTACTTCACCTCCTTTCAGATGATGCTCAGGGGTAGTTATGTCTCGAACCTTCTGCTAGTGTTTTATTAATAAATCATGTTCCCTTTCCAACAAAAAAAAAAAGAAAAAGAAAGAAGATAGCTACATTTAAAATAGGAATTCAGATAGTTAATCTAAAAATAAGATAAAACAATAATTCAAAACTAGGACAATGATAATAACAAATTTATTTGAATATTTCAAATCTTAAGACTATATTTTTAGTTTCTTGCAAGATTGGTGGTTAGAGTAGTAATCTTGGATTGATGATGACAAAAAATTGCGGACAACTAATGGGAAACGACGGATTGATGATAACAAAAAAATGCAAACAATCCATGGGAAAAAAGTGTGGATTTTGTCACTCAGAGCAATGTAATGGCATGCTCTTATTTTGAGTTACAAGAGTGAAGAAATGAACCAAGAATATTGTAATTTTGAAGACTATGTGGATTGTAACATAGTATTATGAGATACAAAGTTGTGGTTCGATATATCAAAGATATAGTTTGACATCAATTAGGCAAGACCCCTCAAACTATTATCAAGATAGTCAGGTATGATCCTTATCACTTTAAACTAGTAGATATGAGTTGGTTGGTCGGTGATAAAAGAAATCCAATGGATTGACCTTGATCAACAAATATTGACATAATTTTAGGCAAAACAAATAAATTATTAAAGTAAGGTCAAATACATGCTCGATTTAGCAAAGGGATAAGAAAACTTGTGTAGGCTAAAATTGAGAACCTTGTAAAAAAAACCTTGCATTTTGACTTAAAAACCACGAGACTAATTAATTAAGTTAACACTTCAATTATGAGCCCATCAACCACAAGTAAATTATTTTTAGGTTTTCCGATTGAGTTTTAATTCGATTGGCATGGGCATTGTTGCCTATGTAGGAGGATGTGGGTTCGAATGCGTTGAAGCACATTATCCTCCCATTTATGAGTTAGAGAGGGGTTATGGGTAGTTTTAGGCATTGTGTCAAATAGAGCAGATATGATCAGAATCTATAACGAGATTATTAAAAAAAATCATTTCTTAAGTTTTTACAAATACAAAGCTCATACTAAATTTAATAAAATTTCTACAAGCCTGTTTAATTTTAATACTTTATATATTAAATAATGATACTCTCACAATCGATAAAAATATTTACAGTTAGGGGTGTGCAAATTTTGAGTAAAACCGAATTAATTCAGTTAACTGGTCGAATTTGGTTAATCGGTTGGTTAACCAAATTAATTTGGTCGGGGGTCGGTTAATAATTTTTTAGAAGTTCAGTTAACAGTTAATTTGATTCGAAACCGGTTAGTTAACAGTTAACAGTCAGGAAATACAGCAGTGCAAGGCGTGATCAGAGATAGGAGCAGTAATTGGATTCTGGGATTTACTCACTACCTGGGTAGATGTTCCCCCTTGAAGGCAGAACTTTGGGGCATTTTGGATGGTATACTTGTCTCTCTAAGCAGTTGCTATAAAAAAGTCCGAATCCAGTCTGACAACCTTGATGTGGTAAGGGCTTTGACTATGGAAGTGGCAGTGGACTCTGGTATTACAGTCCTCAGAAGAGTTAAAAGACTCATACATTCTGATGGTCAATGGGAAATCAAGTATGTTCCCAGGGAGTGTAATTTAATTGCGGATCAACTGGCAAAACTTAGCCTCTCTTGGAAGGCATCCCTCCAACTTCTTGAAGCTCCACCTGATTTGGTGGTTTCAGTTTTTGAGCAAGACCAAGCTTTTAGGTCTTTTTAGGCGACTCTAATTTGTTTTTTATGTTATTTTCACCAAAAAAAAAATTAAGCTAATTCAGTTAATTTGGTTAATTTGGTTACTTTTTTTTATATGTTTTATACTTGTTTTAACCAAAAAACCTATAAATTTCAGTTAATTCGATTAACCAACCAAATTAACCGAAAAAGTTCGGTTCGGTTAACGATTAAGGGTTTAAAAGGGCTGGTTAATTCGATTAATGGTAGTTTGGGTCAGTTAACAGATTGAACAGCCCTATTTACGGTAATTAAAAATTAATAAAAATATAACTTTCTTTATCCAAATTCATTTAAAGGTTGTATTTAGACTCTCCTAAATATTAAATAAAGGTCAAATTCTACTATTAGACTTGTATTTTGAGTAAATTGTAAATTGTAGATTTAATATTTGTATTTTAATTTGGTCATTTTCAATTCTTGTACTTTTAGAATTAGAATATTTTAGTCTTAATTAAATGATAGTTATTAAATTCATTAAGTTGAGTTTTGTTATTTTTAAAATTTGATGTGTCAAACATATTTTCGCATGTGTAATGCTATGTTTGTATTGTTATTTTCACATATTCTTGACAAAAAAATCAGTTAATAGATTTAACGACTATAGTTTGTATTAAGACTGAAATTTTGAAATTTAAAAAATATAGCAACTAAAAATGATCCAATTGGTGAACATGAACTAAATCTATAACTTCACACATAATACAAGACTAATGACATAATTTAACCAAACAAATTTAACAGTTACCATTGGGTTAGGACTAAAATTTTAAAATTCGAAAAGTATAGGAACTAAAATTGATCAAATTAAAATACATGTATAAATATACAACTTACACAAAGTATAGGGTGCAATAGCAAAATTTGACCTTAAATAAATTTATAAACCCAAAAAAACTAATAGAAACTTATTAATAAATGTAATTTGATTTCATTTGGCAAATCATGTGTCCTAAAGTTTTTAGCTTAGTTTAGAAGCTTCATCATTCACTTTTTGATTACTCCAAAACTAGTATCAATGGCTTTAGATTTTTATGATCTTTTTTTTTTTTGGTCATCTATGATATGATTGACATGTTTTCTCAACCTCCATAAGTGCAAATAGCTTATTGAAATAAAAAAGGTTGCAATGTCCCTTAACTTTCTTGTGATATATACCATTGATGATAGCTTAATAATAAGCCCCAAAAATGTTTGACCCTTTTTTATTTCACGGACGACATTGCAACTTAATTATATATATGTGTAAATTAATTCACTGTAAAGCTAAGTAATAATGAAACCAAAGCAAACCAAGTTAAGTGGCTTATGTGTCTCTCTCCAAACCTAGTTTAAAAGGTGAGACGACACTGTCTTTGCTGATAATGATCCCATCTCATGATCTCTTCTATTGCAAATTTAGTAATAATAATAATAACTATTTATCTTATCACCAACTTAGCTTTTTTTCTTTTTTCTTTCCCCCTCCCCCCCTACTTGCAAATGTAAAGGTTGCATGCATGTGATTTGCTTTTTATTTATGGGTGGCAAATGTTGGGCAATGTTGGATATTATTGCATGCATCCAAAACAAAAGGGTAAATAATCGATATGAACATGACATGTTTAATATATACAATATACGAAAAAAAGAAGAAAACATAACAAGTCCAACAAGCATAATATAAGAACAAGCAAAGTGTATGTATATAGATTGTATATTTAATACATTACAATGATAAAAAGGAATTGCGTAGTCATAGTGCAAGTTCAGTGGTCCTTTGCACTGAAAGGCATGCATGGACCCTAGGAATCAGTGTTGGTGGCTAATTTTGAGAGCTTCAGCTTTTCTGCTGAAGCTTATCAAGTTGGCCACTAATCCTATAGGCTATAACACTCAAAGAGTACTAATTTTGCTTGTGTAAACACACAGTACACTCGTGGTCCTAGCATTTGCCTTAGTTCATTGAATTGCACCCAAGCAAAATATAAGAAACAAGGCAAGGATATATAAATATATATTGATACATAGGGTTGGTTGCAGCTGTTTGTGACAGTTTATTCATAGGGCAAAGAGTTGTAGGTGAATTAAAGAATTGGAATGTTGGTGTCAAAAGAGAAGATTAGAGAGAGAACAAGCGTAAAAAAAGGTTGAACATCTAATTAGGAGAGAACGTGTCTTGATCTATTTGCATGGGGTTTGAAAGCTTTTAAGGAGGAGCTTTTTTCTAATATTTTAGAAACTTTTTTCAGCATAAATTATTCTAGGCAGATGTTAATGTCTAGAGTATCATATTTAGAGAATGAATATATATAATTCACGAAATCAAAGAGAAATAAAATAATCTCATAAGGAATAAGTATTTTCAGTCATATATGTTGATCAAAGATTTACATCAATATATGCAAATGGAGCAATTTTAGAAGAGGTTGCCGTGGCATTCCCAGCCAGGCCCTACATTATGAACTCTTGTGACTCTACAAAGACATCCAATCTCAACAATTTTCTATGTATTTGTAGTCCATAGATATTTATGTTATTCATAGTTGAAATAAGCTTAATATAAATATTTATATGGTATAAATACAAATAACTTAAGAAAATGTAAATAAATATAGGAATCAGTAAAATATGGTACTGGACATACTTTCCGTTTTTATCCCATGTGGGATTCGTTAATTTAAGGTGCTATAGCCTTAGCTTTGGCCTCGGGTTTTTTTTCTGGTCTGTGGTTAAGCGCTCATACATTTAATATATCTCACGTCCAACACATGACATGGCCAGCTTTAAAGCAAAGTAATAAAAAGAAAAGAAAAAGATATTTATGCAAAGCAATTGAAGCTTTTTTTTTCATATATTTGGGGGGTTTTCTTTTCTTTTCTTTTCTCTGTTGATAAACTTCATTTTTGTCTCTCTCCACGTAGCATCTTACACGATACATCTCCTTTAATTCTCCACCTAAAACCCTTTTTGCCTTTCTATTCTTATTTTAATTTTTATGTAGCATTAAAAGAAGTTTACTATTAAAGGAAAAATATTAATCAATGTTTAGTCATGCCAATTAAAGTAATGTATTAATATTTTTTTAATAATGTATTAAACTGTTTATAGATTTTGGTTAAAATAAATTCTATTGTTAAATAATTATCATTCTCGTTTTTTAATCTTATATATAGGAATTATTGTCAATGCAGGAATACGTGAATTCGAACGCGTTGAAGTGCATTATTCTCTCATTTAAGAGTTGAGAAAAGAGTATGAATAATTCAAAACCTATAATAAATTATTTAAAAAAGATGTTAATGCAATCTCACCTAAAAAATACTCTAATCATTCATTAATCAATTGTTATAACTATGTTAATGTCTCGTGTAATTTAGCAAAGATTAGGGGTTGCATATCAAGTTTTATGTATAAAGTTTAATCTACTTTATGTTACGTATTAAAAAAAGAGAGGGACTATTTTTATCTAAAATTCAAAATCTAGTAATTACTAACTCAAATCAATCCAAAATAAAGTGTTTCAACATTTAACATATAAATTGAGGGAAAAAAAATCTAATCTTAATTACAAAGCAAAATTAATTTCCATATCAAAAAATTGCCATTAACAGCACTATCAAATATACCAAAACTCCTTTATTTGAATCGAGCTTGGCAATCAAGAGAACAAGAGTATATTGGTATATGTAATCAGAGTAAACCTGTTAATGTTTTATGAAAAATTACAAGTTAGTCCAATTCTTAATAATCATATTAACAATCGATTTTTGTTAATTTCTTTCATATAAATTGTCCAACTTTTCATTTCAATAAACAATTTAACAAGGTTTAACAAAATTAAACAATTAGATCAATTTGTCAATTTTTATTGAATACAAGAATTAAATTTTTGACAAATCGAAAGGACTAATTTATCAATTTTATAAAATAAAAATCATACCATGTTCCAAAAATAAAATGAGTTTGATACAAATATATGAATTTCTTAAAATTTATATATATATATATAAAGTGTTGTATAATTTTGTTAATATTTGATAATAAAAGAAAAGTGATAGATTGATGTAGACTACAAAAGCCATTCATTTTAGCTTACGTAAATGGGTTGAAAATTTCACTATATAAAGTAGAATTTATTTTTGGTTAAAATGTCATTTTCTAGCGATTAACATATAATTTAGAAAAAAGATTAACAATTAATAAAATTAATTATAATTGTAATTAGTGGGAGCTGACCGTTGGCATTGGCGTTTGCTTCTCTTTTTATCATTGGATTCGGACTTCTTAGTTTTGCGTCGGCAGCTATCCACTATGACCTGAAATGACCGTTATACCTTTCAGTTTTTATAATTTACCGATCGTACCCCTATACTAAAAAACTTTATGGCTGCCCCAAATATTAAGTGATAATATTTACAATAATGGCATAAATGCCAACAAACTTTGATGAAAATGTAATACCTAAAATTAATTGTTTTCGATAACTTTGTTTTATGTAGTTAAAAAAAAGGTAAATTATTAAGATAGTCATTTTTGTTTTCTTCGAGTTACATTTTAGTCACTTATATTTGAAATATTATGTTTTAGTCATTTACGTTAACGTGTTGTAACATTTTAGTCATTGAGCCTTTAATTGTTGTTAACGGTGTAACAGTAAGCAAACGTGGCACGTTAAATCATCATTTCAAACAAATTTTTTTATTAAATTATACAATTGGTCTTCATATTTTTTTTTCATTTTGAAAAATTTATTTATTTTTCTTTATTTTCCATTCTCTTTTGTTTCTCTCTCTATTTTCTTCTCTTCTCGATCTCTTTTTAGGTTAAAGAAACAAAAATTCTCAAAAAGAAAAAATATAAGGACTAATTATATATAATTTAACCTAAAATTTTCGTTTAAAATAATGATTTAACGTGTCACATTAACTTACCACTATACCGTTAACGACAATTAACACTTAGTAACTAAAATGTCACAATACGATAACATAAATAACTAAAACATTACATTTGAAACATAAGTGACTAAAATGTAACTCGAGGAAAATAAAAGTGACTATTTTGATAGTTTACCCAAAAATAAAAGAAAAATAAAGGACGATACCAAATTTAATATTTTTTGAGAGGCATATATTTCACATTGATTTCAACATTTCTTCAAATAGACTTCAAAGAAAAAAGGATGTGGAATATATGTTATAATTGGAAAGTTAAGAAATAATTGGGTAAAAAAAGGATATTATCGAGAAAAAGAAAATAATAATATAAGCCATCAAAATGAAAATGACACAACGTAACACCTAATATCCAATAATTCAAAAATGTTGAAATGCATTTTTCATTTCAAACTCAAACCAGCATTATGTTTTCGTTATTTCCTTTTCTTTTTGAAAATATTATTAAAATTAATGTTTTTTGACCCAATGAATTTGTAGAGTTATGAATGTAAAATAAAAATGCATGTTACAAATTTTTTTGTTCTTTTAACCGTATTCTAACTTTTTTTGCCTATAAGCCCTCAGCCATTAATTAATTTTTATTTTTTTTTGAAAATAATCTTATAATTTGAATTCTGCCAGTTTGACCCACGCCAGAAGCTAGAATTTTCGCCAAAACTAAAATTGGAAAGGGGTATTTATGTCATAACAATGACTTTTTATTTACTGTTCTCTTGACTCGGAAGTCAAAACAAACACATTTGTTCTCGCTAATGCATTGATTATTGAAATTAAGCATTAATTATATTTAAAAGAGCTCGTCCTTACATTTTTTTTGAATTATTTATTGTTCATTTTTGTTTAAAATAAAATGTGAAATCTCTTTCCACCAAACACTGTTACAACTTACATATAGAATGTGAAAAAAAATAAAAAATGAAAGAACTCTTCTACTTCAGATCCACTCTCTTACAATGCTTCCTTGTTTCTGAGTTCTTGACTCGGTCTCTGACTCAGTCCTTGCCGCATTACCAGCTCCTTTCCATTAGCTGAACTCAACGTGTAGACTGGTACAATAGGCTTGTTTTCCCGCGCGTGTCAGCACGTTTTGACCTTTCTTTTTATGCATTTGGTCTAGTGATCGAATAAATGGCGTGTTTCCGGCGAATTATTCCAGAGCTCCGGTGAGAGTTCGCTGTTTTCGGAGGTTTTTGTGAAAGAGATGTTTAAGTCGGCGAGATGGAGGAGCGACAGGAACAAGATAAAAGCGGTCTTCAAGTTGCAGTTCCATGCAACTCAAGTAATCTCATTCTTTCAATTTATTTTTAGAAATTCAATTAATTGAATAATTTCTGAAAGTTCTATTCACTTTTGTTTATTTATTAGCTCCATCTCTCAGCAAATGCAGCTCAAACAGTGAACAGAGTTTGATTGGATTGTTTCTGAAACTGCTTTAGCTAGTTTGATTGGTTAAAAATGATCATCTTTTAAAAGTTTTTTTTAAAACAATTAATAATTACTTTGTTTCGTAATGTGATTGCATAATATGAGAAAATGTTGAAATATTAATTATGTTCTGTATAATTTAGGTGACGGAGTTAAGTGTACAAACACTGATGATATCGGTGGTCCCCGGCGACGGAGGAAAACCGACAACAAAATTAGAGAAGGCGACCATTCTGAACGATATCTGTCGATGGGAAAAACCAGTATACGAGTCCGTTAAATTTGTTCGAGAGCCAAAAACTGGGAAGATCAACGAAAGAATCTATCATTTTATTTTATCATCAGTAAGATATACTTTTGATGAATGTGTTTTTTTTTTCTTTAATTGTTGTATAATTAACATTTTATATGTTTGTTGTAGGGATTGGGAAAAGGAGGTTTGATTGGGGAAGCTTCAATTGATTTTTCTGCTTATGCAGAGGCAATTAAAACTTCAACCGTTTCTCTTCCATTGAAGAATTCAAATTCCAAAGCAATTTTACATGTTAGTATAGTTTCAGTCTCTCTGTTTCTCCCTCATATTTATATGTGTCACGTATTACTTCCTCTGGTAGGCTTTTTCTTTAAATCTTTCCTCATAAATATGGTGATTCATTTTTTAAAATATGAATTCAAGCTGTGTTGGTATTGAACAGGTTTCAATACAGAGGGTGCAGGAAAATGCTGATCAAAGGTAAAGAATGGTCACTTTTTATTGAATTCTTCTTGTAATTGGAGTTTGTTTCTGGAATGCTGTAGTGTTTGCTTGTGAGTTTGATTTTATTGGGATTGTTTTTTCAGAGAAGTGGAAGATATTGAAGATGCAAGTATTAAATCACAAGGTAGAAGCTTGAAGGCCCACTTGAGTAATGGTGAAGCAGATGAAAGCATTAAGAACGCTTCAATTGAAGTATGTTCCTATTCCATTTAGTGAAAGTGTTCATTTTGGGTTTCCTTATTGCTGTTTTGTTCAATATTCAGACCATTTTCTTCTTCTCTTAACATTTTTTTGTATCCTAATATGTGCTTAATATAATTGGTGATTGAGAATGGATATGCATGTTTTACTTATTTGTTTGTTTGTTATCTATCTGATAGGATGTGCCTTTCAGCAAAACCCCCCACAATGATGAAATGCATGAGAACCATAGAGGATCTAATGGATCTGATACTACCATTTCAAGTTCTGATAGTAGCTCTGGACTTGATACTCCACGGGAACTTGGAAATGGAATAAGGAATGACAGCATCCATCAGGACCCTCCTTATCTGCCATCTATGATTAACACCTCATCTACTCCAAAACCAACATCAGTTGCCTCAACAACGATCTACGAGGCTTGGTCGGCAGGTTCTGATCATGGAATGAGTACTGATGACTCCAACAGTTCTCAGGATACGTTTCCAAGAGAAAGCTCCCAACATGGTTCAGATAATGAGATGGAAAAGCTCAAGAATGAGGTCATTGCTTTGTCCAGGCAAGTGGATGTGTCGGATTTGGAATTGCAGACTCTCAGAAAGCAAATTGTAAAGGAGTGCAAAAGGGGGCAGGATCTATCACGGGAAGTTGTTACTCTGAAAGAAGAGAGAGATGCACTCAAGTTAGACTGTGAGAAACTTAAGTCCTTTCAGAAGCGAACTGATGATGCAAAAGTTAAAAGCAGGCTGCAGTTTGAGGGTGGGGACCCTTGGGTTCTCGTTGAAGAAATGAGGCAAGAGCTGAATTATGAGAAAGACATGAATTACAATCTTCGGTTACAACTGCAGAAGACACAGGAATCAAATGCTGAGTTAATACTTGCTGTGCAAGAACTAGAAGAAATTTTGGAGGCGAAGACTATGGAGATTTCCAATCCTCCCAACAAATCTGAATCCAATGGCAATGCTGAAGAAGTGAGAGCCATCATCTCAAGAAATGACTCAGATGAGGATGAAGAGCAGAGGGCACTGGAACAGCTTGTTAAAGAACACAGGGGCCCCAAGGAAACCTCTCTACTAGAGCAAAAGATCATGGACCTCTACAGTGAGATAGAGATCTACAAGAGAGATAAAGATGAGCTTGAAGCACAGATGGAGCAGCTAGCACTTGACTATGAGATACTGAAACAGGAAAATCACGACATCTCATACAAATTAGAGCAAAGCCAGCTTCAAGAACAACTGAAGATGCAGTATGAGTGCTCGTCCTCTTTTGCCAACATAAATGAACTTGAGACCCAAATTGAATTCTTGGAAAGTGAACTTGACAAGCAGTCAAAAGAATTCTCCGACTCTTTAGCCACTATAAATGAACTAGAAGCCAATGTCAAAAGCTTGGAGGAAGAGTTAGAGAAACAGGCACAACAATCTGAAATGGATATAGAATCCATCACACGAGCCAAAGTTGAACAGGAGCAAAGAGCTATACGAGCTGAGCAAGCCCTGCGAATGACAAGATGGAAGAATGCAAATACAGCTGAAAGGCTTCAGGAGGAATTTAAAAGGCTTTCTATCCAGATGGCCTCTACATTTGATGCAAATGAGAAGTTGGCTGCAAAAGCTCTGACTGAAGCTAGTGAATTACGCTCACAGAAAAATCAGCTGGAAGAACAGCTCGAGAAAGCTAAAGAAGAGCTCCAATCAGTTAGGAAGGATTATGAGGCTAAACTCTCTGACCTTTCCAATCAAGTAAACTCTAAATCAAATCAAATAGAACTGATGTTGGAGGAAATTGATGATAAATCTAAGATGCTTGAACAACAAAAGAAGCTTGAGGAAGAAGTCAGCGGGGCTTTTTCCCAGGATATCTGCAGCCTAAAAGCTGAGATTGAAAAGCTGACTATAGAAAAGAACTGCCTCCTTGAACAAGCTCAGAAGGCCGAAGACTTGAGACTTGAGTTGGAACACACAAAAGCATTAGCTAAAGAATACGAAATGCAGATGCAAAGAGCATATCTAGAAAGAAATGAACTGGAGAGTACAGTTGCTTTGATGAAAGAGGAAGCGGCTAAGGCACTGGAAGAATTGCAAAGAATGAAGCATCTGAAGGACGAGAAAGAAGCGGCAGTTGAATCTCTACAATCAGAGCTTGATATCCTCAAAAATCAGTACAATAAATTGAAGCATTCTCTGTCTGAGGATGAAATGGAGAAAGAAAAACTCAAAAAGCAAGTAGTTCAACTAAAGGGTGACCTTAAGAAGAAGGAAGATGCATTTATCGGCATGGAAAAGAAGCTGAAAGAGAGCAATGGAAGAGGAGCAGTTTCTCATGGAACAAGAACACCATTAAGAAGCAATAAATCTGCCTTGGTTCCTGGCAATTCTAAAGATGTTGCGAGCCTGAGGGAAAAAGTAAAGTTGCTTGAGGTAAATTTACATTTCCATGTTCTTTATAAACTCAAGTTCCTCTAAACTTTGATGCAAATGGTTTAACAGCAATATGGGAATTCATGATCAAACAACAATTATCCAAAATTTTACTTTATAGTTTGTTTCTTTCTTAATGGTACAGTTATGAAAAGGAAAATTTGTATTCACAGTGAACATTTTTTCTCATGGCAGGGACATATAAAGTTAAAGGAAACAGCTTTAGGAACAACCACAAATGTTTTCCTGGAAAAGGAAAAGGATCTTCAGAAGAAAATCGATGAATTAGAAAGCAGAGTAGAAGAATTCAACAAGCACAGCGCCAGCTTCTACGAGTACCAACTTCAAAAGGTCAGAAACATTATACTATGATTTAGAAGAAAAAGGAAAACAAAAAAAAAAAGAAAAAGATAAGGAATAATTTTAAATGGAAATTCTATTATATCAATGAACAACATTTTTAAGTGTATTGCTTGCTTGGACTTATACTTTGTTTCCAAAATGGTAAAACAAATGCAGGTAGCTAAAGACGATAACCAGGATGAATTGATAGCTGAACTAGCAGCATTGAAGGAAAGAAACAAGTCCATGGAAGATGAATTGAAGTATATGCAAGATCGGTATTCTGAGATAAGCCTCAAATTCGCAGAGGTGGAAGGTGAACGACAACGGCTTGTGATGACGGTACGTAAAATAAAGAATGCCAAGAAGAGCTGAAAGGTATTCATTTCTTCGTATACAAGTTACTGCAATGTATAGTTGAAGTAGCAGCTGGATTTGTACCCACACGGAAATTGCAGGTGAGACAGTTTCCTCTTTAGAATGAAAAAGAAATTAAGTTGTACAAAAAAAAATCAAAAACGCATTCACCTCACCTAGAAATTTCCATATATAGTTTATTTTCTATAAAAAAAAATTACTTTGCATGTTTGATTCTTGTTCTTATATTAAAGATTGTCATGAACATTTCCACAAATATATATATATATTTTTTTTCTGACAAAGCATAAACTAGCTCTTCTTTTACTCTTTATTAGCAAGGTTTCAATTTCCATGCTTGAATAGGTATTTGATTTTTTTTCTAGATATATTTTAGTAAGATGGTTTAAATATAATTATAATAAAAAATAACACCGACACTTAATTTCTTTTTAATTTGTGGAAATTCTGAATTTTCGAATAGGATCCTGGTTGGATTCGGTGGGCACTTGAATTTTGCAAAGCACGGGGTTTTTTTTGTTTTTGGACGATGGGTAAATCCTCAAAATTGATAGTTTCGTTTTCCCGATTTATAAATGCCAAAAAAATAAACAAAATAAAAATGATAAACATGAAGTTGCCCGTATTTGTAATTTGAATGAATATTAATATTAGATTATATAGCGACAAATAGATAAAATAATGTCAAATACATTGTATGTCGAAAATCATACACCATATATATATTTATATTATAAAAAACTGATTTTTTATTATTATTTATGTCAATTTTACAATTCACGATTAAGGTTCATGGTTACTCTTCTTACAATGTCATTTCCTGTTAACTTATTAAAAGTGATAATAGTAAGATGAAAACAATAAAGGATAGGGAAAATAAGATGATCAAATAATTTATTCATAACCTCAAGAGCCTATTATATAGGCAATTACATAACACAAAAAAAAAAAAAAAACAAGAAATTGAGCACTAATAGAATAAGACTAATAATAGGACTCTTAACAACTAGAGAAAAATCTAAACGAAATAAACCCACAATTTGTAACCACTAAATCCCTGATGTGCAGCAACTATATGCCTAGAAATAAGGATAACAAACATATTTTATTAACAATCCCTCCCCTAAATTGAAAACTCATTAAACTTCAGTTTACTAGTGCCATTCTTCAAATAGGATCCTCCAAAGTGCAAACTCCCATTAACCTCCTCAAATTTTGGAAGGGAAACAATTTGAGAGGTTTGATGAATATGTCAACCAGTTGATCTTTACTCTTGCAGAACTTGAGATCAATTACCCCATCATTGTTGAGATCTCTTAAAAAATAGTACTTCAATCAATATTTTTACTTTTACCATGTAATATTAGATTTTTTAAGAGTTTGATAGCTGAATTGTTGTCACATAAAATTGTTGTAGCTCATATTCTCTTGAACTTCAGCTTTTCTAAGATTTTCCTCAACCAAATAGCTTGACAAACACAGACTGTTGTAGCAACAAATTCAGTTTCAGTTGTTAACAAAGTAATAATAGATTACTTATTGAATGACCATGAAACAGCTCTGATTCCCATCATGAAAACATAACCTGAAGTGTTTTTTCTATCATATGGATCTCTTGTAAAGTCATTATCAATAAACCCAAATAAATCTAAAAATTCTTCTTTTTGTGAAATAGCCAAATATCATTGGTTCCTTGCAAGTAATAAAAAATCCTTTTGGCAGCCAATAAATGCATCTTTGTAGGATTCTCCATAAACCTGCTGATCAAAGTCACAGAATACATTATGTCAGGTCTTGTACCAGTCAAGTATATTAAGCTGCCAACAATTTGCTTATAAAAAGTGTTGTCCACTTTCTTTCCTTCTCTACTTAACTTCAAACCAAACTTAATGGGGGTGCTTGTTGGATTGCAACCCTTCATATCAAACCTGCTCAGAATATCTTGAACATATTTCCTTTGAGAAATAAATATTCCATCAGCTGATTGTACTATTTCTATGCCTAGAAAATAATGCATTAGAGCAAGATCTGACATTTCAAACTCAACCATCATAAACTTATTGAATTCATTAAACATGGAACTACAATTTCCAATGAAAATAAGATCATCAACATATAAACTCACAATAAGCATTTTCCCTTCATCACCAGTTTTAATGAGAAGAGTAGACTCATAGGGACACTTTGTAAAATCAACTTTCAAGAAATAAGCTTTAATTCGACTATACCAATCACGTGGGGTTTGTTTCAACTCATATAAAACCTTTTCTTTTCTTTTTTTTTTGAGTTTATAAACCTTATTTTCACTTCCATGTTTAACATAACCAACTAGTTGTTCAATAAATACATGTTCTTGGAGCTCTTCATGTAAAAATGCTGACTTCACATCTAATTGGAAGATAGGCCAAAAGTGTTGGATTGCAAGCAAAATCGCCAATCTTATTATATCATGCATTGCAACAAGAGCAAAGACTTCTCTGTAATCCACCTTAAACTCCTTATAACCTTTGGCCACCAAGCGCGCCTTATACTTGTCAACTTCTCTATTCTCCTTCAACTTTTTTCTTATACACCTATTTGACACCAATTGTCTTGTGCCATTCTGGAAGCTTAATCAACTCTCATGCATCATTTCTCTCTATAGTTTTAATTTTTTCATCCATTGCCTTTCGCCATTTCGACTCATTTACAACGCTTTTAAAAGTTGTTGGATCACACTTCACAAATAAGACAAAAGTGGATGATTGGATCTTCATTCTAACCAATGTCAGTTACCTCAAATTCTCTCATCCAAGCTGGTCTTCGTTGAATACAACAAGGACAAGGTTCAATTGCTTCTACCTCGGTGGCTGTTGGAGCTTCATTTTGGTGAACTCTCAAGCTCAAGTGTTGCTTGAGTCTGTTGATCTAAAGGTTGTTACCTTTTATCTTCAATTTTAATGTCACAAAGGTTTAAGAAGGTTGCTGGTCATTCCAATTCCAAGTGTTGGTCATTCCAATTCCAAGTGTTCTCCTAAGAAAAAATAACATCCCTTTTAATCACAATTTTCTCCGTTAAAGGATTAAATAATTTATATGCTTTAGATATTTCACTTACACCTAGAATGACACACTTCTCTCCCTTGTCATTAAGCTTATTTCTCTTTGCATCTAGAACATGTGCATAAGTAATGCAACCAAAAATTCTGAAGTGATCTACAACTGGTCTCCTTCCACTCCAAGCTTCTTTAGGTGACATGTTTTGAACATAAAAAATCCGGCTTCTGTTCAAGACATAGATGCTCTAATTTACTGCTTTTGGCCAAAATTATTTTGGTACCCTTCCACCAACAAGCACGCTCCTCACCATATTAACTATAGTTCTATTTTTCCTCTCTAATACGCCATTTTTTGGGGGGTATATGCAGTGGTAAGCTCTTTCCAAATGCCATGACTATACAAAATGCTCTAAATTCCTTGGAGTAATATTCTCCACCACGGTCAGTGCGAAAAGCTTGAATGGTTTTTTCGATTTCATTCTCAACAAGTGCCTTGAAGCTAGTAAATGCACTAAATGCTTTTGATTTCTCCTGTAAAAAGTAAACTCATATTTTCCGAGAATAATCATCAAAGAAAGATGGGAAATAATTTTTACCTCCATTAGATGATGGTTTTATTGGCCCACAGATATCCGAATAAACCAATTCCAACACACGTTTTGCTCTCCAAGACTTTCATTTGGGAAATTGTTCACAATGTTGTTTGCCAACAACACAATCTTTACGCACCTAAGATGGAATGACAATCTGAGGAAGGCCGTTAACCATCTCTTTCTGTCTAAGAGTCTTTAAACCCCCCAAAATGAAGATGACCATAACAGAAATGCCAAAGCCATGAGTCATTCTTCACTTTAGCCATTAAGCAATGTTGAACACAATCAATAACCAATGGAAACAACCTGTTGGAACTCATTAGAACCACTGCAATAGCACCTCTAGAAGGATCATAAATTTCATAAGCAGCTTTTGATATCATAATCACATATCCTTTTTCTTGCAATTGACCAGCACTTAACAAGTTACTTTTCAAAGCAAGTATAAAGAAAACATTGGCAATTGTTTTTACAAAACCATTCTTGATTCTTATACTAATATCATCCTTTCCCACTATATCAACAATAATTTCATTTCCAAAAGACATAGTAGTGTGAAAGTTTTCATTTAGATAAGAGAAAGAAGACTTATTACTGCACATGTGGCTGCTACATCCTGTATCCACATACCATAAACATGAGTTCTGCAGCTTCTCCTACTTGTTATGAATTTATCAGCAAGGTTTCAGCTTTTTCTTTTTCTGTAAAATTCAAATTTCCTCCCTTTTCTTTGCCATTAGACAGATTAGCACGACATTCAGAACGATAATGACAAAACTTATTACATCTAAAACTTTTTGCCTTTGACTTGTCAAATTGTTAATCCCGTTTTTTGCCTTTATCATCTGGTCTGGCATGCTTTCCACCATATTTATTCCAACTGTCTCCTCTACCTCTTCCCCTTCCCATTTCCCAACTGCTACCTTTTCCTCTAGAAGAATGAGTTGAAGCCTTCAAAGTCTGCTTCGTTGGGGGAAAAGTTCTGTTCATCTTCTATTCATGGACCAACGAGGAACTCTAGAGTTCATCAAGGGTGAATGCATCAATGTCATTGTATTGTTTAATTGAGCAGACAACCTAATCATACTTTGGTGACAATGACCGCAGCATCTTCTCAAAAATGGCTATGTCATCCATCTTCTCACCATGAAATTGCATATTATTCGCGATTCCCATGGTTCATGCATAATAGTTTGTAACAAACTCACCATCCTTTATCTAAAGAACCTCAAAGTCCCTCTACAAGGCTTGGAGTTGTGCACGTTTCACTCTGGAATAACCTTGATATTTTGTCTTCATGGAGTCCCAAATATCCTTGGAAGTTTCTTTACAAAGAATGATTTTTAGTATCGAACGATCAATAGCTTGAAATAAGTAATTCTTTGTTTTCAAATCTTTCAGCTTCAACCCCTTCATGATGTGCTTCTATAAGCCTTTCTCCATCTATTGGTGTTGCTACACCGTGCTAAATAACCTGCCAATATTCCTTGGACTGCAAAAAATTTCTCCATCAGCATGCTCTAATAATCATAGTGGCCATCAAAATGTGGAATAGCTGGCTATACAAAATTTTCAGAAGCCGTAGGAGGGCCATGAACTTTTTTCTCTCACTTAAAATACTCTTGTTTTACTTGGTTATGATACCACTATTAACTTACTAAAAGAGATAACAGTAAGATGAAAATAATAAAGGAATGGGAAAATAAGATGATCACATAATTTATTTATAACTTCAAGAGCCTATTATATAGGCAATTACTTAAAGGAAAAAAATTAGGAACTAACAAAATAAGACTCATAATAGGACTCTTAACAACTGAAGAAAAATCTAAACCAAATAAACCCATGATCTACAACTAGTAAATTCCTTATGTGCAGCAACTATATGCCTAGAAACAGGGATAACAACATATTATATTAACATTTCTAAGGTTCAAATATGTGTTCTACGTTGAGACTACAATGTGTCTTAATATTGCATCCAACATTTGTTGGTTATTATAAAAATTTGATATGTAGCAAAAAAAAAGTAAGCATTTATGGAAGGGGTTGCAATATAAACCCCTTCACCTTTTTTAAATAATTTTTAGTGGTTGAAAGCTATATTTTCATAATAAGTCCTTTCAATTTACTTATATTCAATAATTCAACTTATAATTTTATATGATAAATCACGGTAAATTTTAAAAATCTTTTTAAACTTATCACACTTTTTTACAAATTAAAGACATTATTAAAATAAAAATAGATACAATGTTACAACAATTTATTTAGTGATCATAATATTTAAATTTAATTAAAAATTTACATTGAATAATTAATAATTAAAATTAAGTTAGAATCTATATATAAAAATAGAATTTCATACAATCTACTATTATAATATTTATATTTTGTTGTAGGCCAATTTTTTGGGCCTGTTTACATTATTAAACCCTTTTTAATTACAACCAAACCCCAAATACCCATCACAAACCCGGAGGCCCGTTTACTACCCACAACCAATTACCCAAACCCAATACAAAACCCTTAGCCCAAACTAAACCCACTAAACCCTAGCCCAACTACGTAAATCCAAGCGTCCCTTAGCCCAACCGAAACCCTAGCCTACTTTCACCCCCACTTGTTTTACGCCCCAACAACCCTGAACACCCCAACCACCGCAACGTCCCATCGCCCATGCTTCTGCCACCAACCGCTCCACCGTCCTCCATTGCACTATCCCCTGCAAGCATTAAAAGGGAATAGACAGACAAGCAAGATAAAGCGATATATAACCAAAACATGCAATGAAAAAGGAGGTTTTTTTACTCTTTTCGACGGTTTGAAAACACAGAGAAATAAGAAAATCATCTCAAACCAGAGCAAATATAACAATCCCATTAGCATTTAGATTCGATAATAATAGCCAAAGCAAATCCGAGAATCAAATCAGGTATCGAAGGTGAATTTTCTTTTTTTTTCTTTCTTCATTTTTAGGTTTTTATATTCGAATCTGTTTTAATATTTATAAACATATAAATAAATAAAAATACTACTAAAAACATATAAAAAATAATATAAATAAAAGAAAAAAGTAAAACTTTTTACGCGGTGGTGGGCGCCGCGCCAGTGAAGCCTCGTGGCCGTCCGATGATGGCCCGTTGTTGAGCCCCCTCTCCTCTCCTCTCTTCTTTCTTCCCTCTCCTCTCTCTCTTTTTTTTTCTCTCCATGGTGCAAAATGATTTTTTTCAAAAATTTTTACTTATATAGGGTCCAAAGCGGTGCGTTTTGGACCCCCTCCGTTTTGGCTAAAAACGACGTCGTTTTGTCCCGGGTCGGGTCGACCCGACCCGCCTCAGTCAGTCAAGATCCGTGTGTTTTTAAATGGAGGGGCTATTTGCGCAATCGGCCCCTCCGCTTTTTCAGGCATTTACAATCAAGTTTTCGCTACTTTAATTTTGGCCCAAAATCTGTTGTGTTTTGCAAATTCGTCCCCGTGCAAAAGCTGCGTTTCGAGAGGACGGGATATTTTCACTTATAATCCCTCCCTTGTTTTAGCGTGTTCCAATTGGTCCTTCTCTCTTAAATATTTCTTTTTAAATTTCCCCTTAACCTTTTTTTTATTTCGATTTTCATCCTTTTTTACTTTTCCTTATTATTTTAATTTCAATATCATTTATACTAATATGTTTTATTGATGTTATTATATTTTTAGTATTTTACTGTTGTTATTCTACTTAATATTAACCTATACATGTTATTTAGTATTATTAATGGTTTAATATCATTGTCTTGTTAACATATTTGTACATCACCTATGCATTCTTTAGATACATATACATTTACGCATATATCCTAAAATTATATTACATATATTTGTTTTATATATATTTTTTTTATCTACGTATATTATGTCTCTATTTTAATATATTTCACATAGTATTTATATATAGTACGTACATATATGTATATGTTTTTAATATTGTCACATATTTACTTTAATATATATTTATGTAATCTTTCCAATAATTGTCTTTCCATCACGTTGTTATCCTTGTTAATGTACACATGTACCGTATATGCTTTTATACATAGTATGTATACATTGTTAATATTATTAGTTACATGTTTTATTCAATTTCATATATATTTTCACTACTCTTTTTGTCATGGTTAATATTAGCATGTGTTTATCTATATATCTCTGTCGAACGTACGTATATATTTTTGGTATATTTTTATTGTTGTGCATGTATTGTAAGACGCATACGTATATTTTAATCAATTGTATATATTTCTCATGCTATTTCATGTATGTATTTTATATAATCTTTATTATTGTTATTAATATTATCATATGTTTCATTACATATGCGTATATGTATATATATAGTAATTTTCATTATTTGTTTCTTTTGCATTATATATTGGCGTATATATTTCTTTGTACATATACGTAGATACCATATCTTATATGTATTTTTATATATTACGCGTTCATACTTCTTGATATCGTATTTTTATAAATTATATATATTATGTTATGTTTCTAATACTATATTTTTAAATACCATATATATATTATATATTTTTTCTTAATAACTATATTAAATGTTAATATAATATATACGTTTTTTTATATATGTATATGTATATATATACTTTTTTTAATATTGTATTTTCATACATATATTTCAAATACCATGTTATACTTTTACATAATATGTTATATATATATATATATATATATATATATTTCTTTTTATATCTATTTGTGTGCATATATATTCTTTATTCATTTTATACATATACATGTATGTATTATATAGATACTATAATAATACAAGTCATATATATGTTTTTACCATTTCATGTATGGATTTCAAATATTGTATGTAATATATTTCTAATAATATTATCATTTATACATATTTTCACATACCTATTCTTAATGCCGTTATTATGTATAGATATTTATTGTCTTCCCTTCATGCTTAATTCTAGTATTACGTTTAATATCGCATTTATCTTTATTATTATTGTCACATTGATTATTTGCTTCAATATATACCTAGCTCTCTCGTTTATTTATTTTTATCCCGTCTCGAGTCTTGCTTTGCATTATTTGAAAATCTTATTCTTGTTTTCCTAAATATACGAGGCAACGATCGGTTTGACACTAAGTCGTTGATTTTATCGCTATGTTGGGTGAATCATATCGGCTCATGTTAAAAACGGAACGTCCTTCTAACAAATCAAATTTTAAAACTTCTCGACTTTTCAATTGGATCACGACCGAATCATATATTGAACTCGTATTTTTGAAAATCAAGACAACATGTGTTTATGAGATACCAATTTTGGGCGTCGCGAGGGTGCTAATACCTTCCTCGCGCGTAACCGACTCCCGAACCCTAATTTTCTCTGGATTTTAACACAGACCTAAACTCAACCGCCTCTTTATTTCAAAATAAATTTGTTAGGTGTCCGATCACACCTAGAAAAAAAATCGGTGGCGACTCCCTTTTTAAAATCAAAACTTCGGTTTTTAAGTTTTCAATAAATCGTCACAATTAGCGACCGAGTTAAATTTTTATGTCGCTACAGCTGGCGACTCCACTGGGGACGAGCATTTTTGAGAGCCGAGTCGAATTAAACGTGTGTTGTCAAATCTTTCAAAATTCCTTGTTCAAATTAATGTTTAGTCGTGATCCTAAAAAACGTATTTTTGAAAAATCAGGCATTTGCATCGTGTTGTATATATTCTTCTAACTTGTTTTGTCCAATTGTTTCAAAGCTTTAAATTCTTATGATTTTAGTTTTGGTTTAGTTTTAAATAAAACGTAAAGGTTTGTGAGTTTCTCCCCACACACCGTGCACTTGCATTTTGCATAACATGAGCTCTATACAGGGCTCCGTCCCGTTTTAAGTGAAAGTAAACGCTATGCCTTCGTGAGTTAACTCGTCCTCCACACAAAGGCTAGTGAATACTTTGGGTTACATATGACTTATGCTTTCGTGAGTTAACTTGTCCCTCCGCATAGGCATAAGTAAATGTAATCCCTCGAATTGAACTCGTGAGCCTATGATGGGCTACGACCGAGACTTCGTACTAGTCTTAGTAGACGATAGTACGGGCAATTCGAGTACCCGTCTAGAACCGAAACCACATATAGTAAACCGTACGAGCCACCTAATTAGAGCCATGCCGAACCTCTGTCCGTTAGTAGTCACCGAAATAAGTGCACGGGAGGAACGCCCCTTACCTTTTGCATTTTCACTTTCTACACAAAAGAGATTAGGTCTGTTTAATAAATTAGTTCGAATTGATGAATTTTCCATGTTTTTGCCTGTATTTAATTACTAATCAAGGTTATTTGTCTTTGCCTTATTGTTTTTCTCATCATGCATTATAGGCATCACATTAGGAGGGTGTTGATTAAAGATTAGTGGCCAAAAAACGGGTTTCTAATGGAAGAGCCAATTATACAAACAGTCGAGAAGAATGCCGTAGTTCGGGACTGGTCTCTAAGAACTCAAAAGGAAAAAGGGGATAGTCTAGTGGAGGGATGTGTTGCCAATCTGCCTGAGCACGTAACGATCAATGTTCGTCAGAATAACCTTGAAGACTTGGTTCAGATTTGGAATCGATGGGACTCGGACATTAAAGGTATATTCATGGAGAAGTACGGAGATATAGCCCACTTGATCACTATCAACATAGATGAGCATTTGATTCAAGCCATGATCAGATTTTGGGATCCGGCCTACCAATGTTTTACTTTCAATCGGAGGACATGACCCCAACTATAGAGGAGTATCTCGCTTTGTTTCGTATTGATAATGCACAGCCCTATAAGGTATATGTGAAGGAGCCTAAGCCGATGACCTTTAAGAAGAAGCTAGTGAGGTTGTGAGATATGACATGCGTGCGTGGGTGAAAAAAGCAGATAAAGAAGAAGAATGAATCCATTTGTATTCCATGGTCTTCCTTACGAGAGTTGGTTCTAAACCATCCTGATATGATGAAAAGGGTGAATCTATTCGCTTTGGCTATCTACGGTTTGATCATCTTCCCGAAAGTTCTCGGACATCTTGAAGTCGCGGTAGTTGATTTCTTTGAAAAATTGAAACAAGGAATCAACCCTGTCCCGACTATTTTAGCCGAGACCTTCAGATCCTTGAGTAGTTGTCGAAGAAAAGGAGAAGGACGATTTATTGGATGCGCGCAGTTGCTCAATGTTTGGATTATGAGCCATTTTTGGAAAGTCGAGCGCACTCCGTTTCACATGTTTTCAAAAACATTCGCACCATTGGAAGCCTATCTCAAGAAAGAATGGCCAAGGAAGTCACCGAGCAACACTGGGTCTCAGTTTTTCAAAACCTTCGCGACGAGGATATAACATGGAGAGCACCGTGGATACGCGCATCGATTCTGCTTTGTACAAGGTCGGAAAACAAGACCAGGTGCCACTACTTGGTTTATGGGGAGGTGTTGGATATGCCCGCTATTAGTTGAGAGGCAATTTTCTTGCGACAATTCATACCCATCACGGGAGGGTTAGCATGATCCGAGTTCATTTTTGCGGGTGAGAGGTTACATGAAGAGGATCCGAGACATTGCTAAATCACGGAAGAAAATTCATCCGTGAAAGTCGGCCTACAGACTGCCGATACTCTCACTCAAGATTATGACGTATGGAGGATTCAGCGGATAAATAGTCAGCAAGTCTCATCAACGAGTTGCGCCTTTCAGAATCCTTTCCTAAAAGAAGTGCCATCTGAGTTAGAAGTGGCAAGGCAAGAGTTTGAACGCGAGAAGACCAAGATGTCAAGGGATCTCAGTGCTCTGCAAGAGGAAAATTACCAGCTAAAAATCGATGTTCAGATTGAAAGAAGGAAATGGAAGTTGTAAGAAATGATTTAAGGGACCTTCATTTGAAAAATAAGAAATTGAGAGTCACCATCAAGAATGGCGGGTTAGGCAAATCATCATCGGAATGGAAAGAGGAGATAAGCAATATCAAAGGGGGAATGGAGTTCTGGAAGGGAAAAGCGAAAAAAGAAGAGGAAAGGGCTGCACGAACTATGATGGAGCTAAGGAAGAAGAACGCAGAATATGAAGCCGCGTCTGCCGAGGCAATGACTAGTCGATCTAAATTGCAAGAACTAAAAGAAAGGATGCGGGACTTAGAAGACATACTGCAAGATCGTCAGCAACAATTGGATAGTCTCTTAAAAGCCTTGGAAGAGAAGAACGATCAATATGATAGAGACATTCACGCTTATAAAATGGACCTTCAAGAAAGAGAGATGCAACTAGGCTTCATGATCAACAAAATCCGTGAAGCGACCATACAAATGGTACAATTGTCAGATGAAGCAGAGGATCTCAGCTGCCAATTCCCGCCGAGTCAACGATCGAGCATATCGGAATTCCTAGAGCGAATAAAAAAATATAGTGAAGTAGCTAGAAAGTTTGTGTAATAGCCGAATCAAAATGACGAGATGTTTTGTAATGAACTCTTTTGATGAATGAAATGCCTAAGTAGGGGCTATCTTGAAATCAACACCAAATTCTTGCATATTTATTCATAACTAACATTCATTTGTCATTTATTCAACTTTTATTTGTCATGCATTCATCTTATTCATTCATTCATTCATTGTACATTCCATAATCGCTCGCTAAGGGTAGGATCATATAATGCGCAGTTACAATACTTCAAATCTGGAATCACGCCACTCAAAAATAGAACACGTCGGCAAGCTAGAACAATGGAGGCTGAATTCAATGAAAGGATTAAAAGAATAGAAAGAATCCAAAAAGAATTACAAGAACAATTGGCTAGGTCACAGCAAGAGACGAGAGACTTAATGGTGAGATCACGAGAGGAGTCGCTCGAACAGAAAGATCAAATGAACAAAATGATGGAGATGATGTCAGCTTTAGTTAAAGGAAAGGGACCCATGCAGAGCCCTGACATCGAAGAACCTCGGTCAAGAGTTAATCACAATCAAGACCCACTCTATCCCCTCGGATGCACTTCGCCACATGCCCACGCAGCACAAAGAGGGTACACCCAAGGGGAACCCACAGATCTAGAACAAAGGCCGGTGCCACCTGCTCATTTAGGGCAAGGAATATTCATATCAAATCCTGGTGCCAATCTTGCCAATCCAATTGTTCCAGATTTAGACGATCCAGTGGAAATAGCCAGGTTGAGAATGGAGGATCACGAGGCTCAAGAGAAGTATAAGAGTTTGGAGGAAAGACTTAAAGCAATCGAAAGGCTTTGAAGTCTTCTCAAGCACTAGGTGCTAAAGAACTTAGTTTGGTACCTGATCTAATTCTGCCTCCGAAGTTTAAGGTACCAGATTTTGAAAAGTACGATAGGACAAGATGCCCAAAAGCGCATCTCATCATGTTTTGCCGAAAGATGACTGGTTATGTGAATGAAGACAAACTACTCATACATTGTTTTCAAGATAGTCTAGTAGGATCGGCTCTTCGGTGGTACAACCAGCTTAGTAGGGAAAAGATCCGATCTTGGAAAGATTTGGCATCAGCATTCTGAGCAATACAAGCATGTATCGGATATGGTGCCAGACCGGATGACCTTACAAATGATGGAGAAAAAGCCGTCAGAAACTTTTAGACAGTATGCGCAGAGATGGAGAGACGTCTCGGCTCAAGTGGAACCCCCACTAACAAAAACGGAGATAACCGTTCTCTTCATCAACACTTTAAAGGCTCCGTTTTATGACAAACTAGTGGGAAGCGCTACAAAAGATTTTTCGGATATCGTAATATCCGGTGAGCTTATCGAAGGTGCCATCAAAAGTGGGAGGATAGAAGGTTCAGAAAGTTCAAGAAGAACAGCACCCATGAAGAAGAAAGAACCAGAAGCCCATATGGTGGGAATGGGAAGCCGTTATGCCCCTAATCCGTATCCAAATCAACCCCGACCTCGAAACTATCCACCTCCAAATTTCTATTATCCCCCTCAAACCCCATACTACCAAGCTCCACCTCCTGCCTACCCCGTATACGCCGCGAATCACCAAAGACCCGTCACCACGTTTCCACAAAACACGGTACCCAGTCAAAGCCAGCCCAGAAATGAGCCAAGGCCAACAAGACCTAGCACCGAGAGACCACAATTTACCCCCATCCCTGTGTCGTATGGGGAGTTGTATCCTAAACTTTTGGAGAAACAGTTGATTTCTCCTCATTACATGGCACCCCTGAAATCCCCGTACCCGAAATGGTACGATCCGAATGCCAGTTGTGCATACCATGCCGGGAATCAGGGGCACTCTACGGAAAACTGTTTGGAATTCAAAAAGAGAGTCCAAGGACTCATCGACGCGGGCATTCTGCGATTTGATGGTACTGGTAGTACGGCCAGGAACCCATTCCCAAACCACGCCGAAGGGAATGTGAGTGCAGTGAGAGAGGAGAACAAACGACAAAATAAAAGATGTGTTTCTGAAATAAGAGCACCTCTGCAGAAAATCTGGGAGGTACTAGTTGAGAAAGGCTTGCTTTGTCATCCTAACAGCGCATTCGGAGGAAAAATTGCAAAGAGCCAAAGTTTTTACGGATTCCATAATATTGAAGGACACAACATTCAGTCATGCGAAGAGTTCAGGAGACTGCTGCAAAATATGATAGATAATAAGGAGATCGAGATTTTTTATAAAGGTGAAGAGACCGATCGAGGAGAAATATGTGCCTCCAACAATCAATCTTCAGGTTTCCCGTATAGCGCCAACCGACCATTGATAATTTATTATGATGCGAAGAAAGAGCCGGCAAAACCGAAGATGATCATTGAAGTACCATCTCCTTTCCCCTATAAGGACGACAAAGCCGTACCATGGAAGTATGATATTAATATCGTCACACCGGAGGGTGGAAAGTCTGAAGCCATAACTGGAGATGTTGGGGAGGTAGGTCACTTTACCTGAAGTGGGCGTTGCTATTCTAAAGAAGTCGAGCCAGCAAAGGAAAACAGTGACTTGAAACAAAAGGGAAAGGCGGTGATGAATGAGGCCGAAGATGAGCAAGAAGTTCCACCCGTACCACAAATTAAAAAGCCTGTGGATGAGGAAGAAGCACAGGAATTCTTGAAGTTTATCAAGCACAGCGAGTACAACGTGGTGGAACAGTTAAATAAGCAGCCAGCCCGAATCTCAGTCCTATCGCTACTGTTAAACTCAGAGTCACACCGAAACGCTTTATTGAAGGTGCTGAATCAAGCTTACGTAGCCAATAACATATCTGTTGAGAAGCTTGATCGGTGGGTAAATAATTTGAATGCGGATAATTTTATTTCTTTTAGTGACGATGAAATACCGCCAAAATGTAGAGGCTCTGTAAAGGCACTGCATATTACGACTCGCTGCAAGGGCTATATAATACCAAATGTGCTCATCGACAATGGGTCGGCACTCAATGTTATGCCTTTGGCCACGCTTTCCAGGATCCCAATGGATCTATCCTATTTAAGGCCTTGTCATTCCATGGTAAGGGCTTTCGATGGGACGAGGCGCGAAGTTATGGGAAAGATTGAAATTTCTCTGGAAGTGAGCCCGTATATATACAATGTGGAATTTCAAGTCATGAACATTACACCGTCATATAATTGCCTCTTGGGAAGACCCTGGATCCATTCTGCGGGAGCAGTCCCATCATCCCTCCACTAAAAGGTGAAATTTATTATGGATGGCTGTTTGGTCACCGTCGAAGGAGAAGAAGACATTGTAGCATCTATTTCTACTGACGCACCGTACATTGAAGTGAATAAATATGCTGTGGAATATTCCTTTCGATCCCTTGAATTTGTCAATGCCACATTCGTCGCCGAGGGAAACAAAATTCCTGTACCAAAACTCTCAAGAAATACCAAAATGGGTGTCAGGTTGACTGTGGGAAGAGGGGCTCGAGCAAGAAGAGGTTTAGGGAGATATCTGCAAGGAATAGCCAGGGCTCTGAAACCAGTGCACCACAAGGCCAGATACGGTTTAGGTTTTCAGCCGGACATACGTCAAAGAAGGAGACAATGGAAGAAGGATCAGGAAAGAAGGGTCGCAAGGACTTTAGGCCGGAAAATAGAGTGGGAGCCTATAGCTTACCCTCCTTTGTCAAAAACATTTACGTCTGCAGGAACGATGTACCCCGAACAAGACAATACACGAAGCACACTGTTAATCATTGAAAGGGGTCTCCAAAATGTCAGTATAAATGTCATTGACAAAGGAGATGGCGCAAGTAAGGACGTCTCAGGGATACGCCCTTGTCCCCGGACTTTATGTTAAACAATTGGATTCTTTGAAGACCTTCTTGTAGTTTATAAGTCTTCAGAGTAATGCTCAAACATTAACCCTCTATTGTGTCCTTAGATATAATAGAATTCTTTTGTAAGAGCTTGCATTCGCTCTTTATCATTCAAATGAATATCAATGAAGATGCATTTTGTCACGATCTTTCGCATATTTAATTTCATAATCATTTTCTCATTTCATGGCCTATCCTTACATCTGCTTCATACCATGCCATAACATCTCATCTTGTCTTCAATACTTGGATGTCCCTCTATAGTTTCCTTTTCCGTTCAACTTTCAGGTGCTCAGATATCAACGGCATGAACGAACCCGTCACGAGTCCTGAAATCGATTTTGAAAAGGCTGTTTGTTTAGGAGAATTCGAAGCCGAAGAAAATGCTGAAGACTATGTCTCGTCTCCCGACTTGTTAAGAATGGTGGAACAAGAGGATAAGCAGATCTTGCCTCATCAGGAATCTGTTAAAACAATAAATCTGGGAACTGAAGAAAGGAAGCAAGAAGTGAAGATTGGGACCTCTATTTCAGGAAACACTAGGCATAATTTGTTTGCTTTGCTCCGTGAGTACAAAGATGTATTCGCATGGTCATATCAGGACATGCCGGGATTGGATGAAGATGTGGTGGTTCATAAACTCCCATTAAAGCCAGAATACAAACCCATCCAACAAAAGCTAAGACGGATGAGACCTGAGATGTTGTTGAAAATAAAAGAGGAAGTCAAGAAGCAATTTGACGCTGGTTTCCTACAAGCCTCCAAATATCCAGAATGGGTGGCTAACATAGTCCCGGTACCAAAGAAAGACGGTAAAGTACGAATGTGCGTGGATTATCGTGACTTGAATTGAGCAAGTCCAAAAGATAATTTTCCTTTGCCACACATCGATACGTTGGTAGATAACACAGCCAAGCATTCATTGTTTTCGTTCATTGATGGATTCTCAGGTTATAATCAGATAAAGATGGCTCCGGAAGATATGGAGAAAACTACCTTTATAACGATGTGGGGAACATTCTGCTATAAGGTAATGCCGTTCGGATTGAAGAATGCCGGGGCAACATATCAGAGAGCTATGGTGACATTGTTCCATGATATGATGCATAAAGAAATAGAAGTCTATGTCGACGATATGATTGCTAAATCCCGAGGGGAGGAAGAACATGTAG
Source organism: Gossypium longicalyx (assembly GCA_025698465.1). Lineage (NCBI taxonomy): Eukaryota > Viridiplantae > Streptophyta > Magnoliopsida > Malvales > Malvaceae > Gossypium > Gossypium longicalyx. The sequence continues at coordinate 4,032,592 of CM047006.1, read as the reverse complement.
TGAACTTGAAGAAGTTGTTTGACAGACTGAGAAAGTTCCAGCTAAAGCTCAATCCGGCCAAATGTACGTTTGGGGCTACCTCAGGAAAATTGCTAGGCTTCATCGTCAGCGAAAGAGGCATTGAAGTTGATCCAGACAAAATAAAAGCCATCCAAGAGTTACCACCTCCGCGCACGCAAAAAGAAGTCAGAGGATTTTTAGGGAGGTTGAACTACATCACTCGGTTCATTGCTCACTTTACCAACCAATGCGACCCGATCTTTCGGCTCCTTCGAAAGCATAATCCGGGAGAATGGAACGAGGAATGCCAGGTGGCTTTTGATAAGATAAAACAATATTTGTCTATTCCTCCAGTGCTAGTACCATCAATTCCGGGAAGACCACTGATATTGTATTTGACTATGTTCGAGAATTCCATGGGTTGCGTACTGGGGCAACACGACGAATCAGGAAAGAAAGAAAAGGCGATTTACTACCTCAGCAAAAAGTTCACTGAATATGAGGCAAAGTATTCGTCCATTGAAAAATATTGTTGCGCTCTGGTGTGGGTAGCTCGGAGACTCAGGCAATATATGTTGTATCATACGACGTGGTTAATCTCGAAGCTGGATCTAATAAAATACATGATAGAATCGCCTGCACTCTCAGGAAGAATGGCACGATGGCAAATCTTATTATCGGAGTACGATATCGTCTATGTGAGTCAAAAGTCGATAAAAGGAAGTGCAATAGCGGATTTCTTAGCGATTCGAACGACAGAGGAGTATGAGCCCTTGAGATTCGATTTCCCAGATGAAGATTTAATGTGCATCACAGAAAAGGAATCCGAGTCGTCAAATGAGAAGTCATGGAAGATGAGTTTTGACGGTGCATCAAATGCATTGGGGCATGGGATCGGAGCAGTCTTGGTATCACCGGAAGGGAACCATTACCCGTTCAACGCCAGTGAATTTCTTTCGTACCAACAACATAGCGAGTATGAGGCTGTATCATGGGACTTCGTGCGGCGATTGAACGAAACATCAAAACTTTAGAGGTATATGGAGACTCAAAGATTGGTGATATACCAAATCCGTGGAGATTGGGAAGTGAGAGATTCGAAATTAATCGATCACGATCTAGTGGCGGGATCGATCAAAGAATTCAAAGAAATAACTTTTAATTACTTCCCCCGAGAAGAAAACCAATTGGCTGATGCCCTAGCCACTTTGGCTTCGATGTTCAAAGCAAACAAAGAAACAGAGATAATGCCTCTTCAAATGAGCATATATGAAATCCCAGCACATTGTTTCAGCATTGAAAAAGAGCCAGATGGACGACCGTGGTTCCGTGATATCTTAGAATATATCAAGAATCAAAGGTATCCCGAACAAGCAAATGAGAACGACAAAAGAACAATCAGAAGAATGGCAGCGGGATTTGTCCTTGATGGGGACATCTTGTACAAAAGAGGAAAAGATCAGGTGCTCTTGAGATGTGTAGACGCCGTTGAAGCCAGGAAAATACTTGAAGATGTCCATGAGGGAATCTGTGGGACACATGCCAATGGTTTCACTATGGCCAGGAAGATTATGAGACTCGGCTACTACTGGCTGACGATGGAAAGCGACTGCATTAGTTTTGCAAGAAAATGCCATAAATGCCAAATTTACGGCGATAAAATTCATGCAGCCCCTTCGCCCCTTCATGCCATGACTTCTTCGTGGCCTTTTTCTATGTGGGGCATGGATGTTATAGGGCCAATTTTCCCAAAGGCTTCTAATGGACACCGATTCATTTTTGTGGTTATTGATTACTTCACAAAATGGATAGAGGCCGCATCGTTTGCCAATGTAACGAAGGCTGCAGTTTGTAGGTTTTTGAAAAAAGGAAATCATTTGTCGATATGGTTTGCCCGAAAGAATCATTTCAGATAACGCCTTAAATCTGAACAACAAGATGATTAAAGAAGTGTGTGAGCAATTCCAAATAAAGCATCATAACTCCTCGCCCTATCGCCCAAAGATGAATGGAGCTGTTGAAGCAGTGAACAAAAACATCAAGAAAATCATTGGGAAAATGACCGAGACATATAAAGACTTGCACGAGAAGCTACCATTTGCCTTGTATGCATATCGCACGTCTGTGCGGACATCTACGGGTGCAACTCCTTTCTCTCTGGTTTATGGAATGGAGGCTGTGCTACCTATCGAAGTTGAGATCCCTTCTCTACGAGTCTTAATGGAATCAAAACTAGAGGAAGCAGAATGGGTTCAGGCTCGATATGACCAGTTAAAACTCATCGAGGAAAAACGTCTAAAGGCAATTTGTCACGGACAGATGTACCAGAAGAGAATGATCGCGGCCCATGATAAGAAAGTACGGCCAAGAGAATTCCATGAAGGAGAACTCGTGCTGAGAAAGATTCTCCCAATACAAAAAGACCTGCGAGGAAAATGTGTACCAAATTGGGAAGGTCCATACGTCGTAAAGAAGGCATTTTCGAGTGGAGCTTTGATTCTCACTGAGATGGATGGGAAGGAGTTACCTAATCCAGTGAATTCAGATGCTGTGAAGAAATATTATGCCTGAAAAAAAAAAGGATCAAGGTGAAAACCCGAAAAGGGCGTCTTGGTTAACACAAAAATTAGGATGAAAACCGAAAGTATGCGTTCTAATTAAGCAAACAACGGCTTAAGAAAAAGTGAGGCGTTTGAACGAGGGGTCAAATAGTGAGACTACCGTGCTTGAAGCATTTCTGAAAGCTCGAAATCTTCCACGCAAGAAGCCATGCTCGAAAAGATTCTCGACCGAGGAACGTGGAAGAGTTCATGCGTTGAATATCTAGAGCATTTGTATTTGTTGAAATGTTACCCCTCTTCTCTTTGTGACATTTTTACTATCATTTGATTGATTTTCTTTGTTCGCTACATTTGAAATGAATAAATGTCAGGTACCCTTTTGTCCCTACCTGATCATTTTCATGCATCTCATTATGTGGTTCATTTACAAGATAAATAGTGAAATGACATACTCTAAACAAAAGAAATGTTAAGCATTACCCGGATAAGAACTTGATAAGTACAAGGGCCTCAAAGCAAAGACAAAAGTTCAACCGGGGGCAAAGAGTGATATCTAAGAAACGTAGATTACTCGTGAAGCTAGAGGACGGGTACAGGGCCTGAAGAAAAAGTCAAGAGTCAAAGCAATGAACATAGATCATCAAAAATCATGACGGAAAAGGACATATGACAAACAAGCCCAAGGCGCATAGCATAATCATGTAGGCATAAAGGCATTTAAGACCAACATGTGCATATCATGATAACATCATGCACGACATATCTGTAGTACTCGAGAGAGCAAGAGGATGTGATGATAGGCATCTTGAATCAAAAGAAAAACACACCGAGCTCCACCGGTTGACATCTTTTGATATTTTGATGTTTTAATTTCTGTTTCAAAAAAATCAACTCATATTGCGAGAGGTGAGTGGTGCCTCAAGACACGTTGAGGTAATTTTAATTTCTGTTCATAAAAAAAAAAATCAACTCATATTGCGAAAGGTGAGTTGAGCCTCAGGTCACACCCTGAGGTATTTTCAATTTCTGTTTTCCAACTTATGGTTCAAAAATCAACTCATATTGCGAGAGGTGAGTTGAGCCTCAGGACACGCTGAGTATTTTCAATTTCTGTTTTTCAAAAAAAAAAAATTTCAACCCATATTGCGAGAGATGAGTTGAGCCTTTTAATTTCAATATATGCTCTTCAAAAAGTCAACTCATATTGCGAGAGGTGAGTTGAGCCTCGGGGCACGCTGAGGTATTTTCAATTTCTGTTTCAATTTATATTTTTCAAAAATCAACTCATGATGCGAGAGGTGAGTTGAGCCTCAAGACACGTTGAGGTAATTTCAATTTCTGCCTTTCAAAAAAAATCAACTCATATTACGAGAGGTGAGTTGAGCCTCAGGACACACTGAGGTATTCTCAATATCTGCTTTTCAATTTATGTTTCAAAAAATCAACTCATATTGCGAGAGGTGAGTTGAATCTCGGGTTACATGCCGAGGTATTTTCAAATTCCAATTTTAACTATTTGTTTGTCAAAAATCAACTCATATTGCGAGAGATGAGTTGAGCCTCAAAACACATTTGAGGTATTTTCAATTTCTACTTTTCAAATTAAGTTTCAAAAAGACCAACTCATATTGTGAGAGGTGAGTTGAGCCTTTTTAATTTTTGTTCGTTAAAAATCAACTCATATTGCGAGAGATGAGTTGAGCCTCGGGGCACGCTGAGGTAATTTCAATTTCTGTTTTTCCAAAAAAAAAAAAATCAACTCATATTGCGAGAGGTGAGTTGAGCCTTTTTCTGTTTTTTTTTTAAAAAGTCAACTCACATTGCGAGAAGTGAGTCGAGCCTTTTAATTTCTGTTCTTCAAAAATCAACTCATATTGCGAGAGGTGAGTTAAGCATTGGCTCACGTGTTGAGTTATTTTCAATTTCTGTTTTTAATGTTGGTCTTTAAAGACTCAATTCATATTGTGAGAAATGAGTTGAGCTCAGGATCACATGTCAAGCAAGAATAAAGATTGAAGTTGATTGAAGACACCAAATTTGGTCTCCCTGAAGTTGCAGTGAAGCTGATCGAGGATATCTAATCTTGCCTTTCTAAAGATGCAGAAGACCCAAACTTTATCTCACTGAAGTGATAGAAGAGCAGATTGAAGCTGTAGATCTTATCCTTCTGAAGTCGCATGGAAGCAGATCGAAGCCACAAATCTCGTGTCCTTGAAATTATATTAGAGTAAATTGAAGCTACAAGGCATACAAGAAGATGCAGTGGATTTAACCAAAGCTACAAGATACGATGGACTGGAAGAAGACTATTTGAACAAGAAGAGCGACAATGAAGTCAAGACTCAGCAAGACGAGGCAAAATTGGCCTTTCTTTATGTCTTTGCTCTATTCCCGTTACACGACAATGAGCAAAGAGGGGCAGCTGTTGTAGGCCAATTTTTTGGGCCTGTTTACATTATTAAACCCTTTTTAATTACAACCGAACCCCAAATACCCATCACAAACCCGGAGGCCCGTTTACTACCCACAACCAATTACCCAAACCCAATACAAAACCCTTAGCCCAAACTAAACCCACTTAACCCCTAGCCCAACTACAGAAATCCAACTGTCCCTTAGTCCAACCGAAACCCTAGCCTACTTTCACCCCACTTGTTTTTCGCCCCAACAACCCTCGAACACCCCAAGCGCATAACGTCCCATCGCCCATGCTTCTGCCACCAACCGCTCCACCATCCTCCATTGCACCATCCCCTGCAAGCATTAAAAGGGAATAGACAGCAAGCAAGATAGGGGCAGTATATAACCAAAACATGCAATGTAAAAAGGAGGTTTTTTTTTACTCTTTTTCGACAGTTTTGAAAACACAGAGAAATAAGAAAATCATCTCAAACCCAGAGCAAATATAACAATCCCATTAGCATTTAGATTCGATAATAATAGCCAAAGCAAATCCGAGAATCAAATCAGGTATCGAAGGTGAATTTTCTTTTTTTTTCTTTCTTTCTTCATTTTTAGGTTTTTATATTCGAATCTGTTTTAATATTTATAAACATATAAATAAATAAAAAATACTACTAAAAACATATAAAAAATAATATAAATAAAAAGAAAAAAAGTAAAACTTTTTCTGTGTGTGGCGCGGCGTGTGCCGTGTTGAGCCCGCCGGCCGTCCAGTGGTGCCCGTTGTTCGGAGCCCCCTCTCCTCCCCTCTCTTCTTTCTTCCCTCTCCTCTTCTCTCTTTTTTTTTTCTCTCCATGGTGCAAAATGATTTTTTTTCAAAAATTTTTGACTTATATAGGGGTCCAAAACGCACCGTTTTGGACCCCCTCCGTTTTGGCTAAAAACGACATCGTTTTGGCCCCGGGTCGGGTCGACCCGACCCGCTCCAGGTCAAGATCCGCGTGTTTTTTAAATGGAGGGGCTATTTGCGCAATCGGCCCCTCCGCTTTTTTAGGCATTTACAATCAAGTTTTCGCTACTTTAATTTTGGCCCAAAATCTGTTGTGTTTTGGAAATTCGTCCCCGTGCAAAAGCTGCGTTTCGAGAGGACGGGATATTTTCACTTATAATCCCTCCCTTGTTTTAGCGTGTTCCAATTGGTCCTTCTCTCTTAAATATTTCTTTTTAAATTTCCCCTTAACCTTTTTTTTTTTTTTGATTTTCATCCTTTTTACTTTTCCTTATTATTTTAATTTCAATATCATTTATACTAATATGTTTTATTGATGTTATTATATTTTTAGTATTTTACTGTTGTTATTCTACTTAATATTAACCTATACATGTTATTTAGTATTATTAATGGTTTAATATCATTGTCTTGTTAACATATTTGTACATCACCTATGCATTCTTTAGATACATATACATTTACGCATATATCCTAAAATTATATTACATATATTTGTTTTTATATATATATATTTTTATCTACGTATATATTATGTCTCTATTTTAATATATTTCACATAGTATTTATATATAGTACGTACATATATGTATATGTTTTTAATATTGTCACATATTTACTTTAATATATATTTATGTAATCTTTCCAATAATTGTCTTTCCATCACGTTGTTATCCTTGTTAATGTACACATGTACCGTATATGCTTTTATACATAGTATGTATACATTGTTAATATTATTAGTTACATGTTTTATTCAATTTCATATATATTTTCACTACTCTTTTTGTCATGGTTAATATTAGCATGTGTTTATCTATATATCTCTCATCGAACGTGCACGTATATATTTTTGGTATATTTTTATTGTTGTGCATGTATTGTAAGACGATACGTATATTTTAATCAATTGTATATATTTCTCATGCTATTTCATGTATGTATTTTATATAATCTTTATTATTGTTATTAATATTATCATATGTTTCATTACATATGCGTATATGTATATATATAGTAATTTTCATTATTTGTTTCTTTTGCATTATATATTGGCGTATATATTTCTTTGTACATATAATGAGATACCATATCTTATATGTATTTTTATATATTACGCGTTCATACTTCTTGATATCGTATTTTTATAAATTATATATATTATGTTATGTTTCTAATACTATATTTTTAAATACCATATATATATTATATTTTTTTTTCTTAATAACTATATTAAATGTTAATATAATATATACGTTTTTTTATATATGTATATGTATATATATACTTCTTTTTAATATTGTATTTTCATACATATATTTCAAATACCATGTTATACTTTTACATAATATGTTATATATATATATATATATATATATATATTTCTTTTTTGTATACTCTGTGTGCATATATATTCTTTATTCATTTTATACATATACATGTATGTATTATATAGATACTATAATAATACAAGTCATATATATGTTTTTACCATTTCATGTATGGATTTCAAATATTGTATGTAATATATTTCTAATAATATTATCATTTATACATATTTTCACATACCTATTCTTAATGTCGTTATTATGTATAGATATTTATTGTCTTCCCTTCATGCTTAATTCTAGTATTACGTTTAATATCGCATACATCTTTATTATTATTGTCACATTGATTATTTGCTTCAATATATACCTAGCTCTCTCGTTTATTTATTTTTATCCCGTCTCAGTCTTGCTTTGCATTATTTCGAAAATCTTATTCTTGTTTTCCTAAATATACGAGGCAACGTATCGGTTTGACACTAAGTCGTTGATTTCATCGCTATGTTGGGTGAATCATATCGGCTCATGTTAAAAACGGAACGTCCTTCTAACAAATCAAATTTTAAAACTTCTCGACTTTTCAATTGGATCACGACCGAATCATATATTGAACTCGTATTTTTGAAAATCAAGACAACATGTGTTTATGATATACCAATTTTGGGCGTCGCGAGGGTGCTAATACCTTCCTCGCGCGTAATCGACTCCCGAACCCTAATTTTCTCTGGATTTTAACACAGACCTAAACTCAACCGCCTCTTTATTTCAAAATAAATTTGTTAGGTGTCCGATCACACCTAGAAAAAAAATCGGTGGCGACTCCCTTTTTAAAATCAAAACTTCGGTTTTCAAGTTTTCAATAAATCATCACAATTAGCGACCGAGTTAAATTTTTATGTCGCTACATATTTTTAAAATATTTTTTATTTAAATTCAATCTAATATCAATTATTATGTTTTTTTTATATCATTATATTTTAATTTTGTAATCATATTATTAAAAATATCGTACAAAATTTATGAATTTTTAAAAAATTTAAATATAATTAATGCATATAAAGGGTAAAAAAAAACTAGTATATATATTAAACCATTGTTGAAATTAATAATAAAGAAAAAAAAAACAAAGGTGGAAAATTTGAAATTATTAAAATAAGAAATGCATGTTAAATATTTTTGGAGTTCTTAATGTGTGAAGTCAAAGTGTGTAAGGGAAACGACGGCGTCCCACACCACAATCCACCTTGGTGAGCTCGTCTCACCACACTCCTACTACACCTAAATTTATAGCCAATTACAAATTATTTTCTTTTATTTGATTAAAATTTTTTCCATAAATATATGAGCTATTGCATTCTATATATTTTTTTCTTCGTATTTTCATTTAATTGATAAATAAAACAATTCAAATCGCTTTGTCACAGTCAATGAGGACATAATTTTGCACAATTAAATTTCTCTAATTATGACACCTAATATTTGTTTGACTTCCAATTTTCTTTCTTTCTTTCTTTTTTGGTGAAAGACTTGTTATTCACTTGAGAGAAAAGAGTATTCTTTTGAATTATCATTTATAACTATATTGATTGTTATAATTAAATTTAATTATTATCAACAATTAATTTAATTCAGATTAAATTTACTTAGAGTAAATTTGGATTTTTTTATCATTAAATCAAAACTTCATTGATATATTTACAGAAAAATAAGTATTAAAATTAAATTTATACAAATTATAATTAAATTTTCTAAATAATTAATCATCAAATTTTAAATTTTCATTATTGTTTCAGTGAAAAGTTAAGAGAAAAGAAATAACTCCAAGTTAATAGCTTATGGGTAGGATATTTACTTTTTTTAGGAGAGACTTATAGGTACTGAGAATTATCAAATTAGAACCTACAACTTCACACATAATATAAAATTAATAGTAAAATTTAACCGAATTAATTTAATTACTACCATTTGAGTAAGGGTTAAAATTTTTCAAAAATTAAATCCATAATTTAAACTAATAAGAAATTCAGACAAAAAAAACTTTTTTTCATAATTTCCTAAATGTTTTACAAATTAAAGTAATAAACAATATACATATTGCAAAAAAAAAAAATTCTAACAATATTGGTTTTCCCAAAAAAAAAATCAATACAAATCTGAAATACAGAAAAAAAGAAAGGGATTATCTTCACTTGTTGAAATATTTCCCTATACTGTACTGTTTGATTTAATCATGGTTGGGTTTATCTACAATCTCCGATTGATCAATCCATAAACGGTGACAAGAGCAACGATTAGGGAATGATCCATATAGGGTTCCACCTCCAAAGCTAATACATCCTCTCCTAACACCACCCCACTTGATACCTGCTTTTGCTTCACCTGCATTTCATTTACCATTCACAATCCTTAAATCGTTTTTATTGAATATTTTTTCTGTGAAAATAAATAGCTTTCATTGTTGGTGCTTACCTCCGCTACAATATCTCCAGTTATGTTGAGTATCTTAAACCCTTGGTTCTTGCGACCTAACCTCACTATCCAGTACGTGTTAAACCCCACAGTAACCTGACAGACTATTTCTCTCCGGACAATACTGTAGCACTTCTTAACTGTAAAGCATGGCTGTTCCTTGTTTGTGCCCGCTCTATACCCGTTCCAACATCCAAAGATTTGAAGCTTCTGCAATATTATTATTTTCATTAATTAATAAAAACAAGAGCAATACAGTAAATTGAAATCTCAAGTTTCTTTATATGCAGTAGTACCTTGCTTAGTATAGAATAGAGGATATTGCCTTGCAGGTCCATGAGTTGAACCTCACAGCCACCTTTGCTGTCGTAGTTTTCGACACGATATACGATGTCACCTTTGCAATCGAAAACGGTGCAACCATTGGTGTGGCATACCAGTGATTTCATCCAAACGGTGAATGTTTGCCTTCCAGCTAGAGATGGATCTGAAACGGATGCTTGAGGATGAACCTTATTAGCCATCAATCGATAAACTAAGAAACTTAAATTTTATGTAAAACTTTGAAGATGATATATTGAGAGAAACACCAGCCCACAGGTCTTTTATATATATATATATATATATATATATGCTCCATGTAACTTGCAATTTTAGGATAATATAACTTTTGGCCCCTTGTATTTGATAATTAAATTTATTTTGGTCCTTAAACTTGAAAATTATAAAAATTTAATAATGTGACGCTTTAATTTCATCACTTGAAAATTAAAAAGATATATATAAATTTTCAGTTAACGATATGGTACAATTTTAGAGTGTCACATATGATGTTCTAATAATCTGATCAATGGTTGAATATGTGAGGCCACTAGTTCTTGATTCAATCGAATTAATCAGTTAACTACTAGACCAGAAACAAACAAATAAATAAATAAAATTCATAATTTTTTTTAAAAAATTAATAATTTCATTAAACCAAATTCACCTATTGATTCTTTTCTTTTTTTAATTAATTTTGTTTGAATCAATATGATAATTGATTCTTGATCCATTCGGTTCGACTGACCAATCCAATTGTGTTTCAAAAATATTAATCATAAACCTTATTGACAGAATCTAAAATTAAAAACTAAAATGAATCTAGTTATTAAGTTCAGGTACCAAAATGAAACTAATTACCAAATTTAAGGAGTAAAAATTATATAATCCGTATTTAAAAAATCAATGCAATGTGACAGCCATGGGTTCACATAAAATAATTGTAAGGAAAAAAGAAGATATAAGCCTCTTATGGAAAAGGTACTTTAAATGGTTATTAAAAGAGGTATTTATGAAACTATGTGAGCAGTTGAAGGTTCAAGGAAGAGCGACCGATGTAGGAAATATGTATGTATGCGAGTGAAAGCACGTTTAAAGCATGGGTGTTTGAATAAAAAATAGGATTTGTTTAGAGGGGAAAGATCTCAGCTGTTTTGACCATATCTTTATTTATAATTTCAACTTTCTTCAAACTCTATTATTTGATTAATATATTAGTTGATGTCATGAATTTTTAAAAAAAAATAAAATTAACGATACTTTACATTATATTTTTGTTTTAAGTTTTTATCTTCTGCCATATCCTTATCCATTCAGTTGAGTTCAACTATGTTATTTTTTAAAAATTATTTTATTTTTCATTGAAATTAAGTTTAATTATTCATGAATTACAAAGTTATTTGTTATATATATAGGATTTTTTTTTCTTTTTCAAGAATATATTTAGGATTTTAATGATCAGATAATTGACCATTATACTTTAATTAGGAATTTAGGGATACTTTTAATTAATTAAGTGTATTAATTAATATATAAAGGGTTGGGCTAATCGAGGTGTAGTTAACTTAATTCGAGAAGAAGAGAACATTTAATAATATATATTCTGATTAATTTAATAATAATTTCTTTAATACATGTATGTTCCATGTACGTATACTTAAATCATATCCAACTTGGCAAAGGAACATTTCAAATTAGATGAGAAGGAATATGAACAGCCTTTTTGAATAATTCTTTTTTAGCATTTTGTTATTGTTAAGAGAATATTTAGAATTACTTATAGTTTTTCTCGACCTTTAAATAGGAGAATAATGTGCTTCAGCGTATTCAAATCCATATATTCCTGCACTGACAATAATATTCATACCAATTGAGTTTAGACTCAATCGACTTCTTTCTTGAATAACTAAAGATAAATTAATTGTATTTTTTAATATCTCTAGTTATGCTCAAGAGATTCCACATGTATATGTATATATATTTGGTTTAATGTGTTTGCTCAAACTTGTTTTAAAGTCGTGTAGAAAACAAGAAATAACTCTAAAATCAACTTAGATAAATGGTTGTTTAAGTTTATTTAAACTTTGATAATCATATGTCCAAGTTCGTTATGGATATTATTTTTAATAATTTTTAAATAATTTATTATAAATTTTAAATAAAATTTTATAACTTTTAGAATTATTTGAAGAATCATGTCCAAAATGAATTTAAATAACTGTTTGTCCAAGTTCATTTGAAATGGACAATATTTGTGTAACTTCATCTTGAAGGTGAGTTTTTAGATAGTTATTAAAAACTTTATTTATTTTTGAGTTTTTAAAATTTTAAATATTTACTTATGTGACACATTTTGCCATGTCATCATGAAATACATGTGGCACATTACGTGCTATTATCTTATCGCTTTGTCAATCTCGTCATCATTTAAATGTAGAAATTGATAAATTTTGATAGAGAGTAAAGTGCAATCCAACTCTTAGTACAGAAGTCTTCATAGTATTTTTTATTTAATCTTACCCATCTTTTAATTTCACATCTCTTATGTAAAAAAAATTCGAAAAATCCGAATCAGCACATATGAATAAAAACTTTAAGGGATAATCAATTTACAATATCTAATTTACCCAAAAGATAAAATACAACCTCCTAATATACCTAAAACCAAACATTTGTTTGTTTAATTGCTAATAGAGTATACATGTATATATACATACAGAAAAAAGAAGCTAATGGAGTAATGATGACAGATATAGAAAATGCCCCAATATAAAAAGCCCATGACAGTCCAATACATTTACAAACGGGCCAAACTTATCTGGGCTTTAATTATCTTTTTTTATTTTATTAAAGAGAAAGATGGTTCAGAGATTGGATCTTCACTATAAATTTCAATATTTTCCCCTTTTCTTAAAAAAAAAAAAAAAGAAAAAGAAAAAGAAAAGAGGATTTTATGTTGATGACAATGGTGCGAAGCATTGTTATGTGAGGCATATGAATTCCAACAAGAATGCCACAAAAGGGAAATGAGGTTGTTGTTTTTTATTTAACGCAAATGACAACCTAAACTAATCCTTTATTTGTTGGTGTCAACTAAGCAGCTCGGTTATTGATAGGGTGTACAAAATTCGGGTAAAACCAAAAAAATTCGGTTAACTGACCGAATTTGGTTAATCAGTCAGTTAACCGAATTAATTCGGTCGGGGTCGGTTAATAATTTTTTGAGTTTTCGGTTAACGATTAATTCGGTTCGAAATTGGTCGGTTAACCGAAAAAATTAATAAATAAAATTATAATATATGAATAGCCCACTATTTACTCAAACCCAATTCAACATAAACCCAAATACCCAATCTAATATATATTAACCTAAGTACTCAACCTAACCCAATTACCCAACCTAATAATAAAAATTACAAATAATTTAATAAATAAAAATTTAAAATAAAAAAATATAATTTTATACAAATGTTAATTCGGTTAATTTAGGTAATTCGGGTAATTTGGTTAATTTTATACTTATTTAACCAAAAATAAAAAATATATAATTTTCGGTTAATTCGGTTAATCGACCGAATCAACTGAAAAGATTTCGGTTCGGTTAATTTTTTTGAAAAAATTTCGGTTCGATTAACGGTTAAAAATTTTAAAGAGTCAGTTAATTCGATTAATATCACTTGGGATCGGTTAGCCGACTGGACACCCCTAATTATTGATGGAAATTAAAAAGCATGTAATTCTTTTTTATTAAATGTTTTTGCCTAATAATAACAATTTTATTCATTATTAAACACATAATTCGAGAAGTAATAAAATGCACTTGTTTTTGCCTATTTCTCAAAATGCTTAATGTTGTTGACTTAAAGTCTTGAAATTCACCCCCAGCTTTTAATTCGATATCTATGGACCGTGTTTTATACTTTGTCTGTTAATCACAAGTTGCACACTACATTTTAGCTAACCTGATTGGTAGGGACAAAATTCGAAAAAAAATTAAGAAATTAAAATTAAATTGTAATTTTTATGATAATAAAAATATAATTTTATTATTTTAATAATTTATATTTTTATAATTTTTAAATATTAAATTAATTTTTTATCATTTTTAAAGAGATTAAAATATAATTTTATTTTTATTAATTTAAAATTTTAAAAAACCTAAATTTCCATATTTACCGGCTACGCCCCTGCTGAGTTCTGACTAGTCAAAGTTTCTTTTTCACTTTCTTTTGTGTTTTGTACCATTATTTTTAAGGTACATTTGGCTATCTGATATATATACTGTTTTAGAGATAAAATGGATATAAACTTAGGTACGTACCATAGCACATAAATATTTAATGTATTACTATTTTTTATATGTCTCATTAAATACAATAGTTTAATGTAAAAATAGAAAAAAAAGTTTTATATGTTAGAATATTTGACTATTACATATAATAATTATAAAAAATAAATCTGTTTGAATATCATTCTTTTGATTTTTGTATTAAAAAATTAATAATTTAAGACAATTTAAATAACTTCATATCCTTCCATCTATAAATAGTGAACTTATATAGGATTTGCAAACACATTTATATTTTTTTTATTTTCATCCTAGAAAATTTTAATTAAATTAAAATTGATACAAATTGATAGGATTAACTACCAAGATTTTAAAAGTTAAAAACTATATTATTATATATATATTTTTAATGATAATATTTTGAATGATTACAAAATTTGTAATTATATTAATAAATAAATAAAATATATTTTAATTAATAAATATAGAACCATTAATTAAATAATAGATAATTATGAAAAATTATATTAAAAATTAATTATTAAATTGTTGCGGAAATCTAGAAAAAGTTACAATGAATTTAATGCTTACCTCCGAAACAGACAAGTTTGAAGGTTGAGATTCAAACAAAAAATTAGTGGAATGCAGAGCAATACGTAAAATGGATCCCAGGCATATACTACCATTTTAAAATTCTCCTAATTCGATAGCTTTGCATAAGCTGATGCCAGAAAATTTGTCTGCAACTGAAGTTTTGCAGCTATGGCTGACCATGGAACTAAGTTAGGTTCATAATCATCTTCATCTTTATCGTCATCCTAATTATTTAATTGTTTTGTATCGGCTACCATCAACTTGTTAGCTTTCACATAATTATTTTTTAATGTAAATCATGATACATGATTGGTTCTTCCTTAAACAAAAAGTTTCCTCTTATAGTGGCCAGAATAAGGCTGCTCTTTATTGTCATTATTTCTGCATGCTTGTGTTCTTAGCTTAGGTAATGCTGGAATATTGTAGATGTAATGAAGCATTATCAAGCATGGGTTTTACAATTATTTTATTGCTCAACATTGTCTTTGCGTATTATTATTATTGAAATCAAACAGGGAAGTATTTTTTAAGACAGATTTGAACCTGATATTAACTGAGTTTAAACTTTAAACCTCTACATGATTTCATAAACTCAAAGCATAGATTTCTGCATTTCATCAACATCAGTACTATAAAAAATAAAAATAAAAAAGCGGGTAAAAAACCCAAAAAAAACATAGTAAATTCAAGCAAAATGAAAGGTGGTAATAATAATTTGAGTAGCGTATTATTGGCATGTTTATTGGTATAGCTATACAAACTTCAAATTTTGATGATCATTTCTTTCCATCCTTCTTTTCGTCTTTCTTTTCATCTTTCTTGTCATCTTTTTTGTCATCTTTCTTCTCTTCTTTAGCAGGTCCCACTGTAACAATGTCTACTTTCCCTATTTTCTTGAGTTTTTTGGCAATGGCAACCGTGTCCATCTCCCCTATGACTGTCAACTTTTGCTCCTTCACATCTGCCGCGATTGAATCAACCCCTGTTCATCACCCAAACACGTAATGTTTCGTCAAATCAATTTAGACCCAGAAAAAAGGGGGTGTTTTCTTGATTACTATTACCATATATGTCGGCAACAGCCTCTATAGCTTTCTTTTTTGTCTTTTCATCATTCATGGTCATGATTTTCACTACCACCTTCTGCAAATTCAATGACTAAAAGCATTTAACCAAAAAAAGAAATACATTTCTGATGAGAAAACTAATTCTAAAGGGAAACCAAAGTACCTGCGCCGCCATGTGAGAATATTGAACCAGGAATTCAAGGATATGCAAGACAAAACTAATTAGTTACGGTTTTAATGAAACTAAGCCCGTTGCATGTTTATATGTAGGACTGCTGTAACAATGGCTTACATCAGCCATTATGAACAATGACTGGACTTTTTCGTCCTTTTCTTACAAATGTTGATCCTATTCATCCAATGATGTATGAATTTAAAACATCCCACTTATTTTCTCTATAGTATTTGTTGCTGTTCAAGCCATAGCTGCTATCGTACTAATAATTAGAACTGTTTTATATTAATTTTATTTTGGCTTAGGTTCTGTGTTGCTAGCTGTCCAAACCGACATCCATTGAAGCCATTATTGGAAGCTTAGTAAGCTCTCTAAAAACACACAACGCTTTGGCAAAATGAATCATGGAAACAACATTGCCGCGAACAAGACAACAAATATGTTGCTGTCATTTGCTGACTCTTTGTAGCCACGGGCCGAATGAGTCGAAGTATTCACACTGAATAGGGAAGATGAAGTAATGGGATTGTTATTAGATTGGATTAATGTGATTTGGAAATGAATTAATTTTAATTTAGAAAAACAATGTAGGTGCTTGACTTATCAGACTTGCATTACATATGGTATGGACCCACCTGAAATTTCAATTTTCTCTCTCTTATAATATGAAAAAATAATCTGGGCCACCATGTCTTCAAGTTGTTGTCACCTTATTAATATTTTTACCCAACTTGGGCTCTTCTCCGTCCCTCAGCCCTCAGCCCTCAGGACCCCCAAACTTATGGTAACAAAACGTACTCTTTTGTAAATAGGGTTCGAGTAAATTTTTGCTCCTGCGAATTTAATTTATAATTTTTCTAAAGAGTTAAACTATATAGCAATTTTACTATTTTGGGGCAACCTTATTTGCAAAGATTGATCATTAGGGCCTTTTAGATTCTGTTAGATTTGTGAGTGAAATATCAATTCGACCTCTATTCCTTAAATACATGTGATAATAATTTTGAGTATTCCCTAATATGGTTAATTTCCACCCATAAAGAATACTATTTCTCCAAAATACTCTAGGATGGCCATTGCTCATCTTGTTGCCACGAATAGTTCCATTCACCATCATCGAATGGTGAACAAAGGCAAAGATGTCAAAAGGTGGCAACACAAAGAATACCACCCAAAAACCAATAGCAATTAGCAACCAAAAGATACAACAAAGGGAAGGAACAACTACTTAAAAAGTATGAGGCTTAAATTTATGACAAAAGGAGAGCTTTTTTGGGATTTTTGGTAGATGTAGCTATTGAGGTTAGCGTTAGATATTAAGATTGTGTTTAGTAGTGTTTTTTAGAAATATTTTTATATGAAAAGTATTTTTCCCAAAAGAAGAAGTTAAAATTTTAAGTTTTTCTCTCCCAAAAAGACTTTTGACAATTTAATTACGTTTTCATCTATCCAACACATGATAGTTTCTTTTTTCTGATTAATTGCTTAAAAAATATTTAAAATTCATTTTTTATTTATTAAAATATTAACAACAAATTTTAATAAATTATTTTCTATATTCTTATTAAAATATCATAATATTAATTAATTTGAACATTATTTAAATGCTTATTTGTTACTTTATAATAACACCATGTTTAAAATAAATATTTAATTTCTCACTAAACACTTAAATTTTAAACCAAACTTTTCAAAAATATTTTTCAAAATCACTTTTTTAAAACACTTTTTAAAAGTAATTTTCAAAAACAATGCTAAATTAACTCTAAAAAATGATTATGGTTTTCAAAAATGACACAAATAATTGAATTTCAATCTTGAAAGAAGTAATTGTTTAATACGAGTTTAAATTATGTAGCTTATATCCCCATCATTAATATTGTTTTAAAAACTACTAAGATCAATAAATAGAGTTATTTTTATCCAAGTACTAAAGTTTATTTTTAAATATTATACAAGTTAAAATTTTAGCTAAAGGATGTCTTTTAGAGTATAATGTGTTGATTTTTTTTTGTAAATACTAATTTCTAGTGGTACATGTGTTGTATGCAATTTTACACCTTTAATTTTTTAATTTTTAAAATAATATATTTTTAATTATTGTAATTAATTTTTAATTTGTTATTCAAATTATTAAATGTAACTAAAATATATTAATTTATTTAATAACTCAAATATAAGAAAAATAAATTTTTGAATATCTTATTAAAAGATTGATATATTGTAGATCAATAATTTTTTAATAATATTTATAAATTTTAAATCATAATTAAAATATTTGTACTATTTCTAACATACTCTTCACCTTTTACTATTCAATTTTTATTTTTATTTTGTTAATATTAATAAATATTAATTTAATAATATGATAAAAAATAAAGAGTATTCTTGTCGATTCAAAAAATTTTCTAAATTTATACTGTTATATATACTAGTTTTTAATGTCACATGTGCTAAATTATATATTTTTAATTATTATTACCTAATAATAATTTTTATTATTTTTTAAATAATGTACAATTTGTGATTGGAATAGAAGAGTAAACTATATTTTTAATTTGAAAATAAAATAGATAAAACAATATGTCTCAATTATAGTTCATGATAAAGAGGAAAGATATTTATACTAAATTAATAAACACATTTGATAATAATGATAAAAAAATTAATGATTAAAATTTGATTTTAATCTTTTCAAAATAAATCCGGACAATAGCTACAAGAGAAAAGAAAGTAAAGGGAAATTATTTTAAATCATATAAATATATTCAGACGACAATAAATTATAGCTACTAGTATCAGAAATTCGAATATCAAGGCAGATGCTGTTATTGACGGCCAAAAACAGCACCGCCTGCGGCTTTCAAGTATTCAAAGAACTATCAAACATTATAAACTATGATGAATGTCATGCTCTAACTGTACTAGCTATGCCGTTCTAATTCACCAAGAAAGAAAAGGAAAACGTTTCTTTCAATACTATTGATTATAGAAAGGTAAGTTCTAACTAAATAAGTTTTGACATAGGTGCTTATAATCTCCATCCGAAAGAAAGCCACATTATGCTGGTGCTAGGGACATGGATTTCCTGTCCCTTGATAACATTGGGAAAGAGAACAAAAGACAAAGTATAAGCTCAAAATACTAGGTCTAGTTGATGAAATTTTCGACAATCATTTGTTGATGTTAAGTTGGAGTTATAAGAATGGAGAATGAATAAGAAAGTAGTAGATTGCCTATTCATTCAGTCAAACAACCCCTCAGATGTTCGGCACAGCACAAACTGGCTGCACCAAGAAAACATCAAGGCTGAGACCGGTCATAAGTACCTGCTGTACTTCATCACCTTCATCTCTATTCAAGACAATCTCTCTTTATCTATTGCTTACAAAAAAAGAAAGTTCCTGTACAGTTTAGCCTTTAATTTAGATTAATAAATTACTTAATTCAAAGACAAAGAGAGCAGAGGTTGCAAGCTTAAAAACTTTACAGCTTTTTAATGAAAAGACAACAAAATATCGACAATCCCTTCTGCATGTGTAGCAGAATAAGGAAAAGGGTTCCATAGGTGAATGCTTGTGATAGATTTGAAGTTATAACCTAGCTAATTTACTGGTTGGCTGCTATACCGTGCAATTAATTCCACTCGCATGAAATACCATCCTCATCAGTTCTACTTTCTTCAATGGAAATTTCAAAAGTTCTGATATAATATTGAAAACGAGAGAAAATTACAAGGCACGGTGAAGGCACTGCCCGTCTACATTTTTCTTTTTTTAACAAACAAATACTGTCAAGATAAATGAAACTACAGTTAATTACCAAGCTCTTACCATGTCGCTTCTCACTTGTACAAGAATTTATGATAAACTGCCCTTTCACTTAAAGCTACAAAATTAACAGATTCGACGATATATCTATGTGCAGTTGTTAATTCCTCAAAAGATCAGCTAAAACTTATTTTCATACTATCTGTCTTCATCCATAAGTTACTTAATAACCAAATCCTAGCCCAGTTTCTTAAATCTTCTATCACTGAAGTTAAACCCTTTTTATGGTATAAGCACTAATCATTTCCACGCAGCAAATCTAACCAAGGCTACAAGTTTAGAGGTGTTAGAGGATGATATAAGCGAAAGTATAATTTAATATTTTTATAATTTTTGTAGAATTAAATTAAATTTTTATCATTTTTAATAGCATCAAAGTATAATTTAATTTTATTAATTTAAAATTTTAAAAAATTTTAACAACCTAAATGTAAAATTTTCTATTTTTGAGTGCAGCCCTTTCACCCCAAGCTCCCCCACTGACTACATTCTTTATGCTAACAAACAAATAAATAAAAGAAAACCTCGAATCAAGCGAGAACTGTAATTACTTACCCTAAAACCTTTTTTGTTGATATACTTACGCTCGTTTTCATCGCTACAGTAATATTCCAGCTACAAGAGCCTGAACATACAAATAAAGAATTAAAGATAAAAAGAACTGTAATCTAAAAGAACATAAAAACAATGAAAAAAATAGGATAACAAAATAGGCAGAAAGCAGCAATCTAGGGTTTAGATTTCAAAGCAAAAGAGAAAAACTTGTGCTCTTATCTGCTTGATGAACTGGTTTTTAAGATCGTCAGCTTGCGCGACAATCGCCGACGAGGTGTCCTTATTCTGACTCTGACCCTGCTCATGGTCGTGACGGAGATCGTCCTCCTCTTCGGACGGTGGCGATGGAATCTCCTCTTTTCCTTTACGTCTCTCCTGCTCTCTTGTTTCTTCCGCTCGGTGGGAACCCTATAAAATGAAGCGGTAAATTTTATCTTGTCTCAAAGCATTTTTTTTTTTTTTTTTTTGGGGTGAAAGGTCAAAGCAAAATTTTATCTTGGGATTTTTTAGCCTTAAAACCTTACATAAATAAAGCCCCTTTACTTAAGGCACCCAACTCAACCAAAACCAGAAGGTAAGCCCAAAAAGAAAGTTTAGGTACTATACTCCCTTCTCCCTTATTCCCAAATCAATTCCTTCACAAAAATCCCTAACCCTAAGTTCCTGCCGCTCACCACCTCCACCTGTCCAGTGCCGCTGCCGTCGACAGCCGTCTCCACTCCGGCGGCCACTTCGTCTCCCCCAAATTTCATCAGCCCTAATCCCAGTCGCCTGTTTCCTCTGCCATTTTCTTCCACTGTTGCAGCAGGTAAGAAATCTCCCTTTCCCTCTAATTGTCTTTTTTCATGTAACCCACATGCATTTCAGATCTGCAGAAACTCTTTATTTAAGCTTTAGCTTTTCATAATTACAATCTTAGACCACTAACTGAAATAGTAAAAGGAAAAGAGAGAAAATCCCTGTAAAAGTGATTAGAAATAGTCATATAGGCAAAATAGCACAGTTTCCAATTTGAAAAACTCAAAAGCCCCATGTTCCTTCATCGACCCTCCTCTTCTGTATGCATTCCCAAGTTTTCGAAATTGTTTAATTGAGAAGAAAATGGAGCAGATATAATTGAGATGAAAATGAAGTTTAATTGGATAAATAAAATTAGTATGACATTTCAAGGATACGGGTACCCCAGTGGGATAGCTAAGAGGAATATTCATGGTTGTCAGGGGAAAATGTGTCTCTATTTATTTAGTAGTTTGTTATTTATTCTGTGAAATGCCTCCCATATGCTCAGAAAAGGTATATCTGTGTTGTATTTTAAGCTAAAAAATTGTTGATTGCGGCTAAATGGATTTAGGGAATGCTGAATCAATCATGGAAATGCCTCCCATATGGAAATGCTGAATCAATCATGGATTTAGGGAATGCTTAAATGTATTTTATGCTTTGTTCAACTACCTTTTGGTGATCTTTTGGTTGGTTGATTACATTTTACTATCTTTTGGTGATCTTTTGTTTGTTTCACCGTTTCAATTTGTTTTCGTTTGTTTTATGAATGGCAACAGAAATGAAAATTGAAAGGGAAGAAATTTGTTATTTATGTTCATTTTAATCTTTGTCTGATTATTTCCTTTTTAAACATGAAACCAAACATCATGGCAAAGCAAATTTAACCAAAAATTCCCCTCCAAAACAATTTCTTTTACCTCATTATGCAAGTCTTTTAACATTACAACATACAAATCCCACACATTAAATCTAACTGCCATTGTCAGGCTCATTTACTGTACCAGCAACACAAGGCCACTAGTAGCTGCAATCACCTGACTGAGTTACAACATAGAGCCAATACAGCATTCCCGTCCCAACAAAGTGAAGAAAAAACTTAATACAGGCCGGGTTGGGCCCGGGCTTGGCATGTATAATCTGGGGCGGGTTTAGGCAGAAAATTAGGCCCTTTTTTGGGCCGGGCCAGACCCATGCCTAACATGCGGGCCCAAAATTCTATCCAAGCCTGGCCCGGCCCATGATCACCTCTACCCTAAACTTAATGAGTCATGAGATTTTGAGGTATGGCTCAGTTTGTGTTGTCTGTTTCTGCATCACTCTGCTATATTTGATTTTCTGTATCTTATCTTACTCTCTCTTATCCTAATATTTTAAAAGGCATCGGTTTAGCGGAAATGGCGAACTGTTATCGCTGCTAATTTATGTTACACTGCTGTTTGGGGTGTCAGACGGAGTTTAAATCTGACATAATGCTTGTGCAAATTCTGTTTAGGGTTAGGTTTTTTTGCATCAAACCATGGATCCCTCAAAGCAAGAAACAAACCAAAAAAAAGCTTCTAAAACAATGGCTAAGAAGGAAATCCAAGAATTCCAATTTGTTGTTTACAATACCATGACTCAGCAAAAAGAGGTTTTTAAGCCCAAAACCCCTGGAAAAGTTTGCATGTATGTTTGCGGTGTCACTGCCTATGATTTCAGTCACCTTGGCCATGCTCGTGCTGCCGTTTCCTTCGATGTCCTTTACAGGTGTATAATTTATCTTGGAGACACCCCTAATGCTTTTTCCCCCCTTTATTTTTAAAATTAGTTGCTGACTATTGGAATTATACAGGTACCTTAAGCATTTGGGTTATGAGGTTACTTATGTCAGGAATTTTACTGATGTTGATGATAAGGTTTGAATTTCTATTTGAGCGGCTCTTTGCTTTTGGTTTTTGGCGTTTTAGTTGAGAGCAATGGCGTATTTTGTTTTTTTGATGTTGAAATGATACTTATCATTTGAATCTGATGCATTCAACTTATGTATTTCTAATATTGGGGTGGGGAGTTGAAACCTCAACTTAATAGTTGTTTTCTCCTTTTGAGCTTATTGAATAATTATGTCAACAGTTGACGTTACAAGAGCTTAAAGACTTCTATTTGATATGTTAATCTGTTTTGAACTTGTTTAAGAGCGTTCTTTCTGGAGATGTTATAGACAGAATGTGTTCTCTTGTTGCTAATTTTTTTCCACTTTTACTTTCTGACTAATAGTCCATCTCTCTTATCTCAACAACAATTATGTCTTTCTCATATTATGAGAGCTACTGATTGGACTTTTGCAGATAATCCGTCGAGCCAATGAGACTGGAGAAGATCCAATAAGTTTGAGTGACCGGTACTGTAAAGAATATAATATAGATATGAGTGATCTACAGTGCCTTTCTCCAACACATGAGCCGCGCGTTTCTGATCACATGGAGCAGATCAAAGATATGATAACTCAGGTTTCCTTCCTACTGAATATGCTAGTTTTATTTTGTAGAAATATGAATACCATGATTCCTCTCTGCCTTTAGCAATCTTGCATTCCTCTCTGCCTCTAGCAATCTTGCATCTCTCTCTCCCCTCTTGTGGAAAATGTAGTGCACATATTTATGGTCGAGTTCACTGTTGCATCTCTATTGCTACTTTAGGGGAATTTTCCTTGTATAATTAGGTTTATGCACATTTAAAACCCATGATGGCACTATGTTTTTATGTATGCATAATGTGCATATGTATGTATTTGCATTAACAAAAGTATGATTCATTTAAATGGGTTATATTTGGTAATATTCTCAGATCGTTACCATATCATTGTGGTAAAAAGATATTATTGGGCATGTCATTGTCATGTACTGTATACTTGTAATTTATCTACATCTGCCCAATGATAATCAATGATATAGCAGTTTTTAAAACCCATGATAGCACTATGCTTCCCTTTAATATTGATCCTGAAGAAGTAGAAGAGCAGTTTTTAACTTGCACCAATTCATATTGAACTGAAATTGCCCAATTTAATCGTTAAGAGTTGTTGAACTGCTGAACATGAAGTTTATTACATATATTACATTATTATAACGTGTGAAGGGCTGAAGACAAATACCTCATATCCTGTTTTTTAACTCCTCTCATAACTTTCTCTATAATTTCATCTCGCAGATTATAAACAAAGACTTTGGATATGTTGTTGACGGTGATGTGTTTTTTGCTGTTGATAAATTCCCAAATTATGGCAAGTTATCTGGGCAGAAGCTGGAAAACAATAGAGCGGGTGAACGTGTTGCTGTTGACTCAAGGAAGCGTAATCCTTCTGACTTTGCATTATGGAAGGTGCAAAACCTACTAACTTACTAGTACACATTAGGGATGTAATCAAGCTGAGTCTAGCCTATAGGCTCAAGATTCTTTCCTTTTGAAATCTTGAGGCTTGAGGCTTGATCATGGTGGAGCTTTAGTTTATGTGCTTGAGCTGCCTTCATTTAGGTTCAGTTATTATTAAATTTATTTAAGGAGTCAGTATTTATAGTTTGTTCATGCTTGTGACTTTTCATCTAAGTTCTAAAATTTGCCCCTCCCAGAGTTGCTGTACTGTGCATAATCTGGTCAAGCTATAAAAGGAATTACTCAAATTACCATTGCTTTCTAATGTCTAGCTGTTGACTGAAAAAACTGCTGCATAAACTCTATTGATGGGACTTTAAATAGGCAACTATATATAAAGTACAAGCTAAGTTACCTGAACTTTTCATTTTCTCTAAAGTACTTGTTTTCGACACCTATGTCCAACACATTTAGATAAGGAGGTCATATCCTCAAATTATATGGAAACTTAAAAAAAAACAGTGAGCATATCTGCATGAGATGCGTCTCATTGTCCAACATTCATCTGAACTCTAGGTTACATAGAGTACAAGGATGACAAACCCTAATTACCAGATAACCAAAATTTAAGACTTGCAATTTAGATACCCCTCCCCCTTGAATAATAATGAAACATTTCATTGAAACTATTGTTGCACAAATTCTAATGTCAAAATTTCTTCATCCATTCTATTTGCATCTGTTACCTGCCATTTATAATTTTGGCATAATTTCCAAATTCTGATGTTTAATAATTGTTTCAGGCTGCAAAGCCAGGTGAGCCATCTTGGGACAGCCCATGGGGACCTGGACGACCTGGGTGGCACATAGAATGTAGTGCAATGAGTGCACATTATTTAAGCTTCAAAT
Organism: Gossypium longicalyx; assembly: GCA_025698465.1. NCBI lineage: Eukaryota > Viridiplantae > Streptophyta > Magnoliopsida > Malvales > Malvaceae > Gossypium > Gossypium longicalyx. The sequence continues at coordinate 4,006,952 of CM047006.1, read as the reverse complement.
TTGACATTCATGGTGGCGGGCTTGATTTGATTTTTCCTCACCATGAAAATGAAATTGCTCAAAGTTGTGCTGCATGCGAAGAGAGTGATGTAAGTTATTGGATGCACAATGGGCATGTTACTAATAACAATGAGAAGATGTCAAAATCTTTGGGTAACTTTTTCACAATTCGCCAGGTAAAGTTGGGGCTTATTATTTATTTATTTTCCTCCCCTCTGATTCTAGTTACAGAAGTATTCTCATACGAGCTTCCTTTTTTGTGTTAAACTATTTGTTTTCTTCTAGATTACTGAGAGATATCATCCACTGGCTTTGCGATACTTCTTGATAAATGCACACTATCGTTCTCCTCTCAATTACTCCGTTGTTCAGTTGGAAGGTGCATCAGATGCTGTTTTTTACATATATCAGGTTTAAAGCTTATTTCACTGCTATTTTACTTTGCAATAGGCATATACTGGTCAGAATTCAGATGTCTTAGTACGGACAGTGATCTGGCCTTTTAGGCTTAAAATTTGTTTGTATGAATTGTCTAGGGCTTGTATACTTTGTGAGGTGTCATGGATGCAGGAGCGTGCCTCATTCCATTTCTTGGAGTTCAGCTATATTTTAATGTTGGCCTCCTTTTACCACTTAATATTCTTCTATAATTGATTAGATTTGCGCTACTGGTAGATTTGCCTCCAGGTTAAAAATTCCTCAAAAGTGTGCCGAATTATTTGCTGAGTTGACTTGTGATCCCAAGTTTTTTCTAAATTACAGACTCTAGGCAAATGTACCTGGAGTTAGTTTAGATTCAAGTCATTCCGGAAAGTATCCTTACCTTCTTTGTTGTACAGACTTTGAAAGATTGTCAAGATGCTCTATTGCAACTACAAGAAGAAATGCCCAACGATGGCAAACCAACTCGGATTAGTCCGGACGCCAAGGAATGCATTAGCAAGCTCTGCAATGAGTTCCAGGTGAAAATGTCAGATGACTTGAGCACTTCACTTATACTGACTGGTGCCTTTCTAGAAGCGTTGAAGTTGGTAAACAATTTGTTGACCATGCTAAAGGTATTTGTTTATCTTTCTGAATGCTAGTAACTCTCTTTTATATATATCTATACAAGTCTATGCCAAGGAAGATGAAAATATATTCTCTCTTTTAATTTGACAGAAGAAGCAGCAAAAGCAACAAAGATTATTGGTAATTCAATCCCTTAAAGAGATTGAGAAAGAAGTTACGAAAATTTTGGATGTTCTTGGATTGCAGCCACCTTGCTTTTATAACGAGGTGACGGGATTTACTTATGATGTTACAGATTCGTGCCTTCTATAAAAGTTTTAACACTAAAGATTATGAATTTCTACTAAACAGGTTTTGCTGCAATTAAAGGAGAAAGCATTAACGAGAGCGGGGTTGGTGGAAGATGATGTGATTCGTCTAATTAACGAACGAGCTGAAGTGAGGAGAAACAAAGACTTCTTGAAAAGTGATCAGATGAGAGCTCATTTGCAAGCAAAGGGCATTGCACTCATGGATGTTGGCACGGAAACAATTTGGAGACCTTGTGTTCCTGTTCAACAAGAATCAGGAATAGTGCCATCGGAGGGCCAGAAGGTCCCTCCCAAGCCTGAAACTGCATAAGAATGCAGATCTTGATTCAAGTTCACCAAAAAAATCATATTGAATTTGCTTCGTAAGGTGGTTTTTATTGTCAAAACAAGTTGGTGGGATCAAGGCCATTTCTAGACCGTTTTGATTCATAATTTATAAAATGTCTTTCCGTTTCTGACCTAATTGTTACGGGAGAAATTGTTTACTACTGAAGGTGGTTTAAGTTTCTGACCTAATTGTTACGGGAGAAATTGTTTACTACTGAAGGTGGTTAACAGCGAAGTAGGCTAGCAAAGAGTTAGCGGCATGGTGAAACGGTGCTCTAGGATCGGTTTTGACAGCTGTAACTAATTAGCTGATAGTTTTCTTTTCAGATACGTAAAGAAGGCAGTGTATGCATTGCATTCCTTTGAATATTTGGTGAATTGAATCTGTTTCGTCTCATTTCTCCCTTCTCTCTTCTCCTCTTGCTATTCTGTTTCTCTGCTTCTCTATTTTCTTCTCAATTATCTTTTTCTGTTTCTTTTCTCCTCCTTTTCTTTTCTCGAATTTCTCTCATTCTTTCCTTCTGTCAGTTTCTGCTTCTCTAGTTTGTTCCGTAACACTAGTAACCTTGTATAATGAACCAAGTTCTCTAACGACTGGATTGGTTGCCTTGTTTCTATTTGGCCTTTAGCTGCACAGACAATGAGCCAGATTTGTTTTTTCTTTTCTGAAAACAGTACTTTAATGGTGTTGTATATTGGTGCATAACAGGCGTGAATATGGTGGCTATATTGTCGTTTTAAAAGTTTGGTACAGATGGAATTACCCCAGGATTATCACAAAGGTGGAGACCCTCAACTCAGACAAACTCTTGCAGAAATGTAGTGGTTATATTACTACGCTTAAGCAATTTTTCTTGAAGAATTCTTCTCGCTTCTCTTGCTCAAACTGTTGATTCAGTTAATACTTGAATCATGTTATTATTAATTGAAATGTTAAATTTTGTATTTTTCAGATCGAATGAGAAATAGTCATTAAATTATTTAAAAATTTTCATTTAAGTCAATGAATTATTTGATGGTTTTTATTAAGTTATTGGATTGTTAAGTTTATTATTATTTTTTTAAGTCTACTTAACGAGCTTCAAGCGATGATTCAAAAACTGATGCAGTTGATCAAAACTCATCAATAAATAGAGAAACATACTTTAGATTCAAGTTAATTTGACGATTAATGTATTGGAGAATAAAGTTATGAATTGGAGAAGAGTAAAGAAAATAAAACTTTCAAGCGGCAAAAAAAAAAAAAATTCATTTAGTAGCAATTTTAACAATACAATTACTTAAATAAAATATTTGAATAATTTTACCCAATAAAGACTAAGTATTATAAACAAATAAATATTTAAAAATATTTAATGTCTTTATTTGTCATTTTACACATTAGTTTTCAACTATCAACTAAAGTTTACCAGATACTTTTAAATAAACAGTTAATAGAATCAGTTGGTAAATCAGTTAATAAAATCAATTGATCAAACTAGTTATTGTAATCAACAATCAACCAATTGCCAAAAAGGTCATAATAAATTCAAACAAAATGAAAACGTGTAGTATTATTGGCATGTTTATTGGTAAGGTAAAGTACTCAAAAACAATACATGCTTTCTTATATTAAAATAACTCTAAAAATTTCATTATTTATGAAAATGACTCATCTTTAAAATAAAATACAAGAATGATTTGTCTTGAACCATAAATGAGATAGTGCCAATGAAATTGGCGTTAGCCTATCACATCATGCCAATAATTAGCATTTTGAATTAATAAATATATATTTTCGAGAGGTGCCAACGAAATTGGCGTCACCCTGTATTGATACTTATATCCATTCGTTTAAAATACGCGTATTTTTCCAGATAATTTTTTTTTGAAAATTTATTATTTTATTAGGTTTGCCCCCTCCTGCTTTTTTTTTTTAAAATCCAAAATATTTGATTTTTTTTAATGCCAATCAATATTTCTGTCAGCTTTTTTATTTTAAACCCACAAGGATTGATTTTTTCTGGTGGCATCAATATGATTGGCGCCACCAGTATTTTTTGGCCCCTAATGTCAGAAAGAATTGGGGTGAGTGGGTGAAAAAATAAAAATTAGGGTGTGATTTAAAAAAAAAAAAACTTTCTCAAATTTTTTTTATTATACTATCTATTCTATTTAGAATCTCGATTTTCTTATGTGTAATTAAACATTTAATTAACATCATTAAATATTTTGGGTTTAAATATTTTTCAATAAAAATATTAACTTCAAATAAAAAACTTTGAATTATTTTTTTTAAAAATATTTTTGAGAAAGAAAGAAAGAATTGGGTTTAAAAATTATTTTTAAAATAAATTTTTTTTAAAATTATTTTTCAAAAATTCAAATATTTTGGGTTTAAAAATTATTTTTTTAAACATAAAGATTTATTTTGGGTTTAAAATTTTTTGAATTACTTTTTTTCAAAAAGAAATTATTTTGAGAAAGAAATAATTGGGGTGAGTGGGTAAAAAAGATAAAAGATTAGAGAGAGATTAAAAAAAAAAAACTGATTTTAGGGAAAAAAAATACTGGTGGCACCAACAAAAATGGAGAAAAAAAATACTGCCGAAAGAAAATCAAATATTTTGGGTTTAAAAAAAAAAGTTGGAGGAGGGGACAAAAAAATATTGGATTGGCATGATATAATAAAATAATATTTTTTAAAATTTTTTTCTTTAAAAATACAAATATTTTACACGAGTAAATACATGTATCAATACGGGCGACTAATTCTATTGACACCACCTAAAAATATATATTTAAATTCAAAATGCTAATCATCGGCATGATGCAATGGATTGATGCTAATCTTATTAGCACCACCACCCATTTACTGCTTAAAGCAAATTATTCTCGTATTTTATTTTGAAGGTGAGACATTTTTATAAATAATGAAACTTTTAAAGTTATTTTTATAAAAAAGCCAACAATGCAAGCTTCAAATTTTGATTATCATTTCTTTTTTTCACCCTTCTTTTTGTCTTTCTTTTCATCATTCTTGTCGTCTTTTTTGTCATCTTCCTTCTCTTCTTTAGCAGGTCCCACTGTAACAATGTCTACTTTCCCTATTTTCGTGAGTTTTTTGGCAATGGCAACCGTGTCCATCTCCCCTATGACTGTCTACTTTTGCTCCTTCACATCTGCCGCGATTGAATCAACCCCTCTTCATCACCCAAACACATGATGTTTCATCAAATCAATTTAAACCCAAAAAAAGGGGGTGTTTTCTTTATTATTATTACCATATATGTCGGCAACAGCCTCTATTGCTTTCTTTTTTGTCTTTTCATCGTTCATGGTCATGATTTTCAATATCACCTTCTGCAAATTCAATGACTAAAAGCATTTAACCAAAAAAAGGAAATACATTTCTGATGAGAAAACTAATTCTAAAGGGAAACCAAAGTACCTGCGCCGCCATGTGAGAATACTGAACCAGGAATTCAAGGATATGCAAGAGAAAACTAAGTTACGGTTTTAAGACTGCTGTAACAATGGCTTACATCAGCCATTATGAACAATGACTGGACTTTTTCGTCCTTTTCTTACAAATGTTGATCCTATTCATCCAGTGATGCGTGAATTTAAAACATCCCACTTATTTTCTCTATAGTATTTGTTGCTGTTCAAGCCATAGCTGCCATCATCCTAATAATTAGAACTGTTTTATATTATTTTTATTTTGGCTTAGGTTCTGTGTTGCTAGCTGTAGTCCAAACCGACATCCATTGAAGCCGTTATTGGAAGCTTAGTAAGCTTAGCCTCTAAAAACACACAACGCTTTGACAAAATGAATCATAGAAACAAGATTGCACCGAACATGACAACAAATATGTTGCAGTCATTTGCTGACTCTTTGTAGCCACGGGTCGAATGAGTCGAAGTATTCACATTGAATCGGGAAGATGAAGTAATGAGATTGTTATTGGAAATGAATTAATTTTAATCTAGGAAACAATGTAGGTGCTTGACTTATCAGACTTGCATTACATATGGTATGTACCCACCTAAAATTTTAATTTTCTCTCTCTTATTATTTAAAAAAAATCTGGGTCACCTTATGTCTTCAAGTTGTTGTCACCTTACTAATATTTTTAGCCAACTTGGGCTCTTCTACGTTCCTCAGGACCCCCCAAACTTATGATAACCAAACGTACTCTGTTGTAAGTTCATGCGAATTTAAATTATCAATTTTCTAAAGAGTTTAACCATATAACAATTTTACTATTTTGGGGCAACTTTATTTGCAAAGATTAATAATTAGGCCCTTTAGATTATGTTAGATTCGTGATACAACATGGTTGGTTGGACTGAATAATTTATTTAATTTTCGACAGGGATTTTTTAATTCGATTAAAAGAATAATTTATTCGGTTAAATGTACGTGATAATAAATTTGAGCATTCCCTAAAACGGTTGTTTCCTACTCATAAGGAATAGATAATAAATAAAAATAAAAAACTATTTCTCCAAAATACTCTAGAATGACCATAGCTCACCTTGTTGCCACGAAGAGTTCCATTCATCGTCATCGAAATAGTGAACAATGGCAAAGATGACAAAAGGTGGCAACACAAAGAATACCACCCAAAAACCAATAGCAACCAAAAGATACAAGGAGAGTTTTTTTGGGATTTTTGGTAGCAAACTTTAGGCTTAGAATTAGGTTTTTAGAGTTGGATTTAGCAAAAGATGAGTGGATAAAGGAAAAAATGAGAAAAAAAAAATCAATTTGTGGTGAAATTTTGAGGCAACTACTGGCAGAGGATGGTGACGTTAGTTTAGATAACAAGAAATAATGGCGGTTTTGAAAAATCACACAAACAACTGAAGTTGAATTTTGATGAGTTACAAGAGATTATTTTAGTGCTAGTGTTATATTTAAGATTATTTTTCTATTGAGAAATAAATGCATAATATTATTTTAAAAATAATAATTCAATATTTATTAATAAAATAAAAATAAAAATATTTATCCAAATAGTATAGGTGTCAATTACCAAAATAACATCAAATGTATTGTAGATTTCAAAGTCGCATGATTAATGGGTGACTTTTCTGATTTTGCCACTATAAAATATCTACATTTCAAAAACACCATAGTTGGAAATAATACTTTTAAGGAAAAAAAAAAGTTCATCACAAAGTTTAACTTGAATAATTAAGGGTATTATAAAAATAAAGTACTAAATTATACCAAATTAAAATACAAATGTTAGGTTAAATTTTACTATTAGTCCCTATATTTTGTAAAAATTGTGGATTTAATCTATATATTTTAAATTGATCATTTTTACCTCTTGTACTTTTCAAATTTTCAAATTTCAACCATCACCAAACAATAACTATTAAATTCATTAAGTTTTACTATTTTTAGAATATCTTATATGTTAAACATATTATCATATGTGTCCACACATTACTTAGTACTCATTAAAAATCTAATTAATGGATTAACAACTATTGTTTACATCAAAACTGAAATTTCAAATTTTGAAAAATATAATGACTTGGAATGATCTTATTTGGAGAATATAGACTAAAAAACCTATAATTGTTCGCATACTACAAGGTTAGTACTTGAATTTAACCAAACATGTTTAGCGGCTAACATTTGGATCAAGATTGGAAAGTACAATGACTAAAATTGATCAATTCAAAAAGTACATAAACTGACATTAACCAAATTAAAATATAATGGTTAAATCCACAACTTTCATAAAGTAAGGGACTAATAGCAGAATTTAACCCAAAGGCTATACTCCATATTTGAGCATATTAAAATACAAGGACTATATTCCATATTTGAGCATGGTAAAAAGACCAAAACCAAAATTTACCAATTATTTAAATTAAAACTAATGGAGAAGCATTTGCCATTATGTGCATAGAAAAATTCCAATGGTCCCTAACTCCCCTCCAATTACTTTCAGCCGTCGGGCCATTGTCAATGTGGAATACCATTATGACAATTTTAACGTTTAAGCAAAACCCCCACTAGAAGATACCATGGGTTTTTTATGGAGGGATCTAGGAAATTCATTCTTATCTCACGCTCTCAATCAGCTCCTGCACATTTCTTCTGTCCATTACCTTAACTCACATTGATCTTTACCACAGTTCACTTGGAACTTGTTCATTATCCTTCCTCTTTGCCTTCATCAACAAGAGATTACTCTACTACTAATCACACACAAATTGGTTAAAGAAGCAGCATTTTCTTTGGTTTTTTTTTTTTTTTTTTTTTTTAATGTTCAGTAAGGAATCCATGTTGCAGAGATCTGGACTGGCTAGACATTTCTTTGAGAAACCTTCATGGCGGCCTCCTCCATTGAAAAGAAAAACTCCAACTACCACTGCTCTTCTTGTCTTAACCGTTTTTCTCATGGCTGCTTTTGTTACATATTCCTCATGGATTGACACTGTAAGTTCATGTTAGGTTCTGCAAATGTTTTTACTTCATGTTTAGTTGAGTTTTTTTTTTTGTGTTTTTTTGCAGTCGGGGGTTTTTCTCGAGCATTCAACGGACAAGACTGTGGTAATCTCAGAGAAACCAGAAGTTGCAGTACGGAGGATTGAAATCCCACTGAAATGCACCAAAAATAAAAACCAGACACAAACATGTCCAAAGAATTATTACCCCAAGACATTCCAAACAGAAGACATTGACCCTTCGTTAAACCCTGTTTGCCCTGATTATTTCAGATGGATCCACGAAGATTTACGGCCCTGGAAAACCTCGGGGATCACCCGGGACATGGTGGAAAGAGCTAACAGAACAGCCACATTTCACCTCGTAATCAAAGGAGGAAAAGCCTACGTTAAAAACTTCAGAAAAGCCATTCAAACAAGAGATGTTTTCACCATCTGGGGCATCTTACAACTCCTCAGGAAGTACCCCGGAAAGCTACCGGACCTTGAAATCATGTTCGACACTGAAGATAGGCCGGTGATTAAATCAAGGGACTACAAAGGACCGAATGCAACAGCCCCACCACCATTGTTTCGCTACTGTGGAGATAAAGAAACGTTGGATATAGTCTTCCCTGATTGGTCCTTCTGGGGATGGTAACGCTTCCCTTTTTTTACAATTTACAACCTCATCTCCAGTCGTTTTTTTCCGTCCTGTTTTTCCTCTTTGTTGCCATTTGCATGGTATAATACAGAAAATCACACTCGTCAGTTCTACATGTAATTCGAATGCCAAATGGTATTAAAGGTAGTTTTGGTCTGCCATTTTTATTGACAAGTGGTCAGCCATTTTTAGGCATTTGACAACACCTGTAAAGTTTTGAAATGCTTTGGAATTTAACTATTAGCTGAGCCTGCTTTCGCCTCAACTTCATTAGTTATTTTTTATTCATTTGTACATACAGAACAGAAAAGAATATGTCAGTTACACACTCAATAAATTTCCATGTCAGTTTAAAATTAAACCAAAATAAACCTTCTTTTTTTTTTCTGCATGTGTGTTTTTAAGACAATTTTGTATTAATTAACTAAAGGGTCTTTTTTTTTTTTTTTACTTCAGGGCTGAGATAAATATAAAACCATGGGACAGCATATTGAAAGATTTTAAAGAGGGAAAGAAGAGGAAATGGATAGATAGGGAACCATATGCCTACTGGAAAGGGAATCCATTTGTTGACGAGAAAAGGCAGGACCTTCTTAAATGTAATGTCACTGATCAACAGGACTGGAATGCTCGCCTGTTTATCCAGGTGGAAATCAAAATGCTATCATTGTTAATATTTCTCAGCATAAAGCCTTGATCTTTTGTTCAAACAATTTTTAAATTAACAGGCCTGGTTTGCAGGACTGGATCCTTGAAAGCCAGCAAGGTTTTAAACAATCCAACGTTGCAGATCAATGCACATATAGGTATAATGCTGGACCCAGAATAACATTCTTGTAAACTCTTTAGCTATCAATTTGTAAATCTTTTTCTTTGGTGTTTATGCAGGTACAAGATCTACATTGAAGGGTATGCATGGTCTGTTAGTGAAAAATACATTCTGGCATGTGATTCTGTTACATTGATTGTACAGCCTCAGTTCTATGATTTCTTCATGAGAAGCATGCAGCCTGTGGAGCATTACTGGCCTATAAGGAATGATGACAAATGCAGATCCCTTAAGTTTGCTGTGGACTGGGGCAACAATCACAAAAAGAAGGTACCAATTGTCCTTAATATTTGAATTATGTGATGTTGTATTTTGGCATTGTCTTTGTTAAACCTGATAGAATATTAATGGATTTGGCAGGCACATGAAATAGGAAAAGCAGCCAGTAGCTTTATGCAGGAGCAGCTAAAAATGGACTACATTTATGATTACATGTATCATTTGTTAAATGAGTATGCCAAGTTGTTGAAATTTAAGCCAAGAATACCTGAAGGAGCCATGGAGTTGTGCTCAGAGGTAATGGCTTGTCAAGCAGAAGGGCTTGAAGGGCGAAAAAAGAAGTTCATGATGGAATCATTGGTGAAAGGTCCTTCAATCACAAATCCGTGCACCTTGCCACCTCCTTATGACACTCGAGCTCTTGCAGCATTTCTCAGAAGAAAAAATAACTCAATATTGCAAGTGAAGAAATGGGAGAAAGGTTATTGGGAAAGTCTCAACAAGCAGTAGTTGATGCCTGGTTTTTTCTCTTTTTCTTTTTGTCATGATGATAGACAACTATACTTTTGATTTATGTCCACTCTTAAGAAATACATGACTGAACCCTTTACAGCAACATGGAAGAATACTCCCGATCAATCAAATAAACTTGGATCGAGTGAATTTGTTGAGTCAACTGTGGTTCGATTGAAACCAAGAATAAGACCAAGATACATCAATTTATAAAGGGGACTATAGATAAATAAAGTGGTGATTTCAGACAGGTCTGGCTTCCATTGAATCGGCCGGATCATTCAGACAGATTAAGGTGGATCAGTTGTAGAATCCTTAAATAATAGTACCTTCAGCTATGCTATCAAATGGGGATGGAGGAGTAAGTGAAAGAGGAAGAGGCCTAAAATAGATGGAAGAAGCTTGCACGGTTGCACCCTTGGGTTCTTGCAGCCTGTAGGGGTATTTTTGGGTATGTGGAACTCTGTTGATTCTACCTCCCAATAAATGGCCTGTCTCTGGTGTTTTGGATCACTTTATTGTTAATTTTCCCTTGATTCTTTACTGTCTCCACAAATATTCTCATACAAATTTCAGTTTTAACCAAAATTCTCAGTTTTCTCTGTCAATGCTAATCTCACATTTGATTGTCCATGTAAAGATTGTGAGTACTAGGATTAATAATAGTTGCAACCAAAGTAATTGGATTTCATATTAGCATTTAGAGATCAAAGCGAAGTTTAAAAGGAAAAAAGGTTTAAATAGGAGTAGCAATCACAATGGTAAATTTCATTTGCTAAATGAATTCCACAGCACTTCAAGATCTACATTACCTCCTGAAAGTATAATTCCTATTTGGTTGCAGTCCTTCCAGGCAGGGTTGGTCCTGAAGCTATCAGATAAGACAGCTGCTAGGCCTATGGCTCCACTTGGTTCAACTGCAACTTTAAGGATCTCATAGCAGAGTCTCATTGCTTTGATTATTTCAGTATCGTCTACTGTTATTACCTCGTCGACGAGGTCACGTACTATCGGCCTAATCAATCATAAGGCATAGAATGAGACCTACTGAAATTTGTGAACTAACAAGTAAATATGTGTAGTTCCTGAAAGCTAAGACACAGTGCTGTGTGCAGATAGCTAGTGCACTAACTGATAAAAGAAAACATCTACAAACAGGGAATATATCCTTCACACATCAATAAGACACCATGAAAATGAATTTACCAGGTGCATTCACCAAGGAAAGCTCTCAGGCCATCAGCAACCGTATTTGTTTCAGGTAAGGTTACAATTCTACCGGCTGCTTTTGATTGAGCTGCATCATTTGCTCCCTTTGGTTCAGCAGCCAAAACTCGAATGGCAGGATTGATAGACTTGGCAGCCAATGCCACCCCTGATATCAAGCCACCTCCTGCAGAATTTCAAAAACCATTTGTAGTTGAGAAGAAAAAACTCGCAAAAAAACAAAAAAAGGTGATCGATCATGCAGGAATAATAACAGAAAAAAGGCTGCAACACAAACCACTGATGGGAACTATTATAGTGTCTATATGAGGGGCTTGCTCTAAAAGCTCCAAGGATATGGTACCCTGCCCACTGAAACAGATTTCCATATCAATTAATTCACCGATATAACATTAAATTACAGTATTCTCGGCTTAGAAATGTTCAATGTATTACCTTATAATGCGTCCATCATTATATGGATGTATAAGAGCAGCCCCAGTTTCTTGCTGCACCTTGGTTGCAGTTTCCTCCCTCGACTTGATTGTTGTCTCACTCCATATAACCTGACCACCATAACGCACAACATTCTGAACTTTGCACTGCGGAGCATTCTTCGGTATAACTATATATGAAGTGATCCCGCGTAACTTTGCAGCCAGTGCCAATGCTGCAGCATGGTTACCACTAATTTTGAAGGATGTGATCAGGTATAACCCAATTAAATAGCAAGGGAAAGGAAACATAATGAAGGGTATAGATCATGGATGGGTTTCTAGTAAACCTGCTATGAGTTACAACTCCCTTAGCAGCCTGCTGATCATCAAGTGAAAATATAGCATTGCAAGCACCTCTGAATTTGAATGCTCCCCTTTTAAGCAACACATAGAACAGTCTTAATTTGGAGAATAAGATGAAAACAAGTAAATAATGATTCCTTTTACCCCTTTTGGAAACATTCACACTTGAAGAACAGCCTCCTTCCAGAAATAGCATCCAGGGACTCCGAGGTCATAAGTGGAGTTTTGTGTATGAAAGAACTGATGCGCGCCCGTGCTTCTTTGATAGAGGAGAGATCAGCAGCATACTTCTCCTTGTTTACGTCCATCTTTAAGCCACTGAATCCAACACTTCAATTCCAAATTTGGGAGAAACAGGAACAAACCAAACAATTTCAGAAGCTACAATCTGGCTAAAGTAACCTCAAATTAACAAATATAACTGTAAATATAGAAGTCCCATTGTCAACTAACCAAACTAAAAAGGATGCAAATTTATTGATGCAAACACTTGGATTTTAGCAACTGTATAATGGGTCTACTGTAAAATGAAAGAAAAGGAGGAGGATGAATCCATAAACATTAAGAATGGAGGATAAAGATTAAAACTTTAACAACTTACAGAATATGACTTGGAGAAAGATACAAACTTGAGTGCTGTTCTCTTATATGTTCGGATTTTACAAAACTCGTGAGAGAGAGTAAGGAAATGCCCAAAGCCAGAAACGGAAATGTCAATGAGAGATTAAATTAGAGATGATATCAATGTAATTAGCTAGGGATCATACGACGACGCTTTGGACGAGGATTAAATCATGTTTTTTCTGTACTTGTGGGAAATGTAAAATGGCTAAAGCCTAAAGACCAACTCTTATCCATAGTCCATCCCAAATAGGAGGGGCGGAAACAAACTAAAAACACAAAGGCAGAAACCCAGAATCGTTAAAAGAAAAAAGAAAAAAAAATTGAAGCTCAAAGTATTTGCAGATCGAATGTCTCAGCCATCTCGTGCTGTCATCTTCTTCTGCAAGTAAATTTCAATTCTTTTACTTATTTTCAACTACTATTTGATTCTGGGTGTTTTTTCCCTTTCTTCAAAATTGTTCCTTTTTTCTTTTTTTGTATATTTAGGGTAAATGGTATAGACTATGAGGAGATTAAAGTCCATATCCCAAAGGGTCAGCATCTAACTCCTGAATTCGAAGGTATTCTTTTTTTTTTTTTTTGTTCGACGAAGGTATTCTTTCATTCTTAATAATTTCACCTTCCAAATAATAATCAATTAATTAGTGTTATGAAATTATTTATAGGAAACTGGACATGTTCAGTTTTTATTCCAATGATTTTGTTGCAGCAATAAATCTCATGCAAAAGCTGCTTGCCATTGCTGATGGAAGATTTAAGTTGTTTGAGAGGTATTTAAAAAGTATTTCATATACCCCTTGCTTTTTTCCCCTCATTTCAAAGGTTTCCTACATATTCAGTATCTATAAATTTTTGCAGCCATGCAATTCATATCTATCTTGCTTATGCGTTTCATGGAGTTGTGACTATTGGTAAGTGCAGTTTCTTTCTCTTTCGGAGAGTATTGAGTGTAACACTCCTTACTGGCATTACGAGAGTTTATTAAATTAATTTTTTGTTAATACAATTTAAATACTATTCATTTATTAAAATATATCATGACGTCCTTTAGATGGGTCTTCAAAGTCTAAAATATACTTCGAGACCAAACCATAATTAAATTGAAATCATAGGGAATTTTTCGCAAAATTTTAAAATTTTTTTTTGCTCAATATAACTCCTTTATAAATATCTAATCTTCCCTCCAAATTTTAAAACCGAGACCAATCCAACCAACCAATTCATTTCAATCAATTTGATACCAAATTATACTTCTATTATAATCATACTATTTAACATATTCATCATTTTTTTAATGTATATTCATTAAACAAGTCTTAGCATTTATATAATCATTAAACTTTATACATGCCATATAAATCAAAAAGAAAATTTACAAAAGCTACCAGAGATAATCTGGATAGTGTGATCTTCTATGTTGATCCGATCCTCCGTATACTTCCACGTCAATCTACAAGAGACATTGAATACACTCAAGTAAGCTTATAGAAGCTTAGTAAGTTCATTGGCATAAAATATAAATCTTACCAAATATTTATACACTTATACAATATACACAATTATTAAATTCACTTGTCAACCACAGTAATTGGTGAGTTCCCTTGTATAAACTTACTACCACTTATCCATTTCCTTTAATTCTTTTGGGCCCATTTGTCACATATCATTCTTTAACCAAATTAGGGAACGATTACGGAAAATTTAGTACTTCACTTTCACTTTGCCATAGTATAACTATGGTCTTGCGTATGATCACTTATCACTTTTTAAAGTCATAGTCCTGCTACGGTCTTACACTGATCACATTTATCACTTGTCACTGATCAGATAAGTGTAGCTAAAACTACCACTTATCACTTATCACTTGTCACTGATCAGATAAGTGTAGCTAAAGTTACCACTTATCATTTATCACTTGTCACTGATCAGATAAGTGTAGCTAAAGCTACCACTTATCACTTATCACTGATCAGAAGTACTCAAATCCGACGTTCTGCTCAATTTGATCATTTATTTGATTTTCGGGTTATTATTTTATTCTCTATTCATCAATAAATATATTTCATTATACATTATATAATTCACAAAATTAACATATAATCATTAAACTTCAACCATATGAACTTACCTGAGTTGATTTGCAAAATTTGTGAAAGTTTAGGGACTAATCAACTACTTTTTCTTTTCCTCGACTTGTTTCGGGTTCTCGATCTATCATTGTAAAATCATTCACTTATCAGTATTGACTTCATCTTCAACCCACTTATAAGTAATATTATCTATAATTTCATTATTTGCTTATGTATATTCTAATGCTATCCATCCGTGTCATAGTCACTAAATTATTTTTATCTTTAGCTACAGAACTCCAAATTAAAATCCGCTAATTTTTCCTGAAACTAGACTCACATATCTTCTTACCATAAAAATTTCATAATTTTTGGTTGGGCCAATTAATACAGTTTATTCATTGAAGTCTCCCCTGTTCTGCTGTCTGACAGTTCCGACCCTTCTTCACTAAAAATTAATTATCTTCTCGTACAGGATTCAAATGATTTTTTTCGTTTTTTTCTCTTGAAAATAGACTTATTTAGGATTATAAACATATAAATTTAATCCTCTAATTATTTTTATTCAATTTTTTTATGATTTTTCAAAGTCAGAACAGGGAAACCCGAATTCATTCTGACATTGTCTTACAAAATCTATTATATCTCATGATTTACAATTCCATTGCTTACACCGTTTCTTCTAGAAGAAACTAGACTCAATAAGCTTTAATTTCATATTTTATTTATTCTATAATTCGATTTCTACAATTTTTGGTGATTTTTCAAAGTTAGACTACTGCTGCTGTCCAAAACTGTTTTAGTGCAAATGTTGATTTCGATTTTTGCCCCAAATTTCACAGTTCATACAATTCAGTCCTTGCTTAATTAACCCCTCAATGAAGATAATTTTTCCCAATTAATGCTTTATCTAGACATTATAATTTATTTCACAATTATTTAAATTCAGAATTTCCACATAAAACCCTAACTTCAAACTCTTTCACCATTA
This sequence comes from Gossypium longicalyx, assembly GCA_025698465.1. Lineage (NCBI taxonomy): Eukaryota > Viridiplantae > Streptophyta > Magnoliopsida > Malvales > Malvaceae > Gossypium > Gossypium longicalyx. The sequence goes on along the minus strand of CM047006.1, from coordinate 3,990,956 downwards.
GGTCCCAAACATTCACTTTCTATTCAATTCTTTCAATAAAATCAGCATATAAACAATTTAAAGCTCTAATTTCATGCTAAATCATCATATACTTCCAGCACATATTTATAGAAACTTCCAATTTCTTTCATAAAATCAAAAACTAATGAATTCAACTAGTGGACCTAGTTAATCATTTCTTTCATCATTTAAGCTATTTACCTTTTAAACCCTCTTTCTTTCATCATTTAAGCTATTTAATCATTTCCCAAATTTTACATTTGTTAAAATTTAGTCCTTTTTATTCAATTAATTATCGAAACTTTAAAATTTCTTGACGAAACTTTAATACTAACTTATTAACACTCCATAAATATTTTTAAATTTTCAAACTCTCGATATCTCGTTTCCGATTCTAATTTTTTATATTTATTTCTAGTACACTATTCGTTATTTTAAAAATTTTCCTAACTTCACATTTAACTTATTTTCACTAAATTATTAATATTTTCTACTCATTTGTCGGATTTAGTGATCTCGAATCACTGTTCCGACACCACTGAAAATTTAGGCTATTTTATTGATATTGAATATTTTCCATGCTTATTTGTTGGAGTTCCTTGCTTAGCTTCTTTATACTAATTTACAGTGCTACATCTATATTTGCATGGATGGTTGAATGACATATCATCATACTAGGATTAATAGTTGCCACCAAAGTAATTGGTTTACATATCAGCATTTAGAGATCAAACTTAAATTTAAAAGGGAAAAAAAAGTTTTAAATAGGAGTAGCAATAACAATGGTAAATTTCATTTGCTAAATGAATTCCACAGCACTTCCAAGATCTACATTACCTCCTGAAAGTATAATTCCTATTTGGTTGCATTCCTTCCAGGCAGGGTTGTTCCTGAAGCCATCAGATAAGACACCTGCAAGCCCTATGGCTCCACTTGGTTCAACAGCAACTTTAAGGATTTCGTAGCAGAGTCTCATTGCTTTGATTGTTTCTGTGTCGTCCACTGTTATTACGTTCTATGGGCCTAATCAATCATAAAGCATAGAATGAGACTTACTGAAAGCTAAGAGACAGTGCTGTTTGCTGATAGCTAGTGCACTAACTGATAAAAGAGAACATCTACATACAGTGAATATATCCTTCACACATCAATAAGATACCATGGGAATGAATTTACCAGGTGAATTCACCAAGGAAAGCTCTCAGGCCATCAGCAACCGTATTTGTTTCAGGTAAGGTTACAATTCTACCGCCACTTTTGATTGAGCTGCATCATTTGCTCCCTTTGGTTCAGCAGCCAAAATTCAAATGGCAGGATTGATAGACTTGGCAGCCAATGCCACCCCTGATTTCAAGCCACCTCCTGCAGATTTTCAGAAACCATTTGTACTTGAGAAGAAAAAACTCAAAAAAAAAAACGACAAAAAGGTGATCAATCATGCAAGAATAATAACCATAAAATTGACAGAAAAAAAACTCTGCAACGCAAACCACTGATGGGAACTCTTATAGTGTCTATATGAGGAGCTTGCTCTAAAAGCTCCAAGGATATGGTACCCTGCCCACTGAAAAAGAATTCCATATCAACTAATTCCCCGTTATAACATTAAATTACAGCATTCACAGCTTAGAAGTGTTCAATGTACTACCTTGTAATGCGCCCATCATCATGTGCATGTATTAGAGCTGCCCCAGTTTCTTGCAACACATTGGTTGCAGTTTCCTCCCTTGACTGCATCGTTGGCTCACTCTATATAACCTGACCACCGTACCACACTCCGAACTTTGCACTGTGGAGCAGTCTTGGTATAACTACATATGCAACGATCCTAACTTTGCAGCCAATGCCAATTCTGCAGCATGGTTACCACTAATTTTGGAGGATGTGATCAGGTCTAACCCAATTAAATAGCCAGGGAAGGAAACATAATGAAGGGTATACATGGATCATAGATGGGTTATAAGTAAACCTGCTATGAGTTACAACTCCCTTAGCAGCCTGCTGATCATCAAGTGAAAATATAGCATTGCAAGCACCTCTGAATATGGATACTTCCATGTTAAGCAACACATAGAAGAGTGTGTTAATTTGGAGAATTTGGAGAAAAAGATGAAAACAAGTAAGAGATGATTCCCTTTACCCCTTTTGAAAACATTCATACTTGAAGAACAGCCTCCTTCCAGAAATAGCATGCAGAGACTCTGAGGTCATAAGTGGAGTTTTGTGTATGAAAGAACCGAGCGCGCCCGTGCTTCTTGGATAGAGAGATCAGCAGCATACTTCTCCTTGTTTACTTCCATCTTTAAGCCACTGAATCCAACACTTCAATTCCAAATTTGGGAGAAACAGGAACAAACCAAACAATTTCAGAAGCTATAATCTGGCTAAAGCAAAATCCAATTAAGAAATATAACTGTAAATACGGAAGTCCCATTGTCAACTACCCAAACTAAAAGGATGCAAAATTATTGATGCAAACACTTGGAATTTGGCTACTGTAAACTGGGTCTAATGTATAATGAAAGAAAAGGTGGAGAATGAAGCCATAAACTTTAAGAAGGAAGACAAAGATTAACACTTTAACGACTTATAAAATAGAACTTTGACAGAGTAAGCAAATGCCGAAAGCCTGAGACGGAAATGTTAATGAGATTAGATCAGCTTATAGAAACCTTAATGTAATTCGGTAGGGGTCATACGACGACGCTTTGGACCATGTTTTTGTCTTTTGTCCTCGTGAAGGGAATGTACTGAAATGGCTAAAGCCCAAAGACAAACTCTTATCCATAGCCAATCCCAATACGGCAGCAGGTGAGAGGGGGAGAGGAGGGTAAAGAAACAAAGGCAGAAACCCAAAATAGATAGAAAAAAAGGGGGGGATGAAGCTCAAAGTATATGCAGATCGAATGTCTCAGCCATGTCGTGCTGTCATCATCTTCTGCAAGTAAATTTAATTTCTTTTACTGATTTTCCACTATCTGATTCTGGGTGTTTTTCTCTTTCTTCAAAGTTGTTCTTTTTTTCTTTTTTGTACATTTAGGGTAAATGGTATAGACTATGAGGAGATCAAAGTACATATATCGAAGGGTCAGCATTTAACTCCTGAATTCGCAGGTATTGTTTCATTCTTAATTAATTCACCATTCGAATTATAATTAATTATTAGTGTCATGAAATTATTCCAATGATTTTGTTGCAGAAATAAATCCCATGAAACAGCTGCCTGCCATTGCTGATGGAAGATTTAAGTTGTTTGAGAGGTATTTGAAGAGTATTTAGTTTACCCCTTGCTTTTTCCCCTCATTTCAAAGTTTTCATACATATTCAGTATATATAAATTTTTGCAGCCATGCCATTCTTATCTATCTTGCTTGCGCATTTCCTGGAGTTGCAGACCATTGGTAAGTGCGGTTGCTTTCTCTTTCAGCTTACATTCTATGGATAGGGATAGTGTCTGTTGATACAATTTCTTCCTTACTTTTTGGAGTTCCTTGCTAAGCTTCTTTATACTATTACTTACATACAGTGCTACATCACTATTTTCACATGGATAGTTGAATAACATAAGTGGTATATCAATGGCACAGTGTTAATGCTAGAAGGATCTTATGACATCTGACTTACTTGCTGATGTCTATGTGCTCTGGATTATTGTTTTACTTGAACTTGTGTGGTTTCTAATTCTAACCACATGATTTTCAAATGTATTTTTGGCACATTCCACGTTCAGTTTGATCTGCAACTCAATTCTTAACAAATTTGCTCATCCGTGTTTTAAGGTATCCGGCTGATGTTTTCAAGAGAAGTAAGATACATTCGGTGTTGGATTGGCATCACTCCAACTTACGTCGTGGTGCAGGTGTATAATTAACACTGAAAAGAATCAAACTATTTAAATGATTGTTGAATGGTGATTGATAGTGTAGGACAATATTGCTTTTATCACAATTCTTGCTTTATGACATGTTGTTACCCCTTCTGGATCAATCCCATTACTATAACAACATTTTCTCTGGATTGGCATTTCAAGCATCAGATTTGTGCACTTCTTTTCCCTTAATTACAATAATAGACTATCAGGATGCTAAATTCCTTCCATTCTTTAGTTTTGGCATCTTCACATCAATAAATGATTGTGCTTGACTGTGTGTGCAACTCAAATTCACTTTTCGTCGTCTATGTGGTTTCATCATCTCCTATGACATATGCTTGGCTATGTTGTTATGCATATAAATGTTCCCTTCCTTGGGTAAGATAGGCTTTTGAACTCGATGATTCTCTTTTCAGCCCCATATGTTTTCAATACTACAATAGCACCTATACTTGGCCGTCCATTGAATCCACAAGTAGCTGCTGAAGCTGAGATAATTCTGTCCTCATCTCTTTCAAAGCTAGAGTCCTTTTGGCTCAAGGGTAATGGGCGTTTTTTGCTAGGTGGGAACCAACCATCCATAGCAGATCTTAGCCTTGTTTGCGAGTTAATGCAACTTGAGGTACCTTTTTGTGACTTGATTTTTTGTCCAAATTTCAATATTTTATTGTTGCCTTCTCTGGTGGAACATAATGTATTGTGATATAGGTTCAGGATTGTCCTCCTTAGATTATCCTTTTCCTTAAAGACACTCATGTGCTGCCACTCATCACCATAATCATCTCAACAACAACCTGAGCCTTTTTCCCACTACATAGATCGTTTCTTGGATCTCCCCGTTGTGTACTTTTTAGGACCACATCCTTTATAAGCATCATAAAATGGGGTTGCACTAGCGCAAGTTTTAGTTTTATGGACTTGTCTGCCTACATTTCAGCAGAAAAGATTGTCATGTTTCATCTGTTTTAAAACAGAGATCAAGACTAGTCCTGAGATTTACCTTTCCGCTCAAACCTACATATATTTTATTACTTGCAGTGCTTCCCCTGTCCTACACCACTCCAGTATATGTTATTCGGTGACAAAAGTTTTTGTTTCTATAAATTATCTCTTCAAGATCGATTGCTAATCTCAGAATCTTTGGAAAGATATTGAAATTTGATAAAAGTTTTTTGGATGTAGGTTTTGGATGAGAAGGATCGCACTAGGTTATTGGGTCCGCACAAGAAAGTGCAGCGATGGATTGAGAACACAAGAAATGCCACAAGTCCTCACTTTGATGAAGTACATAGAGTCATCATGCTGGCCAAAGAAAGACAACAACATCAGCGGTTAAAGGCGGCAAAAAATGAAGGCGGATCCAACATGAAAAAGCCGTTGGTTTCTAGAATGTGAGGGAAAACCGTATTACCAAGTACTTATTTCCAGATGATAAGCAATTATTAGCTTGTATAAGCACGATACATGTTTTACCTATGGTTTATACTGCAAGTCCTATGTTTAGATTTATACTGTTGTCCCAACTCTAGTATCTATTGTTGCAAATTTTCATTCTCAAAAGCTGTGTTGCTTGATCAGTATCACTAATGGATATTATTTGTTGCCCTTGCTCTAAGGGTTTTGCACTTTTGCATCGTATTTTGGTTCCCCTACCCTACCACTAGCAGATCTCTATAGGGTACACCAAGCAGCCAAAATGCCTGCTGAAAAAACTGTACCTTAATCATTAAAAAGGCTACAAAAATCCCATATGGTCGCTTGTCATAAAGAAGTTTTTACTTCGAACCAAAACTAGAATTAACCAAATTCTAGCTATTTGACTTATACAGATATATGAACTAGCTGGCTCCTGAAGCTCAACTGTATCAACATTCAGAGCTGTCATGTTCATGTCATTGACCTTATTACAAGCGAATGTTTTACAGTTATTTGATAAAGTGCTCTATAGTGAAAAACCATTAACTATTCTGGTCTATAGGGGCTCAAATGCCCAGCTTGAAAAGTTTCAAAGACGCCTTTTCCTTAACAATGTGAATCAGTGAATGGAATCGAATGAATTCTAGGACTGGGTTTTATGTTATCTTTTCGACCATTTATCTAGTTCTACACGTATTTGAGCATATATCACTTTCCATTTATATCATAAATGTCACATTTAAGAATCTAAATTGCTTAACAAGATCGAATAGTGTTTTCATCCACACATAGCTTCCTTGTATCGAAAATCCCTTCTGGAGAACCACGGAAAGTTGCTAAATTGGCTGCCTCCATTACGTATTCTCTGCTGCAAGAGATCCTGATCCTTACTCACCTCTCCGTATTCAACGACTCGACAGATGGCCCTGATTTATCATACGTGTTAAGAGATGAAAAGTCCACGTGTAGACACCATCTTCACAATCCTACTAACCCCCAGCCCCGGGCCAAGATTTTTCACAAGGCTCCAAAAGATTCCTGTTTTACTTGAAATATGCTCGTTCGACGAAATCTAAGTGCACTTGCTGTGTCTGCTTCTCTACTTTTAGGAAAGCGTTCCTCACCGAGTTTCAACCAAACCCTTTTGAGTTTTCCACAGATTTCACCAGTTTATCTGGTATCTCACTCGATCAAAACAGGGTCTCCAAGGTCTCTCGTGGGTAGTTTGAGATTTGATCATACTATGGCTGCTCAGTCCTCCAAGGGGTCAGTTCATGACTTCACTGTTAAGGTTGGTTTTGGGTATAGCTTTTACCCCCACAGACGAAGTTTATTTGATTCAAATTTAGTTTTGTCTTTGATTCAATTTTCAATGTCCCCTCCCCCCCTTAAGATATGGGTTTGGTTCTTCAGGATGCAAAAGGAAATGACGTCGATTTAAGCATTTACAAGGGCAAGGTCCTCTTGATTGTCAATGTTGCATCTCAATGGTACCTCTAAATTTCAATTTTGTGTAACAAGGATATAGTGGATTGATTGCACATTTAGATGATACTTTTCTTTGGCCTACTTGTTGGATTTTTAGCTTTAATTTCTGGACAGTTTTGAATTTGGTGCTTAAAATGTTGATGCAGTGGCTTGACCAACTCCAACTACACTGAGCTGACTAAATTGTACGAGAAATATAAAGATCAAGGTTTGTTTTAGCATCCTTGTAGCTTCTTGTTTCTGAGGACCATTCATGAGCCTTTAGTTGTTTTCAGTGAAGTTGAGGTGTAGACAGCACTTTAAGTATCATGGAACTGCCATTTGATTATTTGATTTGCTGGTGTGTCGGGTCAGGTTTCGAGATTCTGGCATTTCCATGTAACCAGTTTGGGGGTCAGGAGCCAGGGAACAATGAAGAAATCTTGGAGTTTGCTTGCACTCGCTTTAAAGCTGAATACCCCATATTTGATAAGGTATATATCCTTTTGACTTTATATGAATGATGTTGCTAATTGTACTTTATATAGTTAATGTTTCTTAGCTTAATAACTAGTCTTTTTGGGTCTGCAAAACTCCTTATTCCGGTTGCCTATGTGATAATATGGTGTGCAAGCCTTTGTAAAGGCTTCAATGACATTAATATAACCAGCTCTTCTCCTCAAGTCCACATGGTTTTAGGCATGTTGGAGTTGACTTCATTTCAATGGATTGCAGGTGGATGTGAATGGCGAGAACGCAGCTCCGATATACAAATTCCTGAAGGCTAGCAAAGGTGGAGCTCTGGGTGGACTTCTGGGGGACGACATCAAGTGGAATTTTGCCAAGTTCCTGGTGGATAAAGAGGGACATGTTGTGGATCGTTATGCCCCCACTACTTCCCCTATTAGCATCGAGGTAAAACACCTCCATTTTTGCCTTTTCTTTTGCTTCATTTATACCCATCACGCCATTCAATGATCAAAGCTCCTAATCGATTTCAGTTGATATTTGCAGAAGGATATAAAGAAACTGCTTGGCTGATGTTTTGGGCTTCGTCACCTCAGGCTTTGAGTGAATAAAGTTAAATGTTTTTACCAATAAAATCTATTACGATGGTGTTTCTCTCTTCTTTTTTCCTTCCATCTCTTAAGATGGGTTAGACCGTACCAGAATTTGCAAGTTGAACCCTATAACTTAATACATTTATACATATTATGTAATATTTACAAATTTTAGAATTTATCAATAATAGAAATAATTTTAGAACTTAGCGACAAAATTACAAGAATTTCATGCTCAAAGCTCATGTCCTTGAGAATTGTAATTCTTTCGTCAGTAAGATGATACGCATGCATGTAGACCCAATTTTTAGCCCGGGCCCATATATGTATAAAATAAAATAAAAAAGGGCCTGATTTACAGACCCAAGATACAGGGGCTCGATAGGCCCAAAGTTTTAGGGTTTCAACCAAAGAAACCCTAGCTATGCCCTTGCGCCGTTAGCCAGCAGACCCTCTGCGCCGTTTCAGCCAACAAGCAAGCTTCCAGACGCCACACGTCTCGCGTCTCTCCGCGTCGTGCGCCTCTCCACCACGCCACGTCAGTAGCACGCTTGATCACGCACCTACAATAGCAGAAAACGGTTGTAAAAATTGGCTATAAAGCCAAATCGAATCAAATGTAAAAGGGATGGTTTTTTCCCGATTTTTACCCACAACAGAGAATACGCAAGCAATAAACATCAACAAAAGTCAGATGAAAGGTTAAAGAGGTGCTTTTTTTTGTTTCTTTTTTGGATTTTCGCTTATTGTTTTTCCATTTATAAACTGTTTTTTTTAAATAAAAGTAAAATTGGAGGAAAGGAAACCGACCTGGGTTCGCCGTGGATAGGCGCCGGAGGCGACGGCATGGGGGTGCCGATGACCCTCCATTTTTGGTGCACCAAAATAGGGTGGAAGCCCTAGCGGATTGGGGAAAAAGGGTTGCCACATTAAATGGCAGAGACCAATTGAATTTTGGTTCAAAAAAATTGCTTTTGTACTGCATTTTAAACGGCACCGCTTGGGGTGCTATGATCCTTGCGTTTTGGGTTTGTGGGGTTATTTCCATACTTGGCCCCCCCCTTTTTGCCCCATCTTTTAATTAACCTTATTCACATTTCATTCGTATACCTTTTTGATTCTATTTTTATTTTAATTGAATATTTGTTATTTCAGTATACCTTTTTTATTCTTTTTTTTTTTTGTTAAAATTGTTTCATTAGTCATCTTTTAGAAATTGTCTTAGCATACTTTACTGATTTTAATTGGCTATTTTATATTTTCATTCATATATATATATATATATATATATATTTGTTAAAAAATGGTTTTACTTTACAATTTATCTATTTTAAAATCCCCTTTAACACATATATTTCTACGTCTTTATATGATTTTAATTTAATACTATTGTGTGTACGTATACATAGCCTATATTTTTTTTTTATACTTTTAAGTACACACTGTTGGACTTATATTATTTCATGCAAATATCTTTTAAATTTATTTAGGTATATTTTTTTTTTTCCTTTCTTTCCTTTTAAATTTATTTATGTATAAGTTAATCTTCTTTTGAGCATCCTATCTTAAACTGTTTGTTTTATTTATTTTAAATACTTTAGTAATTCTGTGTATATATTATTTACATTAATTTTTCATCTTCATATGCATAATTAGTTAAATCGAGTCGTTTCATTTGAATTCTTATAACATATTATTTATTTCGAATTACTTCTTACATATTGTATATTTAAAGAGTTGTTCATATATTATTAATTTTATGTACATACAAATTATTTCAAGTTTTATTTCAAGTTTTAGCATGTGTTATTCCTTAGTATATTTTTCCATAGGTTTTTAAATTATTTTGTGCTATATTGGTTTCTAGTTTTCATATGGCTTTGTGCATTAGGTGTCACCTTTAGTTTTCAAATTGTAACCACCTATGGTTATTTCATGCATGTAATTATGTTTTTATCTCTCGCTATTGTATCGTGTTTTTAATTCCCATATTCACTTGATATCAATTGTCTTTTATCCACAAGCCAACCAGACGAGTATATTTTGATTTGGATTTTATCATTGTAAATACGAATTCTCTTAACTTAAGAAATTATTTCGTGTTTGGGGGTCCGAGGGATCGTGCCCAATCGTGTCGGGTTTCGATTTTTCGTTCAACTAAAATACAGAATATCTTTCTGAAATTTCGTCCACGCATTTAAAAATTTAAACGAGACAATATTTCGTGTTTGGAAGTTTGGGAAGTCGTGCCCAATCGTGCTGGGCCTCAATTTTTTATTCGACTAAAATACAGAATATCCTTTTGAAATTTCGTCCATATTTTCTCAAACTAAAACGAGGCAATATTTCGTGCTTGAAAGTTTGGGAAGTCGTGCCCAATTGTGCTGGGCTTCAATTTTCTATTCGACTAAAATACAGAATATCCTTTTGAAATTCCGTCCATGTTTTCTTAAATTAAAATGAGGCAATGTTTCGTATTTGAAAATTCGATAAATCGTGCCCAATCGTGTTGGGTTTCGATTTATCGTTTGGGCCGAATAGCCAAATACCCTTTTTAAAAGTTTTAGGTGCATGTATTTTGGAAGCATGGGATAATCTTGTATTGAGGGTTTGAAATGGCGTGTCCTATCGTGCTGGATATGATATTTTAGCTTTTCTGAACGAGAGAATCTCAATATCCAATTCAAGTTATCCAAACTTTTTTAAAGATTGTATTTTAAAATCTTTTCAAAATTTCAACATTAGAACGTTAATCGATCAATACGGTACCAATTTTGGGCATTGCGAGGGTGCTAATCCTTCCTCGCGCATAACCGACTTCCGAATCCATCTTCTAGTTTTTTGTAGACCAAAAATGTTGTTTTAATAAACCAAAATGTTTTATTAAAATGATCGACCATAGGGTGACCCGATTAAACCTAAACAAAAAGGATTGGTGGCGACTCCATACCTTGTTTAAAAGTCGATTCCTGTTTTCTAAAATAAAAATGATTTCGACAATGCAGATCTCTGCGTTCCATGCATCACTGACTGTACATGAAAGTTTGGCCAATTAGCCTCACAATTTTAATAAAATCTTTTGGAATAAAATATGGCAGTTAAATTAGAAATCTTAGAAATATCATAAGATTTTTAAAAAATTATTCCAATATTTTATAAAATAAAATAAATTACCCTTCCAAACAATTATCAGTTTTTAAAGTATATTTTTACATAAATATATTTTTACCATTTTTTGAGTGTGGAAATTTTTTAATCAATTTGTTGAATTGATATTTTTTTAAATTTATACATCTTTTTAAATTTTAATTCTGTTTAGAATAGGGTAATTAATCGAATTTTTAAAAATTAATATTATATTATATGTATTGCCTACCCAGTCCCCAACCATCGACCCACCCAATAATCCATAACCCACTGATACTAACCCAGTATCCTTAACCCAACCCGAAAATCCCTAATCTAAAACAAAAAATAACACAAAAATCCCCAATCCACTAGCCCTAATCAATAATCTAATGTTCTTATCTCCCCAAATATCTTGCTTCCTCTGAAATCTCCCTACCACCGAGTGCCGACAGCCACCAGTCACCACCGACCACCGTAACCCAACGCAGTGACGCACCTTCACTGTCTGGTCACTTCACTCACCACCGTCCAATATTTCAAGGCTCAAGCAGCTTGCACTCTTCTGGGTTCTCCGTGTCGTCGGTCATCATTGCTGGAACCCCTTTTACCTTCAGGTTCTTTCTCGTTTCTCGGTTTTTCAAGGTGTAATTAGTTGCCTTGTTTATTGATAAATGGACAGTGTTGGGGATTAGTTTAGGATTGGGTTTGTGCCAAAATTCTTTTAATTTTATCGAAAACCTTTCACAAAATTTTTAGTTTTGCCCCTAATCACGGGGTAGTACTTAGTAGTGACATAGCTTTTTTGTGTTCATTGTAGCAGCTTTAAAGAATTTTACTTATAAAAAGGACATGACAGAACAAATTTAAGACAGCAGCCCTATACCTTTGCCTTTACCATTATTCCCAAATCCCCCAAATCAGTTCCTATTTTCACCAAAAATCCCTAGGTGTTGTTGTGCCGCTCACCAGCAGGTAAAGCTGCTGCTTCCTCTGTCGCCGGCGTTCACTATTGTCTTCTCCTTCTCTGCTCCAGCCTTCAGCCGTCTCCATTGCTTCAAGAGAAACTATGTTTTTTTTCAATCCCTTCTATATTCAATCCTACTTGTCCTCGAAGTTGCCAGTAAATCAAATTTTCTTTTTGGGTTTTTGCATCTTTAATTTCTTGATTAATCGGTGAGTTCTTTTGGTTCTTCAATCACTTAATGCATCGTTTTGTTTCTTTAATGTTTAATGTTATATTGAATTCATTGTTAAAGATTGTTTCTTTGGTCTATTCTTTGAATGAGAGATACATGGATTTTAAGTTTTGAATTCACTGTTAAGTGTCTCAAAAGCTTGGATTTCCAGTTATTTCTTTTAACTTTACTGGATTTAACATTTTTTTTAAAGCTTGAACTTTTTTTTTGGCCATTGATGTAGGGTGTTAGATTCACTGTTTAAAGGTTCCCAGTTATTAAAGCATGAATTCACTGCCAAAGCGTCTCAAAATGAACTCTTTTTTTGCCATTGATGTAGGGTGTTGGAGCTTCATACAAATTTACATGTGATTTAAGTTTTTAGAAAAATGGGTAATTGTTTAGGGTCAGAATGGATCCCTCAAAGCAAGAAACAAATAAAAAAAAAGCTTCTAAACCGATGGCTAAGAAGGAAACCCAAGAATTCCAATTTGTTGTTTACAATACCATGACTCAGAAAAAAGAGGTTTTCAAGCCCAAAACCCCTGGAAAAGTTTGCATGTATGTCTGCGGTGTCACTGCCTATGATTTCAGTCACCTTGGTCATGCTCGTGCTGCCCTTTCCTTTGATGTCCTTTACAGGTGCATAATTTGTCTTAGAGAAATCCCTTGTGCTTTTTTCCCCCTTTATTTTTAAAATTGGTTGCTGACTATTGGAATTATACAGGTACCTTAAGCATTTGGGTTATGAGGTTACTTATGTCCGGAATTTTACTGATGTTGATGATAAGGTGTGAATTTCTATCTGAGCCGCTCTTTGCTTTTGGTTTTTGGTGATTTAGTTGAGAGCAATGACGGTTTTTTTTTTTTTTTTTTTTAATTTTTATGTTGAAATGATACTTATCATTTGAATCTGATGCATTCAACTTATGTATTTCTAATATTGGGGTGGGGAGTTGAAACTTCAACTTATTGAATAATTATTGAATAATTATTTCAACAGTTGACGTTACAAGAGCTTAAAGACTTCTATTTGATTTGTTTATCTGTTTTGAACTTGTTTATGAGCATTCTTTCTGGAGATGTTATAGACAGAATGCGTTCTCTTGTTGCTTATGGTTTACCACTTTTACTTTCTGACTAATAGTCCATCTCTCATATCTCAATAACAAATATGTCTTTCTCATATTATGAGAGCTACTGATTGGACTTTTTCAGATAATTCGTCGAGCCAATGAGACTGGAGAAGATCCAATAAGTTTGAGTGACCGGTACTGTAAAGAATATAATATAGATATGAGTGATCTACAGTGCCTTTCTCCAACACATGAGCCACGTGTTTCTGATCACATGGAGCAGATCAAAGATATGATAACTCAGGTTTCCTTCCTATTTAATATGCTAGTTTTATTTTGTAGAAATATGAATACCATGATTCCTCTCTCCCTTTAGCAATCGTGCATCTCTTTCTCCCCCCTTGTGGAAAATGTAGTGCACATATTTATGGTCGAGTTCACTGTTGCATCTCTATTGCTACTTTAGGGGTATTTTCCTAGTATAATTAGGTTTATGCACATTTAAAACTCATGATAGCACTATATTTTTATGTATGCATGCATAATGTGCATATGTATGTATTTGCATTAACAAAAGTATGATTCATTTAAATGGGTTATATCTTGTAGTTATGTTTTCAGATCGTTACCTTATCATTGTGATAAAAAGCTATTATTGGGCATGTCATTGTCATGTATTGTATACTTGTAATTTATCTAAATCTGCCCAATGATAATCAATGATGTAGCAAGGACCATGCTCTGGTCTTAGAAGGCGTTTAAGATGTTTCCTTCTAATATTGATCATGAAGAAGTAGAAGAGCAGTTTTTAACTTGCACCAATTCATATTGAGCTGAAGTTGCCCATTTTAATTGTTAAGAGTTGTTGAACTGCTGAACATGAAGTTTATTACATATATTGCATTAGTATAATGTGTGAAGGGCTGAAGGCAATTACTCCATATGCCGTTTTTTAACTCCTCTCATAACTTTCTCTATAATTTCATCTTGCAGATTATAAACAAAGACTTTGGATATGTTGTTGATGGCGATGTGTTTTTTGCTGTTGATAAATTCCCAAATTATGGCCAGTTATCTGGGCAGAAGCTGGAAAACAATAGAGCAGGTGAACGTGTTGCTGTTGACTCAAGGAAGCGTAATCCTTCCGACTTTGCATTATGGAAGGTGCAAAACCTACTAACTTACTAGTGATTTTAGGTTTGTAATCAAGCTGAGTCTAGCCTATAGGGGCTCAAGATTCTTTCCTTTTGAAATCTTGAGGCTTGATCATGGGGGAGCTTTAATTTATGTGCTTGAGCTTGTTTTGAAAAAAATAAAGCTACTTGAGCTCCCTTCAATTAGGTTCAGTTATTATTAAATTTATTTAAGGAGTAGGTATTTATAGTGTGTTCATGCTTGCGACTTTTCATCTAAATTCTAAAATTTGCCCCTCCCAGAGTTGCTGTACTGTGCTTAATCTGGTCAAGCTATAAAAAAAATTATTCAAATTACCATTGCTTTCTAATGTCTATGTGTTGATTGAAAAAACTAACACGTAAACTCTATGGATGGGACTCTAAATAGGCAACTATATTTAAAGTACGAGCTAAGTTACCTGAAATTTTTATTTTCTCTAAAGTACTTGTGTTCGACATCTATGTCCGACACATTTAGATGCGGAGGTCTTATCCTCAAATTATATGGAAACTTAAAAAAACAGTGAGCTATCTGCATAAGACGCATCTCATTATCCAACATTCATCTGAACTCTAGGTTACATAGAGTACAAGGATGACAGGCCCTAATTACAAGATAACCAAAATTTAAGACTTGCAATTTAGATACCCTCCCCCTTCAATAATAATGACACATTTCATTGAAACTATTGTTGCACAAATTCTAATGTCAAAATTTCTTCATCCATTCTATTTGCATCAGTTACCTACCATTTATAATGTTGGCATCATCTCCAAATTCTGATGTTGAATAATTGTTTCAGGCTGCAAAGCCAGGTGAGCCATCTTGGGACAGCCCTTGGGGACCTGGACGACCTGGGTGGCACATAGAATGTAGTGCAATGAGTGCACATTATTTAAGCTTCAAATTTGACATTCATGGTGGTGGGCTTGATTTGATTTTTCCTCACCATGAAAATGAAATTGCTCAAAGTTGTGCTGCATGCGAAGAGAGTGACGTAAGTTATTGGATGCACAATGGGCATGTTACTAATAACAATGAGAAGATGTCAAAATCTTTGGGTAACTTTTTCACAATTCGCCAGGTGAAGTTGGGGCTTATTATTTATGTGATTTTCCTCCCATCTGGTTCTAGTTGCAGAAGTATTCTCATACGAGCTTCCTTTTTTATGTTAAATTATTTGTTTTCTTCTAGATTACTGAGAGATATCATCCACTGGCTTTGCGATACTTCTTGATAAATGCACACTATCGTTCTCCTCTCAATTACTCCGTTGTTCAGTTGGAAGGTGCATCAGACGCTGTTTTTTACATATATCAGGTTTAAAGCTTATTTCACTTCTATTTTACTTTGCAATAGGCATATGCTGGTCAGAATTCAGATGTCTTAGTACGGACAGTGATCTGGCCTTTTAGGCTTAAAATTTGTTTATATGAATTGTCTAGGGCTTGTATTCTTTTGAGGTGTCATGGATGCGGGAGCGTGCCTCATTCCATTTCTTGGAGTTCAGCTATATTTTAATATTGGCCACCTTTTACCACTTAATATTCTTCTATAATTGATTAGATTTGCGCTACCAGTAGAGTTGCTTCCAGTTAAAAATTACTCAAAAAATGTGACCGGATTATTTGTTGAGTCGACCTGAGATCCCAAGTTTTTTTTCTAAATTACAGACTCCAGGCAAATGTACCTGGAGTTAGTTTAGATTCAAGTCCTTCGGAAAAGTATCCTTACCTTCTTTGTTGTACAGGCTTTGAAAGATTGTCAAGATGCTCTATTGCAACTACAAGAAGAAATGCCCACCGATGGCAAACAAGCTCGGATTAGTCCGGACGCCAAGGAATGCATTAGCAAGCTCCGCAATGAGTTCCAGGTGAAAAGGTCAGATGACTTGAGCACTTCACTTATACTGACTGGAGCCTTTCTAGAAGCATTGAAGTTGGTAAACAATTTGTTGACCATGCTAAAGGTATTTGTTTATCTTTCCGAATGCTAGTAACTCTCTTTTATATATATATATAAGTCTATGCCAAGGAAGGTAAAAATATATTTTCTCTTGTAATTTGACAGAAGAAGCAGCAAAAGCAACAAAGATTATTGGTAATTCAATCCCTTAAAGAGATTGAGAACGAAGTTACACAAGTTTTGGATGTTCTTGGATTGCAGCCACCTTGGTCTTATAACGAGGTGACGGGATTTACTTATTAAATGATGTTACAGATTCATGCCTTCTGTAAGCGTTAACACTAAAGATGATGAATTTCTACTAAACAGGTTTTGCTGCAATTAAAGGAGAAAGCATTAACGAGAGCCGGGTTGGTGGAGGATGATGTGATTCGTCTAATTAACGAGCGAGCTGTAGTGAGGAGAAACAAAGACTTCTTGAAAAGTGATCAGATGAGAGCTCATTTGCAAGCAAAGGGCATTGCACTCATGGATGTAGGCACGGAAACAATTTGGAGACCTTGTGTTCCTGTTCAACAAGACTCGGAAATAGTGCCATCAGAGGGCCAGAATGTCCCTCCCAAGCCTGAAAGTGCATAAGAATGCAGATCTTGATTCAAGTTTACCAAAAAAAACATATTGAATTTGCTTCGTGTGGTGGTTTTTATTGTCAAAACAATTTGGTGGGATCAAGGCCATTTCTAGACAGTTTTGATTCATATTTTATAAAATGTCTTTCCGATTCTGACCTAGTAAACTTGTGTAATGAACCAAGTTCTCTCACGATTGGATTGATTGCCTTGCTTCTATTTGGCCTTCAGCTGCACAGACAGTGAGCCAGATTTTTTCTCTTCTGAATACAGTACTTTAATAACAGGCATGAATATGGTGGTTATATTGTCCTTTTTACAGTTTGGTTCAGATTAGCAATGAATATGGGTCACGCTACCCACTTAAGCCTAAAGGTCCTCTCAAAAGCCCAAAGATCCTCTCAAAATTTGGGAGGATTCGGGTAAAAGATTAGGCCGTTTAGGCTTGGGCTTAAAGGTTCGAGCTTAGTTTAG
The DNA here is from genome assembly GCA_025698465.1 of Gossypium longicalyx. Lineage (NCBI taxonomy): Eukaryota > Viridiplantae > Streptophyta > Magnoliopsida > Malvales > Malvaceae > Gossypium > Gossypium longicalyx. The sequence goes on along the minus strand of CM047006.1, from coordinate 3,973,577 downwards.
TTCGATTCGTTTTAAGTTATCATATTGTATATTATGTTATTTTTATATATGATGTAATCTAGAGCATATTAAAAAAATAAAGTTATACTAAATATAGAATATTATTTTAATGTAACCGTTAAAAAAAATCAAGATGACTATATAAGTACTTTTAATAAATACAAAATGTATAAAATTATTAAATATTTAAATAATATAATATAAATATTTTTTAAAAAATAAAAAAATAATATGGATGGATTTAAAATGAAATTGAGTTAATTTTTATAAATATAAGAGGGTTTGAAGATTAGACCAAAAAAGAATGAAATATGTTACTATTATATCTAAGTCTGTCTTAATTTGACCCATGAACACTTATGAATTGGGCTTATGATAAGCTGTTAATGTAGTAGGTCTACGATCAGAGGGTGAAAAACTTGTACACGTGTAAGCAGATTAAAGCATCAGATGTGGAGACAGCATGGTTCATGCCACGGAGATGGAATGGGGGAATCTAAAAGCCTGAATGGTTTTCCAGTCTGGGACAAACAAGACAACGATTAGTATTACTCAATGACGACCCTAACTCCAAATAACCCAGACTCCATCTATGCTTTTACTGTTAAGGTTGGTCTGTCGTTCTTTTCTCTAATCCTTTTTTTTTTATCACTGTTTAAGCTCTTCAGTAAGTTTTAAGTGCACTTTAGAGCTTTAAGTTCATTTACTTACCCTTTTTAAAGTAAAATCTTGCTAGGCTATGTTGTTTTGTTCTTTAAACTCATCATATCTTGTTATAAAATAGCAAATTTGGTAAATTTTGATTGTTGCTTGACACCTTTTCAGTATTTTTTGGGTTCTAAACTTATCGCTAGTAAGACTTCTGTTTGCGGATTACTCATTTTGCTAAGGTTGTTTAGTTACTTACTATTGACGGGGCAATAGAAAGGAAACTAAATTAACTTGATACAGAGATGCTGACCTGAGATATCAGTGGAGAAATGATCTTTTTTTTGTATGAAAATAACGCCAAATGCAGAAACTTTCTGAGTTTCTTAATGCTTATCAAGGGTTCGTAATGGTTTTTAATCTGATGAGATTTTATTGAGCATCAGATGGAGGAGAAGAAGGTAGTGAAATTAAATTGTAATATTCTATTTCATTGCTAACCAATCAACTGGTTGTAAATGGTATTGTCCTGGTTTCTTTTACAGAAAAGGATTTAAAAGGGGCATTTTGTGTATATATTTTCTCTTTTATGCATATGATCCTTTACTTCTGTTGATAGGATGCTAAGGGAAACGATGTGGATCTCAATATTTACCAAGGAAAAGTGATGTTGATTGTTAATGTTGCTTCCAAATGGTACCTTCTTTCTATTTCTGTGATCAATATTTAATGTTATATTTGCAACTGAGCCAATTGACGACTTTTTATAGCCATGAATTTATTTTTATGACTATCTCTTCGGTTATTTTATGACAGTGGAATGACAAATTCCAACTACACAGAACTGAACCAATTATACGAGAAGTATAAAGATCAAGGTTTGCATTTTGAACCTTTGAGTTTGCCTCAACCTTCATTATCGATGTGTTTAGAAGAACAATGTAATACAACAGCCTCTACTGTTTCCTTATGTGTGCATATATTTTTTGAACTTTTATCGGGATGACTTCCACTTTGAAAGATTCATTGACATTACATTGCTTGCATGGACTAAAATCTGCTTTTGTTTCTGTAAAAGGCTTGGAGATTCTGGCTTTTCCGTGCAATCAATTTGGGGAGGAGGAACCAGGATCAAATGTTGAGATTTCTGAATTTGTTTGCACCCGCTTTAGATCGGAATTTCCTATCTTTGATAAGGTAACTAGAACCATGCTGTACTTGTTTTACTGTTGAAGCTTAGTAAAACTTGGGTAATTTTGCCACAATCATTGGTAGCAGTTCTGAACTTTACAGTTTTTTTAACCAGGATTCATATAGTTGAGGATCTACCCCGATGGGCATACTTTAGGCACAATTTTGCTAACATGATTGCATTAAGAACACCGCTCATGAACCGTATGAATATAATGTGTAAATTTTTATTGAAGCATCTCTTCTTGCTGTTGTGATATTAGATTGAAGTAAATGGTGATAATGCCTCTCCACTGTACAAGTACCTAAAGTTGGGGAAATGGGGAATTTTCGGAGATGATATCCAATGGAACTTCGCCAAGTTCTTGGTCAGTAAGGATGGCCAAGTTGTTCATCGTTATTACCCCACCACTTCTCCACTTAGTCTTGAGGTGAACTACTCTTTTTTTGCCTTCCCAATTCTTATGCTTAAAAATTTGATTTTGGCATTTTATATTGAGGTGTTGTTATTATGAAGTGCATTTGATCTTTGGACTTATATGGTGTTATTGCAGTATGATATAAAGAAGTTACTGGAATAATCAGTGACAAAGAGGAGGTAAGATGAAAACCTGGCCGGTTAGTGCCAAGAGGTAAAGGCTAAGACTGATCAACTGATCAGAATGTGAGCATAAAATATTTGTTCTCATCCACGAGTGTTTAGTTCAGGTTTGTAAAATTTGTATTGCAAAATACTGTGTTAGAACAATGTTGGACTTTATCACCATGTATGTATGTATGTATGTTTATATATTGGGTGTAAGAGTTGCCTTAGTTTAAGATCAAGCTGAAGGAGCTTGAGCTTAGTAGTCAAGTCCCAAAACCCGCTTAATCTGTATTTGATGCGTGTCCAGATGAGATAAAATAACTTTTTTATAAAAAAACCGAATTCATCTATGTTGAATGCACCCACTGAACCGAATTTGAGCAACATAATGTAGAAGCTTTATTCCTTGGAAACTACGAAGAGTGGAAGGTTCATGCTCAAAGGACATGGATGAACTGAATTCATATTCTCCTTTACATTCTCTTTTTTACCAGTTATGTACTTAATGATTGTGTTGACTTATTATTTAAATAACTTAAGCAAATTGATGAAATGTTGATGGAAATCTGAATGAATTTTCAGGTTTGTCCTTGCAGTTTTATATTGATTAATCATCCATTTGTAATAGACCGTCACAAATTTGCTTCTCCATTCCTTATTCTTGCACTGCCTCCTTTCATACTTAAAATGAAAGAACAAAAATACCATTAACAAAAGCTTAGAGTTACAAATGGATTCCGGATTTTAGACCCTTTTATCATGCCTGACAGCCAAGTAGAATAGCTTCATTGCTGTGTGTTGACGGTTTTCTTGTTTTTCATCCAACTTTGAAATGTTGCAGATAATAGTAGACTGATTTCACAGTTACCACAGACAATATATCTTCGCCCTACAAACTAGACAAACAGTGACTTTGTTACAATCTAAGTTAGCAACCCTGTTGCACCTATTGGGCGGATGGGGAAGATTTTAAATTTTTTCATACTTCTCGAAGATTCAGTACATGTACAACAAGTATGTACGCGAATGCGGTGCTCATCCTCGCATCAAGTCAATATCTGCGTGAGGGTTTCTCAGACCAACTGGCCGTGAACCGGGCCAAGCACTCATAGAAGGGGGAATGAAATTTTGAGTTGAAGGTGCAGTTGTTGGCATAGTTGAGTCACTGCAGCGCTGGGGCACAGCCTCCTCTGCTTTTGGGCTTGCCAGTTGCTTGTTCTTTGTTTTAGATCCCCCATAAACAAAGCTGCAAACCACCAGCTGCAGCAAGTGTATAATACCTTAAAATCATATGCATAAGCTTCTCATCTTTTTAACCCACCGAAAACACTATACGGGTTGCAGACATACAATTCAATGACATATCACACCCTTATTCAAACCCACTCATCCCAACCAGCACGTCTTATGCGCATGCAAATAAGACCCTAGTCAGACTCGTCTGATTTTATAAGCATCAAAATAGAAGTTAAATTTGGAGAAATGAAAAGGATACCTGAACTAGGCTTGATGCAATCAATGTTGCGATGCCACCACCAATGACATGACCATCGGGAGTAGAAAGTGAAGCACTTATGCCTCCTGTTCGACTGCGTGGTCCACCATCCTCGGCAAGTAAGTAAGAACCGGACAAGCATAATATCTCAAACTGGCCCTAAGAAAAGCTAAAACAGATCAAATAAGTTCCCACCTAGCTAAGGATAAATATGTAAAATGGAAGGATCAAATATTACATGATTATAAACAAAACTAAACATTACATGACAGTTACAGACAAAGCACAGAGACAATGACGACAACAAAAATCCCTGACGAACTAGTACATAATTCAGGCCACCATACTATGGTTTCACAAAATGCATTTTCATCCGGAGGAAAGAAGCACATTGGTTTCATGTTCTACATTTCAAACTGCCATTCTAAGAACTCAAATAAAGAAGCTCGTAAGACATTTGGGCATGAGAAGAGTCATAGCATAAAGACTTCTTTTTTTAAGAGAAGGAAATGCCAAAAGAAGGGCAAGTACCACAACCTCATATGTCACAGTAGGAGTAGAAGATGCAGGTTGACGTAGGGTTACAGAGGAAACTGTACCACTGCCTGATAAGATGCAGACAGCTCTTGGCCTTTGTTGTGAAAAGGACAACATTTTCGCTACAATGTCCTGGAAAAGAAGATTGCATATTCCTTGTCAAATTAAAGATATACAATCTACATGGTTAGGAAATTGCTGATGCTATTTGCAACTGAATCATACAGGTAAAACACATTAAGTTTATTTGAAACAGATATGATTGCCCGTGTCCCTTGTATGCCAATTCATAAAGGTACATGTGTCTTTAAAGTTGGACAGTAACTCATACTCACAGACAGTTCAAAGCGTGAAGTGGCTCTGCCAAAGTTACCATTATGCATAGATCAGTGTCCTTTTGAACAAGTTGAACACTGTCATCTCTAAGGGTAACTCCACTAAACAAATTAATCATTAAAAGCTGGTTCAGAAGAGAAATTCAATATTTATCACAAGAAACAAAGATGGAGCAGTGGACTAGCATGCAAATGTGGCAAGTATAATGGTCTCCTCCTATACTTTTCTAACTCATACCACCTTAACAACACATCTGTTGGATATGGGCATGCTTGTAATCCCCAAGCATGTTTAGTCTGATCTGTATTTGAGTGTATGATCATAGGGTTAGTCAAGAATACTTCCCATCCATCAACGTCTTCTTATTCGCAAAATTTATATGGAGGAGATCACAATTCCATCCACGTTAAAGTCACAAGAATTACAAGCTCCAACAAAACCCTAGAAAGCAAACATTACACACCAATAATGCAATGGAAAGGACCTGTTTCCAAATCATCTAGCTTAACAGCTATGCTATATTAAAGAGATTCTCATGCACCTATTTAACTGCAAAAGATATAAATTCAACATCACTTGTATTGTGTATTAAATGTGAGATAAACTAGAAGGATGTCATTTACTTCTCCAATTCCAACAGTGACAACATGGGGAGCAAAGGCCAGCCCTGCCGAACTGTTCATCCATTCACCTATCAGAAACAACTGAACTTTTAAAGACATATCCTGAAAACAAGCAGCATATATTCGCAATACAGGTAGTTATCTAAGCATCAAAATGCAACAAAAATCTAACCTAGAGTTGCTAATCGCTGCTTCCTCCCAGTCCCAGGAGGACGGCCTTTCTTTCTTTTTTGGCCAGAAGCATCTGAGCCTGATGAAGACTTAGGCTTTGAAGGCAATGGCAAAAGTCCCAATGAAACCTGCCCACCAGGAGCATATTTCCGGGGCCTCCCTCTCTTTTTCTTCACCGGCTCCCCCGGTGGCATCCCAGAGGAGACACCCATTTCAATGCCATGAGGGAAACTGACATTTTTAGGCTCCCCTGTAAATGTTGATCCAATATTTGACTGAAGCTGAACCTGGGGGTTAGATGGGGGCCTGAACCCTTGTTGAGAATAAAATGCAGATATGCCAGTGGGTGTCACAGATCCAGAACTAGGCCCACCAACCCCTCTATGAATATAATAAGGAGATGACCCGCCTGATAATGCCATAGCTTCTCTCCCATCCATGCATTTACTAGTGAAGAATTAAACACAATTTAAGGAAAGAAAAAAAGAACCTCTTCTTTTTTTTTTACCAAAAATTTGTGTATTTATTAAAGCCTTTTAACCCCAGAACTAAACTGATTCAATTTTGAAACAAAGAAGACGTTTTGAGAAAAGGGTTTTACCATGGTTTTTCGACAAGTGGAGAAAAATATACCAACAAAAACAACTACAGAATTTGAAATATCTGCTTTAAAGGAATCCCCTTTTTAACCATAAATGTTATAAAGCAAACATAATGAAGTTCAAAGATAAATAAATAAAATTTAAGTACCCCAAGGAGCTTCAACAGAAACCCAGGAAAATAAGATGAACTATGAAAAGCTCAAAAACCCAAACAAAGTAGAAGCTTTTAGGAAATTGTAGCACACAAGGCCATGAATTCATCAAGGAAAACAAAACCCTAGACTTGAAAAACCTAGGGTTTTGTAAAAAGAAATCAGAAATCCAAGAAGAAGAAAAAACGGAAAACAAAAGTGACAGTAAATAAAAGACAGGAAAATTTATTTGAAAAAATGAGGAGCTTCTCGAATCAAAATGCATGAAGTAGTAGAAAACTTTATCATTTTTCTGTAAAATAAATAAAAATTATTAGAGGGATCCCTTATTGTTTAGTGAAGAGTCAAGTGGGAGAGTGTTACTAGTATTCTGACTAAAAACCATTTTTAGAAAAGAGTTGAGTGATGGTATTGGGGAGGGACAGTAAGTGACCCACAAAAAGTACCCCTCAAAAAAAAAAAAGACCCTTTCTTACAGTGTATATATCCGTGTCAAATTGCCATTTTCCCAAGTGCAGTAAGCTCTTTATTTTCCTTTTCGTTCATTTTTATTTTTTCCATTGAACCAAAGAATGAGCATTTAGTAGCTGTATTTTATTTTGTTTTTATATTACTCTGTTCCAATGAGTGTCTGTTTGCAGTTTGTTTGCTTTCGGGGTTTTCCCGCACTGTAGTACAACTGAGTCTTTATTACACTGATTAAAAACAGAGTCAAGGAGCAAGATAGAGTCGAGATGGTCAAGGAATCTAAACAATGGCTCTAACAGAGAGTAGGGGAGGAAATAATTTTTTAAATATTTATTTTGATGTGATGTGATGTTACCAAGGTACTATTTTTTGCTTTACGAATCACGACAGGGAAAAATGACGTTGGTCTTTGTTTTGGTTCTTTCAGATTCTCTGAGTGATGTCGTTTTAGATGTTTGACTAGTTTCATTGTTCATCATTACCACTTTCAGAACACCCCTCATCTAATTTTGGAATGCCCGAAGCTAGACAACAGTCCTTTGATTTCCCCTAGCAATTTTCAGTCTATTATCTTAGGTTGTGCCAATAAATTTACTCTCTTTTTTTTTTGAAGGAAATAAATTTACATTGATTATCGAATTTTAAAATATTATTGTATATTAATTAATGTTATTGGTTTATTACATTATAGTCATTTAGTAGTTAATTTCTGTTAAAAAGTGTGAAGTTAAACTGATGCCACAAATTATTTGACTTTTCTTTTCTTACTTTTATTATATCTATTTCTTTTTTTTTTCGTTTTCTTTTTTCTATTCATTTTCAAAGATTATCTTGAATCCATTTTTTTTAGTGTTTGATTTGTCAAATCTTATATTATAATTTGTAATGTTATTTTCTTGAATAAGATATGATATTTAGATTCAAAATATTTTGGTCATCTCATATTTTTACACTCTTAAATAATGTCAAAATGTCGTAATATAAGATATCATCTTTTTTAGGTAATCTAAAATTTTGAACAAAATCCCAAATATAAGATAAATTTACAGATTATCTTCGTACTATTTTATAATTTATTGAATTGATTGTTAAGAATTTGCAAATATTAAAAAAAAATTATTTGTAGAATCTAGAATACTATAATAAAATGATTTTTTTTTATAAATTTTGATGTTGCTCTAAACCATAAACCTGAATTTGTTTGATTAATCTTAGAAACTAATTTTTTATATAATTTTTTAAATAAAAGTTTTATTTTTTTTCTTATCTTATAAAAAAATTACAAATAAAACTATTACAGCTTACATTATCAAACAAATTTCATTGTTATAAACATTAACAACTAGGAAAAATAAAGAAACCAATTTTCTTAGACTTGTTGGAAACTCCCAAAATCATGTTAAATAGAATAAAATATTTAAAGGCTTATATTATAAATTTTAGTTTTACTTCTCTTTTCATATTAAAAGCAAACCAATATCTCTAAAACAAAAAAAATTATAAACCATGTAAAGGAATTGAATCCATGTAAAGGCTTATATTATAAATTTTAGTTGATGTGGTAATAGTATATAATGGGGAGAGTTCAATCATAGTACTTTTAGTGAATTGATTCAATGACTAAATAATGTTGTAATTAATAGATGAAGAATCAGAACTTAATTACAATTATTTGAGCCCTAATTATATATGTTCAATTAGTTTCTTCGCTAGCTTAGCACAACCCTACATAGATTGCATTTGAACCGATATTATCAATAAATGAAAGCGACGATCTAGAAAAATAGATTGCATGTATCACTGTCTATAGTGAATGCGTTTTCTTGCTTTTAAGTAATAGATGACTTAAAGATTAAATTAATTTATTTAAATTGTTATTTAATTTAATGTAATTAAATAATTGAAGTTTGAAATAGAAATTAAATTAATTAGTCTTTGTAGTTTTGTTGAATGAGAAAATTAAATATATTTACTTACAAATTCTATTACAATAAAGTTGTCATGACTTCAAAAATGTAACACCCTTAACCCACATCCGTTGCCAGAATAGGGTTTCGGAGCATTACCGAAGCTTATCGATCAAACAGACATAAATTACAAACATTTCTCATCATATTATGTTCGGGTCAAAAACCAATTAAACTCATACATACTATCCCTTAACCGAGCCTTCGAGGCCCAAAATACGCGTTAAAAATAAATCAGGACTAATTCGAAAACTTAAAGAATTTTTTGAAAAATATTAAAAATTTTCAAAGCTACTGGGTTCACACGGCCAAGAGACACGCCCGTGTCTTAGATCGTGTGGGCATTCGAAGTAGGGACACACTGCCGTGTCACAGCCCGTGTCTGTACCCGTGTAACTCTCTGAATTAGGTCACACAGCCGAACCACACGCCCGTGTGCCAGACAGTGTGCCCTTTCGAAATGGCATCGCACGCCCGTGTGTCTAACCATATGGACTCAAAATGTACCTTAAACAACAAGTTTATCATTCCCTACAAGCTTGGACAATAAGCATGTAATAGCCTAAATTTTCAGTGGTGTCGGAATAGTGATTCGAGATCATTAAATCTGACAAATGAGTAGAAAATATTATTAATTTAGTGAATATAAGTTAAATGTGAAGTTAGAAATTTTTTGAAATAGCGAATAGTGTACTAGAAATAAATATTAAAATAATTAGAATCATAAACGAGGTATCGAGACTTTAAAAATTTTAAACCGAGCCATAAATATTTTTATAAATATTTATGGAGTGTTAATAAGTTAGTATTAAAGTTTCGTCAAGAAATTTTAAAGTTCCGATAGTTAATTGAATAAAAAGGACTAAATTATAACAAATGTAAAATTATGGGAAATGATTAAATGGCTTAAATGATAAAAGAAAGAGGGTTTAAAAGGAAAATAGACCCAAAATGTTTTGGGCTGGACGGCAAGGGGCATGAAATCAGCAGGAAAATTGATGAATTAAGGGCAAATTTGGAATATTGCAAAATTTACTTAATAAAGCTAGGACTAAAGTGGAATTATCTAGATTTCTCTTTATTTTTCTGCATTCTCATCAGCAAAAACACCATAGAAGGGTTTCCTTAAGCTGGTTTTTCATATTTTTACTGCAAATCGAGAACCCGAAACAAGTCGAGGAAAAGAAAAAGTAGCTGATTAGTCCCTGAACTTTCACAAATTTTGCAAATCGACCCAGATTGACGTGGAAGTATACGGAGGATCGGATCAACACAAAGAATCACACTATCCAGATTATCTCCGGTAGCTTTTGTAAATTTTCTTTTTGATTTATATGGCATGTATAAGGTTTGATGATTATATAAATGCTAAGACTTGTTTAATGAATATACATTAAAGAAAAAAAAATGATAAATATGTTAAATAGTATGATTATAGTAGAAGTATAATTTGGTATCAAATTGATTGAAATGAATTGGTTGGTTGGATTAGTCTCGGTTTTAAAATTTGCACGGAAGGTTAGATATTTATAAAGGGGTTATATTGAAAAAAAAACTTTGGGATTTTGCGAAAAATTTTCTATGGTTTCGATTTAATTCCGGTTTGGTCTCGAAGTATGTTTTGGGCTTTGGAGGCCCATCTAAAGGACGTCATGACATGTTTTAGTAAATGAATAGTATTTAACTTGTATTAACGAAAAATTAACTGTAAACTCTGGTAATGCCACGCACTTATTTCGGCTATGAATACGGGTAAAGGGTGTTACATTTAGTGGTATCGAGCCGGTTTAGCCGGTTTGGAACATGTGTTATGTGTAAAGTGTTTAGAAATACATGCCATATAAATCTGTGATAGTGTGATATGTATGATCCGATCTAATCTTTGTCATTTTTATAGATACTCTCTGATTATAAAGATGTCAGATAGACCTGAACGTACTGAACAAGAGGAAGCTAACAGTAGAGTGCAGACTTCTGAACAAGGAACAAGTAGTGATATTCCAATTTCTATGATGCGAGAGCGAGAACTTAAAAATATGAGTTATGGAGTTATGAATCAGTGGTATAAGGAGATGATACAAGAAACAAGTCAGGCTCAACCACCTCCTCCCCCTACTGTACCACCTGTGGTACCTCCGGTTGCTCCTCCACCTCCTTCAATAATTGAAACTAGTAAACGTTCTCCGATTGAAAAGCTAAGGAAGTTTGGAGGTGAGGAATTTCGAGGAGATCGGATGATGACCCTGTAAAGCCGAGTATTGGCTCTGAGTTTGGTAAGAATTTTTAAACAGATGGCTTGTTCTCCAGGAGGATTATCTACGATGTCTTTGTCTCGTTGTTAAAAGAAGAAGCATATAAATGGTGAGAAACTGTGGAAGTCTGTAGTACTGCAGAGAAGCTTACTTGGGAATTTTTCCGAACGAGTTTAAAAAGAAATATGTGGGAAAAGATATCTAGACAAGAAAAAAGAGAATTTCTTGATCTACTGGCAGGAAATAAGTCGATGGTGAATACGAAAAGAGAATTTGTCTACCTCGGCAAAGAAATATGCTCGAGACATTGTACCTCATCAAGAAGAAATGTGTATCGATTTGAAGAGGGGTTAAATGATGAGATTAGAATGATGATTGGGGGTAATGAAATACGGGAGTTCGTTGTTCTCATCGACCGTGCTCAAAAGCTCGAAGAAGTATATAACAGAAAAATGCAGTGAGATCGGAAAAATAAAGAGTCATTTAAAAGAGGTGCTTCTAAGTCATTTTCAGATTTGCCAACGAAGAAATCTAAAGAAGAAATTAGTCGAACTACATCAAGTCCCGGGAAGATTGGGTAGAGGTAGATCAAGACAATCTGATTTCGGGGTATTTGATAGACTGTAGCAAGTGTGAGCAGTGTTCAGAATACTCCTCGGCCTAAGTGTCAATATTGTGGAAGACATCATTTTGGTGAATGCAGGACTAAGACGGGGGCTTGTTATAAATGTGGGGCTACTGATCATCTTATTCGAGATTGTCCCCAGCTGCAAAAAGATAAAGTGGATCAGAAAGAGATACAGAGAACCACTCCCCAAAGAAGTAGACGTTTGGGCGGGAGAGCGGTGCTCTGAGGGCTACCTTGGGTATGAGAGAACCAATTAGTCAATCGGAGAATAGAGCACTATCACGCACCTATGCCATTCGAGCAAGGGAAGAGGCTACGACTCCGATGTAATTTTTGGTATTTTCTATCTTTATGATGTTATTGTTTATGCATTAATAGACCACGGGTCTACTCATTCATATATTTGCACTATGCTAGCATCCGAAAAGAAATTATCGTTGAGTCCACTAATTATGATATACAAGTCACTAATCCATTAGGTCAAAGTGTGATGGTTAATTTAATATGTCGTAGTTGTCCACTGAAAGTGAAAGGCTGTGAATTCTCTGCTGATTTGATGTTGTTACCCTTTCAAGAATTTGATATTATTCTCGGGATGGATTGGTTAACAAAACATGATGTTGTAGTGAATCGTCGAGAGAAAGCAGATTGATTTGAAAAATCGGACGGGAGAAATGATTTTGGTGAGTTTGGAAATATGAAAGATAATGTTCGAATTATTTCACCTTTTCAACTCGAAGCTAGTACGAAAAGGGTAATGAAGCATATTTAGCTTATATTCTTGATACTCGGGATTCGAATCAAAGTTGAAACGATTGCGATTGTTAATGAATTTCTTGATGTGTTTCTTGAGGAATTCTTTGGGTTTACCGCCGATCGTAAAGTTGAGTTTGTGATTGATGTGATCCCGGGAACAGCGCCAATATCCATAACACCATACAGAATGGCACCGATGGAATTAAAAGAGTTGAAGACTCAGTTGCAAGAATTGTTAGATAAGGGGTTTATTAGACCAAGTACATCTCATTGGGGTGCACCTGTTTTGTTTGTGAAAAAGAAAGATGGCTCGTTGAGATTGTGTATAGATTGCAGACAGTTAAATAAGGTTATAATCAAGAACAAATATCCTTTGCCCCGCATTGATGATTTGTTCGATCAGTTGAAAGGTGCTGCTGTGTTTTCGAAAATAAATCTTCGATCTTGGTATTATCAGCTGAAAGTTAAAGAATGTGACGTGCCAAAAACTGCCTTCAGAACTTGGTATGGTCATTACGAGTTTCTGGTAATGCCATTTGGTTTAACTAATGCTCCTGTTGCATTTATGGACTTGATGAATCGAATTTTTCAACCTTATTTGGATAGATTCGTAGTTGTATTTATTGATGATATACTGATCTATTCGAAGACTGAGTCTGATCATGCACAATACTTGAGAAGTGTGTTACAGACCTTGAGAGAGAAGCAGTTGTATACAAAGTTCAACAAGTGTGAATTTTGGCTACATGAGGTTGGATTTCTGGGTTATATTGTTTCAGCTGAAGGAATTAGAGTAGATCCAAGTAAAGTGTCAGCAGTGGTGAATTGGAAAACTCCAAAGAACGCAATGAAGTGCGAAGTTTCGGGATTAGCGGGATACTACCGCCGATTTGTTAAAAAATTTTCAATGATTGCTTTACCGATGACTCGACTACTCGGAAGAATGTTGAATTTGTATGGTCGAAGAGTGCCAACAAAGTTTTGATCGATTGAAGAAGATGTTGATGTAAGCTCCAGTGTTAACTCGGCCTAATCGGGTATACCATATGTTATGTATAGTGATGCATCTTTAAATGGTTTGGGTTGTGTTTTAATGCGAATGGGAAAGTAGTGGCATATGCTTTCGGCAATTAAAACCGCACGAGAAAAATTACCCTACCCATGATTTGGAGTTATTTGCGATTGTGTTTGCTTTAAAAACTGGAGACATTATTTATATGGGAAAAATGTTATGTGTATACCGATCACAAAAGTCTAAAATATTTGATGACACGGAAAGAGCTGAACTTGAGAGCAGAGGCGGTGGCTCGAACTATTGAAAGATTATGATCTTGTTATTGATTATCACCCGGGAAAGCTAATGTGGTCATTGATGCACTTAGCCGAAAATCATCATTATTTGCACTTCGAGCAATGAATGTTCATTTGTCATTAATGAAGATGGTTCAAGATTAGCAGAATTGAAAGCAAAATCTACATTCCTTCAACGGATCCGTGAATTGCGAGTGATGATCGAAACTAGTCTTTGAAACGACAAACGGTTCAGGATAATTTGAGTTCGTAATATAGCATTGATGATGGTGGTATGTTGCGTTATCGTAATAGAATTTGTGTTCGAATAATTCAGAATTGAAAAATGATATTCTTCTTTGAAGCTCATAATAGTAAGTATTCTATTCATTCGGGTAGTACAAAAATGTATTGCGATTTAAAAAGAATGTCTTGGTGGCCTGGTATGAAGCAAGAGATTTGTGAATTTGTTGCAAAATGTCTAATCTGTCACAGTGAAAGCAGAGCATCAAGTACCAATGAGTTTATTACAACCTATTATGATTCCGAATGGAAGTGGGAACACATTACGATGGATTTTGTATCGGGATTGCTGTGACTCTAAAAAGAAAGATTCAATGGGTTATCATTGGTAGATTGACAAAGTCGACACATTTTATTCGATCGAGATCAAATTTTTCATTGGAGAAGTTAGCGGAATTGTATATTTCGAGATTGTGAAATTACATGGAGTTCCAAAGATCTATTATTTCGGATCGGGATCCGTGATTTACTTCGAGATTTTGGAGTAAATTACAGGAGGCTTTGGTCGCTAAATTAAATTTCAGCACTGTTTTTTCATCCTCGCATGCAGACGGCGATGAAAGCGAGTGATTCAGATTTTAGAATATATGTTAAGGTGTTATGTACTTGAGTTTGACGGCAGCTGGGAAAGGTATTTACCTTTAGTCGAATTTGCTTATAATAATAGTTATTAAACTAGTATTAAAATGGCACCATTTGAAGCTCTGTATGGAAGAAAGTGTAGAACTCCATTATATTGGTCTGAATTAAGTGAACCGAAACTAATGGGAGTGGACTTGATTCGGGAAACCGAAGAAAAAGTTCGTATTATTCGAGATTGTTTAAAAGCTGCCTCCGATCGACAAAAATCATATGCAGATTTAAAGAGAAGAGATATAGAGTTTAATGTGGGTGATCGTGTATTTTTGAAAGTGTCACCATGGAAAAAAGTTTTGCGGTTCGGTAGAAAGGAAAAATTCAGCCCACGATTTATCGGGCCTTATGAAATCATTGAAAGAATCAGTCCGGTAGCTTATAGATTGGCTTTGCCCCCGGAGCTTGAAAAGATTCATAACGTGTTTCATGTGTAAATGTTGAGACGGTATAGATCAGATCCATCACATGTAATTCCTCATACAGAAATAGAGCTCCAACCCGACATGACTTATTCAGAAGAACCGGTGAGAATTCTAGCTTGGGAAATTAAAGAGTTAAGAAACAAACGAGTACCGTTAGTAAAAGTGTTGTGGCATCGACATGGTGTGGAGGAGGCAACCTGGGAAACAGAGGAATCAATGAGATCACAATATCCGAACCTATTTTCAGGTAACAAATTTCGAGGACGAAATTTCTTAGAGAGGAGAATTGTAATAGCCTAAATTTTTCAAGTGGTGTCGGAATAGTGATTCGAGATCATTAAATCTGACAAATGAGTAGAAAATATTATTAATTTAGTGAATATAAGTTAAATGTGAAGTTAGAAATTTTTTGAAATAGCGAATAGTGTACTAGAAATAAATATTAAAATAATTAGAATCATAAACGAGGTATCGAGACTTTAAAAATTTTAAACCGAGCCATAAATATTTTTATAAATATTTATGGAGTGTTAATAAGTTAGTATTAAAGTTTCGTCAAGAAATTTTAAAGTTCCGATAGTTAATTAAATAAAAAGGACTAAATTATAACAAATGTAAAATTATGGGAAATGATTAAATGGCTTAAATGATAAAAGAAAGAGGGTTTAAAAGGAAAATAGACCCAAAATGTTTTGGGCTGGACGGCAAGGGGCATGAAATCAGCAGGAAAATTGATGAATTAAGGGCAAAATTGGAATATTGCAAAATTTACTTAATAAAGCTAGGACTAAAGTGGAATTATCTAGATTTCTCTTTATTTTTCTGCATTCTCATCAGCAAAAACACCATAGAAGGGTTTCCTTAAGCTGGTTTTTCATATTTTTACTGCAAATCGAGAACCCGAAACAAGTCGAGGAAAAGAAAAAGTAGCTGATTAGTCCCTGAACTTTCACAAATTTTGCAAATCGACCCAGATTGATGTGGAAGTATACGGAGGATCGAATCAACACAAAGAATCACACTATCCAGATTATCTCCGGTAGCTTTTGTAAATTTTCTTTTTGATTTATATGGCATGTATAAGGTTTGATGATTATATAAATGCTAAGACTTATTTAATGAATATACATTAAAGAAAAAAAATGATAAATATGTTAAATAGTATGATTATAGTAGAAGTATAATTTGGTATCAAATTGATTGAAATGAATTGGTTGGTTGGATTAGTCTCGGTTTTAAAATTTGCAGGGAAGGTTAGATATTTATAAAGGGGTTATATTGAACAAAAAAAAAACTTTGGGATTTTGCGAAAAATTTTCTATGGTTTCGATTTAATTCTGGTTTGATCTCGAAGTATGTTTTGGGCTTTGGAGGCCCATCTAAAGGACGTCATGACATGTTTTAGTAAATGAATAGTATTTAACTTGTATTAACGAAAAATTAATCTGGTAAACTCTGGTAATGCCACGTACCCTATTTCGGCTATGAATACGGGTAAGGGGTGTTACAAAGCAACTCAAAAATCATTCGTTTAACCAATTCAGAGCACAATCAAACACATCCAAATCATATCAAACAAACAGCTTAGGTGCCTAACCAATGTACCCTCATAGGTACCACAATTATATTATCATTTCATATCATTAAAACATCATTCAAATCATCATTTTAAATCATGCCTAATTCAATTTATTTTGCTTAATTCATGAACACTTAAACATTAACTTAATTTCACATGTTTATATATATATACTAAACTAACATTATATCTATAACCTCATTTACAAACAATTCACAAAATAATTATTATTTAAACACCCTAGGTACATGCCGACACAAAAAATAGACATCACCACATTTGAGTTCAAGATCGTTGTTGGATACTGAATCGGCTATCAAAAGTTAAGTACCTAACCTGCACACGGAAAATAAAACCGTACGTTGAATAAAACTCAGTAATATTTCTATAATCTGAATATTTAAAGACAAAACAATATAATATGTTCAATTGACTTATAAGGACATATTAATGTCTAGTATCATAACTATCATTTTTCATTTGTTAAACAATATCCAAATTCACACAATTTCTAAATAAATGGTTATTCACATATCAAAACATATTTATTCGTACAATGGCATTAGTCATGCAATACTCAATTCATGAATACATCATTTCATACCATACTCAATTCATGAGTATATAACTCATATATTCCATGTATTGCCAACATATTTCATATTCTATTTTCAATTCACTATATCACTTCCATTTCTCATACCATGCTATTTCAATATCAATTATAGAACTTTATTATTTATTTATCCCTATTAACATGACTCGGACTCGGAAGGATACACGGATCCAACCAACACACCAGTTTGGCACCCAGTGCCTCATAGGATAATTCGACGTAGTAAATTGACACCCCGTGTCTCATCGAATAAATTCGAAGTAGTAAATTGACACCCAGTGTCTCATAGGTTAAACCGAAGTAAATTGGCACCTAATGCCTCATCAACTCGAAGTCGAAAAAATCCCTGAACTCTTCCAATCCTATGGCATGTCATCTATATCCAGCTCAACCCGATACAGTTAATAGGGTTTAATTTCACATTTCAAAAACAACCAATATCCAGTATCAATTTTTTCTTTACATAATCACTTATACACATGAATTCAATTCAATTCAAATAATCAATACAATCATAACATATATACCAATTCAATCAATTTCCATCAACTTTAATTCAATTCAATATCAAAATGCCAAATACTCACCTCAAACACTTACCATAAACATTAAATCAAATACAACAATTAGTAACTAGGTTGGATTATAAAAATACAAACCAGGAATTTCGAGCTATTCCACGTCGACTTTAACTTTTCCCTTTTTAGTCGAAGATTCTGGTACGATGTTAGCTAAAGAATTAAAACAATTAAAATTTATCAATACAACACAATTCAATTTCATATTGCATATTTAAATTTTGGCTCAATATTTGCCTAATTTTCAATTTAGTCCCTAAACCGAGATTAACTTTATTTCTTTACAATTAATCCTATATTTTCATATAAATTCCACTGTAAACTAAATCTAACTCCTTATTTTCACTTAAATCCCTAAATTTCAAAATTTTCACAATTTAGTCCCTATTACTCAAATTTTACAATTTATTCTACAATTAATCCTTTTTCACTTCTAGCTTAATAATCTATCAATTTGATCCTTAATATTAAAATTATTCAATATTAACAACATTTAAAAACTCAATAATTGCTAAAATTTCGACATAGATCGGGGAATACTTAACACCGAAATTCTAAAAATATAAAAATTACAAGAAAAAAAGACTAAATTAACTAACCAATTGAACTTAGAACTTTGAAACCCTAGCCTTGTATTTCTCCTTTCTTTCTTTCCCTTTCCCTTTTTCTTTTCTTTCCTATCTATTTCGTTTTAAGTTCTTTCTTTCTCTTTTTCTTATTTTGTTTTATTATAATTTTATAATATATATATATATACTTAATTCTTAAGGTTTTATATTATAATATATATTCTTAAGGTTTTATATTATAATATATATTTTAACTTAAATTTTATAATAATATTACACCTTATGCGCCTCATTTAAAGTACAATGACATAATTGCTTCTTTAGTTCTTTTAATATTTTTCTTTAATTTATAATTTAACTTTTACCCTTTATGCAATTTAGTTTTTATATATAATTATTCTTAATCCATGTAAATTCGCCTAACCAAAACCTAATTAACTACACAACTAACTTCGTAAATATTTATTGTCCGATTTACGGTAATGGAGTTTTAGAAATGCACTTTTCGACACCCGTGACTATCGAGTCGTTACAAAAACAAAAAGAATTTAGTGAATTAATTAAGTTCATTTTAATTAAATAATTAATACTTTAGGAACAAAAAATTGTTTATTGAGTTGGGTAAATTATATTGATTGATTAAATATCCAAATAACATATATAATTATACCCAACACATAAGATAAGCCCATTGGCCCATCTAGGGAGTGTTGGGCGACAAACCTTAGTCCCAAAGGGGCTTGTCGCCACCCACTCTATGTAGCCTCAAAAGGATTCAATATTTTCTATTAAAATATTATTATTTTGTGTTCTCTTATTTAACTAGAACTCTTTATGTTTTTTTTTATAAATAGAGACTATGAATTAGGTCAAAAGTATAATACAATAAGCGTCATCGTTCTGTCATTTTAAGTGAGATTTATTTTACTAATAAAATCTATTTTTTGAGAGAGTTTAGCTTTGATTTCTAACTTATAAAGAGTAATTAATTTTCTCCACTGGAATATCAATAAATTTTCATTGTGTTATCAGTTCATGAATTTAAAACTCACACTTTAAACAAACTAAAGGTTCGAGAATAGCATAAAATATAATGTTGGTAAAAAGTCCTAAAATGACTAAGTTCGCCTAGCCTAAAAGATAAGTATTGATTTGATAAAGATTTATTGCTATAAATAGCATAAAAACTCAATTTAAAAAAAAATTATAATTTTTCAATGTGCGACAAAATTGCTTTCTAGACCAAAATTTCCAACAGAACATAACTACGTTATTAAGGATTAGTTGTTGATTGCATTCTCTTAGGTTGTGATTAAGGACATCATAACACCATCATCTTGTTTGGGTGCAAGCTAGCGTTTTGGGGTGTTGCTTACTATAACCAAGTTGCAGGATTTGAAGACTAAAGAAGCACAAAAGACAATTGCAAAGGCTGGGAAATTGATTACTATAACAATATGTGAAAAAGGCAAGTAATTTAGTTTTCTTCCTAAACTAAATAATGAAATTGAAAAATGTGAATAATGTAGCACGACTAATCACAACACCTTTCAGAAGTGTGGCAAGAAATCCAAAATTATTAAAATTGATTCACACTGATATTTATGAATTTGAATAGATTCTAACATGGAGTGGGAAAAGTTATTTTTTACCTTAATTGATGATTTTTTTAATATATATGTTTACCTATTGAAAAATTAAAGTGAAGCATTAGAGAAAATTTTCACTTTTATAAAAAAAAAATTGAGAAGGAAAATCAAAATATTCAAGAGTGACAAAAGCGGTGAGTGTGATAACCTCATATTAAATGTTTTCATGCAATCCTTTGATTGTTCATGAAATTATTCCCCCACTCTCCTACATCAAATCGAGTGACAACATACAAAAAAAAAAAAGGCATAACTTCACTAGATTTGACTAATGCCATGTGAGAAGCAGTTTTAATATTAATTATGTCTTTAATAAGGTACTACGAAATCACTCATTAAAAATATTTTATAAACATTGGAAAAGTTACAAGCCAAACGTGAATTATTTTAGTGTGTGTTATCTTTCTTTTGTTAGACTTTCAAATCTTAAAAGATTAAAATTTGAGATTACAACGTCTAGATGTACATTTTTAGGTTATGCTTTGGCAAGTAAGATACACAAGTTTTTTAGACTTAAATAACAATGTTATAGTTGAATCCATATTTCATGAAAACACATTTTTCTTTCAAACTAAAAGTAGTGGGGAGTTGAATCTAGATTGACAATTATCTTTGAATTTGGAGATAATCAACAAACTATTGAACAATTTACTTCCGAACCTAATAAAAGAAATGAATTTATAAGTGAATCTAGAAGAGGTAAAAGAACAGTAAAAGATTTTGACCCTAATTATTATGTGTTTATTGTTCAAGAAGATCTTAAAACTTTATACAATGTTTTATTTTATCCTAATTCTGACCTTTGGAAAAAAAAATCATCAATGATGAGATAAATTTCTTGACAATCATTACAACCAAGATAAAGTACATAGCCAAAACGTGCTAGTTTACAAAGTTCATTGTAGCCTTGCTTATATGAGTGTGAAAGTGAGCTCACTCTCTATTCTCTATCCTCTATTCTCTATTCTCTAGAGCACTCATTATAGCCAAGTACATGGCCAAATGTGCTAGCTTACAAAGCTCATTGTATGGTACTAGAAACTTATGTATGCGACACAATACTATATTTCTCAAAGTAGCCTTAGCCCAAGAGTTAGTTCACCATTAGCTCCATAGTAGAGGTTACTGAATATTAGGTGCCATTTGGTGGAACTTTTAACTTTTGCAAGTTCGCAAGGTGTTTAATGGATGACTGGACTTATTATATCTTAAGAGATAGTGTATACGAAAACTTATTTGAGAAGGAACTATCATCTCAAAATAATAATTTAATTCGTGTATTAATCTTCATCACCTTATTTTAATTATTAAAGTTGTAAGATTTTTGCCCAACAACAACACTAGGTTGTTCAACCATCGTGAGCTTAAAATTTTTGCCCATTATTGATTATTTAGCGAGAAAAAAAATATAGCTTAAGCTACAAAAACCAATTGAATGAATGAAATGATTAATATGTGTTAAAGCAATTAATGTAAGCGGATCTTGGTCCCATTCTTGGTTTGGCTTCACAAATTTAGAGAATGTACATCCGTCAAAAGCATTAAAAAGTAAGCAATTATGTAGTAAACTTGAGACATTAGGGATATGTATTTGGGTAATCTACAAAAATAGTCACTTTTGTTTACCTCAAGTTACATTTTAGTCACTTATGTTTAAAATGTTACGTTTTAGTAACTTATGTTATTATTTTGTTACAAAGTGATCATTCTACCGTTAAGTTCCGTTATCTCTCTAACGGTAATCCTAAGTGGTAGTCCAACTAGATTTTAGGTGTCAACTTGGATTTCTAAATTGGATGAAAATAGATTTTTAATCAAAAAATTTAATTAATTAAAATTTTCAAACTTAAACCTTAACTAAAAAAACTGTTCATATCCTCTTATTAATTTTTCTTCTGTCTCTTATTTTTTCAATGATTTTTTTTTCATTTGACTGGAAAAACTATTATTAAGATCAAAATAGTTGAAATCAGCAATAAAAAAGAATAATTTGAAATACCCACAAAGAGATTGTGAACATACAAGTTGATTCAGATTAGAAAAAAATTGATTGAGAAACCAATTATTAAAGAACTGTGAAAGAACTAGAAAATATAGTAATTAGGAACAAGAACAATGAAAGTAACAGCCCTTTTCTGAAAATTTTAAAATTAGCTTGAATGAAATATGTTCATGAAAACATGTTTCTAGTTGCATTTTATGAGATGTCTACTGACACAAAATAAAATACATGTTTACAAACAATTTCAAAAAGTAGAAGAAAATATTAAGAATTTTAATTTAGGATGTTCATTAAACAATAAAAAATTTACTTTTTTATTTTTCAGTATTGAATAAAAAAATAGAAAAATTTAAAGAAGACATACTTAAACCCTCCATTCAATCCATCTTTATGAAGCAATTAATTTGATTAAAAAAAACCATTTAAATCGTCCTTTTATTACAAGAAGATGAGCATATCAGCATAAACACACAGATTAATGGGTTGTGTTATTGGAGGAAAAGTAAAAGCAACCCACATTCAATGCAAACTGAGGATTTTCAACTTTTAGAGGGAACAATCTTGCAAAGCCTATAAGGCTCAGCCTCAAGCCTCATCTTATATATAAATATTATGCTTTAATTGCTTCCTAAATTCTTTTAATGTCCTCCATAGTATATTCAATGCAAATCTAATGGGTTCAAAATGCGAGTTCTGCCGGCACAGGCGAACGCCTGTAAAAAAATTAGGGTCAAATTTTAATTATAACTTTTTGGGGTCAAAAGTAATTTGACTATTATATTAATTTATATATTTTTATATTTTTAAGAGATTTAAAAGCAATTTTGCAATTTGAGGGTCAAAGCTTCTACGGCTCTACCCGCCTGTTAGATTGATTATGGTTTTTTAAAAATAAATATATTCAAAATAATGAAAATATAAATATATTTAAAATAAATTTAAAATAAATTTAAAAAATTTAATATTAAATCAAATTGATTTAATTATAAAATTAAATAATTGATAATCAACCAACATAACTAAATTAACCAACCCTCCCTACATTTGATTTAATCTACACAACTATTTAAACCGAAATTAGGTTACTCGAATTTATCAGTAAAGTCCATTTAACCGCCTTATATGCATTCCCTATCGGTAGCTGCGGGCCGTAATACCATTAAAAAAAAAACTCGTTTTCTAAAAAAATAATCATAAATGCCACGTGTTATTATTTTTGTCACATAAAATTGGCGAGATGGATAAAAAAATTGTATATTGAAATTTGAAATTTAATTGGTTGACTTGCGGTTTAGTATTGGTGTTGGCTCCGACTATTTACAATAATTGATACTTTAAATACCGAAATAAATTATTCAAAAACTGTACTAAAATAAATATAAAAAAAAAAGCAATTGATAAAATATAAATACTATTTATGACCTTAACCCTTCAAAAAGAAGACCGACTAGACATCCGTTAACATTGTAACGGGATTGAAAGAGAAAAAAGACGAAGAGTGAAGACAAGGATTCATGGAGGTTTAATTTGTAAAGCCCCCCTCGCGTGATTGGGTTATTTGTCATTATCTACCCACAAAGACAATGCAATACCAGATCAGTATTTGTCAAACCTCATTTTATCTTTATTTATCTCTTCCAATAATGTGGTGTCTAATAATACCAATGCTAATACTACTAATTATTATTTTTTGAGTTGTGTTATTCAACAATGCTAATAAATAACAGATTAGCTTTAAAACATAATAACAAAAATGTGTCGAGGTACCCATTAGCACTGAATAAATGATACTTTGAAATCTTTTCTTTTAAGGAGTCGAAAATTTCTAAACAATATTTTAAGTTTTTGTACTCTTTATATATTTAAAATTTAGTTTTTTTTTATTTTTATTTCAAGGAATTTAGTCATTTTATTTTTTGGATTTAAAAATGTAAGTTTAATTGTTATCATTTATGAGAAAATAGTTAGCATACTGTTTATGGAGTTTTTAGATTCTATCAACAGGATCAAGGATTAACAAATGTTTTATAAGAATATAGTAAATTATTAAAAAGTAAATATTAAAAAAAAAAGAGACGTGATAAATTTTTAAAGTTGCCTGTGAAATAAAAATAGTATACTTTTAGTATACCAAATACTAATCCTATAAATATACATATTTGTTAAAATCCTGCTTAACTTTGTTGATCTCTTTCAACAATAGTTGTTTGTATCGAACCGGGCTGATTAGTTGGGCTAGTTAAATCGGAACCAACTAGGGTACTAATTTGAAAAAGAGCCTTAGACTGATTGACTTGATAACTAGTATAGACCGGTTGAACTGAATAGTTAAACTAATTTTTTTAATGTATTTATTTTTTATAAAATTTTTAACGATTTATTCAATTGAATCAATAATTTGACCGATTCAACTAATAATCCAATTCTAAAAACTTTACTTTCAAATTTAATAAATGTATTTGTTTTAGAGAAAACTATAACATAGAATGATTTAAACATAAAAAAAATATATAATTTCAATAAAACAAATACATCCGTGATGCGTGGAGGCAACTTTTATAATATGAATGTAAGACCAATTAGCATTGCTATAATTGGCGGTGTGTTTTGAGGATTGCAAAATTTATTAATAAATATAAGTGTGTAATCCATTTGCTGAAATATATTGCTATTTATTTTCACCTTTCGCTATCAGCTTCACCTCTTTTAACATAAGAACATCACTCGCATCAACTTCAGTTCATTGGTGCTTTTCCTTTTCAACTGTTAAAGGACGCGCTAATCAAAAACCATAACACAAAACAAATTAACAACAATATATAATATTTACACTTATGAAACATGTATTATGAAATCCAGCAAAGTTACCTCCAATAAAGTAGATTTAATATGATTTATTTGTTGTTTAAACATAAAATAAACAGTAATAATTAAATGCATTAAAATAAAAAATCATCACATGAACTTTCATTTGATTAAGGATCCCATATTCAAGTCACAAAGGGTATAGCAAGCAAGTCAAGACAAATAAGCAACCACAAAAATGCCACACAAGACATGGAATCTAGACATTCTGCATAAAGTTATGATATGAATCAACCTTAATCACCAAGTTTCGTTCTCTACGTTGATAATCACATGATTTGTTTTCATAGTTAAAAGATAATTAATATGCACATACTCCTCGTATCATTGAAATCCA
Source organism: Gossypium longicalyx (assembly GCA_025698465.1). Lineage (NCBI taxonomy): Eukaryota > Viridiplantae > Streptophyta > Magnoliopsida > Malvales > Malvaceae > Gossypium > Gossypium longicalyx. The sequence continues at coordinate 3,948,319 of CM047006.1, read as the reverse complement.
AAATCAAAAGAAAAAAAAGGGTAAAATAATATAAAATTCCAAATAAAAATAAAAATTATATTATTAGTTCAATTGACGTGAGTATTGTTGTTAATGGAGAAGGACGTAGGTTTGAGGATACTGAAGCGCGTTATTTTTTTATTTACGGTTTAGAGAGAAATAAGTTTATATTTTGGAGACAACATTATTACAAGAGGTAACCATAAATCTCAAACATTAAAATGAACATAGAGAATATAAAAAAATTGTATTTAATGGAAATTTAAAAAAATTAATTTTTTTTTCAATTTTCTTAAAAGAATTTTAGTTTTGGTCAATTGAGTTTCAACTTAGATAGCATCGTCATTGTTGTCAATGTAAAAAGATGTGAGTTCCTATTTAAGAGTTAAGAAAAAATTATGAATAATTTTAAATATTATATAAAAAAATAGATACGATAACGATTAATATTAAAAAAAAGTAACTTTTATCTGACTTTAGCATCTTGGTCTTAATCTTTATCTCATCATTTAATTTTAAAACAATATTCTTTTTAAACTTTTCTAAAATGGGGTGTGAATTGTTGAAATCCAGCATGGCTGCCTACCTGAATTTTCAACTAGGAGAACTAAATTTTAAATTAAATTTGCTTCAAATTCTTGTATTTTGCATTTTTTATATTTAATATTTGATTTTTATTTTTATTTTAAATTTCAAATTATTTATTTTTTAAACTAAAAATTTAAAATTTAATTATTAATATTGTTAAATTCATTAATATGGTATTTTAAAATAAAAATAAACATTAAATTATTATAAATAAAGAAAATAATATTATAGTGAACTATAATTTTTTAATTAATATCAATAATTAAATTTATATTTTTAAAGTTAAAAAATAAAATGATTAAAATTAAAATTTAAATTTAAATCATATACATTTTCAATGATTCATGAAAAAAGGTTTTGCTATCATTTGTGTTTTAATAGGAAAAAAAAAGTATAAAAAAGAGTTTTTATTTTAATTTTCAAAGGAGAAAATGGGTAGGCTATTGATTGTGGGGACTTTGTAGGCGTGGTGGAGAAGAGGTCATGTCGGTGGAAATAATAAAAATGAAAATAAAAACAACATTTCTTTAATTTTAATTTTAATTTTAAAAACCGATAAAAAATATTTAATTTTAAAATTGAATAAGTTTTTATATCCATATTTTCTTTTTTCTAATCCAAATCTCGGTGCTCCGTAAAAAAAAAAAAATCATTCGCAAAGTTCAGAGAAATGGAGAGAGAGAGAGCTGAACACTGATAAAACGGCTTACGGCTCAAAGGATCCCAGATTCAAAGATAAAGTAAATCTTAAAGGAACAAATTAACAAAGAAAATAAAACTTCTTTTTTTTTTTTTTACTTAATTCCCTTTGAAAGAATCGAGATTCTCTTTAACTGGTTCTGGTTCTTCTTAAAAAATTGTTTCTTTGCCCCTTCTTTTTTCTTGTTTGTATTACTTAGCTTTGAATGATTAGAGGAATTGTGTCGAGATTACAGAGAAGTTGAAGTCTTTACGAAGATAAGCTTTCACTGACTAGAAGGGGAGAAAGTGAGTTGACTCGGTGGAGAACTCGCTGCTGCTAAAGGTAACGTTAATATTCTGTTTCTCCTATTTCGTTTGGTTGTTTGATTGTTGAGAAAGTTAAGCTGAAGAAAAACGTTTCGAAAATAATGTTTAATTAAATCAAATAAATATGTTGTTTGGTTTTATTTTTTCGGTGGATTGAAGTGGAAAATTGAGCTGAGTAAAACGGGCATGGTTTTAACTAGAATCAATATTTTTTTATTTGATTATAGGTTTTAGATTCGCAGTGGAAAAATAGAATTGAATGCGACATATGAGATTCGAATCCTTATCTTCAGTTTCTTTATTCTTTCTAATGAATTGCCGGAATGGAATATTGTAATCCAATTTTGTTACTGTTGCAAGTGAATTGGGAGTTTGCTTTTAACAACATTTTGGAAAAATAAGGATTTTTGTTTTACATTGATTCAGTGGAAATTACTAGGATGAAGCGTGTTTGTGAAGCTGAGCATACACATTGAAACCATAGAAAAAGTTTGGTAAACTTTAGACCCTCAATCGGTTTGTTAGTGTTGGAGGAGACCCGTCGAAGTATTGGGATGGGGTGTGGGTGTTCAAACCTATCTGCATGTTGTTGGAGGTTGGATCAGAATGGATCAATTCCTGAAGCTGATAATGTTGGTAAGTGTGACTGTGAGTAATGGATTATGGTTATTGGTTATTCTAACAGAGAGTGGTTTTAATACTAAAATTATGTTGTTTTCTAGAAAATGAAGACAAGGGTGAAGTTGATGATTTGCCTGCATTCCGTGAATACTCAATTGAAACACTCCAGATGGCTACATCTGGATTTGCTATGGAGAACATAGTTTCAGAACATGGTGAGAAGGCTCCTAATGTAGTTTACAAGGGCAAGTTGGAAAATCAAAGGCGTATTGCTGTTAAACGTTTTAATAGGTCTGCATGGCCTGATGCCCGACAATTCTTGGTAAGCAAATGCTGAACATGTAGTCAGTTCTTTCAAGGTTTCCTATTAGTCACCCCTTAATTGCTCATCTCTGAAAAGTGCAAGAACAGAAGAAAAGGAGAAGCCTCTCTATTTGCATTAGACATTGGACTCATTAAGTTAGGTTTTTTGAGGGTTATTATCTTCTTAGAGGGATTTGTCTCTTTCAGTTAAGATGCTGATAGGTTGTATATGCATGCATATATCTAATGTCTCTTAATTGTAATTGTAACCTTCAAGACTCTTCCTGCTGTCATTAATTTTGTGTAAATGGCTGCAATTTAAGTTTGCGTTGTAAAACTTGTGCCTTCTAACTTTAGCTTCTATAACTTTAGGAAGAAGCAAAAGCTGTTGGTCAGCTCCGAAATCACAGGTTGGCAAACTTACTTGGTTGTTGCTGTGAAGGTGATGAGAGGTTACTTGTTGCAGAATTTATGCCCAATGAGACATTGGCAAAGCACCTATTCCATTGTATGTACATTCTTGGTTCCCTTGCTTCATCTTCAGCACTTGGTTTATATTTTTCATTTTTCCCTCTCTTTTGAACAGCTGCCATATATGGGTCAAATAAAATTTGAACTTGTTAATATCTGTTCAATTATGGTTCTTTCCTTTTTTTCAATTAGTTTTGATTCTTTCATTCCCTATGCCTGGACTGCATTATTATAAAAAGAAATGTTAGTTCATACTTGCCTTATTGTTGCACTTATGGGTTTTCAGGGGAAGCACAACCAATGAAGTGGGTAATGCGACTAAGGGTTGCTTTGCATCTTGCAGAAGCTCTAGAATACTGCACCAGCAAGGGACGTGCCTTGTATCATGATCTAAATGCTTATAGAATAGTTTTTGATGATGTAAGTATGTTATTTACTTGTTTTTTATCCATAGAAATTAGTTGAGTTCATTACTTAAGCATATTAATTTCAGGAGGGGAATCCTAGACTTTCATGCTTTGGTCTGATGAAGAACAGTAGAGATGGGAAAAGTTACAGCACAAACCTGGCATTTACTCCTCCTGAGTATTTGAGGACAGGTGCTTATCTTCTTAAACAAGCAATAAGGTTCTTTAAATGCATGCCAATCTTTATTGACTAGCATCATGTTTGGAAATTTGATGGTTATATTTATGGGCTCAGCTGTTGAATGCTGTTAAAATAGGATTTTTCCCTGTGACCTTATTTCTCTTCCCTTTATTTGATTCTTTTAGTTATTGATGTTCTATGATACTTTATGGAATATATTATACGTTAGTGGACTACCTATAGATCACTATTATTTCCTCTGTTCATGCAAGTACTTTTCTTTTATATTGTTATCTGTTGATTTATATGAGAAGTAGACTATGCTGAAGAAGATATCTGTTCTTAAGCTGATGTACTGCGTACTATCGTTCAACTTTTCTGGATTGTTCAGTATTCCAAATTATTTTTGTGTTTTGTTCTTTATGCAGGAAGAGTAACACCAGAAAGTGTAATGTATAGTTTTGGAACCCTTCTGCTTGATCTTCTCAGTGGAAAACATATTCCTCCAAGTCATGTAAGTATATTAGGAACCACTCTGATGCAACAGACTTCCTGCAGAATACATGTTTCTTTATATTATCTTTCTGTGGAGTTTTCATCAGTCCAACATGAAGAGAGGTATCAGGTTTTTTATTTATTATCTGTTCAAAACATGATTTGTGATTTAGGATAGTGCTTGTCAATCTTAGGATTGTAAGTCGATATTTTAGATTTTCTGTTTCGAGATCCTTTTGAATAATGTTTCTGGAGATAATTTTCTTGAACTAATACTAAATCATAAGTTTATTTCTGGACTGTTGTTAAGATTCAGGCTGAAACCTGTGAATGATACCACTTAAGTTGGTTTTTTCTCTAGATATGCTTGTGATGGAATGAAACTTTTTAAGTAGTTTTTCTTCTGGTTATTGTTTTTTTCAGAGTTTGTTCGTATGGGACTGCCACTTTATGCCTGCCAAAGGAATGTTATAATATAATTTTGTTGCTTGTATTTCCATTCTAGGACGGTGTAGTTACACTAACTGCTGTAGCCCTAACATTTAGTTGTATTACTTTGTTTAGGCACTGGACCTTATCCGTGACAGGAACATTCAGATGCTGACAGATTCTTGTTTGGAAGGGCAATTTTCAAATGAGGATGGCACTGAGTTAGTGCGTCTAGCATCACGATGTTTACAATATGAGCCCCGTGAGCGTCCAAATCCAAAGTCATTGGTTGCTGCATTAATTCCTCTTCAGAGGGACACTGAGGTTGTTTGTCTTCTCTTTCTCAAATAAATTCATTTTATAATTTCCAAAATTTACACTTCTAAAATCATTTGGACATTATGGCTGCCATTGGAAGTCATATTCTGTTCTCAAGCCTTTACATTTATTTTAAAATAGGAATTTTAGTTTCTTTTGATTTTCTTGTTCAGTCAGAGAGAGAGAGAGAGAGAGAAGGGGGCAGGGGGGCAGGCGTGCATCTTTTCATCCTACATATATAATCTTACTGAACTCCAAATAGATGTAGATGTTTAATTTATATGCCAAGTTATTAGGTCTTTTCTATAATAAAGTTGAATAATACTTTGCCTTTAATGAGAAGTTTCCTTTTTCAATTAATTTTGAAGGTTCCTTCTCATGAATTAATGGGCATGCTTCATGGAGCTGATGCTGTTCCTTTGTCACCACTTGGGGAAGCCTGCTTAAGAATGGATTTGACTGCCATTCATGATGTCCTAGAAAAGCTTGGATATAAAGATGATGAGGGTGCTGCTACTGAGGTTTGTTTTCTTGTCTTAGAAGTGAACATTTTTTGTGTATTATTTGACATTCAAAATTGACAAATCAAGGTTTGACATAGTTGTTCTTACCTCTCCCTGGGAGGTATAAGGTCCAAGATTCAAATTCCGCTTTCACCCTTGGACTTGTTCATTATAATGCATGGATATGACAGAATTCTTATTTACATCTTGTACCATACTATTTTGTCAATATTGTATCGATTTCAAATTTTTCATGTATAATGACTACTGGTTGTGTTGCTTATCTCAGCTGTATAGTGAGTGCTTTTCTCACTGCTATATTTATGGTTTGCAGCTTTCCTTCCAGATGTGGACAAACCAGATGCAGGAAACACTGACATCAAAGAAAAAGGGTGATGCTGCTTTTAGGCATAAGGATTTTAGAGCTGCTCTTGAATGCTATACCCAGGTTAGAATTAGTTTTTGATTCTTCTCTCAATGTCAAAGGCTTTAGCTATCAATGTCTTCTTGCTAAGTAGAACTTATTGGAGGCAGATTGAAATAGCCAGAATTGCTTTTGCACATCATTTTTTTAGATCAATGCACCTTTTTCCAGTGCTTTATATTATCTATTGTGATATTTATCATCATCCTACTAGGGTTGAGTTAATGCCATTAGAAAATTATAGAGAACAGTAATTTTGGTACTTTTGGTGTCATGGTTGGATCTAAAAGGGTGTAAAATTATGATACTGATAATACATTTTTGAGCTGACAGTTACTAAATTCATGTCCCAGTTCATTGATGTTGGAACTGTGGTTTCCCCAACGGTTTATGCTCGGCGTAGTTTGTCTTACCTCATGAGCAACATGCCCCAAGAAGCCCTCAATGATGCAGTGCAAGCACAAGTAATATCTCCTATTTGGCATATTGCATCCTACTTGCAAGCTTCTGCTCTACTTGCTCTAGGAAAGGAGGATGAGGCACAAGCTGCTCTTAGGGAGGCTACTGAGCTCGAAAATAAAAAGAATGCAACTTCTTGACAGTGATCTAAGCTAAAATAAGTCACTCTCCAATCAACCCAGATGACCCATCCATTGGCAAAAGAAAAAGCCTCTCGCTCTTAGTTTTTGGGTAAGATAAAGAACAGCTTTTAAACTTCAAAAGAAACCTCGAACATAAAGAGCACATATAATGTTGCTCCTCGACTGCATGATTGGTTTGGTTCATGGTCAGATCAAAACACTCTGTTACATGACACTGGAAGTGGGTTGGATTTTGTCAGTTTGACAGGTATTGGGACAAATCCATTATATCTACTGTTGTTTTCGCTCTTACAGACATATCTCAACACAATGATGATCCTGAGGGGGAATAATTAGGGAACAGAATATATATATTTGTAGAGAAGGGTTTAGTTGTTTAAAGTTGCATTTTTTAAAGGGTGAATAGGAAGATTTCATGCTTGTAATTTATGTATAGTTCTTCTGATTCTGGCTGCTCACTTGAGATGAAATTGGCTGCTCTTTTTTGGTATGTTGTTGTTAGCTTATTGTTTGTATTACATTACATGGAAGAGGAAGGAATTTTTGTGTCACTACCAACAACTTATTCAATGCCAACCCCCTCTCCCCACACTACAGGTTCATATTTTTAATTAGAAATCTTCAGTTACCTAAAATGCAATTTTTGTCTGCAAGCTTTGTTTATTGTGGTTCACATGTTTGAAAATAATTTGATGGTTCATCATTATTTCAACCCATTTTTTATATTATTTAAAGGGGCATTGGCATTAGCCAAGCATGATAACAAAGCTTACATGAACTATTCTTAAGGAACATGTATCCGTATGGTTAATTTTAGGGTAAAGAAGACAAGAACACAATCTTTTCCTCACATTGTTTGCAGAGGAAAACATGTGGGATTTCTTCATTATTTGGAATCCTAACACACCTTGTATGTTGCCAAACTTCACAAATATCACACGATATCAACCTTTCACCATCATCCTCTTTAGCTCCACAAAGGCAATCCACAATCCCTGACCCACCACCGTCGTCCATCCCTATCTGATCTTCGTTGCTGCCAACGAAAACAAGTTTCTGACCCATTTCGACTGACCCCATCACCAAATCCAAACCCTTCACACTCAAATTCACTATTGTTTCCACAACGAAACTCCTCAGCCTCCAATACACTTCCCTGAAATTCTTCTCCACCTCTTGTTTGAGCTCATCAAACGTAGCGTTTTCTTTTAAACATACACACTCGTATGGGGGCAACGGCTTCTTCAACCCTTCATCTATCTCATCGCTTCTCGATATAACCGTACACAAGAGCTTGAGTGTTTTCCCATTCGAGCAGTTTGAGTTGCCCTTCATGGAAAGCTCTTCCGTATATTCTTTGACAAGGAATTTAGTGTCGAGAATTATCCGGGTTGCCATTGGTATTGCTGAAAAAACCCCTGTACTCAATGTTGGCTTTTGATCTTTCAGGATATGCTTGTATAAATATGCAATGTCCTTCATTAGTTGAACCTTTGTGATCTTACATCTAGGCTTTGCTTTTGAATTGTTTATAATGAGGGCTTCCGAGTTGGGAAACACAGTGGAAATATCTTCCAAGCAATATTCTAGCACTTTAGTTACTGGATTTAAGCAACGACGAACCAAGTAGTTCCCCACTATGTGATTCCCAAGTGATTTGAGAACAAAATCTAGCAACCCTGTGTCACCAATATAAGCTCTTGCAGCATCCCTTACTTCTTGCCTCGAAACCCACCTGAACTCGGCGTTTTTTAGAGCTTCAACAATCACCCGAGTGGCCGCTTCAACTCTCTTCGGTGACCATCGGCAGTTAGTCTCTACTGTTGCAGGATTACATGAATCAATCGAATTTTCTTTTGGAAGTCTTGACCTCAACTCCAACATGAAATGAAACAGGTCACCGAGGGTCACCATGGAATTGTCAGACAATGCTTGATACCTAGAGAAAATGACTGAAATGTCATTGTTTGAAATGCTGAGATGATGATTTAGCAAGCACAAAGGTATCCCCTGGATTGCTTCAATGGCTTTTTGATAAATCGGTTGGTTTACGCCATAACATCCTCGTCCGAATTTGTATCCCCAACGACCGAACCAGGGATGACCATATGCTACTCCATAAAGCAACCTCAATTCCATGCCTCGTTTCTTTGAGGTATCATTTAAACTCACTTTCCTAAGAAAATAATGCATGGTAAAAAAAATGTTGGAATCTGCTCTAATCAAATTGGGGGGGGGGGGGTATTTGAATTATAACTTGTAAATCAAGAAACAAGCTAACCTGGCTTGCAAACCAGTACATAAACGATCCCAGAATTCCATAATCTGATATCCAGCCAATTGATCCGAACCCATCTCCATGCCATTGACACATAGTAAATGCCCAAATCCATTAGAATGAAACACACCATGCATTATATGGCCTTTTAATTCCACTAAATTGAACTTACCCTTCTCTGGATTTGGGTCATCAAAGCTGGTTTCATCACAGTTGAAACAAGCAGCTACAGTGTCTTTAGATGGTAGCAAAAAATGATACTTCTTATTGCACATCATATGGTGCCCCCAGCCTGTGCTATATCAACAAAAAAAAAAAAAAAATCACTAACAAACAAATAAAGCAAACATGGGTAAAAGTATCATAGAATTTTTTGTAGTAAGAGTCGGATTGCATTTTGGTTTTTTTTTTTACTCAAAAATGTGTAAACTAGTCATTGTACATTAAATTAAAGAGTAAATTGATCCTTATGTTAAAAATATCATCTATCTCTACTATACAACATAAATGAATGAAATTTTTAACAAAAAAGACCAATTTACTATTTAATCTAATGCATAGGAAATTTGGCAATCTTTTAAATAAAAGGAGCAAAATGCAACCCAACTCTATAGTAATTTTCCCGGCAAACATGATGGAAATGGGAGTTTAGACTTCACCAACATATTGACAATGCTTGCAAGGAAGGTTGATAGATGATGATGAAGATGCCTGTATTTGTTCTTCAACTATAAACAACACAACATGCACAGGAGGATGACGATGGACTTCAAGCTGAAAAGACCAGCTAAAAACCCCATTGCCGCAGAGATTAATCTCTAAATGCCCATATTCAACAAGTGCTTTGACATTATCCCTAAATGACCCATCAAACTCAACTGGACAACCATTCTCACCAAAGGTTTTGAACTTGAAAACCCTTTCTCCTCCTCTTCTTCTCTTCCTACAACCACCCGAATCCAAATATGATGACATTTTTTTGAAGCTTGTGGGAAAGAAAAGGTATGGGGTTACATCCTTTGATATACTGCTGCTTGGGTTCACACAGATTGTGCTGGGGAAATAAATTTGGAGATGATTCACTATCTGCATGAATTGTTTGAAAAACATAAAACCCTCCATGCAAATCTATCGCCAAAGGGATTTTAAAATGGTGCCACGCTTGAATCATGTAATTGCAGCTGTTTGTTCCGACAAATTTTTTGGTTCAGCTGGAACATGTTAAGTTGTTGATTCTATCTTTTAAGGATTCCCATAACATAAACACCATATTACTTCGCTAACTACCCTTTCCAGTTTTGAGTTTTTTCTCAACAGAAATAGAGGTTGGAATTTTGTACTACTTTATGTAATTAAGAAATTGCTACACCTTTCCACTTATCGATAATATTCAAAGTTGTTTGAGAGACAATATATATATATAATAAAAATACCCCTTGTTCTAGAATCTCATTTTTTTGTTGTTGGAAGTAGTAGCTAGGAAGATGTTTCTTTTCAGACAAATGATTTCTTGTTATATAGTTTGATGTTATATCAAAATTCTGAAAGGAAATGGGATTGAAGGTTTGGTCATGTTGCAATTGATTTGTCCTTTTTTTAAAGAACGGGGAAAAATGTCTGAGCCCGGGTTCGAACCGGGGGCCTCTAGTGTGTGAGACTAGCGTGATAACCAACTACACCACCCAGACTTGTTTGATGACTTGATCGAGTTGAAGTTTTCAACTGGATTTGATCTTCTCATATTAGTGTTTCCGTTCCTTTCTGATATTTTTATAGGTATTCATTTTGCTTTCTTTGATAAAACAATAAATTATTATAAATTGCAAATGAGATTAGCAAATAACATAATAATCGGCTAACATATAAAAAGTCTAATTAATAAAAATAATATGATGTGTAATAATCTCTAAACTAGTTTAAAAGATATTTTCATATTACTACAAAAAGCAATAAAATAAAAGGTTCACAAGTGGATTGAGAGTGTAACAAGTCACATTTATTTATATAATTAATTCTTTTTTATTTTTTACTACACCTATAATACATTTGTCATACATTCAATCCGTTTAAGAAATCTAAAAATGTATTAAATAATTTTCCAGAAAAGCCCCTGCATTTGAGTTGAGAAGAAAATAGTTGAGAAAAATATCAAATGAAATAAATGGTTGGCGTTTTCTTCTCAACTAATATATATGGTATTAGCCTAAAATGCATAGATAATTCTTAAAAATTTAAAATTAAAATATTAACTAAGAATTCTTAGCCTATTTAGACACATATACAAACAAGCAATATGATGAGAATCCAAGTGAAGATGACCCCTTACATCTGTAATGTGTTACAAGTGAACTGTTAATTCTCTAAATTTACCTTCCAATAACGTAAATGGAAGCTACTAACAACCTCCAGGCAATAAAAACATAGTAAAGCTGTAACTATAATTATAGATTAGGCTGACTCAGATTTCTACTACCATCTGAGTTATAATCATACATTTGAATCACTATCGTCGTTTCAGGGGCTTAGTCAAAGAACTGCCAGTGCTTGCAGCAGTAATTTCCTCAGCACCTGATTTGCATTGCAAGAAAACCAAACAGTAAGAACATGAAAAGAAGAGGACCAAGGCTAGCTGGTGCCGATGGTGCTCAAGGATGAGAAAATGGCAAATAAAACAGTTCAAATATAGAATACCATTTAAATTTTACCTACTTGGTAAAACCTTTGAGGAGTTTATTAACATCGACAATCAAGCGGCGTGTGTTTGCACCACCTTCTGGGACAGCTGTGGAAGCTTTGGTGGGATGGTGGACCTATTTTCAAGCAACTTATTAGATACTACTTTCAGGAAATTATAAGGAGTTTTAGTTTCCAGGATCCAGAAAATAGTTTATTACAAACTAAATCCTAGAACTCAATCCAGAACAAAGATCCTACTCAAAATAAAAGCTGAAGGAATTGAAGGATACTCACTTCCTTGTATTATCCGATTTTTCAGCTTTGTCTGATTTGCCAACCTTCTCCTGTTTATCAGAAGATTTGGATGGTTCTGGGAAAAGAGTCAACTGTACAGCACTACAGATTGAGCCATCAGTTTGGCTACCACCCATTGGTAGATCACCATCAGATGTATCACATAATCTCTCCTCCGAATATCCATCTCTAAAGGCCAAGAGTTCAATATCATCATTGGTATTTTGACCCAAATCTCTTCCTGCAAGGTTTGTCTGAGCAGAAGATTCATTATTAAGCTTTGAGTCATCTACCGACCAATGAGAGCCAGCTTCAGAATGCTTATTGAAAGTTTTCAGGGAGCTTTTAATAAAACTGTTGTCTTTATTATTAACTAAAGAATTGAACTTAAATAGTTCCCTTATTTTAATAAACTACTAAAACATAAAAGAAAATAGTTCCCTTATTCTAATAAACTACTAAAAATAAAATAAAAATATCCCTAAGATATGAATAAAACTTATCTATACATATTTCAACACCCTCCCTCAAGTTGGTGCATATATATCAATCATGCCCAACTTGCTTACAAGAAAATCAAATCTTGTCTTAGAGAGTCTTTTGGTGAGCATGTCAGAAATCTGTTGTTTTGAAGGAACAAACGGCATGCACACTTGACCTTCTTCAATCTTCTCCTTGATAAAGTGTCTATCAATCTCAACATGTTTAGTTCTGTCATGTTGGACTGGGTTGTGAGCAATACTAATGGCAGCTTTGCTATCACAGTACAACTTCATTGGTGAAGTTATTGGTTTCTTCAGGTCTTCCATAATTCTTTTTAACCACATCATTTCATAAATTCCTTGAGCCATTGATCTAAACTCAGCCTCTGCACTACTTCTTGCTACAACACTTTTTTTTTTTTTTGCTTCGCCAAGTCACAAGGTTTCCCTAAACAAATGTACAGTATCTTGATGTAGATCTTCTATCTGTTATTGAGCCTGCCCAATCTGCATCTGTATAAGCTTCAATTCCTCTTTGTTCGGATTTCTTGAAGAATAAGCCATTTCCCGTTGAACTCTTCAAATATCTTAGAATTCGAAACACTGCTTCTTCATGTTCCTCCATTGGGGAGTGCATAAATTGACTCACTAAGCTCACTGCAAAAGCTATGTCTAGCCTTGTATGTGATAAGTAAATTAACTTACCAACTAATCTATGGTACTGCCATTTATCAACTAATCGTCCTTCTTTATTTTCGAATTATACATTTGGATCAATTGGTGTATCAGCTGGGCGACAACCACTCATCCCAGCCTCTTTTAAAAGATCAATCACATATTTTTTCTGAGAGACCACAAGATACTTCTTTGATCGAGTGACTTCCATTCCAAGAAAGTATTTTAAAGGACCCAAGTCTTTGATCTCAAACTCCAATGCTAGATGCTCTTTGAGATGCCTTATTTCATCCATATCATCTCCTGTAAGAATGATATCATCGACATAAACTATAATAACTGTTATTCTACCTTTTTGTGAATGTCGATAGAACATTGTGTGATCAGCTTGCCCTTGTGAGTAGCCTTGTTTTTTAACAACTTCAGTGAATCGTTCAAACCAAGCTCGAGGAGACTGCTTCAGACCATACAAAGATTTCTTGAGTTTACATACTTGAGTTCCAAATTTTTCTTCAAAACCTAGAGAAGGATCCATGTAAACTTCTTCTTCAAGTTTTCCATTTAGGAAAGCATTCTTCACATCTAGCTGCTGTAAAGACCAATCAAGATTAACAGCAATTGATAAAAGAACTCTAACGGAATTTAATTTGGCCACTGGAGCAAACGTTTCAAGATAATCTATCCCGTATGTTTGAGTATACCTTTTAGCCACCAACTGGGCTTTGTATCTATATAAAGATCCATCTGGTTTGAATTTGGTTGTGAACACCAATTTACAGCCCACTATTTTTTTCTCTACAGGTAATTCCATTGTTTCCCATGTACCTGTTTTTTCAAGAGAGCGCATCTTCTCTAAAATAGCCTCCTTCCGCTCAGGAACTTGTAAAGCATCTTTCACATTTTTGGGTATTTGTATAGTATCGAGACATGAAACAAAGGTTGAGAATGTCAGAGACAGGGCTTTATAGGATACAAAATTAGACATGAGATATTTGACAATATTTCTAACACCTTTTCTTTTGGCAATTGGAATATCTAAATCAAAAAATTCATTGGTTGGATTATGAGTTTTACCTGGAATTTTGACAGGATCTTGCGGGTCGAATTCTTGGTGATGAATCTGGTGGATTTCACTTTCTTGATTTCGATTTCTTCTTGAATAAACAATTAACTCCTTTGTTTGTTTTTTATTCTCATGATCGGACTCTACACCTTCATCTTCTTTTTCATTAACATTAACATCATTAATTTCTATGTTAATTATAAATTCGCCTTTCCCATTATTAGAATCCTTATGTTGTATATTCCTAGTCTTTTCTTGATCAATTATAGAATCTTCCTTAGTATAATTCCCTCCCTCAAGATTAGAATCAAAATAAGATTGTGTTTCAACAAATGTGACATCCATGGTAATAATAAATTTCTTATCAATTGGATCATAACATTTGTAACCCTTTTTATTAGAAGCATAACCAACAAAGATATATTTTTTTTGCTCTAGGATCTAGTTTACCTTGGTTGTGAAGATGAACAAAAACACTACACCCAAAAACTCAGAGGGATAAATTTGTGATCAATTTAGAGTTAAAAAAATTATCTTTAAAGAGACGAAAAGGAGTACTATAATTTAGAGTTTTACTGGGCATTCTATTAATAAGATATGTAGCTGTTAACAAGGCTTCGCCCCAAAGATAACGTGGTACCTGACTAGTGAACATCAAAGCTCTAGTTACTTCCAAAAATATGTCGGTTTTTTCTTTCTGCAATCCCATTTTGTTGTGGTGTATTTGTACAAGAACTTTGGGGGACTATTCCATGTTTGGTTAAGAAAACACCTAATTGGTCGCTAAAAAATTTCCCACCATTGTCAGTCCGAAATACTTCTATTTTCACACCAAATTGTGTTTTCACCATAGCATAAAAAGACTGAAACACATTTTTAATTTCAGACTTATCTTTTAATAAAAACACCCAACAAAGTTGAGTATGATCATCAATAAAAGTGACAAACCAACGTTTTCCTAAAAAAGTCGAGACTCTTGAAGGTTCCCAAACATCACTATGAATTAACGAAAAAGGTTTGGAGGCTTTATATTTTTGAGGTGGAAAGAACGACCGATAATATTTAGCTAATTCACAAAATTTACAATGATATGAAGAAGGACTTCTATTTTTAAATAGATTAGATAACAAATATCTTAAATAGTAAAAATTAGGATGTCGAAGCCTATAATGCCAAATAATAACTTTATCAAAATTAGAAACAGAATTTAAACATAAAGTAGTTGTTAGTTGACTTAAATGGTCGTCTTCAAGAAAGTAAATTCCACCAAATTCTTTAGCACTACCAATCATCCTCCTCGAGACCATATCCTGAAACTTACACATAGCGGAGTCAAATATAATACGACAATTTGAGGACTGGGATAATTTACTGACCGATATGAGATTACAAGCTAGATTTGGCACATGTAAAACATCATGTAAAACCAAGGAAGATGAAATTTTAACAGTGCCTTTCTCGGCTACTGCCGAGAAGGACCCATCTGCTACTTTGATCTTTTTGTTTCCTGCGCAAGGTGTGTAAGTTGAAAAAAGAAAATGACTACTAGTCATGTGATCACTAGCTCCAGAATCAACGATCCATGTGTTTGTTTTGCAAAGCTTGACACGGAAAAAAATAGAAAAATCAATACCTGATTGGGCAAAAGAGAAAGAAGGATTATTGGATGAGTTAGGAATAGAAGAATTCATTCGAAATTGTGGTGATCGAAAAAACTTGTGTAGATGCTCTAATTGTTCCTTAGTTAATGGAGACCCTTCCAGAGAATTTTAGCCCTTATAATTTCCATTAGTTGTTTGGAAAGCTCTGTTATTCCCTGATTGTGAACCACGATCATTGTCACTCTTTTTCTTTCCATTTGTTGGTTTCTCATGAAGCTTTCAGCACGTTACTCGAGTGTGCCAATATTTTTTGCAGTGATCGCACCAAGATTTTTTCTTATCTCTAGTGAAGGTTGTTTTAACCATGATGTTACTAGAGATTTTAACCTAGCTCTGATATCATGAAAATTTTCAAGGAAGCTTTTAATAAAACTGTTCTCTTTATTATTAACTAAAGAATTGAACTTAAATAGAAAAAAGAATTCTAATCTTAATTGGGAAAATAGTTCCCTTATTCTAATAAACTACTAAAACATAAAAAAATAGTTTCATTATTCTAATAAACTACTAAAAGATAAAATAAAAATATCCCTAGAATATGAATAAAATTTATCTACATTTAAATTTATCTACCTAAATAAATTTAAAATATATACATATTTCAACACTTATCACCGTTAACTGAGCACTTGTCTGCATCAGAGGCTGTGTCTAGAGAGGCTTTGGCTTTGTTGAGGATTCCCCCTAGAGTGTCCCCTAAGTGAGCTCATACCATGCTTAATACCATTGCCATTACCCTTAAGTAACTGCAAACGCTCAATCTCCTGATCTTTCTTAGTGATGGTTTCTTTGAGGAATGCAACCTACAAGATAAATAGAAGTTCAGAAATGAAATGGCAGATTATTAAACAGAGAATATTTCCATTGTGTACTAACAATTGCTACTTGGTTCCAACACATGCTACATTAACTTCTGGGAAAAGGGGGCAATGAGAAAAGACGGTTACTTGTTCCATAAGTTCTTTGATATCTCTCCCTTCTCTGTGTATCTGTGGAGCACCTAACTCAACGCCAGAAACCCTCTGAGCAAATTTCAAGGTACTTATGGTTTCAGAATACGAATCTACATCAGGATTAAGGTGCACAAACGTAAGGGTTTTTGCCTTACCACCTAAAGTTTGATATTATGAGACAAGGACAATGTCAGCAAGATAAAATAAAAGATCATTTAAAATATGTAAAATATTATTGGGCAGAATGATTTGTGAAGCCACACTAGCGAAATTAAAATTTGAGAAATGAAATTACCCAAAGAACTCTGGAGAACTTGAGTCAGTTTGCTATTTCTATATGGTACGTGAGCATTCTTTTGTGCCAGAGCAAAGATAACGTCTCCAAGAGCAGAAAGAGATTTGTTTATATGTTGTGCCTCCCTAAGTCTATCTCCAGTTGCTTCAGAACGATCTACCCGCTCACTGCCAGCAAGATCCACCAAATGTAAATTACCATGCAAAACAGCATTAGTCTTTATTTCCGTGCCACAAACATGAACTGTGAGAACACTGCACATAGTAATTTACTGAAACCCATTAGGCACAGAACTCCAAATAACAAGACATATTAGATACAAAATAGTAAGTGAAACTATAACCTATGGGATCTGCTACTCCTCTCATTTAGTGCTGTAGAGCCAACAGCCCTATTCCTTAAACCAATATTCATCAATTCCAAAACTTCAGTGGTTGATTTTACAGAATGCATGCTTGCTTCAGGGACAGCTAACCCATTTGGTTGGCTGGTGCTCCAAATCCCAAGTGTGTGCAAGTCAAAGGAAACAAAAAAAATATATATTTAAAACAGGAAAAAAGTGAAAAAGAATAACGCGTAACTATGAGACCAAATACAGAAAATTAAGAATGAGGATGGCTGGTTTGTAAATCAGGAAGGTAATATAATGATAAATTTTGGTAAAAGATAAGTTATGAAACCAAATTTTCAGACCAGAACTGAGAAATTAAAGAACAAATGAGATCCAAAAGATTAAACTAAAGGATATCTTCTTTGAGAACTGTCATTGACAAGTAGATCACGAACTTGTTCATTATATATCTCAATCATTTGTAACACCAACTTCATATTTAATGGAACTTTTCCTGCTTTGAGAGGTTTGGAAAAGATCATTCAGTGCTCTATAATTGACTCCCCAATCTTCTTTAGAAGACACATTGGGTCCACTCTGGAAAGAGAAAAAAAAACGCATAAGATTTAGCATAAAAGTTTAAAATAGACTACATATTTCAAATGGAAAGATGTTAATAAGTAACTAACCATTGTATAAGTTTTCCTGAGCCAGTTTGACCATAAGCAAATATGCAAACATTGTACCCATCGAGAACAGATCGAATCAATGGTTGGGTGTCTAAATATACCTCCTCTGAAGACGTACCAAATTGAAGAGTGTACACATATAAGGTGCAGTATTGAAAATCATGGCTAAGACTATGTAGCAATTAAGCAATGAAATTGATTATTGACAAGAAAGAAAGTTACAAAAATTTAAAACCTTGATTAGTTGCTGGACTGAAGACCTTGTTAAACTTGAAGAGTCTATGAGCATCCTTTCTTTGCTTTAAGGGATTCGAAACAACCAGTTCACCATTCTCGCCAATATATTCTATCGTTGTTTGTTTCTTGCTTTGCCCTGGAAGAAAAGGCCTTATCCTACAATAGACTCTAATATTTCCTATACAAAACAAGAAATTACTTCAGCTGCTTGGCAACAAAGCCCAAACAACTAAGATATACAATATACCTTTCAGATCCTGAATCGCATTGTACAATATTCTGTTTTCAGCGAGAGTCAAATGATAATTCCCGGCAGCATCTACAAGTCCTTTAAGCTTTTTTCCTACTTGAGGAAAGGGTTCACACAATGAGAAATGGTTCAAACCCAACATAAAAAGAACATGAAATCTAGATGGCATACTAAGTCAAAAGAACAGCAAGAAAAACCAACACTACCTAAATGATTAAGTTCCTCTGAGTGGCTCTTTTTTGTCTTTAGCGCTTCACACTTGATGGACTTAGATATTTCCCTCAATCCCTAAACAGTGTAAAACTTCGTGTTAGAGGGCCATCCATCAACATTAGATTGAAGGAACATGGCAACAGAACAAACTTTTAAAGCCCCGAATTGTTGATCAATGAAGCTCTGATAACTGCACTCCCTACTTTTCCATCTCTTTTGTGTGGATTCAGAAAATGACTGAAGATCATCTGCTTTTTTCTTTGAATCAGTTAGAAGACT
Source organism: Gossypium longicalyx (assembly GCA_025698465.1). NCBI lineage: Eukaryota > Viridiplantae > Streptophyta > Magnoliopsida > Malvales > Malvaceae > Gossypium > Gossypium longicalyx. Next base: position 3,929,593 of record CM047006.1, on the reverse strand, counting down.
CTCAAGTTCTTTTAACTTCACTTCTAACACCGCTTTAGTACCCTCAGCCTGAGCTTCCAGTTGTAGACAATGCCTTTCATGCATCTCTTTGCTGCTTTCTAGTTCCTTTCTTAGCCTAGAAATCTCAAGGTCATTCTGAATATTGTTCTTCTTAAGCTGAAGCAAGTTCTGCTTTTCAACTTTACCCATCTCCTCCACTTTACTCTTTTCAATCTGCAATTCTCAAGAAACATGCAAAGCAATTATATAAAAATGCCTATGGACAAAATCTGTCTTTTGGTATAAAAAACAACAATTCCTTGCAAAGCACCACAAAGTGGCATGGTATTCAGGCTGTCAATGAAAATTAAAAATAAACTATTTAGTCAAATTTTGGCCATGTCTGGAGTTCCAAAAGCCTGCCTTATTAAGCATTTAAGCTAACATAAAAGTATCACAGCTCAAGGCCAGTACTTAAGCAAAAGACCCAAAATCATTTCTTTTTAGATAGATTAGAACAAACCTATTATAAATTTTCTAAATTAAATAATACAAACTAAATCATCCATCAAATTTTCTTCTTAAACTGAAGTGCTATTCCTTCACAAGAAAGTTTTAACTATCAAGTTCCCTAGTATCAATGAATCACTCCTGATCACTAGAATTTCACACAAGATATAAGTGGAAATAACATGCAAAGAAAAAGTATGTTATCCTTCTAGGAAATTTAAACAATAGTAAACATTAGTTAAGCAATTCGAAGAATTAGGTGCAATTTTGAGTTTCTGGTATATGAAAGATGCAAATACATGAAACCGATAGAATATTATGTCAATGGGAGTCTTTAGAAAATTAAATGCACATAACTAGAAGAAATTAAGAATTAAAATAAGCTATAAATTAAGTAAAAGAGACATAAGAATCACACCTTTATATGCTGTAGCTTGTTTAAAGCAACCTGCGGAAAACAGAACAGTTCCAAAATTATTTAGACGGGAAACAACAAAAGGCAAAAAAAAAAAAACACACATACCCTAAACTAATTGTCAAGTACCTTATTTTCCTCCAGAGTTCCCTTTACTAGGGTCTCAAATGCTCTTATCCTTGATTGATACTTTTCCTCCCGAGCCCTATAGAGGTTGTTTTGCTGTAGGGAGTTTTTCAAGAATATAAATATCCATTATTCATGCACAGTATATTAGAAAACATTCTGTAAGAGGGAAAAAGTTCCAACCCAATTTACATTTTTTAAGTTTTCTGCACGAGTTGAAACTCGCCACTCTATCTCTTCTACAATCTTTCTCAACAGACATGCCACAAACTGAGAAAAACGCAACATTAGAAAACCAAAAATAAAAAAAAGGGTACTAGGAAGAAATGAAATACAGTTGAATGAAGAGCAGTGTCAGAAAACGAAAACAAGCGGAAAAATATCCATGCATGATAAGGAAATACAGAATATGCATACAATCTGAATGCCATACATGAGGCAAATCTCTCTTATTTCTTTCAATACTTCCATCCATAATCCGGTACAACATACTGAATAGTGACTGAGTCGAGGCATCCTGTGCAACAGTAAAAGCAAGAGCATGATTAAACTAAGAGTTCATATCAAGAATCTAATTCAATACAGATACATGCATGGAAGGAGTCCAGGGTCTTACTTCCAAACTGCTTGGTTTCATTAATTCCAAAATTGTTGCATCAGAAAGATCAGCATTATATCCTTGCTTCAATTGGATGCTTTCAAATTCACCGGAAAGATTCCATGTCTTCCTTGAAGGATTTTGGATGTTATTGGCCTCACCATTAGAATTGACACATACCCTAAGTCTCTTAAGGCACTGTAAAACTGACATCATATGGCCCTGTGTATATCCCAAAATATTAACAGGAAGGTAAAAAGAAAATGGTAGCAGACTCTGTAACTTAAACTTTGGCTATGTTCATAGCCAAGGCCAGTCAACTAGGATAGTTCATTCTGGGGAAAAAAGAGTAGTACATCATACACCTTAAACCAGATAGAGGTTTTCTATCCATGATAAAATGATCAGAGCCATCTAAAATTTTAAAAGAAGATTTGCTCCAACCAAGAAACAGTCCAGAATTGAGATCAAGGGTCTGAACTTTGAAATAGGAAGATTACATGCTAACTCACTTATAATTTTCACTGCAATTGATGTATAACCAAAACGAAGAGTACCAAGATTCACTTTTACTAGGTATATACCAAACTGAATTGTACCAAAATTCACCCAGACCTGACCCAACCTTAGCTTAGTCCTTACAGTGCACAAGCTAAGATCAATTTGTAGGCAACCCGTTTTCTATGATTGTTTACAGAAAAGACTACCTCCAATTCAGTTGGTACCTGCTCTATGTCGGACAATTCAAAGCTGGGCAGCCCCATTTCATCCATAGCCATCAGAAACCTCTTGACATTTATAGGGCCACATTTGGAACCACCATCCTGAAATTGGAGAAGAAACATGCTTAGATAGTGAAGTACAACATCCAGAAAAAGATGCAAACAAGTAAAATTAACTCTAAAAGAAAAAAGTGAATTAAATTGAAGAAAACACAAAACAAAGTATTAAAAAAGAGTGATCGAACCATTTCAGCAGAACTGGGACGCAGCTTGTTCAAAATAGTACAAAAGATGGTTCCATCAATCAAATACTGTCTGAGCTCCTCTTCAGTTGCATCCAAAGGCAACCTTAAATCAGGAAGCATGCCATTTAACCAGTTCACCAATGAAGACAGCCAGTCACCTAGCAAAATCAAGACTCAACGTTTAATATAGGAAGATAAGTAAAAATATTGAAAGGGCTATGACATTTTATTGTTTACCACTAATCAGGCCTTCAAAACTTTCCATTTGTTCAATATCTACATCATGAGTTCCATTTGAGCCGTTTGCTGTACTATTTCCCCTCATCTTGCTTATTAGTTTAAAGTCCAGTGACTTCTCAAAGATCTCTTACCACAGGAACCAGTCCTAAAAGGGAATAATAACATTTATCTTAGAGAAAAGGTAGATATATATTGCATTACTAATTTATTCACAGTTAAATGCAAAAGGCAAAGACACATTATGTAATAGTACTTTGGAACTTTATGATAACTGTAAATGAAATTTTAGTTTTCAACAAATCTAGCTCGCATTAAGATGGAAACTAAGAGAAAGAAAAAAATATTACTCATTTTCAAAATCAAGCCTTTGTTTTGTGGCGGTCTGGCGGAATGTGAAGGAACGAAGCTGTTCAAAATATTAAAAGAAAAAATATTAGGACAGAGATTCTTTTCTTTTCTCACACTTCATCTGAATAAAGTGAACATCATAAAACCACTCTACTAAGCAGCCAAAAGCAATGCTAACAATTCTTTTTGCCATCCAAAATGTTTCTAGAAAGTGCTTTGAAGCCAAATCAACCTCATTTTTTCAAAGCAATCTTCAACTCCAACAACAAAGCTAAACTAATCTTAAGAGTAATAGTTCTCGAACAAACAATAAAATTCAGGAAAAAAGAAAAGGAAAAACTCTTCACCGTTTTCTTGGCAACCAAACATAATTTCCAAACATCATGCTGAATTATCGATGCTTAGTATAGTTTCTTAACCAATTATTTAAAAAAAAACTGAGAAAAACTGTATAGAAAAGAATTGAAACCCATTCAGATTAAAAAAATTCTACAGAAAAATAACATGTATTAATAGAAAGTAAGGTAAAGCACGAACCTGAGGAATCTAACATAAGCCTAGAGCAAGGTCTTGAAGATCCAACTGAATCTACGCATTTGACAGCTCAGAAGAAAAAAAAAAGTGTTTTCCAACATTAAACAGAAAATTAAAATGAAAACCGAAGCGGATTTCGAAATCTCGAACCGCCCAAGCTTTTTGTATTTACTTTTGTACTCCGCAAAGGAACAAATAGAACATAATGGTAAGGCAGGAAACTTTTTGTTGCGTTGGAAAATGGAAGGCTAAGTGTTCGAGAGTGTAATTCTAAATTTTCTCTTTGGCTTGATTTTGTGTGTTTTTGTTTTTAATAATAATAACGAACGTTTTTAAATTTATTTGTCTTTTTGTTTTAATTCAGCGAGTTTGGAGTAAACTTCCCGCCTTCATACGTTTGGTTTTCTGTTCTTGTGACCTTCATAATAATTTGGTTAAAATCTGTCATAGGTCCTTGTACACTTTACAAGTTTAGAATTTAGTCCTTGTGTTTTTATTTTCTAGAAATTAGTCTTTTATTTTTCAGATTTCAAAATTACGGTCTAATTATTAAAATATTTTTTGTTAAATTTGTTGGTGTGACGTTTTGAAATAAAAAAAAAACTTACTTAATAATTATGTATCTAAAAGAATGGCGTTGTGATAAATGTGATTTTAACAAAATTATTTTATCAATGTTAACAGTTGACTTAAATTTTAATATCTGAAAAGTAGAAGAAGTAATTCCTAAAAAAAAAATATGAACTAAATTCCAAAATTTACGAAAAGTAGACTTGACATATTTTAACCTAATTCACTAGAAGATAAATTTATTACATAAATTTTTTATGTGCAAAGTAGATTGTTATTTTCATGCATATTATTTTTTTTCATACATATTCTATAAAAAAATATTAAATGTCATAATTATCTTTATAACAATATTTGTTATTTAAAGAAAATTATTTTTTAATAGCTTAAAATTGTGGTTTATTGATTGGTTTGTCTGCTCCAAGAATAGCCTGATTTAAATCATTATTGTAGAATATACATATATATATATATATATTTAAACATTTCCTTAATTTAGTTGAACTCCGGTCAGAAATTGTTTTGTTAGTATTAGTACAGTAAAAAGACAACTTTTGTTGCAAAGCAGGAAGCCTTATTATTAGCTGTGAAGTATGCTAAAGCGCATTTATCCTCCTATTTATGGGTTAGGGAGTAGCTATGGGTGTTTTTAAGTATTGTGTAAAAAAAGAGCAGATATAATCTGAATCTATAATGAGATTACTAAAATATATATATAAAGTGTGTTTAGGGACCCGATTGGTTGATCTTGGACAAAAAATTTTGTTTACAAGCCACTTTAACCTAAATTTAAAATTTTTAAATATTTTTTATTTAAATTTATTTATAAAAATATTTAAATAATAATAAGATCTTTTTAGGCGGATCAAACCAGATTTGGAAAAACCTTGCCCATGAAGACTATTCAGGATGCATTTAACCATGTATCCTTTACATATTACATGTATAGTACCCAACTCATGTACCAGAAAGATCAAACATGTCATATTCACTTGAATAAAATTTCAACCTGAGAGGAAGAATGGGTTTTCACCTTAAAAGAAAATTCATACAGAGAGGAAGAAGAGAACAGGTAATGGCATGAAGATAAACTATCTGAAATATATAAAAGAGTAGACTGAATGATTTACTTGGTAATTACAAGCTGTAAAGCCAATATTGCTATATATTGGCTAATCCAGTCCCACTGGAAATCTATTTGGAACTGAAAAATTAACCTATAAATGATTATTATTGTTTGGGCTTAATGTAAACAATGTATGTAGGAGTGTCAACACCATTGTTTCAATCCATAGACTGGACTGATAACCACTTGAAAACCAGCAAAAAAACACCTCCTCTAGGGCCGTCATGCTGTTCCGAGGAGGAAATAGCAAGTTAAGCGTGAATACAAGGTTAGAACACTGAATGAGGCCAACCATGTCTCGATAAACACGGAACACTGGTTGTGTTGCCCTGCAAAAACTGCCTCTGTTTTCAGAGATGCAGTTTGGCAAGAAGTGCATGAAGCAGCATGTGCTGCTTTACGTTTGCAGTCGAATAGCAGCATCAATTACCAAATCCTCTAAAATGCTGTCAACTAACTCTGTGAAAACTTCCTCTATATCAAGTCGGTTATCCATCCACATTCCAGATTTGTGCAAATCCTTTTCAACAAGTTGCTGTAATGTCTGTTGGGGCAGCTCCAAGAGGAGTTGCCAATCGACATGTCTCAACACTTCATGAACCAGATTTTTTGATAACATAGCCGGTTGAAGTCGTGGATAGAGAAGCGAAATCCATGGGGAGCATCCAAAATAACATTGATATATCTCCAAAATGACATCACTGATATAGCCAAAAAGCAGCCTACGATCGGTATAGGACTTCTCAGGCCATACTTCAACATTATTGAACAAGGATGCATCAGGCATTTGGTCTGACAAAAGCCATCTCCTAGAGAGCTCACCCCAATTGAGACCAGAAACTAGGAGAACTGCTCTTATGCTTTCAGACAAAGATCCTTGCTTATCCTTGGAAGTACCTGCAGTACTCTTCAGATCCAACTGGGATTCCAATAGCGAAGTTGCATTGTGTTCTTCGGTATCTATACAAAATGGTTCGACCGGTGGTTCAGCTGCACAAGATTCAGATGTTAATTCACCATCAAAAAGAAAACATATGCCCTATATATAATAAGCAATTTCTACCAAAGGAATTCATTCACCTGCTAGAGATACAGTGCTAGGAGAGTTAACGCTCTCTTCAGCAAAGAACTGTTCAAGAACTGATACAGGACTTGGCTGCTCTTCTCTATCACCTGTGCTATCAGAATTTTCTGCTCTTTGAATGCTTGAAGGGCTTGATGAATAAACATCTATTGACCAAGGCGATGTTCGATCCCCTGATGGTGAACTCTGGAAAAACCAGAGTGACCAAGATAGAACATAATTTTAGCACATAAGACAACAAAATTAAACAAAAGGAGAACAAGAGAAACAAGAGACATGAATGAAAGAGATGAATAGTTGATGTACTGGTTCGGTTCTTTGGGTCATGTCAGAATTCTGCACACCATTTGGTTCCAAAATGACACCTAAAGCATTACTTTTGCATTTCTCCCACATGACAGCATGATGTCCTTCCATGACTTTCCCAGGACATACAGAGGTTTCATTACCTGCTCAGATAAGATAAATTATTATTTGAGGAACAAATGATAATTGGGATTTGATTTTCTCTTTCAAAACCGAGAAGTACCTTTGTGACTAAAATCATCACTGACGGGATACACAGTTCGATGCACTTTGGTGGCAGGAGATAAATCACCATTGATACTCTTCTTTGCATTTTGCAATTGATTATCTGGCTTCATGTTATCAGACACCAGCTGCGTGCCTAAAGTATTAATGGGAGAAATTAAGTAGCTGCTCTTCTTTTCTTTCTGAACCCTCCACTTGTATCCATTAACAGTTGAATAGTTGTTGTATGGTGAAAATCTCATTTGTGGTGATGCAAACCGATGTTCCTTGTCTCTTACTGGTGCAAGTCTAGGCAACAAGTCATATTGAGGCAATGACGTTAAAGTCCTCAGTTTCTGTTGTCTCGATAAATCTTCATTTCCTCTATTTAACATATCTGAAAGGTGTTTACTAGGATGAAATTTTCCATTGAGATACCTTTGAGTTAACATATTTGAGGTTCTATGACAGCTCTTTGTGGATGAAGCAGCTTTGCTTCCAATGCCTGTAACAATGTTCTCCGTTTGGCCTATCCCATCTCTTCTGTTGACCTCACGGAAAAATTCAGACATTTTTCCAACATCCTGATAGCTTTTACTAGAAGAAATGCTTTCATTTGCCCTCCTGCTCGTTTCTTTAATATCATCTTTGATCTGTTTGAATTCATGAAGAGATTTACGAATATCATCTAGGGACATCTGGCGATGCTCCTTTTTATTCACCTTCATAGCGTGCCGCAACTTCTTTTTCATGTGCTCAAAAGACAAGAATGTCTGCCTAACACTTTTCTCCTTTTTCCTCAAGCTATGACTAGACGGTGGTGACGGCCAATTACTGATTTTATCAGGATAACTTTGTTTGTCTGATTTCAAGACTACTGTGGCATTAGAAGTCTGGGGCATATTACTGCCCTTAGAAATGACCATTTCAGCATCTACTGACCCTTCACACTCCTCTGCTCCTTTTGGCTGACACTGTGATGTTTTGGCGTTGGAGGAAGATTGAGGTGGTTGATTCTCCGTCTGAGAATCCCGTAAATCTTGAATATGTTTCACTAGCAGAGAATTTGGGTCTTGTAGGAGTTTCATGAATAATTCCTTGTTGGAATTTAAAACCTCCAATGCTTCTATAAAATCATTAGGTCGGTTGGCTACCTCATTTATAGTAAGGTTCTCCCCATCAGTTAACTTTTGATTTACGAAAGATTCAACTCGAAGATTAATCTCCGTCTGATGGCCATGCTTCTTACCTCCAATGTTTTTACAGCTATGGTTTCCTCCATTGCTAGTACTCACATCATTATCAGATGCTTCTGTCACTGATACTAAGTTGCTATTTGAAGGTTTCTCAGCCATATTTCGCTCTGAAGGCTGGCTATACCCCTCATTTGCTGCTTTACAACCACGAGCACGAAAACGACTGGATTTCTTCTTTGAATGGCCAACAAGTTTGGGGTTAACCTGTTGATTTTGCAATTCACAAATGACTCTTTTCTTCATTGTCAGATGCTTCACAGACATCTCTTCTTCTACATCATTTTTATCTTCTGGCTTCCTAGAATTTACTGCAACATTCCGGTTATCAACTGCATCCTGAAAATGTTCAAAACAGATGTATGTGAAGCATCAGACAAAGAAGAAAAGAGCTACCATGAAATGCAAAAAACGAAATCCATGATAAGCTTAACAAAAATTGTAGCTCAGTATTGTTGCAAACTTTGTACCAAAGAAAGAACAAATGGTACTCAGAAAATGCATTGAATTTTATCATAAAAGCAGCTTAATAAACTCACATCTATATGTTGACCCTTCTCCTCGTTAGAGAGAAATCTAGTCTTATTCTTTGCATGACCATCACCTGCAGATGACATAATTGAACTTAGGTGTATTTGGCAGCTGTAAGACTTGAAATATGCATGTGACATGATCAAGAATGAGAATAATTAACCTACTTTAAAGAACACTTATATATGATCTGCATGGAAATAGAAATATACTTCATTCTCAACAAAAGATAAAAGGGCTTCTTTACATTTAGCCTGCCTGTTAGCACGCTTCTTATCGGAAATGAGCTTCCCATGTGAATGAGCTTGGCGAAAATCGAAGAAGTGAATTAACCCCCAGGCACATCCTGACTTGTACTTTTCATAGATTGCAGGGCTTTTAGGTGACAGCAAAGGGCTCTTAAGCACTGGGCTCCTAGGCAATCTCCTATCCATTTTGAGTGCTAACAGTGAGCCATTTTTATGTGTTTATTCAGAAATCTAAGCATGAGAACCTGGAAAAAAAAAATCAAGTGAAGTTGTCAGTCAAATATTGCACATGACATCACCAGAAAAAAAACGACAAGACATTTGAATTTGAATGTTTTGCTAAGGTAAGTCTACTTGAATGTGATGTAATCTTCATCATCTCATACTCATAACCCAGCAAAAGACCCTGAGTGAAGCAACCAGGAGACTCACTGGCAATTAAATGTAGAGGATAATGAAAATAAAAGTAGAACATTCAAAGCCATTTAAGATCCCAGAAAATGAAAATGGAGAAAGTAAAATCTGCTAAACAGAGAAATACTCAGAACCAGAGAGAGAGAGAATCAATCAGCATTGTTTCAAATATAGTAAAAACTATATCATTCTCTTCATGTTTGAACCAAAAGAAAAAGAAAAACCCATTCCATGCATTATTCATCATCTCCAAAAGTCAAATAAAAACCCAAAAAAAGAAAAGAAAAAGAAAACTTAGTATCTTCATCTACCACATGAGCACTTGCCAGTTCTTATTATAGTGCTATTCTGGCACTGAGTTCATAATCACGAGTCAATGTAGCATTAAAGACAAACCATAGAATAGAAGAAAAAAAAGGAGGAGAATTAACTCAAAGCCGTAAAGGAGAGGGAACAAATAAATTAAAATAAAAAAAATTTGTGGGAAACCTGGTTCAAGGATGAAGAAACAAGAATGGCAGAGAGTTTAATATGACATTGACAAGTAATACAGTAATAAGGTTTGGAGATAGAGAGAGATGTATGAAATATTTGTAAACACACGGTAATGGGGTAAAGTTTTTATAAACTTTGAAATGAAGCAAAATCTTTGAATCCTTTGTCTTCTTTATCGCTCTCCCTCTCTTTTTCTTCTCTCTCTGCAATTAAATCTTTCAACCATCATCACTGCTTGTTTTCCACATATTGTATGGTTGGATTTAAAAATTAAAAATTTACTTTCTTTTTATATTTTACAAATTTGTTTTTGGCTTAAAAGGAAATAATTTATTTTTTTGTCAATATTATTTTTAATTTTAAAATATGAGTTAATATTTAATGTATTGTAATTGAAAAATATTTAATTCATGTATTTATTTGTTTAGATATTATTATTTTATTATATTCTTGAAAAGATTATATTTTATCATTATACTCTAAAAATTTTTACAAATCGTAGCATAAATGCAACAATTTGTCTTTGATAATAGTATTATTTAGTACATTATCGGGTGTGTCATATTACCCTATCTAACTCATTTAATTGAAATATAATATTTTGTTATTTGATTGACGGAAACAACATTATTTTAATGCATGGTTTACCATTTTGTCCTTAACTATAAACAAAATCAATACAATAATGATATACAAAATGTTAAAATAATAAAAAACTTGCTTATAATAAATTAAAAATTAATATAATATTATGCTAAAAATACTAATATAATATAAATATATAATTAACAGGAGAACACAATTCGAATTTTGGAGATAATATTGTTGAGAAGAGACAGTCATAAATCTCCAAAAAACTTAGTATTTATAGATCATAAAATAAACATGGAAGATATCTTAATTATAAAAAATATTCATAGATAAGTATTAAATTTTATCGATTAATAACAATTAAGGTTGTCGTGATCGTACTTGATTAGGTTGCAAATAAAATGAGCTTATATCTTAAACATATATAAATTCTAGCTTTACATTGGATCTTTTTACGACTATAATTCATATTTGTTAATAAATGTTGAAATTAAAATTGTATTTTATGATTAAAGTAAAATATGTAAGAGATTGCATATATTCATTACAATATACAAAATGAATTGGTTATTATTATTTTTATTTGATATAACATTAAAAAAAAAAAGCAAAAGAAATATGCATATCATTCTTTGTGAGCCTTATGTTATTTAAGAAATAGTTGGTAAATTCGATTACTAAAATAGTGGGAATATAATATTATTGACTTAAAAATAATATTCAAAATCCAAATGAAAAATATCATTCGAAAATTTTTAAATTTTAAATTTAGCTACTAATTTAGTCATTTTATTTTTTAATTCAATGACTTCTTTTAAATTAAATTATATGGCATCTTTAAAGTGGTTTTCGTATGAAAGCTATGTAAGAAAAATACATATTAACTTTCACTCCGCTCCTTTAAAACAATATCGATGAATATTACAATCCAAGAATCAAAAAAAAAAAAAAAAAAACCTCACAATGAGATTTAATATTTTTTTATTTGTTTATTTGGCCTTCAACGTATATAATATTAGCCACGAGTTTTTTTTTAATTATCACTTAATTTAATTTAACGAAAGTTATTTAATGATTTTATCCATTAGATATTAATTACTAAATTAATGGAGAAAATTAAATTCTTGAAATTAAAAATAAAAATTTTAAATTTTAAACATACAAAAAATATAAGGACTAAGAGCATAATAAATTAAATTTAAGAAGTTAAAATGGAAGGTTTTTTTTTTTTTGACAATTTATAATCGGGTAATAAAATGACAAGTAATTTTGATGGTAGGAGTTAATGAGATTTTGACCGTAAAAATATAACGAGGTCTTCGTATTAGGAAATATATTATATTTTATCTTATTTATTAAAAAAATGAGTAAATTAATAGTTCAAAGAGAAAATTGATTTTTCTGTTAGAAATTTCGTTAATTTTTATTGTTAAAAAATAACTTGGTTGACAGCTTAATCAGACAGTTACATGTAGCATATTACATTATAAACTAATTTTTAAGAGTAAAAATAGATAAAAAATTTTAATAAAAAAATAGTTTATTTTTTAATCTAAGATATATGAATTAATTTATCTATTATTTTAATAAAAAGACAAAATATAATGTAACACAATGGTACAAATAGCTCAATAACATTTTGCCGCGTTGAAATGATAATTAATATATTAAATTATGTAAAAATGAAAAATGGTTAAAATGGCAAGTAAGTTTGATGGTAAGGAGTTGAAGCATTTGTGTTTGAAAACGGCAGCATCTTGGACGTTATGGTGTAAGAAATTAAAAAAACTACAAATTTTGGCAGAGGCGTTGCTGTCTGATGGAAGGTGCAGAGACATTGTTATTTGTCTCTATGTTCCGATTTTCGTTTTTGAATTTTGCTATCTCTTTTTTTGAGTTTCGGCTTTTGGGCTCAGCAGAATTTTTTTTTTTTTTATATTTTCAATTTTATATTATATGTATTTTTTTGGTCAAGATATTATTATATGTATTTTCACCTTGCACAAGAAAGGATAATAAGTGCTCAATTTGACTTGCAGATGATTTCAAACTACGAATGGTGAATTAAATTTAAAAATTCTGGGTTTGGTTTTATTGTTTTTGATAATAAAATAGATATAATTATGATGATTTAAATAAAATAATATTATTTTAAAAATAAAGTATAATTATAATACTACCTACTTAGTCTGATGAATAATAACTTCCATTGATTATAGGATACAATCATAACAAAGTTTGGAGTTATTTCATTATTAGGTGGGTTATATTTTCACATTTTATGTTTTATATTAATTTGATTTTACTTTATAATTATTTAAATATATATTTATAATTATATTATATTATACTTGTAAATTCTATAAAAAAAAATCAACTATTTAATTACATTAAGCTCAAGGTTTTTTTTTTTTTTTGAACTAGCTTAGTGACGTTATATATATTTGGAATTCTAAATATGGACAAACATCAAAGATTGCTGTCATTCTTTATGTAGGCTCAATTAGTATTAGCATTCATGCCTATTAATGATGAATGGCCTAAAATATTCAGCATGCTTATTTTACCACTACTGGTAGATTTACCCACTTAATTCAAAATGATCTTTATAATGCAAAACATATTGTCCTTTTCCCCCCTAAAATACGTTCAAATAATCCCATATAATTTTAATTAAATAATAAATAAATATTAATTGAGTTGATGTTCAATTAATTTGTAATATATTAAATATCTTATTTTTTAATAACTACATATTATATACGCGTCATTGTTGAATGAATTTTTTATAGAGTGAACTTTAAACCATTGTCAATACTATGGCAAACCTTTACAAGACCACCTTTGTTGAGCCAAGCTCGACCATGGGTCGTTTGGAAGTGTAGTCGTTTAGGGCCCAAGGTTGAAAGTGATCTAAAATATTATTTTTCAACTTTTAAGGACTGAAAAATATTTAACTTTTAAAGGTAAAAGAAAAATTATAACTTTTAAGGGGCCCAAATTATTTTTTTTTTTAACTTTTAAGAGCCTATTTTTTTTAGCAACTTTTAGGAGACCTAAAAAACATTTTTCTAACTTTTAAGAAACTTAAAACTTCATTTTATTGTTTTATTTAAGGCCGCAAAAATGTCAAGAACGGACCTATGTTGAGCACATGTGCTAAGAAACCATATGGACATTACATCACCATCACTCCAATCAAATAATGTATAGCTTTATTGTTAGTAAATTCAAAACACAAGTACTTCATTGTCTCCCATAAATAAGTCTAATTATATTTTAGAAGTGAGCAAAATTCGATTCGATTCAAAAAATTCGATAAAAAATTTAAATTTTAAATTAAATAGTTCAAGTTATTCGAATAAACTCGATTAAAAAAATCAAAATTTTTAATTTAACTCGAATATGAATTACATAATTCGAATTATCTGAAAATCCGAATAAGAAAATGTAAAGCTATGTCATTTTGATAAATGTTTACCAATCAGCCTTAATTATATAGTTAAATAATTTTGTACTTCGTCTCCTAGTTAAATAATCAATCAACGTAAACGCAACATTGAGTATAAATAATAAGATTCGTTAACTCGGCTCAACTTGATTCAAAAAAATTTAACTCAATTCGAAAAAAATTCAAATTAAATTTAATTGTTAAAATAAGATTTATCACTTGATTAATTAAAAACTTTTACTCAATTCAACTCGAATAAATCAAATACCTACCCCTGAATCATAACACCTAAGAAAGCATAGCGACAGAGAGAAACCAAGACACTTAAACTCATATAGAACAATTCCACCAAACAACCATCCAATCCATCAAAACTAATAGCTCTCCGCTTTAATCAAAAGTAAACCACCACCATTATATCCATAACTTCCTTGTTGATTTTGCCTGTGAACAAGTTTAAATGCTTAATTTGAACACAATAAAGTTATGTTAGTTATTCCAGTATGTTGAGCTACCGAATAAGATTTGGTGACAGTCAAACAAAGCTTAAAAACAACCTTTGTGGATGGTTTCTGGTTTGGTTGCTATTCGAATTTATAGAAAAATAAATAAATTCAATTCCATACATTTTCGGTTAACTATCCATATCTTCGACCAATTGGGCTTTGGGGACCGTTTTGAATCGGGCCCCAACATAACTACCGTAGGGACCACTGGTGGTCCGCTGCTGCTGCTTGCACCCAATCCACGACCATCTATACAGCAACAGCAATTATATAACAAAAAGAAAAAAAACTACTATGATTTAAAATTACAGCATAATGTTCACTTAATTGCAGTGTGACTGGACATAACAAATTGAAATAAATTATTATGGTTATGTTTGTTGGTCTGGTAGGTAATTAAGTTAGGTTTTGACATTGAAATCTGGCATTTGGATTTTGAATTTGAATCTGTAGATCTAATGATGTCTGGTTTCTGTTTGTACATTGTTAACATGCTAACCGAAATTAAAAAACTCGAAATATCAATGAATTTATTAGAAGAGTCAATGTGCCCCACCAAAATCTTTTAAGTACTGCTTTGGAATTTAAGGCATTTGTTAGTAAAATTTATACAGTTGTTTATGTATTCAGTTTCAGTATTATAGACTTTTAATAACAGGAATTTAATATTTATATTCAATTAATTTAATAATTAAAATGGAATTGATAACAACCTAAAAATTCTAAGGTTAAATTCAATTATATAGCACTGCGCAAACATTACTTACATTACAAGGAAGCTATGTAATTAAAAAAAAGGTTTTGTTCTACTTCTCTAAAACGATGTTGAAAAATTTTACAATTTTATATTAAAAATGACGTATTTTACGACTCTAAAATCAATATATATATTTTTTGCTTATTTAGTCTTTTATTCATGTAATATTGACCACCTAAGTAAATTTCTCACATAACCCAATTTTATTAATTTTTTTTCACGGTGTTATCAATTATTAAATAAAAGGAGTACAGGGACTAAATTTAAAAAATGTAAAGAGTATAGGTGTTGGGAGCAGAATTAGACTCAACTTATATCGTTGTATTTAATTTTTTTAAGGCTTTAAGCCCAATTATTACATGGGCCTGAGATCCAAAATTACCCGTGGGTCTGAAATCGAAAAGCCGAAACGGTTCCGTGTCTAAACGGTTCAACCTTTAAACGACGCCGTGCAGCAGCAAAATTCCCAATCTTAAAACCTCTATCCCCTCCACAGTCCTAAAACCTCACTGCAACTTGTTACTCTCTCTCCCCACCCTTCAATGGCTTTCTATCTTCTTTCTCTTCCCAAATTCCTCACTCCTCACCCCAATTATACCTCTTTAAAAGTATACCGCAACCACCGGCACCGCGGTGTCCATTTTAAGCCTCTTCGTCTTCCTTCTCTTCGCCGCCTTCCGGCTATCGGCCCCGACGGGAAGTATTATCCGACTCCCTCCGACGATGACCCTCCCGAAGCTCCCGAGGATTCCATGCACGGCGTGGACAAGTTTCAGCAAATTCACCGCCAAGCTGCTCGTGCCCGCAAGCTCCAAGAAGAAGACTTCAACAAGCACAAGTCAAATTACCTTTCTGCCATTGCTGACGTGGACGAAGACGAATTGAGTAAAAAGAAAACGGGAAACGACGACGGGGATGATTTGTTCGGTGAAATCGATAAAGCCATTGCCATGAAACGGCAAGAGATGGTCAAGCAAGGTTTGTTAGAACAAGCCCCTAAAAAGGCGGAAGCCATTGATGAGCTGGACCCTGATGAAGTCGTTGACTTGGAAGAAATTGACAAATTACGAGGTTTGACTGTTGCTTCTGATTCGGACGAGGGAGAAAATGAAGATTCAGATGATGAAGATTCTTCGAAATTCGATGTCGGTTTGAGTGACTCTGAAGGTAAAGAAAGAGAGAATGATAAATTTAATTTGTTGGATCCATCATTTGATTTAGATTTAGATAGTTTTGGAAAGAGTAAGGTTAGAATTGTGGAACCTAAGTTTAAAATGAGTTTAGCTGAGCTTTTAGATGAAAGTAAAGTGGTGCCAGTTTCGGTTTACGGGGATATAGAGGTTGAGATAACAGGGATACAACATGATTCTAGGTTGGTTAGTGCTGGAGATTTGTTTGTTTGTTGTGTTGGGAGAAAAACGGATGGGCATTTGTATTTGAGTGAAGCTGATAAGAGAGGAGCTGTTGCTGTTGTAGCGAGTAAAGAGATTGATATTGAGGATACCTTGGGATGCAAGGCATTGGTCATTGTTGAGGATACTAATTTGGTTTTGCCTGCATTAGCTGCATCCTTTTATAGGCACCCTTCAAGGAATATGGCTGTTATTGGGATCACTGGGACCAATGGCAAAACAACCACGTCTTATTTGATAAAAGGGATGTATGAGGCCATGGGTTTGAGGACTGGGATGCTAAGCACGGTTGCCTACTATATACATGGTGATAATAAGTTCGAATCGCCAAATACGACCCCTGATGCTGTTTTGGTTCAGAATTTGATGGCTAAGATGTTGCATAATGGAACTGAGGCTGTTGTTATGGAGGCTTCTTCCCATGGACTAGCTTTAGGGAGGTGTAATGAGGTTGATTTTGATATTGCGGTGTTCACCAATTTGACTAGGGATCATTTAGATTTTCATGGGACTGAGGAGGAGTATAGGGATGCTAAAGCAAAGTTGTTTGCAAGGATGGTGGACCCTGAGAGGCACAGGAAAGTTGTTAACATTGATGATCCTCATGCACCTTTTTTTGTTGCGCAAGGTAACCCTGAAGTTCCTGTGGTGACATTTGCAATGGAGAATAAGACTGCAGATGTTCATCCCCTGAAGTTTGAGTTGTCACTATTTGAGACACAGGTCTTGGTTAATACACCTCATGGGATATTGGAGATTTCATCAGGTTTGCTCGGAAGGCATAATATCTATAATATTCTTGCGGCTGTGGCTGTTGGGATTGCTGTTGGGGCACCCTTGGAGGACATTGTTAGAGGGATTGAAGAGGTTGACGCTGTTCCAGGCAGGTGTGAGTTAATAGACGAGGAGCAGGCATTTGGAGTCATTGTGGACTATGCTCAGACACCTGATGCCTTATCTAGACTGCTCGATTCTGTAAGAGAGCTTGGACCAAAGAGGATTATTACTGGTATGCTTGTCGCTTATGTTTTTCCTTAAGAAAACCGTACTTCCTCTAAGTCATTACCATTTTTTACCCTCTCCCTCTCTTTTCAACCTATTAATAAGATTGTTCTACATGAAGTTATTGGTTGTCCTGGGGAGAGTGACCGGGGAAAGAGACCAATGATGGCAAAAATCGCAACAGATAAAAGTGAAGTGACAATGCTGACATCTGATAATCCGAAGAGTGAAGATCCATGTAAGTATAAGAAAATGGTATAAATATCATGAGCTGCATTGCTAGTTGCTTAGAAATGCAAACCTACTTACTTACATGTTTCATCTTTTGATCAGTGGACATCTTGGATGACATGTTAGCTGGCGTGGGGTGGACAATGCAAGATTATTTGAAATATGGAGAAAATGATTACTATCCTCCTCTCCCAAATGGTCATCGGCTTTTTCTGCATGATATTAGGCGGGTAGCAGTACGTTGTGCTGTTGCTATGGGAGAGGAAGGCGATATGGTTGTAAGTTTCTTGAAGTGAATTGGTTTGTTTCTATATTCCAATAATCTAGAAAACCTAAATCTTCATGAGTATAGTCATATGTTTTTGTAAATGAGTGTCTTACTATTCTGCAATTGACCTAATGTAACTGCAGTGCTCACAGCCTCACACACCACAAATGAGTTGCCCTACCTACATATATATAATTTGTTGAAAATTTAAATTAGTTAATTCTCATAGGTTTCTTGTGTTAATCATGTAGTTTATGCCTTTCCTTTATCATGCCCTTCTCCGCTTGTACTAGTTGATATGTATATTTGCTAAAATGATGCTGTGTGTTGCAGGTGATTGCTGGCAAAGGCCATGAAACATATCAAATTGAAGGTGACAAAAAAGAGTTCTTTGATGACCGCGAGGAATGCCGGGAAGCATTGCAATATGTTGATGAACTCCATCAAGCAGGAATAGACACCAGCGAATTCCCATGGCGGTAGGTTTATTCTCTATTACTTATGTTTAATTAACGAAGAATACTTCTGTTTTGATCAGTGTGCCTTGTCCTGGACAATTTCCTATGTGGAAATGAGTTTCATGGTCGGCAAATTATAAGGATCATGTCTTTATATATGTGATGCTGTGTACAATGCAAGCTTACAGGAAACGGAAGAAAAGAATGGTATGACATGGTTTTATTTGATAGGGACTATAATACTAATGATTCTTCCTTTCCTATGTGAACAGGTTACCAGAGAGTCATTAATTTCCACGAGTGTACAGATAAATTGATGTCAATACTATGGCAGGGAATAGTACCCTTAGATCAAAATCCTGCACTTTGGTCCGTAATGAAAAACATGACACTGCTACAAATCTGGTGCAGGAACTCATATAGGCTGTTTGAGGGGATGAGTTTGCAGAGTCATTGCTAAAAAGAGAACAGTAAGAGCTCCACCGCGCAATCTTGTAATTTTGTATGTAGCTTCCTTGAAGTCTTGTAGGACTCCTTGTGAATGTTAGTTATGAGTTTGCCCTTTATTTTTTTCTTGATTTAAACTCTTTTTGTCCAGGTTTTGCCAGTTTTGATGTCATTTCAAAGACGGCTTCAAGGAAATGCGCCCTTTAACAGACATGAATGTACGCCTTTGTATGCTGAGTGATTATTTTTGTGTATATGTAAAATAACTATTCTGAAATTGTGTAATGATGACAGGTTCTGTCAAGTTGATGCCACACTTTCTAAATAGTGTTACGGATTGGATTGGTGCAACAGCATGTTCTTGTTTAATCTGATGGAA
Source organism: Gossypium longicalyx (assembly GCA_025698465.1). NCBI lineage: Eukaryota > Viridiplantae > Streptophyta > Magnoliopsida > Malvales > Malvaceae > Gossypium > Gossypium longicalyx. The sequence continues at coordinate 3,910,143 of CM047006.1, read as the reverse complement.
TTTAAAAAAAAAAAAAGAAGCTCTAAAGGATAGGCTTCTTAATGATTTGATGTTTTTGTTGTTGCCAATGGTGAAGAGAAAGTAAATGATGGCATAACAAGTTTAATCTAATTGAGAGAAACCCGTCATTGTGATATATAGACGCATCTGTACTACAGAACCAAAGCAAGCATGTTACATTCACTTTCAGGGTTTGATATTGTTAGGATAAGCACTAGTTCATGCATTGGGAAGTCCCCCACAGAAGTTACTGTTGGATATAAATACGTGTCTGTCACATCATGTTTTCATGTATTTAGAAGATTACATTGTTATATGCATCGTAAGCATGATGTTTTGGAGGGGCGACATTTGATGACTTGATCATCTAATATTTTCCTTATTTGTCTACTATATAAGATGTCAATAATTTTTACAAGTAAATGTACTTATATTTTGTTATGTTAATACACTATTTCTCTTTCTAAATTGAGATAATATAAATTTTTAACCCGACAATTAAATCTATTTTGACATTTGTGTACCTTTTCTTTTATCAATTTTAGTACATAAACTTAATAACTAGATTTATTTTCGTCTTTAAACTTGAAAAATATAAATATTTTATGACGTGATATGTTGAAATTGTGTCACATCATCACTTGAAAATTAAAAAAATTATATAAATTTTCAAAGAATTACATAATACAATTTTAGAGTGTCACATACAATGTTTTAATAATCAAACTAGTGATTGAACGGTCAGATCATTCTGATTTAGTCGGTTTGATCGGTTCAAATGTTAAACCAACAAAAATTAAAAATTTATAAAAAATAAAAAAATATTAAATTAGTTCAACCTATTCAACTATTGATTTATGTCCTGGTTTTCAATTTTTACCGCTCTCAAGTCATTTTTATTCAATTAATTCAACTTCTTTGTTTAGAATGATATGCTTGTTGATTCTCGATCCAATCGATCAATCCAATCATGTTTCAAGAACACTAATTACATTATCATATCTTAACAGAATTTAAATTTATAGACAAAAACAGACCCAACTATAAAATTCAAGGACAAAAAATTATATTACTCATTCTAAGTTCTTAAGATGAACTTAATCTTTGTATTTATCATCCTCTCAATTGGTTATGTAAATAGAGTCTTTAATTTGTTAAAAAGCTGAACATTTTATAAAATACAAGATTTTATTTTAATTTTTTTTGAAATTATGAAAATATAAAATTATTAAAACAACAAAGTATTATAGTAGGAAAAGAATAGATACTTCGAAGATAGACAGATTCATCAACGGATTCTTTATCCTATCTTTTATTATCTAATTTATTTATGTTCGGTATAGGATAAGAAGACAATTAAAAATCCTTTATTTTTTCAATCCAATCACTCTTTTGATTTTGGGCACTCTTTTGATTTTGGAAAAGATACATTTTCTTTATCAATATATTGCTTCTTCTACACATTCATGTCTAACCCATAAAGAAAACCACTAATAATTAGGACTCATAAAAAAAATTATAATTTACTCATGAGAAAAACCTTTACCACATCAGGCAATAATTTATTTTAACGTTTAATTAAATTAGATAATCACTCAAATTGAGAACAAAAGCTCGTATCTAGAATGAACTTAAATAAATGGTTATACAAATTAAAATGAATCTAAACAATCATTTGCTCAAGTTTATTATACATGCAAAATAAAATAAAATAAAATCCCTAATTTTTAATTTTTGAAGAAGTGTATTTTTTATGACACTTGTCAACATTCTATTGGTTGTCAATCTAAAATCTAACTGTGTTAGTTAAATACAAATAAAAAGTATCAACTTGACTCATGGTTTTTAAATTTAAAAAATTTTAGATACAAAATATGTAAAAGTTGCTAAGTTAAAATACGTGAGGATATATTAATCTTTTTAATTTTGCAAATAAACCATTAATTCTGAAACAACCGAGAAGTACTTTTACATGCTTTGCCATCCCAAAATCAGTCATTTTGTTAATCTATTATACCACCTGTTGCATGAGAAAATTGTAGTGAATACTATATTGTGTATTGTTTTTGTTTTCGTATTAATACGTATTAGTATCGATATGTTTCGGTGTATCAATTTAAGTTTATCGTTGCTTTTATTTATTTTTCACATATATATATTTATAGTTTCTTTATAAATTATATATACATTTAAATATTTTCATTTATATCTTAATAAATTATATATTATTTTAATAAAAATAAATTATTTATTATGTATACATGTAAATATATCTAAACTAGCTTTCTTACCATACGATGCACAAACTAATTTTATATATAAATTAAAATATATTATTTTAAAAAATTAAAAATAAGTAATATTGTGAAAAATAAATTTATATTATTTCATAAAAAATATATTTATTTTAATTTTTAAACAATATTTTAACATACCGCAAACATATTGTAAAAACAATGTGTTTAAATACTGTATATTGTAAAATTTTTAAATATTGTATGAATAGTGTATAAAATTTTAAAACTACATTCTAAGGAAAAAAAATATTGTTTTTAAAGATTTTAATTATATTATTTAAAAATAAATTTTTTTTTGTATTATATTACAAATCAAATTCTGTTTTTAAAATTTTTAAAAAATAAATTAATTAGAAGTACCCAAAATACTCCTATTTTTTAGGTCTCCCATTTTTAACCTAATCATCCTCTCAGTTAATTTAATTGAAAATTCTAAAATATAACTATTATTTATGAAGTTTATAAAATTTTGAAAATGTTATAATTAGTTTTAAACATGTTATATAATTTTTTAAAAAAAATTGAAACGTTATAAAGTTTTAATAAAATTTAAACAAATTATAAAGTTCTAATTTTTTAAAAAATATTATAAAGCTTTTTAAATAGATTTTTTTAGAAATAAGAGTAAGCATTAAATAAACATACACATGCTTAAAAAAGTATTACCAAATTTAAATTGCAAACAATTTGCCCATAACCCATCACAAGAAATATATTTTCATTAGATAAGAAAATCCCAATTTTATGATGTAATGTCTAAGAGAAAAGTAATAAGATAATATAGTGTATTAGATAATTCAATTAAAGAATTGAGATATTTAATAAGAATTAATTATTCAAATAATAGCAGATAATTGTATTTGTTGGCTTCAACATAAAAACTTAATTATGATTTATAATCATTACTACTTATCACATGAGCATATTATCCATAATCCATCACCAGAGATATAAATTATTGATTCTATAACTTGAGTGAATAGTGCCATAAAATGAATTTAAGGCACGCATTTGACTCACAATTTAGAGGCACGACTAATGCCATTTTCTAAATTTCAATTTTATCACTATCTTTTTAAAGAATTACTAATTGACTTGTATGTAAAATGGTAAACCACTAATGAACAAACCTTTTTTGGATTTGAGTCCAATATTTGAACATTATATCTTTAGTTGTTTTATATAAGAAAAGTAAAAAGACAAAGCACCGCCATATTAATATTCATTCTTTTGTTTTACAGAATTCTTTTAGTTAATTGAGTTGATATCGAATTGATAAACAAACAATATAATACAAGAAAATATAATTGAACAATTTATATATTATGATATATTAACAGCTAAATTTTGAGCTGATGAGTGTTACGTTACTCCACAGATCATGAATCTATATACATATATATATACACTATATCAATCAAAGGTGCAATGATCTTTCAAGACTTGGCGAGCAAGATCCATTGCTCCACATTTTTTATAGATTAAATGCAAATTGAAAGCTGCCTCCCTGCGAAGGTCACAATACCCATCTTTTTTGTGGTTCTCCACCGCATGATCCCAGTTCTCATTGGGGAGTTTTGGGATTGGATGATCCTTCTCCTTCATCGCTAACACCTTTTCATAGTATGAAACTGCCAGGGTCACCAGTCCAACATGATGACATGCCCGTCCGATATTATACAGTGCTTCCTGCACAACGTTGTGTCAGCAGAGGCATTTCTTTTGCATCCAACCAATTGAATCACAAGAATTAGTAAAAGAGCAAAATAGATCAACTGACTAACTGAAGTAATCCATGGACATACTCATTTCGACGACTGAATTCCAAAACATTCATTTGAACAAGTTTTATTTATAATAGGAAAATGCAAGATAAAGTACGTGAAAACCAAACCTGGCTGTTCTCACAAAGACGAAGGTTGTTGTAGAGGAAAGCTAAACCTTGTGCAATACACTGATGCTTGTTTTGGAGTCTAAGTCCAAGGGTTAAATTGATCAATGCAGTCCCTATAAGGTAAAATGAAAATTTTCACATCAACGAGACGTGATAAGATGCGTTTATATAAACATCCTAGGCGAACTACCAAAAAAGAGAAGAAAATATACCAACACACAAATTAATTAAAGGATTCTCTGGCAACAACTTATAAGCTTCAAGGTATTCTCGAGCAGCATCTTGGTGATGACTAAGCACGGTAAACTGATGGCCAGAAATGACAATAGGTGGTATGCAATCTTTGTGTTTGCTACGGAAAAAACGTAAAAACTTACAATGCCTTGAATAACATTTTCCCGATCTAAGACAGTAGAAGTAAAACCGAAATTAGTAACTGGAGTATTCAGAAAAACCAATATGTGCATAAGTCAAGATGACAAAAAAAGCAAAACATATGATGCCACATGATAAATACAAATTATATTCAAGTGATGCTTAGCAACTAAAAGTAATAACCAGGTATGCTTATAAGCTATGTTACTCAAAACTTTCTATAACATATATATATATTACAGTTATTTCAAACAAAAACAACAGCTAACCTAGCACAGATAGCAACTCAGCAATATGCTACTGCGCATGCAAGTGAATGGAAAGTGTGATGTAGAATATTAGTAAATGTTTTAGAAATAACAAGACTCAAACTTTATTTAAGATATTTTAAGGTTTTTCCACAACCAGAATTCAGAACCATAAATGACGTTCTCACTTCTCATAGACAAATAATTTATTGTTAAATTTACAGTACTATAATTCAATTTAAATTTTCTTTTCAACTCGTCTTTTCCAAATATTTGGGATTACTATTTTTGAGCAAAATTAATTAACCTAAGAAACCCCACGCCTGTTAAATTAGAAAATAAAAATTAACCTCCAACTTCATAATATTATGGGATATATGATATGAATTTGAAATTTAAAGCAATAAAAAAAAAGCATTCCTGTAGCTAAATGTTAAGAAAATATTTGTTAAGAAAATAATTCAGTAACAATCAAGCATATAAATTGCTATTGCTATTCCCTTAAATTATTTCATCATTTTTGTGTGCTGGCCTAAGAGACTTCCAAAACAATTTTTAAATAACTGTTGAATCTGTCTCAAATTTCTAGAAAAGGTCCAAGATCTGATTAAAATTATATAAATATTGCAAAATGTGCATATTATCTATAATTTTTTTTACCATAAATATATAGAAATATATAAGTCATACAATTTAAACCTTTCTCAACCAAGAAAATTTTCATAATTTTCTCCTCCCAAGAAAAGACACAACAATAAATCATAAAAATTGACAAAAAAACGTCTAAGAATGGAATAAACATAGGGGAATGAATACCTTGGAAGTACTTTGTAATAGCAGTTCCAAGCAGTAATACTGTAAGGGTGCTGCTGAACAATGTGCTTTATGCAGTCAAAACCATGCTTGGAATCCATGGTGTAGTATGCCATTTCTGTAAAATAACATGAAGTTTTAGCAATTCATCAAAAATCTAATATGATGAAGAAAACATGTAATGGGCCAAATCTAAAAGAATGAACACTAGGTAAAGTGAGGAATTACTTGCTCCAAGTGATCGAAGCTGCTGCTGCTTCTCAACAGGGAAAAAGTTATGACCTGATTTTAATGCAAGTTTGATAATATCCAATGCTTCATAATACCTTTCCAAAGATTCCAATGCCTTGCATAACTAATTAGCAGAAAGAACCATTATTTAGTATGAAAAAAGAAAGAAAGAATCAAATATCTTCTATCTGTCTGAAAGATCCAAGGAAATAAAGGAATCATGTAAAAGAATTTATGGTCAAAAGAAATCCAATTGTAACACTCAGCTTCAGAGTCATAAACTTTTACTGAAGTGAGGAAAAAGATTTAAAATTCAAAGATATCAGAGAAAGAGAGAAATAAAAAGAAGTGCACTAACGTCTATGATAAGGTCTTGCTGCTCCTCATCTTTTAGAAGATTAACTAGAGGTGGTTCTCTAAAATGTTCTTCCTACAGCAACAAACAATAAAATATATGTACAAGTAGGTAAGACTGAAATCACAGTCTAGTTAGTTTAAAATTTTAAATTCTTGTTAAATAAATATACACATAAGGATTACCTCAGATTCATCATTGGCATCATCACTATGCCAATCAAGTCCAGCAGCAAGTGCAGCAGCTTTCTTTTCTTCCTTCAAAGCTGCTTTCTTTTGTAGCAGCTTTCTTGCTCTGGAAGCTTTCAACCTATCCTCCAACATCACTCTCAAAAAGTTAGTTCATCTCCACTGGAAGAGAGAGAAGGAACACATCCCCAAAACAACAGATTCCAGGAAAAGGATATACACTATATTCGGAGGGAAAGAAAAAGGGGGTTTGGGGGGGGGGGGCAACTGCATGAGAATACTTTGATTGATGCTTCGAAAAAAGAAACAAGATATCTTTAAGTCATGTACTAATTTTAAATGAAAATAACACAAGTTTTTACTCAAACCTTAATATCATTATCTTTGAAATAAGTTCCCTCAGAAGATTGTTTCATAATTCCAATATTTAGGATAAAAGGGTCAGTAGGAAATGACTGCAGTCTGACTCAATAGGACAAAAAGTTCAGTATAATGGATTTCCTGTTCTGCCAAATGGAGAACAGAGGTTGAGTCAGAACTGCCCCTTCCTAAGAAAAGACGAAGTTAAGATCTAAAATACTCAAAATTGCTCCTGAAATTAGGTTAAATAAAATCTACTTAAATTGGTAGACCTTTTTTTCCATCTTTCCCCTTCATTTACTTTTTTCCATTTCATTGGATCTTAGTGTTAAGCAAGTTATATGCGGATGATTGAAGATACTATCCAAATGGAAGTATATAGGAATACTTGGCATGCCAAATTAAATAGGCCTAAAAACAAACCAAGCATCTCGCAGTAAGTTTAATAGAGGTCAAGGTCTTTTCTTTTTTTTTTTTTTCTTTTTCACTTGAAGGAAAAATTTTCTTGTATTTAGGCTCATTTAATAAAATAAAGAAGAAGCAAAGACTAATTAAGAGAAAGCTCTACTCATTTAAACAAAATTGGAGCAAATTAGCTCAAGTCAACTTGGCACTTTGACAAATACTTACAAATTCAAATTGAATTAGAGCTTGAGTTCGATAAAAGCTCAAACAAGCAAGGCTAGAAAATGAAGGTAATCTGCTGAGCTCAACCACTAGCAGTCCTAATAGCCAAGAATAGTTCCATTGTTTAACTTGCATGTTGTTAAAGACTTAAGATCTAACATCTATAAGAAAGAACATCAAGATATCTTTTTCCCCCAATTTCATTAGGCAAAATAAGTACCACCAAAAATAGCAAGCGAGATATGCAATTTTATGAAAAACAATAATTCTATAGGCCACCCATTAATACATAGGAATATTTATGAAAGTATAAAAGTTTAGGTGGGGAGGTGCTCACACCAAGAATTGAAAATGAAATTCACTACTCACCTATCTGCTGCGGTTACCATTGGTCTTGACCCACAAAATACACCATCAGTTTGCAGATCATCAACTTTTTTGACTCTTTCAAATAGATCACTATCTCTTAGGCGGCGCCTAACTTTTATCTGACCAAGAATATCCAGTAAATGAGAAAGCCGGAACACATGGATTTCTTTTAAAGACAAAGAAACAGGAATTTAGATCTTAGATTATACATCCAATGTGCTCAGATCACTACACACCACGGATGTCCCTCACAACTTTTCATGCCTTGGAGTACCCGTGACAGATACCCTCTACAAAAATGGATATGGATCCTCCACATAAGTAAAGTCATAGGCATGTTTGAAGTTACCCATGTTAGATATATGCACACATCAAACATGCACCCTAAGTCTCAACACAAAAGCTCCAGAGTAATAACTTAGTAGTGCTTTAATAGGAGGAGCTGATATATACTCTAGCATGTGCCATTTGATATTGTGAAGCGTATTACACTTCAAAGCATATACCAGGGAAGCGAAATGAACACATACCCTAGAAGATTCAAATTTAGACTGTAAACATGTTTAGGCAGTAGATATGTACAAATCAGAGTTATACACGCATTGATTCCAAAGTAAACTTGAATGTGAACATCAAGTCAAACTACCTTCTTGTAGATAATTTTTGGTGATTCAGGGCTAGAATCTGGATGTATTGTGGATCTCCATATTAAGTTTTGGTCAAAAGAGATTCTAGAAAATGGTACAAGATTTAAAAAAGACTTCTCATTACCTTTATCCCAAGAGATTCAATATAAAGGGACTCTTGTACCAACGGAAGAATGGTATTGACAAAATCTTCCATCATCCCTTTAGCTCTATAAATGTTGCATAGCTTCAATTTTATTTTCCCATTGAGCCACCACGATTTAGATGTATCAGAATTCTTGTTAATATTCTGTAAATCTACATGCCACAAATTAAAGAGAAAGGATTATTATGGATTGCCCTACGTGCTAAGGATGAGAAAAATCATGAGAAAATTTACCAAAACTTTGGGGAGGAGAAAGCAAAGAAATGGCTTCATCTTCTTTAGAATCTTCAATAAGCAGGGAAGCCAAATTTAAACGGGCATCGATGTTGTTCTCTAGTCGTTCCAGAGCTGAATCACATCCATTATCAACCATTAAAAAGAGAGAACTTGAGTGCAAGAATGAACTTGCTAGTAAAGAGATATTCCAATAGGCAGCTCATTAAGACTATCATCAGGCTTTATGATGATATTCCCACGTGCAGAAGGCAAGTATTTTTTCTAAAAAATTCACTTACCCTACCATGGAACTGATGAAGCAATTATTGATTTAAATCATATGCTTAAAATCAAATGTAATCAATCATCATCCTTAGTATTGTTTTCATATTTTGTCTCAAGACCCGTGTAAATAAGGTTCCTCTGTGCTCTTTCTCAAGAAGTCAAGAGCATCAACAACATAGCTCTTTGGGTCTTTCTCTGGTGGCAGTAGTTCAAGGCTGAAACATGTGTATATATATATACATATTGTGTTCTGGTGTTCTAGCCTTCACCATCCACACACGTTCACACTCAATATTTAACATGGTCAAACCTCGGTTAATTCTTGCAATCTTCCTTCTCTTAATTTTTCCATCCACACTAGTTAACAGTCAAGATATTAAACCGGGACTATAATGCGCAATTCAAGTGGAACAGCAATAAAAACAATAGGTTTACCTCAATATAACAAAGAAGAATAATAGGAATCATTACAGGTTCTACTACAGATACATACAAATCTCATAGATTCAGGAAACTGGATGCATGCAGACCTACACACACACACACTTATGATTCCAGCTCTGCTATTTACTCATAGCACTTATAGAAGTATCACCTTTTGCACTTAAAAAATAAAAAACCTACCATTTTTTTCCCTTTTCCTCCTAAATTCTCTGCATTATTCTTATATTTTACTTGTTATTTTCCACGACTATTTCATCTTGGAATCTGACTCTTCATTAGACCCTAAGAATACTAATTTAACAAGATCCATCATCCTCAATTCCTCATAACAATCTATTAGAAATCAAAATAAAATTTCTCCACATATGCACCCTGAATTGTTAGAACTTATCCTCCGAGGAAAATGTTCCAACAAGGCAAGTGTGCCTGAGACACCTAAAATGGTTCCTGAACTCTTATTTTGATCAAGTACAACTTGGGGGAAAGACTTTTGAACTGAGCCCTTTTTAAGTTGGAACAAACATGTAACTACTAGGTGAACATATAGGCTAAAAATGCTTCCAAAGAATTATGTGTTCACATACCTTTTCGAAGGAACTTAATTGCTAGCACTTTTTCCCCCGTGGATATGTAACACTGAGCAATTTTGTGATGTAAATGGTCCTGTCGAAGGAAATAGGAAATAAAAATAAGAAAGCAACAGCACTCTAGTGTTCTAAAAATAAAATAGGTGCATGGAAATATAACAACAAACCTGCTCAGCTGAAAACAAACAGATATTCACAAGTTATAAAAATTAATACCAAAAGGACCACAAGCATGAGAGAAGCAACGTATAGCCTCATCAGCATCCATTGAAAAATATTTAAGGGAAATGAAACTTCACTTTAACAATTATGTAATGGAAGCCTAGAAGATAGGCAACAAAACTAACCCCCTGTTATCAAACTAGAGTAGTTATCCATAAAGCAACTGCAATGTAACTGCCAAATTGCAAGGCCTATTTTTAGACCTTATTAGTCCCCATTACTTGGTCTGGTTTACTATTTGTTACTAAACCCCATATGATCTGCAAATTCATAACCTTCAAGTTTCTACATCTGTATTTAAGCTCAAGAATATGGTCCTGAATCCAACACAAATTTTCTATTAAACAAGCTATTCAAATACCAAAACAAAAGTCGAGAAATTTGACAGAATCTGTAAACAGTCTAAACTCATGCAGAGACATTCAACAGTCCTCACTCCTCATCGATAGAGAACTACAAACATTCAACAGTGGATACCCAAGTACTTACCCTAAAATTAAGCTGACAGGTCACTTTTTGATTGCTGATGCATCTAATATCATTTATATGTGGAGTAATTCTTGTTCCTTAAAAAAGTAAGCCCCTCCCTAGAGTTCAAGCACTCTACATTTTCATACTATAGCAACTACGATTTCTTGAAAATTTCAAAACTGCTGATTAGTTTTGAAAAGGAAAACTAAAGACACTGATTTGCTACCAAGGGCTCGTCCTGCTCCAAATAAAACAGATTTATATGCACATGCAAAAATTACAGGTATGCTCCATATTATGTGCACGGGTATCCACATTCTATGACAAAGGTGTCACACACCAAGAACAGACTGAACAGATGCAGCTAACTTCACCAGATCCATTATTAATGCAACAAAAGGCATAGTTCCATCTATGTCAATAATCAAAGCAAATATAAGAAAGCAAAGAAGAGTGATGGGACACAAAGGTGGGAGCTTGGGACCTTAACACGATGCACTCCAAAAAATTGCCCAGAATTTGCATAAAGCATCAGTATAAAATTTCTAATTCAAATAATTCCAACTCCTACAAAACACAGGCAAGCAAAGTCCTAATCCTCTCATCTCTTGCAAAATGTCTTAGACCACGTTAAAGTTTTAAAAGCACACAAACATACATTAAACAGAAAGCATAGTTAAGAACACTAAAACTCAAACACACAGCATTAGACAACTGTTGATTTTAAAATAAAATAAAATAAAAAATAACCAGTTTTCCAAGATATCATACAGATTCCATAACTATAGGAATCAGCACTATAACAAATATGGAACTCAAATATACCAATAAGCAAAAAGAATGTGTTGCATCTACAAAAAAATAGCAGATGATATAATTAAATAAATCTGGAGTTATATCAAAGAAATACAGGATTATAGAAAAATAGACAAACAATCACCTTTTACAGTTTGAAGAAAGCTAATATAGAGAGAAAGAGAACAAGATTTGAGCTAATGAAAGAAACAATAGGTTGACTTACATCATCAATTCCATCATCATTCTCCAACATATTGTAATACTTCAATGCAGAGTTAACATGCCCAAGAGTCATAAATGTATCTGCAACCTCAGTAACCAAGTCAGCATGATCATGTGCTATGGATTGCAAAACACTGCAGAACACCTGGAGGACATTTAAGAATATTCAGAGACAACTAAGGAGTATGACAGATCAAATTCAAACTTCTAACATATACATTCCAAATGCATGCCTCTAAAACCCTGAATTTCAATGATATGGAGAACTAGTATTCACAAGGCTAAATACTCAAAGAGCCCTCACGCTTAGTCAAATTTCCCACATCTACATGGCTGTTGGCAAATATATGACAAAATAAAGTCTCAGTCGATGCTAATGTGGCATACCACATGAACTTTCATATTTTTCCATCTGAATGCTTACATGGAAAAGATGGTGGCCACATAGATGCTGACATGGGAAAGATAATGGACTTTAACAGGATTCCAGTCAAAGCAAAGGCTTAAGTAAACAAAAACAGTACTGAAAATCTAACACCAGTGAGGTGGGATAGAATTGAAAACCTGAAGATTACCTTTGTGCATCCTGTTACAAGATATCTAATACTATGAACATCTTTGAAATTTGGCTTATATAAAAAACTCTCTACCTGATTACTTTATCATTTGAGACAATATGCTTTTATTGCAATCAAATGAGCCCTTCACCAATTATTTAGGCTTAATTGAGCCATTATTTGAATAGAAACATTAATTCCATTACGGTTAGCAATATCTTGATATTAGGGATGCTACATTGTATATATAAGCCAGAAGAATACACCCATGAAACATGCAGAATGTAAAGAAGTTTTATTGGGCACTTGCCATTAAAAGAGAAAACAAAATACCAGCACAAGATAAAAATGTGTATACCTCTGCTTTCTCTATATCTCCCAGGTGAATGTGGCAAATTCCTGATTTAGTTTTCAAGTTGATAGGCAGTTCTTTTCCTGAATAGTAGATAGCATGGGCTTGCTCAATTTGCTGAAGGGCCCTTTCATATGCATTATTTTGCATTAACATAGAAACAAGAAGATTAATAACACTCAAATCAGCCTCATCTTGATGACCCTCAAGATAGCCCTCCAAAATAGCAAAAGATCGTTCAATCTGACCACATTTTTGGTATAACTGAGATGGAATGAAACAACAAATTAGAATCTCAGGTTAGAGCAGACCATTATGATGATGGATTCTATGAGAGTTGAGACTGTTGGAAATTGAATGAGATGCAGCCTATTCCAGATAATGAGAGAGGTTCCTTTTCCTTTCTTTTGGCATAGTGTGTCCCCACAATTCACACATAGTTATGGAATAAAATTTTATATAGGAATTAGAGTAAAAAAACAAATGAATAAATAACAGCCAAGGGGCAAACATTCAGTATTTTATATAGACAGGCATTGCAGAACCAAATATTTGGCCTCTCCCATGCATGATTTAGAATGAATCGGTCAACATCCAAGCATAGAAAATTATAATTAAACAATGTAGACATAAAACAAAATACCGCAGTTTCTTGTTTTTTCTTAAACCAATATATTCATGTTAAGATTCAAGAGTTTAAATAGATTTACACTGGAGTTTCAATTTATCATTGGAACAAAGTTTAAATTAAGGTAGTTTTAACCCCCCACCTCCACCTGTGCCCAACCAGACTACCTCCCTCTCCCTCTGTTCCCTCTTCTTAATTTAAAACAAGGGAGGGGAGAATGAAACAATAAATACTGGGGAAATAAATGGGATAGGGAAGACAAAGAGGAATTTAGGAGACTGACCTAAAATTCGGCAAAGGAACTGGTAGAACCAAGGGAGAAGGAAATCTCCAAACTCTTTACTCAAAATCTCAATACACAAAATTCAAAACTATTCAAACTTGGAACAAAATACATACTTTTAGGTTACACCGTAAATCTTAATATAAATCTGAAGCACTAAATAAATACTAAATTTTGATGATAGAAATATAACAATTTAACAAAAAAAAAATAGTTTAATCCTTCGATAAGCTTCATTTTATTCCATACCAAACCTTTAATTTATAAACCTGATTAAATATAGATAATCAACTAATGAAAACTATTACCTATTGATTTACTAGTTCATGGTTGCCTACTCCCTCTTCTTGTCCCTTTTTCCCAATACACTCTTTTCTACTTGTAATTCACTTATTTTCTTAAAACTAGCCACAGAAGCCACATAAACAGATCAGTACACGTAAGTACTTACCATATGACAATGGCTTTTTACAAGCCTAACCCCAATTTATGAACAGAATGAAGGCTTACATGCCCGACATGCTTTTAATATGTACTCTTTGCTGCAGTATTGCAGCTTTTTCTTTGATTTTCCCCTTTTCATGGCTTCCCAAAAACAAGGCCATCTACTTAGATCCTATAAGCCAAGCCCCTAAAAGATCAGTCTATCTTTTCATCTTTTATCTGCACGTTCAATAATTGAAGATCCGCAGCGAAGATTTCCCACAATTGGACCATACCCTAGGTATAACCCTCCCGAAAATCCAGGATTTTTGCTCACACAATATTGCTTATAAATACACACATGTGATGAAAGAATGAAAGATAATATTGAAGATGAACATTAATAGATAAGAATGAAAATCTTAAAATTTCACAGCCCCTTTGGATGCCGAAAAGGCCATGCACATTCATTTCCAGCCCAAAACTCAACTACCTTCTACGTTGCTAGCAATAAACATTAGAACCATTGCAAACAATGGAATCAACTGACTCTGAAGAACATATAGAGGGAAAATATCCACGAATTTTTCCAATCAAAATAGACAAAAGATGTGGAAGAGCTAAGAACTGGGAGATTATTGGGAGATAATATTTTATTAAAGGAGCAAAACAGTGTTCACCTTAGCCCCACTTTTCAATGCTTCAACATTGTCAGGAGAGATTTGCTGAATTTGTTCATATGACTCAGCTGCTTTCTGGTAATCACCGAGCTCATCATAAAGTGATGCTTGAAGATATCTTAAACTAATATCTGTAGGATCTGCCATTATTGCTTTAGAAAGGCAATGGCAGGTCAGACTAACATTCTCTTGCTCTCTGTAACAGATAAATGTAATAGATCGTAAACAAACTGACATTAAACTAAACCAAGATAAAGCGGCAACTGAAATATGTCAATGTGTTGCAAATCTCAAATTGCTCTGGAGAACAAGTAGAAGAATTAAATCCTCTTGCTAATGAGCCTCATATCCTTTTAGGTCAGGTGCATTTAACACACTTGGTGCACTTAGGTGTGCTTTTTTGTAAGGCAATAGACATTAAAAATATAGTATTTAGAGTGTCAAATTTATTTTTTAGATTTCTTTGAAAATGCCATTCTACCTTTTAATAAAAATTAAATTTTAAAATTGTTTTTTAATTGCTAATGAAAATATAATTTCATCATTTAATTGTTTTTCTTTACTTAATTTTCCTTTTATTAAAAAAATATTCTTTTGCTTCTTTCTTTTTTTGTTCCTTTTTTCTCTCTCTCTAGACACCTTGGTTTTGCTTTATTCCCCAACGCCAAAGTAGTTGCCACCAGTGCACTCTTCTCTTTATCACTCCCCAAGCATGTTATTTTTTTCTTCTTTTCTGCATTTCTTCCCCTTTTTGCTCTGTAGGCTAGTGAACAATGCTCTCCCTACACCAGAAATGGCAGTTGTGGCCAGCTTTAAAGGAAGAAGTGGCAAGCTTCAATCACTGACCAAGACACAATCATTTAACTGAACTAAATTTGGTGGCACTGCTGCACTGAAGTCACACTTCAGTGATTAGAGTCAGAGACTGCCTCAAGATCCAGGGCTTTTATGATCAATTTTGGCCACTACATTTGAATGGAAAGGGGTGCCATCAGAGAGAGAGGGGAAAAAACAAACAAACAAACAGGAGGTTGTGGACTGAGGTGGTCAGGATTTGTAAATATTCCAAGGTCAAAGTTGTGCTTTCATAAATCGTTAAGGGTTGTTTCTGGGGAAAAACTACATTTTTAGGCATTACTAACAGTGCACCAAATAGCCACTTTAAAAGATGTCTGAAATGGCTATTCAGGCCTTGTAAGGAACAAAGACTAAATGGCTATTCCAAGGAAAACCCATTCTTTGAATAAAGCATAAGCTTGGATTATGGACAATGAATGGTAAAATTCTGTAAAAACAAACAAGCATAAAATCCCTAACTTTCAATTCCAAAACCCTCCATAGAGGCAAATTAGGCAAACCTCCCCAAAATCTGTCCCAAATCACTGGAAATGGGAAAGATAACACACATACTTTCTCTATTTAAGAGGTACTTAAAATGACACGGTAAATCTGACATTTTAAAGTGACACCATAATCCATTAGTATAGTTACATCCATATGCAACTAAAGAACTAAAAGTTATCTTGATCATTGACGTTAATTGGATTGAATCAAGATTGGTACTGATATGAAAAATTAAAGCTCCTAATATCAACAGAATTAGATGGATTGTACTTCAACTTTATAAAGAAAAACATATGGGCATATCCATTTAAGCACTAATATCAGGATACAACAAATTGCAAAGATGGTATTCTTTATACATTCTAAGAAAGGAGCCAAGAACAACTACACTAAGCGTATTTTATTCCAGTAAGACCTTAAAATAAGAATGAATCAATGGCTAAGAAAAGACCAGTTAGTAACATATTGAGCATTAACTAAGAAACCAGTTAGTAATATATTGAGCATTAACTAAGAGACAAGATAATAGTTTTAAAATTAATCTCGTCAGTATTCAACAAAACTACAGTAACATCATAAAAGGTGAAAAGAACTTATTCCATTGGATCAAGCAACAATGAGTGATAAAATGGAAAAAGACAAGAAACTTACATGGACCAGGTAAAAAGCAGTTTCCACAGATCAGGATCTTTTGGCTTAAGAAGTCCAGCTATGATGTAGAATTGAAAAGCTCTTTTATTATCACCAAGGGCTTTATAAGAAAGCCCGAGCATATGATATAAATGAGGAAATTTTGGTTCAAGTTGAACACCTTCCTTCAGAACAGATATGGCCTGTAATCAAAAATATTTGGGAAAGATTTAGCAGGGATGATTACAAAAAGCTAAAGACTTGAAGGGGTGGGGGGAAAAAAACACCCATACACTCGCTGTTTAACTGAACCAAATCCAACAAACAATTATTACACCAGGAACCTAACTCTAAAATGAAGTGAAGTACAAGCACATTCTAACAAGTAAACAGACTACCATCTTCCAAAGCTCAACCAACACAGATTGAACTGGGCATCATAGCAAATAGTTTCTCTGCCAACTTATAACCTCATCACTATCAAGAAAAACACAACATAACATGCAGCAAGTGTGTGAATTAAAAATGAGAAAGATAAAAGCGTGTTTAAATTAAAAGAGAGAGAAAATATAAAGGGCAAACAAAACCGTATAAAGAACACAAATGTAGCACATACAAGGACAATCCAGAAGCCCTGATCAATGCTGACGGTGTTACATGTATATATATATTTTCTGGTGAAAATCACTAAAACTGTGAAGAGATCCGGAGTTTAATCAAAAAGAGAGAATCCAAGGTGACACTTTGAATATCTAGTAAGAGGGCATCGATGCAAGAGCATATGGCAAAACAAAAAAGCAAGAAACCATGTGAAACATTTTTACTATTTCTTTTTCATTTTTCAGCCTTCAACAAGATTGTTCCTCATTCGCATTTATTTTTTCTGATATAAGCAATGAGATTCAACAATCTTAGGACTTAAACACAGAAAAGAACATGATTAAAAGCATTAAGTACAACCTAGCCAAAAGCAGAAGATGCAGCAGGCTCTAAGCAGAAAAACATAATGAAAAAAATAGGGCAATTAGTAGAAAAACAGAAGCAATATAACTGTTTTTTTCCTTTACAAAATCAATAAAAAAATTCACCACATGGGAGGAAGACTTCAGTATATTTTTTTCTAATTAAAAAAAGAAAAAAGCTTTTTGTATCAGCAGGAATTTCTTCATGCTTAATGGCTGAAGATGTCAAAATCCATCCAAAATAAAGACCATAAACTGATACAACATAAAATTACATTTAGGTACAAGAAGAAACTAAAATCAGACAACCTAGATAACAACATTTTAGCAAACACAAAAGGTGATAATAATAAAGATATGTATTAGAAACCATTCCTAGAAGGATCATATGTTTCAGGGCATAAAAAAAAAAACAGGATCATACATGTAAGTTCTGGCAGACTATTAACTGCTATACATACTTCTTAAAGCCGAGCGTGTAAAATAGCACAAGGACTTGCCAAGGTACAGGATATTCGCTTCAAAATCATTCTCACCAAATCAATCCAAATTCCAGCAAAAAATAATAAGTAAAATATCACATTCAACAGTGAGTGTTTGGGAGCACAAAATTATTGTTTAACTGACATGAATACCCCCCAGAAAGAGATGGACTTGTTAATTAAACATCATACCTCTTCGAAACAACCATTTCCATAGTGAAGTGTAGCATCTCCAACAATTCTCTGAATTTGGGGGCTCAGTTTATTCCCTCTTCCCTTTCGCCTACCTCGTTTCTTATGCCGCATTAGTTGCAAATAACAAATAAGACATGCAAAAGAATTTGATAAGCCACCCGAAACAACCGTAATTATGATTATTATCATATTGTGAGTTAAAAAGAGCAAGGAAGGAATAAGTGCTTAAAAAAAATGAACCTTGCTTGATTTTCTCCGACGACCACAGTTCAAAGTTTGCATTATTTCATCCATAATCCCTTCCGAAATATCCTCTTTTCTAGCCTTCTTTGATGATCCTTCACTGCTGTAAAAACAAATTTGAAATCAACATGTAAAAGAATCACCTCTTTTTTTTTCCCTTTCCCTTTATCCGATCAAAGGAATGCATTCAAAATATATCAGCCAGTACAACTCTAGCCTTTTGAGGGGAAAAAAATAGAGGAAAAGGAAAATTGACGGAATTACCCCTGCATATCGGCAAGTGCTTTGCGCTTCTTCTCTGCCAGAGCTTCATAGTCAAGAGGAAGGTTGCCGGAACCCGACATTGTAATAGGACCAAAACAAGCAATGGCTTAAACAAAAACTGAAAATGAACATAGAGGTAAAATTATAAAGTGTAAGCATTCAAATAGAACGCACCAACTATAAAATATGAAAGGGTAAAAGATGCTAAGATAAAGAATCAGATAATTGCATTGTAAATACTAAAATATCACTCAAGCTCAATGAAAAGAACATCAAGTTTATTCACCACGTCGAACTAAAATAAATTAATATCCAGCCATCTTATTGATCCAGCGAAAGTATCATTCAATTTCAAAAACACGTTCTTTGAAAATTTGGGAAAAAAAATCCTCTGCTGCTCGGACTCACCTGAACGGCAGCCACTCGTGTCGATACGACGCGAGTAAGGACACGGGATAAATGTCCGATCCTTCCGAAGCTGCTATTGGCTGTTGAAGAAGAAGACGACGAACAAGTGGTGGTAGCCGATCAGAAAATTAAAAGCACTGGAAAAGAAAAGAAAAAAATCAAAGCTGCAAATAGAGAAAAGAGAGAAGAAGATCAAGCCGGGGAAAGGACAAAAAGAAGAATAAACGAGAGACGGGCTTTTTAACCTAATATGATAATATTTTATTTTGAGTTAGACTAGTCCTATGATCACTCGTTTATTTATGGCTTAATGCTCGATTTTCACCCTTCTGTAAATTTTTTTTTTCCGAATTAGTATACTATCGTTCTCAGCTCTTTTTCTATAACGAGTTTAAAGAATATCACGTGACGGGAATTAAAATGCATCATGTAACATATCTAATCAAATCAAAATGCCACGCGGTAATTAAATTTGTATAAAATAAAATTTTAAATTTATTTTTTTTAAAAACCACATTTACCTTTAATTAACCATTCATCAATCGCTGATTAGTATCAGCTAGTGTTCACCGTCACTGTTTATCATCGTTAGTCATCATTGATCATTTATGTGATATTGTTAAAATACGTTACGTGTCTCTTTTGTTTTTTTAAGTATTATATATTATTTTAATTTAAAATTAAACAAATCATATATAATATATAAAAATTTAAAAAATATTTTTTTATAAAATTCTAAAAGATATAAGCATACATTTTTAAAAGTTATAGTACTTACGTAAAAAGAAAACTTAGAGTGCATTTGGTTTCAGGAAAGAATGGTAATTTTTATTTTCATGAAAAATCAAAAATAGTTTAGAAAATATGTTTTGTTAAAAAAATTGAAAATAATTTTTAGAAAATAAAAATAAAAATACGTGAAGACTAGAGAATAAAAAAATATTTTCATTATTTTCAATAAAAATGTTTTAAGAAAATGAAAAAAATTAAAAAATAAGGGATTTTATTAAAAACAAATTTCTATTTTCATTTAACAAATATATTTTCCAATTTACATAAAATAAAATATGAAAGTAGAGAATGTTCTCTTAAATCAATCCAACCCTTAAGTTTTCAAATATATATTCTAGAAAAAAACTTAAATTGTTTTTTATTTAGATATATTTAAAAAAATTGAATATATATTTTTGAATTTTTTGCATTTTTTAAAAATTTAAATAAATTTTTTTATTTTTATAAAACTTTTTTTAATTTTTATATATTATTTTGATTTTTTAATATTTATATTTATACATTTTATAAAAAAATTTAATTTTTTTGAATTATTTATATATTATATATGTTTTTTAACGTCCCAATAACATCACGTAGATAATCAACGATAATCAGTAATCGGTTATGACTAGTCAACGTCTATGAATGATCAGTTTTAGCCTTTTGGGTACTAAAAGTAGGTTTTTTATTTCTTTTTCAAGCATGAAAATAAAAGAAGTTGGTAGTGAAAATAATTTTATTTAAAATTTAAATTACTAAAACAACTTTAATGAACATGTCACATGTCGTTTTATAAAATTAGAAGTAGAATTTTATATTATTTATATTTATTATGTCAATAAATATAAATTTAAAAAAAATATTATAAATACTCTTATTAATTAATAAAATTCTTTTGTTTTCATATTTCTTATTCATTTACTTTCTCTTTTATTTATTTCATAATAATATTTAAATTAACATTTGATTTTCAATTATTTTTTTTTATCTAAGTTAGTGTATGAAATGAGTGATACTAAACTAGTAAAAACATCACATATAACCCATCACGTGCAATTAACTCTAAATATATTATATAATGCTGTTTTCATAAAATTATATATATATATATATTGCAAAGAGTTCTTCTATTTATGAAAATTATTGATTATAACATATATTAAATTTTCATAAATTTATCTACTATCTATTAACTCTAATAAATTTGATAAGTTTCATATTCCAACTGTTAATGTAAATCAATCACAATTAATAGGAAGATAAAAAATATATATAATTAATCAAATATTACTTTATGATTATATTTGTTGGCCCAAATATAATATTTAATCTTGATTTATAATGATTGTATCACCTATTACATAAACAAGACTTATAACCCATCACAAAAAATATAGATTACATGAACAAATTACTTAATCATGATTATATTGATTGTACCACACAAATTGCCGATAATCCATCTCCTTGGATAAGAACCCACTTTTAAGATCTTATGTTGGAAATTGTACCACACAAATTGCCGATAATCCATCTCCTTAGATAAGAACCCACTTTTAAGATCTTATGTTGGAAAAGAAAATTTGTGGTTTAATGAATTATCAATGAATTTTTAGGCTATTAAAAATTTTGAGATATAAGATTTGAATCGTATCATATATGGGCTTTTAGTTTAAATTTATTACACTTGAGTTCCATCACATATAAGCTTTATCCACATTTGTTATGTTGTAGATTTAGCTATATTTTAATTATTAATTCAATGTTTTATATTATTAATTCATGTTATAATTACTTGAATCGTATTGTTTGTAATTATGGTTAAGGTTTATTGATTTAAATAATATAAGGTGATAATTCACCACAATTCGCATAGTAGTTATGTGAGGAATTGTAAAGTATGAGAGTAGAGATTTATAAGTTAGTTGGACAAATGTCTTCTTTTACACGGGGCAAGAGAGGTGTATATAGGTTCTTTAAGTGGATCTTACGTTGCCAACTATCCTTTTAAACAATAAGCTTAATGAGTAATGGTGGAGTTTTGACACGTGCTTGTAATAGCTATAATCCGTCATTGTTACTATTAAGGGAGTAAATCTCATTAGTTTTATGTCTATTATGTCACTTATCTAATTACATAGTGAGATCTCAATATGATATTGCTTGGAATTAACATGATGATGTTTAATCAATTGTAAAGTATGAGAGTAAAAATCTACGAAAAGTTAGTTGGGCAGATGTCTTCTTTTACATGGGGACTAGAGAGGTGTATATAGGTTCTTCAAGTGAATCACATGTTGCGAACTATCCTTTTAGACAATAAGCTTAATAAGTAATGATGGAGTTTCGACATGTGCTTCTAATAGTTATAGCCCGTAATCTCATTAGTTTTATGTCTATTATGTCATTTATCTGATTACATTTTGAGATCTTACTATGCCATTGTTTAGAATTAACATGATAATGTTTAAGCAATTGTAAAATATGAGAGTGAAGATCTATGAAGAGTTAGTTGGGCAAATGTTTTCTTTTACATGGGGATAAGAGAAGTGTATATAGGTTCTTCAAGTGAATCTCATGCTTCTGTCTTTTTAGACAATAAACTTAATGAGTGATGGTAGAGTTTGGACAGATGCTTCTAATAGCTATAGTCCGTTATTGCTACTACTAAAAAGAACAAATTTCATTAGTTTTTTATTTATTTATTATGTCACTTATCTAATTACATATTGAAATCTTAATATGATATTGCTTGAAATTAGTATGATGATGTTTATTGTTTATAATTTGTTTAAAGCATTTTAACAGGAATATGTACATGTTGATGTCTTTAATTTTTGTTAAAAAAAAAAGGAGAAAAAGTATTCGATTGAGGGAGAGTTAAACTTCATGGTATAATGCTAGTACTATAATAATGGTTTCCAGTTCAAATTAAATGATTCTACATTTGCTTGGTTAATTCACTTATTAGTTATTACTATGATGTTATGAAAATATTTTATTATTACAGTGGTTTTGTGAAAAATGCCAATGAATGCACAACCTGCGATATATCTTGCAGTGTAATCTTAATTGTTGGTACATCTCTTTACCTACCACCCAAAATCTACTTATTTCCCTTATTTGTCGACTATATAAGATGTCAATCATCTTTAGAAGTAAAAATACTCATATTTTGTTATGTTAACCCTTATTTGGCTTAATGCAATAACTCTCTTTCTAAATTCTTTAGATAATCTTGATTTTTGAGCTTATCATCTTCTATAAATTGGATATAAATAGAGGCCATAATTAGAAGATAATCAAAGCAAATTCTTCTTATTAATGCAAAAGAATTTTTTTTTTTTTTACATATTTGAGAAGAAAAATAAAACCATTCCCAGCTAGAAAATCATCATGAAATAGGAAAAATCCATTTATTTCACACATGAAACATTGATGTAAGAAAAAGAACAATCTGTAACAGATGGAACTTGGCATACGGCCAAGTTCTGTAAAAGGAAATCAATGTAAGGGATAAAAGCTCCAAATAAGGACAAAGAACTATCATGGGCTATACATGGTAAGCCAAGTCTTTTATTTCACAACAGATCAAAAACTATATAGAAAGTTTGGTGAAAATCCAAAACAGGAAAAGTAAAAGAAAAAAAGAAAAAAAAAGCCAACTTCTGCCCTTGGTTTTGATTGCTTAAAAGCTTAAATATATGCATTGTTTAATACATATTAACAACGTATCATCCTGGATTCAACCCTGTGTTTTCGACTGATATATGGTTAGAGCACAAATCTTCTATTCTACATGGTTCTTCTCTATTGCTAATACTGTTTTCAAATTCTTTTACTAGGCATTTATTTATTTATTGTGATTTTTTATTGTGTTTTGTACTAAAAAAAGTATCAGATTTGGTCTTGATATGAGCAGCACAACAGCTATCATAGTTGTGTGAATGTTTTCTTACATTGGGGACAAATGGGGATAGCTATCTAATTTTATATAGGGGGATGGATTTGGTGACATGTTGAAGCTTCAAAGATATGTTCATTTCATTACTATTGTCCTAATTTTTTGCAATGTTCAGTTTTATAGTGATGCCCCTAGTATAAATGGGAGATATGGAATTTCAGCAGCGTTGGGAGTTCAGGAGGAACGATGATGAACTCGATTCTTCATTCGATGGTTCTGTATCGAGTGACGGGTCACTTATCAGAAAGCAGAAGCTGGTCTCAAGATTGATTTCACTTGGTGATGATGAAAGTAGTGAAATTAGTAGACTTAAGCAGAAGGACAATGAGAATCCTGCAAAAGAGGATCAAATTAATGTTGGGAAGGTTAAGAAAAGGAAAACTAGGAATATGAGCAGCAGGAACAAAATGAAGAAGGATTCTGTTGAAAAAGTTGATTTGCAGAAGGGTGAAACAAGTGGTTATGATCACCATGCCCCATTGGATGATCTTAAAAACTTCATGGATTCATTGTTAAAAGATCTTAAAGTTACAAGAGAAAGTTTATTGAAATGGATGATGGATGAAATGCAAAAATTGGTGACTGATCATCGAAGGGGAAAAAAACCTGGAGATGACAAGGTTCAATTGCAGACAAGGAAAAAATCTAAAAAAGTTGAAGATCAAAATGGAAAAGTTCACATGGAAAGCACGCGACTTCGACACTCGAGTAAGACTGACAAATGCACTCGAGTCCAACAGCAAAACAAGCTGCAGGTACCGATTCGAGATGAGGAGAACAATAACAAGCAGCATCAGAATGGTTTCGGATATGGCATGGATAGATCTTTAATTAGATTTCCTACAGTTAATACTGCTACTGGTTCTACTGATTATTTCAATACATTAGGAGATCGACTCGGGTCTGGAAAAGTTGTTGAGCTTATTACTTCATCAAAAAGGAAAGGAGATAGCTCGTTGATAGCTGCTGCGAATCCGAATCTTCAAACAAGTGATACTGATCAAAATGTTCAAGTCCATTGTCATACTGGTGTTGTTTTAGCCGTAGAAGCTCAAAAAGCCAAGAGTGGATCTATGAAGAGGAGTGCGAAAGGTAAGGAGACCGTTGATCTCCGCGATCACCATCAAGTACCTGAAGATCAAGCGAGCCATGGCCAAGGCATTACAACCGCAGGCGCCGGTACTAACATAGAAAAGCCGGGATCATCGGTTGTTCAAAATTTTCTATCTAGTCCCTTTGGTCATGCACCTTGGGCAATATATCCCACGTTACCAACTCTTTTAAATGACCCAAAATTTGCAAATCAGGGGCTTGATGCTTCATCATGCAACCATGTGGTACCAAGAGTGAACCAAATGCTGGAACCAGGTTCTAATCAAGGATCATTTCCAATTATCCCACCAGACGAAACCATTCAAAGATTCGCATGGATGGGATCCAGCACCCCAACTTCTGGTATTGGAACTGGATTTCCTTTCCCATTTCATCAGGGTCTAGATTTTGGTTTAAGCATTCCAAATCCAAAACAAGTCAATCCACAAAATCTTTCACAACAAACTAACAAACCCCTAGGCTTGAAGATGAATGGTGGAGCTACAAAGTTCTCTAGTGGAAGCTATAATTTACCAGAACATAATGCTGCACACAATCACCATGGCCATGGAAGACTTATATCATATCAGATGCAAAACCTTAAAGATGGTCATCTTTTCCTACAGTAATTTAGTTCAAAACCAGGAACAAAATCTTTTCATTTCCATGATATTCATCATCAGCATGTTCTTTGTTTTCCTCATCCGTTGATCTTTATAAACCTGAATTGATGTTCTTTTTATAACATGGCAGTAAACATTCCAACCTGTTGGATATTGATGAATGTATCAGAAACCAAATAGTGTGAGGAACTGAAAATGAGTATTGCTTCTAGAAAGTATTTGTTTGACTTGGGGGTGTTCATTGAATGTGGATGGAATCACTAAATATTGACTCTAATTAGTTCCATTAAAGTTAGAAATTCCATATATGATTCTTTCCCCACTTAAAAAATCTCATCTGTCTACCATAAGTGACTGTATAATTAAACAGAGGATCTTCCTAGCTTCCTCATGTTGGAGTTTGGACACTTTTTGGATAATTATTAGTACTTTTTTTAATTTAAACAATGACATCCCACCATCATTTTCAATTTAATAGCTAGAACCTTGTTCATGTTTCAAAGCACTTCCTACTACAACTGTGAATCCGGATTCTGTCTGTTTTGGTTAATGCCGTGGGTTTTTATTAATAAACTTTACGGCTAATATATATTTTCGTATTCTTATTAATTTTAGTGCTATTTATGAATTTTCATCAAATTAAATTTAAAACATAAATTAAATCACATCCATTAAATTGTATTTAATAAATTAAACTTAAAATTAAACAAATTCACAATTAATAATAAATTTATTATATTAACAAAATGATGAAAATTTCAAACTCAATAATATTAACAATTAATTTTCATCAAACCAACTTTAAAACTCGAATTAAATACAAAAGAGTTAGCTAAAAGGTTAACATCTCATTACATTTGGATACTCAGGTGCCAAATTAGATAAATAGATACCACATTAAAAAAAAATGTTAAATTCAAATACCAAATGATATATTAACAATTTTTCTTTGACCCATTTAAACGCTTTTCTTTCAATTAAATACTTATATTTTTTAATTAGAACATATACATCAAATATTCATTTGTTCATGTGATATTTATTTTGGATATCAAATTAAATATTAAATTCAAAATAAAGTATCTAAAATTAAAGCTTGAATCCTTTTACTTATTCCATCCAAGCTGAGACTTTTCTTGGGGAAAGAAAAAAATTAGTGATCATAAATGAGAAAGTGTGGTCTTTGTCGATGAGTTAGATGTGGTAGCTTTATTAATTAGGGAAAAACATGCCCACATGCATGGTCCAATAATAAACAACAGAAAACGCGTCCCCAACGTTTTGATGTTCCAACACTTGAAGCCATGAAAGATAGACAACCGACACATGGAGAAATAATAAGTTTTCTTGTTTTTTTTTTGGGAGAAAATCTCAATGATTTCTGCTTTATCGTAATTGAAAGTGATCCCTTTTATGTATTTCATTTGTAGTGAATCATTGTCGCAATATGAATTAGATTAGCCAATCAAGAATCTTTCTTTCTTCCACTGAATGGAAGATTTTTAAAAAGGGGAACGAATTCAACTTTGATTGGATTCTCTGTAACTTGGAAAAAAATGGGTTTGGAATTTGTAATAAATTTTAACTTTACACTACATAGTCAAATATTCAAAGGGTACTATACAAGAACAGATTAAAAAATGGAAAAGAAGAAAGTCTTTTTTGGAGAAAAACTGTCATGTGATTCCTTCACAAATCACAATCCTCTTTCCATTTGAGAAATGGCCAAATAATGCATATTGGGTTTTGAGTATTCGAGGCTTTTGACGGTTGCTTTGCTTTTGCTTAGCTTATTAGCTCATTTTTCTCTCCCAAAACTAGCAGATCCATTGCTCATTTATTAACTACTACAGCTCTTACTCCTGTTCATTATTTTATTAAATACTAAGAAGAAAACAAAAAGCCAACAATACCATAAAGCAAAGATTTCTGAAATGCGTAGAAACAAGGGAACTTCAAACAGTCCCTGAACTAGAAGAAGTTAGAACGGAAACCCCATCAATGGATTTGCAGTTTTTTTGCAGAGTATTCTTAATTACAGCTCTGATTTCACTTGTCTGTCAAGTATGCTCTGTTACAGCCGGTGATATAGTGCACGACGATGATTTAGCTCCAAAGAAGCCCGGTTGTGAGAACGATTTCGTTCTGGTAATAATTTTTCGAGAATGTTGCTTCTTTTGCTACTACCCAGTTCTTGTTTCCTTGTTTTCTCAACTGGGTTTTGCTTGAATTTTGGCTTTTGATTTCTTGAATGACTCAAATTTGTCTGTAAAAAGTAAACTAGCTTCATTTTGGTAAATTATTAGTAGATACAGCATGTTTTTATAGTCTTAACTAGGTGGCTGAACCTGTATCTTTTTCTTTTCTGATGCAATTGTAATTTGCTGATTTTTATGCAGTTATTTCCCCTTGGAATTTCTATTTGCTTATTGTATATTACATTTCGATATTGATAGTTACTTGCTGTTTGTCTTAGTGGTTTATCTTATAAAAATTCTACAAGTTGGAATGAGATGGGTCATATGGGATTTTCTGCACTCTGTCAACTGTCATTTTGTTTCCCCTTTTTAAGTTTAGGGCTTTCCATGTTATTGGAGTGGAGTTGTTTTTTCAGAACTGATTTGTGCAGCTGTTGTATCTTGTTGAGCGTTATCCTTGTTTATCTTTTGTCAATAGAGTTTTAACTGTCAGTTGTCTCAAAATTGATAGGTCAAAGTTCAAACTTGGGTTGATGGCATAGAGGATGCCGAGTTTGTCGGTGTAGGTGCCAGATTTGGTACTACTATAGTGTCGAAGGAGAAAAATGCAAATCAAAGACGCCTCATTCTTTCTGACCCTCGCGATTGTTGTAGTGCCCCAAAGAATAAGGTTTGTTTATTTTATTACTGATTTACCCTTACATCTTTGTATGACATGCACAACAAGCAAGTATAGTAGTAAGTTCAGTTACTAATATCAATGGTTTTCTTAGCTTGCTAATGATGTCATTATGGTGGACCGAGGTCACTGCAAATTCACAACCAAGGCAAACTATGCACAGGCAGCTCATGCTTCAGCTATTCTCATTATAAATAACCAAAAGGGTAATCAAGGCTTTTGGTCATTATTTGATTTATGTGTTAATTAGTTGGGGTTCTTAAGTGCATTGTTGTATAAACTGGAAAAAAATGGACATTCGTCGTTTTTCCAAAATTTACCCTTTTGGATTGTTATAGAAAAATGTGGTTGGCAGAACTCACTCTTTAAATAATTGTTGGATGAGTAGTTTGACCTATAAAGATGACATGTTGGAGGACAAGTACATTGCTAAAGGTCAAACTCGTACTTTCCATGCAGAACTCTACAAGATGGTATGTGAGCCTGATGAAACTGATCTAGATATACATATACCTGCTGTCATGCTCCCACAAGATGCTGGTACAAGCTTGGAGAAAATGCTGATTAGTAATTCCTCAGGTAAGCTTCCATTCTGTATTTGTTTTTCTTTAAATTTTCTCCGGCATATATTATCACCCTACTAAGACCAATAAATGTTTCTTTCTAAATGCTCTGTGCTTTTGCAGTGTCTGTACAGCTTTACTCTCCGACACGACCGCTAGTTGACATAGCTGAAGTGTTTCTATGGTTGATGGCTGTTGGTACCATATTGTGTGCTTCATATTGGTCCGCATGGAGTGCAAGAGAAGCCGCAATTGAGCAGGACAAACTATTAAAGGTCAGAATCAGTTAAATTCACGTATTTCCCATGCAGCATGTCCAGAGTTGTGTCATGTTTACAGCCATATTATGCTTATTAATTTGTAAACCTTATCTTGTAAATGCAGGATGCCTTGGATGAAATTCCAGATACCAGACCTGTAGGTTCTGGTGGAATTGTGGACATCAACACTACATCAGCCATCTTATTTGTTGTTGTTGCTTCTTGCTTCTTGGTTATGCTTTACAAACTTATGTCATATTGGTTTGTTGAGCTCTTGGTGGTTCTTTTCTGCATAGGTGGTGTGGAGGTACAACTTCCTTTCATTATTCATCTACGCATGCATGCATATGAAGCTTCGCTTAATTCATGTTATAGTTTTACATGCACAACATGTTTCTATAACATTACCATTTTTATTCTCACTTTTTGCCATATATTTCAATGAACTCTAAAGTCTAATATATTTGCAGGGCCTTCAAACTTGCTCGGTTGCTTTACTGTCAAGGTATTTTATATTTCTTTCTTAGTATGAACTCAGTATCTTATGAGAAGTTTACATTAAAAGTTCTGCCAAGTCATCCACTTGTTGGTTTATTGTTGCTTGATTCTTGAATATTTACTGCTGAGCATGTATTATTATTTTATTTTTTGCATGATATGGTGAGGATGATGATAACATCAATGTATTATGGGAAGTCGAATGGAAGGATTTAGTTTGAAAACTTTATCGGTTCGCAATGGGGTCAATCTCATCAATAGATAAAGAAAATTGGTTGGAGTTTGTAGCTATGGATGCTTATGATTTATTAGTTTCTATCTCTATTTCTACAACCTTCTTTAGTTAAGTAAATTGACTTGCCTTTTCAACATTGTGAATAAATTTTTATATCTCACAGGTGGTTCAAGCGTGCTGGAAAATCATACATTAAAGTGCCTTTCTTTGGAACTCTCTCATACCTTACATTGGCTGTTTCCCCTTTCTGCATAGCATTTGCTGTTGTTTGGGCTGTTTACCGCAATGTTTCCTTTGCTTGGATAGGTCAAGATATACTAGTAAGGACATACTTTCTTGTTAATTTTCCTGATATAGTTCAAGATTGTTGAAGTTCAGTTATGTGAACGATCAAAAATCCTTTTCTCAGTCTAGATTTTTACACTTTCAATTGTTTGATGCACTAAAATTTGGGTTAGTTTAGCAACCATACATGAGAGTGAGTTCGATTGCTATGTGCTTCAACAATAGAATGTTCCTATCTTAGTGCACCATTTGTACCTTATCTTGTGGAGTAACACTTTTCTTTCACATAAATGGCAGAGTAGGTTTAAGACAAGTTTATGTTTCAACTAATAGACGATGTCTTTTGTTTTCCCTAAACCTATGGCTTTGCTAGAATATTCACTCCAAGTAAATTTAGAATTCTCTAACCAGTCAATATGGAGCTATCTTAAGTATCCTGTATTCCAACACCACATTAATGAGTAATGATCTCTACCATCATTTAGGTGGATGGATGAGACAAATGGCTTATTCCTAGTTCTTGTGCTTCTCTCGCCTTTTTTTTTTTAATAAGATGTTGATGCAAGATTAACATGGCGGAGTTCAATTTATAATTTTGTTTTTTGCTCAGGGAATTGCTCTTATAATCACAGTTCTGCAAATTGTCCATGTACCTAATCTCAAGGTAGCATTACAACTTTATTTACTCCATCTCGTTATGTTTTAGACTTGTATGAATCGCCATTATATTCCTCGAGTTTTCTCTTTGGATGCCCCAAATAATCAAATATTCAATGATTTTGATCAATTCTACTATATCTAGGAAACAAATTGTTATTCTGACATATCTCTGAATCAGGTGGGAACAGTTCTACTCAGTTGTGCCTTCTTATATGACATCTTTTGGGTATTTGTTTCGAAAAAGTTGTTCCATGAAAGCGTGATGATTGTGGTAAGTAATCCGTCTTATCCAACTCTAGTCCATGTGCTATATCAGAATTAGAAGGTTAGTCTTTATACTATTAAGGATATTCAAAATATGAAAGGCTAGAAAGTAATACTGATTTACTCATGTCTATTGCATAGGTAGCTCGTGGGGATAGAAGCGGAGAGGATGGCATCCCAATGCTACTGAAGATCCCACGCATGTTTGATCCATGGGGCGGTTATAGCATAATAGGATTTGGTGACATCCTTTTACCTGGACTGTTGATAACATTTTCACTCAGGTCTGAACTGTTTTCTTCTTTTTGCTAAATCTTTTATTCATGTTGCTGTTCTGCACATGCAAACTTGGCCCTTATATATTCATAGCTTTCTTGTACGAGAAAAATGCTCTTCCATACCCGTTCAAACAATGTGTTTTTAATTGGTTCTATAGTAAAGGTCCACTGATGGAATACTTTATAGAGTATTTCATGTTTCAGGCTACAAATACAAAATTCATGCATCAATTTCCCGGTCAAGGATTATCTGAAATTTTATTTATCTCTCCATCTCATTAATCGGAAACAACTATCCTTTTTTTTCCTTTTCTATTATTTACCCAGAAGTTAGAACTCACTTGAATCGCTTGTGTAACAGGTATGATTGGCTGGCTAGCAAGACTCTTCGAGCTGGCTACTTCTTGTGGGCAATGATTGCTTATGGCTTAGGTAAGAGTCGACAATGAAATCATATTGGTCCCATAAACAAACAAACAAAACAGTAATTTTCTTGTTACTGTGACTGCTAAAACATTGTTTGTAGACAAGTGATTAAAATACAACTTGTGAAAATTCCCTTCAGTATGTAGCCATTACCCATCATTCACTTGGATTTTACAAATGACAGTTTTCAACTCCTTACTCACCCATGGCAGGTCTTCTCATTACATATGTGGCTCTAAATTTAATGGATGGACATGGTCAACCAGCACTCCTTTACATTGTCCCTTTTACACTAGGTAATATTTGTTACTAAAAGACAGTTTTCTTCGAAATTGAAAGCTGCAGTCTCGTTTACGAAAATTTAATTATACCTTGTTGCAGGAACCATTTTAACCCTAGGAAAAAAGAGAGGTGATCTAAGAGTTCTCTGGACAAGAGGAGAACCAGAAAGACCCTGTCCCCATATTCGACTTGAACACCAACATCATGAAGAGCTGGACGACGACAGCCATTAGTAAGACCCTTTCTCTGTAATTTATATTGTAGAAATTGTTGTGTGGCTGAGTCTGTTCATTTGGAAACTTACTTTAGCTCTAGCATAAATCTTGATGACCTTTGAAGACGAGGCATGTTATCAATTAACAATAGTCTGTATCATTCAAAAAAAAAAAGACAAAAGAAAGCGTGCATTGATAAGCTTCAAAGAATTGCAACCGTAGAATAGAATCTGAAGACTAAATCACACTGTTGTTTCTAAAATTTTCATTTACATCTTTAATGGCAAGGATGACCTGCTGCAATGTTGAAATGGGGTTCCACTTTATGCCAATTATCATCTGTAGTATTTTTTTTAAGAGTAAATTTGTTCTTGATTTTCTGGAATTGAAATGAAGAAAGCCAAGTTCTCTGACGTAAAATCCGGTGATAAATCGTGGACTTGTACCCAGAAATCAGCGAAAAAAAATTTATGCCTCCAGGATTCTGCCCTTTCACTAATTTGTGAATTAGCAGTAGACAATTATTAAATGACCGAGACCCATTTGAGATCACCTTCTTCAGATCAATAAGATGGTTAAAATTGAATCAGATATAGACTACCCCTAATCGGTTTGATACTAGCTCCTTGTATAGCTCTACATAAGGAAAACAATCTACATTCCATCGCTGCAAAATTGATTACTCTTTCACCCTAAAATTTACCGACTAAACAAAGTTCATAGTCCATCTCCTCTTCTTGTATCTCTTCCGCGTTGATCACCAATTCCCTTTTTTATTTTTGGCAAAGATGAGTTTTGAAAATCTGATTCCAGTCTAGAGAAGCAAACTATCCAAAGAACACGAAAATTGATTGACAAGCAATACTAAACGGCATGGCCACTACTTGGAAAAAGAATAATTAAAATATTTTTATAATTAATAAGTTTTTATTATTTTTAATTAAAAATTATTGAATATAAAATTTAAAAATAATAAAATAATTAGTATAATAATAAATAAAAAATAGATAAAATTATAAATTAATAAAAGATAAAAAGGTTAATGTACTATTTGCCACCAAAGTTACACCCCATTATTACTTTGGTACCTAAAAGTTTTTCTGTATCAATTTGGTACTGAAGTTTTCAATCCGTTATTAATTTGCCCCCTGTTAATAATCTTGATCTTTATTTTTCAAAAAGAAATTAAAAAATCGAAAAAAAGGAAAAGAAAATAGCAAAAATATCAAAAAAATTCCCAATTTTTTAAATAAAAATATAGAATTATATCAAAATCCTAGAATTTAAAAAGTTTTTATTTTTATTTTTTTAAAATACATAAAACACAAAAAAAGAGATAAAATACGAAAAATTGTCAAACAAATTCAGAAAAATATAAAAAAATTTAACAAATCAGAAAAAAAATATATAGAAAGTTATATAAAATTTCTAGAAATTAAAAAAATATTTTTCTATTTAAAAAATACATAAAGTTTAAAAGTTCAAAAATACAAAAATACAAAAAGTGTAAACTTTGTTTAGAAAAGTCTCAATATATATATATAATCAGAAAAAAAGAATGGAAAGCTTTAAATTATTGAAAACAATTTTTTTTTCACTTTGCCATACTGTAATATATTTTTAAAGATTTTGAATCTAATAATCGAATTTAAAGTTTTCGATATAAAATAAAGAAAAAAAAACCAAAATCACACCTTTTTTTAAATTTTATATTTTCATTCACATATTGTAAAGCTTTCCATATTTTTCTGATTTTTTAAAAAATTTGAAATTTTTTTGAAGTTTTTTTGACAATTTTTGTAATTTGGCTCTCCTTTTTTTAACTTAATGTATTTTTTAGGGTAAATTACACCAACAGGCACTCAACTTTGGTGTAGCTGACAAAACAGTCACCTAACTTTCATTTCAGTTACTCAACTTTCGAAAAGTTACAAAACAGTCACTAACGTTATAAAAAAGTGACAAAATAGTCACTGATTAACAGTTTCTATTAGGGAGTTAACGGGAGCGCTGACGTGGCAAGTTAGCTAACTGATGTAGCCAGTTAACTTGCCACGTTGGACAAATAGTCAAAGGGTCAAACAAAGAAAGAAAAGATGATTGGTCAGAATGATTTTTCTTCATTTTCTTCTCATCTTTCTCTTTATCCTTCTTTTATTTTTTTCTTGTTTTTCTCTCCTTTCTCTTCATCTTCTTTCTCCCCCAACAGAACAATGGCGTGCGGTGAGCAGTAAAAAGAAGAAGAAGATAGCAGAAAAGTATTAAATTGTCGTTGTTTTTTTTCCTTTTTAATAAAATATCCGCAGTTCAGAATAAGGAAAAATGAAACAAAGTATTTTTATTCTCTGTTCTTTTCTCCATTGATAAATTTGTTTAACGGCTTTGATTTCTTTTTGATTGGGCGGGATGGCAAAAACGGGGGTGTTGAGTTCGGATCCAATGGTGAGAGCGAAGGCAGTGGAACTGAAGAAAGAATTGCAGAGACTGGTTAGGACTATCGTCGACGAAGATGATTACAGCATCCATACCATCGATCGAGCTAAAGATGCTCTTTGTGCTTTGAAAGGCCTCATTATGTTCAATAAACGATCTTCGCCGACCACCTTTAAGTTACATGAAGCGGTGCCTTCTCCTGAAGAGTTCAAATGTCCTCTTTTTATCGAGCTTATGAGAGATCCTGTTATTTTAGCTTCTGGTCTGGTAATGAATGACCTTTGCTTTTGGATTGGTTTCTTCAAGATTGAAAGGAAAAGAAAGCGATAATTTGAGATTTCATTTTTGGGCCTTTTCTTGATGAAGGTGGTTAGTTTGTTTCAGTGTTTGGTGATAAGAAAATGTGGGTGCATGAAAATGATTTTTAGGTTGACATTCTTTGTATGTTTTTCTTGTCTGTATTTCCAGTTTCAATAAAAACTTCATGGCCACTTATGCGTAATTCAGATTAATTAATTGAACTTGAAGATTTAGAAATACTACAATCTGAAGATTTTAATTCCTTTTATTCTCAATATATATTTATTGTATAATCTTTCAATAAGGTGAATGTTATTGCTCGATCTTTCTGTTTTAGAGACTTGAATTTTGGGAATGCATGGATTTGCTTATATAATATACTGAGTATTCAAGTTCACCAGTTGGATTGGTTGTTCTAGTTTATATTAAAAATGGATTTATTGACTCTTTGTGGAACTTGGTTCTTGATTTGGTTTCATTTGGATTTGCAGACATATGACAGACCCTTTATCCAGAAATGGCTGAATGCGGACAATAGGACTTGCCCTGGAACCCAACTAGTCTCATCTCCTTCCATTTTCTCTTATTCTTCTTCTCCTACTCTTCTTTTTCTTTTTCTTCTTCTTCTTCTTTGTTTCTTTTCTTATTATTCTTTTTCTCTTCTTCTTCTACTACCCAAGGCTGTTTAGGGTTTAAAAAGACTGTTAAAATGATAGTTAACCCACCGTTAAGTGCCATGTCATTTTTCTGTTACGGCTGTAACAGAAAATGGTTAAAAGGATTGTTTTGTTATTTTTTCAAAGTTGAGTGACTGAAATGAAACCTAGGTGACTGTTTTATTAGCTACTCCAAAGTTGAGTGACTGTTTATGTAATTTAACCTATTTTTTAAACAATTTTTTTTTAATTTCTAGAAATCTTATATACCTTTCCATATATTTTTCTGATTTGTTAAACTTTTTCTAATTTTTTTTTAATTTGTTTGGAAATTTTTTGTATTTTCTCTCTTCTTTGTGTTTTATGTACTTTTAAAAATATATATATATATATATATATATATTAATTTTGGGATTTTTATATAATTTATATATTTTTCTGATTTTAAACAAAATTGAGAAATTTTCTTATTTTCCCTTTTTTCATTTTTAATTTATTTCTGAAAATTAAAGTTATAAAAAAATAGTAAGGGTTTTATTATAAAATATAAAAATTATAAATAACCTTAACGTAAAATTGTTAAAAATTAATTTCATTATGGACCATTAAAAAGTGGGAAAAATGACATAAATACTATAAAAAATTGTATGAAATTGTAACATTACATCATCTATGTAATTTTTTTAATAGTTTAATGTCATGTCAGTATTTTCATATAGAATTTTAACATTTTCATCCTGAAAAAAATCTAAATTCAAATAAAAATCCTAAAATTTAATATAAAATTATTGATGTGACATTAAATTATTAGAAAATGATAAGTACTAATTAGAAAAAGAGATGATCCATAATACATAATAAAAAAACATGGGGTCAATAAAAAAATTATTATTATAGCATAGGCATACCACATATCTCCGCAGCTAGATTAGATCCCATTTTATCAGAGAAATATACTTGCATTCTTGTAGCACTAACCGAATGATATGAAAAAAAGACAAAAAAAAATCCAAAATTCTTTTAACTGTCAATGCTTATTCCATATCCGCTCTACGAAAATGAATAAGATCGTCGGTAAAAAAGAGATGAGAGATTGCCGATCCTCATCTAGAAAATTGAATTGTAACCCATTCTTCTCTTTCTATTGTTTGAGAGATTAAATGTGTTAGCCTCTCCATATCAAGTACAAATAAGTACGGTAAGAGTGGCTCTCCCTTGTCTATCACCACGCTGCGCAAGGGCATAGCCAGGGGGGCTGGCATGGGCCCCAGCCCCCCCTAAAATGTAAAATTACATTTTAGACATTTAAATTTTTTTAAAAATTTTAAATTAGTAAAGGTAAAATTTCACTTTGTCCCCCCTAAAATTATAAAAATTCAATTTAATCCTTTTACAAATTATAAAGATATAAACTATAAAAAATTAAAATTTCATCCGGCCCCTCCTAAAAAATTTTTCTGGCTTCGCCCCTGACGCTGCGGCTTGAACTCTGTAAGTTCACGGTTCCATGGAAGTTGCATGGTTGAAGAAGAGACACAGTTATGATCAAGCGGATAATTTTAATTGACAGATCAGTCTCTCTCATGAAATTTTTCGAAAAATCTCACTGGATTCTATCATACGTGTTTTTTAGATCAACCTTGATGACCATCCATGATGTTCTTTATTTATACAAACACATAGTATGAATAACTTCTTACACCACTATAATATTTGTTAAATATGACTCCTATTTTCAGTTAAATTTGAGAAATAATATTTCAGTTAAACTCTGTTTACTTGTTTCAATCAAACACTGATTAGTTTAGATTATTTTATTATTATTTGACCTATGAATTTAGCCTATAAATAGGCTCTTTTACAACCTTAGAAAAAACACCCATTAGAGATTAGAACTCATAACACATTTAGAGAATTTTGTGTTTACGTTTTGTGGGTTCTTTGTTTCGGGTTTTTGGGGTTTAGTTTTTATCTCCATTTTTTGTACTCTTTGTTCTTTTGCCATTATAGTAAAATTATCTTTGCCCGTGGTTTTTTATCCTCTTTGGAGGGATTTTTCCACGTTAAATTTGTGTGTTCAATTTCTCAATTTATTCCGCTATTTTTTCTTGTTCATTGCTTAATCAGGTCGATCCTAACAAGTGGTATGAAAGCTAGTTCAATTTTCATAAATCAGCTCATTCAGAGATGGCAACAACAAGGTTTGAAATTGAGAAGTTCAATGGTGAGACAAATTTCAATCTGTGGCAAGTTCAGATGATGGCAATTCTAGTTCAATCCGGTTTGAAAAAGGTTGTTACTGGGAAAAAGCCTGAGAATCTAAATAAAACAAAATGGGAAGAGCTTGATGAAAAGGTTTTGTCTGCAATCCAGCTGTGCCTCACGAATACGGTATTGCAAGAGGTATTGATGGAGAAGACCCCATCCACCTTATGGGAAAGGTTAGAAACTCTTTATACAATTAAGTCTCTGGCTAACCGTTTAGTGTTGAAACAACGTCTATTTACGTTTCGCATGAACGAAGGTGAGGTTCTTAGAGATCACATCAGTCAATTCATTACTCTTTTAAATGATTTAAAGAATGTTGAGGTTCATATTGACGATGAAGATCAGGCTATGCTATTATTGTGCTCTTTACCCCCTTCATACAAGTCTTTTAAGGAGACCCTGATTTATGACAGAGATAAACTCTCGTTCGAAGATGTGAAGGGTATTTGTTGAGTAGAGATAAACTCGACAATGAGTTTCATTTAGATAGCAAGGCAAATAGGCAACCTTCCGTTTTGGTAGCATCAAAGAAACGAGGCAAAAGGTGTCGCTATTGTAAAAAGTTAGGTCACGTCAAAGCAGATTGTTATAAACTGCGAAATAAAAGAACTGTTGAAAGTAACGAGGAAGATGTAGCTAGTGCTAATTTGGCCGATGAAAACGTTGATGATTTCTTATTAGTGTCAACGAGCGATAACTCCAAGCTCACGTTCGAGTTCCTAGATTCGGGATGTTCTTTCCACATGTGTCCCAATAGAGAATGGTTCTCTACATACAGTTCGGTTGAAGGTGGAGTTGTGCGCATGGGAAACGATTCATCTAGTAAGGTAATTGGTATTGGTACTGCTAAAATTAGGATACATGATGGGACGATTATGACACTCTCAAATGTCAGGTTTGTACCTGATTTACGAAAGAATCTCATCTCATTGAGTATTTTAGACTTAAAAGGATGCAGAATCAACATCAAGTCGAGCGGCATTGAAGTAACTCGTGGAGCTCTCGTTTTGTTAAAAAGTAAGAGAACCGGCAGTCTTTATATTCTGGAAGGTTCTATAGTGACCGGTGAAATCGGACGTCCCTCGTCCGTTACGGAGTCGAAGTCAACTCGTTTGGAGCGGAGACAACTTGGTCATAGGAGGGAAAAATGTATGACCATTTCGTTGAAGAGAGGTTCTCTTTTGGATGCAGGTTCTGAAAAGTTTGGGCACTGTGTTCGTGAAAATCAGACCCGGGTTAGTTTTGATTTGGCAGTGTACAAGTCGAAGGCTAGAAGGCTTCTAGTTTCTAAGCACAAATTCGACTAAGTTAATTCCCTACATAGTTCAAGATAGGCTCGTGGCGGGCTTTGGCAAAGATGGTGTTGTGGAAATATGAGTCAATGTGGAGATTTGTTAAATATGACTCCTATTTTCAGTCAAATTAGAGAAATAATATTTCAGTTAAACTATGTTTACTTGTTTCAATCAAACACTAATTAGTTTAGATTATTTTATTATTATTTGACCTATGAATTTAGCCTATAAATAGGCTCTTTTACAACCTTAGAAAAAGCACCCATTAGAGATTAGAACTCATAACACATTTAGAGAATTTTGTGTTTATGTTTTGTGGGTTCTTTGTTTTCGGGTTTTCGGGGTTTAGTTTTTATCTCCATCTTTTGTACTCTTTGTTCTTTTGTCATTATAGTAAAATTATCTTTGCCCGTGGTTTTTTATCCTCTTTGGAGGGGTTTTTCCACGTTAAATTTGTGTGTTCAATTTCTTAATTTATTCCGCTATTTTTTCTTGTTTATTGCTTAATCGGGTCGATCCTAACAATATTATTATAAATACTTCGACCGCAATAAAATTGACAATTAAAATTGGTTTAACAATGACAATAAGATTTGACATAAGTGGTCTTAACCGGTTAACAATTGTTTTAGTGATCACTTTAAATAAGACTGTACATAGACTTATCATAGAAGTTTAGGTCCTTCCACCTTGGGAATCAACACTATAAGTGTTTGATTTAATTCAGGAGGACTCAGGCCACCCCAAAGCGCACCCAAACCAGCTGACAAATTTGATCCTTCACAAGTACCCATTGGGATTGAAAGAAACAAGCTTAAAATCCATCAATACATGGGGCATTTAAGGGCGCCATGCTAAACAAGGTTTTTCTCACCTCCTCCGAAACACTGTTTTCCAAGGCCGCAACGTCTTCATCTCCTAAAATAGGGAAGCTGTTCCGCAAAGGGAACTCTCCTGAGAACGAAACCTCGAGGGAGTATAGCTGCACAAAAAACTTCACCGCCTCAGCTTTCAAAATTTCATTGTCATAACACCATTCACCATGATCAATCTTAGTCCACCAACAAAATTGAAGGCTTTGCTTAATTATGTGGACCATTTACATATTTAAGTCTTGAAAAGGTTCAAAGACTAGATAAGGTGGTTGGTTTAATTGATGTAGCTATATAGTTAAACCATTAACTAAGGGAAAAAAAACTAAAAATTAAGTGGTAAATAAATATAATTTGTACAAAAAAAATGCATGTTTGAAATTTAGAGATTATTATTAGAAAAGATAATCAAGAATTTCGAACAAAAATCGTAAATAAAGATGAAAGATATAAATATATATATTTCTATTTCATCAAAGTTGTGAATTTCTAAATTCTTCTAACAAGTACGAAATCCATAATAAATAATTAAATGTAAAAGATCAAAACTTGTTTTATAGCATAAATTACCAAAGTAGAAACTAAAGCACTTATGCATGTTAGCATTGTAACAGTTCCATAATTTTCAATCATTTGGGAAGACTATTTAACGTATAATTTGACATTCAGTTTTTCTTTATTATTATTTCACTTGCAAAATTACATCTATAGATGGCTTATAATAATATGCTTTATAACTTACCTTCATCAACCATATCCTATTCACAAAATTTTTCACCAATATAATTCAAACATACACTTCATCAGCTTTGTGCATCTTTTCTGCGACAGGTTTGAGGTTTCTTGGGTGCACGTCCATGCAAAGCCCATATTTCATGAACAACGTTAATGACATCTTCTGCTCTACCCGGTGCCCTGCCGCCACTGTAAGTCGATGATGGAGCAACACCGCCGCGGCTATTGATTTCATTTGAAGATAAGCTAAATCTTTTCCTAAACAAATTCGGGGTCCGGCGTTGAATGTAACAAATCTATACGAATCCTTTGGCTCAAATTTTTTGCCGTCTTCAGATAACCACCTTTCTGGTTTGAATTCCAAGCAATCTTCACCCCAGATGAATTTCATACGACCAGCTGAATATATAGAGTATGTCACGTTTGATCCAGCAGGGACAAATGTCCCATTAGGCAAGACATCATCTGCTATTACATGCTTTGAGTCTTGTGGCACTGACGGGTAGAGTCTTAATGTCTCAGACAGTGCTGCTTTAAGGTATATTAATTGGTCAACTTCTTCGAATACAAGGGGTTCATTTACCCATTTGGAAGTATCAGTGCCACGTGTCTCCATCAGAACAGCAGTAATTTCTGTGATGATCTTTTCTTCTACCCGTGAATTTTGACTGACTAGCCAAAAGAACCAGCATAGTGCGACCGAAGTCGTGTCACGTCCAGCTAAAATAAAGTTTAATGCCACGTGTCTAAGGAATTCATCTGAGTAGGATTCCTTTTTTTTCATGAAACGGGACAGCAAGTCGTCGTGTGGGATCTCACCTTGATGCTGACTCAGCAATTCAAGCTTGCGTGTATTAATGATTTCGGATAAGAATTTATCCATGTGGTCGAGGCTTCGGGTCAGCTTCACTTCCATTCCAAGCCCCAACCATTTTTTCAGCTTCCATATGATTTCGGGCAAAATAAATCGTTGGAGCGTGGCTTCTGTGGCTCGATCAAAAGCCGTTGCGAAGCCGTTCTCGGGAAGCCCTGGAGATGCCGTTTGAGGATCCTTGCCAAATGTCAAGCCACATATGTTATCGAAAGTGAGCCGAAGCAACAGGTCCTGAAAATCAACCGGCTTCCCTTGGAGCTGAGCCGTCTCAAGAATCGGGAAAAACCGCTGCTTGATGGCCCGGTTAACCCACCGCGACATGGCTTGGCGAAGCGTCCTGGTGGTAAACTCCAACGCGGCAGTCTTACGCTGGAACAGCCACGTGTCACCATCAGAATTAAAGATCCCATCACCAAGCAAATCATGAAACACAGCCTGCCAAAACGGCCCCTTGGGATAATTATCGAACCGGCCCTTCAAAATATGCTCCAAGTTCTTCGGATCGCACGTGACGGTCACGAGACCTTGCTTCCGAGCCAAAAACGGAATCGCAGCGATGCACGTCTGGTACGTGCCGCCGCACGCGCGTAGGTTGTCGGCAATCCACTCATGCATACAATTGGAGTTCTCAATGAGCCCCGGAAGGCTGCCCAATAAAGGCCAGACACGTGGTCCATTGAGCGACCGTGCGATGAACTTGAACCATACTAAATAAACCACCACGGCTGATAGGATCATCAAAGCCACTGATGCATCCATTTGATCAGCTTTGTAACACTATATATAATATATGAGTTGAAGCTGTTAATGCACGAACATGAGAGCTCTTAAATTGAAAGATAATGGCGAAAAATAAATAAAACCGTAAATGTACAGAAAAGGGAGAAGAGACGAGAAGCCTGTGAATGTGTGAGTGAAAGAGAAGACAAAAAGGGTTATATAGAGAGGAAATAACACAGAAAGCCAAAGCATGCAATTAATATTTGCAGCTAAATTTGTTGAGAACATCTCTCTCTCGCTATCCCTTTCGGTCTTTCAAACTGACTGATTCCACTTCTTTCTTTTCTTTAGTATTTTATTAGTGCATGGACCTGATTAATTCAGCCTGTAAATGGAAACTCATAGCCTTTAATGGCCGACTGGGGTCGTTGGAAAAAGCACAACCCTAAGCCACCAGATTAGTCGAGCTTGCAGCAAGTATAAATTAAATACCCACGTAGCCCCACTCTCAGAAAGACAGAGTAGAAAAGGGGTCACCTAATTTTGCAGGAAGAAGCTTGTCCTTAAATTCCAACCATTGCAGCAGCTAGCATTGAATGACTATGTAAACGGGAACAATAAGATTGGTTGAGCAACCATACTCCTTACATATGTCGATATACATACTATTTTCATATAAGCAACACCTACATTCGAAATGATAAATTTTACATTTGAAATGATAAATTTAGTTGTTAATGTTTAAATATTTTATCAATTTAAGTTTTTTTAGTTAAATTTAATTTTTAAAAAGTCAAATTTACC
Source organism: Gossypium longicalyx (assembly GCA_025698465.1). Lineage (NCBI taxonomy): Eukaryota > Viridiplantae > Streptophyta > Magnoliopsida > Malvales > Malvaceae > Gossypium > Gossypium longicalyx. The sequence continues at coordinate 3,866,645 of CM047006.1, read as the reverse complement.
AATTAACATTTTTTTAAAAAGATTTTAATTGTTGTTTTTTAACAAAAAAAATTGAATAAAATATTAAAATTTTTAAACTTAAAAGCCCGCGTGTAATCCACATGTACCCTAGACTAATTTTTTAAAGCTTAATGAACTTTTTATATTTTTTGATTTCTTACATTTTTTATTATTTTTATAAATTTTAAATTATTTTGTTGATGTGGTGACATATAAGATAAATAGTACAATGTCAATATGAAATACACTTGGATTGCCACGTGTGTTGTCACACCAATATTGTTAAAAAATTAATGTTTTAGTTAGCATTTTCATTAAGAAAAAATGATTTGACTTTTTTTTTTAAATGCTAATGGCTAAATTTAGCTAAAAAAGTAAGGGTCAAATGGACAAAAAATGTAAATGTTAGGGATCAGATTTATCATTATACCTTTTATTTGTATATGGATTAAAATATGCCATAAGTTATTGTACTCTTCACAAATTTGAAATTTATTCTTTGTACATTTATAATAAAAATTTTAGTTCTTTTACTTTTTAGATTTCAAATTTCAGATTTAATTCTTAACACTTTTAAAATTATTTTGTTAATCCAGGTTCATTATAAGGTCATATTTTTAGTTATATGGCTATTAAGTGAAATTTTTTATTATAAAAAGTCGCACCAATAAATTTAATAAAAAATTTTAATGGTGTTAATAATTGAATTTAAATTTTAAAATTTAAAAAATAAAAATATTAAATTCTTGAAAATAAAAAAAAAATTAAATTTCAATTTTATGACTCGGCGATTTACACCGGCAGTTATATTTCATATTTTTTTATTATTTTTATAGTTTTTAAGTGTTTTACCAGGATGCAACACGTGGCAAATTCTGATTGATTAAAGGATAGGATCGATCTTTTTGACAGTGTTAGTGCTTTGGGGGTGAACCCGAACCATTGTGCAAAATTCTTTGGGTAGCAAACGGAGAAAACCAGGATGCTTTAGGGGGCAATTTGTGTATTAAACTTAAAAAAATTACTAAAATTTATTAAATTTTATATTAAATATTGCAATTATTTAAGTTCTTTTACCAATTTAATATATAAATACTACTCAGTTTACCAAATTAAATTAAAATTTAACCAAATTTATCAAACAATTTGTATTTTCTATAAAAAAATTCAAATTAAAAGAAAACTTTTGGGACAGAAATTAATTTAGACAAGACTAAAATAAAATTTTAATAACCTAAAAAGATTAAAATAATTTTTTTTTTAAATTTAGGGAGGATTACAAACAATATTATTAAAACCGTATTTCGAAACCGTTTTTAAGTTTTGAAAAACGTGGATCGACTTTAAAAATGCAAATGGAGTCACCACCAATCTTTTCTAAGGTGAGATTGGGCCACCTTAAAATTAATCGTTTTAATAAAATATTTGGGCTTATTAAAACAATAATTTTTCATGGTCTGCTAAGTTTGAGAAAATGGGCTCGGGAGTCGGTTACGTACGAGGAAGGATTAGCACTCTCGTAACGCCCAAAAATTGGTACCTATTTGATTAGTTGATGTCTTGATGTCGAAATTTGAAAAGATTTTAGAATACGATCCCTTTGAAAAGATTTTAGAATACGATCCCTTTTATTTGAAAGAAAATCGAAATTATTCAAATAAAAGGTAAAGACCTACCCATTTCGAAGGAGAGAATGCCATACCCAGTAAGTTAGGGTCCAACATCTCAGACCTTCGGGACTAAGTTGGTCTTCGATTTTTAAAATTCATGTATGAAAGTTCGAAAGAAGGATGTTCGGTCCTCCTGGACTCATGAAAGATTAGAACTCAGTAAGTTAGAGCTCAATCTCTCAGAACTCCCAAATACCAAAGGTTGCCTTGATTTTGAAAATCACTACCCTCAATATGACGTGATGCCACACCCAGTAAGTTAGGGTGCAACGTTCCGAATTTTAAGAATAGGTTTTTATTTGGACCTCATACAATTAGATTTAAGCAGGGTATTCAGTTATTTAGGTTCAACAAGGAAAATTGGTACTCAGTAAGTTAGGGCACAATCCTCCCGAGGATCCCAGATATCGAATATTGCCTTTATTTTGAAAACAATCGAGGATAAATCTTTGAATAAAATGAATTTGGGGCAGTTGAAACTCAACACAAAAAAATGATGACATGGAATATGAAAATAATAAAGATAATAATAAACTTGACAGTGTATATATTAATACCTAGAATATAGTAAATATAAGGAAAATCAACAATAATTATAACAATAGTAATAAATATAATAACATAAGAAACATAGCGATAAAGATATTAACGATACGAAAATGCTTAATAGAAGTGAAAATAATTTGTCGAATGATGATGTATATATATATAGTGACAATAGTAAAGTTAAAATAACAATGCTAAATTAGTGAAAGTGAAAAATAATAAATAATAATTTAGTATAAAAAATATTCGATAAAAAAACTATGGTATATAAAAATAATAATATAGTAGGTCTATTAAAAATTTTAAAAAACTTTAGCGAAAAATATATACATATAAAAATTATAAATAATAATAGTAAAATAACAATAGTAAACGGTAAAAAAATAATAAATAAAATATGATAAATAAAATATAGCAAGTATAATAAACTATATTTAAAATTATTATAAAATATGTATATAAAAAGAAATAGTACAGAAAAAATGATTATTAGTAAAAACAAAAATAACCTAACAAGTAATATAATACATATAATGATAATTTATACATAAAATAATTAGTTTTATTTTAAATATATATACACGAAGCATATAACAAATATATAATTAAATAAATAATATGATAATGTGAAACATAACTCCAATTGATTAAATTAATAGAAAATAATAAAAAAACAAATATAAAAATAATGAGAATAAAGCTCAAATTAATTAATTTAACAGTAAAATAATAAAAATAAAAAAGGGGTTAAATTGAATTTAAAATGAAAACTTTGGGGCCAAATCAAAAAGGAAATAAAATCAGAGGTAAACTCCCTCTCTTTTCCCTTCTTTCGTTTGTGTAAAGAAAAAATGTGAACGCCAAAGTAAACAAAATTGAATAATATAAAAAGTTACCTTAAAAATCTGATTTGTATTCTCTTTGATTTCGTATGTGTATTCTCTAAAAAAAAAATTCCTCCATACAATAGTTTTTCCATGGCTTTTATAGCCAAATTTTACAACTTATAACAAGTAGGGTGATGGAGGTAGTGGGGGTGATGGAGGTAGTGGATGGTTTAGTAGGGTGTGGGGGTGATGGAGGTAGTGGATGGTTTAGTAGGGTGATGGAGTTAGTGGTCGGTTTAGTGGGGTGTTTAATTTGGGCTGGTTTGATTGGGCCCGGGCAGAAATTTGGTCTTACAGCTGCCCCTCTTTGCTCATTGTTGTGTAACGAAAATAGAGCAAAGATTTTAGAAGGGCCAAATTTGCCTGGGCTGGTTGAGTCTTGTCTTCTTTGCCGCAACCCACCGCACCATATTGCTTCAAAATGCTCCGTTGCTGCTTCACAGAGATGTGATCTGCTGTAATTTGATCTACTTTACTCCTGTTCAAGAAAGATAAGATCCGGTATGTTTAGCCCGCCTCACTCCCGCTTTCGGTGAGGATAAGGTGGTGGTGGGTGAAATCGCTCCATTGCCGATACATGAAGATAAGATTCACCAAAATTTGATCTGCTCCGCTCCTGCTCAGCGAAGATAAGATCTAGTATTTAGCTTGCTCCACTCCTGCTCAGTGAAGATAAGGCCGGTGACTGAAATCTGCTCCATTCCCGATACATGGAGATAAGACTTGCCAAAATTTGATCTACTTCACTCCTACTCAGTGAAAATAAGATCTCGGTATGTTTAGCCCGCCCACTCCCTTCCCGGTGGTGAAGATAAGGCTGGTGGCTGAAATCTGCTCAATTGCCGATACATGGAGATAAGATTCACCCAAAATTTGATCTGCTCCGCTCCTGCTCAGCGAAGATAAGATCTAGTATTTAGCCTGCTCCACTCCTGCTCAGTGGGATAAGGCTTGCCGAAATCTGTAATTTTAATCAATCTTGCTACACTGTCCACTGGGGAATCCATCTATAGAAGTGATTTCCTGTGGTTTATGCTTATACTAAATGATTAGGATGCTATGATCAACATGAATCAAATGCCCCTAACTAAATGTATTATGAATGACATTTGTACGAATACAGAATGTCATGAAAATAATCCCATTTTAATGCTTGGGCTACCATTACTCGCTGTCTGTTAAGGCTATCGCTTCACTGACATGAGTCTTTCTTATTCAGCTGCTACTTTCCGACAGAAAACTCATAGAAACAATCCATTTTGTTCAACTGGTTTGCGCCACTATAATTTCAAGGTCTAGTCCACTGTACTTCATGGGATATAAGGCTTGCACCATCTTCAAACTCTTCTACTGCTACTCGGGAGAATATAATCTGATTCGTCTTTAATTCATTCCTCCCGCAATTTTAAAGGTACAGGATTTGACTCTTCTTCCATTAATTTGGTCTGCTACACCATTCCTTGGGTGTCATGACCAGATGTATATGCTTGATATTTGCATGGATGCAAAATACCATATTTCTCTCGAGAATGATCCCCTTTTAAAGCTTGGGTTGACATTGCTTGCTATTCATCAAGATTGTACCTTCGATGCAATATTTGTCTCTGATATATTTGACAGAAAATCTTAAGAGGTAGTCCCTCAGACAATTCCAACCCTTAGGCTCGGTAAATTCTAAACAACAGTCCTATTTCAGGTTCCCGTATTATTTAGAAACTTCTAGAGTCATAAGCAGGATCTCCTTTGTGGAAATATTTTAATCTATATTTCAATGCGAAATGCTTGAAAGAGATCATGGCAAGGGATAAGAATGAAATTAATTAAGAGCATAGCTCGCAACAATTAAAGTAATCGGAGATATCCAAAGTAATAAAATAAAAATGATTGGGGCGTATCTCGAAAAGAATAAGGCAACCAAGGATAGTAAACATGGGTAAGATAGAAAATGAAGTGCCCTAGATATATCATGACTGAGCTTCTTTGTACAAACTTCTTGATAACCATTTGAGCTCAACATGTGTTTAGGTGATCCAAGTACTTTGTCAATGCCCCAAGATGTAGTATACTTCCTCATTGTTAACTCAGGCATAGTAAGACTACTGTATGCCCCACTTTCGATCCAAATTTGAGCCGCCCTTTTCGGGTTTTCAACTCAAATCCCATTTGCTCTCAAAGCGCCCTTTACGGGTTTTCGCCTTGGCCTCTCCTTTACTTTTCTTTTCTTTCTCTTTTTTGTTTTTCTCTTCTTTTTCCTTTTCTTTTTTTCTCTTTCCTTTTTTTCTCTTCTTTTTTTTTTGAAAGTAAAGTATTCTTCGATTAAATCCAAGTTCACAAGGTCAGGCAAGTTCTTGCCATTTATCTTAATCAACATCAATGCCCCCACCAGGGATAAGGTCATTCCCAATTTGACATCCATTTTCACTGAGATCCTTTTATATGGGAATGATCCTTCTCAAAACTAAGTTTCTTTGATGAAATTTTCTGGAATGATCTTTCCGTCATCACTTCGTATCATTTGACCGTAACGGATAATTTTTGACCTCCTTTTTCAATCAGGTTCACTTGATCATCGGAATTGGATTTACTCAACTCTGACGAAACTCGTGGAGAAGAGACCTTGCCAAAATTGCATTCATTCCATAAATCAACAAAAAACGTTGCCCCGGTGGAGGTTCTGACTGAGGCTCCCATGATCCTTTTTTTTTTGCACCGTTTATTTTCGGGCAATATGGTATTTAATATTGAACAGCCCGGATGCTTCAAATATCGTACTGTTATTTAAATTTAGTACATCGTTAGATATGGTCCCTTTCGGTACTCCATACTAACATAGAAAATGCTGGCTATTGACCTCGCATCATTGACATATGAGGCAGCTTCTGTCCACTTGGCAACATAATCGACGACCACAAAAAGAATCGATACTCGTCAGAGGCTTTTGGCGAAATCAGGCTGACGGCACATATGCCCAATATAAAAGAAGATTATGGGTTTCACTGATTCTTTGCAACATGAAGTTTGCTTCTCATCTTGTTCACCGTCATCAACAGATCAGGAGATAAGCTACAATCTTAGTCATCTTCAAAGTCTTGAGGTCCCACTAAACACATATCTCGCTCAAAAGGAGATTCTAAGTTAGCAACAGTGTCACTCATATCATTGATATCTGGAGACCTGTTATAAGGATAATAGAAAATTTGAAGAATAAGAGAAACCAAGAATATTTACTCGTGTGATATGATCATGAATGAAATGGTAAAGAACAGATGTTTGAAATAAGAAACAAAAGAATGTATTTCATTGAAATAAAGACGCTAGACATAAGCCTATTTCACAAAAGGAGTCTTATTGCCTCTAGGCTTAAAGCAACAAGTGTGTTTTGAATATGACTCTAGATTAGCCCTAAAAAATACAGGGATCTCTTCCACCGTCTCATCGTTTAAAACACTCTTAAGTATGCAAAGGTGAATGCCAGTCAAATTCTTTTCTCCTCATCATTGATTATTGCGTTTACCCTCTCATCAGCATGGTTGGGTAACAGATTTTCTACGTCAGACCTGTTGTCGAACTTCACAATACCCATTTCAACGAGCCTTTCGACTAACTTCTTAAAAGGGATGCAATTTTCTATCGACTGCCCCGTGATTCCCTCGTGGTATTCGCATTAGGCGTTTTCATTGTACCACTTAGGGTATGGAGGTTGCACGAGTTTTGAGTAGAACGGTGCTACAACATGTGCATCAAATGATCTTTTGTATAGCTACTTATATGTCACTAGGATAGGAGTAAACTGTATCATCTCCGTATTTCTCTTTGTGCTGGGCTCCTGCCTTGGTACAACTTGCTAGCCTGTGACTACCGTTCTCGATTGATTAACAATGAAAGGCTTTAAATATCCTGAGCTCACATTATTCACTTCGTTTTCTCTCTTCTTCAGAGCTGACTCCCTCATGCTTTCTCCAGCCTCCTAACCTCACCGTTACAGTGCTGGCAATGTTCAAAGTATAAGCACCACCAGCTTTAACTTTCCCGCAATCCTTGCATTTCACTCAAACCGTCACGAAAATAATGGATCAACAGTTGATCATTGTTGACATACCCCGTCATCTTTCGACAAAACATCGTAATATGAGCCTCAGGGCAGTTGGTTTCGTTATATCTTTCAAACTCTGGCATTTTAAACTTCGGGAAAAGTACTAAGTCCGGGACCAAACTCAGTTCCTTCGCATCGATTCCGCAGTAATGATCAGCATCCTCTAACTCCTTGAACTTTTCCTCCAACCATTTCCATTGATCCTCAAATCGTCTTGAGACCTCAGCCTTTGTCTTTTCCACCTCTGCTGCGTCGTCGAAGTCAGGGACCTGAGGGTTTGCCAGATTATCTCGGGTTGGTGCTCGATCCATTGGGAAGTTTCATCGTGCCGAGGTACCAGTTTGATAGAGAGGCTGGACATTAACAGACACCCTTGGTGGTTGTGTTTGCATGTTCACTGGCGTAAAACTTGTAGGACAAACGGAATCCTCATTGTCATTCCCAGTATCACCCATAGGGTTTTTTCCTTTGTCAGACCCTCCTTTCAAGTTTGTGTGTGTCGGCTCATCATGTTGTTCTATGACTCAAAGATGTTTTTACGGTACTCCAAAGCATTTGATCCCTCCCTCCCGCTGGATCCTAGCCAGCTGTTCTTGCATCTGAGCTTGCAGTTGCTCCTGCATCTCCTTTTGCATTTGATCTAATTTCTCTAACCTCTGATCCATATCCCTTGTTTTTCTCTGTGTATAGTAGCGATGTTCCAGGGTAACTAGATAAATTATCACTAATTAATAGGGTTCTTTTGTGCAATTTAATGTTTATGATGCTATGCAATGCAAATGCATGACATGAATGCAAAAAGGTGTCAATCTGATTCAATTTTATTTAGAATAACTTTACTAAAAGACAAAATCCTTTACATAAAAAAATAGACTACATATACGGCCTAGCCCTTATGCCCAGAGTTTTAACTTTTTTAAGAAGTTCAGCCAGCTCTTGGCCTCGGTTCGATACTGACTCATATTTTACACTTAATACATCAGCTTGGCCTGCCAGGATTTGTAAATGTTCCGCCACTTCTCGAATCTGGGCTATAGCTTCTCCCATGAGGTGATCTCTATCTCGAACCTTATTCTGAGACCGGTGAAGTTGCTCCTCCAATTGCTCACCATTTGCTTCCAGTGATTCAATTCGGTGTTCACAATCCTGTAACGCAACCCCAAGTTCTTCTATCTTCCCCTTCAAATTCTCGATCTCACCTAAGCTAGCCTTTAATTCCATTACAAAGTTACGACTACGATGCTGATGTAATGTCTTTTCTAACTCTGTTATTCGAGCTCTTAACATCTCATTTTCGCTTTGGCTCTCTGATGTAGTTCTTTTTAAGGCTTTCTCTCGTGCTCGAGCATCACAAAACCTCCTCTTCCATTGATCGGCCTTAGACTTTTCTTCTTGGATTTCTTGTTGCCATTGCTTCGATGTTTTTCCCAACCCGGCAGTTCTCATCGACATATGCAGCTCCTTGTAATCATTCTTTGGATCGCCCAAGTCTTCTTGACTTTCCTTTTCCCCTTTCTTAGTTTCTCGGTGTCTAATTTCTGGACGTCAATGTCTAATTTTAGATATACCTTCTCTTCTTCTAGTTGCTCTATCTTTTTCCCCAACTCTAAACTTCTCTTCTCAAAATCCTGTTTTATAATTTCCAATTCGGAGGGAACTACTCGCAGATACTCCTCTATCGGTTGAGCACCCTCTAAACTCGACTCAGGGATATTGTCGTTAACTCGCCTACTCAACCATCCATCATACTCAGGGGTCGTCATTGGATTTGCAGCCAACCCTTCCATTCTACGAGTCTGATTCCAAGCATTAGAAATCTCTTTAACCCTTTTCTTGTAGTCTCCCTTATACAAAAATTCGCATTGAGCAAGCCCATGGGTTACCGGTGTGAACTATCTTGCTGCATATTGCCTAAGCACAAGCAAGGGAGCATATCCAATGGCTCCCCAGATCCCAAGCAAAGGAACCCAATCAAAACTTCCACATCGAAAAAGAATTTTGTCAGGCATCCACCAAGGTGCTTTCCACTCAATGTCCTCTCCCTGGAGATTCCGTAAAAGCGCGATCCAGTTTTCTTCCGATATGTCATCTCTTCTGGGTGTAGCTGCTATCTCCTTTAGTGGGGAATAATTCCCAAAGAAAGCTCGATAATGACCTTTGTCTATCTTCTAAAAATAAATCAGAAACCATACTAACAATAATCTGTGCACACCCTATAAATCACGCCTCGCGGTCCTTCTACACGTATTCAAGGACACAGAATGTCTCAAACTAAAATTGCGAGGCGGTGTGACTCCCTTGTCAAGTCGGTCGAATAGATCTGTGACCGCCTCATCAACATATCCCAATGCCCTAGGGAAAAGCATCAACCCGTAGATACTCAAGGCAAAGACGTCAACTTTCTTCTTCATATCAGGATGTGTTAGGATCAAATCTCGTAAATTCTTCCATGGAATGCACTTACACTCCCCTTTCTGCTTGATCCTTGCTGTAACCCACTGTTCGCTCATTCCAGTAATATTCATTAGCTTTTTTGAAAACGCCGGAACATAAGCAGCTCTCGAATAGGCCTTGTCGACTTGTACCTTCGGACAATTTAATAAAGCTGTATACTCCTCCACCGTGGGTACTAAATCCACCCTCCCAAACGTGAAGCAGCTATATGCAGAGTTCCAATACTGAGCAAGGGCCCGGAACAAGTGTTCGTCTATTTCAGTATCAAGTAGGTACGGTAGGTCTCCATAGTTGCAGTAGGATAATTGTTTAGCCTCATCATCCCACTGATCCCATATCTCCTTCAATTCCTGATGATTATTTTGAGTCACGCTAATGCGAGTATAATCCCATAACTCAGATTTGTATCCCTTGGCTAGGCTGTCTCCCTTCTCTAATTGTGTTATCTCTGACCATTTACGGACAGCCGCATTATTTTCTACCTTATCAAGGAAATTGTCCCCCATGACGAGCTTTCTAATTCAAAAAATTGAACACGAATTAACACCTTTCGAATGTAGAATGACATGCAAATATGGCAAAACAAAACACAACAAGTTAGTATCATATATCAGAAACACAACTCAAAGTAAAGAAAATAGAAACAAGCACTTATTGGGGGTAATCACTAGGGTTTAGCGTAGTTCTTCCAAAGGTAGGCCCTTAGGGTTCCTCTATATGTGGTTTGGTTCTAGAGTTGAGGTACCTGAACCAGCAGATTCCTCGATCCTCACCCATTATAGGCTCATATAGACCGAGTTCAGATTGTGGGGATACATTTCCCTATGGCTGCACGGAGGTGAAAACCTCACGAAGACATAGGTACGGATGTATCCCGAAAGCGATCCACTATCCTGCACGGAGGTGAAAACCTCACGAAGAAAATAGCTTCTCACTCCCACTTAAGAGGTGTGACCACAACGGTCATGCAATGCAATGATGGAAGATATAAAAGAACTTCGAAAAAAACCGGAAAAATATAACACCAAACAGATGAAATGCAATAAGAGGATCGTAGACTCAAAAACCAACTTCAACCTTCGACAAAAGACAAAAAGTGATCAAATCGCGGCTTGACTCTCTTACGGAATCCCCAGTGGAGTCGCCAAGCTGTCGAAACCGTTTTTAAGTTTTGAAAAACGTGGATCGACTTTAAAAATGCAAATGGAGTCACCACCAATCTTTTCTAAGGTGAGATTGGGCCACCTTAAAATTAATCGTTTTAATAAAACATTTGGGCTTATTAAAACAATAATTTTTCATGGTCTGCTAAGTTTGAGAAAATGGGCTCGGGAGTCGGTACACGCATTTGAGGAAGGATTAGCACCCTAAATAACGCCCAAAAATTGGTACCTATTTGATTAGTTGATGTCTTGATGTCGAAATTTGAAAAGATTTTAGAATACGATCCCTTTTATTTGAAAGAAAATCGAAATTATTCGAATAAAAGGTAAAGACCTACCCATTTCGAAGGAGAGAATGCCATACCCAGTAAGTTAGGGTCCAACATCTCAGACCTTCGGGACTAAGTTGGTCTTCGATTTTTAAAATTCATGTATGAAAGTTCGAAAGAAGGATGTTCGGTCCTCCGGGACTCATGAAAGATTAGAACTCAGTAAGTTAGAGCTCAATCTCTCAGAACTCCCAAATACCAAAGGTTGCCTTGATTTTGAAAATCACTACCCTCAATATGACGTGATGCCACACCCAGTAAGTTAGGGTGCAACGTCCCGAATTTTAAGAATAGGTTTTTATTTGGACCTCATACAATTAGATTTAAGCAGGGTATTCAGTTATTTAGGTTCAACAAGGAAAATTGGTACTCAGTAAGTTAGGGCACAATCCTCCCGAGGATCCCGGATATCGAATATTGCCTTTATTTTGAAAAAACAATGAGGATAAATCTTTGAATAAAATGAATTTGGGGCAGTTGAAACTCAACACAAAAAAATGATGACATGGAATATGAAAATAGCAGTATAATAATAAACTTGACAGTGTATATATTAATACCTAGAATATAGTAAATATAAGGAAAATCAACAATAATTATAACAATAGTAATAAATATAATAACATAAGAAACATAGCGATAAAGATATTAACGATACGAAAATGCTTAATAGAAGTGAAAATAATTTGTCGAATGATGACGTATATATATATAGTGACAATAGTAAAGTTAAAATAACAATGCTAAATTAGTGAAAGTGAAAAATAATAAATAATAATAATTTAGTATAAAAAATATTCGATAAAAAAAAACTATGGTATATAAAAATAATAATATAGTAGGTCTATTAAAAATTTTAAAAAAACTTTAGCGAAAAATATATACATAATAAAAATTATAAATAATAATAGTAAAATAATAGTAGTAAACGGTAAAAATAAATAAATAAAATATGATAAATAAAATATAGCAAGTATAATAAACTATATTTAAAATTATTATAAAATATGTATATAAAAAGAAATAGTACAGAAAAAATGATTATTAGTAAAAACAAAAATAACCTAACAAGTAATATAATACATATAATGATAATTTATACATAAAATAATTAGTTTTATTTTATATATATATATATACGAAGCATATAACAAATATATAATTAAATAAATAATATGATAATGTGAAACATAACTCCAATTGATTAAATTAATAGAAAATAATAAAAAAACAAATATAAAAATAATGAGAATAAAGCTCAAATTAATTAATTTAACAGTAAAATAATAAAAATAAAAAAGGGGTTAAATTGAATTTAAAATGAAAACTTTGGGGCCAAATAAAAAAGGAAATAAAATCAGAGGTAAACTCCCTCTCTTTTCCCTTCTTTCGTTTGTGTAAAGAAAAAATGTGAACGCCAAAGTAAACAAAATTGAATAATATAAAAAGTTACCTTAAAAATCTGATTTGTATTCTCTTTGATTTCCTATGTGTATTCTCTAAAAAAAAAATTCCTCCATACAATAGTTTTTCCATGGCTTTTATAGCCAAATTTTACAACTTATAACAAGTAGGGTGATGGAGGTAGTGGGGGTGATGGAGGTAGTGGATGGTTTAGTAGGGTGTGGGGGTGATGGAGGTAGTGGATGGTTTAGTAGGGTGATGGAGTTAGTGGTCGGTTTAGTGGGGTGTTTAATTTGGGCTGGTTTGATTGGGCCCGGGCAGAAATTTGGTCCTACACTGTACAAGACCATTATGATTAAAAAAAAAAACATAGTTAAGGTTTGAAGCTGTTGGTATATTAAAAATATTATTTATATTCAAATGAAATTTTCTGTATAAATATTTAATATATTTAAATTATGAGACCTTCAAATTTTTAATAATTTGGAATTTTTATCCTCTAATCAATTTTTATAAATAAATATATATAGCCTAATATTTCTTTTATATAAAACGGGATAATACTTTAATTTCTAATATAATCAGTGCCAAGTGTAATTAATAAAAATATCTTTTTTTTTATAAAATAAAGTAAAAAGTAGAGAATCTCGAAAATTCGAGGTTAAAATTTATTTTATTAAAAAATATAGTTTATTTTTATTTTGTTATGAATACGATTACTAAAGGAAATTTTTTATTCCAAATTTGAAAGTATATATTAATAAAAAATTTACCTTTAACTAAATTTTTTTAAAAAATATAATAAAAATTACGTATAGTAAAATAATATATTGACAAATGGCAGATTATAAGCACGCCACCTAGAAATTGTTTCCTTTTTTGTAACTTCAAATTGTTAGTGTATATATATATATATATATATATTAAATTTGAGATGAATTATTATTAATATTTGCTTTAATAACTTACTCAAATTCTTTTCAATTAGAAAGTTTTTAAATAATGGTAATTAGTTAATTTTAAATAAGATTATCAACGAAATCATTTCAAGTTTAATATAAAATTAGTACGATTTCATTTGTGCTTTGTATTGAGTTAATTATTTATTTTTTAATTAAATTATAGTGTAATAATTTAAAGGTTATAATATACTTAAAGTTATTGTACTTCTCGTATATATGAAATTTAATCTTCATACTTTTATTTTTAGAAATTTAATCTTTCTACTTTTCAAATTTTAAAATTTAGGTTATTTGTTAATACCGTTAAAATCTTTATGTTAAATTTGTTGGTGTGACATTTTGAAATTAAAAAAAATGTTATTTCATTAGTATCCATGTAACAAAAAATTGTAATGGACTTAAACTTAATAGAAAATTTTTAACCGTGTTAAGTACAATTCTTAGAAATTCACATAAGCATTTTAATTAGAATAAAATATTTAGATTAATTAATAACATTTGAAGCACTAAATTATGTCAAAAATTAAGATATAAAAATTAAAACTTAAAATTGAACAATATATAAATATCAAAACTGAAATTTAATCATTATTATATAATCTTAAAAAATAGAGATTAAAATTAAAATTTAGATATTATTTTCTTGTGTCAAAAGAAAAGAAAAAAAAAAGAATATGAAGGTGTCTAGATTATGTAAAAAATTAAAATATAAAAATTAAATCTTAAATTTAAATGAAAATTTATGAATCAAAATTAAATTTTAAGTATACTTATATAATCTTTAGAAAAAAAAAAGAGAGATTAAAACTGAAAATTAACTACTGTAAAAGGACAAAGGGACAAGAACTCCTTAGGGGTCTTTCTTTTATACGTGGTAGTATAGATTGGATTTACTTATAAGTTTAAAATATCTGATTTTATCCATGTAACTAATTACTTGTCTTCGTCTTTGTTTCATAACAAAGAAACCTTGATTTTACTTTAAGTGACATCCAATCGCTTTTGTCAAAGACCTTCACTCTACCTCTCTTACTTAATATAGTAATTAATCGATGGGGCCTATTCCAAAATCCAAACTTTTAAAATCTAAACCCTTTCTATCAATTTTTGGCTCAAGTTTATTCGATCAAAATTAAAAATTCATCTAAATTTATAGATGTTTGAACGAAAAATTAGATCTGAAAAATAGATTTAGACAAAAAATTAAGACCATTTAAAATATAGATTAGGCTCGGGCTTGAACATACAAGGCCTGGGCCCAACTTGACTCGACCCATTTTTTAGTTTATAGTATTTTACATTATGTTATTTTTGTATATATGATGTAATTTAAGAACACATTAAAAATATATATACTAAATATATAATACTTCTCTAATGTAAGTATTAAAAAAATGTTAAAATGACTATAAAAATTTTCAATAAATAAAAAGTATAAAATTATTAAATATTAAAATAAAATAAAATAAATATTTTTTTAAAAAATAATATGGGCGGGCCTAAAGCAGGCTTCGATTAGTCTTTACAAATATGAACGAATTTGGGCAAAATTTTAAGTCTATATTTTGGGCTGGATCAGACTTGACTAAAAATAAATATATTAATATCATGCTCATCTTGACTCGACCCATGAGCACTTCTACTCCAAAGAGCAAGACTATTTTTTTCTCAATAATACTTTACAAATAGAGATGATGTAGGAAGATTAGTAATGTCCTTGGCCCCTTAAAAATAAAAAAGAAGTTCAATTTAGTCTTTTTAGAAATATTAAAAATTTAAATTAATTAATGATAAAATTATACTTTAACCCTTTAAAATATAAAAATATTATATTTAATCCTTTTAAAATAATAAAATTATAAATTAATATATGATATCTCAAACATTTTATAATTCATTTCAACCCTTCCTAAAATATTTTCTTACTTCACCCATATTTACAAACAATGGTAAAAGTAGTTTTATTTATCCTTCACCACAGATGCATCACCAAAACTGTCACTTTCTCTTCCTTTCCCTTATCCACCCTAAGTTTTTACCGTCTACATTTGTCTCTTCCTTGATTGACCGCATTCAAAGAAGGTTATTTTCTTATTCCAAGTTTCCAATATGGAACCATAATTGCTCTGGATAAAGCATAGCATTTTTTTTGGGATCTGATAACACCCCATGATAAAATTATACATTTAACATCTTTAAAAATAATAAAATTATACAAACACTAAAATTACATTTAAATCATTCCAAAAATTTACAATTCAATTTTAACTCAAAAATTTTTTTTTATCTTCAATTTGCTACTAACTAATGCACCAATAATTTTAACTTCTTTAACAAAGAGGAGATTATATATTTTTTTTGGCGAATTATAAGATAAGAGTAAATTCCTAATAACAACGCGACTAACACAACTAATACTACTCAAATTCAGATCACATTTGAAATGATGAAGTTATATTTACAAGAGAAGGTTGCATTATTGATTGATTCAACCTAAGTTTACATGTTTTTGATTTTCGTAATTGATTATTAAGTATTAACTCCTGTCATTTTTATTAAAATATTATAAAAATAATATTTATTTATCGAACTAACATGGTTTAGAACTGTAACTTTGATTTTTATATTTTTTATATATACACGGCGATTTAAGATCTCAAGTTCACAAAGATTGAAACTGAAATCATCATAAAAGGTCCACTCCGTCTTTAAAAACCCTCCTCCAAGAAGAAGGTGAAGCAAACTAACAAGGCAGAAACTTAGTTTCTATAAAAACTTTGTTTTCTTCAACCATTATCTGTAATGGCTCTCCGCTGTTACCACGACAGAGACTGCTCTCACCCTAACAACTCTTCACAGTTCACACTTCCACGACTCATATTTTGCATTGTAAACAATAATTATATTATATTCAAAATTATCAAATTTAAGACCAAAAAGAAGAAATGCATCCCCATTTCACGAGGTAACTTCTCAAAGGCAATTTACGGCAACTCATTAAAGACATTGAAAGGGATAAAAACCAGATGGACGAAACATGTATGGTTTCAGCACTTGAATGTCCTTATCATTTGGCGGGGATTCATATTTGACAGGCTTTGTCAATATTTCAAGCTTTAACCTCACCTAAAACACCATACCAGCATTTAATGTAATCAAGCCCTTTTAGGCAAGGCTGGCTAGGCTAAGTCAAGTCCTAACTACCCTAAATGCCATGTTGATTTTGCTAGTGCAGGACCGAACTACACATGGATGAACTGCTTCTTCAAAACGTGTCCATTTCATGGGGTTGTTTTTTTGTTATTGTTCCATCATTGCCAGTCACATGGATTTCTTCTGTCAAAGCATGGAAGAAAAAAACAGAACAAATTTCAATTTCATTTTAAATGAAATCATCAGCTAAGTCCATGGAGTTGGACTTTAGTTCATCAGGTTACCATCGGCTGTTTACAAATTCAATGTCAAAACCAAACCTAAATCTACAGCTCTTAATTAAGCTCACAATTAATTAGATAAAATGTAATTATTGCTAGTAAATATTTATTTTCGGGATTTTTTTATTTACAAATAATAAATTTTATTTTATGAAATCGTTTAATTTTTAAGAATCATGAATTTGGATATCGAGTGTATTTTATTTTTGTTATAAGACTATTTTTTATTTCCTTTAAATATTTTGAGCAGACATAATTTTTTTAACATATGTTGTGATGTGTCATATTGTTAGGGATAAAAAATCACGAATAAGTAAAAGTGATGAAAAATTTTGAGAAATTAAATACACAAATTTAACGTGAAAAATCCTCTTAAAAGAAGATAAAAAATCACGAGTAATGATAATTTTATTATAATAGTAAAAAACGAAAGAGTATAAAAAATAAAGATCAAAACTAAACCCCGTAAACAAGGAACCTTCAAAATATAAATACAAAATTTTCCAAAAGTGTTATGAGTTTTAATATTTTAATTAGTGTGTTTCCTAAAATTATAAAAGAGTTTATTTATTTTGTTTAACTTCACTTACAAACAATCTCTTATTTTATTTAATAAGAATTTAAATTACACAACTCTAATAAATATACACAATTTTCTTTAATCAAAATAAATCAAAAAATTTGAAAATTTTCAAAATAAAACACCTCCCACAAAATGTCCGAAAATAGAATAAATTTTAGAAGACTGAACCGATTTTAACGTTTTCTAACAAATTCACCGACCTCGTAAGATTTTTTTTGACAAAAGACACAAAATAGGACAGGTATTGGTCATGGTTAATAAAGAGTCAGGTATTGGTCAGTGTATTGTACAGAAGGTCAAATCTGTAAAGAAATCAATTTGGGGCAGCTTGATTTTGAGGTTGTTGTGCTCTTTTTTGAAAATTTAAATTTAATTGTAAGTTTTAAATATTGAGTGACTGTATTTTTTTATTTTTAAATTTTAGTCTTTTCACTTGATTTTACTGTTAAAGTTAATGGTATTAATGGTAAAATAATTTTTTTGTTCTTAGCATTTACAATTTTTTGTCAGTTCATTACCATTTAAAAGTACATTAAAAATTTTAAAAATTAATTTCATTCATATTTAATATATACAAATTAAAAAATTATAATTTTTAAAAATAAAAACTCTATAAAATTCAAAAAATAAAAATGAATTTTAAAATATAAAAAAAATTCAAGATTCAATGTTATCTAAACTAGACCAAACAAACCATTCGAATAAGTAACCGATTGGGATATCGATCCGACAAGAAATAAAAAATCAATTGACCTCTGAACTGGTACAAACTGACTGAATCAAGCTAAAAATCGATTGAACTAGCAGTTGAACCGGTTTCAAACTGGCCTAACCAATTGGTTCCTAAAATGACTGGTGATTTAAAGCAAATAAAATATTAAAATTCAAAAATAAAAATTATAAAAATCGGTTCAATTGATTTTTAGCTTGGTTCAACCAGTCCATACAGATTCGCGAGTCAACTAGTTTTTTTCCTCTGACTGGATCGATACCCCAGCTAATTATTGGTCCAATCAGTTCGATCCAGTTTAGATAACATTGAATTTTGAAATTTTTTATTTTTTTATTTTTAAAAATCTATTTTTTTAATTTTAAAGGTTGTTTCATTTTTAAAAAAAAATTATAATTTTTAAACTTTTTATTTTTTTTGTTTAAAATAAGAAAAGAAAGGTATGGACCAATTTGATAAAAAATTATAAATTTTGAGGACTACAAAAGTTTAAAATTTTAAAAACTAGTAGATCCGGAATCGGTACAAACTGGTTGAATTGGGCTAAAAAAATAGTTGAATTGGCAATTGAATTGATTTTTATATTTTTCTAATATACTTTGTTTTTTATTTTTATTTTTAATAATTTTCCTTTGAACTGATTTAGTTTATCGTTTTGGGAACCAATTGTTCAAATTAGTTTGAATTTGGTAGTCGATTCAATCAATTTTTTTAGTTCAGTTCAATCAAATTGTATCGATTCATAAATCAACAGATTTTTTACCTCTCATTAAACTGCTATCCTAATCGGTTCCCTATCCGAGTGTTCGATCTGAATAAGATTGAATTTTAAAAATTTGTTTATATTTTTAAAATCATTTCTACTTTTCATTTTTTATTTTTAGAGAGTTTGTATTTTTTGTCTCATAATTTTTATTTTTCAAAAAACATTATAACTTTTTTTAAAAATACATTTTTTATTTTTATTTAAAATAGGAAAAAAATTTATTGGACTATATCGAACTGATTTTCTTACACTGATTTTGTTTTTGCAACCCTCTTACAATTTTTTTCTACTTTACTTCTTCTTTGTAATTGAATTTTATGTTTTATCTCAATTTTTTTCATTATAAAAGTTTTATGCAAAATATATAGAAAAGAACAGAAAAAGTTACTTTTAAGAAGTAATAAAAAATAAATTTTTGAATTTGGAGATGAGAAAAAAATCAAAGTCAAGGTTTGAAAAAAAAAAAAAAGCTTGTCAGAATTTAAGTCTTATCGCAAAAAATTAGATTTGGATGAAATTTTCACGAATTTTTTAATCTTTTATTATCAGAGTTCTTGGGTAAATAACAAAATAGAAGATTATATTTATAAGTTTTTATGTTAATAAAAAATTTTATTAAAAATTATTACTATGTCATAAGGTAATTGACTAATTTTTTTTTAATAGCCAAGGTAATTTAGGTAATGAAAATAATTTATGTACCATTTAAATAAATTAATATAATTTCGATACCATTTGTAAATATATATATATCACCGTGCCACTTTGTTGTTTAAGCTAAACTTAGACTACTGAAATTGAATATTTAGAAATCTGCAAACATTCTTAATGGTACGACCTGATTTATATAAAAGGAGACATAGTGTAGTTGCAAATGCTGAAGCCGCCGTTCTTGATAAAGTAATGCATACATGCAGAGTGAAGCTCACTTAAATGATTGTCATTGCCAAAAGGGCAAACTTCTAAGTTTCAAACACCAATATTAGCCACTGTTATTTTCTTCACAAGTCAGAATACTACTTCCGCCATTAATAATGATGCTTTCTCTGACCATAACATAAACTGCACATGTTATGTTACTGTTTGGTCTAAATTAAGAGGAAAAAGGTTCCATATGTCAGAAAAACTCATCCTCCGGGGCTTAGCGAAACATCATATAATATTTAGACAAAAGCTGAGATTGGTTACAGCAAAACCAAGAAAGAAGATCCTTAAGGCAATCACAAACGCAACAGCAATAGTGGCAATTCAGTTAACAGAAAAGGCTTGCATCTTCTTGTTAATGATTCAATATTTAATTAAAAAAATCTGTTGTTTGATATAATGAATTCGATCACCAAGAATCAAATCAATAGCCATAAAACAATTACAAGATACAACACTGTCCTATAATTACGACAGCTACCCAAAGGATCAAAACCCTCCGGTTGAACCTTGCCAAACCTCAACAGCTTGCTGATCCTTTCGGGTTACAAACATCTTGTTTCCACCAAATGCCAAGTTGGTTACCTTCAAGCCTCCCATTGCCTTCACTCTCCCCATCACATTCTTCCTAAAAACCCTACCCTTTAATCGACCCTCCGAACCCGCCGCCACCTCCGACCACAACTCGATATCCCCTCCTTTACTGCAAAACACTTGATTCCCATGGCTCTCGATTTTGCACCCTAACCCTTCTTTCTTCCCATTCACTACCTTCCTTCTATTCTCAACACACATCCATGGATTACTATTAGCATTTGCATCATTGTTCACAGCCCCTAAGCACCTCAAATCCGCATTGAAAACCTCCCCAGAGCTCACTCCAACCTTGAAAAGCACATTCATATTATCCGAAACACAAACATCGGCAAAGCAATCGACTTTCTCCTTCAATTCAAAGGCTACATTACCCGACCTTATATCCCAGAACTTAATGTTCCCCGATACACCCGATAACCCACTATGCGACCCGGATGCCATGAGTAACCCGTAACCCGAAACCCATCTCAGCTTTGTAGCTGGGATGGCTGAATCGAGATCAGCCCCGAAAATCTCATTACGAGCAATTTCAATAACAGGGTTCAATGTATTCATATCATAAACCAGGATTGAATTGGAGTTTCTCCTACTGGATTCGAAACTAGTAAACAAGAACTCGCCTGATGAACCGATTGCTTGAACCGTGGAACCGGATCGGGTCGCGTTCTCCCAATTGAGAACCTGTTTGACGCGTCCTTTTTGGAGATCGAGAATCTGGAGCCCCGAAAAGTCGGTGGCCCCGGCCGCCGCGATATCCGGGGAAATTGCGAGCAAGGAATCGATGGCGGCGAATTGGGTCAAAATCGTTGACTTCCTTGTCAGCGACCAATCGAAAGACGTGATCTTGCTACCGTGGGAAACATGCAGGGACCCAAACGGCGTCGAGGCAATCGCAGAAGGGGTGTCGCGGCCGTTTAAGGGTAATTCAGACGACTTCCGGAGGGCAAAAGCGTCAAAGTGGGAAGGGTCGCTCAAAGAGCTAGTCAAAAGCGACTCAACGCCGTAGAATCTGGACTCTTCGATGAGGTCCCGGAGGTCAAAGTCTTTGACTTTCGAAGGAAGGGTCCCGCTGCGGAGGAGGGAGAGGAGGAGCGAGAACTGATCCGGGTCCCGGTCCACGAAACGATCCGAACCCGTTTCCGCAAGTCGATAAAGAAGGGATTTAGGACCCGCTTGGGTTAGGGTCTGTTTGGTCGTTTGGAAAATCCGACCGCCGACATTAATCGACACGACATTACTGTTCAACCCCGGTTCTGTCTCCAAACAACAAATATCGAATGATGGCATAATTGTCTCAGGGAAAACCTTCTTACCTTATTTTCAAAACCCAAAATTTGAGCAAGATTTTTTGCGAGAGAAAGACAGATGGACTCTAATTTTGAAGGGAGAAGGAGATGTGGGCAATAAGATAATATAAAGGCGGT
The DNA here is from genome assembly GCA_025698465.1 of Gossypium longicalyx. Classification (NCBI taxonomy): domain Eukaryota; kingdom Viridiplantae; phylum Streptophyta; class Magnoliopsida; order Malvales; family Malvaceae; genus Gossypium; species Gossypium longicalyx. The sequence continues at coordinate 3,844,679 of CM047006.1, read as the reverse complement.
CAGGCGTAACAGTGACGGATTATGAAATCTGAGCATTTGAATGCATATTTGACACAAACTGAATATTTTATAACTAAACACCTGAAACTGATGAAAGGAGCCGTCCAAGTTGAACATTGACAAGCTTTTTACATGTCTGACTATCTGTTTGGTTTCTTTTTCTAGAAGCACAGAAAAAACAAAAATGGAACGAGAATGCTGTTTTGTCTTTTTTTCCCTGAAGGCCTTTTTACTAGACAACACAATATTAATTATTTCTTTCTGATCACAATAATACCAATATTTACCTTTTTGTACAATAGAAATAAATTTAGACAATACGCTAATATTTTAATTTTGTTTTTTAATTCATATTTTTACAAAAAGAAATGTATTTCAGACTATATGCGAACATTTTTATTTCGTCTTTCTTTTATTTGTTAATTCAGATTTCTAAATTTCAATTTTTATTAAAAAGTTTAAACCTGGATTTCTTAGATTAATATTAATTATCACTTCAGTGATATTTTCTTTATCAAACATCTTAGTTCTTAATGGATCCTAATATCAATTATGATTTTATACAATTTAAGTTATAGATATGTATTAAATGCGTAATCATATTGTTTGTAAAATTCAAAAAAAAAAAAAGGGAATAACTTTGATCCCCCCATCAGCCCATCAGTTCCAGTATAGATTTCAATTAGCCCAACAGACCAAATTGGCTTCCCAGTTTCAGTTTAGCCTTTGATTTGTTGATGGATAAAGAAGTTACGCAGCTGATTCTGATTTCCAGCTGCAGCTTTCCATTGAGTTTCAAAGCAACTTTCAATTCTTAAGACTTTTGAATTGATTTAAACCAAACATTTAAATAATTAACTATTTTAATCATTCAAGCTTGACAAGGACAGACAAATTTTTTTATTATTGAGTTTAGTGATATAGAAAAAATTTAATCGAAGCATCTTCAGGTAACAATATCACTAAAGCGAATTGAATATCCATCAATTTGCAGATACCAGCATAAGTAAACATCGATAAAAAAATTTCCCCTTCTTTTAACGGCAATGCTATTATTATTTATTATTATTGCCATCTACTATCCTGTCATTAGGATTTTAAATATGGGGGCACAAATCAAAAGGACTGTTTTCATATCTTTCTGCCTAAATTAGAGATAATACATATATTAAACAACAGAACTACGCCCATAAGACCCTGTTTCCTCCGGAAACATTGCAATATGCGCCGTCTGTGCCAAACCCCCCCTAAAATTATCAATGATATGGTTGATTAATTGTACCCTGTTGCTGTTACCAAATTGTTTACTCTGGATCCCCAAAGCCACACCTATGTTCCTAAAATGATGTGAAAATCAGAAGGCATCGACAAAATGCGTACCGGTTAGCTTACTCCTGGTTGCATCATAGGAAAAAATGACCAATTCCTGGCTACATTATCATCCTTTCCGGCTAACTTCTTGTTGGCCCACCAATCGGAACTAAGAATAGGCTTATGGGCATCAACTCCATCGACGTTGTCAAAATTGAATTCTTTAGCTGACCCGAGTGTTAAGGATTGATTCTCGTGGTGCTGCGGTGTGCCTTCCCTGTCTGCTGGAGCTTTCTCTGGTCTTTCATTGGATGTTTCACCGACACGATATTCATAATCATCTGCCACCTTAGTTGTGTTTTCTTCTCTTTCTTTTGTTGCTTCATTATGTAGAGATTCTGAAACAGCTTCAGATGATGTTGCTGCCCCAGTTTCTGCACATTCTGTAGTCAACTCAAATGAAACTCTATGATTAACTGCAACTTGATCAATTCGGTTTTGTTTATCCAAACTCGGATGTGACACGATTTCAGAGAGCGGATGATCCAAACGAAGACCATTGTGGGGGGTGGACGTTGTAGCATCTGGGGTTAAAGTTCCAGAACCATGACTTGATCCCCATTCACGGTTGGAAAGCTTATCAAGGTTCAAGAGCTTGGGAGGGTCACCCATTCGGAACTCAGGAAAACGTAAACCAGAAGCAAAATCACCATCAGGGAAAGGAGATGAGGTGCCAGAACCTGAGATTCCTGAGCTTGGTGAGATCAGTTGCCCAATGGGGCTCCCAGGATGAAGTTGATAGGACTGAAATTCATACTGGTATATTGGGAATCTCTGTCCAGCCTCTCCATACTGGAGGTTAGGGCCAAGGAACTGAGCAAATGGCACCTCGGGCGAGGAAGGTGTGGTCAAGTGTACCGACTCCGGAGGAGGAGTGAAGGGAGCAGTTGAAGGTTCAGTGGTGAAGGTGGAGAAAACAGGTGGTGAAACTAACTGAGTTTCATGAGCATAAGGGCCAATTGCAAAAATTGAAGCAGGCCCTGGGGAGTACATACTGGCAGAAATAGAGGTGAGAGACACTAACCCAGCTGGAGATTGAGTAGCAGAAGGGGGTTCAGATGGAAGGAAAGATGCAGGAGAGGAAGGAGGTGCAACAAAGGGAAGTGTCACTGTAACGGTTTGGGTTGGAATTTCAGCACCAGGCATATTAGCACGGGAAGAACTCGTTTCAGAAACAGGAACAGCAGGTCCAATTCGCTTTTTCTGTTTGTAAGATCCGAAACACCAATATTTACTCCACCAACCACTCCATCTTTTCTTCTAGATGTCACCAAATTTAAGATGAAATGGATTAATAACGGGAAATCACACCAAGTCCTTATCTAGCTAGAAAGAAATCAATTAAATGACACTGCAAAAACTTTGGTTCTAAAAGACAGCCATATTACAACAATAATACAACCCACCCTCGTTGAAGCTTTTACAGAAGTGTATCAAGTAATGAAACATATTAAAGCATACATGCTCAAAGTTATAGGACACCATGCTACAAATTTACTTTCAGCTCTTTGGCAGAAAGAGTATGAGCACACGGCTCTTTTTTCCAATTGAAAAGGTTTTACCCAACAAGATAACTCAATTTAAACCAACCCTTCTAACATCTAAGTTCAAGGAGCAGAGGTAATTTCCCTGCCTCTTTTCAACTTCGTGATTATAAATTACTATTTTTCAACTAGACCTCCAGTAGAAGAAGATTATACCTACAGAAGGAATAAAGCAATTTCTATTATTCAGAACCACTGGCTATCCACCTTGAATTTGCATGTCCAAATGGGATTACCTGATCTTAATATCTACAGAAGTTTATAGTTTCCAAAATCTGAACGCATTTGAAGCCTTCTAATTAGCTATCCCAATATCATGGCCATAAATAGACCATGATACAATTCCATTTAACAACTGTATTTAGGTTCCAAATTGTATAATTCTTTTGGTTTTTTACTTCTGATCTAGGAACCTCTGCTGAATGAAAGTAAAACTAGAAATATGACATGAGGAAGATCATCTAACCTCAAGGTGTTTTCTCGGTAAATAAGGAACCATTTTTTACCTGGAGAACCCATACAGACTAATAAACACTGTTTCATCAACACTGACTATTCTCAGATTCCTGAACTGCCAAGTTCAAAAAGTAAAATACCTGTATGTTCTAAACTTGGAATACCAAAAAAAAAAAAAAAAAAAAAAACAATTTATAAATGCAAAAACTTAAAACAATTTATAAACATAAGTATATCTAAACCACAAGCAACAGTTAAAAGACTTGATTCTGGAATAAGTCAACCTTCAATAAATCTAAGCCTAAAATCACAACGATTTAACTTGACATTTCCTGAGCCAAAAAAATAATCCTAAACTTGATTAAAGATCGAAGTTCACTAAATCACGGCAGAATATAATCAAAGAAGAAAAAGGGAAAAAATCATACAAAAACAGATCACGAAATGAATACCAAAGAAGCTTAAAAACACTTCTGGAACTCAACCAAATTGATCTAAATTCAATTAAAACAATCACATCAAAGAAACCAACAGTAATTAAAAAAATACATATGAAGGAAAATATAAATTTTACCTGAACCGTAGATTGCGGGACACGATTCTCAGCTGAAGCGATCGCGTTAGCGGCAGCATGTATAGTCTCCAAAGGGTTATTCATAGCTCTAGATTCTCCATTTGCGCCTCTCATTTCTACGTATTTTGCTGCTTCTTTTTCCGACGAACCAAACAACTCCAAAATTATCTTCCTCTCGGAATTGTCAAATTTTCTCGAGAAAGAAAAAATCGAGAGAGAGAGTGATCGCCGAGAAGGAAACTGTGATTTATAGACGAAGCTTCCCCACGTATTTTGAACTCTTTTTTTTTTTTTTTTTGTTCATTAAATCTAAATCCTTCTTTTAGTAGATAACTAATATCGCGTGAAATATATGTATAAGCAAAAGCTATTAAGGTCAAACACGGCAGTCACTTGATTTTCTATAAATTCGATGTGATTAACGAAAAGACCCGACTTTAGGTTAAAGTTTATAAATTCCTTAAATTATTAGCTCCAGTTTACTAATATGCCCTTCCTGTTCACAGTTATTTACTAATATGATTATAGTATATAGAGAATTTACCATATTATGTAAAAAGATAATTATTAATTTTAATATTTCATCATACAAAATATGATAAAAACTAACTATTAATATTTTTAACAATGATAAATTTGATTTTAAATAATAAATAATAATTAAATTTTATTTAAAATTGTCTAGTATAATATATAAATAAATAAGAAAATACAATTATCCAACTAAAGATAAATTTTAACAAAAATATATATATATAAATTTTAAGCAAAAGGGGATAATAAATAAAGTGGTTGTCCAAGGTGTGCACGTGTGCTCATCCACGTCTTGATGGGCTTCGTGCGCGCCCCTACCCAACCGCATAATAATATAATAATGAAAAAGAGAAAAAGGGTCCCATCGACTTCCTCGAAAATTCTCCCGCTTTACCTGCCTCTTCGACCAACCTCCCACCGTTGGTCCCATCTTTTATTGCCAATTGTTTTTTTATTTTAAGGGTAAGTGTTATACAGAAATTTATTTTAGTTATCAATATATTATCGTTAATTCAGGCTTACTTTATTCTCAAATAAACCGTTTTTCATTTAAGTATTTTAAAATTTTGTCAATTGAATTTTAATTCAATTAGTATAGATATTATTGTTAATATAAAAAAATATAAAAAAATATAAATTCAAATGTGCTGAAACGCAGAGCTATAAATAATTTTAAATATTATTTTAAAAAATACAAATATGATAAGTATTTATAATAAAATTATTAAAATATAATTTAAAAATAATTTATCACAAAATATCTATTAATTTCATCTTATTTCACCTCAAAAATTAATATTAATTAGTCAAGAAAAACATAAAACGATTTAGAATTTTTTATACAAAATTTTAATTCAATAATAAAATTATTTTTATTAAAATTTCAATTATAAATATATTACTATAAATATATTTTTAATATTATCTTAAATAATGAAACGTGAGCAGCACACAATATTTTCTTCCCTAATTTTTCTAATATCACACGAGAACAATATAATTTTTTGAAATACGATGAAAAGTACCGTCATTACCATTCGATTCAATAAAATAAGATAAGCACAACAGTAACATCTCAAAATTCATATAAATATAAAACATCTCAACTTTAATAATACAATATAATAAAATTAATTGAGGCTTAACTCAATTAATATTGATATTCGTTATTGATAGAAAGATACATGAATTTGAATAAGTTGAAACACGTTTATTTTTTTATAATTTTATCTAAATATTTTATTGATGTACCATTAATAGTTTTTTTTTAATATAAACATATATTTATTTTTTAAAACAATTGTCTAAAACTTATCATAATTTTTGTTTAACCTTTAAATAAGAAAATAAGTGTGTTTCAACGCGCTAGAACCATGTACTCCTGCACTGACAAATGTTGATGCCAACCGAGCTAAGACTTAGTTGACTCATATAATGATTATTAGTAATACTAATAAGAGCTTAAAATCAAATTGTATTCTTTATATGTATAACTACTCATGATTCATCCTCAACCCTTAATCAGAAAGATAAAAGGTGTTTCAACACACTTGAACTTAAGTCTTTCTACAACAATATTAATATCAATCGAGTTAAGACTCAATCAATAAAATTGTATTCTTAATAGTTTTAACTAACTAGTTTGTATTATTTATTTAATTGTGATTATTATCGCAAGTGCTACTATATTATTCATTTAGTGGTGATTATTATCATAAGTGCTACTATAAATTTTATATGTTTATAACTTTTTTTTCCCATGTTTCCTAAATCTTTCAATTCCTAAATTTTGAATTAGGGTAAATTCATCATTACTCAATAAATTATGCCTAAATTTTCGTTTTAATTACTTAATTAAAAAAAGTTATAATTTGGTTATTGAATTATTCGAAAATTTTTTAAGTCATTAAATCATTTAAAAGTTTTTATTTAAGTCATAGGAGTCTTGAAGTGTTTTTTAAAAATTTCGCCAACGAACTCCAAGTAATGATTCGACGAGTATATCAAATTATTAATATCAAGCTACAATAAATTATTCTTTTATATTTTTATTATAGAAAAAAATATTTCATACACCGCCGGTGAAATTTTTTAGACTCGATAAGTGAGTTGAAGATATGACAAGTATTTTATAGAGGTGCGATAAAAAATAAAAAAAATCAAATATATAAATAAATATGATACTTCTCATATTCTCAACACGCGTTTCTCGTAGGAGTGTAGTAAATAAAAAATAAAAATAAAAACTTTAAATATATAAATAAATGTAACACTTCTTACATCCTCAACATGCTTGAAGAATCTAAAAAACTCTACAAATGATGTATTAAATGATTACTCTATATTATAACTTAAATTAATATTTCATATATCATAATATTAATAAATTTAAACATCATGTAAATACATCATTATTATTTTACAATACATTTTTCTAAAATAAACATTTTATATTTTAGAAAATACTTTTCTAACAATAATATTCAACACTTACATCAAACTAAAGTAGAGTAACCCTATTTCCAACATTCAAATTTGAAATAATCAACTCACTCTAAAAAAAAAAATTAGTCCTTTATAACCTTTCTTCAAACAAAGTAACTTTCTCAAAAAGTGTTTATCCTTTTTTTCTTTTTAAGATAGTTAAAAGACATGGTTTTTATTCCCATCTCTTTATCAACCTAATGATCTTGTACCTTTTAAGGGCAAAAAGGTTTATCATATAGGTGGTGTTTAATAAACTTACCTTTCCTTTGGTAATATTTATGAAGTTTATGTCACGGTTTTTAGAATCAGAATAGTAGTCAAATAAATCTAACTATTTATTTATTGATTTAATCGATTCATTCGATTCGATCAAATAAATTATTAAAAATTCATAAAAATAAAAATTTAGTTCAAATGTTCAGTTCAAATTATTCATGCCAATTCTTAAATTAACTATTCTAATAATATATTTCTCCAAACTAATCTCTATTCGATTTTGATTCAATTAATCTAATTCGAATAACCCTAATTTATACCCACAATCTCTCATTTCATCATTTTCATATACATGATAAAATCAAGTACTCAAATGGACAGGAATTATTAAGTTTTTAAGTATATGCTGCCTGCCTACCTATCTAGCTGCCCTTTTCTAGTTTCTTTAATATTTGTGAAATCAATGGCCCAAAGTCCCTTTTAACCTAAGTCGACTGCAGGGAAAAGTGGCTTTTGGTTGTAAAACTATGCCCTAGCTTTGACAGTCTAAATGTATGGTTTTCACAATAATATGTACTAGCACTAGATTTCACACTAGCCTACTCTGGTGGGATCTTCACCTTTTTTATTTGCTATAGGGTTTTGCTTTATTTAACTGTATCTGTATTTGTTAAAATTTATATGCACATAAATTGAGGGGCTTTAGAAAAGCTGAAAATAAACAAAATAATATATGATTTATGAATAAAAAAACTAAGTTAAATTGTGGGTTGAAAAAGAAAAATAAAGAAAAAGAGTGAGATGAAAAGTAATGCCTTACTTTTTGACCAAGCAATAAGCAGCAAAGAAAAAGAGATCTCTTATTAAGTTGTCACATTTATTTCCCAATTATTAACATTTAAGTCAAACTTTTTTAGGTCATGAAAAAGGCAGATTTAATTCTCTCTTATAATCACAATCATTATCTCTTTGGAGAGGCCTTTTAAGTAGGGAAAAAGAAGAAGAAGAAGCAGAAGAAAAGGTCAGTACATTCTGTAGATAAGTATGAGACTTTATTTTAACAAAACATAGTTCACAACTTTTTTTTCTCTTTTAATATTCTTAATAATCTTGAAAAGGAATCTTCTTGTTCTTCTCTTTCCACCCTTTAATGGAGTTGAATGGGTCCTGTTCAAATATACTCATTACTAACATAATTTATATATATTTAGTGGCGAAATCTTAAATTTTTTTTGCTATTGAAATTAAATTGTAAATTTTATGTTATTATTTTTAGGGAGTTAATTTTATTTTTATTAATTTAAAAATTTTAAAAAATTAAAAATTTAAATAAAAATTAAAAATTTTAAAATGGTGAAATAAGGGTCAATTCTTTTAAATGCTTAAATAAAGACTTCTCGAATATCACATATCAAGTCTTAAATTGTATTATTATTATTTAAATAATATTTAATTCAATTGTCACGTATTTTGTTCTAAAAACATTAACATTTATCTAATTTTTAATCAAATCGGACTAAATGTATGAAATACTTTTATCGGATCACTTTCATATAAAAATTTAAGTTAGCAATCTCTAAAAAAAAATTTTATCTTGTAAATTTCTTATAATACTATTTTTGTAGTCTAAAATTTGAGTAGTAATATAATAGTGAAGGCGAAGCGACAATGATGAAGAAGATAAGACCTGAGACCTAAGTTAGGCAAGCGAAGAGAAAGAATAAGAAAGGAAATTTGCCATGGCCATGGATGGTCGACACGTGCGGAAACAGAGCGATGGCTATTGAAGAAAAAAGAGAAAACGTTTTTTTTTAAGGTGGGTGGAATTGTAAATCCAAAATTTCTAGTCTTGACCTTTGACCTGACCTCCTTTCTCATCGGCAATACTCTTCAACATCCTCGCCACGTCCATCTCTTTGCACGTGACAGTTGAATGACTTTTCTAAAGATTAATGGTGTAAAGTAAATAAGTTGATTGATAGTTAGAGAAGGTGAAGGCAATCATGTTAGGTTGGATTGAGGGAGAAAGAGAATCAACAATGGCAGCTACCTGCGACAAGATAACTGAGTTTTGGACTTTGGCCTCAAAATTAGATTTCTCATGCCTTCTTTCTCCTAATCAATCATCACTATAATACTAAAAAAAAGGAATTTTAATTTTATGTTCAACGCCAACGCAATTTCTAAGATTTTGTTTGATAAAATGCTAAAAAAATTCCAATCAACTAAAGATATTTAATTTCTTAATTTTGATAATTTGCTATGTAAACTACTAGATAATTTTTTTTTCACAAAAAATGTGTAAAATGATAACTAGATAGGGACGGACTTATCATTTAATAGAGAATAATTTTAATTATTTTTTTAATTTAATTTTATTTCATTTAAGATTATATTATTTTTTATCAAACAATTTAATTATATTTAATATTTAATTTTACTTAATACACCAAACATATTTTACAACTTAAATTCAAAACAATTTTTCACTTTATCAAACATAACCAAAATTACCTTAAAGCATCATATAAAAATAAAAGAATAGATGCCACATAAATGTTGAAATTTTATATAATAAAAGTATTAATGTATCTAAAATAAAATATTTTAAACAATTCTATTTCGTCGATAAGTATGAGAAGCGACAAGTTGAAGTATCATTCAAACGAAAAGAGAAGGTAATAATTAAAGAATGTATTGATTGATTAGTGAGAATTGAAAATTGAAATGCTAAGTATACATTAAAATTTTAAAAGTCTATTTATTGGGAATGCTTTTGATTTAACAAGTTGGGATTAATTTAGTACTTTTTCATCGATAATTTTTAATACATTAATCACCACTATTTAAGTTCCTAAAACCTATCCATTAATTATCATAATCATACTTTTTAAATAGTAATTGAAGTTATATTGAATAGAATCCTATATATTGACCTCATAATTAAAGTATTCATCACTCTAGATGTAATTTAGGTTCGAGTCGCACTAATCACGTTACTGTTAATTCACCAAAAATATTTATATTGAACAAAAATTAACTAAAAAGATAATAAATAAGACACGAACCCTAATTTATCATAGATTAGTCTCAAGTTTAATGTCACTTAGAGATCTCCTTAATTTACTTAAAAAAATTGCAAAAAGATGTAAATTAAGCATGCCCCCACGCAGGATCGAACTACGGACCTTCAGTTTACAAGACTGACGCTCTACCACTGAGCTATAGGGGCTTCTTTGCTCAAAAAATTAATATACAAGTATCATATCTTACAAATCCAACCATAAACTGCATTAATACCACTCATCCAAATATCAGAAATTTGTAGACTAATTCAAAAGCCACGCAAAATGGATTTCCACCATAAAGTGTTGGAGACGTGAGAGATATAAATTCCATCGGCAGCCAACCAAGTCATCACCAAAGTTAGATCAACCGATGTGTAAATGGTCACTAACAAAGCATAATAAATAGTGGTATAATTGAAGCAGGCACACAAGGAGCAGGAGCATATGGGAGAACTGCTTTTCAAAGTTTCAGCAGTGGATAAATATTTGAATTATTGCACAGTGGATTAATTTACACAAACATCCCTGGAAAGTAATGACAAAAAGGGGTAAGTAGGAATTTTTCACATGTTCCCCAGTTTTGTTGTGTTCGAATTTTCCTGGAGCTGAACATCATGTACAACACAAGACGATTTTCGTAGCGAGTATGCAGGGCATAATATGTGCCTAAAGATCTGGTTTTCCGGCGATTTCCTCATCATCCGAGGCAGCATATTCATCTTCACTCAGTTCTTCGTCACTTGACTTCAGTTCTTCTGCTCCTGCAACGTCTTCAGGTTTGGCATATTTCTCACGGTATTCTGGTACACGAAAAGAGTCATAATTTATAAGCATTCCAGGAATAAGAAAAAAAAGGCATCCTTAAAATGCCATTGCAAAAAGAAGACGTGAAATGTATGTCGTCACATAAGTCAAATTGCCAGATCACACTCTGAAAAAAACAGTACTTGCAACGATAGTAAACAGTAAACACCTTGGGGTCTTGTCGAGGATGATAAATGCGGTTTGCCACAACGAATTACTATTGAAAAGAATGGATTTCATTTGAATACAATATAAGAACCGAGAACGTAGGTGAAATGCTACGGCCACAACAAAGTAGGTTGCAACCTCCTCTTTCCAAATACAAACATAGAAACTAGTCAGCTCAAACGTATTTTCTAATCCCATCGATAGGTAACAAGCTTCAGCTTCACGCCCCTTTTTATGTTTTTGCAGAGAGTTGGCAAGATTATAATTGGAGAAAATAGGACTCTCTGAGCACTTAAGAAGTAGTACCTCGATTAGATCAAGAGGAATTAAGGAATAATTTCAAGAAACTGAAACTACCTCTTCGATTAAGAAACATGAAACAATACAAAATTCTGATGCCAAGGTATATAGAAACTATAACTAAAACTATGAAGTTCAAGACTGATGTAACCTACTTTAGACTAATGATAAAGTTCAATCTTGTCGACAACTTGAATACCTGATTAATTGGCCATTAGCCAGCAGATATCACTTAGCTAAATAGCCAGCAGATATCACTTAGTTGATTTAGCACGACAAGAAATCCAACTAAACACCTTCGCTGAGAGAGGCATTCTTAAGAGAAAGAAATGCATATTTAAAATATAAAAACTTATGTAGAAATGCTACCTTTCACTTTTTCTTCATAAGCAGTACGATCACGCATCATAAGAGCAGCAGCTTCTCCATTCAATGGGTCTGATGGATTGGGATACAAAAGGAGTTGAGGAAGAAACACTTCAAAGACATTAACAAGATCTGAAATTGAACACAAGGATAAGCAAAAAAAAAAAAAAAAATAGAGAGAAAAGAGAAGAATCGATCGTCATTTATCAAGTTCCAATAGTACTAGCAGCAACTTTGAAACAAAGAAACAATGCGCAAGGTTTACCGAACATAGGGCTCCAAGTTTGATTGATGACATCCAAACAAACTGAGCCAGACCTAAAACTCAAAGTTCAAAGATATTTTAGTTAACAATAATAAAGCATTTAAAAGTCGAAACCAGTTACTCACTCTAAATTACCAAATACAAGTTAATATCAGCGATAAGACAGCTAGAACAGCCAAATTTAGGACTTAACATCCACAAACTTACATTTCATCAACATTTGGGTGGTAAATCTTGTTCACAAATCCAATTGATGGAGATTTATAAGGATAAGCATCTGGGAGCTCTACCCTTATCCTCCACACACCACCATGGTAAGGACCTGTCAAATTCCATATCAGATAATCTATGATTACAAATACTATCCCCATTTGGGTCTAAAACTACCAAAATCAAATTCTATCAACAAGCACTATCCTCATTCAGAAAAATTCAATGAACTACATAAATAAACAGTGGCAACTCAAATAAGAATAAATAATTAAAATATAAAATATGAACTTCAACACTTCCATTGCGCCCAAATAATTCCCTTAACTTCTAGTTTAACCAAAATATACTTTAACCTCCATTTTTTTTTCCTTTTTACTAGATAAACCCTTAACAAAAAATCAACACAAATACTTAATTAGTTACAAATCAAAATTTAAAAAAGCTTATAGATTCGTAAGAAGAAGAAGAAAGTAAAGAAAACAATTCTTACTGTCTTTTGGTCCATTGAATTCAACATAAAATTCTTGCATGCCATCATTCATCATCTCCACTTTGTAGTCACTCATCATACTAGAAAAAAAATCCAACAAAAAATTAAAAAAATCAAACTAAAATAAAGATACAGATTTTTTTCAAAATAAAGAGAAAAATAATTTACAGTTTCATCAAGTCCATCTCTCGGCGTTTACTTGGAGAAGACATTTTTTTTTTCCTTAGGGAATTTCTCAGAGGAGAAAGAAAGAAGAGATAGGAAATTTTTCTTCACAAACAAAAGTGGCAGAGCACAAAAGTAGTTCGTACGCCAATAAGTGAACCCAAATACTTTATATATGCGTGTATCTTTAACGCAGTAATTCTAGTTTCACCTCCAGTAAATCTGTCTTTTTTTTACAAAATAGGATTTTAATTTAAAAATAAAAAAATTAAACCTTCAAATTTATCATTTTTAATAATAATTTTAAAATTTTAATAAATATATTTTTACATATTTTTTCTCACATCATGGATAATCTAAAATATATTAAAGATTTTGCTTTTATATATATTTGTTTATGTTTATTTGGTAGAAGAATAAAAAAGGATAGACCTTGGGGAACATTTAATTATTAACTATAAAGATAAGATTATGAGAGACAGAACATTTTGGAGCACCAAGATTCCATATTCGTACTTAAAAACTTTTTTACACTATTTTTATCATATTTCATTGTTGAATATTAGTAAGCGATATCGACACTCATTGGCTCAGCGTAGCCGACATTGTAATTTATAATTTGTGTTTTTCTATATCATAATTTTATTTTTAGTATTATATATTTATATAATATTCGATAAAAAAAATAGCATGTAAATTAAAATTATATATGCTAGAGGAATATTTATTACACCTACATTAAATTAAAGTTTCCATTTTAATTAGAAAAAAATCTTATTTAATTTAACAAACAAAAAAAATCTTATTCAATTAAAAAAAAGATGAATCAGACATTTGATCACAAAACAAATAATCACATTAACTTTACAATAACTCAAAGGAACAAAACACAGATAAGTCAATGCTACAATTAATCTGCATAATGACCATAGGAAAGAGATACAATTTTTATGAAGCCAAATGCCATCAACGATTTTTTTTTCTTTTTTTTTTCTTTTGTTTATAAGGTGAATTTGAGATTATTTAAGGAATATGTGATACTGAGATTATTATTATATTATCATATTTTGATATTATTAAGAATATAAGATTATCAACTTAAGATAATTTTTGGAACCGAAAATGTGATGGCTTGAGCCAAACCACCCTTAAAAAAGAAATGGCGAATGATTGTAATGAAAATGGTAAGTGGCTAGAAATGATTAAAGTTGGGGTGATTCATGATTGTAATGAATGTAAACCGCTTAAGGTTCCATTTAAATAAACAGTAAACTAGCTTTGATGAGAGCATAGTTGTGATGATAAGGTAAGAATGAAAAATGATAATTTAGTGAAGAAAGTTTTAAAGATAATGAACATAATCGAGATTATATGAAAGATACACTCGCTTAACATGTTGATTAAGTGAGTGCTACACTGCTACTTAAGTGCATTATTTGTTCAATAAGAAAAATAAGCACTTCTATTCCAGGTAAAAGTTGGCAACAGATTTCTGGTTTGTTTAAATTTCCTATTCGGAATAGACATATTTATATTATGTAGCTAATATATATTTGCATGTATATTATGCATATTTTAATAAAAATTAAAATTAGACAATAAATATATAAAATAAAAATGACAATAACGATAAACTCAAAACGTTAGAGACAACATCGATATTAACTTCGTATTTTATAATCCCATAATCATACATAAATAATCTATATTTATATAAGTTTTACCATGTAAACTTCAGAATCCCCGCCGGGGGGAACAAGTTTAGATCAACCTCACCAAAGCACCAAAGGGAATCAGTGACATTGACAAATATATATAATTCATCAAAACTTTGATGTGAAAATCATACCTTCAATCAATTTTTTATATATATGGGCACGAATCATGTTATATACAAAATGAAATGGCTACTCAGTTTATCCCCTCCTGTCTCTTAATAAGGAAAATTATTTACACAAAATAAAAGAAACAAAATTCCCATCATTCTAAGGAGTTCACAAACTCATTATCACATCCAGTCCCACCCATCAAACAAATTTTGCACATAAAGATGAACTGGAGATGATTGTAAACACATGACACTTACAGAAGTAACCCCCCAAAAAGCAGACAATCATTGGTTCAGAAGATCTGAGTTTCCAGACTAATAAAAAAGATATGTATGTATATGTATGCATGCATGCATGCATGTATGTATGTATGAATGAATGAGAGAAGAAAGAGTTAATGTGCTGCTGAGCAGGTCTGTACAAACAAGGCACTACAAAACAGGATAACAGCATTGCATTCCCTCAGGCATAGGCCATCAAGTATTGAACTTTAAAATGGTATCAAACTTGTTCCTGTGATACTTTTTCTGTATTTCTTTCTTCTTTCTCTATTCAATTTCAAAAGTTTCCAAGGGGTGAAAGCACAATGAGACCAAGACTCCTTTATAAAATGAAAGGGGGGGGGGGGTTGAAGGAAAAGAAATTCAAAACCGAACTTTGCCAAATCTGCAGGAGCCACTAAATATATGATGACGAATGAGGGGGGGGGGGGGAGGTAAAAACTGAAATTCTGAAGGGTTTGGTAAGTCGTAACCTTTGCAACAAAACTTAAGTTCTAGCAGCCGAAGCTGAGTCCAAAACCAGCAAACTAACTGGTGGGCAAGTCAAATATCATTTCCTGCATCAGAAGATAATTAGGACCCTCTTGTTATTTGCTTAGGTTATATACAATAATTCTTATAGAGTTATAAGAGATGAAAATAGTTTCAAGACAAACCTTATCACACACAGGACATGTCTCACTTCTTTCCATCCATTCAAAGATACATGCAAGGTGAAAATGATGCTCGCATTTTGTGATAATTTTTGGATTTTCTTCATCATATTCTGCAGGAAAGAACAGAAAAGGGGCCTATCAACAACCTTTCTATTTGGAAGTGGAAATACGACTTGGCGTAAAAAACACAACATCTTTTCTTGCAGTGAGGCAGAAAAGTTCATAGATTGCAAGTGGAAGACATACCTTCCAAACAGGTTGGACAACAATCTTCCTCCTCCTTCGTAGGCACGATTGATCCAACTGGTTTTGAAAGTTCTATTTCTAGCTCTTTTGAAGATTCGTTTTCAGTAGTATCTTCTGCTTTGCAGTCCAATTCCTTTGCATCATCAGATTTTATACAAGTCTCTTGAGTGTTTACAACAACTGTTTCTTGGCCAGAACCAATATTTGTTGTTTGCACTGCTTCGTCGCTCTTACTGCTATGAATTCCTTGCGCAGCTGAAGGAGTTAGAGGAAGTCCTAAAGCTGCATCAAATGGAATTGGAGCAGGAGGAGGTCGATAAGCATCAGGAACTGATACCTCAAGATTTGTGTCAACCAGCAGCCCAGTGGAGAGGGCAGAGGCGGTAGCATTGCGAGAAGATAAAGGAACATGCCTATCTGAGGCTCTTGTGCTCTGTTAAAAAAAAGAAATTAACTCAACAAAGATAATGAAAATGATTTCAATACGATAAACAATTGTTCAATACAGTTGCCTCTTAGGGTTATCTTTGTATAAGTATTTAAGCAAGCCATTTTATAATATCTAATAAGTAAGAGAGCAGACAGGTCAACAAGAAATTCTGGCATTTAATTTTTAGTTTCAAGTTGTTCTACGGTTTAACTATGGCTCATTTTAGTTAGCATAAAAAGCATACGCAGATAGAGATCATTATTCACGATCAACTTAGTAATGGGGATCAGATCATGATTTATGTAAGGGTAATAGAGAATTAACAATTGGAAACATTTATATTTAGTTGCATCCAGACGTCCATTTTGTAAAACAAGGAAAGATAAAAATGAAAAGGCCCCAGCACTTCGCACATTTAAGAGACATTATGATCCTGGCAAGTGCACAAGAGAGTCCAGTTTAACTCATTCTTTAGTCACATTCACCCTAAATTTTGCACTGTGGCACTTAATAGA
The DNA here is from genome assembly GCA_025698465.1 of Gossypium longicalyx. Lineage (NCBI taxonomy): Eukaryota > Viridiplantae > Streptophyta > Magnoliopsida > Malvales > Malvaceae > Gossypium > Gossypium longicalyx. Next base: position 3,827,701 of record CM047006.1, on the reverse strand, counting down.
ATACACAGTACTCTACACTGAACTTGACGAGGGTTAAAGCCAAGTTCAAAACATAAGAGGTCAAAGACACCATGAAAAGTGAGGATGAAAAGGAAAATAAAAGAAAAAAATTCCATGGAGGAAGAAATTATACTAACACAATAATTTGCTGGTGCACTATTTTCAACTCCTCTAGAAGAACAACAGCAGCAACCCCCCATTCCTTTTACTTACGCATATGACACTACTGGTACTTTGTAACATCACAGGGTGAGAAAATCTGTTATAAGAAAAAAACTAAAATCACTCTTGAAGATATAAAAAGCATACCATTCCTTTCAATAAACCATATTCATGCCAAATGCCAGATGAAAATGTAAAAGATATCATCAATACAAAAGCAAAGCTAGAAGCAGTTAGATATACAAATAACATAATTCCTAATAGAAAGTTTTGAAAAATAATCAAAGTATGAAGTTCTTGTAGAAAAGGTAAAACCCAAAAGAAAGTAACAAAACTACTTCTGGCTTCTCACTCACACTTGTCATTAACAAGCAAATTGATAATGGAAAACACAAATAATACCCTAAACCAAAGCCAAGCAGCCTGTTAGTAGATCACATACTACAAATATTATTATATTCTGAAATACAAGTTGTAGTAGAATTATAGATGTAAAAGCAAAAGTGAATCTGTTGCTGATTGTCAAACACAAACAATGTTTAAAAACCTTCCCCCTAGTCAACTAAGCCACTGATCTGGTAATAGAACTTGGATTGGCATCAGGTCCAAGGATTGCATCCTGGATAACCCTTACTCCCATCTCCTGCTCTCAAAAAAAAAAAAAAAAACTTCTCCCCTACTCTGTTCAATTGTCCTCTTATAATCCCATATCCAGAATTTCAACATAAATTAATCAAAGTAGACCAATAGAGCCAATTAAAACCCAAACAAGATTCTGATAACTGAAGAAAGTAAAAGAGCAGGACTAAACCCTCCAACAATCACGGATCAACCACAATTTTTTAGACAAAATCTAGTTAACCTATGTGGTGAAACAAGAACAACAAATAAAACATGTAAATTCAATAAGAAATCAGTTAAAAATCAGCTGCCTTCAGTTCTCTTCATCAACTAGCACCTGAAACAAGGTTCTATTCAATAACAAACTAGCATGGAAATAGCTAAATAGTAGAAACTAGAAAAAGAAATTAAATAAATAAACAATATAAACAAAATCAATTCAAACACAAACAACTAAATATCATAAAGTTGAGAAAGATACCCAAGTAAATTCATAATCAATTCAACAATTCTAGAGCTAGTAAGAAAAAGGAAAATCAACTTATGCTGAGTAAAAACCCTAGAGAAAACCATAATTCAATCAATAAACAACAAGCCAAATTCCAAAAAAGAAAAAGTTGAATAGGATATGAAATTCACCTTTAGATTGAAAGCTGGATTTGAAACGAATCCAAGAATTCCAAGTGAAAAGAAAATTCGATGATTAAAAATAAAATTTTAATCATTCATTTTGAAAGAGCAATTTGTTTAAGTTTGTTTCGTGTAGGAAAAGGCTTTTCAGTGGGAAAGGAGGACTTTTCGAATCCCAAGCCTCCATTTAAAAACAGATTCCACTACTGCAGAATTTCATAGAAATGTTTATTTTCGGGATTTATTTATCTCCACGCGCTAATCTGTCCAGTTTATTCCACGCATCGTATTTATGAGCAACAAAAGGCGGCAAAAGGATAATGTTTGTTTTAACAGAGTTGGTGAGCGTTTGGTGATGACAGTTGGGATTGGCCAGAAGAAAATACATTGAAATTTATTTTTCATGTTATAAATTACAAACTTTTATTTGTTTGTTTTATTTTTCCTTTATTTTGCAAATCGCATGTGGCTAAGCTAGCTGGCTACTGACTAAAAATAGAATTCCTTTTGTCTGGTATTTCAAGGTAAAAAACGTGGAGTATCTGATTTTCTTTTTAGTAAATAAAGAGAACTTTATGCCTCCTCTCCTTGGTCACCCCCAGCGTATCTGCAAGTAAGGTCATATGCACACCATCTGTAGCTCGTGTAACACTAGTTCTCTCCCATCAAACACCTTAGCCAACAGGTCTGCCACATAGTTGGCTTCACGGAAGATATGGAGCAAAATTCCCTGATTCTCCGAATAAGCGGATCATTGGTAGTGCCAACCGGAGCCTTGATAATCCCATCAACTGCAATCTTGCTGTCACTCTCAAGAATTACTTGCTTGTATCCTCTCTTCCATGCCATGTGAAGCCCGTCATGAATCGCCCAAAGCTCCGCCCGAACGGTCGAGCATCCACCAAACTTCCTGCAATAGCCCGCTATCAAGTCCCCATTGTTGTTCCTTAACAACCCTGCAGAGGAAGACAGTTGACCACTAGAAAGATTCGCCCCATCTGAATTAATTTTCAACCACCCTGAGGGTGGAGGCTTCCAACCGACATGCACCCACTGTAATCTTCAGAACCATATTACTCTTTACAGTTTTGTGCCCAACAAATGCTTCGACTAATAACCTCCTCTAGTGAAGAATTTGAATCCTGAAAAATCAAACTGTTCCTCTGTTTCTAGATATTCCAGCAAGCTATAGCGAAAAGAGTATTCCAAGGAGCACCAATATATGCTAGCTCATTCGAATTTTTCAGATTAACAACCAACCATTCAAATACAACAAGGGAAAATAATTGCTTCTGATTTGAATGAGAAACAGTTCGCTGTCATACCTGATTGGCAAAAGAACAATCACGTATAACATGTAGAGCTCTTTCGGGTACCGACCCACACAACAAGAAGCATCCATAGCAATCCCTCTCTTGCATCTCTCAGCATTACTGAGTATCCTCTCCTTAGCAACCAATTAGAGGAAATTTCACTCTTCGGAGGCAATTTAAGTGCCGCAGGATTGACCAAAAGATATCTTTAGATTACTTAATCGGTCGTAAGCATCCGAAACAGAAGAACGCCCATCCTTCTTCCACCTCCAGCTAATGTGATCATCCCCATCTGTCACTTTGGGTGGCAGAATACTAGCAACCCGAGACAGCAGAGAGTGATCCAACCATAAAGAAAGTTTCTGCCATGCCCAGACCCCAGTTACCATCCAAATCTACCATCTCATATACCATAGTGCGCTTGTCGACCCCAATTAAGTTTGTAAAGAGCTCGTATAGTGGGCCTATATCATTAATCCAACGGTCAGTCCAGAACTTAACAGATTTGCCATCACCAATTAACCAAACCACATTGCACCTGACCTCCACCCAGACTTAAGTGATTGACCTCCAAACAAACGGCCATCTTTCTACCATTATTCATAGTCCCCCAAATAAACTATCTAGCCATTTTCTTCAATATGTCTACACACTCTAGACGGAATCATAGAAATTTGCATAAAATAGTTCGGAATTGAAGTAGTAACGATTTCACCAAAGTAACACGATTGGCCATTGAGAGCACCCTAACATCCCAACCACTCAAGAGACTCTTAACTTCGTCAAGCAAAAAGGCGTAGGTGCTAGAACAGATTTGTGAGAGAGAGGAACACCAAGATATTTACCCTAGTCCTCCAGTTGGTTAAAGCTCAATATCGATTCCATCTCCTGCCTTACTTCATTGCTAGTCCTTGAGAAATAGGTGAACTAATCGAGAATCCTTTCAAGTTATGGGCTTGTAATCCGTCAGCTTCACAAAACAACACTAAATCATCAGCAAAAAAATAAATGCGACAGCCGCGGTTCATCCTTGGCAAGTTTAATGGGCTTTCATGTGTTTTCATTCGCCTCTTTCACAATATCATGCCCAAGTCTCCCCATTCCAAAAACAAATAGATAAGGTAAGAGAGGTTCACCTTAGCAAATACCCCTAGATGGCTTAAATTCTTCAGTCAAACTACCATTCCAAAATATTTGCATAGAGTTCGAAGAGATACAATGCACTATAAATCTTACCAAATGACATGATAGTCCTATCTCGCATAAAGAATACTCCAAAAAGTTTCATTGGATTCTATCATATGCCTTCTGCAAGTGCACCTTGATGGCCATCCAACCTTTTTTACTCTTGCTTGTCCTCATAGAGTGAACCACCTCCTGAGCTATTAAAATATTGTCAGTTATCGATGTCCTTGCAATGAAACTCACTTGGTTAGGACCAATAAGTTTAGGCATGATGTGCTTAAGTCTTCGAAACGAGGACAGTCAGGGTTTTGTTTATAGAACCTTCAATATCATTCCCACAAAATACAATTTCACAAAATCACGCAAAGCTTCACCAACGATCCCCACTCAATTGAAAGAAATGAGCATGCAAGCCATCGACCCCAGGAGACTAGAAAGGTGCCATCTCGGATAAGGCATATTAAATCTCCTCTTATGTAATCTTGGCCAAAAGAAAATCCAAATCTTGTTAGCTTAAAAATGGAAAACACGTACAAATAGGAAAATCTCCATTCACAACACTACTCGAATATAAATCATGGAAAAATCGAATAGCTTCCTCTTGAAGGACCTCATCATCAAAGCACCATTTCTCACCTTATACCTTTAAAACACATATTTTATTATGACTTAGCCAGGCCATCGCTCTCTTACGAAATATGATGTATCACGATCCCCATGGAGTAGCCAATCTGATCTAGATTTCTAACGCTTAAAGAGCTCCTCAGGGTCTAAAATATTCTCCAGTTCTCTCCTAAGTTTAGATTCCAGATTAACCAAATTCGTAGAATAGCAACGTTTACGAGCAGCTTGGATCCCTTTTAGACGTCCAACAACTAACCTCTTGTGTTTACCTATTATTCCGAAGGGATCCCGATTCCACACTTTAACCTCCTTAGTAAAACTAGCAATCAAATGCGTCAAGCAGCCCAGCCTACTCCAATGACGAGCTCCAAGTCTTGGAAACTATCGCGGGTCTCCCAACCAGCAAAATACCGAAAAGGTCGAATCCAGCTATTACTTAACAAGTTGCCCACCGATAATAACAACGCGCAGTGTCTGACGACCTGATTTTATTCAGTGCTAGAAACTTCAAATTTGAAATCCAACTCCGCAAAATGAGTTGATTGAAAATTTAGTTAAAATAATTATGTGTTCAGTAGGAAATAATAATATTAATATACTGAGTGATTAAATTGATTAAGCTATTAAATTAATGAGATTTAATTGAAGGGAATTGAAAGTCTTTAATATGCAATTTTATCAAGGACTATGAAAAAAATTAAACCAATTATAATTCATAGAAATGTTTTCGCATGATTATATCATCAAAGTCCATTAACCATCATTAAACCATATTTTTAACTAATAAATTAAAAGTTTAATTCATGTTAAATTAACTAAGTATATATTTATAATATGATAAGTGGGAGAGAGGAGAGGTGACCATTATAAAAAAATTGAAAGTTTTCCAAGCTTATCCAAAATTCACAAGTTATCGATGAGATCGCGACATCAAGGATCAAAGGCAAAAACGGGCAACAAACTCTATTTGTACTCTTATAATTTGAGTTTAATTTATATTTTATTAAATAATTAAATATAATCCAACAATAATAATGTCAAACATGAATCAAAGTACGTATACACTCAATTCCTTAATTTGTTCAAATTACGCCAACATATGTATATAACTGTCTGCATTGTGATAAAGTGATGCTATTTATATTGAAAATTATTTGATAAATGTGTTGATTACGATATCATGTTATTTGAGTTATAATATGATTTAATGGGGTTGAGATATGTCGACATATATAAATATATATAGGGTTTAGGGACTATGATCTGACCGTCTATTTGATGTTATGCCACCCCCCATCTGAGCAATTGATAACACATATCAACTATTTTCAGCAGCAATAGTTTTAGTGTAGTTCATTAAAGGATAGGTTATATAAGGATATATGAACTAATGGGAATGGTAGATATACTGGAAACTAACAAAGGGCATAAGCCCTATATTACAAAGTTAGAGAAACCGGGGAGATATCCGGTCGGTCAATCGACAACTCTTGCCGAATTAGTCTTTTTTTCTAATCTAAGGTTAGAGCTAAAATATGTATGTCCTACATACAATGATGAAAACATTCATGGTTGCTCACTCTGCGCGTCGTCGGTTTTCAGTCTCTTAGCAGCAGTGATGAATTCCGAGATCACCTTAACCTCATTTAGCGGTGGCTGTATCGAAATAAAGGATGTTAGATTCAAGGAAAGCTGTGAAAATACAGCACATTTGTATGTATGCATGAGTCCCTTAACAGAGAAGATAATTGACCTGTGACACAAAATGCCGCTGCACCGTATTAAGTATTTGTTCCCTTGGTGAATAACCACTGATGCTTCCCTGAAAATAAAGATAAAAGAACCCCATGAATTCGATAAATATAATAATTCATTGACGGCGAGAGTTAGTAGGGACCGACAAGTTTGAAGTGCCTGCAATATCTTCGCAAGGAGTCAGTGTCGAGTCTTGCCAAATTTACCTTCAAAATTAGGAACGCATGATACAAGTATATTTAGAATCATAAAACAATGGCATATATATATTTAGAATCATAAAACAATGGCATATATGATACATACTACAATTTTTGGCTTATACTAACCGATTGTGTTGCATGAATAATGGATTGAACATCTCTGTAACCTGTACGATTCGTTGATTTCATGGACGCAGATGGCAGCCATGGTTTTGTATTTCGAACTCTGGGTTTGGCAGGCCTGTGGAACTCAATGTTACTAGCTGTCAAAAAGAATAAAAAATAAAAAAAACATGAAGGGGCATGATCTGTTAACAAGAAAAAACAGAACAAAAGGTTAAGAACATTCGTTTGACTTACGGAAATCGCGGTCCTTCTCGCCAATGTCCGATCCACTGCTCGAGTTATCAAAATCATGATCATCATCTACTTCATTCCCTGTAGGATGTTCCAACACACTCAATGCATTCCTCTGAAGCTTAACTTCAACCCCATTCTTCAAAACCTTGAAATTGGTCACAAAACAAGATTCTTCAATCACATATATAAACAATATTATTAAGTAAACAACATCATAAACACAACAAAGTTGATGTCTGGTCCATCCTGTCAGACTAAAAGCTATAGAAAACTAATCAAAAGTTAAAGCTACAAAAATCAGTGTGCAAAACAACTTAATCATTGATATATATTGACTATGGAGAGAATTTGCATCAAATAGTGGAATTTAAAAGGGAAAAAAAAAAAAAAGAGACTATAATAATGATAAATGAAAGTAAAGCTGAAAATATACCAGCCAGTGCCAACCACCTAGGCCCACAGCTTTCTTGACCACGCCTTGCAAGCCAACCAATACAGATTTTGTTCTATTATTTCCCGTGACAATAACTTTTGTGTGTCTCGGAAGAACCGAAAGCTCCTCATCGCCGCTTTCTTCCTTGAACGGTAACAGAACCCGAGAAGAACACAGTTCATGCTCCAACATTTTTGTTAATAATTGTCGAGACAAAGCTAACTTAGGGTAATAAGCAGCTGACTTTAGCTAATCAAAAACCCCATCAGCTCCATCAGTTTCCACGTTTGTTTTCGTTTTATTAATGGAAGATTCTGAGCCTTAGGTTATGATTCTGTAAAAAAGGACAAGGTTTTTTTTTTTTAATGAAGTACAGAGAGAATCGTAAAGATTAATTAAATAGAAGCCAGAGAAGAGAAAGATTGATCACTGACACGAATATTTAGAGGAAGAAATGAATGCGGGTTTTGTCTTCAGAGAAACCGATCACTGACTCACGAGACTTTAATTGATCTCAATAAATGAACTCCCACGAAAAAGAAGACGATGCTAATGCTATCTCATCATTAAGCTTCCGCTCATATCACCTGAAACAAGCAGAAATAGATTAAAACTTAAAACCCTTTTTTGTGTTAAGAACTGTAAAGTTGAAAACAATCCAATTTGCAATATATTAATCACCAATCCATGGTGGGAAAAAAAAAAACTTTTTAAAAAGCTGGATTGTAAATATCAATAGCCAAGAAAAAGTAGACCAATGAAGACAATTATGTTTGGTTGCTTAGAAATTTTAACTATAGAACAAAAACTTATAAATAAATAAATAACACTCATGAACCATTTAAGGGAAGCATCAGAAAAATAAATAAAAACTGGTTACATTCTAAAACCCTCCATTGATCTAAGAAGAAAAGAGATAGATAGAACAGAAGAAGATGTAAGATTCTCTTGGCCGCATTTTCTTCGAGGAAACTTTAGTAAAACAAAAGTTGAAAAAGGTCAGAATTTTGGCATTTAAAAAGAAAAAGAACGCTATTAGTCACTTTCAGCGTTATGCTCAAATTCAATAAACAAAACAGCTAAAACCCAAGTGAGAATTAAGAAGCTATTTGGTATACAATCCATTCAAACATAAAGCCTAAAAGGCTATTTTATAAAAGAATCTTGCATGGAATAAAAGAAACCCCAAATTTAGAAGAAGAAAAAATTCTGATGGTACCTGAAGAACACGATAAAAATGCAAAACGATTCAAAAGAAAGAAGAAAAACACAGTACAATACAATGAATGTGTTTTACGGGTCGGGGATACTGGATTTCGGGTTCAGAAAATCGGGTTTGTAAGCATTTCTTTCTAAGAAAAATAAAAAAAAAGGGGGAAAGAAAAACGCCTATTAGTTGAGCAAAGAGAGAAACTGTAAAATGCAGAGGTTTTCGAGAGAAAAGAAAGTTTGAATCGAAAAATGGGAAAGGGAGAGAGAGAAAGCACAGTGAATGCTTATCAACTGCCATGGGAAACGACCTGCCATGGTGTCGTACGGTCGGTCCTTTCATTTTCCTTTTGTAACCGGGCAATGCAATACGCCATTGAGTTTTATTATGTTGAAAATGGCTCGGCTAACGGCTATAATGAGAGGAGTGGGGGTATTTAATGGATGTGGGACCAAGAGTGATATGGAAGTGATAGTGTGGGTCCCATTGGATTTATTTGTTTGGTGAGGAAATTGTTTTGCATGGTTCCTATTCTTACCTACGCACTCTCACCGCACACGAATTCTTCATGACTGCGTTAAATGTTGTGGTGTGTCGCCATCATAAGCTTAAATCCCTTCTTTTTGTTCCTAACTTGATTAGTTTGAATTCCTATTTTAGGTTAAATTCTGCTATTATTTTTGTAAAGTTTTGTTATTACACCTCGTATTTTCTATTATTCTTTAATTTTGTTATTTTTGGTCTATTAAATTTATTAAGTCCTATTCTTTTAAATTTTGATGTGTCAAATATATTATCACATATTTATTGTTTTCACGTATTACTCACAAAAAAATTATTTAATAGATTTAACAACAGTCGTTTGCATTAAAACTAAAATTTTGAAATTCAAAAATTATAACCACCGAGAATAATCCAATATGTAAATGCAAACTAAATTATAACTTTAATCAAAATATAGGAATGATGACATAATTTAAACATACGGATTTAATTCTTGCCATTAAATCAATACTAAAATTTCAAAATTCAAAAAGTAAACGAGCTAAAATCAATTAAATTAAAGTACATGTACAAAATTTACAATTTACGCAAAGTAAGGGGTCTAATTACAAATTTTGACCCTTTTTATACTTTACGAAGGTTGTGAATTTAGTATTTATATTTTAATTTGATCAATTTTAATTTTTATCCTTTAAAAATTTATAGTCATCGCCAAATCTTAACTATTGAATTCATTTTGTTTGACAAAGTGTTGAAGAAAAATCAATCAATTATGAATTAATATTTTCATAACTTAATTTTTCAAACGCGTTTGATAACCCACAATGAAATCTATTGAAGATTTTTTGCTACAAAAAAAAAGTATATAAAATGATAAGTAGATAAGGACCTACACCTCACTTAATAGAGAATAAATTTAATAGTATTTTATTTCATTTAAGATTATATTATTCTCTATCAAATAATTTAATTTTATTTAGTGCTCAATTTTAAATAAAACACCAAACATATTTTATAACTTAAATTCCATATTTAATTTTTTTAGTACTTATTTTTCAACATTTAACTTTTCAGTTTATCAAGCATAGCCTAAGTTATGATATTTTCAAAATCTAATGCGGCGAATATATTATCATATGTATAATGCCATGTCAGCTTGTTACTTTTACATATTACTCACTAAAGATTCATGTAACAGATTAACGGTGGTCATTTACATCAATACTAAAATTTCAGAATTCAAAAAGTATAAGGACATAGAGTGACCCAATCGTAATATGTAGGCTAAATCTACAATTGTATGTATAGTATAGGTCCAATAATTGAATTTAACCAAACGAATTTAACTCCTATTGTTTCAGTTGGGATTAAAATTCTAGAATTTGAAGAATATAGAGGACAAATTTATCAAAGAAAAACACAAGGATTAAATCCACGACTTTTATAAAGTACATGGACTAATACTAAAATTTAACTTAAATTTTATTTATTTTAATTTAATTATGAAAATTAATCATTTAAACTCATCCAGTTTCTACTTGAATGGATTCGAATATGAAATTGATACAATTTTAAAATATTCAAAATTAGAGAAACCCCGAATTTGAAGTATTTCAAACTTAAAATAATTTAGACAAATAACTATAAATTATTTGAATGCTTAATAATCTAATTCTAAAACCCAAATGACTTAATTCAAACCTTGAGTAATTTATTAAAAAAATTAGGTAAAGTACAAAAATAATCACTTTTATTTGTCTAAGATTACATTTTAATCATTTATGTTTAAAATGTTACGTTGTAGTCACTTATGTTATCGTTTTATTATAAAGTGGTCACTTTATTGTTAAGCTTTGTTACCACTCTAGCGACAATCCTACGTGGTAGTCCAAATGGGTTTTAAATGCCAACTTAGATGTCTAACTGAGATGAAAATATTTTTTCAATCAAAATAGAAAAGAAAACTAAAAGAAAAATGAGACAAATGGTTTTTCTTTAGTTTAAAGTGTAATTAATTTAATTTTTTTAATTAATTAAATTTATTTAATTAAAAACCTATTATTGTCCCAGTTTGACATCCATGTTGGCATTTAAAACCCATTTGGATTGCCACGTATGATTGTTGTTAATGAGGTAACGAGACTTAACGATAGAGTGACCACTTTGTAACAAAACAATAACATAAGTGACTAAAACGTAACATTTTAAACATAAGTGACTAAAATGTATTATGAAGCAAACAAAAGTGATTATTTTTATAGTTTACCGTAAAAAAATTTAAATTCAAATTAGTTCTATCAATTTTTATTTAACTCATAATAACTCAGAATAATTTAATTGGGTAAAAGTGTTATGGGGCTAGAACTTTAATTTGACAATCTGTATAGCTTTAGGTGATAACTTTGCTTAAAATTCACTTAAGTAACTCTAACTCTCAAAAGGCACTGAAATTTAGCGGGAGTGAACTCTCAGTATTTGAGTAAATGCTCTAAAAAATATTTAATTACTCTAAATGAGATTATTGCAAATGAGGGAGAATGCCTCTATTTATATAGTTGAGCTCTCCCAATTTAACAGTATAGATTAAATTACATTGAGGCTAATATTAAAATCCATCTACAATATGCAAGTACTAAGGGATTTAAACACTATACAATTTTATCCCTTAAGATTTACAATATTCATCATGGTAGCTCTACTTTACTAAAATGTTTCATTGGGCCACAAAAATTTCAAATAGATGGACTTCTTCATATGTTACATGAATCGGAGCAGTTCAAGTGGATCAAATGAGTCTCATTTAATCAATTGATCTCAATGAATTGTTCCATGTGCATCCATCGCGGACATTGATCAGCGGTCTGTGACAAAAGTACCTACAAAGTCCTTTTATTACAAAGACTGAATTAAATTAGTCTTCGCACCATTAAATGTATCAATTTAATCCATGTATTGCTAAAAAAATTCAAATAAGATAAAATTGTGATGAAGCTAACATTTTTTGCTTAAAAAATGATACAAAAATTATTATTTTTATTAGGGATGATGTCATATTTGCTACTTGAAATTTTATAAAATATCAAATGTGGCACATCCACTTTCACAAATTGTCCAATGTGGTACATGTACTTCCATAAAATGTCACCATAGTACCTCTACATTAGACATTTTCAAAGTATAAGTGTCGCATTGGACATTTTATTAAATTATAAGTACCATGATAAAACACATTAATAATTCAAGTATCATATTAGACGTTTTATGAAAGTTCATGTACCAATGTGACATCATTCCATTTTTTTTTATTTCAAACTAGATATTTTATTTGTATAACCATAAAAAGCTTTAAAATATAACTTTATTATATAATAAATGCTATTTTTTAAACAATAAATATTAATTTTATTCATATTTAGTATTATTTGATTATTTTTAATAATATAATAAAAATTAAATTTATTCATTTAAAATTAATTTAATCCAATCTCTATAAAAAATGTAAAGTATATTCACAAATTTAATTAACAAGTTCGTCCAAAAGTTTGATTTATTACGTTTAAAAATAAAATTAATTTATTTTAAGAAATTTCAATTAAATATAAACTGAAAAATATTTTTATTGAGAGGGTTTTGCATATTAATATTAAGCAATTTTAATTTGCTGGATATCTTTATTCCTAGAGCTGTTTACAAGATGTCCAACAGCGATTTTTAACGGCTAGGATTCAACTGATTATTCTGACAGTGGGCAACTTTGTCATTTAGTTTAGCACATCTAATATCCAAGCCGCCGATTTTGTTCCCATGCATAGCCAAGCCGATGACCGGTTGCTCCCGAAAAAGGAGAAGCATGTGAAGTACACGTGTTTGAGATCCAGCTGTCACGTATTTTATTAGGTACTATTACACCTGCACATATTTGTATAAATACCAGATTTTGGTTAAATACGTTCATAAATATATGTATTTTTTTATTTTTAATAATAATACTTTAATTTTACATAATTAATGTAAATAATAATCAATAAAAGATAAATAAAATATTCTAAAATTTGTTTTTGTATCATGATTAAAAAATGAACAATGGAAAAAAATAATTATATTATAAATACATTAAATAATAATGTTATTTTGGGTTCTAAAATAAACTATATATATATATATGTTATCACTGTTGAGTAATATTATTATTTAATATATTTTTTGCTTTTGACCTTTTAAAAAAAATGGAAAAGTAAAACTTTTTTGTAAGTCTCTTTTTGATTGTTTTGTTATTCTTCATTGCCTCACAATGTGCCGTGGCATTATCTGGTTGGTTGACGTGTTAAATTTTGTCAGGAATTGACAAGATAGAGAGATGTAACAAATTGATAGGCAAGATAAAAAAATTCAAATATTACATTAGATATTTTTAAAATGAAGAAAATTTACCATTATCACTAAAATAAATTAAGTTCGCTAAATAAATTTATCATCTAAAAAATATATCAACTATAAATTTCAATTATTGAAATATAAAATAATTATTGTATGATAATGATATCATATTCAAGCTCTAGTAAATGTATTTTAGTATTTTTTATATTTTTATAATTTTTTTTTGCAATTCTATAATTTTATAATTTTTTTCTATTGTTTAATAATTTTTAAATTTTTAAATTTTTTTATAATTTTTTAAATATTTTAAAGGGTTTTAGAATAATGACGTCACAACAACGTAATTTGTATGATATGTGGTAACATATGGTTGATTATCTAATTTTTTTTAATATCCAAAGGACTGAATTGAGAGCGTTTGATACCATTAGAGATTGAAGTAGGTCAAAAATTACTTTAAGGATTAAAGTGGGAAAAAGGTATACTTCAAGGACTAAAGTGTGTATTAAGCCAAAAAAATACCATAGGTATTAAAAATAAACAATATAAATATATAAGTACTTTCACTAATATAGAATATAAAAAATATTGTTGGGGAAGTCATACTCGTTTTAAAAAAAATCTTCGAAGTGTCTTTCGTTGAAAGTTGATAGACCCCTCGACGATAGATGTATTGTGTATAGGTTGTTTATACTCAATTTTATCCTTGAGTTTTCTCTCTAGACTTCGTGAAAAACCCTCGGCATGTTTACAAAGTGGGAGCACCTCATCTACCAAGGAAATGTGAGCACTTAACCTTGGTGGGGGATATTTAATCATGGTACTACTTGAGGAGGTGAGACTCATTCTAAAAGAAGTACGTAAAATGTCATATGTTGGGAGCAAATGGACCTCTTAACGATAAAGGTGTTGTGCCCAGAGTGTTTGTGCTCGATTTTATCTTTGAGTTTTGTTTCTCAACTTTGCGAAGAGTCCTCAATGGGTTCACAGACTGAAGAAATGTGATCATGTGGTCTTAGTAGGGTTTAAACTCATACTCACACACAATACCTCTACTATTGAGAGGTCTATTGACTCCCGGCGAACGATACTCTAAAAAAATTCACCGAAAATCTAACATTCTCTCAATAAATTTATTTTAGAATTAAATGAAATGAAATAATGAAATAATTTTGAAAAGTCAATTTTCAGGTAGAATTTAAATACGGTATTTAAGCAAGTCCACTTGGAACTTTCTTACAAAATTCGAAAGATTTTATTATTTTCATCCAAATAAATAAAATTATTTTTGAAGTTTTGAAATGAATAAATTTGAAAAATTGATTTGAAGTACGCCCTTCAACCAGAGTTCACTTCCAGATTTTTTCCCAAAGTGTGGGCCATTACCCTAATTCCTAGCCTTACATATTTCCCCTCTTTTTGTCTTTTGGCCCTCAATTTTGTTTTTTAATTTTTAATTCTAAATTGTGGTTTCTTAAAAAATTTAATTTGGATACATTTTATCTTTAATTAATATACTATTTATAATATTATTATATTAATAATCATAATATCATTCATCATTTCTGATTCATATGATAAAGATATTATCTGCAAATCAATCTAAAATCTTAATTCATTACTTAACAAAATACATTTAAATTTAATCTTAATTACATAAAGATCACAAACTTTGTAATATTCCACTCGTTCAAGAATATTAGATTTAAAAAAGTTTAAAATAAATGTAATAACTTAATTTTTACCAGGCATAATAATTTTATAAAATAATAAAATCCTTCTGGGCCTAACATAGTAATTTACTTGCTCATGGATATTTTTTTACAAAGCAGGGCCAAGAGTGGTGTGTTTGCATTAACTTCTTCCAGAAATAAATTCTTGGACACATTTGTGTCATCTCAATATGTCAAGTTATTTTCCCTCAAAAATCGATCCCAACATGTTCTACTAAATAAAGCAAAAGGCAAAAGGAGTAGTACTGGTTAAAGGCTTTGCTTGCTGTCCACTCAAAATCAAAGTCCAAATGTTCATCACACTTTCACATGCTCTAGTGGTTTTTGGAGAAACCCTTTTTATTTTTCATCTTTGAATCACTCATATCTAATTGCAAAAAACAAAGCCAAGTTTAGGGCACATCATAAATATAATAAACATTCAGATAGATGAGATAAATGGGTGACATTCATAATGATCCCACACAAGGGAGTGCCCTCTGAGCGTGCCCTCCCTATATAAAGTCATATTTATCGCTTCTCTGTCAATATGGAGAATGAAATTTCTCATCTACGATGACCACCGCCATCACCAGACAAGGAGCGCTCTCTGCGCCTCCTATGTAAGTCACGATCATCTCTTCTCCTACCATATGGAGAACGAGAACGGGATCTCCCTCGTCTACCCCTTGAATGATAATCTCTGTTGTTTTGTCGAGGTGAATAGCTACGAGACCGTCTGTGGCCTTGTCCTGCGTAATTTTGGCATGTTGATTAACATATAAGAATAAATGACAAGGGTGAAACTTGAAAACATCATAAAGAATTTACAAAAAATGCAATAAAAAAAAATACTAGTATCCACCTCTTCTATCTCGCACACCTTGATACCTCCCAGGTGTCGGTGTTCTTCCTCGGGACCTTTTTGCCTGCATTGTTAGCTCAAAAGTTAAAATATGGCAGATATAGCGAGAACTGGTGATTTACTCAAAATAGTTATTATCACCACAAACTGAAAAAAGTTCCCTACGTTGACTAAACCATGGGTAGAGTTGCGAGGACTTAATATTAAGTCTTCAGTTAACACCAATCTTGGGTTCGATTCCTGGACAACCACTAAACCATTCCCCTTATCCGAAAATAAAAGACAGTTGCCTACATTACATGATATTGACATACACAAGAGGTTTACATAACCAACAAAAAATTTCTAAAATATTACAATCATGCAAGATCTTTATTGTAATGAATAAGATAGGATATTCACCTTCACGGAACAAGCAAGAAAAGACCAAAAAAATTGATGAAACATGCATGTCAGGCGGGTATTTCAAAATTGAAAAATAATAAACAGCCTCTCCAGATACTGTTACTGTTGTGGAAAAGGAAAAAAGGGCATGCAACCTTCTGCAAAATAGTGAGTTTGAATCCATGAGTTTGGAATGTCGATGCAGAACTCATGTCGTGAGAGGGTACAGGTTGAACTGTTAAGAGCTTAGTTTTCGATGAAGCTACACATACAAGACCTGCTGCCAAAATTTATCAGGCAACACTTCGGAAGAAAGCAGAAGTTAAGATAAAGTTCTATGTAAACGATTTAGCTTCGGTATAGACAAACAACTCGATCCTTCGTATAAATTAATACCTTCTCCACAGTGATTAATCGACCTTCAAGCACTGAACGATTCAGATACTTGATGCAGCGCTCTGCACCCTCAACAGTTTCCATGGTCACGAAAGCAAATCCACGAGATTCTTTGGTGTGTGGATCAGTAACTAGATGGCACTCCAAAACCTGGAACAAAAATTCATCAGATCTAAATCCTCCACTCACTTAAGATCCTAAGGGAATTCTTGTTATATTGAATTATACTTTTTTTCCACTACCATGGAGGTTCTTAATGAAAACAAGGTTGATGGTTCATAATACAACTTGAAGCACAACCCCGAAATTACCTCTTTATCGAGAGACATAAAAGAAATTGAAGCACTTGAAAGAACAAAGCATGTTGTCTCCATAAACAATCACTCCATACCTTTCCTTCATTGCCGAAATACTTCTCGAGATCACCGGCAGTAACTCTTGTGGATAACCCAGTAACATATAAGTTATTTCCTGGATTGGATGCATCCTGAGATTCACGGCTCCTGGGGCAATAAAAACTAAATCACTACAAACAATTTGAACTGTAAAAGCCAGATAATACATGAAACTAATATACTAAAATAAACAAATAACTAAGCTTTCATATACCTAGACCTGGAGCGACTCCTACCAGACCTAGGCTGACGTCTTCTTCCCGGAGAAACCGACCTGAAAGTGTCAGTTTGAAGGAAAATTCAATTTACTTACATCAAAACAAAATGACCTAAAAAAAGGGGGGGGGGGAACTGACCTTCCTTCCCTTGAATATGACATCTGCGAATACAGCAAAAGACAAATTCAAGATTTTAAACACTAAAATTTTCACTTCCTTACCTCAATGATTTTAAACATTCCTTTCTTTTTATATTTATTTTCATTATTTTCTTCACTATCGGTCATTTTCTCAGCAACAAAACATAATAGTTTTCAGCCTTTTAAGTGATAAACAATAAAATATTCATGATTCCACTATCAATTACATATTTATGAGTTTTGCTTCTTGAATCTTAATTTTCAGAACATGCAAAAAAAAAAAATCATAACACAGATTCATAACAATAAAATCACTGAAAATCCTTGGCAATAGAGTAGATTTATTTCTTTAAAAAACGATATTTTACTAAACTGGCGAGGCTCTCTAAACAGTCAAAATCTAAAATTATAAAGGAATAAAGGAATAAAAATTGATGATTTACCTATTATGCTGAGAGAATTGCCTGAGTCAACTCAGATGCCCCAACTCAGTAGGCTGGTCTATGTTGATAAAAAAGGAAATCCATAAATGAATGGTTAAATTTAAAAAAAAAAAAAAAAAAAAAAAAACTCACTTTTTGTACATAAATTGAAAGAAAAAAAAGCTTAAAAGAAAAAAAATCGAGACGTTAATGATTAAACTTGGGCTTTTTTTGCAGCCTTGAACAAAGCCCAGCCCGTCTAAGAAATGTGCTTAATTTTACTTTGTTGAAATATACTCCAAGTCAACTGACTGAGTTTTAGCTTGATTGGCATGAATATTATTGTCAGTGTAGACAGAGCCGTAGCCAGGGGGCTGGAATGGGCCCCGGCCTCCCCTAAAATGTAAAATTATCTTTTAAGCCCTTAAATTTTTTTAAAAATTTTAAATTAGTAAAGGTAAAATTGTACTTTGCCCCTCTAAAATTATAAAAATGTGATTTAATCCTTTACAAATTATAAAGATATAAACTATAAAAAATTAAAATTTCATCCGCCCCTCCCTAAAAAAATTTTATGGCTTCGCCCTAAGTGTAGAAGGACGTGGATTTGAGTGCACTGAAACGTATTATCCTCTTATTTATGGGTTAGAGAGGAGCTATGAATAGTTTTAGGTATTCTGTCAAAAAGAATATATATACTCAGAATTTATAATAAGATTGTTTCCTACTATGTCTCACAAGTTTAATTTTATGCATTATATATTTGAATAATTTGAAGCGCTTCATATGAAAGTTGTGGAATTCTTATTATCCAAATCTGTGAAGGTAAAAGGTTAGGTAATGGTTTTGCCCCTTAAAATTGGTAGGTTATTTATTTAATTCTTTAAATTTTTATAAAATTATACATTGATATAATGATAAAATTATATTTTGACCTTCTCAATAATTTATAAATAATTTATAATTTATCTCTGATCTCTTAAAGTAAATTTCTTACTTCGTCCAGAGAATCTAAATATTTAATTTTGAATATTAATCCAATTATATTTTCATACAGATAATTGAGATTGTTTTTATACAAAACTAAAATATACCCTTTGCTATATGCTTGAGGAAATTGGATTAAGACTTTAAACAATATTTAAAATAATATTAATAAATCCATATTAAATAAGTTATTAACATGTAATGTTTTTGTACAAATATAATATTTTAATCACATAAAATATAATACAAATTAAAAGGTACTCTGTTTAACTCAACATTGCAAAAAAAAAAAATCATATTAATCAAACAATAGTTTTGGATACAATCAATGATAATTATAGAGGTAAATATCAAATTTTCACATTATGGTACTTTAATTTATTTCAATTATACATTTAAAATTTTTATTTTTGATTTACTTATAGATATTTAAAAATAAACAAATTCAACAATTGTTAGGTAAATAAAATTTTTTATATATGTAAAAAGTAAACCTATAAAATGGTATACTCTATTGAGTATAATGTTAATGATTTGTAAAAATTAAATTAAAATTAATATTCATGTATCACATTGCATAAAATCAAAAGTTTTTTTTTTTTTGCTACTATGACATTTTTAGGTTAAAATTATCTTTTTCCATATGCTTATGTGCGATTAAAACTGTTATGGTATTCCTCTACTCGATTCTTAGACCGGCACGGTTTTCATACCAACCCACAACCAAACGTATAGCTCGTTGATATATAATCTGCCACCATGTAGTTCGTTTGCATGGGTTCGCATCACCATGCAGGCAAACTCTATTAAAAAAATGCATGTTGACCTCATACGTGTTGACCTGTATGAAGACCTATTTAATCTTTGTAACACCCCTAACCCATATCCGCTGCCAGAACAGGGTTTCAGAGCATTACTACCATTTACAGATCACTAAAAAAAATTTAAATACTTACCGATTCAATGCATCATATAAATAAATATATTACCATTCAATCAACAGTTTGACACTTGTATAAGCATCAAACAGCAACATTGTTAGTATACTTGCACATATTTCATATAAATTTAACATTGATATATCTATTTTCTCGACGTATCGCACTTGAGTTTAATAATAGTCTCAACTTACATAATTTCCTTGTATCAATATATCAAAGACAATCATATATGTACATGTCATGAAACATATCATGCTCTTACCGTTTCTTCATAAGCATATATCATTCATTTCATTATATCAATATTTCTTGCTCCATCATTTCCATATATTTTATGTATATTTATTCCAGAAATAGCTTATATCAAACTTAACATAAATTATATTCCATGTACTTATACTTATTTCGTTTATCTATCTTCATAATTATTTCATACAACTATATTGTACATATATTTCCATATGACCAGTTCTTGTAAACATTTCACACGACTATTTCATATAACCATTCGTCATCTAATACATATTACCTGAATATCAATTGTTCAATAGATGTCATCGCGTCTCCCATCCACGATCTTATTTATCTTTGACATGATGCCATAGTGTCTTTCAACTATGGTCTTACTCATTTTCTGTCATGTTGCCATGGTATCTTTCAACCATGGTCTTATTCATTTCATGTCATTTTTGCCATGGTATCTTTCAACCATGGTCTTATTCATTTTCTATCACGTTGCCATGGTATCTTTCAACCATGGTCTTACACATTTCATATCCGAGAGCACACTCGCGAACCTCATCCTTACAAAGTGGGATTACGGTCGAGCTAAATCCTCAGTAATATAAACTCATAGAGTATTGTCGGGATTACCAGTCCAAAGCTAAATCCCGCAACGACAATTACTCTAATGAGCTTGGATCCAATTACAGACCCAAAGCTAAATTCAGACCTAATTCGGATTACCCGTCGGGCTAAATCCATTTTCCACATATTCTTCGGGAGGGCTATATCGAGGATAGGATCACCCGTCCGTGCTAGATCCTTTTTACCAGTCAATTCCTTTTCGAGAGATCCATCGAATTTTCCTTTCATTCAATCGGGATTTCTTCCCATTTTATCAAATACATCAATGTTTCATAAATTTTCATACAATGAACATTCGAATCATATTCACATCAATAACATACATTTAAAGCATTTAAGAATATAATTCAAGTTACACGAACTTACCTCATTGCTTATTTGTGTGTATAATTTCATTAATCCGATATCTTTTCTTTTCCACGATCAAGTCTCATATTTGAGTCATCCGGATCTTTATAAATAAATTTGATCATCATTTTCATTCATTTCATATTCTAATGCATTTAATTAATGCT
Source organism: Gossypium longicalyx (assembly GCA_025698465.1). Lineage (NCBI taxonomy): Eukaryota > Viridiplantae > Streptophyta > Magnoliopsida > Malvales > Malvaceae > Gossypium > Gossypium longicalyx. The sequence continues at coordinate 3,806,482 of CM047006.1, read as the reverse complement.
CTAGGAAAAATTACCATTTTGCCCCTAAACCTTTAATTAATGACGATTTCATCCTTAGGGTTAGGAAAATAAAATTCTTGCAATTTAATCCTTATTTCCGGCTATTATTCTCATACATATTGATAACAATCCATGAATTCTATAAAATATCAGAATTTTCCATAATTTCAACACATTTCAATTTAATCCCTAAAACATGTTTTCCCTATCTTGAACTAAATTAATAATTTCATTCAATTTTGTAATTTAAATAATAAAATTAATCCATTTCATGCAATTTGGTCATTTCTGACTTTTTACAAAATTTCCCATAAAGTTTTACTTTTATTCAATTTAGTCCCGAGCCTAAAATATGCAAATTAGCCATGCTAGATGAATATTCATACATGTTTTTCCTCCTCCTCCTCTCCATTCCACATCCTTAATGTAGATAACACACTTGTAAGTAACATTATCCATAATTTTTATTATTTACTTTTATGAATATTCAAGCTGTCTATCTGCATCATAGTCACTAAATTATTTATATCTGGAGCTATAGAACTCCAAATTAAGATCCGCTAATTTTCCCTGAAACTAGACTCATATATCTTATTACCATAAAATTTTCAGAATTTTTGGTTTAGCCAATAAGTACAGTTTATTCTTTAAAGTTACCCCTGTTCTGCCATCTGACAGTTCTGGCCCTTCTTCACTAAAAATTAATTACCTCCTCATACAGAATTCGAATGATGTTTCCATTTGTTTCTATTGAAAATAGACTCATTCAAGATTCTAAAAATATAAATTTAAATCTCTAATTATTTCTATACAATTTTTGATGATTTTCCAAAGTCAGAACAGGGGAACCCGAATTCATTCTGACCTTGTCTCACAAAATTCATTATATCTCATGATTTACAAATCCATTACTTACACCGTTTCTTCTATAAGAAACTAGACTCAATAAGATTTAATCTCATTTTTTATTCATCCTATAATTCAATTTCTACAATTTTTGGTGATTTTTCAAAGTTAGAATACTGCTGCTGTCTAGAACTGTTTTAGTGCAAGATATTAATTACCATGTTGTAACACCCTTATTTTCTTTTTCTACATCATTTCTCATCACTTTCTCTTATTTTCTCTTCACTAACAAATCAAGAACATAGGACCTTATGTAAGAAAGCTCTACTATAACATTATTTCCATGCTTTGTTAATAATAACAAACTTAAAAACATATTGAAATCTTGATGTACTTACCTTTTCTTATTGGATTTTTCTCTCTCCTCCAGCTTCGATTTCTTGAATCCAACTTGATATTCTTGCTCCCCATCATCTCCTTGTTATCTTTCTCTCTTAGTAGCTATGAAAATTCTTTTGATTCCTAGGTGAAAATGGTGAATTTTTGGTGGAAGGACCAAATTGTAAAGAAAACAAAATTTCTTTCTTTTCCTTCTCTTCTAACGTTGGTTGCATGGGAAATGAAATGTGTTGTTAATTCTTCATCTTCCTTCCTTTTATACTAAATAAATAATAATATAATAATAATAAACATCTCATAAAAATATTAATAAAATAATATTTATCTAATTAATTAATTTAAAATATCATCAACATAATCATTACATTCTAGAATTCTCTCTCTTACTAATTGACCATTTTACCCTTCATGATCTTTTAGAATTCCATCCTTGAGTCATCACTTAATTTGGTAAAATTGCGATTTAGTCCCTCATAATTTTTTTACCTATTCAATTTGGTCCTAATTCATCAAATTTTCTTGGTTTCTAGATCATTCCACCCTTAAAATATTTGCACTATTAGTCCTTCAAATTTTTTATATTTATACTTCAGCCCCTTAAATTTTGAGTATTTACTCTTGTGCAACAAGACTTTTCTCATCTTTGCAATTTAGTCCTTTCTTGAATTAATATATCATAATATACTTCTCAATATTGACATAACTCAAAAATTCCCTTTTTGTCACTTTATTTCCTTATTTTACTATATCACGTTATGATAATAGTTTACTGTAAAAATTTTCGGAGTATTACAATCTTAGTACATCAAACCGTGACATATAAATAAGAAATTGAATTTAATGAGTAAATAAAAAAACACTCAACAAAAACAAACCCTTTTAATTCTAAATCAAACAATTCTAACGAAGGAGACGACTTTTAAAGATAGTTATGTTTTGTAACAAGTAGTCGTATTGCTGTAAACGGAGAAGGCTCTTCTTGTTTTAGAATGAAAGGACTTTTGTTTGAAATAGTTGAAAGTGATATTTCCTAGTGGTGAATGATATGCAGTATTGGCATTGAAGAACATGCAAGACAATGGCGCATAGCAAGTTTTAACAAAGAAACTTTACATCCCAGAGCAAATCAGCAGTTGTGTTTGGTTCACAGCTCAAATTGATAGTAGGAAAGGTTTGTAGTGAGACATGAAAATGGAAGTTGGTAAGAGACCCCATCCTCACCAACACCACTTTTGAATCTTTTGACGTATATAAAAGAGAATTTATGGGATTCTTCCACTCTGCAGTATACTATTAGTTTCACTTGCCAACCATTACCAATAACTAGCTAGGGTCTCTCTAGCATTTGACTACTTTTTTAGCGACATTCCCCTTGTAGCATGAATCTCTCTCCTTACCTTCTATTTGCTGTTTTAGTCATAGAAAAGCAAACCAAAGCAAAAGCGAATCTTGTGTACGAGTATACGTTTAATATGAGTATATTTTCATTAGAAAAAACTTTCTTCATCATCAAGTCATGAAAAAGGCAAATCTGAGAAATTTCCCTCTTCTTTTTCTTGAAAAATTATTGAGTTTATTAAGCAACCAGGACTAGGTGGCATTATAACACATCAACCAACAAAAGGAATAAAAGACAAAGCAAAGTGGTAAAGTAGGGTTCTGATTCTTTATAGCAAAGAAAAAACAGGAAATAAACGTCAGTTCAGTCAAGGTAAAAAAGGGAAGTAATATTATAAAACAAATTATTAAAAACACCATCACCAAGAGCCAACATCTTCCATTTGTAGGGGAGACATCAAGAGACTGTAACACTGTTTAAACACTTTAATAGGCAGTAAAGTGGGGAGAAATCACCCAAAGATGCCATTGTTTGAGTTCCATACTAATTACAGCAACAATGGCAGGGAGTTTTGGTTTAAGCCTTTAATATCTTTACTTTTTATATAAACTACATTGGTAGTCTCCAACTATTTTTAAAATTGACATAATAACAACTTTAATCCTCAACATTTATACATTGTGTCAATTTAGTATTTATTCTAAAAATTGTTTCAGAAAAAAACAAAACCGAAAAAAGGATCGAATTACACAATATATAAATGTTGAGGGATAAAGTTGCTATTATACCAATATTTTAAAAGCTACCAACTCATTTTCCATAGGCTTATGATTAAAAAATAAAAAATCTAATAATTGGATGACCATTTTTGTAATTTTTAATAATTAAGTAACAAAAAAAAACTTACCAACAGTTGGATGGTAGTATTTAGTAAGGTAATTTACCTTTTCTTTCTTCTTTTTTTTTCATATTTATGTTGTTTACCCAAAGTTACTTTCATTATCACTGGCATGAGATCTTGTAAAGTAAAATGAAAAGAGTTGGTCCATTCAACCAATCATATCCCATTCATGTGCATACTTATGATATGCTAATATATTTAATAGTTGTGGCAAATAAGTATATATGTAGCCAACAAAAGCCCTTTTTGCATATTTAAGGCCATTTGATTCTATTCTCAGCATCCCAAAAGAAAGTTCTTTTTTTGTGTGTGTGTGTTTAAAGTTTCTAATAAGTCTACAAACCAACCATCTAAATAACTATAGCCTGCAATGCAATGATATGATATTGAAGAAGTGGCTTTTAAGAATCTTTTTTTTTCCAATATTGAGTTGGTCAAAGTGTGCATAGAATCTTCTCCTTTTTATTGCCTCTCTCCCTATATAAAATATATATTATTATTATTTTATTTTATTTTTTGGTGTTTTTCTCCTCCCATTAATTTGGGTGGTCTATCTGGTCTCTCGTTCATTTTTTTTTTAATCCTGCAAGAAAATGTTTGATCATAAATCCTAAATGCTTGTCGTTCACTAGTTGAGCAGGTGAAACTATAGATCTTCAAGGGTATTAAAAGTCAGTGATAACTTACTTTTACAGGAAAGTAGATATCTTCAGCTTTATTTTAGGGTAAATTACATTATGAATTATTAAATTATTAATAAAATTTTTTTGTCACTAATTATAAAAAGTTATAAAATGGTCAGTCGATCTATTAGTATTTTTTTTTATCACAGACATAACTTTTAAAATCGGCATGATAACAACTTTAACCCTAACATTTATAAATAATGTCAATTTAGTCTTGATTTTTTTTAAAAATTTAACCCTAAATATTTACACATTGTGTAATATTATCTTCTTCTTTTTTTGCAATCTTGCTTTTATTTGTGACATTGAGGGTTAATTTTAAAAAAATGAGAAAAGATGAAAATTATTATATTAGATTTTTGGTGTTCCCATTTTTTATACATTTTTAATCAAATTTAATTGATAAATTTGTCTTTTTAATTTTTTAAGTGGAAGGGTCAGAATGAGTAAGAGTATACTGTAAGTAGCTGCAGTTAGTTTGTTTTGGTTGTTATCCTTTCTGTTAACAGCGGTTAACATACAATGTATTAGTATATGTAGCTTAGCAGAAAATGAAAAATCATGTAAAATTTCATTTTGACAATATTTCAAAGAATTAGTTTCTCATCTATTTTTAGATTCATTTCTTGTCTGTATTCTTTATCTTTTTCCGGTACTTCTTTCACACACATAAAAAAAAAAAGCAAAATTATAAAAAATACCTAATTACACCATGTGTAAATGTTGAGGGTTACAGTATATAAATGTTGAGGGTTAAAATTACTATTATATCAATTTTAAAAATTATCACCAGTATAATTTACCCTTATTTTTATCCGTTGTTTTAGAATTTGGCACTGTTAGTTTGATCGTTAAATTAGCAGCGCTACGGAAGAACCTTTATTGAAGTTCTAAGAAAAAAGAAGCCATTGCCCTTTTGATGACTTTAAAAATAAGAAGATTATAGTTTAATTTCTAGCTTCTGATACAAGGAGCTGCAAGCTGCCATTGCCAACCAGTCTAATTCTCTTTGAATTCCCATTTTTCAAAATATAAAATGCAGAGGTATAAATTCCAGATATAACTATAAGCATTAGGTTAAAGTTCTTGAACTATAAATATCATTTACAGCCTTGAATTTCAGACCCTCCATATGAATTACAATCATCAAAGGCTTTTCCATAGGCTAAATCATTATAGACCCTGGATTTGACTACACTAAATAGAGTTAAAAGCATGTGATAATATAAACTAATCCTCTACCCTTGGACTTGGAAATTGCTTTGACTGTTTTTTCATTGGAAGATATTTTTAAGTTCTGTTTTTTTTTCTATTCAGGAAAATATATTTGCCTTTCCTTTTCATTGCCTTTTTTCTTAAGGTTTTTTTCCTTCTTAATTACTTTGTTTCCTTTCCTGTCTTTATCTTGTATTTCACATTTTTTACCAAAAAAATGGGTAAATTAATTTATGTACTTTAGATAAAAATAATTTAATTATTTCTGTTAAAAATTTTAACTATTTTTACTGTTAAAAATTAAAGTAGTTAACGGAATAATCAAATAGTTACACGTGGCATGCTATATCTACCTCATTTTGATATATAGGGGCTATTTTTTAACGATGAAAATAAATAATATTTTTAACAAAAATGGTCAGTTTACTTTTTGATCTAGTATTTTTTAATAAAAGGAAACAAAAAAAAAATTAGACCTTTACAGTACTTTTACTTATTTTGTGATATGCTGAAATCTTCTTTCATGTTAGCACCTCTAAGATATAACATCTAGATATAACATCCAATGGATTTAAAATTCGAAGTTTCACGTCTGGAATTTCTTCTTCTATCCTATACTGTTATGGATTTATATAAGGGCATTTTTATGTTGGTAAACAACCCTTTTTGTTTGTGTGAACAATTCAACATTCTGTGATGAACATTGAAGGGCATAATTATACATAGAAAAAGGAAGATACCATTTCTCTTTAACCAAACATTTAGACAAAAAATGTAGCATAAACCCTCCTAAAAAAACCTACTGGCAAGTGACATATTCCAATGAAGATTACCCTTTTTTGGTAACCGATCACTGGTAATTCTTTTTATATTAAAAAAAAGAAAGAAAGAAAAGTTTGCAAGTTGCATAACAGTTTCTGTATTGATTTTGATAGGAACTGGTAAAGATTAATCAAGTTCTCTTCAAGTTGTTCTAAAATGTTCCATAATAAGCCTTAAAAAAAAAAAACAAATGCACCTTTAAACCAGAGGAACACATGGAATTTGAGACTTTTGATCAACATGTTCAATATTCTGGTTTTAAATTCTAACACGATTTACCAAGCCAGTTAACTTGAACAAGTTCATTAATTAAACAGATTTTCAACCACCAACATATGTTTTGACCCCTTTTTATTAATCTTCCAATTTTTCTAAAGTAATGGATCCAATTCAACAAGTGAAGATGCTTGACATGATCATTAAATATACATATATATTATTCAAACCTTTCAAAGTGTTATTGATTATGGGCACTTCACATAAAATATGTTATCATATAATAATATTAAATATGAATTATTAAGTTTTTAAGATATTAAGTTCGAGTATTGGGGATGAAAATGCTTTTGATAATATGTAAAAATATTTCAAACTCAATATAATGGCTGCAGTTATTCACACTAATTAGAAATTACAATTATTTCTTACTCTAAAATGGCAGCCATGGCGATTTTCCTAAAGATACTAGAAGGCTAAAAAAAACTACACTAAGGTTTTTTCCCACACTATCAGAAGTAGCCCTGGTGGTATTGAAATTGATTTTGACAGAAACTGTTCATAAAATCTCCTCTTGCTAGTGTTTCATCATCTTCAACCTCATGCAATACCTGCAAAATGAAGCAATAAAAAAAAAATGAGATATTTACATTTTACATGCACTTTTAGTATCCAAAATGTATTAAGTAAAAATCGTTTTAATGGTGTATTAAAAGTACCCATAAATCATCTTCCTCTTCATCTCTGGTTGAACATGCAGCTTTGGGAATCTCAATAGCTTCATCGTTGCGTGCGAATCTGCCACGTATACGAGGACGGCTGTCGGCTAGTGTTTTGCGGCATGCATACTTTAACATCAAACATAAAACCAAACCATGTTTAGAAGGGTTTTTAAAACACAATGGATCCAATTAATGTGGCCTCTAAATAAATCAAAACCTTAATTGTTTTGTTGAAGTTCCTTTGATTGCGCTTTGCTCTGTACTTGGAAATCCTTTCTTGTCTCTCTTCTGGGTTGTAACGTCCTACTTTAAAGGGTGTTTGTGCTTCCTCGTATGACTTTTGGTTCATATTCTAAAGCCAAAGGAACAAAACAAGAATCGATCCCCATTAGGGAAAAAAAAACAGAGCAAGAAACAGGGGACAAAACAAAGTAACAAACCTCTAAGTCTCCATTGCAGGTGTTTTGGGGGATGCTCAAAGCTTGGCCTTGAAAATTCTCTGACGCCATGAGAGGATCGAAAAAAGGTTGAAATGAAAAGTTTCTTCGCAAGTACTTTGTTACCACTTGACATTCTTCATTTTTAAGTTCAAAGCCATTCAAGTTGTTGAAACTTTCTTCATACCCCTGTTCTAAATTCGGACCAAATGACAAACAAGACTGGAACTGGGTTCCAAGTGATTGGTTTTGGCAAGTGGGTTGATGATCAACAACTGGGTTTTCTTCTGGGGTTTGTTTATTGTTCAATAAAGCTTGAAGATTATTATAATCTAATGAAGAATCGTTGAGAGGAAAGGAAGGAAGATCAAACAATGAGTGATAATCAATGGTATCAGTGGAAACCATTTCTTTACTGTAGAAACCAAAAACAGAGCAAAGAGGAAAAATAAAGGAAAGTTTTGGGTTGATTTTACTTATTTTTCTGTTCGGCCAAGAAACGGCCAGAATGCATAAGGTGACAAGGCTCAGGCACTGGGTTTGTTTATTAACGTCTTCGACATTATTACATGGAAGAACAAGACAAAGGGTCTCGGGTCTCGCCCTTGGAACAACAGCATTTATATGTAGGACTGGAGATGGAATATATGTATGTGTAGAATTTTGAGACGTTAATCTAGTATAGGAACGAACCCTTTATTCGAACATGTTGGGAAACTAGACGTAAATGTGGCCCAAGTTGAAGCTATGTTTCGGGCAAAAGGAGACTATAACAAGATCAAGGTGTACCCTTGCCGAATGCCCCAAGGCCCAAACCATTGTCGTCTAAGGCAGAAAATAAGCTCCCTGCCTCCAAAATAATCCGTTTGATGATAATCAGATTATCAAAAGTTCGAAGACAAATATGTTAAGGAAAAACTACCATTAAGGTTACTAAAGTATCAGTAAATTTATATTTTGGTCACTCAATTTTAAAAAGTTATAAAATAATTATTGAATTATTCAAATGTTGTCATTTAAGTCACTGGATTGTTAAAGTCATTGTTGTATGACATTTTTTGTTCATACCGCTTACACCAATCGAAAGATTTTCTTTCTTTTCTCTTTTACACTTTATTTCTTTTCATGAAACAACTTTGAGCGTCATGAATCGGCGAACCAAAATCCAACAGTTTTCTTCTTCAATCTTCAACCATAACTATCAGATTGATTTGGATATAATATTTATTCTTTTACTCATCGATGGGTACTAATCGTCGAATGATCCTTGGAGCTCACTACCTAAACTTTTACAAAAAAAAAAAAAAAAAAAACTTAACAACATCGTGACTTTAATAAAAAATTTTGAATAGGTCAATGACTTGAATGAAAAATTTTGAATAGTTTAATGACCATTTTGTAACTTTTTAAAATTAAGTGACCAAAATGTAAAGTTACTAATAATTTAATGACCTTTGAGTGTAAAGTGACAATAACTTTAACTACCGCTCCATATAAATCAAGACATCAATATATTATTACATCAACATAAAAAAATTAGACATCTAGAGATTTGAACTTATGGCATCAACATCTTTTAAATCTTTTTTTATCACTTCAACCAATGTTTACAAATTTTTTTTATTTAATATTTTTATACATTTCAATTTTATTACATAAATTCTCCATTCACATTATTTGTATATCTATACTTACTATTATTTAAGTGTGATTAAAATGATGTCACAGTCAACTAAACACCAACTCGATTAATAAAATTACTAAAATAATTTTACATACTTTAAATAAGTTATACTATTACGGTGGTACTTTTCTCCTTTTTCTTATTTAAAAAAATTACAAATGTCGAGATTTGAACCATGCCATCAACATTTAAAAAATATTTCTTTTAACACTTTAACTAAAGTTATAATATAATATTTTTATATTTTTTAATTTTATTACACATATTGTTTCGCGTACATTATTTATATATATACTATTATTTAAGTGTGTGATTGAGTTGATGCACGAGCCAACTCGACACCAACGTGTCAATCCATGTGTATGTCCGGTAACAAAGTTAACACGTTAACTTTTCTATTCATTTTTTAGGTGATTTGATAAACAATACGAAGTTAAAAAATAGGAAAAATGAAAAAATAATTAGAAAGCTAAAATAATATTTTTATAAAGTTAGAGGGTTAAAAAATTAGAGATTAATTCTCAATACAAGGTTAAAATATCAACAAAATCATTCAAAATTTTAAATCATGATACTTTTCAAATACCCTATAAATCTTATTATATAAATCACGAATTTAAAACATAAATACGAAAATAATAAATTGTACATATTAAATTTAAAATGTAGAAAAATTTAAAAAAATTAAAAATTTGGTCAACTGGTAAATATTAGATATTATTAATTCAATTGATGTAGGTTCAAATCTCATCATATTCATTTTTTAATATTTACTGGTTTTTGTTAAATAAAAAGACTAAAGTGCCTTCAAATAATATAATTTATTTTATTGTGGAAGGACATTTCCGTAATCTTCCTAACCAAATTGATGTATGATAAATTTATTTTACATACGCGTGTGAAAGTATTTAAAACACAAATGTATGTCTAAAATACTCTCGAATAATATAATTTACTTTAAATACGAAATGTTTTTTTTTAATTTTTTAATCGAATTGGTGCCCGGTTGACTTGTGACACTAACTCAATCAACAACATTATTCATATATGCACAAATATATAAAAATTTAGAACATAGATATTCTTATAAAAGTTTCAAATGAAAACTAAAGACTGTTTTAGTTCAAATGAAAACTAAAAGCTGATTTAGTTCAAATGATAAATAAAAAAGTTTTATATTTATTGATTCCCTTGTCCAAATCTCATTATCTATTTTTTTATTAATTTTTTAAAAATATAAAAAAACAAAAACACCCGCATAATCATATAACTTACTTTGCAAATAAAAATATTTTTTGATAATTTTCTAATTGAGTTGGAACTCGAATGATAGGTGAAACTAACTCAATAAAAGGCTTAATAAATAGTATAGAAACAAATGTATAAAAAATTAGAACACAAATATACATGGCATAATGATTTATTTGGCCCTCAAACTTTACAAAAAAATCATTTTAGCCATTCATTTAAATTTGCCTCTTTTTGCCATTGAACTTGCATTATTTGTCAAATCACCCCAAAATGGATGAGAAAGTTAATTTTTGTTAACTTTGCTAACATTATATCTGCTCATGGGTCGGGCCAACTAGCTTGGCCCAAAAGCTCGCCTGAAATGTAGGAAGGTCTGGGTACAAATATAGGCTCGAAAAATAGGCCTGGACAAAAAAAAAATAAGGCCCGTTTTAAAAAATAGGCCGAGCCTGGAGTAAGGCATTTTTTGCCCGTGCCCGACCCCACCCAACTCGAATTCACTGAAGGACAAAAATAATATGTTTTTTTAAATATTAATTTATTGTTGTTTTCTCCCTATTTTGCTACATTTTTACTATTATGTTGTTATTGTTTGGATATTGTATAAAACTTATTTTATTGTTAATTTTGTTATTATTTTAAAGACATTTGTTAATTTTGTTATTACTTTAAAGACATTTGCTTGTTAAGTTGCATCTATATTAGTGTTATTTAAGTATACATATTTTTTAAAATTTATTTCCAATTTGTTGAGAATTATTTATTTTGATGTTTTTAGTATTTTTGATGTATTATATATATTTTAAAATTATATAAAAATAATATAAAAATTAATATGGGATGACCGGGTCAGGCCCGGGTTTTAGGATTTTATTCGGGTTAGGCTTGGGCAAAATTTTAGGCCCATTTTTAGGTTGGGCTGGGCCCGAGCCTAGCAAACGGGCCTGAATTTTTAGTTGAGCCCGACCCAAACTCTGCCCGGCCCATGCACACCTCTAGCTGATATGACACACACGTGACTTGTCGCATTAGCAATTAGTTATTTTTTAAAAACTTTAAAATATTAAAAAAATATATATTTTTGATAATCTTTTAAATATTTTTTTATTTTTTAGAAATAATTTTTATAATTTTTTAAAATTTTAAAAAATCTATTAATTGCCACATAAAAATCCACATGTATGCCACGTCATCAAAGTTAACAATTATTAACTTTTCTATTCATTTTGGGGTAATTTGACAAACAATACAAGTTTAAAGGTTAAAAAAAATGAAAAAATTAAATGGAGAGTTATTATTTTTTTTTTTGTAAAATTGGATGGCTAAAAAAGTCATTATGCCAATATAGATATAAAAGTTTCAAATAAAAACTTAAAATTGACTTAGTTCAAATGGTAAATGAAAAAGTTTTATACACATGGTGTCTTTATTTCAAATCTTATTATGAATTTTTTTATTGATTTATAAAATATGAAAAAAAACCCTCATATTCGAATAACTTTGCAATATATATATATATTTTAATTACCTAACTAAGTTGAGACTCAGTTAGTGGTGACACTAACTTATTAAAAAGCTTAATAAATTGTAAGTATATAGACACACAACTAATGGGGATAATAAATTTTGCATATTAAAATAAAATTGTATAAAATATATTAAAATGAAGTTTTAGTTGAGTGGTAAATTTAAGGTTTTAATAATCCAATTAGTGTGGGTCCAAATATCATCATATGCATATTTTATTTTTTTAAATAAAAAATTAAAATTACCTCGAATAATAATTTTTTTAATTACAAAAGAACATTTCTATAATTTATTGATCGAGCTGGTGACTCAGTTGAAGGTGCCACAAACTTAACAGAACACTTAAAATAATAGTTTAGATTATGGAAGGACATTTTTATAAATTTTTGACCGAGTTGGTGACTCGATTGAGGGTGACACCAACTCAGTAAAAGCTTAAATAATAGTATAGATACAAATAGACAATTAACAAAGGTAATAAAAGTGTGTATAATAAAATTAAAATGTATACAAAAAGATCAAAATGAAGCTTTAGCGAGTGGTAAATTTAAAATTTTTACAATGTAATTTGCATGGGTTCAAATCTCACAATATGCATATTATTTTTGTTTTTTAAAATTTAAAATGTTAAAGTACCATCGAATAATATAACTTATTTTAATTAAAAAATCTCATTTTTTTTTTATAATTTCCTAACCGAATTGGTGCTAAGGTCACTCGTAACATCAACTTAATCATATATTTTATTAATAGTATAGATAGATTTGAAACCAATCTCTGTATGATTGTTTGATCCAATCAAATCTCCAATATATTTTACTTTAAATGGATTGAAATTCAAATATGAAGTATTATACATCCACGGTATTAACAATAATTACAGTCCAACAAATTTGTTTCAATTGTCATATGTCCACAATATAAGTAACAATTACAGTTTAACAAAACAAAATTATGGACGGACTCAAACATATGCCTTGTAGCATATAAGACATTAATGATTGAAAATGCCATGAGAAGTTTCTACAATGTAAACACATTGAATTTTAAAATATTCATGTTATCAACAAAATTGAAAGATAAAACTTTTTAACATAAAATAAAATCTTGAAAAGTACTAGAAGCTTCTATCGAAAGAGTAAGAAATTCTTCATGAGTTTTAATGCTACTAATTTTATATTATTTTCTTACGCGAAGAAAATTCGAGGAAGACAACTAAAAGGGAGGAAAACTTTGGAGGGAAGCCTATATTGGTAGGCATATTTAGTTGAATAAATGATATGTAAGACTTTGGGGCCGTCTATATTTAAAACGACAATTTGTAGTCCCAATGTTATTTATTTAATTATTTTTAATATTTATTAAATAATTCAATTTGAAATATTTATCATGTTTTTGGTTAAATGAAATAAATTCATTAATTTATTAAACATAAATAACATAAAGAAAACATTTTTGTAATTCAATAGCCATGAATGTGGGGAATTTTTTTGAATAACCATAATACTTTTTCTTTTTGAGATATGTATAATTATATATATTTACTAATTTAATTTGAGATTTAAAGTAAAAATATTTATAGGTTGGATCAAGTCTAAGTATATATATATTTGCTAATTTAATTTGTATTAATGTAATTAAACATAATTTAAAGTAAAAGTGTCTATAAGTTGAGTTAGGTCTAAGTATGATATTAATATATTTTATATTTATCTAGACCTGGTTTGCTCGAAATATGGACTTAAAATTTTGCCAAAATCTATCCATATTATTTTTAATTTTTTTCTAAAAATATTTATATTATATTATTTTAATATTTACATTAGAGTAGTATTATATATTTTGTATAAGTTTATTTTTAATGTGTTTTAAATAACATAATATATAAAAAATAACATAATACAAAATATTATAAATTTAAAAATGGACTGAGTTTGAGTCTTGAATATTTAAACTCAAGATCGACTCATATTTTAAATGAGTTTAATTTTTTTTTACCAAAATTCATTTTTTTAACTAATATTTTTTTTCAAACCGTTTTAAATTTTAAAAGAATAATTAGACCCATGAAGAAGAATACAAGACTAATTTAAACCAAAAAAGTAAAATTTAAATCACAAAAATTAACAGCGTTAATAGTATAACCGAGGTCAGCAATTAAGGCAAATCACGTTATTTTATTCTCCATTTCCTTGGGCGTCTCGATTTAAAATTGAAATTTTATTAATTATTTTCCTTTAAATTCAAAAGTCTTTCTTAGTCTTAATGACTTGGTATTTAAGATAAATCTAAACTAAAAAACAAAAAGCCAAAGCCAAAGCCAAAGCCTGCCATTGACCCTTAACAATTCATTCATCAAAACAAGCTTTTTCTTTCCATTTTTGTTCTGCGCTCTCTGTTTCCGTGGTTTTGTTTTAGGGTTTGAGAGATCATGGCGTCGCAAGAATACTTGGACAAGATGAAGGTCCGTCAGGAGTATCGGAATCTCTGGCACACGGATCTCATGAGCACCATTCAACGCGACCCTCCTTGTAATTCTTCCTTCCTCTCTTTCTTTCTCTCTGTGTTTTTGTGTGTGTTTGTGTTTTTAAAGTTTGATTTATCGTTTATTAATTTAAATTTTGCAGATTGCTGCTTGGCTTTTTGGTGGTAAGTAATTCCGAATCGTTTTTCTGTGTGTTGTAGATCTGATTCTGACTCTGCTGAATTTTGTGTTTTCGATTTTTTCTTTTGGTTTAGTTAGCTGCAATAAGCGCTTTTTTTTATTTGTGATGGTTTAGGGTTTAAAGATCGAGACGTGGTGACTGGATTGACCTGGTTGACTCTGCGTGATTTTTATGTTTCTGTTTTAATTTGGATGCTAAAATGTCTTTCCTAGAATGCCTAATTTTGCTGCTAGTGTTTTGATTTTTTAAATCCTATCACTTACACTTTCACCGTGGAAATTGAAAATTCTCGCTTTTTGCTTGGGTCTTCATTTCTTTTAGCCTCTATACTAGTAAATCATGTGCAGTCTTGTGCAATATGTTGATGAATTTTCTCCTTCGCTCAACCTTTTGGAAACATCTAACCTTTAATTTCTGTCTCCAAAATACATTGCTGCTTTTGTTTTACTGCAGTGGCCCATGTGTATCCTACATGCTCCGGAAACGAGCTCTTTATAATGACATGTCAAGGTGATCGATGCATTTGATCCCTTTGTCATTACAAGTTTATGAAGTGATATCTTGGTTTAAACATGTCATTTTGTTTTTGTTGTAGGTACACATGTTGTGCTGGTTATATGCCATGCAGTGGTAGGTGTGGTGAAAGAAAATGTCCCGAGTTTTGCCTTTGCACTGAGGTAGGAAGTTTGTCTATATGGTCTATATTGCTGTCTTTTTTCTTCAACATGCAACTTAATTTATAAGCTCACAGACTCGGTTCCCTACTCCAGACTACCCACAAACTATAGGAATATTAGAGATACTGAGATTGAACTGAATATACAAAAACCTACAGGGTTTTAAAGATAAACCATGCCCAATTCTGAAAATTTGGTAAAAGATCTAGCTGCGGGGAATACAATCCTTAGGCGCAAAACACGTCCAATCTGGGAAAGGAGAGGGTGGAAGGGACATTGTATTATTTTATAAAGCGCAATGTTAAAATCGTCTAAAGAACCTACTTTTTTGTGATAGGCATATAACTTTTTGTGTGGTTTTCTTTCAAGATAATTTGTAAGTTGGTGTGCCAGTTGCAGTTAGCTTCCATTCGTATCTTGTTATCATTTTCATATAATGTGTTTGTCATTTCCAGGTTTTCCTCTGCTTTGGAAACTCCGTGGCTTCAACCCGGTTTCTGCTGCAAGATGAATTCAACATTCAAACAACAAAATGTGACAACTGCATCATTGTAAACTATCCCTTTCTACACCTAATGTATATCAGTATCTGTAATTCTATCTGATGTTCTTGGCCAATGATTAAACATATTGCCATTTAATATACAGGGTTTCATGTTTTGCCTGCAACAAGTTGCCTGCATATTTTCCATAGTTGCAATGATTGTTGGAAGTGATGAGCTTCAAGATGCTGCACAGTTGCTGAACTGTTTGGCTGATATGGTTTATTGCACGTAAAGTGATCTGTTCCATTCTGCCCTATCTATCTTCTAGTTAATTTTGCATTCAGAATACACTGACGACCCGTTTCTTTTAACCTTTTGCAGGGTCTGTGCATGTATGCAGGTATGAAGAGTTTCTAATACATGCAAAATGACATTGGTTATATCCTTATTTTGAACCATTTCTTAACATTTTCTTTGATTACAGACACAACATAAGATTGAAATGGACAAACGAGATGGCATGTTCGGTCCACAACCCATGGCCATTCCCCCTGTTCAGCAGATGTCTCGCCTCGATCAACCAATACCCCCCGCAGCTGGCTATCCGCCAGCAGCATATGGACAGCCTTATCCACCACCTCAAGGTTACCCGCCGGCTGCATATCCTCCTCCTCAGTACCCTCCAGCTGGTTATCCAGCACCTGGTTACCCACCATCTGGTTACCCGAAGTGATCTTTCTATGGTTTACCTTTTGGTTTCAATTGCCTGAATCTGGATTACTGACTACTGAGTCATGGATGAAGCTGGTATTCTTTATAAAATTTGACTTTGCATGCTGTTGGGATTTATATATAGTGTTTATATAAATATTATATTATATTGTGTGATTGACTTTTTTTTATAGCTGATTTAAACAGCAAAAGGGTTAAATATTAAAATTGTCAGCTTGTTTATTCTCAATAATTTTCTTTTACTACATGTTTCTACACTATTGAGTTTTGATGTTTATTTATAAACTTTATATTCAATTTTGGTATATAAACCAATATTTGTTAAAGCTGCATATCCCATGTTCCTTGTCACATTTATTAAGATTAAATTCGAAATGCGTGTAATTAAATATATGACACAAAACAAAGGTACGGTCGGGGAAATATATGACGTTTTGCTTTGAAATATTTTGGTGTCATTGTCACACCTAAAATAGCGCGCCACTAACACATCAAATGCCTGATATTTTTACAAATTAGGATGAAGAATTAAACTATTAATCTGTTTGAATTCTTATTTAATACGAAAGTAAATAAGAGAATGAATCCTCGAACTTATTATTATAAATGCACCAAGACAGCCGTTGGTCCTGCCAATGGCTCATCCTATATGCGAATCCCACGAGCTGGCACTATTTGCACCACACACCACCACCAGTTGTCTCATCCCTCGTCTTTTCGTCCTAATTTATATACAAATTTCATGATTGGCTTTTGGAAATGGGAAATTTCTAAGAAAGGCTTTACAATTTCTATAAATTCAAGTGTTGGACAAAATACTACAAAAAGATATTTACTAAATTATTTATTTAGGTAATATTTTATATAATTAATGTTACATAAAATTTTATGAGATTTGTAATTGTTTGTTTAATTAGGCAATATTTTCTGTAATTATACATAATATTATGAATGTTGTAATAATTTGTTTAATTAGCCAATGTTTTGTATAATTGTGTCGCACTAAACATTATAAAAGTTTCAATTCTTTGTGTATTTGTGTAATTAATGTTACACAATATGCTATAATATTTTTTTAATTACACAAAACATGTAATGAATTGCTTAATTAGAGCTCAGGAAAACTCACCCTAGCACTCCTCTTAGAAACGAGTTTTCCATTTGTTTATACTTTTCCATTTTCCCTTTATTCTATTTTCATTTGATTCAATATTCTTCAAAGAATTTCATAATTTAAATTTTAGATTTATTATGTTCACTTTTTAATTTTATGATTTTTTTGGTAGAATTGAGTTAACAATAAATTAATTTTACTTAATAATTTTTAACTAGATTGGTTCAAAAAGAAAATAAAAACTTTTGCCTTACTAAATACACTAAATAACCATGTAAAAAAAACCCCTAAATAACCATTTATTGCACAAAATTTTTGCCCAAGTTATATCACTTGCGTCGGTTATGTTTTGTCCACTCGTGTTTTTTATGTTTTTATTCTGTTTCTTCCAAAATGCATGTTTTTTTGTGGGTGATTAGTTTAAGTTTGACCAATAAACCGGACCTATTGAGCCATTAATGGACCGATTAGCCAGACCCAATTAGACCACATGAATCGAACATGTAAGCTGAAATCCACAACTTGGGCCTATGAACCGTATTCATGAACTTAATTTGTGAACAAGACCATATCCTGAACACATGAAACGAGCCTATTAGCAGAATCCGTGAATTGGATCAAAGCCCAAAAAGGGCTCTGGGGCAGTACAATGGACCCGAAATGGAGCCCAAACCCAAAAGAGCCTTCAATCTGCTAGGGTGGAGGTAGCCGGCGTGCACGCCTCCCGACGAAGACACCATGTTGCGACGAGGCATCAAATCCTCCGGGGGGTTAGGTAGACGATTGGTGGAGTCATTCCCAACATTTGATTTAAGGAATGTAAAGTAATGTTTTGTAAAATTATATGGTGGAATGTTTGATATGTTAAATAATTTTATTTAGTGGAAGATTGGTGGAGTCATTCCCAATAAATGCATATGGTTTTAGGCTACTGAGTCTAATGTTTTATATTTGGATGTTTCAATGATGAAATTTATAACAATTTTCAGATTTATTAATTTGATTTTTTTTAATACAATAATAGTATATTTGTTTGTATAATTAAATCAGATGATATAGTAACCACAAGTTTATCTTAGTATTATTGAACCACAAGTTTATCTTAGTATTATTGAATCACGTACATAGTAAACTAGAAGTTTATTAGTCCAAATATACTAATTAATTGGCATGATCGATTAGACCATCTCGATTAATAATGATACAAAAAATTGAGAATTTACATGGAAGTTTATTAAAGAACTTGAATATAATTTATTTTAAAGATTTTTTAAGTGTTGCTTGTTCTCAAAGAATATGAATTATTAGAACCTTGCTAACTCAAGTTGAGATTAAATCTCTAACATTTCTGAAAGAAGTATGGACTTGTTTTTACAATAAGAGGATGTTCTGATAAAGTCCTGGTAGATGCATCCACAAGGTAATCACATCAGAGTTATCAGTGTGCAACTTGAAGTTTACGAGATTACTTGTTTAATGATTAGTGTAAGAACAAAACTTTCAAATTATGCAATTGAGACAATTCTTACTAATGTTTGTGAATTCATTTCTCAAGCTTTCAATGATTAATATATGTTAAATTGTCGGTGCGAGTAAATATCACAAAGCTTGATGTTTATGTATATAAAATTGGCATAATAATATGATATTTTATATGAATCTACATTTGTACGTATCATACTAATAAGTTTTGATAAATACTCCTCATTGCAATTGTCTTTCTGTTAGGAATCAAATACAACCCATTTTTAGAATTTTAGAATATGTGATATATGTTCAAGTTGCTACACCACAATGCACAAAATATGTACTCAAAGAAAATTGGGAATATACATTAGTTATGTGTCTTCTTGTATTATTAAATGTGTTAAATAAATTAGAGATTTAATCATAACATGATTTGTGATTACTATTTAAGTTGATAATTTTCCCAACATTAGGGGGAGAGAAATAATAGTTGGATAACTAAATTACTTGGATGAATTATCATTATCTAGATCCTCATAAAAAGTAATTTGAACCAAAAGTTTAAGAAGATAATGCACTTTATTACAACCTAATTGTCAGATGCATTTATTAACTTGATAAAAATAACTAAGTGTTATGTACCAACTGATATTTTGAAGTCTCAGTTGATAACCTTGCTAGAAAAATGAAAGTATTGCATGCCTAAAGCATGGTAGATTGATTGATTCCAAAGATTAAATTCTAATACAACAAAATAATAAATCAATATGGTCTTATAGTAGAGGCGAATGTTGCTAAAGAGACCTAGGCATAACTAATTATTAAAACTACAGAAGAGATTCAGGTACTTGAAGATGGAAATAGTGAAAATAAATATATTTCGGTAAGTTATGCCAATACGAGAAAATATGGAACCATGAAAAACAGAAAATTGTTGACAATGATTTTGCATGGAATAGTATTGTTGAAATAATGAAAGACAATGAGGATTTTCAATAAATTTATTGAGAAATACAAACGTGGAATAGATTAGCAAAAACGAAAAGACATAATTTAAGTATAGTTAAATTCATAAAGTTTATGGATTAGTAGTCCAAACGTCTAAAGGTATAAAGCTAATGGAATAGAAATGATTATATTTTGCAAAAATAAAATAAAATAAATGAAGTTTTTCGCTAAGTCCAAGCATTGATTACGAAAAATATTATTTTTTAGTAGATGCAATAACATTTAGATATATTATTAGTCTAGCAGTTTATGAAATATGTAATATCCCAAATTAGGGCCTAATCGGAATAGTGGTTTCGTGACCACAAATTCGAGATAAAAATAATTATTTTATAATTATTTTGAGGTTTATGATACGATTGCATGATTGTGTGAAAATTTCGTGACGAAATTCTATGCATAAAGTGCTTAAGTTGAAATTAGGGACTAAATCGAATAAATTGCAAAACTTGCATTCTAGAAGTTTTTAGTATGAAATTACTTTGGAATATTAATTAGGAGGTCTTAAATAGAAATTTTACCAATTTCTAAAATTTTGGACAAAAATGGGCTTGTACATGAAAATTTTCAAAGAAAGGTATTAAGGGTATTTTGGTCATTTGGTAATTAAAATGGCTCGTATATTTTACCAATTTAGGTCTTCGGATAGTGTGAGCGAGCCTTCGACCTATCCCGGTTCTCAAGCCGGCTTGTCAAAACTACAATGAATGAAAAGGAGGGAGTAAGCATAAATGCTTAGTAAGTTCACATGCAAATAACAAGTAACATGATCATGCACTCCAACATAAACATCATTAAGACACGCATGTCATAAGAATACTTACTATCTTACCACAATTTTGTCTTACCAAATTCTCAATCCAAGGATTAAACTCATACCTGTCCATTTTCACCTCTTCAACACATTCATCGTCAATTACTTTCGTTTTAAGTACTCTCCCTATTCTCTTAGGATTCTCCCGTTGAACACATCGGAATATAATTTCGGATACACGGATAGTGTGCATGTAAGTGCTATACTCATAGCTAAACAAGCTCAATAGCTTTTGAAATCTATGTAGCCAAGCTACCATGTAACCCGCCCATAAACGAACTCAGACTCAACTCAACGAGCTCGGGTGTTCGCATCCATAAGTGAACTCGGACTCAACTCAATGAGCTCGGATGCCTAGTTACATCTCACGAACTCGGACTCAACTCAACGAGTTCGGAACTCAACCATCCTAGTGACATGTCACTTGTACCCTAATCTATTCCCAAGGTTCAAACGAGATTCTTCTCAATTACACAATTTGATCGCCTTCTTCGAAATGTAGAAATCGATACTTGCTAGCATCTCATACTTATCAAGTTGTTCACATAATTTGCATATTACCAAATAATAATTCACAAAGCATAATATTTCATGATAATAAGTATCATAGCATATAAATAACATCAAATCACTTAAAATAAAAATTATGTTACCCTATTTACACATGAACTCACCTCGATACAAAATATTAGCAATCGAGCCTATTCCTCGTAAACTTTGTTTTTTCCCTCGATCACGACTCGAATCTTATTTCTCTTGATATATAATACCAAATTAATTTATTTAATACATACATTCATCAAAACAGCCCTTAGTACGAACTTTTACAAAATTACCATTTTGCCCCTAAACTTTCACATATTTACACTTTTGCCCCAAGGCTCGTAAATTAAACCTCATCCTATTTTCTTATGTTTTATGACATGCTGATCATTTTTCCCTTCTATAGAAACATCAAATTCACACTCTAACATGTACTTATGAATATTAGGTATTTTTATCGATTAAGCTCTTTTACTCGTTTTCACTTAAAACCGAGTAGCACAAGTTGTCTAGCATAATTTAAAACCTCATATTATATCATAAAACACCAAAATACACAAATTTCACCTATGGGTATTTTTCCAAATATGAACCCTAGGTTAAATTATTGCTAGCATAAGCTAAATCAAGTTACCGGGACTCCAAAAACGTAAAGAACATTAAAAGCGGGGCTTGGAATCACTTACTATGGAGTTTGGAAGCTTGAAACAAACCCTAGCTATGGAGAACCCTTTAATTTTCGTCCTAATGAAGAAGATGGACATATTTTGCCATCTTTTTTCCTTTTTTAATCTTTTAATTACCAAATGACCAAAATACCCTTAATACCTTTCTTTGAAAATTTTCATGTACAAGCCCATTTTTGTCCAAAATTTTAGAAATTGGTAAAATTTCTATTTAAGACCTCCTAATTAATATTCCAAAGTAATTTCATACTAAAAACTTCTAGAATGCAAGTTTTGTAAATTATTCGATTTAGTCCGTAATTTCAACTTAAGCACTTTATGCATAGAATTTCGTCACGAAATTTTCACACAATCATGCAATCATATCATAAACGTCAAATAATTATAAAATAATTATTTTTATCTCGGATTTGTGGTCACAAAACTACTATTCCGATTAGGCCCTAATTAGGGATATTACAAAATATTTGACATGTGCTTTATGATTTTTGTTACAATGTTTACAAAAACCAATATGTAGTGGAAGTTTATAATAAAATCCTTTACGGATTTAAAATGTTGGAAGCATATAGAAATTCCGAGGAAATTGTTCAATATGTTTGCCTAAATATTTATATGAATTGAAATGATTTCAACATATTCGACTCAGTGAATAATAGTTGAAGGAAGATTATAAAATGATCCAAAATACTACATGTATTTTTATAGAAGGATCATGATCAAAGTTTGTTATAATTATTGTTGAAACTTCTTAAAAGATTAAAATATATTTTCCCAAATTTTTTTTTCTCTCATGACTTTCAAAAGAATTGTGATATAAATAATTAGAAAATACATTCAAGTGGTCATTTGAAAAGCTAACATTTAATATTGGAATACGTAGAATGTGAGATGTTACGTGATGTTGTTATGAGGTTTTGTCCAATTGGATTTTCCTTGTAACACCCCCTAACCCCGAACAGTCGCCGGAACAGAGTTACGAGGCATTACTGGACATATCAAACAACTAACGAATAATTCACAAATAGAATAACATTCATAGTATAATTTAATAACTAAGTCCTTATAATGAACTTTCGAAGTCTAAATATATATGAAAAGTGAAACGAGACACATTCAAGTACTCCATAATTTTTTTTAAATAAATTTCGACAACATTTCTGCTTATTTTTACGTAAAACCCCATGCAATTAAAACCGTATCCATTTCAAACATAACTAATTCAACCAACTCATTTCACATACTCACTTTCTATTCTAAATACTTTCTAATCAAACTCAATCATTATAATATCAATTTAAATTTATCAATATACTAACTAAATTGAAATGGATAAACTTCTTTCATTATAATTCTTAGACTTGTATTACTAACATTTTTAACCATTTATATTCAAAACATAATAACCTTTATACACATCCTATGTACATGCCACATTACCAAAAGAAAATATACATCACCAAAAGTTTGCTGAAGTCGGGTCTGGCTTTGGATGCTGGTTCAGTACTTGACTTCTACAACCTGCGCACGGAAATAACCGTACGCTGAGTATGCATATACTCAGTGGTATCACTATAATTCAATTTATAATTAAATACATCAAATCACACACATACTTTTACATTACAATTATCATCACTTAATGAACAATTTAATCCTTTCATGTTATCGTTTGAATATATATATCATTCTTATTTCTTTATTTCAATTCTCACCTTTCACATATGCCATATCATTCAAATTTAGTCTTGTCAGTAAGTTTGTTTCATTTATTCCTATTAACTTGACTCGGACTCGGCGGATACACGGATTCCAACCAACACACCAGTACGGCACATTGTGCCTTAAAGGTACACAGTACCTAAACAGTAATTAGTAACGGTAGCAAAGAATAAAGAATAATAACAAAGATTCGACACACAAAGTGGCGAATCGGTAATGAATAACGAATGCGATGAGTCGACACATAAGTGCCTGATCTGTAAGCCAACAAAAATCCGTACTCTTCCATATCTTATGGCATGCCAACTATATCCGACTAGCCCGACTAGTTAATAGGGTATTCAAACCATTTTTCAGTATAATTTCCATTTCAATTCAATATTAATTATAATTTATTATTTCGATCAATTTTCACAGTAATACAGTAATTCGTTTCATCAGAAATTTTACAGTTCAATGCAGTATACGTAACAATATTCAGTAATTTCACAGTTCAATTCGGTATTCAAAACAATATTCAGTATCCCATAATTCAGTTCAGTATCAATCTCAATTTTAATACCTAATCACAAATTTTATCATTTCATTAAATACTTACCTTAACATATTAAATTAAACACATATTAACTATAAAGCTTGAGTTATAGTTATACAAACCAGAATTCTCTTCGGATTTAATCCCCGACGATCTTTCCTTTCCCTTTTTGGGCCGATGCTTCAGGCTCGATATTAGCTACGAACAATTAAAATAATTTCACAACCATTAACACAACACAATTTAATTGTTGAAATTTTTATCTAACTTTTATTTAATTCCAATTTAATCCTAACTAAACCTATATATTTTTCTTTCTCAATTCATACCTTTTTGCTACTCAATTTCTTGTCAAACTCACATTTAACTATTTAATTTTTATCATATTTTCATAATTTTGAATTTATTTCAATTTAATCCTTAAAACTCAAAACTTATTGCTTAGTTTACAATTCAATCCTTTATTCAATTCTATCTTAAAATTCATTCAATTAAATCCCTAATTCATTATTTTGCTTAACATGAACTATGTTCAAAAACCTAAAAACTTCCAAAACCTTAACTTAATTTCAACAAAATTTTGTTCTAAAGTTTCTAAAACATCAAAATTAACTAAAAAGGACTTAATTAACTTACCAATCAAAGCTTCAAACTTCAAATCTCTAGTTTTTCTTTTTCTTTCTCTTTTTCTCTTTTTCTCTTTTTCTTCAAACTTCAATTCTGTTTGTTTTGTTTCTATTTATTTTATGCTTTATTTCTTTTTACTTTATTTAATTTAATTTATATTTAATTAATAAATATCTATTTAATAGCAATGTTATATATAACAATTGTACACACATGTTTTACATTTGTCCAATATCATCACTCTACATTTGTCATAACTTTATTTAATTATCACATAAAAATCTTATTTTATAATTATTTAATTAATAAATATCTCTTAATTTTAATAACAATAAATAATAAATATCTACTAATTTAAATAAAATATTACAGTTATATAAATATTATCATTACATATATATATTTTTATCCTTGTCATAATCATACTTTATTTAACATATAAAAATCTTATGATATAATTATTTAATTATCAATAATATAATTTAATCTAATTATCTATTACTTTAATATTAAGTAAATAAATTATTTTATAACAAGTACACATGTCTCTATTTAGTACAAATGTACCAATGCTTTTATTACAATTGTCATTATTCAATTTGTTTATTGTACAAAAATATCATAATTTAATTATTTAATTAAAAAATATCTTTATACTTAAAGTATAAATAATTTAAGTATTTAAATTACAAATGTACCAATATTTTTATTACCATACAATTCTCTACTATTTAATTTATTTAATAATAATACTAATAATAATATAAAACCATAACAATTAATAATTATAATAATCAATTATATAATATAATATAATATAATATAATATATATAATTTAAATAAAATTTTAGATTTTTAATACATTTATGCCCCTCAACCATTACTTAATAGCATATTTGCCATTTTGACCCTTTTTACTTTCTATTGCTCTAGAATTAAATTTTTACCTCTTATTTAATTTAGTCCTTTTTGTTAATTACTCTAAATTGAGTTAATTTCCCTTAATTAAAACCTAATTAAACACACTGCTAGACTTATAATTATTCCTAATAATTATTTGTAAACCCGTTTCACTAAGACGGAGGCCCAATAATACACTTTTCCGGTGCCCACGGATTTTGAGTCATTACATTCCTAGTAATGTTTTTAATGAGGTAGCATGTTATGCGTATTATAAATATACACACTATTTTTCCTGCAGCAAAAAAAATTTCCCCACAAGATTTTTATCTTTGTAAGGTTTTATCAAGACAAATTATCTACAAGTGGACCCAAGGGAGAGTGTTTGAATATTTTATTATAAAATGAATATTCATCAAAATCATGATAAGTTTAATGTACTTTAGAACTCTAAAATTAATCAGAAGTAGAGTTTTATTTCATTTATACATTTTATGTCTATAAATATAAACTTTAGAGAGTATTGTACACATCCTTATTCATTAATAAAATAGGTTGTCTTTTGCTCTCCTATGCCCGGTTGTTTACTCTCTTTTTATTCTTGTTTTTATTTTCTCTATTCTTTTATTTCATAACATTTTTTTATAATTCTAATTTATATATCAATAAAAAAAATAAGATGACTTAATGTATAATTTTGTCCTTGAGTTTGACAATTTTTTTAATGTGGTACTTGTATTTTTTTTTTACAATATGATACTTGTATTTGACAAAAACTATACATTTTAGTACTTGAAGATAATAATATTAACTTTTTTGTTGTTTATTCGAGTTTTAAAATTGATTTAATGATAATTCATTAAAATGATATATTAAGCTTAAATTTATAAATTCAATTTTGACTATAATAATTCATGAAAATTGATTGTATGACCAAGCATAATTAAATTTATAAATTATGGTTATAAAAATTCATGATTTTTTTAGTTTTTTATTAGACTTTAAATTTATTTGAAAAAAAAATTAAAATAATAAAAACAATGAGTGAATTGGTAAAAAGTTTAAAATTACATGCCTAATTATGAACCATAATCCATAATAAGATTACACTTATTACACCGTGTGGACAGTTTGGCACTATTTGAAAATGATATTATGAGATGGCTAAAATGTTGAAAATCCAAACAAAATAATCTTATTTTAACATTAGGAGTTGAAATGTAAGATTTGATCAATCAAACACACAACAAAAAAAATCAGCGCGTTGACGCCATGAAAAAAGTGTCGAACAAAGCCAAGCTGGAGTAGAAACTTGAGCAAACGCTCAACGAACAACACCAGGCATGAAACCCAAATATAACTTCGATAAACCACGACAGCATCATGCTGAAGAAACAGGTAGCCACTAAAAGTGATGCAACTTCAACTGCTACGCTTTGCAGAAACCAGTGATATGAATAATATAACCATACTTGAAACCGTGTTCAGACCCTAGTAATATGAGTAATCTTTGTCAAAGATTGGCCAGAAACCTACAACATCTCATATCATACTTTATTATGATTCAGAAAAAAGAGTACTTTACCATCCTCAAAATGATATGGGCACCAAGTAAACAAAAGTTTCACTAACTTTTACCAAACAAATGATCCGGGAAGAATAATATGAGAAATACATTAACAAACAACTTCGAAGCTATTCTTTCTCCGTGGTTGGTGACTCAATCCTACCCTTCAAGCAGCAACCTGACCAAAGAGCCACTTGCGGATCTGCAACGAGAGCAAATAAACTAAGTTGAGAGAGGGAGATAACAACACTGCACCAGCAATTTGCTTCTTCTAACTCTTCTTGAAGAATTAATGTGTAACTATGCAAAACAAGGTAGAACTAAGCAAAATGCATCCCAAAAAAATACTACCAAACTCACCTCTGGAAGTTTTTTATTGAATGCAACATCCAATCGTGCATCCAAGGTGTTCTCACACACAATCTTTCCATCTCGAGATGCTATCACAACACCTCCTGAGCTGCAAAACCGGGGGAAAAAGGGATCAGTATTAAAGTTTTATCGGTTTACTTCTTTTCTTTTTCCTTCTCATTTCAGGTAGGGGAAGCGCAGAGGGTAACATCAAGGGGAGGTTGCTAAGATAAAAAAAGAAAAGAAAAGAAAAGCACAACTAAGCAATATTTCATACAACTACTAGAATCATAATACTCAACACTTAATTACTACCTCGAGACAAACATTCACGTCCCTAAGGATCAATCCTCACTATCGGTAACATGTACTCTTGCATTTTCATAGAATTAATCATGCATACCAGAAAGGGCCATGAGCATTGTGATGAGAAGGTGCAGGAGGAAGATGGACATTGTCAATGAATATCTCTGGAGGATGAACATTCACTTTGGAAGCATATTCTTCTTTTGCTGAATCCAGGACAGACTCCACCAAGGGCACATCATCTTTGCGACAGCGCAGTAAGACAGCAGGCTCTTTCAGCCTGACCAAACTCTGCAATAAACAACATACTTTCAGCATTCAACAGTACATGAAAATCATTCAATTCAAGAACTCCCAAGATTTTATCTAATGCTGCAATTTTGAAATATTTGCAAAAATGGTTTTATAATCTTGCCATTCACTGACCTGAACAATTACATCTTTCAAAAGCGTTTTGTACACATGGTGATCACGGCTCACGTTCAGAAGTTCCTTGGCTGCCGACTCTTTCATTTCATTAACCACATCATCTTGAGCTTGAAGGACCTTAATCCTAGATGCATTAAGCTGCATCGAATACTCACTGCAGCAACAGAATAAATCTTACTCTTATTTGTATCCTTCTATTATCCTACGTGTCAATTTTGCATCAAAACAAAAACTAAATTCTCTTTGCTGTTGCATTAACTATCATTGTGAGCATCAACTTCTTCAATTTACTAGCTTCACCCAAATCACATTATAGTTTCAGATTACTAATTAAACCAGAGTCATCTCCGAATCTGACTAGTTCTCAATTACTAATGTAAATCTCAGCTTGACTATAGAAATCCAGTATGATAAATCAGTTGAACTAAATACTGAAAATTACAGCAGAACATGAGAAAATAAGCAGAATATTTTAAAAAAGATCAACTTACATTTTCTTTCGAACTTCGACTTGCTTCTCCTTTTTCTCGTACTCTTGCCTGATCTTCTTCTTCTCTGCCTCCACCAACTGGAGCTTCTCGATGTTGAATTCCTAAAACACCAATCGATTCACCATCAATTCATCGGAACATCCAAAATTCACAAAATTATAAGCCAGAAAGGGGGAAAAGAGAGAAAACGAACGAAAATTGAAATACCTCTTCCGCTGAAACAGAGATCTCATTAGCCTTCTCCTCTGCTTCTTGGCGGATGAATCTCACCATCTGCTGGATCTGCCTGGAAACATCTCCGTCGTTCATTTTCGCGGGGATCTTGATTTGATCGGAAAATATTGTACAATAAGATATTTTTATCTGATTCTCGATCAGAAAAGATATAAAAAAAATAAAAAAATGAAAGCGAACAGTGAACGTAACCAGTTTTTATACGTGCTTCCCAGAGGTGTATGGTGAATAGCCGTTTGCTTAATTATTCACTTTTTAAGAGAAAAAAAAGGGTCCCATTTATTTATGAACTACTATTATTTTGTAGTTATCCTCATAATGACGTGGGACATTTTCTGAGCGTACGATTTTCGAGAGTATCAAATTATCAACCTTCCGGTTATCGCGTAGTGAATAGATTTTATTATATTTATATGCTTATTAAATTATTTATACACAATTTTTTTTTACTCAAATAAAATATTATTTTGCCTCAAATTTTAAATTTTTTGTCGTGATTGTGATATGGGTGACTTCAATGTAAAAAATTAATGCCAGTTCATTTTAATGGTTAATTGTTAAAGTTAACGGTTAAAGAATTTTTTTTTTCAAATATTCAATTGAGCGCAAAAAAAATTAAGGGCTTAATTGTCTTTTTTTAAATGTTTGAGGGTTTTTTGATGCATTTTAAAAGTTTAAATATCTAATTGAGTAAAAAAAGTAGGGACTTAATTAGTTTTTTTTTTTAAATTTGAGGGTCTTTTTGATATATTTTAAAATTTTAAATATCCAACTGAATGCAAAAAAAAAGACTTAAATATTTTTTTTGAAAAAAATTAAGAGCTTAAATACAACAAGTGTAATATAATTACAAATTCAAGCAACTAAAAATAAAATCAAATCATTATAATAACGGATTAAATAGATTAAAACTCACACGTATAATGAAACTCAAAAACCTTCATATTATTCTACATATAATTGTGCATAACAAACCTCTACTATTTATTAATTAATTTAAAGGAAATACCGTAAAAAGGAAAACTCACAACCGATCTGAACCGTTAGATGTATAACGACTTGATGGGTCTATTTTTAAAACGGGACGAAGCTTAAAATCAAACCCACTAAAATGGGTCGCAGGCCTAGAATTTGATCGTTTAGATGATGATTTTGTTTCTTTAATAAAAAAAAAGGGTTATCTCTCCATCTGGTCCATTCTTATCTCGTAAAAACCAACCAAAATTAATATGAAGCAAGGCCCACTTTTGTAGGTCTACCATCACAAATTGACTATCATATATATGATATTTACACATGGCATGTAAGGCACTCTCCTGTGTTTTCCAATCATTAGTCCTTTCAACAAAAAGCACACATTTTTTTATTATTAATAATAATAAACTACAGGTCAACAATGTGTTCATTGTATGTGTAGAATAATTGTTTAATTTGATTAAAATTGTTTAGTTCAACACTTGATTATAACATATAATGTATGGGAGAAATATATAAATTATCATAAATAGCAAAGAAAGGAGTGCTATATGAATACAAGTCACATGTTATCCATAAGTAAAGTTTGGTATTATATACATGTATGTGTATATAATAATTGTTTGGGGTGGGGGTGGAGTGGAGAAAGGCCCAATGAATAAGAAGAATTGAAAAGGAAGGCAAAGGACAATGACACAAGTTTTGATGAAAATAAAAATAAAATACAAAGAGACAAGTCCTCATTTGTCCTCCTTTAGGGAATAAATATATGTTTATTAAATCCAAAACTTGATTTGCCTTGTGACTTTGGGAATTGGGGATCCCTTTCCCTTGCCTTGCTTCACATGTCTATTAGTCAAGCACAAATCTACACTTTTCCAACTTGGCTTGGAATTTAAACTGAATACCAATTTGGTTAAATAAATTTATAATTAATTTTGTATTTACTTTATAATTATCAAATCAATATTTGGGAACAACTTTTCCAGAGTTGTCATATGGAATTGGCAAATAAATAGTGAATTATTTGAGTTAAAACATAAAGTGAATTTGGGAGCAACATGAAAATTAAGTTGAACCAAATCAAAAGATAACATAATATCATGTGGGTATAATTAGTCTCGTTATTCATTTAAGCTTAAATGTTTATTCAAAATTTAAAAGAATTTAAATAAAATATTAAATAAAAAATAAATTTGAATAAAAAGAGATTTGAAGAAAATTTTAAATTCCTACTTTTAAGTTAGAGCATGCCAAATTTGAATAATAATATAAAAAAAAGGTGTTTATTGATTTTACCAATAAAATTTAGTAAAGAGAAAATTAATGACCGTAAAAGAAAAACAAAATTAATAAGATGAATGAGTAGGAAATAATATCAGCCATTGTTATTAATAATTATTTCCAGGAGGTGGGGAAGACCGGGCTGAGCGTCCCAATGAAAAATAATCCCCAAAAAAAGAATCACAAAATCCCAAATCAAAAGTCACAACTCGCACGCAAAAAACAATACCAATGCGGCCTTGTGAAGCAAATGGATGACTAATTTAGAAACAAAAGACAATCAAACTTTCCATCTAATCCATGCACCCCCACTGTAAAATAAATTGAAAAAAAAAAAACAACAGTAAGTCCGATGACCGATACAATGGTGGCCCCCCATGTGAGATTGCCCTCTGCCCCTTCTTCTCCTACCTTTTCCTCTCTCTCTCTCTCTCTCTCTCCCTCTCTTTGCTTTGCCACTCTCATTTTTTAATCTCTGTAACAACAACAATTGCAAAAGCCCCCCCATGTTATTGATCTGATCCAAAACACTCCGATAGAAAACAGTACAAAAGTTAGATCTCATCTTTTCTCCTTCTATTTCCTTTGTTTTGTGCATTTAATGCCCCATTTTCAGGTTGGCTCTTTGGTCATGTTTTTTTACTTGAGTTCTCACCCACCTGGCCGCTTGTAATTTCCCTTTTTCCTTTTCGGCATCCACCGCCATACTAAATGCTTCTGCCAAGTGCCAATGCTGTAAACTAAGGGACAGTAGCATACAGTCAAAACTCAAAAACAATAGAGGACTGCATTGAATATCATTTCATGGCAACAACTACAACTACAAATATATCATCTGCTCAGCTCAAAGTACAAGTCCAACCCATCAAGCCTAAGCGCCGCAAGTGCAAGGAAACCACCATTTCTTCCTCTGCTTCCTCGGTGGCTACTGGTTCTGCTGCTTCCGGTGCTACGAACAACTGTGCTGAATCGGGTGGTGTTCCTGGAGTTCTAAGCCGGAAACTTGACTCGCCCACCATTGTTTCTCCTGATAGGTCTTGGTGTTGCCCTGCTTCCAAGCCCCTTCCAACGCCCCCTCCTTCGCCACCTCCGCTTCCGCCGCAAGCTCGCCGTGTCCCGGACCAGGGGTTAACAGATTCTTTGTCGGGCTTCAGGATCCGATATTCTCCAGGAAGCGTATTGCCTGTCATGGACTTTACGGGCGGAACATTGCTCTCCAATGGTCATTCTCCGTCTAGTTTCAACAAGTTCAACTCTGCACTCACGGCGGGTCTCTTAAACCCGATGTCCCCGCCGCCTCCAGCGGACAAGATACGGTCCAGCCCGACACTTTTCGAGATGATGGCTAGCGAGCCCGATATCCATCAAAGAACCCAAAACCAAGCTCAGATCCAAGCACCCATTTCAGCTCCGAGACAAAACCAACCCCCGCCTGTTATGGATAAGCAGGTATTGACCATGCAACGAATTTCTGATCTTTTATCGACCCGGAGCCCTGGGAACCAGTTTAATGACCCGGGTTTGAGTGATATAAAGCTGACCTTGAGTTCCAAGGATGGGATTAGTGTGTCAATGAACGTTCACCGGCAAATACTGGTGGCTCACAGTAGGTTTTTTGCTGTGAGGTTATCGGATCGATGGACAAAGCAGCAGAGGAATGGATCAACTGGGCCGTACATTGTGGAAATATCAGACTGTGATGACGTTGAGGTTTATATAGAGACCTTGAGGTTGATGTATTGCAAAGATTTGAGGAAGAAGCTAATGAGAGAAGACGTTTCTAAGGTTCTTGGAATTTTGAAGGTAATGTTTTAGGTTTTTTTTTAATTAATTAAAATAGCAATTTTGTTTAAATGGATACTTAAGAATTGGCATGAATATTAGCAGTAACAGTTTCAATTTCCCATTTTGAACTCTGAGCTTGTAACATAGATTGAAGGATTAGGCCATTAGTGGCTTGAGTAAGTATTTAGAGTGTTGAAGTGGTGGTTCTTGTGATGTTTTTGCTTTGTCAGGTTTCAGCGGCAATTGGATTTGATGCTGGGGTTTTGTCTTGTTTGGAGTATTTGGAAGCCGCTCCTTGGGCTGAGGATGAAGAGGAGAAAGTGGCTTCTTTATTGGCGGAGCTCCACCTCGAAAACGTTGGAGCCGGGGAGGTTTTGAAGAGGGTTTCCGTTGAAGTTGCTAATGGAACTGATGAGGGTGGTGATAATGAAGAAGTGCTTCTCAAGCTTTTGCATGTGGTTCTTGAAGGCAAAGATGAGAAAGCAAGGCGTGAAATGAAAGGATTGGTCTTTAAGATGCTTCGCGAGAATTCATCTCACGATGATCTCCGGAAAGAGTCCTTATATTCAGCTTGCGATAGCTGTCTGGAATTGCTTCGACACCATTTTTTCCGAGCAGCATCTTTGGATTTGCAGGATGCGAGTCAGATTGCAAGACAAGCAGATAATTTGCACTGGATTTTGGACATTTTGATTGATAGGCAGATTGCTGAAGATTTTCTAAAAACATGGGCTTCTCAATCTGAATTGTCCGATGCTCATTCTAAAGTTCCGGTTGTCCACAGGTTTGAAGTCAGCAGAGTTACAGCTCGGCTATTTGTGGGAATCGGAAAGGGGCAGTTATTGGCATCGAAGGAAGTAAGGTGCCTGCTATTACAAACATGGTTGGTGCCATTTTACGATGATTTTGGGTGGATGAGGAGGGCATCGAAAGGCCTCGATAGACATTTAATCGAGGATGGGCTTAGCAACTCGATTCTCACTCTGCCTCTGGCTTGGCAACAGGAGATTTTTCTGGCTTGGTTTGATAGATTCTTGAACTCCGGTGAAGATTGTCCCAACATTCAAAGAGGTTTCGAAGTTTGGTGGAGGAGGGCTTTCTGGCGGCGCAGTGGTGAACAAGAACCACCATTGCCAATACGAGTCATAACAACAGCCATCGAGAACTCATAAAGTTCCTATCTCCATGGTGCAGAACCAGTGGTACTATAATGGGTTTGTTTCTCCTTTCATTTTTTCAATGCTTTGGTCCTCGTCCTACGCCGTTGGCTCAGTTTAATCGAGTTCTCATAGGAAGGTAACATGATTGGAGTGTCATATTTATATATATATAGGTATATATGAACTAGTAAATTAAAATTCAACTAGGTATGCATCCTAAGCATAAATAGTGAATCTATTAAAAAGCTGTTCATACTAACACCATCATTTCTTAATCTCTATGGAAACTTTCAGCCAAGATGGTGTTAAATTTATGGCTTTATGATGTTAGACTAATATGAAAATTCTTGATTGTTGAATGCAGTGCATCCTGTAAGATGGTACCCGAGGAGGAGGATAACTACTTTTGGTGGCTTGCTGGCATTGATATCATAGGTGAAAGTACCATATATATATGTATATATATATTTAAAATATATATTCTTTGCTGAAAGTAAAATGATGCTAGGGAATGACTTCTTTACTGGTTTTCCTGTGGGAATAAGTATAACCCAGAAACAGGTTTGGAATAGCTTTAGGCAAAAATATACTTTCCTTAATCGAGGATTTTGGTTTTGGATTTTTTGAAAAGAAGATATTGGCTTTGACATTGAATCATTGATTCTCAATTTCTGTAAAGTTAACTACAATATGTATATTCGTATCATGTTTGAATCATTTTTTCGTATCATAATCATCTTGCACTCCAATGAACGTGTTCTCCTCTTGAATAGGATCGCACCAGCAACTCTATTGTGTTCTGTGTTTCTCAAACACAATTATTGATTTAAAGCAAGCTGTTTTTGACTAAATGTCGTTCTAATCTTCTTTGTATCTAACACTCTGTGTTTGCACTTATAACTGCTCTTGAACTTGAAAAAGGAGATTAGAGGGTGTGTCAAAGCTGTCTCCATGTTCATGCACATGTATAATTTTGAACAGATATTATACTACAGTACGTTAATGAAAAATATTGTTTCATAAATATTTAAGAGTTGATTTATATATATCTTTACTATTATTTAAAGGGATAATTGAGTTGATATCATCCATCAATCGAGTCTCAATTCAATTATGAAATTACCAAAAACTCATCTCTTTTATTAAATAATATGCATTACTATGACAACGTTTTTTTCATTTTACATAATAATTCAATGATGAAATTTGAATCAAAAACATCGTAGTATTGATTAGATTGTGGATGTGCCGTACTCTACTATAAGGTATATAAATCGAGGAAGAGGGAGGAAGGGTAATATGGTTTAAATTTTTGTTGTTTAAGTCTATTCCAAGCAAGTCTTAACTTATATATATTAAACAAATAATTATTTAATTTTTATTTACTTCAGATTTGACAAGCATATTCTTAGGTTAAATAAATTTAATATTGTGCAAAAAATATCACAAACCCAGAACGAGTTGAATTTTTAATCAACAACCACTTTTTTATTAAATAAAATTGCAGCTAATTAAGGGACAGATTTAGCATGTTAATTTCTCATTGAACTAATTCAATATCCCTTGCCAAGGCCTTTCATTACATTGTCCTATAGAATAATGGCTTCGACAACACTGGCATTACCTGCCATTCCAATCACGTGTTCCTGAGCAGAATCATGATGTAATAATTCAACTTTTCAGCACCTTGTTTCATGTTATGCAGCCCTCATCTTCAAAGTGAGGGAAGAAGGAATTCACCATCGGGCAATCATAATTCAGTTCTCCTATTCTCGCAGTCTTTTGCCTGAATTTATAAAAAAACCAAGCACAGGCGCCATTACAAGGATGTTTCTGTATTTAAAAACTTCAACAAATTCGAAAAAAAAAAAAAAAACTTCAACAAATTTGAGTGTGTGAGAGACCCTTACCATTCTTGGTCAATCAACATTTCATCTGTCAACCCAAACTCTCTTAGCTCTTCTTCATTGTGATGCATAGATAAGCTGTATCTGCGGATTTTTAAACAGAAAATCACCATTGCTTGCACTTATGCGTGTGTGTGTGTGTGTGTGTGTCCATTTTGGGCTGAAAAAGTACCTTCCTCCATAACCTTTTTGCATGACAATCAAGTTACCATTGCCCATGTTATTGAGTCCTTCAAATTGTTCCACAGTCCATTTATACCATCTCATTAGAAACACACGCAAGGCTAGGCCATGTGAGACAATAATTAAGTTCACGTTTGGGCTTTGTTCGCCTGGTGGCTGAAACCGTCCAATATCAATATCTGCCTTAAGTGTTTCTCTGAATCCTGTTTTATTTCATCATATAAAAAGTGCAACAAAACTTTAATCATTGGCAAGGTATAAAATCATTTTAAGGAATTGAAATTAAATTTTAATTGTTAG
This sequence comes from Gossypium longicalyx, assembly GCA_025698465.1. Taxonomy (NCBI): domain Eukaryota; kingdom Viridiplantae; phylum Streptophyta; class Magnoliopsida; order Malvales; family Malvaceae; genus Gossypium; species Gossypium longicalyx. The sequence goes on along the minus strand of CM047006.1, from coordinate 3,769,488 downwards.
ATAGTAAAAATATAATTTTATTATTTGAATAATTTATATTATAAAAAGATTAAATTAAATTTTTATTATTTTTAGAGAGACTAAAGTGTAATTTTACCTTTACTAATTTAAAATTTTTAAAAAATTAAAACACCTAAATGAAAAAATTTTCCTTTAAGAGTCCGGAGCCTACCAGGCCCCTGGCTACCCTGATCATTGGCTAATCTACTAAAAAATGCCTTGTATTTTACTAGTATTACCTGTGATCCTGTCATAAACATCTGCTGCTGATTCTCCGTTAGGAAAACGGTAAAAGAAACGACCATAGCGCAGCCGAAGAGCTTTGTCAAGTCTCATTTTCTCCCTGTCCTGAAAATTCCCTTTCGCCAAACACAATCATGGCGAAAAAAGGAAAGCAAATTAAATATTTAAGGCGTTATCTAAATGACAGCAATCGATGCATGCATGAGAGAGGGTGACCTACCAAAATCCTGCTCCCGTATACGAGGCTCTTCCCTCATGCCTGAAATTCTAGACCGCTCGAATGCAAGACCCAAGTGCCGAAGTGTTTCGAGTGTCCTTTTATAAGGTGACACGTAGAAATAGACCTTCCAATCATTGGCTCCATCTTTCTCAATCATTTCCCTTATCCTCCATCCACATTCCTCGGCCTCAGCCTTGCCTTTCTCGGTTAAATCAATCTTGGGATCAGGAACTCGTGTGTAGACCGTCTCATCGACGTTCCCTTCACTCTCTCCGTGCCGTACAAGTATTATCCGGAGAGGCCTAGGCGGACGAGGAGTTGATGATGTTCCGGGACGTGTTGAAATACCCTTTTCAGGGAAAACAGTAGTGTTGGTCTTTATGTATCCATTACTAGAGATTTCAAGGGCTTCTTTTCCAGTTCCAAGGCATTGTGTAGGATTAAAAGTGGGTAGTTTTCTTCGCCAAAGTGGGAGAAATGATGGTGGTGTGGAAGTAAGAGTGGCCACCATGCTTTGAGAGTTCAAAGGTCTGCTTTCACACATGATGGATTTAAGCAAACATATATAACGAAAGAAAATATCATCTCAGCTTGCAATGAGGACCATGAATTTAATGGGACACATGTTACTAATAATAGTGGTCCAGGCAGCTTGGAAACTGAAGAAGACTATAAAAAATTGTACGGTCCAATTCCAAGTTCACAGGGAGCTAGACGGAGCTCGTTTCTTCGTCCATCATTTTCAGTGGGTAAGGCCCTTCTTATTCACTTGCGCTTTAACTCCACGTTTCTGCAAATATGGTGTCATTTCCATTGTTTTGCTCCATCTCTCGTGGATGTAAATGGATGTGGTACAACTTTGAAGAGACTTTTCTAATCTTTTTCTGTAAATTTAAATTCAAGTACTGAATATCGCAGAGAAAACAATAAAAGGAAAAGACAAATCCAAAACCAAATACGATGAATCAATGAAAAGAGTCCAGGTGCCACCCTTTTGCAATTATTTTCCATGTTTTGAAAGCAGTGGCAGACGAAAAGCTAGGCGATGGCTGGCTGAATTTAATTGGAATCTCAAAACTACATCCAATCCATTAAAATACAAATTGATTTAACCTGATTTTGATTAAATAAAAATAAAAACTGAAATAAAATTTAAAATTATACATGTAATTATGCACATCAAATTTGATCAAAGTACCATAAAAGTTTTTATATTCAGAGTTTTGGAGTTTGGTTGCGTTTTATCACTTTTACTCGAAAGATGAATAAATTAATTATTATACCTGATGTACCACGTGTACCTTGTGCTGATGTATAAGAACCAGTTTTTAACAGTAAAAATGGATTAAATTTTTAACAGAATGATCAATTTACTATTTGATCTAATGTATAGGGATTAATTTGCCTATTTTTTGAGCAAAGTGACAATAAAATACAATTTGATTGCTAGTATAAGAGCCCCTATGGTACTTTTACCAATGAAACATTAATTGTGGTTTAAATATCTACATGAAACTTTAATTTTGATTCAATTACATGTTCAAAGTAATAAACACATCAATTTATTTGTGTATACAAGATAAAAACATAAAATGATGCTACATTGATAATTGTGTTAATATTCATGAGAATAGGAGCAAATAAAAATTTCATATATAAAATTATAAATTAAACCAAAATTCATATATAATTTTGAGATTTATATCAAATTCTTTCGATAATTACCTGAATCCAAAACAACATGAATACAATTTAACTCGATCAAGTAGCTCAAAATAAATTAAATCTGAAATGGTCAAAATCGAAAAGAAATCCAAATATGTAATGACTCAACTTATAACTCAAACTTCACATAATTAATTCAATTCAAATTAATACCATCTAAAACCAACTAATCTATTGATGGACTAGTGCCCTTAGTGTAATTATTTTGTCATTAATGCTTTTAACTTTTCGAACAAATTGATAAATAAAATTTCATTATTTATATTATTATCTTTTGTATTTATTCTCAATGATTTTTGCATGAAAAGATAAAAAACATGTAAGCAAATATTGGTTCACCTATTATCTAACATTTAACTAATATCAAGTTGCATAAAGTGGACGAATTAAGCAAAATAAGCAAATTGATTCAAGGGACTATTATGTCATCTATCAAGTCTAATTAAAGAGATACATTATCTTAGGTATCGAAGCGGATTACTCCCAGAAATATAGAGGTATAAGTGTAATTGTCTGGATTGGCAATATATCAGACAATATGCAAGTTGAATTTATCTTTAAATCCACAGCCTAATTTTCAGTGGTGTCGGAAATAGAGATTTGAGATCACTAAATCCGACGAGTGAGTCGAAAATTTAATAAATTAATACTTATGAGTCAAATGTGAATATAGAAGTATTTTTGAATTAGTGAATTTGGTGATTTAAAAGAATTAATTAGGTAAATTGGGTCGAGAATGAGGTATCGAGACCTCAACTTCATAAACCGAGCCATAAATATTTTTAGAAATATTTATGGAGTGTTAGTGAGGTAGTACTAAAATTTCGTCAGAAAATTTTGACGTTTGGGTGGTTAATTAAATAAAAAAAACTAAATTGAAAAAGGTGTAAAAGTTGCTAAAAGGATTAAATAGCTCAATTGTCAAATTAGGAAGGACCTAAAGTGAAATAAATCAAAGGAGATATTTTGGGCGGAAATAGCTGAGAAAAAATCAGGAAAATGGTCAAAGAAGGGCAAAATTAGAAAATTACCAAAATTAGCTAAATAAAAATGGGACCAAATTGGAATATCTAGAATTCTCTTCATTTTTTCTTCATTCTCATAAGCCAAAATGCCATAGAAGGGGGTTCTATAAGCTGGTATTCCATAATTTTTGCACCAAGTGAGTTAATCCTTACCTTTTTCTTATAATTTTTGTGTTTTTAAGACTCTTACAACTAGGTCCTACTATTAAATTCATTAGTTTTTGATTTCATGGATGAAATTGAAAGTAATCATGGTTGAGTGTTGTAAGTTTATGATGAAATAACATTAAATTTAAGCTTTAATATGTTTATGAAATGATTTTATTAGGTAATTTAAATAGAAATTGATTTTTATAACTTAATTGTGAAAATGTTTGGAATTAAAGTCTAGTGCTGAAATTCTGATTCCCAAAGTTATAAGGTAATTTAAAGTGATAGAATAAAGTGTTAATTGAGAAAAATCAGCTCAATTGAGAGGCTAATTGAGTAGGGACGAAATTATTATTTATTAAAAGCTTAGGGGAAAAATGGTAATAAACATCTTGCACTAAAACAGTTTTTGACAGTAGCAGTAAGTTAACTTTGAAAAATCACCATAAATTGTATAAATCGAATTAGAAAATGAACAAAATATGGAATTAAATCTTATTAAGTCTAGTTTCTCATAGAAGAAACGGTGTAAGCAATAGAATTGTAAATCATGAGATATAATAAATTTTGTGAGACAAGGTCAGAATGAATTCAGGTTCCCCTGTTCTAACTTTGAAAAATCATAAAAAAAATTAATAAAAATAATTAGGGGTTTAAATTTATATTTTTAGAATTTTGAATGAGTCTATTTTCAAGAAAAACAAACAAGAACATCATTAAAATCTTTTACGAGGAGATAATTAATTTTTAGTGAAGAAGGGTCGGAACTGTCAGACAGCAGAACATGGGTGACTTTAAAGAATAAACTGTACTTATTGGTTAAACAAAAAATTATGAAAATTTTATGGTAAGAAGATACATGAGTCTAGTTTCAGGTAAAATTAGTGGATCTTAATTTGGAGTTCTGTAGCTCAAGATAAAAATAATTTAGTGACTATGACACGGATGAATAGCTTGAATATTCACATAAGTAAATAGTGAAAATTATGGATAATATTACTTACAAGTGTGTTATTTATACTAAGGATGTGGATGGAGAGGAGAAGGAGGAAAATATACATATATATATGAATGACTTGTGTATAAATTGATCACATGCCAGATTATAATCGATAAATGTTGAATTAGAAATGATATAATGTTTTATTTGAAATATTTATTATGAAATTATGATTATTGCTACAATACAAAAATCGAACTTGTGAGTTTATATAACTAAATTTTAGTGACCATTTGTTAATATTATTAAATTTCAATATTATTTTATGAATGGTGATTAATATTTATGTATGTTAATTGTTGAAAATAAGTAAATTATGTACAAAAGTTATGAAATTGAACTGAGTATTTCGGAGGAATGGAACGCAGGAAATGAGTACGATCTTTCATTGAAAAAGATGAATTGACGGTAAATTACCCAAGTAAACCGAGATTCAGCATTTGTTGCAAATTCTCGTGTTTGCTTTCCGTTTAGCTCTTACGAGCTTTCGTTAACTCATATGAGTTTCAGTTAACCCTTTTAGGGTTTCAGTTCAGCTCTGATGAGCTTCAGTTAGCCTTCGGGCATCCGTTTAGCACTTATGTGCTGCAGTTAGCCTTCGGGCTTGTAACAGCCTAATTTTCAGTGGTATCGGGAATAGAGATTTGAGATCACTAAATCCGACGGGTGAGTTGAAAATTTAATAAATTAATACCTATGAGTCAAATATGAATATAAAAACATTTTTGAATTAGTGAATTTGGTGATTTAAAAGAATTAATTAGCTAAAATGGATCGAGAATGAGGTATCGAGACCTCGACTTCATAAACCGAGCCATAAATATTTTTATAAATATTTATGGAGTGTTGGTGAGGTAATAATAAAATTTAGTCAGAAAATTTTGACGTTTGGGTGGTTAATTAAATAAAAAGAACTAAATTGAAAAAGGTGTAAAAGTTGCTAAAATGATTAAATAGCTCAATTGTCAAATGAGGAAGGACCTAAAGTGAAAATAAGCCCAAAGGAGATATTTTGGGCTGCAATAGCTGAGAAAAACCAGGAAATGGGTGAAATAAGGGCAAAATTGGAAAATTGCCAAAATTGGCTAAATAAAATGGGACTAAATTGGAATATCTAGAATTCTCTTCATTTCTCTTCATATTGATCAGCTGAAAAATAACCATGGAGGAGGGTTCAAGCTGGTTTTCATACTCTAGCTTCATGTAAGTTTAATTCTTACTTTCTCCTTGAAATTTTTATGTTTTTGGACTTTTACAATTGGGTCCAACTTATTATTTCATTAGTTTTTGATTCCATGGCTAATTTTTGAAGTTGTTATGGATGAGTTTTAGAAATATATGATGATTTTGCATGGAATTAGAGCTTTAAATTGTTTATATTCTGATTTTATTGAAAGAATTGAATAGAAAGTGAATGTTTGGGACCTAATTGTAAAAGAGTTTGAAGTTAGAGTTTTATGTGGAAATTATGAATTTCAATAGTTATGAAATAACTTATAATGTCTAGAAAAATTATTAATTGAGAAAATTATCTTAATTGAGGGGTTAATTGAGCAAGGACTGAATTGTATGAATTGTGATATTTGGGGCAAAATGGAAATCAACATTTTACACTAAAACTGTTTTGGACAGCAGCAGTAGTCTAACTTTGAAAAATCACCAAAAATTGTATAAATGTAATTAGAGGATGAATAAAATATGAAATTAAAGCTTATTGAGTCTAGTTTCTTATAAAAGAAATTATGTAAGCAATAGAATTGTAAATCATGAGATACAATAACTTTTGTGAGACAAGGTCAGAATGATTTCGGGTTCCCCTGTTCTAACTTTGTAAAATCATAAAAAATTGGATAAAAATAATTAGGGGCTTATACTTATATGTTTAGAATTCTGAATGAGTCTATTTTCAAGATAATCAAACGGGAACATCATTCAAATTCTGTACGAGGAGATAATTAATTTTTAGTGAAGAAGGGTCATAACTGTCAGATAGCAGAACAGGGGAGATTTCAATGAATAAACTGTATTAATTGGCCCATCCAAAAATTATGAAATTTTTATGGTAATAAGATATGTGAGTTTAGTTTCAGGGAAAATTAGCGGATCTTAATTTGGAGTTCCATAGCCTCAGATATAAATAATTTAGTGACTATGACACAGATGGACAGCTTGAATATTCACCTAAGTAGATAGTGAAAATTATGGATAATGTTACCTACAAGTATGTTGTTTATACTAAGGATGTGGATGGAGAGGAGGAGGAGGAAAATATACAAAAATATATGAATGACTCGTGTATAAATTGATCACATGCCCGATTATAATCGATAAGTGTTGGATTAGAAATGATATAATGTTTTATTTGGAATATTTATTATGAAATTATAATTATTGTTATAATACAAAAATTGAACTTGTGAGTTTATATGGCTAAATTTTAGTGATTATTTGTTAATTTTATGAATTTCATGATGTGTTATTTCATATGTATTGATGATAAAATCGTGAATAATGTAAAAGCATGAAAATTGAATAAATGATCAAATTGAGTATTTCAGTTCAGTGACAAGATGAATTGAAGGAAAAGACCATGGTTGGACCATGGCAACAAGTGATAAGTGATAGCTTCGGCTACACTTATCTGATCAAGGACAAATGACAAGTGAAAAGTGGTAGCTTCGGCTACCTGATCAGTAAAAAGTGGTAGCTTCGCGCACCGATCGATGAAAAGTGGTAGCTCGACCACCGATCGGTGAAAAGTGGTAGCTTCGCACCGATCGATGAAAAGTGGTAGCTTACGCTGCACCGATCGAGTGAAAAGTGGTAGCTCCGACTACTTGATCAGTGAAAAGTGGTAGCTTCTCACACCGATCATGAAAAGTGGTAGCTCTCGGCTACACGATCGATGAAAATGGTAGCTCCGGCTACAAGTGACAAGTGATTTCCGTATAAGACCATATCTGGGATATGGCATCGGTGTGATATATGCTACTATATAAGACCGTATCTGGGATATGACGTCAGTGAGATATGTGATTCGTGTAAGACCATAGTTGGGCTATAGCATCGATATATGAATATGTGTAAGACCATAGCTGGGCTATGGCATCATTATGTGAAGATGTGTAAGACCATAGTTGAACTATGGCATCGAGAAAACAAAGTACTCAATTCCGTAAGACGTTCACTAATTTGACAAAGTTTGGTAAGTGTTACATGGAATTATGTGATACAAGGAAGTACGAGTTGATAAGATATGAGTATAGAACTTGGTTGATAAATGAATTCATTTGTGATTATATAATTATTCATCTTGAATGTACTGTCCATATGTATTGATAATTCAAATGTTTTAATGAATAAGTTTCGACATGGAATAAATTGAACACGACATAAATAATTATGAAATTGAACTCGGAATTCATGAAAATGACAGTTATTGATATATGGAGACATGAGAGATTGATATATGAATATGGAAAATGTTTGATAAATGTGTTTATTCATAATTATGGAATTATATACCTCATGTGTACTATTTGCATAAAGATGATATTTCAAATACTTTAGTTATTTAAGCTTAAATATGAAATAGTATGAAATCAAGATAAGTTGTTATGAAAACATATTTAGATTCTGAGAGATATGGCTGATATATGTTGTATGATTACATAACGTGAAATTGTGTATATATATGAGAAATTTATTGAGAATTGAGCCCATACATGTTTCTTGTTATTTATATGAAGTGTACGACTGTCAAGGGTGATGAAGTTATAAATAGAGAGTTACACGGGTTGAAAGCATGGGCGTGTGACTCTCCAAAGTGTGAAAATTTTCTAAGTGTTACAAAAGTTTCATATGTTTACGGTTTGGTCCCGAACCACCCTGAATGTATGTTTTGGGCCCCGTAGGCCCATATAAAGGACGTTAAATATATGTATGAAAGTTTTTAATTTAGAAGAAATTTTATGGCTGATTTTTACATGATTGATCATATTAAGTTCGGTAATGCCTCGTACCCTATTCTAGGCTCGGAATACGGGTAGGGGGTGTTACAGGGCTTCCGTTTAGCTCTTGTGTGCTTCAGTTAGCCTTCGGGCTTCCGTTTAGCACTTATGTGCTTCAGCTAGACTTCGGGCTTCAGATCACGATGTATTCAAATCCGTAAGCCGTTCCTTGAATGGACAAGTTGGTAAGTCGTAAATGTAACGTGTGGAAAAAGAAATGTAAGTAATGTTATCATTATTATTGACCTCAATTATGTGATTTCGTCATTCAGAGATTGTGTTTGACAGGATATGCTAGTAAATTATGAGTATGTGAATCAAAATAACAGAATTTAAACACCTAATGAGGTTGAGCTCATTCACATGAATTTGTCATTTGAAATTGTAATTGACAGGAAGAAACAATGAATTGCATGCTTATGAATGGTTACACATAATTATCTGAAAAATAAGAAAAATGACGGTTATTGATATATGGAGACATGAGACATTGATATATGAATATGGAATATGTTTGATAAATGTGTTCATTCATAATTACGAAATTATGTACCTCATGTGTGCTATTTGCATAAAGATGATATTTCAAATACTTTGGTGAATAAAGCTTAAATATGAAATAGTATGAAATCGAGACAAGTTGTTATGAAAATATATTTAAATTATCTGTAAGTGTTTTGTACTTCTCAATAATGCCTCGTACTCTATTCTGGCGACGGATACGGATAGGGGGTGTTACTTGTGATGTTCATAGTATGACCTATCTCAATCCTGAGTAAGTAATTGACTGTATGTATGTAACTAAAATACTTTGATATATTAAAAGCCTGAGTTCAATTGATAATAGAGTCGAAAGCTGGTATGTTGGGTATACAACTTATGTATGGCATAACTTTACTTACAATAGTAGAATTCATGGCCTAAGAAAGGGTAAAAGGTATCCTCTCACTAGCATTGCATGGTTGATGTAAAAGAAACGTGACCACAAGTTATTTATTTAGGATGAATGATTTTATTATTGTGTGTTAGTAATAGACTTTTTCATTAAGGAATATGTGATTGTTACTATGAGATAAAATAGGATCATATTGGGTGAATGAATTTAACTCAAAGAGATTAAAGAAGAGTTCCGTCATAGTATATAATAAAAAAGGGTTCAGTAATGGTACTTTTATGCTACGTTTGGTTGGGGTATTTATTTTTCCATGTGTTTTAGTCATTGGTTAGCTATAAACTAATCACAATTGGTGATTTTAGTAATTTGCATGACTTATTTATGACACACAAAAAAAAAAAAAACAAAGAGAAGGAAAAGGTTTTACTTGTATCGAAGAAGTCTTATTTTTTTACAATAATTTTTACTTATCTTTCTAATTACTTGTTTAAATTTATTCTAATTATTATTTGTTTTATGTCTAACTATTGTAGAACATACGTGTTAAATAAGCTCTTTACTCATGTTATTACACTAGTGACCAAACCTAGCATTAGTGTATTAACTTGATAACTAAATAATGTTGTAATTAATAAATGAAGAGTCAGAACTTAATTACAAATTATTTTAGTGCTAATTATATATGTTCAATTGGTCCCTTCGCTAGCTCAACACAAACATTTACGGATTGCATTTCAACCGGTATGTTAAATAAATGAAAATGATGAATAGAGAAATAGATTGCATATATCATTATCTGCAATGAATGCATTTTATTGCATGAAACAATATATAACTTAGTGATTAATTTAATTTTTTATTTTTTATTTAATTGTTTATAATTAAATAGTTGAAGTTTAAAGTGAAAATTAAAATAATTAATCATCATAATTTTATGAAACTAGAGAATTAAATTTATTTACTCATACTTTTTAATAATATAAAGTCATCATGATTAACCAAATTATAATTTGGTTGAGAAAATAATTTAATTGAAAGAATTAATTGAATTTATTTTAAATAAATAAATAAATAAATAATAGTTTAAGAATACAAAACTGATTACTGGGTTGAATAAATTATATAAGTTAGTTTGAAAATTGAAGAATATAGAATTAGACCTAATACATGAAAGACCCAATATAACCTTTTGTAAGTAAGGTGGGAGGCATATTGGGATATACCGGTGCATGTCATAGTCCACTATGTAGTCTTAGTGGGTCTATAAGTTTGTTTTCATTAAGATATTATTATTTTGTTCCTTCTTATTCAAGTAGAACTCTTGAAATTTTTTCCTATAATTATAGACTAAGTCAAATATATTAGATATTGAGCATAATTATTCTGTCAGAAAATAGTGAGTTTTATTATTCTCAAATAAATTTTATTTTTGTGAGAACTCGAGTTAGGTTTCTTGCCTATAGAAAGATTTAATTTTCCCCACTGACAAACTAAAAAGAAAAAAGTTTTACTTGTGTCATTGGTTTATGACTTAGAGTCTACTCTCTAAGTAAACCGAGGGTTCGAGAATATTAGAGAATGTCTGTTAGTTGAAATTCGAGAAACGACCAGAATTACTAAATTAAAAATACAAATAATAATTTGATAAAATTTATTACTATAAATAACATAAAGCTCAAGTTTTATAAAATTTTTAAAGTTTCGCTATCTAAACAAATGAAATTTCTAAACCAATTTTTCCAACATCCATAATCTATAGGCATTCCTTCATGGAACATGCAAACCCTTTTTATGTCCTTCAGAGATAAATGATCAAATTTCAATTTGATTGTTTCATTATAATCATATTTGAGATTTAATCTTCGTGTATTAATTTTATTTAATTTGACCCTCCACTTTTACAATGATATTAGTCAATTTAAGTAGTTATTATCCTTGATTATTTTGGTTAAACGGTTTCAACCTTTTGAAATAACTAACGAAACAATAAAAGTAGAGGAGTTAAATTATGTCAAATTAATGTGTAGATAATTCTAAATTTAAACATGGTATAAAAGGATTATAAGTATAATTTGACTTAAAACATCTACACCTAAGACAATCACCTTAATTTTTTTTTTAAATTAATATATTTTAATATTTTAAAAAATCCAATTATAAAAAAAAATATTTTGGTACTTGTAGTAAATAAACATATTCTCAAATATTTTTATACTTATTTTTGTTATATGTTACAATTTTTTTTTTATTTTTTTGCGAAAAGATATTGATAAAATAACCGATCAATATGATTTTCATAGCTAAAGAAGTAAGTTCTTATTAATGAAAAACTTGAGTTAAGTTTTAATTTCACGGATATTTTGTTTAATTTAATAAAAAAATAGTTTTAATTATTTCTTTTTTAATTAGGAAAGAAATAATAAATTATTTTTATAAATATATATATTAAAATTCATAAACATCTAATATTAAATTAAAATGTCATTTTAAAAAATTAAAAATGTAACTAAAATTATATAAAAAGTTTTAAGCTATTTTAATAAACACTTAAGATTTTGACACGATTTAGTATCCTATCTAACCTTTTTGGGTTGACCTCTTTTAAATGAAGGAAGGATTTGAGATAAAAGCAGGACCCGAAAAAGAATCTCTTGAGGTCGTGAAAGGTCACTGACGTTTAAAAAATGCACATTTTTACGAATCAGGCTGAATTTAATGATTAATGACTTTTTTGAAGCAAAACATTGTACATGCATTCAATCAATTTTCAATAAAGACTGCCCCAATTGTCTCAACAATTAACCTATACAACATTGGTTGATACTAATAAATAAAGTTAAATTGAGTTTTAATTTGATTGGTATGAGTATTGTTGTTATACAGAAAGATGTAAATTTGAGTATTCTGAACTATATTATCCTCTTATTTATGAGTTGAAAAGGAGTAATAAATAATTTTAAACGTTGTATAAAAAAAATAGATATGATTAAAATCTTTAATGAAATTATAAAATAAAAATTTATTGCCCCAAAGGAATTCACACTAGTCCATGGAAATTAAAACAGTGAAAATAATTTAAATTTTTTTTAAGAAAATTCCGATCAAACCCTCCTCTAATTACACATAATTCACAAGTATAGTCGGGATATGTATATTCAAAAGCGTCAATGGTGCAAAATTAAGCATGAATGGCATTATTTGGGCTTATTAAGTGTTTTTTGAGTTGGAGACGAACAATCGGCCCCAAGGCCCACACCGTGACAGGCTGGACATGCTTCATTATTATTAGTTTCTGAACATCCATACCCTATTAATTATACTCAAACTTAGCTCTGAAACTCTATAGAATATAAATCTGTAGAACAATAGCTCCTTTCTGTAGCCCTCATTAATGCCGACATTCAATTTAATGATGTTCTTAATATGACATTTGCAACCCCTTTTATTATGGGTATAGCCTGTCATTATTGCAAGGAAAGGAAATTTGTTTCTTGGTTTTAATTCCTAACATGTTTACCGTCTCATGTGTGGTTTAAGTTAAAGTCACATTAATTACGTTGCTGTTAAGATTTTGACTTTCTATTATAATTTATCAAAATAAAGATATTGCAAAGAAAAATAATGTGATAAAATGTTGATGCAGACCGATAGTTAAGAAGTTATTGAAGCTATCCAAGAATTTAATTTGAGGTCTTTTAACTTAATATTAATCAGACGTATATATAAACTCTTGAAGTATTTAAAGAATTAAATATTAAAATACATCCCTAAAAAAAAAAAAAGAAACAGATTGAATGTTTCAATTGTTTACCGTAAGTCGTTTTATTTTAATTTAATTGGTTATAATTTTGTTGTTTTCATCCAAAAAAATTATTCCACATTAACTATCATTTCATTAAACCTTGAATGATGTTCTTGTACCTTGGCTTCAACATATATAAAATTACAACATGACCACTCACATTTTGGCCCTAAATTCGGAGTTGTTCATACATTTCTTTACATAAAATATTATTAAAACGACCGACATGTGATAGCCCATCGCATGGGATTTACACTAAAACTTAACTCATTCCATGGGTTAATTTAAATTGTCCATATAGATAGTTACTAGTTAAAAAGTTTAATAACAAGATAAGCTATGAGGGCTTCATCATTATCGATGATTTGGAGGATCAATTATGAAAACATTGTATTTTGTATATAAATTAAACAAGCTCTCGCCAAAAAGAATTAGGGTTTATAATCGTGAAGATTACTTCAACAGCACCAAATATAACCCAAAATAATAATAATAATAATTAATTTCAGGTTTAAATATTTCTTTTACTATATATTATTTATCACCTAAATACTTTATAAAACAAAATAGAAGCAAAGTAACATTTATTTCTTCCTATTTTAAGCCATCAAGACTCGTCTTTAAGCAACTTTCTTATTACTATATTAATATTAAGATTAGACCCAAAGAAAAAGAGAGAGAGAGAGAGAGAGAGAGTAGCTTTCATTAGATTTGTCTATTATTGAAAAGGTTTTCTTAATCAACCAATGAAAATGTTAGGCATGAAGAAACTTCTTGTGATTGACAATCCAAGACATTATTTACATTACATTATATTTTTTATATGCATACGTGCAATATAATATGGAAAAAAGGAGTTCAACCAGTGTGTAAATTAACTATTTAGGAAACACAAAAAAAAAAAAAATGTATGTATACACACATTTTCTCCACTTGAAGACAAATTAATTAAATTAAATAAAACCCCAAATGCATCCTATTTTTAAATAATTTGAATGTATTTTATTTGTTTTTGTGGTTTTGTCATTTGCATTGACTTAAGTCTTGTCGGTGACTTATTTCGTGTTAGCTAAGGAGAAGATGATGATTCCTCCAAATTAATACTTTAAGAATATTCTACATATAATTTTGTTTTATTAATTAAATAACTCATAATACCAATTTTAGAAATTTAGTCCTCAATCAAAAAGGAAAATAATTAAATCCATTAGCACCTATAAAGTTGTAGGTTTAGTATATGTTCTCCAACTAAATCATTTTTAGTCTATATACTTTTTTTTAAAAAATTTTAAATCCATTAACGGACTTTTTTTTACGAATAATATCTAAAAATAACAAACCTTACACAAAGTATAAGGACTAATAACAAAATTTAACCTTTTAATTATAATGAAAACGGACTTCTTTGTTATGTTGATTGTACAAGCCCAATTTTGGGCTCCAAAACCATAACCCAATACAAACCCAAAAACTACCTACCCAAATCAGATACCCCAAGCCCAACACAAGAAAAAAATCAAAAAGAAACCCTAGCCGATTCACCTCTCTCCGACTCGATTTCCCCATCCATCGGCCACCGCTCGCTCCACCGCCATTGTCATGTCAGCCCTTCACCTGCTCCATATTAAATGAAGAATGGACATAAAGCAGAAGAAAAGAAGGATGTAATAGCTATTTAAGCAAAAAAATCGAAAAATTGTAACATTCGGATTTTGGAGAAATAAAAAGAACATTAGATTTTCAAACAAAGAAAAGAGCATAAACCCTAGCCGCATCGGAAGCAAAAAAATAACACAATATCAGTAATCGGAGAATCAAAGGTAGCAGATCTAAGGATTTAGTCTCGTTTTTTTATTTTTTATTTTTTACTTTTAGATCCATTTTCAGTATTTATATATATATATATATATATATATATATATATATAAGAAGTGAAAAAATAAAATAAAATAAAAAAGGGAATCGAAAACTACCTCTGGGCGATTTCCACCACAGCGTCATAGCGGGCTACGACGACGACGCCGAGTCATGCGAGTCATGGGACTGACGGCTCGGGCCAGAGAGAAAAAATCCCCCCTCCATTTTTTTTCTGAAGCATAGAAGAAATGATTTTTTTTTTTAAATTTTCGCCTTAAATAGGCCGATCAAAACGGTGTCGTTTTGGTCGGCCTCCTTAATGCCAAAACGACGCCGTTTCACGTGACCGACCCGCGACCCGACCCGCTCCAACTTCGGGATCCGCGTGTTTTCATTGGAGGGGCTATTTGCGCATTTAGCCCCTCCGCTTTTCTATTACTTTGTAATTAAGTCTTCTTTTTTTAATTTGGCCCAATAATTTACTGCGTTTTCCAATTGGGTCCTCAATGCTGCTGTGCGTTTAGATGGAAGGGTTTATTTCGTTTTTAGTCCCTCCACTGTTCATGCGCGTTCAAATAGGTCCCCTTTTTGATATTTCCTTTTCAAATTGACCCCAAAACCTCGTTTTTTTCGAATTTGGTCTCCTGTTAAAATTTAATTGGATCTTTATGTTATTTTACCCCTTTTTTTGTTTTGTTTTATTTTTATTTTGTTTTATTTTTTTATCTTAATATTTTTAATTGTTATATTAACTATTGTCACTATATATTAGTATATATTTCATATACATACGCGTACATACATACATATATATATTTTTCATTACTTTAGTTTAATATTTTATTTATTATATTTGCGTTTGTATGTTTATGTTATTATATAGTAATATGTATTTTCCTTATACATGCATGTATATATGTTATATAATGTATAATATTATTAATAAGTTTAATATTATTGTTTTTAGTAGCATGTTTGCATGTATTTATTTGGTGTATGTATGTTGTACCACGCATTGTTACGTATATCTGTTCTCCTCAAACATTATGTATATTTCGTCTGTTCTAAATAACCTATACACGTATATAATCTTATACCATATATGCATTTTCTAACCTACATATATATATATATATATATACTACGTGCATACTTTTGATCGCGTCATGCATTTTGTATTTGTTCTATATGTTATATGTATACCATGCTTTTTATTACTATATGTCTAGTTTCAACATACTTACGTAATGTTTTTTATTATCATTATCCTCGTCGGTATTATTTTCCTTATTATTACTTAGTTATATTACTATTATCGTTATACGATTATTATCCTTACTATCGTTATTACTACTTTATTATTCCTTTTTATTTTTGACTACTATCATTTATATATATATATATGTATTATTGTTTGTATTATTATTATATTGCTATTATTATTACATTAGTATACATTTTCACATACATATATATATATATATTTATATATAGCATTGTTTATTATTTTAAATTTAATATTTTTACCATATTTGCTTTTTCATCATCAGATTATTATTATCATTATTATTATTATTATTATTATTATTATTATTATTATTATTATTATTATTATTACTATTGTTGTTTTATTATCATTATGTATTTTTATTATCAATAATTATTATTATTACTACTATTATTTTTGTTAACATATTATTTCTTTTTACCATATTATTATTTCCTATTCTTATGTATTGTTATTGTTATTATCGTATATTATTATTAACGCACTATTATTTTGTATTATTACTATTACTAATATCACTATTATCGATTGTTATCATTATACCTTTCACTATTATTACTATCGTATTATTCTTCGCTATTACACTTTCTTCCTTCATTTTTGCTTATATGCTATTATTTTTACATTAATATGTATATATATAGGCATTGTAGCATACTCATTTTGTTTATACATCGCTACCCATATTATCATTGTTTCATCACATATATATTTATATCCTTATAAATAATTTCAAACCTTAAATCATCCATCGTTTGTAGTATCATTACCAATATATATATATGCTATGCAAATCTTTTATTATTATATTATACATACCTTTTATATATACTATGCATATGTATCTTTTAACATCGTACTATTATTATTCCACATATATATATGTTTCCTTTATACATTTCTTATTACTTCTATCAATACGTACGTATTTTAATATATACTTATATCATTAGTATCATTCACGTTATCGTTGTCGTTTTATTTTGTCATCTTTTTATATTCATTTATTAATTTACTTGCGTATTTGATCATTTTATTCTCCTCCTCCTGCCGCTACCAAATTTTTATTATTATTTCATCTTCCATAGTCGTCGTATTATTATGTTCGACATTGTCATATTTATTATAATGTATTAACATCGTAATTTGCTACAAATCGCATCATGTTTTACTCGCTGCTTTAAAATAATTCTTTCATAAAAGCAATATCCGGTATTAGGTAATTCGAGCTAATCGTGCCCTAACTTACTGGGTTTCGACTTTTCTCATTTAACCTAAATAACGGAATATTCTTTTAAATCGCAACCCGAGTTTTGAAAAATGTTTATCCCTGAGAATATGAGGTGTCGTGCCCTAACTTACTGGGTGTGACACTTTGCCACCTCGAAATAAGAATTTATTTTTAAAATAAAGGCTATATTCGATGTTCGAGAGCTCGAGAAAGCGAGCCCTAACTTACTGGGTTTCGACTTCTCTCGTTTACTCTGAATAATCGAATACCCCTTTTTATAAACTAAAATATACAAATTTTATATGAAAGGCAAGCTCGCTCTCGAAAATTCAAGATGTCGCGTCCTAACTTACTGGATGTGACGTTTCATATTTTGGGGCGAGAAAGTCTCTAATGTTCGTTTTTACAAAGAAGGATCGCAAATTCAAAAGTCTTACAAAGTTTTCAATCTTCGATCTTAAGACATTAATTAATCAACTAGGTACCAACTTTGGGCGTATCGAGGGTGCTAATCCTTCCTCGTACGTAACTGACTCCCGGACTCATTTTCTCGATTTTTCGAGACCAAAAATTATCGTTTTAGTAAATCTTAACTTTTATTAAAATGATTAATTCGAGGTGACCCGATCACACCTCATCAAAAAGGATTGGTGGCGACTCCTCTATTCGTTTTCATTTTCAAAACCTAAGTCGATTCCCGTTTTTTCAAAAAAATGGTTACGACAATGATATTTTCCAATACCTTTGAATGTTTCAATTAATATGGAACATTAAAGAGACAATTATTTATTACAAAATTTTCTCAAGTAAAACTTGACCAATAAGCACCCAAAGAAGAACCACCAGAGTGGTTGTTGAGATTCAATTACATAAGCTTCCAAAAGATTGGGTCGACCTCAAAATGGACCCTCCATTTGGAAAAAGATATGGTCTCACCATTAGAATATATCAAGGCGCCCTCTACCCTTTAATCTCTATCTTATCTCTTCATTAGAATAATAATTTCAATAAAAATATCTTTGGGGTTAGTTGGAGACTTTGAAAATTCAAACACACATATACATATATGATTATGAATTTCATCATATGTGTTGGTAGCTGTAATACTTGGTTTCTGCAACATATATTCCATTTTATGATTAATACATGGTTTTATTTTTATTTTTAAAAAAAGCATAACAAAGTAGGGGTGGGCAGGTAGGTAGCAAAAGAATTAATAATATTAATCCTCGAAAATGATAGTATTTATGATGCCGCTGTGGCTAATAATATTCCTACACAAAATACCAAAAAAATATGAGTATATATGACTCGGATTGTATCATTTTAAAACATTTGTTTTTCTGTATACAATTTTTTTAAATCTAATTATTTATTTATTTCCATTAATCCGTTGGAAAGCATAAATGTCATCCAAAAGCTTGCAAACAGATAATTTGAGAGTCAAACAAAAATTTTTTTTCCCTTTGAGAATTTCATTTTTTTGTGATTGTTTTATCACCAAACAGCTGTTTTATTTTGTAGTATTTGCAATTTGATTTATGTGATGAGTATTAACTTTGCACTTAGTGGAAAGGATAACAATACTCCTGTGGTTATAATTATGTGACGGAATCAAACTCTTTGATGTCTTAATCTTCCAAATATGATGATTCTAGTCGCTTTTTTTTTTTTTTAATTTTATTATTAAGAGAAATGTTAGAACACAAGTAGTACAAAGGTGCAATAAACTACGAGCAAGCCACAAAGAGGGCAGGCCTGTTAACGCCAAGTTTGGCAAGGGAATCAGCTATACCATTAGCTTCCCTTCCAACATGGTTAAAAGAAACACATCTAATAACATCGATAGAATGGTCAATCTCATTAAACAAAGTCGACCATTCTTACTGACAACCCACGAAACCGCAACCATTGAATCAGATTCAATCACCAAAGGCATGCTTTGAGACCACTGGGAAGAATCAAAGATATCTTAAAATCCAAGCCCCTTAAAGCAGGTTCGTCCCAATGAGCGCAAGAGAACTGTTGCCGAAAGTATTCCCAAATTGCATTTTTGACTAAGTTCGGACAAGAAATCCCCTCCCCCTTCACAAGCAGACCTTCGAAGCAATTACTCCTAGCTCTAAATTTGGCTTTGCATTAGAAGAAACTTGCATTATGGTCACCTTCCTAAATCCACCACTTTTTAAACTTAATTAATATATATCGCTCTCAGTTACTTGGATCATATCTAACTCTAATTACAACTTAGTTAGCACAGGTCAATATAACTTATCAAATATTCTAATGAAGTCAAGTCATGGAGAAAATTGAGTTTAAGTAAGTATATTTTGAAAACTTTCACATCATATTTTGTTTCGAAAAAAAATTGATTTGTAAGGTAGATTATACTGATAAGATCTCTGTTGATTCATTCCATGTTGAATACTTTTATAGAGATAGATTCAAGGAATTAGATATTCACATTGATTGTAATTAAGCAACCTATTTTATGCTTATTTAAAATAAGGCTTGTTTTAGTTGCAAGTACGATATTCAAAGAGTACTTATTTTGTTTGTTCGAGGAACTTTTATTAATACATAATTGTTTTAAGCAAGTTGTTCTTGTTGTTTAGTTTGCAACTAAGTTTTTAGTAGAGACCCTTAGTAAGGAAGTGGTATGAATTATATATAGGAGTGAGGTTGCAACTTGATGAGCGATTTAAACTTACTTTATATTTTGTACAAGAAAAATTATGATTCATTATTATTTGGACTATTCCTCACAACAACTTATATTTTATCACTCTATATCTAGGTTTTATCCAATTCATTTGGCTTCTATAAACATAGGGATGACAAGTTATACCTTTTATTTGATATCTATTAGCTTTAAATCTTGTATTACCCATTATAAAGTTTTAGGTTGGATTGTTTTGGTAAGAATATTGTTTTTCAACACATCTCAATACAATTACTAAAAAAATAATCTTATTTAATCATTCACATGATCATTTAATTATTTTGAATAAAGGGAATATGAAAAATGCTTAAAATGGTCTTTCACGTAAATAAAAAAAAGATTTTTCTTACAAAAAATTATTAACTTGAATGTGAAGAATTTTTTATCTAATAAATGGAAAAGTCATTTTTGGGTAAGTTTTTCTAAATCTAAAACATAGAAAAGATTAATTTTTGGATTGATGTATCAATTCCACCTTTCATTTTCACTTTCATGTTTAGAACAAGTTTTTCTTTTCCCTTTTACATGAACTTGATAAAAACCGTTATGGTTTTGATGGATGACTAGCTTGTTTAGAAGAAATCAAAGGCTATAGCAATGACATGAAACCACTTTTTCTTTTAAAGTGGTAAAAATTATAAAATTATTCAAAAAAAAATGAACTTGAATTAATTTCATAAATAAATAAATAAATATATATATATATATATATAAGCTTATAAATTGGACCACCAAAGAACAAATTTTTTTTCACGTGGGTCTATTTGTGCTCTTCAGTAAGAACACAGTTGTTGTGACAAATTGGAATTTCTCCCACAAAAGTGGGAATAAAAGATAAAAAGGAATAAAGATATTAATTTAGTTTTGAAAGCATGAAAGAGTTCACACTTCTCATCACTCCCAAATTCATAGTGTATCAAAAATGATATTTCAGGTCATAAATAGACTATACAAATTGATTAAGTAGTAATAACGAAAGAATTATATGATATATACTACTTTTTTAGCAATACCCACTAGCCTTAAAAATTAAAATTGTGCAAACCAAGTGTATGGTGGAAACGAATTTGTTCCAATCAATACAAACAAACAAAAATATATATATATATTAGGTTGCCCTAAAATTTTCTTTCCTTCATGAAATATTATTAAATTAGCATTATTTTATTGCATTTGTGGGGACTGTTGGGATCAGATTTCGAAGGTGGAGTCGATGACCCTACCATTACAAGGTATTAAATTACTGTACCATTGAGCATTAGCCTATTGCCCAAGTCATCTTTCATGTTACTGCTACAAGATTTGACCATTGTCGGCTTCATATTCCTCTCCCAAGTGAATATGTACTGAAAAGAACATTAATTTATATATAACGAAGTTATCTATCTTTTTCGTTTAGGGGGTTAGGACCCTAAACCCTTTAAGCTATCTAGTTAATTTTAATATATGGTACAATTATTAATAAAAATCACATCATTATTGATATCAGTTATCAGTCAACAACACATAAATAGCTTCACAAACAGCTCCTATAAGACCTAGTCTTTTTTGTTCATAATTCGAATGTTGGGTTTGTCTCCGACCAATTTTATTATTATAATTATTATTTCTTTTTGAGTGTTTTTATTATGCAAGTTACATAAACCGAATGTTTTGGTCTGAAAACGTACTGTGCTCATAATAATAATAATATTATTATTATACCAAGAAAGATTGCAGAATTTAACTTAGAAATTTAAAGCATAAAGTTAGCATCGTTTTCAAAGTAGAATATATCTTTGGTTCCATCATAAAATTATACCAAGAAAGAATGCAGACTAACACACTTTTCAATTATGAGCATGTTAATGCATGGGGTCGAAGCGAAGGTAGAAGAGTTCGATATGTACTAATGGGAAATAAAGAGAACCCCATATACCCTAAGCACAGTCTTTCTACCAAAAGTACCTTCTGTTGATCCAGTGTAAATATAAATCAAACACCATTTCACCTATATAATGACACTGACACCCCCCATACCATTCACCAAGCAACTGGCCCCTAACAATAATTAAACCTGCATTGTTATGATTCTCTCCTTTAACAACACTCTCCTTGCTTGATGATTATAGCTAGGTCCAGTTCCAAAGAGTACAACAGAAGAAGAATATAACAGAAGAAAAATAATAAATTAATATAAAGTAAAAAACCATGGGCATGCATGGGATGATATGATCAGACAACCCAGTGTAGGCACAGTGGTCAGGCTGCCAGCCAACCAGCCACTGAAAACCCTATAAAAGTACACACACACACACACACACATATACTGAATTCACATTTAGGTATCGTGTGTAGTAGGCTAGGTAGGATGGTCCAAGATTATTTGTTGGGAAAAGGGTCAAAAGGACCACCCTATAAAGACCTTAGGGTTTTAAACGAGTTTCAAAAAGAAAAGGAACCAATCTCAAAAGTGTGGTCTGGCTCAGATGTACACACAGGTCTCTCGCAGGTTATCTTTTTTATAAACTCCTTTTTTTTATACTGCCTTTGGGCTATAATCAAACTCTATTCCCCTTCACCCCCGTCTTTTCTGGGCTCCTACTTCAATCATTCGTACGGATTTTTTAAAATTTGCTTTGTGCAGTGTAAAAAAAATGTAATAGTAAAAAAGAAGATCTTGTCATGTAATGTAAATGCTTATTAAAGGGTGAAGATCTAATGAAAGTTACGTAATGCAAAGGAAGATAAAGTTGTTTTTTATTACTGTTGGGAAGTGGGAAGTGACAAAGTGTGATGAAGTCAGATAGTGAGTGAGTGAGCGAGTGAGGCCTGGGGTAGTTGCTATCGTGCACCGAGGGGGGGGGTCACAAGAAAGGATGACGCGGCCATTGGGGTAGGCGGGTGGGGGGGGTTTAGGGTAAGGGTTAAAGTAGGCAAGCGGCGGAGAAAGCTTGTTCGTAGGACCACCTGCTTTTAACGGACAAAAATTAAAGGTCTTTTCTCTCCTTCTGTGCTTTGCCCTTTTCCCATTCTCATTCTCCCGCGCGTGCTTTTTCCTTTCCTTTCATTACTTGGCGCTAATACCCTCTTAAGCCTTTATTTTTGGCTATAATAGCTACAGTTTGTTGTCTATATATGCCGTATTGACTTCCATCTTTAGAAATGGGGAATTGATTTTTAAACGAAGATGGATTCTCGTTAACCCCTTAATTTTTTTTATTCAATTTTCTTAATTAAACCTCTATTTTTTTTAAATTATTTTTTCCTTAAGTATTTGCATTTAAAACACCGTTCTTCTTCGTAAAAAATGGACAAATGAAAGTTGATGTAAAAAACGTGATAGGGTGTGTCAATTTCAATACAAATTCTATGTCAAGCATATATTGCCGATGGCCTTTTTTTTTTAATTATTAAATAAGAAAATTATGCCATTTTTTAGATGTTGGTTGTAGGCTTGGAGCTACTTCAAAATTAATTATTGAATAGATTAATAACAGAAAATGAAACATTTTCAATATTATTGCTTGTCAATTAAGAAATTTGTGGTTAATTGAGTAAATATATCGTATTGTAGAAAATATTTAAATAATGTAAATATATTTTAACAAGTGATTAGAAAAAGTGAAAGTGAATTTTTTTAAGGTATTTGGAATATATTCGAATTCTAAAGTTTACATTGTTGACATGCTTTATGTAATTATCACTTTTGGTACAAATAAGATTAAATTTAGATAGTAAAATGGATAAGAGCACGTATGATTATGATTATAAAAAAAAGTAATACACAAACCTAAGAAAAATAACTCTTCTATAAAGCTCTAATTTTTTGTTTAAATAACGACTCTAGAAAAAAATTATTATTATTAGAACTCACGAGTCATGAGATTAATTCAATTGTGACTTTATTAAAACTCATTATTTTTGTAAATTAATAAGCTATAAAATTCTAATTTTTTTTAAAGAAATAACAACTCTAGAAAAATATATCTATACTATTATTAACAGTGGTGACATTAATTCAATTGCAACATTATTAAAACCTGTTATTTTTTAAAATAATAAATGTAATTGTACATTTTGGTACTTGAACTTGGATTTAAAATTCAAATCGGCACATAAGGTTTTTTGGGTCCAATTAGGTACCTAAACTTGGCCTCAATGTTCAATTTGGTACCTAAATTTTTTATCCAATTACGTACTTGAACTTCATTTTTTTGTTCAATTTGGTACCTGAAACTTGGATATATAGTACAATTTGGTTCGAATAACTAAGTATTAATTTGGACCAAAAAGCTAATTTCAAGTACTTGATCTTGTGGTACATGAACTTGCTTTCATAGTTCAAATTGGTCCAAATAACTAAGTACTAAATTGGACAAAAAAGCCAAGTTCAAGTATCGAATTGAACCAAGAAGTCAAGCTCGAGTACCTAATTGGACCAAAATAAACTTTAGGTACAAAATCGAAACCTAAATCCAAATTTAAGTATCTAATTAAAAAAAAAACTTAAGTACCAATTTGAACTGTAAAATCAAACTTAGATACTAAAATGTATATTTACTCAAACAACAAATATTAATTTAAGAGTATTTTATTTTTATAAAATATTAAAAAAAGTAAAACGCTATTTTTTTATAAATGAAAAATAAAACCGGTTATTATATAGTTTAGACATTAAATGGAGTATGAAAAATGGAAATGTTGAAAGGTGGTGAGGGCGGTGCGCGTGGATTGAAGCATACATAATTTTCATCAGAAATAAAAAAAAACAAGGAAAATAAGGAGAAAAAAATGAAAAAGATGCGGTCCCATTCCATTGGCAATGGACTGTACATTAATAGAGCCATTAATTAGAATTAGAATTGAATTGGTGCAAACATTTGGACCACACCTCTTCTCTCCCTCTTTTACACTCCATAGCTACCTTATTTTGGGAACATTTTTCCACATTTCAAGTGCTCCATTTAACACCATCCACTCCAATCCAAAATGGGAACCCAGTTTTTTCAAGGAACAAAATTATTATTTTACATATTAAAAATTAACATTTTTAAAAAATATATATATAATCAAAATGTATGTTGGTTCACAACAGCTGCACCCCACCCTCCCCCATAAAAGGAAGCCTACAAAAACTCTGGATTTAACTCTACTTAAAGGAATTATTAATTTTTTCCTGGGATTCCTGCCCCCTACGAGGGTCTCCATTTGCATTAAAGTCTTTCGTGCAATTAATTCTTTCATTGGGATTTAGAACTATGGGTTTTGTTAAAAGATGAAAATGAAGAGGTCATGTGGCGGCTTTAAGGTTAAATATTTTCACCAATAGTATTTTTTAAGTGTTTTTCTTTATTCATGATTACAAAGTATATTTTATTTGTTGGTTATGAAATAATTGAGGGGGAGTTTTTTTTTTTATATTTTATATTTTTTTATTTTTCATAGTAGGATGTCTATTTTGGATGTATTTTTTTACATCCATAATGCATTGACCCACTTGAGCTAGAGAGAGATAAAGCAGAGGGAAGAAAGAGGAAAAGAGAAAGAGAATTAAGAATATATGAGATAAATGAGAAACTATGATAATGGCTATATGGAAGGGTCATCATCACCTCTATATCTGAGCTTCCATTTCTAAACAATATATATATACACACATATATATTTCTATGATCTTTCTTCCTAGGTTTGTATTTTCATGGCAGACCATGTTGGCCTTTTAACACAACAAAGTTTGAGATGAGCAGCTCTTTGGCAATTACCTCTTCTCATCACCATCATCATCATCAGCTCTTTCTTTGTTCTTGTGCTTCATCATCTATCCTTCCACTAAGAAAAAGTCTTTATTCTTGTTGATTCTTTAACAACATATTAGTTTCAACTTGTTCCTATAACTGGTAAGGTCTCCCTTTTATCTCTCTTACATTAAGTTTGGTCTAAAAGAAGAAACGAAATGAAAAACCAAAGTTTTCTCTTTTTGTTTATCTTCTGTATGATCAAAAGGGTACTTTTTTTAAAAAAAAGTCTCATAAATTTTTTATTTTGTTTTACAAACACTGATCTTTGTTTTACCCAGTTAACTCTGAGAGATTTTAATTGTTGGGTTTTTATGGCTTCCCTTTATTCTTGGAGTGAATCTTGATGGAATTATTAGTTGCAGAATCAGCATCAACTTTTGATCAGTATCTCAGAAGCTGGTGGGCAAGACAAGTATACACAAAGGACCAAAAAGAAGATTAAAAGAAAAGAAAGAAAAACTGGTTTTCATGGCTAGAGAATCGTATGAAGATAAATCAAGGAATATTGTGTCATCCACTGGATTTTGCTACTCAGATGTTTCATCTGGTAACTCAACCATGCAAACCCATCTGGTGAATCAGATCCAAGGCTTTGAATCCAACCCAGAGATCTTCAACTTAACAACAGGCATGGAGATGATAGGGTTTGCCAAGAACCTACATCAACAACAAGGTGACACCAACAACATGATCATGTGGAAAGGGTTCTCCAACAAACATGGAAACAACCCAGGAGCAGCAGGCCCTTCTTCTTCTTCTTCCAAGCCAATCAATGAGTCAACCACTGATTTCTATCAACATGAATTGCACAAACCTGAGTTCACAACTGGGATATCTGAAACCAGTACTGGGAATCTAATAGTTGGACCTGAATCAGCTCCATGGCAAGAAAACAGGTTGCTTGTTGATGATTCGTCTTTTAGGTGTGTGTTCCCTTGTGAAGGGAACGAGAGACCAAGTCAAGGTCTTTCACTCTCTCTTTCATCAAGTAATCCTACTAGTATCGGGTTACAGTCTTTTGAACTAAGACAAACAAGCCATAGTAACCATGATGACCAGTCAGATGATATGAGGTTTATTGGTTCAAGTTCAAGAGATGGGTTCTTTGGGAAGCCGGCAATTGCTCAACAACATCAAGCTCAGTTCCAAATAAGGGGTTCCAGGTACTTGAATGCTGCTCAAGAACTTTTGAATGAATTTTGCAGCTTGGGAACAAAGCAATTGGATACATCAAAACAAAAGCAAACCCAAAAGACCACCAAACAGTGGGATGATGATGATGGAGGAGCTAGCTCTTCAAGGAAGCAATCACTATATTCCCTCGATTTCACTGAGTTACAGAGAAGAAAAACCAAGATGCTTTCAATGCTGGAAGAGGTATGTTATATGTGTATTACGTTTTCAACTTTCAGATCCTCAAAGAAATTTTTACTTTGTGGTTGATTTGAAGGAGAACTAATTCAGCATCATGGGACCTCCCCATAAATGCCCACATCGTGACAATTCTTGCTTTTCATTTTACTTTCTATTCCTTATCTTTTTTATTTCATGTCAGCGTATGTTTTTCATCTGCCTATATATATTACATGTACGAAACATAAAATTTCAACTCATCATTTTCACTCCTATCCCTTTCCTCTCTTTCTCTTGTTAGGTGGATAGAAGATATAAGATCTACTGTGATCAAATGAAAGCCGTAGTATCATCGTTCGAAGCAGTGGCTGGTACTGGGGCAGCATCAGTGTATTCAGCTTTAGCCTCTAAAGCTATGTCAAGACATTTTAGATGCTTAAGAGATGGGATTGTGAGTCAGATTCAAGCTACAAGGAAAGCCATGGGAGAAAAAGACACGGTTGCACCGGGCACAACGAAAGGCGAAACACCAAGGCTAAGGATACTCGACCAAGCTTTAAGGCAACAAAGAGCATTTCAACAGATGAACATGATGGAGAGTCATCCGTGGAGACCCCAAAGAGGCTTACCAGAAAGATCTGTTTCAGTTCTTCGAGCTTGGCTGTTTGAACATTTCCTTCACCCGTAAATATCTCTCATCACACTCTTTTTATACGTAAAATACAAAGTGATTTTGTGAAAGAACCAACGTTTTCTACAAAGTAAAAAACAAAACAAAAAACTCTTGCAGTCGTTTTACAGTACTGCAGGTTTAAATCATTTTTTTGCTTGCAAAAGCAATGCACAGTCTTTGTTAGTTTCTACCCATCACCATTCAGATTCTCACATGTTCAATCATTTAGCATTTCTTTCGCTTCCCTTATAGATTTGTTTTAGTCAGCTTCTCTATGTTATTTTTATCATGTGGATTTGATTCTGTTAGTATAAATATATATATATACACAGATGTAGGACCCATGTTTCCCTCACAAACAAGTTACCCCATAAGTTCCATCCATGGCGGCAAATGTTTCAAATACGTACTAACTCTGTATTTTCATGAATAAAAAAACTTTTGCAGGTACCCTAGCGATGTTGATAAACATATCTTAGCCCGCCAAACCGGCCTCTCAAGAAGCCAGGCATGTCCACATCCCTCTCTATATTTTATTTATATTCTAAATGGACCATATCTTCTTGGGATCTTAAGCTTATTATAATCATATGCAGTTATTGAATCTGTATCATACCAAAATATTATAGGTATCGAATTGGTTCATCAATGCCAGGGTGAGGCTATGGAAACCAATGGTGGAGGAAATGTACTTGGAAGAAACAAAGGAGCACGAAAACAACATGGGTTCCTCAGATAATGGAGGTACTGACGGTGGTGATGATAATAACAATAATGGCCGGTTAAATATTCCACTGGCTGATCAGAAACCCACCCCGGACCAGCTCGTTCGAGTTGACTCGGAGTGTCTATCTTCCATTATCACTACTAACCCGGAAAAAAACGATGGGAAAAGTGGTACCAAAACCCTTGAAAACCAGCACTTGCATCATCATCATCATCATCATCATCATCAACAGCAAAGTTTCGGAACCTATGGTGCCACTGCAATGGAACTGGACTTCGCTTCCTACAGTGATCACACGGCGGGTGGTGGGGTACCTTATCATAACGCTAATCAAAGCTTCAATGGTGGAGGAGGTGTGTCATTGACATTAGGGTTGCAACAACATGGTGGGAGTGGCGTGAGCTTAGCTTTCTCGCCTGCAACACAAACTTCACTTTTTTACCCTAGAGACCACATAGAAGATTGTCAGCCAGTTCAGTACTCACTTTTAGACAACGAGGGACAACATTTGCCTTACAGGAACTTGATGGGGGCACAATTGCTTCATGATTTGGCCGGATAGCAAAGCAAAAGAAGAAAAAAAAGGTCAAAATCGATCAGTTTGTTGGTGGGGTTCATTAGAGCTCTCATCAAATGATGAAAATGGCAGTAGATAAAGTAGTTTAGAGGTGGCATATATAAATACTGAAATACATATATATATATACATATTGCTACACTTTGTTCAACGGTAAGAACAAGTTTATTTAACCTGCAAAGGCTTAATTTGGGATATGCCAGTTCAATGCAAGGTTACACATCTATATTTATTTTCCTCTTTTGAGTGGGAATATTATGTTTTAACTTGTAGAAACTTTTAACCTTATTATTATCTGTTTGGTATCTTTCTTTGTGCCCAAAGCTTAAGTGATTGAATCGTTTGTGGCTCTTGTTTTTAAGTTGAAACTTTCAAAAAAAAAAAAAACTTCATTGGAGGATTATCTAGATATTAATTATTTCCCCCCTTTTCTATGAAGACAAAGTGATTTAGGAACACAATTTGGTTGGGGGGTCCTTAGTTTTGGAGACTAAGACAATTCCATCCATAAGAATTATCGTTTCAAAGTGAAGTGGTCCCTAATTCATCTTCATGAAGATGATGTTTCATGTCCATAAGAATTGCCTGCTTTATGATTTGTCAACTTTGGCATGGTTTATGCTTACTACTTTTGCCAATGAAAAAGGTGCCTCTACTTACTTCCTTTTTAGATATATAGTATTGTGTGACTAAAAAAAAGCCATTAGATTTTTCTCCTTTTTTCCAAGTTTCATGCATCGGTTGAACCACCAGTAAAATGGCAAAGAATTGGTATTCAGATCTTCATTTCAATTCCTCAAGTGTTTCATTTGTTAAATACCATTTATATGCACTGGGTATTAATGTTAAAATAGAGAAACCAACTGGAATAGAAGTGTTCCAAGGATTATTGAATATTATTTATTTATTTTATAATTAATTTTAATTTTTTATGATGTAAAAATAAATATATTATATTTAATATGATAAAAATAAGTTAAAAGTTTTATTTAAAAATATTTTTAAAAAACATATAAAAATTATTGAATATTTTTATTTATTTATTTGGAAATTTATTTTCTAAAAATATTAATAAAAAAAAAGTCTTTCAAACTTTTAATAAATAATACTCGGTGGTTATATAACAAAGCACTTTTTATCAACATAAATTTAAAAAAACCAATATGAAAAACCGGAATTAAATTAAATCAAATTAAATTATGGAGGAGGTATATTATTCCATCCCACAATAACTATCATATTCACTTAATTTGAAATAAACCCAAATTCCAATATCTATTTTTAGTTATGCTCTACAATTCATAGCTATATATCTAAAAAAGAGGAAGAAGTTATTGCAAAAAGATTGTGCCTTGTGCCCTAATAAGATGTACGACCCATTTATCTTCTTAATGTTGGCTTAAACAAAATGGGCAAAACTAATCCTAACTCTAAAAGAATGGGAGATTAACCATGCATTAAATCATCTTATACCTGACATAAATGCTCATTTAGTTTAATTTGTTTCAAATTAAAATGAGATACAAAAGAAAAATATAAAAGGATAAATCTGAATTTTATGTGAAGAACTGATAGTTTAGAGCGTACACTATCTTAAGTGTAATCTGAATTCGAATCATATTAATTAATATTAAAAAAATACATATTAATATATAAAAAAGTGAAATATGTAAAGAAAATTGCATGCATGCCTAGTTTGCCTTTTCATATGAAGTCGACATACTAAGAAAAGCATTATTCTTGGAATGCAAAAAAAAGGGCATTTATTGCTTTTCTTCTTTTACGTTCAAATGGTCATAGCTGTTGCTGGGTTTGTAAGTAAGGAATAAATATTCTGGATTTTGGCATGCTTTTTTTTTAACTCTATATGTTCGTCTCTAGAGCTGCAAAATTCTTTCCTTCATTAAAAAAACAACAACAAAGTATATATTTAAGATATATATTATCTTGTCGTCTGAGTCTTGCCTCAATTAGTACAGATATTGTTGTTAATATAGAAATATATGGGTTCGTGTGTGTTGAAGCACATTACCCTCCTAATTATGAGTTGGGAAGGAGTTATAAGTAGTTCTAAATATTGTAAAAAAAAACAGATATAATAAAAATATATAATGAAATTATTAAAAAGTATATATTATCATATCGATTTGAATCAAAATAGAACTTATTATGTGTTATTATTTATTTCTAATTAAATTAAATTAATTAAAGAATATTGAGAACAACTTGAAGAAAGACTTCAACATGTTTCTTTAGATTAATTCAAGAAGGTCATCAAAAGATTAAAGTTTAAATTGTTGCTTCGCCTTCGTACATACATATAAAGCCATACACTTGGAAGATTAATTATTTGAAGATACTTGAAAATTATCCTCCTATGGAGTTCCAACAGTTAGATAAAAAAGGAAGTTCATGTCAACACATTTTGTGGAAACTTACAATAGCGTTATGATGAAACAGTTTGTCCAATCATTAAAATTAAATATCTTCAATTAGTACATTGATCCTAAGCCTAAAGCAATTGAAAGCTAAAAAAATTTTGAGTAAAAATTTCTCAATCAATTTTACAACACTTGTCGCATTATCTGCATAATCGAGCACACATGCTCAAGACAATGGAAAGACAAGCGAATCTTCGATTAAATCTATCGTTGGAGGAATTAAAATCTAAATTTTAAAGAGAAATTGCGAGTGCCTTTTCCAATCAACATGTGCATACAAGGCATGAATTGAGACTTGCAATACATTCTCCAAGATATCAGGCTAAAATCATTTGAAGAATTAGGCACTCGAGCTCATGACATGGAATTAAATATGATAAGTACTGCAAATTAAGTACCTCTTAACCAAATAAAAGGGGCAAATTTTTAATTGATAATAAATATATTGGTCACTTTATAGTTATGAATGTGTAACCAATTTCTACTCATGTCAATGGTACAACAAAATTCACATTTAAGGAAAGGCAGGAAAGAAAAATTATTTCCTTGATGTCGATGTTCCAAACACGTTTGAAGAATTTTTTGAAGCCAAAGTCAATTTGGTTGCCAAAAATGAAGCTACCTGGAGAAGCCAATCTTGTTTAGCCATCCTCTCAGGAAATGCTTTTTGTTGAATTAGAAAATCATGTAATTTTATAACAAAGGGAAAATCAAATATGAAGAAGAGCAGCATCAACCACGATGGTTTTGCAATCCAATGTGATGGATAGAACCATAAAATTCAACCCTTTTGATCCTATTAAATTGGCTCCAATTACAAGTAAAATGGTGGATTTTCAAAGTACTAGAGTAATTGTTTGTTTCTAGAATATTAAAATGATAACAATTGAATTTCAGTTGCTTGTCAAATATATATACTAACAAGAAAAGTAATGCTCTTACAAACGACCTTAAATTGTCATATGACTTCTAAATATAAACTTAAACAGACATTACTCCTAAACACGAGTTTAAATTGTTCAGGCCAAATTATGATGCACTTAAGCATAAGTTTAAACTGTTAATTCAAAATAATGCTCCTAAGCATGAACCTAAACTGCTCATCCGAAAAAAAAAAAACTATACTCCTAATCATGAGCTTAAACTATTCATCCAAAAAATGAAGCTTCTAAGTATAAATTTAAACTGTTCATCCAAAAAATGAAATTCCTAAGCATGAGATTAAATTCCACATCAAAAATAAAAAAAGATTTTCAACTATGTTGTGACTTAATCTTTTAAAATACGATGGTACATAGGTAGTTTTGTTTTATTGTCAAGTTCAATCCAAATGAAAAAAAAAATCTTGATGACATCATTTAAGTTTGTAAATATTGTCCAGATGATTTCATAAATGAATTTAGACATTGAAAGTAAACCAAATTTCAAGACTTGTCTACTTTCTACACCCAACAAAACCCATGTACGTGACTTTGAGGAGACATTTGTAAATGGAGAAATATTGGAACATTTAGAAGGCCTTTCAAGCATAATCATCCACCCAACATCAAATTTCAAAAATTTTTGGGTCAAAATTTTACCCCAATTCGATTGCATCAATACAAAAAAGATAAAATATGATCTTTAAGGTCAAGTCTAAAAGTCCCTTAAAGCAGAATCATCCCTTCAACATAAAATCTTGAAAACTTTTAGATCTAAATTTGTTTTCAAAATCAGATTTTGATGACTCTTGAAGTGAATATTATTAATTGAAGATCAAGTATCTAAGAACCTTAAATCCAATTAAATTAAATTCACGAATAAGTATCTTGCCAAATTTATTTTTAAGATTAAATTTTGACTTGTAACGATTCACATTTATCTATGATTAAGTCTAAACAATCATTAAATCGAAATTCTAGAGAAAAATCAAAAAGTTTATATTTAAAAAAAAAACTTTCATGAATGAAAATTCTGTAATTTATTTAAAAACTGTAATCTCATTTTGAAGCGAAATTTCTCCAATGACAGATTGAGAAATGAAAAGCACAGACTCCAATTTCAAATTTTGGGTGTGATAGAATCAAAATATTTTGGACCGTCCTTTGGAATAAATCCATGGCTAATCTGTTAATGTCACAATGCAAAAGGCATGCATGTTTGCCAAAACATCCACTTTCATCTCTCTCTCTCTCATGAAACAGTGAAAATGAAGATCTCATTAAGCGCAGACGTGGTTGAAGTTGATGGATTAGTGGCATTGCTAACATGTGTGTGTATATATCATTTTAATGCATGCACTACATCTCTTATTAAATTTATAACTCTCTTAATTATTTCATAAATATATAAATAGATTATGTGAATAAAAAATATTTTAAAAAAAAACTTCTCTTTTAAATTAAATATACAACATTCTTTTGAAGTAATGATTGATGCATGTGTTTTTAAAGGTTGAAATAAGTAGTTTTTTTTTTTTTTTATGTAAACAATTAAAAGACGTAAATACCTTATATAATATTTGTCGTTTGTTTAAATTTTTTTAAAAAATATTTTTACAAATTATCGATTAATTTATAATAACAACTTAATTAAGGGTATTACGTTAGTATAAATAGATGTCTCAGGTTTGATGTGCTATATAAAATATTTGAAGGTTTAAAGCATTATTTTCCCCTTAACCAATATTTTTTTTTCTACTTTAATATCTCAATTCATCTAATTTTGGTATTTAAAATAATATTATGTCCCTTGGTACAATTCAATGGCGTTAAAAAAGTTCCATTAGAATTTGTCATGCAGCTCTTTTAGTCAATTAGAATGCAACACATGGCATTCATATTTGTTGAATTTAAATATATATAAATGCTCGAAATTCAAAAAAATAAGTTATAAAAATAATTTATAAATAAAAATAATTAAATATTTTATAAAGTTATTGTTCACTTTAATTAGCCATTGACCGATGTTTACCGGTGTTGACCAATCGTTGGTTGGTGGTAATCAAGTTTACCCAAAAATTTAAGAACTTTTGTAAAATTCATATATTTTTTATTTTTTTTTTATTTTAAAAAATTAAAAATTTTATTTATATTATATATATTTTCTTAATTTAACTATATTTCAATTTTTAATTTTTTTTAAATATATATATTTCGTTTTAAAAAAATAAATTTAAAATAATTGCAATTTTCTAGAGTTTATGTAGGTATAATGATTTTTTTTTATATTTTATTGTAATTTTACAAAGTTTAACTACAAATTTTCAATTCTTTAGATTTTTTTTTTGAATTTATTCTAAGAATTTAACTAAAATTTTTATTTTTATAATTTCTCTAAAAAACCATTTTTCCAGATTTTTTAATCATTTTTATATATACATATTAACAAGGAAGCCATGTGTTGCTTTCTCGATTGCTAAAAGTGCTAAATGGCACTTTCTAATTCTACCACATGTCAAACAATTTTTCAAGATCATTAATGCCATTGGACTGAACATGTTGTCAAAATGCAAATTTAAGTACCAATCTAGCCAACTTTAAGGGACAAATCATACTTTAAGCCGTATTTAAAATCGAAGCCCCTGAAAAAACAATATTATGCAGAGAGTCTAATGTTTTGACACGTGAATACCTTAAATCATGTCACGTGCTATTTAATAAATGTAGTTTGTTTTGTTTAATTTATTTTTAATTTTAAAATAATAGGAGATCCAAATTGATTGTTTTACATTTTTTATTATTTATCTTATGGTAGTGTTTGGTTTGATGAAAAATAGTCATTTTCCTAAAAGTTTAATTAGTTAAAAAGTGATTTCAACGTTTAATATGTCATATTTTATTTTATTTTTTTGAAATCTAACTTTCTCATGGACTTGACAAAGTGATTCTCATGATAAAATGTAACAAAATTACTTTCTCATATAAATTAGAGAGTTAAAAAATATTAAGATGAAATAAACCCTATTTTAATTAATACCTTCCAATGAATACTAAACTTATAAAATAATTTTTCCGACAATCATATTCTAACCACATTTCATTAAAATCATAACATAACCAAATATTACTTATATATTTTAATAAAAAATTATTAAAGGCAATAAAATATTAACTACTTAACTTTTTAAATTAAAAATATTCAAACATAAAATTACATTAAATTTAATATTCATTGTCTTAAATTTTTTATTTGAGGATTAAATTCATTTATTTTATAATCTTACATAAAAAAATAAAAGTAAAATATTTCTCAAAAAAACAGTAATATTTATACATGGATAGTCAATTTTATAAGGGAAGGCGAGAAGGTTTTTTTTTATAGAATTTGTATAGTTTTTAATTTTTTTAATTAAAAAATTATAAATTTTAATTTTTAAATATTTAAAAAATAATTTATTTTTTATTTTTTTATAATTTTAATAATTTTTAAAAAATTAAAATAAATTATTAGATTTCATCATGTGACACAATATTGACGTGTCACGTGACGAAGTTAACAACAAATTAATAATATCAAAAGATGAGAATTTAATTAATTATTTAAATTCAATTGAAGGCTGAATTGATGAATTGAATGCACTTTCAATTGAGTGTTGTTTTCAATTTAAGACTCAATTAATTATTGAATTATTTTTAAGTCACTTTTTTTTTATATAATAAATTAGAGACTTTCTTTTCCGGTTCAATTATAATTGATTAGACTTGAGATGACTTCCAAAGTTTGTATAGAAATTGCTATCGAATTTCCCCACCTATTTCGCTAAATAGTTTTCGATTTGATATAATTAATTAATTTTATTTTTTTTTGATATGTGAAAATGAAAGTTTTATAGTCTTAAATTTCATGATTTGCATACATGTAAAAAAAAAAAAAAAAACTAGCAACCATTTTTATAATGTTTTTTGCAAGGAATTTTATTATTTTTACATGTATGTATTTTATTTTAATTATAAGCCCATAGGTGATCTTATCATGCTATTTTCCCTACAAAACAAATATAATTAATTAGCATACTTCCCATGCACAAAAACATGTTTAAAACTAGTTTTTAATAATCCTAATTAGGGTGAACTGCACATGAATATTGTTCTTAGTAATATATTAGTTTTTTGAGCCTATAATCACATGGTTATTGGGTATCTCCTAAAGCAACACAAGTTTTTCTTTATCTATATACAAGGAAGGTCGGTCCTTTAGACTTTCCTCCAGAACACGGGGTACCAGGGCCGAAATTAGAAAAATATATTTAGGGCTAAAATTAAATTATAATTTTTATGATAGTAAAAGTAAAAATATAATTTTAATAATTTATATTTTTATAATTTTTGAAAGATTTTTTTATATTTTTAAGAGGGGTTAAAATATAATTTTATTTTTATTGATTTAAAATTTTAAAAAATTTAAATGAAAAACTTTTCATTTTAAGAGGTCGAGGCCCAACCTCCTCTAACTTCACCCTTGCCGCCCTGCGTGGTACACACCTATCATTTTTTTATAAAAATAGTTAATTTTTACTTTTGATCTTTTTAATATACTTAAAATTGAGATTTAATCTTTATACTTTAATTTATAACATTATTTGCTCTTTATGTTTTCATAATGTTATTAATTAATTCAAATAGTTAATATTGTTAACTTTTCAATTAAAATATTATGTGCTTATATATATTTTGAAAACAAATTTTTAAATCCAAAAAAGTAGAGGGACTTAGAGACTTCAAAATAAAATGAGGAAGACTAAATTTCAAATGTATAAAGTGTATAGAGACTTAGAGTCAAAGTTGTTTGAACTGGATTGGATTGACCGGGTATCGGACTGGAGAGAGGCATCAAACCGATTAACTGATAAACCGATATGGACCAGTTGAACCTAGCTAAAAATCGATTAAACCAATTTTTTTATTATAATTTTTTAATGATTTATTTAATCGAACTATACAATCAATGATCTGATCGGTTTGACTACCTATTTGATTATGAAAACCTTACTTCAAGTATATTTTACACTTCAAATTTTAAAATTATAATTTGACATAAACAAATAATCAAATTAACATGAAACGTGAGAGAATGATACTAATTATTATTGGAAGTGGAGGAGGCTTTGCACAATTTGCTCTATTTTAAATATATATCCTTCAACTTATCAACAGCACAACTTGGTATAGATTCATTTTGTTGTGAATGTTCTTCCTGCCATGCTTTTTAATTCATTTGGTATGCACATTTGTCACATTCATTGAATTAAATAAGTCATCTGTTCTTTTCTTGGATAACAGCAACTCTTCTATTCTTAAGCCCTAAAGATGTTGCTTTTTGCTGCTCGATGTTAAATAAAATTTTAAAAGCCTAAATATTAAATCTTATAATGTTTTTTTTATACAAATAATTAATTTTATTCATTATTCATCCATTTTTAAATGAATTTAATTAAATTTAAATTTTTGTCATTACAATAATAATGATACCAATCGAATTAAGTCTCAATTTTTATGTTAAAATTTAAAGTTAATGATAAGAATTAATTAAAATTTTCCCGAGATGCTAATTTCATGTAATTATGTTAAATCTCTTAATAATTTCCTATGGGTAAATTATAACAACAATTATATTAGCAGATTGAAAAAAAAAAGGGAAATGTGTTCTTATGATGTGGGTTTAATTATGTACCCAAATGTTATATTTTTTTACATTTACTTTTAAAAATTAAATCTTTAAATTAAAACTCAATTGATAATATTATTAATATATATTCTTTAAATTTTGAATATATAAAATATTTGATTAAAATGTTATTAATTAAATTTTAATTTTTAAATCAAACAATTCGAGAGAATAAATTGTGTAAAATTAAAATTTGAGAATGAGTATTTTAAGAAATTTATATAAAATGGTTATAGATGTCCATCAATAAAAAGAATTTAAATGATCCTTAATAGAATTTAGAACCCAAAAGCAAGGGCTTTAGGCCTTTGGGTTCAAAAAAGTAGGAATGTGATTGATGTCCATTAATAAGCGCACAGACATTACGTCGTTTACCCCTGGTCACATGTTACTAAGGTAGCCACAATGAGCCCACTGGGTTTCCCAAAGTACAATATGCCAATAACAATCCCATTTGGGCCTTAAAAGGTTGAGAATGTTGATATTTAATTTCATTATTTATTAGACATCATTGTTTAAATCATATGTGGATTTGAAGTCTATATTGTGTACATTTTATCTAGATTTATTTCTTCTAAGAATTGAACGCCATTATAATATATTCATATGCATTTGTAATTGTAATTGTAATTTGTGGTTATATAAGTTTTGCTCTTGTCAATAAGAACATCTAAGTTCAAGATTGATCATGAACAATTATGTGTGTGTTCAAGTTTCAATATGTATAAATTTTAATTTGATTGATCAGTTCTAATATGGAATTTTTAGTGTTGGGTCTGTTTGTTATGATTACTCAGACATACTTGTTTGTAGTGAGTTGCTGGTAATATCTAATATTATTCACGTGTATGAAGTTAATCTGATGAACATATGAAAAGAGTAAAAAGTAATTGAACTTTTTCTTATTTTTTAGTCTTAACTTTCCATCCAATAAAGGAGAGTCAAGTGCATGAATAGGTTGAAGAAGCATGAGGATGATGATTGATGAGGCCGAGGCATTAGATTTGATGATGGAGTGGACCCACCGTACTGGGCGACACGATCTACCATATTTTACTATTCTTGTCCCACCATGGAATTGAAACCCGTAATCTGCAGGCCAACCACTTCCCGAGGGTTGGTTGCCATACTTATTTTCCGGCTTTCATTTCATGTAATCTTCTTATTGGACCAGGTGCAGGGCATACACGTCCTTGCCCTTACATTTGCACAGTAGCACTTGCACCGACATTTCTTAAGCCCATTTGCCCTCATTAAATCCACCATTAATATTGAATAAAACTTATATGAAACACAATGGAGGACAACATAAATTCTCTATTGACCCAATTGATAACTATACCTATACCTACTGATTCCTTTGGCCAATCATCATTAAATATACCCATCATCTACCAAAAGTGTAAAAGCAGCCTTTCTTGGATCAAGAAAACTGTATAGAATGTTAACTTAGACATTACTGCATTAACATCAATTCATATAGTCAAACTTCATCATTAATTAATAAATTATTACCATTTTCAGGTGACTGGCTGGGATGCTTCCAACAAGGTCTGCTCTTTAGATATTTTTATCTTATAAACAGGCTAGTATTATAATACTGCAATTTTTTTATACAACATAATTTGTTGCTTGTTCTCCAAATTACACTCTCTCTATTCTTGCATAAAGAAACAATATTTGGACACTTGAGAGAAAAATTAATAAATATAATAGGAAACACAATTAAGGATGAAAAGCTAACCCCTAAAATGATCAAAGCATTAATCACACTATACTTCACTAACCTCACCATCCTTACATACACCCACATGCACCACCATGGTTCCTGGTTCCTTTGATTCCATCACCCTGCAACAGTTCCTTCTCGGCGACTGCCAAAAATAAAATAAAATCATGTCAATTTTTTTTAATAATTCATGTTTTGATGTGGAATTTAAATAAAATAATGAAGAATGTGACTTACTCTATCCCATAGATGTGGGTCTGGTTTCTTATTGACGATCACCATTTCAAGTGCACCGGGATTAGCCATCTTCCATCTGCAGGGAGGATGAGGCACACGGTGCCGCTCGTACTCGCTTACTGTTTGGTTCAGTTCTGAATCCATTCCCACCTTTGACATGTAAAACACAAAAGGCTTTTGGCATGGGTTTCGGCTAACTGGACGAGTGTTGAAAGCGTATGCTGTGTAATCTGCTCTTCTGTACCAATTCAAGAATGTTCTAGAAGGCATTTCGATCTCCCGTGGTGAAAAGATTCCTCTAAAGATTTGAACAGCGAAACCCCATGAAACTGATATAGTCCAACTCTTGGATTTATCATAGCAGATGGATTGCTGCATGATTCCTGCTGAATCCAGCTTTACAGGCAACATAAGCCGCTGAAGGGCTTCAACCCTGGTTACGTTGGGGAAAATAGGCTCGACAACATCAAGGTGATGCAGTGACACCAATGGTGTTACGGGATGTGCAGCAAGGAGTCCGAACAAGTTCCCATACACGTCATACTGATACAAATCAACCAACAAGGAACACTTGGAATCAGATATCGAGTCATCGCATTAATAATAGTGGCAAAAGTTGTTCTAATGGCTAATGAGTCATCCAGCTTCAGCATTAACAATGACCATCTACGTGAAAACCAAAACTTACTAGGACTGCCACTTTCCTAGTGACATAGACATCCAAACTACAAAAAATTGACTTACATCCTCCACCCATAAATCAGGTAGGTATGCAGGCCTTGCACATAACCGTTTCGTAACTTGTAATTTAGTTGAAAGACATCGTTGATTCAATGCTGTGATAAGCTAAACATTTTACTTCTTGTTAACAATGTCTTTAGGATCAACTAGTCAATAATTCCATCTTTCAGTCTAATAGCCATGTATCATAAAGCTTGAGCAAAAGACAACATAAACCTAACAAACTGAGGTCGAAACCTTACCAACACACGGGTCCTAACCCCATCGCCTATGTCTAGGTCCGACAACCAAATGCATTGAGCTAATCACCCACCCAAGGTTCATACACCTAAACTACTGTCGACAAACAATGATTAAACAGCGGTTGCAGTAATGGCCATTTCGATTTCATCCAATTCCAAGTAATGTAATCGAAAATATTTTGGATTTTTAGTTGAAATATCTATTTATAACTCCCTCAGTTTTAATTTGCTATTAAGAGTATTTTAATGATTTTTTTTCATTTTTATGTTCCTGGCAGGATTATAATCTTTACCCAAATGAACCATCAAACCTATTTCATGCACCTGAATTAAATTTTCTTGAAATAGAAATGTGAAATGCAACTTCAACACCCCTACAAATGCTTCATTAACTCACACAGTATTAAATTCAGTTAGGATTAACTTACCCGATTTCATTACTATTAGAGATACTTATACTAGCATTGAAGTTACTAAAAGTAATAGAAACAATGCATGCACTTTACCAACTCAACAAACTGAGTCACCGACCTGGTGGAAGCCGAGTTCCTTAGTGAGTGGGACACCGAGTTCAGCCATACAAGCCTGCATTCGGTCATCTGAGCCGTACAATCCTGGGTACCTCTGAATACACCGGTCCTGCATCTTCGCCAAAGCCTTAGCCAAAGGGTAGCTAATGGCAAACCCTCCGCCGCCGTATGCCATGCCGTAGGAGAAAAAAATGTTCTGGATATGAGATTCCGACAAGCTCCCGATGTAGTAATACTGTGTATGGTCGTATTTCCTCAAAATCCTAATCAGATTGTCCGTGATAAACACGGTGTCGTCGTCACCCATCACGAACCACCGGACATTATCCATCTTAAGCCTCAACGTCTCCGTCACGATCCGCGATATTCGAATCGCCGACCGGTGACCTTGCCGGTTCGTGTAGGCGAAGTTGGAAGTGTCGCTGGAGACACGAACCGGCGGAAGGGTTTGCTTGTCCTCCGGAGAGTACTTCACGCGATCGTCAAGCCAAACCACGCCCCGCATTTTGTTCGGCTTGTACCAAATCTTGATGTACTCTTTCCTCTGCTGCCATAGCTTGGAAGAAGCCGCGACCCCGAAAACGATGTCGTGGATCTCCGTCGGCTTCGGTTTATTCGGCATTTGCACCGCTACCACCGGTTTTTCTCGGACATCTCGATGGCGAGGAAGGGGCGACGTTGTCTCAGCCGTCTGATTGAGAATCGACGGCGGAGATGTAATGCCTGTTCTGGTGGATAAAGTAAACGGGAAATCATCGGAAGTGTGATGAACTGAGGCCGTTAGCAGCTTGAGAGTGTAGACAACATAGGTAACTGAAACGAAGAGGATTAACCAGACCATGAGCTTGGGAATGGGTCGGGTCGAATGTCCAAGAACAAGCGGATTTCCCGATGGGCTCCTCATCTGAATCTGATCCCATACCATTTCTGAATCTTTCTTGGTGTCTTTCATTTTCTTTTCAAAATTCTGTTAAAAAAATTAAAGATTTTCTCTTTACTTTTGCATGTAATGTTGGATTCTCTAGGAGAATCTAAGAATGGGGGAAAAAGGACTTTAAGATCAGATGGCACCCAGAAAACAAAATCAGATGAAAATGGTAGAAAAGTGGTGATGGAAGGAAGAAGGCTGTAGCTGCAGATGAGTAAAGGTGAGAGCTTGCATTGTTGCCAGGTTGCAAACCACCGCTAGAAGGGATCCTTCAAAGTCCAAAGTAATTAAATACCAAGTAATTCTTTTTACTTATTATTTTATTAATTTGGGGTGTAATGCACTGAGAATTCTAGAACCCTGTGAGCGACTTGGATTTGGTACTAGATTTTGGAGGTGACGACTGACCCTACCTTTTTTCTACTTAAAGGCGGGAAATATACGTATTTAGCCGACAATTGGGTTTAAATGAATTACAATGAAAATTTTATGGTCAAATTTTATTGAAATTTTTATAACTAACTCCATACATTTGAAAATTACATCATCCTGATTTATATAAGCAATAAAGAAAAAAATATATTTCTTTTTTATTT
This sequence comes from Gossypium longicalyx, assembly GCA_025698465.1. Lineage (NCBI taxonomy): Eukaryota > Viridiplantae > Streptophyta > Magnoliopsida > Malvales > Malvaceae > Gossypium > Gossypium longicalyx. The sequence continues at coordinate 3,726,121 of CM047006.1, read as the reverse complement.
TTTTAAATAGTAATATGAGTTATATTCTTTAATATATTTTTTTTTAAGTTTTAAAAAATAATTCAATTGACATCATTGTTATTACAATAACTAGAAAGATGTGTGTTTAAATGCACTTAAACATATTTTTCTTTCGATTTAAAGATTGAGAAGAGATTATAATTAGAAATATGCACTGCATTTTAAAAACAAATAGAAACAATAAAAGTCATAATAGAAGGATTAAATCTAAAAATAATGCCTAATATAAGGACCTTATGCAGAATTTGACCAAGAGTCATGCTTTAAAAAAGAAGGGGTAAATTTAGGGTGAGTTGTGTGTGTTGAGTGATTACACCTCCATCCAAGGCATAAAAGATAGAAGTGCAACAACAGAACAAAAGATTTGAAGTTAGACAGCGACAGATGATGAAAGCTTTTGCCTTTTTGGTTGGGAGATAGATGTTGAAAGTTACTTATGTAATATGCTTTATTTGAAAGTTAATTTACAAAAAACAGTTTTCTTTCAGCTTAACCCAACCATTACGCGCGTTTATTATGTTGAAAGTTACTTATATTCTATCATTAAAAGAAAAAGGAAATTATTAATATACTAGATTTAGTAACAAGTGAAAAATTTCTCAATAATATATTTATAAAAAAAAATTTATATATAAAAAATTAAAAATTTTGATATTTTAAATTAAAATATTCTCTTATAAATAATTTTTTCTAAAATAATAAGTGTAAAATTAAGGTTTTTTTTTATGATTTTATTTTATGATTCGTAAAAATTAATCTATATTTGTGTTGTTAAAAGAGAAAATAAAAGTATATTTGCGTTGTTGTGAAAGAGAAAATTATAATATATATTATAAAAGTAAAAGAGATATAAATATTTTTAAAATAAAAATTATTCTCTTTAAAATTTTAAAATTATTTAGTGTTTTCTCAATTGAGCTAATCGTGAATTAATTTAAGAAACTAACTCATCCAATAATTTTATAAGTAGGGTAGAATTTTTTTTTTCACCAACCTTTTGGGCGGTACAATTTCTAGTACTCATATAAAATTTTTTAATTAAGTTTTGCCTAGTAAATTAATCAAACATTAATTCAGTTTAAATTTAAAAAAAATTATTTTCTGAAAAAAAAATTGTAAATGTTATCTAACATAAAATTATAAAATATATTTTAAAAATGTTCAAAATTTAAAATTATTTAAATTATAAAACTATATCATCTATAACTTGGTGGGTTTTTTTTTTTTTCATATATATGAAATAAAGAAATTATTTAGCAAAACAGATGAGGTTGAAAATTAATTAACGAAATAGTTGAAGTCCGCCCTAAAGCAGCGGATTCGGCACCTCCTGGTTCAAATGCCAAATGGAAAAATATCATAAATAGTCCCCATGTTTTATCAAATATTCGCATTAGTTACTTTCAATTGTTTTTTTTTTCAGATTCAATATAATATTAATAGGTTTCATGTCTAGAAATTGGCTGGAGCTAAAAATAAATATGTCATTTATTTTATTAAGTTATCCTATTTTTAAAAGAACTTATCTTAAAATTTTGATAAATGATGAGGGACCATTTGTGATATTACTCCATTTTAATCCAAAGCATAGAAGCAAGTGATATTTTACACTCCTTACTCTTTATTTTCCATTTTTACTTTTTTAATCATAATATTTGATATATTGTCAATGCATATGTCTCGAATTTAAAATTTTGGACTTAAAATTTTAAAATTTAAAATTTTAACATTTATTTATAATTAATTATGTTTAAATAAAATTATTAATATTTATTACATCAAATACTCTACTTTATTTAATATATATTTTAACTTCTTTTAAAAATTATTCATCTATCATCCCTCGTATAATTTTTATTTTTATTTCATATGTAGTTAACGTTAAAAAACTACAGATCCAAATTTTGGCAGTTGGCAAAAAGCCTGAGGGAAAAATGAAAAATAAAAAATAGAAAAGCTGGAAACAGCCGGGTCGGGGCCATTTTGCTTGCATGCAGTCAGTGAGGCACACGTGAACGGGCCAGGGTGCTTATGGGTGTCGGTTCCCACCTTAAGTTTTGTGAATGACCCAATCTGGACCGTCCATGAAAACAGCGTTTAATGTTGTGAATTGACTTTTACTGTTTGTTCCTTGATGATGTTTGTACGTTTCGAGCCGTAAGGTTGTTGGGGGGTGGGGTCGGATTGCAACACAATCACACAGCTGCCACGTTGATTATTAGATTAATGCATGCCTTTAAAATCCGATATGATTCTTTTTCCAATTAATAATTGAAAAAATTAGAGTAGGACCTGCATTATGCCACGAATCTATACAACCATTAAAAAGATTAGGGTTGATTCCATCAAAAAGTTTTCGATTTTTTTAATTTTTCTCTAAATTAAAAAAAATTATATTATATTAATTAAATAATTGAATTGGTCTAATCATCAATTTAAATGTTAAATATTGATTTAAATTTAATATGGATAAATTATAAACATATAAATATATATTGCATAAATAATTTGAATTTATAATTGAGTAAATTACTCAATTAGTTACTCAACTTTTAAGATATTTTTATTTTGATTACTCAAAATAAAATCTTTACAAATTTGTCACCCAACTTGATAATTAAATTTTTAATTGGTACAATATTAAAATTTTGATAAATAAATTACAACATTATAAGTTATGGACAGTCAATTAAAATTTAACAACGTGTGATGGACTTATTCTTACACATATGGGACTCTGCAAATAAGCAATGCATGTTTGGGTTAGTATATGGTTAGAATCGGACCAGACCATTGTTGTGCAAAAGCTAGGCTATATGACTATATCCAACATGACAATGCTCAGTTTCGTTACTCATTGAGTCTCTGTCCAAGACCGCTTTTTTTTTTTTTTCTTTAAACTTCTAAATTCTCTCATAAACCCCGAAACCTTATATAATGACAGTGGTCAAACTCCTCCATTAATAACCAACATGTATGAAGAAACTAACAGTTACTCTCACCCGCCATGGACCCTCCATCAAAGTCCTCATATCTCAAAATCTCCACCCTCAAGCTCTCAAAGCTTCTCTCTTTCCAAACTCTCCGTTCCTCACTGACCAAATCTACTCTCATTTCATCAAATCAGGCCATTCTCTGGACCCCTTTCTCTCCACCACTCTCATCTCCCACTTCGCCAAACATGCTGACTTGTCACGCGCCCTTTCCTTCTTTCTCGACACCCCCAACCCCGATACAATTTCTTTCAACTCACTCATCTCTGGTTTCGCTCGTTTTGGCCGAGCCGGGCCGGTGCTTGGGTTGTTTAATGAGTTGAGGCATTTGGGGTTGAAGCCTGACGTGTTCACGTTGAGCAGTTTAGTTAAAGGTTGTGAGAGAATAGAAGAAAACGAGATTGTTCATGGGGTTGGTTTGAGACTAGGGTTTGGAAATGGGGCTTTTGTGGTTAGCGGATTGATTGAGAATTATGCTAAAAGTGGGGACTTGGTTTCAGCTGAGAAGTGTTTTAGAGATTGTTTCAATGTTGATAATGTTGTTCTAACGGCTATGATTTGTTGTTATTTTTGGAATGGGGAATTCGATAAGGGTAGACAAGTTTTTATGAAACTGAGGGATTTGGGATTTGAATTGAATGAATTTAGCTTGACAGGTTTGATCAGCGGCTTGTTTGATGTAAAAGAAGGTCAACTGATCCATGGGGTTGGCTTAAAGATGGGATTTTTATGTGGTGGTTCCCTTCATTTTAACAATGCTGTAATGAGCATGTATGCTAGGTGTGGAAGTAAATTGGACGCTGTTAAGGTATTCGATGAAATTACTGAACCAGATATTGTCTCATGGACTGAAAGGATAGGAGCAGCTCTTGATGGATTCGAGGCCTTTGGAATTTTTAATAGCTTACGTCGTAAAGGTTTGGGGGTTAATGAATATACAATGACCAATGTCTTGTCTGCTGTTGCAGGAGAGGGGTTGTCGTGTTTAGGGAGGCAAATCCAAGCAGTTTGTCAGAAGGAAGGGTATTTGAAAGTGGTTTTTGTTGGCAATGCTTTGATTTCTATGTATAATAAGTGTGGGAAAATGGATGACGCGAGGTGCATTTTTGATGATATGGTCTTTCAGGATTCTGTGTCCTGGAATTCACTGATTGCTGGATATTCGGATAATGGATTTGTTAGTCTTGCTCTTAAGATGGTCTCTGATATGCGTGGTCATAATGTTGAAGTGAATTGTTATACCCTTGCTAGCATTCTTGAAGTGGCGTCTGACTCGAACTCTTTGCACCTTGCAGTGCAGATACATTCCTATATGATTAAATGTGGATTCATGTCGGATGACTATGTGGTGTCTTGCTTGATAGCAACGTATGGGAAGTGCGGCAGCTGTAACGAGTCGGGAAGGGTATTTTCTGATGTTGATAAGACAAGTGTCATGCATCTTAATGCAATGTTGAATACTTTGGTTAATGCTGATTGTCATGTTGATAGTCTAGATCTCTTCCGAAACACAGTGGATTCCAAACTTGAATTAGACAGCAAAACTTTTAGCATCGTTCTTAAAGCTTGCAGTGCTATGACAGATTTGGAACAGGGAAGAGGCATTCACTCCCTTGCTCTTAAATCTGGATTTCATCAAGATTGCTTTGTCGAGACTGCTGTTATTGACCTTTGCTGCAAGTGTGGAAACATAAGTGATGCAGAGAGGGCTTTTAGATATGCATCTGTTGACAACTTGGCTGCATGGAATGCAATGATAACAGGATATGCACAACATGGTTGCTATAATGAGGCTTTCAGACTTTACGATAGAATGACTGTATTTAGAATTGAACCTGATGAGATAACTTATCTTGGACTCCTTACTTCATGCTGCCATGCAGGACTACTGCAAGAAGCACAGAGTTACATGAACTCTATGGTTGAGTGTCATGGTCTAATCCCACATTTAGAACATTACGCTTGCATCGTTGATCTGCTTGGCCGAGTAGGTCTCCTGGACGATGCAAAGAAGACCATAGATGAAATGCCTATCGAACCAGATGCTCGAATTTGGCAGATTCTGCTATCTGCATGCAACATCCATGGAAATTTTGATATGGGAAGAGTTGCAGCCACCAAACTTCTTGAACTGCAGCCTGATAATGAATCTGCCTATATTCTTCTTTCGAATCTCTGTGCTTCAGCTGGTATGTGGAATGCTGTCAGAAAATTGAGAAGAGAAATGAAGGAAAAACTAGTTTCCAAGGAACCGGGTTCTAGTTGGATTCAACTAAGAGGATCCATGCATTACTTTTTTGCTGATGATCTGTTGCACCCTGAACATAAAGCAATATTTTTGGAGCTGTCAAAGTTGTATGAACATATGCAAGATTCAAAGATAAATGGTAATTTTTTATTGGACTTATGACCATTGAAAAGGATAAGTTGTCGTAGCTTTTGCAACTGAGAATATTTAGGTTCTCCGATGTTCTAAATTCTAATCCATCAACCTTATCAATCATCTAATTTGATGTGATGAACTTTTGGATTTTGGCAAGTTGAATAGAAACTGGCAATTTAACTTGGATTCTAAGAAGTTACTACAATATTAGACAAGACAACGAAGAACAGGGATTGCTTCAATACATTAATAAGTTAAATCGGGTTCATGCATTTTTTACATTAGTTAGACATGGCAATAGCCATGAAAACCAGGGTCAAGGAACCCTTCTGGTTCCTCAAGGCCAAGACGATAAACCATCATGGTCCATGGACAGAACACTGTTAACCGTTCCTCCTTTAACCCATGGCAAGCAAAATGCAGCCTAAAGCCCCTAACGGAGATTCCTTGATTCTTTCAGAAGGTAATGGAAGGAAGCCTTTTCTTGGTGTTAAAGGTATAAACTTGTTACTTTATTCCTTGCTCTACCATGTGATAAATGCCATAAACCCTACTTTAAACTACATTTTCTCAATACCTGAAAATCACTTTGCTAATCTCACCTTGTTAGGTCATGGCTATTGCTGTCAATTTCTCAGCCCAAGCCTTAAGGCAGAGGACATTTCCGAGGGCAATGACAGACCTTGCCCTTAATCCCTTGCCTTCCCAAACATCACGCCGACTTGAGCTAAAGAGAACGAAGAAGCAGCCTAATGGGGTGACCATTAAAAAGCAGGAACAAAATAAACTAACCTACAACCGTGGAGTCTCTTCGGTCATGTTGTCATCGAACAGTGATATTGAGTCAATTTTGGGTCAACCTTCTGCAGCTGATACAATCAAGGATTTCTACATGTGCATCAATGAGAAAAATCTGAAAGGACTTGAGGGTTATATCTCAGAAGACTGCTACATCGAGGACTGCTCTTTCTACAACCCATTTAACGGAAAAAGGGTTACCTCTCTGTCTATGCTTACGTATTTAAGTTACAACATGTATTGTCATATCTGATACGGAAACATAGTTTGCAGGAGGTTATTCATTTCTTCTATCTGCTCATGGGAAGCATGGGTCAAAACGTGAAATTCATCATCGAACACATTTGCGAAGGAGATAGTTTTACTGCAGGAGTAAACTGGCATTTAGGTAACTATATACATTTGATTTATCGACCAGCTTTTCTTGAGCTTTTAACTCTTATCGTAACTTGCTTTAACAAGAGGCTGAGGAATTATTTTCTGATAATATTGCAGAATGGAAACAGACGCAGATTCCCTTCACCAGAGGATGCAGCTTTTACGAATGCTCGGAAGAAGGGGAAATATTAGTTATAAAGTAATGTATAGCATATTAGTGCCCGTTTTAGGCCATTTTAATCGACACTAACTTTCGATTCAATGCAGGAAAGCTCGGATCATTATCGAGTCACCTCTGAAACCAGGGGGAGTGGTGCTGGTAATCTCCCCTCGAGAACCATTCAGTTTAACACTACTTAATCAAGGGCTAATTAAGCTTCCTGTTTGTTGGTTCTGAACCATCTTTTTTTCTCGATGTGTTGATTCATTCAGGTCCTGTTGAAGAACGTGACTACAATATTCGACGAGTTCCCGCAGGTTGCCGAATGTACGCAACAGTTTCACCAATATACTAAAAACTTCAAATAACATACACACAAATCTCTTGGCTTTATATTATAACGTCCCATATAATTTGCTTTTTCTTGTTTGAAACCTTCAGGGTTCTTGAAGAGTCCGCAGGTGATATTACAATGGTTACTGAAGATTTACGCAATATTCGTGGCACCTTTGATAAACCCACTATTGGCAGGCTACGTAAGAATCGGGAAATTCATGGCGGGGTTGTTTGCTTTGGCCATCAAAATCGTGGTCTACATGTCGAGGATTTTCTCCAGGTAGTGGTAAATTAAGGGTTCTTTTTCGCACATCAAAGGCAGCTCTATCAGAGCATGACGTCGAGTCCACGTTTCTAAGAATGAGGTGGCTGTGATAGAAGGCTTGCTCAAGGCAACAGCGTTATCCTACAAACAAATACCTACTATTTCCATTTGGTATCACCAGTAAGGCGACTCCAAATATACATGTAAAGTAAACTTATGCATTGTTTGATTAGGGATTGGAAATAAAAGAAATTTAAACAATTTATTCTTTTTAATTCGTTTCATAATGAAAATAAACTTATTTGAGTTTAAAAAAAAAGAAGAAAACTATGAAAAAAATAGGTAGATACTGTTTGATATATTGAAAAATTAAATCTACTAACTTAAAGCGCGGTACATAACATTCCCGTGGGCATCATCCAATAAGAGATGATTCAAGCAACCGGGAGAAGTAAAACGGACACAAAACAAGTCTTGAAAGTTGAAAATTGCTCTCGACCATTGGCACATTTGTTCCCTCTATGGAAAACATGCTTTGAAAAGCTAAAACTCATATTATGGAGGAGCATTTTAGACTCATGAATTAAGAGAGATAACATAAGATTAGAATTAGAAGTGTTTTTTCTCGTGAATAATAGTTGTAACATCTACTTCAATCTAATACATAAGATGTTTAAGTCACGAGTTAACATAAATCTGTCTCCAAGGGTCCAAAAATTCTGCTTCAAAGCTAGTTGCACCTTGGCGGAATAATTTTTTTTTTGTTATGTTAGTAAAAATGAGTACCAATTACCATTATTTCATTTGATAATAAATGTTGATTTTTTTTTTAAAAATTACATATTTATTTCATAGTTTAATTTTATTAATATAACATTTTATATTATTTTAAATAATTTTAGATAAAAAATTAAATATAATAATTAAATATTGTATTTAGTGTTTTATTTTAGATTTAAATATTTGTATTTGATGTATTATCGGTGTATAGCTTTAAAAATAAATATAATTAAACCTTTTGACAATTAAATATAATGTATGAAATTTTTTAAGGGTACAATTACAATCTCATTTACAATTAATGTATTCGTATAATTAAAATCAATGTTTTTATATATTTATAATTAGTATCAAATTATTACAATGCAAAAACAAACTAATAACGGGAACATATTTAGGCTTAGACAAAAGAGTAAATCTTGACAAAATTTTTATGTATTTTTAAACTTCAACCAAAATAAAATATGAATTAATAATCCACGAATGATCTTTATGGATAAAAACATTAAATGCCCATTATTTACGTTAAATTATTTTAAGGATTCATGTGGAAAATTAAAATTTAAAAATATATAAACAATCGATAATATGTTAATATTTGAATTTACGTATTTTAATTCTAGATAATTATTGGTACATAAGTGGTGGGAATTTTTAGCTTCATAAGCAATCGAGATTTTATCACATGGACACATGCATGGCACTAGGAGGAGCAGGTTGGAGCTTCGCCCCGAAAGTGGAAATTTATGTTTTTAATCCTTTTAAAATCTGTAATTTTATATGTTAGTAGATGATGAAATTGTATTTTGATTCTCCAAAAATATAAAATTTTAATTTAATTTTTTTAAATATAAAATTAAAAGTTAATATAGTAATAAATTTGTATTTTGAGTATCATAAAAAATTATAATTCAATCTCGATTCTTTCAAAAAAAAAAATTTCTTTCATCACTCTTAAGACACAATAAAATTTCAACCCACTAATAAAATTAAATTTTGTATAAATATATCTGTTTTGTATTTTTTGTATAAATTATAAATGTGCCATAATGTAATAATAAAATATACTATGGGTATCTTGGCTTGCAATTTTTTTTTTAATAATTTCATTATAAGTCCTGATCGTATATGTTTTTTGTTAACATGGTGCTTAGAACTATCAATAACTCTTTTTCAATACATAAATAGGAGGATAATACGCTTCAACATACTTAAACCTACACTTTCTTACATTAACAACAATACTCATGTCAATCGAGCTAAAACTTAATTGGTATCTTGAGTAGCAAATTAAGCAGAGATGAAATTGGAAGGATTAATAAGGAAAAAGAAGTTTTTGAGTGTTGGAATAATTTTGAAGTGTGAAGTTACACGTCATCTGTACCTATTCCATCTCCATCACCACCGAGCCATGAAAATTGAAGCTTGGAGGCTTCTCCTTTTAATTGTCTTAATCCATTTTGAACAAAATTTAGATATTATGCCAAAGGCTCTTCTTACTCTAATCATACTTTGCTTGCACGCCTTCTTTTCCCTTTATTTTACTTACCATCATTTATGTTATATCAACTGCATTGTAAGTATGCTGATCCTAATATCAAGTTTGATCACTACTAAACTTTTTACCTTATTTTTCTAAAATAATTATATTATAACAATTGCTCAATTTATATATATATATTTAAATGGGGTGTCCAAAAATATTGTTTTGGATGGATTTAGAGTAATTAAATTTTAGAAAAAAGAAAAAAGAAAAAAAAAGAGAGACTTTTTTCAGGGTCAAATGAAGATGAACTCATAAAAACAAAGCATCCGTAGGCAGAAAGGATGGCGTAAGAAATAAAGAGAGGCTGGTGAGCTGAGTGGGCCAATAAAGAGTTATTTATGTAGGCAAGTGGTAGCAGTGAATTTACACGCGCAAAATAAGTCACCCACGAGCGCTGACGTTGCACTGCTCGTGGCCTGCGTCTCCTTTTTCATGCTACCCATGGAAGGGAAACCCACCCCATTAGCTTTCTCCTTTCTTCGGGTTGTTTTCATATTTTTGTTGTGATTAAAAAAGTTTTGATTTTGAAAAATAAAATTAAAAACATGTGAAAAAGAGTGATTCATAAATTCAATTGTTGGGCATTATTGTAAAAAATTAAGGTGAAAAAATGTTTATTTTATAAACTGAAAAAATTAATTAATTAAAATAATATTTAAAGAATTTAATAGAATTATACTTAAAATATATAATTTAAATATTCTTAAGTAATTAATATAAATTATATTTTTGGAAAGAAAATCAATTTATTCATTTCATCTATCTAAGTAAAATGAAAGATACAAGAATATTTTAAAATTTTAAATATAATAATACAAGAAATATAAATTAGACTAAATAGTTAATAAGAATAAAATATTTAAAATTATAAAAACACATTGATTATAATGGTGGGGGCTCAATATTAATGCCAACAAAATCATAAAACCAGTGAATCCTGGTTATCACAACGTCTCTATCTTTGTACAAAGGTAGTAAAAGTGTTCAAACAGTAGGATGGATTAATATTCGAATTAAATTATTATTAATTAAATTATTTCAATTATAAAAATATTTAATCAATCGAATTTTTTTTCAAATTATTAGATTAGTTAACTGAAATTTAATTATATATATTTTATCTTTTGATTAGAATAAGTATAAAATATAAAAAAATGACATTGTTAATGTTTAAAAAAATTATATGAAGGTGAAAATAACAAATAAAATATTAAAAATATTATATAAATCTTGAAAGTGAATAACAATAATTGAAATTACAAAAAATCATTAACTGACCACCGATTGATGAATTAAAATAGATCAATTAATTTGAGTTTAATTAAATTATAAATAACCCTAACCAAGCTGATGATAAGTATGAATTTTTCAAACCCTTTAATTAATTCAAAATATATGTAAAATATGGAATATACAATAATTTGTAATTTAAATAAACAAATGTAAGGGGAATTTGGATAAGAAGAGTACACCGGACCTTGAATAAAGCTATGGACACCGGGTAGCCTTCGTTCATTAATTAATGTTTTATTCGCTTTCTTTGCCTTCAAATGGAGATAATAATTATAAAATATCACTATTTTGGGACAACTTTCTTCTTCTTTTGACCTCTTTTTCCAGTTCCGTCAAGCCTCCAACTTCCTCTAATTCCTGGAAAATTAAATAAAATATTATATATATATATATTCAATCAATTTGGTCACTAATAATAATAAAAAGGAATTAAAAGGTTGCCTGAGGTCCTAGAAACAAGCCATATGGCACTCCATCGAATTTGTCTGCATGATGAATCTGCTTGATTGAAACAAAACCCAAATTAAAAACATGTCATGTTGTTATAATAATAATAATAATAATAATAATAATAATAATAATAATAATAATATTTTACCAAAAAGATTAATTAATTAATTAATTAACAAGGAAGTGTTATTATGCAGACAAGTGTCGCATTACTTGGTGGGCGGCAGCTACTTTCCGCAGATAAGGTACATTAGCAATGGGACCCACTGGGAATCGACGGTGGACAAGACCATCGTGTACGAACATGTAGGCCATACCAAAAACCGTGATTCCTAGTCCCTGTAAATTGAAAATTACATTAGGAACAAAAACTTCTGTTCAATTCCCATCATGCCCAGCGTTTTGGTGAGAGTTGGGTTGAATCAAATTTCCGTACAAGTCAAAGTGTTGTAGTTTTGAAGTGAGATTAAAAAATATTTTAAAATTAATATTTAAAAAATGAAAACAAATAAGGGCCTTTTTAACATCTTATAAGAAAAAATAAAATAAAGTTACCGCGCCAAAACAAAGTCCCGGAACAAATCCACCATTGAAGAAACCGTAAGAGAGCAAAGCAATGGCAGGAAGTGCATTAACTACTGCAAACACGTCATTGAGTTCAAAGGCTCCCTCTCTTGCTCTATGATGAGACTGCCAAAATGCTTGTCTTTAGCTCAACATGTATCTAATATCTATGTTGTAATTGGAGTGGAAGGAGTTTATATCTCACCTCGTGCATGTGCCACAATGAAGCATGCCATAAAGCTCTATGAGCCCACCTTGCCCAATACTCCATCCCCACCTGAAATTACAACCTTTTAATTTATACCCCAAAACGCCAAGATTTCAATCAGGGGAAGTTTAGAGTCGGAATTTATGCTTACTGCAGCACCAACAGAGAGAGCAAATGTGCCAAACATCTCCAGCAGTTGAAATTCCCCACCCTGTAATTATTCAAAACCAAAACCACATCAAGACCTGAACATAACCCAGGAAAATTTTTAAAAATAGTTTTAAGTTGTTATAATTACCTCCATCTGCCATGAAAACCTGCAATAAACAGTCATAATCGCCATTGAAGAGATGGCTAAACTAGACAAGATAGCAGCAAGCAAGTAAGTTGTTCTCTCGAATTTCTTCTTAGCTAATCTCTCCTCCGATTTCGAGAGTTTGATTTGACTGACGTGATTGAAAGCTTCGTAACTCTTTATCGCATCGCTGTTGTTAATCATGATCTCCTTTTCACTCTCGAGATTTTTTCTTCTCTGCTGCAACACCATGCATACGTTCAGTTCATTCCTTTTCCGACCGTTTCCGAAGCAAACCATAGTAAAGTTGGGTATTGCCGTTGAAGCAGTGTTACGTCGGAAAGGATAGATTACAGTGCTGGTGCTTGTGCGCAAAGTCGCCATGTATTTCAATAAATAATATATGTTTAGCTCAAATTTAAGGTAACAGAAATATGTTGCGGCAAAAACGAAGACTTTTTTTTTTTTTTTTTTTTGATAACTTAGAAGCAAGGCGAGGGATATTTATGGGAAGAAAGAAAGAGAAACATTTTTGAAGTTTTGGGTAATCGCGGTGCTGATGTTGAATGACAGTAAATAGATACAGCTGTTGACATGTGGCATTGTTGGCTATTCGTTTGCTAAACCGCCCTTATAATGTTTTGGGTCTAGCATTCAGTCCAAAGGTAACGTTACTTACGCTACAGTTAATGCTTAATCGTCCATGGCCAACCCCAAAATCATATGGGAGTTTTATATATTTTGAATATCGATTTAATTATGTTTTGTATTTATTGATTTTTTAAAGAGTGTTTTTTTATTTTAGTTATAATTATTTGGATGTGCTATAATTTATTTTAGGATGATAGAAGTTAAATTAATGTATTTTGAATGGTACAATCATAAATTTTATTTTTAATGTTTATATTTTTTAATTTAATTTTTTTATTTAAATTTAGCAATCAAACTTTTAAAAGGAATCAAATTTGACTAATAATTTTTCAAAAATAGTTGAATTGTTGTTTTTAACAGAAATATTGACTAAAACATTAAATTTTTAAACATAATAGCCTGCTTGATAATTCACATGCACTTCTTGCTAGTATTTTGAATTTTTATGAATTATTTATATTTTTATTTTTGAATATTTTATAAATTTTAAATTATATCTTGATGTGTCATATATAACGAATGGTATCATGTCAACATGAAGTACACATAAATTGTCACGTAGGTTGCCATGCCACCATTGTTAAAAAATTAATATTTTAGTCAGTATTTTTGTTAAAAAAATGATTCAACCTTGTTGAAAGGTTGAAGGTTGAATTTAACTCAAAAAAAAAAGAAAGAAGAAGATCAAATTGATAAAATATGCAAATATTGAAGGCTAAATTTATCAGTACGCCATTTCGAATTGATTTTTTTACGATTTTTAAATATACTTGTAATTATATGTATAAATTATTAAATATATTTTTTATATGTATATAATATTCCTTCATTAAAAAGAAAGGAAAATAGAGAGAGAATTAGACATGTTCATGTGTTGGGCTACTCACTCAAATTCGAAGGCTAGTTCGAAATTTGAGAGGATTTGAATAAAAATATTAAGTCTGCTTAAAATATGGTCCAAGCTTAAAATTGTTAAGTTGATTATAAATAAAATTTTAATAAATAAAAAATATATAAAATTCTTAAATATTAAACTAAAAACAATATAAATATAAATTTTAAAATTTTTAAAATAATATGAGCTAACTTAAAATAAATTTCAATTAACCATTTACAAATATAAGCGAATTATTTTTCAAAACCAAAATAGCAGACAATTTATTATGACTACAGTAGTAGCCCATGGAATTATCCCCGGCTAACATTTCTTGATTACATAGAAAAGTCGACACATGATATAATATGATAGCGACATTCTATTTAATTTTCACTCTGATTATCAAATGATTAAATCTCTGTTAATTTTCCAATCATTTAAATTAATTTTCTATGTTTAAGCAAGTGATTGGTGTTAAATAATTAGGAATTAGAAAAAAAAAAAAAACTACAACTACCATCAACCATGCACATGACAATGACAAAAGCTCAGTTTTAATAGGCATATAAGTGCTTACGTGAAGCCAGCATTAATGGTCTTTGTTGTGTGTTTCGTTTTGTTCCAATGGGCCTTCCCGAATGCACACTGAAACATCTTGAGGGTGGCATTACGTTTGAAACGCTCACTCGAAATTTTGGGAGTTTAGGTAAAATATTAAAATTGAACAGCACCATATTATAACATAAATATTATAAGTTATGGTTTGGGGAAATGGGGCGAAGAAGGTCGTTATTAAATGTGATAGCTGTTCAATCACCAATTTGTTAAATGAGGAGTAATAGGAAGAAAGTAACTTATCCTTGGTGAGGAGAATCAGGTAGCTAAAAATGGAGATACTGAGGAGTGAACATTATACATTTATTCCAAGACGCTACTCAATAGTGATAGCAACGGGCGGGGCGGGACAGGTCTGATTTTTGTTCGTCTCGATATTCTATTGCTATACTTTCATCTTGAGTTTAAAAATAATTAACCTACTTCCAAATCAAACCTAAAAATTAATTGTATATTCGATTTCATTCTGATTCGACTCGAGTTCAAACTTTTTTATTTAAAATTATGATTAATTAATTAAAAAATATTTTTTTACAAAAAGATTATAATTGAGATGACCAAGTAAAATATATATATTCCATCATAGAAAAAAATATAAAGAACGAAAATGAGAGGGAGGCTTGAAAAAATAAATTAAAATGAAAAGCGAAAAAAAATTAGTGTAAAATGAGAGTAAAGGTGGTAAAATGATGTTGGTAGTGATAATTTTTTTTACTTAATTATTATTAAAAATGTATAAGGGTAATTTCATAAATATCTTGGGATAAAATCCGATTTTAAAAAAAACCCAACTTTATCTGGTTGGATAGACTCGAAATCATTTGGTTTCGGATTATTTTTTGCCATCCCTATTAATCAAGTAACTGATTCATGGTGAAGTCCACTTTAAATATGGAGTCAGAATTATATGTATGATTCAAGTATAAAAAGTATTTAAAATATATTTTTTTAAAATTATTAATTACTAGCGTGGCATACACATAGATTATCATGTCAACAAAATTAATAAATGTTAACTTTTCTATTCATTTTGAGATGATTTAACAAATAATATAAATTTAAGAGCTAAAAAAGTAGAAAAAATTAAATAAACTAGGTGAAATTTTTTTATAAAATTGAAAAGTCAAATAAATAATTAATTCAAATAATGTACTAACCGGAAATAATCTAAATAATTTTTTCTACTAAGGGAAAGAAATTATTATTAATAATTTAATAAACCCAAAATGGTAGTTAGCCAAATCATGACTAGAAGCACAACTGGGAAAAAGCATACAATCACCTAAATTAAGCAAAACCCATTATACAATTATAGCACATCTTAAAATAGCAGCAACCATTATTCATCTTTCAAAGAAGATCATGGAACTCAAGAGAGATGGTTGACGTTTCTTACAGGTGGGCGATTCATTTTTTCTCATCATCTCGAGAAGTATCGATTGACTGTCTCAAACGTCCTTTTGACGCACATATTAGTGGAGAACGGGTCTTTCTTAATACTGACGTTGCAGTGCAATTGAATTCCAGATACACTGCCGTTGGGAGAGTTGTTCGTCATAAACATGGAGATTGGATTGTTGGTTATCGTCGGTATTGTGGAAAATGTTTGATCTTTGATGGTGAACTTTGAGGCATTTTTGAGGTACTCAACCTTATTCAATATAGAGGCTATGATTCAATCCAACAGTTTGGAAGTCGTTAAGGCCATCCTTGGAAGCAATTTCACTGCATCAAACTCAGCTTTGATTAGACGAATCTAAAGTATCTTAGCTCAGAAAAATCAGTGGTTTCTGAAGTACATCTCAAGAGAATAGAATCAAGTTGCAGACTACTTGACTAAACAAGCCTTGATCAGGAAAGACGATTTGCGGGTGTTTGAAGTCCTCCCACGGTGGTTCACACTTTTTTTGAGATGGACAAATTTAAAAGTGGTTTTTCTTTTCAGAATGTTGCTATGTAATTAGTTAGTATTATTTTATTATCACCAAAAAGAAAATAGCAGCAACCACATTCAAATAGGTACAAAATACTGCTCGTCACTAAGCAAATTAAGCACTTGAAAGCATGAGTATAGTCAGTTATAGAATCAATGAGCACGGTCCAAGTAGCCCGAGTAAGACTCTCTGTAACTTTACCATTTTGAACAAAGTAAGACTCTTTTGTTTCGTCTTCATTCTTTACTAACGTATATACAGACACTAAACCTACGAACTCAATCAATCAGTGACCTACAAACCTTGTCTATAACTAACATCAACAATAGTAAATATTTTAATTATTTCATCATCGCACGATTTTTTGTGTTACAAAATAAATATTACTCTATGTTCGCTTTACATTTCTTAAATAAGCTGCTCATCAATGTGTGTGTGCCTTTCTGTTTTTAATTTATTTGTGCGTGGTTCCTATGGTGGATATCCATTGAAATTGTTGGTAGGATTTTAGGATCTTTTAAGTGTGTCCTACTCTCCATTTATGTCCACTAAATGGGTTACAAATTGAGGTAAGCTAGCTTCATCATCGTGTATCTCCACCAGTGCATTACCTTCATGCTTAACTAATCATGTATACATGCATACATAACATACGTATATATGTTTAGCTCTAGATTTAACATAATATATGTAATAAACTTAACAAGTTGGGATTAATTCTAAATATGCTTGAAATGGCGAGTGAGTGATCAGAAAAGCTTAGCTGAAAAAAGGATATACTAAGAGCATATATACTTTTTAGACAGGATAAATGTTGAAGGTCACTTCATTTTCAGCTTAAGCCCCACCGGTTGTGCTTTCAATGTCCTCAAGATTCAGTGGCTGCCATTTTACATATCCTTTTTAGGGCCACTTGCCAGTCCTTTTTAGACAGAATAAATGTTGAAAGTCATCGATCGATATATTACTTTTCCATCACCAATTGCAAAATATTATATATGCACTCGAAATTCAATCTCTCTGTCAACTAATTGCCAAGGTTTGAAATAGTCTTTATGCAGCTTTGAAGCAGGTTCAATTAGCTTTAGAATTTTTTTGTGACCAATTTACCTTGTTGGTGCAATTGTGCAGTAATTATGCATTAGCTGAAAGCTGCATTGCTTAGGCCTACAGGCTTCCTTCCCACCGAACCTTACCAGCTTAGTTCCTTTTTCATATTCTTACTTTATTATCCCCTATCAAAGGAATACAAGTCATAAAGGGGACCAACCAACAACCAAATTATGATTAACTCCCCTTTTTACATATAGGCTTTTTTTAAACTCTCCCATTATCTTTGATTTAACCCCATTAACACACTGCTTTAGCTCTTAATTAATGTGCATTATTGATGATAAAACTTACCTAATTAGGTTACAGTAAAACCCCAATGCAAAAAGCTTATCTTAAAATATTTGTACTTTCTTTTTTTATAGTGAGTGGGGTATCATCACCTCAGTACGCTGATTTTGATCGGTTTGATTAGACTGTGTAAGTTGCAAAGATCGGCAAGTCCTGGCTAGATGCCCCTCAACAGTAGTCCAGCCGCTAAATGGACCCCAGGTTAAGCAACCATGTATTAAAGTAATGATATGTAGGTTAAGCAATCCCAAGTCTCGATTACCTGTCAACACTGTTCACCCAAGAAGAACCACTAAATCATCATAATTATTGTTCATTATAATTTATCTAAATGGCCTGATTTGAACACTTAAACCAATTTATCTCTCTTCTTCTTTTGCAGCGAGACAGTTCTCGAGTCATTTTTGTGCTACCTTTGCATGATATATGGTTGTTGGGTTATATATGTTTACGCCACATCTTGCAATCCCCAAATCCCAGAATATTTTAGTGTAAATAAAATTTCTGCAATGCCCGGCTTAATATATATAAAGGTATTTGAATTTGATATTAATTTATATTTATTTGATATATATATATATATATTTTTGATCTAATTGATACCTAAACTTGGTATTCTTTTAAGTACTTGTCCAACACTGTTAAAATACGCTGATATGATATTGATGATGAATAGCATGGTGACACGTATCAAAATATGAAACTGTCACATGTCATCATGTTATTGGTTGGCAGTGCTACATTAACATATTTTAACAGTGTTAGTCAGATATTTAAAACAAACAAAAGTTGACTTACAATTTTTAAATTTAGGTACTAAAAAATATTTTAGATACTAAGGATAAGTTGTCAAGTTCAAGTACTTTCTTATATATTAACCTTTGATATATATGTATACATATGTATCTATATATGTGTAATTTAAAATTAAAACATAATTTGTTGAAGTTTGAGTTTAAGGTCTCATGTCTAAAGACGAATAGTCATTATTGTATATATATATGTCCATAACTACTATATATGTAAAAGATAATATCCTAGTACTGTAAATATTTCATGTGCTTAATAAATTTTTTCATCATTCACGTGCTAACTGATGATCGTTGTTTAAAGTTACATCTCTCCTAGAAATTAGTGGCATATATACACACATACGTACATCTCTATTGCAAGTTGCAATTAGTTTATTTTTCCTATTTGCCATGGCTTGGTAATTATTGGTCAAGTAAGTATGATGCATACGTCATAACATGCATGCACATATACATGGCCCCATCCATATCTACATTACATACACAGTCCCTAAACCCATTATATATTAGGGTTTCTTTTCCCCCTTGTTTGATATTTCTTTGTTAACTAAAAGCTTGTAGTAGTGGAAAACATGAGTAGAGGTTGGAGCTACGGTGGCGGCCAAAGTTCCTTGGGCTACCTCTTTGGTGCCGATGAGCAGCCAAGTGCACCCACCGTCACACCACCGATCCAGCCTCCATATGGCATAGATATTACCCCAGAGAACCCTCCCCCTCAATATAAACCAAGTTCAGAGCAACAGACTGAGAAAAACACCACCAACAACTATCAGAGGGCTAAAGGACAGAATGCAGGCAACTTCATAACTGTGAGTTGTTATTATTATTACACACATATGTATGTATAGCTTTTAACCTAATTTATGTAACCGTGTTGTGAAATTTTAGGATCGACCATCAACAAAGGTGAAATCAGTTCCAGGTGGAGATTCCTCCCTGGGTTACTTGTTTGGAGACAAGTGATGCAATGATTAATTCCTTCTTACAAGTTTTTGAGAAGAAAATTGGTGAACTGCTTCCGACAAGGAATTGAAGATAAACAGGTAAGTGGGTTTTTTTAGTTAAATACATGTGCAGAAGTTGCTAAATAAAGGGGTTGAGTTCCCCATGTCAGTGTCGAATTTGCCAGGGTCTAATGTATGGTGTCTGTTTAACTAAGTATTCAAGTTTGGAGCAATAATTAATGAAGTTTGTCTTTTGTATTAAATAGCCGAATTTGGAAAATGGGAAATTTTCCCATTTCGGATGTTCCGATGAAAATAACTTGCCAGTGTTTTCTTTTGTGTATGTTCCATCTGAATTTAAAATTACCCAAAGGGGCTGTTATTATGTTGTTGTTTAATTCTCCTGCTGTTCTTATTCTTTCTATTATTTTAATTAAAGCGAATTAAAACTTTAAATAGGCTTAATTAAACTGGATTAGAACTAATTTTTCCTTCTTAAACAATTTTTTCATGTATATTCGAGTATTCATTTTGATGTCTTAAAGGATTTGAATTCCTCATTAACAATATTTAACAAATAACACTTTTAATCCCTACTTTCCCTCATTTTTTTTTCTTCATTCATGACTTGAGTGATTAATTATAAGTTGGCCTATTTTTGTGTTTTTGATAAATTAATTAAGCAAAATTAGAAGCATTCAGCAGTTTTATGCTTTAATAAACTTCCATTCTTACTATATTACTTGCTTTACCATTGTGTATGTGTGTGTGTGTGTGTTTTTTTGGTTAATATTATGCATATGTATATAGATTAAGCAAGTGCTTGGTATAGCTAGCTAGCTAGCTATATATATATATATATATATATATCTTTTCTTTTACCATTATTAGTTCTTTTAAGAATTTCTTTTGACTTGATGAACTGCCTTTTTATAGCTAAATTGAATTAGGAGAATGCCTTTCTTGATAATATTCTTGTGCCAATATTGATATTGAAATTAGTTTTGTCATGTATAATAAGATAGATTTTTATTTTTATTTTTAATTTTTTTATAAGTATATATTGAGCTTTCAATTAATTGTATTGTTCACATGAGTCAAATTATTCATTTAAATTTAAATATCAGTTTGAAATTTGTAAGGATTTGAACTAAATATTAAGTTTGAAAAATGAGTATAGGTAAAATAAATTAGGCTGATTTAAAATATGAGTTGAATTTGAATTCCAATAATCAAAGCCTAAACATAATCTAGTTTAACCCATTTTCAAGTTTGTAATATATTATTTTTATTATTTTATATTTTATAAAAATTTAATACACTATTCTATAATATAAATATTAAAAAATATATATCAAGTTGCTTGGAAATCTTTTCATAAACAAGATTAAGATGTGTCATATGTTTAATTTATTTATTTTTATAATTTTAAATATATTTCACTGAACACATGTCATCGTCTTAACATTATTTGCGATTATTTTCCACTAGTAATCTAGTTATAGTCTAATTTAATAAATTGCTAGAATTTGATATATTATTAGTAGAAAATTTTATTCAATAAGTAGGGTTTAAATATGGACACATGTCCTTTTTTTATTATTATTTATTATTTGTAGGTATTGCACATTTATTATAGAGTTTTTAAATACTAGTGATAATGTATGGAATAATTTTTTCATTAACATATTATATATATTAGATTTTGTCTTTACGTACAATGTGAGTGAAAAAAAATTATGTTAAAATATTTTCTTTCAAAATTTATTCACCAATAAATATAGGTAAAGTGGTAATGAATTTGTATTTTAATACTAACAAACATGTTTTTGATCATTGAATTTGCAACATTATAGGTTCTTATCATATATGTTCTTTTTTATAGAATGTCTAGAACCCTTAAATAGGAAGATATATAATGGGCTTCAGCACACTCAAACCCACAGCCTCCTGTATTGACAATAATGTCGATGTCAATCTAACTCAGACTCAATCAATAACTCAATAAAATACTATTTAAGTATTTGATAAATATATTATCATAATATTATGTGCATGAGAATTGGATTTTCCAAGATATAGTGGAGTGTCCACTCATGTAATCCATTCATACTAATTAGTTTGTTTAACATTTAAATAGGAGGATAAATACATTTAAATACATTCGAGTTCACATTTTATATTGATAACAATATCGATACCGATTAAATTAAGACTAAATCAACTACAACTCAAAGCAAACAACACATTACATACATTTTCTAATGTCACATAGACTAGTGCTATCGAAAACCCAGACTACCATATATAGGCTTTCAATCTTATGCTACCATAGGATGAAAGTCCAAATAAAATACGATATATATGCTATTCCTAAATATCTCGTAAATTTCAGTTGGTTTTTTTTAATAAAAGTTCGCTAATTCATCGTCTTGGCAACACAATGACTAATGGAACCAAAACAAAACATGGGTCCATGATCAATACAACATCCATTCACTAAGCAGTATTACTAACAGATCTGTCTGTTTTTTTGTTCATATAGGAACCTAAACTAACATCTGGTTGGGCTTATGCCAAACCACTTTGGGTACCAAATCTCACAAACAAGTAATATTTAAGCTCCTTGTAGATTAGTTAAGGTTCATATGACAATGAAGCAAAGTTGAATGATGTTTCTAGTTTCTATCAACTTCATTGAATGGTGAAGAACAACATCATATATATATAGGGAATTCGGGGGAAACAAACCATGATTCCCACTATATATTTTACATAAAATATCTAGAAGGACAGATTCTCTTAATGGACTGGATCTGGATTGAATTGCAAGGATTCCCTCCATATAAGCTCCTTGATGTGATCCTCGGTGCACGATGATTGCTCGAAATCGAAACTGAATGGTCTGGGACAGACAGGCTCGTCGTTGATGTCGTGAAGAGATGCCAAGTATGGGTGACAAAGTGCCTCTTCAGCTGGAAAAAAAAAAAAAAAAGATGCAAGAAAAATAGACGAGCATTTGTTTGTAAAAGATAGATATGTACATGGAGAGACCAAACATAAATGATGTGCTTGAAAATCTAGTTTACCTGTGATTCGTTTGTTGGGGTCAAAGACAAGCATTTTCTCTAGCAGATCAACAGCACCAGGAGACATGTTAGGGAACCTAGCTGAAAATTGTTGCTTCCTACACTGTGGAAGTTGTCTGAAATACCTTCGGGCATTGTTGCTTCGGAGAAATCCGAGGCTAGCGTCATCGGGTGAACCTATCAGCTTTTGGAACAAAAAAGAATGAACAATGTTAGAAGTGAACCTATGTTTTAAGACCATGGCTAGAATACTTCAACAGAAGTTGAGTACCTCAGTGATGAGTCTCAGCTGATGAACGTAATCTTTGCCTGGAAACAGAGGCTCTCTTGTCATAATTTCTCCGAATATGCAGCCGACAGACCACATATCGATGGCAGCAGTGTATTCGGAACAGTTGAGAAGCAGCTCTGGTGCTCGGTACCAACGAGTGACGACGTACTCGGTCATGAAGTCTGTTTCGGAGGTGGTCCTAGCCAATCCAAAGTCCCCGATCTTAAGGTCGCACTTTGCATTCAAAAGCAGACTGCTTGGCTTAAGGTCACGGTGCAAAACATTGGCAGAATGCACGTACTTCAGTCCTCGTAACAACTGATACAGAAAGTACTGGAAAAAAGGTTCCCATTCAGTATCAGATTCATGCTAAATCAAACAAGGTTTTGGTTGTAGTAGTAGTATGATGATGATGATGTTAGGAAAACGAAACGTAAAGTATATTGGCAACATATATGAATGTCACCCACAAAGCCTGTTTATCCAAACCTGACAATGATCATCTGTCAATGGCTGGTCGGAGCGGATTATGTGATGAAGATCGGTGTCCATCAATTCATAAACGATGTAAACATCGTTGAAGGTCTCCTTCTTCGGTGGTCGAATGATGTCCTTGATGGCAATTACCTGCAAAAAAAGAGAATTGAGTGGGGGATTTCCAGGCAAGATTAGATTACACCGTAGAAGAATGATGAATCCTGAGGGAGCTTACATTTTCATGGTCCATGTGACGAAGAAGCTTGATTTCCCTCAGTGTCCTTCTGGCATCTATGATGTTATCAAATGCATTACCGATCTTCTTAATAGCAACCTCCTGACGCGTCTCTGAATTCACAGCAGCACTGAAAATAGAACAACGAAGAGGTCAAAGTAATTCAGTCCCACATCAGCAATGCATCCAAATGTGAAATGCCAATTGGTATCTAAATAAAAAAGAAATGTCAAGCGATATAAGATGTGAGGAAGGACGTTTTTTGAGAACTTTACTACAGGCATAAGCAGTGCTTCTATTTCATTTTTACAATATCACGAAATCTTTTTGGTCAAAATATGCTGTTGCTCCCTGTATTTTAGCAAAGTTTGAGTTTTTTAATCCATATACTTAAAAAAAAGTTCTCTTTTGGTTATAACTATGCTGTCACTCCCTGTATTTTAGCAAAGTTTAAAGATTTAATCCATCTTAAAAAGTTAAAGTTTTAATTTCTCAAAATTTTAGGGGAAATTTGAAATTCTATTAGTTTTTTCAATTACTACTTTCTGTCACATATATGCTTACTGCTTCATAGTAATTTGTTCTTTAAGTTGGTACGATTATATGCATGTATTGACAGAAAATTTAAGGAAAAAAATACCGTCAATAATTGAATGGAAAATTGAAGAATTTTTATTTTTTTTAAACTTTTTCTAAGCAAATCTCAAACTTGAGCACATATATTTTTGAAAAACCTATAAGTTACATCTAGCATACACCTAACAATAAGAGAAATAGTGAATGATATATTTATATGCTACCTATTTATCCATAAACTGAAAATATTAAGAAACAAACAATAAAAAAGGAAGCCCCCTAATCATAATCATAAACATAAAGGACAAAAATTCAACAAATTACGAGGAAAATGTTCGCTTGACTAGGATACATATGATAATATCAACCCACCACTTAAAAGATCACAATCATCAGGGACAAACTTATCTTAAAAAAACTTTGATGGCCTAGATCTAATAAAATTATTTAATTTGTGAGTTTGAGTTAAACATGAGGAAGAAAAAACTTACCAAACAATGCCATTAGCACCACGACCGATAGGACGAATAGGAGGTACGTACTTACTGGACACCTCAAACAAGTTACCATACACGTTGTAATGAACATATTTTCCTCCGTGTGTCGGCACTCCTTTGATACTGCTTCCCTCTGAGCTTGAATGTTTTGTACTCCCCATTTCCTTTTTCATTTTTTCTGCTTCACCTGCTAACCAGCTCAAAATATGTGTATAAATCTTTAAACAAAGAACTCAGACTGGGTTTGTTTCCTTTCAGCGCTATATCTGGAGATTCATTCTTGGCAATTTTGCTTTGTATAATTTTCTTTTCTTTTCTTTTCTTTGTGAAACTTTTTGGAAGAGAGTGTTTTTTTTTTTTTCTTTTGGCTTTGATATGATCAAAAGTTTTATGGTTCGAAAATCCGTGAAATGTAAGGAGACTTTTGTAGTTTTCTTAAGATTTTTCTTTTATTAAAAATAAATTAGTCCTTCACGCAGCTTAACATGTGGTTTCTTTTAACATCACCCAAGTGAGATATGAGTAGATGGGTGCCAAGTATTTGTTTAGCCAACTGCTTTCGGATATGGTAGTTGTGCTGATCACGGGACGCTTGCTGTCTTAACCCCTGCCCTCTTTTTGCTTGGGAGGCAGCACAGTGCATGATGGCAAGTGGCAACTCACCTGCACCTTTTTTAATCACACTTCTTTTTTTGGACCATAAACCCATAATTGGAATGGGACTTGATTAAGGCCTAGATTTCTGGGTATACTGTGTGGCTTCATTGGACTATCATGGCTTGCCTTTTGCAGCTGTGCTGGATTGAGGCCCATCTTGTTGAATTATATTGTATGATGGTGAAGAACTATTGGGCGCGCAGTGACTTTGAGTTTTAGGAATGTGATTCATTGAACAATAAAGCGATTTTCTTGGTTCCTCCAAATTCTAATTGCCATCAGAAGGTTGATCAAATTGCTTTGCCAAGTGCAGCACTTGGATTTATTAAATAATTCAACTTAATGCTTCCTTGAGTAGATACGGTAATAAACAAAAGGTTTGAAAAGATAGTTTTACAGGTAAATTAATATATTTGGACATAAATTTATTGTAAATTAAAGTAGTTGAATATAGAAATAACATTGAAGAGAATGAGATTTGTTAGGCGGGTCCATAATTAAGGGATGAAACTTAAGGGCTCACACAGTCCAAAGGGTCCAATACACACCTATAAATCATAACCAGCAGCCAGCCAAGCTTCATGCTACAACTTTTCACCACAGCCATACAAGCACTGACACTGTTACAATTCTACTAACTAGGTTCATAAGTTGGATTGAGTTTTTTAGATTTTTCATATTAATTTTTTTTTTAGATTTTTAAACTTATTTTAAAAAATAAAATTTATGACTTTTGAAATATAACTTTTTAACAACTTTTAAATTATTTTCACTATTTTAAATATATTTTTTTATTTTTATATAATAAAAAAATTAAAATTTACTATAAAAATTTTAATTTAATTCCGAATAATCATAATTTTTAAACTTATATTCCATAAACCATCTTAGGGCTAGTTTGGCAATACTTTTAAAAAGTGCTGTGGAAAAGTGCTTTTAAGAAGTGCTTTTGAAAATTTTGGTTTAAAATTTGAGTGTTTAGCATTGCTGTCAAAAAGTACTTTTGAGAAATAAAATTTTCATTTTAGACATGTTATTATCAAGTAACAAATATACATTTAAATAATATTCGAATTAGTTAATATTATTATATTTTAATGAGAATATAAAAAATTATTATAACTTTTTGTTAATATTTTAATATATAAAATATAAATTTTAAATATTTTTAAGCAATAAATATTAATTATTTATAAATTTTAATTAAAATATATAAATTATATTTTAAATATTTAAATATAACTATTAAATATTTGTAATTAGTATTTTAAAAAATATATTTTTTTTATTTTTAATTAATGATTTTAATACATTTGTAATTAAGTACCAAGAAAAAAAGAGAAGTATTATGTTATTGAAGGAGTGAAAAAGTAATTAAGTACTAAAAGTGCTTTTGAGAGAGGAAAGGCTAAAAATTTTAGCTTCTCCTTTTCAGAAGTGTTTTTGAAAAGCACTTCTGAAAAGCTAAAAATTTCAGAAAGTACTTTTAAAAAGCTAAAAATTTCAGCCAAAAACAATTTGTTCTGCATAGTTTTTCTTTCAGAAATACTTTTAGAGCCAGAAGTACTTTTGAAAAACAATACAGAAGTAACCCTTAATACTTCAATACAGATTTTCTTACTTTTTTTTTTTTTTTTTTTACTTTAACCCTACTACCAAACTCGCACCCAACTACCACTACTAAAGTTGTCAGCCAAGCATAAAAAGCACGAGCCAATTCCATGCACTATTTCCTTTGGACCCTTTATTGGTTTAAGATCGGTGAGGATTTGGAAGTGCAAACTCCTATGCCTAGTTAACCCTCCTGCAGATCCATTAGAGACCAAGCTATTAGAGTACCCCCCCAAAAAAAAAAAATTGAAGATATTAGAGTTTATACAAATATAATTTACAATAAAGAAATGATAAGCATGACGCAGGATAAATTTTGGACATATTTTTAAGATTCCATCAGAAAAATCAGATTTCCAAACCGACCATGGTGTATTTTGTCAAGTCCTGGAGTGGTGATTTACCAAAAACCGACAAGACAACTTAATTTAAGCCGCTAAAGGCTCTTTCCTCGGGAAAAAATAATAATATCATAGAAATGAGTGAGTTGACAGTTATCGGGCTTTTGTAACGGTAACGGGTAACTAACATAATTTTCTTTTTTAGTGCAGATGCAAGATGTTGACGGTTCATAATCAATTCCCCTATTAATTTTTTTTATCTTTCTTTTTCATTATTTTCAACTAAACAACAGTGAAAAGTTACTTTTATGTAATCATAATATTTGCATTGAAGTTTTAAATGACCAGTGGACCGACCGAAGATTAAATTTAGTTGTTTTACTTGCAAATTACTCATCTGTCGGAATGATTCGTGTCAAAAAGAAATTATTATTTCGGTCTTTCAACACAGTAAAATTAATTTCCATTATTTATTTTTTCACATGTCCATCGTATTACTTGCCCTTGAATATTCTATCACAAAACCCTTTTTTCTACCATCTTTTGCCTTGAATCAAAATACTTCACACCAAAAAAAAACAAAAAAAAAAATTTGAATCAACATAAAGGAACATTCCGATTAACTCACAAAGTCAAGAAGTAAATTGCAACTTCGACATTGGATTTCAGGGATTAATTCATTATATTAACACAACCGTGATTCGTTTAAGCTCGATCTGAATCTTTTTTATTAAAGACATGTGATTGTTTCGGGATTTTTTAAAAATTAACAAAGTAAATGGTGAAATAGTATCTTGTATTCTAAATATACGATCTTCCTATTTTATTACTGTATCAAATATTTATGGGCTTGTTATTGTCTAAGATAACTATCGATCACTTGTTAGCAACTCGTGGTCAATAAAGAACGGGATTTGAAGGGCGGGTCATTTGGATGCATAAGAGTCCTCAGCGAGTCAAACAATTTCTTTGGCTGGTTTTGAAAGGGAAACTTTTGACTAATGAAGAGCTTGTAAAAAGAAACATTACTTGGGATCCTCGTTGTCCGATTTGTGATAGGGAGGTACAAACGATTCTGCGTGTTTTACGGGATTGTGAATTTGCTTAGGATGTTTGGTTTCGTGTTTTGGCTGCTCATAGTGTGACCGGATTTTTTACAATGAAGTGCAACTAGTGGGTAATTGGTAATATTCAAAATTGTCTTAATATTGTTGTGTTGAATCTGGAATGGGATTTATTTTTTGCTTTGCTGATTTCGCGTTTTTGGCATGCCCATAATAAATCGATTTTCATTGAAGATGGCGTGTCGCTGGTGGAAATAGTGTCTTATTGTTATGTTATACTTTGTCTAAGCATATTTTGGATGCAGATCAACACATGAAATTCGTTGCTGGTAGTTTGGAATTGAATACACATTGGCAAGCTCTTGCATTGGGATGGATTAAAATCAACTGTGACAGAACGATGCACTCGAATTCAGATGAGGGATCGATTGGGGGGCTTATACGAGATCATTATGGTAATTGGATGGCGGGGTTTAGTGGATACTTGGGACTGAGTTCGATGTTACGGGCAGAATCTCATGCTATTTGGGAGGGATTGTTGGTTGCATGGTTTCGACAAGTTATTGTTTAGAGTGATTGTGCTGATGCTGGAACTTTGATCAACTCTTCTTCCCAAGCCTCAAGTGTGTTGGCGGTGGTTAATAGCATAAAGCAACTGTGTAATCGACAATGGACTGTGTAGGTTATATAGGTGCGACGAGAGGCAAACCAGACTACAATTCTATGGCAAAATTGGCTGTTGTGGGCTGGTATAAAGTGATTTATTTCAACTAATTACCTTCAAGAATGGCAAAATTGTTTTTATTTCTAAGTTCGACTAGGGTGCAACCCTCTTTATTTACCAAAAAAAGTACTGGGTTTTGTTGCACAAATCATTCAGTTTTCCATCTTGCTTTTTAAGCTACTCTTGATTTTCCTAAATCAATATCATTTTTTTCCCTTGTAGAGATTTCACATACTTGGATTTTTACTTCCTCAAGAGGAGTAAAGCATGTTGAAGAATGAGATTTCTTACTCGTAGTTTAGTGCTAACCTTGAGACACTTGCAAATTATGAATTAGTTTCCCACATGGCTTCGAATAATGGTTGCTCCTTCAAACCAATCCATTTCATTGCTTTTGACGATACAAAGACAGTCTCCAATTAGTACCTATGTCCCCACTTGGTACAAAATGTACAAGTAGACTAAACACAATAATAATTTTTTTTACCTCTCATTAGACTGGTACCTCAATCGGTTCTTAGTCTAATTAGTTTTATTGATCGATTTAGTCCGGTTTAGACAACATTGTTTGTGACACAAACTCAATCAAACACTTTATTTATAGTATAAATTTTAAAAAATAAAAACTAGTGAAAAGAATGCATATAATGTAACACCCCTCACCCGATCCGAGTAAGAGATGTTACATTTAAACACTAAACTCACCACTTAAACATATTCTTATTTCATTATAATCGAGGTAACTTATAAACTCACATAATTCACTTTATTTATTTATTTTTACTAATAAACCTAAATACATGCCAAACTAAAGTCCAATATATATATATACAAAATGGCTTGAACTTGAAGTTTGAGGAGTGATATGATCTGAACTAAAGTAGCAATCCCCAATTCTTTTCAAAACTTAGCTATCACTGATGGACCATATCACGACGTACGAACGCCAAGCAGAGAATCAACATAAAATTACCAAAAATTAAAGCGGTTTAACTGCAAGTGAGACTTCACTAAAATATTTTATTTCACTATTTTAGCACCTTAGTAATTTCTTATCATTTTACAATTTAATCTCTAAATTCATGAAAATTAAATATTTACTTTTATAACACTTTAATTGTAACGCCCTCAATCTGATTGAATTCGCCAAATTTGGGTCTCGGGTGTTACCACATAGGTACAGACATAAATTTGAACTATTATTACAAAGCATGAATTATTACAAATTTGATTGATCACATAAACAACATTGACATATACCAAGATAAGTGGAGTAATTTAATTACCAAAGTTATCATCTATTATTATAATTTATTACGTTGAAAACTATGTATAGAATCCTATATAGTATGACTGATTAATAAAACGTCATCAAGCTTGCTCTGTATGCATAATAACTCGATACGCCACTCCATTGGCGTAATCTTGGCATCGTCCCTCCTGGCGCGCAGATTTACGTCAACCAACCAAAAACATAATACACACAAATAAGTTCATAAGAACTTAATGAGAAAAACACAATTTACCTTAGTTGAAACATGCATAATGTAGCTAATGGTTCATTATGTCTATCTTACAATTCTTTGACATCTGACTTACTTCTGGCGAATACTTCCCACATTCTGATATTTTATACACGCTAGTTACCATACCTTACTTTGGATACATTTCTTTTTCCCATCGATGACTTTGATTCTTCACTTACATCCTTCAATCTTAACCTTCACATATCTATACCAATTTCCTTTTTAGAGATCAATGCAACCAAAATGACATTTCATGCACATACATAACTCAGAACTAACGTACAATCTCAATTCGTGAATGAGCACATATACAGATAACAGATATCTGCTTCGAACATACAAATTCAAACCTTTATTTGGAGTAAACTTTCAATACTAACCTATTGCTTCTCTACATTTCTTCAATTCATTATTTTCGATTGAATCTTAGCATTGTACAGTACTTTATTGTATAATTAATAGATACCTTATACCATACTATTTTTATTGAATATACTTAAGAGCCATACTAAATATGCCACTTAGCTTAATATAGAACCTGCCACAAAGGACATCCATTAAAGTACGCCAAAAAAGCCTTTCCTTTAGGGTTTGCCACGAATGCAGTTCATTCATAATGCGCTACAAAGTTGTTCATCTAGAGTACACCACAAAGGCTATTTTGTCAGAGTTCGCCACAAAAGTTATTCTTAGCTATTGTGTTTACGATATGAATTTGCCTAAGCTCACATTTTGTGAGGTTTGCCCATCATCTTCCCGGGACACATAGAGAACCCCGTTGGGTAATAACCATTCCTTAGTTCCTTTTCAAAGGATGCAATGGTTATGGGCTTTTCCTTCAGAATTTCATATCAGAGTTCGCGTTTTCTATCCTGACGAACACCATTGAATACCATTGTGGTGAACAAACAAAGACCCACTTCATAGACTTCATGCACTAACTCAATCTAAGCCCAACACTGTAGTTCCCTAGCATACACCCTAAAGAACACACATCTCATAGCATACATTCCAGACAGACATATCCAATTTTATTTCAACATCACAATATTCATCACATGCTTATCATATTCATACTATACATTCCATGGTTTCAGATTCATAGATCGATCGATTTCCTACAGACATACTTCAATTTGAACAATATACTTGCAAGAGTCAGAGTAAAGACTCACTTGATTCTCACCTACTGCAATTCAAAGCTCTAGATCCAAATATCCATCACGAACCAGCAACAACCACAATTTAGAAACATAATTTCACCATTAATACTCTTGTACATACAAATTACTTATCATTTCAATCGCTGACTGTAACACCCCTAACCCGTATTCGTTGCCAGAACAGGGTTTCGGAGCATTACTACCATTTGCAGATTACTTAAAAAAAATTTAAATGCTTACCGATTCAATGCATCATGTAAATAAATATATTACCATTCAATCAACAGATTAGTACTTGTATAAGCATCAAACAGTAATATTGTTAGTGTACTTGCACATATCTCATATAAATTCAACATTGATATAACTATTTTCTCGACATATCGTACTTGAGTTCAATAATAGTCTCAACTTACATAATTTTCTTGTATCAACATATCAAAGATAATCATATATGTACATGTCATGAAACATATTATGCTCTTACCGTTTCTTCATAAGCATATATGATTCATTTCATTATATTAATATTTCATACTCCATCATTTCCATATATTTTATGTATATTTATTCCGATAATAGCTTATATCAAACCTAACATAATTTATATTCCACGTACCCATACTTATTTCGTTTCTCTATCTTCATAATTATTTCATACAACTATTTTGTACATATATATTTCCATATGACCAGTTCTTGTAAACATTACACACAACCATTTCATATAACCATTCGTCATCTGATACATATTACCTGGATATCAATTGTTCAACAGATGTCATAGCATCTCCCATCCACGGTCTTATTCATCTTTGACATGATGCCATAGTATCTTTCAACTATGGTCTTACTCATTTTCTGTCATGTTGCCATGATATCTTTCAATCATGGTCTTGTTCATTTCATATCACGTTGCCATGGTATCTTTCAACCATGGTCTTACACATTTCATATCAGGTTGCCATGGTATCTTTCAACCATGGTCTTACACATTTCATATCAAAGTTGCCATGGTATCTTTCAACCATGGTCTTTCACGTTTCATATCAAAGTTGCCATGGTATCTTTCAACCATGGTCTTACACGTTTCATATCGAGAGAGCACACTCCCGCGAACCTCATCCTTACGGTGGGATTACGGTCAGCTAAATCCTCAGTAATATAAACTCATAGAGTATTGTCGGGATTACCATCCAAAGCTAAATCCTCGCAACGACAATTACTCTAATGAGCTTGGATCCAATTACGATCAAAGCTAAATTGCAGACCTAATTCGGATTACCCGTCGGGCTAAATCCATTTTCCACATATTCTTCGGGAGGGCTATATCAGGATAGGATCACCCTCCCGGGCTAGATCCTTTTTCTAGTCAATTCCTTTTCAGAGATCCATCGAATTTTTCCTTTTCATTTAACCGAGATTTATTTTCAATTTATTTGAGTATTATCAATATTTCATCAAATATCATGAATTGAATATTCAAATCATATTTTAATCACATAACCACATATTTCAAGTATTTAAAATACAATTCAAGTTACACAAACTTACCTCATTGCTTGTTTGTGTTTATAATTTCATTAATCCGATATCTTTTCTTTTCACGATCGAGTCTCATATTTGAGTCGTTCGGATCTTTATAAATAAATTTGATCATCATTTTCATTCATTTCATATACTAATGCATTTAATTAATGCTTTAGGCAAAATTTACCATTTTGCCCCGAACTCTTAATTAATGACGATTTCATCCTTAAGGTCGGAAAATAAAATTCTTGCAATTTAATCCTTATTTCCAGCTATTATTCTTATATATATTGATAACAGTCCATGAATTCTATAAAATATCAGAATTTTCTATAATTTCAACACTTTTCAATTTATTCTTTCAACACTTTTCAATTTAATCCCTAAAACATGTTTTCCCGATCTTGAACTAAATTAATAATTTCATTCAATTTTTAATTTAAATAATAAAATAATCCATTTCATGCAATTTGATCATTTTTTACATTTTTACAAAATTGCCCATAAAATTTTACTTTTATTCAATTTAGTCCTTGAGCCTAGAATATGCAAATTAGCCATGCTAGATGAATATTCATACATATTTTTCCTCCTCCTCCTCTCCATTCCACATCCTTAATGTAGATAATACACTTGTAAGTAACATTATCCATAATTTTTATTATTTACTTTTATGAATATTCAAGCTGTCTATCTGCATCATGGTCACTAAATTATTTATATCTGGAGCTATAGAACTCAAAATTAAGATCCGCTAATTTTCCCTGAAACTAGACTCATATATCTTCTTACTATAAAATTTTCAGAATTTTTATTTTATCCAATAAGTACATTTTATTCTTTAAAATTACCCCTGTTCTGCTGTCTAACAGTTCTGACCCTTCTTCACTAAAAATTAATTATCTCCTTGTACAAAATTCAAATGATGTTCCTGTTTGTTTATATTGAAAATAGACTCATTCAGGATTCTAAAAATATAAATTTAAATCCCTAATTATTTTTATCCAAATTTTTATGATTTTACAAAGTCAGAACAGGGGAACCCGAAATCATTCTAATCTTGTCTCACAAAATTCATCATATCTCATGATTTACAATTTCATTGCTTACATAATTTCTTCTATAAGAAACTAGACTTAATAAGCTTTAATTTCATATTTTATTCATCCTATAATTAGATTTCTACAATTTTTGATGATTTTTCAAAGTTAGACTACTGCTGCTGTCCAAAACTGTTTTAGTACAAAATATTAATTACCATGTTATAACACCCTTATTTTCTTTTTCTACACCATTTCTCATCACTTTCTCTTATTTTCTCTTCACTAACATATCATGAACATAGGACCTTATGTAAGAAAACTCTACTATAACATTATTTCCATGCTTTGTCAATAATAACAAACTTAAAAACATATTGAAATCTTGATATACTTACCTTGTTCTATTGATACTAATCTTTAACTTGATTTTCTCTCTCCTCCAGCTTCTATTTCTTGAATCCAACTTGATATTCTAACTCCCCATGGTCTCCTTAACATTTTTCTCTCTTGGTAGCTATGGAAATTCATTTGATTTTGGGTGAAAATGGTGAATTTTTGGTAAAAAGGACCAAATTGTAAATAAAGCAAAACTTTCTTTCTTCCTCTCTTTCTCTCACGTTAGTGCATGGGAAATATGGATGAGAATTTCTCATCTTTCTTTCTTTATATACTAATAAAATAATAATAAAATAATAATAAAATATCTTATTAAAATATTAATAAAATAATATTTATCTAATTAAATAATTATAAAATATCAAAATATCTCTAGCATCATTATTACTTTCTAGATTTCTCTCTCTTCCAATTGACCATTTTGCCCTTCATTATCTTTTAAAATTCCATCCTTAAGTCATCATTTAATTTGGTAAAATTGCAATTTAGTCCCTCATAATTTCTTCATCTATTCAATTTGGTCCTAATTCATCCATTTTCCTTAGTTTCTAGATTATTCCACTCTTAAAATATTTACACTATTGGTCCTTCAAATTTTTCATATTTACACTTTAACCCCTCAAATTTTGAGTATTTACTCTTGTGCAACAAAACTTTTCTCACTTTTACAATTTAGTCCTTTCTTGAATTAATATATCATAATATACTTCTCAATATTGAAATATCTCAAAATTTCCTTCTTTTTTTTCACTTTATTTCCTTATTTTACTATATCAAGGATAATATTTTACTGTAAATATTTTCAGGGTATTACACTGACAATCCCATGTAGAAACCTTATACTTACAATCTCACTGTTTAGATACCAAATACAGATTTACTCATTTAAAACTTAACATACAGAGTTGAAATACTTATCTTGATTCAATGTAACTACTGATAATAAAATAACCTTAGCCTCTAGATCATCAAGGTAGGATACATTTAGATTTAATGAAGGTTTTAGTAGATACCACTTAAGGAAGAGGTAGAAGGAATCACATATAAATATGATTCATCTTGCTTAGTGGAATTTAACAAGTGTCATACGTATCTGAACTTACCTTCTTATTGGCCTACAGTTTTCGAGAAAAATATAAATAAGTTCCCTTCATTAAACGATACATCTGGTTTCTAACCAGATTACTTAAAGTCTAACTAGCACAATATTCCATACAAATCGGGCGTTCTATACCTTTGGAGAATACTTATCTCATATTTCTCTTTTATCCCTACACACGAATGTCTCCTTAATACATGGTAGAATATTATAAAATCAAATTCTTACTTACTCTTCTGGCAGTTATTACACGCCCACACGTATACGCCAAAATAATCTTTTGGGCGAATAACACTACGACAGACAGACTATTTACTGCTATACATCGAAACTTTGGACTTGCTAGATGGGGTGTTACATTAATATCACTAGTCACTCCATTTAAAACTTTAATCACAATATTTATTTCAATATCAAATTTTAAAATCTTTAGAATTTAATCATTTCTATGGTAATTTTACCATTCTACATCTATTCACTTATCAATCAATGACAAATAAATAACTTTTCACTCATTATAATTTAATCCTTAGTTTCATAAAATTCACTAATCACTAAATTATCGCTTTATCATTTCTTACATTACTAACATATCTTTAATTACATATCCGCTACTATATTCAATAATCTTAATCATATCTTATTTAATTATTTCATATGAAAATTTAAATACTCAAATATTCAAATTAAAATAAACTAACTTGAATTCAATTAAGTATTTACCTATTTCTTTACTTGAACTCAGCCTTATTCTTGCTACCATTTCACTCCCCAAAGAGTTTAGAAAATTGTCCACTTTTGTTTTTATTTTAATTTCATCCTTTTATTTTTAATTTCTAATCAAATTTCAACACTTTTTAACCTTAATTTTCATAAAATTCCACCAAACTTTCCACCTCATCAGCTATGAGATTTTAATCTGATCATTATGTTCCTAAATATCAATTAAATATAGAACAATTTCATTTAGGTCCCTCCTCCATAAAATGGGAAATTTACAAACTAGTCCTTATGCTTTTCCACTTTATTCAATTTAATCCATATCCCAATTTTCCAACTCCATATATCAATACATATCCTTATCACATTCATAAAAAAAATTATTCAATTTCACCTCCTTTCCAAAAATGGTCAATTTACACTTTTAGTTCTTCAACTTTAAAAAATTTGCAAATTAATCTTACTAAATTTCATTATTCTTACTTTGTCTCCTAATACTTAATTCACCTTTTAAATACTTATCCATTCTCAAAGACTAAAATTTTGGATATTACATGTAATTTCTCAAACATACTTGTGAAGTATATTTAAAATTTAAGTATACTAAATACTAAATTTTTTTTTATGTAATGCTTATTTTTACCCTAATTTTTAAATTCCTAAATCAAAAGAAAATGCATTTAATCACATTTTGAATCCACATCTTGTACTAAATAACAATTCTTAAAAAAAATAGAAGTTTTATTTTTTTTAAATGAGAGATAAATCTTAAAATTATACATAAATTTTAATTTAATGTGTAATTTGATACATGAATTTGAAGTTGGTGCAATTATACACATGAAACTTTGGTTATGGTTCAAATGTATATTATGAAATTTTAATTTTTGATTCAATCATACATATTTAAAGAAATAAATACATCAATTTATTTTTATATAAGATAAATATAATTATATTTGATGTAATATATAAATCTAAAATGATGTTATATCAATAATTATATTAATAATTTGTAAAAATTGAATCAAATCAAAATATATAAAATTACACTAAATCAAAATACATATATAAATTTAAAATTTATACCTAAAAAATTCATGTATAGTTGCATATTTAAAGAGGAATTTTGGGAAAAAAATATTAATAATAAAAGAACACTAACTGAATGCCAAGTCAGGCTCCAAAGAAGGAAGGAAGAACGGGTCGTCGTCCCCGACAATTCCACCTCCATAAATTTCGCTCCCGTTATTTAACTCCCTAACCCCTCCTCCTTTTTAACCTTAAACACCGTCCCTTTTCCCCATCCCACTCCCTGTTTCTTCTTCCCCTCTTTTCATTGGCTTTCACTTTATCCAAAAATCTTCCAACTAAGATGACGGGAACCGACCAAAGCTCCTTCTTGGGACGAATCAGCATCAGGCGGAACCAAGTCAACGCCATGGAAGGGTACCACGAGCAAGAGATTGAAGACCTAGAGCTTTTCCAAAAGCAGCTCTCGGATCGCTTTGCCGAGCTTTTATCTGCCCCCGATGACGCCCCCACTGAAGCCTTTCTCTCTATTTCCTGGATACGCAAGCTACTCGACGTGTTCCTTTGTTGCGAAACCGAATGCAAGGCAATTCTCTTGATGGAACGAGACGCGGCTCAGATCTCCAAACCCCCTCTCGATCGCTTGATTCCCGAACTTCTCGAACGCGTCGTTAAAGCTATGGACATTTGTAATGCGGTAACCAACGGGGTGGAGTTGGTCAGGCATTGCCAAAAGCTGGCGGAGATTGCCGTTTCGGCTTTGGAACAAAAACCCTTCGGTGAAGGACAAGCGAGGAGGGCCAAAAAAGCGTTGGTTTCACTAATGTCGGCAATGCACGTCGACGACAAAGAAAGCTCCGTTCAGAAAACGGCGGAGCGGAGCTGGTCGTTCGGCCGCCGAAGTGGTAATAAAGATCGACACCATGGACATTACAGGTCACTTTCTTGGCAGGTAGCCAAGCATTGGTCAGCATCCAAACAGATTCACGCCATGACCATGAACCTCGCTGCTCCACGTGGACCGGAGGCCTCCTGTTTGCCCGCCCCGGTTTACATACTGAGCCTGATTATAGTTTTTGTTATGTGGGTATTGATTGCTGCGATACCTTGTCAAGAGAGGAGCGGTTTGACAACTCATCTTCCGATTAATAAGCACGTGAACTGGACCCATAGTCTGGCCGGTATACATGATAAAATCGGTGAGGAGTGGAAGAAGAAGGAGAAGAAAGGGATGGCTGGGTTGTTATACGAGATGCAAAAGATGGAGAAACTCGGCCAGAGTTTGATTGAATTCACTGACTCATACCAGTTCCCCGGAGAGAAAGAGAAATTGGACGAAGTGGCTGCACAAGTGGCGGAGCTGGCGGAGGTTTGTCGGAGAATGGATGAAGGGTTGGTGCCTTTGCAGATGCTGATTAGGGAAGCGTTCCATAGGTTGGTAAGAAACAGAACTGAGTTTCTCGATGTGTTGGAACAAGGTGCCCCGGTCGCGTAACTATGTCGGGCATTTTTGTCGGTCAATCTTTTGGTCCGAACAAGGCCTTGAAGGTTGTTCCCCCCCCCCCCCCCCCGGTTTTATTTTTTAATTTAACACCGGCTTCAGGCTCCAGAGTCCAGGCTTCAGCCACTATGGTTGTGGTGAAGCAAGCATTTTCTTTGTCAAATGTAGGCTTTTTTTTTTTTTTTTTTGGTTAGCTTTGGCCGTTTGTTTAATTTGTTGACTATGATTTGAGTACAGAAGCTTTGAGGGAAATGTAAATACGCAAACTAATATATAACATTTTTGTATTCAAGTGACAGTTTCTCACTTTGCAGAAAGTACATGTATGTTGGATTGACATTTTCATATGTTCTTGTTGGTCAATTTGGAAATGTGAAACATGCTTGATCTTGTTTAAGGCAATCAGTGTTGTTATGGTGTTGGTTCCATTTAAACAGACCTGAGACAATGGATAAATCTGTGTTTGCTTTTTAACTTTATATTCAGCAGGTTCAACCCTTGTTAAATCTCCTAAAGAACAACCATAAAGGTTTGTTCTTGATATGAAACATTGGATAGTTTGTACCCAATTTTAGGACAAATGGTAAACGTATAGGGGTTTGAATCTATCTATGATTCCCGAACTTTGTTCCGTGCAAGTAAATGGAATTAGTGCTAACAAATTCTTTGGGTTGATTTTAGACAAAATTGCGATTTCAATTAATTAAACAGTAAGTTTCCTCAAATTTTTAATCAAAGTAAAAGATGTTCAGACCTGTGTCTTATGCCCATTTCACACGGTGATTTATTTATTGATTAAAGTTTTGAGAGATTGAATGTCGTTTATGCTTGGTTTAATCTTCCATTATACATGAATATTTGTTTTCCTGGCTTTAGAAAAACACTAAGCAGCGTGGGAAATTTTAAAAGCTTGAAAAAGTATTGCAGACTAAAATAGGCAGGGTGCCACGACGACCACTCTTCTCTGATCATTGGGCACCCCGTTTGTCAAAGATCACTGGCACGGTGTTGAACCATCCTTGAAAAGGCCTAAACTGCTTTCCAATCGTCAATCTTATGCCCTTTGGCTATCTTCTAGAGCCAAAGTCGCCTCAATAATTAATAAACTATTCATTCTTTAAGCGTTTTCTCTCACTACAAAAATCACCTTCAAATAACATGTACCCAGGTCCTCCCTCCACTCAAATCCGCTGTTGCTACTGCAATTCCTGATCCTTTTTGTCAAATACTTTCTTATCTTCTAAGTATTTCTTCCTTTTCCATTCCTTTTTTTACAGCTCGAAAAGCAATGGCGAGTTTATCGAACTCGCTTCAACTCAAGCACGGACTCACTTCCTGGTGCCCGGGCTCTTCTTCTTTGACTCGTCGTCTCCCTTCCTCTTCCATACGATTCAGAAGCTTCGTCGTTGCCGCCTCTTCTTTTTCTAATGACAACCGAGAGTCAGTTTCTCTCAATCAAATTTTTTATTCTTTTCAATTTGGTTTACAATTTCATGTTTATATAACTTGATTCACTTTGGGTTTATTCATTTTGTTCCTTATCTGATAGATTTGTGATCGTTGGAGGAGGCAATGCTGCTGGGTATGCAGCCAGGACTTTCGTCGAACACGGGATGGCCGATGGCAAGCTGTGTATTGTATCCAAGGAGGTGATTTCTATATCCTAATTTTGCTTCTTCTTTTTATGATTCTTTTACTATTTAGTGGTTTTGAATGTTGGGTTTTTGGTTTGATGCTTACAATGTTTTTTTGCAGGCATATGCACCGTATGAGAGACCGGCTTTGACAAAAGGCTACTTGTTTCCACTAGATAAGAAACCAGCTCGATTACCTGTAAGTATAATCTTCTGCTTTATATAGCTACATTTAACTTGAATTAGGTCCTTCTTTGTACATTGGGTCATTGTTGAGTGTAATTTGGTGAAAACATTTTGCAAGTTCATGTTCTCAAAGACTAGAATTTCAAACCTGTTCAGGTCTAGTTTTCTGTAGGGTTTAATGGTTTCATGCTTGTAATATGTCATATATTGTTTTAATTGTTTTAAATTGAATCGTCATAGGGTTTTCATACTTGTGTTGGATCTGGTGGTGAAAGGCAAACTCCTGAATGGTACAAAGAGAAAGGGATCGAGGTATCTTTAACTTCATTAGCTACTTGTTTATGCCCCCCTGCCTTTCTTCCTCTTTTTACTGGTCCTTTTTTTAGAACTTCACTGGAAATTCATTTTTCGATAAGCTGAGAAACGAAAGTTGGCTTGTTCTAATCTTTTCTCCTGCTTCTCTTGTATGCTTAGATGATTTACGAGGATCCAGTAACGGGTATTGATACAGAAAAGCAAACCCTAACTACAAATTCAGGCAAATTGCTGAAGTATGGATCTCTTATAATTGCCACAGGATGTACAGCCTCAAGGTTTGCTCATCGTTTTGCATTCTTCTCCCATTTAATTGTCCTAGGTTATACACATGAACTGGTGAAACAATTAAGAAGAAAAAGGGGACATTGATTTCTTGACTTGTTTATTTCAGATTTCCAGATAAAATAGGTGGAAACCTTCCTGGTGTACACTATATTCGGGATGTTGCTGATGCTGACTCACTAATCTCTTCTTTGGTACTTCAAAAGTTTCTTCTAATCATATATATATTTTCTATATCTATGTTTATATATTCCTTTTTTTATTGTTCTTAAGTTGGGTCTTCCAATAGGTTGATAAAACTTTTTATTTAATTGTTTAGGAGAAGGCACAGAAAGTGGTGATTGTTGGTGGTGGTTATATTGGGATGGAGGTTGCTGCCGCTGCTGTTGCCTGGAAACTTGATACTTCGGTATGAGTTCATTTCATTTAGTAAACTTAATTTGCTCAGTTCTTAATGAAACGAAAACAAACTGTTCCATTTCTGCTGTAGTTTTCCTTTAGATGGTCCAAGCCGAGGTGTCACTTTTGATATCTTGAAAATGAGTAAAAAGTTTCTATATGTTTCAAGAAATGATTGTATTCAGACACACACATGTGCATTTCTGTGTCAGCCTGTGCATAAGACTACATTATCTTCTTTTTTTTTTTAAGGTTATCTGATTTCATGTAACAACTTGCTGAGCTTTAATTCAATTTCCTTTTGCTCCTAATGTAGATCATTTTCCCAGAGAATCAGCTTTTGCAAAGATTATTCACTCCTTCTCTTGCTCAAAGGTATGAAGAACTATACAAAGAGTATGGTATCAAATTTTTAAAGGTACTCTCTCTCTTTCTCCTACACACATCCTGCAATCTGAGTTTGTGTGCTGCAATGTTCATTAGTTTGAAATTGGTATTGAGTTAGCCAGTGAACACCTGAATTTGTTTAGTCCTTGTAACTGAGTATTCTGATCTTATTAAACCGTTGACCAGGGTGCTTCTATCAAAAACTTAGAAGCTGGTAATGATGGACGGGTAGCTGCTGTTAAACTTGGAGATGGATCTACCGTAGAAGCTGACATGGTAACCATTTTGTTATAAGTAGAAACATATTTTT
The DNA here is from genome assembly GCA_025698465.1 of Gossypium longicalyx. Classification (NCBI taxonomy): domain Eukaryota; kingdom Viridiplantae; phylum Streptophyta; class Magnoliopsida; order Malvales; family Malvaceae; genus Gossypium; species Gossypium longicalyx. The sequence continues at coordinate 3,683,349 of CM047006.1, read as the reverse complement.
TGTTAGTGGTGGGAGAGCTGATCAAGTTGTCCTTTTACTCAATATTTTCGACATTCTGCAGGTAGTTATTGGTATTGGAGCAAAACCTGCAGTTAGTCCCTTTGAAGTGGTAGGATTAAATAATACTGTTGGTGGCATACAGGTGAGCATTGTCTTTAACCTTTTCTGATTGAATTATTTGTTCATTTATACGATCTGTTGCTATTAACTTTTAACGCATTGTTACTTGTTCGTATCTATTAATATACAGGCAACCAACTAGTCATGCTATAGCATATATTATATGCCTTGATGAAATTTTTTCAGTTTTTTTTTTTTACATGTTCTATTCCTGATTGTTAAAAAGTCCACTACAACACCATCATTTTATTTTCATGCCTTCTTGTGACCATAGTTGATTTTCTGATTGTTCTAGTGGAGTATGTGGATATGATGATTGATGTCTGAACATGAACCAGGTTGATGGTCTGTTCCGGACAAGCGTACCTGGAATATTTGCAGTGGGAGATGTTGCAGCATTCCCCCTTAAGGTACAATATTTTTTAAATTAATTGCCATTTTTCCTTTCAAGATCTATAAGTACACATTTTATCATGACAGATGTATGACCGTGTAGCACGAGTTGAACATGTTGATCATGCTCGTCGATCTGCACAGCATTGTGTTAAGTCATTACTTAGTGCACAAACTCACACGTATGTGACCATCTATCTCTTTTCTTCCTCAATCTGAATCTCTATAATGTTAGTTACATTCAGTGCTGCTCTTTCATTCTGAAACGCTGATGCTTTGCATCATTACCTACTTATGTTTTCCAGGTATGATTATCTGCCCTACTTTTACTCGAGGGTTTTTGAGTATGAAGGGAGCCCCAGGAAAGTTTGGTGGCAGTTTTTCGGGGACAATGGTGAGAATATATTTTACTTTGCATTTGAAACAGTGCATGTATATGTTATCTCACTTTTCAATTATAATATATTGCGCAGTTGGAGAGACGGTTGAGATTGGAAATTTTGATCCAAAAATTGCTACTTTCTGGATAGATTCTGGTAATGGAACTTCTGAGAGTCCTCTGTCTTCACTCTCTCCATTTTCTATTACAGTTTTGACCAAGAAATATTAAACTTTTCCTTCATGACTTTACAGGTAAACTGAAAGGAGTTCTTCTTGAAAGTGGAAATGCTGAGGTAGTTTTCGTTACAAGATTTCCATGCCACTTAACATTCTTGGTTGAATGGTTGAGAGTTTCTACTTATGTTGAATTTGGGTTATCTCTAAGAGAAGTAAAAAATCGTGATGGAATGACGAAACCATTAAGATATAACTAGACACAGTGTTTATACAAAACCAAGATTCCTCATAAAGTACATTAAACAGTATACGTTTCATCTAAGGCGGTCTTTTCAGCACAAAAACAATAATATATGGCAGAAGGAGGATAACTATAGATTTCGGCTTTTAGTTCGCATGTATGAAACTAAAATATAGTTGTGTCAATATAATATCCCTCCTGGCATTTCATGTATTTTGTGGGATTGACCAAATACATGTTAGTTATTTATCCTATACTGCTTTTTGGATTAAATGGTTGCTAAACTCTGTATTAAAAAAAACATGAAACCCCCTTGTTTCATCTTTTCTCCTGCATCTTTTGTGCTATGTTATTACAAGACTTTGCTTTCCAAGGCGCTCAAGGTGACAATTTTGTCATGTTGTAGGAATTTAAGCTACTTCCGGAACTTGCAAGGAACCAGCCTTCCATTGACAAAGCCAAGCTCGAAAAGGCATCTTCGGTTGAGGAGGCACTCGAGATTGCTAAAGCCTCCCTGGAAGTTGTGTAGAAAGCTTAGTTGCACCGCGGAACCTCTCATCGAAAAGTAGTGGTCTTTTCACAAGATCACCACCATGCAGTTAGCTTTTGGTAATAAAACCTTGAAACCTTACCATGAAATAATCGTTTGAAACCTAGAGTATACAGCCTACTTCGATATGCAGTAAGAGAGAGAGAAATGTACCACCTTGAAATTTTGGTAGGGTGTTTGTGGATCCAATAATAACTGATTCAGTCATTTGTGTAGTATGTATCTTCTTTTTTTCTTTTTCTTTTTTTGGCTTTTCATGATATAAAAATGAGTAAACTGATTCCTAGTTTGAATTATTAGGGAATAAAATGGTTAGATGATGTAAAAAACTAACCAAGTAATATTATAGCAATGGAAATTAATAAAAAATCTGAAACTTGGCAGAAGACTAGATAGCAATAAAAGTGTTAAATACTCATTTCCCTGTACCAACCAAGAAAGATATATTATGAATTTGGTCTCTTTATTATATTTAAATTTGAAATTTAGTCCATAGTTGAAATACTTAAACCTTATTAATTATTAAAAGTTAAAATGTTGATGAAAGAAAATCACGGAAAAACTCGCATTAATATCTGAATTGGAATAGTTAACTACTAATATTAGAGTATAGCTTAATCTAACAAAAACTAGTTCAAATAGGAATGGAAATGTAGCAGCCTGGGATAAATTTTGCTAAATTTAATATTCGCTTCACACTTAGCATTTTTATGTTCCATCAGTTTTACTGTTGGATGTATGATATTGAAAACCCTATCTTCCTATACTCTTTCTTTCAATTTAATTTTTATTACTTATTTATAATCTTTTAAAGACATATAAATATTTAAGCACAATTCTTTCAAAATTATATTTAAACATAAAACATATAAATTTTTTATAACACATTTTTTATATGTTTATTCTTTTAATAGTTATAAAGATAAAATGATAAATTTTATATAATAAAATAAATATTTACCATAATTATTCCGTTTCTAATATAATAGAAAAAATAAGATAATTGGGATTTTACTTTCCTTAAATCAAAATTCTGGAAGAAAAGCCCAAATTATTAGGACAGGTAAGTCATACAGACCCAGAGCAGTCCAAGTGGCCTACGTCTTGCCATATGTTATTTTGACGGGATTAAAAATTTAGCCAACATGGATAACATCATTTAACAAGGTATAGGTAGAGATGTCCATTATTCGGATTGGATTTAGGTTTGATTTTAAGGAAAATTTAAAAGTCCAGAAATTGTTTTCCAGTTGACACGTTAAATAAATTCATTTCACTATTCAAGAAATTAAAATATTTAAAATTACTATTTTATATTTTTTATAATTAATTTTAATTTTAAAAAATATTTTTATTATTTAAATTAAATTTAAATCGGATGAAATCGTCTCAAGACGCGAAATTATTTTTATTAAAACTTGACTTTAATCAGGTTAGGCTTACCGAGTCCGGTGGGCTACCCACTCTTACATGTTTAAACAAATCTCATATAAGATATTATCACATGATATTTATTGGTACATAATTAATCGATGATAAATTTAAAAACGATGAGACATTAAAGTGTGAAAGTTTTTTTTTTCTTTTTAAATAAGCCTAGATGAACAAGATAGTCTCGTGGCTTGAAAGTAGTGTAACCAAAAAAAAATGGAAATAATCAAAGAAAAATAATTTAGAAGAAAGAAAACGAAAACGAAAACTACCAAGAAAAAAATAAAAGAGCAAATAAGGTTTTGGCATGGATGGTAAATGCAAAAGGTATTAAATTTTCAATATTATATATATATATATATATATATATGTGTGTGAATTTTTTAGTTTTATTATATGTTATTGTCATGTGTCGATTTTAGTTCGTTTATTTTAAATTGTTCGAGCAACATTTAAAAGAGAAAAGTTAAGAATATCATCTTAAAATAAAGTTGACTTTAAAATTGAAATTCCAAAAATTACATTACCTTAATGAAAGATCTAATTATATGCAATCAAGATCTTTAAGTCTATTGATCACTATCCAAATATTAACTTAAACGGACCATGGATGAACTCCGGTTGAAGAGTTTATCAAAATTGCTTTGCTCTCTCACTTTTTCTCTTCTTTAGTGTGTGCCGCTTACTTTGTTTATAAAAATTGAAAAATAAAAATTATCTGACCGTTTATTAGAAGAGTAAAAGGTATAGTGAATTTCTCATACATAATGAGACTTATGGACTTAACCATTAATAAATTTTTAATGTGTTTGTAATCTCTAAAAACAAAAATTTATATTTACTTTACAAGTGACTCGAACCAAAACTCATGCCATTATCCTTACCCTCATGCTCATCACGAGTTAGGTGGATTGCTCAATTCAAATTTAAAATTATTAATACAAATTTATATATTTTATTATTTTGAAATCAGAGTTTTTAGAATAGATGAAGTTTAGATTGGTTTATATATATATATATATATATATATATTTATAAATGGAATGTCAACCCAGCTTGAAGTGCGGAAAACTCTATATAATGAGCTCTAATGCTTTATCAAACTGAAGTCAACTAATTAAAAAAAATGAACAAAAATATATTAAAAGGAATCAGAGTGAGACGTGGTCTGATGTTTGATTTGGGCAGCCTCAAATAGATTGTGTTGAGCTGTTTAAAGACCATTTCAACATCCTCGGTGTCGCTTATGGGATATAGCTTCGCTTGCGCTGCAAATTTTACTACTACCAACACTACAATCCTTTTTTTTTTTTAATGTCCTTTTGGTGCCTTATTTTATTTGCTATTATATATATGCTGAATCAATTATGATTGTTAGTATTGTATCAGTAGTACGTATTATTTCCATCTTGAATTCACATTAATCAATTTATGTTTCGTTTTTATTAAAATTTTAGTACATTTTAATCATTTTGATATATTCTGGTCCGTTTCTATCAGTATGTATCCACTTATATTTGTACAAAAAAATTTATCTTACCTAAATTAATTTTTTTTATAATTATATTTAAAATTAAAAGCTAATAAATTAAATTATTGACCCTAATTAATAATTTTAAAATTTATATTTACATATAAATATATTTATATGGATGTAATTGACATATATTTGCATGCATATATAATATATAATTTATTAAGAAACTAAAAAATAATATTATAAATATATAATATTTACATATATATATATATAATTTATCAAGAAATTAAAAATAAGACTATAAATATATATAAAAATATTTAAAATATCGATAAATTTGAAACAATATATCACATTTATCAATACGTATCAATACCTAAACAAAAATAATATGTGTACTACTTGCAATCAACACTAATCTTTCATATATATATATATATATATAGTTTCTTGATATCGTTCAGTAAGCGTTAGCACATAAATTTCTAATGAATCTTTAGTTGTTTAAGCAAAATGTGCTCATCCCAACCCGTTTATCATCAAATCATGGATATCATTTTCATAGCATGCAATTCATGACAATGACTAATTATTAAATTGCAGAAGATAAAAAAAATCATAAAATCTTTTAATATTAAGAATTACATTAAAATTTAATTAAATTTAAAATTGAATCAAATTAAACTCTTAAAAGAAAAATAAAAGTGTCTCGATGTTAGTTTTTCCGTCACACTTCATATAATTTCTTCTTTCTTGCTCAGCGAAGAAGAGATTTCCTAAGATTTCCTCGCAATGTATAAACACTGACATTGTTTTTCTTACATTGTTCTAAATAACAACAATATATAAGCACTTGCTAGGAAAAAAAGGAAATTCAAGAAATAATAATAATAATAATAATAATCCTTTATTGAATGGGTCAGTCTTACAAATTCACAAACATCTTTTTTTTCCCTAGTACATTGTTGTAAATAAAAAAGAAAAAAAAGAAAAAACAACCAACAATAGTATATATGTGCACGAGCTGTGCCCACCAATGTTGAGCTTTCCTCACAATATTGCACTTTTACATGTAAGGAAACACCCAAAAAACTTACAATTGTTGAACAAATAGGGGTTTCATATAGAATGTAGCAGAAAAAGGTTTGAAGACTGTATAATATGGTCAAAAGTCTTAGTTGATCAGCTTAAGTCCTGGCACGGACAAGGGGTGATAAAGGTATGGGGGAGTGAGGAGACATCATGTTTTGGGACATGAAATCGTCCCTTCTTCGAGATAAGCTGAGTTTAAGGCTGGCTCGTCTGCATAGTTTACGAGGAACCATGGCCTCGTTGTGCTTATGCATAAAGGTCGTTATTCTCAACAAAGCAACTTCCATGGTATTGTCATCCATGTTAGCAAAGCAAACCCTGAACCAACCCGGCTCGTCACAATGGAAAGAAGAACCAGGGGAAACATTGAGCTTAACTTCATTGATAATCACTCGCCACAAGTCCATTTCAACATCGAACGTCTTCTCTTTTAGGAGCTTACGAAGATCCATCCATATGAACAATCCAGCATTGCTCTTCAACGAACCGATACCGACTTGAGAAAGACTCAAGGTGAAATACTTGTGCCTTTTGAACAACTGCTCTTTGCTCTCCACAATGAAACTATCCACAAAATCATCATCGGACAGCATCGTCGCCATTAAATGCTGAGTTTGCGAGGACACCAGTCCAAAGCTAGACATTTTCCGAGCACAGCTCACCACTGCATCGTTGTACGAGTATACTATGCCGACTCTGAAACCAGGGAACCCCATGTCCTTGGAAAGACTATACACAATGTGGATGAGATCACGATTACACTCCACTTCCTCAATAATCTCCGATACACTAACGAACTCGGGTTCCATGAAAACTGTGGCAGCATATATCTCATCACCGATTAAGTGTATGTTCTTTTCGTTTATGAACTTTACAATACCCTTCAATGTGTCTCGATCCAAGATAGTACCTAAGGGATTTGATGGATTGGTTATGAGCAAACCCTTGACTCTCAAGTTAGCTTCTTTTGCCTTTTCATATGCAGCTTCCAAGGCAGCTCTAGTGATCTTGAAATTATTGGAACTTTCACAAACGACAGGAACAAGTTCAACCCCTGTTCTCCACCTCAAGTCACGATCAAATCTGCAAATCAATGGCGAATATTTGAGTAATCAAAAGTTGGCAAGAACTGTTCAAATTACTGTCCACCTTCCTTGAAGGTTCTAAAGTTTTCTATAACTATTGAAGAGTAACTCTGTACTTGATAATTATACAGGTCCTTTCAACGAATAAATAAACACAGATGGGTCAATAGCTATAAAGTCTATGATATTAAAACAAAGAGACAACGTCGCTTTCAATGAATCCCATCCGTGGAATATGAATAGAAAATTAGAAGAAAAAAAAACTTGGATGTCAAGATTTTTTCTTCTTTAGTTGCATCGTCACATTTGACGTTATTGCTATGTTGACTATGATTTTTTTTTCTATCAATGCTCTTAGTCATAATTTAATTATTTATTAGTAATTCCTCCATCTTCTTCCTTACTTTCCGTGTGTGTCTGGGTTAGGGACAAAGGTGAAAAAAATTCAAAACCCAAGTTAAACGATCCAAAGGAAAACCCCAAAATGAAAATGTGAAAAAAATGATGCATTACCCTGGATAATAAGGAGTGGGAACCAGAAAAGCTTCACCAGGATCAGCCAAGCAAAAAGCAACCATCTCATGAGCTCCGGTGGCTCCACCGCTCATAACAATGCGGTCTGGGTCAAATTTCACTCGACCACCCCTCACTTTCCCCATAAATTTTGCAACAGCCTCTCTGAACTCAGGCATCCCATGATAGTCTTGGAACAGAGCCGTCTCCTTGAATTTGTTCACACCTTCTGCACTGCACAGAGACGCTTCTGGGTGTTCCATGACCCACTTTTTTATCAAGTTAAAGCAAAGCTGCAGAGATTAATAGCAAAGAAACCATCAGTATCTCCATAGATAAGATAAGCAGTCATGTTACTGTAAAATTCATGGGAGGGGGGGAGGGGGGTCTTTAACTCTTTATAGTTACCTGATTCTCAGCTAGACCCATCTGAATGACACCATCAGGTCTATCAATGGGATGAAAAGGGTTGGTCTCATATGCCTTCCATCCATCGAAATAAGGTGAGTCTTCACCATGACCATTACCAGTTGCAATCTTAGATATGGCCACCATTTTTTTTTCTATAAAGAAAATAAATTAGCTTTGGCAGTTTACAGAGAAAGAATAGATTTAGCTTTGGTGATGTAAACAAGAAATTAAAATAAATGAAGAGAAAAAAAAGAAAGAAAGAATAGATTAGCTTTGGTGAGTGTGTTGAAATGGTTGAGCCATGGTGGATCTGGCCTCAAGGTATTTATAAGTGTTGAATGATATTTGATATCTTCTGTACTGAACAAAGTCTTTACGATGGCTTGGGTATATCTAAGAAAGTTCCATGGAGGAACAAAGAATACCATTCTAGTATTATTTAACGTCACTTTTGGATTTTTAGTTACCATTTTTAATATTTTTTTGCTAATGGAATTCTAGAAAATTAAATAAAAAAATGGAAAAGAAGATATAGATTTTATGTTAATTATTAAATTTAAGGAATAATATTTAATATATCCGACTTATAAATAAATTTTAATAATTTTATTTTGACATAACTAAACATTGATAGTAACAATTATGCTAAATATTAATAACTCCTGAATTTAGGTTTTAGAGTTATAGTATCTATTTATAATTAATTATTATTTAATTATATTTAAATAAAATAATTAATATTTATTTATAAGTTTATTATTATATTTTTTATTTAATGATGAAGTATTATGTTATTATTTTTTAAAAATTTAAATGTAATTGTTTATAATTACATATTTAATATATTTATTTGGATGATCATTATAATAAATGAGTCTCATTATACTAAGGTAAAAAATAAAAAAATCACTTGACTAATTAATTAACCATTATTTTCTTGTTTATTATATATTCCATTTTATGGATGATATTCGAGTTTATGTAAAAAAACATTTTAATATATTTTAAAAAATGTAAAATAATTAGCGGTAATTATGTTTAATCAAATTTAAGCTTCACCCAAAATTCTATTTTATTAACTACACAAAGTTCATTTATCTAATAAAAATAAATTCCATTGTTATATTTTAATTTGTGTTGATATAATTTTAATTAATTAATTATTTTGAACAAAATATACTGTGGTACTGTTTTTCCTCAATCAACACGCTACTTCTGTTTAAGGAAATTTGGTTTTTTCTTTCTGGCCAAGAAAATATTTAACAGCATTCATTTATAGGAACAAACCATTTTCCACAACATTTATTTCAGTCTGGCAATGCAATAATTATAGAAGTACCCATCCATACACGGTGTGGTGTGGTCACCGTGTATTATTATTACATACGTGTATTAAATGAGGTTAGCCTAATCCAAAAATGGTCCCATGTGATAATCATACTAAATATTTCATCTATTACATGACTACCATGTGATACTATGTTCCATTTTTAGTGTGATAACCGACTTGTGTGTGAAATTGTTGTTTTAATTCATTTTCACATTTTTAATAACACATTACATGATATGCATAAAGTGGATGTTAGATCTACCGACCAGTCATTGGGTTTTGTCTTTCCCAACCGAACCCTTTTTTGGTCCTCCATTGACTACTCTCTACTTTTTGTTTTAAACCTCCATGTTTGCTTAGACTAATGACACCGCCCTTCAAAATTGGAAATCAAGGTTAGTGGTGTATGATTGAGAGCTCTTGTTCAACATTTTGCAGTCTGCATACCCACGTATGAGATATTTACGTGTTTGGCACATCTAATTTTTCTATTAATTATTTTTAATTTGTTTTTATTTTTCCATAATGTGAGCAACATCTTGGCAAAATTTTTTTTTATCTTTTTTTAAAATTGTAAAATTTTCAAGTCAAAATATTGATAATAATTCAATTCTATCCTTTTTAAAATGGTAAATTTAAAGTTACATTAAAAAAATTACATTTTAACTCTTCCAAACTTTATATCAAACTTTATATCAATTAATTTAATGTAGCTTATCTCTTTTAACATGTACTAACATGACACACATGTATATATACTTTGATATTTTTTATATGGTTGGATAATTTTTTTTACACATTTTTAAAAAATGAGAAAATGTACAATATTAATTTTTTAATTATACAAAAAATGCCTATATATATACCACATTATTGCATGCTTTAAACAACATAAATTACGCCAAATTATTTGATGGTTAAAAAAATATGTCTTAAAACTAAAAACTTAAATGATAAAAAATCCTCGTAAAATAAATCAATAATAAATTAAGCCCTAAATGAGAAATTAAACCCATGTGATAATCATACTAAATATTTCATCTTTCACTATATGTGATACTATGTTCCATTTTTCGTATGATACCGACTTGTAAGAAATTGGGTTTTTTTTTTTTTTTTTGTCCTTGGTCCTTATTTCACTCATTAGTGTCTACCTCTTGTTTTAAACCACCATGTTTGCTTCAACTAATGATAGGCCCCTTGAAAATTGGAAATCAATGTTAGTGGTGTAGGAGGACTCTTACTGAGCATATAACATTTGGATAATTTGAGTTTATAAGTTTTGGGGTGTGCATACCGATATAGAAAATTGTTTTAGAGAAATAAAGAATGAAATATAAAATTTTAAAGTGTTAAAAGTGTAAATTTATTATTATACTAACGTGTAATTTTTAAAATTTTAAAAGGACTATAAAATAATTTTACTATTTTAAGGGCCAAAATCATTGCGTGCATCTACGCCCCTACATAGTACCTATTTACTCCCTTACTTGTACTATGCCTGTTTGATGGTTTTAGTTTTTCTATTATAAGTCATTTATAATTATTCTCTTTTTTTTTAAATATGTAGTTTTGTATTTTATATATATTTTTTAAGATTTATATTTGAGATTCGTAATTATTTCTTTTAACAATGTCGAGTGTGTAAACTTAAATTCTCATTAGAAATACAATTTATATTACCATTATATCTAATACTTATTCCAAATGTATATTTTTAATCAACTAGCAAGGATAATGCGAAGTGAGGGCCTTGGCACAAAAATATGTTATGAGATGGCACATGTAAAATTTTATAAAAATTGGATAATTTTTTTTTTTTGCATTTAAAGAAAAAAAAAAAGAAAAAGGAAAGAAATATACTATTTATCTAACTATATAAAAATGCCAGAATATATATCACATTTCAATAAAATAAGTCATATGAATTTATTTTAATGAAATTAAAAAAAAAATTGGTCTCAAAAATACGAAACGACTAAAAATAATAATTTTATAGTAGTGAATCCACCAAAAAAATGCGTAGTAAAAGCACCTTTCATAGCTTATTGCTAAAAGTATTTTAGTGGAAATCCATTATGATGGACAACTAATTAATTGGATAATTATATGAAGCCACCTTCAGTTTTGACAGGTTCAGGAGTCTGACCTGTAACAGTGTAACGAGTCTTATGTGCCTAACACATTAAAATATTTATATATAAATATTCTGCAAGCACTTCTTTAATTAGGAAGTCAAAGCATTTGGTTGCTCCGAATGTGGCTTTGAAAATTCTCATGTGCTTCAATAACACTAAAGCTATTGTGTTTGAAATGGTCGAACCATAAGTTTAGAAGAGTTTTATTAAATTAAATAACAAAAATAATTGGATTTAATTGCCTTTGGTTAGGGAAAAAAAAAACATTATCTTCAATACTCATGTGAAATTCATGAAGCTCATGTATGTTGATGTTTCAATGGTGAAAAAAAAAAAAAAACCTTGAGAGTATGGTTCAAAGACTCAAAACAAATGTTGGAACACGTGAAGGCAGCCATGGTCACTTTTTGATGTAGCAGAAAAGTAAGATTTTTAAGAATACAAGGAATTGAACATGGGAAGTTGACTGACCAGAAGTAACATAACATAAATATGATGGCATTTTGACAAAATTATGTTAAGACTTATTGACCATGTGTTGGAAACTATTGTACCGTCAAAATTCACCATTATTCTTCAAGTTTTGAGAATTCAACATTTTGGTCCAACCAAAACTAGGATGATGTTCAGGGTATATAAATATACTCTCTCATCAGCAGCATCACTTTTCGGGTCGGGCTTACCCGGCAAGCACACTGTAGGGTGGTTGATGTGGGAAGTTTGAAGCCATTACGAAACAAAAGGATATATATCAATTTTTGCAGAATCCCGCCAATACAGAGCTCTTTACTTTTTTTTTAAGTCATGTTTACAACGTGGACTTGCATGCACAATCACTAGCTAGATAGAATATAAGAATACGTAAGGTTTTCTTAAGTTTTGAGATGCATATGCCATATTAGTTATCACATTAATCCAATATAAAACTTAAATAAACAAATTAACCTGTTAGATTCATTGTATCAGATAAAGCATATAAGGTTCAGTGCATTGTGATCGAAGAAGTCACTATCAGATTCTAAAGCATCACAGTATTGCTCCACCGAAGTAGTGTGATATGCACCACTCCACTCCTCAACACAGCAGACATACCTCTATTTATTTGCTTTTGCTAACGATGTAAGATAAACCACTTATTTTCTTTGAACTAGAAGACTCGGTTTTCGATTCTGAGAATATACTATAAATTGAACAGGAACCCGAACCCTGCTCTTGGACTAAAACCCATGTTATGGGTTTGAATAACACTTCTTGTTATAGTGATAAACCAACTATAAGTTTGCTTTGTACATACAAAATGTACAGGTACGGCATCCTGGATTTACAACAATGAATAAGCAACTTCGCTTTGATAGTTTCTATGATAGACATTTGATATGAGAGGATACAATTTACATGAGCACAAAAGGAACAAAAGAAAATCACATTATGTAGTTGAAGCCCTAGCTTGCTTGCATCCATGATCTGGGATTAGATGTTGAGTGGCAGCTCTCTTCGGTCTCAACTGCAATGGAAAAGCAGTAAGTGACTGCATTAAATACCCCACACCTACTCTCATATTGTATGCATGCGTCCATGAATTTCTATATGTGACTAGGAAGTTATTTAGATGCAGTCTTATAACATAAAAGAATCATAAAAGAAAAGCTACTAACCTTCTCCTCGTCATGCTGATAGAAATTCCTAGTAATTAAATTTTGTCCCAGTAGTTATAACTGTTAGAAGTGTTTGAGATGTCAGTCACGGATAAAGAAAATGTTCCTAGAAGTATTAAAAAAAAAAAAACTATTCATGATAAAATTCTAGACTTCAAAGTCAATGAGCTGTGGCACTCTGAATCAGGATGCAATTTGAAGTAGTTCTTTTATATTTGTAGCTCAGACAGTTCATACGGAGAAATAAGATTGTCAACATTTTCATTCCAATTGACGGACTTCAGAGAACAATTTAAATGATTTACGTGATACAATCGTTGTATTCTGATTACAAATCTCCATTCTCTGTTGATTTGAAAACAAACCGTCTGACAGAACGTGAACAAGGCTAAATCAGTTCCACCTTTTCAGAGGAAGATAAGAAAAAGTAGTTGCAAATTGCAATGCCATGTACCAAGTGCTGCATAAATTTTAGTTTCTCAACTGTATCCATCTATTTGAAGCCCAAGTGTCACGACAGTACCTTTGGCGAACTAATCAAATCAAAATATCAAGTTCCAGTTCAGACTAATCAAATCAAATATCAAGTTCCAGTTCAGACATATCAAGATACTTTTCCAGCAATCATGGTCTCAAACACAAGACAACATTCAACATCCAAGAAAGGTATCCTAGCCAAATAATTATTATGGGATATGGCATGGACTGTTAAATATATATTATGACCAAGTCACTAAAGCTTGAAAGATTTCACCAACCAAAGGTTAGAACATTGTCACCGCAGACAGTTTAAAGTGCCAAGAATATCTCACTTCCACTTAGAAAGAGATATTGTTTGACAAGTAAAAACAAGGAGGAAGAAATAAATGTTCAATACCTTGATCAGGTGGTGGAGTCCGGCTATGACTAGAGAGGTAGGTGACAGGCATCAATTTCTAGCCAAAAGGAGATTGTTAGACTATAAAAGATAAGTGCAATCAATTCTTAATTTCTTATGAAAATGAGAGGAGCTCAATATGAAATCTGTTCAACAGTGTAGCATTTCACATGTTGCAACAGATCAAAAGGCTCAATAATATTTCCTACGCATTTGTCGGATTTAGTGATCTCGAATCACTGTTCCGACACCATTAAAAATTAGGCTGTTACAGATCTAGTATAATTAAGCGGAGTTGCATGCAATCCTAGAAATAGAACGACATAAATCTACCGGATTAGAGTCAAATCTAATAAGGGAATCCATAGATCGAGTTAATGCGACAATAAGGGTTTTAATTAGAAAGATATTCCAATTAATCAACCTAGAGTCAGTTGTTTTTAGTCTCGAAAGAGATATTAAAATAATTTAGGTATTTCTATGGATAAAGACAAGTGAATAAATCGTTTGATTCAAAGTCAGAATAATAAGTGAAGTCTAGGTGAATTCTTTCCTGGGTATTGTCTCTTAATAAGTTTTCTTTAAGTATTTTTCCTAATTCGCTCTATCTTGCGTTCGATAGTTAATTAGTTAATTAATTTTAGATTAAAACAAATCCCTTATATTTTAGGCTAAATAATAGAAAGATAGTTAATACTAGTACTTTTAGTCCTTGTGGATACGATATTCTGGACTCACCATAGCTACACTACCATTCGATAGGTGCGCTTGCCTTTGTCATGATCGTAGTCTAGTTTAGTGAATCATAAAACGATCATCAAGTTTTTGGCGCCGTTGTCGGGGACTAAGATATTAGGAACGCTTGATTTTTATTAATTTAGCCATTTTTTTACATTTTATTTTAATTTTAATTTTTGTTTACTAACTTTTCTTTTGTTTGCTCCAGGCAGGTTCTTGTAGTTTATGACTAGAAGAAACCCGTCAGGACCTCTACTTTTTTATAGTGAAATTGAAAGTACAGCTTGCAAAAATAGTAGAGAAATAAGGCAGAGTCTATAGTATATAGAGGAATGGCAAGAGGACGATAAATATTACCAAGGAAATGGCTGAAAATCAGAATAATCCGTTACCTCCTGTGGCTGCCGCAATTCGTGTAAATCAGAATCCTGCTCCTCGTACTATGTATGATTATGCTAAGCCCACTCTCACTGGGTTGAATCGAGTATTGTTAGACCTGCCATTGCTGCAAATAATTTTGAACTGAAACCTAAAACTATTCAAATGATTCAATAGTTTGTTTAGTTTGATGGTTTGCAAGATGAAGACCCAAATACTCATTTGGCCAATTTCTTAGAGTTTTGTGATACTTTCAAAATAAATGGCATTTCTAACGACGCCATTCGCTTACGATTATTCCCCTTGTCATTGAGAAATAAGGCTAAGCAGTGGTTGAACTCCTTGTCACGAGGGTCCATTGCTACTTGGGATCAAATGACCGAAAAATTTTTATTGAAATATTTCCCACTAGCTAAGACAGCTAAGTTGAGGAATGATATCTCCTCCTTCATGCAAATGGATTTAGAGACTTTATATGATGCATTGGAGAGGAATAATGACTTATTGAAAAGGTGTCCTCACCATGGGTTACCTCTATGGTTACAAGTTCAGACTTTTTATAATAGTTTGAACCCCTCAACTAGGCAGATGATCGATGCAGCCACTGGTGGTACTATAAACAATAAAACACCTGAGGAGGCTTATGAGTTCATAGAGGAGGTGTCACTGAATAACTATCAGTAGCAAGTCATAAGGACAAAGCCTAATAAAGCAGCCGGTGTTTTCAACCTCGACGCGGTCACCATTTTATCAAACCAGGTAGAGCTCTTAAATAAAAAGATTGATGGTTTATTTGTTTCTACATAGGTACATCCAGCAATGCAGTGCGATACGAATGGAGGAGGAATGAACAACATAGAATATTCATCCTACAACCCTAGCATAGAAAACGAACAGATCCACTATATAGGTAATAGTTCTAGACCTCAGAATAATCCATAGAGTAACACTTATAATGTAGGCTGGAAGAACCATCCCAATTTCTCCGTGGGGTGGTCAAGGACATCAAAAATCGCAACCCCCTCCAAGTTTCTAACAATCACCTTACCAGCAGGAAAAAAAGCTGAACCTTAAGGAGATGCTAATGAAATTCATCTTGGTGTCAGAAACTTGCTTTCAAAATACCGAAACTGCACTAAAAAATCAGCAAGCGTCGGTTCAAGGGCTCAAAAATCAAATTGGTTAACTTGCCAAAATGATTTCAGAACGACCACAAGGTAGCTTACCGAGTAACACCGAAACTAACCCAAGAAAGCAATTTCATTTTATTACTGTTCGAGATGAAGAAGGGTTAGTTGAAGATAAACCAAAATTGAGACAAGAAGATATAGTAGGTAAAGGTAAATTTAAGGTGAACTACAACGAGCAAAAATCAGTCATTAAGGAATACAAACTTCATGTGCCATATCCAAATGCGACAAGGAAAGACCACACAAACGAATAATTCGGTAAATTCCTTAAATTGTTGAAAAAAATTACATATTAACTTACCGTTTATTGAAGCTCTTTCGTAAATGCCAAATTTCGTTAAATTTTTAAAGGAACTTTTAGCAAATAAGCGAAAGTTAGATGATTCGTCGCACGTGGAGCTAAATGCAGTGTGCTCAGCCATTTTGCAAAATACACTACCCAACAAATTGAAAGATTCAGGGAGTTTTACTATTCTTTATTTAATTGGTAGTTTAAGTATTAATAATGCTTTGGTTGATTTAGGGGCTAATATTAATGTCATGTCTTACAAAATATTTTAGCAACTAAGTCTTGGGAAACCCAAACAAACTAGGATAAACATTCAATTGGCAGATAGAACAATTAGATTTACTAGGGGTATTGTTGAAGACGTACTCGTCAAAATTGATAAATTCATTTTCCCAATTGATTTTGTTGTTCTAGACATGGATGAAGATAGTGACATACCATTGATTTTAGGACGGCCCTTTTTAGCAACTGCTAGAACTATCATAGATGTTGGTACAGGTGAGTTAATACTTCATGTAGGTGATGACACTATTAAATTCTAAGCTCGTGATTCTGTTAGGATATCTAGTGATCAAGATGATATTACGAGCTATGTTAATGTTAATAACCTTGTGGCTCAACATTCTTTGCAGGAAACACCTCGAAAAAACGTGACAGAGCCGTAGTCCAATTTACATAACAAAAACAGAACAAATCATAAAGAGAGAAGATTACAAATCGATGAACTAGATAAATGGCGGACACATGTTAAGGAGAAACCTTGAATACACGATGAACCAAAGTGACTCTATCACGAGCTTAAGGATGAGATGAACCAATTTAAGATTGGCGATCAGGTATTGTTAGATAAAACAGACCCTCGAATCACCACTTCAAAGCATAATGCAAACGGAGAAACTCCTTTTACGATACTAAATATTTTCCCACACGGTACAATTGAGGTAAATTATTAAAAATTTGGCACTTTTAAGGTAAATATTACTCGGCTAAAACCTTATGTTGATAATAGAATTGACAGTGAGAAAGAGGAGTTTTGACTCCGTGAACCATCGTAACTGTGTGAATACGAGGTAAGTCGAGCATAGACTTTAAATAAGCGCTTCTCGAGAGGCAACCTGAGTATTAACATTGCTAATTTTCTTAAGATTATTTCATGAATTTTTTTAAAATTAATTAATTTTCAAAATCTAAGAAAAAAAGTGTGTTTTTGACCCACATGGCCTGGCCACACGGGTGTGTGGAGCACACGGCCTGGTCACATGGGCGTGTGGGATCTTACATGGGCGTGGGAGAAGCGAAGGAAAACACACACAGCCTGGCGACATGGCCGTGTGAAACTTGGAGCTAATTTTTTTTCAAAGTCAGAGAGTTACACGACCTGGCCACACAGGTGTGTGAAGCACACGGCCTGACCACACGGGAGTGTGGCATCTCACATGGGCGTGGAAAAAGCGAAGAAAAACACACACGGCATGGTGACATGGCCATGTGACCCACACGGCCTGGACACACGGGCATGCCCATAGCCATGTGAAAACTCGGTTAATCACCACAATTTTATTTTATTTTATTTTATTTTATTTATTTTTAATTGTTATATTATTTATTTTTATTTTACTAATTTATTTATTTATTTATTTTTAAAAAAAATTTGCTGGATTTTATTACAGTAGGTGTAACACCTCCAACCCGAATCCGATCGCCGGATTAAGTCTAAGAGGTATTACCGAACTAAACATTTAATTATCTCATTCACATTGTCAATAAACATAAACAGAGATCGAATTGAAATACATACTGATATTTAAGTTATACGCCATTTTCGTATGGCCCAAAATATTTACAATTTCAAAACATCGTTATCAACAGCCTAACCTATACATGCCATATCGAGTCCAAAATATAACTGTACCAAAAAGATCGATAGTGTGATGAACTACTGACGATCCTCGAGTCAGTGGCCAAAATCAACAATCTATAAAATAGAGAAATAAAGAACAGAGTAAGCTTTCAAAGCTTAGTAAGTTTTAAGCATCACAAACAATTAAAGACTTATCAAAATTGAAACATTCATTTAAACATACTTATTCTCAATTCAAATTACTTCATGGCCGAATATACATAAACATATACATAGATTTCTCAGCACATATTTTTCTTCTACTTAAAGTTCATACGATGCATTTAAATCAAATAATCTCATATATTAACAACATTTGACCGAATAGGTCATTGTTTTACTCGTAGATATAACAATCATTCACACTTAAGTATCATTCTTTAATACTATTAATTCACAAAATCATTGACTGAATGTACATGAGTACATAAAGAAATTTTAACATATAATTCATATACAAATATACAATGACCGATTAAATCATTCTCATATTCGCAAATATAACCATCAATCATATATATATATATTCTTCTTTGATGCTAATGATTCACTTCGAAATCAATTCACCGAAGAGTAAGTAATACGTACATGAACATCTTAAATGTATAGTACTTACTCGACAATGGTTTACTACGAACATTTAATATCGTAATCTTACTTAACTTACTGGCATTAAGCCTGTCAGGTCTTAGGACTTGAAACTAATTACCAGAACAAGCCTGCGGGAATTTAAACCCGGTATAATACCAGCTCGAAGCCTGCAGGACTTTAACCCGAACATATTTCCAGCACGTAGCCTGCGGACCTTAAGTCTGGTTATAATTCCAGTACATAGCCTGCGGACCCTAAGTCCGGATATAATTCCAGCACATAGCCTGCGGACCCTAAGTCCGGATATACATCACTGAATGTCATGCATACTTATTCGCAAGAAAATTCAATTCACATAACATCTCACAATCATAGTTCATTTATTTCCTTAGAATAATAGCATAACATGGGCACCATTCATATAACTTTTGGCTCAATAACATACATAAGAATATATGTCCATTTTACTATCCAAGCTTAACTTCTAATGTCTACTCGGCTTTAAGCTTTAAACATAAATTATTTGTCACTCAACTATATTCAAATAGATTCAATAGATCGCAGTACATTTATCATACACATATCAAGACATTATTAATTATGTACTAAATGTGACTATTCAAAACTTACCTCGGATATACTTGAACAGTTGCGGAAAGGCTACTCAATTACTTTCTCTTTTCCCCTATCCAACTTCGACCCTCTTTGCTCTTGAGCTTAAATTCAAAAAATTTTAAACTAGTCATTATTCGACTATTCAAGCATTACTTCAGAAATATAATATATATATTCGACTTTCACACATATAGATCATAGTAAGTTTATAAGAAAACATTAAGCAACTCATTAATAAATTTTTATCAATGTTTACCACATAATCACAAATTCACAATATGTTGTCTTCCTGAACAGTCACCAAATTATTTATAACTGGAGCTACGAAACTCAAAATCAATTGCCGTAAAATTTCCCTGAAAATAGACTCATATATCTTTTATCCATAAAATTTTCAGAATTTTTAGTTTGGCCAATCAATACCAGATTTTTCTTAAAGTTTCCCCTGTTTCACTGTTTGACTAATCTGATCACCCTTTACTACGAATCAAATTTCTAATTGTACAGAAGTCAAAATATGTTCTCGTTGATTTCATTTAAAACTAGACTCATTAAGCTTTAATTATATAGTTTATTCAGCTTCTAACTCCACTCTCACAATTTATGGTGATTTTCCAAAATCACATTACAGCTGATGTCTCAAGCAGATTTACTACAATTTACTATTTCACAACTCTTTGCATTCATATTATTTAAACATGTATATCACCAATCAATTTCATCACATATCTATAATTTCACTTAAGCATAATCTCAATCCAAATATATCCATTGTCTATATATCAAGCTTATTTAAAGCTATTTATAAATTATTCTTATCATTAACCAAATATAGTTATGCAACCAAAACACAAATCATACATACCTTATAATATGCATATCAAAATAACTCCAACCATGATCGGATATAACCGAATTTAAACATGAAGATTAAGCCATTTTCAAACTCCTATACTCAATCAATACATACCAAAAGCTAATTTTGCATATCCGTCAACTCGAACCTAAAACCATAACCGAATACTCAAGTACATATTATCTATTCTATTATTACAATTTATGCACATGTGACTAAAACAAATTGAACCATTTTGAACACAAATATCAACTAAAAATACAACCATTTCGTATGTTTATTATTATGCTTATAATTATATGTTTTCAATATTAGCTAAATCATGACCGAATTATCACTATAATTGACATCATTAACAAACCATTTCCAAAACATTTAACACCTTCAAAGACACCTATACAACCCATAGCCGAATGCATCATTTCAAATCAATAACAAAAATTAAGTCATGGGCTATGAAAGGAGCTTAGCAATTAACTCAATTTCACATAAATTATCAAGAAATAAAATCAACATACCTCCAAATTAGAAACACCATGGCCGAATATCCAAGAACCCTTTTGTTTTACTTCTTCTTTAAATTTCGGCAAAAATGAAAGAAGAATGGATGAAAACTTTGTTTTTCTCACCTATTTTCTTTTATTAATTAATATATTTCCTCTGATAAAATCATTAAATATTATAATACTAATATGGAATGCATATAATATTCATTAGGTTACTATTATACAATACAAAATACATATTTTTCTTGTCAACTTTCATCATTGCCGTCCACTAATTTATTAGTGGTCCATTTGACATGCAAGTCCTCCTTGTAATATACCATGCATTATTTGGCCCTCTAAATTCTTCCTATCACATTTTTAAGTTTTAACACACAAGTCCTTTTTAGCTATTTCCACATTCAAATGACAAAGTTAAGACACGATACTTTCACACATACACTTTCACATATAATAAGCATAGAACATAACATTTAATTATTATCGTGACTCGGTTTTGTGGTCCCGAAACCACTTCTCGACTAGGGTCAAATTAGGGCTGTCACAGTAGGCCAACACAAAACAAAGCCAAAATGATATAGGTCAAAAGACTAGTCCAAAACATACAAACAAAAACTAAGACCACAAAAGCCAAAACTAAAAGAATCAAAAACAAAAACCGAAAAAAATAGCCCAACAATAAGATCCAGCAAATAGCAAATAAAGGGGAGCTCTAGAAACGTCTTCTCCAGCTGTACTCCAATAATTAAAACCCCTTTTAAAAAAGTCAGCAAGAACCGCATGGGGAAGCAAAAAACCATTAAATACTTAATTACCCATCATATCAATCCCACCAGACCTATTCATTACCCCGATGTACATTGAAAGATCAAAACCCATTGAAACTCTTAGCAAAATCAAAATTCCAGAACACTCTCTCCAGCCCCTTCATTTCTTCTTCCCCTATCCTCACCCACTACCTCTATCTACCTCCTGTCTTCAGCCATCACCTCCACTGCACCAGGAGATACCAGATTTTTCAAGTAAGTAGATTCTCTTTTATTGAGTCATCCTTGTGCTAAACAATGGGCAACTCTGTTAGCCTCCCTATTTGTGAAAAGAAAAACACAAAGATTAAATTGACAGCTGAGATACTGAGCATCTTTGATATACACAGAAATTTCAGATCTGTCCTCTTTTTCTTCTTACAGCTTCCGGATAATCATTCGAGAATCACCTTCAACCTCAATCTCCCTCAACCCAAGTTGTAACCCCAGCTTCAATGCCTGAAGACACGTTACTGCTTCTGCAAAAAAACAAACGGTATGTTCAAGTTCATTTTCGTTTTACAACAGATAACCTCTGCTTTACTGTTATGAATCACTAACCCAGAGTACAACTCTTTGTTGTGGCTGTTGAAAGCTGCGTCGAAGTTCACTTTCAATCTCGATCCCATCGGAGCAGTCCATCTATCCACACAGATCCGTCTTTCAGGTATAGCACTTTTTAAATCATCAAGTTCCTTTAAATAAATTTGCACAAAACTTGCAATCTGAACGCTTGTTTGGTTTTCCCCCTCATGAATAAATTTGTTCCGAGACATCCATAACGCCCATAAAGCACATACAATCGTTCTACACAAAGCCATGGATCCAGTCTTAAAGGTATTTTTCAACCAAACTATAAAGTATGAAATGTCATCCGGGCTATCCCATGCCATATGTAACTGCTCCCATGTATATTTTGTAGGAGGACATTCCCAGAAAATATGTTCCATCGTTTCAGCTCTTGTTTGACACCTTCTACACATGGAGGAAGCCATCATTCTGCGATAATGAAGATTACTAAAACTAGGCAGATAGTTACATATGAATCTCCAAGTTGTAATTTTAATTTTAGGGGGTAGATTCATTTTCCATAATTTTTTGAAAATTTGCTTGTGATCTGTATGTAATTGATCCCGACCTTCTTGTAAAAGAAGTCTGTGACCACTTCAGACCGAGTATTCGCCTGACAACTCACCCAGCCAAACAAGAGAGTCTTCATGCTCAAACAAATGAAGAGGAATACAGAGGATCCTTTTTGCAATCTGTTCCTCAAAGGTAAAACTGATCAGATCAGACTTCCATTTTTTAGAACTTGCATCAATAAGATCTGCGACTTTGATGAGACTCTAATTATTATTCATATTCTGAATTCTGAGTTGATCATCTCCAGGTATCCAAACATCATCCCAAATGGAAAGTTTCTTACCATTCCCAATCCACCAACCCAAACCCTTTAAGAGGAAGCCCCTCGCGGCCCAGATATTCTGCCAGGTAAAAAAAGGTAACCTCCCCAAACTAGAGTTCAAGAAATCAACATCTTTAAAATATCTGGCTTTCGAAGTACGCGCTAGTAAAGAATTGAGATTACTTAACAGACGCCAACCTTGTTTAGCCAATAAAGCAGTATTAAAAGAACTCAAATGACGAAATCCCATACCACCTTCCTCCTTAGGCGCACTTAAGGATTTCCAATCACACCAATGCATCCCCCACTTGCTATGATTATTCCTCCACCAAAATGAGCCCATTATGTTTTCCAGTTCCACACAAAGCGATTTTGGTAAAAGGAAACAAGCCATCGAATATGTGGGAATAGACTGTAAAACAGCTTGATAAAAACCTCTCGACCTCCTTGTGAAATGTGCCTAATACTCCAGTTGTTGATTTTCTTCTTCAAACGATCTTTCAAATTTTGAAAAGCCATTTTCTTCTTACGACGCACCACGTTGGGAAGTCCAAAATATCTCTCCGGATCGGTCGAATAACGAACATTAAGAGCCCAAAACACTTTACTCTTGCCCTGATCCTTCACATTTGTGCTTAAAAAAGCTGTAGATTTTTCATAATTAACGCACTGCCCCGAACAAGACTCATACTCCCCAAGAATTTCTTTCAGCACATTAACTCCCTGATTTGATACCTCTCAGAACAGGATACAGTCATCAGCAAACATGAGATGAGTTATAGGTAGGGCCGATCTGGAAACTTTAGCTCCATGAATCTTTTTATCCTGACTTGCTAGCCTCATTAACGCAGAAAGCCCTTCTCTACAAAACAAGAAGAGATAGGGACTTAAAGGATCCCCTTGACGCAAGCCCCTAGAAGGCTTGAAACTTGAACCTTCTTCCCCATTAATCAGAATGGAATACTGAACAGAATTAACACAACAGATAATAAACTCAATAAATCGTTCGTCAAAACCCATCTTTGACATCATGCTTTTAATGAAAGGCCACTCCACTCTATCATAGGCCTTACTCATATCGAGTTTTAAAGCCATGAAACTCTTTTCCCCATATCTTTTATTTTTAAACGAATGAAGCACCTCATATGCCAAAAGCACATTATCGGTAATGAGTCTACCAAGAACGAAAGCACTCTGTGAGTCATCAATACACTCATGTAAAACCTTTTGAAGTCGATTAGCAACAGTTTTTTGCAATGATCTTATAAATAACTGTGCATAGACTAATGGGATGAAAATTCTTAAAATTGCTAGGATTAGCAGTCTTGGGAATCAGCATTATTTATGTTTTGTTTATATGCCCTACAGATTTTCTGTTATTCAGGATATCTAAACAAAATATACAAATATCCTTACCAAAAATGTGCCAGAATTTCTGGTAGAAAATTACTGGGAAGCCATCAACACCCGAGGCTTTGGTAGGTCCTATACCCTTCAACGCCTTAACAATTTCGTCCTCATTGTAAGTGACCATCAAACTTTGGTTCATTTGATTTGATACGCACGAATGTACCCCAGAAAGAATATGTTCCAAATCCCCAATTCCTCTAGAGGTAAAAAGATCAGAAAAGTACTCACGGGCAATGCACTTCATCTCCCTACCATCTGTAGCAAGAGAACCATCCTTTCTTTGCAAAGCTTTGAGTCGATTGGCATGTCTTCTTTGGGAAGTAAATTTATGAAAAAATAAAGTGTTCTTGTCCCCCATTTTCAACCAATTAGCTCTTACACGTTGCTCCCAATACTTCTCCTCCTTATCCATCTCCATATTTAAATGAAGTTTGACCTCGACTATTTCTCCCAAGTTATCCTCTAAAATCTCCTCACAATTCAACTCCTCCAATCTCCTATTTAACTGTTTCACTTCCCTCCCTCTTTTGGTCTTAATCTTATTCCCCCAAGTTCTCAACCAGTGGCCATTGTTTCCATTCGGAATAAAAAAGATCCAAAGCTACCTTCCCATAACTTCCTTATCTCCGCTTCACATGACTCCTCCAAGACCCACCAGGCTTCAAAACGAAATCTATCAGATTGTCTACCCATTCCCACGTCCTCTGTATCAATGAGTAAAGGACAATGATCCGAGAAAGAATGTAGAAGATGTCTCAAGAAATACCGTGGGAATTGCTGAAGCCAACCATCATTAGCAACCCCTCTATCAATACGTTCCCTAATATTTCGTTCAACAGTTCTACCTCTTTCCCATGTGAACCAAGCTCCCGAAAAACCTAGATCTTCCAGTCGATAGGCTTCCAAAGTCTCACGGAAAACCTCCATTCGAGCCTCCTCCCTTAGCAAACCTCCTTGTTTTTTATGAGCAAAAAGAATATCGTTAAAGTCCCCCCCAACCAGCCGTGGTAAAGAGTTATTTAATTAATTTATTATTCTTATACTTATATTTTTAATTTTTTTATATTTTAATTTTTATATACTTTTATTATTTTTATTTTTATTTTGCTATTTCTATTTTTTTCTTCCATATTTTTTTTACTATTATCATTACAATTACCTTTTAAGTTTATTAATATCATTGAGTTTATTATTTTTTTTATTGTTATTTTTATTTTTTTATCTTTCTTTTTAATTTTGTTTTAGTTGTTTTATTTTTTTTCTCTTCAACTTATTTTCATTATTCTCTTTTGAAAGATTTATAGTTGTTTCTAATCGAGTTATAACCCCTTAATTTTATTTATTATTTGTGTTTATTTTCTTGTTAGTTTGCTCGGAATCATGAGTTACATTTAAATTTGACTGCAATTATGCTTTTCACTATTCTGAAGATTTCATCCAATATTCAGGGTAGTTTTAGTTTTCTCCCTCTCTTATAATATTCTGTTTATACTGTGATTATATATGTTTGTACATTGAAGATATCGTACATCTTAAGTGTAGGAGGTTATCTATAGAATTATTAGAAAATTCCTGAATTATGTCTTCTGTTTAAGTAATTTTCTCACATTACTATTAGAAGGAATTCTTATTAATTTATGATTATCATTAATGTGTTTTAGATTAAATTCATAGGTAATTGTGAATTGATTGTTTAAACTTTAAGACACTAGAGAATCAAGCATGATAAGTCTATTTTCAGAATAAAAAAATTTTAAGTTGTTTCCCTAAATTGAAGTATTACCTTGAAGTTTGAGATTTGCAAGTTAACATCAAAAACCATAATTTTTGTGAGATTTTGAGCATTTAGAGCATACACTTTTCTTGCTTACTCTATTATTGGTTATGAGTGTGTCAATACTGATTAGTTATTCTAGAACTTGCTTCGATTATACATGTTGAGACCACACATTTGATTTGATATACTGAGATGATAAAGGCACCTAGGTTTTAACCCGCTTATCCCATAAGCTTACCTTCATAATTAACCCTTAGTGAACCCCCTTTAAGCCTAACAAATCGTTTCTTGATTTACCCTTTAATATTAACCTATAATTTTTTTTGATTCATTGAGAATTGTTTCCCGTTTTATTGACTCCCTTTTTGTAATAGCCTAAATTTTCAGTGGTGTCGGAATAGTGATTCGAGATCACTAAATCCGACAAATGAGTAGAAAAATATTAATAATTTAGTGAATATAAGTTAAACGTGAAATTAGAAAAATTTTTGAAATAGCGAATAGTGTACTAGAAATAAATATTTAAAAAAATTAAAAATTAAATTAATTAAAATTAGAATCGAAAATGAGGTATCGAGAGTTTGAAAATTTTAAAACGAGTCATAAATATTTTTATAAATATTTATGGAATGTTGATAAGTTAGTATTAAAGTTTTGTCAAGAAATTTTAAAGTTCCGATAGTTAATTAAATGAAAAGGACTAAATTGTAATAGGTGTAAAAGTTGCTAGAATGATTAAATAGCTTAAGAG
Organism: Gossypium longicalyx; assembly: GCA_025698465.1. Lineage (NCBI taxonomy): Eukaryota > Viridiplantae > Streptophyta > Magnoliopsida > Malvales > Malvaceae > Gossypium > Gossypium longicalyx. The sequence goes on along the minus strand of CM047006.1, from coordinate 3,656,263 downwards.
TCTAATGAGAAAGGATTTAAAAGGCAATTAGACCCAAAATTATTTGGGCTGGACGGCTAGGGCATGAAATCAGCAGGGAATTTGATAAATTAAGGGCAAAATTGGAATATTGCAAAATTAACTAAATAAAGCTAGGACTAAATAGGAAATATCTAGATTTCTCTTTATTTCTCTTCAATTCCAGCAGCTAAAAACGCCATTGGAGGGTTCTCTAAGCTGGTATTTCATAATTTTTGCACCAAATCAAGAAATCGAGGATAAACGAGAAAAGAGAAAATTTGAATAGTTCCGAAATCTCTACAACTATCGCAAATTGTAAGATGTAAGTTAAATGCGGTTAAATTATTAAATTTCAATGTTATTTTATGAATGGTGATTAATATTTATGCATGTTAATTGTTGAAAATAATTAAATCATGTACAAAAGTTACAAAATTGAACTGAGTATTTTGGAGGAACTAACGCAGGAAATGAGTACGATTGTTCGGTGAAATAGATGAATTTACTGTAAATTACCCAAGTAAACCGAGATTCAGCATTTGTTGCGAACTCTCGTTTTTTTTCTGCTCAGCTCTTACGAGCTTCCGTTAACTCATATGAGTTTGATTAACCCTTTTGGGTTTTGATTCGGCCAAAGACTTATGTGCTTGATTAGCGCTTCTAGCCTTCTTCCGTTTAGCACTTATGTGCTTGATTAAACTTCAGGCTTCAGATCACAATGTACTCAAATCCATAAGTCGTTCCTTAAATTGACAAGTTGGTAAGTCATAATTGTAATGTGTGGAAAAAGAAATGTAAATAATGTTATCATTATTTTTGAGCTCAATTAAGTAAATTATTTTTAAAATGAGATTATGACTTACAGGATGAAAGTAACTTACTTGAAATGTCCATATGATTTGAATTTTGGAAACTAATATTGGTAATGTTTATGGTTAACGCTAATGAACTTACTAAGCTATAGTTAGCTTACTTGTATTGTTTATTGCTCTTTGTAGATTAACGGGAGGGTCGGAGGATCGGATCATCACGCTCAAGTCACACTATCTCGATTTTAGGTAGCTTTTTGTTATAAATACTTTAAATGGTTTATATGGCATGTATATGAGCTTATGTGACTATGTTTTGTATCAACTCATGAATATATTAGTTAAGCTAATATAAGTTGATATATGATATGAATGAAAATTAATTAAGATGTTTAAATACTACTTGAAAGTATGAATGGATATAATGTTAGATAAAATAAGGATTAGTAATATTGTTATGAGACGAAAGTGATTTGGATGAAGATTGTATTTGTTGAGTTGTTGTTATGTTGAGTTAGTTGCAAATTTGAAATTGCAAGAAAGGTTAGATGTTTCTAAAGGGGTTATATTGAATTTTTTTTAAATAATATAATAATTATTATATTACGAAAAATCTTCGGAGTACTTGAATAAGTCCCTATTTAATTATAATACGTGATGTAGGCCTCGAGGGTTCATAGAGAGGTTTAATGATTTAATTTTAATATATTTGTTGTTTATTCACGAATTTTTTGTAAATTAACCAATATGTTCGGTAACGCCTCGTAACCCTATTCCTACGACGGTTTGGGATTAGGGGGTGTTACATTTTTTGGTATCAGAGCCCGGTTTAGCTGATTCTCGGCATAGACATGATACGTAAAATGTTTAGAAATACATGCCATATAAATCTGTAATAGTGTGATGTGTATGATCCGATTTAACCCTTGTTTTTTTTTAATAGATTGTAAAGATGTCGGATAGACCTGAACATACTGAACAGGAAGAAGTAAATAGTAGAGTACAGACATCTGAACAAGGGACAAGTAGCGATGTTCCAATCTCCTTGATGCAAGAACAAGAACTTAGAAACATGATTATTGGAGTAATGAATCAGTGGTATAATGAGAGGATGCAGGAAAGGAATCAAACCCAGCAACCTCCTCCCCCTACAGTACCACAAGTAGTTTCCTCGGTTGCTCCTCCACCTCCTCCTCCTCCGAAGAATCGAATCAAGTAAGAGAACTCCGTAGAGAAAAACTTAGAAAATTTGGGGTGAAGAATTTGGGTGGTCGATGATGATCCAAAGAAAAGTGAGTATTGGTTGCATAGCACGATAAGAGTTTTTAAAGAAATGGCTTGTCCTCCAGGATGACTATTTAAGGTGTCTTTGTTTCCTTGTTAAAAGAAGAAGCATATCACTGGTGGGAGACAATAGAAGCTGTGGTACCAGCTGATAAACTTACTTGGGAATTTTTCCAAGTTGAGTTTAAAAAGAAATATGTTGGTAAAAGATATTTAGAAAAGAAAAAGAGAGAATTTCTTGACCTTCGACAGGAAATCGATGAAGAGTCGAGTATGAGAGGGAGTTTGTATACCTTCGCAGATATGCTCGGGAGATTGTTCCTACAGAAGAAGACATGTGTGTTCGATTTGAAGAAGGTCTGAATGATGAAATCAGAATGATGATAGGTGGTACGGAAATTCGAAAATTTGTGATTTTATCCGATCGAGCTCAAAAGATGGAAGAAGTGTATAATAGAAAGATGCAACGAGAAAAAAGAAATAAAGAATCTTATAAAAGAAGCTCCTCCAAAACATTTTCAGCATTTCCGATTAAAAAGTTTAAGAAGGATTCCATTAGAGCTACATCGGTACCTGAACGATTGAAGACTAGAGTAACTCAACCTGATCGTGGAATATCAATCAGATCAATTGCTAGTGAAGCCAGTGTACAAAATACTCCCAGGTCTAAATGTCAACACTGTGGAAAATACCACTTGGGTGAATGCAGAGGTAAAACAGGATCTTGCTACAAATGTGGAGCTTGCTACAAATGTGGAGCCACTGATCATTTTATCCGGAATTGTCATCTGTTACAAAAAGATGAAGAAAAACAAAAGGAGAAACAGATGACTACTTCTCAGAGAAGTAAACATGCAAGTCAAAGCAGTGCTGCAAGAGCTACTCGCTCGAGTGCAAAAGATTCTGTTGCTCGGTCAGAGGTTAGAGCACCAACACGTACATACGCCATCCGAGCTAGAGAAGAAGCCACGGCTCCAGACGTTATTGCTGGTACTTTCTATCTCTTTGATGTTATTGTATATGCATTAATTGACCTAGGGTCTACACATTCTTATATTTACACAGTATTAGCATTAGAAAAGAAATTGTCTATTGAACCAACTGAATATGATATTCAAGTTACTAATCCATTAGGAGAAAAGGTGATAGTAAATTTAGTGTGTCGATGATGTGTCGTTGAGAGCACCAAAAATATCCTATTCCCTATAAAATAATGAAAAAGAAATAGTAAAGGGGAAGTAGGGTCGAATCCTCAGGGACCGGATTATACGAATGCTTGTCTCTTGAAATCCTGGGCAGAATCGTGCCCAAGAAAACCTGCGTTCCTGGAAAAAAAATAAAAAAAACAGAATTTAAGAATTGATTTTGGAAGCGAAAATAAAATAAAAACAGAATTTAAAGTTTACTGAAATTATGATTACGAAAATAATAAAAATAATAAAGAGAGTTTTAAGAGAAAAGAAATTCTTATGGGAAAGTTCCAGCCTCCGGTTGTCTCATTCCGCCTTGGGCTCAATCCTTGGCTTTTGGATGATCCTTCTCGACTCAAGTAAGCCGATTATAGTGGAAGAGGACGCCACGACGACCACCAGCTCCAAAGATTAGATTTACGATTTTTAGGAAACGACTCTCAGCCTTGATAACCTATGCTAGATCAACGCTTCTCAATGGCGAATCCCACGCCATTTTGTCTCTTTGGCTCGCCAACCCTCGCGACGATAAGTTAACGAACCGACTATGCGATCCTTCCAAAACATACAAAGCGGCGCGCTTTGCATATATGCTGAAAAGCTTACTTCTTAAGGGCCATGGGACGGAAGCGCCAGCCCAGAGTGGAAAAACGATGAATACTTGGCGAGAAGGCTAAATGCGGATTCTAGGCCTCAAGAACCCTTTTGGGGAAATATTGACAACTTTTGGCTAGAAGGGTTTTAGTGGCTCATGATAATGGTGGGAAAGTAAATAAAATTATGGAAAAAGAAATTTTATTGAAAGAAAAAAATATGGAAAGAACAAAAGACTTTTGGGGAGAGAGTGTTTTCAGAAAAAAGATCCTCCCAAATAGAGTCACTTCACCCCCTATTTATAGTGCTAGGGAGATAGTCTAATTGAACTTAAATTCTAAAAAGATAAATACATTTAATTAAAGATAAACAAAGATAATTAAAATAAAATCCTAAATCCTAATAATTATTTTAATATTAATTATCCTAATAGAATAAAATAAAATAGAGTCTTCCAAAATAAAATCTTTTCTATTTGCTTTTAAGTCCTTGTGCCTTCCATGTTCGCACTTTTGGCACCATATTTGTCCCACGTTGCATATTGGCCCATTTAATCTCCAAATTGACGCTTTTTCCCTTGAATTTACTTTTCGCCTCCAATTTAGTCCCTAAAAGATAAAAAGACATAAATAGCTCAAATTAGTAGGCTCAAGCTCAAAATAAACACATGATTAATATATAAAAACACGTCATTTTAGAGTATTATCAAATTCCCCCTACTTAGCTCATGCTTGCCCTCAACTATGGTTCCTATCGACTGTGAAAGCTAGATTCTTCCATAAAAGAAATACCACTCCAAAGTTTCATAAAAATTAGTTAAAAACGCATATAAAAAATAAAGAGACCTCTGAACTTGCTTTAAGTAAAACAGAAAAAGTATTCCAATTAATTCACACAAAAATTAAGATCGACTTGAGTTATGCTATTTAGGTAAATTACCAAACCTACAAAGACACCTTAATTATTTCCTCCTTTAGTCCCTGAAGTGCAACTTTACTAGTACTTATTTTTTTCTTTTCTTCTTTTTTTTGATTTTTTTTTATTTTATTATTATTTATTTACTTAGGAATATATTAAACCTTTTGACGCGAGGAGAGATGACAACCCAAGCACCCCACCCCGGTTACTCAGTCCAACATACTCCTAAAATTATTTATTTTCGGTTAGCGGAGTTTTACCCAACACGTCACACAACCTTTTGACGCGAAGTAGAATGACAACCCAAGCACCCTACCCCGGTTACTCAGTCAGTCACGATCTAAGCTGTACTCATAACCATGGAAAATTTTTATTAAAAATTAAACGATATTTAAAATTCTTGAGAGCTCAGGAAAGAAAAAATTTAAGTGTCAAAAATAAGTTTCAATAATCACCTAATAGCCATGAACATTAATTAAGCACGCAATCATTCTAAGTGTTCACTTTATATTAAACTTGATCAATTTTACGAAAAGCAAGATAGAATTAACCCTATTAATCACAATTATTTTTAGCCTAATAAAAATAAAACAGTGGAGATGGCATCAATTATGAGAAAAATCATAACTTCCTTAGAAGGTAAGAATCATGCTTGTAGGTCAAACAAAGAGGCAATTCTGGTAAAATCTTGGGCATGAAAAGCAAAGCAGGATATTCTTAAAATAGATAGGCAAAACGAGCACAAAACAACAAACAACAACAATATGACAAACAAAAATAGCAGATAATAACAAGAATAACGAAGAATGTCTCCCCACTTAAAACACACATAGTCCTCGATGTGAAAGTAAAAGGAAAACAAATAGGTGGAGAAAAAAAGTTTAGAAAAACTCCCCATGTAGTTACTGGTCGGTTTGGATGCACACGAGAGAGAGAAGAAGATGGCGAAGCGGCAAGAGGTGGAGACGGGGTGGGTGACGTGTGCAATGTTGGTTCGGCTTTGGGTTCTCACCATGGTGGCTAAGAAATCGGCGGTGGGTGGTGGAGGAGAAAGGAGTTGGCGGTTATGGAGAAATTTGGGGAAAAAAAATGTAAGGTTTGGGGGTTTTATTTACTGAAAATAGGTGTTTGGCTGCAGGTTTTGGGGATTCTAAGGCTGAAATAGGACTGTTTGGCTGCAGGGATATGGCATTTTGGGCTGGAATAAAACTGTTTGGTACCATGGATAGGGTTGTTTTGGTGCACACTTTCTGTCTCTTTTTTTTTCTTCGTATTTTCGCTCCATTTCACCTAGATGGAAGAAGAGAAATTTATTAATATTTAACTAAAATAAAATAAAAATAAAATAAAATAATAAATAATAAAAGAAAAATAAAAAAATAAAAATAAAAATAAAAAGAAAGATTGGGTTGCCTCCCAACAAGCGCTTGTTTAACGTCGCTAGCTTGACGCCTCAACTAGTATTGGGGCTGTTCCAGCTGAATTCTTTTGTTCTTATGAGCTTGGAAATTCTCATTTCTTAACACGTCCACCATATTTGGGTTTAATCGTCCTTGCGCCTCTTTCTTTGGTTCCGTATTTTCCTCCAAGGGGCTGATCCCTTTTAAGTCGGCAATGGTCTCATCATCCTCCAAAAATATGCATTTGAGATGTTCAGGAAGTGGATTTAATTTCAAATCTGGTGCCTGCACAACAGGAGGTAGAAGTTTAGTATTCATGGGAGCCAATAATTTATTAACAGATTCAAAATCATCAAACATCATTTTAGGTTTATCTCCATAAGATAACTCAAAAGTTTCGTCCACTAATGAGTCAATCAGGTTGACGCGGTTTACGCTCAAGACTTCACTTGGGTAACTAATAGTGCCATAAACGTTAAACTTCACAATCTCCCCGTCAAACTCCATCGTGAGGGTTCCGCTTCGTACATCAATCTTAGTATTCGCAGTACTAAAGAAAGGTCGCCCCAACAAGATGTCTGAAGACCCAGGAGCGTTATCCTCCTCTATTTTTATCACATAGAAATCTGCAGGGAAAATAAGTTCATTAACTTTTACCAAGACGTCCTCGAGGACTCCTTCGGGATGCACAATAGACCTGTCTGCCAATTGAATAATAACACCTGTCTTTGTCAAAAAACCCGCGTTAAGTGATTCATAAATAGAATAAGGCATTACATTTATAGAGGCCCCTAGATCACACATAGCCTTCTTAATTCCCAAATGGCCAATTTTGCATGGAATAGCGAACATACCCCTATCTTTGCATTTAACCGGCATTTTTCGCTGTAGAATTGCGGAAACATTCTCACCAACACTTACATTTTCATTACCTGTTAGTTTTCGTTTGTTGGTGCAAAGTTCTTTGAGGAACTTGGCATACCGCGGAATCTGTCTAATGGCATCTAACAGTGGTAAGTTGATCTCAACATTCCTGAATGTTTCGAGGATCTCCTTGTCTTCCTTACTTTTTCGATACTGATTTAATCGTCCTGGGAATGGAGGTTGTATTTTCGGCAATGGAGGTTTCGCTCGGATCTGCTCGTCGTTTCCTAGAGTCTCCTGGACGATTTCTTGACCAAGATTCTTGCCAGGAACTGGTTCCAAGACCTTTCCGCTTCGTAACATTAATGCATTCGCATTCTGCCTCGGGTTTGGTTCTGTTTGTGATGGCAGTTTCCCTTGAGAGTTTAATTTCTCAATTGATGTGGTCAACTCCCTTATGGATGCTTCGGTTTTCTGCTGAAAACCCTTTATTTCTCTTTGGAAATTGAGAGTTTGCTGTTGAAAATCAAGGACATTAGTTGCTATTTTATTAACCAAAGTTTCTAGAGAATTACCTGAATTTTGTAGTTGTTGTGGGACTCGATTTTGGTATGGCTGGTTATATTGTGGATTAGCCCCATAACTAAAATTAGGGTGGTCCCTCCATCCTGGGTTGTAGGTATTGGCGTAAGGGTCGTATCGTCTTTGTGGTGGCCCAGGAAAATTTCCCACAGCATCTAAATGGGCCATAGAATCGTCATACAGACTAGGGCACGCATCAGTCGTATGTTCAGGTGTAGCACATATTCCACATACTCGGGCTGGTTTCGATTTTTCTGTAACAAGGGAATTCACAATATTAGTAAGTCTATCAAGTCTATCTTCAATGGTAGAATTACTTAGCTGGTGAACCCTTCTAGGGTGTTTAGGATTGGCTCGAAATTGCTGAGAATTCGCAGCCATTGTGGAGATTAAGTCTCTTGCTTGTTGTGGAGTCATGTTGACTAACGCTCCTCCACTCGCGGCATCTACCATATTCATCTCCATGGGTTTCAAGCCTTCATAAAAGTACTGGAGCAAAGACTGTTCCGTTATACCTTGTTGTGGGCAACTTGCACACAACTTCTTAAATCGCTCCCAATAGTCGTATAGAGTCTCTGCGTCTTTTTGCCTTATGCCCACGATTTCTCTTCTTAACTTCGTTTGCTCGTGATGCGAGGAAAAACACTGTTAAGAAATAAACGAGATAAATCAGCCCAAGTTGTAATGGATCCAGGAGGTAAATAAAATAACCATTCCCCAATTTGAATCTGCTAGGGGAAAAAGGAAAGCGCTGAATTTAATTTGATCCTCGATTACCCCACGAGGTTTCATACTCAAACAAACCATATGAAATTCTTTTAAATGCTTGTGGGGTTTTCATTTTGTAGCCCACGAAAAGTTGGCGATGAGTTGAATCAAGCGACTTTAATTCAAAATCGGTATCCATAGTAGGATACGCGATGCATAGTGGCGGTTGTTCTGCGGCGCCGCCGATTCTGCCGAATTATCTGAGCCATAGGTTGAGGTGCTAAATTAGGGTTTCCGTTAACCCTAGTGTTCAGTACTTCTTCAAGGGAATCAACTTCTTCTTCTTTACTTTCTAACGTTTGAGTAGGGTTTTCGTTAACCCTAGACTCTACTTCGTCGTCGATTCTAATTTCTGGCGGTGGATTGCTTTGAGTACCAACCACCACTGACTGCTTTTTCCTTAGTTTTGTTTCCTTTCGATTAGCTTTCGCAGTCTTTTCGATTTCTGAGTCGAACGCAAGAGTGCCTGGAGCAGATCTGGTCATAGAAAACAAAGAAAAACAAGATTAGTATGTTGCCGATCCCCGGCAACGGCGCCAAAATTTGATGTGTCGTTGAGAGCACCAAAAATATCCTATTCCCTATAAAATAATGAAAAAGAAATAGTAAAGGGGAAGTAGGGTCGAATCCTCAAGGACCGGATTATACGAATGCTTGTCTCTCGAAATCTCGCGAGAATCGTGCCTAAGAAAACTGCGTTCTGGAAAAAAAAAAAAAACAGAATTTAAGAATTGATTTTGGAAGCGAAAATAAAATAAAAGCAGAATTTAAAGTTTACTGAAATTATGGTTACGAAAATAATAAAAATAATAAAGAGAGTTTTAAGAGAAAAGAAATTCTTATGGGAAAGTTCCAGCCTCCGGTTGTCTCATTCCGCCTTGGGCTCAATCCTTGGCTTTTGGATGATCCTTCTCGACTCAAGTAAGCCGATTATAGTGGAAGAGGGCGCTTACGACCACCAGCTCCAAAGATTAGATTTACGATTTTTAGGGAACGACTCAGCCGAGAACCTATGCTAGATCAACGCTTCTCAATGGCGAATCCCACGCCATTTTGTCTCTTTGGCTCGCCAACCTCGTATGATAAGTTAACGAATCGACTATGCAAGTCCTTCCAAAACATACAAAGCGGCCGCTTTGCATATCTTTGAAAAGCTTACTTCTTAAGGGCCATGGACGGAAGCGTCGGCCGTGAGTGTGGAAAAACGATGAATACTTGGCGAGAAGGCTAAGTCACGGATTCTAGGCCTCAAGAACCCTTTTGAGAGAAATATTGACAACTTTTGGCTAGAAGGGTTTTAGTGGCTCATGATAATGGTGGGAAAGTAAATAAAATTATGGAAAAGAAATTTTATTAAAAGAAAAAAAATATGGAAAGAACAAAAGACTTTTGGGGAGAGAGTGTTTTCAGAAAAAAGATCCTCCCAAATAGAGTCACTTCACCCCCTATTTATAGTGCTAGGGAGATAGTCTAATTGAACTTAAATTCTAAAAAGATAAATACATTTAATTAAAGATAAACAAAGATAATTAAAATAAAATCCTAAATCCTAATAATTATCTTAATATTAATTATCCTAATAGAATAAAATAAAATAGAGTCTTCCAAAATAAAATCTCTTCTATTTGCTTTTAAGTCCTTGTGCCTTCCATGTTCGCACTTTTGGCACCATATTTGTCCCACGTTGCATATTGGCCCATTTAATCTCCAAATTGATGCTTTTTCCCTTGAATTTACTTTTCGCCTCCAATTTAGTCCCTAAAAGATAAAAAGACATAAATAGCTCCAATTAGTAGGCTCAAGCTCAAAATAAACACATGATTAATATATAAAAACACGTCATTTTAGAGTATTATCAGTCGAAATTGTCCACTGAAAATAAAAGGCTGTGAGTTCCCTGCCGATTTAATGTTGCTACCCTTTTGAGAATTTGATGTTATATTGGGAATGGATTGGTTGACAAAATATGATGCTGTGGTAAATTGTCGTGAGAAGTGGATCAGTTTAAAATGTCAGACCGGTGATATACTTTCTGTTGAGCCTGAGAATTCAAATGATGTTGTTAAAATTATTTCAGCTTTTTCGACTCAGAGGTTAATGCGAAAGGGTAATAAAGTATTTTTAGCTTACATTCTTGATACTCGAGTATCGAACCAAAACTAGAACATTCTTGCGGTTGTTAATGAATTTCTGACGTATTTCAAGAATTACTGGGTTTACCACCAGATCGGAAGTTGAATTTGTGATTGATGTAGTCAGGGGACAGCTCCTATATCAATGACACCATATCGTATGGCACTAGCTGAGTTAAAAGAACTGAAGACACAGTTGCAGGAATTACTAGACAAAGGGTTTATTAGACGAGTATGTCACCAGGGTGCACCGTTTTGTTCGTGAAAAGAAAGACGGATCTCTAAGGCGTGCATAGACTACGAGCGACTAAGCGAGGTTACAATTAAAAATAAATATCCTTTACCTCGCATTGATGATTTGTTTGATCAGTTGAAAGGTGCTACCGTGTTTTCAAAGATAGATCTTCGATCCGGATATTATCAACTGAAAGTTAAAGAATGTGATATGCCGAAAACTGCCTTCAGAACTCGATATGGTCATTACGAGTTTTTGGTAATGCCTTTTGGTTTAACTAATGCCCCTGCTGCATTTATGGACTTAATGAATCGGATTTTTCAGCCTTATTTGGATAGATTTGTAGTTGTGTTTATTGATAATATACTGATCTATTCAAAGACAGAACCCGAGCATGCTCAACATTTAAGGATAGTGTTACAAACTTTGCGAGAAAAGCAATTATATGCAAAATTCAGTAAATGTGAATTTTGGCTTCATGATGTGGGATTTCTAGGTCACATTGTTTCAGCCGAAGGGATTCGAGTAGATCCGAATAAAGTATCTGCAGTGCTAAATTGGAAAACTCCAAGGAATGTAACGGAAGTACGAAGTTTTCTCGGGTTAATTTGGATATTATCACCGTTTTATTAAAAAATTTCAATGATTGCTACGCCTATGACACGATTGCTCTGAGAAGAATATTGAGTTTGTGTGGTCCGGCGAATGCCGCAAAGTTTTGATCGGTTGAAGAATATGTTGACAAAAGCTCCGGTGTTGACTCAACCGAATTAGGTGTGCCATATTTTGTATCTGAGTGATGCATCTTTGAATGGTTTAGGTTGTGTGTGATGATGCATCGGGGAAAGTGGTGGCCTATGCTTTCGGCGACTAAAATCACACGAGAAGAATTATCCTACGCATGATTTGGAGTTGGCTGCAATTGTTTTTGCTTTGAAAATTTGGAGACATTATTTATATGGTGAAAAATGTTATGTGTATACAGATCATAAAAGTTTGAAGTATTTGATGACGTGAGAAAGAGTTAAATTTGAGACAGAGAAGATGGCTTGAGTTATTAAAAGATTATGACCTTGTTATCGATTATCATCAGGGAAGGCTAATATAGTTCTTGACGCGACTTTTCGATCGGAAATCATCTTTGTTTGCACTCGGTTAATGAATGCCCATTTGTGCATTAGTGAAGATGGATCTGTAATAGCGAATTGAAAAAAAAACTGTGTTTCTCCAACGAATTCGGGAGTTGCAAGATGAAGATTCAAAGTTGGTATTAAAGAAACAAATAGCTCGAGACAAGCGAGATTGAGTATAACATTGATGAGAATGGTATGTTATATTATCGTAAAAGAATTTGCGTTCCAAATAATTGATTTGAAAAATGATATTCTTTTCTCAAGCTCACGATAGTAGGTATTCTATTCACCTGGAAGTACAAAAATGTATTGTGATTTGAAACAGATGTATTGGTGGCTGGTATGAAAAGGGAAATTTGTGAGTTTGTAGCAATGTGTTTAATATGTCAACAGGTGAAAGCAGAACATCAGGTACCAACGGGTTTATTACAACCTATTATGATTCCAGAGTGGAAATGGGAACATGTTACGATGGATTTTGTATCACAGGTTACTGTGACCCCGAAAAAGAAAGATTCAATCTGGGTAATTGTCGATAGATTGACAAAATCAGCACATTTTATTCCAGTCAGAATGGATTTTCCACTGGAGAAGTTAGCAGAACTGTATATCTCTGAGATTGTAAGGTTACATGGGGTTCCAACATCCATTATTTCGGATCGAGATCCAAGGTTTACATCGAGGTTTTGGAGCAAACTACAGGAAGCTTTAGGCACAAAGCTAAATTTTAGTACCGCTTTTCATCCTCAGACTGATGGGCAATCAAAGCGAGTGATTCAGATTTTGGAAGACATGTTGAGATGTTGTATACTTGAGTTTGGTGGTAGTTGGGAAAAATATTTGCCACTGGCCGAATTTGCTTACAACAACAGTTATCAATCCAGTATAAAGATGGCGCCATTTGAAGCTTTATATGGAAGAAAATGTAAGACTCCATTACATTGGTTAGAATTGAGTGAATCCAAGTTAGTGGGGGTCGATTTAATTCGGGAAACTGAAGAAAAGGTTCGGATTATCCGAGATTGTCTGAAAGCTGTTTCGGGTCGTCAGAAATCATATGCTGACTTGAAAAGAAGAGAAATAGAGTTTAATGTGGGTGATCAAGTGTTCTTAAAGGAGTCTCCGTGGAAAAAAGTATTACGATTTGGCAAAAAAGGAAAACTAAGTCCAAGATTTATTGGACCATACGAGATTATTGAAAAAGTTAGCCCTGTAGCATATCGGTTAGCTTTACCTCCACAGCTTGAGAAGATTCATAATGTGTTCCATGTGTCTATGCTGAGACGCTATAGATCAGACCCTTCACATGTGATTCCGCATACAGAAATTCAGCTTCAGTCAGATATGACTTATTCAGAAGAACCAGTGAAGATTTTAGCTCGGGAAATTAAAGAACTGCGGAATAAAAAGGTACCATTAGTTAAAGTGTTGTGGCATCGACATGGTGTGGAAGAAGCAACCTGGGAAACAGAGGAATCAATGAAATCACAATATCCGAACCTATTTTCAGGTAACAAATTTCGAGGACGAAATTTCTTAAGAGGGGGAGAATTGTAATAGCCTAAATTTTCAGTGGTGTCGGAATAGTGATTCGAGATCACTAAATCCGACAAATGAGTAGAAAAATATTAATAATTTAGTGAATATAAGTTAAACGTGAAATTAGGAAAATTTTTGAAATAGCGAATAGTGTACTAGAAATAAATATTTAAAAAAATTAAAAATTAAATTAATTAAAATTAGAATCGAAAATGAGGTATCGAGAGTTTGAAAATTTTAAAACGAGTCATAAATATTTTTATAAATATTTATGGAATGTTGATAAGTTAGTATTAAAGTTTTGTCAAGAAATTTTAAAGTTCCGATAGTTAATTAAATGAAAAGGACTAAATTGTAATAGGTGTAAAAGTTGCTAGAATGATTAAATAGCTTAAGAGTCTAATGAGAAAGGATTTAAAAGGCAATTAGACCCAAAATTATTTGGGCTGGACGGCTAGGGCATGAAATCAGAAGGGAATTTGATAAATTAAGGGCAAAATTTGAATATTGCAAAATTAACTAAATAAAGCTAGGACTAAATAGGAAATATCTAGATTTCTCTTCATTTCTCTTCAATTCCAGCAGCTAAAAACGCTATAGTAGGGTTCTCTAAGCTGGTATTTCATAATTTTTGCACCAAATCAAGAAATCGAGGATAAACGAGGAAAAGAGAAAATTTCGGAATAGTTTCAAAAATCTCTACAACTACTGCAACTTGTTCCGGGTAAGTTCGTACGGTTAAATTATTAAATTTCAATGTTATTTTATGAATGGTGATTAATATTTATGCATGTTAATTGTTGAAAATAATTAAATCATGTACAAAAGTTACAAAATTGAACTGAGTATTTGGAGGAACTAACGCAGGAAATGAGTACGATTGTTCGGTGAAATAGATGAATTTACTGTAAATTACCCAAGTAAACCGAGATTCAGCATTTGTTGCGAACTCTCGTGTTTGCTTTTCTGTTCAGCTCTTACGAGCTTAGATTAACTCATATGAGTTTGATTAACCCTTTTGGGGTTTTGATTCAAAGACTTATGTGCTTGATTAGCCTTCTAAGCTTAGTTTAGCACTTATGTGCTTTGATTAGCCTTCAGGCTTCCGTTTAGCACTTATGTGCTTGATTAAACTTCCGGGCTTCAGATCACAATGTACTCAAACCGTAAGTCGTTCCTTAAATTGACAAGTTGGTAAGTCATAATTGTAATGTGTGGAAAAGAAATGTAAATAATGTTATCATTATTTTTGAGCTCAATTAAGTAAATTATTTTTAAAATGAGATTATGACTTACAGGATGAAAGTAACTTACTTGAAATGTCCATATGATTTGAATTTTGGAAACTAATATTGGTAATGTTTATGGTTAACGCTAACGAACTTACTAAGCTATAGTTAGCTTACTTGTATTGTTTATTGCTCTTTGTAGATTAACGGGAGGGTCGAGGAGGATCGGATCATCACGCTCAAGTCACACTATCTCGATTTTCCGGTAGCTTTTGTTATAAATACTTTAAATGGTTTATATGGCATGTATAGGAGCTTATGTGACTATGTTTTGTATCAACTCATGAATATATTAGTTAAGCTAATATAAGTTGATATATGATATGAATGAAAATTAATTAAGATGTTTAAATACTACTTGAAAGTATGAATGGATATAATGTTAGATAAAATAAGGATTAGTAATATTGTTATGAGACGAAAGTGATTTGGATGAAGATTGTATTTGTTGAGTTGTTGTTATGTTGAGTTAGTTGCAAATTTGAAATTGCAGGAAAGGTTAGATGTTTCTAAAGGGGTTATATTGAATTTTTTTTAAATAATATAATAATTATTATATTACGAAAAATCTTCGGAGTACTTGAATAAGTCCATATTTAATTATAATACGTGATGTAGACCTCGAGGGTTCATAGAGAGGTTTAATGATTTAATTTTAATATATTTGTTGTTTATTCACGAATTGTTTGTAAATTAACCAATATGTTCGGTAACGCCTCGTAACCCTATTCCTACGACGGTTTGGGATTAGGGGGTGTTACACTTTTTGTCGAGATTTGATTTGGTTAGTTGCTTAACTATGTTCTTTTGTTTCAGTTGTTAATTTCTCTTATTATCTATTGTTCTCAAAAAAATGAAAAAAAAGTGAAAAAAAATACATTTATGTTGAATTATTACTAGTTCTATGTTTTTTAGCTTAAGTAGTTAATTTCATATTCTGAGAAGAAGCCCGTGTTATTCTTTAATAATTTCGATTGATGTAATTATTCAGTATTAGTTTATTTTTCTAGTTAGGTAATTTATCAATTCGATCTCGATTCTAACCTTTTTTTTTCAGCCTTTATCCACACCTTTAACCCAAGCTTCGTTACAACCCTTTAAAGACCTTTTATTTTGTATATCATATCATTTTATAGTGGTGGAGATTTGATTTTCATGCAAGCCTATGGTAATGACTTTTCATAATTGATTTTTGAGTGCTTAATTTTTGAACCTTAAATACTTTGAGTGATTTGAGTGAATCTTTAGTGAGGATGTAAAATCTTGTCGATTTTGAATTAAAGGTAATTACTTAGATAAGGGGAGATACTTATGTTTTCATGTCTTAAAAAAAAGTGTGACTTGGATTGTTTGAATCTTTAGGGCTCTTTTAGTTGAATTATCAATGTGTGATTATTTGTGAATTATGAAAAAACATTATTAATGAGAATTACAAGTTGAGAAAGATTAATTTTAATTGTAGTTTAGGATTTTGCTTGAGGACAAGCAAATGCTTAAGTGTGGGGATATTTGATAAGCCATAAAAGTAACATGTTTTTAATCACATTCTTGATGCATTTTTTGGATGATTTATTATATGAATTAGTGAATTTGATGCTCCTAATCTTTTAAATTCATGTTCCTATACTTAGGTGAGCATAGGGGAGCGAAAGGAGAGAAAAACGAGTCAAAATCGGGCAAAAATAGCTATTTCCAGGATCCACACGGCCTGGGCATTTCCACACGAGCTGGCCACACGCTCATGTGAGTCACAAGGGCTGGCCATACACCCATGTGCCAGTCCATGTCAATTTCGCACATTGTTTCCCTATTACACGGAATAACCCAATTTTTAGGGTTTTTGAGCATTCTAAAGTCTAAAAATACACACTAGAAGAGGACCTAAAGGGACACGGAGAGTAGAACACAGGAATTACTCGAAGAACGCCAACGGATTTAGCTCGAAAGTAGGATATCCTTCAAGACTGAAGATCTCCCTCCAATTTCTCTCGAAGTTTTTGGGTTTCTTGATGTTTTGTTCTTTTCCTATTTTTGAGATGTTTTCCTATTACATTATGAACTAAACTCCCTAAATACCTAGGGAGGATGAAACCTACAATGAAACTTATTATTTAATTATCTAAATTACAAGGTAAATACTTGTTCTTGTTCTTAATTATGTGTTCTTATTCCTTGCCTTAATATTTTCAGGATATTAATCCAAGTTTGATGTGCTTATTCGATGGAGCAAAAGTCCCTGT
Organism: Gossypium longicalyx; assembly: GCA_025698465.1. Classification (NCBI taxonomy): domain Eukaryota; kingdom Viridiplantae; phylum Streptophyta; class Magnoliopsida; order Malvales; family Malvaceae; genus Gossypium; species Gossypium longicalyx. The sequence goes on along the minus strand of CM047006.1, from coordinate 3,639,286 downwards.
TTAAGAGTATATCTAGCATAATTAAGCGGCGTTGCATGCAATCCTAGAAATAGGACGACATAAATCTGCCGGATTAGAGTCAAATCTAATAAAGGAATCCATAGATCGAGTTAATGCGACGATAGGGGTTTTAATTAGAAAGAGATTTCAATTAATCAACCTAGACTCAGTTGTTTTTAGTCTCGAAAGAGATATTAACATAATTTAGGGATTTCTACGGATCAAGACAAGTGAATAAATCGTTTGATTCAGAGTCAGAATAATAAGTGAAGTTTAGGTAGATTCTTTCTTTGGTATTGTCCTCTTAATAAGTTTTCTTCAAGTATTTTTCCTTATTCGCTCTCTGTTGCGTTCGGTAGTTAATTAGTTAGTTAATTTTAGATTAAAATAAATCCATTATATTTTAGGCTAAATAATAGAAAGATAGTTAATACTAGTACTTTTAGTCCTTGTGGATACGATATTCTAGACTCACCGTAACTATACTACCATTCGATAGGTGCGCTTGCCTTTGTCATGATCGTAGTCTAGTTTAGCGAACCATGAAACGATCATCAAGTTGAGAGGGTAAAATGACGGCAAAACACCGAGCAAAGACCCCATTGCTGGTTTCTGGTTAGCAACCAAAGGATCAATGAAGACTAATTGAGAGATTGAAACAAGAGACAAAATTGATAGAGAAACCACGATAGTGGATGAGCTGGTTCTAGAAACAGCCTTGTGTTTTGTGTTAGTGCCGGATGTATATATAATATAGGAATAGCTTAGCCATCCATTTTAGGCAGTGTCCAATTTTACATGTCCCACCCCCATCCTGCCATCCTGTAACCAACACAACTACGTATCAGCTAGCAGTAAAGATATATTATTAATTAGAAATGTCAAATAAAATATTTAATAATCCAATTCTAAATTATTGAGATTCAAATTAATAAAATTATAGTCTTAATTACACTTGGTAGGTTCATAATTACATGTTCTAAAACAAAGGCCAAATTATCATATATGAACATGTAGGCAATAAGTATTATAGAGTAGAAGCTTACAATAAGGTATTTAGGAATGTCTTGAGAATATTTTAAGTGGTGTATATAATTTTTTTATTTATAATGAAAACTATATCAATAAATTAAATGAATTTATTTTTTTTAAATAATATTGTTGAGAGGATGAAACCCCACTAAAAGAAGTTAAACCATGATAATGGTAGCAAATACGACAATCTCCCGGTAAAAATATTATGAAAGCTTTTATATCAAAATTTGGATTGCATTTTATTTCATCCACTTAAAAATAGATAAATTAGTTTTTATACATTAAATCAAAGAGCAAATTAATCTTTATGTTAAAAAATCTATCCATTTTTATTGTTAAAAATTGGTCCCTATAAGTCAGAATGAGGTACACCTGACATGCCACGTATAACTTTTTGGTTATTCTGTTACCAATGCTAGTTTTTAACAATAGAAATACATGAAATTTTTACTAGAAATGACTAATTTGCTATTCAATCTAATATATAGGAACTAATTTACCCATTTTTTAAATAAATGATACATAATGTAATCTAACTTCTAATACAGGAACCTTGGTCGTATGTTTACCAGTCTCCCTAATCCACACAACAGCCACTACTAAACAAACGATGTTGTTTCTCTAAACCCCATGTTGGTTCGGTAAACAGTTGGGAAGCGAATGACAAAGTGGGGCTTTTTTTTTATAAAAATAATATTTAAAAATTATTTAATTATAAAAACGGGGTGGGGAACAAATTAATTACAAACATAAGACATTTGCTATAGTGTTTCTCAGTGCCACCTGACATAATGGCAACACCACCCCATTTTTCACCAATGCAACAATCATTAAGATTTTTTTTTAAAATAATTTTTTTTGTGTCATCACTGGTCAGAAAGCACCGATATATATTTCTAAAAATATCCGTGAAAATATAAATATACATTATAAGAGAAAAAATGAAAAAAATATTTCTTATTGGTGTCTGGCAGCACCACTTTAATTTAATTAAAAATTGTAAAAAATAAAAAGCTACAAAAGAAAATTCTAACAGTAGAAGGGAGGTTAAGCCTTGGAGAAGAAAAAAAATGGTGAAAGTGGAGCCTAACCTGTGTCTAGTAGAGGTGAGTATTCAATCGAGTCGAGTCAAATAGAGTGAAAAAATTTTTAGTTAATCGAGTTAACGAATCATATTTTAGCAACCGACCTCAATTTGAATTTTTTTCGAATTGAGTAAAATTTTTTTGAGTCAAGTCGAGTCGAATTAACGAATCTTACTATTTATACTCAATGTTGCGTTTACATGGGCCGATTATTTAACTAGTAGACGAAGTACAAGATTATTTATTTTGGCTTTTAACTTTAGAAAGGTAAACTTTTATCAAAACGACGTAGTTTTGCTTTTATTTATTCAGATTTTCGGATAACTCGAATTGTGTAATTCATATTCGAGTTAAACTGAAAAACTTAATTTTTTATTTGAGTTGATCTAAATAATTTGATTAACTCAAATAACTCGAACTATTTAATTCAAAATTTAAATTTTTTATCGAGTTTTTTAAATCGAATCGAATTTTGCACCCCTAATGTTGAGCTTTCTTTTTTTTTTTTTATAATTTTTTAAAAATTAAAATGATGTCGCTGACATACTAGCAAGTAGCAACATTAATAAAGAATTTCTTTTTTCATTTTTTCTTTTACCATGTATATTCATATTTTCACGAGTTTTTTTAAAATACATATCAATACCAAAAAGAATTATTATTTTTTAAAACTTTGATTGCTGCATGATTAATGTAAAGCACGATCATAATACATATTTTCGTAATTAATTTGTCCCTCATTTTGTAATTACTGAATATTTTAATATTATTTTTAAAAAAATACAGTGGAAACAGCATAAGCGGCGTAGTACTTTTTTTAAGTTACTGTCGTGAAATCACCACGCGTTAATCTCATGATTGGAAGGGACCCACCTTCCATCCCCAACAGTCCTACACCTCCAATATTATTTTTAATTTAATCCCCACCGCTGGATTACAGCGTCTCCACCGAACCCCACGAAACATTGAAGCACCAGATATTTCCTCGCTTCCGCCTAGGTTTTCCTTCTCAGAACTCTCTCTCTAACCTTCTTTTTCTGCTTCACGAGTCTCGACCTTCCGAAACACGTCTCTTCATCGTCGGCGGTGTAGCAGAAAGGAAGAGAAAGAAGAAGCTATGATGGCCGCACCTGAAGCTCCTCTCTGCTATGTTGGCATCCCTCGCCAATCTGCTGCTTTTCGCCTCATGAAGCAAATGGTACGTATCCTTCTGAGCTATGTACGTTCTTTTGTTAATTGTAAATTGTATTTATTCGTTGCTTGGATGGCCCGGTTAGGGATGGGAAGAAGGAGAAGGGCTTGGGAAAGATAAACAAGGGATCAAAAGTTACGTTAGAGTTAAAAACAAACAGGACACAATTGGTTCGTCTCTCTTTGCTTTTTTTTCTTTAATCTGTTCGCGTATTTGTTTGTTTTAAGTTAAATTCTGTTTATGTAGAATGTAGATATTGAATTTACTTTTTGGAGAACTAGAATAGTATGAAATGATGAAAAAGAATATGAAATATATGGAGCAGGGGTTGGATTGGAAAAGCCGAATCCGTGGGCTTTCGATACAGCTCAGTTTGATAGTATTCTCAAGAGATTGAAAGTGGTGAGTATTTCGTGCTTACTTTTACTGTCTTTAATTTGGCTAATACAGTGCTCAATTTGATGTGAAGCTCATTTCTATTTACATTTCTTTGGTATTTTTTGTTTTTTTATGCAGCAAGCAGCACAAATCAATGATGAAGGTACGATTGATGCCAAAACAAAACTACATCTGATTTTATACCTGATAGAAGATTATTGATTTTGAACTACTTTAATTTAACTGGACAGCCAAAAAGAATGAAAACCAAGTATTAACCGAGACCAATGTGTCTAATGACAGTGAAGGGCAAATTGTCAAGGCTACCCGACCACAGGGAAGGTTTGTGCACTTGTTTTGTCCTAGTTTGGTACTGTATTTTAGTGATATGAGATTATTTCCAATTATTTAGTTAATGATCGGTGATATTTGATCTTGTTTTTTACTTTGCCATGTTCTTAGATATAAGAAAAGAGAGAGAGGGAAACTTGTGCAGGCATATTCTTCAGAGGATCTTGAAGGAATTCTGGTAAGTTATAAAATTTCTTCATGTCTTCTATTGTTTAGGCCTTTAGGAATTAGGGTTTAGGCAACCATTAACGCATGTTTTCAGCATGTGATATATTGTTATGCTCTTCCTCGTGTTCTTTTCGAGATACAAAATAGTTCTATATTACATCAGATCAAACTGTAAGGGTCCTGTGTTTATTTTGAAATGTTTCACTTGTTACTGAGTATTCGAAATCTGTTAATAATATACCACTCACTTTCAATATTTTCCTTGTGTAGAAATACATGAGAGCAAGGAAAAAGTAAATGTCAAATATTAGTGCCTTCTTGGCTGTGGTTGCCAGTGGAGTTGTCAGTATAACTGTTTATCCTTGATTGATCAGTTCAGTGTTTCATAATAGCATGAGAGGGATAAGCCATGTTACCCACCTTAACTATTGAGTCCATCTTCTGAACAGATTCTTGCCTGTAATGGAGTTAGAGAGGCAGAACCTTCAGCACTTTCAAAACTTACAATTCAGTAATAAATAGTTCTCTTCTGGTTATGCTAAAAAATCTTACAGTTCCATATGCAAATTAAAATAGGAATTACAATGTAGTGTTTATGTTTTGTTTGAATTGTCATATCCATTTTTCCTGACAGATCTTTTTTCCTTGTAATTAGTAAACCTTTACTATCATTTTGATTTTTTTTTTTAAAACACTGCGTATTTACTTATGCATGCTTTGCAATAGGCCAAAAGGGTTGAGGAGTCATCACCAGCAAATCCTGATGTGGGTGGTGAAATGGAGTTGATAGAGACAACCGAAAGTCAGGATTTTCCTACTGGAGGTAATAACTACCAAGTAGGTTGATGAAACACTTGATAGAATTTTGCTGTCTGCTATTGATCATTTCTGAGATAACTTGGTTCCTCGTGACAGGAGACACAGCTGAAAGCGTTCCTCCAGAATGGTGGGGCCATAAGTATGGATTTATTTCTGGAGGTTTTCTAGGAGAATCTACCAGGAAAAAATCTAACAAAACTGGAGAGTGTAAAATTTTGAACGGGAGAACTGTTTTTTTCGAAGATGACCAAGAGAATCTCTACAAACTTGTGCAAGTTTGTCTCTTTACCTTTCAAAATATTTTTGCATGAAAACTGTGTTATAGTTATTTGTATGATGAAGGAGAACAATTATAGTTTTCCATTTAATTTAAACCTTATTTAAATTGATGGTTCTGCAAGATTTTTCTCTATATGATTATGAACATTGTAGCGTATGTTTTGGATTGTGAGATTAAAGGAGCTTATCAGCATGTTAGACAAGTAATATATACACATTTTACTCCAAATTTTCAGGATAATGCCACAACTGGAAAGCAAGGACTGGGTATTAAAGATCGACCAAAGAAAATAGCTGGAGTTCGCTTTCAGGGGAAAAAGACATCATTCAGTGACAGTGATGCTGAGAATTCGGATGATTTTGGTCCTCCAGTAAAACGGATGCGAGACAATGCCTTTGAAACCGAGAAAGCCAGTGAAACAAACTTGAAGCTGAAAAAGCTATGCAAACAGCTTCTTCGTAAGGTACTTGATCTAAATAAGGAAAGCTCTTTAAAATCGCGATGCAATCTCTAATTATTAGTTATCTGCCTACTTCAGGTACCTGGAGAGACATTAAAACTAAAGCAGTTAAAGGTTCTCATCGATGAACAGTCGTCCTCTGTTTTTTGCAACTGTTCTTCAAAGAAAGAAGCTCTTGCCTACTTGAAACAAAAGGTCTGTGTTTGTTCTCTTCTTATTGGATACCTTTGGTTTATATTCCTTTATTTGCTAGAAGAAAATGTTTTCATTTCCTCACTGTTTTCCGGTTCTGAATTTCAATATTTCTTTGCTTTGTGACACAGCTTGAAAGCAGTAGCACGTTCTCCGTAGAGGGAAAGCGAGTGAGTCTTACATCGAGAAGCAGCTAATAATACTTCGGTGACAGTTCTGATAATCTTTTAGGGGCCTGTAGATTTTGAGACTAAATTAGAACAATTATATGCGTCTTCTATTCATTTTGTTTTTGTTATAGTAATTCAGTCTTGTTTACTTTTTGTATTTATGCGTCATTTGTATTGTTTGATCAGCTTAATATTCATCAGCATTTAGAAATAATATATAAGAGTTGTTGGGGGTGAAAACAAAGCATGGATGTGGAGATGTTATGATGATATTGTAATCTGTGATTGGATTTCACTGATGAAAGTACCTTCTATACCATGATAATTTTTTCCCCGTTTATAATGTTCAGTAATACTAGCAATGCTTAAAATCAAGGTGCCAAAAAACATTATGGTATGCTTGCTCGACTTGATATGATCAAAGAAGTTTTTTTGATTGATATAAATGTTGAACGATTGACCTGAACCTGTAAATAGGTTTTCTTCTCAACATAAGCTCCGAATTTCTCTTTTTACATCCGCTCGTGCGATCATTATCTTTTAAAAAAGATCCAAAATAAATTCAAATTAATAAAAGTTTTCAAATTAATAAAATAAAATAAACCTGAAATCCTAAATTAAAAACACGAAAATCAATTGTTATCTTTCTTTCTAAGATTAAATATGATACTCATCCATTCCTAACAATTCTATCAAAAAAGAAAAAAAAATAATTCCTTTCTGAAAATCCCATTCTCCTTATTTTCATTTGATGCATGTATATGAATGGCTCTTACCCTCTGCTTGAAGACATGGAAAACCTAAAAATTTTCGTTTACAGATTGATTTTGAAGATGGACTATGGTTTAAAGATAAAAAAGAAGAAGATAAATATCAAAACTGTAGCCTATAGTTTAATGTGCAATTGTATATATGAATTTTGATTTTATGCAAATTTATATATGAAATTTTGATTTGGTCCAATTCTTGTAAATTATTAACACAATTATTGATATAACATCATTTTATGTTTATATATTGCATACATAAATAATTATATTTATCTAATATAAAAATAAATTTATATATATTTCTTTAAATGTGTATAATTAAATCAAAATTAAAGTTTCAAGTATACATTTGAACCACAATTAGAGTTCTACGTGTATAATTGCACCAAATTAAAGTTCATATATAATTGTACATTAAATCAAAGTACATGTATAATTTTAAAATTTATCCCTAAAAATATTATAAGTACCGACTTTATTGTGTCAAATTCAAATATTAAATTAATATTTAGGCCTAAAGAGAAAATAGTACTTTTTTTCCACAAGGTAAATTTTTAGTGGTTATCTTTCTTTTTTTTAAATATAATTAATGGTTCCACTATTTGTTAATAATATATATTTAACTTGGAAAAAAATAATTTAAGTACTTGTAATCAAAGAATATTTAGGTATCAAAATAAGAAAAAGAACATAATTTAGGTATCAACTTGCATGTTAATTTTTTCTAAATAGACTTGGTGTTGGTGTAATAGAGGTACTGATTTAAGAAAAAAAAAATAGTTTAAGTACTATTTGTGATAAAAAAAATTTTAAGTATCAAAATAGAAAAATAATATAATTTGGGTACCAATTTATCGGTTAAACCTTTAAAAGATTAGACAACAATCCTACCTTTGATAGAGGTACTACTATTTTCATCATGTTTTAGTATATAAATTAACAATAAACTAATTTCAATTGATAATAATACTTAACCATTAATATGACTTATTTTTAGTAAATAAAAATAAAATATTTCACTTACTTTGAAAAGATTTTATTTTTTTGGAAGAGTATTATTATTTTTATTTCAAATTTAAATTGATTGTATTTTTATTATTATTTCAAAACATATTGTATATGTTGGGCCCTTTGGAGATGGAGTTGGGCTTTGAAGGCTGGTTTGAGCTACTTATAAGGTATTAAGAGTTAGCATTTTTTTCATACACTTCGTTATTTAAGTCAATAAGAAATTAAAAGAAATCTCAAGAAAAATGGAGGACAACTCATAGATGAAAATGTGTAGACCAGCTAAGATAATGGGAAAGAAAAAAAAATGATGGAATAGTACCTCACTTGAGGAGTTGGATCATTTTTATTCTCCTGGATGAGCATGGAGAATTTATCATGGTCTGGTGGAGTTTAGATCGAGTTTATCTAAAATTTTAAATTTATTTTTAAAATTTATATTTAATTTGAAAAATATATTTAAATTCTATCTAAATCTAATTCAGATTAAAAATACTAAACTCAAGTTTGACTCAACTTATTCGTATTAAATTCTTTTTTCTAGATTATTTTTTTATATAAAAATAAATTTAAAAAATATAATACATCAAATACACTAAAAATATTAAAATAAATGTTTCTTAAAAATTAAAAATACACTAAAAACAAACTTTTTATACTTAAATAACAATAAGATAGTTCTAACTTAACAAGCAAATGCCTCTAAAATAGTAGCAAAATTAACCATAAAACAAGAGTTATATAACAATAACAACAAAAAAATAGCAATATAATAGCAAAATAGAAGCAAAACAACATGGCAATAAAACAACTACGAATTTGCAACAAAACAGTTAGATTCAGGTCGAACTGAACCCGAACAAAAAAATCCTATCGAAACCTAGTCTATTTAGAAAACGAGTCTTATTTTTTTATCTAAATCTATTTTTCAAACCTATATTTTAACTAAAAGCCTCTTATTTTCTAAACTAACTTTCAATAATCTTAGACGGATTATCCGGCCTATGATAAGATTTAATACAAGCTTTGATAAGACTAACAATATCAATATTTACTTGCTATACGGTTTAAGTGCTGAGAAGCTAATTTTAAGGTTTAGATATTATTTGTTAATGTGCTGGGTTGCTTTAATTACATCAATTTTGGGTTTTAATCTATAATCATGAGTTGATATAACAAATTCAACTACGTGTTATTTTGTTACAATGAAAGCATGATTAGAAGAAGGAGAATAATGTTAAATAGGCAGCAGGAAATGTTGAACAAGACTTGGAGAATCAATCATATCCTTTTATTTGGCCAAAGTTTTCGCTTATCGTCTGTGTTCAGTTTTGAGTTTTTGCCCAATTGCAAGAAATTTCCTCCTCCTTTCCGTGTGGGACATATATCACTTTCCCCACTTCTATATCAATATTTTTTTTTTCTAACGTTTCTATGGATAACTGGGAAAATGGTGGAGGGTCAACTTGTTACAAAAGTGAATCTCCAAAAAAATTGTTCTATAAAAATATTATGGAGATATTTACATTAAGAGTTTAATTGGATTTTATATTTTTTATTAAAAAATAGATAAATTATTTTTTATATTTTATATCAAAGAGTAAATTAGTCTTTTATGTTAGAATTTTCATTTAGTTCTATGGTTAATTACTGACGTGATTTATGCAATAACTAAATAATTACACGTGAGGTGTCACATGTACTTCATGTTAACAATCAATGACTAATTTTTAGCAATAAAAATGAATGAATTTTTTTAGAATAGCAAGGGCAAATTTGTTATTTTTTTAGTAGAGGGGACAAAATGTAATCTTACTCTTAATACAAAGACCTTCATAGTACTTTTACCTAATAATATTATTTCCAAAATTCAAATTTATCTTCTTTCATTAAGAATGAAATATATCTTACCTTTACAATTAAAAATTGTTGATATTCTTGCAAATTAATTAGTGGCTTTTCAGTTTTTTTCAAATAAAAAGTACTCATTTTGTTGAAGAGTATAAATATTAAATTTAAAAAATAAATTAAATAAATTAAATAAACACATATAAGAATTGCGCTTGATCAGTGGTAAAGGCTTGAGTCTGTTTTCCAATTTTATAACATAATAGCTTTTTTTTATTTTATTTTATTTTATTTTATATTGATATATTTTATAATTTTGTATAGCATAAAGGCTGAGAATTCAGCATTATAATCTAACCATTAAATTTAATTATAAATACTAATACATATGAAACTCATATTTCCCAGCCAAGTTTCTTCTTATAAAAATATCATAATAAACACAGGTTATGCCTTGATCAGTTGATCGTATGTGCTTCTGGGTTCATAGCCAAAGACCCATAACTCCTATGTGTATACATAATCTTTTTGCAGGCTGAAATTGGAGTAATAACTTCTAACAGACCTTGTAATATTCAGTTGGCAAGTTGCAGAAACGTAGACAGCAACTGATCATATAATAATAGTAATAATAATCCATAGTTTGTTCGCCAACGTTATGATCCATTTCAGATCTGATCATCATACAGATCCTCCATAAAGAAAGGAATGTTATGCTTTCAATTTTTTTTAAAAAAATGCCAATGGTTTCATTTGCATATGAGATTGGGGAACCAACCCTAACAATGCCCCTATAGCCTATATATGCAATTTGGCCATATGGGGTCTATGATTTTACCCATACTTTATTGCTTGTTTCGAATCTCTCAGCCTGTTTTTATTTTTTAAAATTCTAAGTTTTCCATGTTTAGAGATTGCATGTTTGCTTTGCTTTTGGAGAAATTTCTGGAAAAAGTTTTGCAGCTCCATTTCAAATAATAATATTTCTGCATGCCTAAAAATATAAATTAATTTCCAATCATCTTATAGTATTACATAATTCATAAGTTCGTGAAGTTGCTGTAGAAGAAAATGACTGGATGCATTTATATGATACATGCATAATCTCCAAATGATTATTTATTAGATATGTATTCCTTGATTACTGCTTTGGCAGTTAGCAATATGACGAAGCTTATTCGTACAATTATTTTGTATTGTGTAAAAAGAAAATAAATATTATCATAATTCATAATGAAATTATTAAAAAAATAATTTTAAATGCTTATTTTATAATTTGTATTTAGAACTCGTTATTATTCCATACAATAATGTCTATTACACCAAAATTTAGAAGGATGAAATTTTATTTAAAAGAAACAAAAGGGTGAGCTAAAAATTCCTCTCTCACCGACAACGTCCATGGAGGGACGATTAAACGTATTTCCAAAAGCTAAAAGTAATCCTTTTGACTTTTCAAAACGTCAACTTGGTGGTTGAGAAGCAGCAAAAACCAGACTCGCACAAATTGCTGCTTAATTTCAATTCAAGTAGCAAAATTAAATAAATCATTTCTCTTTTGTTTCCAATATATAAACAATGCCCTTACTTTTTAAAAATTTCCTCTCATACATTCATCTCCTTCATCTCACAATTCTCTGACACATATCTCAAAGTCAGCGCCACCCTTTCCTCTCTCTTATTATTATAATTAATCGATTTTTTATGACGAGTAACTTCAACATGGAGCACTGGGATTGGCAAGCAGTAACTGGTGAAACTTGCAGCAACAATGATGCTTTTATCTCTTATATGGAAAACCCAGAATTCAGTTTTGGTCCTTTGAGTTTTCAACATGGAGATGAAGATCATCTCATGAGTTTCCCAGAAGTTTTTGAACCAAACCCTAATGTTTTAGATGAGTTAATGGAGGAACTTTACAAGCCTTTCTGTCCTGAGTTGAACCCATATACAATACCAGTTCTTGAAGATCACGTGGAGGAACCAGAGTGCCAGAAACAGCAACCACTTGTTGTTTCTGGTACAAACAAGGATTCGACCAAGCCTAAAAGATCCAGGTTTGTAATTAAATTCATGGTCATTACAAAAAGTTTTACATGTTTATAACTTCACGTGTTTCAACAGGAAGAAACAGCAACATAGAGTGGTGAAGCATGTAACAGGTGGTGATGGTCTTCAATCGGATATATGGTCATGGCGAAAATATGGGCAGAAACCCATCAAAGGATCACCATATCCAAGGTAAATATTCATTTATCATCTTTGTTTTGATATATATATATATTTGAAGCGGTCATTGAGTATTTTTTAATGGAAAAAAACACAGGAGCTATTACAGGTGCAGTAGCTCAAAAGGATGTTTAGCAAGGAAGCAAGTAGAGCGTAGCTGCTCGGATCCTCGAGTCTTTATTATAACCTACACAGCCGAGCACAACCATGGCCACCCGACTCGACGGAACTCACTTACGGGAAGCACTCGCAACAAATCATCAACAGTGGCTAAGCCTAAAAACCTTGCCGATAAAAATGAACCCCATGAGGTTGCAGAATCAACGGTTCTTTCTCCGGCGGTCATTAAAGATGAGTCGGTGAAACAAGGGAGCATAACAATGGAGGAGGACAAGATTCTAAGGCCGGACATAATGTTGAGCGACGAATTAGTTGAAAGCTTTGAGGGTTTTGGGGATTTATTTGTAGACCAGTTTCCAGATTTGTCTCACGAATTATGGTTCATGAACGAATCTGCAACCTTAACTGGCGGTTTGCTGAATTAGTTTTAGAGCAGGCATAATAAGCCAGCCATGTAATAACAACCAAATTGCACACTTGTACCAGCCGAAGAGTGTCTCTTTTGCAGTTTCAGTTTCTGTAATTCATTTGTTAAAAGGAGTTGAATATATCATAGTTTTTTTTTTCTAATTTTTTTAAGATAAATAACCAAAATTCATTAAAAAAATTATATAAAAAAATTATTAATAAACAATTAAAATTTAATCAAAGGAGGACTGGCCTGTTATTCATTGTTAATTTTGGGGTAATATCGGCTTCTTCGTTAAGATGGAGCAATGTTGACAAAAAGATCAAAGGAGGTAGCAAAGGATAAATGACAGTTCATTTGTATATAATAAATGTTGAAAGTCAAGAAAGTCAGAATTGACCACTTATTTCAAATGATTAATTTGTATTTTATTTTCAATATATCCCAACTTGCATTTCCTTTGGCTAACTAAGCTTGCTTACACTCTTTAAACTTGTTGCTTAAGATTAGGTTTCAACTAGTCAAAACATGTATATCTATATCTATATCTATATCTATATCTATATCTATATCTATATCTATATCTATATATATATATATATATATATTATTTAAACGTTGTTTGAGCTAATGTCATGAGTCAATTGAATACTAATTCGGTTATATCTTTTCGTATTTAAAATAAGTTATATTATTCAAAGATTTTTCAATTTATTTATTTTTTTATTTTATTATCATACATATTTAATGTGTTATTATTAATTAGTTTCAAAATATATGTTTCGTTATTTATTATATATATGTTATTTTTAAACACACATTTGTATTCTAAATATATAATTTCTGTACGCATATGTGTGTGATAGTATTTCTAACTATATATTAAACACTTGATTGAGTTAGCATTAGAAGTCAGCAAGGTTATTGAGTAATGTGAAAAGTAATTTATTTTACAAAATATTATTTTGAGAGTATTTTTATCATTTTCTATATTTTATATAAAAAAATATACACAAAATAAAATTTGAACATAAGCTTTTATAGTTGTCAATATTTATACTTTTAACATCTCACCCAAAGCTTAATTTATTATTTTTACTAATTTTTTATAAAGATATTTTATACATAATTCTATTTTTTATAAATATATATTTGACATGGATGTGTCATAATTTAATATATAAATATTTCTTAAATAAGCAATAAATTCTGCAATTATTTTAAAAAATAAAAGGGTTTCTATGCACAAAGGTTGGAACCCTGAAAATTTACTACTGTCTAGATGAGTATAGATATTCCCTTAAAGTTTAAATTACTTAATTGATTCGATGAATATAGGAAATTCATGAGTTTCGGTTGCCTGATGCAACTCTGGTAAATTACATGTAGTCGACCATATTTATGGTTGTATTAATCTGCAGCAGTTGCAGAGGCTCCTGTTTGGTTCCATCAAGCAAAGCAGCCACTGCACTTACAAAAGCTGCATTAATATAAGTTGTGGGTTCGGAATGCGAGTAATCCGATCTCTGATCATTGAAATGGTCACTTGAATCAGGACCTCCCACGATTGCTCCGACATGTTGATTTGGATTCGGGTTGTTCGAAGAGTAATAACTCGAGTAGCCATCGTTACACCCCACCCTGCTCGGGTGACTGTGGATAGAAGGGATGGATGAGCCTCTATGGTGAAGCTGCATGGGATATTTACTCCCAAACCCCACCATGTATGACATTTTCATGGGGTTGTTCCCCAATATGTAATTCACCTGCAATAATATCAGTATATAAATAAAAACCTTATTCTTGGTTTTTTATATCAATATCAGTATATATGTATATATACCTGTGATTTTACGAAAGATTTGATTTGGGAGGCTGAGAAATGTGCAGAGCCACATTGGATGCCATCAATATTAGATGTCATTAAGGTTTTGGAGTAGACAGATAGCACCATGCAAGAGCTTGTAACGTATTGCAAATTAGAGCTATCTCTTATATACAAAAGGCCACCTGAAAACAAACCAGAAAATTTATTAGCTTAGTGAGGATCATTTAGAAATCTAAGTTATTCATTAGTGATTTTAAGAGGTGTATGTATGTACCAGCAGTTGTTTGAATCTGTAAAGAGCTGCTCCCTGGCATTAGTGCACATATAAATGATTCAACATCAGTCTTATATTTAGACAAATCCTTCTTCCCACCATAGAATTCCTGAACAAGAACTGTTAATACCTTTCTTTTAATTTGTTACTTATAAAGAAGGGGCATATGATTTTACCTTTGCTAGTAATGATTGAGCTCCAGCAAATTTGTTGTCCCAACTAAACTCTGATACTGCTTGACTCCATCCTTGGTTGCTCAAAACATAGTTTAAGTATTTTTCATCTCTACTTGCCTTGTATAGCCAAGCTGCAGACCATAATAACTCGTCCTATATATATATATATATATATAAATCAGATGCAAAGCTCAAATGATTATATGGTTATCAACATTGCTAAAGGTTTATGATTTACCTGATATCCTGAGAAAGAGCAGTAGAAAGGGCAAGAGTCTTTGTATGATCCCCTATACTTGTCTGCGAATTTAAATAACTGTGCAGCCAATATGATTGAGATTGATATGCATACAAGGCATGAAGGAACAAATTTAAACGAGCTACTTACTGATTTGGATTTGCTTAACAGCTTTGTAGAATAATTGGAATCAACTCGTTTGAAGACTAATGAAGCAGCTGAAAGAGCGGCGGAAGCCTCAGCCGAGGCTTCGGTGCCTGGTGAATCGGAAGTGATTTTATAGAGTGTTCGAGGGGTGTCCATGTCTTCAGGACGCTCCCAGCACTGGTGATCAGCGTTTCCATCCCCAACCTGAGTATAAAGTGTGGTGGGTGAAGTATGGGCTCGCAATATAAAATCAGTGCCCCAACGGATAGCAGCGCGGAGGTGGCTAAGCTGATGGGCCGAAGAGATTTCATGCCGGTACTCAACGGCTGCCCAACTCAACAATGTCACTGTAAACGCCATTGGCCATCCGAACTTCACATTATCCCCAGCATCATAGTAACCTCCCACCAGATTGACCTGCACACAAAACCAAATCCAAACTTCAAAATTAGTCTACTATTTGCCGAAGCTCAATTTTATCATCATCATCATCATCATCATCAAAGTACCAAGTAATTTGGTAGCCATACATACATTATCAGGTTTGCCATCAGTGAGTGCAGAGTCTCCCCTCCATTTCAGTCTCTGGTTAGCCGGCAACTTCCCCGAACGTTGTCCTTCAAAGAACATGATTGCTTTGCCTAGTGCATCCTTATAGTCATAAGACAAATGTTCCACATCCTCCAAGGCTAGTTCATTGTGACTACTACTAGCCAATGCCATGGCTAAGTTGCAACACAAGACCAGACCCCATACTATTTCACCACACCCCATTTTTTTCATGCCTTACAATTTGCATTAACTAACCTGCATGGTCTTTAATGGTTGGCCATGCTGGTTATTTATAGACCTTTTTTCACCACAACTGATGTTGTAGTTGGTTATTTAACAAAAATCAAACAAGCGTTGATGACATGGGAAGAATGGAGATGGCGTGAAGTGAATAAATTAAGAATGTGTTGCAAAGTCAGTAAGAGTTGAGTCACAAGACTGTACTAATAATGTGAGTGAGAGCACAATGAGATATGGTTTCACCCACTCCTTCACGTCATGTATCTTCTTTCGTGTGATTTTTTCCATACGAGAAAACCGTAAATTTCAATGGTTCATTGA
Source organism: Gossypium longicalyx (assembly GCA_025698465.1). NCBI lineage: Eukaryota > Viridiplantae > Streptophyta > Magnoliopsida > Malvales > Malvaceae > Gossypium > Gossypium longicalyx. The sequence goes on along the minus strand of CM047006.1, from coordinate 3,622,996 downwards.
ACCTTTTAGTTATGGGCCTAAATATAATGATTGTTCTCATACGGTTTCGCTCATGTATACGTCTATGTTAGTGGTTTGGCATCACTACGATAAAATTGTGGCCCATGTTCAGTTTTTGAATGTCCAAATAGCCAATTATCTACCAAAAGCCCAAATCAATCTTAACCTTATCCGTTGCCCGTAAGTTAAACCCTGTTAGAAGCAACAATCTCCCTTTGCCATATTCTAAACATGGAACTCGTTTCCCTGCTAAAAGAAGATTCAAATAAATATTTATCAAATGGAATGAATTTTTTAATCTAAACTTAACTGATTTGTCAATAAGTCATCACGATTATACCATAATATTATTAAAATTAATTGTAAAATATTATTAACTCAACTTAATACAACGTAAGATCACTTTACAAACCAATCAATAAAAAAATAACTTTAGGTCCAACCGTAAAGGTTTTAGTTATTATCCCTAATTAGATCTCACTCCTTTCTTTATCTTATTTTTATTGCTCGAATTGACTTTTAAGTATTAAAATTAAGTCTTAAAATATAAATACTAATACTCTCTTAACTTATTTTCTTTTAGCAAAAATTTAAAAATATCTGAATTCATTTTCAAACCCAACACATTATCAGATATATATATATAAATTCTAGAAACTCAACTTTTATTTTTGTGGCCAAAAGTTCTTAACACCAACCTCACTAGCTAATATATTTTTTTCTCTAAATTCATTTCTTTAGCACGTTTAATAATTTCTTATAAAGCAAAATAGTAGCATTCAATCAATTCTATCAACGATTATCTTAGACTCTTTTCCAATTGATTAAGCGTAGGTTGAATTATAGTCTCCTTTTCACACATTAAGATTTAGCTAAACCAGAAAACAATAATCATTTAAGCATTCTTTTTCAGTGGCTTAGCCCTCCCCCATTTTTTCTCTTTTTCTAATTTAATGTTCATAAGCTGTCTGCCATGGAGTTTTCATGAGGCCAATACATGAAACACTTGTCTGTGTTCCCAACAATTTCGCCGTATTAAGAAAGAAAAAAAAAAGAAAAAACCTTTAAATATGCGCACATAATCTAACCTTCTATTCTCATTTATGAACTTGTTTAACCCCCCCCCCTTTAATGCATTTTCTAGAAAAATGAGTTAGTGCTTCTTAGTTGCTGCCTTAGATAACATTTTTTCTTTTTTGCAAAATAACTTAGTGGAAGATTTCCTGCTTTTTGTTCTCTTTTTTAAGCAACAATTAAAGGATCTCTACTTGACTTTCAATTATTGAAATCCAAGCAATGATTATTCGTCTCATTCATACTATCCACATTTTTATTAAGTATCAAATTATAAAGTTAAAATTTGAATATTAAAATATATTTTAAATAAAATTTTTAAAATTAGACCGGTGATTGAATTGGTGATGTCATTAGTTTGTACGATTCGATTAAATAAATCATTAAAAATCATAAAAAGAGTCGACTTAATTTATTTTTAACCTAGTTCAATCAGTTTGTACCAGTTCATAACTCAACTTATCTGATGTTTCTCTCTGGACCGGTACCATGACCAATCTGATCTGGTTCAAACAACCATGACTCTAAGTCTCTAGACTTTGTACAGTTGGAATTTAGTCATCCTACTTTTATTTCAAGAATTTAATTTCTCTACTTTTTAGATTTAACAATCCGCTTTCAAATTATATTTAACCACGTAACATTTTAATTGAAAAGTTAACTATATTAACTATTTGAATTAATCAATAAAATTATAAAAATATAAAGACCAAATTATGTTAAAAAGTAAAGTGTAAGGATTAATTCTCAATTTTAAACATAGTAGAAGGACCAAAACTAAAAATTAACTGTTGTTACAAAATAAAATAAAAAGAAAAGAGGCATGGTGGGTGTGCCACGTGTTAACATGAGATATATAGATAGATATGTATATTTAAATTTTTAGCATATTTTTAGTACTAAAACTGAAACTATACCACCATTTGAAAATCTCAAAAAAGAAAAAGAAAAAAAAAAAAAGGGAGAGATTTTTTTTTCCAGGTGTCAAAAAGAAGCATTGTTTGGACACTACTTTATGAAACTCAAGAAAAAATCTAGATATTTAGAAGTGAAAATGAAATTGATGAAAATAAAAAGATTTCGATAAATTGTATTAATACAAGAAAATATGAAACCGAAATGAAAAGGTTGTTGATAACGTTCTTACTTATAATACTGCTATTGAAATAGCAAAAAAAAAATTGAGGATCTCGAGCCTATATCTGTTAAGGAATGTAGAAATAGAAAAATTGGTCAAATTAGAAAAATACAATTCAAGCATAATTGAAGTCACTCACTAAATGGGTATTTGTGCCAAAACAAAATGAGAAAAATGAAATCGTAAAATATAAAGCACAACTTGTAGCACAAGAATTTTCGCAAAGGCCTGACATTGATTATGAAGAGACATACTCTCTTGTGGTGAATGCAATCACGTTTAGATATCATGTTAGTCTGGCAAAATGTGAAAAACTTGACATGCATCTAATGAATATCGTTACAATCTATTTGTATGGTTCACTTGATAGTGAGATTTATATGAAAATCTCTGAATGATTTACAATCCCAAATGATATAGCGTTCCTTAGGAAAATTGCTCAGTCAAAATAAAGAAATCCTTATATGAATATCGTTACAATCTATTTGTATGGTTCACTTAATTGTTGTTTATATTGACGATTTAAATATTATTGGAACTCACAAAGAGCTTTAAAATATAGTAAATTATTTAAATAAAGATTTTGAGAGGAAATATCTTGGAAAAACAAAGTTCTGCCTCAGCCTACAGATTAAGCATTTAAAGGATAGAATTCATGTCCATCAATCATGTTATACAAAAAAAAATTTTAAGAAATTTTATATGAATAAATCACATCCATTGAGTACCCCATGGTTGTAAGATCACTAGATGTGAATAAAGATCCATTTTGTTTTTGCGAAAATGATGAAGGGTTTCTTGGTCTTGAAGTACCATCTCTAAGTGACATAAAGGTATTTATGTATCTTGCAAACAATACATGACCCGGTATAACATTCTTGTGAACTTGTTAGCATGATTTAGTTCTTCTCCAACACATAGACACATAGACATTGGAATGAAATTTAAACATGTATTTAGATATCTAAAAAGAATAGTTGGAATGAGGTTATTTTATTCAAGTAAATCAAGATATCTATTAATTGACATTAGTTGCTGCCTCTTAAAATCATATATAAATAATTGCAATGCATGAGGCAAGCTAAGAATGCGTTTAGCTAAGGTTGTTAATTCAACAAATCTAGAAGATATGTGATTTGTCTTTGTAAAAAAATATGTCAACTATCATATACAAAAATAACATAGCATGTATAACTCAATTAAAAGGTGGTTGCATCAAATGTGATAGAAGAAAATATATTTCACCAAAATTATTCTCCACTAATGATCTTGAGAAAAAAATGTGATATAAAAGTTTAACAAATTCGTTCTAGTGATAATTTGACTGCTTTTTTATCAAGGCATTGCCAACCACAACATTTGAAAAATTAGTATACAATATTGGAATACGTTGGCTCAAAGATCTAATGTGATGTTGGCATTAGGGAGAGTCTAAACACGACTTTTTTTTCCTTCAACCAAAGTTTTGTTTCATTGGGTTTTCCTAATAAAAGTTTTTAACGAGGCAGCTTGTAATAGGAGATTGTGTATTTTTTTCCCTTTATTATATTTTCATCCTACAGAGTTTTTCTTAATAAGGTTTTAATGAGACACATTTTCATTAATGAACATTAAATGGGGAGTGTTGTAAATCCATTGATAAATGGATGTCCATATAACTCTCCAAACCTCCCAAATTCATTCTCTTGTAACCCCTAAAAAAATTATAGGGCACCTTAATTATTTTTATTATATGTTTGTAACCTAGAGTGGTTGAGGCCCTATAAATAGAGGGCATGTATAAATTTTTTGGTATCCAATTGAAAGTTGAATTATCGTTTCACTTTTCTATTATTCTCTTTTGTTTATTATACAATTCTCTTAGTTTATAATATAAGCTCATTTTTTTTCAATTATTCCTTAAATCAATATAAATAAAATATAAATATAAGTAATATAATTAAAAACATAAATAGCATAATTTAAGGGAAGAAATATCACAAATAATTTATAAAGTGCAGTTATCACCTAATGATTAACACATTTTATGTTATCTAAGCTTTGTTCGATCTGGAATATAAATTTGAATTCACTGTTGTGAATAATTAATTTAAATTTATTTTTATATGATATAAATTATCGAATATATAAAAATAATATAATATAATACATAATAAAAAGAATAGGTTGGATGGAATCCTAACTTAAACGTTAAAGTACAAACTTAATTTATACTTTAAAACAGAAATTTTTTTAAAATTTTATTTTAGGGTTAAATTTTTGTTCAAAATTTCTTAAATATCCAAATAAATTTGAAAGTTGTACGGATAATGAGATGGTTAAACAAGTGTATTGTTTTATTGTTATCTAAAGTTTGTTATATTATTATATCAGTCCATAAACAAAGATAAATAAATGACATAAGCTAAGATATTAATTTAAGTGGTATTGAAACAGACTCTTCAGTTAAAGTCCTTACCTACTCAAAATGTCCATTTCACGCATAAATGCTTTTAATTTTTACAAGAAAAGTGATGGGTGGACTTTCGTGCCTTCTTTTAACTTAGCTAATGCCATTATCATTGACGACCAAGCAAAAGTCCTAGTCAATGGTTACCAACAATTTCGTTTAAATTATATCCCAACTCTAACTCCACCAAACATTTTCAATCAATCACCCAAATATATATAAGATGTAATTAAATGTAGCGCTTCTATTTTAATAAAGTTATGATTTATACTGATAGTTTAGAGGTAGTTCAAGTCTAAAAAGATAATTTGTTAAGAGAATCGAATATTATAAATGGATCATGAGAATAGAAATATATTAATTGACTCGACATGTTTCTAGAGAAGATAACGAAACCTTTCGTAATGCCTTAAAAGTTTTAAATAAAAAAAAAATTTAAAGTTAGTTTTCATGAAATATTTTCACCAAAAAGAAATATAGGGCTTCCATGTTTCTGTATCATATATTAATAATTTATAAGTTCTATTAACAATTTTATTTGATTAACTTTTATATTTGAAGTTTAATTTCCTTCTTCAGTTTTTTTGCCTTTAAAATTAATGACATTTTGTTATTGACCTATCAAAACCTGCCGCGACTTATTTTTTTCATGTAAGCAATTTAGGTGGAATTAGTGATTGAATAAACAATAATATGAAATAAAAACAAAATTTAAAAAAAAAGAATTAAATGAGTTTAATTGAAAATTTTGTTGTTTAATCTCTCGTATGTCTCAGCTAAATCCAAATTTCGGGGTCAGCTACCGCTTAAGCTGCCATTTATGGCAGGTCGGTGTGAGAAATTATCCTAAATAAAATTTTGATTCACTGTTTCAATAATGCTTGATTTATTAGTTTTGTTGGGTGTACCAGATGCTGGTAACGGTAAGTAACTCATCTATGTTCATGGAAAAGTCCAATTTGTTTGGTAATGAAAAGAAAGATGTTAATTCTCTCCTGTATATTGATTGATTTGGAAACACCAATTATTATATATATATATATATATTTTTTATTTTATATTTTATATTTTTAATCAATATAAATTTCAGGGGCGAAGTGAGAACAAATTTTTAGGGGGTCGGATAAAATTTTAATTTTTTATAGTTTATATCTTTATAATTTGTAAAGGATTAAATCAAAATTTTATAATTTTAAGGGAGCCAAAGTGTAATTTTACCTTTACTAATTTAAAATTTTTAAAAAAAAATTAAGAATCAAAAGAACAGATTTACATTTTAGAGAGGACCGGAGCCTATGCCAGCACCCCTGAGTTCCCCTGATAAATTCCACATCATCATTTGCGTGGACCAAAAATATCATTATCACAATTTTTAATAGTTCCACTTGGTGATTCGTTTTTTTAACTTAGTTAATTCTTGGAGGAAATATAAATTTACGTATTAAAGTGGACAATTTTTTTAAAATAGAAAAATGGTATAATTTAGTGTTAGAATAACTCGCGGTATATTTTCTAAAACCCAAAAACTCAAGTACAACCATATCTAAAATCAAATATTTGACTATGTATTTCAAACACTCTAAAACAAAGAAAAAGAAAGTAAGGAATTTGAAAAAATCAAATCAAATACAACACTCATTTGGTGCTTTTGTGCAATGTTATTTAAATAGAAATGGATTAGCCGGTTGAATCGGAAATTAATTGATATATTAATTTAAAAAAAGATTTTGAACCGATTGATTTAGAAACAAATACAGATTGATTGACTAAAAATTTTAATCAAACCGACCAATCAATGATCTAATCAATATGGCTACCGGTCTAACTTAAAAACACATTGCTTTTGTGAACTAAAAATTTAAATTACATAAATAAATTTGAAACCCTTTAATTATTGTTTTCACAGTGTGCGATTACTTTTTAGATATAAAATAATTCATTTTTCTTATTTTCTTATTTCCAATATTTTCAATCTAACCCCAACATGTAGGGGCCAAATTGCTAATAAAACTTAATTTATATTATATAGTTTTTCTTAATACATCTAAGCCATTTTTTTTATATATATCATATCGTGTTTTGACTGCCTTTTTATTTGTTTATATTTGGCCATCACTAAGGGTAGTTGTAAATAATAGGGTGACATTCGAAATCCCTAACCTAAATACCATGGCGTTATACTTAATAGGATGTTCTAGAAGATGATCTTTTCATTACCCTTAGTAAGGGTGAAGTTAGAAAAAAAATTTAGGGGTGAAAATTAAATTTTAATTTTTATGATAATAAAAATATAATTTTGACATTTTAAAAAAGTTATATCTTCATAATTTTTTAAAGGATTAAATTAAATTTTTATTATTTTTAAGGGGGTTAAAATATAAATTTATTTTTTAAAATTTAAACTTTTAAAATATTTTAAAAAAAAAATTCATCTTAGGAGGTATCGGTACGCACTGCCCCTACTCAAAAAATATTTATTAAAAAAAAAAAAAAAAAGGAAGAAGAAGGAGAAGAAACAAGCTTGTTTGTTGTTATTTGTTTAGCGTAATGTAGATGATTTTAGGACATCTGGATTCTTCCATTTATCATTTTGAGGAGAGCCACAAAATTTAATCCAAAGCTTTCAAAGTTTTAATTTATAGAATTTTATATATTTTGGGGTTTTTTTTTTAATTCCCATTGTTTGTTTGGTAGTGTGAAGAAATGATGAAAATCTATGTGCTTAAGTCTTATAATTCAAATATGTTTTTTAATAGTATAAGCTCAACTTATTTGATTTTAAAATATCATTTGATTTCAAAGAATTTATAATTTACAGCTTTAGAATGTATAAAATTTTAAATCAATAATGATACTCTTAAAAGTGATAAAATTTTAATTTAATCTTTTAAAAAATTATAAAAATATTTAATTAATACAATATTAAAATTATATTTTAACTTTTTATCAAAATTTATAACTTAATTTTAATCTCAAAAAACTTTTTCTAACTTCTAAACATCACATTTTTCTCATTAAAAAAAATTGATTGGAAATTAACATTGTTAAATGGTAATTAAGTTTGGCATTTTTCCCCCTTTTTAGTGGACTCTAATATTTCAGATATTGAAGTGGTTGGTGGATGTTGATTCAGAGTGGAATATTCACTACACAGAACAAAATTGGCATCAGTTCCAAAAATGATTTTGTTGACATTAATCAAGGAGGAACAGTGTATGAACAACATGAGATGAAGTTGAACCAAAATTGGGTTTATCTGTATTTCTACAATTTGTGATAGGGTTAGGTTGGTTTTCTTTAAAAAATTATTATTTACTTTATGTCACACAAGTTTTAAATGCTTGTTTATATGTATAAACTATTACAGGATTGCTTACAGTTGGGAAATCATTTTCTTTCTAGAAACCCCAACAGATAGAAAAATAAGTAGATAGTATAAAGCACATATCATATATATATATAAATGTGATAGTTCCATGAAACTGAATAAGGGTTGTTTGAACAGCTCAATCATTTCCTTTGTCAGGATTTGAAATTTTGGGTCCATAAGTATCTCACATTTGCCAAACATGAGAAGAGATTAGTTTCAAATGTTTCATAAATTAAAACCAATTTGTGCTTACATGGAAGGATTAATATAATTAAGTTTGAAGCGCTAAACTTACTCTCTTTTTTTTTTTTTTTCTTTTTTTTTGGCTTCAACCTGCATTTGTAATATTAATTTTTCAATTCCCACTCTCCTTTTTAATTTAATGCTTAAAAATATTAATTAATTCTTTCCACAAAAAATATATTTAATTAAGCCTTTAGACAATAAAAACAATTTAATTAAGTTCGTTGTTAATTGTTATCATAGTTGCTAATTTTCCACTATAATGCTAATGGTTGTTGCGTGACTAGACCTTATCATGGGCCGGGTCGAGTCAATGTAAAATTTTAGATCCATTTTCTAGGTTTAGGCCTGGTTTGAAGAATGAGTTTAAAATTTTGCCCAAGTCTAACTCAATAAAAAATGCTAAATCGAGTTCGGTCCAACCCATCCATATTAAATTTTTTATATAAAAAAATTTATAAAATATAATACATCAAATACACTAAAAATATTAAAATATTTTTTCCTAACAAATCAAAAATACATTAAAAAAAGTATTTATACTTAAATAACACTAAGATAGTTGCAACTTAATAAGTAAGTAAATACCTCTAAAATAGTAGAAAAAATAATAATAAAATAGTATTCATTCTATTTTCACTTCTTATTTCGATATCTCAATTTCAATTCACATTTCAATTCATAATTTCACTTTCTCATACTTTCAATAGTTCAATCGATCTATTCATTTGATTTTCTCATTTCATTTATTCAACTGATTTCAATATCAATAATTCGATTTTTTAGCAAATTCATGAACCTTAAGTTTATGCTTCAAATCTCACATCTTAATTCCATTCACAATTCAACTCATAATTTCTTTCTCATGTTTTTAATAGTACGATCAATCAAATTTATTTAATTTTCTCATTTCAGTTATTCACCCTATTAACAAACCCAGACTTTGACGAATACACGAATTTCAAACCAAACACACCAATACGGCACATTGTGCCTAAAACGGTACATAGTACCTGATCAGTATACGACACATAAGTGCCTGAAACGACACACGAGGTGCCTGAAATACGACACATAAAGTGCCTGATCGGCAAAGCCGATATATCCTGTACTCTTCCAAATCCTATGGCATGCCAATTATATCCGACTCAGCCCGACTAGTTAATAAGGTATTTTAATTCTCAATTCACTTTCATTTCCAATTCAAGATCACTTTTCAATTACAATTTCACATTCAAACCAATATACAGTTCAATTATACATACACATTCACCATTCAATTCAAATTCACTTTTCCACTTTCTAATTAATAAACAATTCAATAGCAATACATATTTCAGATAATCAAATATAATCATATTTCGATTCAATTAATACACAATTCACATATTCACACATATTCATAAATTAATTCACTTTTATGTAATTCATATTTTTAATTCATTTTCCAATCAAATTCAAATCACTAATTACTTTTCAATCAATATACATTTCAAATACTCACATATTTTCTTCATTCAATTCAATTTGATTCACTTTTAGTTTCCAATCAATATACTTTCAAATATTCACATAATTCATAATTCAATTACTTAATTCAAATCACTTTTAATTTCCAATTTCTTCACATTCAATTTCAATAGCCATAAACATTTTTGAATCAATTTCATTCAAATCGATATCATCATTTCAATTGCTTACCTAATTTTACTTGCCATGCATTTTAATTAAAATATAACAATTAATAATAAATAGATTTGAATTATAATAATACCAACCCGGATTTATTCGATTACTCCTCTATAACTTTTCTTTCTTCTTGTTTTCGAATGGTTTTGCTATTCTTTCTTTTTACTTTCTTTCTTTATTTCATTTCACTTATATATATTATATATATATTAGTTAATAATGATAATAATGATAATAATAATTATAATAAATATCTTTTAATAACACATATTTAAATTACATTTGTCATCACTTAATTTATTTATCATACACAAAAATTTCATAATATTTAGTAATAACAAATAACAAATAATAAATATATATTTATTAATTAAATATAACTATTACAAATGTACTTTTTTTTTACAATTGTACAATATCATCACCATCCATTTGGCAAATTTTTTTATTTATTCATATAATATAATATTTTTAATTTATAACTAATATAAATTACCATATAATAAAATAATTATATACATTATAATTTAATAATAATTAAACAATTAATAAAAATCTTAGATTTTTATCAACATTTGCCGTCTCATTTCTGGTGAATGGTATATTTTCCATTTTGGTCCCCTTTTCTTTTTATTAATCTATAATTCTACTTTTACCCCTTATTCGATTTAGCCCTTTTTCTTAATTTCTCTTAATTAAGCTAATTCACTTAATTAAAGCCTAATTAAATATGCAACTAGCCTAAAAAATATTCCTAATAAATATTTACGAACTCGGTTCATTAAGACGGAGGCCCTATAACTCGCTTTTCCAGTGCCCGTGAATTTTGGGTCATTACAATAATGTCGAAAAATAAAATTATTAATATGTGCATAAAATAGAAAAACGAGACTTATAATAATAAATTTATTTAGAACAGTTGGCAAAGCATAATTTTTTAAAATTATTGAAAAAATTATTCACTTCAATTACCATAAATTCAAAATAATATTAAAGTGATAATTTTTTAGTTGAATATAGTAAAAATTGAGATTAATTATCAAAACATGTATTTCAAAAATTATTTTTCATAATATATTTTTTAGGGCTTTTCGACACTTATGTGTATCGAGTTCAGAGCATGGCCTAATCACACCATAATATGTACATTGTGTTTTACGAAAAAAAAGATATTGCAAAGTACAATATGTAGGACCTCAATACCCATGGGTATTGAATTTAAAGAAATCTACTTTGATTAGAGTTTTTTTTTTTTTTTTTTTCGTTTGCCAACCAATTTACTTAATAAAAGGAACACAACACTTATAGGTGTTGTCGTGTCAAGGTTCTCGCTTATAAATACTCCCCTCTTTCTCTTTTATTTCACCTAAAATCAAACTCTCCAACTTTGTTAAAAAAATTGTTAGTTTTTCTACCTTTTACGGGGTTTTGTGGGGGAGGTTTCAAGAAGAACACATAGCAAACCATCTCGTTAATATGGTAAATTTTTAACTCAAAAATTTTCATTTTTTTATATTTACAAAAATATTTTTAAGATTTTAAAAATTAAATATTTTTGTGATGTTTCAAAGAGTAAATAAATCAAGTTATTTGTGCTCGACATAATTTAAACTTTTCGGAGTTAGATGGATGTATCAAAGACTGCTTGAAGAGTGTTGGTTTGTATGTGATATCTACAATAGTAACATTTGAATCAATTAATTCCACCTTGTTAGACAGATGGAGGTCGAAAAAAACATACATTTCCTTTTTTTATGCGGAAAACAACTATATTATTGGAAGATGTCACTTTTATAACCAACCTTTCAATCGATGGGTAAGTGATTGTAATGACCCAAAATTTACGGGTATTGGAAAAATACATTTTTAGGCCACCATTGCGTAAAATGAATTCATAAATATTTATTAAAAATATTTACGAAGTTAGTTGTGTAATTAATTAGATTTTGGTTAGGTGAATTAGCTTGAATTAAGATTAATTAGGTGTAAGGACTAAATTGAATAAAGGGTGAAAACTTAATTATAGAATAGAAAAAAGTCAAGAGACAAAATTAGCAATCAAGCGATAAGTGACAAGTGTGTGGTAATAGTAAAATACATGTGGTAAAATAAAATACATATATTAATTAATTATTTACTTATTATTTATATTATTATATTATATAACATAAAATAAAGTAAATGAAACAAATAAATAAAGAAAAGAAAAAGATTAGGGTTTAGGGTTTAAATTCAATTTAGCTTCTTTTCTTGTAATTTTTGAATTTTTGGAATCCTAGAACAAAGTACTACTTGATTTAAGTTGAAAATTTGAAAGTTAGTGAATTTTTAGAAGTTGTTCATGTTGAATAATTAGGGTTTAAGTTTATAAAATTTTAAGTTAGAAGTGAAAAGGGATTAAATTGTGAAATAAATTATAGGTTTTGAAGTAATAGGGACTAAATTGAGAGAATTTTAAAATTAGGGTTTTATGGTGAATTTAGAGAGTTGAAATTAGTTTAAAGTGGAAATTGAATGAGATATGAAATTAGTTTTATAAGAAAAATAATTAGTTTTGATTTAAGGATTAAATTGGAATTTAGATAAAAGTTTAGTATAATTTAAATATTGAATGTGAAATTGTATGTATTGATAAATTTTAGTTGTCTCGATTTCCGTAGCTAATGTTGTGTCGGAAACCTCAGCTAAGAAAGGAAAAGAGAAAGTCGACAAAGAGTGATTTAGAAATTACGGTTTGTATTTTTATAATCTAAATTTAATAATTTTTATTTGTTGTATTTTAAATTACTGTATATGGTAAGTGTTGAGATGAGTAATTAATATTTTGATGATTGATTGAATGAATTGAATTAGTAGATATATATATTGAATGGATTGATTTTTGAATTGAAATGATTATATGAAAAATCAGTATTGAATATTGATTATATCTGAAATGCGAAATTAAATCCTATTAACTGTATCGGGCTGAATCAAATATAGATGGCATGTATCTAGGATGTTGTATTTGTCATTTTGGGAAATGTTTGTGAATGATGTTATAATATGAAATGAGTTTAATATATATGTGAATATATGTTTCATGTTTAAAGCAATTAAGTGATGTGTTTTGGTTGAAATTGGCATAAATTTAAGAATGGTTTAAATGATGTTTAATTGAAATGTTTGAACATTATATGTGAAATATCTATAAGAATATATTGGATAAGTACTTAGAATGATTAATTTGACATGTATTAAATCCATTTGAATGTGTTTTGGATTGGTTGGATATTAGTTATTGAGTTGTTTGTGGTTTAAGTTTGCAGGGTTAGTTAAACTTGATGTATAAGGCTCACTTTGAGTCCTCACGACTTGGCACATGGGCGTCTGACCAGACCGTGTGAGACATACTGCTTATATATGGGCGTGTGGATAGGTTGTGTGCCCCCTGCAATTTAAAGATTCAAAACAGAATGCCCAGAAATCTCTACACGAGTAGAGACACGGGGGTATGTGTTTCGGCCATGAAAAAACTACATTTAATTTTTGTTTAAGTGAGAGAGTTACATAAGGTTAGACACGGCCTGAAGCACAGGCGCGTTTAGGGTCACACGAGCATGTGAGCCCTGTACTTAAGGAAAATTTTTGAAATTTCATGAAAAATTTTCTAATTCAACAATTTTCTAAACTTCCGATTAAGTCCTGATTTATTTCTAACATGTAATTTGAGCCTCAAGGACTCAATAAAGGGACACTATGACTAAAATTATTATGCGTATATTGTAATATTATATGATTGTTCGTATTTATTCTGAAATGACCGGTAATGCTCCGTAACCCTATTCTGGTGACGAAAAAAAGGTTAGGGGGTGTTACAGTGATAACCAGAACTAGTGGCATCAACGTGGAACATGATGTTATTAGTTGTTAAGGGTCACACTGTCTGTAGATGTTATTAGTGGCATCAACAAAAATTGGGTAAAATACACCTGGGTGAAGCAACTTTTTGCTCCTGCCCTTTCATCACATTCAACTATGGAAGAAATGGAGCAAAATTATTCTCATATTACGACAACATAGAGCCACTAGAGAATACTTTATTGTTGCTGCATTTTGAGCAACATATCCTTCTTTCCATCTTAATAAGGGGACAACCATTATGATATACTTCAAAATTCGAATTTAGAAAATCTTAAGTGTATAAGATATGAAAGAATGTAGAAGAAAAATGTTTTGAGTTTCCACTGAAAAACCAACTATTACTACGAGTTATTTATAAGTTCAAGGGTTAGGGTTCTTTTATGATTTTTAAGAAGACCATACATGTGTAGGTAACAAGGTTAATGAAAATTTTCTTTCTCCTTCAAATTAATTACAATTTATGTTTTTAAAATTTTTACAAATAAATCAACACCTATTGGTGTTAAGGTGATTTAATCATTTTATAATAATTACCTTGATTTCAATGGGACGTGAAAATTTTAATGCCATAATAAATTTAACTAAACTCAATATATAGATGTCGAGATAACCCTAAATAAAATCATTTTTTGATAAATAAATTTTAATATCACTTATTTTAATATAAAAACCAATGTTATTTAAATGGGACTAGATCGATCAATTGGACCTAGAACTAATTAATATATAAATCAAGACATAGGGCTTGAACCCACCTATGAACAAACCACTTAAAATTGGTAAAATACCAAAAATCGGGACAAAAAATGATGATTGAAGTGATTTTATAATTTTTATGAATTTTAAATTATTGTTAAACTGACAATTAAATCGATCGAACTAAAAATTGATAATTTGACTTATTAGATCACCCATCCAATTATTAAAACAATAAAAAACAATACTATATCGAAATAAAAAACCATTATCATGATATTACAATTCACCGAGTAATCATATGTACTTTGATAAAACAAAATGAGAGTTAGTCTCTGTATTTAAAAAGTTAAAAATAGAATCATTCTAGTTTTTTAATTTAAAACTTTCAATCTAGTAATTAAAATTATAAGTTTTTTTGTCAAATATTGTCAATTTAGAATTACGATTAGGCTATTTTTATATGAGTTAACATATGATTGACAAAAAAATAAACATAATAAGTTGCCAAATTTTGACAGTACAACAATAATGATTGAACTAAGATTTTTAAATTAAAAAACTTAGGAAGATTGAGTCACTTTTAAAGTTAAGAACTAAATCTCAAATTATATATAAGTACAAGGACTAAAAGTATATTTTAACCTAATTCTTTCGTATGAAATCCAACATATACAAGTCTCTTTCTTCCCTTTAGTCCCGCGATATTGTTCTTTTTATTCATTTTATTTAGTTTTTCTAGTGGAGCTGCTCTCCGCGTTCTCTTGTCTTTTCCTTCAGATTCCGTCCGCGTTTCCTTTGCCTACCTTTATATTCAGCTTTTCTCTTTCTTTCTTTTTAATCCACTTTCTTAAATAAACTAAACATTAATTCAACTTCTCTTTCCTATAAATTTAACTGTAACCATGTATAACTAGGAGTTGTTGGCTCAATGGGAGACGGTTCATTGCCGACGCACGAGAGGAGGTGGGCCTCAGACACCATCCCAGCCAATACCATTCTCAGTGCAACTACTTCGCCGGGGACTGAGTACAACTCCGCCGAGGAGTTCGTCGAGGTCACTCTCGATCTCCAAGACGATGATACCATCATCCTCCGAAGCGTCGAGCCGGCCACCGTTATCAACGTCGATGAAGGCTCCGATACTCCGGTATCCGCTTCACGGTCACCGACGACGAGGAGCTCATCCAATAGATTGAGGCAGTTTTCACAAGAACTGAAAGCCGAAGCAGTGGCCAAAGCCAGGCAGTTCTCACAAGAGTTGAAAGCCGAATTACGCAAGTTCTCATGGGGCAACGGACACGCATCTCAGACTGTAAATGGATTCGACTCGGCTTTAGCCGCTCGAGCTCTAAGAAAGCAGCGAGCTCAACTCGACCGGACTCGTTCTGGCGCTCATAAAGCACTTCGTGGATTAAGGTTTATTAGTAACAATAAAGCCAATGCATGGGAAGAAGTTGAAAACAAATTCAACAAACTCGCCAAAGACGGATATCTCTTTCGCTCCGATTTCGCACAATGCATAGGTTATCCATTTCATCATCACATTTTCCTCCCAAATCCATTGTTTTAAACGCTTCGGTTTGAATCTATCTTCTAACTGTTTTTCTTAATCGTGTACTGTTCTTTAAGGAATGAAGGATTCGAAGGAATTTGCGTTGGAGATGTTCGATGCATTGAGTAGACGAAGGAGATTAAAAGTTGAAAAAATCAGCAAAGATGAACTTTATGAATATTGGTCTCAAATCACCGATCAAAGTTTTGATTCTCGCCTCCAGATCTTTTTCGACATGTACGCATTATTAAACTATTCTATAACAAGTAGAAATTAATTAATTACGATTTTTTTTTCAGTTATTTCATTTTAAAATTAATGAATCTTAAATTTCACTCTCTGGAAACTTGTAATTAATGATGCAAATAAAATTTAGTTAAAATCGTCCATTTTTGCAATTATATGTGAATTTCCTTTCTAATCTTAAATTATATGATGTTTGCCCCATTTTTCAGGGTGGATAAGAACGAAGATGGTAGAATCACTGAGGCCGAAGTAAAAGAGGTAAATATTATTGTCATTATTCTAATTTTTAATAAAATTGGATTAGGCATCCACTTAAAACTAATTTTTAATAACACTGCCCCTTCTGATAAATTTTTTTCTTCAAAAAGAAAATTGGAAGGCCGCCCTCTCATCGTCAGAAGGAAATAGTTTAATGTTTAAAGTGATTGATTATGAGCACTTGTTTACAGGGTGTCATTTTGGTTTATTATAATCAACGTAAGGCAGGTATAATATGACCTTGAATCACAAGAAACTCTTACACTAACTACTCCGATAATAAATAATCAAATTAAAGAAATAAAGAAATAACAATAATTTCAATCTTTTTTTTGGTGCATGACGTAAATCACTTTACAAGCATCTTGTCTATAATTAGATTGGTTTATTCCATATTCATTGTTCAGGGGTTTGGCCTTTTTTCCGAATTTTCTTTTCATATCATTTTACTTACTTTTTTTTTTTGGGGGGGGGGGGGGAGGGGGTTGGTGGGGGCATTTTGGTCAATATAGAATGACCTTTAATTCGTAATTACAAAATTTATTTTCCTTTTGGTTTATACAGATTATCATGCTAAGTGCTTCAGCAAACAAGCTATCAAGATTGAAAGAGCAAGCGGAAGAATATGCAGCTTTGATCATGGAAGAATTGGACCCTGAAAGACTTGGATATATTGAGGTGGGTCCATTATTTATATGAAACTTCCAAAATCAAATCCTTTTTTTGCTTTGTTTTGCATGAATTTCTTATTCTCTTAATTTTATTTAATATTAAAGGGTAACAAATCAAGACAAGGGGTGTTTTAGAATTTAATAAATCAAATCGAGGAAATTATTATTTGCAGTAAGATTTCATTTTCACCAAGCTTATAAATTAGTTTTAGTAAGATGACCAATGGAGTAGCATTGACTTGAATATTATAAAGAAATAAATGAAAATATTAAATTGGGCTTCTTTCTTCCAAAGTCTATTGTTCGGCGAAAAATGATCATTCCAACAAATCCGGTTCTGGTTATGTGCAACCGTGACGAAAGAAGAATGATCAAAGCAAGAATAACGAGCTTTTACGATAGACAGCTCAAATTATCTCTATGTTGGTAAACAGTAATTACATTTGAGGTCGTTGAACCAGTTTTTAGTGCTTCCTTACATGTAGCTTGAACTCGATGGGAAGAAAAAAAAAAAAGGCTGAATAGGTCCCTTCCTGTAATAAATAGAGTACTATTCTAGCTTTGTATATTAATTTTCCATTTTTATCTACTAGCAAATTATATTTGCATGATTATCTACTGAATAGTTCCCTCATTTAATTGGTGTGCTCGTATCTATATTTTTCTTTAATTGCTTTATCTCTATATAGTAATTAAGGCTGTATGGTAAGACCAAAATCAACTTGGCAGGTCACTATCCGGGCAATAGCATCTGCCTTGAATTTGATTATCTTTTCCCTTATTTCTTATCTTTGCAAATCCGTTTTTCTTTTGTTTTACTTGCCAAAGTTGTGGTTTAAAGTATTGAGCAAGGGTATCTGGTCATAGATTGAAGGGGTCCTGACCAACTCCAACCCATGATTGACCGTTTTGAACTCGATGGTCCTGCTAAATGGCGGACCTGACACAGTTGGGTTCCCATGTGAGCTTTGCTTTCTAGTTATTCCCCTCTCCAAAACGCGTTCTCTTCAATCATTCACGCATGCACGCGTCATCCATTCTGCATCACTGATAGTGCGACGAGTTGACTGGGTCAAGATAACATTGTCCTTTTTCAGGACTAAATATTTTCCTCATCAGTTAATATTTTTTTTGTTTGCCGTAACTTTCATGAGTTGGTGGATGATGATGAATGATGAAAATGGTGCAGCTATGGCAACTGGAGACACTTCTCTTGCAAAAGGACACATATCTAAGCTACAGTCAAGCCCTAAGCTACACAAGCCAAGCTCTTAGCCAAAACTTACATGGATTAAGAAAAAAGGGCAGAATCAGAAGGATGAGCACTAAACTTGTGTACTATTTAGAAGAAAATTGGAAGAGGATATGGGTCGTGTCACTCTGGATTATGGTTATGATAGGACTCTTTACTTGGAAGTTCTTTCAATACAAACAGAAGAGTGCTTTTAATGTTATGGGTTACTGCCTCCTCACAGCCAAGGGAGCAGCTGAGACCCTGAAGTTTAACATGGCTCTTATCCTCATGCCTGTGTGCAGAAACACCATTACTTGGCTCAGGTCCACAAAGCTGGGTCTCTTCGTACCTTTTGACGATAATATCAACTTTCACAAGGTATGTATACTGAAAACCAATTCCTTTCTTTCTCTCTAGTAATACAATCTTTAGCTTCTCTTTCACGTTTATCGTCTGGGCCCCAGGTAACTTTGATGATAGAAGTCAATATGATGAGTTGATTTAAGCCATCAAAGGCAATAATAGGTGTTTGATATTGTCGCTTGTGAAATGTGAACTTAAGACTGTGACGTTAGGGAAAAGGGGGGAGGGGTCACGCAGCAAAAGTTGACATATAAACAGGTTTTTTTTTTTTTAAAATATTGAAGACACTAGAATATTATACATGAAATTATGACATTGTAGTTTTGATACTTTTTTGGCCGTGACCAAAGCATTTACATACACAAGAAGAAAAAAATGTTTCTCAAATTTTAGAACAGAAGGCTTGTAGTTAGAGTATATTTCCCAGATACGTATACTTAGGCCAACTAGAACGTATAGTTTTAACTGAAGTCTAAAGCAAGTAACACTAAATTCTATCAAGATTATAATGGTATAATGGTGTACAATCAAGATTTTAATGGTATTGGTTTGGAAAGGCATTAACCATGCTCTTGAGTTCACAATTCAAACATTTGCAAATTAGCCCACAATGAAAAGCAAATCTGATGCGTTGCATAATAACATTGAAGTTTGAAAGTTGTCAATTCCCATCCAATTAGATCATTGTTTACGCTCTCCTCATCTCATTGAATTTATGCAGACAATAGCTGCAGCGATTTCAATTGGAGTCATTCTCCATGTTGGTAACCATCTTGCCTGTGATTTCCCGAGGCTTATCAGCTCTTCTAATGATAACTATAGAAAGTTTCTAAAGAACGACTTTGGAAGTCCTAAACCAACGTACATAGACCTGGTAAAAGGAACTGAAGGAGTGACTGGAGTTCTAATGGTTATCTTCATGGCAATTGCATTTACACTAGCAACAAGATGGTTTCGGCGGAACCTGATTAAGCTACCCAAGCCTTTTGATAGAATCACTGGCTTCAATGCCTTCTGGTACTCACATCACCTGTTTGTCATTGTCTACGTCTTGCTCATCATCCATGGAGAATTCCTTTATCTCGTGCACATATGGTATCGGAGGACGGTATATATTTAAATCTTCTTTTCTCAAGTTATTGCAGAAATTCTAATATCAGGATTTTATTTTATTTTAATTAACTGTAACTGTAGTTTTAGCCTTAAGGCAATCGAGTTCCTTGTTGCAGACTTGGATGTACCTAGCTGTTCCAGTTTTGCTTTATGCTGGAGAAAGGATCCTAAGATTTTTTCGTTCCGGTTTCTCTACTGTCCGGCTTTTGAAGGTACGCATACTCTGTCAAGTATGATTTAGTGTAAACAAGTTCCATAATTAATTAGAATCTGCTCAAAGAAAAAGGGTATTGAATAAAATGAAGAAACATTTATGAGACCAATTAACTTGGAAGCACAATCTCAAGGATTTGAGGCTGTTCAATTTACTAAATTAATTTCTCTGTGATCCTTTTTCCATGAACCCTGAATTTAGGTCCGAATCAGGCTACTGTATATTTTGATTGATAATCGTCTTGTAACTTTGCATTCTCAATATATAGGTTGCAATTTATCCAGGAGGTGTTCTTACATTACAAATGTCTAAACCGCCACAATTTCGGTACAAGAGTGGACAGTACATGTTTGTCCAGTGCCCTGCTGTCTCTCCATTTGAATGGTAGGTAAAAATTGGAAGCATATATAATGTTTTAGGATGGTTTCGGCTGGCAGGGGTGTACATTTTGCATTTTGCATTTTTCCCTGAACTCATGAGCGTTTCTTTTTGGGAACCAGGCATCCATTTTCAATCACCTCCGCTCCTGGTGATGACTACCTCAGTGTACATATTCGTCAGCTAGGTGACTGGACCCAAGCACTCAAACGACTATTCTCTGAGGTTTGTGAACCTCCTGTAGCGGGGAAAAGTGGGCTTCTCAGGGCAGATGAGGCAACTAAAAAAAGGTATATCTATTTGGCTTCTATTAATATATTCAACATTATCCTTTTTAGAATCGTTAGGAATACAGAGTAAGTTTATGATCGATGATGTTGTTGTCTGAAGAACAGTTTGCCAAAGCTCTTAATTGATGGACCGTATGGTGCACCGGCACAAGACTATAGTAAGTATGATGTTCTGTTGCTTGTGGGTCTTGGAATCGGTGCAACACCATTCATCAGCATTTTAAAAGATCTGCTGAACAACATTGTCAAAATGGAGGAGCAGGTAGTAAGTAACTCGTGCTGAGCTAATGAGTCGGTTTTTCTTGTTCTTTGGTTATAACATTTACAAAGATTATTTTTCTCATTTTCAGGATTCAGTCTCAGATACTAGTAAGGCATCAGACGTTAGTGTTGCGAGCAGCAATGAATCAACCACTCCAAACAGAGTTCCATCGAAACGAAAGAAAACTCTTAAGACCACGAATGCTTACTTTTATTGGGTAACCAGAGAGCAAGGTTCTTTTGATTGGTTCAAAGGGGTCATGAATGAAGTTGCAGAACTTGATCAAAGGGTAAAAGAACTAATCTTTCATTTGTAATTTCTTAGAATACATTGTTAAGATGACAGTCGGAAAGAATACCTTGGCTTGTAACTAACTTCGCCCTTGGAACAATGTAGGGTGTGATTGAAATGCACAACTATTTGACAAGCGTGTACGAGGAAGGCGATGCACGCTCAGCTCTCATTACAATGGTCCAAGCACTAAATCATGCCAAGAATGGAGTTGACATCGTTTCGGGCACCATGGTAGGATCATTTTTTTCTGTCATTTTCATTCTCTCAGCATATGATTGTCTTTAAAGCTCAATTCATTGTGAAGAGACAACAATTCCCTATGCAGAATTGTATATCATGGGTAACATCCATCCCATGCATTAACAACAGCCCGGCTAAAATTTTCTTTTGAAAAGCAATCACAGTTCCTCTTTTGACATTATCAGGTGCGGACCCATTTTGCAAGGCCCAAATGGAAGAACGTTCTGTCTAAACTAAGTTCCAAGCATTGCAACGCAAGGATAGGTAAGTGATCCCCTCGACCCCCAATGTAAGCAAATGAAAATGGCAACCTTCTGTGTATTTCTAATACTGTTGTATTGTGGTTTGGGGAGCAGGGGTCTTTTATTGCGGGGCACCGGTTTTGGCTAAAGAGCTCAGCAAACTCTGCTACGAGTTAAACCAAAAAGGTTCCACTAAATTTGAATTCCACAAAGAGCATTTCTAATTCTGAGAGGAGTATACAAGGGAAGGAAATAGCATTCTTACCATCCAGGGCCCTAACTCCTTTCTTTACCTAGAGAAATAAGAATTTTGCAATAATAGGCCCAGAAGACAGGAGCCACCGTACAGCCTTAGAATAGAAAAAGGAGATATGAAAGGAAAAAAGGCATTTAGGTCTCTATCCCTATCGTTGAATACCCACAAAAGTGACGGAAGAGGCCATCATGGTTTTTGGGAAATTAAATTCAATGGTCCGGCAAGCAAGAGAAATGAGAGTTGAGAGGTAGGGCAGGCCTAGCCCATTCATGGGTAGGTGGACTAGAAAGAAGACCAACTTTGAAAAGCATAAACTGGATGGGTTTTTTGCCTCTCTTTTTTCCCTATATTTCCAAATTTCCATGTAAAGAAACCTTCTAGCATCTCGATGCTGCTGAATGCGGATTGAAGATTTGAAGCTGCTGTTCCTTATTATTATTCATTACCTTTGCTTTCAATAATGATCAGAGACTGTGTGTAAATTAAGTTCACAACAAACTGTTTTGTAAGTTAATTAACTTGCTGCTAGTTTTATGATGTTCATCTTTATCTTAAATAATATAGTCAAAGAGAGGATTTTATATTAAGGCCGGTTAGTTACTTATTTCACGCCCGTGTTACTTCATCCATTTTATACTTATCGTAAATTAGGTTCTTCGCTTATTATTTTGAATAAATAAACCAAAAAGAAAGTTTAGGTTGTTGATTTATAATTTTAACAAAGGGTATTTAATATATATTTGACATTTGATAATAAAAATTTAAATAATGTCTATAAGGTTAAAAATAATTAATATTTCGTGCATATTATTTATATATATATATATCATGCTTACATAGTTATATTATTGTTGTTTGAAAAATGTAGCACTTGTAATAAATTTATGATTAAATGCCTAAGACTTTTTTATTTTATGTGACAGTGCACTGCAAACATGAAATCAGTTTGCGTGTGGGTTAATTTGGGTGTACAACAATATTCCCTTAATGCCAAAACTTTGCAACAATAAAGATTCAATTAGGTTCTTAAATGTAAATTACATATGACTCGTAAAAAGGTGCTTTCAAAGGTTGCAAAGTGTTATGGGTACTCTTCCCTGTTAGATTCAAAACTACAATAATATATATCTATTTAATTTATACCCAATTTTATTTCTATTAAATAACTCTGTAAAATAAAACATAATCTCCTTAAAATTTTGTTATCTACGTCTAGGAAACTTAGAATGTATGCCATAAAGGAGGAAAAACATTTACTCCGCCTTAAAACAATGTAGGAAAAACAACCTCAACTCCCTAAGCTCATTCAACTTTTAGGTCTAACAATTTAATTCTTCTGCTTGTCTGGATTAAAAATAAACTTCCTTGTATTTTTTGAAACTTAAAATTTTAATCTTAGTATTTTTATTTCACGAAATTTAGTCTCTCTATTTTTTATATTTCAAAATTTTTAATTTTATTTATTAAATTCAAGCTAATTACATGGTTACCATGCGAGTATTTAAAAAAAAAATTGAATTACTTTGAATTTGGTTCATTTTGAATTATTGTTTGAGAGTTGAATTTTTTCAAGTTTAGGTTCATTTTTAGCCATTCAGGTTAAATTTAATACACAGATTATTTTGAATTAGGTCATTTTGATTCAAGTTATTTGTATATTTTACTCATGATTTTCAGTTTGATTGTTAAAATTGATAATGTTCAATTTCTTAATTTTAGAATAAAATTAGATCAAAGTCAAATAAACCGATTTAAGTTTATTATGAAATTATTAATTACTATATATAATATTTTAAAATAAATATAATAAATTATTGTAAATTTAAATTAATTAAAAATAATTAAAAGCAAAACAATTACTTTATTTAAAAAAAAACTATACTTAATTTAATTTTTGTTATTTTGGATATGAAATCAACTCATTCCAAATCATTTTTTATAAAAAAGAAATTACAATCTATTCAGTCGAAAACTACTCTTAGCTTTTCTCAAGAAAAAGGTTTAATTACCAATACTTAACCGCATCTTTATGAGATGTTAAGGGCATATAACCCTGAAAATGAAACTAAAGGAATGCTTGTAATATAGGGTTAAAAAGTAATCGTGTAAAATTTATATGAGTGGGCCATTAGGAGAGGGGCCACGTGGGGCCGAAGAAACCTATCCATTCAAGTTTTTTAGTTGGTTTAATCAATTTGTATTGATTTTTGATTGAATTAATTCAAAGTCATTTTCTAAAATATTATCTTAGTTGGTTCTCGATCCAATTGATCTGATCGGTTGTTTTAGTTCAGTTCAAATATCCTGATCCAATCGAATTTTTAGCCAATTTAACTAGTTCGTATTGACTTCCGAGCTAATTGATTCAAAGCCACTCTCTGAACTGATATCCTATTGGTTTTTAATTCAATCGGTCTGACCAGATGTTCCAATCCGATTCAAACATTGTTAGGAGAAACTTATCAAACAAATATTTATTGTTTTTTATGGATGCCATTTGTGAAAAAAAAAATAAAGTTAAAATATGCCATAAGTCCTACTTTTAGAAAATTAGGAATTTAAATTTTATACTTCTATTTCATAAATATTTTTAAATTTCAAAATTCAAGTCAATTTGTTAACACTATTAATTTTTTTTGTTAAATTTATTAATGTCACATTTTCAAAATTAAAAAAAAATCACTTTATGATTATATAATTAAAAATAAAACTTTGTAATTAGCTTGAATTAAAAAAAAATATTTTAACCCTAAATTTCATTAAAAAAAAGTCAATCTTAAAAAATTGGCACATTTTAATAAAAAATTAAATAATTCTATAAAAAATTTGTGCTATTCTCCAAGTTAATTGTATAATTTTAATAAAAAAAAAAACTATACAACTATAGGTGAGACACAGTTAGGGGCAGAAGAATTTTGTCGGCCGGCGTTAATTCTGACCCAGTAAGTAAAAAGGTTAATACTCAATACACTTGAATACCCATTCAACGCGGGTTGTTCGAGAAACCCTAAACCTGGATTTCATATATAAAGACATTGTTCCCATGTTTATAACTCGTACCAAAACTTACAAAAAGCAAAAATCCAAGCCTATATCTTCCATTCTTGATTCTTTTTTAAAAGAAAACTTTAACGACCTAAAGATTCTCACCCCTTTTCTTTCTTCTAGAAAAACAATATGCAACAACAAGAAGATCCCCAGGCCAAGCCACTGGCACCTGTTCAAGATTATCCAAGAAGCGACATGGAGTTCGGGGGAATTAAACCCAAATCTTTACGCCGAGAAGAAAAAAGCAGTAAATGTCTCGTTTACGTTCTCACCATCACGGTCGTCCTAGGAACCATTCTTTTGACATTCGGAAGTATCTTTTTACGTCCTAGAACACCTGGTTTCAAGTTCCGATCGGTTCAGGTTAGAAATCTCAAGTACGTAACTAATTCAACGTCTCCGTCCTTCAATTTCACGCTTATAACGCAGATCGCTGTTGAGAACACCAATTTTGGAGACTTCCGGTTCGACAACACGACCGGGAGTGTTTCGTGTGGTTTGGTAGTCGTCGGAGAGTTCAAGATACCTACCGGGAGAGCTCAAGCTAGGAAAACCGAGAGGTTGAATGTTTCGGTTGATGTGAGCTCGGTTCGGGTACCGAACACCACGAGCTTAAGCGGTAATATAAGTTCTGGGATTTTAGAGCTGAGCAGCCATGTGAAATTGAGTGGGAAATTGAATATTATGAACATAATGAAGAGAAGAAGGCACCCTGAGATGACTTGCTTCATGAAACTTAATTTGACGGGGAGTTCTGTACATGATTTAACATGCGACTGATCATATGATATTACGGGGGGTGAATTGATCTTAATTTTGGTTTTCTATTTGGCAGAGTTTTATACTACCTTTTCATTAAAGGGATAAAGCTTATAAGATCAATATGTTTAATTAGAGATTCCAATGTACATGGATGACGAATTGAGAACATTTTTTTATTAAAAGTTTGTGTAAATTTCACTTCATTCTTTTTGATGATATTAGTAAGGTTTAATTATGTTCCCGGTCCCTATACTTGTCTATTTTTTAAAATTGAAGTTCAATTGTTAAGTCTGTTAATAGGTTTCCTATAAATTTATTCAAAGGTTTGGTCTAAAAATTAAAATCTAATTGAACACATATTTAAAGAGACTAAATCTGAAAAGTCCAAAAAGTACAGGGACTAGATACAGAAATAGACCTATTAGTAGTTTGATTAACAGTGTTAATTACTGGTTCTGGTTTCACATATTGGCCAGAGACGGCAAGGCGTGTGAGTCCTTGTGGCTTAAGAAGTCAGTCACCTTGCTACAACTTCATCGGCCAATGACTTTGAAAGTAAATGCTTGGGCCACAGCCCTTAGCCCCGCCCGTCGCTGTTGAATGAAACGAGTTGAGCCCCACGACCCCACTTTTTTCTATTATTTTATGAATCAATCTTCTTCTTCCATTTAGGCTGCTTTCAGCATTAAATTCTCATAACTTGATGTAGAATGCATGATGTCAAATTGTATATCATGTTGGAAATAATTAAATCCTGTTTGTGTTTCTAATTTATTCAAGACAAGTTGTGTAAAGTGAGTTAAGCTTAAGTGTGTATACGTTAACTTTATCTTTTGATACGAGAGTTGGATTGTTTAATTACTGTTAATAAACTCAACAATAATAATTTAGATTTATTCATTTATAATCAAATTATTGAGGAAACTCGAATGTTGTGTGATTAGTTTGTTTTTTTTTTTGCTCATCAATCGGCCAATTGTGTAGCCCATATTCTCTCGATGAGAATATAATTTATTTTTGTTTAAATGATCTAAATATTATTCACTGAATTCTGTTGAATAATGCTTTAGTTTGAATTTTTTTTTTCCTTTAAAAATAGAAAAGTAAAGAAAAAGTAAGACCTTTACTTTTATATATAAGCAGTTGCAATTAATTTATACAAAACCCTTTCAATTTGCGAGAAAAAGCTAAAACAGACGAAATAACAAAGATAAGGTCAATTTCTATTATAGTATGTGCTTATTGTGTGAGTTCAACTAGCCTTGTTGGCGTGCAATAGTGGCCAATTTATTTGCCGTGCAACTTCAGTTGCTCAAACTATCTTCTAATTTAACAGTGTTAATCCTTGATAACGGTTTCTTGTGTTACGTACCTACATTGTTCTCCTTGTAGATATAGTTGATTTTTGGCCTTTTTGGACTTAGGGAGAGATGTGTGGATTTAGAGAGGAAAGTTGGGTTTAAAATTTCAGTATACACTTAGGTTTGTAAAATATTAGTAAGTTTTATAACTTTTTGAAGTGATGAAAACATAGACATCGAGTGTAGTTTACCCATAAATTTTTTACATGACAGTTATTCGAAGAGGCACGTACAAATTTTGATAAGAAATAATCTCCATATTTGAAAAAATATTTAGAGATCTCGTCACACACCTAAATGACACAAGTTCAAATCCCATTATCTGTATTTCTCATCCATATTATTGTTTGGATAAAACGAATAAAATAAGATTTAAACATTGAGATAGAAGTTGTATTGGGTAAACTATCAAAATATTCACTTTTGTTTATATCAGGTTATATTTTAGTCATTTATATTTGAAAAGTTACGTTTTAGTCACTTATGTTAATGTGTCGTAACATTTTAGTCATTGAACTGTAAATTGCGATGTGGCATGTTAAATCATCATTTCAAACAAAAATTTTAGGTTAAATTATACAATTGATTCCCATATTTTTTTTATTTTGAGCAATTTTTTCTTTTATGTTCTTTTAGCTTTTTTTTTTCTTTTTTTTTTCCATTCGCTGCTTTTCTCCCTTTGTTTTACTCCATTCTTCATCTCTTTTAACTTAGTTTTTTTTTATGTTTTCCATTTGTTAAAACTAATCCCTACACTTTTATTTTTTTGAACTATTTATTTTTTTTCTTTTCCTTTTCTTCTTCCCCTTTAGTTTTAACAAATGGAATAGATAGAAAAACTATATTAAAAGAGATGGAGAAGGAAAGCAGAAAAGAATGAAAAATAAAGAAAAAGGAAAAGGAAAGTTAAAAGAACATAAAAGAAAAAAATTAGATTACTCAAAACGAAAAAAAATATGTGGACCAATTGTATAACTTAACCTAAAATTTTTATTTGAAATGATGATTTAATGTAATTTTCGTTTGAAATGAAGGTTAACTCCCTTTTTTATGTTTATGTTAAACCAATCACTGATCTTATACTTTGTATTATTAATATAATCTAGTTTCTTTTTTATAATATCTATTTATTTCTAATAAATATTTATATAATAAATTGAATTTATCTAATTTATTTCTATATCGAATAGAGTGGCAATTAAAATTAATGATTTATTGAGTATAAATCATGAATCAAAAATAGAAAATCATAAAAGATGGAAAAAGCTTTCAGCTCTAGTCATTCCATTATATTGACAATTTCAAAAAACTGTTCATACTATGAGCATAGTATGGTCGCGGTCAGGCAAGTACGCCCCCATCGTCTAGCGGTTCAGGACACCTCTCTTTCAAGGAGGCAGTGGGAATTCGACTTCTCCTGGGGGTAGGGTACTACGAAAGGAAGTTGATCATGGACTATCAATAAACTTAGAATTGATTCTTCCTGGGTCGATGCCCAAACGATTAATAGGGATGGACTGTAAATTCGTTAGCAATATGTCTATGCTGGTTCAAATCCAGCTCGGCGCAATATTTCACTGATCCGCCATAACTTAAAATGCCCATTTTTTTTTTGTATTTTGTTTTTCCGAAAAGTCAAACAAAAAAAATCTCATCATTAACAGAAATTAACAGCTTTTAGTGCCTAAAATGTTACAATGCGTTAATACAAATGACTAAAGCATAATATTTCAAATATAAATAACTAAAACGTAACTTGAAATAAATAAAAATAATTATTTTAATAGTTTACCCTTGTTGTTATATAAGTTTCTGTCAAAGGGCTTTATATTTTGCTTCATGGTCTCTTTAGACTAGGTATACACACGAAACTTCCTCGAACTTAGCAACGGCCCATTTGGGGTCGTTGTTGCCCCTTTTTCAAGCTAAGAATACATAATTCCTTGGTGCCCCATGAGTTGGGATATAAAGAAAATTCCATAGACTTAGCTTCTTCTATAATGTTAAGTCAGTGTGTTTAGACCCACCAATTCCTTTTCCTTAACATTTGAAAGGTCGCACCATATTTTTTAGATTGTGATTTGGGGTCGTTGTTTTCTTTTTCTTGTCTAACCAATATCTTAGCCAACACTATTTTAGAGTTTATTCAGTAAAGAAGGTCAAATAAAAAATTGATTCTAATTTTTTGTTGTATCAGTATTGTTATTTTTTAATAAAAGATTATAATTTTAAATTTTTTATGACTTTTTGTTATAATTTTTGTTATAATTATTATGATATTTTAATAAATTTAAAAGGGTTTGATTGATTTTTTTAAAATTTATTACTAAGTATTTTTTATTTTTTTTACCCTTTAGCCATTTTAGTTACAAAAATTTATAATCTACATCCAATAAAAAAATACGAGTTAAATTAAATAAATATATAAAGATTAAAGGTTAAATTTATTATTATACCTTATATATAAACACTAAATTTTATCAAAATGACTATTTTACTCACTAATTTAATGTACAAAAACTAATTTATCAATTTATTCAATAAAAAACCTGTGTTTAATTCACATCTAAAATGATAAATTTTATAAATATCCTTATACATTATACAATATAAATTATTAAGTATCGCTCCTTTCCTATTACCCCAAAACCGTTGGACACAAAATTCAATGGATTATATTCTTTTGACGCATGTCATGCATATGGTCAATCTTGGAAGACAAAACAACTAATATGAAATAAAAAGAGATATTTTTTTAAAAAAAAATGAAGAAGAAGAAGGAGGAGGAGGAGGAAATTTCCTAATTTTTTACTCAAAGGAACTTCTTAAATTGACTGATTTTATTCCATATATTGCTTCAAGGAAGAAGAAAAACAAAGATCATCGTATTTGATGCGTTATTCAGGGTAGAATTACTTAAACACTACAGTAGTCTAAACTCGAGACGTTAGAAGCTTGCTAACGCGTTTCAGCAATCTCAATCATGCTTATTTTCCTCACAAATGCTGTAGACCATGTATAAGAATCTAACCCCATTTCCCAAGTATTTATATACATGCTAATTGCCATTGCCAAGCATCGAAGTCACAGATTCTAAATCCTAGGCAATGGCTGAGCGAGAGCAGATCAAGCCCTTTGCCTCCGCCACCTTAGGAGGTGTTCGCAGCAGCAGCAGCAGCGACGACGACGAAGCTTTGTCTATGGAAATGCAGCTGAGAAAGAGGAGATATATCCAGTGCTGTGGCTGCATCGCCGCTCTTTTTTTAATCCTAGCCGTCGTAGTTTTAGTCCTGTCTTTCACCGTGTTTCGAATCGGGGACCCATTGATCAGGTTGAATTCTCTAACGATACAGAGCCTGGATATTTCAACGAACGGAAGTTTAAAGACTCGTGTGAACTTGACACTTTTAGTTGATGTTTCGGTGAAGAACCCCAACGCGGCAACCTTCAAATTCGATAACGGCTCGACGACGATTTACTACGGTGGCAGGGTGGTGGGCGAGGGCGTCCATTTCCAAGAGAAGATTAAGCCCAGGCGTACGCTGCGGAGGAATGTGACGGTGGCAATAGATCCTGTGAAATTCGTGGAAGTTCCCGGCTTTATCACTGATTTAATGGTTGCTAAGAGATTGAATGTAAGCAGTCATACCAGAATTTCAGGCCGGGTTAATATTATGAACCTCGTTAAAAAGCACGTTGTGGTGAAATTCAATTGTTCCATG
The DNA here is from genome assembly GCA_025698465.1 of Gossypium longicalyx. Taxonomy (NCBI): domain Eukaryota; kingdom Viridiplantae; phylum Streptophyta; class Magnoliopsida; order Malvales; family Malvaceae; genus Gossypium; species Gossypium longicalyx. Next base: position 3,591,925 of record CM047006.1, on the reverse strand, counting down.
ACTGTTAGATTCCCCAGCAATGGCTTTCACGGAGAGAAGTGCAAGCCAGAACTCGATTTCTAAAGTTCATATATGATGATGATAGTTATTTGTTGAAGTTGTGGTTAGGTATGCAGAGAGCACTTGGATTAGTTTGTTGTTTTTAATATGAAACTACATGTAAAGAGTTAGAAGTAGTGTAAGAAAAATTTCCCAGTTTTTGTCGTTTAATTCTTACTCCTTCAACAATCTCTTTACTGATCGATTTCTGTCATAATAGGAACTACAAGGTTATTGTTCCTATTCCATGTATGCATGAATCCGGTGATGCTAAATATCCAGCAAGTTTAGTGTAAGAAAACAAAAAAGAATATCAAACTTTAGGCTACACTTAAATTGAATGAAGGCCTTACCATATACTAAAAATGTGTGGGGGAAATCATTCATTGCAACACTTAGACTAGTCTTCCAAAGAAATGAAATGAGGCCAAGGAAAAGGTATAATTTGGGCTCAATCTTCCTTCATGACCTGCATCCATCCCTGTCCATAAAGAATATTTTGCTTTTACTTCTTTTAGTTTACCAAAAAAACAAATACATGGTTTTAATTGAAGTTGTGAGGAAGGGGAAAAAATATTTATACATATAACACTCCTCTGTTTTATTAAATTGATCTCATTTTTTTATTTTTAATTCCTCAAATTTTTCCACTTTGAGATCTATTTTTAAAACTATATCTTATAAATTAGTTTTTAAATATATTTTTATAATTTATAATTAATTAATCGAGGTCTTTGAAATTTAATCTTATAAATATATTTGTGTTAATTGCAACTTGAGATATAACTAGAAATTAGATAAAACTTGTATTATTTTGATTGATATCTTTTTTTTATTCAAACTTAATCGATCTTGGTGAGTGATTATAACTCAATTGTAAAATTAAAACGTGATGAAAGTAAATCAAATAAGAGTCGAATCAAGTAAGATTCTCTTATTTAAAAGGTAAAATAATTATGGGTGTTTATGAAAATTGATTGTAACAAATGCCCTTTATATAGACTTGTGGAAAATTGATTGTATGGTACTCTTTATATACATGAATTTGACAGGTGGATCCTTATGGGGCCTTGCCTCCCCTCACCCCCAATTTTGGAAATTTTTTATTTTTTTCTTTAAATTTTATAATGTTTTAGGCTTAATTTGGATGGGCGGTGTGTTTACTTTTGGTGAGATTAAAAACAGCGGTGACGGTGAAATTAGTTACTATAGAGGTGAGATTGGATACTGTAGCAGTGAGATTAGAAACAATGGTGGAGTATGTGTTTAGATTCAAACGCAACTGTAGCGGTGAGGTGAGAATAAAAAATGACTATTAAGGACATTCATATATCATATTAGAATTGATATATAATAGAAGTTTTTTAAATTATTTTACTTTTTTAAAATTATTAAAATATGTGAATTTATAAATTCATTTAATAAAATATTAAAATGTATCTTCCATTATTTTATTATAAATATTTTAATGAATTATATAATCAATTTAAATTATTTATTAGATAAAATGATAATTATTTTTAATTTTTTATAATTAAATATTCTTTTATAACAATGATAAATATTATTTTCACAAATGGTAACATTATACTTGGATCAAATTTTGAAGTATCTAAACGGATGATTTTTAATTAAAAAAAATATAGTAACATAAGACATAACAAGTTTCATTATTAATAGAAATTAGGTTATGATACAAAATATTTTAACAAATATGGATTCATTAAACTAATTGCAATGATTTCCCTTAACATCGCGATTTCAAGGTCACTTTCACTATTAGAAGAACTCGATTCACCTCTATCAAAATGGCCTGAAGAGACTGGCATGTCAGGTATATTCTCAAATTGTCGAAAATCCTCATCATTTGACCAAACATGTCTTCGAATGTAATTATGCAAAACCATTGTTGTAATAACTATTAAAACTTGCTTGTTGAATGAATAACTTGGAATATCTCTTAATATTGACCATTTTTTTCCACACTCCAAATGTTTGTTCGATCACAGAGCGTAACGAAGAATGGGCATGATTAAAGATTTCTTTTTTTCCATATACTTGATGATTACCTCGACAAAAATTAGGAAAATAATATTGTTCCCCCTATATGGACCTAGAAAACCTGCCATTTGTGGATATCTTGAATCCACAAGATAATATCTTGAAGTCACAAACTGCCATAATATTTTGAGTTGGTTCACCTTTCCGTCCGATATAAGGTATTTGACAAGAAGGCGAAATGCATGCTTTTATGTGTGTTTCATCTACGGCCCCAATACAATTCTTTAAAATAAATACAAGTAATGGGATAAAAGTTAAAAATAGTTTATATTTTAAAAATATAAAGATTGTGTAAATTTTACCTTAAAATGAGGCCAATAACTTGTATCATATCAAATATGGTTCGGTACTTCCTCAAATTGACCTTCAATGGGTTTAATCGTGTCTATTCTCATTCGAACAAATATATGCAACATATCAGTAAAAATTCAACTAACAGTTTTCTCAGATCGTTGAAATCGCTCTGTTGCATTTGAATTTGATTCTCTATTTCTAAGAATGTACAATGATAATGCTAACTTATCCATCGTCGATACTTTCCCATGCTTTAAGCCATAATTTGTTTGTAAATCATGCAACAAGTTGTGAAATATATTTTTTGGCATCCTAAAACTATTCATGCAACGATCATCATGCCCATTTAATACTTCGTCCGCCCACATTTGACCTATATAATTTGAATCCATACGCAGTTGTATAGTGAAATAAGTTTCATGGTGTACCAATACACTGCTTAACACATATTTTTCCTCTTCATGATAATTGTTGTACTCAACATGGGTAACAATTGTGACTATTTTTCGTTGAGCTTCTTCACTTAATTTAGGGGTATCATAATTCATATCAAAACTATTATACATATTATTAAATTTATCCATAACCTGAAAAAGTAATCAAATGAAAATAAATTAATATTTTCTGACATTCTATACAACACAGAAACTTGAATAAAAGCATAGCATAAAAATATCAAACATAAAAAATATAATACATTAGTATTACATATAAAAAAGTAGTATAATTATATTACAATAATAACTCTAAGGAGCTTATGGTGGAGGTGGTTGATGGTATGGTTGGAAGGGAAATGAGGATATTGCTACCAAGGATGAAAATGATGCAATTGGATTTTGTTCAGCATATTCACGTCGAAGCCACCAAACCCTAACATCTGGATCTAAGTTCAAAAACACTTCTCGTTTCACCGGTATTTGGAACATTTTGAAGGGAAAATAGTACAGTTCATCTTTTTTTGGAATTTCATCTCCCAAAGCACGCAAAGCATCCATTGCATTTGAAATAGTATATTGAGAGTGATGAAAAATAATTTCATTCACTGACTTCCTTGGACTAGCCATACTCTCACACAATTTCTCAATCTAAGTAGTTAATGTATTTCTTGATGATTTTCTACTTGAACTTGATTTTTTTCTTTTACCGTGTAGAACCCCAAGTGTTTGTTTTCTTCAATTAGGAGTTTCATGAGAAGGGTTTGATGGTACCTCATTAGGAGGAATACCTTCATTCTCATTACTATGCTCATCTGAATCACCAAATCCCTCATTAGGTGTATCATCTCCCATAAGAACCCCACTTGGAAGAACACCAGACGAAGGTGCCCATGCATTCTCTCCTGTGGCTACAATGCCACCAAACATTTGTCACATTAACTCATTCAATCGTGGTTCAATTCATTTCTTCTTAAATCCTTTAAAATCAGGATTTTCCTACATAACATGTTAAATGTTATACTAAGATTTTTATAATTGTAAATTATTAATTTCAATAAACTTTATGCATTAAAATAATGATAAATTTAACACTAACCTGTATTTTTTTAGCCTACCATTCTTCGGTAGCATCGACCGTCTTTTTAGATGGACACTGTAACAGCCTAATTTTTAGTGGTGTCGAAACAGTGATTCGAGATCACTAAATCCGAAAAATGAGTAGAAAATATTATTAATTTAGTGAGTATAAGTTAAATGTAAAGTTAGGAAAAATTTTGAAATAGTGAATAGTGTATTAAAAATAAATATTAAAATAATTAGAATCGAAAACAAGGTATCGAGACCTCGAGAATTTTAAATTGAGTCATAAATATTTTTATAAATATTTATGGAGTGTTAATAAGTTAATATTAAATTTTCGTCGATAAATTTTAAAGTTCTGATAGTTAATTGAACAAAAAGGACTAAATTGTATCAAATGCAAAATTATGGGAAATGATTAAATAGCTTAAATGATAAAAGAAAGAGGGTTTAAAAGGAAAATAGACCCAAGGTCTATTTGGGCTGGACGGCAAGGGCATGAGATCAGCAAGAAAATAAGGAGAATTAAGGGCAAAATTGGAAAATTACAAAATTTACTTAATAAAGCTAGGACTAAAGTGGAATTATCTAGATTTCTCTTTATTTTTCTGCATTCTCATCAGAAAAAACGTCATGGAAGAGTTACCTTAAGCTGGTTTTTCATATTTTTACTGCAAGTAAGTTCAATTCTTGATTATTTCTTGAAATTTTTGTGTTTTTGTGACTTTTACAACTAGGTCCACTTGTTGAATTCATTAGTTTTTGATTCTATGAAATTAATTGAAAGTTTCTATGAATATGTTCTGGAAGTATATGATTTGGCATGAAATTAGAGCTTTAAATTGTTTATATGCTGATTTTATTGAAAGAATTGAATAGAAAGTGAACGTTTGGGACCTAATTATAAAACAGTTTGAAGTTAGAGTTTTATGTGGAAATTCCGAATTTCAATAGTTATGAAATAGCTTATAATGTCTAGGAAAAGTATTAATTGAGAAAATTATCTTAATTGAGGGGTTAATTGAGCAATGACTGAATTGTATGAATTGTGAAATTTGGGGCAAAATGGAAATCAACATTTTTTCATTAAAACTGTTTTGGACAGCAGCAGTTGTCTAACTTTGAAATATCACCAAAAATTGTATAAATAGAATTAGAGGATGAATAAAACATGAAATTAAAACTTATTGAGTCTAGTTTCTTATAGAAGAAATGATGTAAGCAATGGAATTGTAAATCATAAGATATGATAAATTTTTTGAGATAAGGTCAGAATGATTTTGGGTTCCCCTATTCTGAACTTGTAAAATCATCAAAAATTGGATAAAAATAATTAGGGGCTTAAATTTATATGTTTAGAATCTTGAATGAGTCTATTTTCAAGAGAAACAAACGGAAACATCATTAGAATTCTGTACGAGGAGATAATTAATTTTTAGTGAAGAAGGGTCAGAATTGTCAAACAACAGAACAGGGGAGACTTCAATGAATAAACTGTATTAATTGGCCCAACCAAAAATTATGAAATTTTTATGGTAAGAAGAAATATGAGTCTAGTTTCTACGAAAATTTATGGATCTTAATTTAGAGTTCTGTAGCTCAAGATAAAAATAATTTAGTGACTATGACACAGATGAATAGCTTGAATATTCACATAAGTAAATAGTGAAAATTATGGATAATGTTACTTACAAGTGTGTTATTTATACCAAGGATATGGATGGAGAGGAGGAGGAAAAATATACATATATATATTAATGACTCGTGTATAAATTGATCACATGCCCGATTATAATCGATAAGTGTTGAATTAGAAATGATATAATGTTTTATTCGGAATATTTATTATGAAATTATGATTATCGTTATAATACAAAAATCGAACTTCTGAGTTTATATGGCTAAATTTTAGTGATCATTTGTTAATTTTATGAATTTCATGATGTGCTATTTCATATGTATTGATGATAAAATCGCGAATAATGTAAAAGCATGAAAATTGAATAAATGATCAAATTGAGCATTTCAGTTCAGTGACAAGATGAATTGAAGGAAAAGACCATGGTTGGACCATGGCAACAAGTGATAAGTGATAGCTTCGGCTACACTTATCTGATCAAGGACAAGTGAAAGTGATAAGTGATAGCTTCGGCTACACTTATCTGATCAAGGACAAATGACAAGTAAAAAGTGGTAGCTTCGACTATCTAATCAGTGAAAAGTGGTAGCTTCGGCTACTTGATCTTCGGCTACCTAATCAGTGAAAAGTGGTAGCTTCGGCTACCTGATCATCGACTACTTGAACAGTGAAAAATGGTAGCTCCGGCTACCTGATCAGTGAATAATGGTAGCTTCGGTTACAAGTGACAAGTGATTTTTGTGTAAGACCATATCTGAGATATGGCATCGGTGTGATATGTGTATAAGATGTAAGACCATAGCTGAGCTATGGCATTCTAGTGAAAAGACTATAGCTATGCTATGGCATCAGTGATTATCAGTGAAATTCGCATGCATGCATGCAGTGTGAGACCAATTCCGTAAGATGTTCACTAATTTGAAGAAGTTTGGTAAGTATTACATGGAATTATGTGACATAAGGAAATACGAGTTGATGAGACATGGGCATAAAACTTGGTTGATGAATAAGTTCATTTGTGATTATAAATTTCTACGCCTTGAGTGTATTATCCGTATGAATTGGTATTCCAAATGAGTTAATGAGAAAACTTCTAGTATGAAATAATCTGACTTCGAAATGAAATATCATGAAAACGTACTTGAAGTACATTGGTATGTCTTGAATATGCTATTTGAATTCATAAATGTGGAAAGTAAATGTATGTGGAAGTATGAGATGATGATATCTGTACATGGAATTTATTGATGAATACGTACATCCAAATTTATATGATAGATTTTAGTGAACATTGAAATTGGACTCAGTAAGTGATTTGGCAATTTAAATCGTGATTGGTAGGAAGAGTTAATGAATTGAATATTTATGAATTGTTACACGTATTTGTCTGAAATACGAGGAAGTGATGGTAATTGATACATGGAAATATGAAACTATGATATATATAAAAAAAATGGAATATGTTTGATAAATGTATTCATTCATAATTATGGAATTATGTACCTCATGTGTGCTATTTGCATAAAGATAATATTTCAAATACTTTGGTGAATAAAGCTTAAATATGAAATATTATGAAATCGAAACAAATTGTTATGGAAATGTATTTAAATTATTTGTAAGTGTTTCGTGCTTCTCGGTAATGTCTCGTACTCTATTCCGGCGACGGATACGAGTAGGGGGTGTTACAGACACCATCCAATACATGTAGATTCCTTAAGCAACTCCCTCCATAACCTCCATTTCTTTTTTAATGTATCCCACTTATTTTTCAATTGAGGTTTTTCATAATTTTTTTATGTTTTTGCTTGAAAAAGAGCAATGACATTTTCCCATCCTTTTGAGTTTAGATGAGTTGTCAATCTATTACTAGTATTGACTTCATTCACGCAAAGTTCACAAAATATCAACGACAGCTTATCATCCCAAACAGCTTTTGTTGCTAAGGTACTATCTCCTTCCACAAAATTTCGTGTCTTTACCATCTATTATTATTATTTTGATTTTAAATGTCAACTGACATAAAACCATAAATATATATGTAATAATATAGTTTCATAAAAAATAAGAATAATACATCACGAATGGATGAAAGCCATAAGATGAACACTAAAGAAAAAATTCTCAAAGATCCATGGTAAACAATAACAAGGATATAGAAAGGATAATTGATTATGACTATCTTTTCAAAATGAATAAAGGCATTTTTAGAGACATTAAACTACCTCTTGCTTTCAGATAGATTTAGATAGCTGCTCTTGTCGCTGCAGGCATTAAAATAAAAAAGGAGAAACATTAGGATAAATAAAGAAGAGACAATAATCACTAGTAGATTCAAGGAGCAACCATCGTTGTACTGCTTGAAGCGAAATTGAATGAGAGATTACATAATTGGTTTTCTGAGGGCACCTTCCTTCCTAACTCAGACATCACAAGTAACATCAGTGAGAATTAGGTCAAAGAAACCATCGTTAGAGCTTTGTTTGCATGTTGTATGCAGAAGTCTATGACAAGAAATTAATGAAAAATACCTTCAAAAAGTATACTCTAACAAAAGCAAAGGATAAAATGTAGCATCCACAACCAGGAACAAAGCAAAAAAGAGGGGATAAACCAGCAATAAGAAAAAACAAAACGGCTGTTTTGTTCCCAAAGTCTGAAAACAAATAAGGTTGGAAAAGAAATTAGTTTAACTTTCAAGGATAAAATGGCAAAATAATAAATAAAAGTATGGGTATTTTTGTCTGCTAAAAATACCTACTGCCCCAGTGGGTAGACTGATGCTTTTAGCACCAGTCAAGATATCTTTATCCAGTGCAGCACGTTTGTGCCACTGCAAGTGTCCCAAACAACCATCCAAATCACTGTGCTGCAGTGAGATTGAAAACTAAGACAAAATTATATGAAAGATTCTAACGCACTGTGTGCGCGATGAATCCAAGGGAAGCCTTAATCAGGCTTCCAAATTTTTAAAAAAAAAAATTCATTTCTCCCTTAAGGTTTTTAGAAAATGTTAATTAAGCATTCTCAAATTTTTAAAAATTTTAATTAGACTTCTTGTTTTATTAAAAAAATTTTATTAAATTCTTAATTTTTTAAAAAATTTTACTAACCTAAAACTTAATCTTAAAATCCGTCATTGATGATTTAAATAACAATGAAAAACTCATTGAAAAAAGCTCGACATATGAAGAAAAAAATTCAAACCCTTTTTCTGCGTCTATCTCTATATTCTTTTTCCTACAATAGTTAACTACCCAAATTGCTACTCACATTATATTTGAATTTATATCTATTAAGTAAAAATCAAATAGCTTAGAGAATTAGCTTAAAAAACCAGAGATTGACAACAAGTTGACTTAATGTTGGGTGAAATTTGTGTTTCTAAGATCTGTTCATGAATCACAGCCTGCATGTTTTTTTAGAGTATCTGTCCCCTCTTGCGATCACATTATAACCTAAAATCTGTTCCCTACTTTTTTTTTTAATAATTTTTTAAAATGTAAGCTCATTTAATATATATTTTGAGGGGGGAATCAACTGTATTATATTAAAAGTCAAGGAAAATAAGTTTACTACAAAAAGACAACATTGCAAGACATTAATAATAATTTAATGTCATGTTTAGAATCAATGCTCATAATTTTTTACATCAAATATTTAATTCAATTTTTTTTCCTAAACGTTATTTCAAGATCTAAGATTATTTTTATTCAATTATTTTACACATGAATTTTCTGGATTTTTTTTTTATATTAACCAAGTAACAGTTTGTATAAAACCTTCTTTTTCTGGCTATATATGCTATTAGGGATAAACAATAAATTTTCAGTTAAAGGAATGTTTTAATATTAAAAGTACGAAATTAATAAATTTTATAGAATTATATTTAATGGATTAATTCTCTCTCAAAAAAAAAATATTCAATGGTTTATTAATGCACAATGGTGGGTAAAAAATTAATTTAATTGAATAAACTTTTGATAATTTCACAAGTGAATTGAAATGTAAGTGATGAGTAACATCAACTTAATTATACATGAAATATTTACGATATTAAAATGAAAAAATTAGATTAAATGGTGACTAGAACGGAATTTAAAACACATAAATACATCAATTTAAGTTGCTGATGAAGTGTGTGCATAATAAAATTTGAATGTGTAAAAAAATCAAAATAGAGTTTTGATTAAATAGTATATTTAAGGCATTATGTGAATTCAAATATTATTATATTTATTATTTATTATTTTTCATAAATAAAAATATTAAAATATTCTCAAATAATATAATTTATTTTAAATATAAAAGAATATTTTTATAATATTCTCAAACGATTTGGTACTCAATTTAATTGAATCGAACTCAATCACAAATTTAAATATATAGATATGCATTTGTAAATCAAATGATGATATAACGTTGTTAAAATTCGTTATATTTTAACGATTTAACTTAATTTAATTTATTAATCATACATATTTATATATTATTAGTGCATAGTCTAATTTGGTACAATTATGCCTAAAAAGTGTTGCCAGAATCTGATAAACTCAGTATTCTTTGTTTCCTGTTTCTTTCAAAAAAAAAAAAGGAAAAAGAAACAGAGAGACAGATTAATAAAAACAACGCAACAGCGTGCTTCCAAGACTCAATTTCAAAGACGCAAGCTTTACTTTGATTAGAAAGGCACATTTACACTTTGTAATATAACTGTTAATCCCAGTCAAAGTATTGCTTTTTATTATTATTATTATTATTATAGTGTTCATTTTTTAGGTTTTTGATTGTTACTTTCGACAGAAGAATGTAGCTTACTGTTACGTTACCAAGTTCCGGTATGCAAAAGTTTCAGACACTAAAACCCAAAAGATTGTGGAAACCACATCCTTGGGTTATGTTTAGCTTCGTTTTCTATTATGCGGTTCTTACCAATGAATCACAAATTCGTATATAAAATAATAACAGCTTTGAGCAAGAAAAAGTCGTGGGTATGTATAAATTATACATAAACACACAAAAGCTTTCATCTTTTTTCAAAATCCTGTAGTTAAAGATTCTGATTACTGGCCAAAACGACAAAAGGGGTATGCCATTAAAAATCATAGCACTTAGCTGAGTGGCAATGGCAGGGGCACTAAGGGGCTTCGCACTTAGCACATAGCAATCTAGCAGCGCTTTTGTAGGCCCCAGGCCCTGCCGCAAGGAAACAAAATGAATCTCATTGGCTACTTCACAACAACGTAGAAAATTTTAAAGGATGCATCGGCATCCTCACCCGCCATGACTTCTCGAGTTCCAATACCTGGTTAGACCAAAAGCCAAAGAACATATAATATTGTTCATTAGAGTCTCCTCCATGACTAAAAAAGATGGATATAATATGATGGGATCTTTGCCATTGTTCCTTCCTGTGAGAAAAGCAAAGCAAATCTCTTTTTTCACTGTTTTGGTCTCCACTTTCCCACTTCTCTGACCACTAAAGACACCATTTAGACCTGACTTTGGGTCCCATAATTGGCAAATGCAAATAAAAAAGGTACCCACATTATCAAAAACTGAGTTCCAAATTGTTCAACTTCAAGGAGATAAAAAAAAGAAACATGGAAAATTTTGGTGATAATGATGGAGCCTTGATATCATACAAAGATCTGATTCTTACTTTCACTTTCACAGAAAGAGGAGCTTTACATACAGTAGGGGATAATAGACTAGAGAACAACGATGACTAGCTTATGCCTATGGCTAATTAGTAAAAGGATAAAAAAAAAAAAAAAAAATATTTACAGAGATAATCGATCCATTCATTGATGAAGGACAAATTTTTCCCGCTTTTTTCTCTCTTCCCGGTGTTCATGCTTTGGCTTCATCTGGTGATGAGTTTCTTGACAAATTAATTGATTTTTCATGGGATGGGTCACTTACAGACCTTGGCAAAACAGAAGACTCTGAAGAATCTATGGCAGAAAAAATGAAAAAATATATATATATTAAAATTCATTATCAAATAGAACTAACATCGATGAGGTTTTAAATGAAATTATATACCTTGACAGCCATTGAAGGATCTCTTGCAATGTAGGATGGCGCTTTGGATTCCATCTTGCTGTTGCAATAGAGAATCATCTCTCCTCTTAGACAAAGTTGGCGCCGGAGGGGAAGCAGCCACGGCGGAGGAAGCCGATCTACTCTTTCCCAAATGCTTGCAAACCACCCTAAGTCCAGCAGGAATGTTCACCTGCTTGAGGTTCTTCCCACTCTCTGCCTCCACCTGTCCCTTCTCCACCGTCGTTGCCTTACCGGAAACCGGTTTCTGAGCAGCCGTGGACGGTGGCGTTGCAGCAGGTTTCAAAGAACCCAAGCTCAACTGCCCTGAAAACTTCAACTTCTCGCCGTACCTTCGTGAAACCCGAACGTAAAGCGGCTTAACTTTCTTCAAGTACTTTTGCATGACGTCTTTGGTGAATTTTTTTTCATCGGAAACAGAGTCTTCAGAACTCTGCTGTTTCTGCGACTTGCTGTTGTCTCTGGAGAACAAAGACATTATAGGAACCTCTTCAACCTTAAATTTCACTGTGAAAAGCTTGTTCTTGTTGTTGTTTTCTTCTTGGCTTGTTTCTTGTTTTTTTGTAGTCGTGGGGACTGAAACAGGTCCATTAGCTGAACCCGACTCTGTTTTTTCAGTTGAGTTGAGCTTCGATTTCTTGAACCTTAACAAGAAAACTCGAAATTTGGTGGCCGATTTCAACAATGAAACTGGAAATTGAGGAGGCTTTGATTCCAAACAAGAGTTTGCTTCAATGGGTACCAACCTTCCTTTAAAGAACAAATCATCTGAAGGAGATAGAGTTAAGTTTGGATCACAAGGGTCGCTGCTTGAACCAGAGGAGAGTGTAAAATTGAACTCTCTATCATCACCATCAGAGCTTCCATCATCAGATTTTGCATCGTCACCATCACTTTGTTCCTCACTTTCATCACCTTCAATATTACCATCTTCATCTTCTTCCTTTTTCTCTTCATTCCCCTCTGTTTCGTCCTCATCAGGAACCGCAAACTCCAAGTCAAAGAAAGGCCCATCATCGTCATCATCATCATCCGTATCCACCACCTGACGAGTACTCACCGCCGTCACAATCGTAGTCGTGCCGCCGGCTGTGGCTGCAGAACGTGCACTAACACAACCATTACTACCACCACCACCCCCTCTCCAATACTTAAGCAAGCTAAAAGCTTCCATTGTTGGGAGAGCCAGAATAGAGCAAAAACACACAAAGTTTGAATCTTTGATAACAAAAGAAAGAAAGAAAGAACGAAAAAAAAAAAAGGGGTTGTCTCTGAAGTGAGAGAAAAGTAAACAGGAAGTTTTAATGTTAATGGGGAAGTACTGAAAATGGTGTTAAAGCTTGAGAAAGAGAGAGAAAACAAAAGAGGGAGAGCATTGCCTTTATTTTGTAATGTATTGTATACGTGGTTGCAGCAACCAACAGGTCAGTCATGTGAGAAAGCAGAGCAGTCTGAAATTTAGACAGAAACAGAAGGCAGAGTTAAAAGACAAAAAAGGTAAGGGAAGTGTGTGTGTGTACGATTGTATACACACACTGTTCGTACTAGTATTAATACAGTGTAAGTGAGTAATTATTATTTTCCACCTTGATGTTTTTACTGTATTTTTGCAGGCAATTAGTTGAGGAAGGTAAGTTCACGTCAGTATTAATATTCATGTGTTACCATCATAATTTTCAAACCTGGAATCATTATGGTAATCATGTGGTTTATGATGTTATTATACCTCAAAAATATATGAACGCATCTTTAATGAGAAATCACTTTTATTAGTTTTTGTGGACTTCTTTTTGTTGATAAAGCATATTTAGTGTTATAATTGCATATTATCTCTATTTGGTACCCTCTGATCCTATGTTAATTAGGGCACCGACAAAGTAGCTCATTGGGTTCTAATTTAGCAGGCTAATTACTATACACCATAATTATTGATCTTATTTCATGAAATTTTACTCAAAAAAAAAAAGTGAGTAGTTGAAAGGGGAGAAAAAGTGAAAGACCAAGGAGCATCGAGGCACAGTTTTAAGGGGAAAATTAAAAAGGGATAAAGTAATGTTTAGTACTTAAATTTGGCAACTCTTTTCGTATTAATCTTTGAATTTGTTTTTGTTAGTTTTAGAACTTGGTAAATTTTCTTATTTTAGTAATTAAATTTGAATTCCGTTAAGATATGATAACACGACGTTTTGAGATTACATCATATCATTAACTAATTTTTTTATATGTATATTTTTACTAATTTTTTATATATATTTTTTAATATTTTCAAGTACTAACATTACACAATATCATCACATTACCATAATCCAAGTTTAGAGATTAAATTTTAAAAAGTTACTAAATTTCAAGACTAATGTGACCTAAGAAATTTAAGAACCAAATTGAAAAAAGTTACTAAATTAAGGAGTAAATGTTAATTTATCCTCAATTTGAGAGAGAGAGAACCCTAAAAAGCGAAGGTGATTTTGATTCTCGAAGCTATCACCGACTATTGCCTCCACTGAGCTTATCACCTAGAATTCTCAATAAAGAAGTACCTATTTTCGACGTCAAGTACTATAAATGTCGTAAATTTTAATTATTTTAAATTAAGTTAATGCGATCACCAGTTGTTAGAAGAAGAAAATGAATATGATAATACAAATTTAAACATGTTGTTTAAAAAGATATATATATGGGACATGCAAGTACTGTAATCGATTAAATAATGGACTGAATCAGAGGGGTCCAAACCCCTGCAAGCAGCAGATGCAAAAAACCCTAACTGTCATTTTACTCGAGTAGTAAAAAAAATTCACGTGGGTGACTAACATGCATGTAGGGGACCTTCCCATACTCCACTTCCGTTTATTCTAACTCTTTCGCTTAAAAGCATTGACCTCCACAGTCCCTTTATTTTCTTATTAACAAAATACAGCCATGTTTGCTTACATAAACCGATAAAGACTGGTTCAACGATGGATGATGCATAAATTAATATCTGGAGACGTTTGAGCTGTAACATACAAGTGACATGCATTAAGGGAGTTTTGACTGTATGAGAGAATATGAAAGACAAAGACAGATGATTTGATAGCAACCGTCTGATGTGTTGACAACCCCATGCATCAATGAGTTACTTGGAGAAGAAAGGGTCCCATTAAAGTGACTGGGCAACACCCCCAATCTTAAATGTAACGAACTGCCATCTGCCTCCTCCTAGCTAATTAATACCGGTATTAATTATGTTTATTATTTATTGATTTTTTAATTAGTAACCGGTTAAATGTAACCTTAATTTATACTCTTAAACTATATTTATTTTTCTATTTTGATAATTAAATTATTTTGTCTTAATTTAACATTTAAAGTATGTCTTCTTTGTATTTGTTAGTTTGTTTTTTTACAGATATTTAAAAAAAATATATAGCCAATCATAAAGCGGTCATGTTGTATTTTTATGTAAAAGATATTATTTTTGTTAAATATATGTATACATTTAAAAATATAAAAAATGAAAAAAAAATATAAATTTAGAAAAAAAACATATAAACTATAAAAATCTATAAAACTAAAATTTTAAAAAATACGATAATTAAAAAGAAATTAATAGTATTATTTAAAAAATGTAAAAAATTAAAAAGTTAAATCTTTTTTCCAAATTTTTTTATATTTTATATATTATTTATTTATATTTTTAATCAATACAATTTATAATACAAAAAAAAGGACGCGTGGCGTGTCGTAATAGCTCCACGTGGATAGTCAATACCGGTCAATGGTCGGTTAAAGTCAAAAAATTTTTTTAACATTTTAACATTTAATATTATAATATTTTATTTTTTTAATTTAAATTTAATATCTTATTTTAAATAAACTTAAGTGCTATTTTTTTTATTGGTTAAAACATGTCAAATGACGCTTTTTCATTAACCAAAATTATCTAATAATTATTTTTAACATCAGTTACAAAATGAATGAAATATAGAAAAAACTGATACTTTATATACCTAATTGAAAAAAGAAAAATTAAAGTATAAAAAAATTTAATTACTGTTGTTTGATAGAAAAAGGAAAATTAAACCGTAAAAGGATTTTATGATTAAAAAGGCAAGATGTGTATTTAATATTTAAATCTAATTTAGAAGGGAAGTGGCCTAGACTGCAAGCAATCCTTTTTGGACTTTTCTAAAGGGCCGCATTCCAACATTTCAAGTAAATTAAAGACAGAGCTAGTCAGCACCAATTATATTAATACATACATATATATATATATTTTGGATTATAACAACAAATACGACTAGTATAATTCGAATGTAATTTATATATAAAGTAATGAACACTTTTAACCATCAGGCTATCACATAAAATTTTAGACATCTTTTTTAAAATCTTACTTAGATAAATGTTATAACAATTAAAAGTGTTAATTATTAGGTTTGCAATGCATGAGAGCTCTTTTTATTTTTATTGATTATTATTTTTGAAGTTATAATTATAATAAACTAATCATGATTTTAATTTAAATTAAGTTGACCGCACATTATTTCTATAAATGGAACTCAGAATTTAAAATTTCAAAAATTTCAATGGAGTGCTTATAAATCTGATTGTATAGCATTACATGGAGTACATATATAGGCTTTAAATTTGTTGCATTATAGGTTCTAAAGGAGTAGAGTCACCTTTTGCTTTAGTTTAGAAAAGGGATGTTATCCACTAAAAATCCCATAATTTCCTAACTATTTGTCTTGTTTATTGGAGGCAAATGTCCAGTAGCTTCATACCCCACCCCCCACTTTCATTTGTATTTGCATTAATAAATCACTCCAAACTTTAGGAAAACAATGGTTTCTTCAAACTATATATTTTATGTTGGTAATGAATCAAAGCTTTGGCATTTTTTAGTGCCATTGCTTTGCTTCTATGATCCAAAGAAAAAGCATTTGTCGTTTACGCTTAACATGTTTAATGTTAATAGATTTGGTATTAAAAATTAATAATGATTCACGTAACAGTTTTAAGAGTCGTTTAAAATTATTTCGATGAAGTTACTAAAAATGTGAGTTATCTTGAAGAATAATTTGTAAATAAATTATGTCGATCCTTTTTTTTAATGTGAGCCCTTCAAGTTTCAACATATATAATCCTTCTGGCTATGACTGGTAAGCTTTTAAGAATGAATTGACAAACTCAAGCAGCTTCTATCTTCCTCCTCAAACTTCCCAATTTGCTAATGAATGTGCTGAAGAAGTGAATGTTGTAGGTACTTTTGATGATGGTGCACTTGAGATTTTTCAAGAGGGTGTTACTGCTATTGCCACTGTTGTTATGCTGTTGAAGGGAATATTATTATGAGCCATCCTCCTAAAAATGTGGCACCTATTGAAAACGGGATCTCCCAAGGAGTAGGGGCCAAACACTTGTAATAATTTTTTTATATTGATGAGACTTTTTGTATCTTTCGTTGTTTTGTTCTTAAAAAAGATACTAATTGTTGATACAAGATTTAATATTAAAGGTTAATGACGGTTCACATGAGGGTGTTGAGCTATGTTAATGAATTTAGAAATGAATATAAGATTAAGAAGGTTCGACAAGGTTTTCATTATGTGAAGTGGTGTTTTAGAGTTGTTTGTGCAATTAATAAAACTTATACTGTCAATAGGCTTGATGTGGGTCTCCCCAACAAATGTCTTACGAGTTAGCAATTAAGTCATTGTAGACTTTCTTTTACGTGTATTTAGATTGTGATTGTAGTACTTTTATTGTCTAGCTATGAAATCTCAATTGAATCTTAATGTAATTTGGTGATGGTTAGCGTGCTGAACATATAAGAGATAAGTGTTATTAAAAGTTAAGTAACTATTCCTCAAAATCATACAAGTGAAATAGCTCTTTTGTTCTGAGTTGCACCACTCTTGCTTGTATTTTTCTCTTATCAATTGACTTAACAACAACACTTGAAATCCAAATTTTAAGCACTTGTATTGAATTGAAGGCTCCTACGTCACTCCTATTGTTGCAGAATCTTTTTTTTTTCCTTTGGCCCAAACCACGCCATTTTCTAAGCCGCAGCCCAATATTCTGACTTTTATATAGCCCAGAAGAATGGCCCAAAATGCAAGTTTTTCTCCATTTTTCATTTATAAAATTAAAACTATTCTCGCACCATCGTCTGCATTATTGCCAGCAACTTTTTTGTGTCACAATCCTTTACATGTATATTAGCTGAAGTTTTTTCTTTTAATTTTTATCTGGAACTGTATCTAAGTACAAGCTGCTATTATGAAGCCAGTTAAAGAAGGGGCTATCTATGTTCTTTGCATTGCTTTTTTCTTTACAGCATCAAATGAGGTAAATTTTAATGCTACCCTACTAGACTTTTTCCTCTACCAGTTTGGCTTTTTGCTGTACCTATTTTAGTTTGTTTGGTATTGTAGGGCCATCCAATACTTTAGCTTCTCTTTCTTTGTACCATACAACCATAAATTGAATAAAAAGAAGTTTATGAGTGAAGAATTGAACTTTTGGAATCTAAGGAATTTTATCATGCATTAAACAACTTTAAAAAAGGATTATAATATGGTCTACTAGCCACCAAAAAGCTTTGGAAATATGGTCAATCTGTTATAATGCACTTTCTTTCAGGTCTATGAAAGTAATAAATATATATATGTAGATCGTACAATGGTAATTAACTGGCACCTTGAGAGTGGGATTATTCTGTTGATTATCATAAAGGTTATTATTATGGCTATGGAGAAAAAAAAGAGAGAATTTGGATGGAATGATTTGAGTGACAGGTGAAATGCTACTTACTGGTTAGTTTCATGTATGCTTAGCCTATGTTTGAAGTTATGTTCAGCCTACATAACAACTAATGACTAAAGTGATATAGGAAACAATTGTTTTTCTAGGAGATCATCATGATGCTGATGATTATTGACTAATGACATGCCTGCATGCTACAAGTGGACGAATGAATACCCAAATTACAAATTTTGGGTTCTCTTCACTCAATCATTGTGAAAATGAAAATGTGGGTGATGCAAGATCAGGGCTTACCCTCTATACACCATTTATGTCAATGTATATATGTGTGCAGAAATTCATCAGCTTTACTTTCTGTTTCTTCCACCTTGACGTTGTTTAGCAAGCTTGAGAAGTTATTACACACTGGCTGGGAGGGCTTCTTCCCCATGCATTTGGACTAGGTTCGTATCTTAGAATTATCACACTCTTAAGAAGGCTTTACCTGAATACTATCCCAACCTAAATAGGATTAGTCTCAGACTGTACAACAGATGAGGACACCTATGGTTAACAAAAAAAACACTGGTACAAATGGTTTCTAACATTTTAGTTCTAAGGAGGCACATGACCTGCCAGTTCCACTAGGGCGACCTTTTGTGCTTGTGTCTCATGTTTGTTAAATTGATGGACTCACTGACATCGGTACTATTAGTCTTTTACATTTCAAATTCAACTTATGTTTCACAAATTACAAAAAACCAATATGTATGTATGTATGTATGTATGTATGAATGTAAGGCTTCTTTCTGCATATTCATATTTTGATTGGTTAGCAGGCACCAGAAATAGGAGTATCATGAGTTCATAACATTACTTTTTTTCATTTTCATCCCCCCATGAGAGGGTCATCATTTGGGTTGAAAAGCACAGATATGGTAACCCTTGGGCTGAACCTACTGCCTTTTACTACAAGTTATGAATTATGATATTAATCCTATTAGTTGGGAGTTGGGAGCTGGAAATGGACACCATGTGTCACTTCTTTCTTGCTTGGGGTACAGTACTCATGAACTGTGTGCACCTTTTATCAAGGCTTTGTCATATAGAAGCTGGAAGTAGGGTCATCAATATCATGTCAAAGATGATTAATAATTTCCTAACCTAAATCAATTTTTTTTTTTTTAAATTTCAAACTTTAAACATTGCAATCTTGTAAAGAGTTTTGACAGTTAGATGTTGGTGTTTTACAAGTTTTGATGCTTTTTTTATCATCACATCTTTGTCTCCTGTTTAAGCTTTTGTTAGCTTCCATTTGGAGAAAGTATATTTGTTCATCTGGCCCCATAGGGAAAACTCCTTTTGTATAGCCATTTGGATGATGGTGTAAGCCTGTAAGGACAATGATGCATATATGTTTCATACATCATAATATGGCTAAGTTTCTGTATGTACAAACTAAACTTCTGGGATATAGCTTTACCTTCAATTTTTTAATTTAAAATGGCTAAATATTTATGGAAGTCCATACTCCATAAACAGTGGATGAATCAAAAATGTTTAGCAGCAGAAGAACCTGTTGTGACCTTGAATTTTGTTTGTGGAATATGTGCCAACCAAACCAACCAGTTCATACTTTTTGCTATAAAATTTCTCTTTTTTTTTTTTTTTTTTTTTTTTGTTTCTTTTCTAACACATGCCCAACATCGTAGAACTTATCCCACCTCCGTTTTTGACAATTTTTAATCTATGGATGCATGAGGGGTTTTTTTAAGAGGTAGGGCTGAGGTTACATAGAAATACGAGTACTTTATCATTTTACTTGTAATATTTAAGAAATTATCATTTTTTTTAAGAGGTAGTATTAATGCACTTTTGGGAGAATGGGTTGGAATTTTAGAGAGACATTTTTAGTAGAGATTATCACAAATTCTATAAAAAAATTGTAAAATGAAGTTGAAAAATATTTAGAAACATTAAAAACTTTCTTTTTGAAAAAAAAGATATGTAGTATTATTTGAATTTGTGAAATTAAAAAATTTCAATTGGCATTGCTTTACAATGATGAGTTTAATTTGGTTCTATTAAATTTTTAAAATTTTTCCATCATTTATAATCGGTTTGATTCTTGGTTTTTTATGTTAATTTTGGGTTTTAAGTTTTTTTTTTTATTTACAAAATAAACTTTTTTTATGACTTTCGAACATTATTTGATGAAATTTTAAAAAAAATTTCATAAATAATTTTTTAAAAATTAAAAAAATAAAAATAATTTATAAAAAAGGTTACAATTAATTCTAAATTAAATAAAAATATCATTTTTTTACTTATATTTCATAAATCATCTAAACTAAAATTTTTAAAATTAAATATGTGGTCTTACTGATCAAACCATTTATTCACCAGCCCATTTGGTTCGATTAAATACATTAAAAAGTTCATAAAAATAAAATAAAATATATATATTAAAAACTTGATTCAACCGATTTTGTGCTTGGCCTATGTAAATTTCCAAATCAATTAATTTAATGTGTTTCTCCAATTCAATACTTTGATTAATTCTCACTCCAATTAACCAATCCCATTCCGTATCTTGCTTCTCATTACTATTATTTAAAGTTATTAAATACTAATCCAACCAAAAACAAAACTTCAAACTTCAAACCCATACCAACAAGCTTATATTAGGTACTATTAACAGTCTGCATTTTTATAGGTAGCCATGTACAAGTCAATTTCATTAATAATATTTTGTTGAAACATCTAGATATCGATTTATTTATTTTTGGTGGAAGGCACATCACACCAAATTTCAATTATAAAAAAAAAAAAAAAAAAAAACATATAATAACATTTTCCAGCCTACCTCAAACGAAAAACTAAAACCAATTAATATATATTTTTTAAAATACAATGTAATGCATGCCATATATGTTCACACATCAACTGATACTCAATTTGAAAAATTAATTTAAATTGAGTCGAGTTTGAATAATTTTTTAAATTTAAATATAAATAAATATTTTAAAAATATTTAAATTTTAATAATAAAAATATAAATATTGACATAAAAGAATTTTGAAAAATTTCAAAGGTTATGGATTAAAATAATAAAAAGTTCTCACCATTTTGCTTAACAATTAAGTATTTTTCTTATCTGCCCATGCAAACCCACAATATTAATGACTTACCAATCATCACAAATCAACAAGACTGACGAAACTCCACGTGTCGTAATAATAACAGTTTGGCTGCGTCATTCTCGAAGGTCTCCGTCAACATTAAACGGCCGTTAATCCTCGAACCTATAAAAACATATTAAAACGTAAATTCCTCATTCATTTTATTATCATTTTTTCACCTGCTCCACTTCGCTTCGGTTTCTTCCGAACCTCCACGTTCGGGTTCCAAAACTATAAACGGTCCAGATCAAAACCTTCCATTTAGTGGCCCAGATTAAATCGAACGTGTACGCTCTCTATTTAGCCGCAAAAAAGGTCTCGAGCTTAAGAAAGAGCGCTACAAAAATCTTTAATTTCTTGAGTCTTTTTCGGGGTTTTCTCTTTTTATTTTTTTTTTCGTCGGATCTTCAACACTTTTTTCAAAAATGGCTGAGCACGAAGAGAAGAAGCACGAGGAATCGTTGATGGAAAGGATAGCCGAGAAGATCCAAGGTCATGATTCGTCGTCATCGGATTCCGATAATGACAAGCCATCGGAATCGTCGATCAAGGCCAAGGTCTTCCGTCTTTTTGGAAGAGAAAAGCCCGTTCACCACGTTCTCGGTGGAGGCAAACGTATGTAACAATA
This sequence comes from Gossypium longicalyx, assembly GCA_025698465.1. Taxonomy (NCBI): domain Eukaryota; kingdom Viridiplantae; phylum Streptophyta; class Magnoliopsida; order Malvales; family Malvaceae; genus Gossypium; species Gossypium longicalyx. The sequence goes on along the minus strand of CM047006.1, from coordinate 3,569,767 downwards.
ACCCTTCATTTTTTTTCAAGAAAATTGTTTTTTTGGTGCAAGTATCATCTATATATTGATGGTACAAAAGATCTGCTAGGACTCTGCCATGAAGCGCTTACCCGCTCTCCAAAGCGTGAGCTAGAGCTTGGCATCGCACTTTTGTTTAGAGGGAAAAAAAAAGCATATAAAGTATGAACCTTGTTTATGAAGTTAGAATCGTTTCCCTTAAGCATCAGCCTTTTAGTGAACACCAGTGTCTGTTAAGGGCAATACACAGATCACCGATGCCATTGTTGGTGAATTAACATTATTGATGCAAGTGCGGTTGGGATTTGGGAATGCGTCGTTCTTCACTCTTTTTTTTTTTTTCTAATATAATACCGGAGCTTTCAATTTTGATGAATTGATGTTGTTTGAGCTTAATTTTGGTTTGATCTGTTAATTGCTTGCTTTGGCATTGAAATAAAATTTAGGGTATTTCTAGATCTTCCAGTGAATTGATGCAATTGGTTCTAGTAAAGTTTACTCTTTTGATTTATAACAGCGAAAAAAATTCTGGGATTATATTAAAAGTTTGAGAACATAGTAGTATTCATTATCAATAACCTTACCCTATGATAATATTTTGATATTTTTAAGTTATTATCATCAGTACTTCTTACCTTTTTAGTGTAATTTGTTAATGATGCCTATGTATGTGTAACAGCGGCTGACATTTTCCTTTGGAGGAACAAAAAGATATCTGCAGGAGCGCTCGGTGTCGCAACTGTGATATGGATTTTGTTTGAAATGCTCGAATACCACCTTCTCACACTGGTATGTCATTTGTTGATACTTGCTCTTGCAGTACTCTTCTTGTGGTCAAATGCTGCGACCTTCATTAACAAGTAAGTGGTTGAATTTTGTTGTTTGCTCTCGGCTGTTGGGTTTAACTTTGGATCCAGTTTTCTTTTTACTCACAGGAATGTTACTTTTGATTAGGTCTCCACCACGCATCCCTGAAGTTCAAATTCCTAAGGACCCAGTTATGGAGTTTGCTCAGGCACTTCGGTTTGAGATTAACCGGGCTTTTTCTGTCCTACGGGATATTGCATCAGGAAGAGATCTCAAGAAGTTCCTATCTGTATGTGGTTTATTTGTACCGAGTGGTTATCTTTTTTGTTTGATCACTTGCAGATTATTCATCTGATTTGCAATTAAGATAGTGATACAATAGTTACTTAGTTTGCTTTGTTCTGATCATTTTATTCATATGAAGACTTTTTTTGAGCTATGCTATCATGCATTTGACAATCATATTGGAACCGGATTCTGATTGTTTAGGTGATCGCCGGCTTATGGATCTTGTCTATTGTCGGAAGTTGGTGTAACTTCTTAACACTGTTTTACATAGGTATTGAAGTTTCCTTCATTTGCTTTGTCTTTTTTCCCCCTATATACATGTTGGTTTCCTGATTTGTTTTAATGGTTTTGCAATAGTCTTCGTACTTCTTCACACGGTACCCGTGCTATACGAGAAATACGAGGACAAGGTGGACCCATTTGCTGAGAAAGCAATGCATGAGATTAAGAAGCAGTATGCAGTGTTTGATGCAAAGGTTCTAAGTAAGATTCCAAGGGGACCATTAAAGGAGAAAAAGAAGGATTAGATTTACCGGCCAAGATGTGCTTTTGCTAGGTTTCTGACATACATTTGGTAGCTGCCTTCCGTGAAAATGTGTTATTTACTATATATCCTGTATCAGTTAGAACCCTGTTTTAATCTTTTTCGGTTTTAGTACACAATGGGTTCAAAAAGTTTGATGAATTTGGCATCTTTTTTTTTCAGTCTTGTTTAGTTGTTTTTTGATATGGATCCATATGCTATGTGACGATATGTTATCATATTGCATGTTGGTTGGAATACATTGAGTTGAAAGTTTTTTCAACTTGCGTTGTATATCTTTTCAGAATGATCGAGTTTGCCTTGTGATTGTGACTTCTAATAGTTCTTAAACTTCTGTTCCATAGTTTCATTAGAAGGTTTAATCGATGACCTATAATAAAACCATTGTTTTGTTTACCTTAGAAGAGTTACTTTAAAAGCAAAGTATGCATATGGGCCGAGAAAGCAATGCGTGAGATTAAGAAGCAGTATGCAGTGTTTGATGCAAAGGTTCTAAGATTCCAAGGGGACCCATTAAAGGGGAAAAAAAAAAAGAAAAAGAGTTACTGGTCAAGATGTTCTTTCTGATGTGCTTTTGGTAGCTGACTTTAAGCTTCAGTTAGATTGATTTTTGTTTGTGTTAAAATATACAGCAAATTTTTTAATCTAATTTTCTACTTTAAAATTTAATTTTTTTTATTTTTTTAATTTAAAAGTTCATGTCCAAATCTTATCTCCATTAAAATTTCTTATTAAAAATAATCTTTAAAAATACTTATTAGGATTTTTCTTAAAAATATTCATTTAAAATCGTCGTGATAAAATATTTTTTTCATGTTAGAATACTGTTATTGAAAAAATTTAATGTTAGCATTTTGATTGAAATAGTTAGTAATATAACTATTTAGATTAACTAATGACATCATAAAAATAGATAGTCTAAATATGGCAACAATGAAAGTATATAGGTTAAGTCTCAAGTTTCATTGAAGTCTAGTGGTCAAAATTTAAATTTGACCATTATCTTATAATGTTAAAAAGGGCAACGTAAATATAAAAGAAATGAGAAACTATGTACCAACTGTTAAAACTTAGTGTATTCAAATTATATACAATCACATAATGTTTTTCTTGAAATTATATACAACCACATAAAGTTTTACCCGAAAAGTTAATGATGTTTACGATTTAGATTAATTAATAGTATTATAAAAATACAAGGTCAAAATTATGATAAAAATTAATGCATATAAATTTAGGCATATTAGAAGAAGTAAAACTAAAATTTAATAAAATGCGAAAAAGAAAAACGAGTATAGTGAGTGGTGTATACATGTCAGCAGAAGTTCGGACTTTTCTTTTTATATTATTTGTCTTATTGAGTTGGTGTCACACTCAACATAATCACTAACTCGGTTATGAAAATTATAGAAATGTTCTTCTGTAATTAAAATAGATTATATTATTTGAGGGTATTTTAATCTTTTTATTTTAATAAAAATCAATAAAAATATACATATGGTAGAATTTGAACTCACATCATTTGCGTCAATATAACCTTAAATTTACCACTCAATCAGAACTCCATTTTGATATATTTTTATTTTAATATGCACAAATTATTATTTGCATCAGTTGTATATATTAATAATTTTGTTAATTGAGTTAGTGACTAACTCACAATTGATGGCAATGCTAAGATAAATAATTGTAGTATATTTAGTATTGTTTAACTTATTATTTATGTGTTTAAATTTCGTTTTAATCATAATTTAATTCATTATTTTATTTTAATATTGTATATTTTTCATGTATTATTATGATTAATTAATTTTAAACTATATGTTTCATTATTTATTGTACGTTATTTTTAAACACACATTTGTGTTTTGAATTCGTAGTTTCCACACATATACGCGTGTGATAGGATTTCTAGTATATATAAACTAGTTTACATACCCACGCAAAGCTAAGATTGATTATGCATATCATTTAAAACTATTTATGAAAAAATAGTTTAAATAAAAATAATAAATGAATGATAATTCTAGATTTTCAAATGTTAAAATTAAGGAATGTATTTTTTTGATAAGTAAAAGAATATTTTAAAATTTAAAAATAAATTTGGATGCATATATATATTTAATAATTTTTAAAATATATATATTTGATAAGTTAATAGATAAAATTTATTAAGATAAATCTTGTTTTTGAAAAAAAATTCAAAATTTTAGATTTTTTATAATGAAAACTGGAATGCAAAAATTTTACTTTATTTTCTTAAAAGTAATATATTTTAAATCATATAATCAACACATAAAAAATTAATATTTGTGTTGAAAAGATCAATTAATAAAATATTTTTGAAAAACAAAACCATATGTCGGTCTGAACTTTGCTGTGTATGAATCTCTAAAAGATTGGTTAATCAAAAGTAGACCCTTCGGATTGGTTGAAGACTCCAAGTTGACGACAAGGCTTCCTCGTGGGGCTGCCGCTGGAAGCCTGGAACTGTAGGCCCAACTGTTGCTCACCCTCTTCATGAATATTCCCATGAAAAATCCAAAATTTATTCCAAAAGGAGATAGTTTTATTTAAATTAATTTTTTAAAAATAATAAAAATTAAATAAAAAGAGAGAGAATTTCCACTTGTCAAAATATCATGCTTCTATACCTTTTTATATTAAATATATATGATATATAAATTTCTCTTTTCTTAAATCTTGTTTAGTTATTTTTTATATGGGTCTAATATGCTACAAGACATAAGTATTGAGTATAATGATGAAGTACATTAAATATTATTAAGAGAAACGGGCACAAACCTCAAATATGGACCCTAAAGCGACATGGATGATAAAAAAACAGATGTGATTTATGACAATATGTTATCAAATTGCATGTTGGTTAGAATATATTGGGTTGAAATTTCTTTCAACCTGAGCTGGATATCCTTTCCGAATGGACCTCATGATCGTTATTAAACTGTTATTGCTTTTACAATAATTTCATTAGAAAGTTGCCAAATGTTTGCACAATTTGCCAAAACGTTTTAAGTATACCACCCAATCGCACACAATGCTGCTAGAAATCTCTCCGATCTCTCTAATGGTCGTTTATCAAGACCTCTTATCATGTTTAAACAATGGCGCAATGTACAATCAAGCAAAAAACTAATCAGGCTCTTCTCTTCTTAATCTGCAACGTATCTCAGTTAGTTTTAATAGATTTGGCACTCCTGCAGTCAACAAAAGAAGTTGCCGGACCTCAACAAGATTACAGTCTCCCGCAGTATAGATAAACAACTAAGAACTGTTTCTCTATCCCAGGTGGTGAAACCGAGTTTACAAGAGGTTTTGGTTTATAACAAAAATCGTATACATTAAAAAACCAGTGGAGACGTGAATTTGAGCACATATGCAAGCTGGCTGCATTTAGCTTACTTGCGTCTTCGGTTATTGGCCAACTCTGGGTTGCCTTTTCTCATCATGGCAACAAACTCATCATAGTTAATTCTTCCATCCTGTAGGAAGAACGCGGTACATCAATTCAGTTACATAATACGTAAAATAAGAAAGAATAGCATCCGAAATGAGATAAGAATAGATGCTAATCTAGAAAGTGGAAGAAGCATACCCTGTCTGTGTCAACTTCTGCAATGATTTCTTTTATTGTTTTTTCATCACCCATATTATACTTCTTAAGGGCCTGCTCTAGCTCTTCCATTGTAATGTACCTAAATTGAATTGTAAACAAATAAATTCAGTCATCGCAATAGGAACATATGATTCGGGAATGAAAATTATCACTAAATAGTCATATAAAAAAACAAGATAGTAAGGTGGATTACCCGCTATTGTCCTTGTCAAAGTATTGGAAAGCGGTGTACAAGTGGTCTTCTCTTTCCATTCTATTCATGTGCATGGTAGCTGTTATAAACTCAATGTAATCAATGGCTCCATTTCCATCAACATCAGCCTGGGGAAGCAACAAATAGGTTATATAATAAGATGGCTAAGTTATAAAGAATGATTTACATAATGAGATTTACACACATTCAAATATTTTAGGTAACGCTTCAAAAAACAGTATTCATCTACCTTTGGCTTTTTACATTTTCTAAAGGTTCTTGTCTGTCACTAATATTTCAGTAGAATGCACGTTAATCAAGAAATAGCACATTCATGGTAATACTCTGAGCAGATCCTGAGATGGTGAGTTGCAAAACAAAAGAAAGAAGACATTTTGAGCATAGCCCAGTTTACTGATTAGCTTAACAATAACACAAAACATAAAGCAACTGTTATCACGAGATACTATTAAGTCAGTTGTGTAAAGGGTATATTCATCTTTCCTTAATACTTGGTTTTGTGTTACCTAAGGTTCCTTTACGGCTACATAGAAAAATTAAGGATTCCAATAGCATGTCAAGCAGGGCCGAAGTCAGACAATGACTTCAGGTTAGCTTGAGGAAGTGCTCAAAGATCTCCAAAATCTATGGTCCCAGTCTCATCTTCTTTAATCTATTTGGCATTATAATGGGAAGACAAGTAGCATTATGGCCTCACTCAGCATTTATTGTCCTTGTAAAACTTATTAATTTCTACATTGTTCCTCAGTTCTAGAGGCTCCTAGCTTCCTTCTTTCAACCAAGAAGCATGGAATTTGAATTTGCATAAAGCTGATTGTTCTTGATACTAATCAAAGCACGTTAGTCCATCCAGACATTCATCCATTCATCTTAGGAGTCTTGTTTTTGTAAATTATTTGAAAGATTAGTGATTATTAGGCAGGATATATATATATAAAATACGAGGCATACCGCTTCCATTAATTGCCTCACTTCATTCTCAGAAAGCTTAGTACCGAGTTTAGGAAGGCCAGCTTTCAACTCCTCAAAGGTGATTGTTCCACTATTATCTGTGTCCATAGATTTGAACATCTCCTTCAAACCTATGATTTCCTCTTCAGATAAATTTTCTGCAATTACCTGAAAGGAGAGAAAGAAAGAATAATCGATAACGATGATGACTATGTAGATTAGAAGTCTTTGGCGCTACTCAACTTTGAAACATTTAAGCCAGAAAATCTCATTGCTAATCCCCCATTATATTATCTTCTTTTCACATTTCATGAAATTTGTAGCTTAAATATTAATTTTTCACAATGGTAACAGAGAAAGCAATTCACCTTTAAAGCAACTTTTTTGAGTTTGTTCATTGCCCTGAATTGTTTCATTCTAGTTAAAACAGCAACATCAAGAGGTTTATCAGATGCATCACCATCTTCACGTATCCATGGATGATCTGGCATTGCAATTGGTAAGTTAAGCCACAACAGAAGGCAAGCACTGTCAACTTGCAAAACCTTAAGCAGTTCATAGGTCCTTTCAGATAAGGAAAAAAAATACTCACTTAAGACTTCAACTGCAGAAAGCCGATCCTTAGGATCATGTCGTAGCATCTTCCTCACAAGATCTTTGGCACTGTTGGAAACAAAGGGCCATGGATCCGATGCGAAATCAATATTTCCCCGAAGAATAGAATCAAAGATACTCTGTTCAGTTTCTGCATGCAAAACCAAAGGCCTATAAATAAGAGGGCCTCTCACTCATCCACCACTTTTTAGTGCTCTCACTACAAATAAGCTCTTATTCCATAGGCGTGCTTAACTAGAATCATTGAAAATTTAAAACTTCAAAAGTTTCCACTCCCTATAAAAGGATATGGCTGTAAAACAATAATGTGAGGATCCTCTAATCATCACAGGATGAAACAATAATAGTAGTACCTCCATAGAATGGTGGGACTCCACTCAGGAGAATGTAGAGAATCACCCCAGCACTCCAAATATCAGCTTCATGTCCATAGCGTCGCCGCAATACTTCTGGAGCTACATAATAAGCACTTCCGACCAGATCCTTAAAAATATCTCCTGCATGCATCAATATAGAGAATTTCTAGTTGATACCCATCATCAATAAGTCTTTAGAAGTATATGCGGGCCGAAAAGTATCTGTCTTTACCTACATTAGTCTGTTAGATAAATTGCTGACAAGATGAAAAATTACGATTAAATAATAAGGATTTTGTTGTAGAACTTCTAAGAATGATAAAGATCTTCAGTCATACAAAAAGTTATGAAGATTTTCTCCCTTTTTTATTCATCTATAAACCTTTTCATCACATATTCATAACGATCAGCAATTCGTCACAACAAAATGAAACAAACTCAAATCAGAGAAACCAAAAATGCTTACCTGGCTTGAAAAATACAGAGAGCCCAAAATCTGTAGCCTTCAATGGAGAATCCTCGTCCTTACTCAATAACAAGAAATTCTCAGGCTTCAAGTCCCTATGCATAACCCCCATGGAATGACAATTATGAACCACCGTCACGATCTGCCGGCACAAATTAGCCGCCTCCCTCTCTGAATAATGGCCTTTCGCTATAATCCGGTCAAACAACTCACCTCCCGCACACAATTCCATTATCAGATTCACGGAGTGACGATCCTCATAAGCCCCCTTCAGCTCCACAATATTCCTGTCAGACCCATTTACTAATAAACTTCTAAAACAATTACATCTATAACAGGATTAGAGGCATAATATCAAAGTTTTGTTTGGTGGGGTAAACCTGTGGCCGGTTAGATGGTACATAATCTGGACTTCTCGGCGGACGTCTTCGATGTCATCACGGTTGATAAGCTTACGGGTGGCGATGGATTTACAAGCAAATTGCTGATTGGTTTCTTTGTGAGTCACTAAGTAGGTAACACCAAACTGCCCACGACCGAGCTCGCGGCCGAAGACGTAAGTTGACCGGACGTCTTCCATGGGACGGCCAAGCACACGACCAATCGGTGGAGTAGTGGATGGAGCAGTGTGGTGGTTGGGGGCGGCGGAGGAGGAGGACAAGTTGTGGTGGGTTGAAGGTTTGGGGGGTCTTGGAGCCGATGCGTCAGCAGGTAGGACATTGATGCCATGGTTGGGACCACCGCCGGTGTTGGTCTCCGGTCGGAACTGGCTATCGGCGGATGGTTGACTGTTACAGTTACCCATTCTTTAAGAAGGAAATTTGGAGAGAGAAAAAACCCAATCTCCTTTACTAAGTCAAATCTGAGTCAAGCGAGTTGCTAGAGTGTAAAAGGAAAGTTATAAGGGAGGTAGTTTTTGTTGGTCTGAAACTGCTGGTGTAAGAGAACAGGAAGCCTTACGCGCGTGTGCAAGATTCACGCGCTTCCCTATAATGACACTTCACGCGGCTTTTTGGTAAATACATTAGTTCTTTACTTTGCTTTTCCATGGTTAAAATCTGCTATTAATTCCTCCACTTTACAAAAGTTATGGATTTAATTCATGTACTTTAATTTGGTCATTTTTAATTTATGTATATTTTAAATTTTTAAATTTTAATCTTCACCAAAATGATAATTGTTAAATTCATAAAGTTAAGCTTTATTATTTCAAAAATTTAATACAACAAATATATTATTATATATGCAATATTATGCCAACTTGTTAATACTTACGAAAAATTTAATTAATTGATTAACAACTTTCATTTACGCTAATATTGATATTTCAATTTTGGAAAAATATAGAAACTTAAAATGATTTAATTGAATAATATGGACTAAATCTATAATTGTATGCATAGTATAGGACTGATAATTAAATTTAATTAAATGAATTTAACTGCTTTAGCTTGGGTCAAGACTAAATTTTAAAGTTCAAAAAGTACATGGACTAAAATTGTTTAATTCAAAAAAGATAAGGACTAAAATTAATTAGATAAAGATACAATGACTAAATCCATAAATTTTATAGAGTACAATCGCTAATAGTAAAATTTAACTTTATTGACTGTAAAACTTTTCACACGAAACCCACTTTATACGTTTTCATTTTGGTATTTATAAGTAGGTTAAAATCGCCGAGAGCCTTTTGGCCTAATAGTAATGGTATTGTGTTATAGCGATGAAAGCTTGATTAAATCTGAAGTAATTTCATTTTCCGTTCTTAATTATACAAAAAAAAAGTTAAAATATGATATAAATTTTTATATTCTTTATTAATTTAATTATTTTGTTTTTATTTTTAAGAAATTATTTTTTTATTTTTTTTCATATTTTAAATTTTAAATCTAATTATTATTATTTTTAATTTATTGTTATATGATTTAAGATTAAAAATTAAATTAAGTAACTAAAGATAACATTATAATTAACATAAATTTAACAAAATAATTTCATTTATGTTTGTAGTTGGATCTCAATTTTCCTTACAGTAACACTTCAAGCGGTGTTTGCTAAATACATTAGCAATACTTTTTTGACTTTGTTTTTCCACAGTAAAATAGTTCACATGAAACTCATTGTGTACATTTTTATTTTGATATTTCTAAGTAGGATGTGATATAAGTATCTCTATTTTTTTATAAATTTAAATTTTAGTTATTAAATTTTTATTTTTTAAATTTTAAAATTCACATTTAATTATTAACATTTTTGTCATATTAATTGATGTGATATTTTGAAATAAAAAATTATTTTTATCTCTTTTTTAACAATATTATTATAAGTTATAATTATATCTTTTCTTTTTGACACAATGCTTAGAATTACTTATAGCCCATTTAAACCCCACGTTCTCCTGCATTGGTAACAAGATCTATGTCAATTAAGATAAGACTCAATCGATGAAAAAAACTTTTAACTAAAAGAATGATGCTGTAATGAACATGATTTTAACAAGTAATTTTAACTATGTTAGTAGTTAAACCTATATTTTGAAATTTAAGAAATAGATAAACTAAATTCATAAAAATAAAAACATAAGGACTAATTTCTAAATTATAATAAGTAGAATAATTTATGACATATTTGTACTTTATAAGTGTGTATATATATATAGGTTAAAAAACAAAGGAAATAAAACCTATGCGGCCCGGTTTATACATTGTCATTTGACACACTAATACGATAATAACTATAGTTTATATGTTTCATGAAAAAAAGTTTACAGGTTACATAAACATAGATTTCCTTATTAAAATAAAAAGAAAAAGTTAGCTAAAGGTAATCAAAGATTACATATTTTTTCATATAGATTACGATTTTATTTTGTAATATTTATTTAACTTACCTTCGTTATTTAAAGTAGAGAAAATTAAATGTAATTTAATATTATAAAAAATGAAATATTAATAAATTAGTTTGATAATATATATAAAATAAATAACTTATAAAAATTATTTATAATATTATATAAATTATAATATTTCAATATTTTCAATCCCTAATGAATTTTTGTATAGTTTTAATATTATTTATTAAAGACAATTTATTACAATTTTGTTATATACTTTTAAAAAGTTTTGGATTACATTATTTTTTCAATTTTTTAAAAAAATTCCTTATATTAAACAAAAACTAATGTTATAAAAATATTATAAAGATAATATATACAATTAATTTCTACATCGTATAAATTAATTGATATCGATTTTTCTATAAAATAATATCTATATATTTCTTTTATATATGATCAAATTTTTTTTATTTTTAATAAAATATGTAATAAAACCGAATTGATACACATTAGTACATGTTATATTGACAAAAATAGTCGAATCATATTACCAAAACGAAATTTAAATTATTTATTATTAAATTAAAATAAAAACAAGGCTTAATGAAAACGTTTATATGTTTTGTTAAAATGGCCTTAATTGTATTTTTAAGTCTTTTTTGGCTATCAACTTTTATTCATTTTTTTAAATTATATTTTTTAACAAATTTAATAAAAGTACTGTTAAAAAAGTTAATGGGATAATGTGAAATTTTATACATAGAATATTTTTAATAAGATATAATTTATTACTTAGATAACTCAATAAAATAATTATACATGAAAAATAATAAAATAATAAAATAATTCATTAAGTTAAAAAAATAACTCTTAATTTAAAGAAAATAAACATAATTATCTAAACATAACATATATTGGGATAAGGTAATCATAATTCATTTTGAATTTTTTTTTTAGATAATTAAGTTTATTTTCTTTAAATTAAGAGTTATTTTTTTAATTTCATGTATGATTTATTTAGGTTATTATTTTCACATGTAATTATCTTATAGAGTTAGTTAAGTAATAAATTACATCTCATTAAAAATATTACACGTATGAAATTCTATATTATCCCGTTAAGTATTTTCATCAAATTGGTAAAAAAATTAATTAAAAAAAAAGATTGATGGCTAAAAAATATTTAAAAATACAATTAAAATTATTTTAATAAAATATATAAATGTTAATGGTTAAATTTATTATTAAGCATAAAAATAATACAACAAATTGATACAGTTTGTAACCATATCGGACCTACTATTATAGTCTAAGAGAAGAGAGGAACTTTCTCATTGGCCAAACAGCTCAAATCGTGGCCTTCAGAAAAAAATTGAAAGAACAAAGAAAAAAAAGTTGTCACGGAGAATGAAAAGTGAGTGACAAGTTGAAACTGCAAATAAAAAATGGACACATGAAAGTGAAACTCAAATCTTCATACTGAGGCCTAACATCAGTCTCCCATATAATAAATGCTGTTATCTAATGTCTGCGTACCAATTAAATCAGTCCTCTTTTTGCTGGTGGGTTAGTGAATTAGTATAAATGAATTGAGTTGAATTAAAATTTGACTTTGAAACAGGAAAAGTTAAGTCAAAATATTTACACGCCGATTCAAGTGAGGTTGATGGTCCATTAGCTTCTGTAAATGATATTGGGCCTTAGCCTTGCAAGAAAGTTTTATTGGGTTACGAAGGCCTGATAGGAAAGTTCTTCCTCAACAAAATGAAGCTTATAGGTTTTCTAGTTTTGAAATCACGTTACAGATTGATTTGAAGGGCAGCCACCTGTGAGATTGTGCGAAGATTTAACGATCTTATTAAGGGCACTGGTTTGAGCGCCATCGTCTCCTTTCCTCCCCCCTCCCCCACCTTTAACCTTTCTTCTTTCTTTGTCCTTTGTCCTTTGCCTTGTTTCCGATTCCTGCCGTGTATTTCTTCAACTCGTGTCAAGCAAAATAGAGGTTATTGGCGGTGACGACTGGCAGGTGGGGTGCCGTTAAATAACCCTAGCTGTTCCTCTGAAGATCCGGCCCAGCACTGTTTGAGCGGCGTCTTGCGGTATTTCGTACCGCGTTGGAGCTTAAATCGGTTGCCGAACGGAGATACGAATTCTTTCCCTCTATAGTATAATAGTTCCTTAGAATCAATATACCTTAATTACCCCAATTTTCTTTGAAGATTCCCAATACGTTATACGTTAAATTTTTGTTATTGTAGCTCTGTTCCATCACCTTCTTGTTGTTGTTGTTGTAACTTAGAGAAGAACAAAAAGAATGGGTGACTCTGATACTAGAAAGGTTAGGAATATATGCATATTAGCACATGTTGATCATGGTAAAACCACGTTGGCTGATCATTTAATTGCCGCCACAGGTGGTGGCGTGCTTCACCCTAAATTAGCTGGTAAACTTAGGTTTATGGATTATCTTGATGAAGAACAAAGGAGAGCGATAACGATGAAAAGTTCTTCTATAGCTCTTCATTATAAAGACCATGAGATTAACCTTATAGATTCCCCTGGTCATATGGATTTTTGTAGTGAGGTGTCTACTGCTGCACGGTTGAGTGATGGTGGGTTGGTTTTGGTTGATGCTGTCGAAGGTGTTCATATTCAAACTCATGCAGTCTTGCGTCAATCTTGGATTGAGAAGGTTACCCCGTGTTTAGTTCTTAATAAGATTGATAGGTTGATATGTGAGTTGAAGTTGAGCCCTATGGAAGCTTATAATCGGTTATTGAGGATTATTCTTGAGGTCAATGGGATTATGAGTACGTATAAGTCAGAGAAATATTTATCTGATGTTGATTCCATACTTGCTGGCCCTTCTGGCGAGGTAAGTGATGAGAATTTGGAGTCTATAGAGGATGATGAAGAGGATACTTTTCAGCCTCAAAAAGGAAATGTGGCATTTGTGTGTGCTTTGGATGGGTGGGGTTTCACAATTAATGAGTTTGCTGAATTCTATGCTTCTAAGCTTGGGGCAAGTACATCTGCACTTCAGAAGGCTTTTTGGGGTCCTCGCTATTTCAATCCCAAGACCAAGATGATTGTTGGGAAGAAGGGATTAAGCGCAGGAAGTAAGGCAAGGCCAGTGTTTGTGCAGTTTGTCCTTGAACCACTTTGGCAGGTTTACCAGGCTGCTTTGGAGCCGGATGGGGACAAAGGGACACTTGAGAAAGTGATTAAGTCTTTTAATTTGTCTATTCCTCCTCGTGAATTGCAGAATAAGGACCCCAAGATTGTGCTTCAAGCTGTCATGAGTAGATGGCTTCCTTTGTCAGATGCAGTTTTGTCAATGGTGGTGAACTGTATGCCAGATCCAATTTCTGCTCAGTCTCACAGGATTTCACGTTTGCTTCCCAAAAGAGAGATTCTTGATAAAGGGGTGGACTCTGATGTGCTTGCAGAGGCTGATCTAGTGAGAAAGTCAGTTGAAGCTTGTGATTCTAACCCTGAAGCACCGTGTATTGCTTTTGTGTCTAAGATGTTTGCGGTTCCGACAAAGATGCTTCCCCAACGAGGTCCTCAAGGGGAGATTTTAAACAATTTCACTGATGAAGGTGGAACTAGTGAATCTGATGAGTGCTTCCTTGCATTTGCTAGGATCTTTAGTGGGGTTCTTACATCAGGACAAAGAGTTTTCGTGCTTTCAGCTCTATATGATCCTTTGAGAGGGGAATCAATGCAGAAGCACGTGCAGGAAGCTGAATTGCAGTCCTTGTATTTAATGATGGGTCAGGGTCTGAAACCAGTGACCTCTGCAAGGGCTGGGAATATTGTGGCCGTTCGTGGACTTGGCCAGCATATATTAAAGAGTGCAACTCTTTCGTCTACAAGAAACTGTTGGCCTTTCTCCAGTATGGCATTTCAGGTTTCCCCTACCCTAAGGGTTGCAATTGAACCCTCTGATCCTGCAGATATGGGTGCTCTTATGAAAGGTCTGAGGCTTCTCAACCGAGCTGATCCATTTGTTGAGGTCACTGTTTCATCTAGGGGGGAACATGTGTTGGCCGCTGCTGGTGAGGTTCATCTAGAAAGATGCGTCAAGGACTTGAAGGAGAGATTCGCAAAGGTGAGCCTGGAAGTCTCTCCACCTCTTGTCTCCTATAAAGAGACCATTGAGGGTGATTTGTCTAATGCATTGGAGGATTTGAAACTGTTTACTGCTGACTCAGATTATGTTGAAAAAGTGACTTCAAATGGAAGATGTAACATTCGTGTTAAAGTCTTGAAACTTCCACCTACACTAACCAAGGTGCTTGATGAAAGTGCTGATTTGCTCTCAGATATTATTGGAGGTAAACTGGGGCAGAGTGGTAAAAGCTTAGAAATGCATGCGTTAAGTCTGAGTGAAAATGAGAGTCCAATTGAAGTACTCAGAAAACGCATGGTCGATGCTCTGGAGAGTGATTTTTTGTGTGGAAATGAAAATGACAAGGATCAGGTTGAAAAATGCAAAGGTAAATGGCTCAAGCTTCTTAGGAGGATCTGGGCTCTTGGTCCAAGGCAAGTTGGTCCTAACATCCTTTTCACTCCAGATTACAAAACAGAGAATAATGATGGCACTAGTCTGATACATGGCTCTCCTTATGTGTCTCTGAGACTGGGTTTGGCTGATAATTCTACTGCTAGTGATATTGCTGCTATTGCATCTTCGGAACTGACTCAACCGCTGTATGGAGAAGCAGAAAGTCTGGAGAGTAGTCTGATGTCTGGATTTCAACTGGCTACTGCAGCTGGGCCCTTATGTGATGAGCCAATGTGGGGATTAGCATTTGTCGTTGAAGCTTATATCTCTCCCTCAGCTGTTCAGGCTGGTGAGTCAGAACCTAACCAACAATCTGAGCAGTATGGCCTTCTTACCGGGCAGATAATGACAGCTGTCAAGGATGCCTGTAGAGGAGCTGTGCTTCAGAGGAAGCCTAGGCTTGTTGAAGCCATGTACTTTTGTGAGTTGAATACTCCAACAGAGTATTTGGGCCCTATGTATGCAGTTCTTGCACGGAGGCGAGCCCGAGTTTTGAAGGAAGAAATGCAAGAAGGCTCTCCACTTTTTACAGTGCATGCCTATGTGCCAGTTTCTGAAAGTTTTGGTTTTGCTGATGAGCTAAGGAGATGGACATCTGGGGCTTCTAGTGCCCTTCTTGTGCTTAGTCACTGGGAAGCACTTCCTGAGGATCCATTTTTTGTACCGAAAACAGAAGAGGAGATAGAAGAATTTGGTGATGGTTCTAGTGTTCTTCCAAATACAGCAAGAAAGCTCATTAATGCTGTGAGGCGGCGAAAGGGTTTGCCTGTAGAAGAAAAAGTAGTTCAGCATGCAACAAAGCAGAGGACGCTAGCTCGTAAAGTGTAAAGTTGATCAATCAAGCCAGGTTATTATCTACAAATATGATGGGTGTAATATGTTTTTATACACAAGTTAATTTTCCGTACCAATTTTGTCTTCTTTTCTTTTTTCCCACTGGGAACAGATGTAGCATACTCTTTTTGAAATGAAGGTTTATCCTGAACATTGATCAATAAAACCGAAACTGTTGCAAACCATGATCCAGTCAAGGCATAATAATCTAGTAGCCTGTATCATTTCAGTTTGATTATTTCTTTTTTTGCATATTGTAGTGAGGTTAATATTTGTCGCACGTGCTAAAGCTGAGCAAAATCTTTATAGCTTCTAATGATTGGTAGGTTCATGGAGGCAGCTGCCCTGGAGCCAAAGCAAGTTTCTTGGCTTACTTCCAGTCCAGAAATCTTGGTTTTATTGATTTTATCTTGTGGTATGAAAGAACACTAGATTTGTTATTGCTTTATTCCTGTAATGGATTCCCCATCTGAATTTCACATTTGCAGTATAGTTAATACATTCCACCATTAGTCCATTTGTTTTTGGAGAATAATGTTATTAGGGTTTAGGGTTTATGGCTATGCATGAAACCACACGAGTTTTTCATTGTTATTCCTTGTTTTAGCTCAAGATTTGATTCAATAAGTAACGAATCCATGATTATAATAAGTACATATAATCAGTAATAGGAGCAAAGAACTAAAGTCTTAATAAATGCACCAAAAAAATGTGATTTTAATTTAATTTCTTTAACTCCAAGTTTCCAATCTCTAATTGACAATCTCAAACAATGTTACGGCAGCGAAGACAAGAAAGAGAGTACCGCCGATGTAGGCAATGGTCTGCACAAGAATGAAAGAAAAACTCTCAGTTACCTTTGATGGATGAAAATGTGCACATAGAAAAAATAAATATGCTTCACTACTTAGGCAAGGAAGATGCCCCCAACAGCACACAATCCGCTCAGCCTTATTCCAAACTGATGTTTAGTTATATGGATTTTTCGTCTGTTATGGCCTGATCAGGGACCAACCAATGCACCTTTAAAGATGCAAATACCATTTATACCATTGTGATGCAGATTTTACGTTCCTGGACTAGACGATTTAAACTGAAAAATAAACCGATCAGCAAGATAATATGGTTATAGCAATAATTTGCCATTTAGACCTGATGAGGAAAGGAACCAGACAAGGTGGAAATGCTGATAACATAAGTTTGGAATCACTAACTCGACGATGATTGTTCTATGTCCATGCAGAATACCCTTATGCATTGAACTTTCCACAATATTCTTAACTGCTAGGAAGATTCAATTTTTATGCATAAGAATAAAATTGTAAGATCAGTTTAGTGATTTTTGTGATTCCATAGTGCTAAATTGCAATACAACTGGAATCTGTGGAAAACCAAATCTGAACAAGAAATACCACAAGATGTATTCTGATGAACAGATGAAGAAGGCTTGAAGTTCGAATTTTACCTTCTCTGATAAGAATGTTCCCAGTAAAGATCCTCCCAAAACAGCAACCTGTAGAAAGAATTTGAAAGTCTATCAGGTCTTTCCGTTTCTGTACGGAATTCTTAAAAAGAAAAAAGTGGAAATTTTAATTGGATTAAGGGCTCTGATAACTGAAGTCCATTAATTACTCAGCTGAGTAATCTAAAGCAATTTTGACTTTGCATATTTATATTTTGCAATTGCAGTTCACACATTAGAAAAATATTTCTAGCAGTAGGACCATCAAATATAATAGTAGCCTCTGAAATATGGCTGCAAAGAAAGACTACTTTTGTGTTTATTCTTTTATGCTCAAGTATTAGTTACCAGAGTAGCAACACCATGACCAGCCAGTGCGCCTGCAATGACTCCGAGAGGAGAAGATGCTGCCGCTAGTGCTGCATGAAAAGAAAAGACATAAATACTTCATACAGAGGCAGCCTTTCCAGGTAGAATGAATGCAAAGACTTGACTTTGGTTTGAGAAATTCACCAGATAAAACTTATTGTGGTTAGATAATAATCCTCACTGAAAACTCTAAACATCTCAACATCAAATTTATTGCTTCTACATTACTTTTTTCCATCTGTTTAAGTAATCAATTTGTATTTTTTTTTTCTGATGATTATTTACACTGAAGATGTGCATCCACCTTTAGATATATGATGTAAAGTAGAAGCACAGAAATTGTTTTCGGCAGTAAAACAGATCCACTAAGTCCACCTACTTTCTTTTGATCTAAACAATTCATTCTGGATCAACAAATCATGAACTCAGCCTTCCCAAGATACTTATAACATATACATGTTCTGTTGTTGTTAATTGTTAAGCATGTATAACAAGAGACTAGACATGTTCTGTTGTTGTTAATTGTTAAGCATGTATAACAAGAGACTAGTGATCCCTGATTAATTGAAGATATGATATAAATGTATAGAATCCTTGCACTGACCAATTGTGGAAAAGAATGATTTATCACCCCACTCAGCAACGAAAACCAAGAAGAAAGTGCTAATAACAGTGTTGGCAGCAGCTAAGATTCCAGCTCCATTTCCTGAAAATTCTGAAACTGCTAATTCTGCCTGTTTGATACCACAAGTTGTGAAACTGATTTAAAAACTCTCTATATATACATACATATGTATCTTAAGACATCATATAAAGAAATGGTGAATTGACCTCCTTCTGTTCATCTTCTGCTTTTTGATTATCACTTGAAGCAGCATCAAGCAATGTTGAAACTCCAAAGTATACCTGCAATTTTTTAAAGTAGTTACACTTCTGAGCCTATGATGTGCTTTCCCATCTTTACCTGGCAAATAAAGCCTAATCTAAATGTTGGAGGAAAATATACCAGAAGGAAAACTGCAGCAATATCGTCAATAGGCAGATCAGCCCCACCAAAACTGGCCATTAATAGTATTATGTTAGAGGAAAGAAATAACAACAACAACAACAACAACATTTAAACCAACCGGTCTAAGGATCATAATAAGACAACTGCTTGACCGAAGATAGTTGTTTAGAAGCGTAATGATAAAAGATTTCAGCATAACAGACAATTGCTACTCTTCCTTTGATTCAAGTTTACATTGCAAATTTTCGAGGTGAAACTGATCAGAAAAGGTCACGAGATTATACATTTAGTGGTTTGCAATATGTACTCCGTGATCTACATAATGTCATTGAATTATAGTCTTTTTTCTGCCCAGGTTTATAATAGACATAAAATCTCAAGGGAAAAACCTGAACGGAAGGATTTCGTCGACATAGTGGAAAGTTCTTCCGAGAACAACAGATATGATTGTCATTGCCCTGTACATGATAGATAAACACTTTGTTATTTGAAACGACATTCCTGTCTTTTTTGGGAGAAGCACACACCTATGAGCAATCTCATTTAATGAAATTAAAAATGCAAAGGACTTCTAAATCACCATGCATGGGCAGAACAACGTACGCAAGTGCTCCAAAAGTCCCAATGAAAGTTACAACAGCAGAATTTCTAGCAGCTAAAAGTGCCTGCATATAAAACATCCAAATCAAGGTGCACTCAACAGTCTATGTATATGTACTAATGGAAAAGAAACTGGTTAAAAATTTGAAAAAAATGCATCCTCTGTTAACACTGAAAAAAATTACCAACCTAGTATCTATCCAGCCAAAAATAAGAAGGGTAAACTATCAAAATAGTTACTTTTGTTTACCTCATATTACATTTTAGTCACTTATGTTTGAAATGTGAAAAACTATGGGGACCAATTGTAAAGTTTAACCTAAAATTTTTGTTTGAAATGATAATTTAACGTGCCACGTCAGCTTACCATTACACCGTTAAGGGCCCAGTGACTAAAATGTTACAACAGGTTAACATAAGTGAAACAAAAGTAGCTATTTTAGTAGTTTACCAAATAAGAATGGTGAACAACACAGGGTTTTATCTGAATACAAATATGATACAAAACTAATGCTTGTGAGAAATAGAATAGAATATAAAGAAAAGGAAATTGACAGATTCTTTCTGGTCACAAATGAAATATTACTACAAGGATTCAGTCTTACCGCAATGAAAAAGGTTTTGTCTCCCAGTTCTGAGAAAAATATCAGCAAGAATGCCTGAAATAAAAGAAAATGATTCAATTACGATAGTTCAAGACGTGCGGTCAAGCGTGCGAAAACCAAAGGAGTGGCAATGACACAAAAATCACAATAGACATATACCCAGATGGAAAATATCAGTCCTCTAGAAAACAATGGAGTTTATTAAGTTCTAATCAGTTAACAGAAGAGTTTGACGAAGCTGAATTACTATGCATAGGCCTTAATATAAATAAGAAAAGCAACAAATATAAAAGTTACAGGGAGATTTTCCTAACTGAAGCAAAACCTGTGCTAATATCACCAAGGTCTCCTACGTAAGGAATTGACTGCAACCCACTAGCAATATCTGAGACAGCAACTGCTGGTTGTGAGTCATGAAATGTCAGCAATCCAAAAAGAGCCATAAACTTCAGTGCATTGTTGAACAATGTAGTTGAAACAGCCAAATTTGCAGCTATATAGTTTTCCTTTCTCAAGTTATTGTTTACAAGTGCATGATCTGAAACACAACAATCCTCTGATTTGTGCCCCAATGCTATAGTCTCTCCCCTTTTCTTGCAGTCAACATACTTACGCTCCTGGTAAAAAACGAAGCACTCAGATAAATACATATAAACAACTCATAAGCCAGGACAAGAACTCCTATATTTCAACCAAAATGACAACAAATGCTATGTAAAAAAAAGTATTTCAAAAATAAAAATGTGATGGGGTTAGTAAGCAAACATTGGCTGCTAAAAACATAAAAATTGATACAACATTGGCTGCTAAAAACATAAAAATTGATACAACTATAAGGAGAACAAGCATCCAAGAGATAAAAGGCAGGATAGGGGTTTTAAATCACAACATGAAAGAAATTCTGATTTTTTTCCATTGAAGGCATAATATTGTCAAACTCCTCATTCTACCCTTCCAAACAAAAGCATCATAAAAGCACTTTACTTTTTAAAGCAGTCTAAATTTTTGTTAAAATTCAATGAAATCAAGAAGGAAAGGAACTTTACTAAGCAATGCTGACGTTCAACTACCTTTTGCAGAAGACCTCCAAACCACCCCTCGCATCTGTACCACCTGTAGCTAGGCATGGTTCAAAAGAAGAAGAAGGAAAAAAAAGCTCTAAAGCAATGACCCTTAAATGGGTCGAAAAGAAAACGAAAGACTACCTGGAGAAAAGAAGGCTATGGTGGCGAGAAGAGAGGTTTGGAGATTGCTTCTTGGATAGAGAATTAACATTGAAAGAAAGGAAATGAGAGGTGAAAGAGTTGGGAGGTTTAGGGGATGGAGGCAAGAGTGAATGAAGAATCAAGCCGCTGTCCCTGAGCGTTATGCCTTTCATTCTCTCAGGCAAGCAGCTCTGTCTCTCTGCTTCAGTCTGTGTTGAACTTGTGGTTCTCGTTATGGCCACTAATGCCCATTGATATAGTAATCTTGGAGATGGATAAAATAGGAGAATAGCGCCAATACAAATTCAGCAGTTATCTTCGCTGCATTTTGCATGTTTTAAACTAAAACTTGGGCTTTAATCACTGAACCAATAACCATGGGCTTTATAATGCTCAAACAACTTACAGGTTCACCCTAAAACCAATTATGGTTTAATAATCTTTATGATTTTGAATTTAAGCTTCTACTATATTCATATTTAATTAAATTATGTTTGTTTAAAATAATATTTTAATAATTGGAGTAATTAGTAATTTTATAAAAATAAATAATAGAGACCAAGACATAATGAACTTGTTTATTTCTAAAATTCTATTTGGATTGTCATTTTATATATTTTGAAATAATTTATATAATAATTTAAGTATTTTATTGAGCTTATGTCATCTTTAATCATGTCACCAATTCAATTATGAAATTATAGAAATTATAATTAATATTATTATAATGTCACTTTTATCTTTTTATATTTTTGTATCATCTTTAAATTAAATAAAAAATAAAAAGTAAATATGTGTTCAATAATATTAAATACAATTTTGTTATCACTCCACTTATATTCATTACTACAAAATGTTTTCTTTCACCATGCCACAATTTTTTTATTTTATTTAAAAATGTCTATTATTGATTGTTTTTATTACTTAAATACAGTTAAAATGATATATTCAATCAAAGAAAATGATAACATCTTTAAAACCTCAAAGTTGATGGAGGTTGCAAATTTGGTACCATACACACACTTACATACATGCATACATATAGACATATAGGTAAACAAAGCATGCACAAATTACATCCAAATACATCAAACAATAAAAAGACCATGGCTAAGCAAGTCTGCATATAGTTTAATAGCATTCATACAACTTAATATCCATTTTAAGGCGAAAATATTTGGTACCCTCTTGAGTATCGGTCTGAAATGTAACAATACCTCTAGTCATGAAGAAATCACCGGTCCCCCCTACAATTGACAGATCTCTCGTCTTCTCCCTCATCATATCCGCCCCCATAATGTTTAGGGTTCCCTTGTAATCACTCGAGTTAAACACCAAAGTGTAAGCAAACCAAGCATTGTAGGTAGTTTTCATATCATAGAAGTAGAACCCTTGTGCCCTTGCAACGGGATGAGAGAGGAGATGCTGGTCTTTTGTCATGGGATCATCGAATACCACGAGCTTCCCAAAGTCGGTGTTACCGAGCTTGGTTGCATTAGCTGTTGCGGCGGACGTTGCGTTAGCAACATCATTGCCGCCGAAGAGGATGTCGTGGTAGTAGAGGATAAACCTTTTGCATGGTTTTTTGGGATTCAATATCTTTTTGGTAGCTGAAACTGAGTAGTGTCGGGACAGAAACAGGATTAAGAAAAGAACACAACATGATTTCACTACAGGAGATCTCATGGTGTCTGATTCAAAGATTGCCTAATTGATGCTTTTGTTTGATGAAACCAGCTCTCTCCCCATGTCTATATATAGACAAACACATACACATACACGTGGTGGAAACTATGCTTTCCTAGAGAATGATTGCGCAAGCAATGATAATCCTGCTTCTCCTATTTGAGCGCAAGCCCATATCAGTCCCATTTGCAATATGGAAAGTAACCGTGGTCATTTCAGATTAGTTAAGGTTTGAATAAGGAAACGACAGTAGTAGTTAAATAGAGCTGAATAGAAAGAGGAAATGATTGCACAAGCAATGATTATCCTGCTTCTCCTACTGGAGTGTAAGTTCATATCAGTCCAATTTGCAATAATTGAAAGTAATTGATTTGGTTGCTCACCAAATCCCATTAACATTTATTTAATCTTTCTTACGTCTCCTTTCTAAAACATATTACGTACTATTATTTGCAATTTAACAACTCCAAGAGTCTTCCATAAGTGAAATCCACTATGTTCATTGTGCAAAACAACTATTAGTGTTCTTTCAACATTAAAAACCAACCAGTTATAGACTTATTAGGCTACTATACATCTTTAAAAGATGAAAGATGACATTCGATAAGTTTGGAATTCAAACCCAACCCTCTTTGCTCTTTTCGACGAAAAAGAGGTAGGCTTTTATCCCTTGAGAAGATATGATCTGAAATTTTGATCATGATGAAGGCAAACACAGAATCAAACATAATGCGAGCCCGAAACGAAACTTAAGTCGAGACCTGTACTTAGATGGACTTAAATCAGCAGTACTATATCAGACTTGTTGAAATCTGGCTTCCGTCGATGAGTTGACAATCTTGAGTTGAGCTGGATTGATTCCGTTCTCATTTGTTGGTATGTTCACTTTGCTAATGGCTAAGCTGGATTCCACCACCGACGAGCTATGGCTTTCTCAAGTGATTCCAGGTAAGTTGCATTGGTCTGAAAATTTGTATCATCTACATAAACCAATCCTATGCATAGAATGCAGCCACGTAATCAAATGCCACTAAACCTCCCACCGGCAGCAAAAGGACACCAAAAGCATGCTTGGCGGTATCACTGATCACCAGCTTTCAGCATAACTGAAAACAACATAGTTTCATTTTCTTTATCCTATTTGTGAGAAAGCTTATTGAAAATTATTTACCGACAAGTGTTTAGAGCAACGGTAAGACACTCCTAGTGAGAAAACGCATGTTTGAACCTTGATGATGACATTGTCGAGAAGGACAACACGAATCTCGAACATAGATTATAAAATAGACATGAAATATACCAAAAAAAAGAAAGAAGAAAAGAAACTTTATTTCCATCGAATTCAATCCTTTAGCATAGTTAACAGTTCTACTAAGTTTTCTTTAAATTCAAGAAGTTCCTCGAGCATTTTGCATTTCAGTGAGGCAAACTCAAATCCAGGTTGAAAAGTACTTCCATGTGCAATATATTTTCTTTATGATGTACATTGTACATGAAAAGTTGCCAATTAGAAAGTATACATGCAAATGAATTCAAACAAAAAGATAAATTCATTAAAACAAAATTCAAAGAAAGGTTGATAATGATCATAAAACAACAGACAAAAGTAAGGATACAAAACAAGAATAGTTCTCACCAATCTCTAAATCAGCCAAACTCCTAGAGAAGGCAAATACTTGTCCAAAATCTAATGCCATGTTACTAAGAAACTCACCATACTAATCCTCTGATTACCATCGGCTTTGAAGTTAAGCATGATGAACCAATTTCAATTGCAACAGGTGCTTCTCAAATGATATGGAAATGCTTTTTTCTCATATACTCCACAGAGCCCTGTTTTCATAGTTGGAGGTTCCTCAACTTAATACCTAGTGAATATTAACAACAGCATAGACATCATGGAAATCTACCCTGCTATCCACTTGGATCCTTGTTACGAAGTCTATAAACTATACGCCCCTTGGTTGAATCATAAGGACTCAATTCAACTCGAACTCTATCTCCAGGCAATACACGTACGAAATTCTTCCGAATCTTTCCCGAAAGATAGCCTAGAATTAAATCCTTATTGTCCAAAAGAACTCGAAACATACCATTGGGAAGCGACTCGGTAATTAAGCCTTCATGAACAAATTTTTTGTCTCCCTGCTTGGCCACAGTTTTTTCAAACTTATTTTTGACTACCCTGTCACTGTCAGGACCCCTTGAGCTCGCTTTCTTGCAAGTTATCATTCTCGTGGTTGTCACCTTTCTCGGATTGAAATTTACCTCGCTACTGAAAATTGAAGAATGGGATTTTTAAAGTGTTAGATTTTCATTATTTCCAAACAGTATTTCAAGAATCAAATATTAGAAATTGCATCATCCTTGTAGACAAAAAGGCTGCCCAAGGCATCAGTTTCGTCAATCACCAGACAAATGCTTAAAAACCATAAGATTCAATCTGGATTTAGATTAAAAAGACAAACTTCACACAAATTAACACTTTTTTTTGCTCAGCATTAACACTTAATTATTATATTGAATTACCGATTAACAAAAAAACTGGAAGAGCGCACACACAAAAGAAAACGAAATTCAGAACTAAATCAAACCTATATGTATACGGAAGAACTCATAAGTAATATAGACAGTGAAGAAAAAATTTAAAACGGAGATAAATATAATTAGAAAAGAAGTAACATATAATGAATAATTTAGACAAATATGATGACCTACTTGACGAAGAAGCAACTGGGAACCTTCTGTTGTCGAGGAAGAAGCAGAAAGGACAGAGGGGTGTGAATGTTGGAGCAGAGGGAAGCCATAATCGCGAAACCCTAAGCTCACACTGTAAAGCGGGAATGGATTGGGTTTCAATCCTCCCACCCAAACAACTGGTGTTATCCGATTAAAGTTATTCAGTGTGGCAAGGCGTATGGTTTTTAAGTTACGCTACCCGCTAAGTCAGATTGTCAACGACATACATATTTTTTATTTCTTTTGATCTAAAAATATCGCCACTTACAAAGATTTTCTTTTTGACCAAAATGCAAAATAATCCCCCGCAAAAATAATTTAAAAAATTAATTAAACACTTCATTGTAAGTAACTTAATTAATAAATATCAATCTTAAATGATGAATGAAAAGTTCTATCAATATAATAAAAATTTCGATTTTAGAATCAATAAAATATTATGGCATGTTGATAATTGTCTCTGTCATAACTCAAGCACGACATATTAGAGTAATTGCAAACACTTAATATGATAAAAAATCAACTCCGAATGATCCAAAATGATAGACAAAAATCGGCATGAGAATCAAGTATCTACCAAACTGGAGAGGACGACAACAAATCCATTCCTATATCACTTGCAATAGCAAAAATACACGCATAAGAAATACTTAAAAAAAAATACTACAAAATCAGACAAAAGCTTTTAAAAGTGAATTTTTTTTTTAATTTCTCAAAGTATCTACTAGAGCGAATAAAAGTGAAGATTTATTAAATAATGAAAAATAAATAAAAAAATTATAAACTTAAAGAGTCTAAATTAACTTGTGAAATCATTTATTATTCTGAAATATTTTCAAAATAAAAACAAATTAAAAAGTTGATGAAGAGCCACCTACTTTTCAATAGAAACTGTTAGTGATGAGTAGAGTTTTGGCAATGATAAAAATCGTCATTTATCTATCACAACTCGTGAAGATAGTAAAAATACTCACAAAATATATATGCAAATTGAAAAAAAGAGAAAAACACAACAAATGAGGAGAAAAAGAGAGAGAGACAGAGAGAGATGGTGGGAGAGAAAAAGATGAGTTAGACAAAATAAAGAAGAAGAAGCAAACGACTTTAAGAGAAAAAGTAACATTTTTAGGGTTTTTTCACTATTTTTTAACAGGATTAAATGTTTAGATAGTGGTTGACATGAAAATGATATATAAAAAATTTAACTGATTTTAAAATATTTTATAATAATTTAATTGATTTTTAAAATTATTTAATGAAGGGTTCTTTTAGCATTGAAGTTTATTTTTAAAAAACTATTAAAATATTATAAAAATTATTGAAACTTGATGAAAACTTTAAAAAAAATTAGAAAATATTAAAACTTTTAGAAATTATTGAACATTTATTAAATAATTAGAATAAACTATAAAAAATTGTAAATATATATAATATTATTAGAATGGTAAGAATATTATTTAAAAAATATTAAAGTTTATTAAAAAGTTATAAAAATATTTAAATAATAGAAAATTTATGTTATTTTGCAAGTGTTTAGTCTTTAACTTTATTTTAATAAAAAATTGGACATGAAGCTAAAGCACACCTTTACTACATAAGCCCTCACTCTCCTCTAGCTAGACCATCTCAACACACTCATCAACATGGACCCTTCCTCTCGAGCTTACTCTAAAGATTAACCGTCACATGATTTTTTGTTCTTTGTATTTTAATGTTAAAATTATTTATTTTGTCCGAAACAATCAATAATGTGTAATTGTTGGAGTTAAGGCCTTAATTTACTCATCCTTACTACTTTGTATTAGTACTTGAAGTCTCCACCTTAAAGCTTGGCTCCAGAGTTTTACATTCTCTTCATTAGCAACATATTATTTTGGATTCTAATAACAAGCTTTGTATCAATGCCTTCAACCCAGATTTCCATCACTTTTGAGAATCTTATGCAATCTTGGCTGACATCTTCTCTCTTATTCCCAAATATTGTAATATTTCTCTGAAACAGGAATTTAGCTTATGATCAAGTTAGGATTTACAGCCCTTATAATTTACTCTTCTGTAATAAATGCTTGATGGCAACTAATTTTTGAATGAAGACAGTGTAGTTTACGCTGTTTATAATTTATAAAATTATAAATTAATAATGATAAATTTGTATTTTGGCTACTTAAAAATGATAAAAAAATTTAATTTAACCCTTTAAAATTTATAAAAATATAAACTATTAAATTCCACCATTGGTAATTTGTACTCTTTTAAATTATGAAATATTCACAAAAAAAAATGTAAAAATCCATGTTTTTACTGTATTCATGATTACATTATTAACCATAACAATCCTTGTTCCATTTCATTTTGGTCCCGCAAATTAGGTAGATATGTAATTAGAGTGTAGTATGGTACAAAAGGTTATACTAGACCTTTCCTAATTTATGCATTTATTTCTAAATTTGATGTTTTTATATTTTTTCTTTTCCTTTGCCACTTTTTGGAAGTCATATTAAAATTTATTTTAATAGTAGACTTTTTTTTTGTTATTTTTTCTATTTATAAGAATTGGATACAATATATTATTTAATAAATGTTAAATTCTTTATCCATCAGCTTAATTTTGGATTCACTAATTTATTTAAGATGAATTTGGATTTAAAATTTCTTATACTTTTAATATCGAGTGAAAGTTCCATTGACAAAAAAAAAATGGTTAAAGATATTTTTTTTAATCTCGAAATATAATTAAATATTAATGCACTCATTTTTAAAAAATATATAAAATATGGTATAAATTTTTGTATTATTTATAAATTTGAAATTTAATCTTTATATTTTTTTAAAAATTTAAATTTTTTAATTTTAAAATTTTAAAATTAAATTCAACTATTAATACAATTAAAATTATTTTATTAAATTCAAATTTATTATAATATTAATTTTTTAATACTATACCAACAAATTTAACATTATAATATTAATTTTTTAATATTACGCGAACAAATTTAACATTATTAATAATTCCCAGACATATTTTAACGATAGTGTAAATATAATTAAATCAATCAGCTGTAAATGCAAAATGCAAGAAGTCAAGGTTGGCAAATGGCAAACTGGGAATGATATATTATTGGTCTATAAAAGTCACCATGGTTATGTATCCCCTTCAACATCAATAAGATTCATAATAGTAATAATGATGTAGATTTCTATTCGAAATAATCTGTATTTCTTTTGTCAATAAAAATCCAAATGTAAACACTATGTGGAATTTGTTTACCTATTCTGTAAATTACAAGAGGAGAATCAATCAAAGCTTTTTTTCTAATTTACTACAAGCTTCGTGCAAATTACAATTTGGCGGGTGGCCAAACTAAATGCTTGACAGGTAATCCAGCAAAATTCCCAAAGTTCAAAACATTTTCTGTTTGTCCATGCTTCCATGGTAGATCAATCACTGTCCTAATTCTCTTGAGAAAGATGAACTCAAAATCAGAGTAAAAAAAAGAAACCCCAAAATTTCACTCTAGAAAGTAGAAACTAGACCCAGAGGCCAAAAAGGAAAAAAGAAAATAATTTTAATATAAAACACTTTTGAAAGCTTAGGAGAAAGAGAGAGGTAGAGAGAGAAATGAAAAGGGAAGAAAAAAGTGAGGAAGGGTTCGCAGAAAAGGAGGAAAATTTGTGTGAAAAGTTGAGTCGGAGGATATTATTGGTAGGGAATAGCAAAACAGAGGGGCCCTGTACTCCATGCCCTTCTTGGAAACTTTACGACCCTGAGCCTCAGCCTCAGGCTCTCTCACATCATAGCTACATCTTTCCTCATCCTCCTGCCGCTGTTTCTGCCAGAAAGTTAGCGGCTTCCTTGTGGGAGTTCCATCAATACCTTCATCATCATCATCATCATAGTCAACCCAAAATGCATAGAGGTGG
Organism: Gossypium longicalyx; assembly: GCA_025698465.1. NCBI lineage: Eukaryota > Viridiplantae > Streptophyta > Magnoliopsida > Malvales > Malvaceae > Gossypium > Gossypium longicalyx. Next base: position 3,540,044 of record CM047006.1, on the reverse strand, counting down.
TGTTAACAACACTAATGGTCGCTACCATCAACGCCACCACCGCAACAGTCTTCTCAAGAACAAAGCCATCGATTTTTCTCAGTTCTTGGATGATCCTTGTCCCAGTTCTGACCCTGATCAGGTATTGCAATTCCTCCTCTTTTTTTTTTTTTTTTTTTTTGGTTCCGTTAGTTGTGTATGTGTATTTTTGTACTCGTATGTTAATTTTCTTTTTTAAAGGGTTTTTTTAATCTGTTAGTTGGTGAGATTGATGTTGATTGATTTGGAACTTCGGGTCTGGAATTTGGTAAATGATGACATGGTTTGTTCTTTTTTTTGGTTAATTTGGCTGAGATGATGTTTACAGTTTAAGTTTTATAAAACTACATTTTCTGTCTTCATATTATCCATATTGGTAGTTTGATGCCTAAGTCTTGACCATGGCTTTTTGGTCTATAGAGTTTCTCTTGTTTGTTAGGTTAGATTTCATGTTTCTAATGCCCTTTATTTATGTTTGATTTAGGGGAAAAAAAGGATTTGTCAAGTGTAGCGTAGATATGAAAAAAAGTTTGTTCATTATGAGTGAGAATCATTTAATTGATACTTATTACGGAATAGATGATCCATTAAATTATGAGTTGATTTAATCCAGTCTTTGGTGGCGTCAAGAGACAATTTCTTTCTATAAGAATAAGTTATGGAGGTTATCGGAGCTGGTAACAATGCCTTCTATCACTGATTTTGCTGTTTTGTTTCTTATATCAGCCAGAGAGTGCAAGCGGTTTGAGGAGACATATTGCTCAAACACTGATGAAACACCATCGATCGTTTGAAAAAAATAACCAGGCCCTACAGCCTGTATCACCGTCAAGCTATGGCAGTTCAATGGAGGTAGATTTTCTTTTCTTCCTACTGAAAGTGATACTCTCTGTAGAATAAGTGCAGAATAGGAAAGGTGGTTTTGTTTTTCTTTTGGGATAAAATGAAGATTTTATTATCCAAGATGCAGCAAATGCTGCCATAGTCACAATATATCTACTTATCTAAGAAACATAGTCACAAAGTCCCCCAAGCAAACCGAAGAGAATTCCTACTTAGAGCTAAGGGAAGAATGATAGATAGTTAGGAGTCCAGCGTATGAGGACAAGCTTGAGCCATATGATCAAGTTGATTCATCTCAATTTAGTCCAACTATTGTCCTTTAGTCCCTGAATCAAATTTAACTATTTATGTTATTTAGGTTCTAACTTGATAAATAGCATAGTTGGGTGTTGGTGGTGTCTTAATTACTTTTTTACATATATTTCATGTTTTGCTCCAGTCATAGAAATATATAGCATAGCATGCTATCTTAGGGAGCAACAGTGCTGAAATTGAATGACGGGAATGGCTTTCTCAAATAGCATCCTCCTTAGGAATCATTGCATATATTGTTTGCTTATTAGTAGGTTGTTTTTCCCACTTGGTTTTTGCTTCCCTGTCCATCTATAGTTTTGACATGCATTGCCTCCTTTCTCAGGTGGCACCTTATAATCCTGCAGTCACGCCTAGCAGTTCCTTAGATTTTAGGGGAAGAATCGGTGAGTCTCACTATAATCTCAAAACATCTACAGAACTGCTAAAAGTACTAAACCGTATTTGGAGCCTGGAAGAACAACATGTATCCAACATCTCACTGATAAATGCTTTGAAGATGGAACTAGATCATGCCCGTGCTAGGATCAAAGAGTTGCTTCGAGACCAGCAAGCAGGTCGACACGAAATTGATGATTTGATGAAGCAGATTGCTGAAGACAAATTGGTTAGGAAGAGTAAGGAACAGGATCGGGTTCATGCTGCTGTTCAGTCGGTGAGGGATGAACTAGAAGATGAAAGAAAGTTAAGAAACCGATCTGAGAATCTACATCGGAAGTTAGCTCGGGAATTGTCCGAGGCCAAAGCTTCTCTTTCTAATGCCTTGAAAGACCTTGAAAGGGAAAGGAAATCAAGGAAGCTTTTGGAAGATCTTTGTGATGAGTTTGCTAGGGGAATAAAAAGCTACGAACAAGAGGTGCATACTCTAAGACAGAAATCTGATGAAGAATGGACGGGAGTGGCTGACCATGATCATTTGATTCTTCATATGTCTGAATCATGGCTTGATGAGCGGATGCAGATGAAGCTAGAAGAAGCTCAGTCTGGTTTTGCTGAACAGAATCCGGCGATAGACAGATTAGGCTTTGAAATAGAGACCTTCCTTCAAGCTAAACCGATTGGTACTTCTGTTTCTAAGCGCACAGATTATTTGTCACAAAAGGATCGCAGGAAGTCACTTGAATCTGTTCCTTTAAACGAGGCTGTAACTGTAGGTAAAGAAGTTCTTGACGAGGAAGATTCTGCTAGCAGTGATTCAAATTGTTTTGAGCTGAACGAACCAAGTAGTGTTGACCTGAAATCACATGAAGATGAAGCTCTAACCCATTACAGCGAGAAAAAAGTTTCATCTGATGAGAAGATTAAAAGCCGGCATCCATCCAGCTTACAAGTTAAGTTTGAAGAAAAGATGGCCAGAGCCATGAATAACGGAAATAAGAAGTCCCAGTTGGAAGATTCTGGACAGGAAATTATCGGTGTAGGGAACACCACTGAAGCAATAATATCGCAAAAACTTGAAAACGATGAAGCTGCTCAATATGGCTACAAGGGAAGAAAGAATAAGCTTGATGAGATGCATGGAATAAGCTCAAATTACGTAATGGACAACTTGATAAGAAATCATGTAGCATTGACAGAAGGTAGGAACATAAATGTGGAAAACAATAGCGGTGAGGCTTCTAGTAGTTACCCTCTGTTGAAGAACCAGCCTAGTCCAGTGCGGCAATGGATGACGAAATTCACACCCCCAGATCTGGATGTGCCGGAGTCCTCTACGAAGCTACCTCCAGCAATGAAGGATAATACCTTGAAGGCAAAGCTTCTTGAAGCAAGGTCCAAAGGACAACGTTCTCGTTTAAAAATATTCAAGGGCAAGTCATAGCTCAAAGGGTTCTTTCACTTGAACAATCAAGCTGAAGAACTCGCTCTGACTCACAGGACTGGATGGTCTGCGTTTATTTTTCAGTTCAACATTGTGTTTTCTATGAATACTAGCCACGTTCATTTTAATCTGCATGTTGCAATCTGTAATTCTGGAAAATTTTGTTTTACGTCTGTATATTTGAGTAGTTAATAATATCACAGTATAGTTACGAATCAAATGAAATTTGTGCCCCTTCCTAAGTAATCAATTGCATTAAAATTTTCCAATCATCGATTGATGCATAGCTTTAAGGTACAATAAAGGTAAAAGAATAATTAGAAAACAAGATATATGTGCTTCTGTTTATTTCATGAGAACATTGTTCAGGTTATTTCGGTTTCCTTTTGATTAGGAGCTTGGATTTTATGGGTTTGTTTATTATAAATTCATATTTCTTTTCATTTTATAAGTCAAATCAATCAAATTAAATTTTCAAGTCGAAATCAAAATTAATATTAACATGTTTAAATATAAATGTGATAATTTTTTTTTGTTAAATATGTTATAAGTCTTTGCATTCTTCGAAGATTTAGAATTTAGTCTTTATATTTTTATTTTCAAGAATTTAATCTCTCTACTTTTATAATTTCAAAATTCAAATCTATTTGTTAATATTATTAATTTGCTTTTGTTAAATTTAGTGGTGCAACATATTAAAATTAAAAAAAAAAAAAAAACTCACTTGATAACCTTGTAATTAAAAAAAATGTTGTAATAAACCTGAAATTAACAAAGAAAAAATAGTGTTGGACCTAGACTTTAAAATCTGAAATTTAGAGGAATTAAATTCTTGAAAATAAAAATATTAAGACTAAATTTTAATTTTTTGAAGAGTACAAGGACTTATACTATATTTTAACAACTTCTTTTTTCTAAACTCCAAGGCCAGTGGAGAAATGCTGTTTTCCATCTTGTTCAGTGGAGTGTTGGGCCTTAGGGAAATTCAAAATGGAATATACAATATAGCATTGAAATGGATGTTTTGGGCTGAGCAGCTGCAAACGGGCACCATTTAGGAAAAAAACAACCCAAATTGCTAGCAATCGCACGGAGAATGAGCAAGTGAACTGGAAGGAAGGAGGGAGATGGCGGCGTCGTTTAGGTGGTTACTCCAACTCCACAAAGACGTTCCCAAGGCGGCAAAGTTCTACTCACAAGGGCTCGACTTCTCCGTCAACGTCTGTACGCTTCGGTGGGCCGAGCTCCAGTCTGGTCCTCTCAAACTTGCTCTCATGCAATCCCCTTGGTACTACTTTTACATTTTGCTTTACCTTTCATGGAAGTTTCGATAAATTTCTTCGATGATTTTGAACTTTTAATGAAAAATACACAAAAATAAATTGGATTCTGGGTAGTCCCAGATTTACTTAGCTTTTCTAATGGAAAATAAAGAGGGGAAGTTTTGAGTTGAAAATATATAATTCTGAGTGAGTTTTGTTTGACAGTGATAATGCGATGCAGAACGGTTGCTCTTCAGTTTTATCATTTACAGTGAATGACATTAATAGTACAGTAACAAAATTAATGGCATTAGGAGCTGAACTAGATGGTCCCATCAAATATGAAATCCATGGCAAGGTATTGCCTTCCTTGTTTCTTCATCCCTGACTTAGTCATTCTTATGCTTAGCCTTAGCTTGATTGTGAACTGAAGGTGCGAGTCTGAATTTGTTCGCTATTTTTAGGTTGCTGCCTTGCGTTGCATTGACGGTCACATGGTTGGCCTCTATGAACCAGCATAACATGTTCTAGAGATGAGTCCCTTCAGCATGGTTGACCAATTTGAGGTTTAACTCGTTTGAAGACATCGAAAAGACATGCGAAACTTTCCCATACTTTGGGTTTCCTTCAATTATTGTAAGTGTTCTTTCATCCAAATCAATGACAGTTGTGCAGAGTGTATAAAGACTTGGACCTGAAAGTAATACCAATAAAGGTAAGTTAATTACAATTGAACAGAAGCTGCTCTTCATTTCCATCCTTCAATTTTTACCTGTCATGTAGATGGGGTATTTTGTATCTTCCGTATCTCCTAGAAGAGACAAGAAATCGGTTTTTGATCCTTGTGGTAGAACAGCTGCTCTTTTTTGCCTGCTTATTGAGTTTTCATCATGTACCTTTATTTCAAAGCATTGGTTTCAGCTTCAATGTAATGGAATTGAGCTATATAATTGATTGGGACTGTGCTAAATGACAAGAATATATGTGATAATAAATTTTGAGATTCAGCTCAGTAGCCACTTATAAATATCGTGCTGAATGTCACACTTGGCTTACAATTACAGTGGTGGTCAGGTACCTTTATTCCTTCTGTTACGTGTTCTATTGTTTACCTGTTGAACCTGAAGATGGAGATACATGTTTGCGTGGAAAAATGGTGTCATTCCAACCTCATGAACTGAAACTCGCGATCTTGATGCAGTTTCTACATTCAAGATCATACGCTTCTGTATATCGATTAAATTGTAACTGTGTCCCACAGAGACTTCTGATGAATGTATTCTCTGAGGTTAATCCGTCTATCAGTACCTTAAATGATCAGGCAGATCATAAATTTCATCAGATACAGTAAACAAAAGGGTCTTACAGCTAATGCGTCTGCAGTACTAATTGCTTCCAGAAGGTCTCTAGAGACAAAGTTCCTTCCAATGCCAGCTGGTACAATCTCATCTTCAACTGGAGGTACTGAATTCAGTGTGAATGCCTAAGGTATGTATGAAGGGAATATTAGATTTCTTTTGATATAATACTCCTTTAGAAGGCATCTACATATGGTGAGGTTCATATTTTGGCCTTCTGTTTTAGCACTCTTTTTAGTATAAGATGGTCCTGTACAGATTTCAGATGTATGAAAGAAAATTTACCAGTCCTTGACTGTTAAGTCCAAAAGCACAACTTGGAAGCTCTCCTGCATATGTGTAAGCTATGAAGGATAATCCATTTGATAGTTTTCCCTTGATCAAATAGCTGCAAACCCATCATAGACATGTATGCATGTTACGGGATATTGATTTATCGTACATATTGCACTCTTTCCTAGAATCTGAACAGTATTCATGAAACAAAAAGCATACGTGTGGCCTACTAGAGCAACGTTTGCATCCTCATTATGAGCTGCTACTGCCATTGAATCACTAACAATGAGAACATCAGAACAGTCATCCGTAGTATCAGCATTTGAATTCATTGTTGTTTTTGAAATGAATGGGAGTATCTCCTTTCTGAAGTTGACAAGTATTATCTGCACATGAAGGAGTAGAATGTGATTTTATTCAATAGAACAGCATATTGATGAAATTAACAGTTTGTGATAATTACATCAAGAACCGGCACACCGCTTCCGTCTGCAGTCCCTAAAAGCTCAGCCCAATATCTTGGGAACTTCTTCTGGTTTGTTTCCGAAAGTGCTTTGAGCAGCGGTTGTGCATGCGGTGTTCGAGCAAAAGGGAGGAGCTGGTTTTGAAGAATGAGGTCCCCAGCCAACCTGCTTCTTATTTGATTGCAAAACCTTTGACCTATGAGAAAACCCAGCTGGTAGTCATCTTCACAGGGCCCAACTTCAAACATCTCCAGCAGTTTACCTTCCATGCTTGAGTTCCCAAACCTTGTGTGGCTCAAGTCTTTCACAATAAAGGTATATCTTATCCCTTTTTCATGACCAGAATACTGTTGTGCTAAAGCCCCATTGGTTCATTACGCTTTCCAAGGGCCATAAACCTTGAAAATGACTATTGGATTCTCTTTTTTGGGCTGCACTCATTGGTTGGCAGGTGCTAGTTGGATTTGAATAATATCCAGTACGTAATCAGGTTATTTTATGGTTTTTGATTGAATGGAACTTGGAATGAGTGAATAAACAAAAGAGGAGAATGGCATGGCATGCTGTGAATTGACAAATGAGGTGGTGTGGGCCTTAGGGGGCGGGTTCTGCAGGCGAGGCAGGCATATTATTCCCCATGAAAATTGTAATTTGAAAATATCAAGTTTATTGGCCATTGCACCAGTTATAATGTACACCTAGTACATGAAATTAAAGGGTTCAAAATGTATTTCAGTCCTCTTTTGAATTCTTTGCTCCATCATTTCTTGTTTGAAGGTCTCCTTATGTGCACCGAGGTTCCTTTTCCTTGTTTGAATGTTGTCATGTCTTAACTCCCATATTCAATATATCAATCATTTTGTTATACATAGAGATTGACCTCTAAATTCACGAATCGATTGCACACAAAGAAAGCTATTAATTTTCCCCTAGAAACTTAAGTTGAGCACTTCCAAGAAATAGAATTTATTTATAAAATGAATTTTATTATACATCAATGGTGTAACAAAGATTTCATTATAAATTGATAAAGTAACAATGTTAGCCCGTAGTCTCTATTTATAGAGAAAAATCACAAGAATTCTAATTAAACAATAGATAATAAAAGAAAAAAAAGGTAACAATATAATCATAGTCCATTGAGACTATGTCGTGGACAATGCCATGCCCTATAAGATGTAGGGTAGCAGTCCATCACATGTGGAATGAGTCTATGAAGTCCGTCTCATGTATTGAGTACAAATACATACATGTCTAAATAAAAAATTAAAAATTTTTAATGATAAATACAAAAAATAATAACATGAATGATGAAAAATTATAAGTAATTATACTAGATACCAACAATACATACATATCTCAGATTAAGCAGTCTCGGTGCAAGTGTAAAAAATTGAAAACCAAATATAAGGAAAAGCTCCATAAGAAGAAAAAGGAGTTACACGACTTTGGGTATTCGGCATTTAAGGTGCATTGTTATGGAAGCAATATATCTTTCCAGATCTTAATGATCATAAAGCGAAAGAAAATATAATTATATTTAATCAAACTTTTGCATGTTAATGCAATCAAAGGATACTTGGAAATATCGAAGGTAAATCACAAAAGATTATTAATCTTGACTAACAATTGGATATCTAATGTTTTTCTATCAAAAAGTGCAGATTCTTTGGAAAATTTCATATCTTTCTGTATTATCTTTTTGACTCCTAAAGTTAGTAAAAGTTGAAATAATAACATTGAAAACTTTTTTTTTCTGGTGAGAAAAATCCAAAAAACTACAAAAATATCATTTAGCAAAAGAAAACGCCTGAAAGCTTATTCCTATTCATTAAATCGCGAGCTATCTCGGTGGGATGTCGAGAACTTACTAGTTTTCTTTTTTTTTTTTCTTTTTTTAAATATCATGTATAGTACAGAAAGAAAAATGAAATTTTTCGTCTAATAAATGAAGGTTCCTTTCATCCATGCTAAAACAAAACTTTAATTTACGTACGTATACTTTTTTTTAGATTATATGTTTGAATTTAAAAAATTAGGATAAATTATCGAAAATTTTTATTTTATTTAAAAATAAAATCATTAAAATATGTTTGATAACTATAATTCACATTATGTTTTGAAAGTCACTTAGTAATTAAATTTAAGTGTAATTGCTTGTAATTATATAAGTGACATATTTGTATAACCAGTGTAATTGGTGGATCCCATTAAATTGAGTGCAATTTGAGCACCCAATTACACTTTCTAATTCTTTTGAAATAGCTAAATTACGCGAGTAATTACCAATTACCCTATAATTTTTCAAACACATATATTATTTAAGTTTAAAATTTTATTTTTATACAACAATAAAAAATATTTTAATTTTAATTTCAAGAAATATATTTCATTATTTTGAAAGTATAGTTATGTATTTGTTCTTGGATCAAAAATGCTTTTGTTATGGGACACACAAGCTCAAATATTTCATACAATTTTTTCTTAATAGCAAATTAGGTTTATAATGATTATATTATAAATTTTTATATTATTTTTTATATAATTTGTGTGGAATAATAGTAATCAAAATATTATAAAAAATGTATAAAATTAATTTGATATTTGATACTGAAATATAAATTAGCTACAAATTAGGTTTATAAAAACTATTATAATCGAAGGATTATATCGTTTGTTTGTGCCTCATATTCTAAAGTGTAAAGAAATGTTATTTGAGAAATATCCCAAAACAGGTTAAAAATATTACATCTTGTAATCCACAAAGTTGATTATGCAAAAATAAAAAATAAAAAAAAATCTTACACTATATCATACGTTACGATACCATTTAAAAGAATAAAGCAAACAAAAACATTAAATATGGCTCGTAAACTCTTTGATTTGAGATGTTTAAAGTTCCGAAATATGTTTAAGAGGACATATTTGTTATCCTTAAAAACTATTTCTCACATTAACAACACTACCGATAAAAATAAACAAAGTTATATCGTGCTAGCATGTTGCCTACTTCATAACTCCATTCGTAGGCGAAATAGGGATGAACCGTACTTTGAAAAGTATAGATGATGAAGAAATTAGTTAGGGACTAACAGGTTAATGACTACATGTTAAATATTACATAGGGAATAACTTAACAAATATAGAAATGTTAGAGAAATTAGATAAAATTATATCTTATGTCTATTATTTTGTTGCTTTAATTTGTAATCATATTATCGGCTACCTTTTTGGACTAATGTATTAGATAAGATGATTTGATTTTAATTTTGTTACTTGTTTAGACATTTTTTTCTCACGCATTATTAATTATTTTTTATAGTAATTAATATTTAAAAATAAGTTATGTGATTAAATAATTATAATTTATACTATCAAACACAATATAAAAAGTTATGATACAATCACACTTTGTTAGTCAAAAGCATATGGAAAAGTACAAATTCTTACAATTACAAGAGGGTGTAATTAATTACTACCCTAGTAATTATACTTCCATCCCATTATTGAGACTTTGGTGATGTCTAAACACACCGATAAATTATATAGATATAGATATTTTTTGAAAATCCCTTAAATATATATATAGATATAGATTCCATCAGAACTTTACAATTAAGCATGCTTCAACGAAAGTATTATTAGGATGGGTGACCTCTTTGGAAGTCCTATTGTTGCACCTCTTTTTTTTAACCACGGGAGTTAGATGAGATGGTAAAGATCTCTCTTACCTTAATCAATGGACAAATATTCGATCCTCGCCACTCCAATAGATACGTTGATAAATTAAAAATAAATATTATATAAAAGAAAGGAGAGGTATGGATATGTAAACACAAATTTTTGTAACTTATTATTTTGATAGTCAAACAAATTTCTTAGCATCACCTGTATTTATATGTTCCTTCTACATTACAATAGAATCTTGTACAGTAACATGCATCTTTATTCAGAAAAATCCTGGCATACCTACAAGTTATGTCCAGAAAGTTTTTAATTTGATATATCAAAGATGCTATATATATATATGTATGTACATAATACAATTCACCTCCATTTTGTTTGGCATCATTTTCTGATTAGATTCATCCATATGCATATATTTATATTTATAAAAAAAAAGGGTGATGTTGGAGGTTTGATTAAAGAAAGTAATGGATACAGTTCATCAACACTCAACCTTTTTCCTAACGGGTTGGAACATCCAGGCCCCAGTCATTTAATCACACACCAAAACTCTGCAATCTTTCAGCTCTTATTAAACTAAAATACAAAACATCTCACATCCTTGTCATCATAAACACCCAACTTTGAGCATCCTTTTTTCTTTAAATCATAATAGAAATATTTCCAGCTCGAGGGACCATTAAGAAACCAGCACGTGGAAATTATGATTCCATCTGATTATAATTATGATACAATAATGACAAAAAACCATGTCACATTTGTGTTGGTTAAAGATGGTGCAAATATTATACTTCACATTATGGATTCAGCATAGCATATCAATTTGTGATATATGAGTCGACCATTAATTTATTTTGAACATAAAATATAAATACATATCTTTACCAAATCATAATCCATGAGATAAAGTTAATCAATATGCATTAATTAAAATTTGAAGTTGGAACCTTTTTAATGAAAAAATAACTAAATTTAAACCAAGTCATTGTAACTTCCCCGTCTCGGGAACTCACTGGTGTCCTTTGTAGGGTAAGCACCAAGACGATAGAACCCATAACGAGGAAAAGAACAAAAAACCCCATGTTAAAATAGGGTTTCATGGAAAGTAGGCTCAAATTTTCTCAGCCAATTTGAAAGTTAATATAAACACTGCACAATCAGCAGACTAGTTTATAACTTATTACTTACAAAAACCATAAAATAAACACATCTAAAACATGACCTAACTGAAGATGAAATCTGCTTTGTACGTCCATTAGCATCGGGGATGACCTAACCGGTAATCGCCATTTATTTCCTTTTGCAAAAGCTTCCATTTTCTGTACGAGGGAACATCACAGGCAGTGAATTCAGTTTATAAATTAATATTCTGTAGCAAGTCATTAACACAACAAAAAAGCTAATAATTCCCAGCAGCCTTTCATTTAGCTACTTGGCCGATTTAGTATTGCTTTATATACAGATCATAGTTACAATCGCCCTAGGCCCTAGAAACCTCAGCATCCGATTCAATACATACAGCAAAAATTCGTAGTGGATATGCTCAACTCAGTCCGCAGTACATTTTAGGCAAGAGAACTACAAACTGCACAATCCTATATTTAATGTTATCCTTGAATCTGATATTTTATAATCAACTGTTTCTCTAGCAAGGGAAAAGCTGGTTGAGAGTTCTCGGCAGTCATTGATGTTATTGCTTCAATCATGTCTGGTTGAATGCATGTGTGTTTTTCTCAGGGCAGCAAGGAAAACAAAACTGGGATTATGCCCTTCTGACTGGTTTTACCAGCTACCCCAGGAGCTAGTTGAACAAAAAAAACAAACAAACTAAGCTTAGAACAAATTACAAGTTTTCCATATTTCTGCAAATCTTGGACCCAAAACTTTAAGACGACTGAAAGGATATTTGTGTAATTGCACATGAACTGGGGGGAGACATCAGACATGTCTAGGAACTTGTTGCAGTAAGAAAGCAAGACCCAAGAAGGCTTTTTTCGTGGAGCGTGTCCTTTATGAGAGCTTCGCCTCCCATATGGTTGCCTTTTTAGGTGGGAGCTTTAAACAAGAAAGTCTGCAACAGCAGCTTCACAGTAAAACCCTAAAAACATCTGGACTCCAAGTCCTCGAGAGCTGCTTCAAAATCATTCAGAGATTTAAAAACCAGCAGCCAATTTGAAGAACCAAACACAACATCTAGTTGGCTAGTTACTTCATAGTTACCTCACATAAAAGAGACTTCTTTCGGTAAAAAAACACTGTTCTTTAAAGAGTACAAACCTGAAACCTCAGCCCTAGAGTGAGGAAACTGCTGCATAATTTCCTTTAGGAGCAAAAACAATGCTTTCCTTTCGTAGTACGGTCAAAGAATGAGAAGCCACCGCCATTAAGAAGTTGAGAATATCTATGTAAATGTCCATGAACAACAAACGAATAAGTTACAGATAAAGTTAAGGATGATGATCATTATTCCAACATTACCTCGCAGCGGCTGTCATGAAAAACCTTGAGGAAAGTAGCGTTTGGGGTGTTGATAAAATCGTGATGTGAGGAAATAAAAATAGAAAATTATGAAAAGGATTAAATAAAATAATAGCAAAGGAGAGAGGGAGCTCCCTTCAGTCCAAGCACAGGAAGATTAGGATTCAATTTGTCTCCCGCATCATTCACTCATTTACTGGGTTTTGTAACACAGTATTTGGATGAATGAGTCGGCAGCTAATTAAACCCCACCCCCATCCCATGAGTGGACTGAAGAAAGCTCTCTCTTACCTATCAGATCATCAATCACAAAGCTTTAAAACAAAATAACACAACATATATAAACACCTGTGAACTGAAAAAAAAAAAAAAGAGCGATGTCTCTCATCTCATGCAACCCTAGACTAGAGAACCCCAAACAAAAAAGAATAGGTGAGTTAGAAATTAGCCATACAAATTGCTCTCCACTGTGGCAGGTTGAAATGGATCATGGGTTAAAGTGAGTGGAAGTGGAAGCTGCTTTAGCAATTAAGAGAAAGAAGGGAAAGGGAGAGTAAAGAAAGCGACTGTTTAAAAAAGGAAGATCTTTGCACAAAGGCCAGTCAAAGAGAGAGACTCGAAGAAGAAAAAGGTGAGCGTGAAGAGCTTTTTTCTTCCTTAGTTTATTTCTATCATGACAAGCAAACTCGGGCTATAGCAGCTATGGTGAATCCGTAAGTGGAAGGATACGCCATTATATAAGCTAATAAAGAAAGGGCTCTGTTCAAACTAGGGTGTAATCTGTGTCTTTGAGAAAGTTCGAGTTAATTTTTTGATTTTTGAGATTTTAAGTTGTTTGAAGTCTTAATTACATTTAAGATATGTTTGAAGACTTGGTATTAAATCAGTTGAGGAGTAATTTTTCCTTATCCTTATTTATTTTTAATAAGAGAATAATAAATTAGATTTTTCAGTTTTTTTATATTTTTTTATTATTAAAAAATGTAAGTTGTTATATTTAAAATTTAGTTTTTTTTATTTTCTAATTTTTTAAATTATAAAATTATAAAATGTAAGTTGAATTATTAAGTTTATTTTAATGTTATCTTTTATAAATATCAAATAAAATATTACATTAGTAAATTTAACAAAAAAATTAGACCCAATTAATTATTGAATTTTAATTTTAAAATTTGAAAGATAAACAAATTAAACTTTTATAATTATTAAAGTTTAAGTTCAATTACAAATTTCCAAAAGCAACTTGAAGCATTTAACCTTTAATTATCAAAGTTTAAGTTTAATTTAACATGATTTGAGTTAGTTGTATTAGATGATTATTTATCAACTTACAAATAAAAATAATTTTTTTGACAATTTTATTATAAGTTCTGATCATATCTATTTTTTTATACAATATTTAGAACTATTTATACTCCTTTCTCAACCTTTAAATAGAAGGATAATACGTTTCAGCATACTTAAACTCACGTTCTCTTGTACTGCTAACAATATTCATGCTAATTGAGTTAAAACTCGATTTATTCATATTTAACCCTTCATAAATCATATTTAACCCTTCAAGATGAAAAAAAAAAAAAGAAATAATGCAACAACAGTCATCCTTTTCTATACTTTATTAAAAGAAAATATTTTCGTATAAATATTTCTACAAAGTGATTTTAAGACCTTCATTTAGCAAATATCATAATACTACTGCAACAACAAAAAAGAGAGAGAGAGAGAGAGAGATTTATTCATATTCTTCTTTTTTCAATGTATAATCCTTTGCTTGAGGCTCCTACCAATCTCTTAGCATTATGATTTATGAAGGGCCCATCGCTTCATTGCTTTGCAATATGCCCTACATTTTTTTTATATTTAATGCACTAGTTGTTCATAAACACTTAATTCTTTTTTATATTTGCTTCCAGATTTTCTTTGCATGATTAATTAGCTTCATATTTATGCTGTGAACTTTCTTTTGTATAGGTTATATCTAATCTTGCAGTTGAACATGACATCTGTTAATCTGTGGGAGCTTAGAACAGGTTTACTTGTTTGGGTTTGTAGGTTTAAATTTCCGTACTTATATTGAATTTTGGTTAATTTTTTTAAATTAGAATTTAAAGCCATTGAAGCAATGGAAGTTTGGTTTGTAGATTTTACACTCGCACTGTAACCTCTGATATGAGAATGCGATTATCATGTTTCCTTTCTAACATTAAAGTCAAGCACCTATTCTTCAGTAAATTTACATTCCAACTGGAATATTAATTTTTTTTAATAATATTACTCTTTTGTTTTATAATTTTTTTTATTATTATCTTTTTTCATATATACGTATATGAATCTAATTAGAAACACTGTTTCTAACATGGGCATTTCAAGCATTACCAATTTGTATAATTGAACACTTTGTACTTTTTAGTCATTGTACTTTTTAGTCAAGTCACCAATTTAGTTATGAAACTATAGAAATACGTTATATTGAAATTATAATTAATATTATGATGATAATATTTTTATTTTTTCATACTTTTATATCATATTTAAACGAAAGAATTAAAAATTACAAATGCAAAAATTCAACATACATTATTGAAATATAAATTCATTACCACTACCAATATTCATTATTAAAAAAATTTTAAATGTAAAACATTTTTAACATAAAATAGTTTTCACCTAAATGCTAACTGTGATAAAATCTAGTTATTAATTATTATAACATTTTAAATGATTATTTTGAGTTTTCAACGTTCTTTTAGTTGAATTTAGGAGACAACATTATTAAAAGAAATAGTCAATTTTGAATATAGACCATAAAACGAACATACAAAGTGCCCAAAAAAACTATTTTTAAGAGTCAACTGATTGGTGATGCAATCACTTTATAATTATGATTTATAAATTTATTTTAACATGATATATTTATTTATTGATATTGTTGAGGAAAAGAAGAGGTAGGAGACTTGGGCATGTAGAAAGTCATAAAAGGGAGGTTACAGTATTTTATGATAGAGTAGAAAGGGTGAAAAAGAGAGATATATCCCAGGGGAGGGTTGCCCTACCTTAATATGAGATTTGGGCACCTATACAATGCAAGTATCGTCATGATCGGCCACTTTAGAAGCTTAATAATCTTTTAGGCAAGTGGTAATGGAATGGAGGTAAATTAAGCGAGAATTCATATATGAGTCGTGCAAAAGAAGACCTCATATCTGTTTTTGGCGAGATAGATTAGAGGAGATCTATTTATAATTACGAGATTTGATATGGTGATTATTTATCTTAGTCATGTAATTAAAAAGTCGATTGTTACTCATAAAAATAAAATATATTTCATGATCAACTAGTTAACTCATCTAAAAGTATCTATGATAAAAAAATAATTACGGTTTATCAGTAATAAATATCATATATGTATATTTATGAAACCCAACCTTACAAGATTGAGGTTACTGTAGAACAAGATTGTGATGACGAAAATTGAGTAAGAAAGGTGCTTACAACAGAGCTACAAATAGGAATAAAAATAAAAAACTCAACATTAAAAATATTGCTTCCAATTAAACATAAGCAAATCCAGAGATTCATCCGTCTATCGCTGTGCAGATTGAAATCGAGTGGGTGGAATTTTCATCTGACATTAAGAAAGGTGCAGATTCGTATCCATTAGTCCATAACATGATGTTTCAATTTTGTCAGAAAATAGATTGATTGATTGATTACAGTGTCGAGCTTTTTCAATTATTTTTAGGAGCCTTTTTCAATTGCAGTATAGAAACCCTAAAAAAGATTCCTGGAAACCTACAAATCTACCTAGTTTTTTCAGATTATACCGCTACTTCTATACATACGAATTAATCTCTGAGTTTAATTAATATTAATCTCTTTTAGCACATGCCTAGCAGTAACCGTAGAGGGATATTGGTTCATAAAAATATACTTAGATACCAAACCAGTTACTTGAAAGTACAGACGGAATCCATAATATCGTGCCTCGTGCACATGAAGTAAAAGCCACTTAGTTAAGCAAACCCAGATTTGTTTTAACTGTTAATAATCAAATCTTTGTTTTTCCTTTTTCTTTTAATCAAAGCCGAAGCTGAAAAAACATTACTATTTTATTAGTGTTGGATTAGGGAAAGTGCAAGAACAGATATTAATTAGATCGAATGTACTTTGGTTGCTTTTTTATATTTATTTTTTAGACAATTTCTGGAAACACCCCCTTGATCTCTTTTTCAACATATTCAACCGCAATTTAAGGTTGTTGTCTGAGAAAAAAAATAAAAAGGTTTTAACAAGCTTTGGCTTTGGCAGCAGAAATTAATAAATCAAAAACAGCTTTAAGAGCACTGTATGCATGTGTTTGGAATTCCATGTTTTTTTTTTCTTTAACTTAAATTAAGGAGTCTTAGGGAAATTTGCATTTTTTAGATATAACTAAAACTTAATGTAGATATAATTATATTCAATAAATGTGAAAACACACCTAAAAATATATATTTATATGATAAAGTTGAAGTTTTGAAGATTAAGATGTTATAAAAATTTTATTTAATTTTTGTAGATTTTAAATAAAAAAAATTTCTAAAAATAAATTTATGTTAATCTCATTTTTATATGTCTTTCAAATGGTAATAATTGTATGAGACTAAAAAACTGATATCAGTTAAATGCATGTGATGGTTTAAATTTTTTTTATTAATGTATTAAAAATTATCTTATTAGTATAATCTTCTCATTAAAAAAAAAGAAAAAGAAAAATTAAATACAAGGGGGAGTATATGTTCAAACCAATTTATGATGAGTATAGAAAATTGGCAATCAAAATTCCAAGATTGAGAATTATTGCCATGTATTGGGAGTGGGACATGACTCATGTTTGTGTTTCAATAATTCTTTGGTTTATATATACAATCACAAATTGGGAAGAAGCACATGTGAGTATCCATGGATTTTGGATTTTGTCTACACTTAACAATAATTTTCCATATTCTATTTTCTTAATCTAGATAGAGCATCAATTTACTTAAAAACTTACCAACATATTCTTTCATAATTAAAGTAAGGTATTTTTTTTTCTTTCCTAAATTCAATCGAAAATTACAACCTGAGTTATTTAATTAATAGATATTTAATTTACCACTAAACTAATAATTTATTTTATTTTAACACATTCTAATTGTATTATATTGTAATTGGTATTTTATTTTTTCTTGTAAAAAATCTCAATAAAGAACTTACATGTAGTTGGATTTGAACCCATGCTATTTGCATCAATAAAACATTAATTTTACTATTAAAGCATATTTTATTACTTCCATCAATTGTTTATATTGATAATGTTGCTGATTAAGTTGGTGTGACAAGTCAATTCGACAGACCATGATAAACAATTATAGTGCACTTAATATTCCTAACATGATGTAGTTACGTGTTTAAATTTCATTTTTTCTCAAAATTTCATTTTTTTAATTTATTTTAATACTATACATATTTTTTATGTTATTATTAATTAGTTTCAAACAATATATTTTTATTATTTATTATATGTTATTTTTAAATTAACATTTATATTCTAAATATATAATTTTTGCACATATACTTTAAATAAAAATTCTAGTATATATTATATATATTGAAAATGTTGACTTTAAATATACGTGTTCATAACGGTGGAGGCTAGAAATAATTTGGACCAATTAATAATTTTTTTACCCAGTTATATTTGCACGACCCATTTTTTGGATTAAGTAATTATAGTTTAATTAAAAGTGGGAATACTTATTTATTTTAAAAAAATTTAAAAAAATATAAAAATACAAAATCCTTACATATTGAAAACCATGTACAAAAACGATTCGAACAATCAAACTCATGACAAGTGTAATTGCGGTATTTCAGCTTTAAGCAGCCACAGAGAATTAAAAGCAAAAGGGTCAATGGCGAATATCATGGGAATGAAGAAACTGTTATGTGTAGCGATATATCACATCACATTCTCAGTCACTTCCTGATTTCACTGTCTCATCTTTACAACTACAATAATAATAAAGCTCTTGATGAAAAGAAATTAAAAAAATTAACAATAAAATAATATAAATTTATTTATTTATTTTTAATTAACATTAAAAAAAAATTAATATAGGATGGTTGTTGGTACCCTCTTTCCTGCATTTTCTTTCTTCTCACTATTCATTTCCATTCGTCTAATCATCACTTTTTCTCTGTGAGAGTATTGTACAAATTTTTTTATTACAGTGCAGCAGGTTGTATTTTCTACTTTTACAAGCTAGTAAAATAGTTTCTTTGTACTTTTACAAACTAGTTAAATAATGCGTCTTTAACAATTGAATATTTTTATTATAAATTTAATAAATTATGTAATGGGATAATAATAATTTTTTTTGAACTAATAATATATTATTTAATTATGTTTACTTCATAAAAAAAAAAAAAAGTCTCTGGAAATATATACGAGCAAATGCTGTTACAAATTGTCCTCTCAATATTGACTAAAACCGGAGCCAGAATTTCATTTCTTTTTGCCTTCAATTCCTCCATTTTATCTGCCATTATTCCTTCTTCCCGGGCCACATATGTCCCTAACTTTGAGCCTTTATTATGATTTAGGAAATTAAGTCAATGAAACAAATCATATTTGGGGTTACCTTCTCCAACTCTATTTCAGTCTTTAATATTAGGGTTGAATATAATGATCAAACCGACTTCCTCGTGCTTCATGTCTCCTCCAACTCTATACTACATCATGTACCCTTAATGATTTTCAACATTTAAAAGGAGGATGTTATTCTTAAATTTTACATTACTTTGAAAATCCAAAATTCCTTTTAATTGTACTACATAGGGATGTTAAAAACTCGAACCGTTTAATAGGTTTTGAACTCGCAAATTTTTTATTAAAAAATGGATGTGGCATGGGGTAATGTAGATTTTTTTTTTTTGTATGGTGGATTTAGAATGATCATAATAGTTATTTACCCTGTCCGCTCTACTATTTAAATTTATCATTTTATTTTTATACATATAAATATTAAAAGGAGAAAAATATAATAAAACATTATTGAAGAAAATCTATATATATATTTAAAGAATCATGTTTAAAACAATTGAAAATATTATAACAAGTGCAAAAATTATAATTGAACCAGAGTGGGATGAAAATAAATATATTCAATATCTATAAAAATGATAGTGATTTTTAATAATATAAAATCACATGATAGATGATAAAACAAAATATGCCAACTATGAATCAGTGTAACAACATCGATCCTAACTCCGGTCCATCCGTATGCTAGTGTTACAGTAGGTTTTGAATATCAGAGAAAGGAGAAAAAACAAAGGAACCCTTGAATGATGATGTGATATGACTCAACAAGGAGTAGAATATTATAGCCTTAGCTAAATATTTTAGATGTGGGACATTTATTCTTATGATACTTAAAGCTTTTTTATATTGGCAAGAGGTTTATTTTTAGTATTATGAAGCATCTTCATGCCGGAGTGTGGAATATAAAAATAATTAAGGATTTTCCAAATAGAAAGGAGTTAAATGATTCATTATAGTTGGTATTTTCTTATCCAGAGAATATTATTTTAGCTTTTTGGACTGTTCAATTATAAGGAATCATAAATATTTGTTAATGTTGAATGGTTATGATTAAACTTTAAAGTGATATTCATAAGAAAATGGGTTCATGATAATCGTACACTAAGCCTGTACTTAATTTTGATTTCATGAGAGTCATAGATGAAGAATACAGAATTTATCACCTTTTTTTTAAAAAAATTAAAGACTCATTCCACTTAAAAGTAAAACTTTCGTAATAATGCATTATTTATTACAAACACAACGTAGGGTAGGGATGAGCTTGAAATCTATTAAAGATGAGACAAATTTATTGTTAATGGTGTAAAAAGGACGGGGTTTCATTGTTCACTATATGAACTGTTTTCTGAGTACAAATATGAGAAACTGTATATTTTTGGGTGGGATTGTTTACTTTAAGCTGACAAGATTTTCTTCTGAGATTGAATTGAAAGATGTGATTTTGAGTTGACGAGACATGGGTGCCTTTCTTTCTTTCTTTTTTTTCTATTTTTCTGAACTCCTACGTGTCCATTAAGTGAGAATAAAATTTTAATTAATTTATACTCTCCCAAGTGACCTTATTGGGGTTGCAAGACTTGGCTCAGAGAGAAATATAGATTTTGCATGAATCGGTGAATAAGGAGCTACATATATTGGAGGTGCCTAAAGAATGAAGCCCAGTCATAGGGGCCCTTGGTGATAAAAATCTTAAGAAGGAGTTAATAAAAATGGACTGGATGCTGTTGATAGTACGGATGAAAAAGTGAGTCTACTGGCCCAATTTACACTCCGCTGCCCATTTTGAAATATAGATTTTGTCAAGTGAGTGAAATAAAAATTTAATTTTATAAATATGTTTAATAATGTATATAATAGATTTATATTTTAATATTATTAAATACGCGTTATTTTTTGGATTTATAATTATTTTATTTAAATATGATATAAAAACATAAAAAAGACAAAAGTATTATTATAATAATATTAATTATAATTTCTTAAATGAATTGATGATCAAATTAAAGATGACACTATCTCGATAAAGTATTTAAATATAAGTTTTAAAGAGGGTTATGAGTTTTGACATAACTCTCATCGATTGAGTTATTGTCTATGTTTATATACTTTAGTATAACAAATTAAGTCATTACTTTAGACTTTTAATAATATCGAAATTCATTCTAATTGCATCTACATTAACTTACTATAAATCATATTTTAGTATAATAGATTAAATAGTTGCATAAAGTAACCAATATTTTGAATAATTATAGTAATTTAATCTTTCATGTACAAAGATAACAATTTCTATTGTACAATAATAAATATAAAATATAAGATTTATAAATCATCCCCAAGAACTAAATTAAATATATATATTTGTAAATATTTTAAAATTTTCATTTTCGTAAACGATGAGTTTTAGCTCATTTACATCTTTTTGTTACAATAAAAAGAAATACATAAGTTAGAATGTGCATTATCATCCAATTTACAAGGGGTCATTATTGTCACAAGCGGCATGAGTAATTTGTTGACACATCATTAATTATTTTTTAAGAACTTAAATTATATGGACAATATTTTATTTAAATTAAATAGTTAATTAAATAGAGTATATTAGGTTACATGGGGATAAAAATTTAATTAGATAATGTATCTATTTGATTTAACTTAAATAAAATTTTGTTTATTTAATTATATATTATATATGTTATTATTTATTTTAAAATTAAAATTAAAATTTAATATAAAATTTTTAAAAATAAATTCTCAAGTTTTTTTATATTAGATAATTTATCTATTCAATAAAATTAATTGTTATTTTTAAATTGCTTTCAAAATCACTATTATATATATTTATTATCTTAAATAATATTTTACTAAAAATAAAATTGAATATAGAGGTTACTATAAATATAACAAGAGTTAATTTTATTTATTGATTAGAGTGGAGTAAAAATAAACATAAAACTATAAAAAAAAATTTTGAATGCTAACAAATTTACTGTAAAAGCAATTAATTTAATAGTATACAATAAATAACCTATAAAAATTAAAATATAAGTTGAATTCAGACTTTAATATTTAAAGTTTAAGCACACATCGATAAGTTTTATATATTTTGTAATTTATTTTATTTTTATATATTATGTAATTTATATGATATAAAATTAAATATATAATAGTATAATAATAATAATATGTAAACATTAAAAATATATATTGTTTAAATTTAGAATTTTAATAAAGAAAATTTATATAAAATATTAAATTAAGAATTGATTGGATCTAAAACGAATTTAGATTAATTCTTTACAAATATGGACAAATTTAAACAAAATTTTAGACAAATATATCAAATCGGATCAAGTTAAACTTAGATAAACATAAAATATACTAACATTATAAATAATTGGCTTAATCCATAAATTGGTACTTAAATTATACTCTTTTTTCCCATATTAATTTCTAAACTCTTTTTTTCTTTTTCTTTTTGTCATAACTCACAAGTGATACTTAAACTATTTTCCTTTTCCCAAATTGGTACATTTCTTAGTCCAACCATTAAATCTATTTAAAAAAGGCTTAATCCACAAATTAGTACCTGAACTATATCATTTTTCTTGAGTTCTTACTTAAACTTTATTGGCTTAATGACTTATTTATCCCTCCAACATTATAAAAAAAAAGGTCATTTTAGCTCTTCATTTAATTTCTCGCTTATTTTAGATGTTGAACTTGTGTTTTTTTATATCGTTTTTTTTGTATTTTTTTTGTATTTTTTGTTAATAAATGGATGTCACATAAGTAATTAATTAACTTTTTAAAAAATAAAAATATAGAATGGTATTAAATTTATTTAAAAATTTTGTAATATATATAAATTAAAAAACAAAAAAAGTATTAAAATTTAATTAATTACTGATGTTTTATCCATGTGACGTATATTCCATGTCAACAAAGTTAATATTTGTTATCTTTTTCATTCATTTTGGGGCGATTTAACAAAACAAGTGCAAGTTCAAGGGTTAAAAGAGCTCAAAAGTTAAATGGAGGACTAATATGATTTTTTTTATAAAGTTGGAGGTCTAAATAGGTAACCATGCTAACTTATTTTTGTCACAAGTGGTACTTAAAGTACTCTTTTTATACCTATTTTACACCAAAATGTTATATCAATTAAAAAACATTCTAGCTAATAATAAATCACCGTGTCTTACAGACTTAAAAAAATAATTATTTTATTTTATTTTACATTATTTTACCCTTCTATTTTTTCCTTTATAATGCCTGATAATACTAAAAATGCTCAAAACTTGTCCTTTTGAGATTGAGATATAACAATTAAAATTGTTTTTGAACTTCGTTGCTTGCTTGCTCAACTTAACCGGATCAAAAAAGTTATTCATCGATAAAAAATTAGTGTTTTCAAAATCAGAAAAAACAGTCGTACCGATAACCGATTGAGGTATTGGTCTAGAGATAGGCATTGAATCGATAAACCTACGAGCCGATATAAACCAATTGAACGAAGCTAAAAAAAAAAAAAAAAAACAATTAAACCAATTTTCTCTATTTTTATGAATTCTTTTAATAATTTATTTGATCAAATCGAAAACTTGTAGTATGACTAGTTTAACCATTAGTTTGGTTCTTAAGAAAGAAAAAAAAAAAAAAAAAAGAGAAAATAATATTTTTGTCTTCTTTTTTTCACATATTAATTCTTAATTAATTTTTTTAAAATAGGGTTAGTGGTTTAACCAACGAATAAAAAAAAAGTAAAATTAAAAATAATAATTTAAATGAGTTGAAGAAGCTGTAGAGTTAAATCTGCAATCATAAAGGAGATTTGGGTTTGGTAGTTGGGTAGCTTAAAAAGTTAAAATCAGATTTATGGTTTTAAGAATCTGAAAATCAAAAATGGATTTAATCTGTAAACAAAATTAAAATTGAAATTAAGCGAAATTTTGTATCATCCGATTGTTTTTGGATTGATCCAACTACACAGCCACCATAACTACAAGTTAATGGAATCAGTTATATTTTCATTATAACCAATCTTTAACCGCCACATAGCAGGCGGAGGAGATACCAAACACAATATAAATACGGAAATGGAGACCCAACAAAAATTTTCAGGTTCGGAAAATAGAAACAGCGCTTTCGTTCTAGGTTTTGGACTCTGGAAACCTCAATTCCTTCCAACTTTACTGTTCTAATTACAATTCTTACCTCTCTTGCTTTCTGCTTAAGCGCTTTGAGGATTTGGGCATGCGAGTGCCGGACGCTGATCTTTTTAATCCACAATCGATTATGGACTCCGACTTCTCTCCCGGCGGAGCTTCCGCCTCTGCTTCCGTCGACCCGGACTTTGGTTTTGCTTTTGACGACAGTAATTTCTCCGATCGGACCCTGAGGATCGAGATCATGCCTGATTTGCCCGAGACTAAATCCGACGGTGGCCGTTGCTGCTCTATCGCTGATTGGGCCCGTAATAGGAAGAGACGGAGGGAAGATTTCAAGAAAGAGAACGGTTTGTTCTGTTTTGTTTCTAAGATTAAAATTATTGTTATTTTTACTTTAAAAAGCTTTTTTTTTTAACAATGTAATTAATGTAGTTTTGAACAATTTTTGGGATTGGGTTCATGGCGTTATGCAGATTTTATCGGGCAAAGTGAGGAGCAAATCTTGAATTGTAACTTGCCATACATGGTGGATGGTGTAACCTATGAGAACCAAGATGAAGAGGCCATGGCAATGGTTGAAGAGTCTCCTTCTGATATTGGATTGAATTCCAATCAAATTGGTAACTTAAATTACATACATAAATTACTTTTTATCATTTGCTACTTTATATATATTCACACACTTTTTCAGGTTTCTTCATGTTAATTAAGGTTTTCTTTTTACTTAAACTTCACGCGAACAACTCAAACTTCCTAGCTTCCTTCACTTTATTGTTAATTAAGTTTGGACTATTTCTTCTTTTTGTTAACTGAACTAAAATTTTTGTTTATGATATAACTAGATTTAAAGTTAGTTTTTCAGTGTGGGGGTATTAGTTACTGTTTAATTGCAAGGAATGAACATTGACATCCGTTTTGATTCATTTATAGGGAATGGTTCCATTTACAACAATGATTCATCTAAGAATATGGATTGTTCAAAAGTTCTAAGAGTCAAGACCATACACATTAGTTCTCCAATTTTAGCAGCAAAAAGTCCTTTCTTTTATAAGGTAAGGGGATGCTGATTGGTTGTTTTCTGTCTTTATTATTGGTTTTCGTACTCATGGACTTACTGGTTTGTGCTTCTGCTTGCAGTTGTTTTCAAATGGAATGAAGGAGTCAGAGCAGCGACATGTAACACTCAGGATACATGCCTCTGGTAAACGCCAGAATATTTTTCCTATTATTGATCATTTGTCTTATTTTTACCTCTCTTGCTATGAATTCCAATGACATTGGTTTGTTTTCATGTGGGAACCTGTCGAACTTTGTGGTGTTCATTTATGTATTTTGTTCTGATTCTTTGAGCAGAAGAAACAGCTCTCCTAGACCTTCTTAGTTTTATGTATAGCAACACCTTATCAACGACCACACCTACTGCCTTGTTAGATGTGTTGATGGCTGCTGACAAATTCGAGGTTGCATCTTGCATGAGATATTGTAGCCGATTGTTACGGAACCTGCCTATGACCTGTGAATCTGCTTTATTATATTTGGACCTTCCGTCTAGTGTTTTAATGGCTGATGCTGTTCAGCCACTGACCGATGCTGCAAAGCAGTTTCTTGCTGTGAGATACAAGGATATAACCAAGTGAGTGCCACTATTATTTACAACATTAAATACATAATTATACTTTTGAGTAATTTCGTAACTGTAACAACAAGGTTGCTTCTTTTGTTATCGATATACGAAAATGGGGCACCCTTTTGTTGATATATATATGGTTTTGTTTTGAAGTTTTACCCTGCTGCAAAATAGTGGGCGTTCTTTAAAAATAACGTGGCAAGAAATGCAATGTTGTATGTCCTGTTTATATTTTGCTTATTGGACGTGTATATATGGCTGCCTTAAGTGGAAAATTTTGTGAAATTAGGTTCAATGTTTATCTAACTGTCGTCTTTTAGGTCCATTGTTGAGTTAATCTCTAGATCATGGACTAACCAGTTTGCATTGGTTATTTGTCAGGTTCCAGGAGGAGGTACTTAACTTGCCTCTTACTGGTATAGAGGCAGTATTTTCTAGTGACGATCTCCAGGTAGCTTCAGAGGATGCTGTTTATGACTTTGTGCTGAAATGGGCTCGTACACATTACCCAAAACTGGAGGAGCGACGTGGAATTTTTGCAACACGACTTAGTCGCGTAATACGTTTTCCATATATGACTTGCAGAAAGCTGAAAAAGGTTTTAACCTGCATCGACTTTGATCCAGAACTCGCATCCAAGGTTGTGCTTGAAGCTCTCTTTTTCAAGTCTGAGATGCCACACAGACAACGGGCACTTGCAGCAGAGGAAGCGAATGCCACCAATCGTCGCTTTGTGGAGCGGGCATACAAGTACCGTCCAGTCAAGGTTGTAGAGTTTGAACTGCCTAGGCAGCAGTGTGTTGTGTACCTGGACCTGAAACGTGAGGAGTGTACACATCTGTTTCCAGCAGGAAGGGTTTATTCCCAGGCATTTCATCTTGGAGGACAAGGGTTTTTCTTGTCTGCTCACTGCAACATGGATCAGCAAAGCTCATTCCATTGTTTTGGGCTGTTTTTGGGAATGCAAGAGAGGGGATCTGTCACATTTGCTGTTGACTATGAGTTTGCGGCAAGGTCAAAGCCAACCGAGGATTATGTAAGCAAGTATAAAGGGAATTACACTTTCACTGGAGGAAAGGCTGTCGGCTATCGTAACCTGTTTGGTATACCCTGGACGGCATTCATGTCAGATGATAGTATTTACTTCATAAACGGCATCCTCCATCTCAGGGCTGAACTCACTATTAGGCAATGAATTTGTGAGAAGCTAGTATTTTAGACCTCCTTTTGCTTTATCACCCTCTGCAAATTCCTTCTGAATCCTTGTAAAATTTTGAATAATTATATCTTATGCATAAAAATATTATGTATGTATATAAAATCTATTTGGCAATCAAATGTAGAACTTGCTATGTATATAAAATCTATTTGGCAATCAAATGTAGAACTTGCTAGCCTTCACTGGTAGTCATCTATCCCGCAATTGGGTTTAAGGGTGTGAACTTTTTATATTTTGAACCAAAAAATGAAGCAATTTTTCTACCATAAAACGACTTGGATTAGGAATATTCAACTCCAAGCAAAAAGTGCATCTGCTTGAGCCAACAAAGCAAAATCCATGCAAGCACCAAAAGTGCATCAAAATGGCAAAGACACATGCAAAATCCATATGATAGGAGAGAAAATGGGGGCTAAAATAAATTACAATATCCATTCATCGAAATTAATTGAGAAGGCATTAGCAATGTTACTCGCCCTTTTTCTGACAACCTTTTTGCCTTTTACACTAACAAATGAACCAAATTTCACAATCATTATTACCAAAATGCTTAGTTCAAACTCTTGAACAGATTCATTTCATCCATTCTTGTTTAAACCTATAACAGTATAACAGGAATACAAGGCTTTACCCAGTCTGCCAAGAATCATTCAATTTTCACGACTCAAAAGGCATGCATTTTATTAAAAGAAAAAGAAAAACTTCAAAGGCTGAACAATCCTTGCTATGCCAAGGTAGAATCCTATTCCAACATAAAAACATAACATAACCAATGCTCATTTGAAACAAACAAGTAAAGCCAGAGTACAACAAACTAAACTCAGAAACCTCAATTGAGTGCACCAACACCGGCATTACTCTTTTGAGCGGACTTTTTCCACTCTGTATGAAATGACCCTGGACGATCGATCCTCTCATAGGTGTGTGCCCCGAACAAGTCCCTCTGTGCCTGCACGAGATTGGCCGGGAGCCTTGCACGCCTATAGGTATCAAAATAGGCAAGACTAGCACACATTCCTGGTGTGCTGATCCCAGCAGAGATGGCCAACCCCACAACTCTCCTCCAAGCAGCTTGCCTCTGAACCATCTCCCTAGCAAACTCAGGGTCTACAACCAAGCTAGCCAAATTGGGGTTCCTCTGGTAAGCCTTCTTGATCCTATCCAAAAACACAGCCCTAATAATACACCCACCTTTCCAAATCCTAGCCAACTCTCCAAAGTTCAAATTCCATCCTTTTTCAACACTTTTCGCTCTCAACAAATTCATCCCTTGAGCATAACTGCATATCTTGGACGCATATAAAGCTTGCCTAACATCATCAATCAATCTTTTCTTATCAATTCCTTTTGCTAGGCTCCCAACTTCTTCTTTCAATCCAGCTTCTTTCAAAACCTCAGCAGCATTTTCCCTCTCCTCCTTTAACCCACTCAAATACCTACAATCCAATGAAGCTGCGATCGTAGGGGCAGCAACAGACAACTCGGCAGCTTGCTGCACAGTCCATTTCCCAGTACCTTTCATCCCAGTCTTGTCTAAAATCTTATCCACCAAAAACCCATCACTCAAATCATCCTTAACTCTAAAAATATCCGATGTTATCTCAATTAAGAAACTTTCAAGCTCACCCCGATTCCATTCAGCAAAAATCTCAGCTAATTCGTCATTCGAAAGTCCCCCAACATGTTTAAGCACGTCATAAGCTTCAGAAATCAACTGCATATCACCGTATTCGATTCCATTATGAACCATTTTAACGAAATTACCTGATCCTCCTTCGCCAATGTAAGTAACACAAGGCCCATCCTCGACTTGCGCCGCCACTTTTTCAAGTATGTCTTGGATGTTCGAATAAGCCTGGTGAGATCCACCAGGCATCAACGACGGACCGTTACGAGCCCCTTCTTCGCCACCGGAAACACCCATACCGAGATAAAGAAGACCCTTATTTGAAACTTCTTGGATTCTTCTCTCGGTGTTCTCATACCACTCGTTACCACCATCGATGATACAGTCACCAGGCTCCATATGATCGGATAAAGCAGCAATAGTTTGATCGACGGGTGAACCAGCTTTGACTAAGATAACAACAGATCTGGGTCGTTTGATAGAGAGAACGAATTCACGAGGAGTGTAGTGACCGAAGAGTGGGAGTTGGCCTTCGTCTTGGGCTCGCTGAACGGTTTCATCGACTTTGGAGGTAGTACGATTGTAGACAGAGATAGGGAAGCCTTTTTCGGCGACGTTTAGAGCGAGGTTTTGGCCCATGACGGCCAAGCCGGCAAGGCCTATGCGAGAAAGAGCAGGGGATGCTTCCATTTTGGGGGTAGATGGAAAAGAGGGAGGAAATGGGAGGGGAAAAAAAGGGTGTTAGATATTTGAAGGGAGAAGGGAAATGGGGGAGGGTTTGGTGAGAGATATTTTGTTAATTTTTAAAGGAAGGATGGGAGGTGGGAAGGGAGAGAGTTTGGCTTTTTGAAGGAAGGAAAGATTTTTGTTGAGAGTGACGGACTCGTCGAGGGAGTGAAAGGGCAAATTGGCCTCAACAAACGGTGAGAGAGGCGATCTGTTCGAGGAATCGTTACTGACGGCTCCCTTATACGGCAGCGTTTCAGCTGGCACTAAGACAACCTTTGCCAGTGTCGAAAATAGAGGATTTTCTTTTTGGATTAATATCTTTTTTGGTACCTAAGTTTAGATTTCTGCTTAATTTGGCATTCGAGTTTGATTTTCATACAAAAGGCCTTATGTGGCTCAATGAATGTTTGACATACATGCTCTAAAAAAAAAAAAAAAAAAAAACATAGGTGCTTAAATAGGGACAAAAAGACTCAAAATATTAAATTGAATATTGAAACCAAATTTAAGTAGCAAACAATGTATTAATCTTATTTTTTTTCCAAGTTTACAATTATTTTCAGCTGTCCATGATTGGTCTAATCTTTATTAAATATTTTGAAAATAAAAATATAAAAATATTGTTTTCTAGAAAGATCAAATAAGTAAATAAAAACATTTAACTTAGGTTGTAAAATTTTCGATTCTGAACTTCGGATAGTAACGTTCTTCAACACGATTTTGGCATTATTAATTAGACTTCAATTGTGATCAAAAGTAAAAATATTAAATTTCAATTGTGCGTAAAGTATAAGGACTTAGGCAAAATTAGACCTCCAGGATTTTAGTTACACCGTAGCTGAAAATTTGAGTGTTGAGCTTTAGTTAAGCTCCCAGAGATTGATGTTATCAAGACTCTAGCTTTGCAGCTTAGCAAAATAATTTTGAGAGGTTTAGGAAGAGATTTTGAAGCTATGCTGTGAATGCCAAAATAGTTATTTCATCTTATATCTGTTTATATCCTGTATACAAAACTTGAATATAAATAATCACTATCGCCTCCAAAATTGACAAATTCCACGTTAAATTCACAGCTTTGATCCTAAAATTATTCAGTTCAAACTCTAAAACACAATGCATTACTTAGCAGTAAGGCTAGGTTTTCCATGAATTTCAATGTAGAATTGCCAGGTCAAAGAAAACAAGTCCTCAATGGTGGAAAAGAATTTTCACTGGTAAATGTGGTTTTCAGCACTCGATTCGAACAGCCCCACTTTCCGATGAAATGAACTTGGGTTTCCGAACCACTTGCTCCAAGCATTGGATGACATCTCCAATCTGGAAAGCATCACAATTACAGAGCACAAGCCCGCATTCATTCCCTTTCCCTACTTTCTCGACGTCGTGTTTCTCCTGCTTCAACGATGCACAAGGTCCTTCGAACACAACTTCTCCGCTTCTCAACAGCCTCATGGTTGCTGTTTTAGAGACGCAACCGTCAATCACCCGGCAACCTGCAATCTTTACATCCCCACCTTTTGCCTTGCTTTTTCCCTTTATCTCAAAGATATTCAGCACCTCAGCTTCCCCAGCTACCTGAGTTTCGAAAGTGCCAGGGGCCTTCTCTACTATCATATTGCCGATGTCCTCCAAAAGGTGATATATGACACGGTGCATCAGTATCTACAATACAAATAATTAAGTTTAAAAAGTTCCATTCCGATTTGCTTCTAAAACACAATAACATCAATTGTTTATCCCCCCCAAAAAATACTAAAATAGATGTACATATACATATATATTGACGCTTACTGCAAGATAGAGATTCAGATCGAATGCAATGGGAAGTTAGTACCTTTATGCCGGCTTGAGTGGCTGCCATAGTAATAGAACTAGCTGGACTTTTCACATTAAATCCGACAATGCATGCACCACATGCCTGCGCTAGGTCCACATCAGACTGACAAACAGGCCCCACCCCTACATGGACTACATTCACGAAAACCTGGAAATGAAATTGGACAGTATCGATTAGACAACACATCACAAGGGAGAACCAACAGGATTAGTTTCAATAGTCAATAACAATGACCAGCATCACTTCCTTTTTGTTTTTACTTCTCATTTTCAAAACCAGAGAAGAATTGCAGCATAGTGAGGTGAGAAGGCCAATGCTTTAACAAATTAATAGTTCAGCATATACGAGTACTTGTACAAGTAGTGATGAATACCCAACAAACATCAGCAACCAAGGCAGTGGGGATTAAGATCATGAACATGTATATAATATATATTTGTCGG
The DNA here is from genome assembly GCA_025698465.1 of Gossypium longicalyx. Taxonomy (NCBI): domain Eukaryota; kingdom Viridiplantae; phylum Streptophyta; class Magnoliopsida; order Malvales; family Malvaceae; genus Gossypium; species Gossypium longicalyx. Next base: position 3,508,246 of record CM047006.1, on the reverse strand, counting down.
ATAATATAGCTCGACTTTCACAAACCTGAGGACTATTTAAAGATCTCAATGCATCGGTAACAGCCTGTACAGTGCCTTGTACATCTGCTTTTACAATGATTGGCATTTCAGCCCTCTGAGGCACTTCTTCTGATTGTTCCAATTCCTCGGCCCTTCCATTGCTGATCTTCAATAGCCTGTCTCTCTCAAATTTCTTTTTCCTCCCTGCACTAAGCATTCTAGCACGCTCCTCAGATTGCACAACTATAATGTCATCACCTGCCATCGGAAGCCCCTTCAAACCTTCAATCTCAACTGGCATTGCAGGTGTTGCCCGCTCTGCCAAATTCCCAACCACATCTCTAATGGCTCTTATTCTGCCCCACTCTGAGCCCACAACCACATGCTGCCCACAAACCAAAGTCCCTGCTTTTACTATTGCAGTGGCTAATGGGCCTCGCCCTTTGTGAAGTCTGGCCTCCACGACATAAGCTTGTGCAGGTCCATCTACACGTGCTTTTAGGTTCATCACCTCAGCCTGCAGTAGCAAAGCTTCCTCCAAGTTATCCAATCCGGTTTTCTTTAATGCTGAAACTTCAACCACTTGAATATCTCCACCCATATCCTCCAACAGCAAACCCTCAGAAGCAAGCTGTAGTTTTACTCTCTCAGAGTTAGCAGCTGGTTTATCACATTTATTAACAGCAACCACGATTGGTACATTAGCTGCCTTTGCATGGGAGATAGCTTCAAGAGTCTGGGGCATCACCCCATCATCCGCAGCTACAACTAACACAACAATATCCGTGACAGCTGCACCTCTTGCTCTCATTGCACTAAATGCGGCATGACCAGGGGTGTCAAGGAATGTAATTGATGCCCCTGACTGCATGCTAACAACAAAAGCACCAAGATGTTGAGTAATGCCTCCAGCTTCACTGGCTGCCACTGATGTTTGACGTAAAGCATCTAAAAGGGAAGTTTTACCATGGTCAACATGACCCATGACAGTCACAACGGGTGGCCGTGGGAGAATTTCTTTACCTTCACTGACATGTATCCTCTTGACACTGGCTCCAACGTCCTGCAAAACCATCAAAAGTCCCCAAAGCAGCCTTTAACAAGATAAGTATAATGGATCTAACACAAAAGGAAAGGATAGAAGAGAAAGAGAGAAACTCAACGATCAAAAGAAAAAACCACCACTATGTTGTATCATAAATGGTTCAACATATATATCTAATTAAGAGAAATGTTGTAGCAAGAAAAATGCATAAAAATATAATATATTCCGAGTCAAAAAGGGAAGCCAGCGTCAAATTTTCAGAGGATAATTCCAGGATATGAATTAGAACTCATCATTCCACTCAAAGGTCTATATGAGCACGCACACAAGTTTTGCATTTTAAATTGCAAACAAGATACTTCATCAATATGTCAGAGTAAAGAATGGGAAATACCATTGCAATGAGCTCTGCAATATCAATGCTTAGAGGGTGAAATTCAGAATCAATACTTTCCCCAACATTTATGAGAATATCCTGAAGAACACCTATGCCCTCACCAGCTCGCTTTGCGAGCTCAACAAGGGTCATACCGTCAAATATCTCAACAGTTCTCTCTTGCAAGGATTTGTTTGTTCTCTTCAGTTTAGGAACATAAGGAGCTACAACAGGCGGGCTCCTTTCCCTCTTGCTATACTTCCCTTTAGGTTTTTTCTTGCTAACCTTTAAACCCAATTCCTCCTCAATGCCCTTTCTAGCCAGTAATTCTGGACTTGCATGAAAATACCTAAGCACAGCCAGGGTTCCACAGTCAATACCATTTCTCAAGTACAGAAATTATACTTAAATCAGTTATTTGAATCAATAAAGCCTGCTTAACACCATTCCAAATTCCTTTTCTTTTTGGTCCCATTGATAGCTATTATACATGTCTAATGAGAAGATAGAAAAAAATTGTTACACAAGTGATGTTCGACTTATTGGAGAATATATTTTATGTCAAGTACTGAAACAAATAAGCAACTCAAACATTTGAAGAGAAAGGTCAAAATATTGAAAGGTGTTGATCCTCTCTATTGAAAAGGTTCAAAAAGTTCTATAATTATAGCGGAGATAGTATCTTCCCAGGACAGAACACACAAGTAATTGAAGGAAGCCAACTTACCGTATTAAAGGTTCATTTTTCAAAATTTTGTGATACCTAGATCCCCGTAGAAACGAACTGAAAGACAACCCTGCAGTAGCAAATATTTGAGGTGAATATGATAACACATAAGTCAAGTTACATGGTTCATTGGCTGTTATCTAATTATGTAATCTTCACTGAACCTGACTAACTACAACTATGCAAACTTCAAAACGAGAAAAAGTAAACGAGATAACAATTGTTGAGTGAGTAATTCATTGCTAAAACCCATAAGTAGGACTAGTAACTGAAGTTCACTAACTGAGACACATGCATGCTCCAATAAGTAGAAATAGCATGTATTCATATGTTTTATTGACACATTAAACAAGCTAATGCATGCCTAGATAAATATGGATGGCTCAGCTTACCAGGCACACATTTAAAAGAAGCAGAAAGTGATTTTACTGCAAGATCAAAAGTAGACGAAGAATTTAAGCCAGCTGAAAGTCCAACAGGTGCTGAAGCCAGAGCTCTAATGAGACTGGCATTAAGTCCCTGTAAACAATGTTAGAAAATCATTAGCCATCATAGACGATAACTATGGCACGTGCAAAACACTTAACAGACACTCTCTTTCTGTGGGACAATATATATGCTGCAGCTAATAAAAATGTGAAGGGAAAGACTAAATATCACCAATATGGTCATATTCAAAGCCCTTCACTGCAAAATGGATGGAAACTATTCGAATAAAATGCATCCGATAATGCAGTCAAATTCTCATCCAACCGGAAAGTCTCAGCTAAAATCTAAGTAGAGGGAAAAGAAAGTTCCCCCATTAACACTGTAACAAGTACTCTTATAAATTCCTACCTTTTCCTACCCTATGATACAATGATTCAAGTGGCAACTTAATGAATAACGGCTACAAACAAAGAACGCAAAGATAATTAAGGGACCCTCAACTCAACCAATGCCAACGCAAAAAAAAAAAAAAAAAAAACTTACTTTCTTCCCAACCCCTCGCCAAGCCATTCATGCAGATGTCAAGCTCTGCAATAAAAAACTATGAAGATTAGAGATAATAAAAGAATCTATATTGCAATGTCAAATTCAAATAAAAACCACATACCTTAATACCTTATTCAATTTCTATGTTTCCCACAAATAAAAAAAAAAACCCCAACATGGTAAATAGAATGAATTCAAGTATAAAATAATAAATGCACCCAAAAAAATCCCCCAATAATTCATTCAAAGAAAAAATAACAAAAACTCACGAGTAATGGAGAAGATTCATAGACGAAAAGCTGACAAAACCTCTGTTTGTAAATAACAAAAAGAAAAACAAGGGGGGATGAGAAAGTACTGTGTTTGATGTGGTGTTGTTAGAGATTTGTAAGATGCAAAGTGGTCCGAGATTCAATGCTTCTCCGACGGAGCTTTGGTCGGTTTGTTCAATCTTTGCCCCCCTTCTAACAAAACCCACATCATGTCATGTGTGTTATCAGACCAGAGACTTTAGCTAGGTGAGGCTTTGCTTTAACCATGTTTTTGCCATAGTTACTTTTTTGCCCCTCGTGGGTGATCTCATATGGCCCATGTTTTAGGTTTTTTATTTTATTTTAGTTAGACCGACTTTTACGCTTCTTTTGGAGGTTTTGTTTTATTGGATTCTTCCCTTCTCATTCTGTTGGGCCGATCCCCCTCCCAATTTTGGTCCATTCTAAACTCTCTTCATCTCTCTTTCGCTTTTGGACCATTGCTGTTTATATTTTATAGTTTTATTTGTGATAAAATTATCAGGGAGGTATTTATATTAGGAATTTGATTGTATTTTATTTTTCATTCGAAAAATTAGTAAATCGATCATGTGTGCTAGATTAAAGAGTAAACTGGTCATTCCATTAAAAATTCTATTTCTACCATTAAGAGATGACGAGAAAAGATTGTATGAGATTGTAATTCCATGTCATTCTTATCCTTTTCTAATAGGAGAATAACAAATTAAATTTTTCTCATTACTTTTAGTTGGATTTGAATTTTTTCAAGAGAAAAGATCTGATTTGTCATCATCTTATTAAAAAGAGATAAGTACGACGTGGAATCATAGTTTCATATAATCCCTACTCAATAGAGGACATAGCTGACGAAAAGCGTAGGTAACAATTGACACATGACATCTGCCACGTTAGTGAATGTTTAAAAAATAAAATCATAAAAATAAATAAATTTTATAATAATTATTTAAAAAATTACATCCATTTGTCCTGTTTCATTTTAGACGTATGTTTTCAAATAATCATAACATAAATATTTAAAAATATTAAAAAATTATAACAATTACAAAAAAAAAAGTCTTAATTTAAAATAAATCTCACCAAACCAAAAATTCAAAATGATAGGATGTATAACTTTTTGTTTTTCAATGAGCAATGTTTATATTTCACGCCATTTACTATGACCATATTCCCTTAGATGTTTATTATTATTTTTGTCCAAATTTGTAGCATAATTTCTCATGTTTGTCTACTTAACAGTGTACAATATGCAGAGACAAACAACTGTTTAAAACAAAAGCTTTCACTTCCATTATATTTTATATTTTTAATTATTTATCATTTCATTTTTTTTAAATTTATAGTAATTCATCATGATAATTATTAAATATTTAAATAAATTTTAACTCGATGATAATTAATTTGTAATTAGCATATTTATTGTAATTTAAAATAATTTTAATATTTTTTAATAATTCTTAATCATTTTAAAATAATTTTATATATTTTAAAATTTTAATAATTATTTAAAAAATCGCATCCAGAATTTGAATAAAATTTTATTTATTTTTAAGATTGTTTTATTTTTTAAATTTGCTATTATGGTAAAATGCCACATCAACATGAGGTACATGTGACATTTCATGTATTGTTGCCTACTTAACTTCATGGGTCATGTTATCACTTAATGGTAAAAATTGATGAAATTTTTAATTAAATGACTAGTTTGCTATTTGATCTAACGTATAGAGACTAATCTGCCTATATTTTGAGTAGAGGGGAGTAAAATGTAATCTGACTATTAAAATTGAAGCATCCATAGTACTTTTACCTTATATGTGTCGAGGCCTTTCATTTTCTAATGTAAGATTATGATTGGGATTAACAACGAATGGAGGAGGAAAGGAGTTTGGTATTTCTTAAGCCTCGAGTATTATGAATGAGAAAAATAACACTAGAAAAATTTTGTTCTCAAAGATTTGACTTGATGCAATTCGATTGAATTTGAATTTTAGATTTAATCCTAATCTAATTTAATTACTAGATATTATGATGTATTGAAAGGGGAAAGTTTTTGATTAATTTTGAATTTAATTAATGGTTTATGGTAGGAAGTAATTGCTAATGGTATTGGCAATTGGGATTTGGGACCAAACTCTAGTCGAAAAATTCTCGAAAAGGAGTAATAATTGTAGTAGGCACCCCCACCTAAATAAGGTACATACATGCATAAGTTTAACAAGACATACATACAAGAGTTTGAGAAGCAAAAAACTCGTGCTCCAAATTTCAATGTCCAACGTTTATTACAAATTATAGGAAGCAAGAAGCTCTTCACCAATGAAAAACCCACACATCCATACACCAAAAAGATTGGTTTCCATCAATGTTATTCATGTCAAAACATGGTTTAGGCAATTTCCATAGATGGACAAAGCTTTTTCCATCTTTATTTTTTTTAGAGGATAAGTCAAAAGTAAAGAAAAAGCAACGCGCCCCACTGGTTAGACCAAGTCCATATAAAAGTATTTGATGATTTCATTAGCCAACTATTTATGATGCTTTTTTTGTGGGGTCTAAGTTTGAGTGTCTTCGTAAAATTCCAGCCCCCCAAGCCCCCACTTGATGTATGTGTTCTTAAATCTATGCTTTCAAGTCTTTTAATGGGGCACATGATTTTCTCCTTTGAAGGATCTGTTCTTCAAGGAAATGATTTTTCGATTGTGCAATAAAAACCTTACCTGTTAAAAGATCAATGTCTATATAAATTTGAAAACAAAGCCCTGCCATGGGTTTACTATCTTTGTTGACATTGATTTACAAAGGCATGAGATTTCTGCCCAAAGATGGGTATTAGCCAATAAGATGAGCAACACATGCTAATGGAGGCAAAAGACTAAAATTTCAATGTAAAACATCATTGGGTTATTACTGGCTGTTGTTCTTTTGGGTTTTTCCTCTTTCTTTAGCCATTGGTTACTCACATGCCTTCACTATTGACGGTTGAGAGAGAGAGAGAGAATTATAAATTTGTCCATATATTTGAATTATAAATTTTGAATGTAAAAATGTAATTTTATTATTTTGAATTTGTTTATATATAGAGAATTATAATTGAATTATAATTTCTATTAATTTGTTTATTTTAGGAGTTAAATTTCATTTTATTCTCTACTAAGAAAAATAATAAATTAGTTTCTATACATTAGATTAAAAAGTAATTTTATTATTTTTGTTAAAAAAATTATCTATTCGTATCGTTAAAAACTGACGTGATTGATAAAATAATGAGACACTGATACATAACATGTCACGTCTATCTCATATTAATATATATACATTTAAATTGTAGATAGAGAAGTTAATTATTCAATACCCAAAGCAACGAATCTATCCATCCCATCCATTTTAAGATTGAGTTTGGTTTTCTTTGATTCTAACTTTGAAAAAAACTTGCTTTACCATTAATGATGATTTTGTTGAAAGAAGTGAGCAATGGAAAAAAAGAAGAAGAAAATACTGAGATTTCATTCATTTAGTTACATCCGTTGAATCTACTTTATTTGCAACATTAAGAAGAAGAAAGAAAAAAAACTCTTATCCCTATCTTCTACTCATCTTTTTACATATACGATTTAATTACTAATATATTTGTTGGGTCGTTAATTCGGTTAAACTCATGGTCGCAGGTTAAGACTTCATAGAGTCTACATCTTATGTCTAGAAGCCACCACCACCATCACCGGTCCAAGCCAAAAAGTTTGTCCTTGTTGTTTGGTCTTTGGCATAAATTCTTGACTTTTAAAAGAAACCGAGTACCAAAATAATACTAATTATAATAAGAGTCAGTCGCCTTCCCCCCAGCATGACCCCATACGAGGGAGGGAAGAGATTAATATATATTTATTAATAATCTCTTCAACAAACCCGACCTTTCCTTTTAATGAAACGAAAAGGTCAGACTCAAATTTGCAGACAAATCTTTCTCCATTAAAAGGGTAGTTTGTTCTTGACTTGACCTTCCTTCTCCCCGTTTTCAAATCTTTAAAAACTGTACCTGTCGTAAAACGTTTTTAAGTTGCCTCAACATTTAATTTTGGTTGTCTTTGAAACCGTTTTTGGTCGGTTCTTTCAAGTTTTAAGACAGTTTGATTATCTGGGAAGTAGTTTCTAGACTTGGGTATTTTTTCCTTTTCCTTTTGATTTAAAATTTCCTGTCACTGAATTTGGTCTGTTTTGGGAAATTTGGAGGGATTTGAAATCCATCATCAAGCAGCCATCTGTCAGTGAGGTTTTTTTTTTCTTTTCTCTTGTTGGCAGTTTTAATGGTGAAGAAAGATTAAGGTGGTTGCATTGGTAGTTGGGATTTTTTCAGGTTTGGCTTCACGAGAAAATTTTGGGAGGGGTTTTTCACAAGAAAGTGTGAAGGGGAAAGTTCTGTTTCTGATTACTCTAACTGATGCACCGATTGTTATAAAAACAGGGAGAGATCTATCAGTGTTTGCATCTTTTGTTTCCTCTTCTTACATGTCCTTACTGTGTTTTCACCATGAATAATTCTGGGTTAGCTGTTGAAGTCTCAAAGGATAGAAATGGAACTGATCAGATTCTTCTTCGGAATCCTCGCGGGGCATCTGCAAAGGTCACAATCTTCTTCTTTTTATCTTTATTTTCTAGTCTTTTTCATAATTTTAAGGTATCAGGAATATTGAACTTTTAAAACCTAGCATATGCTTGATTCTATTTGTCATTTAATCTAACTACGGTTTTGGGGTTAAATAGTTATATTGTTTGTCTGAAATTTATTCAGGTTAGCTTGCATGGAGGACAGGTTCTTTCATGGAGGACTGACCGAGGTGAAGAATTGCTGTTCACAAGCAGCAAGGTAAACATTAACATCTGATGTCTTAAGCCATAGTGTTTGTATTTTGCTCTCCTTTGGTGTCTTAAGCCATGTTGTTTATATGGTAGGCAATTTTCAAGCCACCATATGCTGTTCGAGGAGGGATACCTATATGTTTCCCACAGGTATTTAGGATTCAATGTTTATTTGCATCAGTTTTGTATCAGTCCATATGCATCTGGTTGACGATGAGTTTGTCTGTCGAATTTGTTAGTTTGGTCAGCGAGGATCGCTCGAGCAACATGGATTTGCCCGGAACAGGACTTGGATCATTGATGAGAATCCGCCACCATTGCATCCAAATGATGCCTGTGGCAAGGCCTATATTGATTTACTGCTAAAGCCATCGGAAGATGATTTGAAGATCTGGCCACACAGGTGAGGTCTTAATCTGCCATGAATCATCAGAAACTGCTATCAAATATTAAGAAGAGTTATCTGCTATAAAAACTTCTTCATTTGTGATTAATGCATATTGATGATTGGTTTTTAACCCTTCCCAGTTTTGAGTTTCGTCTTCGGGTAAATTTGACTGCGGATGGAAATCTTAGCTTGATATCACGTATCCGGAATATCAATTGCAAGCCTTTCAGTTTCTCAATTGCTTATCACACATATTTCTCCATATCTGATATCAGGTACATATTTATCTACCTTTCAAGTCCTTTGATCATCACTCCATAAAAATTTACTCTTATGGTAAAGAAAGTAAATGGATATATTTTCTTGTATGCTAATTAACAGTGAAGTGAGGGTAGAGGGATTGGAGACTCTTGACTATCTTGACAACCTATACCAAAGGGAGCGCTTCACCGAACAAGGAGACGCCTTAACATTTGAATCCGAGGTAAAGCTTAGAACCTCCTTTAGATGGAAAAGCTTTTCAGTTCTTGGAACCCTCAAAGCGTAGCCATTTGGTTGATAAAATATCATGCTAATTAATGTGTCCACGAGCATTATGGTTGAATACATGTTTAAGGCTTAATTATTGCTTCTCAATTTGCAGGTGGACAGAGTTTATCTTGGTTCAAGAGATGCCATTGCAATATTCGACCACGAAAGAAAACGGACCTTTTTTATAAAGAAAGAAGGCCTTCCAGATGTTGGTAAGCTTTTAAAACCTAGCATGACATATTTATAAACTCAATGCAACCTGAAAACACCGGCCTTGATGTAAAGTTCCTTTTGCATTTCTTCAGGTGTTTGGAATCCATGGGAGAAGAAATCTAAAGCCATGGTTGATTTTGGGGATGAAGAATACAAACAGATGCTTTGTGTGAATGGGGCAGCAGTTGAAAAACCAATAACATTGAAGCCAGGTGAGGAATGGACTGGCCGTCTGGAGCTTTCGGTTGTCCCTTCAAGTTAAGGACAGCAAATAATACAAAATAAAATCCCCTTAGTTCAACCATTGAATCTGTTTATTTTGTATTCAATTATTTATGATACTAAGGTAAATAATAAGAGATTTGATCACTCTCTGTGCCCCCCTAGTGATCGTGGAACTGTCAATTCCTGTAAGTTGGAGATATGTTTTAGTGTTTCTCCATAATAGCAGTGGCATTAGTTGTTTTTTTTAACTACTAAACATATGTGTTAACGGTCATTGTTGCAAAAAGAAATGATAAGAAATAGATTTGTAAAGTTTCTGTATGTATTTAATATTTGCATCACTTATGCATTAACTGTAAAAGGCCCGATGCAAAGATTGAAAAAATTGACGGCCCGGCAATCTACTCCTTTATCAGAGCCAGGTTTCGATCCTGGGACCTGTGGGTTATGGGCCCACCACGCTTCCGCTGCACCACTCTGATGGTTGAGAGAGATTTGAAAACTTAAATTTTAAGTCACTAAACACTAGGCCACTCATTTCTTCATTCCCCTTTGCCCTTCGGTTCTATGCACCATTGTGTTAGGTCAATGTGCTCAAGATCTAGACGATGCATCCACTTGTGAGGGTGTAGTGCTTGTCCCTGTGAGGCTATATCTAGTTCTAAAATAGCTCTTCTTTTTTCCTTTTTCTTTTTTTTTGGGATGGTTGATATTGGTTGACTTAGAAAATGGTCTTCTAACCATGGTACTTTAGGTATTGTACCAATTGGTATGTACCTATTTGGGTTACATGTTTGTTTTTCTTTGAAGATAATATCGATTAGATATTATTCTCCGCTTTTAAGCTCTCTTTTGTCAATATATGAGTTACTTTATTGCTTCATTCGTATACATGCATGACCTTATACTATTTGATTAAAACTTTTGACATTTTCAATGTAGGCACTATCACACTAATTAGAAATCTATCCTCTTCTTTTGTGTTTAACTATACAATTGTTAATGTTATCATCAATTTTAATCACATCTCTCTTATTGCTTTCAAAATATTTTTCTTATTTAAGGCACTAAAAAACCTTAGGAAATGACTAACAATTCATAACTCTGCACGGATATGATTGCCAAGTATTGAAACATGAAGACCATGGTAGGAAATTGGACAATCAAATACTGTCCATGCACCGCCCAAAGATGATCAAACAAAACCATAGTGTAGTCTTCTTCTCATTGGAAATTTGCCCCAAAAGAAAAAGAAAAATCATTCTCCAGACCAAATAATCGGAAAGTCTAGTTAGGCTTCCAATCACATAACCCCTAGTATTGAAACTTATCTTCCTCCCTAATAATGTAATAATCACGATTTGGCCCATGCTCCGTTCCATCAAATTGTGTGTCCTTTTTGAGAGATCGATTGAAGGAATTCTATCCTGGATTCTTCCAACATCATCATAATCATTGAAGACAATTTTTATTCCCTCAGTACGATGAGATGTCAAGACTGTGTATGGTTCTAAGATCTACTTTGAATTTCATTAACTTTACATTTAATAGATTATAACCCAGTAAATCTAAAATTAATTTTTGTTTCCCTCTGTTACTTGTGTGTCTTCCTGACTGTCCCTATACGGGTGGAACGTTTCAACTCGGCATAAACCACCCAAGGTGTTTCATTTTATTCCTTAACCATCTATTTCTCATTCTTACTTGCTTCATTGTGTGTTTATGCCTTTCTATTTAAATTTAACTGTACAAGAATTTGTAAACTAATTTTTAATTCGATTCTTGGACAACCCTAAAGTAAGAAAAAAAAAAGCATATGCATTAAGAAGATGCAGCACCTATTAAGATTGAAATTTACAGCAAGCCTTTAATATTTACCCTTTCATCTACTGGTCAAGTAGTTTGCATAATGGATCATTGGTGACACTCGCTAAAGTTTTTCTTAATACTATAACTTTTGCTTGCCATGGTTTACTGGTATTTAGATGTAGAGTTGTGTTCTAACATTTGTTTTGATTCTGTAGGTTTTTCTCTCAATCTCTTCATTGTTAAAAGGATCCAAATCCCAATGACCCGTTGGTTCCGCGGACTGCCGACATGTACAATACCGACCGGACCAAGTACGAGTCAACTGCTCGGAGTTGGACCCAGATGTTTGCTATTGGTTAATATGCTGCTATGCATGTAGTAGCAGGGCTTCATTCCATGTGGCCCAACTCACTATCTTTTCTTTGTATACTACAAAAAAGGACAATAACGGGTTAAGGTTTGGATATTAGCTAACCGGTTGAATTCCCTTAACGGGTTAAGGGTTTTGTCCAATTACAACATAAAAATACAATTGATACAACGCACAAGAGACGAATAATTGAAAGAAAATTCAGATAAAATTACGCATAACATATACATATAGAATGATCATAAAATTTTAACCCAAACTTTTTTTAAGTGTACCAAAACCTCATCAAAATATATTTAAATAAAAAGACTACATATTTTTAAAATGGAAAGCTATATGTAATAAAGCTTTCCTATTAAAAAAATGATTCAACATATATTTTTAAGGAAAATGGAAAGACTCAATATATTTAAATAAATAAGAAAAGGCAATAGGGACATGGATAACCCAGAAAGTAATAAGTCAAATCATGCATGCATCAACCCTTGCATAGTTATTTATATTTGGTTGGAGACTTAAAATTAAAGAAAAAGAAAAAGAAGAGAGAGAGAGAGAGAGAGGGCTTACTATTATTATTTTTTTGTGTACTTTTTTCATATTTTAACAAAACAACATTTTAATTGTGGTTATTTAATAAAAAGTATATAAACAACTCCATTCTTCTTTCACAGTTCACGTACAGGGCAACATAGAAAATATATATGTAAGTTTAAGACCAAGCCAGATCATGTCCAAAGCTGGTTGCATGTGTTAGTTCCCAAGTTGACTAATTAAGAAAGATAAGTCTTTAATTAATAATAAATCCAGAAACTGTAAGATTGTCTCTAATGAAGATGAGTTACAGGACTCAAATATCCATTAATTACAGGGTGGAAATTTTAGAAGTTGGAGAATCTCCTGATAGATCTTCCTAATTATGGTAGCGCAGGTTCGATTTCTACTCTCTTCTTTCGCCTTCTCTCACCCCATTGCATCATTGTTTCCGTTAAATGAGCCAAACGAGTAATATTTTCCCAATGCAAATGAAAGGAAGGATTGGGTATTTTACTAGGAAAAGGCATTGATACGGCCACTTGCAGGTGGGGTATTCCATCTAACACTTGTTTTTACTTCCCATTTATTAATGATGGAATAAGGTCCTGTTCATGGAGACATGTTTCATTGGCAAGCACTTATTCTTTGGGTTAGGGGTAAATAAAATCCGATTCGATTCTAAAAATTCAATAAAATTTTTAAATTTTGAATTAAATAGTATGAATTATTTGAGTTAATCAAGTTATTTGGATTAATTCAAATAAAAAATTAAGTTTTTCGGTTTAACTCGAATATGAATTACACAATTTAAGTTATTCAAAAATCCGAATAAGAAAAGGTAAAACTACGCCATTTTGATAAATGTTTACCTTTTTAAAGTTAAAACTCAAAACCATTAACTTAAAAGGTTAAAACTCAAAACCATTAACTTAAAAGGCAAAACTACTTTGTTTTCATAAATGTTTACTCATTAAGTTAAAAGGCAAAACCATTATATTGTTTTTGTAGTTAAATAATTTTATACTTCGTTTACTAGTTAAATAACCGGATCATATAAATGCAACATTGAGTATAAATAATAGGATTCGTTAACTCGACTCGACTTGACTCGAAATTTTTTTACTCGATTCGATCTGATTCGAAAAAAATTCAAATTGAGTTCGGTTGCTAAAATAGGATTCGTCAACTCGATTAACTCGAAATTTTTTAACTCGATTCGACTCGACTCGATCAAATACTCACCCCTACTTCGGGTAGTCCAGAAGCTAGTGGAGTGTTTCTAGTCACACCCCTACGTGCCGGGATAAGGTCAAACAATTTTAAGAGAAGGGCGGAGATAATAAATAATAATATTTTTAATAAATAAAAATAAGAAATTTTAAAATTTATTTGAATTGCATTCTTTGGCCATTAATCCCACTAAAATTATCAATTATTTCGTTCACATTAAATTTTTTGCAATTTCTTTTTCAATGTAGACAACTAAAAAACTTCTCAAAAAATTATTAATTTCCATCTTGCTACTAAGTCGAGTCTTCACAATCTTCACAGTGAAAAAAGTACGTTCTATGGATGCAGTTGAAACTGTAAGAGTTAATATAAGACAAATTAATCTATCAACGAGTAGGTACTTAACTGACTTTTCACTCTCAAGTAAGCTTCTACAATGTTCAAAACGTGTTGATATTTTTCTCAAATTAATATGCTTACATACATCAAGTTCATAATGCTTAACTTATATGGGAGATGTTTTTTCTATTGTTGAGAAAAATCTTCAGGATAGAACTTATTTACAAAAATATAAATTTTATTAACATCAAATAACTTGAAAAACTCTTTGAGATCTAAAGTTGTAGTAAGAGAGAGAAGCTCGAAATTGTTAAATCTGCTCTTCAATTCTTGCAACTGAGTATCTATTGTAGCAAAAAGTATATCCACTCGATAATGATGCTCCACTGTAACATCTTCTTTCTTGTTACGACTACGAGCCACATCATTCATAAATGGAAAATCCAACTCCCAAGTTTCAAAGAAGTATCATATTTTTCAACAATTCATCCCACCCATCATCCCTTAGCTTTTGAAATAAATATTTTGTTGTCGAAACTAAATTCATGACGTTTAATATATCTTGAGAACGACGTTGCAAAACTTGACAAAAATTATCAGTAATCCCCAAAACTTCCTTCATCATATGTGTCGAAACCATCTTTCGAAATTTTAAATTTAATGAAAAATGGGGGAATCGACTTTTTTGAAAATAAAATGTGGAGTTGCCACCAATCTTTTTATTTTGGTGTGATCGGATCACCTAAGAATTGGGTTATTTTAATAAAATATTTCTTTTTACTAAAACAACGATTTTGGTCTTACGAAAATATGAGAAAACGGGCTCGGGAGTCGATTACGTATGATGAAGGATTAGCACCCTCACTACGCCCAAAATTGGTACCGAATCGATTAAATACTGTCCTTATGTCTAAGATTTGAAAAAGAGTTTTTGAAATGTGGTTCCTTTTGAAACATTTGAATGGCTCGAGTTGGTTGCCAAAATTCTCTTATTTCGGGGGAATGCAGCACCAGCTCCAGCACGGTAGGACACGGTCCTTTATACCCCCGAAAATAATGATAAATTTGACTTTCGAAAGTTTATACGTTGAAAATTACAAAAGGATGCTCAATTATTCAGTCCTAACGAAAAAACCGAAACTCAGCACGGTAGGACACGATTCCTCGAATTTCTAAACATTGGATATTGCCTTGTTTTAGGAAACACGAGTGAAATTCCAAAGGAATATTTGATTATTTTGAACAAACAGGAAATCGCAACCCAGCACGATAGGGCACGATTCCGCAAATTGTCAAATATCGAACAACGCCTTTGTTTTAAAGGGTTTTTAGAAGACATGAATGAAATTTTGAAGGGATATTCGATCATTTTGAGCAAACACGAAATTGCAACCCAACACGTTAGGGCACGATTCCGCGAATTGCTGAATATCAAATCTCGTCTTCGTTTTAAAGAATTTTTAAATGAATAATTATAAAACTAGCTTAAAACGTATTAATGTGTTTTGAAACCAGACAAAATTAATCATAAAGATTTGAATTTTGTAAAAATCACATTTCGCAAACCAAGTGAAAAATGATGATATGGGATGACGGATATGTATGAGATACAATCCACTAATAAACTAATAATTAAGCAGGGTTAATCTAAAAAAAGTAACTCGATTACAATAATGCATGGGAAAATAATTGACGTAACAATAGCAAAACAAAAATTGTAATAAAAATGCATCACACAAAACAAAATAAAACAATACACGATAGTATGCCACAATAATATACAAAACTTAATATGATATAGTCAATACAAGATGTAACACCCCTAACCCGTATCCGTTGCCAGAACAGGGTTTCGGAGCATTACTACCATTTGCAGATTACTTAAAAAAATTTAAATGCTTACCGATTCAATGCATCATGTAAATAAATATATTACCATTCAATCAACAGATTAGTACTTGTATAAGCATCAAACAATAATATTGTTAGTGTACTCGCACATATCTCATATAAATTCAACATTGATATAACTATTTTCTCGACATATCGTACTTGAGTTCAATAATAGTCTCAACTTACATAATTTTCTTGTATCAACATATCAAAGATAATCATATATGTACATGTCATGAAACATATCATGCTCTTACCGTTTCTTCATAAGCATATATGATTCATTTCATTATATTATTATTTCATACTCCATCATTTCCATATATTTTATGTATATTTATTCCGATAATAGCTTATATCAAACCTAACATAATTTATATTCCACGTACTCATACTTATTTCGTTTTATCTATCTTCATAATTATTTCATACAACTATTTTGTACATATATATTTCCATATGACTAGTTCTTGTAAACATTACACACAACCATTTCATATAACCATTCGTCATCTGATACATATTACTTGGATATCAATTGTTCAACAGATGTCATAGCATCTCCCATCCACGGTCTTATTCATCTTTGACATGATGCCATAGTATCTTTCAACTATGGTCTTACTCATTTTCTGTCATGTTGCCATGATATCTTTCAACCATGGTCTTGTTCATTTCATATCACGTTGCCATGGTATCTTTCAACCATGGTCTTACACATTTCATATCAAAGTTGCCATGGTATCTTTCAACCATGGTCTTACACATTTCATATCAGTTGCCATGGTATCTTTCAACCATGGTCTTTCACGTTTCATATCAAAGAGCACACTCGCGAACCTCATCCTTACAGTGGGATTACCGGTCCAGCTAAATCCTCGTAATATAAACTCATAGAGTATTGTCGGGATTACGATCCAGCTAAATCCTCCCGCAACGACAATTACTCTAATGAGCTTGGATCCAATTACCACCAAGCTAAATTCAGACTCGATTCGGATTACCCGTCCGGGCTAAATCCATTTTACACATATTCTTCGGGAGGGCTATATCAGGATAGGATCACCCGTCGGGCTAGATCCTTTTACCGTCAATTCAATTTTTCGAGAGATCCATCGAATTTTTCCTTTTCATTCAACCGAGATTTATTTTCAATTTATTTCGAGTATTATCAATATTTCATCAAATATCATGAGTTGAATATTCAAATCATATTTTCATCACATAACCACATATTTCAAGTATTTAAAATACAATTCAAGTTACACAAACTTACCTCATTGCTTGTTTGTGTTTATAATTTCATTAATCCGATATCTTTTCTTTTTCACGATCGAGTCTCATATTTGAGTCGTTCGGATCTTTATAAATAAATTTGATCATCATTTTCATTCATTTCATATACTAATGCATTTAATTAATGCTTTAGGCAAAATTTACCATTTTGCCCCGAACTCTTAATTAATGACGATTTCATCCTTAGGGTCGGGAAAATAAAATTCTTGCAATTTAATCCTTATTTCCAGCTATTATTCTTATATATATTGATAACAGTCCATGAATTCTATAAAATATCAGAATTTTCTATAATTTCAACACTTTTCAATTTATTCTTTCAACACTTTTCAATTTAATCCCTAAAACATGTTTTCCCGATCTTGAACTAAATTAATAATTTCATTCAATTTTGTAATTTAAATAATAAAATAATCCATTTCATGCAATTTGATCTTTTTTACATTTTTACAAAATTGCCCATAAAATTTTACTTTTATTCAATTTAGTCCTTGAGCCTAGAATATGCAAATTAGCCATGCTAGATGAATATTCATACATATTTTTCCTCCTCCTCCTCTCCATTCCACATCCTTAATGTAGATAATACACTTGTAAGTAACATTATCCATAATTTTTATTATTTACTTTTATGAATATTCAAGCTGTCTATCTGCATCATGGTCACTAAATTATTTATATCTGGAGCTATAGAACTCAAAATTAAGATCTGATAATTTTCCCTGAAACTAGACTCATATATCTTCTTACCATAAAATTTTTAGAATTTTTAGTTTATCCAATAAATACAGTTTATTCTTTAAAATTACCCCTGTTCTGCTGTCTAACAGTTCTGACCCTTCTTCACTAAAAATTAATTATCTCATTGTACAGAATTCAAATGATGTTCCCGTTTGTTTATATTGAAAATAGACTAATTCAGGATTCTAAAAATATAAATTTAAACCCCTAATTATTTTTATCCAAATTTTTATGATTTTACAAAGTCAGAACAGGGGAACCCGAAATCATTCTGACCTTGTCTCACAAAATTCATCATATCTCATGATTTACAATTCCATTGCTTACATAATTTCTTCTATAAGAAACTAGACTTAATAAGCTTTAATTTCATATTTTATTCATCCTATAATTAGATTTCTACAATTTTTGATGATTTTTCAAAGTTAGACTACTGCTGCTGTCCAAAACTGTTTTAGTACAAAATATTAATTACCATGTTATAACACCCTTATTTTCTTTTTCTACACCATTTCTCATCACTTTCTCTTATTTTCTCTTCACTAACATATCATGAACATAGGACCTTATGTAAGAAAACTCTACTATAACATTATTTCCATGCTTTGTCAATAATAACAAACTTAAAAACATATTGAAATCTTGATATACTTACCTTGTTCTATTGATACTAATCTTTAACTTGATTTTCTCTCTCCTCCAGCTTCTATTTCATGAATCCAACTTGATATTCTAACTCCCCATGGTCTCCTTAACATTTTTTCTCTCTTGGTAGTTATAGAAATTCATTTGATTTTTGGGTGAAAATAGTGAATTTTTGGTAAAAGGACCAAATTGTAAAGAAAGCAAAACTTTCTTTCTTCTCTCTTTCTCTCACGTTAGTGCATGAGAAAATAGGGATGAGAATTTCTCATCTTTCTTTCTTTATATACTAATAAAATAATAATAAAATAATAATAAAATATCTTATTAAAATATTAATAAAATAATATTTATCTAATTAAATAATTATAAAATATCAAAATATCTCTAGCATCATTATTACTTTCTAGATTTCTCTCTCTTCCAATTGACCATTTTGCCCTTCATTATCTTTTAAAATTCCATCCTTAAGTCATCATTTAATTTGGTAAAATTGCAATTTAGTCCCTCATAATTTCTTCATCTATTCAATTTGGTCCTAATTCATCCATTTTCCTTAGTTTCTAGATTATTCCAATCTTAAAATATTTACACTATTGGTCCTTCAAATTTTTCATATTTACACTTTAACCCCTCAAATTTTGAGTATTTACTCTTGTGCAACAAAACTTTTCTCACTTTTACAATTTAGTCCTTTCTTGAATTAATATATCATAATATACTTCTCAATATTGACATATCTCAAAATTTCCTTTTTTTTTTCTTTTTTTCTTTTCACTTTATTTCCTTATTTTACTATATCAAGGATAATATCTTACTGTAAATATTTTCAGGGTATTACACAAGATGTACAAAATAAAGAAAATGTGGTATACAACTAGTTTGAAATAATAAACACGTAATGTATAATACATGAATGGACGGATTAAAAAAAAAAACTAGAGATATACACTTGATTATTAAAATATATGAAGTGAAATGAATATTTTAATCAAACAATATACCAAACATTAAAAAATATTGGTTTAACATTGACAATTTACATGTAATAAAGAAAATTTTAGATTACATATAAGATTTAAAAATGATAATAATAATATGTATAAAAAATATAACTTTTAAAACATAATAGATTTACAGGTCATGTATATATATATGTATATAAGTAAACTTAGAAATGATTATTTGAAAAAAAAAATACCATAGAAATATACATAAGGAAAAAATGTTTATTGAAATATATACATGAAAAATTAAAAATGTATAGGGCATTCGGGAATAACAAAAATATATTGTTAAATCTAATCTTTAGAAATGCGTACACTAGGTTTATAAAAACGTATATATGTATAAATATATTTAAAAACAATTATTTGTAAAGAATGCACACTTTAGTAATACATCCAAGGTTGAATCAACTTCATTATAAACTACATGTAATAGACTTGAAAACATATTTTTACATATAAGGAAAACTATAAGTGTAAAGAATGTGGATTTAATAGTGCATATAGATTAAACATAGACATCAAAAATATACATACATATAATAATAATTTAAAAGATATATCATGTAGGATTATATAATATAATATAAGAATAAATTTAAAAGAAATCATATGTAAGATATTTTAAACACAAATTCATTTTAAAAAAATTGACAGTGCACATGATAACTTAAATAATATATAAAATATGAAAGAATAATAAAAATACACAATAAGATATAATACACATAATAGATTTATAAAACATACACATATATATACATGGAAATAATGACTAAATCGTAACAATGTCCGAATCTCATGAAAAATGTAAAAACAAATCAAACATGATTGGGGCTTAATTAAAGATCGATGCAGGAGATGGGGGACTACATGCGTAAATCGCCCTTTTTGAGCGAAAAACATGCGGATCCGACTACGGGTAGGGTCAACGCGCGGGCTCCCTCACTCTCTAAACGGCAGCGTTTTATTTCTTTAATAAAAGCAAACAATTCCTCCCCCAAAAAATGAAACAATCAGCCCTATTTGAAATTGAAGCCCTAGCCTCCTATTATTTCCTTCAGCCGACCCTTAGTCTCACCTCTTAAGCGCCGATTCGCCACCATGAACGGCGACCAGCGTGCGCGAGCCTCGGGGTTACTTTTTCAGCCTTAAGATTCCCTCTATGCCTCGATTTCAACGGAGCAGAAGGAATCCCATGGCATTTGTAAGGTAAGTCTTTCACTTCCCTTCTTTTTTTTTTTTTTTTATATTTTCAAATGCAATAACGAAAAATCTCAAACAATAAAACAACAAAAACTCAGAGAAATTTTAAGAAACTTAAATCAGAAATCACCTTAAAAAAACTTTGATTTTTTTGTATTCTTTTCTTGTATTTCAATATGCGAAGTGTAAAAAAAGAGCCCCCTTTTACAATCGAAAATCAAAGGCATTATAGCCGAATAACTAAAAAAACAACCACTTTTGTCCTCTGCTTTCGTATTGGCTTGTTGCTGCTTTCGTTTGTTTTCTTTTGCAGGTACGGAGCACGGGGCTGTGCGTTGGCATGTGTACGGAGGTGGTACGGTCGTGTCGACGTGGAGGCGCGAACGATGGTTGCTGGAGGCATTGTCTGGTTCTTAGCTGCGGCGCGAGAAGAAAACCCTAGGGTTCTAGCATTTTAATGTTCTAGGCCTATCGGGCCTTGTAAGTTTAGGTCTGGGTTTGTATGTAAATGGGCTATGGGCCATTGTAGTAATTTTCGGACTGATGGATTGTTAATTAATGTGGTTTTTATTTATTGTTTTTTATTTTGGGTTTGGTTGTTGGGCCCGGACGAATTTGGCCCATTACAATATGCAAAATAAAAATAAACTCAAGAGACCTCAATCTATTATAGGTGCTATAAGCTTCTCATCGCTGAGAATAGTTAGGAATGATTTTTTAGATTTTCAAAAATTGTGGTAATTGCATTATACATCGTTAGTAAACTAGTAATTGAATTTAAATGAGCACTCTTTCGAGTCTTACCAAGATGCAATACGCCAATCTGATTCATACCTGTTCCAATTGCCAATCTGGGAATAGTTATTTTAGATGCTTGCGCTTTTTGTAATTCATCATGGTGTTTGGAAGAAGCAGAAGCAATATTGACAATATCAAACGAGTCTTTAAAAAAATTATGCACTTCTACCACTTCTTTAGCTACTGCAACCAATGCTAACTAAAGATGATGAGCAAAACAGTGAACATAATAAGCACATTGACAATCATTCAAAACCAAAGCTTGCAAGCCATTAAATTCCCCACACATATTGTTTGCTCCATCATAGCCTTAACCTTAGATATTTTGTATGTTAAAACTATATTACAAGATAACATTAAAAATCTTATTTTTCAAAGTCAATGATGCAGTTCTTTAACATAAATTATATAAAAACATCGTTCTTTTATCAATCCTTGTTTATTAACAAATCTAAAAACAATTGCCATCTGCTCTTTTTTTACTCATCTCTTGCTTTATCCACAATAATGCATAACTTTTTGTCAACAATTTCTTCACGAATTGCATTACAAACTCTACTAACATAAATTTGCAATATCTCTTTTTATATTGTTGAAGAAGTATAAGTAGCATTTTGTGAAGCACTTTTCAAAACAACTTCAACTTTCTCATCATAAGATGTTAATAGTGATAACAATTCAAGAAATTTCCTGCAATATTTTGTTCCTAAGCTTTCTTTATGACCTCTAAAAGTATACCCTTGAAACATCAACCATCGAACAACATTTATACTAGTTCTCAGATGTAGACTATTAGCAACAAGTTGTTGTGTTGCTTGTCTATCAAGTGATACTTCAATATATTTAACTTGATTCATTAAATGTGCATAAACTCATTGTGCATTGTTATGCAATGAATTTAGGTCTTTTCTCATATGTGTCAAAAAAGTACAATTGCATCCATCGTGTACTTTTTCCCAATTACTAAAGTCACTGTGAGTAATTGTAGTTAATCCAAAATCATTACTTTGATTGCTACTAAAAAGAAAATAAGACAAACAAAATACTACGTCTTTAGAAAGTAAATATTCTAACCAGGAAAATTGTTTAAACCATGATGGTTGAAAATAAAGAGGATTTTTTTTTTGAATTAGAAGCAAGGGATTTTGAAAGAATAGGTTGATACAATTCAGCCTTAATATAAGCTTTTGGAATTTCATCACACATATTAATTGAATACTCGTGTATTTACTTACGTAACCTAGGATCACGTTCTAAATTAGACAAATCAAATGCCTCATCTTCAACTCTAGAAACTTTAGAAGGACGAGCATCAGAGTTTAAAGTAACAAACGATGAATGTGGTACCTCAATTTGCGACGCTTTTGAAGTTGATTGTGTTGTCTCTATATTTTTCTTTTTAAAAAACGAATCAATTATTTGTGACTTCATAACTACAATATCTTAAAAGATAAAAAAACTTAATGACTATAAACTTTAAAATACAATATAAATGATAGTAAAAAGATGAAAAAGAAAAACCTTAAAAGATGAATCCTATGTCACGTTTGAAGGACAAATTCGATTTTGATAATAGTAGGCGTTAATAGCAATAATAAAAAGGGCTTCTTTTTCACGAAATAACAAATTGAATTTCAAGCATAATTCATAGTTAATGTTAGATTGAAAAGTGACCAATTATCATTCAAAAAAAAAAGAAAGTGGCTCTAAAGTTTAAATCATGGTGGTTGGTGAGACCATTATATAATATATATTATATAAATATTTAAATTAACAAGTTAATATATGAAATGAAAAAAGAAAAAAAAATACATGGTTGAGTGTTGAAACTTGAAAAAGGGCTAAATAGAAACTCGAAGGAGAACAAAATTTTCAAAAGTCAAAAGGGTAACTGATAAATACACATTTTTATAATTGGGGGGGTCGAGGCCCTTGTCACTCCTCAGCTTTGCTATTGCTTTAAGGTCCATTTAAAATGCATACCCAATTAACAAGTCGAGATTTCTCAAATTTTAGTAGTTTTACTTTCAACATTTAGAGTTTGTGAATATTTCATTTTATCATCGTTTCAAAAGCTTTATAATTTTATAAATAGGAAAAAGAATAATACTCAAGAAAGGGTAAGTAAAATTATTATTTTTTTGTCAACATGGTAAAAATATATTATTATAGGAATGAGAATTTAAATTCAACGTCAAGTACTCAATTTCATATTCTTAATTATAAAAAATATATATTATGGTCAGTGGGGTCCACGAAAAGAATCATTTAGAACTTAAGAAAGACCTTGATCGTCCATATTCTTTTTTTAATTATAAAGCAAATCTGGCAAAAAAAAAAAAAGAAAAAAAAAAGGGGTAGGAAGTCAACACTTGGGTTCTGGAACCTCACTTTAAAAACAAATATTGTTGACTGTGGTTAGTTACTTGTGCAATGTTCAGTGGAACACCTTGATTGAAGCTAAAGGTGATCAATCTAGCTTGGGATTTTAGGTGTGATGGCTTCAAAGCGGATCTTGAAGGAGTTAAAGGATCTCCAAAAAGGTCCTCCTGACTTTTGCAGCTTAGGTTCCATTTCTTCTCTCCTCTTTACCTATTTCCTTTTGTTACAGTTACAGCTGATAGGAAGTCATTGGAATTAATAATGCTATAGATGTAAATGGAGTTGATAGCAAATGGTTAGCATGTTTCGCAAAAAGATAATATTTCAGGGTATTAGCTTGGTTGGATGTAAGAATTCATCGTTGCACCATTATTTCTGTTAAATATGTGCTAAAATTGTTTAGGACTGCAACGTGATATATTTTCTCATTGCACTACTATCTAACATTTGTTTTACCTTATAATTATTGATGGCATGATAAGCTCCTGATAATGAAGATATGTTTATTTGGCGAGCAACTATGTCGGGTCCTCGGGACAGTCCATATGAAGGTGGAAAGTTTAAACTCATCATTCATTTCCCTCCGGACTATCCATATAAACCACCCAAGGTGTGCTTCATAATGTTGATGTTAATATATACTGAGGATAGAATAGCATCAAATTTATTTTCAAAGAGAAATTTATTGTAACCAGAGGACTATGGACCGTCAATGCTGAGCTAGACTGTGCTAAATCTTGAAGTTACATAGTAAATAATAGGACAACGTTATTTCATGATTTTCCAACCTTATAACATATTAATGACCCCCCAACTTGTAGTTTTGTTCACCTAACCTCTCTCTTTCTTCTTTTATCTTCTCTTTCGATTCTTTTTCCTTCCATTTAGGTTGCTTTCAGGAACAAGATCTTTCACCCTAATATTAACAGGAATGGTAGCATTGGCATTGATATTTTGAAGGAGAAGTGGAGCCCCGCCCTCACCATATCCAAGGTCATAATTTGCTCAAACCTCCTAACTGCATCCAAGTAAATGTATATTTCAGTTTGAAAATTGCATTTCCCTGTTATGCTATTTCTCAACCATTCTTTGTCAAAAACTAGATTATGAGATGCCCATGGGTGAAAGAAAATAAATTATATAAAATCAACCCCAACCCACACCTAAAAGTAATTGAATCTCTAATCATTTTCAGATTAATTTAAAAGTTGTAGTTTGAGTTATTTAATTTTTTTAAAAAAATATAAAATTATTGGAAGGCATTAATACTTTTATAATAAAATTTATTATTATTATTTTAATTGAATTGGTGTTTAATTAATCAGAGCTATTCTTTTAAAATGGATTTTACACCAAGCCATTGGTCAAATAGGTTGCATAATGGATCATTAATGTCATTTTGAATCTAGTCATTGTCACCCCGGTTAAACTTTATCTTTGCTTGGTTAACTGGTATTCAGATGTCGAGAAGTGTAGTTATATTTGTTTTGATTCTATAGGTGCTGCTTTCAATCTACTCAATCTTAACGGATCCAATGTTCAATGACCCATTGGAGGCGAACATTGCCAACATGTACAAGACAGATAGGAGCCAATACGAGACAGTTGCTCGGAACTGGACGCAGAAGTATGCTATGGTAAGCTAAAATGTTATATTTACAAAAATGAAATTTATGTTATAATTGTGTAGGGCAAGCAGGATACAGACAACCCAATTTGACTTTTTTTTTTAAAAAAATTTAAAACTCAAAACTGAAATAAAATAATATATATATAAAGTTAAACACATTTTCAGTGCATCCTTGGATGAAGCTAAAGGCGATCTAGCTAGGATTTTCTTTTCTCTTTTATTTAAATAAAAAAAATTGTTTGTTTTGGGGTTTTAGGGTCCTGCTTATGAAACAATCTCGAAGGAGCTTAAGGGTCTCGAGAGATGTCCTCCTAGCTATGGCAGCGCAGGTTTGATTTTTACACTCTCGTTGTTTATTTGTTGTGGTTTTTCCTCAAAATCCTTTTTCATTTGTTTTTATATGAAACTCCTTTTTGGGGGTCTTATTGATTGCCATACATATCCATTTGTTGTTAAGTTGGTAGGTAGTCATTCCAATTATGGTTTTGCATGTAAGAACTCATCATCGCACCATTATTTCTATTAAATGTGGTGAGATTCTTTAGGAGTGCAACGTGTTATATTTTGTCAAGGTAAATGGGAAAAAGGGTTGGTTGGTACGTGTACGATCAGTTGTAGATGTGGTATTCCATCTAACATTTGTTTTACCTCATTTTTATTAATGATGGAATAAGGTCCTGTTGATGGAGACATGTTTCATTGGCAAGCAGCTATTTTGGATCTTCGAGCCAGTCCATATGATGGTGGACTGTTTAAAGTTGACATTCAATTCCCTTTCCAATATCCACTTGAACCACCCAAGGTGCAAATAATAGGGTGAAGTTAATTCATGATTTTCTAACCTTATAGCATGCTTGTTTAGCTGCTAATTAATGACCACCAACTTTACCTGTTACTTTGGTTCACCGAACCTCTTTTTTACTTCTTTTATATTCTCTTTTGATTTTTTTCGTCTTCCATTCAGGTTGTGTTCAGGACAAAGATCTTTCATCCTAATATTGATACGAATGGTAGCATTGGCCTTGATATTTTGAAGGACCATTGGAGCGCCAACCTCACCATTTCCCAGGTTATTTGCTCATAGTCCTAACTGTCTTCTAGAAAAATGCATACTTTAATTTGAACATATTTTATTATTTAGGTCATCTATCAACCATGTACCCTTTAAAATGAAATAAACAGCAAGCCCTCTAAATATTGCATCATGGGTCATTGTCATTTTGAATCAGATCACCATGGTTTAGATTTTTTATTATTTTTTATTTTTTTATATATTGTAACTATTGCTTTGCTGGGTTTACTAGTATTAGATGTGGAGATGTTTTCTTATATTTGTTTGGATTATAGGTTTTGCACTCAATTTGCTCACTCTTAAAGAATCCAAATCCCGATGCCCCATTGGTGTCGGAGATTGCCCACATGTACAAGACCAATCGTAGCGAGTATGATACAACTGCACGGAGCTGGACCCAGAAGTATGCTATGGGTTAATCTGCAGCTACGCATGCAATAGGAGGGCTTCATTCTATCTGGCTTTTATCTTTAAATTATTGTACTAATAAACGAAACAATGTTGTCATCTGAATGGACAATGACTATGTTGAAAATAACCTCTTGTTTGCAATCGTTCATTCTTTCATTTTCAATATGCAAAATGAAAATTCAACTGCCATAACTCTGGCTTCACTGTGTAAGCTGTGACATGTATCACGGCCAAGTACCTTTGGATTTAGGTTAATTTTGGGTTTATGTCTTTTGAGTAAGTTTTTCATGCCAATTTGTTATATGTGTTGAAGTCATTTGAATTACTTGTTTGGTTTAGTTTGGGTTTGAGTTGTTTTGGGCTCAAATCTTCTTGGATTCTACTCAATTTCAAGTTTGATTGTCAATTTGACTTGAATTCATTGCTTTTTTATATGAAAGATAAAATTTTGTTAGGTGTTGGTAGATTGGATTGGGTTTTTTGGTTATGGTTAGTCTAACTCAAATCTTAGTTTATGTTTGGGTTTGTTGCCCAAGTCTAGATGCAGGCTTAGAGCTTAATTTTCGATGAATAGTATGTGCATAATTTATTGTACAATTAAAAGTAGGATAAATTAAAAAAAAGTAAAGGTTATAATTAATTATCTTTAGTTGTTCTTTTCTTAAGAGGGAATAATTTGTTTAATATCAAAATTGAGAAGGACCAAAAATGTATTTTTACCTATATTTTTAATTAATATATTTTATTATGAATTATATATATAAATTTGTGGTAATAAAAAAAAATCACAAAACCATAAAATTTATTACTTCACATATAAGGAAATAAAATAAATAGATGATGATGTTACCTAAAATTGAAAGAATAAAATCTTCGAGGTCAATTTTATTTATTAAACAATCCTAGTCTAAGGATAAATTTTGAAGATGAAGATAAAGTTGGGATCATCTAAGGGCTTTTTTTACTATGACTTCTCACGGTTTCGTCTTCACTTTTTTATTTCAGCTAAAGGGGATTCAAGTTGGTTGTTTGTACCCTTACCTTAACTCTCTTTTCTTTTTAATAAAATTTTATCAATCTTACTTCTTCTTCTTTTTTAAAAAAATTTCTGTTTTTTGTTATTATATACTATAATTAAAATACCTGCTCATATTAAATTTTTTATATAAAAATATATTTTAAAAAATATAATACATCGAATACATTAAAAATATTAAAATAAATATTTCCCAATAAATGAAAAAATAAAAATAAAACTTAAATAACATTAAGATAAGTACAACTTAACAAGCAAATACCTCTAAAATAGTAGCAAAAATAATAATAATAAAGAGTTATACATTACTCAAACAATAACAACAAAATAGTAGCAATAGAATAGTAAAATGATAGCATAACAATGAAAAATAGTGGTAAAATAGTTTTAAAAAAAAAGGAGCAACATT
Source organism: Gossypium longicalyx (assembly GCA_025698465.1). Classification (NCBI taxonomy): domain Eukaryota; kingdom Viridiplantae; phylum Streptophyta; class Magnoliopsida; order Malvales; family Malvaceae; genus Gossypium; species Gossypium longicalyx. Next base: position 3,479,814 of record CM047006.1, on the reverse strand, counting down.
TTTTTTGCAAATTTGGGTCGGACCAAGTTGGGCTCAAGCTAAAAAAACTTGCCCAATGCCTAACCCATTTAGAAAATAGACATTATTTTTTTGTCTAAACCTATTTTTTAAATCTATATTTTTACCCAAATTCTCTTACTTTTTTTTATTAGACTTTCATACTAGTCCAAGCCTAATCATCAATATAGATATTTATATGTGTATTTAGTGGTAAAAAAGAAAATAAGTCGTCCCTCTAAAATTTAAACTTGAAAACATGTATAAGCTATATTTGTATTTAATAAAATTTTCTAACAACGGTTAATCTCATAGGCGAATTTAGGGAGGCTGGCAAGGGCCTCAACACCCCCTAAAATAGAAAATTGTTGTTTTGACCATTTAAAAAAATTTAAAATTTTAAATTAGTAAAGATAAAAATTACACTTTGACCCCCCCAAAATTATAAAAATTTAATTTAATCTTTTAAAAATTATAAAGATATAAAATATTAAAAATTAAAATTTAATTTCGGCCCCTAAAAAAATTTTCGGGCTTCACCCATAATTAACCTATCAAATATATATCCCAAATAAAGAAAAAGAAAAAACGTATAGACATTTAATTTTTTGATAACCTTTTTTGCTCTCAGAGACAAAGCAAATGAGATCTTAATTGTGTGAATTTTTTTCATTATAATATTGATATCTAAATATTAAATAGAAGGTTTAAGTTTTATTTAAAATAAATTTTAATTAATGCATCTCTGTTTTTTATATACAGTGAAACGTTAGAACCATTTCCTTTTATATATATATGTTTAACGAAACACCATTTCATTTGAACTGATATTTAAAAAAAAAAAAAACATAAGTGCGATATAATAAAGACATACGACCGTCTTAAAATAAAATAATACAAATTGTTGATATATAATACTTTTAACATTATTATGACACATGAGACAAATATAATTTGGTAGGTCAACCTCTGACCCTAGAAATAGTATTTGCCGTGGACGGCATGAAAAGTGGCAAGGACGAGCCTGGGTGGCTCAGCTTCAGTTCATGCTTGACTTGAGAATCTCTGAATTTAAGTTGCAGACCAGACCAGACCATGTCCGAAGGTTGTTGCATGTGATAGATTCCCCCAGTTGACAAATTAAGAAAGATAACTCCTAATTAATTAAATCATTAATTTATGTACTTCGAAGAAGATAAGATTGAGTTGCAGATTACAAGCTGTTCTCCACTCTAATATCTCACTTATTGATAATTGGCATTCCTTTGACCCCAGTCACCATATTGTTTCCTTATCAGCAGTTTATGTTTATTATCATTATTTTTAACAATTTTATTATAAATTCTGATTATATTTATTTTTTATACAAAAAGAGAATATTACTCTTATGTTTAACTTTAGATGACGGCTTAATTTAATGGTAAGATTATTTTTTGTAGATAAAAATTTTTCGTAATAAAAAAAATACAATCTTGAAAAGGATGGAGCATATAGCCGATACCACAACAACCACCTTTACCAAGGACGAAAGACTAATCCAAGCTCAAAAATTATTATTCCATAAACATTCGTCATATTAAACTAAAAAATTAGTTGATGGTTGGCTAATAGGATGCCAAAGGTGATGAGTGGGGATGATGATCGGCTACTCAATGGCCAAACGGCCGACCATCATAATAGTCTTGGAAAGCTCTAAACCTCTTTTTTAGATCTCGCCTTTTGGGATCTCTTATTGGAGATTCAACATTCAAATAATCAAATACTCTTGACTAAACTATGGGACAATCATTTTGGAGGCATTAGGAGTTTTGAGTTCACATGTACAAATTCCACTTTGTAAAATGTACATGTTATTTAAATTTTTAATTTATTTTGGTATGTTATATCTTTTTGAGAGTATAACGTGTCTTATCACTTATTAGTATTTAATTTAACCGGCTAAAATATATTAAAATATTAATATAATTAGTATAGATAATAATATTTTTACTTATTGTATTGCAATTATAAAATAAAAAATATCAATTCTCACGTTTAAGATATTTAAAAAAAAAATTCTTAAATAATACTGCAATCACCACATTGAGTACATTCTAATTAACCTAGCAATAATTGAATATTTTTGTGATTTCAACTTTAATTATCTTTATATTAGTGGACCATAAAGTTGGAAGCTGTTCTTAGCTAAGAACACATGTTTTTGAAATTGAAATTGAAAGATGAGGAAAGTGTCATGAATCATGATCGTGTTATATCTCAATTACAAAAAAGCTAATTTGATGTTGATTGAAATCCAAGCTTTTGTAAATGAATAAAACACGTTGAGTTTGACATTCCTCATTTTTTACCTTCTTTTTTACCATCATTTCCAAAAGCTTTTTACAATTTTACAGATCTTCAGTAACTTTTTTAAAACAAATGCTTTAATTAATGTGCTAATTTTAATGCTTTTTTCAAACGTATTATTAGTTGCAGGTAAGGTGAAACATCACAACAACCACGTGTCGGTCGTTAACCGAAAAACACCGGCGGCTTAGGTGGGGCCTAGCCGGTGATTCTCTGTCGTTGATTTACGGGACAAGTGCCGTACAATTCGTTAATGGCTTAAATCATCACCACTAAATATTAGGAGTTTATTTGACTTATGGCTTAAATATTATTAATTTATAATATAAAAAATAGCCTATTAAACTATTTAGTATTTTATTCTCCTATTAAATATACTTAACAAATTAATTTAAATTTCATAAAATCTTGTTGTTAAATGTGTGTGGACAGTTAATAAAGTGGGTAGGGTAGTTTTACCTTATATGAATCACAATAAATGGGATGATCCACCTCTTCATCTCTCTTCTATTTTAAATGTTAATGTGCACCAGTGAAGAACTTAAGAATGTCAGTTTGAGTTAATTTTGTCCTCTTTCTTCTAGGTTTTTTTCTGACTTTTTAATCTTTGTTACGTTAAAAAGAGAGAGTATCAATGGGGATGAGATAGCTAAATAAATATAATATTAGTAATTTCTATTAAATCCGATATCGAATGACTGAAAGTTTTATAAATTATACAAATAATTAAAATTTTAAATTTGTACAAAATTTGACATGTATGATTTACATAAATAGATTATAAAATAATTAGAATCATCTTTATGTCTTACTCCTTTTTTTGTATAATTCTTAAACTACTCATAAACACCCTCAACCCTTAGATCAAATGATAACACATACTTAAGTAGTCTTAAACTAACATCCTCCTAATTATTACATTACAAGAGTAAGGATGTCAACTGAGTAAACACTCAATCAACTTTGTGTTGTAATTATGAAATAATAAAAATCTAGGTGTATATTATATTATATTATATATATATATATATGAGATGAAACGGAAATATGCAAGTATGGAATGAATCCAAAACGATGATGAGGGTGAAAGCAATTTTCAGCCTAGGGGATGATGCTCATTTGACTTGTGTCTTCCACATAAAAGATGTTCAAAATTTCACATTATTAAGACACCATATAAAAACTTTTATTAGTTTGAGGTCGTCGACCCAATAAAAACAAGAAGAAGCATGTAATAAAAACATGGTAATTATAAATACATAAATAAATTGTTTTGGACCAAGAACCGCACACTCCAAGCTTGTCGAATTTGACGTACATTGCTATACATGTTTTTATGGGAGAGATGGGTGTCTTTATCAGAGCAAAATTTAAATAAGGTGGTTTACAAATGGGGGCAGTGTCCAAGAAGCTACATCGATCCTTCGTGTTTTGTTTTGTTTGCCTTTAAATTTTTGGCATTTTCGAAACTCACAAATACCAAAACAACATTTCTTCTTTTCGCTGCTTCTTCTTCGTCAAATAATGGGATCTCAAAACACTTTGATCAATGAAGCATTGATGGATATTGCTTGTTTCTAGTAGCTCGGTTTCGTTTCTCAAGGCCTTCGTTGATTGTAGTGATTTAAATTTTGGTTACTTTCTAGACTCTTTATCACCGACAACAATATTATATATACTTTTAAAATTATTTACAAATTATTTTTATTTTATTATATATTAAATATTTTGTTTTCTTTTATGCTAATTGAAGCTATTCAGAATGGTCTTGCAACAGTAAATAATATCGATGAAATTAGAAAGATTCATAATGACTACTTCAAAGATTGACGGGTTAAATTCAAGCACATTCAGAGAGATAGGAATAAAGTTGTTGACTATCTAATTAAAGCAGCTGAAAGTGGTTTGGATCAATGAATGATCATTAAAGAACCTCCGCGCTTTTTGTTCGTGATTTATTGGTGAAAGATATTTTATCTTTCTCTTTTGTAACGAATTAAAAGCGTAATATTAAGATTTCTTTATGCTTGTCTTAAGTAAATTTTCTACAAAAAAAATTACTGCTCTTTATATTTTGGTTTCTTGTAAATTTCGGTAGTTAATTATTTTTCATAAAAGTTACGTTTGATTTACGGTAAAAAATCTTGAAATTTTAATTAAATCTGTAAATAATAATTTAATTTGATGATGGATCATAAAATTGACACATAAAAAGGTGTAGAACTTCTATTTTGATTGACTTACAAAAACATGATTGATTACTTGTTATTTATATTATTTTTTAATTAAAAATATAAAGTGACATTAAGTAGATATTAGGTATTACAAAAAAAAAAAAAAAAAAAAAAAAAAGAAAGGTAAAAGTCAAAGGTGCATCGTAATTATTCGCTTTTGATTTCCTTGGTGGTTATTAGGTAACCCATGTCTCTAACGATCTATCTCCAATCAATCCCTAATCTCTTTATAAAGGTTTTGGTCAATCGCTTCTAAGGTTAAGTCATTCGTCCCTATAAACCAACTACTAGTTCCCTTTAGAAACGCATTGTCCATTCACCTTTATGAACAAATACCTTTTTGTATGAATACATGAATACATTATTTATATATCACAATTCAAAAGGAATGATATTGAGTCCCATCACATATATCCTCTTATGCATTCCATGATGATGACTTATTGGTAACAGGTTTACTAAATCAGCACCACCAGACAAAGGACCTTCAAATATGCATACCTTTTAGCACGATGAAGGAGGGATCGAACCTTAGGCAACCACAACAACCTTATTGTACTCAACCTCCTCCTTTGAGCTCTCAATCCCCTTCCTCTTTGCCTAGCACAACACCATCACATCCTCCTCCTTGTCTCTTCCCTTATTGATACTCTCATCAATAGATATAATAATTCTTATAATTGTTGGCAAATATTAAAAAAAAAAAAAAAACTTATCTCAATCAGCATGATTAGATCAATCTGTTTGGTAGCAATTTAGATATCATACCAATCTAAATTATTCGATCACCATATTTATTCGAAAAAGTCGTAATATCAAACAAGATTAATTATATCACAAATATTTATCTATGAACTAATTGTTGACTGATAATCCAAAGTTGAACCATTATCTTCATTCTTTTCTTCATAAGAATGTGCTAATTCCTTCTAATTGACTGAGATGTTCTTAAATGTTAAGCTTACCTTGTAGGATCCTGCATTTGTTGGCTAAAACGTCTTCATCCAACGTGGCTACGTCCAAGGATTATGCGGCTACTATTGCATCTTTTGTCTTATTCAGACTTTCTCAATTTACGGTCCTTACCTTAAAGTGGCAAGTGTAGCATTGTAGCTGTTGAGTTTGAGCTCGTTGGGTCACTTATTTCTTGAGCGTTATTACAGGTTTTTTAACCTAGGATAACAATTATTATTACATCACAAATTTGGGGAGCGAGATGGGTTGCCGAAGTTTTAATCCTTAGTCTTTGGTGCCAACTAACAATAACTCCAACTATGGCCATGTCGGTATTTACATATAAATTATAACAAAATGATTAAATTAATAAAGCATAGTATATATAACTGTGAAAATTATACGTGGGTTCAAGTGCCCATGGATTTTCATCATACGTTGGTCCTTCAACGGTGTAGTAGGATTTGCTTTTCAACTCCTTCAAAGTAGGGGAAAAAACTTTAAAGATGTGTTAATTCTTCAGCACCCAAAGAATACAATATTTTTGCATTATTAGCAAAATACACTCTAACAAACTAATAATATTCAATATATCTGATTTCTTATTTTTCTATACATTTATGAGACATATATAAACTTATTCATTAGAGTCGATTGTATGATCCTGATAATGAATCAAAAGTCTAACAATCAATGATATAATTTCGCTAATAGATCAAAAGTTTATACAATCAAGCTTTAAGTTGTAGCAAAGCTTGATCTTCTCTGGAGTAAGATTTTGCAGACTCGAAGTTCTCTCCAAAATCTAAAATATTCCTAAAAAAAAAAAAAAAAAAAAACTCGAAGAAATTATGAAATTACTGCTCTTCAATCTTGTTCAAGCGACAAAAATGAAACTAAACATGTTTTCTTTAGTATCAAGCATAGAAGGCCATTGAAGTAAAATTATCCTTCCATCAAAAATCTAAGTCTAGATGGCACTTGGATCAAAGTTCTTCTCAATCTGGTTGCATCAAGTCTAATTTCAAGATCAAGTCTTGATGACCCTTTAAGTAGACTCAACCATCTTAGATCAAGTCTCAGAGACCTTTGAATCCAAGCTCTCTCCAAACTAATTTTCAAGATCAAGTTTCGATTATCCTTGAAGTAGACATCATTGATTCAAGATTAAGTCTCAAAGACCTTTGAGTCCAATCAAATCAAATTCTCAAGCAAGGATATCGCTAAAGTCAACTTCATGATCAACTTTCGATGACCCTTAAAGTAAATTGCATTCTTTCTACATCAAGTTTTGAGGACCCTTGGATCGAAACCCAACTAAAGAGATTGATCAAAAGTGTTTTTTTTTATAAAGAAATTCAAATATTGTACTTTTTAAAACTTATAAATATATTTGACTCTAAATTTTCCAAGTCAATTTCTAACTCGAAACCTATGCGTACAAAATATATAATTTAAAAAAATTTAAGCTATGTGCAAAATTTTAAAACTTTCAACTTTCATTTTACAAAAAAATTACCTTAACATAAAGAAAAGGCTTAATTTCTGATTTGACCCTTAAAGTATACTTATTTTCCCATTTTGGTACCTAAGTCTTATTTAGCACTTAAAGTACACTCAAATTCATAATTTGTACCTAAACTAGTAAAGTATGCCCCGTTATATTTTTTAATCCATTATTTGACAAATATTAAAAAAATTCTTATAGCCAGCCACAAAGTGCTACATGACATCTTTATGTAAAAAAAATATTTTCTTTTATTAAATGTACATACACAGTAAAAAATATAAAATAAAAATGAATATGTAAAAATTTAGAAATATATATAATCTAGAGAAAAACATATGAATTATAAATTTTTTATAAAAATAAAATTTATATGAAAAATATGATAATTGAAAAGAAATTAGTTCAAATTAATAATATTATAACAAAAAATGTAAAAAAAAATTAAAACTTTAAAACTTTAAAAATATTTTTTTATAAAATTCTAAAATATATAATTATAAAATTCTTAAAAGACATTTAAATTTCAAGTTTTTTTTTCAATTACTTCAAATTTAACTACTTTTTTTTAAAATTTTATATATTATTTTAACTTTTTAAAATTTAAAATTATATATTTTATAATCTTATAAAATATGTATTTTTAAACTTGTTTTTCTAATTATATATTATATATTTTTTACATTTTTAATTAATATAATATATATAATAAAAAAAGAATATGTGACGAGTTAACGTCGGTCAATGCTATATAACGGTCAGTCAACGGTCTTATTATTATCATTTTCTATTTTTAAAATTTAAATTTAATATTTTTATTTTTAATAAACCTAAATGTCATGTGACGTTTTTTTTATTGGTTAAAGTTATCTAACAGTTTTTTTAACCTCCGTCACAAGATAGAAAAAAAATAGAAGAAATTGATATTTTAAATATCACAATAAAAAAGTTGAAGTATCAAAATGGAGAAATAAGTATATTTGAAAAGCTAAATTGGAAATAAAACCTAAAAAGGATGAAGTTTGAGACATTATGAATAATTACCACTCAGTTTCATTATATTTATAAGTTTGAGAAATGATAATTGTGTGGTTGCAACCTGCAAGTGTAAAGTACAAAATGATGAAAGCTTGTGGGCATAATTTAAAAATGTAAGAGCCCTCTTAAACTTGTGCCAAATAAAATATTATATTTTTTTTATTATGAATTTAAACATTTTCATGCATCAATATATTTGTATTACTTTAACTACATTCAAAATTATCAAATTTATATATTTTGAAAAATAAGTTTAACAAAATACTAATAATAGCTTGGAATTGAAGCATGAAAAGATGACTGTCTAATTGAATAATTTGGGACACAACTATTTATAGCCATTTGCACTTATTTGAAGAGAAAGGCAGCCCAAATTGCCACCATCAAAGTTTGTGAAAGATGTCAAAAAGAACTGTCCGGAGGTATAGTAAGAAAGGACAATCAGTTTTAGGGTAAACTATAACTAGGTGGTTAAATTATTAATAAATTTATGTTTTAATCACTTAATTTTAAAAAAATTACAAAATAATCATTGCATTTTTCATAAATTTTTATTTAAGTCGTTGAATTATTTGAAAGATTTTATTAAAATCATTGAGTTGTTAAGTTATTTAAAAAAAAAAAAAAGAGGTTAGTTAACGTAATAGGACAAACCTTAAATCCAAGTTGATATAATGGTTAGTGTCGTAGATTGAAGAAGAGAGCTAGTTAGATTTTGGTTTGCAAATTCTTAATATTTGAAATTGTTTAATGAAAAAAAATTGAACTAGAGAAGAAGCGAGAAAGGAGAGTTTTCGATTTATGTAGACGATGCGAATAGAAAAGGCTATATAACAACGATTTTAATAACTCATTGGCTTAAATGAAAACTTTCAAATAGTTTAATAACCATTTTGTAACTTTTTAAAATTTAATAACTAAAACGTAAATATTATAGTTGATATATTTATACATTTGAAAATATTATAGTAGCGTTTAAAATATTCTATTTGATATATAAGTTTTTTAATATATTCACTTAATATGATAAATATATTCCAATTAGTTTTTTAATATCACGTGCTCATACAGTATCTACCGTTTCAGGATGTAATAAATTCTAAGGCTTTATTAACCTTTAACCTGTCCTCCCATAGTCACGTGATGATTAATTTTGTTTATTTGAGGTTTTTTATGATGAATCCGCTTTACTGGGAAAGACAACTAAATTTTTACGAATTTATGATTATTATTTTTAATAATATTATTTAAAAAATTCAGATTTAATAAAATTATTGTATTTTTAGAGTGCAAAAAATAAATTCAGACCATTTTTAATGGGAAAACTTAAGTTTCAACACTGAAAATGGTATTATCGAAATTGAATCATTAAGGAAATGAAATGAAGAAAATCGAACATCACGTGATCCAATTTAAAAATGGGTACGTACGTACATATAGTCCAGCAAAAGCTTACGGTTTATCGTCATCCTGATTATTTGACTTCCGTTCCATCTTACGGCCAATCTTTACTTCTGGAAAAACCGGTTGTTGGGACCAATAAAAACTCGGTGCTATTTAAAGAAAGACAAATAATTACAAGCCACGTATCCGTATAACTGTACCTGAATCCACATGAAACGAGACACCGAAACAGTCGACACCCAGCACGGTCATTAAATAAGTAAAAAGTTTCTTCTTTAAAAAGACAAAAAGAAAATAAAAAAAGCGCCAAGTTCAAGGCTGCCTACCACGTTGATCCCAGCTGTATAACGGCTTGGTGTAATGTTGAAATGACGAAAATGCCTACAGTAAACCATGGGGGGTAACGGTAGAATAGATTAATTAGGGATAAGGGAGATAAATGGGGGTGTTAATAATCATTAATTACCCAGTTGTTAATATTCTTTTCAGTCAAAGGTTTTAGGACTGACCTGAGTGTCCGGTGTCACGTGACATAAATCCCTGATTTCGAGAATCAATCTTCTGGCTGACTCAGCCATTCCCCCTGGTTTCACCCTTCTCCTTGAATCTTTCTGTTTAATAGGGACCACTTACCACGTGTCAAAATCTCAGAATATCATATTATGCGGCGCCTCGTAAAATATCTCCCCATTGCCGGAATCTCAATATCGCCGATAGAGCCCACCCCGCTCTTTAGTAAAAATAAAACTAAATGCCTTTTTTTTTTTTTTTTTTTACGTCTGGCTTGGGATCCTATAAAATAGCTCAACTTTCGGTATTCACTTCAAAACTTTGCCTCATTTGCGTCTCTCTTTACTCTCTCATCTATCAAAACAGCTCCCCCCACTGTTTTTCTTTATTATTATTTTTCTTTTTGTTCCCCCCTCTGAGATTTTTCCTTTGCTCTGTTAAGTGACTGAGAAAAGCTCAGTCTGGTGGTTTTCTGATCCCTTTCCGGTGAAGATATTTTCCTTGCACCATCTCCTCTTTTTTCTTTTGTTTATCTGCAACTTTTGCCTACAAAATTTCCTTTTTCTTTGCTTTCCTCCCTTTCCTTACTGATTATTGAAGCGCGCTCCTTTTTTATTTTTAACTTTACATGAAGTTTATCTTCCTTTGATAAACTTTTGAGCCGATTAATGGTGGATTTCTCTTCATTTCAAGCTTCACTTTAACGTTTTCTTCCTTCAGCTTTTTTTAACCCTTTATTCTCCTCGTGTCTTGTTTTTAAAGGAATCTCGTCTTTTCCCCTTCAGCTTTTTATTTTACTCTCTTCCCACTCTCACTCTCAATGAGAAGTGAAAGCCTCTGAAACTCAAAAGAACCCAAAACGAAGAAAACAGGAAAAAAAAAATGGATACTTGTCCTGTTCCTTCAATCAAATATGCAGAGCACCGCAATGAAACCAAGCTGTTTTCACCATTGTTAAATGTCAGACTCGAAAACCAGTCAGAAATGAAGCCTCGAATTGTTCGGATTACAGTTACTGATGCTGATGCCACTGATTCCTCCAGCGATGAAGAACATCAACGAAAGAGAACCCGAGTTTCTTCTCGAAACAGAGTAAAGAAATTTGTTAAGGAGATAACTATAGAGTCCTCATGTCCCACTGAGAAGAATATCGTTGAGAGAAGTAAAACGACGTCGTCGTTGTCAAAAGCTTCTCGGAAAAGGCCGGCGGCTGTTGCTGAAGCTAAAGGTAAAGCGCCAGCGAAAGCACTGGCTGGAAAGAAGTTCAGAGGAGTGAGGCAACGACCTTGGGGAAAATGGGCGGCCGAAATTAGAGATCCTCTTAGACGTGTACGGCTTTGGTTAGGCACCTATGACACTGCCGAAGAGGCGGCAATGGTTTATGACAACGCGGCTATTCAGCTGCGTGGACCGGACGCGCTTACAAACTTTACAACTCCCCAACAAAAATCGATTCAAGAAAAAACCAGCCAAAAACCGTTATCCAACTCCGATTATAACTCCGACGAAGAATCTCACAAAACAGATCCCTGCTCACCGACTTCCGTTCTTCGCTGCCATTCGCTTTCCGTTGATGAAGCCGACTCACAAAGCGCCAAAGAATCGCGCGAAATCGGAAGCGAAGCTCGAGATGTTGTCGATGATTCTTGCTGCTTATCGGGAGAAAAATTGTCGGATTTCTCCGACTATTCCTCTTTGTTTTCCGGCGACATGTTTTGTTCAGTGCCCGACTTTTTTGACGATGATACGAGTTTACACGAAAGCTTTTTGAAAGATGAGTTTGTGGACGGGTTTCTAAGTACTTGTGGAGATTTCGAGTTTGGATTTGGTGACTTCTCCAGCTTCCAACGTGTTGACGATCATTTCCAAGATATCGGGGATTTGTTCGGGTCGGATCCTCTCTTAGCTATTTGAGTCTTGAGAGTGTGTTTCTCTGATTTTATTTTTTTTTCCTGTTCTCTTGTAATGCCGGTTTTACGGCGAGTTTTGCATCGGCGGAACCGAAAATAACGACGGTTGCTTTTTTTTCCCGTTCTCTGTTGGAGTTTTGTTTTGGTAATTATTTTTATTAATTAATGAAAAAACCTCCCGTTTCGTCTGTTTAATTTTTGAGCCAATGCATTTTATTAACATTGACTAAAACAAAAGGGAGAAATATAGTCTTCATTTTTTAATTAAAAATTTTACATCATAAATGTAGAAATTACAGACTGAAATTTATCGAACGTATTCATTAAATATACTCTTAAATTATATTTATAATATATATATATATATGATTATGTTTTTTTCTCTAATTTCATCATAAACATAATTTTAACTGTAAGATGAAGCTTTTTGAATTTAGTTTATAAAAAAAAAAAAAATTTAGAATATGGATTAGTGCAGTGAACACGTGCCGTGGAACAGATCCGTGCACCTTAATATGTTTTTATAAATAAATAAACAAAAGCAGCCATTCTGTCCGTATTTCAATTATTATTCAAAGAATGGAGTTAGAAGCTTTGTTTAGCTCTAGCTTTGCTAGATCCTATAGCCTAGATTACCCAAGTCCCAGTTTCACTATTTTATTTATTTATTTATTTATTAAAACATAGTAATATTAGTTTTTTTTTTTTTCGAATCTGAATTTAGAATAAGCAAAATTAGGGTATAATATGTGGATTTCAAGAACAAAAAATAAAGATATATAGCTCCAAATTTGATTATTTGAGGGTATAATATCCTACTACTATGTGATTATTCACACAATTATGTAAGACACTATACTATTGATTGTGTGACGTTATATGACAAAAGATAATCTCAATATAAAACTTAAGTGCACAAGAGATTAAGGAGTAACTTTTTCTTTTTGGCATCTATATATACCTTCTCTTTCATCTATACCTCGATTTACATAGGTGAATCATCACTCTATTTTATCATCCTCTTTTTTCTTTTTTTACTGACAATCAACATCAACAATATTATGATTTTTTTATCAATAAAATATTAGAAAAAAGATGATAATATTTAAATTGGTATCATTTAAATATCAATGTTATGATGAAATTAATTTTTGTAAACATGAAGCGTTGATTTGTCGTTTTGGCTAAATCGTAAACAACTATCTCTACTCTACTAATAAGAAACGTAGATTAATTTTTTTTTAATTGCAAATTAAAGAGAAATCCCATTAATGTAAATAGTGACGTCTTTCTATTCTATTGATATAAACAGGAAAATCTTTCGAAGTAATTATGAAAAGTGCAATTCCATGAACAAATAAAAGTGCAAGTAATTATTTTATTTTCCTATTAAAGTACAAAAAAATGTAGGTATAATAGTTAGGGGCGAAGTTAAAATTGTAGATAAGGGGTGAAAATATTTATATAAAATATATATGTTTAAAGTAATAAAGTATTTTTAAATTTGTGATAATTTTAATCATAAAATAAGTTAGGATCTAGGAGGACATGATTGGTGTAGCTAGGTGTAGGGTCATTATTATTGGTCTTGGACCGCTTTTATGTACCAAAAAAAGAGAGAGTTAAATGTTCAATTTGTATTAGATATTATAACTATTTAAGTTTGTTTTTTTACCAAATTAATAATTAGATACTATTCATCCTTATATATTGTATTTATTAAATTTTATTTTTACCAAATTAGTATTTAGATGCTACTTTATCTTAATTTACCAAATTGAACTAAAAAACTAATTTTATCATAAAATATTATAAATTCTATAAAAGAAATAAATTTACAAAAACCTTTAAAAACTTTGGGGACCCAAATTTATATTTTTTTATACACATTATAATATCAAAATAAAAAAAATTTAGAATATAAAGAGGCCTAAAAGAAATTTTCCAAAGCTTAGGGATAAACTTTATATAATCGAAATTGTTAGATTTTTTGTGTAGTTAAATGTTCTTTCATTTAAAGATGTAATTTAATTCAATTACTAATTTAGTTTTGTTTGTTTTATTCAAAACAATTTTTGGAAAATAAATTTTTAAACTGATTTTTATATATGAATAATTCTGCCTAAAATATTTCCTTGAAATCATCTTAAAAACTTTTTTTTAACACAAATATAACATAAATTATATTTGTTATAAAATATTATAGAAGTATTTTTAATTTGACAACCGAAATTTATTTCATAATAAGATGATATTCTATAATAAATAATATTACTTAATAATAATCTATGCCTATTTTTTTTATACAATAATGGGGATAGGAGATGAGAGTAAGACAGTTCAAACTCGTGCTAAATAGATATCTAATAACAACTTTAACGATCGTTTCATTCAAGTCAAGGAAATAACCCAAACCTAATTAAAACTTAATTTAAAGTTATATACAACCATGACTAGTGAGGACTTACAATTAGAAGGGATAAATGGAACTAAAAAAAAGGTAAACAAATAGTACATTTTATAGTATTAAAATATTCCTATTTTATATTATAAAGTATTTATTATTTCTAAATTATAATATATATTTAATCAAAATCTTAATATAGATTTTTAATAAGATATTGAGAGTAATACTTAAAATTCAAAATTAACAATAATTTGAAACAAATACAAAAATGCAAAAGAATTTGGTAAGTTATTTTCGGCGGAAGAAATAAAATTTTGAGGAGAAATGATTGTATAAAACATATATATTATCTCTTTCCAATAGTTTAATGCCACATAAATAATTTCATTCTAAATTTTAAGATTTTCATTTGAATTTAAGTTTTTTCAAGATAAAAATACTCATGTAATATTAAACTATAGAAAAATAGATAGATCACGTGGTGCCAGTGTTTTGATATAATTTTTTCATTACATGTTAAAGAAAAAAAAGCTTGTATGCAACGTGGTGAAACACAATGGGCATTCAGAGAGTGGAAGGCGGGGCAATGGGAATTTTAGTTATGGCGGTTTTGAGGAATAACAGAAAATCGGTTTAAGGCAGGCGCTCAGCAGGTCACAGGTGTTGTTGAATTTGCCCTAACCAAGAAGAGGAAATGATAGGACTTGGATAAGTCTGAAATTTGAGTTCAGTGTTTCCACGTTTCGTCACTCCATTACATACACACCACAAAATATATCATATCATATGATTGGTACCTTGCATTTGCATTTACCTACCTTTTCTCAATAATGCATTTAACTCGTATAAACTTCCTAACTTTACACTCTAAATTGCTTGTCTATATTAATGCTTATTTTATTATTTTATTGCTTACATTGGGATTAATAGTCAAAACTTTCTACCCATATTCTCACATATATTTCACACATAAAAGTAACCATACTACATCAAATTATGTAGATTACAATTAACCCAATCATCAAAGTAAGTGAACATCAACGAGATAGATCAAATCATGCAACAGCTCATTTTCATGCATCTTCTCCACTAAAAAATTGACCAGTACAGGGCCGTATATCATGAATTTGGAACAGAAATAAGATATGCAAAGAGGGTGACCAAACCACAAATTAGCAATTATTATTGAGACGACAGATATGTTAGGAAATGCAAGGAATCAGATTGAGGAAGTTTAAAAGGAAAAGGCCGGCGGCTGGACAGTGTGGCGGCCTTTGGTGCGTTTCAAATTCTGGGTCCCTTTTGTTTTAGTGTTTGTCTGTTGGTGGAAATTCAGTACATCAAAGCTAATCGTCATTTTTGGGGCCAAACTTGACATCAGTCAACACTTATTCATGATATTAGTCTTTTTAATTCTACCAAATTAGGCCTCTCTTTTGTGACCTTGTGGGAAGTTTTGACACTTTATATATCTTCAATTACAAGCAAAGCTTAATTAATAATAATACCAACGGTGTACAAATTCAAACCAATTATTAATACACAACAAAAAAGAAATGGCACAAGTAAAAACATAAACTGAGGAAACAGTTTTCGATGGTCTGATGAAACACAATGAATATGTCCTATCAAAAAAAAAAGTGGTCCCATTGTTAGCTGGTGCAGTATAAATGTCACAAGATTTTGTCATATTATAACTGAGAACACACTCCTCTCCCTGAAACCATTTGCTGTACAAGAAAATTTTCATAGTCATCACCCAAAAGGATTAAAATTTTCATTAAATAAAAATTGTCATTATTCTAAAATAGTAACATTACACTTCCTCAGAAAAAACATTACCTGACCAAACCCAGAATCAACTTTTCCTACCATGCCAAATATACTTAATGCCCATAATGTCTTTTTCTTTGTTTTGTAACCTTGGTTTATGTAACTATATTCTTTTTTCTGGGTTTTGTAATCCCATTTGGCTAGTAATATCCAAATTTTCAATCAAGTAGTTAGATTTCTTTAAGGGTGGGTGTAGAAATGTCATTTTCTGGTGGATTTTGGCCAATTAGAGGGTGTGGTGGATATGCAGGCTTTTTATAATCATAGAGTCATAAATCTCTTCTTTTTTGCAGTGACAGTACCTATTGGGGGAGGGGGTATTTCTACTGGGATTTTTAGCTCTTCAAAATTGATGAATAGAAAGACAGTAAAACTGTTAAATCATGGGTCATAATCTTCTGGGTATTTCATTAGTTTGGGACCCTCACAATCATACATATTGTCTGATCATTTATTTTACTTACCCACCCCTTTGTTCCCTAATAAAGGTGAAAGAAAAACATTACTACATTTTAGCTGAATTTTATTACTTCTTATGCCATTTCTCACTTGAATTCCTTCAACGACTTTAGACTTTTTATTGTTGGAGATGCAGGTTTCTAGTAGGTTTTGGTCACTCTAATATACTTAAATATGAGTTTTAGTCTTGACTCATAAGGTCTATCTTATGTCATAGGTCGATCAATTATGTCTTATTTTTCATTAACATTGTTTCATTAAGATATCGAAAAATATGCAAGTCAATCACTTTTGACAATCATGTTATTTCAATAAAATATTATCACTTGTCAATGTATATTTTACAACTTAAGTGACTTCATGTTACTAACTTAACAAAGATCTTAAAAAAAATTAATTGAACTATCACGAGACAACATGCGGCAAAAATGTTGAGCTCATATTTATTCATCTCAACCCTTGCACTCAGAACTCTCATTCTCCCAACTCCAACAATGCTTTCTTCCTCCTCCATTCGCCTCGAAGCTCCCATCTTCTTACCACTCGATTCCTACTGCCCTCCATCCCATAGGGTGAACAGCTCACAACCTTCACCATATCAACTCCTTTGTATCAATAAGTCTCTATATTTGGTTTTTTATTTTTATAATATCATTAATTAATTTAAATGGTTAATATCATTAATTATTTTCACTTCCAAATTATTACGCTGTGTTCATCATTTGAAGTAATTAATGAATTTATGAAAGTACATACTGAAAGAAATAAAAAGTTTAGGGAAAATTAAATAAAACCCAAATTTTCCTTTTTATCTCTTTTTACTTTTTCTGTCAGGCAACTTTGACTTGGTTTTGATTCTTGGAAGAAGCACGCAAGGCTCATTGAAGCAATAAGAGGTCAGAGGAAAGGCAGCCACACAAGGAAAGGGGTGGTAGCTCCTAGTTGCACAACCAAGCACAAAATTCCAAAACTTTGAAGATTCATTGAGGAAAAAGAAAGGGTTCATTCAGGAAAAAGAAAGGGGCTTCAGAGAAAACAATCCAGAAGATTTCCTTTGTTATTCTGCAGGTCCTACTTACGGATTTCAATCATGGCCGTACACGTATATTGTCAGCTTAACGGTCTTGCAAATCTCCTCCTGTGCCAAGTCCTGCTGCAACTAGTATAGGAATAGGCATCGGTCCAGCAGCCCCCACCTTGGTCCCCACCAAATTGATCCAGCTCAGCCATCACTGTTTTCATTGTCTTTTTGCTCTCAAAGGTACGGTTGTGATCTGCTCGTGGTCCCCTGGTTTCCCTTCGATCCTCCCCATCCCGTCCGCTTGATTTGGACCCTCCGTTTTGGATAAGTGTGTGTGCCTTATGCTGGAGATCCACATAAGCATGCTAACCCATCATTTATTGGCCTTCTTTATATTTCTCTGTCCCCTCAATAAAGGAAAGGACCCTATTACTTATTTTCTCTAAAACTAAACACACAAGATTTGGTCGTTAGAGCTTGAATTCAATGGTGAAAATTGGTTCGTAGCAAAGCATCAACCATTTTAGTACTAAAAATATCATTACTTATTTACATAAATGGAATCGAGCGATGAAATTTTTTTTCTTCTTTCTTAATATATCAAGTTTAAATCTTGTGGATAATGAAAACAATTACTCTTAATTTGAAATCTAAATTAGTTCAATTCTTAATTCAATTAGATCTCAATAATACTACTAAATACATCAATACTTAAAATGAATGCTTTGGGTATTATAAAAGTTAAAAAATCATCAATCCAGGACTGTACCATACTATTAATAGTATAAAATTGAGTACAAACGTACAAAGGTGTGAGTTGAGGATGTTAGGAGGGTGAGGGGGTTCACATGAAATATGTATGGGGATGTTTGCTTCTTTAAATTCAAAATGTTTTATTTGCTCCATCCTCAACCTGTCTCTTCCTATTTCGTAAAGGATAATGTGTAAGCAGTGAAGCAAAAAAGAAAAAGCTGAGAGGGCCATAATGCATGCGCAAGTTGAAGGGGGAAAACCAAAATGGGAAATGAGGAGAGGGCCATATGTAATATTACAAGTCATGTGTTGTGTGTGGGAAAGCAGGCAGGCAGGTAGGGCCGTCAGGGCGTAGCAAAGGGATGTCTATTTCGCCTACCGACACCACAGTGATATGAGACCAAAGCCACTCAGATTCTAAATGATACGATATGGATACGGGATATCCCTAAGAGGAAAATATCTTGTAGTCAATGGTTTAGCACATAGCACTAAATGCAAGAAGATTTACAAAATAGCAGTGTCTCATGAATTGTGTTGAAGATATTTAATACAAAGCTGGTTACAATTATGAAGTGAACGCACTTCTTGTGGGAATTCCCAGTTACAAGCATCCATGCTTTGCCTTAGCACTTCCGCTGACTTATCTTATACCATAAAATAATGGCTGTCTCCATTTTCCAACACCCGCTGCAGGCTCTCAAAATTTTAATCAAAATAATGGGAACCAACCTCTTTCTATTTTTAGTATTATAGTTTTGTTCAACATAAAATATTCGTGACATATAATATATAATTATTTAATTGCTTTGTTAATCATGTCATTACATAGCATTAGAAATGAATGTATTTTTTTAATAAAATGATCAATTTACTCTTTAACCTAAAGTACAAAGATTAATTTACTCATTTTTTAATAGAGAAATAAAATGTAATTCGAATCTTAATGCAATAGTCTTCATGATACTTTTACTTAATATAATTTAATTCTTAATATAAACAACTAAGATATTTTTTAATATTATTCGATGCGGTATCATAGTGGGTATCATAGAGGTATGTGAATTAACTAAACTTAGTTTTACTTGGGAAGAGAAAACGGTTTATGTCTTTGTGATTCGGCTATCTTTTGGGCATTCCAACGGATGGGCAGGGTGAAGTGGTCTGTCAATTCTGTAAAAAAATCCGATCCATGGAGAAAACCAACTTGAATATAAAATATAATGATGACGACGACATGTTTCAATTTCCAAAGACAGCCTAATTTTGAACACTGAGAAGGAGGCCCATATTTTTAGGATTAGAAAATCTTTATGGGCTCGAATGCTTTAATAACAACTAGATAAGCTTATCCATTTTCAGTCCAGCCCAAATTGAACCATTTAAGGTTTTAAGTCCATCTATTTAAAGCACTTTAACTGCCAATCAAAGGAAACAAAATGATATCTTTGTTTTCCTTTGGTTGAGTTAGACATGACACGGCGGATTGTTCTGAATGTTAGAACCTTGTAAAGATTAAGGATAAGCAGGAAACTGGGTTTGCCTTTTTGGTTATTTTGGGGCAAAGATGTAAACAAAAAGTGTGCTTTTATTGTTTATATGCGGAATTTGTGGCTAATTCAAAAACCTTTGTGATATTGGTAACCCCAAATTCTCAACAGGGTAGGGGGCATGGGAGATGACATGCCATTTGTTATTTTACATTTCCTGGCAAATGCAAGGGATCATCTTAGCTATAAAGCTTATAATAGAATTATTATCAGAGAAATGCTATAAAGGTTGAGAGTGGAATGAAGATTCCCTACTAAGAAAAAAAAAAAAAAAAAAGGGAGAAAGACCACAAAACATAAACATTTTCATTCTCAAAATCCACAGCAATGATTCGTCTGAAGTCAAACTCATTCTCTAATTATAACCCTTTAGTGCTCTCGTATGTATGTATCAGACGACGAGCCATGAATTGGTTACACATCATCCATCCTTCTCTCCCTATAAAAAACAAATAAAATGTCACAACCCCATTTCAATCTTTGAAATTTGCAGGCTCAAAAGGTGAAGCAGAGATCAGCGGCGTGAATGAGGTATGTGAGCACCAGTGCCACCAGCATCAGCACGTATGCAATCCCTTGGTCAATAGACGTCCCTGTTTCACCCCCACAGTAAAACAATAAGTGGCCAGTTGATATCACAAATCTAAAAGAGAAGCAAAGAGAGGGAAAGAACAAACCGTCGCTCGTTGGGGCAGGGGCGGGAGCAGAGGACTGTGCCTGAACAGCAGCCGGCAAGGCAACCAAAGTAAAAACAAGAGCCGCAAATACAGCCACCAAAGAAACCTTGGAAACTGCCATTTTTTTCTTTTTTAATTTTGCCAAAAAAGAAAATGCTCTATCTCAGTCTGCGATGGCTCTTTTAAAAAAACACCCCTGCAATGGCTTAGGAGAGCCTCGCGTGATGATGTGAGGACGAAAGGCGAGAAAGGGTTGAAGATGATTTTATATGGAAGAAAAGGGGGAGAGGAGACGAGTGCTACACATGGGTCCCCTATGAACAGCGAAAACTAAAATTATGAATCCATATAAATATTGCTTCTTCATCTTAAAACTTAATTAAATAACCAAATACAAATGAATTGATTCTTCTCGTTCTCGATATTTGGTCGTCAGATCATGATTTCTCATAAGTTTAACTACCCAAACGAATCAGCAACGGGCAAGGAAAAAGATTTCTTTATTAAAAATGTTAGTCCCTAAATTATATCTTAATTTCTAGATTAGTATTTAAAGTTTTTTGTTTTTGTTTTTTTTTTTTTTTTTTTTTGCGGTGAAAAAATATAACCTAACCGCTTATGTTGTGCATTGGTATTGGGGGATAGAGTGAGTGACCTCCAGAACCACGCATGTGATACTTTAGGGTTCCCTTGTTTTCCCGCCCCACACTTTTCAGCTTGTACCGTTTCTTTTGTTTGATTTCTTTCGTGACAGACTGTGGGATTAGTTGGCGCCAACTGCTGAGCTTGAGCTCTGATTCGCGCCCATGTGCTCCTCTCTTTTCAGTTGCCTTTTCTTTTTCTTATACTTTTCTTATGTTGTCTTTTTAAATAAATAAAAAATATTCTCGCTCAACCCATGTGCCCCCCAAAAACCCTCTGCATTTCAATTATTTAAATCACTGTTGCAAGTTGCGACTAAGGTTGAAAATAAAATAAAATAATTGGAAATATGATAAATTAAAAGAGAAAATTATAACATGTTTAGTAGGAGAGACGCAAAGCAAAATTAATTTTAAAATTTGAAAGGAAAGAAAATTAAATATTTTAAAAATATTTTTTATTAATGTATTTTTTCTTTTATTTTTTTAATTTAAAATGATTAATTTTTGGCTTTAATAAGGACAATTGTCATACCTAGACCTTTTCATGGGTGCCTCAGGTTGAAGGCTCGCCTGAAAAGTGAGAGGGTTTAAGTAAAAATGTAAGCTTGAAAATGGGTTTGGGCAAAAAAATAAGGTCCGCTTAAAAAATAGACTGGATCTCGAGTAAAGCTTTTTTGATCCAACCCGACCCAAATATGCAAAAAAAAAAAATTACAATTATGTTGTTACTATTTTATTGTTATTATTTGAATATTGTATAACTGTTGTTTTATTGTTAATTTTGTTACTATTTTAAATGCATTTCACATGTGCTTGTTAAGTTGCATTTATCTTAGTGTTATTTAAGTATACATATTTTAAAATTTTATTTTTAATTTGTTAGAAAATATTTATTTTAATGTTTTTAGTATTTTTGATGTATTATATTTTTTACAAAAATTATTAAAAAAATTAATACATACAAGCCGGGCTAGAATTGAGTAAAATTTTAGGCCCATTTTTTGAGCTAGGCTCGGACATGGCAAACGAGCATAATTTTTTGTTTGGCCCGACTTGACCCGAACCTGACCCGGTCCGTAGACACCTCTAGTTATACCTCCTATTTATTTTTCTCATTTTTTTTCCCCAAACTAAGCACATTCAAAATTTACTTTTCTTCCTCCTTTACCTCCAGTTTTCTATTCAATCAAGTATGCCCTAATTGAAGTGTTTAAAAATTTTAAGAAAAGCAAGTTAGAAACTTCGATTATCTAAAATTAAATTATTAGTTATTTTATTTTTATTATATATAAATATTTAAAGTTGTTGATTATTTTTTATTCACTTGAAAATTTATTGTTTTATTAGAAACATTTAAGAAAAAGACCTTAAAATTTTATAAAATAATATTTAAAAAGTCATAAAATAAAATTAATTTTGTAAAAAAAAAAGAGTCCAAAAATAGCATGAAAAAATAAGTCGAAACGATATCATCCCTACATATTATTTTATAACATAAAATTTTAAAATATTAGTTAATTACTTATATTACTAAGATAAAAAAAATAATATATGATTGGTATGGTATTTATAATTTTTAAAACTGAACTACATTCTTAAATTTGTGGTTTAAATAATTGATGAATTTTGTAACAAAGGTGCATTTTATACATTAGAATGTGTTGTAAAAGCCAGCAAATGCCAACAATGGACAAACAATATTGCCTTAAAATACAAAATTATAAACAAACATTATCTTTTCTCAAGATTCTACACTTTTGATCATCATCCACAATCTAATACCAATTAAGACAACCAATATTCCTTTTTACTTTAAAATATAC
Organism: Gossypium longicalyx; assembly: GCA_025698465.1. Taxonomy (NCBI): domain Eukaryota; kingdom Viridiplantae; phylum Streptophyta; class Magnoliopsida; order Malvales; family Malvaceae; genus Gossypium; species Gossypium longicalyx. The sequence continues at coordinate 3,456,747 of CM047006.1, read as the reverse complement.
CCAAATTTTTTAAATAATATTATTTATTGAAATTAACTATTATTTTTTACTTATAGTTATTTTTATAGATACAACCAAAAATATCACCCTGCTTATTTTTTAGAAGTTAAATAATAATAATAATAAACATCTTAGTAGGTAACATTTTTCGCATTATGATATATTTTTGGGACTTCCAATTTTATAAAGAAAATGTTATTTTAGTTTTTTTTCTATTTAATTTTTCGTATTTTTTAGTTATTGAATTTGTATTATTTGTCAAATCACCTTAAAATAGATAGAAAAATTAATATTTGTTAACTTTGCTGATATAGGACAGTTCATGTGTATATCACGTTAGCAATTAATTAAATTTTTAAAAAATTAAAATATTAAAAAATTATAATTTTTATACTTCTTTTAATAAATTTATACTTTTTTGAAGTTTTAAAAATTTTTAAAAAATTAATTAATTGTTGACATGGCGGCATCCTCGTGTATGCTACATCCACAAAGTTAAGAGGCCTTAACTATTAAACCTATTTTGGGGTGATTTTATAAACAACATGGGCCAAAAAAGATGAAAACTAAATGAGGACTAAAATGACTTTTTTGTAAAGTTAGAGGGTCAAATATGTTATTATACTTTTTTTCAATAGTAAATTATTAATGTATCATTGTTTAATAAGTGTATTACAATTAAAATTTAAGTTTATGAACTTTATCCTACTCATTGACAAATCTTGAGGTTAAGTTTTGGAAGGGTTTAATTAAAATTTTTAAAAACTTAGAAGGTTTTAATGTGAATTTCCAAAAATTTTGATAAGTTTAATTAAAACTTCTCAAAATTTCAAACATTTTATGAAAATTTAAAAAAAAGAAATTGAAGTGTCTAATTGAAAATATTAAAAATTTTTAAAAAAATTTCAAAAGTTTTGACAGCCTAATGAGGATATACCTCCGATCCTAGTAGAGGCTTAATGGGGACTGAGATACGGATGTTTGTCTACATCAAAGTTGTGAAGGGTTATTTTGTTGTGTCGTGATAAACATTTATTTGTTAGCAAAGTGTGAAAGCTTATTCATTAAAACAATGTGACTATGAACCCTGTTTCATGGACGATAGAGAGATTCCTTCATTCTATTAGCAATATCTCATCATCTGAGGATGTAAATTGGATAAACCCTTTTTTCAATTTAATTTGAAAAACCATCATTACATAACATCACTTGTCTGTCTCAACAATTTAATTAAAAACCCCAATGCGCACATTCATGCATGTCCAACCATCCCAGCTTGACATCGACGCCTTCGCATTTAAAACTGAAATTTCAACCCTCATCCATTTTGGATAGTAGGTTTTTATGAGATTTCACACTATATATGATTTTTCACGAAACCCAACCTCTTTGACTTAATCAATCAGTAAATACAGATCCCCCCATTGCTGCTGCTGGTTTTTAGCTATCGAAATCCCAAACTAGATTCTTGATGTTATGATTGGTTGCTTCAAAACCACATGTTTTGTCTCTGACATTGGACCCATCAAACAAGTTTTGGGGGGGGGGGTCTTGTTACAAAACATGCAAGCATCATCATGGAGCTTTGATATAAGCGAACTTGCAAGACATGTTCGAGACATTGTTTGGACGATAAGAACAGCTTTACCCTACTTTGACTCTAGAATCTACTTATGTTGAAATCAATCTTGATATGAAAATTTTTACAGTACCATAAACAAGAAGTGTAAATTTCTTATCAGTATAATGTGAAAACTGCTCACGACTCACTTAGTCCTATTGTGTCAATGATTTCTTTTTTCGGGTAAACCGAGAATTTTTATTAATGATCGAACAAAGCTCGCATAAAGCTGAAGAAAACGACGAACGGGAAGTTCATCGTGCCAAAACACGAGTAAAATGCTAATTAACACTGAAACAACAAACACAAGCAGTGAAAAACATGTTATATGATACAAACATGAATAAAACATCTTCTGAGGGCCATAGTTCAACACTGAAGATTAATAATCAATAATCCATTACATTAAACTGCTGCTTAACGATATAATTCAACATAATACTAAGTAATCAATATGGTACAAACAGTGATACCACTTGAAAGCTAGGTACTTCAAGATTTACTATATAATTATACATAAGCTAGTTGTTCATCAGTTAAAAGTATGATATATTTGACCAGGCAAATGTAGAATGACTTTGTATTATTATTCAACCTGGGAAGGCCAAAGGAAAGCTCCCATTGCAAACTTTCTCTTTTGGTTAGCATCTCCGATGATAGGAAGGCCATACTGGTTAAGCAGGCAGTCGAGCTGCCATTCAGGCATGTTCTCATAGTCACTCTTTTTGTACCTGGGATAGTGGAGTGGCATCTGAAAGTAACAACACTTGTCGTTGCTCTTTGCTTGGTGATGGTTCCCATTAGCCATTACTCTTGCAGCCATATCGAATGCTTTGGGGCAGTTTGTTCCACTCATCTTCTTCTTCTTGTTCACCTTTGGACAACCAGTGTGTTTGTTGAAGCTAGCATGTTGAAATGATGTCCAAGTTAAGCCATTTTTATAGGCAAGCAAGGAACCATGGATTAGAATAGGGGAGATTTATAGAATATTGTAGGTAGTACTAGAACAGGTAAACATCTAATGCATTTAATACCCTGATAGTGAAATGTTGAATTCCATTCTCTTGTTAAAGATTTATGATATATAAAATGAGTAATTATTTAATGCGATACATTAAAATAAAATGATATGTTATGATTCACAAGTCTTGACATTAATTTAATTAAAAAAATAATATTAATACGAATGAAAATAATTTATCGAATTTTATATAAATAAAATTTGATTTGAGTTAGAGCGTGGACCTACGTCCAACAATTTTCTTCATCTTTCCAACTGGAGAAGTAATGTTCAAAATTTGGCATTTCCCGAGTTGAAGTTCCAATGTAGTTGTGGGTTATAAGTTGGAGAATTTGGTAAATGGTCTGAATTTTGAATGTTCCTTGTTGATTAGATGAATACAAAAATACTAAGGATGCAAAACCTTACCTATATATTTAATATGTAGGGTGGGTCTAATCCGAAGAAAAAACAAATGCTAAGGATAGAATAGAATTAATTAGTTGCCTAAATAAAAGGGAAAGAAATTTGGACTTAGTGTCATGATCTGAAACATGAATGCAAGACTAGCATTTTGCATTTGTCATCTGAAATTAAACATGGGTGCTGTCTAAATCAGGTTATTGAAGATAACAAGGACATGGTAGCCAAAGCTCCACATTTCCTGTGGATCACACTCTTATACCAAATCCAAGCAGTCATTGGTACACTGAATAAGGACATGATGAAAATTAATTGCAGCAATAAGAGTAGTTTCAAACCTGATTTCCTCATTTGCTTAATATCTTTATACAACAAATTACTCCTGAATGTAACTAAAATCTAAAAATAGAACATGTTATTAGAACTTAAATATTGGGGATATCTCACTATATTGATTTTCTTTGTTGTGGTTCTAAGAAAATTACTAAAAGTCAACATATATGAAGCAACTAAAAAGCTCCTTAAGTTAGTCAAGTTACACTTTATCCCTCCAAATTATAACATTTTAATTTCATTTTCTAAAAATTATAGGAATATAAGTTAATTCAATGATGAAATGAAATTTTAACTCTTATAAAAATACATAACTCAATTCCAACTCAAAAAATAATTTCTGATTCCATCTATGTTCAAGATTATTTTTGTTTCTTCATCACACTCCAATTTACTAAGATTTATTAATCTTAGAGGATTGGTTAAAGTACAATTATTGTTATGGTTGAAGTCCAAAGAATAATCATCATCGTAATCAAATCTAGTTTATTTATTGTTTAAATATTTAAGGATTTAATACATCAATTGGTATTTGAATTTGACATATTTTTTTTTTAATATGATACCTATATTTGAAAAAAAATTATATATTTTGATACCTAAAGGTAATGATGTTAACTTTTGTGGATTTAATTCAACTTTTTAAGGTTGATTTGGTGGAAGTTAACTAGTAATATTATTAGGTTTGAATTTTCATGATTTTGTTAACAGAACTAATTTAGTTTTTAATTGTGAATTTATTTGATATTATGTTTAACTTGTTAAATACAATTATGATGCATTAATTTTTTTAGGGTTTTAGTTTTGATTTGATAAAAGTTAATTGCTAATGTTCTAGGTTTGGTTACTAGTGTAATAATATGAATAAAAAACATATTTAATACATATGTTTCTAAAATAGTTAAACATAAAATAAAAGAATAATTAGTAAAAATTTAAAAATGCAATTAGAAAGATGAGTAACTCATGTAACAAATAAGACATCTTCAAAATAAGCGAAATATTCTCAATCTACCAAATATAGCATTAATTAATTTTGAATTTTCATGAAATCAACCTAAAATCTAAATTCGTAAACACTTTTATATTAAGATACCGAAGTTTATAATTTTTACTAATAAAAACATCGCATTGGGAAAAAAAAAAAAACACAACATTCAAAAAAGTGTGGAACTCATGTAAGCATTTATATATTAGTTTTATATTGCTTTCCATCTTTAAAATCTCTAACTTTCAACAAGAGCAAATCATTATCCCTCCCGGCACCCACGCTCTATTTTTAATTGTGTATTGCTTCTTCTTTTTTTCATATTTTCTAGTCGAGTCAATTTCTTCTGATAAAGCTTCCAAGATCCAATAAACTCCGTTTTCAATTCTACTCGATAATACGGCCCCGGATTTTTGGTTGAGCAAACTGGGTAGGAAATATCTGGGAACCCAAAATGAGGGGCATTTTGTTGGAAATTATAGCCGAAACTATCATATACATCAAAATTTATAGATTTACAGTGGTAAAACATCAGTTACATAGAATCATAGAATGCTTACTTACATCTCAATAAAGAATACCCTACATTTGAGTAAATTACCAATTATACCTCTCTCTCTCTATATATATATATTACAAAGCTTAAAAGGACTGCACCTTAGTTTCAAGGATCACCAGCAGAAGTAAAGACACATACTAATATAGCATACACTCTCGCTCCCACAACCGAGATAGAAAGCCTCTTAGCAGAAGTTACCTCAATCTCGATTTTGCATTCCCGTATTTACGGTTTGCTTGATCCTCTTTCTCGAGACTCAGGAAGTGTCATGATATTCTGGATTCTTAAGCATGTAAAATAATAACTGGAACCTAGCTCTGGATAATCTTGATAACCTGGAACCATAACTCCAGTCTGGCTCGACTTTACTCTGCATATAATTTTCTATGAATCAAAGCCAAGCCTATTATAATGAGCCACCGAGCAGACCGAGTCATCCATGTATGACATATTTGCCTGAACCCAAGATGGCTTCAATGCTTAAGAATAAGCCTCGAGAATAAAACTTGGCAACCAAATGACGCCAGTAATTGATGACTCTAAGCAATTAACCTTCTCCTTAAACCATCTGCAATACTTTAATACATCCACTAGAATTTGCAGCAACAACCATGTCTGATTTCCCTCTCCAGCAGACACTTGATACAAACAGCCCGTTGTCATCATCCGTGTCTTTCCCAGAAATGGGATCAATGGACCCAAATTTATGAGAAGTTATTGGCATAGGCAGTGATCTATAGTATGCATAAACCTAGGACACAGCATTTCAATATGTTAATGCTTTGCAGTTAAAACAAGCAGATAATGCATTTATTGAGTGATATTAGATCCCTCCCCCCCTGCCTCATGAAAACTGAAGAAAACCAAGCTTAAGTTAAGGATACCTCATTTGTTTCTGAGCCACATGCTATAAAACCATCAACAACGGATAATCCAACAAAATTCTGGAGAAGCAGGTAAAACATCAGAACCAAACCCAAATGAACAAAAAGGCTTGCCAGGGTCAAGAATATTAATGACAAAAAACTATTTTTTAGCAGAGAAATGCCAACCTTCTCATTTGTATGTCCACAAAATGTTAAGCTGCAAGCATTAGAGGACAGGCCCCCACTGCTAGTTTTATTGAGATCCCAAAGCTTTAATGTGTTGTCAGTGGAAGCAGTAACTACAGTTTCCGAGTCCAGGAACTTCACATAGCTCACAGCTTTATCATGACCATCAAGAACACACCATGGGGCTCTAGCATTCCGAAGATCATAGCAATACGTTTTGTAATCCGCAGATCCAAATGCCAGTAAATGAGGGGAGTGAGCAGAAAACTGAACACAGCAGACATTTGCAATGTTCCTGATGGTTCCTAAGCAGTTTTTCTACACCCAGAAAGGAGGGGGGAGAAGGTTAATCTCATAAGCTTAGGCAACTTTGAGCAGTGCTTTCAAGGCACCTTGAATGATGGAAGATCATTATGTTTATGCAAAAACAGTTCAAATTCATATCCAACCTGCACAACATGCATAAACAGACGAGGACAGTTTCTTGTGATCTTTATAACTCCTCTATGACTTAAAAGTATACACTGATCAAATTCTATGGCATTTGTAAACAAAAAATGAAGATCCATAAAATCTTTCCTATTAATTGCTTTGTCCAATACGCTTAGGTAAGAAAAGTGTTCATCCATGATCAACAAGAGCAGTGAGTTGTAGACATTCTCATAAAACTTATTTCTTTGATATGTTGAATATAACAAAGCATGTACAACCAGGAGACTAACGTGTGTGTCGAACCAGTGGGCTTAACTTAACCTGGGTATGAGATCCAGCTTCTGCATTTATACTCTTTTTGTTGCTCTACCTAATTTGAATAGTTTTCAGAGGGAAAAAAAACAACGTATTTTATGCTATTAAAGCCATAAGAGACTGAAGGAGAACATACCTCATTAATGCTCCATAGTTTCACGGAACAGTCATCACTGCCACTAGCCAATTTTGTTGGATACACCTGAGAAAAGTCAACAGACCAGGCTCTCTTTTCATGTTCAATGTAATGAGAGATAGCTTGACCGGTGCTTGCATCCCACAACTGGATCTCATCCAAGCAAATAGTATCAATGAGCGATACATGAATTTTATAGAAAATACTAAAGGTAATTTCAACAGCAATATCTTATGATGGATAAGGAAATGACTAAGCTGCATGCAAAGCAAATTAAAAAGAATCATGGTTATTCCAGAAGCCAAGAGCTTTGCATTTCAAATATATTATGGCACAACGGAACCAACATACATAAGCTATACCCACAACATTATTTAAACAAATGAGACTTCTAGATCGAAAAATTCACTAGTAGCATCCAAAAGTATAGCATGGGGTTGAACAAGGGGACCTCCAAAACCATCACAGACACCACTTTGAACATGGTTATAGATGGTATATCAATTTTCTTAAAGCCTATGATTCAAATTTATGTCTAACGAAGCTTTAGATTAAACTTACCATCAAAAGTCAAATAAACATATGATGGTAGCAATCAAGCTATTGTGAAGTACTGTAGTTAGACGGTTCTAAGCCATGTCCCTAGCTTCTAAGACCAGAACAGTTTCATAGGTCAAGCAAAAGATTTCTGGTTTTCGTTCAGGAACATCCATCACCTACAGGCTATATGATCAGCAGCATAAGGAAAAGCGACTAGTTTCAAAATTGCCAAGAGGAAATAGAAAAAGAAGAACCAAATTTATTAGAAGTTCAGCAAACTTTGAACCAAAAGAGATTCAATGGAAATGTCACAAGAACTAATGACAACCGAAGTTTTGAGGTAAGCACGTAAGATACAAGCAGCTCCTGTCAAGTTAGAATCTAACAAAAATCCCCTGAAATTATACCAGAGATATGACAGTTGCCACAAGCATTCACTTCATCAACATTCATACCAAAAAAAAACCTGGTTCCTTAAACTAGAAAATCTACAAGTTTGGAAAGATGTACAAACCTTAACCAGACCATCGTAGTCAGTTGAAGCCAGATAGTTCTTGATATAGTTATTCCAGCAAACACAGCTAAGCTTTGATTTGTTTAACATCTCAATGACTGGATAATGAATATCAACAGAGTCATTAAAAAGTGCATTAAATTCAAATATCTTTATTTTCTTAGAGACACCAGCAGCAGCAAAATAATCCTCGTCACGATCAAAACTTAAAGAACAGATTACATTCGCAGAGTTGTTGAACTCCCCACTTCTCATTATCCCACGGACTTCAAACTTGCTATATCGAGCATACTTACACAAACCATCAAAGAATGCTCCAAGGCTATCAGGAGGACTCGGTATTTCTTCATTGTTTTGTGTCAAATGCCCACTGTCACGATTTTTCAGTAAATCCTTATCTGGCCGTCTCATAGAATCGGTCTCATGAAAAGGGACTCTTGACCTCATAGAGAAATAAGCAGATTCAAGCTGATTGATATTTCTCATTAACCTCATTTCATTGTCACTGGAAAACGGGTATAAACTTGAATGCATCTCTGAGATTGGAGGTTCTTTACTATGGTGCCTACATTCCCTCGCATTGATGGAAGAATAAGTTAAAGGTTTTCTAGAAAAGTGCCTTCTTTTCTCAACCTCTTTAATATCTGCTTCCAAGCAAGCAATATCTTCCATTAATTTCGAGGCATGCTTCTGCTTTTGCTCTTTTGATAAACCAAGGAAATGCAATAATAATTCTGATTCAGTATCATCTTGTTTAATGGATGACGACAGTTCTTCTGCAAATACTTCTTGGAATCCATTAAGTACTTCAGATTGTAGGATATCCCTGATAAATATCAACAACTATAAACTTAGAATCCTATATTGAATTATAAATGGACATCAGGGTCCGAACGTTTACAAATACAAGCACAAAGAAAGCAAGTTTGTACTAACGTAAGCATTAATGCTTAAGAGTTAGCCATTGAATAATAAAGCCGAAAATGGTTTCATCAACATACCGTTACCTGAAATTTAATTCCATACAGATCTCCAAGATGTGCCTTACATGATGCATTTTAACTACTTCCACATTTTTGTTTTTTATAGTTTGTTAATTTTCTATTCTTATTCTTTCCACCAATAATAAATGGAATATAATTCTCCAATCAATTCATCATCTGATTCACTGATGCTTTTTGCAAGATAAATAGGTTATCATAGAGATATAGCTTACTAGATATATATATAATTATCATAGTCTAATCACTAAGGCATTTAAAATTCTAGCCTACACATTGGCATGCTACTTTTTCAAAGTCTCCATATCCAACATCAGTTATAAGATTCTAGAGCTTCACATTTAGCAACGATGAACAATTTGTAGTACCTGGTTGTTGGGCGCAAAGAAGGTTCTGGGTGAAGTAGTCTAAGACAAAATCCAGCTTCCTTGAGATTTTCTGATAGAAAAGTTGGAGGAAAAATCCTATGGCGTAGATCCAACATTGCAGCAGCATGTGCTCTCTCAGATTCAAATTGACAGAGCAACTGAAAGAAACAATCAAATTGCTTTTTAGAACGAATACAAATATCCACTCTCTTCCACGCAGATCAAAAATAGATAAGAAAACAAATAAAGATAGCAGAACGATTAGTTTTTGTACCTCAAAAAGCAGCACACCCAAACTGTATATATTAGATAAAATTGTGCAAACACCTTCATTGATTTCCTCTGGACTAGCATACCACTTCTCTTCCAACTGCTCATTCACAGAGACTGACTGATGCTGAGCTGAATTAGAAGAATGAGAGCTCCCAAAATTGCTAAATTGTGTATTTGGACAATGTTCGCTAGATTCATTGTGAGAAAATTGGGTGTTTATGGTTTCATTTTTGAGGTTAGCTCTAGAATGGAACAGAGGCCACCTAGTCAAGTTTGTGTTCTCATTGATCTTTTGCTTTTTAGCACAAAGACCAATTGAGGAAATCATCCCCTGCTTCATTGGCCTTCTCCTAGTCATAAAGTTCTCGGAAGGAGAGGAATCTTTATCCAACATAGTGTCTAGAAGTCCTTTCTGAACACCTGAACCAATATATTTAACCTGATTAGCTTGCAACAACTTGAAGCAAGAAGGGCGCAAGTCATGCAAGATAGCTCCTTGAGAATGAGAATAATCAACCAGATCCACAATTTGCCTAAATATATACAAGCACTCAGCTTTGTTTGCTTTATGAGACTGAACTTTCAGCCATTCTCTCAAGTTTATCCCATCATGATCACGCTCACCAGCCCTTGGCACTATGATCCCATTGGGAGAAGTCACAACAGCTCTATTATCCAAGATTAGTGAAGTATTAGAAGCCACCACAGGGCTTCCAGCAGCTTTCACAGGAGGAATAGGAGCCACCATAGTTTGCCCGGTAGACTTTGTGTTATTTCGATGTCTAAGGTCAACTCTGGAGGCATCATGAGACGGACCTCTAAATATAATGCCCTTACCTTTCAATGTAGTTTTAACAAAAAATTCAGAAAATCCTGATTTTGATAAAATCTTTGTCTTGATACCTCCATGAGATGGCTGACTGCCAGAAACCTCATTATTTTCACCACCAATCAATTGTGCTGCAGCTTCAGTCTGCCCATCACTCAAAGGTTTGTGACCCAAAATTTCAGGAAAAGATGCACACCTTGCATCCAGTGGCATACTTGGCATTGCCTGACTGTTGTCCATCTTGCCGCATGAACCCCCACTTCCTGATCCGCTTGCCAACTGATAAAGATGTTGCCAATGGTTCTGCCTCATCTGCGTTTTTTCTCTATCATTTGATGTACCAACTATGGGTATGTTAGAGCCATTATAGTTTCTCAAAGTTAACTCTTCAACCATGTCATTTTCATCATTATAAGTACAAGGGCTAGTACACCCATGTTCCAACGCATTCTTTCCTTCCAATACATCACCAAGAACACGGAATGAAGCATTAACCTCAACCGGTATCACCATTTCTTGGGACACCAACAGGTTGCAGTTGTCAGGTTTGACCAAATACTCAACCTCTTTGCCCTGAAGGTGAGCCCCCTCAGCTGCATCTATTGGAGCTACTTCTTCAATTATTTCTTCATCCATGCTTTAGGCGCAAACTTTCATCCAACTGAAATGTCTTCTTTCACTGCATATTGCTTCCTAGTGAGAAACCATTATAATCATGTCTGTAACTGTTATCATCAATCCCACAAATCTAAGGGAAGTGCCAATTGCATATTCGTTAGGTTTAAAGATATCCAACCGGGCTTATACAAGAATTCCTCAATTTTCATGAAGTGCATAGTTTGAATTGCCAACGAGCAAATATGTGTACAAATATTAAGCAATAAACTTCTTATTTGTTGAAATTGTGAATCAAAACGTCTAAGCACTGCTAAAAACACAGGCAAGAGCGTGAGCAATCAAATTCGCTTTTATTCCAATTTCATAAAACCTAATAACGCTTCCCTATAATGCAGAAAATGAAATTAAAATTCCAAAGTCTCAATTATTTCGCTATTCTCAACCACTTCCAAAACACCCCAACCCCAATCAATATTAAGCAAGCATTATTTCATCACTTATTTTCTAGCAATAGAAAAGAAACCAACCAGAAATGGGAAAAAAAATCAATTTAAGAAAACATACCGCACCAATTCTTGGAACTGAAAACTCGAAGAACTTGACCCGCCCAAGTGAAGAGGTGAGAATCCGCGAAGTAGAAAAGGAGGAAGGCTAAAACTGGAAATCAAAAAAGAAAAAAATCGTGAAACCCTAGAAATCTTAGAACCCTAAGAAGCAATGAAGGTGAAGAAAAAAAGTTGGATGGATAAAGTAATTATTATTCCTGAATTTTGGAAAATTAATAATATCTTCAGTTAGAGAAGGAAATTTTAAAAGTTACTGGAATTTGGACCCGCCACGTCGGGGATTGACGGTTTTCTCAAATTATATATTTCAATTCTTTATAACATAAAAAAAAAAAAAATAGTACCTTTAACTCAGATCCAAATTATTATAAATCCTAAATTACACCATTCCTTTTTTTCCCATCATTCTCCTTTACTTTATATTTTTTTTTTCCATCTATTTTAATTATTAAGTAACTAAATTTTAAAATAATAATAAATTGTATCTTTGATATTTGGATATTTTGATAAATTAATTCTAATTATTAAAAAAATTATCACTTAACATCTATACATCATGTAATTTCATACAAATTCTAAAAATTATATACATTTTTTTATGAAGTAATAAATTAATTTTTAATTTTACCCTCTCCTTTTCTTTTTCTTCATTTTTTTTTTTTTTTACTTTCCTTTCTTCACCCTCTCCCTCTCCCTCTCCCTCTCCCTTCATTCCTTTTTCTTATTTTCTCCCCCATCTACTTTTTCCACCCTTGTTATTCATCTGCTTCGTCAAAAATCTTGCATAACAACCCAATTTAATTATGTGGTAGATTAGAATGTTAATTTTAGGAGGATTAAGCTAAAATTACACATTATATAAAAATTCTTGTAATATATTAATTATATTTCAAAAGATTAGATAAAAATTTTGTTCCATATTATTTTTTCAAATATATGTATCAGTACATATTTTAAAAAACAATTAATAAGAAATACCATATCATTATGTTTTTTCAATAAAATAAAACCACTAAATGTAGAGCCTAAATCAAAAGCTTCAATTACCCCTTTCAATATAAACAACTAAATTATCTTTAAAAAACTCCTCAAACTTGACTTCTTCAAGAAAATTTTCCCTTTATTTTTTATCAAGAATAATTTTTTTAATATTATTTTTAGTACTATAAAAATATTGAAAAGACCTACTTCTATATTTAGAAGAGTCATAGTATGTATATAAAGGGTAAATTAAAAATTTTAAATCTTATGGCTCCACCACTATAATTTATGTTGGAATTAAAATTTTAAAATTCAAAAAAATATATAAACTACAATTAATTAATAAAAAAATTAAATATGATAGTGATTAAATTCATAAAATTAAGTATAATACAAAAACTATTCTTCAACCACAAAAGTAAATAGGTGCCCAAATAATTAATTTTATTGTAAAAATCTGAGTGACATAAATATCTATATTTTAAAGTTAAAACTTAAATGTGATGTCTTATTTAATAATCATCACTACTACAACTTGGCAATGACTTCCAAAAAAGGTAATCTAACAGAGCGTATTCTAGCAGCACCATTTCCCAACGTTATTGCCACAGCACATGTGATGCTGAAGAAATTTAAACAAACTCTAAAAGTAGATGTTACTGAGACAGGTAAATTTTCAACACATATCTGACACCATTATGCTTTTCTCCTAAGCTTTTTCATATATTTCAAACATCATACCTCTATATTTATATTTATATTTATATTTAAAAATGTGCTATTTCGAAGAAGGAAAGTAACATAGCTAAATAACCACCTAAATTCACAGCAATTCCTGACCACTAAAATAAACTGAATATCAACCAAAAATCTAATAATCCTTCAATCAGATATCCTTAACTCAACCCCAAGAACATCCTTCACCAACTCGTATGTGACGAATGCAATTGCTATCGATGGAACCACCTGACGAAAATGGCAAACAACATTTTATTATTTAAACGTACAGATTACAAGGTAAGAAGTATACAAATACAGGCACTTTTCTTCAAACAGAATGCAAGAAGTTAACGATAGAGAAAAAGTATTTGGTACATCAAGAGAAAGTTGATTGCAGAGACTAAGATGTTACACTAACCTTCACTGAATTGGGAACCAAACCCTTGTATAATGCTCCAAAACCCTCATACCGAACTGTTTTCCTGAATGCATCAACCATACCAGTATATTCAAGGGGAGCCTTGCTATTCCCATCACCAGTGACAACTGAAGCTGCATCTTTCCAGCCCACCATCTGCATTCTACGTCGAATGACATCAAGAGGGTAAGCAACTGTCTGGCCAACGGTTCCAGCAGCAGCTCCACATGCCAGCTTTGTTGTGACACCTAATTCAGAGTCCTCAACTAGCCCAAATGGTCTGATTTTGATCAACCAGTCTTTCAGAGATTCGTAAACCGCAAAGTTAAGACCTACATAGGGTACCTATAAACATCATAAGAAACATTTAGGCTTTTGCATACAAACATAAGGTGAAAGATTCTTCCATTACTGAAGTCATATACTAAAAGTAGAAAAGTATCAGACATTGGAATTTGACTGTTAGCCCTGAACAGCTATATGCCATACAAAAACCAACACATACTTAAGTTCAGGCAGACCATAAATGGAACTCGTTATACTAGTAGAAGTCTAGATGCATCTGGATGCTCATACCTAGAATGCATAAGGCAGTAAATTATGCAGGTAGTCAGATTGCAAAAGTTTTACTTACAACTCCTATTACTGAAGGTAACCAGCCTTTGTACAAAGCACGAGGTCCTTCTTCCCGCAAGACTGTTGTAAGAGCATGAAAGATTCCTCTATAGTGGCGAGGTGACATTTCGGTCTGCAAATATAACATGTGGATGGTAGCCATCAAGTGATAACAAGAGGCTAGTCTGTCCCTAAAGGCAAAAGAGAGTTGATCCAACTTAAGTCAAATAAATTAATGTTTCAGAAAGAAACTCAAAAGATTACCTGGACAGTTAGACGACCTCGTACCATATCCATTGGATAAGTGGCTGACATGGCAATGATTCCAGCACATGCACCAGCACCAAGGCGTAGAAGTGGCGTGAGTTGAGCATCCTCTACAAGACAAAATTAAACGAAGAAAGTACTTTGTAAAATGCTAACCAGAACATCAATAATTACTGCAAAATGCAAACTCTTCTGCCAATCAAGGTCATATGAGAGATTCCATTTTCCCTTCAAATGGTAAATGCAGACTGAAAGTATGCATGAACAAGCTTTGTTGGCACAACCAAGTGCATTTGTCTCTTTTGACACAAAATCAGATATTCAGCACACCAAGTTCACAAGCAGGACATGTTTCCCTCAATAGTTGCATAGTCAATAAAATTGAATCATGCCAATCAGCTTCAGATCTCAGTCACATCATAAGTGCAATTGGAGGGATAAATAAAAACAACAATTGTTACGGCAAAAAGGATACAGGCATACCATTTCCTGATTGCTGCCGGTAAAGGTATAAAATCCCCCTATATTCAGAAAGAAGTAGAAGGGAAGATATCAGTTCATATTTTGTATACAGTTTTTCAAAGATAAATTTTGGATACTGAGACAGGCATCCTTTTAATCGTTTTGGTAAAAATTTGTGATAAAAACAACTTAAGGCCAAGGCTTACTTAGATGCTTCCTCATAGCTAAAAAACTTCACGGCTGAGTTTGGGATGATGCGAGCACAATTAGTACCATTGCCTTTAAACATTCCTCTAAAACCCTCGGTTTTCCATATATATTTTAAACCCTGGATTGTTCCATTGTATTTTATACCATGCGGATTCTGCACCTGCAGGTTCAAAAAGGAAATCCTGTAATCTGTACTCTATAAGTGAAAGAAACTAAACTATAATACTGATACACTAAGAAACATACCACGCATTTAAAGAACTACACCATAAGCAAAATCAATATTAGATATTAAGTTGAGTGTTCAATCTAGAAGAATAAGATGACAATAAAATGAGAACTTAACGAATAAGGACCAAATGACAATAATAAAATATTAAATTAACTACCTGAAGTAAAATCTTTAATCTTTCTAGGGGGGCAACAGCACTACGTGACCTGAAACAGATATAACATACATTCAGTAAATGCAATAGGCAATGAATGGTAAGTCAAGCATGATATCAACGTGAAGTGAAGAAAACCATCAAAATATCAATGCGTTAACATTTCTCCCTACGACCCTTCCATTCAATTGCAACTATTTTTCAAACGAAAAAAGTTACAAGCAAACTTGTAGACCAAGGAATGACTATATTCTTCATTGATCAGCATCAAAAATTCAATTCTCCCTCAGTTCCTCTATTCAATTCTCACAACTACCCATCAAGGCCACAAGAGTTACCACCAAATTTCTTGAAGCATCAAATGCCACCATCACCATGTTCTCATCCTTGAAGTTTAAAGAAAATGCTCCCCTACCCTTAAGAGAGTGGAATATATGAAATGGGAATGACCGCATTGATAAAACATCTTGTTAAATATGTCACAAGATTTAAAACCCTAAAGTATCAAGTCCTGTAAAATCCTAAAAGCGGAGAAAGAGCTTTTCTTCTGAAGGTTCAAACAACATTAAAGTATCATTCTATAAAAGATTAACTCCTAATTAAAACAATTTATTTATATGTCCTATATTTCCAAATTATCAGCAATTAATACCAGACACTGATCTGTGCATATTTCCAATTTATCATCAGTTATTCAAAAATAACAGGGAAAAAGGGACCCCGATTAAGTAACATCATAATCAGAGTATTACTAGAAAAAGAAATGGTTTAAAATTTCAATAGCTGCTTTCACCAAAAAAAAAAAAAATCAATAGCTGCAAGGAAGAATAAAACATACAGGAGAATATTTCCATGAAAAATAATAAAAAAATCACTGGTTCTAAAACAATGAAATGAATCCATAGCAAAAAGAATAATATTAAAAATGTTAGCTGAAGAAAAAAATAATATATCAGTTGAACAAATACGGCCCTTCTTTTTCTATCGTCAAGACTGAAGAAACCAAAATTAAAGTCTCAAAAATAAAGTAAAAATACGATCAAACTACTTAAACAAAAAAAAAGGGGGGGGGAAGCGAATCTTTTAAAAGAAACAAAGTGACTCACACTCCACCGGCGACACCACCAGCGACTAGAGACTTGCAAATACTAAGGAACGCGTGGCTCGGCGCTTGAACTCCTTCCTTAGCGAACTTCGCTTCTTCCGCCAGATTCACAATCGTCGTGACAGCCGACTCGCTCCTTTTCACGTCCTCAGACGCCATCTTTTGAGAGAGACAAAAGTAAAATGACGAAAAAAAAAGCTAGCCGGAAGATATATCGACGGAACTTAGTTATCCCGTCGAATATGGCGTTAACCGGACCCCGGTAATCGGCGAAGAAGAGGAGATCGTCTTTCCAATGATTATGGTAAGGAGACAGAACGAGTAAGCATTGGCCGAGGAGTTCAAAGAGGGAGACGCTTTGGAGGAAAATATGACTGTCTTAATACCCTTATTCGAGGAAATGGATAAAAATATGTGCGTAAACTTATTTAATTGTGGCTAAATTTGATGCTAAGTGTAAAATAAGTAACTCAATGATAAAATTATCCAAAATTAAAACCAAAATAATATCTACATTTCATTTTTAATTTATATGGGTTTTTAAATAATGATATTTGATGCACCATCAATATGTAAATAAAAATTTGTAGAATATCTATGAATAGATATGGGCTAAATTACTAGACGCAAGTTCATTAGTTTACGTTTTGGTTATTTAATTTTAAAAAGTTACAAAATAATCATTAAACTATTTCAAATATTACATTTAAGTCACTGGACTGTTAAAATTATTATTATATACTTTCTCCACTTGCACCAATCGAAAGTTGTTTTACCCCTTGTAATACCCCCTAACCCTAAATCGTCACCGAAACAGGGTTACAAGATAATTGAATAATTTACGATTAATATTCAAATAATTATCGAATATATTATAATATAATCATAAGTTGATATAAAACTTTTGCTATTTGACTTTTTTTTATTTTTTTATTTTTAAAAAAAAATCAATATAACCCCTTTATAAATATTTAACCTTCCCTGCAAATTCAAATCGCATCCAATTCAAAATCAATATCACAATCCATACAATTTCATATTTAAATACACCTAAACATAGTTTAACATCAACTCAGTAATTTACTAAGTAAACATTCACATATATTGTTTAATTAAATAAACTTCATTTATTCTATTTCAACTTGTTCCCAACTATACCAAATATGTTATGATAATTTTATTTCCATTTCATTAAACCAAGTATCAAAAGATCATGTTAGTATTAATTATATCAAATATATCATATAAATTTTCATACCATTTCATTGTTTAAACACCAAAATATCAAACATCATTCTTTACAACAAAAATTATATAGCATTTTAAAGTATTCAAATAACACGTATGTACATGGCACTTTGCAAAAAGGAGAATACATCACCGAGTTTTGTGCTAAAGTCGGGATCGCCTGGATGCTGAACCGAGATTCTGAATACCTATTAACTTGCGCACGGAAGCAACCGTACGCTGAGTATTTCATACGTAGTGATATTACCATAATTCAAATTATAAACAAAATAATTATGTAAATTAAATCATCTAACTTTAATAATGACTAAACCAATTAAAACATAAATTTGTCATTCTCAATATATTCATACAATTTAATTTAGCTATTCGTTAATTGAAATCATAAACATTCATGTTGAGCCATTATCTAATTCATGAACCATTAGTTCATGCTTTCCATTCTTATACTTACATTCAAATCACATTTTCAATTCATATTCCATTTTTACATTTCTTTCGGTGGCTCAACCAATTCATTTTATTCAACTTAACTATTCTTTTAATTACCCCTATTAACAGACTCGAACTTTGGCAGATATACGGATCCAACCAAACACACCAGTTTGGCACCCAGTGCTTCATCGGATAGTTCGAAACAAAGTTGACACCTAGTGTCTTATCGGCCTAGCCGAAGTAAAGTGGTACTCAGTACCTCATTGAATCTATACGAAGTAACAGTATGACACCCAGTGTCTCATCGACTCGAGGTCACAGTATCCCTAAATACTTCCAATCCTATGGCATGCCAACTATATTCGACTCAGCTCGTCTAGTTAATAGGGTTTCCGGATCACATATAAATCTCAATTCAATTCAATCGCAATTTCTCACGTTTTCAATTCAATCATTTTTCACTTTTCAATCAATTTTCATTTCACATATTCATAATTCAATACACCTTCTCAATTCAATATGCATTTTAATTATTCACATATAATCACAATTCAATTTAATTTCATAAAATTCAATATTAATACTTACCATGCATATTAACTTAAAATTCAACAATTAATAATAATTAAATTCGAATTATAGTAATACTAACACGTATTTCTTATTCAATTTAATTTTCTAAATTCAATTCAATAAAATTACTTACCTCAATATTTACTTACTATAAAATAAATAAATTTAAAATTAATATTTAATAATAAATAACTTGAATTATAGTAATACAAACCCGAAATTCTTGATTTACTCCTCGCTAATCTTCTTCTTTCCCTTTTAAGGCAATATCTCTGGTTCTTTATTAGCTACGAAAATAATAGTAGTTTACATTATTATTTACAAAATTAATTATAATAAAAAATTAAATTTCTAAACAATTCCTACCTTATTCCCAATTTAATCCTAACTAAACTTACTTACTTTCTTAATCCAATTCACTCTCTTTTTCTATTCAAAATTTATCTAAACTCATATTTAACTATAAAATTTCCAGCATATTTTCCTAATTTCGAAATTTCTTTAATTTAGTCCCTGCAAACATAAAACTTATAACTTCTTTTACAATTTAATCATTTATTCAATTCTAACTTAGAATTCATTCAATTTAATCCCTAATTCCATAATTTGTTCAACATAAACCCTACTTGAACACCTATAAACTCTTGAAATATCAACTTAATTTCAATAAAACATTATTTAGAACTTCTAAAACATCAAGATTAACTAGAAAAGACTTAATTAACTTACCAATCAAAGCTTCAAGCTTCAAATCCTTAGTTTTCTCTTTTATTTTTCTTTCCCTTTTTCTTTCTCTTTTTCTCCCTTCCCGTTTTCAATTTTGTTTCTATTCTCTTTTGTTTCTTTATTTCTCTTTTATATTTCCTTTACTTTTTATTTAATTAACTCAATAAATATCTATTTAAAAATATATATTAGTATTACATTGTCACACTTCTATTTCTATATTTGTACCAATAAATTTATTAAAATTGTCATTATTTAATTTGTTTATTAAACAAAAATTTCATAATTTATTTATTTAATTTAATAAATATCTTTAACATAATAATAATTAATAAATATCTATTTTAACATTAATTACATATATTTCATTTGTACACATACATATGATTACATTTGTACCCTATCATCATCCTCATACATTTGTCATAACTTTAATTTATTAATTATATAAAAAATCTCATAATATAATTAATACAATTAATTATTATAAAATATCTTTATACTTAAATTTTAAGTAATTTGAGTATTTAAATTACAAATGTACTAATATAATTTTTACACATGTACATTTTTTTATTACCAATTATCTACTATTTAATTTATTTAATAATAATCTAATATAAAACCATAATGTTAATTAATAATTATAATAATTATATATAATATTTAAATATAACCTAAATAAAATCTTAGATTTTAATACATATATGCGGCCTCAACTTTTGTAAATAGTTTAATTATCATTTTAATCCTTTTTAATTTCTATTACTTTAGAATTAAACTTTTACCCCTTATTCAATTTAGTTCTTTTTACTAATTACTCTAAATTAAGCTAAATTCACCTAATTAAAACCTAATTAGACACACTACTAAACTCATAAATATTTCTAATAATTATTTTCGAACTTATTTCACTAAAACGGAGGCCCTATAACTCACTTTTTCAGTGTCCGTAAATTTTGGGTCATTACACCCCTTCTTTTCTACAGTTCATTTTTTTTCATAAAACAAATTTGAACATTATGAATCGTTGCTTAAAGCACGTTAGCCAAACTTTTTCTAAAAAAAAAACTTAATAGCCTACTAACTTAAATAAAAATTTCCAAATAGTTCAGTGACTTAAATTGAAATTTTTGAATAATTCAATGACCATTTTGTTATTTTGAATTTGAATAAACAAAACGTAATCTTACTAATAGTTTAGTGACCATGAGTGTAGCTTACCCATAAATATAAATAATTTTATTTAAACATTATTAAATATTAATTATAACTATTATAAATAAATAATTAATAACCTATGAGTTTAGAATTTAAGGTCTCGAGTTTAGAGTTTATGATTTTATTATTTATTTATAATTATTATTAATTAGTTATGCTTATATATATAAAGTTATTTATCTTTATTTATAAGTCCTCTCTTATTTTTTGTCTTATTTATTGATAAGGTGTCATGTTATTATTCATTGGTGATGCATTGAATTTATACATTAATCGTACATCAAATATCCTCATTTTTTCAGTGTTTGAAAATTCAAATTAAATTTATGTGAATTAAAATCAATTCAATTAAAGAATTGATTATATATAAAAAAAATAGTTAGTAATAACTCGATTGTAACAAACCCACAATGTGGGTAATTTTTTTAACAAATATAATTAATACAATAAATAAAT
Source organism: Gossypium longicalyx (assembly GCA_025698465.1). Classification (NCBI taxonomy): domain Eukaryota; kingdom Viridiplantae; phylum Streptophyta; class Magnoliopsida; order Malvales; family Malvaceae; genus Gossypium; species Gossypium longicalyx. Next base: position 3,435,356 of record CM047006.1, on the reverse strand, counting down.
GAGATTTTGGTTGAAGTGGTATTGTTAAAATATCTAATATATATACTTGTTATATCGCTACCTTAATTTAGACTCGATTAGATCCTCCACTGTTGGGTCACCCAAGACCCACTAAGTAACATTAGGGTAAACATCTCTACGTGTGTTCTATAGGGTGCATTGGATTTTTTTATGTCAAGATTCTTTATAATTGAGATTTAACTTATGATTACTTTCTTTTACTTGTTATTTTATTGCAATGAAATAAGTTTGAAGCAAGGTTTTTAGAATAGGATCGATAGTCAAACTACTTAAATTATCGATTCATTAGTTCAATTAAAAATCATAAAAAATATAAGAAGTAGAAAAAATTAATTGAACTATTTTTTTTTTAATTCTATTCACTGATCCATATCAATTTATTGATATGAGTCAATTGGTCTAACCTCTTATTTCAGAGCGATACCTCGATTGATTCTAAGTCTAACAAATCTAGCTTTAAAAAAGCCATTATTTGAAATCAAATTAGATCAAATCTTTAAATAAATGAGAGTACTTCTCTCATTTATGTTTCATTTGAACTTGAGCTCTATCAATTGACTCAACATATTTAATATCTTTATTATAATAAAACCTATAATTTAATTGAATTAATATCATGAGTAGGCAAAAATAATATTTTTTAAAATAATAACAAATATTTTTAGAAGATATTTAGAAAAAAAACTACTAAAATATATAAAACCATGATTTAAACTATATTATTGAAAACCTAATGCATTATTAAGGAGAAAAGTTGAATTATAATATTAAAAATTAAATTATTGAAAGGAGAAAGTGGAAAAGAAAAAGGGTTGGGACATTTGGATTATTCTGAACTGGAAGCAACATAACGTGTAGCAGTCTTGGAATTTGATGGGTCTAATGGATATAGAATATATATATATGTGTCCACTATCCATTTAGATTTTGTTCATTTTTCTTTATAAGATTCTCAACCTTACCACTTTATCCCCGGGCTTGGATAATTGGTGTCCACTTCAAGAAAACTCCTTTCATAAATACCAATTTACCTAATCATAATTAAACATCTAGAAAATAAGTGAAAACTAGAAACAATGGGCTGAAAATGAGAGAAACCAATAATGTTTAAACTAAAAGACTATGTGTCTATCCTATATGCCAAGTACATAAAACATAAAAGCCGCCCGTTTGTCTGGTCCATTGTAGTTTCAGTTTTAATTTAGGTGGCCGCCGTTTTTTACCTCTTTTTTTTTCCCCTTCTACCTATAAGCTGTTAGGTAGTCCTTTCATTTGCTTTGATTAGCAAATGAACAATGCAACAACTCCAACTACATAACAGGCCCCCCTTCGCACCAATAACATTGTTCCAAGCGTTAGAATTAGACTGGTCATGAATCGGCAACAAACATGTTGTTTTAACAAGACAAACCGAAGTGATGACATCCTGTCATGGTATAACAAAAAAACAAATGGATCTGTGCTTTCTTTCATGGAAAAGAAAAGGCCAATGTTATCAGAGAAGAAAAAGGAACTCGATGAAAACATATGGGATTGTGGGAGTCCTCTCTATGATTCATATGAATTAGCTTCAATCAGTCGTATCCTAGAGAGGCACACCATAGCTTTGCCATATACCTGCTATCACTACGACTCGATGCGGTCGGGAATCATATCAAACAAGCCCGAATCTGAAGGGAGATCGAAGGGGAAATTGGGTAATCTTCATGCACTAGGATTGTTCCGGAAAGTCGTGAGTTGGACGCTGTGGAAGACCAGGATTAGACGGTATCGAAACAACAAGGATGAAAAGGTTTGAAGTAGCTATTCAAAATGTGCAACATGGTTTGAAATGGAGCTTAAGATTTTGCCTTAAATTTTGTATTCAAAATGTGCAACAAATGTTGGACAATAAAATGCTACAGCTTATTGTTTTGAAGAGGCAACTGGTTTTGGCCTTGCTATTGCCATATCTGTTTGAGATCCTGTAAATTCTTCATATTATAATGTGGCAAAAGTTTCTTTAAACATATAAGCTTGTACGTGTATTAGGGTCAATCTCTTTTTTATTTGGTAGATGATGGGTGTATATGTTAACCTGATAAGTAGCCATCCTTGCTTATGATATCGTGTGAAGTTTGTGGCATTTTTAACTCAATAAGTTAAAAAAGTTTCAAGCTCAGTATTTTGTTTACAGAGACATCTTCTGTTAATAATTAAAAATGATGGTTAAATTTTGGCAACAGTGTATAATTGAGTGTTCTAAAACAGGGCAATTACGGCACGTTACTTACAAGCATCGTCCAAGCAATCAAAACAGAGCAGGAAACTTTCTCGCATTATCTTGAAACAGAGGCTAACTTCAAACAAAAAGGGTAAAAAAAAACCAATGGTGCATGTTCTATTTATGATCTTCAAATTTTGTGAAAATACCCAAGCTAGGAAAACTCCATTACATATATATATATATATGTTTCGTATATGATACAAGTATTTCTTGTTCTAGATATGTTACAAAACGCTGTTTCTGATTTGCCTTTTATTACTTCACTCCGCCGTATTTCATAGGTACCAAACAACTAGCCATCCTAGTTGCCCTTCTTTCTTTTTTCCTCTAAAAATATGGCTCAGCCACCGCAACCGGAGCTACGTCTAGACTCTGACGCCGGAGCTGTGTTTGTTCTCGAATCAAAAGGTTAGAAACCAAAAACACTCTTCAAGAGAAAAAAAAAAAAGCAATATTTTTAGTTTCGTTGTTTTTCTTTCTGGTTTACGATGAAATATAAATACAGGGAAGTGGTGGCATGCGGGGTTTCATCTAACGACGGCGATCGTGGGGCCGACGATCCTGACGTTACCGTATGCATTTAGAGGATTGGGATGGAAACTAGGCTTCTTCTGTTTAACGGTGATGGGATGTGTAACGTTCTACTCTTACTACCTCATGTCCTTGGTGCTCGACCACTGTGAAAAAGCTGGTCGCCGCCATATACGCTTCCGAGAGCTCGCCGCTGATGTTTTAGGTAACAACTGACATCACCACCATCATTATCATTATCTAGAATTGATTCCAACGTTTTTGGTTTGTTTTTTCAAACACTGCGAAAAAGGTTTTCACATTCATGTTGCCAATCTTCTTCTTGTTGCTGCCTATTCGTTCACATTTCAAGAATAATTCCTTCTCCATCACATTTTTTAGTTTTTAATTTTATAAGAAATTCAATCAACTGTTTTCTTTTATAAAATTTAATTAATTAAGGTTAAATTTTAAAAAAATTCAGCTAAAAAAATATTAAATTGTGATATTTGTATTACGGCATGAAGAATACTTCTTTGTTCTTCTTTTGGAAAGCGGGAAAGGCTGAATCGTTAAACTATGTTTTCGGGTTCTTGGAGTGCTTGTCTCTCTTGTATTAGTTACACGTGACTTTAACGAATAATTTTTAGGCTTTTATTATTCAAATTATATTTTATATTTAATTCGTTTATGTTTAGTTAACTCAATGACGCGGACGCTCCAACTCATTGTTTCCAACATTTATTAAGGTCTTTAATAATTGGTGAAAATATAACAGAAATGGGTTTCTTTATTCTGGTGTCACGTTGTGGCTGTCCTTTTATTATTGGTGAAAGCAATTGTTTAATATATTCATTCACATAAAAATTAAATATTATTTTAATTGTGTTTTGAATTCAAATGCTATAAGTATGTAATTTTTTTAGATTTTATATAAAAAAATAAAATATGAATCTCGGTTGATACTCGATTATGTACTACATAACTTAGTCAAAATATTTATATATAATAAAATCTTGTTTCAGATTGAAAATGGTTTAAATTGCTATTATTCAAATATAGAAACATGAAGATGAAACTCAACCAAGTAGGGTTTTACTCCAAAGCTTTACCATTTTTTATGCAGGATCAGGATGGATGTTTTATTTTGTGATATTTATTCAAACAGCCATTAACACTGGGGTTGGAATAGGAGCAATTTTGCTTGCAGGGGAATGCCTTCAGGTATATGTATATGGCCTTCCAATCTCAATTATGTATATGTCTTATTCATTACAATTGCTTCTTTGGCAAAATCAGGGCATCTCATTTGTCATAAACACCGAAAAATTTGGTCTCTTAAAAAATCATTACTTATATACAATACAGATTAGCATGAACACGTTTCTTAATTTTCTCCTCTAACATGATTACATTCTTGTAATTTTATCTGCAACTGCAAGAACGATGGAGACGCCTGAGGACCCATTTACCTTTAATATAAAGATATCATTAATGTCATTGTTCAAATCAATCCATTTATCATTTATTTCCATCTTCCGGTGGTAAGTTAGGTGGCTGGTTTTTGTTTAACTTTTTGGCTTTTTGCTATATAGCATATCACATCAGTCTTTGTCAGTAAACATAATTATCTGCATTATGTAAGTCTATAACTATGTAAGCAATGAGCTAGAAATGAATTCATACTATGCAATTTTATAGTTGTTATTCATATTATCCGGCTGGATTTGAAAGTTGAATATGAATATTAGATAGCTATATTTATATTAACATCACTGAATTGTTCTCCTAATTCTCTTCTTTTCATATTGTAAGATCATGTATTCGAACCTTTCCCCCAACGGATCGTTGAAACTGTACGAGTTCATAGCAATGGTAACAGTGGTTATGATAGCTCTCTCTCAGATTCCCACATTCCATTCCCTCAGACACCTCAATTTTGCTTCTCTAGTTCTCAGCTTGGGCTACACGTTCCTTGTGGTTGGTGCTTGTATCCACGCAGGTATACGTTACTTGGCTCAAATTACATGAATAGTTTGTGAATGATGTCACTGTGACAATTGAAAGATTCAATGCTTGGCCCTTGTTGTTGGATGAATAGGCTTTAATATTGAACCACAGCAATGTGGGCAGCAGGGAGACCACTTGTCACTTGCTAAACAAAGCTTTTCAATATTGAGACAAAGCATTTTCGAACTTAAACAACTGCTACTAGTGGTGCAGGTTTGTCTAAAAATGCTCCACATAAAGACTATTCATTGGAATCTTCAAGTTCATCGAGGGTGTTCAGTGCCTTTACTTCTATATCCATTATAGCCGCCATTTTCGGAAATGGGATTCTTCCTGAAATACAAGTAAACTTCAAAATCTTACATCTGAAAGTGTTGGAACATAATTTGTTTGGTTTCTAATCTTTGTTACCACCATATATGTTTCTTGGTTTTTCATTTCAACAAGATTGTATACGATACAGGCAACATTGGCTCCACCTGCTACTGGGAAGATGTTTAAAGGACTCTTAATGTGTTACAGTGTAATTTTAGTTACTTTCTACTCAGCTTCAGTTTCTGGATACTGGGCTTTTGGAAACAAATCAAATTCAAACATTCTCAAGAGTCTAATGCCTGATAATGGACCATCATTGGCCTCGACAATAGTTATTGGCCTTGCAGTTATATTTGTTCTTTTACAGCTACTTGCCATTGGCCTGGTTTATTCTCAAGTTGCTTACGAGATCATGGAGAAGCAATCAGCTGATGTAAACCAAGGGATGTTTTCAAAGAGGAACCTTATCCCTAGGCTAATTCTTCGAACCCTGTACGTCATATTCTGTGGGTTTATGGCAGCAATGCTTCCCTTTTTTGGTGACATCAATGGTGTGATAGGTGCTATTGGCTTTATTCCTTTAGATTTTGTCCTCCCTATGCTTCTTTACAACATGACCTACAAGCCCAAAACATCATCCCTCATCTATTGGATCAATCTGTTTATCATGGTTGTCTTCACCGGTGCCGGAATCATGGGCGCTTTCTCTTCTATTAGGAAGTTGGTTGTTGATGCCAACAAGTTCAAGCTGTTTAGCAGTGATGTGGTTGATTAATCATATGTATAAAGCACTAAACAAAGTCTTAAGCAAAAGCCGAAGTTAAAGCCCTTTCGGGCCTGCTGAAATGTGCAAATCAAATGTTTCATGAGGCGCGGCCTAGGTTGAGATTGAAAGGAGCAACGTTCCACGACAGAAAGGCAATTCTGTCTTTAGAAAATGAAACCTCTGGCAAGCTAGCAGTGTTGCAGTTTAAGGAAGATGTCCTGTGCTGCTATCTTTAATCTTCTCAATTGATTTGAAAGATTGGTTTTTAAACAACAATTAAAATAAAGAATGGTAGTGTTTGATTTTAATCTCTTCCAAACTTTTCCACATTGGTTTAAATTTCAGTCCGTATGGACTGTATGAGCTTGTTCCGATCTATTCTAATTACATTGGTCAAAATATTACTCATAGGTAGACGTGATGATGGGTTGATTTACTCGGTCCAGACCGAAGACCTGCCCAAAAAATAGGAGGGTTTAAGTAAAAATATAAGCCCAAAATATGGGTTTGGGCAAAAAAAGAGGCCCGTTTAGAAAACGGGTCGGGTCTCGGGTAAAACTTTTTTATCCAGGCTCGGCCCGACCTGAATTATATACTAAATAATTTTTTTTATTTTTAATCATATTTACTTTTTTATTTTCAATTTTAATATAACTACTTTTTATTATATTTTTAATTTGTGTATTGTTTTAAGAATTATTTTAGTCTCACTTTTTATTTGTTTCTTGTTTTAATATTTATTTTTATGTTTTTAAATGTATTTAATTTATTATTTTTTTATTTAATGAAATAAGCTAAAAAAATGTGGCCCGGGCCCGGCCGAGCTTAGGCTTAGCAATTTTATTTTGAGTCGGGCTTAAAAAAATTTTTAGGCCCATATTTTAGCCCAAGCTTAAAAAACGGGTTTAAAATTTTGTCTTGGCCCAACCCGAACCTGACTTGGCCTACGATCACTTCTACTCACAAACAATGCATAAATAATATTAAAATATTATTTTCTTTTACTTTCTTTAAAAAAATTTATTAACCAAATTTAAACTTTAGTTAAGATGAATGAGTAACTTTAAAAAAATAAATAAATAAAAATAAAAAATTCAAATAACAAACAAACTCAAGAAAGAAAGATAAAATTTCTAAAAACTTTATGAATACAACTTATTTATATGTTTTTTTCCTTGTTTATTTTAAATTTATTAAATGATGAAATTTTATTTGTTAAAATTATTAATGAGTAATTTATATAATTAATTAATATTTTTATATATTTGAAATTATTTAATTTAATTCATTTAATATATTTAAATATTGATAAATTCAAATAATACACGAAAATAGGCTAATCCAATACATACTAATTTCAATAAAAAAAATTGATATGGCCACTAATGCAATACTAACTACTTTGAATGTAACACACTCCTCTTATGGAGAAAAAGAAATAGCAGCATTGAATAATATTTTCTTCTATTTTACAATTTATATTTTCTAAAAAAGAATATATAACTAGAAAATGTCTAATCACTCACTTATTTTTCAAAAATGCAATCGTTATAATGTATCACATATAAAAAAAATTTACATATCCGACTTTTAACATTTACTTTTAGAAAATAATAAAAATAAAAAGTCCCCAATTTTTAATGGTCCATATGAAGAGACCGTGAGCTTTCCTTTATTTTTGGATCCTTTTTATATTATAATCTCATATCTACCCATATATAAGAAGCCTTCCTCTTTACTCGGTTCAATGGTACCACACCATATGACTCGTTTCAACTCAAGCCTTTCAACCGTCAACTCGACTCAGCTAATCCCCATTAAAGAACTATGTCCATGCCTCATACAGTCGTCGACCATACTCAGTCTCCTCCTCCCCTACACTACTCCACCACCCTTCCTCCGCCACCGGTTTCCAAAAAGCAGCCTTCCAAATTCTCTCGCTCCATCCTCAAACTCTTCAAATTCGTATTCAAGTTCAGACAAAGTTCGAGTCATTCGGTTTTGTGGTTGAAACAAAGATCGCTCGGGGACTACTTCGTAGTTTACGACAAGACGGGTGCACTCACGACGATCCCCGAGGTCCCGGAGATCGATTTTGGAGGACTTTCGCCAGAGATTAACTCGTTGGTAGTCGAGAGAAGTGAATCGGAAAGCTTCACTGCAGCCTCCACTGTCGGTATTTCATGTGCTTAAAAGAAGCTAAATTATACAGAAATATTATCATATATATATATATATATATGAATAACGAGGATGTGATCAAATAGCTTGTTTATATTTTGATCATATTTTTTAGGTTTATTTTTTCCTCTTTAATGTTACCTTAATTAGTTGAAGTTTTGTACTTTGATCCTTTCATGTCTCAGACTCTCAGTTCTATGATCATCAGCTGAATTTATGGTTACAATTAAGCCATTTTATGTACTGTATGGAAGAGTGATTCACTTTGCGTTTATGGAGGATTTTATATCTTAATTATCATTTTATGATGTTCATATAGTTATATTACAAATTGATCCTACGTGTTCAGATGCAGTGAAGATTCTTGACTAATTAACTCAAAATTAGAGTTGGGAAAATTATTTATGATCATTATTTTATAGTGTCTTAAAGTTTGCATTAATGGAAAAAATTAAACCTATATCAGATATGGTAGTTTCTTTATTATTATCCAAATACATCATCGGATGCATATTCTTAAGAATGAAGAAATTAGTTACCCCATCCTCAAGTTATTGGTCTAATGATGAAATTTATGTTAGATTTTGGATTGGGTTAATTTGATAATTGTTTTCAACATCAATTGTGTTAAAATTAGTAGTAATATAAATCTTATTTAAATATTTCAAAAAAATTATTTTTCTTTTTAAGTTAGAAAAACGATTAGAGTTTAAACTTGAAATTAAATATTAACTCATGATTTGAATCAATGTAAATATTTTATTGTTACGATATAATAAGTGTTGGGTGTAATAGTAAGACATTTTACATTTTCAAAGAAAGATTCAAGTTCAAACTTTGAAGATAATATTATTATAAAATAGACACCAGCAATATTAAAAAAAAAAAAAGAAGAAGAAGCTGAAACTAACCAGTATATTATCTGTACGTGTACAAGATTGGCAAACAAAGGTGGAAACTAACCAATATTTCTTCAATATTATCATAGAAGCAACTAACTTTTTTTTTTTTTTGAAAAGGAAAAAAAGCAAAGCTGTCTTAATTAATTTTTACTTAGTTTGATCAGTTTCCATTCATGATTTTGTGCTGTAATTGTAATGAGAGTTCATTGTCAATCAGCTGTGGTGGTTGTGCTTTAACGTGGGTTCTTATCTGGATTTCGTAGATGACCTTAAGCCGACGAAACTATTTCACGAAGCAAAGTTAAAAGAGGTCCAACTGTTGGCCTTGCCCATTTCCCACACCTGATCTCAACATCGACACTTAACGCTATAAACAATTACACAACAAAATCCTCTGCCCCTTCACTGTATCTTTCTGCCCACAAATGATTTTTTAACACGTGTCCAAGTTAACCTTTGTAGTTATATTCTTTGACTTGAAATATTTTGACACGTTATGTTGTGAGAAGAAGGATAAAAAAAAAAAATTACTTTTTCATTTGAGTTTATTGGGTAATCTGGATCTTTACCACAGGAACTTGCAAACGCTTCCTCCATGCTCAAGATTCTAACACCTATTTATAACTTGCATGTTTCTACTGCTTATCGAGTTCCTTATATGGTTTTTTAGAACCCACTACAAATTCGGAGCACAACCCATGCCCATATAAAGTGAATCTCAAGAACAGATGGGTCTGATCGGGTTTATAAAGTGAATCTCAAAATATGGCAATTAAGAGACGGTGGAGTGTTAAACGTGTGACGAAAGTGTTTTTTAGATTTGAAATTGAGATATTGGGTCCAATCCAACATGGCAATATCGTTAAAAATGTTGATGTTTTGCAGTGGAGATGAGTTTGGGTTTCTAGTTTATGAATACATGGAGAACAACAGTTTGGGTGACGTGTTGCACGAAGATAAATGCACAGGTTTACAATAGTAATCGGCGCCGCTTAAGGGTTGGCTTATTTGCACCGCGATTATCAACTATCTATCGTGTACAGGGATGTGAAGAGTAACAATATGTTCTGATCTGCTGTATAAACACAATATCCTCGCACTGATGTCTCAGTTTCAGAGAAATCTGATAGAAGTAATCCAGAAAAAAAAATCATTACCACTGGCTTTCTCCTTAGTAAACAGCGCAGTTGTACTAACACTATTATTCTTAAGATATGATAGAGCTCAACTTCTCCCATAAGTCATTTGCTCTCTGTTGAGAACTTGACATATCTTCACTCAAACCAGAGTCCCTAGCAAAATCTGGTCGAGGCGTATTCATGAGTTCCATTATAAAGTTTACATGCCACAAGGACATCCTTGCAAAAAAGAACGGTCATAAAGTTCAAAAGACAGACACCCTTAGCACATCTATAGGAATTTGCAAATCTAGTCACCAGCTTCTCACTTATACCCCTGAATGAACAACAGCAACCTCCAAACCAATTATCAGCAACCTCTTGCCAGTCAATCGATGGCGTTTCCACAAAATCTGTACGAGCGAAAGAGGCTAACGTTGCAGATTGAGGTTGGGGCGCTGGTGGCGGAGCCATGTTTCGTGTTGCCGGAATCCATAGCTATATTGCACCAGACAGTTCACTGATATATACTACTATCTAAACTTTACAGTAACAAAGTGTTAACATAAAAATAGCTTGTACACATGTCAAAAAATCAAAATAACAAATATAACTATTAACATTTATATATTTTTTGATTTAATTTTTATCTTTTTTAGTTAAGTTTAATTTTCAATATTTTAAAAAAGTAATCATCAAATTTAGTTAAAAAAATTATGGTTAAATTAACAATATATATATATTGAGATCTAAATTTATCATTATACTTAAAAAATTCATAAATTATGTTTGCCTCATAAATTTGATTTAGTTAAGAAAATAAATATTTTGAAGAAAAAAATTAAATATTAAATATTATTAAAATATATAATTATTAACACACTTATTTGATAAGCCATTAAAAAAAATCCAACATATTTTTTTATAAATTTATTCAATAACTTTAATAAATTTTATCCAAAAATACTAGCTAATTAATATTGAAGATCGAAGAGATAAGTTAATTTAAATAATATATATTTAAAATAAAATCTCTCTTTAATGTTTTTAAAAATTAAAAGTGAGACATCTATATAAGTGATTTTACGTCATTTTGTAATTTTTTATATGATTAATATTTTAACAATTTAATCATTAAATTTATCTATATATTTGTACTTGTCATGTATGTAAATATTTTAATTATCCGATATCTTTATTATGTCTATTTAAAATATTGTCTATATTAATATATATTTAGCTGTCGAAAGTTTTTTTTTTAAACATAAAATGAATAATTATAAATTTTTAATTTATGACAAACTTGACATGTATGATCTATATGAATGAAGCATGAAATTAGTGGCCAAGGTAGAAAGTTTTACTGGGGAATTTAATTAAATTGTATGTTTTTATAAGAACTAAAATGCAATTTCATTATTTTAATAGCTTCTATCTTTACAATTTTTTAATCATTAAATAAAAAATTCTATCATTTTTAAGGGGTCAAAGTACAATTTTACCATTTATAACTTAAAACTATGTAAACTTTGAAGGGTTAAAAATTAAATTTCACAGAGGAAGGGAGGAGACCTTGCCACCCTCCCTTCGTACCGCCACTATATGCAATTTGATAGTTGAATTATTAAAATATTAGTCGTATAAAAAGTTACGATATGAATTTTTTATTTTTTCATCGTTACAAGTGGATCTTTCCCAAAATTAAATATTTCAAGTTATTATATTTAATTTTATCCAAAATTATCTAAATTCATATAAAATATCATATTAATAATATTAAAATTATGAAATAAATAATTAAAAAAATAAATGAACTACAAGATGCGAAGAATTAATCACTAAACTCGCTCAAATAAATACTTTAAAAAAACTAAAAGAATTATGAAATAAGTAATTTAAAAAAAAATCAAATCTCATTATTATTTATTAACTCTTACAAGCATAACAGATAATTATATATATAAATTCAAAATTTATAAATTTATAAACTTTACTTTTCAATTTACCAAAAAATAATTTTCCATATTCGCATGTTTGTCACCACTAATTTGTAATCAAAACAAATATTTAATTGTGTGATTAATTGTATGAAAAAAAAAAAGCAAATTATTGTGGGTACACCTAAAATATTTTAATATTATTTTATATTTGAGTTTAGTTTTAATATTTAATTTAATTTTTAAATTTTATTTCTTTTTAATTTTTAAGTTTGGTTTTAAAATTCAGTTTGATAATTGAGTTTTTCTTTTTTCTATTTAAATATCTGAAATTGGCTTTAATGTTCAATTTAGTATTTGAGTTTTTATTTTTGTACCGACTAAGTACCTGTGTTTTTTTACTAGAGCACACTATCAAATATTAATTGGGCCACATAAATTTGTTTGGTCAGGGTACCGAATTGAACATTGATGTCAAACTTAAATATCAAATTGAAAGAAAAAATTTTAGGTATTAAATTAAATTTTGAAGCCAAACTCAAGTACCAAATGGTATATTAACCCTAAAAAATACGGTTTACAGTAAGAGTCAAGCCCAATAACTCAGTCAATCCAAAGGTTCAAATTTAAATCCACAATCTTTGGCGGGCTTGGCCCTGTTCAAACCCTACCTACCGGCGGAGTTTAGGGTTTTGTAGCAACTGAATCTCTAACAAATTGTAAGGACATGGAGAAACCAGTGGCGACACTCGATAAAGGCGCAATATGCTCGGCCTGGAACTACTGCGGCCAGAGATTAGCCGCCGGCTCCGTCGATGGTTATCTCTCAATTTTAGATTCTCGTGACCCTTTGTCTTCTTCATTCACTTCCTCCTCCAAATTCAAGGTCCACTGAAACAAAAGAATACATTTTTTTTCCTTTCTGTATTCATTTTTATCTAATTAATAATTATCCATTTTAGGCTTAAAGTTTGATTCACCACCCCTTTGATTTAGGTGCACGAAGGTTGCATTGTGAAGGTTACTTGGATCCCGCCCGAGTATGGGGTTGCTGTTGCTTGCATTTCAGAAGATGGGACTTTATCAATATGGGAAGAGCTTGTAGAAGGTAATTAATTTCTTGACATTTAATGGTTACATTTGGTAAATAATATTTCGAAATTGCCAATTCATATTGTATATTCCTGTTAGGTACAAATCCTCTTGAATGGAAGCTAAGCAGGAGCTTTAAAACTAGCTCTAAGGTTTTAGATGTTCAATTTAGTGTCACTCAAACGAGCTTGAAAATGGTGAGCTGTAAAATTGGGTTTTTCTTTTCTTCATCATGTTTCCATAATAGCAAATATAGCTTATTGTGCGTTAGAGTAGCAGTTTTATAGCATATTAAAATTCCTCTTTATTTTATAGCTTGCTGCTTACTCAGATGGCTTCGTGAAAGTCTTTGAGCTCCTCGATCCTTTGGAACTAAAGAACTGGCAACTTCAGGTGATCAGTTCTCTCCAACTTGGTCCACTTATCCACTTTATGATTTTCTTTTAACTTTCTTATGTTCTTATTGCCAGGCCGAATTTCAAAATGTTATAGATTCGGTTTCCATAGTAGGGAAGGCTTCATGCTTGACAGCATGTATTTCATGGAATCCACAAAATGGTGAAGGCCAAGAATCAAGCTTTATTTTGGGTTTCAATTCTGACACTCCACCACTCAATTCCCCCAAGGTATTGCCGTATTTGTTTTCCTTGTAACTAAATTTTGCTCTAATATGATGGGAATGGAGTAGCATCGATTCAGTTCATATATGCTCGCATTGTATCTGTAGTTATTGAAACTTATTCGGTTTGATTCATCAAGTTCCAGAAAATTTTTGAGTTATTGAAGCTTGTGAAAGCCTGGTAGCCATATTATATAACTTACACATTGATGCGAGGAATTTGTGTGGTAGCGTTATTCCTGAGCTAACATAATTGTGTGAATGTGTTGTTAAAATTGCTAATTTAGACTCACTCTAGAGTTCAATAGGTGTGGGAATTTGATCCAGCTCATCAGAGATGGCTGCCAGTAGCAGAGTTGGCTTTGCCTGGTGACAAGGGAGATGAAATATATTCTGTTGCATGGGCACCAAACATTGGACGGTAATGGAAATAATTTTTCTTTTTGAAAATTGTGTTTTTCCACGCACCATTGGCCTGAAATTACTAGCACTGTAAACATTATTACATAAAGTCCACAAGTTCCTCATTTGCATTGGGATTCAACCTGGATAGTTTCCAGATCATTTTGATTTGTCTGTTGAAACTGATTACTGCCTTCTTTTGGTGATGTAGGCCATATGAGGTAATAGCTACTGCATCTCAAAAAGGAATTTCTGTATGGCGTGTTGGATCAACCACTGACATGGATGGAAGGCTCTCCATGGAGAAGGTTGCATTGCTTTCTGGACATAACAGTGAGGTATTCAATATTTAGAATTTTACATTTTGAGGTTCTTTTTATTGTTTTCTGTTAGTCTACATATGATTTGTATAGTTATCACTCTTCTCTAGTTCGACTTTCAACATGATAAATGCAGTTTTCAGTCAGATGGTGAGATAAATCGTCTAAAATCCTCCCTGGTAGAATTGAGGGATTTGAAAATTTACATTATTAATCTCACCGGGATTTCAAAGTTTCTTTCTGTGTTTCTCATTGCGGATAACTGCGTTACTTTTACATGAGCATTCGTGACATGAAAACTTTACCTAAGACCTGGAGAAAGAGGTTATTAATAAGATTCAGAGGAACTGCTGAAGTTTATGCCCTACATGCCTGCACTGCTATCCCACAGTAGTTTAGGTAGATCCGGTTTCATTTTCATGCAAAGGGTTTGATTATTTCAATGTTGTTTGATGATCAGGTGTGGCAGATGGAATGGGATATGAGTGGAATGACCTTGGCAACCACCGGGGCTGATGGGCGTGTAAGGCTGTGGCAATCTAACTTGAATGGCACTTGGCATGAACAAGCAACGCTTGAACCCACTTCATCTTAGACCTTCTATAATTTCGTTATTTAATTCCTTAGCTCTTCTTTTGCCAGCCAAATTGTGCATGTTTTCCAATTGAAGGCTTTTGCTGCTGCTGCTATTGTATTTTTAAACACCATCTACTTTTGCTGCTCATTTTTTGATACGATCCGCCTCGGGGATGAGTCGAGTCGTATGTGAAATGCCCGATCGTCTACGAAGAAGTATCATTCGGTTTGTTCAAAAGTATGTTTTTTTTAAGTAAATAATGCGGAAGCTATTTAAGGGGTTCAAAGGTAGGGTTTAAAATATGAATATTAAAGGTTCGGTTTTAAGTAAATAAAAGAATGGAAAGAAGGAACTCAAAAGCAAGCACGAATCAATACTAAAGAGTATTGACCCAATTGCTTATAGGCTTTTAAGGTGATCGGATAAAAGAAGGTAAACCTCGACCCACTACTTAGCAAAGTAGGAACCTTGGTATAGTTTTGAATGCCACACTATAAATAGCGATAAGTTCAGGATAAAAGAAAAACAGGTTGACGTCACTAGGCTTCCTAGATAAGCCAACAAGTCTTCAACGAAATTAGGGAGAAAAGTATCTCACCAAATAGTTTCATTAACAAGAAACAATAATAAAAGTTCAACAACCTTTACAAATGAAAGTAAACAACTATTTATAGCCTAGTTCTTGGGGTAGCCGAATTGACATAAAACAATGCTTAAAGACTAAGTAAAATTCGGTTAGAAAATCCTAGAATAAACTAGAAGACAATCATTAAGTGATTAAGTCTGAATTCAACTACTTGGAATGCCAATGGGCATGCTTTGTGGAGAAGCAATTCGGCTGAATGAATGTGAAGCATGAAAGCTTAACAGCCATGTCTAGATTCGGCTAAGGAGAGGATGAATGGAAGCCTTCATCATGCTTTTTGGCCGAATGGTCACTTAGAAAATATCAACCAACATATGTCCATTGGTCTCCACGAAAAGGCATATGGGAAGAAGGAAAAATTCAGCAACTCATTTAAGTCGTCCATGCATGGTAAACACTTTAATAAATGCTGTCCATGAACATGTCTTGGCCATGCACAAAACACCCACTTAAATGCTGCACATTAAATTCGTTTCTTGCCATGAACCTACAACAAATTAATGCATCAAGTAAACAACAATTAATTTGCTTGCCACAAACAACCTCTTTAATGGACGCCCCTTGAATGCTGGACAAGTCCTTAAATTCGTCCCATGCTTGCTCCAACACCTCTTTAATTCGGTCAGCCATCATGCACCATAAATTCGGCTGGACAAAGTAGCAACATGCATTAAATTCGGTCAAGACATTAAACCAAAGACTCATAAAATTCGTCCCAAGCTCCAACACTCATTGAATTTGGCTTCTTTAATCTTCGATTCATTCATGTGCCTAAAACCAATTTAATGAAGCAAATTAATTCATGTTAAACACATTAAATTCGGCACATTAAACCTGCAGCAAAGTTGAGACAATTTAAATTCATGGTTTTAATCACAAAACACATTAATAACATGTCTAAACAATGACATATTTATGACCCACATTTTAATGCTAGGACAACCATTAAATTCGGTTTTAGACAAATAAATAGCAGCAGCTAATTAATTTGTCTTAAACTTGACATATTAAATTCATGTCCTAAACTAAGACACATTAAAAACTTTATTTAATTATGTATTGATTTGACAAATTAAAATGAGCTAATTATTTTAAACTAACTAAATAAACTAACTTAATTATTTTCAAACAAATTAAAATGCAAGAAATTAAATAATTTGAATCGAGCTCAATGAGCTTGCGTCAAAACGAAATTAAATCGGTAACAATGTTGAATTGAGTGGACGAAGCTCAGGGAGCTGGAAACGAGCTAGGATCAGCTTGCCAACAGTGCAATGCTCGGCTTGGTAAGCTTGACCAAAGTAGTTCGCGAGGCGGGTTCGTATCATTTTTATATAAATATGAATGAATCAAATTTTTTATAAATATACAACACTTTAACCATGATTATGGCATGCGAAAATAAATTAGCATTATATGCATACAAGGATGATCAAATCTACTTCAAACCATTAGAACTTTTGTCCGAAGTCTTCATTTGTCTTGATGCTGGATTTACCACTCTGATGAAACATAACCTAATTTCAGGGAAAGAAAGGACCATACAATTTATTAGTTTTAGGATTAATATACCATTTGGTACCTGTGTTTGGTTTTTATTTTCGGTTCTGTATTTGGGTTTTTTTGTCCCAATTTGATATTAAATTTGACTTTAATATTTAATTTGGTACCCAAACTAAATGGCACTCTAATTAAAAAAAAGAGAGGTAAATTAAACCATTAGACACTAATCACTTTAAAATAGAGTATTTTTATTTTGGTCACTCAAAAATAATAAAGTAATCATTGTCGTTAATAAAATTAAACAAAGTGGTCGCTCATTATTAAATCAGTAACTTCTATTGTTCTTTTTCATTTGTTTTTCTTTTTCTCATCTCTCTTTTAACTGAAGAACTTTAATGGCCGTCTCCCTTAAAGATGTCGTCTCTACTTTTGTCATACCACTGCCACCTCCTACTCTCTTAAATTGTAGTCTTTCACAATAAACTCAAATAAACACCATTACCATAACTAATTTTAAATCTAATTCACCAAACCCTTAATTCGTTAACCATCACCTCCATCATATCCCCCACTTTTCATCATCATCGCCTACCACACTATTGAAGCCCCTATTCAACCACCAAAATCTCCATACACCTGAACCAAGTGAGAAAAAAGATTCAAAAAATAAGAAATGCCCAAAAATAGAACTTGAAAAAAAGACAAGTCAAAATACAAGAAAGAAACAAGTGAGAAAAAGATGAAAAGAGGAAACACCCTAGGTTTGGTCAAGATTCAAAAGAATATGAAAATGATCGCTTTTTAATTTTGTGCCTCGACTATTTTTAAATTGGGGATTTAGGCATTACTCTTTAATTAAACATAATTTAATTATATTATTTTTGTAATTTCATTTATTAATTCAAATAATTAATGTTAAAGTGAATTTCACTTCAAATATCATTCTAACACAAAAATTATATATTTCAACATTATAAATTAGAATTAGTGATTTTAAAAATAAATTCACATAAATGTTTTAACCGGAATAGTTAAAGGTATTAATTATTTGTATTAACCTATGATATTATAAACGTAGAAATACTAAATTATGTCAAATTAAAAATAATGATTAAATCTCAAAATTATTCACTTTAAAAAGGACCATAACCTTGATATTCAAACAATTTAAACCTACAATAATCTAGACAATATATGCTTTTATTTATATAAATACATATAGTTATTAAATTTATAATAAAAAGCTAAATATTTGACACTATTATTTTGAGGATTTATATATTTTATATTCGAGTATTTGATTTATTATCTAATATTGATTTATAATATATTTATAATTTATATGAATATGAATCGAAGAATGATTACTCAAATTTATTTTTATTTTAATTCAAACATTTTAAATATTTACATTCGTTACTCGTTGAGATATTCAAATTATATATTCAAAGTTATTGTTAAACTTGAAATATTAAATTTCAAAAAAATAATTTCAAAAATTATAATATTTTTAAGAATGGAATTAATGAAGTATTTTACTTTTAGTTATATAAGTGTAGCATATTGGGGTGACATTCATTTATTTTTATTTTTCATCTATATATAAAAATTTGTAAGAATTATATATTTGATAACGGTAATAGAACATGAATGAATGAAAGTTATTAATTCATTTAAAACTGATAATGGTTTAAAAATTAATTTAGTAATATTTAAATTATATTTATAATTTTTTAAAAATAATTATATAGATTTAATGATTAATATTTTTATTAGTAGTATTATATATAGTTTATAATATTGTTATTTTTTTCCATTTTCTTAGTTTCTAAAATAATATTTTAAAGGGATTGATTTGCAAGTAATTCATATATTAGAAAAATTCATGTTCTCCTGTTAATAATGTTCATACTAATTGAACTAAGACTCAATCGTATTATAAGTCATAATTTCTATATATATAGTAATTATTTTTTATTATTCTTCGTATAAAAAGTACTTCCAATATAAATTTATATTATTTGGCAATTAAGGTAAAAAAGTTGACACAACATAGCTAAAAAAAGGGGCACTTAGACAAATATATATATGTGCCGCCAAATGTCATGCAAAAACTCCTCAAAGTCCAACAAAGTGGAATTTTTTATGCCAAATTTAATATATATTAGGAGAAAAAAAGTCATAATTGAAGATACCGACGGTATTTATTCGGCCGATCGAAGAGAGTGTGAGCTTTTATTTTTAATATACTGATTTTAGTTGACTATTTCACATCGACAGCCGTGGGGACAAATGATTATTTCAAAGCAAGTGAATTTGGTGATTACTATCGCCTAGGCCGCTCTTTATATATCTAAACACCTTTGCACGTCTTCTATAATTATAGCAGAGGTCTCAGCCATGGAGAAGCAAGCAACAAGCAAGGTCTGCTGCGTTACTGGAGGTTCTGGATATTTAGGTTCTTGGCTTGTTAAGAAGCTCCTCCATAAAGGCTACACCGTCCATGCAACCCTACGAAACTTAGGTTCTCTCTGCGTATATATATGTGCTTCTTTTACAGTTGATGAAATTTCTGATGATAACTTGAACTGCAGATGATAAATCGAAAGTTGGGTTTTTGAAGTCCCTGCCTGGCGCACACACCAAACTGGTTTTATTCCAAGCTGATATCTACAATCCCGACGAGTTCAAACATGCAGTTCAGGGGTGTGAATATGTGTTTCATGTGGCTACTGCAAAGCAAACAGCCGATACTCAAAGCTCACAGGTTAATAACTAGTCTCTCTTGGTCTTTCTTTTTTTCAAGTTAGCTTAGCTGCCGGCAGATAATCATGGATTTGTTGATTTACATATGCAGGAAATCATTGAAGCAACGGTTTCAGGTGTGAGGAGCATCGCCGAGTCCTGCCTCAAATCGCCAAGCGTTAAACGACTTATCTACACGGCTTCGGTTATGGCAGTATCGCCATTAATGAAAGATGGGTTCAACGTCAAATCTTGCGTGGATGAATCGTATTGGACTAATGTTGATGTTGCATCAATCCATGGCCTTCAATATATGCGGGTCACTAATTTTATATTTTACTAATTTAGAACTTCTATCTTTGAATTAATTCTGACTTTATTTTCCGTCTAATTAATTTTTGGTTATAGACATATACTACATCGAAAACCTTAGCGGAAAAAGTGGCATTGAGCTATAACGGTGAAGCTAATGTTAATGGCGACAAGCTTGAAGTTGTGACTCTTCCTTGTGGGCTTGTTGGAGGAGAGACTCTGCTTTCATTCGTGCCTTCAAGCGTCGCCGTCTTGTTTTCGCCGCTTACTGGGAACTCATCTACTTTGGTGGCCTTACAATACATGGAACAGCTTCTGGGATCGGTTCCTATAGTTCACATCGATGACGTTTGCGATGCCCATATCTTCTGCATGGAGAAACCCACCATGGCCGGCAGATTCATCTGTGCCGCAGCTAATCCAACCATCAGACAAATCGCAGCCCATTTTCGAGAAAATTATCCAAAATACCAGATACCAGAAGAGTAAGTAATAAATATACAGTAATCTCTATATTATTAAGCGTTGACAGTATAATACAAGGATCTGGTGAATAAATATAAAATTCATTAGGTAAATGCATATATGAAATTGGTTTTAATGAACGGACAGGTTGATGGGGGAAGAAAAGGAAGGTATCGCATGGGACAGCAGCAAACTGGTGAAGATGGGGTTTGAGTACAAGGAGGACATGGGAAAAATATTGGATGATAGTGTAAAATGTGGAAGGCGACTTGCAGCTGTGGGCTCTCTCTGTTAGTGATGTTTTGTTGTTTTATACGTATATGGTGAAGCCATCACTTACTAGATTTTGGCACAGAAACAGGAATAAAAAAAAAAACTGTAATAATGTTTATTGGACTACCACATTCCTACCATCTCGGTGAAAAAAAATTATACAATAAATATATATTTTAAAAATTATTAAAAATTAAACAAAATATTAGGTAAAATTAAAGATTTAACCAATAAATGTTGAGTGCACTGATAACATATATTACATCTTTAAAGGAAGATAAAAACTCAAAACTTAAAAATAATCATTAACTTCAAATATAAACTGTAAATTAGATACAATCACACAAAAAATTAAGTAAAAAAGAAGACAAGAATGAAAAAAGAAAAGGAAATTACCAAATGACTTGCTTCATTCACAATATTGTTATTACAATAATTAGAGAAACATGAATTTTAGTGTGCTTAAATACACTTTTGTACATTATGAAAAGCCAAATTTGGGTGACTTTTGAAGAATCTTGCACCTCAAAGCATCGAAATTAAGGGGAAATTAATTAGTAGTCATCATTTAATTATGAAAAGTTATAAAAATAATTATTTAATTACTCAATTATTTTTTTTGTCATCAATTAACTAATGGTATTAGTTTTTAAAATTGATATAATAATAATTTTCACTCTCAACATTTATATATTGTGTCGATTTAATCATATTCTATAAAATATAAATCTCAACATTTACATATTATATATATATATATATATTTTTTTTTTTTTTTTGCAGTTTTACCTTTTTTTTTCTTTCCTTTTGTATGCACCATCTTCAACGAAAAATCCTAGGCCCACTGCAATCAGCCCAGTTCATAACACATCATAACTGAATTGTAGCACTAAAGCCCAAATCCGAAATCCGAAAGATAATCCAAACTATTAGTACTAATATTATTTATCAACCAGAAGGTAGATCCAAGCTCCCAAAGGAGGAGGCAGCACTGAAACTGAATCCTCGATAAATCTCACTTGTGTACTGCCTCCTCTAACTCTAAACTACCCAAATATCCTGTCCCTCTAACATTTCTGGGTTCTTCTTCGTTCTTGCATAATCACCAACCAAACCCAAGTAAATCAAGCTGAGATTTGTTGATAAATGCACCTATGTTGGGATGCACCATTATTTTAGCATATATTATACCCCCTTCTTTGTTTTATCGAATTGTGTATTTGATATGTTAGATATTGGAAGTTAGTTGCTGTTATTCTCATATTCTGTGCTACCTTTTTTCTTTTTTTGGATAATCGTATGCTACACTTTTTTTTAAGACTGAATTAATGGCTTCCATAGCTTAGTGCAAATATGCATATTGCGAGTTGTGACAATGGAGCACCTCATTGTTGTATCATCACTGATCGTTGTTGTAACATTTCACATATCTATTTAGCTGCAAGTAGAAATGAGCTACACAATCCTGCCCAAAGCAAACAGAAAAGAACTGAGATTGGCATAGGGTTATAGAACAAACCAAATTTGTCTTCATTCAATTTAGTGTTGTACAAGTTTTATTACTTTTGGATGCTTTTCTTTTGCAATTTGATTTTGCTATTGTTGCCTTTGTTTCAATTCTGCTAATTTTCCTCCATGTCTATCTTTGGCTGGCTTCGCGTCAACCACCAAGAGTCCCAGCTGGAATTTATGGTAAGTTGTAAGCAATTATTTACTGTTGCTTATGGATGCCAAATTGTGATTCTATCCTTGTGGTTAAGACAGCAAAGGTAAAAAATGGAACTTGCAAATGAAGTTGCAGTAAGTGTTGAATTACATTTACATTATTTATGTTTTTGCAAGAAGGTTTATATAAACCAATATTACCTTTTAGGTAAAATCTGCACACAAATGTTATTGCAACTGTGATTAGAACAAATGCCAAAACTTTTTATCACTGGAGATGTCTTACAAACAACAATAAATTGGAAGAGACTTATCCATTGCACAAATTGCACTTTGGCTAAAAAACAAAGCTAGAATGAGCAGATGCTACCAGCTAATCTGATCAGTGGAACCCGAGTTCTACATCTACCTTTTACTCTTTTTATTTCAATTCTTAAAAAAAGAATTAGGAGGAGAAAAATCCTTGGGTATCGAATTGGAAATTTGGATCTAACTCAACTTGATCGAGTGAGAAATCCAAGTCTATAATCGGAGAGTTGGTGGCTGAAGTGTTGGCTGAAATCAACTCCTTGAGATCAGGTTCAGAGTTTTGTGTGCTAAGCATCCCTCCGAAGCTGTTCATCTGAGGTTGTGAAGCTGAAAAGTAGTTTAATTCAGGCGTAGCAGGAGACGTGAAAGGGGAAGAAAAGCTGTTTAAGACATTGTTGTTATCAAGTACTCCTGAAGGTGAAAAACTATTGTTTTCGGTCTTAAGCCACCCGAATGATGTCGAAGGAAATGAGAAAGAAGTTGCCATCTCTTTATTGTCTAAGCCCTCGGTATTGACCCTTAGGCCTTTTCGAAGATTCGAGAGGATATCTTGTGATTGCAGTTGTTGGTTATTGTTAGTATTAAGGTTGGTCAATTTATATTCTTGTTTTTCTGGTGATGCTGGTGGTGGAACGGGCTGGTTTCCATGGACACATGTGTGAGTTCCCCTGTAAGTGATCTCAAAGATGGTGGGATCTTCATCTGATTTCTGGACTTGTTTTGTGGCCCAGCAGTCCTGCGTGTGCCGGTACGTGCATCGATAATAGCTTCTGCAACAGTATATAATCTCTCATTAGGATTTTTACTAACTAGAAAGTGAAGATAGTGTTTAGCTAATGATTAGGAAATGAAAAAGACTTGTCACCTAGGATATTTGGCTCCCAGGATGTCTTTTTGCCCATATTTTCTCCAACTGTAGCCATCATCATGAGTTCCTTCCAGCAGACTTTCGGAAGTAACTCTCACATGATCCGTCCATCTCGGCAACATCTTTCTGCAAAAACCCGATCCCGAAAAGAAGGAATCATTAGCATCTGATCAACTTCATAAATTTGCAATAACATACCTGAATTATATAACTTTCAGCTTACAAAATTCACCTCTTCTTTGAGACATCTCTAGTATCCTGGTTATCCTTATCTAAATCATCACTCCGAGGGCTGCCATTGATGGATAGAGGAGACTCTGGCACACCGGATGTTGCACCCACATTCTGTTGTGGCTGTCCCATAGACATAGGCCTACTGAATTGCAAAATCAGAAGAGCTTTTTCATAGGAAGACAGAATCTTCTGTACTAACAAGTCCATTGATTCAGCAGAAGATGCTGTATCCAAATGCACCCTTAGCTTTTTCGCTAACTCCATCCCTTGAATCAACTCACTGATCAATGTCCCCTGCTCCCGGTTCCATCTATGCTCCATTTTCTCCTTATTTTATTCTTCTACTTTACAGTTCCAACAGCAAGGTATATTGCAGGAAAATGCAGAGGGATATCTTTGTTTGAAACTTGGAAGTACTAATTCATAATACTTCTAAACCGGGTAAATTTGGTTACCAAGAAGCAAAAGCTTTCCCTTAAGGAACACAAACAAA
This sequence comes from Gossypium longicalyx, assembly GCA_025698465.1. Taxonomy (NCBI): domain Eukaryota; kingdom Viridiplantae; phylum Streptophyta; class Magnoliopsida; order Malvales; family Malvaceae; genus Gossypium; species Gossypium longicalyx. Next base: position 3,410,807 of record CM047006.1, on the reverse strand, counting down.
AGCAGCCAAAGGGACTGAAATAATCTGACTGGTGAAGAGCAAGAAGAAACAACCATGGAACTTGGCCTGAACAAAAAGTTGATTATGTAACTCCAAAACTCGTTTCTTTTTGCTCAACTTAACCAAAGGAAAAGAGTAGGAGGGCGAAAGGTTTGTGGTTTTTTGAAGAAGAAATTGAAAACTTGGGGTCTTATAAAGGAGGTTTTTAATTAAGCTTGAAAAAAGGGGCGGAGGTTAAAAGTGTTGTGAAATTGTAGAAAGTTGGAAAGTTTGACTGAAAAGAAAACGAGTTATTCAGCAAAGACTAAAAGGGGTGAGTCTTTGGTCATGCATAGTTTAGGAACAGTGGAAAAAGGGGGGGTCCAGACTCCAAACTCTGACCAATTCTTCCTTCAAAACTGGGCCCAATGTTGCTTGTCCCTTATTTGTCCTTTTATGTTGCGAATGATTAAGGCTAAGAATAGAGAAAGGGTATGAAGAAAGTCAGCTTTGAAGCTCAATAGAAGAGTTGGACCAAAGAAATTTCAAACCATAATCCGTGTCATTGCTCTGCCCTTACGCTTTTTATCATGTGGGGGAAAATATACACCTTAGGTGGGTTGGGTTAAAAGTATTATTCAAGTTTTATTATATTAATGTAGAGTGTATTTTGGGTCCTATAATGAATCACGACAAATAGTCTATACATGATGTAAGATGTTCAACTCACCTACATATTTATAGACACCAAATCTAATTAATTTTCTTATTAAATGTACCAATTCTCAAATTAAAATAAAGTTAATATTTATTATTTAAAATATGTCACCAAAGTTTTTGCATTTACAAAATATTTCTTTTGCAAAATCATAAAAGGAGTAAATGACATTTTTACATGGTAAATGTTAACTTTGTTGAAATTTTATCTTATTTAATTTTTTTTAATAGCATATGAACTAAATCTACCTATTCAACAACGGAGGGATTAATTTGATCTAGTCCCTAAATATAGGAAGTTACTAGATACATTCACCATATTTCAAGTTGCCTCTAACTTTATCAAAAAGTTATTTTAGCACTGATTAACTTTGTTGATGTGGCATACATGTGAATTGCCACATAGATGACACATCAACATTTAATTAATTTTTAAATTTTTTAAAAATATATTAATTTTTTATAATTTCTTTAATAGTTTTAATGATTTTAAATTTTTTAAAAATTATTTTTTATATTTTTTAATTTAATTTTAAAAAAAAATTAAATGTTGACATAACATCCTCATGACAATCTATGTGTATGCAACCCCAACAAACTTAAAAAATGTTAATTTTTCACTCATTTTGAAGTAATTCTATAAAAAAATTAAATAAAAATTAAAATAACTTTTTTTTTTATAAAATTGAAGGGATGTTAAAAAAATTATTTGAGACACAGAAAATATAGGTTTTAAACACACAAAGCTTAAATAATAACACATGTCGATTAAAATGTAATATAATAAATAAAATAAATAAATATGATAAAAATAAGCATCCTCCTTGTAAAATTAAAATGTTCCGCTAATAATTTATCAAATATTAACCTTTAACTTAATACTACTGTCATCTAATTAAATTTAGGGATAATAACAAAATTTACCCTTTACTATAAATATCAAAATGAACAAATTAAACATATGTATTTTCATTTTTTTTTTCCTTTTATCTTTTGTATTGTGGGATGATGATGTTAAATTATGTCTAAAAATTGGCACATGGCCTACTAGATGAGTGAGACATTTATTTCTCTCTCTCTCTTCTCCTCCTCCTCTTTCTAATTCCATCGTCCTCGCTCCTATTGTTACAGCCTCTACGCCATTCGGTGGCCTTGCTTCTCTCTTTAAAATGAAGCCCGTCCTATTTCCTTTTTCTTTCTCAGTTTGGATTTCTCCCAAAACAAGCAAAAATTCATGGAAATCCAATCAATGCTTCGAAGTCTAAAAATTCAATATGCCATCATTTGTTGTTAGACCATCACGTGCTTGAAATATTTATTCACCTCTATCTCTCGTATATCTCCACTATTCAGATTTTCAAAAGGTGAATCTAAACATCTAAAGGTCGTTATGACATAATTAGATCTTTCCGAATTTCTCTTGATTTCTAAATTTTTTTGAAAAAGAGACAACTTTGTAGAATCATTAGGACTCAACTCCTTCATCACTCCCATCCGTCATCGACACCGGTGCAAAACAAACAACATGAACTAAACCAATAAAAATGTTATCACGCCCGACTTCTTTTATAAATGAAACAAAAACCCAGAAATATTAAGCAAAAAAGTTCCAATGTAAGCTAACAACCGTAAAAGACGTTCAATTTCTTAGTTATCATTTAACAAAAAATTAAAGGGTAATTCAATTTTAATTTAAACAAAGGAAGATAAGGCAGTGGGAATTGAAGTAATTAAAAGTTACGAAGAATTCATTTAAAAATATTTAAATTAAAATTATTTTTTTTAAATTATACCAATACTTTTTCACATTAAAATCAAAATTGGTATAATTGTTTTCAACTCCTTTGATTTTGATTGTTGAATTTTTTTTACTTATGCCACATGGCAGCCCATAATTGATTCATGTGTCAACTTTTGTTAGGAATTAATATAATTAGACTGGAATATCAAAATGATAGACATGAAAAAATATACAAATATAAGGAAAAAAAAAACTTAAAAAAATCTTACTATTATCTCTTAATTATGTTATTTGTATCTTTTTTTAATAATTTAATGTCACATCAATATTTTTTATCTTAAAAAAATTAAATCTAAATAAAAATACTAAAATTTAAGATAAAATTACTAATATAAATTAACTTATTAAAAATAAATAATATCTTTATTTCATACCATCTTTCTCTAAATTTATTTAAAAAATGTCACCCACGTCACACTTGCCCATCTGCTTTATAATGTACGCCTGCTGCTAGATTCTTCGCGTGGTCTCAAGTTTCTTTTTTCTACTCTGGTTGGATTCCAATTCTTTTTCTTTGGTTTTCTTAAATGATCAATCGTCGAGAACATGCAAGTAATGCATAAACGTCGATTGACTCAGTCTAGTCATCGTTTGAGCCACCTTTAGATGAAACTTAACTCTTAATTTTTCCAGATCCTGGATCCACCCAAGTCAACACGTTGCGTGGCGTTAGCACATTTGCGCTCCCTTTTTGTTTTCATGAGCTAGATTGGTGAATTTTAAATTGAGTTTACATGAATATTATATATAGTTGTTTCAGTTGGGTTTGGAAGATACATCACTTTTACTTATAAATAATTAATCTAAATTCATTTAGATAAATTTATATTTTTAAAATTTTTAAAATATAAATACTTATTTATTAATATATGCTATATATGCCATTCAATTCTTAAATAAATAAATTTACATATAAAGTTGACCTATTGTCACAAAACTATATAAAATTATGGTATAAATTAAAACATGGAAAATAAAACAAAAATTAAAATATCACCAAAAAAAATAAGCACCACACGAACATTTTAGTATATGTTAAATTAATTATTAAGATTTAATTTCTACATTATTTCATTCCTTTATTTTTATAATGTAATTAGTTAATTTAAATAATTAATATTATTAATTATTTTAGTTAAAAAATTTGTATAATTTTTTCTTAATAATACCATTTAAAAAATATTTTATCATAATGAATTAAATTTTGTATTTTTAAGAAAAACCCTAACGATTTAATGGTATTAATTATTTTAACTAAATAGAGAAATTAAATCATGCTGAATAAAAATGTAGAGAAGCACATCTACCACAATCATTAATATATAAAAAGTATCCCCATGTTAAATGCTTACAGTTGTTTCGTAATTCCTATTGGTATCTACCTTCAGTTAAGTCCTAATTTTGATGGACTGTGGGGTTTAGGCTTTAGACTAAGGTTGGAGAGAAGAAAATTACAAACGCGTTAAAAAGTAAAAGTTTATACTACTAATACAAAATGAAGTCCCTGGGGATTACAATTATGATAGCTTAGGTTGTTTTAAAGAATTTGGGTCTTCACACACTTCTATTTTGCAATTCAAGTCCCTTAATCTTTTAATTTTGTGTGATTAGGTCTAAAATAATTATTTTTCTTAGAATATAATGTAAAAAGTAAGATGAAGGACTAGTAAATTAATAAAGTTCATTTTCATAGCAGCTTTACAAATAGAGCAAAATAGAAAAGTGAAGCTCATGCAATTATAGTAATTTCAAGTATATTTCAAATAATGCCAGTCCCTCCCTATTATTTCTTTCATTTATAAAAAAAAAAAAAGAGAGAGAGAGAGAGTATGTTTTCCAATTTAATTTGTAGTATTTTAATACATTTTGTTTTATTAAGTTTTAAAATAGATATAATTTAACAAAATTTGTCTGAAAAGGAAATAATAAGTTACGAGGGTTTGGTTTACGGTATTTAAGGTTATCTCTGATGATAATATTATCGGAGTGAAAGCAATTACTTAGTATATTGTTGAGTATGTTATATTATCTTATTTGATTCATTTAGCTAGAATGTAAACTTTTGTTATTTAATTGACGAAATGTAAAATAACTTAAACCCACATTTTATTAAATTATTCTCATAGAATTTATTTTTCTTTTACTATATCTTATAATACTTTATTTTCTTGATAAATAAATGCATTTTCTAGTAAATTAATTTGTTTTTTTTCATAAATAAATAATTTAGAAATGGGAAAAGCGATAAACAATTAGGGCTTCTCTCTTTATCAAGGTGATAAGGGAAAAGAAAAAAGATTAATACACTTTTTTATTATTAAATGTGATATAAGAATTAAATGTCAATTTTCGCCAATTAATATAAATATAGTTAAAATGCTAGTAAAGAATATATCAAATAATTGGATAATTTACTTAAATTAGTTATTATTATTTCGTTTTGATTTAAGTAAAATGAACCAAAATCATTAAAAACAGAAGTAAAATTATTGAAAATGTCATATTACGGAAAATGTGAACATTTTCTTTGATGGGTGAGGTGGTTCCATTTCGTGAATCCTTGAGATTCTCTGCGAAGTCAAAAGATGAAACTAAATACAGACACTTTAAATTAGAGGTGATCATGGGCCGGGTTGAGTTTGGACCGAGTCTCAATAGAATTTTATGCCCATTTTTTAGGCTTGAGCCTTGCCCAACCCAAAAAATGGGTTTAATATTTTGCCCAAATCGACCCAAATAAAAAATACTAAAACCTGAGTCCGGCCCAACCTGCCCATATTAACTTTTTTTATAATGTTAACTTTATATAAAAATAAATTTAAAAAATATAATACATCAAATACACTAAAAACATTAAAATAAATGTTTCCCAATAAATTGAAAATAAATTAAAAAATATTTATACTTAAAATAACACTAAAATAGGTGTAACTAAAGGTGTTCATGGCCTGGATCCAACCAAAATATTAGGCCCATTTGCTAGGCCCGAGCCTGACCTAGCTCGAAAATGAGCCTAAAATTTTTCTTAAGCCCAGTCTGGATAAAAATGTTAAAACCCTGGCCTGGCCTGACCAACATATATTAAATTTTTTTATATAATTTATATATATAATACATAGAAATACTAAAAATATTAAAATAAATATTTCCTAACAAATTGAAAATAAATTTTAAAAAATATGTATACTTAAGTAGCACAAAGATAGATGCAACTTAAATATAGTGAAACAAAATAAACAATAAAATAAGTGTTATACAATATCCAAATAATAACAATATAAATATAGTGAAATGGTAGTAAAATAGGGAGAAAACAACAAGAAAATAGCATTAAAAAAAACAACAACAATAGATTTTTTTGTCATTTTATGAATTCGGATCGGGCCGAGCCCAGGCTAAAAATGTCTTACTCGAGGCCCAGCCCGTTTTTTAAATGGGTCTTATTTTTTTTCCTAAACTCATTTTTCGAGCCTATATTTTTGCCCGAACCCTCCCACTTTTCGAGATGGCCTTTGGATCGGGCCGAATGGCCCGGCCCACAAACAGATCTAGGTGTAACTTAATAAGCAAACTTCTCTAAGATAATAGCAAAATTAACAATAAAATAATAATTATACAATTCAAACAATAACAATATAATGACAATATAATAGTAAAATAATAACAAAACAACAACAAAACACAACGGCAAAACAATAGAAACTACAGCGAAACACAACAACAATTTTCTTTTTGCAAATTCGAGTTGGGCTGAGCCCAGAACAAAAAAGCTTACCCAATACCTAACCCGTTTAGAAAACAAACCTCTTTTTTTACCCAAACCCATATTTCTACCAAAAACCCTTCCACTTTTTGAATGAACTTTCGAACTAAACTAAATAACTCAACTCATAATTTAGTTTCCTCTAAATACAATACCTCCACTATTAAAGTATCTATCAACTCTCTGACAACCCTTCAAAAATAGGAAGACCAAACATCCTCAACAAAATTCATATTTTAAACTAAGTTGAGGGATTTAAATAATATAGTACTTTGGTCGTAACGAACAATAGAGATTTGACTTATTATTATTGAATTCATTTTCCTTCTCGAAATGGTGTTCCCTCTGACGCAGGCAAATTCAATAAATAGAAATGGACTTCCAACTTTATAAATTAAATTTTTGTTGGTTGAGTCTTCAATGTCAAACTTGAATAAATTTGAAAAGTTTTTGTTTAATGTAAGTCAAACTTGTTAGCTGGGGTTCATCCTGCACTAATATTTTGGACATGAAAAGGTGAAAAAATATGAAAAATATTTCATTTGCTTGATAGGTGTCAATTATATATTACCACTTAACTGAAAGAGTCCATTCTAGTTCTATATGTTTAAGATGGTGGCTTAATTTATGCAATATTATTTTTTTATCAGATACTAAAATTGTACACAATATTTTATTTCGTCAAATAAATTTCAAATTAATAATATTAAATAATTTTGTGATGGTTAATTATCTCATTAATAACTCTAAAATTAGATTGTTACCATCAGTAGAGAAATTAACCATCATTTCACTATTAAATTTAACGGAATGCTCTCATTTTTTTTTCAATTTTTTTTTCATTTTCTCCCTTATCATCACTTTCCTTAACGATGTCATCACTTCTCCTTTGAACTATCGTTGTTGGGTGTTATCTTGTTAATGAACGACAATGAGGGACAATTCTTTTTCTCCCTATTTTCTAATGTTTCCTTATCCTCTATTATCTTTTCTTCTTCTTTACTTGTGGTCATTGCTTCTTATCATTGATGCTGTGATCATTTAACGTCTTCACTAGCGTCAGATTGTCAACTCAAAATCACCAAAGTGAAGCCTAAAGCCTCTTCTTCAAATCTATAAAATTAATTTTCTCAAAAAAATCCCTAAAAACTTGTGAAGTCACTCTCAAAGCTTTACAATTTTTTATTTTCTTTCTAATAATCAGTTACAAGTTATGATATACATTTTAAAAAAATTTAATAAAGAACTCAACACTTAAAATTTTGAGCCAAGTTAGAAAATTAAATTATAATGTTATAGTTTAAATTTTGAGTTAATTGCACTAAACATCCCAAATTATGATCTTCATTGTAAATTAGTTTTCAAACTTCAAAACTTTTTAAGTATATCCTCAAACTATCGATGTTATATCAATCAAGTTCTTCCGTTATCAATCCCCAAACTTTCTAATTTGTATCCCGTGTGATACACGGATCTATTGTACATATTTAATTTATAATATTTTTATAATATTAGTTTTTATTTAATATTTTTAATGATTATATTAAATCAATGTTTTTTAACTTATATTATCGTTCAATCATTTAAATATATGGTATTATTTATATAGTAATGTGAGTCAAACCACCTAGTAACCGCGTATTTGTGGAAGATAAAACAAAAAATGGTTCAACCCATAACAATCAAGCAAAATGGTAGGTTCTAGACTCCCCCAACTAACAGTTTAAAGATAAGTCAAAGCCTTCTAGAGTCTTGACCACTCTTTCATAATTAATAGGTATAATATTAATATTAAGATTAAGATTTCACTTAATTAAATTAACTTTTAATTTTGCAATATTAAAATATAGTTTTAACATTTATCAAATTAAATTTATATTTTTCAAATATAATAAGAATTAATTATATTTATTGACTAGAGTAAAATACAGATAAATATAAAATTACAAAAAATCAAATATTAACAATATTAACATTAAAATAATTTAATTTAATATATATAATAAACATGTAAGAAATTATTAATAATATTATTTAAATTATAATATATTAATATTAATATTCAAACTATGATTTTTTTGTATTATTTATATATTACTTATTTTTAAATTAAATAACATTAATATAATTAATTATAATTTAGTTAAATTTTTTTAAAACTATTTTGTAATTACATCACTTTCTCAGTTTATTAATGAATTTTTTAAGAAATTCATTAAAAATTGTAAATAAAAACTAATATTATCAAATGTTATAAATTGAATATGTACAATAAATCCGTGTATCACAAGGGAATACAAATAGGGGCAAATTTATGAGAGTAGACATGGTTCCTGCCCCCTTCCCAAAATGAAAGTTATGCAACTTAATCCCTTTATGCATGATGAAATTTTAAATTAATAAAAGTAAAATTAAACTTTGACTTCTAAAAAGAAAAAAATAATTTATTTAGTCCCTTTAAAATTGATAAAATCATAAATTAATAAATGATAAAATTATATATTGACCTCTCAAAAATTTTATAAATCAATTTTGACCCACTAATTTTTTTTTTTAAGTTTGCCCCTAAATTAATAGTATCTATAACTATAATTATTACCTAAAAGATACAATGCATCAAACATCAATCCTTAATATTATCCTTTAATTCCATCCATCCATAATTTTTTTTTTCCATTTTTGCTTTGACCAGTTCTTTTGCACCCACACCCTGCCTTCCTACCTAAACCTTGTTGCAACTTTGAGGGCAGTTTTGTTTATCTTTTAATAATAATTTATAATAAAAAATAAAAAATTAAAATCTAGGTACTTGTGTTGAATCAACTAGATTCATTATTTCACCAAACAAAATGTATATATATATATAAGATCATTTGGTTCTATTTATGGTGAACTTCATCGTTACAATGATTGGTAAAATTTATATTATATTGATTTATTTATATTTTTTATTTTTACAATACACCAAATCGATTCTTAAATTTTGTTTTGATTTAAATTTTTTGACAATTTTAAATGCTCTTTTTTTGTGTGTAAAAAAAAATAATGCTTACATTAACTCAATACACCAGATATCTTCCTAAGTAGCTTCTTAAGAATTACCAAGCCCTCTTCTCCATCAAAAGCCATCTTAGCTATACAATTAGCATTCTTATTATTTTGTCTAGGAACATACTATAAAAATCAATTATCAATATTCTGTAAAATCTAGTGTATTCGCTTGATCAATGTAGACTTCGAGGATAACCTGAACAAGTCTTGAATAGCCTTTGTTACTTCTATACTATCAGTCTGAATCAGAATATTCTCAAAATTCCTACTCAGCATGATATTCAAATCATCCAAAATTCCTCAAAAAGTTCAGCCTCAAAAACTAAGCACTTATCCAAACATCTATTATAGGCAAGTACCCACTTACCTTCCCAATCCCGCAAGACTCCCCCGAAGCAGTTTTTCCAGAATTTACCTTTAACAGTGTCATCCAAATTTAATTGGACTCCGTTATTCATCCAAGAGATTACCTTTCTAACTTCTCGTCACTTTTCTGAACCTTCTTTATGATAAAAAAAAAAATATACTGCTTGGCTCAATTGTAGGATATTGAATACTATGTGGGATAAAGATTGGTAGGGATCCGCCAAACACCGGGTTTTAGGCCCAAAAAGAATTTAAAGTGAACGGAGAGAAATAAACTACAACTCAGCCCATTGCTAAGGAGTATCAGCCCTATCTTTCTCATAGCTATGATTTAATCCCACATTTACTTTTTGAGGGATATATGTTTTACTTACACAAATGATAATTTATATATATAAAAAATAATATTATTGAGAATTGAGTTTAGTGGGAGTGCTAAGTAGTGCTCAATTGAGTCAACCCATATTAGCATGTTTTAGAATAAATTGAATGACATTGTTATGCTAGCCAATAACTCAGACCTAACATAATTATCCCAATCCCACTAGTGCACAAATAGCATGAAACAATTAAGCAGCATGTAATTCTCAAAACCTAACCACATGTTGTTTCCCAGGACTTAAAAGGATAAAGGGCCACAAAGGGGTGCTTCGGAAATTAAACATATTTTGTCTTTAAATTTTAATTTCATGAAAGGATACCAGCTAGAAAGGAAAATAATGAAAAAATAAAATAAAATAAAATAATTTCTCCACTCAATCATGAATAATTCTTTTTCTTTCAAAAGAGTGATCCAAATTTGGCCAAATGGTATATAGGAATAAAATCATTAAATAAGTAAATAAATTAATACAAATTAATTTATCACCAGGAGAAAATGCACTTAATAATAATAAAAAAAGTTAAAGCATTTTTACGTAGGCAGTGGGACAAATTAAAATGATCAGCATAAAAAAGCTGAACGTGGCTCCATGAAATCATATATGTCGTTTTTCTCTTTTTATCAAATATCATATTATCTATCTGACAATGAGATTCTTTTTTCTGACAAAAATGTATGGATGCCCACCGGAAGGGACTAAATTGAGTTAAATTTAATTATATATGCAACTTGAAAGATGCTACTTATCAACTAAAAAGGTGCATATATTATATTTTAAATTATTTGATATTTGGTAATCACCTTGATTTTTAATTAAATTAAAAATTAAATTAGATTGAATTATATATTATTTTATCTTATTTTTATTGGACAAAATACGTTAGTGAACAAATATATAAATATAAATATATATTTATATAAAATAAAATAAAAATTTATATTTAAATTATTAGATATGAAAAATCGATAAGACTATGATTAGATACGAAAAAATCAATAAGATTATGAAAACTAGAAAATAAATAGAAGAATTGAGTTTTACTAGATGTTGAGGTATGTTTTCATAGTTTCCTTAACCCAGATTCAGTCACTCCAATGGCACTTAGAGAAACGTTGGTCGACTGTCTCTCAAGATACAACAATAAGATGATCGAAGCAGTAGCACCACTACAGTGATCAACGAACAGACCTTGCCTTCCTCTATCACGAAAACGTATGAAGATAGAGAGAGAAAAAAAAAAAATTTTCGGGAGCAAAATAAAATTCTGTAGAATTTCAATGTGTGTATCTCAAAATACTGTAGAATTTTTTAGCCTTTTATAGGCTTTCAATATAGTGAAATTTTAGAAATTTTCACGAATAAATATACAAATTTGCATTAAAGGAACCTTTAAATCAATTTGAATAAAATAAAATAAAATCAAGATTTATGTCCTTTTAAAACAGATTTTGTATAACATTTGTTGAGAAAAATAAATTTCGTGTTGAGCTTAAAATATCCGTAAAATCATACTGGACCCAATTAGTTTGAACATTTCGCGTCACCCACGTCATGCAAGTGCGCTCCCAACCCCGACAGGTTTGAACCTGCATCCCCCTACACGCAATGTAAGATTTCAAGCTTAGTCAATCATTTAGTATTTAACCAATGTGGGACCTAAGCTTTTCTTTTCCTCAACAAATATTTACAAGCAACTTACTTCAATCATCAATTTCTCATTCATCACTCAACTATTTTAAGCATATGATATACCGTTGTAAAGGTCTCATGGAGTAGAATACAAAACTATAATTTTATAATTCAACTCTCTACTTTTACCAATCAATAATATACTTCAAAAATTTTAAAAATTATCTTTTTTCCAACAAATTTTTTCATTAAAAGACTCAAGACTAAAGGATATTGAATTTCTTATTATTTTACTCAACAAAAGTAGAATATATATATTTATATATTTGTAATATGGAATTTGATTCTGTGTTTGATTAGAGACATTATGCATGATAAAAAGAGTTTTTTTTTTCTTAGATACTTTCTATTAGTGTGCACAATGCCTATATATACTTTGTTCACCAAAGTCACTCATCAAGCCAAAACAAATTAAGAGAGTTTGTGGGAGTTGTAGAGATTATTGCAGCATTAATGGCTTCTTTGCAATGCCAGAAAACCATTGAGAAAGGCTTGGGTCAAGGATACCATGGTGGCGGTTCTAGTTGGGGAAGCCAGGCCACTAAAATGGAGAACAAATACCAAAATGGCTATGCAATGTCTTACAGCGAACATGAACGCCATAGCCAAATCCGCTGTCCCACCTATGGAATGAGTGAATCTTACACTACTTACGGCCAATCTCATGGCACCCACAACGGAAACGCAATGTCGAAACCCCAATTTCATGGTCATGGGAATGGCTACGGCAGCCACATGAGCAACGGGATGGCTCACACTCAAGCATATGGCTCTAACCATCACAACAGCCCTGGAAAACACCAAGGCCCTGGGTATGGAAGTGGCTTTGGGGGCTACCCTCCCAAAAACCATGGAATGCCGCATAGCCCACCGCACCACGGCAGCAAACTGTCAGGCCAAGGCAACGGGTTCCTGAAGCCCCAAGCATACGGCCCTGGGAGAAACATGGCCTACGGAATGACCGAAACCGAAAGTTGCGAGTACCGCAACGAAGTATACTATTCCAACGAGTCACACTACAACGACGGCCGTGGATACCACCACGCTGGCAAAGGTGACCACCCTATCAAGGGTCTGCTAAGGAAAATAAAGGGTGGCATTTCACGTAATAAAAGCTGTAGTGACAGCGACAGTGGCAGCGACAGTGATGATGATGGTTACGGGAAGAAGACGGTAATGATCTTATTTCCCTTCGAACATAAAAACAAATCATATAGTCACACACCTTCATTGTTAATGATTTTTTTCCATTCGATTTGGCATACAGGTCTTCGTGAGCAAGGCAATATGATGAAGACATGTATGATAATAATAATAAATATGGTGAAGATGTTGGCTATTTAAATGCCATACAATATAAAATAAAATTAAAGATCCCCCTATGTTGATGTTTTCGTATCATATGTACCTTCATGAAATAAGTAATGATATAACCTCTTGCTGGGTTGTTATTGCTTTCTTAAATTCCACTTTATAATTTTCTTTTCTCAGTTTGTAAATCCAGCTTCAAAATACTTTGTTTTTCTAAACTTCATTTTCATCATAATCAACAACCATATAAATTTTAGTTTTCTTAATGTTTTTGATATTTAATATTAAAATGATTAATTTCTCAGAAATATAACTTCCACGTTGCTATAATTTCAAATGATATAAATCATCCTTCTTGATAAGCCAAATTCATTTATTTTATAAATGGTTTAATATATAGTTTTTGTACCACAATTTTTCTTAATATGTTACTTATTTTTGACAAAAATTATATATTTTGGTACTTGAAAGTAGATGTAATAGCCTAAATTTTTAGTGGTGTCAGAACAGTGATTCGAGATCACTAAATCCAAAAAATGAGTAGAAAATATTAATAATTTAGTGAATATAAGTTAAATGTGAAGTTAGGAAAATTTTTGAAATAACGAATAGTGTACTAAAAAAATATAAAAAAAATAGAATCGGAAACGAGATATCGAGAGTTTGAAAATTTTAAAACGAGTCATAAATATTTTTCTAAATATTTATGGAGTGTTAATAAGTTAGTATTAAAGTTTCGTCAAGAAATTTTAAAGTTTCGATAATTAATTGAATAAAAAGGACTAAATTGTAACAAATATAAAATTATGGAAAATGATTAAATAACTTAAATGATAAAAGAAAGAGGGTTTAAAAGGGATATAGACCCAAGGTCTATCTGGGCTGGACGGCAAGGGCATGAAATCAGCAGGAAAATTGATGAATTAAGGGCAAAATTGGAATATTGCAAAATTTACTTAATAAAGCTAGGACTAAAGTGGAATTATCTAGATTTCTCATTATTTTTCTGCATTCTCATCAGCAAAAAACACCATAGAAGGGTTTTCTTAAGCTGGTTTTTCATATTTTTACTGCAAGTAATTTCAATTCTTGATTATTTCTTGAAATTTTTGTGTTTTTATGACTTTTACAACTAGGTCCACTTGTTGAATTCATTAGTTTTTGATTTTATGAAAGAAATTGGAAGTTGCTATGAATATGTGCTGGAAGTATATGATGATTTAGCATGGAATTAGAGCTTTAAATTGTTTATATGCTGATTTTATTGAAAGAATTGAATAGAAAGTGAATGTTTGGGACCTAATGGTGAAAGAGTTTGAAGTTAGGCTTTTATGTGAAAATTCTGAATTTAAATAATTGTAAAATAACTTATAATGTCTAGATAAAGCATTAATTGGGAAAAATTATCTTCATTGAGGGGTTAATTGAGCAAGGACTGAATTGTATGAACTGTGAAATTTGGGGCAAAAATCGAAATCAACATTTGCACTAAAACAGTTTTGGACAGCAGCAGTAGTCTAACTTTGAAAAATCACCAAAAATTTTATAAATCGAATTATAGAATTAATAAAATATTAAATTAAAGCTTATTGAGTCTAGTTTCTTATAGAAGAAACGGTGTAAGCAATGGAATTGTGAATCATGTGATATAATAGATTTTGTAAGACAATTTCAAAATGAATTCGGGTTCCCCTGTTCTGATTTTGAAAAATCATAAAAAATTGAATAAAAATAATTAAAGGCTTAAATTTACATGTTTATAATCCTGAATGAGTTTATTTTCAAGAGAAACAAATAGAAAAATCATTTGAATCCTGTACGAGAAGATAATTAATTTTTAGTGAAGAAGGGTCGGAACTGTCAGACAGCAGAACAGGGGAGATTTCAATGAATAAACTGTATTAATTGGCCCAATAAAAAATTATGAAATTTTTATGGTAAGAAGATATGTGAGTCTAGTTTCAGGGAAAATTAGCGGATCTTAATTTGGAGTTCTGTAGCTAAAGATAGAAATAATTTAGTGGTTATGACACGGATGGACAGCATTGGAATATACATAAGTAAATAATGAAATTATAGATAATATTACTTATAAGCGGGTTGAAGATGAAGTCAATACTGATAAGTGAATGATTTTAAAATGATAGATCGAGAACCCGAAACAAGTCGAGGAAAAGAAAAAGTAGCTGATTAGTCCCTGAACTTTCACAAATTTTGCAAATCGACCCAGGTAAGTTCATATGGTTGAAGTTTAATGATTATATGTTAATTTTATGAATTATATAATGTATGATGAAATATATTTATTGATGAATAGAGAATAAAATAACAACCCGAAAATCGAATAAATGATCAAATTGAGCGGAGCGTCGGATTTGAGTACTTCTGATCAGTGATAAGTGACAAGTGATAAGTGGTAGCTTTAGCTACACTTATCTGATCAGTGACAAGTGATAAGTGATAAGTGATAGCTTTAGCTACACTTATCTAATCGGTGACAAGTGATAAGTGATAAGTGGTAGTTTTAGCTACACTTATATGATCAGTGACAAGTGATAAATGTGATCAGTGTAAGACCGTGGCAGGACTATGACTTCAAAAAGTGATAAGTGATCATACGCAATACCATAGTTATACTATGGCAAAGTGAAAGTGAAGTACTCAATTTTCCGTAACCGTTCCCTAATTTGGTTAAAGAATGATATGTGACAAATGGGCCCAAAAGAATTAAAGGAAATGGATAAGTGGTAGTAAATTTATACAAGGGAACTCACCAATGACTGTGGTTGACAGGTGAACTTAATAATTGTGTATATTGTATAAGTGTATAAATATTTGGTAAGATTTATGTTTTATGCCTATGAACTTACTAAGCTTCTATAAGCTTACTTGAGTGTATTCAATGTCTCTTGTAGATTGATGTGGAAGTATATGGAGGATCGGATCAACACAGAAGATCACACTATCCAGATTTGTAATACCCCTACCCGTATTCATTGCCGGAATAGGGTAAGAAGTATTACCAGAGTTTACAAATTAAATTTTTTTTAACTCAATATATCCCCCTTTTATAGATATCTAATCTTCCCTGTAAATTTTAAACCGAGACCAATCCACATCAACCAAACCAATTCAACATATTTTCAAAATAAATTCATGCATATTTATAAGATAACATCATCACATACCCAAAACCAGGTTTGTTAACCATACCAATGGCTAACTCTACATTCATTTCACAAAATCATTTACTTTATTAGCTTATACATGCCATTGATTTCCAAAATAAAGTTTCTTTAAATACCGAAATCCTGAGGTTGATAGTGTGATGTATCTCCGACCAAATCCGATCTCCGAGCTTTTAACACTACAAAACATGGGAAAATGAAACAGGGTAAGCACTTTGTGCTTAGTAAGCTCATGTAACAAGAATTATACTTACCTAATATTTTCAATACAATACAATAAACATTTATATATCCATTCAATGCATTATTACCCTAATATGCACAAACTCAACATTCAAGTTAGTACAATAATTTGCATGTACCAATAATATATACCATGATTTCTATTTCCTTGTTATTTTTCCATATTTATCCCGTTGAATTTCTCGAAATTTCGATGGATTTTCAGAGGTACACTTTTAGTGTGTACAATTGGTCCATCAAT
The DNA here is from genome assembly GCA_025698465.1 of Gossypium longicalyx. Classification (NCBI taxonomy): domain Eukaryota; kingdom Viridiplantae; phylum Streptophyta; class Magnoliopsida; order Malvales; family Malvaceae; genus Gossypium; species Gossypium longicalyx. The sequence continues at coordinate 3,394,075 of CM047006.1, read as the reverse complement.
TTATATTCATGTGCACACATTTCTATTTGAGAGAGCACACTCGCGAACCTCATCCATCCACACAATGGGATTACGATCCAAAGCTAAATCTCTGTAATATAAACTCATAGAGTATTGTCGAATTTACAGTCAAAGCTAAATCCTCGCAACGACAATTACTCTAATGAGCTTGGATCGAATTACAGATCCAAAGCTAAATTCAAACCCTAATTCGGATTACCCGTCCAAGCTAAATCCATTTTCCACATATTCTTCGGGAGGGCTATATCAGATAGGATCACCCGTCCGGCTTGATCCTTTTACCGTCAATTCCTTTTTCAGAGATCCATCGAATTTTCCTTTCATTCAACTAGGATTTCTTCTTTTTTTTTTTATTATTATAAAATATATCAATGTTTTATCAATTTTCATACAATGAACATTCAAATCATATTCATATAAAAAACATACATTTCAAGCATTTAAGAATATAACTCAAGTTACATGAACTTACCTTGATACTTGTTTGTGCACAAAAATCTACTAATCCTAAACTTTTTCCTTTCCTCGATCTAGCTTCGTATTTGAATCTTCTGGATTTGGTGCAAAAATTATGAAATACCAGCTTAGAGAACCCTCCTATGGCGTTTTTAGCTGCTGGAATTGAAGAGAAATGAAGAGAAATCTAGATATTTCCTATTTAGTCCTAGCTTTATTTAGTTAATTTTGCAATATTCCAACTTTACCCTTAATTTATCAAATTCCCTGCTGATTTCTTGCCCTTGCCGTCCAGCCCAAATAAATTTTGGGTCTAATTGCCTTTTAAATCCTTTCTCATTAGACTCTTAAGCTATTTAATCATTCTAGTAACTTTTACACCTATTACAATTTAGTCCTTTTCATTTAATTGACTACCCAAACATTAAAATTTCCTAACGAAATTTTAATACCACATTACTAACATTTCATAAATATTTATAAAATTATTTTCGACTCGGTTTTACGAGATAAAGGTCTCGATACCTTGTTTTTACCCAATTTCTTCAATAATTTCTTTTTCTAACTAACCACTAAATCGGTAAAATTTTTCTATCAATATTTTCATACGATTTTCCTATCATATCAATTTTCATGCAAAAATATTGAAATAAATTTCTCTTTAAATCGGATTTGTGGTTACGAAACCACTGTTCCGATAATTTTGAATTTAGGCCATTACAAGATTATCTCCGGTAGCTTTTGTAAATTTCCTTTTTGATTTATATGACATATATAAGGTTTGATGATTATATAAATGCTAAGACTTGTTTAATGAATATACATTAAAGTAAAAAAAAATATGATAAATATGTTAAATAGTATGATTATAGTAGAAGTATAATTTGGTATCAAATTGATTGAAATGAATTGGTTGGTTGGATTGGTCTCGGTTTTAAAATTTGCAGGGAATGTTAGATATTTATAAAGGGGTTATATTGAACAAAAAAAAAGTTGGGATTTTGCGAAAAATTTTCTATGGTTTCGATTTAATTCTGGTTTGGTCTCGAAGTATGTTTTGGGCTTTGGAGGCTCATCTAAAGGACGTCATGACGTGTTTTAGTAAATGAATAGTATTTAACTTGTATTAACGAAAAATTAATTTGGTAAACTCTGGTAATGCCTCGTACCCTATTCCGACGACGAATACGGGTAAGGGGTGTTACAGTAGACCTGTTCAGGTGGCCCGGCCCAAAGGCCCGCCAGAAATGTGGAAGGGTTTGGACAAAAATATAAGCCCGAAAAATGGGCTTGGACAAAAAAATAAGGCCTGCTTAAAAAATGAGCCGGGCCTCGGGTAAGGCATTTTTTGCCCAGGCCGAATTCACTAAAGGACAAAAAAATCTATTTTTTAAAATATTATTTTCTTGTTATTTTCTCCCTATTTTGCTACCATTTTACTATTATTTTATTACTATTTTGTTGTTATTGTTTGAATATTGTATAAAACTTATTTTATTATTAATTTTATTATTAATTTAAAGACATTTGTTAATTTTGTTATTATTTTAAAGACATTTGTTTATTAAGTTGCATATATCTTAGTGTTATATTTAAGTATACATATTTTTTAAAATTTATTTTCAATTTGTTGGGAAATATGTTTTTTTGATGTTTTTAGTATTTTTGATGTATTATATATATTTTAAAATAATATAAAAATAATATCGGCGGGCCAGGTCAGACCCGGGTTTTAGCATTTTTATACAAGTCAAACTTGGGTAAAATTTTAGGCTCATGTTTTGGGCTGGGCTGGGCCCGGGCTTAGCAAACGGGCCTAAATTTTTAGTTGAGCCCGATCTAGCCCGACCCATGCACACCTCTACTTGAAAGTAATTTTGTTAATTTTTTAGTATTTAATTTAGGTTTTAGTATTGGTTTGATGAAAGTTAATTACTAATACTATTAGTTTTGAATTTTTTATGGTTTTGTTAATAGAATAAACTTAGTGTTGATTGTGAATTTGCTTAATTTTGTGTATAATTTGTCAATTACAATGCGATGGATGTAATTTAATTTGAGTTTTTGGATTGATTTGATGAAAGTTCAATTCTAATATTATTAGCTAATTATGAATTTTCATGAAATCAACTCATAAACCCGAATTAAACACTAAGGAACAAATTGGTCCATGTATGTTATATGAAGGAGAAAAATAACCACTCCATTAAAATTTGTCATAAAATGCTTAATTCGACGTTTTATGTATGAGCAATAATAACAAACTGAGCTTCAATCTTTACACCTTTATTCAATTTTACCCCTACTCTTTTATTCAGAGAAAATTGACTCTTAACCTTCCGTTATTAACATGACAGTATTTTGTCTTATATATCACGCCAATAAATAATTTAAATTTCAAAAAATAAAAATAAAAAGCAATCAAAATTGAACTTGTATTTTGTCATCCAAATTTATACCTCCGCACTAACACCGTTAATTTGTGCTGAGATGGCACTAATAGCCAATCCGATGATGACATGTGGTAGAGCCTCATTTTGCAACGTGGTAGGCATAAATTAAAAAAATTAAAATATATAAATTAGTAAAAAAAATATATTTTTTTTCACATTAAGAATGAACATAGACAAGTAGTTGTCTAGAATTACATGTGTCTGAATAACAAATTGTCCAAATTCATTCTTGATATAATTTTTAAAAAGTTTATATTTATTTTTATAAAATATAATTTTTAGGTTATTATTAGTTTAAAAAATATAAAAATATAACATATAAATTTATAATATAGAAAATTAAATATAATTAAGACAGTTCAATGATAAACAAGGTAGGAGTGTAAAAACACTCCGGAGATTTGCCTAAAAGCAACCATAGTTGAAAGAGTGCGTAATAACTTAAATATATTTAAAGGATATAATATTTTGAAATATATAAAAATTATTAATATATAAATTTATAAATATATAAAAGAACTAGAAAGAAAGTAAACTGTGAATCTGGATGAAATGATATCTAGATGCATTTGAGTCTAGACAACAATCTATTTAAGTTCTTTATGTAAAAACTTTTTATTATTATAATTTTTTATTAATTTGTATATTTTAATTTTATTTAAAATTTTATCAAATTTCAAGGGACATTCTGGACGTCCAGGGTCATCCAAATGTCCAGATTCAGATGTGTTGAGCTTCTCATCGATGTTCCGATGAATGTCAACCAGAGATAGAATTTTAGCTAATTAAAGCAAAACAACCAAAGTCTTATGCTAATAGCCAACTATTAGATTACCAAGGATACCAATTTAAGGGTTCGTGATTTTATTTTCTTTCTAAAAGTTACCAATATCAGAAAAAAATCGAAGTTTTGGCTTTACTGAAATGACAACCAGAATGGTTTAAATTTTTAAATATGAAAAATTATTGTAAAAGTACCTGTACTATGCCTCATATTGTATTTTGGTTATTCTACTAAAAGTAAGAGTAAATTGGTCCATGTACGTTAGACGAACGATTAAATTAGTCGCTTCGCTAAAATTTTGGCGAAAAATGTTTAATTTGGCATTTTATGTATAAGGGATAATAACAAATATAAACCCAACCTTTACATATTTATTCAATTTTACCCCTACTATTTTATTTTGTGAAAATTAACTACTTAATAAAACTACGTAAAGAATGAATCCAGACAAATGTGTGCCTAGATTTAGATGTGTTTGGAAATCCAAATGTCCAAGGTGTTTCTTGATGTGAAAAGAAAATATTTTCTTTTATCAATTTGTATATTTCTAAAGTTTTTTTTCAATTTTTTAAAATTTATATTCTCCTTGTGGCATATTGAAAGGTAGCCACATGTTACCACCAGCTTGGTTATCAGTGCCATGTGAACACAACGCATCTATGTTAGTGCAAAGGTTCAAAATAGGGTGACGAAATACAAGTTCAAGTTCAAACTAGGACCAAAAATAAATTCATGTACCAACCAGATACTTCTGGACAAGTTTAGGGGGAATTGCATATTAACTATTCTTTGGGACATAAGTTGAGATAAATTCATATTTTTATAATAATAAAAAACTCCAAAACCATTTTATTAAATGATAGAACCCTTACACGATCATTACATTTTCATAGTTTTATATTTAAGTAAATATTTAATTTGATTTTGTGAAACATAACTATCGAAGAAATCATACATGGAAAAAAATACAAGCACTTTATCAAATGATGCTTTCTGTTACATTTTTTCACAATTTATTCTCTGGATTGTCATTCCTCATTGGCGACATCTATGGTGTCTCGAGCAACCACGGTTGTAGGTATTAGCTTGCGTGGGTGCACTTTTTGGGTTAGGATGACACCTCAGTTGCAATTTGCTAGGCATTTTGCAAGGATCAAGGACCCCTGGATGGATGTACGTCACACCACTACGTGCAACACCATTGACTTGGACCACAACCATGTTGATTAGTGCAAAGCAAATAAGCAAAGTTTTCATGATGGATAACTCCATGATTGAACTTAAATTCAAAAGATATTGAAATTTCACATATATTTATACGACTTGTATGGTACTCAATTTTCGTAAAATTGCTTAAAATGGTGTGATATTGTTTATTGTTTTTTCTTGAGTTGTTCGATGTTTATATGTCTAAGATTAGTATATTAATCGTTTCATATGAAACCACTTGCGCAAATATAAAAATAGTGTAGTCATTGAAAAGTCTAAATTTTTAAATATGAAAAAGATATTATAAAAGTACCGTAGAGGAACTTGTACTATGCCTTGAATTGCATTTCGGTTATTATACTAAAAATAAGAGCAAATCGGTCCATGTACGTTAGATGTGTAACGCCCCTAACCTGAATTCATCACCGGAATAGAGTTACGGAGCATTACCGGAGTTACCGATTTATTTATCAGATATTTTATTTCATCTAACGTTCATATTTGGAACCAATCAAAATCAAACATATTGTCCCTTAAACGTACTTATTTTTCTCGACATGTTTTACTTGAATTTATTACTCGTCTCAAAATACTTAATTTCCTTGTATCAACGTATCAAAGATAATCACATATTTACATGTCATGATAAATATCATTCTCTTGCCATTTCTTCATAAACATAAATCAGGTAATTCATTATATTGATATTTCATGCATTTAAAAAATACAATTCAAGTTACATTAACTTACCTCGTTGCTTGTTCATGTTTATAATTTCATTAATCCGATATCTTTTCTTTTCCATGTTTAAGTCTCGTATTCGAGTCATCTGAATCTTTATAAATAAATTTGATCGTTGTTTTCATTTATTTCATGTTCTAATACATTCAATTAATGCTCTAAACAAAATTACCATTTTACCCCTAAACTTTTAATTAATGACGATTTCATCCTTAGGCTCAAAAAAAATTTCTTGCAATTTAATCCTTACTTCCAGCCATTATTCTCATACAAGTTGATAACAACCCATGAATTCTATAAAATATTAGAATTTTCCATAATTTCAACACTTTTCAATTTAATCCTTAAAATATGTTTTTCCCCGATCTTGAACTAAATTAATAATTTCATTCAATTTTGCAATTTTAAATAATAAAATAATCCATTTCATGCAAATTGGTTATTTATAACATTTGTTTTACAAAATTTCCCATAAAGTTTTACTTTTATTCAATTTAGTCCCTGAGCATAAAACATGCAAATTAGCCATGCTAGCTAAATATTCATACATATTTTCCTCCTCCTCCTCTACATTCCACATCCTTAATTTATATAACATGCTATAAATAACATTATTAATAATTTCACTATTTACTTATATGTATATTCAAAATTGTCCATTTGAGTTATAGTCACTAAATTATTTATATCTTGAGCTACAGTACTCGAAATTAAGATCCACAAATTTTTTCTAAAACTATACTTATAAAAATTCTTACCATAAAATTTTTAGAATTTTTGGTTTAGCCAATAAGTACATTTTATTCTTTAAAATCACCCTTATTCTGCTGTTTGACAGTTCCGACCCTTCTTTACTAAAAATTAATTATCTAATTGTACAGGATTCAGATGATGTTCTTGTTTGTTTCTATTGAAAATAGACTCATTCAAGATTTTAAACATATAAATTTAAGAACCTAATTATTTTTCTAAAATTTTTAATGATTTTCCAAAGTCAGAACAGGGGAACACGAAATCATTGTAACCTTGTCTCACTAAATTTATTATATCTCACAATTCACAATGCTTTTCTTACACTGTTTCTTCTATAAAAAACTAGACTCAATAAGATTTAATTTCATATTTTGTTCATCCTCTAATTCGATTTCCACAATTTATGATGATTTTTCAAAGTTAGCCTACTGCTGCTGCTCTAAAACTGTTTTAGTGCAAAATGTTAATTATTAAGTTTATAACACCCTTATTTCCTTTCTCTACAATATTTCTCACTACTTTCTCTTATTTCTCTTCACTAATATATCAAGAACATAGAACCATATATAAGAAAACTCTACTTTAGCTTCATTCCTATGCTTTTTCAATAATATCAAACTTAAAAATACATGAAAATCTTGATGTTCTTACCTTGTCTTGTTGTTTCCAATCTTTAACTTGATTTTCTCTCCCCTTCAGCTTTTATTTCTTAAATCTAACTTGATATTCTAGCTTTCCATAGTCTCCTTATTATTTTTCTCTCTTGGTAACCATGAAAATTCTTTTAATTTCTAGGTGAAAATGGTGAATTTTTGGTGAAAGGATTAAATTATAAAGAAAGGAAAGTTTCTTCCTCTCTTTTCTTTCTAAAGTGGGATGCATGAAAATGGATGGTGTGTGTGTTTTTTTTTTCACATACAAACACACACACACACACACACATATATATAGAGACTAATTAAAATAATAAAATAATAAAATATCTTATTAAAATATTAAATAAATAATAATTATCTAATTAAATAATTATAAAATATCACCAGCATTATCATTACTTTCTAGATTTCTCTTTCTTTCAATTGACCATTTTTCCCTTTGTGATCTTTTAAAATTTCATTCTTGAGTCATCACTTAATTTGATAAAATTATAATTTAGTCCCTCATAATTCTTCACCTATTCAATTTGGTCTCAACTCATCAATTTTCCTTGGTTTCTCGATCATTCCACCCTTAAAATATTTTCACTATTAGTCCTTCAACTTTTTTGTATTTACACTTTAATCCCTCAAATTTTGAGTATTTACTCTTGGGCCACAAAAATTTTCTCACTTTTACAATTTAGTCCTTTCTTGAATCAATATGTCATGATATACTTCCCAGTGACATAACTCAATTTTCCTCTTCTTGTCACTTTATTTTCTTATTTTACTATATTAAGAATAATATCTTACTGTAGAAATTTTCAGGGTGTTACAAGATGAACATTTAAATTAGTCATTTTGTTAAAATTTTGCTGAAAAATACTTAATTTGGCATTTTATGTATAAGGGATAATAACAAATATAAACACGCTATTTTATTTTGGTTATTATACTAAGAATAAGAGCAATCTTTGCATATTTATTCTATTTTACCCTACTCTTTTATTTTGTGAAAATTAACGACTTAATAAAACTACATAAAGAATGAATCTAGACAAATGTATGCCTAGATTAAGATTTGTTTGGACATGCAAATGTCCAAGGTCATTCTTGAAATGAAAAAAGTATTTATTCTCTTTTATCAATTTATATATTTTTAATTTATGTTTGTCTCCTGTAATATTGAATGGTTGCCATGTGTCACCCCCAAATTGCCTATCAAAGCCATGTCAACACAAAGTGTTGGTGTTAGTGCGGAGGTTCCAACTAAGGTGACAAAATACAAGTTCAGGTGCAAACAAGGACAAAAAAAAAATCATGTACCAACTAAATACTTTTGGATAAGTTTAGGGGGAATTGCATATTAACTCTTTTTGGATACACGAGTTAAGAAAAATTCATTTTTATTATTATAAAAACACTCCAAATTCATTTTATTAAATGATAGAACTCTTACACGGTAATTTCATTTTCATAGTTTTATATTTTATTAAATATTGAATTTTTTTGTGAAACATAACTATTGAAGAAATCATACATGGAAAAAAATTACAAGTACTTTGTCAAACGATGCTTTCAGCTGCATTTTTACACAATTTATTCTCTGGATCGTCATTCCTCATTGGCGACATCTATGGTGTCTCGAGCAACCGCGATTGTAGGTATTAGCTTGTGTGGGAGCACTTTTTGGATTTGGATTACATCCCGGGTGTGGTCCGCTAGGCCTTTTGCAAGGATCAAGGACCCCTGGATGGATGTACGTCACACCACTACGTGCAGCAACATTGACTTGGACCACAATCATGTTGATTAGTGCAAAGCAAATTAGCAAAGTCTTCATGATGGATAACCCCATTGTTGAACTTAAATTTAAAAGATATTGAAATTTCACAGATATTTATACGATTTGTATCGTACACAATTTTAGTAAAATTGCTTAAATTGGTGTGATATTGTTTATAGTTTTTTTTTTTTGAGTTGTTTGATGTTTTTAAGTCCAAGATTAGTATATTAACTATTTCAAATGAAACCACTTGCGCAAAAGTAAATATAATAAAGTTATTGAATAATCTAAAATTTTAAATATGAAAAAATATCGTAAAAGTACTATAACAAGACTCTCCTATTAAATTTGACTCTAATTCGGCAGATTTATGTCATCCTATTTTTAGGATTGCATGCAACTCCACTCAATTCAGCAAGATCTACTCTTAAACATGATCTATTCCTCCTCTGATTTAAGCACATCAAATATGGATCAATAATTTAGAAATGTCAAACCTAAAATTAAGCACACATAATTAAGAATAAGATCTCAGTATTTATTGCGTAAAATAAAAATCAAACAATAGAATCCATCATAAGGTTCATCTCTCCTAGGTATTTAGAAAATTAGTTCATGCTTGAAAATAAAAACATTCAAGACACAGTATAATCGAAATAAATAAAGAAACTCATAATAATCTCTTAAGAAATCAAATGCGAATCTTCAATCTTGATGGGATCTACTTCAGAATCGGCTTCAATGATATTTTTCGAGTTGTTTTCTTGAGTATTCTATCCTATCTTCTTATTTTTGTCATATATATGTCTTAGAATGCCCAAAAACCTAAAAATCACGTTTTTCCACAGGTTTAGAGTGCAAATTGCGAAATTGACACAGTTTGCCACATGGCCGTGTGGCTCACACAACTGTGTGGAAATGGTTAGCCCGTGTGGCTCCTGTAATTCGTTTCGATTTTCCAATTTTCGCTCGTTTTTCGCTCTCAAATGCTCTCTTAAGTATAAAAACATGAATTTAAAGGATTAGGAGCATAAAATTCACCACCAGCATTGAATAATCACCCAAAAACGTATTAAGAATGGGATTAAGACATGCTACTTTTAGCACTTATCAATTATCATAAGACTATTTTGTCTTATATATCACGTTAGCAAATAATTTAAAATTTTAAAATTTTCAATAAAAATAAAAAAGTAATCGAAACTAAACTTGTATTCTGTCACCTAAATTGGTACCTGCATACTAACACTATTGATTTGTGCTAACATGGCACTAATAACAAATTTAGTGGTGATACATAACAATCTTTTATTATATCACGTGAAAAACATAAAATAAAATAAAAAGTAAAAAATCATTAAAAATATATCAATTAGTATATTACTTCTAATAGATATGAATTAAAGTAATAAAAATAATTAAAATTTAGTTGACTGCAATGAGAGAAAAATATTTAAGAATTTGTTTAGTTGTTGAATTTGCGAGGGTGAGTTTTTTTTTTTTTCGTTTCATTAACTATGTCTCTTTAATTTTGTTTGAGAGGCGGGTAGTTGCTAAAATTGCGAATTTGGTTTTGCTAAAATTTATTTGAATTATTAAATCACATTTCTATCCCATTCTCAATTATTTAAGTAACATTTTAAGTGAATTTATTTTTAGGGATTATGGGTGTTTTTATATTAGAAGTTAGATTGTATTTTATCTCGTTTATTTAAAATTTTGATAAATTAATTCCTGTCTGTTATATGAAAAAGTAAATTGATCCTTTTCTGTTAACAATTTCATCCATTTTTTACATACAGAGATCAATTTTTAACAGTTAAAAATGAATAAAATTTTTAACAGAAAAATCGACTTACTCCTTGATTTAATGTACATGGACTACTATGCTCATTTTTTAGTAGAGAGGATACAATATGATCAACTTCATAATAATAAAAACTTTATAACACTTTTACGTTTTTTTTTTCAACTAAAATGACATTAAAATTAATAAATATAAATACACTACATGTTGTGATGGAGGTACTTCAGTAATTGTGGCTAGTGAAGGTGAATACATTCCAAAATCTCTCTTTATCAATTAAAGCCATAAATCCTTCTTTTCTTTTTTTAACATTCATTATTTTTTTTTCACAATTTTCTCTTATTCTTTTATACACTTTTTTTTTCTTTAAAGAAAGTTATAAGCTAAATGATTAATATTTCAAAACTCTCAAAGCTAATCTTCTTAATTTGGTAACATCCTTTTTGTTTTATACTTTTTACAAAATTCTTAAAATCTTGACTGAGGAACAATGGAGGGATGCAGATGCTATATAGATTAATTATTTTTTATTTATTTGAAAATTTTATGAAAAAAAACTTTTAATTTTATTAATTAATGCCTAAAAATAAAAAAAAAACCCAAAATTAATATAATAAATAAAAAACTGAACACAACCAAATTATCCCGGAAATTTAAAAAAAAAAATCCAAAAATCTCAACTTAACCAAGCCAGTTCAGCCCTATACCTTTTGTAGCTAGTTTCTGAATGCTGTTTTTCAATATACGAAGACACGAGTGAACGGAGAATGGTGAAGGAATCATGTAAAAATTCTGATGAAAAACGTGTCAATAATCAAATATATAGGAATGGAAAGGGAAAAAAAAGGTTTGAGCAACAAGTTTCGGGTGTGGCATATTGTTTGATTTATATGCACCTAGTTTTAGAGATTAAAAGCGCAAGACGATGTGAGTTGGAATATGAAGAAGGAATGTCAACAAGGAATTATTTTAAGAGTTGACCTTCAACATATACAATAAGTTCATGCATGGATAAGGATGAGATGCTTAATAGCCTCCTTTAATAATTATTCCTTTTTTCCTTGAGAGAAAAAAGATGGATTGCCTTGTCATGGCTCTTAAGGGCCAATTTCTCATGTTTTATGGGTAATTCTTGAATGGTTTCAACCTTAACTGAGCTCTAAAATCATTGAAATTTGATTGGTTAATTAGCAGTTTATACAGTACGTGTCTAACAACTTCCAAATTATCCTGTGGTTTTGCTTTAATTTGAAGTGCAAGCTCATGGTAAGCAACTAAGCATGAGCTTTTCTGATCATTGACTTTTGAAGTCATTTTGAGAGGTTCCTTGGAAGCAAGAGAGGATCTGGTTTGGTCACAAAATGTCAAGCTCCAAGACATGGAGGGTCCCATATCAGATTAAAAATGCACCAATTGTTTTTCTTATCTCCACGATTTTGCTCCTATAAATAGGGTCTTCTTCTACCCAATCACCAAAAGAAACAACAAATAGTTGTTGAATCTTACTATGTATTGGTAGCTCATTCTCCCCACAAGAGCTTCCAGCACATATATATATATGTGCGTGTGTGTGCGCGCGCGCTCTAGATGCTACTAGTAAGTAACAGTCTTGTGCATGCATTTTGGCATGGAAATCGTTGCTCACTCTCCCTCAAGGGCTTCTGAATTTGCCTGTGTTTAAGGGCTTAAACTGAAGCGCTGGAGGGGAGAGTGAATAATGTTCACCATTCTTTCTGGCTACATATTTTGGCAAGTCAGTCATGTCCATATGAGGTAAGTAATCTTTTTCTTTCTTTCATGAAGTAGCAATACAAGTTCCATATTGCAGGCTTGAAGCTGGGCTTTTTGCAATATCGTATACACATGGCTTGTATAGAGTTTTTGGAATGCTTACAATGGTTTCTACAACAAATTCACTTAAAATACCTTACTTAAGTGACATTAAAACAGATGCATGGAGTCATTGACATCTAAAACGTGTCCTAATTTTACGTTTTAGGAAAAAAGAAGCAAATTTCATTTTCGAAGCATATAAAAAATAAGGACAAAGGGTAAGTTCCATGGCTCATATGTAGAGTTAGATGAACAAAATTGGTGCAAGTTGGATGCCCAGTGCTCAGTAGTGATTGATGGTTGTCCGTATAGCTAGAGGCCAGTGGCATGTGAGTTTCAGAACTCATGTATATTGGCTCAAAATGTTCCCCATCTTTCCAAAATCATCCGCTACCATTAATGAGCTTTGCTTGAGTTATTATTGTTAAAGCAGAAAATGGCAGTCTTAGTTGAAGAAAATGAAATAGGGGCAATGTATCATATCAAAAACATGTTGCATGTGACTATGACCCCACAAAATTGGGCAACCATTTCAAGTATGTATGCAGTGCTTCCTTCATAACCTTAACTAGATAAACTTGGCTTGTGATTGGGAGATAACATAAGTGAATTATTTGGAATCACATGTCCCATCCTGTGTGGGGACATGAGTTTTTATGGAATTTGGCATTCTGCTTGTTGAATATCATAATGAAATTGGTCCCCCCCCGGCTCTAGCTCATAGTTCCCAAACATTACTTTCAACACAGTTATCTATCCCTTCTTCTTTTTAGTTTTTGATTGGTGACTTTTTAAGTACTTCCAAAATTCTTCATTTTTCTTGGACGGTACATTCAAGAGTCTGAGCTTTGAAAAGCTATCAAAACTTCATAAATCATATGCAAGAAGATCAATTTATCCACTTCTTATAAACTTAATCAGATGCATTAAACGACTAAATTGCTTCGATTTAGAGCTGCAATATGCAATATTTCAAGTCCTGAATGATTATTAAGAGAGAGAAACAGACTGAAAACCCACATCTACAAGAAGTTCTTGAAACCTATTTTCTCTTCCGTTCTGCAAACTTTCAAGCTTTAGCAGCACTAAGCAAGCTCTTGATTCTTCTCCACAACTCTTACCCCATTGGCAGATCTCAGCACATTGGCCTGACCATATTTCATTAAACAGCCTTTAAAGGGAAGAAGAAAAAAATAATGGAAAAGAGAGTTAACTTGAAAGAGAATCAACCACGCTAAACAAAACTGCAGGAATGGGCATTATAAGAACACCTGAGCCTCAGTGATTTCGACTGCAAAACCATCAACAATGACCAAAGATAAGGTCTTCCTGTAGGTACCAGGTTGAAGGGTGCTTGCCAACAGCTCATCGTGCTTCCTACTCAGATACAAATCAAGCTCGTACGCCCCTTTCTTAGTTCTACGACACACCTCCCAAAAGAAAAGAAAGAAAGGGGAAATGAATGAGAACAAGCCATATATGTGATAACACTAACATGAGAACCAACATAAGGAGTTAGGATATTGGGACTAAAGAACTGACCGATCAGCATGAAGACGGTGGTATTCAGGATCATAATTCATGAAAACAAAGTATGACTGAGTTTTTGTGCTCCCCATTGCCCACTCTTAAAAGTATTCCTTTTTTCTTTTTGTTCTTCAAGTTTGGGTTGGTCAGTTTGCATTTTCAGCTGCAAACGGGGTAGATATTTATACATGTCAATAGTGATTAATGCATATAAACACTTGCATGCCTCTCAACCTTGTATTTCCATTGTTATGCTCTAATTAAGATTAGTATATACATGAATGAGTTGTATTCCCTTTAATTCTGAGTTTTACAAATCTATGTGTCATTCTAAATCCATAATTTTTTTTAATTTGATGATTATAAATCATAATACTGAAGCAGCGGTTAATTTTTTTAATTTTATGTATTTATTAGAGAGAAAAAGATAACATTTTGCTATTAGTCAATGTACTATGCTTAACTTATAGATTTAGTCCATGTATTTTAATTTAGTTATTTTTAACCCTTGTACTTTTCGAATTTTGAAATTCTACTCTTAATCAAATGATGGCCGTTAAATTCATCATGTTAAATTCTTTTTTTTTTTCAAGTTCTTATGCCACAAACATACCATTGCACGTGTAATACCATGTCAATTTGTTATTTTCATATAATACTTAGGACTCGATTAAAATCGAGAAAACCAACTAAACGGAATCAACCGATTTAGTCAATTTTAGTTTGTGCGATTTGGGCTATTTTTTGGTTATGGATTCAATTTTGTTAGTTATTTTGTTCGATTATCAATTTTTGAATTTTCAAACTCACCCAACTGAAAAACTAACTTAATTTAATATATATTTATCATTTATAAAGTAAATATATATCATTCAAGTCCAATAAGTAAAGTTGGTTAATTCAGTTAATCGGCCAAACTGACTGACCTAAAGTCGTTTTGGTTACGTCGATTTTTGAGCTCTAATTTGGCCAGGTCAAATTTCATAGATTATAGTCGGTTAAGTCGATTTAATTAAAAAATGATTGAATCGATTGAAAAAATCAGAAACTCTCTATTTTAAGAAAAAACCATAACATCTTACTTAATAGATTTAATAGTTATCATTTAAATAAGCTTAAAATTATTAAATTCGTAAAATATAAACACTAAAAATAATTAAAATAAAAAGCAGATATTAAATTAGTAACTTACAAATGGTACATTATTAATATCACAATTTGAACTAATATATTTAATTGTTAAAGATTGAAATTTTAAAAATAAAAAAGTTTATATAATTGATTCAACAAGCCTAAGGTGAGACAAAGACTGTGCACGTGGGAAAGTGACGTGATAGTGGGGGCCATTATCATCAACGTGCCAGTTTACTAGAGATGGTTAAAGGGGGGCCCTATTTGCGAGATTCCAAAGTACTGGAGGTGTGCGAATGCAATTGGAAATGACGGGGTTCAGTTATGGACAGCTATTAGTAAATGGTGGTCCTCTCTTGTTCTAAAACGTGACAGTCTACGGGACTCTATACTTACCCACACGTGGGAACTTTTTTAACTTCGTTTCACCGTACAAGTTCCATACATTGAACGGATTTCTTCTGCTAGTTTATGTTATTTTTTTTAATTATTTGAATTTATAATACTTTCAATATATTATACAGTTCAAAATAATGATTTGAATGTGTGCATACAAATTTCATCGGTCTTCTATTCGATTCCAATTAAGCTGAATGCAAATTCCAATTAACAAATGGGGACCTAATTAGGCCACGAACCCACATGTAACGTTGGAAGCCCAAAATAAGACACTGGCGATCCCATATACTAAGACAAAACGTGTTAATTACTATTAGCAGTTAATTGCCACATAATCAAGACATAAACTAATCCGACCAGAAGCAGTCCACATAAGCCTTGAGTCTGTTGTAATTTCGAGGATTTGCATTTTCTTTTGTCAATTAAGGCAAATTAAAACCCATAGCTTTCATAATTGCATGAGTATTTTGGTCCAATCATTTCAAAGTTTTGTAACAAGTCTCTTATATCATGCGAGCTTGAGTCTCCAGTTCACTTTTGATCTGCTTGTAACAAGTTTACTTCATATTTTGTCTTTATTTAAAAGCTTCCATTTGTTTATACTATATCCACATATTTAAAAGATGATCGGATTTAAAATATGGATTCTAGCTCCAAGTTACGATTTTGCATAGATTTTCCTACAAATGAGGATTTTTGTTGTTACCAATGGTTATGGCTGCACAACCAAATGTGTCATCTCGTTTAGGTGCGAAGTTAAAATAATTTTTGAAGTGTCAAATAAAAATTTAATTTTTTATAGTCTATACCTTTATAATTTTTAAAGGATTAAATTGAATTTTTATAATTTTAGGGAGTCAAAATAAAATTTTACCTTTATTAATTTAAAATTTTTAAAAAAATTAAGGGCCTAACTAGTAATTCTATATTTTAGGGGGGCCGAAGCCCCTGTGAGTCCCCTAAATTCACCTCTGATCTCCTCTTCCTTTATTTGATTACAAATCTCCTAAACATCATGTAAGAATCTTAGTTTGCTCTCTGATCAACAAAAAGCAACTAAAAAATAAAAGATGGTGGGAAATAACTAAAAATCTAAAACGTGAGTCAAAGAGATAAGTAAAGAGAAAATCATCACAATATATTTGTTAACGTTGTTCATATTCCACGATCCTATTCTCTAGAGCCTCATTGAGTGAATAATTTCGTTCCACAATTAATCCAACTATCTTTTGGCTAAAGCTTCATCTATCATTACACAAAGAAATAATTGCAGTCCCGATAGCTAGTCCAAATTGTTACACATCACTCTTCCCAAATGCCTTACATTGCATACAATATCTTTCCATAAAAATCTTTAAATAAAGTGCATCTAACACACCCCCAAATGGCTCAACGAATAAGTCGACTAGCAGTTTATTTATAGTCAAACAAGCATCCTTTAGCAAATTAGTTTTGATTGAGATAAAACTCTTAATAAAAAGATGAATTTATCTATCAAAATATCTTCAATAATTATCCAAAATAAATCCTTGTCAGCTAGATAAATTAACAGCTTAATTATCAAATAAATAGCTTAATGGATAAAGAAAAGAACAACCCTTGAGATGAGGTTGTCGATCTCTCCTCCTTCTACTCTTCCAAATTTCGATTAGCACCATTTAAGACATAATAAAATATGGCTTAAAATGCATTTGTTGATAGTGTAATACTCCATGAAGATCAATGTAAAAAATCCCAACCTCTTACTAGACTTAGATGTCTTGAAAATCTATCTAAATGGGTGTTTAACAATTATTTAAATAAGTTATTTGAACATCTGAAGTCCCAACATATCATTCACTCTGAGTTTTGACACTTCCAATTGTTCATTATATTACTATTCAAGACCATGAGTGTCATCTTCCGCAAGGATGGAAGAACTAAAACATTTGATAAATTCCCAAGTCTTTAAAGAGTTTGGGTTCACTTTTTCAAAAATTACTTCTTTAAAATCACACATAAACTTTGATTAAATGTATTACTTAATATATGAATTTTGATTTAGTACAATTATATTTATGTAAACATAATTATTTTTGTGTACAATATGTTATGTATAAAATTATACAAAATTAAAGTTAAATGTGTTAATTTATAGTTTTGAAATTTATGATGTTTAATAAAGTGATTTTCTGATGAAAAAATATTAAAAGATAATTCGATGACCTAAATTTTACTAGCATACAAGAGAATAGTGAAATTTTATTTATAAAATTAAGGGTGATTGATTTATAAAATAATTTATCTGGTAACATTTTTGTATTTCAATTCATAATATATTTGGTATAACTTATCATTTAAAATATTATAAATTTATATAATCTTTTACCCTTATTAATTCATTTCCCAATGTGAAGAAATTATTTTCAATTTATTATAATTATTATTATTTTGTTGATTGGAAACCCGATACAAAAAGGATCGGGAGGAAATTACATCAACAAACCCCATACAGCAGGAGTCAGATTAACCCAATTAGACGGCACGTCCCTCTCCTAGTACAAACAGCCACCTTGTCTGCCAGCCGGTTTGCTTCTCGCCGACGAAAGGGCGTTGAACTTGCGGATTAGCTGCTTGGAAACTCTTAATGGAATCAATAATAGCAGAAAGAATCCAGGAAATCCCCTCACTCGAAGCAAAAATTTGATCCACAACAACTTTGCAATCAGATTCAAGAAAAGCTTGAGGCCAATTCTTATGAGAAATGATAGAGCAAGTATCTTTAAATGCCATTGCTTCAGCCACTTCAATAGGTCCGACACAAAGCTGACGATTACTTCCGTTGATGATTTGACCATTAGAATCTCGACAAACCATAGTAATACCTGCTGTTGGGTTATCCTTAACCATAGAAGCGTCACAATTTATCTTAAGACAACCCTCTTTTGGTCGCTGCCAAGAAACTCCAGTCAAATTCGTACCACTGAATTGTTTTCTATTGGGAACTCAAGGCTCCCTGCCAAACCTCAATTGGATTGTCGTTGCTTCCACCAAAAACCAGCTCGTTAGGAGCTTTCTATATGGACCAGCAAAGATTAGCAAGAAGAGCTAGGGGGAAAGATGGAATAATCCCATGCCAGCAACGTTGAAACCTACCGAACCCTTCCCTTCTTGTATCATGGTAATTACTTAAGTTGTAATTCAATTTTTAAGTTTAAATTCATTTATAAAAAAAGTTGAATAATTTCAGGTCCATTAACTTGTGGAGTGAGAGTGTGAGACGGTTTCAAACTTTGAATGTGGATATATAAATCCAAAGCTTTTCAACATTCCACTTTCTTCAATCCTAAAAACCACGTGTTGAGTCAACCCCGTTGCCCGCTTCCGCCATTGCCTCTCATCACTGTCCATACCACCACTTTGTCCAGTGCCTGAGCCCCCAACCTCTTATATAATAATCCAAATTCCTTATCCTTAAGTAACTAATAAAAAAACCTGTGTCCTTTTTGTTTCTTTTAGTTTTTTGTTTTGTCTCTTTAAATAAAGATATGGCACGACTCGCCATTTCGTTCATTGTTATTTTCGTCTTATTCACCGTCTCTCACGCTCGCTTTATTGTACCGAACCAGGCCGTCACCTCTGAAGAAATCGTTGCCGAATTACCCGAATCCGACTCTACAACGACAGACGTTATCCTTCTCCCTAACGAGAAACCCGACTCTGAACCCGCCAAAACAGTTGATTCTAAGCACGACGTTGATGATGCCTCCGAAGCTGACCCCGACTTGGTTTCCGTTCCGTTGACGATAATCAGTTTCCGTCCTGTAAAAGGTCACTTCCCCAGGCATCCGTTGATTCCGTTCCGTAATGGACATGATTGCCGTTACCATAGAAACTCGCGGTTCCAGCGCAAGCGCTATGTTTCTCACGGTAACGGTATGGCACTGTCGGACGAGAGATCTCGTTCCGACCCGGAGTCAATCAGACTTGGTCACCAGATCCGGGGGAGATGGACCAGGTTTCCCGATAATGGCGCCGAGTCGAAGGAGCACGTAGACTTTAGGAAGGTTCGTCCTTATAACCACAAGCATGAACAAGATCATGACAACAACGATCACCACCCGCACCACCACTACCAACATCAACGTCGCCATCATCGCCGAGGAGAAGTAGATGAAAGGCGCGAGAGTGAGGAGAAGGATGGGGGGTTCATTAAGAGGTTTCGCAAGTTTTTGATTAATTTTTGAAGGTATCAATATCATTCACGTTATTTATTCAAAGTGATGCATCAACTCTAATTCTCTTGGGTAATTTTCACTTTCTGGTTTATTTGGCCTGGCTGTATTTACACTACTTGATTATTGGCTGTAAATAATATGGCATCCTTTGGTGATGAACAATATGGTATTTCCTTTTAAAACAAACTGCATTATAGGACTCCATTTATGATAACATTTTTTCCTTTTTAGCATTGGTCAACTACAGACACCAACTCAATTTAATGTCTAAATTATATTAGTTTATTGCTGTTTTTATATCTTTTATATAAAAAAAAGGAAACTATAAGCACATAATATTTAAACTTTAAACATTATTCCTTACCCTTCCATCAAAAGCCTATTTATTACCTTATAATTTTGTTTTCCGCATTTTAACCCACAACATCCGAATTTGGATGTTTAGCCCGAGGGAGTGTTTTTTAAGTATAAAAAAAAATCCATAAAATTAAAATTTAAAGGAGGAGTTACATTTTTAGTGTTTAATTAGTTATTAAAAATTAAAAAAACCTGAATACCCTTTGTTTTAATATTGTCATTTCAATCTAAGATTACCAACTCAGTCAAATTAGATTAGATACCCTAATTTCAAATTAAGATATGAATAACTTTCTAGATGAGTAAATTAAAATCATGTACCAACATACAGTATATCCCCCATAACTGAATGGCTCATACATGCAAAGCTATAAAATTTCCATCGTGCAAAGATATTTACAACTAGATACCAATACAATACCGCATTATTCACCATAGAATAAGCCACAAAGAAAATTTCTGAAATGTTTCTTCATTTAAGAAATCTGTAGGCCGAAGGTGTAGCTTAATTGTCAGCTACTATCAACACAACACACCTAATTATAATGTTCTAGTAAGAACAAGATGCATGAAGTATTAAGAAAATAGGAGTTGACTCTAACCCAAGGTAGCCCGAACTGTCTACTCAGCTTCTAATAATAACAGTTCTTCACTCATTACACACAACAACCTTGATGCTGCTAAGAGGGACCCAGATTATTCACATTATTTTGATTGGCTCAGTGCGATCCTGAACAGCCAAACGCTCTGAAACATCAGCCAATGACTTGAGGTTGCACTTGATCAGTGCCTCAACGAAGTAGCATGTTTCATCCTTGGTGTTCCCATCCGGTACATCCACCACAAAAGACTCGATCACCAACGTTCCTGGTCTGCCATCAATGACCTCAGGATGGACTGTAACAATGGATGAGTAGTTCTGCCAATTTACATAGCATACAGGAAATTTTGCAGTTTCATGAAATTAGATTATAAGTGATGAGGAAGATCAATAAAGAATTGGGACAATAGAATGCTCATAAATCAAATATGAAAGGAAAAGGAGGCAGAACAATCCATCTCGGAACTGAAAACTAACACCGTCCTCAGCAACATGATAAACAGTGTTGCTTGCCCACGTATGTGTACAAACTAAAAATATTCTATGTACATATGCAAAGAAGGGGTCCAGGTCATACGTGCTAGTAGCTCAAGAAAACAGAAATAGTTGGGATAGATGGAAGGCTACAAAAGCACATGTTCCCCTGCTTAAATTCAGCAGAAAGAGATTTGACAAGTTATTTTGTAGGGATATATATTTCCTTCTAGTTTCAGAACTCTCATTTCCTGTTCTGCAAGGCTATGTTCCCTCTCAAACATGACAAAATTATTCTAAAATGCTTAACAAATTTGACCATTCAAACAATGATTTGACAATTCATGCTGAAGTGACGGAGTCTTTATCCGATGACTGGTTTCGATGGTCCACCTTGCAAGTTGCAAGTGACTATATCCAAAACCTTGTTACATTTAATTTAAGCATTATTACATAATTCAACAGAAAATTATCACATCATATAATAAGAGAGAAATAAAGGTTAGGTTTAGATGAATACTTATTTTGGTCAAGATTATATGTTGAAAAACTAAAAATTTATTGGAATTCGAAGGGCATGCATTTACAACTATTGTGTAATGCGTAACTAATTCAACCAAGTAGAAAATTCATACCTTCAACCTGTGATCTCCTCCGACAATTGTCATGCTCAAGATGTGCTCATCATCATCTAGATACTCTAACCTTTCAGTGCTAGTTGTCGCCGGCAAACCTGACTTAACATTTACTTCTCTAACACTTCCAACCTGAAGGTCCCCCTGCACAACACACCTGCTAACAAAGGGTTTGTACTTCTGCGGTTGGTCAAACCTCCTTACTAATGACCAAACCTGATTGATCGAAAACCAATAATCATTCATTAAGGCACAAAACATAACCAAGTTTGCCTTCAATCAAGCAAACTAAAAAATACCTGAAACTAATCATTTGTACCTACCCAAGGTTTAGATTGGGTATGGGATATCAAATTAAACTCATTCAATCCAAATTTATCGGTATTTGAAGATGAGAATGAGATATAAGAACCCCTAAGCACTAGATATCCGTTCCACACTTAAGGAAAATGCAAGTCTAAAGAAAATCTTATGTTCCATTTACGTTCAAAGCAAGCACATACCAAGTAATAATGAAAGAAAACAGCAATTTACAGAGTAATTTCTACTAATAAAAATTTATTAATGCTTCATATAGCTGAAGGATGTATTTAGCTTCAATTGATAGAGAATGTTTAATATCACATAATCTAGCTTAATTTTTAAGTGACATTCAAATTCTAAAATCCCAATTTCAGCATCGATTTCCTCATATATCCAACCCACATGCAATGAAAAAAAGTTAAAGAGAAAAATCCCCAAAATAAAACGTCGCCTGAAAATTAAGCTAAGCTTCTTAAATTAGCGTCTAAAACGAAAATTCACTGAATTAAACGAAAATTGTCCCCAGATCTATGTACGGATCTAGCACCAAATAGGAACCCAATCGATTCTATTAGAAAAAGAAAATATAATTGAAATTTACAAAAAAAAAAAAAATTAAAAAAGCATACCAGGTGAACAGGAGCTTTGATGTGTTTAACGAGCGAAGAGCTGCACTGATTTTCTTTAACCTCGAGTTTGTGGTACCTCTTGATGAACTCTTCTTCCATCTTACTAAACCCGTTCCCGTTCATGGTGATATAATCATCGGTCACCATCGAAGTAACCTTAGCAAAAACCGTGGCCCGAGGAAGAGAAGAGGAAAAAGCCGGTCCAAAAGCTGACGCCCGGTGTTAGCGGGTCCGGGTACGGTTATCGGAGAGTCCTAGAAAGGTCCGAAACGAAACGCCATCGCCAGGTCCTGATTGCCTCTTTCTCATCTCATCGCCTGGAATAATTAATTAAAAATAATGGGAGAAAAAAAAATGAAACGCCGTGTTTTTTTTTTCTTTTTAATATTTTTTTTGAAATAAACAAAATTTTTTGGCTATTATTTGTTTATTCGTACTTTCCATGGTGATTACTGACTAGTAGCAGGAATTTTGATTTTGCCCAGGCTGTTTTTTTGATAGGTCCAAGGATTTTTTGGACTGATGTAGTGAAATTGAAAACGACGGCGTACTTAAGCCTTCTGGTTTGCTGCTATTGGGCCAAATTTTCAGGCCCAAAGTTTCCCGCCAAAGGATCTATTTATTTGCCCTAATCCTTTTTCTTTCCCGCCATCTTATTCTCTTCCCTGTGAACTTTCTCTGCTTTGAAGTTGTGATATTGAACGAGAAATTAGGGTTCATTTTGAAGCGAAGATGACGAAAGAGGAAGCTGACAACGGAAGAGATGACATGGTGATTGATGGACCTGGGCAAGCAAATGCTGTGCCTGATGGATTTAACGCTAACTATCTCAGAATCTACTATGGTCAGAATTCTCATTTTCCTCTTATAGATTTTTCGTCCTATCGCTTGAATGATGGAAATTTTCTTTTATTCTAGCAGCTGTGATTCAAATGTGAAACTAATATTATGGCAGGAAAGCTATTTCCTCATGCTGACATGTTCAATTGGATGTCTTACGGAAATGGTAACTCAAATCTCTTCTTCCTTTTCGTATATATGGCCCTGCAAACACGCGCTTGTTTTTGCGCTTTCGTGTTTTTCTCCGTGTATTGATGTATATCGTGATCTTGCTATCTGCAGATGGCAAGCATCCCGGTTGTGACAAATCCTACTTTGGAAGAAGGGAATTTTCTTTCACGCTAGAAAATGACATTTATATCCGATTCCAGTCTTTCAACAGTGTTACGGAACTGGAAAATTCCATCAAAGAAAAGTGTCCATTCAAGATAGATATTGGGCCTGTCTATAGCGTTGATGTAAGATTTCTTTCAATTTTATTCTTATTAAGGAGTCTTTGAATCGTCATTCAGTGAGCTATGAATTAAAGCTGCTCATATTAGTTGTTTTATTAGTTATTCTTGTTAGCTGTTTTATTAGTTGTTAATGATGTATTTTCTGTAATGCAGCCTGCCAAGAGGCATGCTTATGCGCAAAGTGGCGACAATGTTTTCACTCCCGTTGAGAGAGAATTGGTTTTTGATATTGTAAGCTACTTCGTTTCTGGAAAACCAAGCATTTCACCCTACTTTTCAAACTGAATGCATGTATCAGCCATGTTATTTGACTCATTGGAGTCATCTTTATTATTTTCGCAGGATATAAGTGATTATGATGATGTTAGATATTGTTGCACGGGAGCAGATGTTTGTTTGGAATGCTGGCCTCTAATGACAATTGCGATTAAAGTGATTGATACTTCTCTCAGAGGTAAAACTGATATATGCTGGAGTTTGAAAGGTTTTAGGCCTTAGGTGGCTTTACTAAACTGGCCTAGATCAGACAATATTCTAATCAGACAGACCTGAGTTCTTAAGCTGTCCTGTGTAAATGTTTGCATTACAACGTAGGCATTTTTGGTTTCTTGAGTGCACTGCATGCCTTTTTCTTACGCCATCAATTAACTTCAAGTTCTAATAATGTAGATGACTTTGGCTTTAATCATATTCTATGGGTATATAGTGGTCGTCGTGGTGTGCATTGCTGGGTTTGTGATGGAAAAGCCAGAAGGTAATGCAGTAACAGTTGAAATCTTCACATTTTTCCTGCCTTTACCTGTATTATTACATAAAGAAATTAATTTTGCTCTCATAAATTCCACAGGCTGACTAATGAACAAAGGGCGGCTATTGCTGATTATTTCCATGTATACAAGGTGGTTAGCTAGTGCTGTGAAAGACAACTGGATTTTGCTTTGTTTTTCAATACCAAGAAACCAATAACTTTGTACCTTGTTCAGGGCAATGAAAATAGTCAGAAAAAGATATCTTTACCTGGTCTTGTTCTTCATCCTTTCTTGGCGTAAGTGGTATTGTATTTTGTTTTTAATTTTCTTATTCTGGGCCTACATTCTCCTTCACTAAGGCATTTTCTGGCTCTGCAGGAGATCCTATACCGAAGTCCTGAAGGGTTTTTTTGAGGCCAAACTGCTTCCAAACCAAAATTTACTTGCATCTGAGGAGAGATATGAGAAGATCCTAGAAATGATTCCTGATGCATGTAAAATATGTAGTCTCTTTGATGGCTAGCTCTGTCATTTACCTTAGCAGTTGCTCATGTTTGTACATTCTATCTTTGCAGCTGTTGCTTCTGAGCTTAGGAGGAGGTGGCAGGAGAATAAGCGAGCTTCCATGTCAAAAGATGACATTAATATTGTTAGGTGGGAGCAACTAAAATCTATCCTGCAATCGGGTAAACAAAAGGTATGAATTGGTAAGCTCAAAATCAGTGTTAAGTACCTAATGGGCGGTTCAAACCACTAACAGTGAGTTATTAAGTCTCAAAATCCTATAATCTCTTTGATGGCCAAAATCAGTGTTAAGTGCCTAATAGGTGAATTCAACACTTAATGCACTTTTGTCAGTTGTAAGATTTGAATTTTGTTTTTAGATTAATTACTCTAATAGTGATGCTAAAATATACCATATTGGGATCAGTTTCCTATGTGTAAAAGATATAATTGCCATCATAAATTGATTATGGCCATAAAAGAGGTCATAGGATTTTGAGACTTAAGATTGGTAATAGAAAGTTTTATAGGCCGTCAAGTGAGTTCTTGACATGTTAAAGTGTTTACAATAAAGGGGGTGAGTCCACTGCCTGTTAGAAACAAGATTATCCAGCCCTCAACACTATCATTTTGTCATCCACAATCAAAGTGCATTTCTGAGAAAATCAACAATAAATGAGTTGGATCAAGTAATAAATCTTTGCTCCGGCAATCAATTACAATTTGATTGTTTTCTTGGAAAAGTTCTAACTCGTTAGAAACACATTTCTCAAAAAAAAAAAAAAAATTCACACAGATGTCTTCTGTTTTACTTAGACGGAGAATTACTGTATTTCCATCTTTTTAATTCTTTTGTATGATTCATCTTTTCCAGATGCAAGGACTACGGAGATGTGTTGAAGAGATTGTCTTTTCATATACGTACCCTAGGCTTGATATGGAGGTCTGCAACAGTATTACTCTATTTGGTTTTGTTTTAATTTTTTTGGGTTTGTTTTTTTGTTTTAATTTTTTTGGGTTTGTTTTCTTTCAACAAATATAGGTATTCATCTCAGAAATACATCCACCTCCATTTCATACATTAGTATATATAAATTGCATTTTTGAAACCAAGAGGTTTTTATATATAAAATTATCTATAAGTGACCTATCATAGGCAACTACTTATTTGTGTATCAGGTGTCGAGGCACATGAACCATTTACTGAAGGCACCATTCTGTGTACATCCAAAAACAGGTTAGTGTTGAAAAGTGTATTCTATACCAGTTGCTATGAATTTGAAGATTGGCCTGAAATCGTAGGTGGGTGCCTAAAAGTGTGACGTGGGTTCTAGTTTAAGAACCAAGACATTTAAACCTAAAGGCTAAAGCACTACAGTGATAGCTTTCAAAACCAGAAGTATTTTCAGTAGCTGTATTTATGCTATGAAGCCTTGAATGTGTACTTTGATTGGATTTTTTTCTTAATTGCTAGTTGGCTTTTTATCAATATCACATCATAGGGAATATCTTCCTGTTCCGATTCTCAGGAAATGTAGGAAGGAACTTCATTTTAGTAGTCTCAAGTGTTTTTCAACTTTTTTCCCCTCTAGGTCGTGTTTGTGTTCCAATTGACCCAAACAATTGTGATGAGTTTGATCCAACCACAGTGCCGACCCTATCCCAGGTATATGTGCTATCAACTTTCAAATTCTTATCTGCTGGATTCTTCTGGTGAAGATTTCCAAATCCATATTTAATTGTTTCTTAGAACTTCAACTAAGAATTATGCTACATTCCGACATTGTAAATTTGTAAATCATGAATTCTAGCTGTATAGTTCTTCCTCATGTGTACAGTTGCATGAGCTCTTACTCCTTTGTATAGATATGGGCCCATAATTCTTGTGATGTATTTACCTGGCAGCTTCTGGAAGAGCTCAACAGGGGAGAACTAAGACAAGATGCTGAGAATGGTAAGTTTATTCTTGCAATATTATTTATTCTTGTGATGCTTAGATTCCTATAAGTTTAGTTAGTTGCCTGAAAATAGAAGATGAAGGCCAGGAAAAGTTACTGAATCTGAAGAAGTTGCACTTCTGTAAACATGTTCTATCTTTCGTTCTGCCTCTGATCTCTTTGACATGACACATAATCATGGTTGATTTTGTCAGCCATCAAAAGATTTAAGAGCTAAATAGGGTCACAAACTGATGCGATTGGTATTTTATGAACTGATATCATTGGCTTTGTTTGATGGCAGAATGGGATAGAACCTCTCTTGGAGAGTCGGTCACGTTTTTCAGAACATCATTTTTACAGCCTCTGCTAAAATCTTGCAAGGAGGAGATAGAAAATTCTTACAATGCAAAGCTGCAGCAGTCCAAGAATGACCTCAGTTGGTAATGTTTTCTAACCAGTATCATCTAAGAATCCGGTCATCTTTTGATGTATAATTATATGAATTTGTATTATGTTCCATGTATGCTTTTATGCTATTCAAAACATGATGCGATAATATATTTAATTAATGGTAGGAGCCATGTTTCATTGAAAGTGCTTCTAAATCTAACAGAAACCGACCTTTCCATCTCTTCAACTCATTCATCAGAGACCCTCTATGAAGTGGTTTTGATGTATACCTACTAGTCTGTCTTTACTAATTGAAAACCTAACCTACAAAGGCTTTGTTTAAGGGTTAAGCCAAAAAACGAATTTATTGGTGAAGAGAAAACCTGAAACCTGACAATATTCTAATCATCTTTCTTCTCCCTTATTAAGTCATGCCATTGTGCAGTCGTACTCAGTACAACTATCTGGTCTTAATCATTAGTCATCTATCTTTTTTATAAATGATGTAGAGGTGACTGAGGACCACAATTTCTTTCTCGTGGCTTACCCACCATTGGCCAAGAAAGAGCATGCGTGGCTGATTCTACTTACAGGATATGAGACTGATCTGAAAACAATTTGTACAAAATAATTGCATAAATGTAAGTCTCTTAGTACTAGAAGAGCAGTAAATAAGGATATTTATTTTCTGCTACTTGCAAAATTTTAGAAAGATTCGTTTACTATTCATCTCCTAAATCTAATGTCTTTCACACTAAAACAAAGGCCAAAGTAACCGTTCCTTGAGAAAAATACTACTAAATCCTAAACACATTGATGAGATGCTAATTAGCAAGAATCTCCCATAGTAATTCAGCATCAAAAGATGGCATTCTTGCAAGTGAACAGTCTTCAAAGTTTGGTCCGCCTGCCATCATTATTGTAGAATCATTTGAAACAGACGACGGTGAATTCATACATCTCCGAAACCCATCCTCAGATACTGTAGGTGGTGACAACAATCCGTTGCTTAAATTGTCACTAAAAGCCAACGATGAGGATGATGAACATGGTTCTATTACCTTCACATCATTCTTTGCTTCGGGAGAAGCAGCAGGACGATCAGAGTTGCCTTTCTTGGCATTCTTTTTAGCTCTCTCTCTTTTCACCTTTTGACAAATGGCTTGAATCTTAGCATCCACCGCATTTTTCAAAGCGTTCAACCTAGCACAATCCCCCAAACCCAACTTTGCTGGGTCCTTCAGATTCGGGAAATTCAACCTCGCATATTCCCCTCTGAGCTTATACGCCGCACGATCGTATGCATAAGCTGCCGTCTCGGGCGTTTCGTAAGTGCCTAACCAGACTCGCACTCTGTTTTGTGGGAGCCGAATTTCGGCCACCCATTTGCCCCACTGTCTCTGCCTCACGCCCCTGTACAGCTTCGTCTTTTGAGGACTGACGCAGTTGCTCGTCGATGCGGTGTTTTGGCTCTTTCGAAGCTGATCCGCTGCGGACTTGCGTGAAAATGAAGCGTTTCCTTGACAGAATTTTAGAAGGAGATCTCTCTGCCGAAGATAAACTGAAGAGCCTAATGGCTCATAAACAGAGTTGGTGCCGACGGCAGCTATTGATGGCTCGCAACGAGAGAAGATTGAATCTAAGGTATTTGAGCCTCCAGACAATATCAGCTGTGATACCGAATTCCCAATATCCGCACCATCGTTGAATCCAAATGGATGATTGATTTCTTGCATTGCTTCTCCTTGATCCGTTGTATTCTGATTCAAAACAGAGGGACAAATAAAATTCGATAAAGGAAACAGGGTTTACCCAAAAAAACTGTCCCTTTTCCTACCAGAAGAAAATGAAAATAAAAGGAGAAGCTAGCCCAAAGTACTAAAATAATTATAAAGAAACGCAGAAAATATTTTAGAAAAGAAAAAAACGATGCCAGGACTTTATGTTTAATGCCTGCTGAAACCTCTGAGTGAGGTTCCAGGTTCAGCTTTGGTGTACTTATAGCTGCACAGTAAAGCAAAAAGGTTAGCCAGATTTTTCTAGCTTCCAAGTATGAATCCCAGACGCAGTCCAAGTTAATGGGATTATCTAAAGGTAATCTGTAATCCATTAATATTTCTCAAAATTTGTCTATTGTTAAAAATATATATTATAAATTAACTAAATGATATATTTTTATTAAATTTTAAAAATTAAATAAAAATATTTATAGTAAGATAACATTTTTTTTCTATTGAATATATTGAATATTTGTTTTTAAAATACAAGTATAACTTGAAATATGATATTTTTAAGTTAAATATATTATTGAAGTTTGTTAAGAGTAATAATAAATAGTTGGATATTTTTAAGTAATGTTTGAGTTCAAATATGAAAAAATTAATTTTCGATTATAAATTTAATCTAAGACATTTATTAATTTAATTTTGGGAGCGTGAATGGCAATTATTTATGTAAATTGAATTTTGTGGACAAATTAAGACCAAGGAAGGACTTGGTTTGTCAAACAAAAGGTTGATCGTTGAAGTTGAAGTTGAAGTTGAGGAAGAAGAGTAGTGAAAGAGTGAGTTCACACATCCAAGACAAGCCTCGAATTGAATGAGAGATACAGTTATCTAGGCGTAGGTCCCAGCAACTTTGTTTCATTACGTCTAGAAAGCCACTTTTTGGTTTTATTACAAAATAAGCATAGTCAGCTTATCTTCTTTAACAACCATAGACTTTCTTGGCCATCTTATTATGACTTTCTTTCTCAAAACTCTATATTTTAAACTGTAAAACTAAATATTCAGACTTCAACCAAAACATCACATCAATTAAAAAGAGATGCATATAAAACCAATTTTTCATAATTAAAATCCTATCCATTCAGTCAAGTGATTAGTTCGATCTAGTTCAAATAACAATGTATAAAACTTATTTACGAGGGTGTAATTGAGCCAAGCTAAATCTATACAATGAAAAGCTTGAGTTCAAACTCAACTCGAAAATTATGACTTAATACTCAACTCGAACTTGACCAAATATTAGTTTATAGTTCAAACTTAACTCGAGACATAATTGAGCTACTGAAGCTGAATGTCTATTAAACTCATTTACCAGTTTTTATATTCAAGCTCAATTAAGCTCGAGCACATTCATATTAAAATCTTTCTATACGATAAAAGTAAAAAATATTATTTTATAATATAAAAATATATTAAAATGAAAATGTTGATTAAACTCACAAACTGCTTGAATTGAATATTAATCTAATAATTATCGAATCCAAATCAATTTTTTTCAAGTCAAACTTAAATAATTTGTAAATATCAATGTCTCATTTACTCCTACTATATATTCTTTCTCTTATTATTTTTACTACAACTTTTTTTTATCATTAATTTTTTTTTAATATGTTTTATTATAACAATGTTATTATTAACTCTTCAATTAACGCCTAAGCTCGGATTCAAACCACAATCCCAACTCTAGCCTTCCTCTATAAAGCAAATTATTGGGTTTAGCTCAATCCATTTTGGTTTATTTCCCCTTACCAACCCTATCTTTTATATTGTTCTTTTCATTAATTGTTGTTCTGTCCCTTAGCTCCCAATCCATTAATGAATTTCCAACAGTATATTATTTGGCTGGAAAGTGCTTATCTGTCTTTCCATTTTAACGGTGAAAAAATTATGAGTTAATTGCACCAGACATCCTCAATTCTAAATTAGTCTCTAAACTTTAAAATATTCTGATTACATCTCAAACTATTGATGCTATATCAATAAGGTCCTTTCATTATTGAAACCATTAAATGACACATAAATCTTATGTGACATAATTTAAAATAAAAATTTTAAAGTAAAATGTTGTCGCATAACTTTTAAAATTTAAAACTAAAAATAAAGTACAACCAAAAAAAGAGAGAGTGCACAAGTTTCTGTAAAAGCACCAAGTTTTCTTACGACATTCATTTTTTTTATTTTTTTATTTTAAATTATGTCATATAAAATTTAATGTCTCATTTAACTATTAAATTAACAATTTTAATAACAGAAGGATCTAATTGATATAACACTGATAATTTAAAGATGTAATTAAAACGTGTTAAAATTTAAGGACTAATTTAAAATAAAAGTCATGCAATTAACTTAAAAACTATAAATGTTACTAAAATTTTACAATATACTTATTAGCGAAGTAGTTAGTATCACACCCAAAGCAGCATCATTTTTATTTTTATTTTTAAAACCGGTATGCCTTGGTCTATAATGTTTTAACCACTCTGATTAAAATTGAGCAAAATGAGTTGGTACAGTGAGCGTAGGTTGAAATTTTCACTTGAGAGTTATTTTTTTTATTTTCTATCAAAAGGATATACACGTTTGATATGATTAAAATTAGTGTGATACAAAAATGAGAGTTATTTTTTATTTTCTACTAAAACCATACACACGTCTGATATAATTAAAATTAGGCTCCTTTTATTTTATTGAAAATAATTTTCAGAAAATAATTTACGGAAAATGATTTTATTTTTCTGAAAAAGTTAATATTTTTTTGTGTTGGGAGGAATTTGTATAAAATATTTTCTGTTGTTTAGTAGATTTTTTTAAAATATTTCATAAAAGTTGTTTTCAATTAAACAAACATATATTTGATATTTTCTTATTTTTTCATTGTTTAATTGAATTTATTTTTATCTATAATTTTATATTTTATATTGTTTTTGCATATATTAAAAATATTGTGTTAAATTCAGACTCATTACAACGTCATTTTTTAATTACATGACTACTAAGTGAATATTTTTTTTATTTAAAACTGTGACAACAACAAAATTTACAAAAAAAATTAACGATGTCAGCAATTGGACTTGATTTTTAAATTTGAAAAGTAAAGGGACTAAATTCTTGAAAATAAAAGTACAAAGACTAAATTATAAATCTGTGAAATGTACATAGATTTATGACATATTTTTAACCTTTATACTACAAAACATTTATTATTAATATATTTAAAATTATAATAAATATTTATTATTAAAATATTAATATTGAATATTTTCAATAATATGTGAATAATATTATTTAAAATTATTTTAAAAAAATAAAAAAATAAAATATATTATTATATTATTATATTAATAATATATTATATGACTAAATGTAAATAATTAAATGGTATGTTTAATAATATTGAAAAATATAATATTTTAAATATTTTTAAAAAATAAGAATAAAATTATTATCAATATAATAAATTTAAGCTTGATTAATAAAATTATTTATAGATGAGCTCTTTTTCGAAAAATGGCTTACGCTTTTCAAAATGGTAAATCATTTTACAAGAAAAAAAGGGCTTATTTTACCTTGACCTGTAAATCATTTTTCATTGACCAAACTATTTTCTGTGAAACAAACACAGGAAAATACAGAAAACATTTTCCCTAAAATATTTTACATGTAAACAAATAGACCCTTAGCGTGAAACTGATTACGTTACCTTAAAGATGTTACTTCTAATTAATTACATAATTACTTAAAAGTTTTTATCAACAAATATCAAATCAACGGATTAATTTACCAAATTTTTCTTTTTAAAGAAAGGAATAATTAATTAATATGTAAATCATAACAATCAAAAGAAAAGGAGTCACAAATACTTCATTGTATTTGAAATAAAACCCTAAAATAACCAATCAAACGAAAACATATTTAAAGCTTGACCTTTCGATGAAAGTCATACTGAAAAAAATGTCTTAACCTTAGGAAGTAATGATCAAGAACCTAAATGTAATAGATATAAGTCATTGGGATCAGCAGTTAAAATAGATCATTTGAACTAGTGCATTGGGATCAGACATTGGTAATTTTGTACCTAGTAGATCACCTGTGAAGTTTCATAATTTTTTTTTTTATAATTTCATTATAAATTTTGATCATATCTATTTTTTTGACACAAAGTTTAAAATTATTCATGACCCTTTTCTTCCGTAAATAGAAAAATAATGCACTTCAGTGCACTCGAACCAACATCCTCCCACATTGACAATAATCTGAAAAATAAAATTAAATTCAACATAAATAGTCATTCTTGGATTATTTATATATAATAGTCTAAAAGGAAAATTGTTTATGTAACAATTTGGACTCTAAACTCTATTTTTTTTTCACTTTAATACTTAAATTTTTTTGTCTCATTTTAGTATTTGGGTTATTATTTTCGTTTCAATTTACTCCTAATAAATATAAGTTGTAATAAATATAATTTTGGGAGTAAAATAAGATGAATATAATGTAGTCCAAGTATTAAAATGAGAAAAAAAAGTATTAAAGTGAAAAAAATAGACATTCAAAGATCAAAATGAAACAAAAGAAAACCCAAAATTATTAGTTGAAATAATCTACTAATTTACTCCCAGATTTTATGCATAATATATATTATGAATTTTTTGGGATATTTTGTATTTTTGTTTTACCGTCCATATTCGAAGTTTATGGTTATTCTTTAAAAGCTAATTTAGGGGGTTAGCAAGGGCCCCGGCCACCCTAAATTTCATGAAATTTCCTTTAAGGCCCTTTAGGTTTTAAATTTTTTTATTTTGATATTATAATTAGTGTTTAAAAAAAGACAAATTTGTGTTTGTCCCCCCAAAGTTTTCAAAGGTGTCTTTAATTTTATTACTTTTCTAGAATTTTAAATTTTTATGATAAATTTAATAACATTTCTAGTTTAATTTGGTAAACTAATACAAAATAATATTTAAATATTAATTTGGTAAAAACGAAGTTCAATGATTGTAATATCTAATTATAAATGATATCTAAATATTAATTAGGTAAAAAATAAAGTTAAATAATTATAATATGTAATACAAATTGAGAATTTAACTTATTTTTTCTTAAATTTTGGTAACCAAGATTATCCCAAATTTAAAAATACATTGTTCAAAGTAGGTCTATCTCATAAAAAATACCTTGTTAAAAATAGGCGCAGCCCATATATTTTATAAAAATATCCCAATCTCCCCTTATCAATAATTTTGCCTTCACCTTACTACCCCTCTCAGTAATGTCATCTCCAAAGTTCGAATCATCTTCTACTATTAAAAGTGTAATGCGCCTTGTCATTGCACTCAACAATTATTTATAAATATATATTATAGATTTTAATTTAAGGGTTTAAGCATAAAAATAAAAGTTTGGTGCACATTAGAAGCAAGAGTAGCAAAAGGGATCTTTTTTTTTTCTGATTTTTACGAGTTTATAATTAAAAATCGAAATATATTTAAATATAAATTAAAATAAATTTTAAAAAAATTATATATATAATATTTACATATAATAAAATTTAAATTTAAAATATTAAAATTTAAAAATATCAAACTTACCATTTCAACTAAAATCATATTAGATAAAACTTTTTATCTTTTAACACAAGCATAAACAAATTTCAAAAATGACTGCAAGGTAGTTAGCATCTCCCGATGGATGCACAATTTTTCTATTGGAATTTATGCACATTGACAAAATATTTTTTTAAAATTATTTAATATATATATACAAATATTTCTACATATTAATATAATGATATTAAATTAATTTTAAATATAAAAATTTATATACCAATCAATACATAATATTCCAACCGATAATATCGAAATTAAGGAGAAGAACGAACCGGTGCAATCAATATAAATTGAAATTTTAATTAGTACGCACCAATTTATTATGAAAATTGTGTGTACCAACCGAAGGACGGAAACAAATTACATTGTTACAATGTGAAAGAAGTAGAGTATTTTACACAAATTTGTCCACCCCAGGAAGCAATCAACCTGTTAAATTATCCACATAAAAAAAAAAAAAATCAACAGGGCGGTAGATGCATCATCACTTTCCACCATGCACTTTCCACCATGCAAAAATAATCTCTTTTCATGGAAGTAGAAGGTTGTGTCGAGACGCAATATGTAATAGTTATGGAAATTGTAATAAATGCTTTTTATTTTTCAAGAAATTTACATCAATTGAAGTTAACCCAAATTCTGCCTTACGAAAAAAAAAAACCCTTTGATTGAATGAGGTTAATAAACCTTTTCTTGATGGTTTCCAATCAACATCAATGTGGGTATGGAGCATTAATCACGCCATCTATGATCAGATTAATTTCTAGAATTTCACCTCATATGATAATGGTTTAAATAATATTATGATTTATCCCTATGGTATTCGATTGCGTATAGAGGTGTTCATGAGCCGAGTTGGGCTGGGTTTGGACTAAGTTTAACTAAAAATTTAGGCTCATTCATTGAGTTCGGGCTGGGCCGGGTTTAAAAAATGGGTTTAAAATTTTACCCAAGTCTAACCCAAATAAAAATATTAAAACTTGGGCTCATCCCAGCCCGCCCGTATTTATTTTTATATTATTTTATATAATTTTTAAATATATATAATACATCAAAAATACTAAAAAAAATCAAAATAAATATTTTCTAACAAATTGAAAATAAATTTTAAAAAATATGTAGACTTAAATAGCACTAAGATAGATGCAATTTTACAAGCAAATACCTCTAAAATAATAACAAAATTAACAAATGCATTTAAAATAATAACAAAATTAATAATAAAATAAGTTTTTATACAATATCCAAATAATAACAACAAAATAGTAGCAACTAATAGTAATATGGTAGCAAAATATAGAAAAAAAAAACAAGAAAATAATATTCAAAAAAGAAAAAATAGCAGAATTTTTTTATCATTTAGTGAATTTAGGCTGGGCCGGGCCTTGGCCCAGGCA
Source organism: Gossypium longicalyx (assembly GCA_025698465.1). NCBI lineage: Eukaryota > Viridiplantae > Streptophyta > Magnoliopsida > Malvales > Malvaceae > Gossypium > Gossypium longicalyx. The sequence goes on along the minus strand of CM047006.1, from coordinate 3,357,653 downwards.
AAAAACGCCTTACCTGAGGCTCGGCCCACTTTTTTAAATGGGCCTCATTTTTTTGTCTAAACCCATTTTTCGTGCCTATATTTTTACCCAAACCCTCACACATTTCGAGCGGGCCTTCGGGCTAGACCGAATAACCTGATCCATGAGCAAGTCTAATTGCGTATTACTGGTCTTCAACTTCAGATTTGCTCCCATGAAAGCCCTCAAGTGTATCAATCATATATAAAGAATTTATTAATATGAATATTGAATTAATTAAATAATTAATTTTAAATCAAATTAATCCATTAAAATATAAATTTGAAGCATCAAAATTTCATGTACTTACTTGAGCTGAAACCTCGCCTATAAAACATATTATTATCAATGTAATCATTCTAGGTAGGTTGTAAGATAATTACAAGTAACAAAAATGTCGGTAAAAGCTGTAGCTAAAAGACAGCGAAAATGTAACGTCGCCATCGTTGGAAATGGAAAAGGCAAATGAAGGTTTCAAAAAGTTGAGTTTTGGCAGTATTTGAACTCGGTCGCATTTACACAGCAATGCGACTTCAACACAGCCAGAGTGGTCCTACACCTCATCTGCACCGCTCTTCACCACCCAACACGTATCGCCTTCTCATTCACTCACCGCCTCTAAACAAGATAATTTTAAAAAGAAAACAAATTCCAGTGTCTCGCCATTTCATTATACTTTTTATTATTTTAAAAAATATAATGACTGTTAGTTTTGTTTTTAAAAAATCCAAGTAATTTAAGTTTTGTCAAATTTTGCAAGTTAATATTTAATCATAGTTTTAATATTTTTTTTTCAATTTTACATAATTTTAATTAATATAATAATAAAATTAGCTTTTAAAATTTAAACATCTTATCTATTATTCTAAATATTATCTAATTTATTTTTAAATTTTTAGATTTTTTTGAATTTTGTTTTTTTTTTAAACTAGAGCTAAATTGATGAAATATATGAATAACGAGGACTTAATTTGTTACTATATAAATCAAAATCACGTATAATTGATATAAATATTAATTACTTTGATTAGTTGTCATTAATTGTTCACTTTTAAAATTATCAAGAATTAAATTGCTCTGATCTTTTTAAAGGGATGAGTTTGTTCAATATTAAAATTGAGAAGTACTGGAAATATGTTTTTACCAATTTAACAAAATAAGCAGGGACTGTTTTGTTAATGACAATTTTAATCTCAAAGGATTAGCAAACATATATACTTCTGCATTTGTAGGTAGATGAGAATCATAGCAACGACCAATAAGGCAGTTTAGGTTAGCGAAGAAAGATGATAATATTATTAACGTGGATTAATTAAGAACCGGGCCGTGACCACTTAAAGAAAAGATGATTTTTGTTCATACAACATTTAGTTTGTAGTTCCGTTGATCAGTCATCTTCTTTCTAGTTAGAGTATGGAGAAGAAAAGAATTATGAAGAAAATGAAATCAAAATGGAGTGTTCGAACAGAGCAACAACCCCTTTTAAGAGTCTTTAGAAATGTATATTAAGAGATTCTTTTCGAGTCGAATTTTGCATCAGGTTATGATATATTCTATAATAGCTTTCATTTTTCTCAAAAAAAGATAAGCTTTGTTGTTATTGCTGGTTGAGGACACTATAGGACGACAAAATGCAGTTCAGCCGAGATAAAATGAGTTTCACACATGAAAGGTTCTTAAGCTTCAAAACCATAAAAATAGGTAGTTTATTATAAGCTTAGATGTGAAAACACAACAAATAAAGCACACGTCGGGGCCTTTCGCAAAGCATGTCCACCGCCATTTTGACACTAAGGTGCTTTCTATTTGATTTTAAAGTCAATTTTGTTGTTAAGTGTTTAATTATGTGTTGGTTCATGTATTTTAATTTAATTAATTTTTATTTTTATAATATTTAAATTTTAAATCATCACTTAAATTTATTAGGTTAAATTCTACTTGTTATACCCCTACTCACGTTAAGACATATTGTAAGTCAATAAGACACTTGAATAATAAAAGGTCACCTATAAGCTCACCCTTCTGGGATGACTACTCGAGCAATGGATGACCTAATATTCATTGGGAACATGAAGTCGTTGGTTACCAAGCATCACATAGGTTCAACTGTTTTATCTCATCAGAGTCAAAATGAATGACAGAATCTGTCCCGTCACAGACATCCCTCCCACACACCCCCTAATGATGGCTAAATGGCAAGTCCAACACGTCAGTACCATTTTACACAGAACCCATGTCTATAAATACCTCTAAGAATGATGAAGAAAGGATCGACCCTTTAAGAATACTAAGCCTAGACTCTATTAACACTCTTTCAGTCCTCAACCTTTACGTTATCTTCATCACCATTATAACCTTCAACTCTCCGCCTCAACTAGGTGGACCGGTCTCCATAGTAGCCACTCTTCCCTCCTTCGTCCTCCTCCCTTGTTGTACACTCTATTAACATTGTCAATAGTCCTTATGCTTTCTTAATTTTGAAAGTTTAATCTTGACTCAAATTATGTTATTAATCCTTCAATTATGAGGAAATGACGTAATTTTTTTGTGGGTTTTATGTGGAAATAGCAAACTGCTATAGTATTATACTTGTGATATTATGTTCAATGCATTAAATTTTGAAAATAGTAAAATTTAACTTGAAATTTTAAAAAAGTACAAATTAAAAATAATCAAATTTGAGTATGAATTATGAATAGTACCGAAAATATGGTCAGTATTGTTGATATAATGATACAACAAGGAGGAGTGATAGTTGCTGTGAAGGTCGATTCACCCAATCAAGTGGAGAGCTAGAGGTAGTGAAGACTAGTGGTAGCGAGAGTGCTAAGGTTGAGAATTGAAGGTATGCTGACGAAGTATCGGCTTCGTATCTAAGGGGAGGTGATCCCTTTTTCATCATTCATTGGGGTATTTATAGGCGAGGATCCCGTGTAAGGTGATATTAACGTGTTGGACTTGTTGTCATCTAGCCATCTTACTGAACACGTGGAGCGGATGTTTATGATTCGATAGATCCTATCAGTCACTCTGACTTGATGGTATATGGTAGTTGAGCCCACATGGTGTTTGGTGATAAAAAAACCTCATGTTCCCAATGAAAGCTTAGGGACCCGGATGATGGATGGCTCATAGTTGCCCACATGGCCATTCTAAAAGGGAGGCTGGTGGGTGACCTCTCAGATTATAACAACTAGCTTATTGTTTTGGTATCCGTTTCGCTTGTCATGTGTCCTAACACAAATGGGGGTATAACAATATCCCCCATTTGAGTCAAGTGGGAAGGTTATAAAATGGCCTTCCTCGAGAAATGATAACATCCCCTTAGATACCAAGTCAATACTCTATTAGCATACATTTAGCTCTCAATCTTAGTATTCTTGTCACCACTAATCTTCACTACCTCCAATTCTCTGTCTCGACTGGGTGAAACGATCTTCACAGTAATTACCACTCTCTTTTTTGTACCTCCTCCTTATTATATCATTGTATTATCAAATATAGTAACTATTTATTTGGTGATCTCTCTTTATCGTTACTGTTGTTGGTTGGTTACATGGAAAAGATGATGATAGCATATCATTTTGACCGCCTCAATTTTAGGTTACATAAATTAAATAAATACATGTCAAGTATATTTTATCCTATTTGGAAGAATATTTGCCAAAGTCTTTTGCTTCTAGGCTGTTCGGTTTTGGTTTTAATGGGGCAGCACATGGACTGCGTTGGACGAAAGCTTCAGACCTTGGGTTGGGCCACAATGGATAAAATTACATTGGAAATAAACATGGGCTAAACGAGCTTGAATTTGATTATTCCATTGCAATACCAAGGATGAACTCCGTATATTTGTCGATCTCTAAACGAGAAAATTCTAATTAGACTCCAACCCAACGTCATTAAAACTTTATCATTAAATTATTTAAATCATTCATTACACTACTGAATTCTAGTTAATGAGTTTCAAGTAATGATTCGACAATCAATATGATAGATCAGGATTTATCAATAAGTAAAATAATATATCTTAGATCCAAGTTAATTTGACAGTCAGTATAGAAGAATGGAGAAAAAAATTATTTAAATTTTGATTCGTAAATTCATGACGTTCAAAATTACTTCTTAAAAGAAATAAACTGTAAAAAAAAGAAGAAGAAAAATTAAAACTTTTGATTGGTACGTTATTGCAAAAAAAAAAAAAAACTATACAATAACGAATTTTAATAGTATAATAACTTAAATCAATATTTTTAAATAATTCAATGAATAAAATTATAAATTATAAATAATTTAATAATCTTTAGCTTAATTTACCTTAATAATTTTGCTTCTAGACTGATTTCAATCACCTAAAAATTAATTTTCCATTTTTTTTAATGAAAATTTACAAAGTGTTTTGACATATTGCCACACGGACTCTAATTCCAGGTGCTTTACAATTGCTAACGAGTTTAAGCGGTGAATGGAAAGGGTAGGCCCATTTTTAGGAATTTGCCAACCTTCGTCTTGCATCGACGCAAATTACCTTGATAAAAGTATTACAGTGTTTTTCTTCTTCTCTTCTTTCCCAATGTTTGGTAGTCATTTTGGGTCTGATTAAGTACGGAATCAAATTAGGTCCAACTGGTAGATGAAGGATAAGCACTCTCGGCTTCCACAACATTTTAACTTGAAAACTTCGTTAAGAGACATAAGCTTGCTTCCCGTCTTTTCTTTCCCCCAATTTAACTGGGATTCATGTAATAAGTTAACTATACATTATAAATAAGGAAATTAGAAAATATTTAAATAAAAACTGTTTGTAGGTCAAATTTTGTTATAAATCTTTTTACTAGCTTTTTAAGTTGTGGTATTAGCTGTGGTCAATTTTAGTTATTGTATTTTATTAATGTTTAAAATTTTAATCTTGATTTAAACAATAATAGTGAGATTCGTTAGTTCAAATTCTATTATTGGTCTTGTAAATTATAAATTTAGTCGTTGTTAACTTGTTATATATCCAATTTAATTAGTTTTAGTCTGATTTTTTTTTAAATTTTAAAATTTTAGCCACAACTTAAACGATAGTCGTTAACTCAATTATTTAAAATCACGTAATTCTTTCTGTGAGTATTATATGAAAATAGCAAACTGACATAATATTATAAACGTGATAATATGTTTGGCACATACAATTTTGGAAACAACAGAATTTAGAAGCTACTATTTTGTCAAGACTAAAATCTCAAAGTTTTGCAAACTACAGAGATGAGAATGACAAAATTAAAGTATAGATTAAAACCACAACTTATACCATAGCACTTTTCTGTAATATCCACCTTTTATAATAATATTTTATTATAATAGTCAAGTTTGTTGTATGAACCGATTTTTATATAATAATTTTTCACATATATATCATTACAACTATCAAGAAATACAAAATTTCTAATATCTTAAATTTTATTAAAATTAGTATTATTAAGTGAAATAAAAACTACAAATTTTAATGAAAATATACTCACTTAATACCTCAAAAAATCATTAAAAAAAAGTGTGTTCACTTTCAACTAATCTTTTGCCAAAAATTCACTTATTGGTGTAGATTGAAATAGATTCATTAATTGCATAGCCATGATTAAGAACAAAGTTGGAGTTATATAATTGAATAAAGTTTTTTTTTTTTTTTTAATTCATTTGCATTATTGCACGTTAACTCAAACCCCTACTTGATTCAAATGCCTTCCAACTTGAGCTGAACTCATTCATCACTGCCTACTAATCCATCATTGCACGTAGATAACGGGAAATACATTATATTAATATCGTACGAAGCTAAGACCAAATATCATACGACCATGGACGGGCAAGCGTCCCCGCCAACTCCCAATATTCTTCGTGATTTAAGCTATAAAAATGTGACAGTAGAGAAAAAAAGGAAAAAAAAAACATATCAAAAGCATGATTAGGTGTAAAAATGTGATTGTCCAGGCTTTCACTCAGTTTAGTCACAAATGGACATCACATGGTCACAAAATACTGCACATGTCAGCATCAAAGATTGACTTTTGGTGGGTATTCTAGCCAAGTATTTTGTATCCTATTTAGATAGCTAATTTAAACGGTGCACGAAAAAAATATTTGGATTAATGGATTTCATATATTTATATGAGGCATGTAAAGCTTAGGTTTAAAGTATAACACTTCGTTTCAAAGTATTTTCCCCCTAAAATCATGCCGTGGCCTTCAATTTCAAAATCTATACTTGAAGAAAATTTTCGACAAACTTGGGCTAAGACATAATCTCATAACTTTGTAATAGGGTCAATGAAATGTTTGATTGTGACGTTTAGGATGGATGGCAACAAAGTTTTTCAAACATGAAATTCAGCAACAAATAAACAATAGGGATGATAACATTATATTACATTTTGTTTTTTTATTAAAAAAATGAAGAAATTATTTTTATACGTTAAATTAAATAGTAAATTAAGTCTTCTGTTAAAAATTTTATTTATTTTCATTATTAAAAATTAATATCTATATGTTGACGTAATATACATATGTCACGATAAGTGTAACTGTTTAATTATTTCATTAAATATGTCAATTTTTAATAGTAAAAATAAATAAAAATTTTAATTAAAATAACTATTTTACTTTTTAATTTAACATAAATAAACTTTTTTTTTAAAATAAAATATAATTTAACTCTTAATATTTTTATCCTCTAAACCCATAATCCAAACGGATATGTTAAAAAAAAGTACAAAGTCAACATCATATGAGGAATGTGGTCCGTCTACCATGCAAAACTCACATCGACCTCCACCTAAGGTTTCCTCAAAAGCCATTCACTTTTGCTATTGACTTTTTTTTTTTCTAGAGATTAATTTAAACATCGGAACGCATTTACAATGGTTCCAACTTCCATCCGATCGCGCTATCCATATCCCTTTTTGTTAGTAGCACTAATCAAGCTCCCAATTTGACGCCAAACAATGATCAAAATTTAATTAACAGAAGGAACAAAATACCTGCAAACACTGGAATGTTAGTGGAGTCAAAAGCAAAAAGATTTTTCCTCACCTGCTCCAAAATATATAAGCTGTTTAGTAGGGTTTTAAAAAAATAAAATAAAATAAAATAAAAGGGATATATAGGTCAGCATTATTTTGGAGGAGGAAAGGAAATGGGGAGCTTGATCGGACCACGCCATGTTTCACTCTCCGTGATTGCCTCACTCCACCAAGTGGCCCCTGCATGTACCTTTTACATCAACCTGCCTTGATTTACGCTTTAATTCCAACAATAACATTTAAAAATTTTATTAAATTACTAAAGCATAAATTGAAGCACCAATTTCTTTTTCTATGTCAACCAGGGTTGCTTTGACATTTATCCATTTCAAATGTTCAGTTTATGAAATTTTGGTTCGTGAAATTCTGCTTCTTTTTCTTTTTTAGTTTGTTTTACGGTTCTATTGCTCTAGGTAGTGTATTTATGACCCACTAATCCACTATTATTTTTTTTTCAAAAAAGTCATTGCTTTTCTTTTTTCCTTTTAAAGGTAAGAAGGATGACTAATAGGATCAATATTGCACGTATCGATTATAAACATAGAAAGTAGTAACAAGTAAAAGAAAACTGAAGGAAAATTAATTTTTATAAAATTATTATTATTATTAATGACTAATTTTAATCTTAAAACTAAAAAATTTAAGAGAAAGGAATTATATGAATTTTTTTTTTATATATTTTCGAGTGATTCACACATTCAATGCACTCAACTCAGAAATTACAAATAAAATTAACAATATAATTCAAACTCATGAAGCTAACCAAAAAACTCTAAAGATTAGATTTGTAGAAATGCCACACTATCTACAAACAAAATTAAAACAATGTGTGATGAACCATGATGTTAAATTTCCCAATAAATTTACTAGATAGATAAACAATGATAGTGGGGCTTGGAAAAAGGTTATCGCCAAAATATCCTCCCAAGCCTCTCCTCTTCTAATTTTAGCTTTTAATGAAGGACCCCTCCCTCCATTAAAGTCATCATCCTCAACAGGAGACATGCATATATCACCAAAAATCTTCATAGGCCCGTTTGTCTCTTGAAAGGGTTTATTTTTCACGTGTGAATGTAAATCCAAAATAACGTAAACTCGAATTATTAGAATTTTTTTTTCAATATGAGAAGCTTCACTTTATTTTTTCACTTGAAATCTTTGTGATTCCGAAGTAAAAGTTAAACTGCAGAGAAGAATGTGTCTTGTCCCGTTGCATGCTTGTTGAATCATTGGGGGTCCTCCTTATCTACGGCTTCGTTACAGTGTCACTATCACCTCGAACTCGAAGGATCTAATATCTATAAAATAATGCGTGCTTTATTTTCATGCTTCAAAAGTAAATACAATATCATATCAAATGATTTTCTTTAATATAATGGGGAAAAAAGAAATGAAAGAAAAAAAGAGGAAAGAGCTGACGTCTCCACTGCTTTTTAGACACTCAAGGTCATTGATTCCTTGCTTGTTGAAACGCCCTTCTTGGGGTTTGTTCAAAGAAAGTTTTCTCAATTATGCAATGCTTGATGCTTTTCTATTGGTTAAGAATTTACATAGTTTAGTGTTTTTCTCTAATAAATAAATGAAATGTTCGAGGAGCACCCAAAGTTTAAAAAGAGACTCTGCAGGTTTTGAATGCAACTTATAAGCCAAAGTGTGAGGCAATTTCTAGCCTCAGCCAATATACCCTCAATTATGACCTCAAATCTGAAAATATGATTCAATAAACAAAAACTCACGTACAATTCGATTTGCTTATTAAAAATCAAAATTGAATGGAAATATGAGTTACATTTTTATATGATTCATTTTAGTTATTTATTCGTTTCATTTAAATATATTTATATTAAAATATTACTCTCATAAGTTCACTAATTAAAAATTGTGTCATTATTTTTAAAATTTTTGTTAATACGCAATATATGTAGGTAAATAAAACAATTTGAATCTGAAATGATCAAAATTTGAAATGGTTATAATCCTAAATGATCTGATTGGAAATATTGATCCTCAAACCCAATTGATTGTAATTCAAAATGACCCAAACTTGAAATTAACCAAAATTCGAAATAATTAAAATAAAAATTATTCAAAAAAATTTAAAACCCTAATTAACTCATCCAAATTTATCTAACCAAAAATTAACTCAACCCATCGGATTCATGGACATACCTAAGGTTTTCATGTTATTGATTACTTCTATGTATTCTTTTTCAACCATGGATAAGGCTAGCTTACTAACTTCATGAACCATAGGCTCAAGGCAGATCGAGCCAAATGAAGCCAAAAAAGAAGAAGAAAGAAGCCATTTTTAAAAAAAAATTAAGTAAAAAAAGTAACATTTACTGTAATAGATAGGGGAATAAATTAAGAGGATCTTTGTCTAAAAGGGGTCTATAATAACATCCTCTAAAACAATTCAACCTTAATCTTATCATATCATAGTAGTAAAACTTTGTTAATTAAGTCTTCCCAAAAGTAGAAAGTTACTTGCCATCAAACAAAAATGTTCTTTTTAAGCACTTAAACAAGTGACAATGACTGGTTTCTGGTTTACTTAACTCACTTGTTCTTTATTAATCAAGTCATTCCAGCTTCCGTATTAGATGCAGAGAAAGAGACAGTGGCTTGGATATATATGGAACATACATTTAAAATTCATCTCACAGCACATGTCCCTTGCCGCTCCCTTCTCACATATCCCTTTCTTCACTTGCTCTTCATAATAGACTTTACTTGTATTCATGATAGTTTTTAAGTTTCTTCAAATTTCAGCATTTTTCAAAATTAATAGTGAATAATACTATTTATTAATTTATATATTGTCGCAATCCCCGTAAAATCATGTTGTAAGTATATAATTTAGAATGATCTATTTTGAATATTCATAGATTATTTAAAATTTTGTCACCTTCAAGTGTACTACCACGTATTTAAATTTATATCTTCACATACCGAAAATGTACTTAACGTAATGGATACCAATTGATCTCAGGTAGGATTAAGGGTGACAAATGAGACAATTTTGAATGATATATTTATGACATAATTTAATGAAATTACACGAACGTTATGACATGTATTCTCTTATTTATATTTAAGATTCTCTTCTCTTTTTTTCCTTAAATTTCAACTTTCTATTTATCTTCAAATTTATTATAGCTTAAAGTTAATTCTCTTATACGAAATTATATGAAAGCTACATCAAGAGCTAACTTAAAAATAATAACAAATGATTACAAGTTTCAAATCATCCAAATAAAATATTCTCTGCAATCTAAAATTGTATACGTAGAAGTTATGTAGACTTAAAAAAATTTAATAAAAGAAAATTGTAAGGATAAATGTTATAGCTATAATAAGATTATATATAGTTTAACAAGTTAAACTCTTTCAACTTTCAGCTGCCAATTAATGGATCTCCTTTGTTAAGCAACACCATTCCCCGGGTTTTAGGTGCAAAAACAACCGAACAAATTGGCTTAAAAATGCGAGTCCTCAAAGTCTAAGAAGCAAATCCAACTAGTCTATAAAATTTTAACCATGTGTACCAATAATTTGTAGTCAAAGCTCATTGTTTGTCGCCAAAGAAGTCTACGCTAAAGCAACACCATGTTCTTCCATGTAAAAACGATCCTTAATTCAACTAAACAAGTAACTAATTTAATTATGTTTTTATTATATATATATATATATATGCAAATTGAAAGGACTCTCTTTGGTTTTATAATTTGCAAATACCATGACATCATAATAAATGCATGGCATTGGGTGCTTCTTCTCGAAATTTAGTATTTAAGAAATAAATTTTTATAGCTTGAGTTTTAATTCAATTAATATTATTATTATTGTAATAAATAGGAGTGAATTTGAGTAAAGGTTGTGGGATTATGGATAATAGTAAAATTAAATTTTTCGATAAACTGTATGTCAATTTGTAAAAGTGGATCGGATGTTAAATCAATTAGATATATAATTTTCAATTTAATTACTTTAAAATTAAAGATAAATCAATATAATAATTTTGAAAATTTTATAAAAATTAAAATTTTAAGAAATTTTATATTAAAAAAAAAAACATGATGAAAAATCCAAAAATTTTTGTTGAAATATATAATATAAGCTCTAGTTTTTTTTTCTGCGTTTAAGTTGATTTCTCATGTTTTTTACTACTATAAATTCGACTATTTTAACAACAATGTGTATGGCAAGTGGGAAAAGTAATCAAAATTGGTAAAGAACCAAACCCAATAAAAAGGAAGAGGAATGAAGAAAACAAAGTGGTGTGAAAGCATGCCTATACTTTGAAGCCCCCACCCACAAGAGTGTCTCCACCGCCTTTAATTTAACCCCCCCAAAAAAGAAAACATTTTTATATAAAATTTACTCATTTTTCTTTTCCTCCATTTATTCCTTAAAAAACAACTTTTGAATAGAAATTCATCAAACCAAAACTCATTAAATTTCAAATGTAAAATAAACTAAATTCAAATTCAAATTTTGATTAAATATTTTAATCACAAATAGTAGTAACGGATACAAACAGGCAAATTAATTAGCTCTGCACAGGATATTAATGATGAAATGTGAGATGGATTACAAAATTTCCCCACTTTTAATTATACGTAAACAAAAATTATAATACTTTTATCTGCTGCTTTTAGACCTGCAACTCTGCCAGTATTATGGTCTCTACTGATCTGCTCCTTTCATAAATAAATTATTATAGTCTTTAAATTTTCATTTTTTATGGTTCTTAACAAATTTTAATATTAAAATAATATTAGTCAATAATATTATAAATTAAACATTGTATTTTTTTTTCTTCTTCTTATGATTTGAGGAGTTTAAGTTTCAATTTCCCAAATATTTTGACATTTGTCAGGTCGGCTGTAAATGTTTTAAAATTTAATTAAGATGTCCATAAATCAATGTTAGGGGACATTTCTTTAAACTTGAAATGCAAAAAGATTGCATTAATTATGGGTCAACTAAGTTCAAAACTTGAATCGAGTAGTAAAAGTCAAACCCAACATTTGGAAATCCATTGTTTTTCTAACCACAAGATTCGGCAGTGCAGGTTTCCCTACCAAGTTCCACATGCCTTTCTGGGAAATTTTCAGACGGCTTTATCAAACATAATTATCTTTTTGTTTCTCCAACATTTTCGCATAATTCTTCATCCATCCATCTCTTATCGTCGTTGCCTGACAATATAAGTTTCCAATCACTCATTTACAAATAAATGCAGGTTAATAATGAAATTTGTTAGTTTTTGTTTAATATTTAGTTATTTTATTTTTTTCCTTCTATTAAATTTATCAAAGTGATCAACTTTACATATTTTAATATTTTTTATTTAGTTTTGTATATTATATAAATTACTGAATATATATATATATAAATAAAAGAGAAATAACATACTATGAAATTAGAAAGAAAAACTCGAAGCTTGAATATCGAAGATCATAAAACATAAACTTGTTAAATGATAGATTGTATAAAATGTTGATATCGAAAATTGGTATATCATGTATATATATAAGAAACAGAGGCGAAGTCAGAACAATTTTTTAGGGGGTCGAATGAAATTTTAATTTTTAATAGTCTATATCTTTATAATTTTTAAAGGATTAGATCAAATTTTTATAATTGTAGGGAGGCCAAAGTGTAATTTTACCTTTACTAATTTAAAATTTTAAAAGGTCTAAATAGTAATTTTTTATTTCAGGGGGTCAGGGTTCTTGTCAACCCCTCTAGATTCGCCTCTGATAAGAAATGTGATAAACAGTAGCATGTGAAAGATAATGCGAACCGGTCTAAATAAGCTTGATGATCAATATGAATATGAAATGAATCAATAGATTTGAAAATGAAATGAATAGGTGATATGCTATGAAATGAAAGTGAATGTAACTTGTTGATAGAAAACATGATATGATATATTCATATGAATTTGTCAAATGAGATAATGCATGAATTGGTGCATGAGGCATGAATGGTAATTTCAATTGTGGAGAAGTAATCATGTTATGATTGCATTATTTTCATGCTCTATATATTTTATTATTGATTTGAATCATGAAAGTAGTATTGAGCTTTATCGCTCAGTATATAATTTGTTTATTCTATGCATAGGTATCAGTGGATCTCGAGGTCCCGATGAGTAAAACAATATTCAGATCGCAACTCTCCACTTAATAAAATTAGTATAGTCTCATTTTGTTTTTAATAAATGACATGTACTTAAGGTTGCGTCAATCTTAAATTGCAAGTAGTCATTTTGGTACTTTAGGTGGAAAATGTTATTTTGAATGTGAGCATATGAATTGTAATTATATGTGTATGAAACATAGGATTCAAATGGATTTAGATATGCTTAATGTTATTTTGGAACTCTTTGATGTTGAAACATTGAGCTTATGTTTCCATGGTTGCGATTCCCCCTTGTTGAATTCACAACATTGAATTCCCCTACCCTTAATGTCATGACGTCCCTTGTAAAAGTTGTGATGCCAACCTCCTATTTTCAAAGTCGCAACACCACTCTATTGAAGTCGTGACGTCGAGCTTCTGCCTTTGGTGTTGCGATGTGATTCTCTTATGGCCACGACGTTAACTCGATATTTTGAAAAATTTTATATTTGAGCCCCTCAATCAACATCGATTCATCGTAAAAGGTTCTGTAAGCTCGTTTATAACATGGATTTGATTAAATAACATATTACAATTGAGAATTGAATCTAATGTCTTGCCTAATTTATTTATTTGATATGCAAATGAAGTTGTAGTTGCTTCAGCAAAGAATGTGACATCTCAAATCCGACAATCAGGTTAGGTGTGGTGTGTTACAGAGGATGTGGCAAATGTCACATTTATTTATGTAATTAAGGTTTTTTTTTACTACACCCTATAATATACTTGTCAAATTCTTAGCCCAAATAATTTTCCTAATTTTCATATGTATTTGACATAGGATTAATTTTTGGTACACTGACAATAAGCAATTTTAAAAAAGTATTATGTATCTATTTTTTTAATATTTTACTATACCTTACACTTATCAATCTCTTATTTGTGGAGTCTAAAAATTCTACTTATAATATACCAAATTTTATTCCTTTTGAACTATAGAAATGAAATATCTCACTTGAATATTTTAAGATTTTATTATATAATTCCCTAAAAAATTTATTGGATAATATATTTTTATATTTCTACAATAAATATAAAATAGTAATTTTAAAAAATTAGCCTTAACTCCGTTTAAAAAAAAATAGCCATAACTGCCCAACGCTTGTCTTTTTAAGTTGGAATTTTGTATTCTCTAACAATATTTTCATCTATAGCAGAATTTTCTCTTCTTTTTACTTCTAAAAAATACATAAAATCCACATACACCCGAATGATCTGTTCTTGACCACACCCCCCCCCCCGGGGGCCCAAAGAAAAAGAATAAAAAAACTTAAAATTAATAAAATAATTTTCATTTATTTGATCTCTGCCTATTTCTACCCTCTTGGTACTTTCCTCCCCTCCACCATATATAGTGGCCTCATGCTCTTCCAATTCCCCATTCTCAACTCTCCCTCTCTTTCTCTTTCTTCTCCTTTTCTTCCCTTTCTTTTTTTGCTTGTGGGTTTATCAGGATTTTTACTTTCAACTGATATTTTATAACCCACATTTCACATTTTCCTCCAATTAGACTGCATTTTCTTGTCAATTTTAGAAAGTTAAAAAGAAACTTGATTTTTGTGTCCTCTGATAACTTTGAATATATGGGGAAGTTAATGAGACTCATTTCAATGGCTCCTCTGTTTCTGCTACTTTGCCTTCCTTTTGCATTTGGTGGGCATGATTATAACCAAGCTTTGAGTAAGAGTATTCTCTTCTTTGAAGCTCAAAGATCTGGTTACCTCCCTCATAACCAGAGAGTCACATGGAGAGCTAACTCTGGTTTGAATGACGGCAAGGCTAGTGGGGTAAGCTAAAAGCTCCACTCTCATTTTCCTAATTGCTGAACCAATTCGAAACCAGTTTGCTCAAATTGTCTGTGAATAATTTTGCAGGTGGATTTGGTTGGAGGGTACTATGATGCAGGGGACAATGTGAAGTTTGGGTTGCCTATGGCATTCACCATAACAATGATGTCCTGGAGCATAATAGAGTACCGCAAACAAATGGCTGCTAATGGTGAGCTCGGCCATGCCATGGAAGCCGTCAAGTGGGGCACTGACTATTTCATCAAAGCTCATCCCCAGCCTTATGTCCTTTACGGAGAGGTATTCAATCACAACATGATAGAGTAACTATGAATTTAACAATTTAAATAAAAGACCCATTTCGAAAATTATTTTCGTTGCTTAATTTTGGTGTGGGTCTTATTTTTATTATAGGTGGGAGATGGTAACAGTGACCATTACTGTTGGCAAAGACCAGAGGACATGACCACCGACCGTCGTGCTTACAAGATTGACCCAAGTAATCCCGGGTCGGATCTCGCCGGTGAAACCGCCGCCGCAATGGCTGCCGCTTCCATTGTCTTCCGCCGCTCCAATCCTGCCTATTCCAGAGAGCTTCTTCGCCATGCCTACCAGGTATGGTGTTTACACACTCTCTTTCCCAATTCCCAAACACTGCCCTTTTCAGTCAAAAAGCTTAGACCGTAGTAAATAGGTAGTTATAGACAGTTGCTCGCTCTTTTGTAAACGACGTCGTTATTGTTGGATCATTAACTTCATGGTTTTGAAATTGAAAAATTATATAATGCGGGTAAACTTTTTCGGCGCATAATTAGGATCATTGGAGCACTTCGCTTTACCCCGTCCATCACGGCCAATTACTTTTCCTTTTGACCGTACAGATCTTAAACCAAAAGCCGCAATTTTCCCCTCACGTGCCAACATTTGTCGGTGCCTTTAATAAAATCCCATGTCCCAAAGTACCCTTGCTTCTTTTCTCATATTACATCGCCTACCCCAATCGTTCGTTAACGGCAAATTTCAAGAACCTGCTCAACCATAACTCAATTAAGTTTGGTTTTCAAAGTTTTTTGGGTAATGTATGGTGTTTAAATTATTAATTTTATCTCCTTTTTATTTAAAATTGCATAAAGTTGAATAAGTTATTATAAAAAGAAAATTATTCTGATTGTCTAACTAAGCAAGCTTTGATCGAAAAAGTTAATATGCAAGTATTTGATGTTTTTCGAGAGAGAACTCGTAACTTTATTGATAGGGTCAAACAAATGAGTGTTACATTCACTTAATCTTTATTTTTGTAAATTTCTAAGATTTTTATTTTCACCAAAAAAAAATTGTTGTTATTGATTGCTATTGTTTTTTGCAATAAATTGAAATAAAATTATTAATTTAGTAGACAAAAATAATAATAATAATAATAATTTATTTAATTATTAAGGCATCCTTTTGGATCCAATTTACTAATAAAACTAATTATTTAACATCTTGATTCTTTTTCTGTTTTCAGCTGTTCGAGTTTGCTGATAAATACAGAGGCAAATATGACAGCAGTATCACAGTCGCTCAAAAGTACTACCGATCCATCAGTGGCTACAACGTAAGCTTCTCTAAGTTCTCATCAATATTAATATTTTTTTTAATAAAAAATTCTATCAAAACAGTGGTCAGTTACAAAGGATTCGTGTTTAAATCTTCAATTCACATCTGTCACAAATTCGATCTTATAAAAAAATATATATGTTTTATATAAAAAATCATAATTTGAGAATATAAGATGTTGCGTATACTTGAATTTAAATCCAAGATTGCATGAAATTGTGTAGGATGAGTTGTTGTGGGCCGCTGCATGGCTGTACCAAGCTAGTAACAATAAATACTACTTGAACTATCTTGCGAAAAATGGTGACTCAATGGGTGGAACCGGCTGGGCCATGACTGAGTTCGGTTGGGACGTCAAGTATGCTGGGGTTCAGACCCTTGTCGCCAAGGTATTATTATTTTTTCAACTGCAACTTCGTTGTCTCCCATTATTGTACAATAATTGGTTATGCAGTTATATCTCATCAACATGTAGTTACTGTTTGTGGTTCAATTTGTTTTAAGTGGTATGTTCTGCATCACCTGCAGTTTTTAATGCAAGGTAAAGCTGGTCACCATACACCAGTTTTCGAGAAGTACCGTCAGAAGGCGGAGTACTTCATCTGTTCATTGATCGGAAAGGGTAGCCGTAATATTCAGAAGACTCCCGGTGGTTTGATTTACAGACAGAGATGGAACAACATGCAGTTCGTGACAAGCGCTTCGTTCTTGGCAACCGTCTACTCTGATTATCTGACTTCCTATAGGGGAAGCTTGAAGTGTGCCGCTGGCAATGTTGCACCATCGGAGCTTCTTTCTTTTGCGAAATCTCAGGTGATTTATCGATCTCTTCATGGATTTAAATCTTTATACTTCTTATAAATGGTGACCAAGTTGAGACTTTTAACAATTTTTCTGATGTTTTGCAATGTTGAATTCTCAGGTGGATTACCTTCTTGGAGACAATCCAAGAGCTACAAGCTATATGGTGGGCTACGGAAACAATTATCCAAGACAAGTTCACCACCGAGGTTCTTCGATTGTTTCGATCAAGGTCAACCCTAAATTTGTTGCCTGCCGACAAGGTTACGCAACTTGGTATACAAGGAGAGCTAGTGATCCTAATGTCCTCACCGGTGCTTTGGTCGGAGGGCCTGATGCCTATGATAACTTTGCTGATGAAAGAGACAATTATGAGCAAACAGAGCCTGCTACCTATAACAATGCTCCACTTCTTGGCATTTTGGCTAGATTAGCTGGTGGTCATGGTGGATATAACCAACTCCTTCCTGGTAAGTTTTAACCCTATATCGCCATTTAAGTTTTATGGTATTAACTTCTTCGAGTTTTCGCATATTCAATTAATCATGATGATCATTACCTTGCCTTTCCTGCAGTGGTTGCCCCAGTGCCTAATCCTGTCATTGCCAAACCGAAACCGGCACCGAAGCCCAAACGGACTCCAACTCCTGGTATGTTCTAGTTTCTGTTTGGTTCCATGTCTCATTACAATAAGGTACTGAATGGCAAGATCTAAACATCAGGAATTTTTGCTTTGCAGCCTCATCTTCTAGTCCAATTACTATAAACCAGAAGATGACAACTTCCTGGAATCACAAGGGCAAGACTTACTACAGATATTCCACAGTAGTGACCAACAAGTCTTACAAGACAATAAAGGCTCTCAAGCTCTCAATATCAAAACTTTATGGTCCCATATGGGGTCTCACCAAGTCTGGCAATTCTTATGGTTTCCCAGAATGGCTCAACTCTTTACCTGCTGGAAAGAGTCTTGAGTTTGTATACATCCATGCTGCTTCTCCTGCTGATGTCTCTGTTTCAAGCTACAATTTAGCTTAATAATGGAAGACATTGCAAAAAAATAAAGGATAAGTTCCAACATGGTTCTGGGGTTGTGGTGTTAGAATTTGTGCAGCTATACAGAATGCGGTCAAAGAAAAGGGTTTTCCTTTTTTCTTTTCTTCGTTGTTTGGGGATTTTCAACTTTACTTGTTGAACGGGTTATTTAATTAGGGTTCTACCAGATATTTAGTGGAAGATTGGAGGAGAAATAGATAGAATTGAGAGACAGTAAAAGAGGATGAAAATTGAGAAAGTAAACAAATTACTTCTCAATAAGATTGCAAGGAATCTGTTTTTTACTTCCTACTTAGCAGCTGATGTCCTTTTTTTGTTGTTGTTGTTGGTGTTGTAACTGCAAACTTTGTAGCATTATATGTTTTCCATATAAATACAGTTTGCACAACCATGTTTTGTCCCTACATTGCCTGTTCATGATTCAGTTTGTGATTCTGTAAAGATTTCCCTATGAACTAATAAACACACCAATTAATTGGTGTCTTCTTAAAACGCAGGATACCAGTCATTTTAATATTAAACTATTTAACAGAGTTAAAATGTATTATAGATTATTTCTGGTCCAAAAAGAATCATTATAAAAGACATTACTGAATTTTTAAAATAAATAATAATTATTTAATGAATAAAATAAGTATACGCTAATCTTGAAAGGGAAACATCAAACATGAAGGAACAACATTTTGCAGTCCAAAGAAAAGGAAGTGTAACTCTACCATATATTGAAACCGCTGAAAGCTTTGTCGAGCATTTGGCTTGTTTGTACTCTTGTACATGTTGTCAATCACACTCTGCATCCAAACGACATTGATCATTGATCCATTGATCGTGAAAATGATATATATATATATATATATATAAGTTTCATCCTTAAATTGTTCTGCTTTCCCCTTAAATGAATCTGTTCATTACTCAAATCCTTAAATTCCCTAATTAATTAATTTTTATTTGTCTATTGATGTTTCGTTTTAATTGAAAGACATCAATAAATGCAAAGCATTAATGAAAGACTTCATGGCTATTGCTTAGTTCTGTGTAAAAAGTACTTAAGCCATAACAGTATCGAAATAAAAGTACAATAGAAATGACAGAAAAATAGCTACGTACCTGATAATGTTTGAGCAGTTGAGACCTTTTCTTCTTATACGTTGGGGTGAGAAGGTCGCGTTCCATGTCAAACGGGACAGGGTCAATATGGGCAGCTTTTATAAATTCAAAACCTTTCAGCTGAAACAAAGTACAAAGGTTCAATTTCCATTTTCTTTCCCCCTGGCATGAAGATAAGTGTTCGCTTTAATAGTGGCTGAACAAATATTCCGTGAAGTACAAAACCCATTGAATGACAAACCTTCTCCTCTTTTCCAATCTTTGAAAGCTCCTCGACTACGTACTCTTTTGGCCTTGGGATTTTGACAGAAGGAATTAAAGTCACCATGTACACCATTCGCGGCAGCCCAGCTTTCAAGTGCTTGCTTCTTGGGGTTAACAACAGCAACGAGGAAGGACTCAAAGCTGTTCCCATAAATCCCGATCTAAAAAATCGATGAAAGACACTATCACGGTCGAGTTAAAAGACTGCAATGAATGATTTAAGTACTGAGGAGAGGAACAAAGGCATTACCGAATCAATAACAGATGCAGGACCAAAAACATTCTCCGGATTCTCAACTGCAACATATTCCCCTTGTGAAAGCTTAAAAATGTTCTTCTTTCGATCAATAATTTTCATACTTCCATTTGGTTGCCACTCACCAACATCCCCTAATGCATAAACATGATGAAAAGAATGTCAACTCAGAGACAATGGTAATAGAACCTTGATTTAATAAGAGGCAAGAATTGACGGACCTGTGTGGAATCATCCATCGACGAATACCTCCTTGGTGAGGTCTTCACGTTTGTACTACCCTGAAAATAGTGTCTCCCCTGACACAAATTTCCCCACGTGGTATGCTTGCAAGAGCATCGTATCCCATTTCAGGGACAGATTCTAGGCATCTATCTATGTTTGGTACTGGAGGACCCACAGTACCAAGCATAGACAATTCATTCGGTAACGAGACAAACGTCCCCGCGCAAGTCTCGGTCAGGCCTACATTCAGATCCAAACAAAATTGATCAATGTTGATGTTGCAGTAAGTGTGCATAATCGGTAAAGAAAAAAGAATCACATATACAATGATCTGCTTCACATAAGCAAACTTAAAAAATGAATGTAACTGAGTATGCCACATCAAACAGCGTCTTAGACAACTAGCTTCCCCCAGAAACCTTCTGTAGTAAACCTGATGATGTACGGAAGTTATGACAGTCTCAGAACAGATACTGCATTGCACTCTAAACTTCACAGATAACCCAAAAAGACATTACCTATTCCAGATTCATAAGAAAGCTGGAAATCAGTCTCATCAGCACTGAGGAATATAAGAAAGTTTACCTGAATGGACTCTGTCTAGCACACGAGGAACCGCACAGAAGGTACTTGGCTTTAGCTCCCAAATATCATCAACCAATAGTTTCACATCCTGAATATGCAACAAATAAGCTAGTGATAATTTGAGTAAGCTCTTATATCTTAGATATAATTTCAAATTATCCTGCTCACCCCCCGCCAGAATCCTATTAAGGCACCTCGAGAAATGAAAAACTCCTCAATCACCCGGTCAAATATATGTGCAAAAGGAAGATAAGAAAGATATACATCCTTCTCAGTCAACTGTAAAATTTTACAAGAAAAAAAAAACAAATGAGAGAGGGAAAAGCAAAAAAGAGAAAAATTTCAATGAAGAGATCACCTCCTCATTTACACTCTCTACCAGGTGTTTCACCCCTGCTATAAGAGTAACAATACTACAATTTGAAATCATCACTCCCATGGGATCACCAGTGGTTCCGCTAGTATACATTATTGTGCAGATATCACTTTTCGTCTTCTCTGGAAGATCAAATTGTTTACTTGCTCCCTACAAGAGTCATACATCAGAACTTGAACAAGAATTATTTGTCACCTGCAAGTTAAAATGCACTGTAAGTTATAGTAAATAAGCAAATTAAACTAGGAAATATGAATGACATATGGTTATCTAATGATATTCGACTTAGCAATTCGTATATTTGTGTCGTGATCATGTTTTTTTCTTGTGTCATAATCATGCTCAAGTTATTTTACATTTACATAACTTTTGACAAATTAATAATTTGTGTTATATAGATTTTAACATGTTAATATATTGATGTTGTGTTTGTGTTTCTCTGTCATGTCAAGTCATGTTTTAGTTATTATTTGCTAATAAATTCAAGAGGAGAATAACAGACGAGTGCTTACCAATTGCAAAAAGTCTTCCCAAGAATATATTGCCAAACTATACTTCTCAGCTTCTGCTTTTTGCTCAGGTGTTACCTTCCCAAAACTTACAATTGCTGTGTGAAAAACTTACACGCACAATTGCAGAAAAAATATTTCTATAAGGAGAGTAGTATCCAACTCCCCAAAAAAATATATATATATATAATAAAAATAAATTTTAGAAAAGTGACCAAATTTAAGATTCAAACTTTTTCAAATTAAAATAAATGAAAAGAAAAAGAGTTAAAACTTGAAAACGACTTTTTATTGTTTTGGCAATTTTAGTTAATGTGAAAACCATAACCATAATAATGATGAGTATATTCTCTTTTAATTGTTTTGGCAATTTTAGTTGATGCGAAAACCATAATAATGGTGAATATCTTCTCTTTTTCTTGTTTTGGTCATTTCTTAAGTTAGTTTGATGTTTGATTTTCACCAATAAAAATTACATGCCTTTTTTTATGTCCCACTGCATATTCCCTTTATTTAATTGTGACACGTAATCTTTTTAAATAAAAAAAATTATTTGCATAAAATAATAACACTACAATTTGAATAATAAATATAAAAAAATTAATATTACATTCGCATTGAATTCATAAGTGAAATTTCAATATTATTCTAATCCACTCAATAGTGTCATTTATTTTTCTTCCCTACGTAAAGCACAAATGCAGCGAATACATCAGTTATCCGGTACAGACAAAAATCCCCAAATTCCGGAGAAAATAGAAAACCTCAAAACTCCCGAAATGAATATAAACTAATTCACTGTCATTTTTGTTTATATGACTACAAAAATTAATACATGATGCAAATTTCAAATATAAATATTACTATCACTCATTAGTTATAAAACTAATACCCTCAATGGCAGTTCAATTTCCGGAAGAACAGCTTTTCTCACCTCTTCTTGTTTTTCTTCCTTCCTTTTACTTGTTTCTCTAAATTTCTAAGCCTCTGATTGATGGTCGAAGACGAAGAAGATGAAGATGATGTTATTTGGTTCGCAACTTTTGTTGGTTCAATGGGCAACGAGGTAGACTGCTGTGATGCGGTTTTGGCTTGTTTGAGAGTTTGTTTGAGAGCCGTATACAGATCAATAGAAGGCCGCGGTGCAGTATCAACTGGTTGCTTTGGTATTTCAGGAACACCTAAAGCCTTCTTCACTCCAGGAGCCTTAAGCACTGAAAAAACAAACAAATAAAGGAAATGATAGATAGTCATATTCAAAAATCTCGGAAAAGCAAATCAAATGTTTAGTCAATGGATAGCATGAAATTTACGGACTCACCTAATCCATATCCAAGGGAAAATATATTCGATGTGATCCAATAACAAAATATGGCCTGTCGAATAAATGAGATGAAAATGATCATCATTAAGTAAATATTCAGAGCAATTAAATCTCCAGAGAAAGTTGTTTTCTGTCAATCTTGCATTGCACCCAAAGTTTCTAGACTTCTAGGAGTTACATAGAGCTCATCAACGGTACCATTTGCCAAAACCAGCAAAAATAGTGCACTAGCTTGTTATAGTAGGCAATGCGAACATACTATACAAGCTTGTTAAGGGAAACCGTTATAGAAAGGCCCAGATGACCTATTCGAGTAGGAAAAATATTACTGCTATTGAGAGCTGATGGCAGACACAAGAATGTGCAGAAGCCAGCAAAGGAAGTGTACCTTTGGGAAACTCATGGTAAACGGAACTGTAAGAACAGCAAAGACCCGAGAAACATTTTTTATAGTTGCAGCAGCAGGATTCCCTTCCATGCCTTCTTGCATGTTACACTGAGGATATAAAGCATTTAATCAGAACCGATCCAACGATCGAAGGGTGTTTCAAGATGTTGCCCGGTGCCTTAAGGTATCAACAAAATAGGATGCTTACCTCCACAGTTAACAAAAAAGTTAGCGCTGTCATAACTGGAAAGATGTATAAACTATCTGGAGTAGAGAGATCAGTAAACCAATATGCTCCACCGGATTTAAATGATTCCATTTTCTCAGCCATTGTTGAAATCTGGGGAAAAATCAGGTCATCAGATATAATTCTAAATGCACTATATGCAATTCTAAGACCAAACCAGTAATATTTAAGGAATCACTGTTGCTATCTTACAGCCAAGAAAAAGCTGACAAAGATGGGACCCTGAATAAAAATCCCTTTCAGCGGAGTAAATGGAGTCACACCATATCTGTAATTATTTAAGACAAACAATGAAATTGTCAGGTTAAAAAAGAAACAGTTAGAAAGACATTTAAGTGAACGACTATATCAAGCACATTTCTGATCATCCAAAAAACTAGAGAATACTACCAAATGAATTATCATCTAAAACAATTCAAGTCGAATATACATGTGCTTCTAACCTCAATATATAGAATAAATCCATTTAGTATCCTCCAAGACAGATTTTAAGGGAGACGCTAACATTAAGAACTTACCATAACTTCAGACTAAGACAGAAAACTGGAGTTTGGCTGTTACTGAAAGGGATAAGAGCACTATAAATAAATAAATTAAAAACACATTTAAATCGATGTGGAGCTCCCAGCATCTTTTACATCAACGGAATATCAAAGTGGAATCGCATTTAAACCAGGGCCCTTCAGAAAGTTAAAGAGATAATAGCATAAAAAGCCAATTAACTGATTTTTATGATTCAATCATGGAACCAAAGGGCGTGCAAACAATTTATTATGACAAGTACTCTCAACAGACATGCAGGCTTGTTCTAATGAAAAAGTGGCTTACTCCTTGAAAAGCTTTTGCATTTCATTTTGACCTTCAGCCATTGACAAGGCATCACTACCCTGCACAAAAATGAGTAGAAAAATTGTAAAACTCTTTCATAGTATCATTGTAAAACGTCCATGGAATCTGAACATGCTCTGCAATTATGCACAACAGCAGATAACAGCATCCTATTTATAGAGTATAGATTGTTCAACATAATAACACCACTACAGCAAGAGCTGGCACCAGACCTTGCTTGACATCCGCTCCTTGACTTCCTCTAAGCGTGGCCTCATTAGCTGCAGGGCAAACACAAATTAGTGAAGATGGATATCAATACTTAAATGATTAGGAAGATCACTTTTGTTAATCAAGTTATTAGTAGTCTATCAGTTTCAAAACTTAAGTCACTTACAAGAAGAAGGGCCAAAATTTTTAAAAGATTCCTTTGTCATAGTTTTTTCCTTTTGGCATGCATGCTAGGCAAACCGTTTTTTTTTTTTTTTTTTTTTTTTTTTTGGCCGGGGGGATGGGGTGCACCAAAATGTACAATTCAGCAGAGGCGGGCTAAATTTTCAGGAACTAGAACACTAAGGTGAAGTCTCTCAGTTCTTTTTGTTTGTTTTGCACTATTAACAATGTCTGGAAGACAAGATCACCATCCAAATGTTAGTAGTACTATTAATATCAAAATTAGGTGAAGCGTATAAAAAAGATGAAAATGTATACAGATAAACCAGAAGTAAAATAAAAGATTGGAAGTGTATATAATTAGGGTATAAAAAAAACAATTAAAATTACCCACCGTCATTTTTGTGGTAGCTTTAAGTTGATTTATCAAGAGTGGAACAGTTGCACTTCGAATCAAAAGTGTTGTCACTACTATGGATGCCCACCTGAAATCAATAATACACTGATATTGTTAAAAGATTAAAACAAAGGTTCTATTCTCAACATTGCAATTTATTAAAACTTTGATATTAGCATAAACGAAGAAGTCAGAAGATACATATTTCACAAGATGCATGCATAGATTCACATCAGGATTCCTTTTCATCATCTTGAAAATCATAACTTTAATTCAACCTCATAATAATGAATTGATTTTACTCGATAATTATCAAATATAACGAAATGAATATAGCATGCAAGTTTAACCAGTGTCCTACAGACAGGAATCCTTATATTTATAGCTCGATAGTTTATGCTGTCACCTTTTCATCATCTGAATTAAGGCCTGGATAGATAGTTCGAACAATCACTTTTGAAGACAATTAATAAAATCATTGCATTAGAGAATTGGTAGTTCAACAAGTGGCTGAAATCATTAGCATTGCACATGCCATTCGTTCTTAATGAACATGCATAACTGAAGAAAATAACATTAAGTAACTACAGCAACTTACCAGTTGAAGCCTGTAAAAGAATGAACCGCATCAATAACATACTGCAATGTAGCAACTGGTAACCAACAATCAGCAGCAGCAATGGCAACCTCATTCACAGCAGGAACCTGCGAAGTCACAGCTTCAATGGCAGTATCCTTAAAAGCTTCCGCAACATCAGTCATAAACTCGACCTCTTTCGCCCCATCGTTAACCTTAGTCGACATAAACCGACCAAAAGAGACACCAGTTCCAGGGAGAAAGGCTAGTTGGGAACATCTTCTATCTTGGAACAATACACCACAAAGCCCCGAGGATGAATTACTAAACCCAGTTCCAAAAGATCTTTGTTGACCAAAATTACCAGGCTTTTGTGTAGATTGAGGCTCGGTAGAAGGATGAGTCTTACGGTCATCATCATGGAAAATGTAGGCAAACGATGGTTGATACCGTCTAGCTATTAGGGTTGCTCTACTGGAAAGACTACGGCTAAACGCCATTGATACGAAGAATAAAAATTCCTCTAATCAAACGAAAATAAGAACGTTCAAATTAAAACCATAACCAGATCAAGATCAAAATTGAAAACATTAAAGAATTTCTCGAGATTCGTTTATTGTTCCAGTAAAAATCACTAAAAACTAGCAATACAATAAAATTTCTGAAGCTAAAATCAAGGAATTAAATAATACTTGAACGAAGAAGCAAACACTCACCGTTTCAATCTCCGGCGATCGAAATAGAGAAGGGTTTTTTCAAGGTGCCCTTCCAACAGAACAGGGTTTAACAGCCCGATTTTTGTTTCCTCGAACATTGCAGTTCTTTTATTTGCCCTCAACGTAGTGTGGGTTTTCGAGGGTAATCCCGTCCTCTTATGATGGATAGAATGGGCTGCCTTTGACAATTTTGGGTCCATATTAGCCCAACCATTAGCTGTCATTTTATTTTCCAAAATAATCGCATTTATGAAAACTAATTGTTTTTATATAATATTAAAAATAGGAGAATATTTATCTGAGTGAATAATTTTTTTATAATTAATGATCCAGTCGATTGAGTCTTAATTCGATTAACATAAATATTATTATTAATATAGTAAGACATGAGTTTAAATGTATTAAAGTGAATTATAAAAATAATTTTAAGTTGCTAATTAATACGACCAAATTTGAAGGAAATGGAGCTAGGTATATTTTGGACCTTAAAGCCAATGTGCCGCAATATGAAGATTCTAAATTGGGTAGAAGACATGATGACTTTTGAAAGAGAAATAAACGAGGTCCTAATTTAAAATTAAATTCTTCCTGCAGTGTTTATTGTTTCAGGTATAGTCTGAATTTGAGCCACGCTAGTTATGTTATTATTAAGGTTTTACTTTTTTTTTGTAATTAAAAAAAACTTTTAAAATCTTTTTTAATTCACAAGTTTTAAAAATATAATTAAAAAAATGTGGAAATCAATTAAACCATATTAATTGAGTCTATATTGATTGTTTGGTTCTTGTTTGCCCATAGGACCCTAGGCATTAAAGATTGTGAGCCCAAACTCGGGCTTCCAATTTGGAGCTTGGTTGTATCTATTCTTTATAAATACTACTTTATTGATAGTTCATTAATATGTAATGTATTAAGTTTTATGCTCACGAAAGGTGAAAATGTTTTTTTTTTTCAATAACAATTTCACGTAAAATAATATATCTCCTTTTTTTTTTTTTAAAGAATTAGAATGGAAGTACATGTTATTGTTTTTAAAATCAATCATTATTATGATGATATTAAAGACCTAAATGAGGTAACATTCGAAATAAGTTTCATAGGGGAACTACGACATAAAGGACACACAACATTTAATTTCAACCACTCATCGATACAAACGGCATGGAAATAATGGTTGCAATCTGGAATAGTTCGTAATATCTCTTTAGCATGGTATTCGTTAAGACAAATAGAGCAAATATTATCATTCGGCCGTGTTAATCGTCGACTTTCACCTAACAACGTTATCGGATATGATTCGAGGATTTGCCCATCAAGACCTTTGACAACCATGGCCGAAGATGCCGTCGGGTTCAGATTTTGATGATCCTCGACCTTGCCACGGAGGTAAATTACAAGGCCGAGGATGAACGAGAAGGGTACTCCCACACCAAACACTATGGCTAATTTAGTACTCCTTGTAAGACCTGTAATTAATGAAAAATGTAGTAATGTGGGACAACAAAATGTTAATGCACAGTTTATTAAGAAAAAAAAAACGCAACAGTCGTGTTCTTCGTTAGAGAACAGTTTGGCCCGTCATAAATGTCGGATAAATACCTAATAGCACCCTTATGTACTAGTGGGTACATCATCAATTAATAGATGGAGACCTCAATAACAAATTGGAAATTGCTTCTGTAATCACGTATACCCAATTCTCTTGTCTTGTTCACCGTATTCAAGATTCATTTGGAAACATGTGTTTTGTAAGCAAAATTAAAAAATATATATTTATTATTAATTATTAATTTTATTTGCATTAACATGTTCATTGTACCGAAGAAACAAACATGTCTCTGTCGGGAAAAGAGAAAACATGTTATTCATGCAAGGAATTAAAGCTACAGTCAAGAGTGTGAAAAATGTGGCAATCAATTTGTATTTTTCTTTGAGTTTTCTATTATTTGGATCACATCTAAATTTGTGATTAATTTATTACTTATATTTAAAACTAGTGTTACAAATATTTATCTTTTAAAATTATAATTAATACTATTATAATAGTATTTTTGTTTTTCATTCTTTTACATCTATCTTTATATAAAATAATTAAAGTTACAATTCCAATAATTGGACGAGTATTTAATAGTATTAAAATATAAATTAATTATCACATCACTTATATTTATTATTAAATAAAATTTAAATAATTTTTTTTTAAAAGAAACTATTTTTTTCAAAGTGCATTGTTCTATGCATTATAATCAGGTTTAAAGTCATATGGTTTATTGGTGATTATATTAAATTTTCATTTTATATTATTTGTTATGTATATTCATTATACTTACTTTATCTAATGTTATCAAATATGGGCATTTTCGATCAAATTAACCAACTTGTGTCACTGCAAAATAGAACATACCATCATTAAACCCGCCGGAGCATCCGACATCCGTTCCCGTATCATTCTTGAACATGCAAGTCCCAGCCCTGCTTTCGCACAACTTGCAATCAGGTTCATTCCATGTCAATATGAAACCATCTCCAGGATCCGACCAATCAGACAACGAAAGTGGAAGCAAAACCTTTGCCATCTCCGAACACGATGCCGACAATGATGCAGGCAAATCAAGCCGTTCCGTTGGTATAGCCACGACCGAAAAATCCTTGCCGCTAAGACAAGAGATGAGTTTTGCTTCAGCCAGTTTTGGTACAGTCGATGAAGCAGAGGAGCAATTGAAAAACGTGTAGCTTCGAGGCTCTAGCAAATCGAAAGGAGTGCCGGATAGATTAAGTCCCTGAAGAATACGTCTTGGGGCACAAGAATCCGGGTCTTCGATCCATATGTTTTGGAAGATATAGTCGATGTTTACGACGGTGAAGCCGCCGGAAAACGGAAGCGTGAGGATGGCATGTGCTTCGTTTTTACACGAGAGGTCGAACCGGGGATACCCGCATCGACCTGGCTGGGTGTTGAGGCGGAAAGGGAAGCTAATCAATTGAGTCCCACACAAAACAGGGCAAACTTTAACACTTGTCGATGGTTGAAGAGTGAACATTAGAAAGGTGGAGAAGAAGACAATTTCAGTGAGAGCCATTGCTGAAGAATTTTATAGTTACTCGAGATGATCCAAAGAAAATGAGAATAAAATATATTATATAATCTATCGAATCTATAAATAACGAACTAGTTAGAATTATGAAGTTCAATGAAACGGGACGGAAAAATTCGAAGATTCATGTAGCAGCCATTGCAAAAACTTTTAAGGTTAGGTGTGGACTGTGGACTACTTGATTATTCAAACTTAGATGCATGAAGCATTCTGTTGCGACAAGACAATTAATACTATTAATAACTTTAATTAATACTTAACGAGACTTGAAATGACAAGTTGCATTGGTTTTAAGTCACTGGTCAATGCAATAAACGTGAAAATAATGCATGCAGCTAGGTATCGCCCTTTAAAATTGACAATGGCTTGTTACTCCCATTCTCTTTTTGCTAGGCCTCGCGTTGGATCTTTAGGACTTGGGTTTCGACTCGGCCTTTGCAACAAACCTTGTGCTTGTTGGTTTTGACTCTAGCGTCTCGTGGGCTGATGTTTTCTTAGCAAAGTTTGGTTCAATGGGCGTTTGCTTTGGTGGTAGGAATGTGGCCTTCGTTTTCTCTCATGTTTCCTTCGTTGGTCTCTATGCTTTTGGTCTTTGTTTCTCTTTTTTTGAAGATTTCTTTAAATGTACGGTGATATTAGTTTCGAAAAGGTTAATTATTATAACGATGAGATTAAAATCAAATATGAGATGTTTAAATTTAAATATAACATTAATAGTGAGATAAAAATGTAAAATGACTATTAAGAATGTTAAATTATAATATGTAATAGAATATCAAAATATTTTACAAATAATATTTAAATTATATTATATTTATTTTAAATTATAAAAAATATTTTTATTAAAAAATAAATTATTTTAAAATTATATTATGTGTGTTAAATAAAATAAACAATAAAGGAAGAATTGGAGAGATAAAATAATAATTACCCCATTTTTGAACTTCCAAGTAAGTTGGCTAGAGCTTTTTAACTCCAGCCTATATTTTAAGTTACAGTGAGATGAGAAATGTTCATTAGTGTGTTGCTAAACATTTCAACTGGAACTATGTTTTAATTCAATTTTTTTTACTCTTTAAATCTCACCGCATTGGAACCCATTGGTGATCCAAAGGCCCTGATTGTTTGTTTTGGCCATTTTGGGATGATGATCTCTCTGCTGTTGATGTTGGTTGGAGCTTCTTTGATTCATCTCAGTGCTGTACTACTCCTTTGGTTTCTCATCAATGGATGTTTATTTTTTCACAAGGTTAATTTTTGAGGATACTATTTGGTACACAAGTTTCTTAAGTAGTGTTTGGAGAGTCATTTAATAATTAGATTTGAGTGCAATTACTATTTATAATTATACAAGAATGATATGTTCGAGTAACCATTATAATGAGTAGGTACTGTCGAATTGGGTGTAATTGAAGCACAATTGGACGTAATTAATTACACTCAATTTTATTTTTTTTTAAATAATTTTTATACAAGTTATAAAATTTATATTATAAACATGAGTATTTGAGATGATTATGGTATAAATTTTTTTATATTATAAATCGTAAAAAAAATATTATAAAAATAAATTGCGTGTTTTATAAAGTTACAACAAATAAACATATTATTTGAATCCTAAAAATTTATAAATTTATTATCAAAAAGTTTATTATAAAAAATAATTACACGTTATAAATGTGTTATAATATATTTACTTACACAAATTTATGGTCAATAAGTATAGACATATCTGATTTCTATGTCCATGCTACATATTATAGAAATAATATACTTATTGATAAAAAAATGTTATAGTTTTTGTAATATAACTTAGTTATAAAAATGAAAATAAAATTATTTATAAGAAACGTTACGAAAATTACTGAACAATTTATAAAACAATATTACCGTATTATAAATGAGATATAATCTAGCATAAGTTTTCTCCAATTTAAGTTTGTATAAGTTTTTAATTAAAGCTATAAACAAATTAGACTGTAAATCTAAATATTATAATGTTAATGCTAATTATGCAAATATAAAATATTTTATTTCACTATATCATAGGGTATGATACTATTCGAGACATTCAAATAGCTCACGAACTATTTGACTGGAGACATTCAAGGTTTTGAAATATGATTGAAAAGATATTTGTTGTTCTAATATTTTTTTCTTATATTAACATCGCATTAGTATAGTATAAAAAAAAAGGTTAAATCGTACAAGCATGTTGCACATTTATTAACTGCAATCATAGGTAGAATTGAGATTATCCATACTTCAAATAGCACATGAAATAATAAGATATTGATAATCTTAATTATGCAAATTCAAATTCAGATGATAATGAACTCGGTCAATGACCAACGTATGATGATAAATAGCATTTGCACTAAAACGATTAATAAAAATGCATATGATGCTTGTAACACCCCCTAACCCCAAACAGTTGCCGAAATAGGGTTACGAGGCATTACCAAACATATTGGTTAATTTACAAACAATTCATGAATAAACAACAAATATATTAAAAATTAATCATTAAGTTTCTTTTATGAACCTTCGAGGCCTAAATCACGTATTATAAATGAATAGGAACTTATTCAAGTACTACGGAAATTTTTCGTAATATAATAATAATTATTTAAAAAAAAATCAATATAACCCCTTTAGAAACATCTAACCTTCCCGGCAATTTCAAATTTGCAACCAATTCAACACAAACAACAACTCAACAAATACAATATTTATCCAAATCACATTCGTTTCATAACAATATCACAAATCCTTATTTTATCTAACATTATATCCATTCATACTTTCAAGAAGTATTTAAACATCTTAGTTAATTTCCATTCATATCATATATTAACTTAACTAATATATTCATGAGTTAATACAAAACATAGTCATATAAGCTCCTATACATGCCATATAAACCATTTAAAGTATTTATAACAAAATCTACCAGAAAATCGAGATAGTGTGACTTGAGCGTGATGATCCGATCCTCTGACCCTCTTGTTAATCTACAAAGAGCAATAAACATTACAAGTAAGCTGACTATAGCTTAGTAAGTTTGTCGGCTTTAACCATAAATTTTACCAAATATTAATTTTCCAAAATTCAAATCATATGAACATTTCAAGTAAGTTACTTTCATCTTGTAAGTCATAATCTCAAATTTTTTTTTAAATTTACTTAATTGAGCTCAATAATAGTAATCATAATATTACTTACATTTCTTTTTTTCACACGTTACATTACGACTTATCAACTTGTCCATTTATGGAACGACTTACGGATTTGAGTACATCGTGATCTGAAGCCCGAAGTCTAGCTAGAGCACATAAGTGCTAAACAGAAGCTCGAAGGCTAACTGAAGCACA
This sequence comes from Gossypium longicalyx, assembly GCA_025698465.1. NCBI lineage: Eukaryota > Viridiplantae > Streptophyta > Magnoliopsida > Malvales > Malvaceae > Gossypium > Gossypium longicalyx. The sequence goes on along the minus strand of CM047006.1, from coordinate 3,324,481 downwards.
TAAGTGCTAAACGGAAGCCCGAAGGCTAACTGAAGCTCATTAGAGCTAAACTGAAACCCCAAAAGGATTAACTAAACTCATATAAGTTAACGGAAGCTTGTAAGAGCTAAACAGAAAGCAAACACGAGAATTCGCAACAAATACTGAATCTCGGTTTACTTGGGTAATTTATCATCAATTCATCTTTTTCACTGAACGATCGTACTCATTTCCTGCGTTCCATTACTCCGAATTACTCAGTTCAATTTCGTAACTTTTGTACATAATTTACTTATTTTCAACAATTAACATACATAAATATTAATCAGTATTCATAAAATAATATTGAAATTTAATAATTTAACCGTACGAACTTACTCGGAACAATTTGAAGTAGTTGTAGAGATTTCAGGAACTATTCTAGAAATTTCTCTTTTCCTCGTTTATCATCGATTTTTTGATTTGCAGTAAAAATATGAAAAACCAGCTTAAGGAAACCCTTCTATGGTGTTTTTGCTGATGAGAATGCAGAAAAATAAAGAGAAATCTAGATAATTCCACTTTAGTCCTAGCTTTATTAAGTAAATTTTGCAATATTCCAATTTTGCCCTTAATTTATCAATTTTCCTGCTGATTTCATGCCCCAGCCCAAAACATTTTGGGTCTATTTTCCTTTTAAACCCTCTTTCTTTTATCATTTAAGCTATTTAATCATTTCCCATAATTTTACATTTGTTATAATTTAGTCCTTTTTATTCAATTAACTATCGGAACTTTAAAATTTCTTGACGAAACTCTAATACTAACTTATTAACACTCCATAAATATTATAAAAATATTTATGGCTCGGTTTAAAATTTTTAAAGTCTCGATACCTCGTTTCTGAATCTAATTATTTTAATATTTATTTCTAGTACACTATTCGCTACTTCAAAAATTTTCTTAACTTCACATTTAACTTATATTCACTAAATTAATAATATTTTCTACTCATTTGTCAAATTTAGTGATCTCGAATCACTGTTCCGACACCAGTGAAAATTTAGGCTGTTACAATATTTATTTTTCTTGTTAGTTTTATTAGTTGTTGTATTTTTTATTACTTTTTTAGACTAATATAATATATATATGATGATTTTATTTTAAAATGTAAATAAAAATATAAAGATTAAATTATAAATAAACGAAAATATAAAATGATTGTGCACAATATAACCTTTATTTTTATTTTTTGTAATTTAAAGAAAAATAAATAATCAATCTAAGGGGAAACATAATTCATAACCATACTATTTAATATAATAAATTTTCAATCTCGTAAAGATTGTAATTTACAGCAGAACATAATAATTCAGAGTGAAAATTTCCAAAATTCCGTAAATCAAGACGCAAGAAAATGAAAAATCCTAATTTCACAATGAAACAACACGTAACCATTGAAAACATTTTGGAAGATAAATGAGAAAGCAAATTGGAGGGAACGGACCACGTAATTTGATTCCATTAGGGCACATTGTGGCGGGAAAATGACCTAACACTTCTTAGTCCCTTACTCCTCTATCTTACTCGGTATATTTAAACCCTAGCTCAGCCTCTCTCAATTTTCAATCCCTAATTCTTGTTCCTTTTTTTTTTCCCTCTGATTTTCTCTCTCGCGTTTGGTCAACAGGTGCTTGATACATTATCGTACGCCTCAAAATCCGTTAATTGCGGGTTTGAAAAGGTACCTTTATTCGTTTTTTCAATGTTAGGGTTTCTCATTATACGGCACAACTTAGATTCCCCAAATGAGTAAAATATCCTTTTGTCGTTTTAGTTAATATTTTTCGGGTTTTTGTTCATATTCAATTCCAGGTTCGAGGAGTAGAGATTTTTTTTTTTTTTTTTGTTTTTGACGGTCCTGGTGATTTGGGGGAAATGGCTGCCGATCTCGACGATGATGGTGAACAGACTGTGTCAATCAACGAGTATCTTGAGAGTATCGAAGAAGAAGAGTTGGTAAAAGCCTGTCCACCGTCTTTATCTGTTTAGGGTTTTGTTTTGCAGGAATGATTGAATTTAATCAGGGCTTTTCTGTTTCATCTGGTTTACTGACATGGGAATATTTTTTTCCTCGTTTTATTCTTTGGCTACCAAAGATGGATATATATATTTTGTTTCTGGAGCTGAAATTTTGGTTGAAACATATTTAGTACATGAATTGTTGTGTGAAAGTTGATTGAAATTTGGGAAAATTTCTGGGAGTCTAGCTTTATGTTGTTAATTCTATATTAACTCGGAATGCATGGTACGAGTACAAGTCTAGGATTTGATCAAATGTATCATATATCCTAAATTTATATTAAAAAAGTCTTAGATGCAAATGATAATCAAGTATAAAATGTTTGAACTAGCTATTGATTGTTTTTATCTGTGCTTCCTTCAGCTATATATGCTGTTGGACAAAATGTAACTTCTTTTCTTTTTATTCTAAAGGAGGCCGATTTGGTTTTGGGTGGAGATGAGGGCGATGAGTGTACCTATTCTAAAGGTTACATGAAGAGACAGGCAATTTTCTCATGCCTGACATGCACCCCTGAGGGGAATGCTGGAATTTGTACGGCTTGCTGCTTGTCTTGCCATGATGGCCATGAGGTATTTTCCTTTGGATCATCCTTTAAAGCATGGGAGATCCCCTCAGCTAACTTTATCTCTCATTCTGAAAGCTAAGCTTTAATTCGTTGCTAATAGTATAACTCTTCACATGTGAGTGAAATTTGTTAGAGGGGAAGTTTGTGTGGTGTTCTTGCTTTATGTAGGCATGACATGTTGAGTTGTGTTTTATGGTTAGGTCTTTGTTGGGCATGCTCCCTGTTGCTGCTTTAGCAAGTCACGTAACAGTCAATACGATGCAAAGTTGGAACTTCATTCCTATCATCATAATATTTTCAACAAAAGGAGCTTTTTCCTTTACATCATCCTTTTAAATTGGAATAACATTCACCTATTTGCTGCTGGATCAGTGTTAACTGTACTAAACATTCACACTGCCCACTGTTCCAATATCTAACTCTGCTCATTGGGAGTGGCTTCAGGGCATATTTTTACCTGCTTCTCCTCTATAGTGGAAGAACTTGTGAATTGATTTAACAATTCTTGATTGCTTAAAACGTGGGACATGCAAGATTCTCATTTTGATTAGCTCAGATGGCCATTAGAAATTCTGCAGTCTTACTTGAGTTTTGACTACTGAACATAAGTTATGTATGCTGTTATCAAATAAGAAAGAATTGCATGTGCTTACTTGAATGTTGGACTTAAGTTATGTATGTTGTGCTGGAAATGTTATTTGTGCCCAATTTCTCAAGGTTTTCAAGGAGTACTTACTTCACTTGTTTTCCTTTGTATAAGTATTCAATCCTATTATTTCTATCTGTCTACATGAATGTAAGGGATTTTCTTTGTTACCCTATGTTAAAGGTTTTGGAGCTCTGGACCAAGAGAAATTTTAGATGTGATTGTGGAAATTCAAAATTCAGAGAGTTCTCATGCAAGCTTTCCCCAAATAAAGATGTAGAGAATGTAGAGAATTCATATAATCACAACTTCAAAGGTTTATACTGTACTTGCAATCGCCCCTATCCAGATCCAGATCTCCAGGAGCAAGAAGAAATGATACAGTGCTGTATGTGTGAGGACTGGTTTCATGAGGAGCATATCAGTCTCGGTTCCCCTAATGAGGTTGGTAAGCTTGGTCATGGTGCATATACTCCATTTCCGTATCATGGTTTTTTTTTTCACTAGATTTTGCCAACAGCACAATATTTTGGTTTCTCTGTTAAAACTATTGGCAAATCTAGAGATACCCTATTGAGTGAGTTCATGTTAATGTTTGCCATTGTTTTTCTTACACTAATTATGTATTACTTCTCCCTTTGAGGTTGGATATGGGTTTTAATTATTTGTAAACAGTGAAAATTTGGGTAAACATGTTTTCTGATGACAATTTATTAGTTTGAACTTTGAAGGACCTTTCTATGGGCAAGTTTTTACACGGTTAATATAGTTGAAGTTGAGCAATGTAAACTAGCTATATCTTGATCTTGGGCATTGAAAATGGGGAAGTGAAAACAATGTTATTTTAGCAGCTTTTGCTCTAATCTTTGAGTTATTGGTATTGGGAAATAGATTATGATCTGAAAATACTGGTATGACAGATTCCTAGAGATGAGGAAGGGGAGCCTCTATACGAGGATTTCATATGCAAGGCATGCTCTGCGGTTTGTTCTTTTCTGAATCTATATCCTAAAACCATACGGGCAACAGGGAAACAACCTGTTGCTTCTGTTGCAACTGGCAAGGATAAAAGTGTGCTGGAAGACGTTCCTCCTAAAGATGAACCTGGGAAACTTGACAATGATGTGTGCTCTGACACTGTCCAAAATAATTTGGTTGCTGATATGAATCAGGACTCTGTATCTGATGACAAGAAGTTTGTTGTTGGTGAAAGCTCTCAGAACAATGATAGCTTAAGTCTGTCCCAAAGTATTGCCAATTCAAATGGTACTTGTATTCTTGGAGTAGACTGGATGGCTGCATCAATTGATTCAGAAAGTAGACCCCTTTTTCTTTCTAAGAATTGGAGAGATGTCCTCTGCAGATGTGACAAGTGCTTAGATATGTACAAGCAGAAACATATCAGTTATCTACTTGACAAGGAAGATTCAATAGCAGAGTATGAAAAAAATGCAAAGCAAAAGAGGGAAGAGAAGTTGCAGAAAAGGGAAGGTGCTGAATTAAATTTCTTTAACAATCTTGGTCATATAGAAAAAATGGAAATTCTGAATGGCATTGCAGACTTCAAAGATGAGTTCCGGTCTTTCCTGGTATGGCATTGATTGTGTCTTTTTGTTTTTATTGGCATGCTTATCTTTTTAGCTTCTAACTTATAATGATTATATTTCAAGTAAGCCATGCATATATTTTTTCATGTTCCTACGTCAGATTCTTTGTTTATGCATCTTTCAAAAGCAAAATTGTTGTCCGTGTGAATTATCTATCACTTTTTTTTTTCTTGTTTAAATATTTAGGGGTCAGTTGATCCTTCAAAGGCAATCACAGCAGCTGATGTCAACCAGATTTTCGAGAACCTTAAAAACAAGCGACGGCGCGTGTAGATTGAAGCTTTTTTACTGGATAATACTGCACTGGCTCAGTTTGAACTTAGACACTACTGCTTCTAATATTATGAACTATGTTGCACTTGTGTTTCGATGACTCTGTGTTAACTAGGCTTCTGTATTAGCTGAAGTTGTGCTATCTATGTTTCACAATATGTATGTGCCCTGTTTAAATCAACATGCTTTGCAGGCTATCAGCAGCAACAACAGCAAGTATAATGTTAAAGAGGTTTTTAATCTACTTTCTGCATATCTTAGGGTGTTTTTTAGTGGTGTTTGAGGGATTTTGCAGTATGCTCTAAAAAGCGTACCAAAGTTTTTAAAAATTATCAAAAATAAAATTAATGCGTTAGAAATATTTTGGTATGCGCTTTGAGCGTACTGTGGAATTTTCCATGGTGTTTAGCATTGACATTGGAGAACACTTTTCAAGCTAAAAGTAAACACAGAACAAATAGCTTTCAAGTCAAATCAGCTTGAATTATCTTAACTATAAATTATAAATATGATTAATATATTCAAATTAAATTTTGCAAATAATTATATTTTATGTATTATTAACGGTAAGTTATCACACATTATTGTATTATATTTGTATTATGTAATCTGAGTTTAATATATTTGTTAATTCTGAAGTAATAATGTCCATGCTAATAATAATGATTTTCCAATTAATCAAATTATTTCATCACTTATAAAATATTTATCAATTTATTAGTGTTATGTTTTTATGTAATTTTAATATTTAAAATATTTTTATATATTGAAATTAGGTTTTGAAAACAATTTATATTTATTACTTAAATCTGGCTAAGTTAAAACATGCGGACGCCTAACGGTACACGGCTGTTTCAGCCGACTTCATTTCATATTATTTAACTGCTAGGGCCCCAACTAAAAATTGATGTCTTTGGAGTTCACCAGACAAAGTAGGCAGGCACGATCAAACCCTTATTTTAATAGTGGATGAAAGCTATGGGTTTTAAATTAAAGGAAAAATTAGTATTAAAGGCCTAACCTTGTAGCCACCGAATCAAACCAAGATGCTTAGTCATTTTTGTCTTTTAAGTAAAGATTTGGGGTCTATATTATGTTGGTCACGAGACTAACAGGAAAAAAGAAGAAACGGAAACAAAGCAATGGATATTCGTTTTTCTCATGTAAAATGATAGGGTTTATATGTCTTGTACAAATTTAATATCCCCGATTGTTTTCGGCTTTGTCAGGCTTTTCTTTCCTGCATGGTATTGGACATTATTTGAATAATTTCATTAAATCCGTTTCTCCACTATTTTGGTGGTCTAATTTGCTCTCCATTTGTTTGACAATTTATAACACCATTTAAACCAAACATTTGAATATTAGAATATGATATTTGACAAAAGTCCATTAAAAGCTATTTATCAATTGTATCAATAACTTTCTGAAACTAAAAACCAAAAATTAAATGACTTGAGTGAACACATTGTGCTTCACAGTTGCAAATGAATACATTTAATTTTCCATTTGTTTTGGCAAAGAGAAAAAAGGGAATTCATAAATGGTGTATGCAAGGCATGGGCTCCCACACTTGAGGTCAAAATAATACATCAAATTTGTCAACACTTAAATTTAAAACAAAGTTTCAAGTAGAAGACAAAGCGTTAGGTTGCAGTTATTTCCACGAGGAAATGAAAAAAAAAGAAAAAGAAGAGATATGGTTACATGTGTTCCCACAGTGTTTTTAACTTATTTGAAACTACTCACTCCCCACTACCTAATCTTCGGAGGCTGTCCACTACATTGTTTTGTGATTCTTATGCAAAGTCTTTATTTTATCAACTACAAAATACATGGCCATTGACAAAACTAATATGCCAATAGCATCTAGGTAGGTTTATATTTATATTATTTGGATATGAGATGAGTGTGAGATTAGAGTTTGTATGCAATATGAACGTGTTTAAAAATTTGATGCTTAAACTTGGTTTTTTTTTTTGTTCAAATTGGTATATAAATATGACGATTATTTTTTGTCTAAATTAATATTTAAGGTAAATAACTTGAATCAATTTAAATTATGAGATGAATGTTAGGTATTAACTTGAATCAAAAAGTAAAATTACGATACCTAACTAACCCTAATATTTAAATTAAAAAATATATAAATATTTAACTTAAATATTTATAAAGTATTTTGTGACATATATCTAAAAAAAAATCATATCTTATTTACAAAATATAACAAATACTAATATTTCAAAAAGGGTTTATATTGGAAAATTAAATTTTGTAGTTGGTTGCATCAAATAATTCACTGTCGGATGATACATTAATTGTGGGGAAGTCAAAATTTTTGAATTAAAAGGAGAATGATAAAATGATTAAATTTCGAAAGCAATAAAAACAGTAAATTTACATTATATCTATATCTCTTTTAACATACGTCAATGTTCGTCATGATAACCTCAAACACAGTGGGTTATTATAACTGTTGGTTGGCAGTTTTGTACACCCTAAATTGAAGCAACATGGTCGTCCCACGTCTACATGCATATTCCCCTATTTCATATTTACTTCAATTTACACCCTTTCTTTTTCAACACAATTAATTCTAGAGAATACTATTTGAGTTTTTCAATCAAAATCTTGAGTTTTCATTACAAAACACCATACATTAGTTATTAGAAAGAAGAAGAAAAAAAGGAGGCAAAAACAATTTGTTGCACTACTGCAGATCGGATATCTTATTCTTTGCAAATATTAATTCTTGTTGAGATCGATCTGTATAAACAACAAGATAACAAAAATAGAGAAGAACGAACATATATATTTTATGTGAGAAGTCCTTAAAGATGGAAAAATCACGAGCAAAAGAGGTTCCGACTTTTCGCTAATTGAGTAAACAAACTAGAGTATAATATGGAGAAAATAAATCTAGATGTACTAAATGTTAATTCTCAAAACTCCGAATACAAAGTTCAAAATCTTAAAGAGCAAATCGGTAAATAAAACCCTAAATTTCATAGGGCACTTAGAAAATGAGTGTAGAATACTCTCCATAATTACCACGAAATTCTCACCAAAATTCATATACGACTACATCTTGCCAGCCCCAAAGAAATTTTTTTTTAATTTTTATTTATTGGCATATCAAAACAGGATTATATAAGGTCCCTTTAAATAGTCTAAGATTAATAATCAGAGTCTAATTGGAGAAGAAATCCTACTGGAAGTCTAAAACACGATTACCAAATAGGAGAACACGTCGTGATGTCGCAACGTCCCATTCGCCTCGTCCCATTGTCGTTCTTGTTTTGACCCTTCTTTGATTACTCGTCGATTCTTGTTTAAAATACCTGTAATGTGTTCAATAAATACGAAGCATATCCTACATTTACGGTAAGTAAATTTGGTTTTAGGAGAAAAAAGAAAATAATTATAAAATAGAGAAAAGATGGAGCTTTGTGATTGGGTATTGGAGCATAAAATCTGTGTTCACACCATGTAGTAGAAAATATGCTTGCTGACCATGTGTTTTGACAGAAATTAAGACCCTAACTAATTTTGAAAAAACAAAGCAAAACAGCATTGAAGGTGACCATGCAGATGTATTATACTGTGGGAGTCATGATTTGACTGATAAAACCCATTTTTTTTACCACTAAAACTTTTTAAAACATTGTATATATTTATTTAATTGAAGTTATTTCATTTTGTTGATGCAAGATATGAGATTGGAGGTATATTGAGCAAAGTGATTACATATAACCTTTTTAATAATAATTTCATTTAATTTATATAAAAATAATTTATAATTAAAATAGAATATGATAATAAAACGTGTACATAACTGTTAGAAATTGTATGACCTGAATTTGGTCATTTATTGAAAAAATAAATACAGTGATAAAATAAGAGAATTTGTGGAGGCAAAAGGCCGAGGACCGTAACCCTCCACAAATCCCTATTAACAGGGGCGAAGCCAGAAAATTTTTTTAGGGGGGCCAAATGAAATTTTAAATTTTTATAGTTTATATCTTTATAATTTGTAAAGGATTAAATCGAATTTTTATAATTTTAGGGGTCAAAGTGTAATTTTATCTTTACTAATTTAAAATTTTTAAAAAAATTCAAGAGCCTAAAAATTAATTTTACATTTTAGGGGGGCCGGGGCCCATGCCAGCCTCCCCTAGCTTCGCCTCTGCCTATTAAACACAAAAATGAACTTGGGTTACAATCGGGGGTCTGCCCCCGCGGTACAAACTATACAACACAAGTTGAATCTATATAAAATTATTATTTTTGTATTTGACTTTGATTAAAATAATGTTTTTCAACTCTTAAATAGATATAGTCAAATTTACTCTTATATCATTCGTTTTTCAACATTAATAAATTTCTTCTTTTCTGTCCGTATTTCTTTTTCTAAAAAAAGTTTTACATATTGACTATGTTTATTATAACAACAACATCAAAGTGTGGAAAGATGAACTTGTATGGCATTAAGTGGAAAAAAGTGTAGTAATTAATATATATTTTGCAGACAGAGAATCACCATGAAAGATTTAACAATATTATAAATATCCTTGTTTTTATCTTTTTTAAAACTTAGTGCTTGCTTTTAGTAACTTTTGAATTGCTAACATTTTCACCCAATGGGTGAAGAACAAGATGGACATAAACTGGTGTTTTCAAATCAAGATTATTAATTATTTCATCGTTAATTGTCACTATCAGTCCTTGCATTAAGGAAAAAAAAAATTAACAAAAGGATCAAAAGTAGTTGAAACATTGTCTACGTAAATTCTGCCACTTCTTCATGCACACAAACCTATAAATAATATCATGGTTCATCTTATATTAAAGTAGTTGTTTTTTTTATTATTATAAATACAAAAGGATGCGAGTTTGAATGTGCTGAAGCGTATTATTCTTCAATTAATAAGTTAGGAGAAGAATTATAAGTAGTTCTAGATATTATATCAAAAATTTTCCAGTGTAATTAAAAAATACTGAGGATATCTTGTTTGTTCTATTCTCCATTTTTTTTATCAATTATATTTTGTCACTTGTTTCATTTATTTATGGAATATATTTCGAATTTAATTAAATTATTGTCTAATTAATTTATTTGTAACTTTTATTAATAGATGGGTTCAAATTCACACTTCAAATCGTCAAAAGCCGACAATTATTAATTCTGTCTTTTCCTTTTTCTTACTTGAAACCTTTTTTTACTTAGCCATCAAGTATACAATTATTAATTTTTCCTTTTTTACAAAGTAAAAAGAAAATCACATTTTTTACCTCATCTTTTTTAACTTTTTTTTTTCGTTTTAGTTTTATCTTAATGAAAAAAGAAGTCAGTAAAAGCGAAAATTGAAGCTGTAAAAAAAAAAAAAAAAAAAAACACTTCCTCTCATTTATGGCTAAATAAAAACATTTAGGTTCGAGTGTTTAAAATATATTCTCTTTTTATTTATAGATTGAGTAAGAATTATAGATAATTTTACTTCTAAATATTGTGTAAAAAAATAAAATAAAATCAGAATATGTAATAAAATTATATAAAAAAATATTGCACTAATAATAAATTTTAACATCTCTCTCTCCCAACCAAAAAAAATTAAATGGAATAGTAAGTTGTGATAATTTATATTAAGTTGACTGCTCAGATGTCACTTAGTACGTAGAAAAATCCAAGTCTCGTGAAGAAAATTAAGTCTTTAAGTATACATAACTAAATAAATAAATAATTAATTAATAGAGGGTATTTTTATTTGTTTAGTGTATCTAATTTTGTCTATATATACCCTTAAAACTCACATTCACATTCCACAAAATTTCTCAAACATTTTCTTACTTTCCAATACATCCCAGAACAAGTTTTTTAGATCAAGAAAGTAGTGGGTTTTGCTGGGTTTTTTTCTTTCTTTCTTTTTTTATTTTTAAAGAAAGAGAAAATTATGGGGAATTGTATGATGAAGACATTGGGATCAAGGCCGCATCTGGAAGAAGAAGAAGAAGAGATTGGTGAAGCAGCTTCAACTGATTATAAGAAGGAAAATGAAGGGAAGAAAAGCAGCATAAAGGTGAAGATAGTTCTTACAAAAGAGGAACTAGACTTGTTATTAGTGAAGCTGAAGAACAAGGGTCATGGTGGGAAGAGCTTAGAGGAAATTTTGGGTGAAATAGAGAAAGCAAGATCTGAGAAACTTGACTATTCATGGAAACCTTCGTTGGAGAGTATCATGGAAGACGACGATGTCATTAATTCATGAAACTTTCAATCCCTTTCCTGTAAATTACCCTCTCCTTTTTCTTTTTTCTTTTTACATTCATATACTATTATACTTGCGTAACTCGATGGCAAAGTATTTACCAGACGCTCCCCCACCCTTTTTTTTTTCTCTGGATCTTTGGCATTGAGCGATGTATCTCTGCGTTGCTTAGCCTTATTAGGAGTTTTGTTTTTATAAAATTAATGCATCTTTTATGTCTGCATGGTTGCCACTTCAATCATCTGAAAAAAAAAAGGTTTGCTTGAAGATTGAGTGATGAAATTTTCTCGTTTTGGGACTGTATATATATGGAGTGTGAAATTAAGAATGTCGTTTTAATTTTACCTTACATGCAAATCTTATTGTTTTATAACACTTGTCTTCAATCCTGTTCTGTTTATAGTGATAATAAACCTATTTGATCACAAATTAACAAACTCTGTAAAACCCTTTTCTTTTTGGTTCCAAAAAAATTATGAACATTGTTTAAAAAGAATCAGATCACTGTTTGTGGACCCCTTAGAAAAAATGGCGACTTTCTTCAAGTACTATTCATCGTCGGCAAGAAAAAAGAGAGAGAAGGAATTAACAGAACTATATTTACACATATAATCATGAGCGGAAGAAGTAACAGATGCTAGTCTAGAGCTGTGCTCCATAAAATGAAAGTGCAAGGAGTCGGTCTAATCCATCCAACTGCCGGTTCATTTTTATTTTATTTTGTTTTGGAATATAAGGAAATTAGAAAAAAAAATTGTATTTAAAACATTATAAACATATTTAAATAACAATAAGGGAAAATATTTAGTGTAAAATTTTTAAATTCCACAATCAGGCCAGCTATTTGATAAATATGTTATAAGAATATATTTTAAATATTAAAAAAAATAACACATTACAATTTTTTTAAAGTCATTTGTGAAATAAAAGAAATACACTAATAGTATATCAAATATTTAACCAAACAGTAATAACATAAATATCAATTTTATATTACTGATTTAATTAAAAAATGAAAACATAAAATATGATTAAAACTTATAATGAGATTGTTCAAAAAAATATTAAAACATCAACAAAACTACTTATATCAATTTATTCATTGAAAGCCGATTGAGTCTTAACTCAGTTGGCATTGATATTGTTGTCAATGCAAGATAACGTGGATTTGAGTGTGTTAAAGTATATTATTCTCTTATTTAAGAGTTGGAGAGGGGCTATGAGTAATTTTAAGGATTGTATCAATAGGACAAAGGCTACACTTATATAAAAGGAAGTAAATAAAAAAAAATTGTAAATTCAAAAATTTTCAGGGGATTTGGGCTAGTTAATGAATTTAAGGTTGTTTTTTTCTTCTTTCAAATTGGGCCAAATTAAAAAGCATAAAAAAAATTAGTTCTAGCAAATTGGGCCAATCCAATCTTAATTAAAAATCCATATCAGAAAAAAGTCGAGTCTACAAACTAAATTTGATATTGAAGTTGTTTAGGGCATCTCCTAGTTAATAGGAACTAAATTTAATTAAAAGATGGAAATAATTTCATGTACCATCTTTAATTTCTAACATTTGGCGGTGTCTTAACCTTATAATTATGAATTCCCTGAAAATTACGTAGTTGAGAACATAGAAAAACAAAGTGAAGAATATTTTTTTTTAAAGTGTCACGTGTCTAATTGGAAAGAAACATAAGGGACAATTATCTAACCCAAAAATACAGTCTTGTGGGAGGACAATTGTTATGCCTCACTTAAACTCGACATGTGACACTACCAAAACGTGGTAAGATACATACCGATTATTTTAATAATTGGGCCATTGTCCATAAAGTTAACCCTTGATTATTTTGTTCAACGGTGCGTTTGTTTTACTTCCACGAAGACGCTGTCGTTTAGTATAAAGTAGAAAATCAATTTTAATATTTTCGCTCTCTTTTTCCTTCCTGAAACATCGCCGCCTACTTTTCTACAAAACGAGAAATCTCTGAAACCGGAGAATCATTCTTAATTGGAAAATCACCGTCAAACTTCTTTGAGAAAATTCCCATTGCACCAAAAAAGAAAAAGAAAAATGGGCCTAGCGCAAGCGATGAAGAGAATCCCTCGCATCAAGTTTCCCCAAAGACACCCCAAACCTTCTGGTATTCTTCTTTATATCCATTGACCCCTTCTATATCTCATCTTTTGTGTTTTCTTTGCTTTCGATTTCTTAATGTATTGTTAAATCTCATTCTGCCTTCTCTTTAATAATTTTTTTAATGGTTTTCTATATCTGCATGTTTAACTGAAAGGGGGGATTTTTTTGCTGAATCTGTAAACGCAAGTCAAATTGTTGTAAAAACTGTTTCCGATTGCAATTAATGGATGTTGGTGAAAAATGTGAAATCAAATCGATATTTGCAGATTCTGGGTTGCAGGCTCAGGTTGCAAGCAAAACTGGCGATGGTGATCTAACTTTCTTCTCTAGTTCTAAGGCTCCTGCAACTGTGGGAGGCAAAGCTTCTCTTCAACCCAAAAGAACGCCTGTTTCCAATGAGGAAATTGAGGCTATTTTGGTATGTAAACCGTCCTCTTTCATGATGTTGTCAGGATTTAAATCTTTTTTTTTTTTTTTTTTTTTTTTTTTTTTTTTTGCTTTGGACATTTATGTTGACCTATGTTACCTGGAGTTGTTTCATACTTGTAACATCATATCGCTAACCTAGATCTTAAATCCGTGTTGAGCCCATGTTGGACATTAAGGAAAATGAAAGTTTTGGGTAGATGTTGACTGCATTATATGTCTTAGGATCACTAACCTTGCTTATAAGAGATCAGTTGGACAGAGAATTTGGTGCTTCAGTCAACTTCATCCTATGAAACCGTGGTGCATTAAAATGCATCAAATGCTTATGATCTAAGTTTTATGATCTCTACTGGAGAAAAAATTTATCTTGTAATATCATATTTGAGCAATAAGAACTGTTGCCAGTTTATGTTAACCTATGTTACCTGGAGTTGTTTCATATCTTTGGAACATCATACCACGTACCTAGACCTTAACCTGTGCAGAACACATGTTTGACATGAATACTTCAGGGAAAATGAAAATTTTGCGTAGATGTTGACTGCATTATACGTCTTGGGATCGCTAACTTTACTAGCCATAGTGCATTAAAATGCAGCAAATGTGTATGAACTAAGTGTTGTCATTGGGAGAAGAATTTTATCTTGTACCGACAGATTTGAGCAATAAGAAGGGTTGCCAGTTGGGTTTTATTTATGGAAAAACATACTATAACAGTATGTGATTCTCAAAAAAAAAATCACTAACAAATTTCGATGATTCTCAAAAGAAATCACGGACAAATTTCAGCCACTAACTTCTAGGAAATAACTTCTTAAATAACTGGTTAAATAACTAAAGGGTGAATATTGGGAGGAATATGGGGTCAATAGTGTTTGTGATTTGTTAGGAACCTCACGGATTGTGAAGAAAGTTAAATCCTTTGGTTATGTGCATGAGTTAGTATTGTATGTTTCCCTCTTTATTTTGATGTGTACATGCTTATGAACTATTGGTTTTTGATGTGGCCCTCTTTGTTCTTTTATTCTTTTGTGTGAAATGGATTCAGTCTTGCTCAGTGCTTAAAATTAACTTATTGAGCATGTACTGGAGGAATGGTTTTTCCCCCATGTCCTCTGTGTTAGCTTGCTAGACATCTATTAATCCTTTTTTGATCCTCTTGGCAGTTGGGTGGATGTTTCTGATCATCTGATGGAGTTTCAACGGGGAAGATGATTTCATGGACTTCTAAATGTTCTCATTCTTTTTTCTTATCACAATATTTGAGCGTCGATTTTCAAATGACATTGGTGTGCTGTAAAACTAACAGAAAAGGGGGCAAACACCATTTTTAATGAATAAACATAGAAAATCAAATGAATTATGGCTTTTTTTTTTCTTCTCATTCATGTTTTGTATATTTTAAGTAACTTAATTAATATTGGTTTGTGATGTTTAAAGTATCTCTGCCTGTGATTGATTCCTAACTAAGCTTAAAGAGTCAAAACTGCACATAATTCTTACCTTCCATACATGAGAGTTGAGACAGATATCTCTTTGGATCCTTGTCTATCATAGCTTCAAGAACAGCAGATTTAGGATTCTTCATCGCAAGGTCCAAAATTGTTGAGGCAAATTGTGAACTTTTCCATCAGTGATCCGCTGCGATACATGTAGGATAGGTTGTTAAGAGTCTGGTGGTTTTAGTTTCTTTGTGGCAGCAAGTCTGGCAGTACTTTCTGCCACCCGGAGATTCTCTAGCGAGCCCCATAATTTCATTTCCAGAAGCATCTTCTGGAACTAAGAGAGTTCAGTGCTGTGCCACAAACTTTCTTCATCTCTTCATCTCTAGATGCAAGTGATGTTGAGGCTTCTGCTACGTTTCTCTATGAGCTCAATATCAATCGCCTTTTCTCCATGGCAGAGCCCCCTATCACCCATGATCTGACAAGTCAATCTTGCCAGAAAAAGCTTTTAGGATGTTTTAACAACTGGGAATACTAATCACAAACCATCCCGCAATGGACGGTGTACATTTAGTACCAACCACTGCAAATCAAAACAATGAATAATTGAATGGTCCACCTGTGGACCGAACCCCATCATTATTCATCCCTACCTCTTATCATTAATTTGTAAAATTACAAATTCAATCATTATCAGTTATATATTCAAAATATATAAGATAATACCCTCACCAACTGATTCAATTCTTCTGACATAATTTGAACCCTTCTACTTTCTACTTTTATAATGGTATTAATAGATATAAATTAACACCACCTTTAATTGCTATTATTAAATCGAAAACTTCGTTTTTTTCAAACAATGTTTCCCTTAGTTTAGATTGTATGATCTAGTAAAAATGAAAAAAAAAAAAAATTGTCTCATCATTTTAATGCATTAATTAACGCATTGTCAAAGAGATTAAATTATATCAAATTGAAGTAAAGAAATTAAAACTAATTAGATCAATTCATATTGATTAGTATTCGGAAAATATCTTCCAACACCCTTTTTACATGTTGTATATATGTGTACATATATTTTTTTGCATTGAAGGTAAAGAGTAAGAGACTGAATTTGAAATTTATTTCAACTGAAGATTTGAAATTATGCAAAATATTTGTCTTATGTTTAAGTCAATTATTTATTTTTATATTACAAATTTGAAGAACGAGATAAGTTGGAGTGAAAATGCAGTAAAAGGTTGGTGCTTAGATGGCGAAATGGCTAATAATTTATGTTTGCAAGGATTTTGGTGAGTAATTATTTAGACCCCCAGGAAACTATATATATGAGTCTTTATCCTTTAACAAATATTCAACAACACTAAATTATTATATTTTGTTAACTTCTGTTGACTTAATAGCACATTTAACTTTAAAAAAAAAATATTATGCCAATGATCTTAAGAGCACCAAAAACAAAAATATTAACTAAAATTAGATATAGAGAAGTTTTTCTTTTTTATTATATCAAGTAACTATAGAGAAATTTTTCCTTTTTAAGCAAAGAATTTTAATTTTAAGTAAGGAAAAAACAGAGGATAATACTTTTGTAATGAATGTTTTAAAACATTTTCTTGGAAGTCATCAAGTTAGATAAATTGGTACTTTCAATGTATATTAAAATTCATAAAAAATAATATAAACATATATTTTTAAAATTTATAATTAAATACGTTAACTCAAAATAAAAGTGATATTTTTTTAATATTTTTTTCTCAAAAAAATTTAACTTTTTTCTAATATTAATTATATATTCTCTTTTTAATATTATATTTAAAATTATCTATAAATTTTTTTAATTTTTAAATAAAATAATATTAACGCATTTAAACTCATACGTTAATAATAATATCGATAACTAATAAAAAAAGAAGAAGAAGAAGAAGACATGATTGAGTAAATTAATGCCAAATGTGTAATCCACCACAAGACAACGGATGGATAATCGACAGATATAATTGGGACATGACAGCCGCATTATCCTAATCTAACCCTACCTTACAAAACAATAAATTTTGTTTTGCTCTTTATTTATTTTTTAATGAGCAAAAAGGAAAATAAAGAAACAAGTAGGGGGTATGATAGTCTTTTCATATATCAATAAGGTCAAAACTGGAAGAAACAACTCGACAGACCGGTAATGGTTAGAAGAGGAGTCGAAACAGAACACAAAATCCTCTTTCCACCGGTAAATACAAAAAAGGAAAGGTCTTTCTTTCTTTCTTTTTAAATCAAATCATTGTCGAGCTTGTCCTTTGTTTTTCTACTCTTGCTGCTTATACAAATTCAAGAGATCAACTTTTCTGTAAGCTCTGCAGAACCTTGGTGTTACCTTATTTTCATATGATTTTGATTGATGGGTTTTTTTTTTTTGAGTTTCTTCTTCTGGGTAGCTTTTTTTAGTTGTTGGTTTAGGTGTTGATTCTGGGTTTTCACTTCTTTTTTATGGGAAATATTTTTCTAGTTGTTTAAGCTGTTAGTTATGGTTTAATTGAACCACTTCTGGTATTATATAAAGAATTAATGGAAATTCAATGGTTTGATTTTTTTTTCTTCTTCTTGTTCATGGAAACCTTGTCCTTGTTGCATATTATGTTGGCTAAGTAATTTGTGGTTAGGACTTAGGGAAATGATAGAAATTTAAGGAATTTTAATTATATGAAGTCTGACTGATGATTATATTGTGATTTTTCTGTCTTTTCTTGGCTGATATATTCCCCAAATGTTGTCAATTTTCATGTGTGGACACCTTGTAGTTTACTAGAGATTTAGCTAGTTGACAAGTAGGATTATGATGGACCTGAAATCTTATATGTTTTTAAGGTCATACGCTTGCTTATTCTTCCAAAAGAACTCGAATCCCCTTTTGGAAATTAATTTGCTTATCACTTAGACTTCAGTCTTCATACACCAGCTTCTCTGGAATATTGTCTTGGGTTGTAAAGCCTTCCGAATAAGTCAGTGACTAGAGCACTTATTAACAAACTCTGGACTTGGAAGCTTGTTAATCTCGTCTTGAGCTTGGTTGCACTATACGAGTATGATTGCAATTTTTGGTTTTGTTGGTAATAAGTTTGTACATCCTACTATAGTGAATATAACTTTATGGATGACGGTTTTGGGAAGATCAAGGTGATTCCAGATCATTTTCAAGTCTCAACTCCTCCCAGTGAGGATTCTCTTCAAAACAGAAGTTCACCTGATTCACAACCAAGTACCGGAAATTCTTCGAGGTATTACTTTCTGAAGGTGAAAAAGAGAATAATACATTAAGGATTTCTAGTTCATCTTATCTCAATATCTGTTGGTTCTTGCTTTAGGATAGGTCCCATAGCAGTTTATGGTCTCGGCGAAAATTGAGAAGGGCTGCATTCATGTTGAATCTGTTCAGTTTACGTGGGTTGCCATGGAGTGGTGCTGATGGTCAGGAAAAGGTTCATATACTATCCTCTTTGAATTTTGCCGTTTGGTTTTATCGATTTTCAGACCTCTCTTATCACCAGAACTTTTATTTTCATTGACAGGTTCAGTTGACTGCTGCAGAGTTGGAATCACTAAGATCGGAACTTGCCGATATAGAAGAGAGAGAAGCTCACTTGAAAGCCCAGTAAGGAACAATTGAATCTTGATTTTTGAACCATGACTATATATGTGTGTCCATCATAATTTAATGTAGTGGAAGGATGATATTTAACAGTTTGAGCCATTATTGGTCTCTGAACCATTGATGTGATATTGAGATTTGGGTTCAGTATTTCTACATTTCTTTTCATTGATGTTTCTGTTTTACGCAGGTTGGAACATATCGATGAAATTTTGCGGTCAGCGCGTCTTTCTGGCTATTTGTACATACGAAGTGTATGAATTGCTCTTCTTGCTACTTCATATTTTGTTCACGCATTGCTACTGTTCCGGGTAATGATTTTTCTATGTATTTTTCATTCCCAGAGGTGGACAGCGTTACCTGGAGAACCTGCTCCTATTGACGATATTGATGTTGACGATTGGCTTCCTAGATTCGTTGTTCTTCATGGCCAATGTATATTCTTCTATTTATGCTCCACAGGTAATTAGCCTTTGATGTATTCTCTTATTTTTTTCTTTTTTACTATAACAAATTGCAATATGGAAAATGACATAAAAGTTCTCTCTGGAGTACGGGAGTTGAAATTTCAAATTTGAGATGATCAATCAGTTTTTTATTTGTTCTCTTCTTTAATGAACACATCATTAAGTTTAAAATGAAGTATGGTCTAGAGTGATCACTAACAATAGAGGATTGATTCAATAGGCTGGTCGAATGTAAACACAGCATGGGCTGGTGGATCATAAACATTACTTGCTGATAAACTTCTTAATTTATACTTTGCAGATTTGAGCCCTCAAGATTCCACACTTCTGTCCGATGTTGTTGAAGTTGGTCCTCTGCCAAACTTTATAAGAGAAGATGAAGGGACACAATATTCCTTTTATATATTGACTCGTCAAGGACTGCGTTACGAGTGTTCACATGTTTCTGAAGTACAGGTATAGTATACCTTGGGTACTCAATATGCATATATCAAAATACAATGTTTTAGACAAGTTTTTTTGTATTTAGTTCTGCCATTCTAAACTCGTAGAATTCTCTTACTCCGATTTCTTAAGTGTGTGTGTTTTCAAAATCAAATTTGACTTTGATTGTTTTCTCTCTTTTCCTAGGTGGACACATGGTTATCAGCTTTGCGGACAGATTGCAAGTTGGGTTCTGATGTTGAAGTCCCAAATGGTTCCTAACATGTGTTAGGGGTTCTTCCGTTAACAGTAACTCGGTTAGAGCTTATGCTACCCAGGTTCCTTATTTTTCTTGAGGTATCTATGTCCGATTCAAACATGTGTTCGGTCAATGATTCTCCAAACATTCGAAACAAATTGAAAATTATCTGTAATTGGTACTTGTCCCAAGTTCGGGTGACATAGGTTAGAACTAGTATATCGAACCGGCACCGGGATCTCACTAACAGTTCTTTTGTTGATGTACATATGATTGGCATTTCCAATAAATCAGCACCTTCTTGTATGAATCTCTTAGAGCTGGAATTGATTCAGTTAGAAATGAGAACTTTGGTTCCTGTTTTTCTTGCAATAAAACTGACGTGTGTTTGGATGCTAAGAAAGCTATTGGATGTTCGAAACTGTTACGAGCAGTGGATTTTTAAGGCTTTATTGACTGCTTTTTTCTTTCCCCACAGAAAGAAGAGAAACCCTCCAAAATTCGTTTCTTGTGATTAAAGCTCTTAATGCACTGACAAGACAGAACAAAAGATCCCATATAACTGGAATATCCAATTAAATATATATGTATGCACTGAGCTGACCACCATTAATGCACACTAAAGCATAAGGTTGATTGAGAAGCAATCTCGTGTTGGGTCTTTGAAACAAACACAATTTTTAAAAGGTAAACTACAGAAATAGTCCCTTATATTTGTTTAAATTTATGTTTAGGTCATCAATGGGCTATTTTTCAGAAATGACCCAAATAAATTAATTAATTATGAAAATAACTCAGGAGCAAAATCTTGTATAAAAATGACCTGTTTTATACAGTGCCAGCCGGTGTTACCAAAGACATCGGCAGCACTGTCCCTAAATCATTAGTTAATCATCGTTTTTTTCTAAATAAATTTTTTTGGTGTCGCTATTGTGTTTGGTGGCACCGATATGTATTTTTTTTTCTAAATAGACGTTAAAAATACGAGTATTTTGGGGAAAGAAAAGAAAAAAATAATATTTTAATAGGTGTTGTTGTCTTCTCCAGCAGTACCAAAGATTTTTTGTTTTTAAATGCGTGGCAACACCCATGTTAGGAAAAAGTCAAATTTTTTGTGTCGCCAGGTTGTGTGGCGGCACTGGTGTCAATTTTTAAAAAAATTAATTTTTTGGGGTGCAATCAGGATGTTTTGCGACACTGGACTTCAAAACGGTATTGATACAAAGATAGGTATCGATGCTTTTGTGAAAGTATTGATACTTTGCTAATAGTATCAATATTTTTTATTTTTGCTCAATTTTTCTAAACTTCGAAGCTGAAATTGATATTGATACCAATCAGGGATATCAATACTTGGGTCATTGTATCGGTAATATATTGAAGGTATAGATACTTTTGATACTGAGAGTAGTTTTACAAAATGTTTGAATTTTTTTTTACACCTATACCACCACATAGCCTGGCGACAGGGTCGAAGCCAGAAAAATTTTGTAGGGGGCCAAATGAAATTTTAATTTTTTTATAGTTTATATCTTTATAATTTGTAAAGGATTAAATTGAATTTTTATAATTTTAGGAAGACAAAGTACAATTTTATCTTTACTAATTTAAAATTTTTAAAAAATTTTAAGGGCTTAAAATATAATTTTTTATTTTAGGGGGCCAGGGCCCATGCCAATCCCCTGGCTTAGCCCTTGCATGGCGACAAAAAAAAACTAAATTGTTTCTAAAGAAAGGTGGTAGCCATTAAATATATTTTATTTATTTTTTATTTTCTTCCCAAAATATCTATATTTTAAATGGGTATTCGAAAAAAATACATAAACTAATCTCAAAAAAAATATTTTTTTAAAAAAGTCGATGATTGGTTAATAATGATTGACAGCACCAGTGAACACTATAAAAAATAAGTCATTTTCGTACAAAATTTTACTCTTGAATTGTTTCGTAATTAATTAATTTGTTTAGTTCAGTTTAAAAAAAAAACATAATTTGGTTGAAGATTATGATTGTTTGTGTAAGGAAAAGAAGAGAAGAAAGAAAAAAAGAAGAGAGTATTACTATTATGTTATGTGGGAGAGAGAATAAAAAAATAAATACATACATAAGTGGCGGGACCACAATAAAAATAAAAAATATGGCGTCCAAGTCAGAATTAACAGATTCCGTTATACTTTTAACCAATGATACCAGCAAAGTCACCAAATTATTATAAGTTGCTAATGTTTGTAATTGAATCGTAACAATTGACACATCAGCGATCAAAAGCTTAAACAAACATAAAGGGTTATTTTTGGAATTTTTCCATTTTTAAAGGACAAAGAAAGAGTAGCAATTTTTAAAAGTTTGTGTCTGCGGCTCCAAACGATATTATCTCTGTACTTCATTTTCTTTTTAATATTATTGTATCAAAGGTGTTTAAAAATAAGGTTTTCCAGCAAATAAATATTGACAAAAGGAGAAACTTCCTTTATTTTTCTCCCACGTTTTTCAGTGATTGAAGTGACAGATATATAGATGCTTCCTCTATAGTCTATTCCAATTGGGGCTTTGCTTTTGTACTCCTTTACTTATTTATTTATGCTTCTCGTAAATTTAAAATTTAATCTCTATGCTTTTCAAGTGTTAAAATTTCAGTTCTAATTAAATGGTAACAGTTAAATTCTATTATTAGTCTTATATTATTTTTAAAAGTATAAATTTAGTCAATATTCTCTAACTGAATCATTTTTAGTCGCTATCATTTTCGAAATTCTATTCTTAATACAAACGATAGTCGTTAAGTCTATAAACTAATTTTTTTTAGTGATAAGCTGATATAGCGTTACGCATGCGATAATATGTTTGCTGCATTACATTTTGAATACAACAAAACTTAATTTAAAGAATTTAATGGCCACCATTTGATTAAGATTAAATTTTAAAATTCTAATAATACATGGATCGGAAATAATAGATCTAAAGTATAGAGACTAAATCAACAATCTATGGATAATAAAAATACCAATAATAAAATTTAACTTTTATATTCTACTTTTATAAAATTAACTTAACACACGTGGAAAATGTTTCGTATACATTATTTAAGGTCTATTTGTTTGGTGTAATAATTTTACAAAATATGATTTTTTTAAAATTGATATTTTTTGGCATTCGAAACATTAAATGATTATGTATAAAATATTTTCCGTTATTCAGTAAAATTTTTTGAAATTATTTTTTAAAAGATATTTATATTGAAACAAATACAATATTAACAATAAATTTTTTTTCATAATTAATTTGAGATCTAGAGCTTTATAACATAAAATAGAAAAAAAAATTAAAAAAAGCAAATGGCATGAAAAATATAGATCAAAATACATAAAATTCATTATATATATATATATATATATATATATAACAAAAGGGCATGAAAATGACATGAAAAAAATTCATGCCATGAAATTCAACTTATGGCATGAAAAATGAAAAAAAAAAAAAAAAGAGTTACTTGATTTTTGTAAAATCAACCAACACGGAAAACTTTTGTAAATTGTTTTATCAAGGTAAAATATTTTTACCAAGAAAGAAGAGAAATTTTAGTTTACTTGTAAAAATATTTATATTAATCAAATGTTCTATTTATTTATTTATTTTTATATTGAAATAATATTACACTTTAACGTACTAGCACACTCGAACTAACTATTCCTGTACCGATAATAATGTCGATACAACCTAAACTAAATTTCAATCGATACATTAATCAACCAAACGAATCCTATATTCAAAATTTCAATTTTGTAAATGATGGTGGTGGATTTTGGTGTTGAGATTTAGGAGGATTAATTAAAATATTTCAAAGAGAATTTAATGAGAATGCGAGTGGAAGTAAAACTTTCAAAACTTTTAAATGCCCATTCAGAATTGACAAAAAAAAAGTTGTGAAGATATAATTAAATTTTTAAAAGATTTAACAGTCTAAAAAGACACTTAAAATATTTTTAGGTCTAGGCCCCATTACCATCCGCCTCTAAGTGATATACTTTTTTATTTTTTTAGGCAATACACCCACCATATTATATATATATTAATTACGAGGAGTGGTGATTACTCAATTAATTTCTTAATTAAAAGATTGTAAATTCTATCTTGATTTATGAAAATGGAATATATTTTATGACATTACGACTAGAAAAAAAAGAAGTATATATTAACATATCAAAATAAAAAATAATAATTTATTTTAAAATTGTAATATAATAAAATACAAAAAATAGAAATAATCCAAATTTGTTGAGAATATGTTAATCCTATATATAATTGAAAAAATGTGAAAAAAATGATAAAAACTCAAAAAGTCCTAAACATAAGCATGAGATGTAATATGGTGATTACTTACGTCATCTCCTAATCATGAGGTTGAGAGTTTAATCCACGCACATGAGATTAGTTACTGCTATTGGCGGTGGACTCGGGTCATAAGATTGGAAAACGATAATCGACAAAAATCATGTTAAAATTAATTGAAATGTTTAATTTATTATTATAATTTATAATATAAATGTTTATATTATTATTTATTTATACTCTCTTTTCTTTTCTCTTTTACAGTTATTTTTTTAATGAAACAATTTTAAATATCATGAATTTACGAATTAAAATCTAAGCATATTTGATCTCCAATATTAATTGTTAGATCGAATTGGACCTAATGTACATTCTTATACTCATCTATGTATACTGATAGTTAATTTATTACTTGAAACTTGTTAGCCATACTTTAAAAAAAACCTTAATTGTCCAATTACTTAAATAAAATTTTTTGAATAGTTTAATGATTTAAATGAAAATTTTTGAATAGTTTAAGTGATAATTTTATAATTTATTAAAATTAAATGACTAAAACATAAATTTACTAATAGTTTAATGACTTTGTGTTAGTTTAACCTTTAAATATTTAATTTTATTATTTATTTATTAATTTATAATAACCACCGACGAACATTCATTAGCCGAACAAAAAAACCTAACCGCGCAACCCAAAAGAAGTGAGCTCAGCCTCACCCCATTCAAAATCTCGGTCACGAGTCACGATTTCGTCCGATGGTACTTTATTCTAAAATAATAATAACAATAATAATATACCCATTCGGCGAACGAACATCATTTGGCTCCTATAAATACAAGCCTCTCATTTTCATTCTCCTTATCTCTCTCTTCTACTATCAAAACTCATCACTGCCCTTGCACTCGGCTCATATCAATCAATCAAAATCCCCAAAAAAATATTAAAAAAAATGAGCTCTCAGATTTTCAGATCTGCTTCTAGAGCCGCCAGGTCTCTCCTTTCAGCATCCAAGGCTTCTCGCTTTTACTCTGGTAAACGTCTTTGCTTCATTTCTCTCTTGTTGGGGAGCTGATAGATGGCTGATCTGTGAAGTGATTTCTTTCGACGAATATACATATTTCCCGATAATGCAACTTTGATTACTTTCTTTCATAATATTATCAGTTTTCGGATGAAGAAAATTTCATTAAATGTGGAATAACTGATTTGAAAGCATTTGTTAAGGGTACCGTTTTATTAGTATCCATAATTTTAGATCAATCCCGTGATTGATTTTCAACTCTGATTTCTAATTTTCTGTATTTGTCTATGAAGCATCGAAGCTGATAATTTTATTTCAACATTTTGCATTAACTTGTGCTGATATTGAAAAGACTTCTTTTTTTCATTTGTTTTTCACTTTTGTTTCGATGGAAATTGTCCTATTCGCCTGTTTAGCAACCCCAAACCACTTTCTAAAAAACTTGAAGTCTAGCTTTTAATTATTACCAATTTATTTGTGTTAGTACTATACTTTTTCTTTTGAAAGCTGCGAAAAGTTAAACCTAACACCTATAACTATTCTTGACGTAGACACCCAAAAGGGTAAAGATTAGAAGAGATATGTTACTTTCCATGCTTTTCGTTGTGGAATCAATTCTCATTTTGTTTCCCCTTAATGATTTGCTTTACATACACTATTAAAGAGAAAAGAAAAAAGATTTATTCCAAATCTTTATGCACCTATGCTACCCACATGATCTGTCTTTCGCTTTGCTTCAATTCTATTGGTTCTTTGTTCTTTCTTTCCTTTGATGATTTCGTCGATATATTTGAGAACACATGCTTTTTCTCTCGAAGAGACGGCTCAAGTCGCTATGTGCTTAAGTTGGGAATATAATATGGTTAGGGAATTTCTATCGTGCTTGCACGTAATCACTTTCATGAGCTAACTTGGTTGGCGGCATGTGTTATAGAACTATTTATGTTTGTAAACTAAAAAAAGTGTGCATT
Organism: Gossypium longicalyx; assembly: GCA_025698465.1. Taxonomy (NCBI): domain Eukaryota; kingdom Viridiplantae; phylum Streptophyta; class Magnoliopsida; order Malvales; family Malvaceae; genus Gossypium; species Gossypium longicalyx. The sequence goes on along the minus strand of CM047006.1, from coordinate 3,297,949 downwards.
ATGTTAAATGTGAATGTTTTGGTCCATGTGTGAGTTTCTACTTTCATACACTGTAACTTTTGGTCCATGTGGTGAAAATGCTGGTTTTGTAGCATGCAAAACAATATGTTTTAAGCTTTTTAACTATTGTGTTGTGGTCTGTAGAAGGGCGAGCTGTAGCTGCCGCTGCAGCAGTTTCACTTGGCGGTAAAGTGCCTCTTTTGGCTTCAGCTTATGGAAGTACTGCTTCTGCCAATGCATCTAGAGCATGGCTTTCAGGAGTTTTTGCTCTTCCAGTGGCAGGTTTGGATGACTTTAAACTTTTTTCCCAGTTTATCTTCCAGTGGCCTCTATTTTTCATTTGGAGTAATTCTTTCTGTTATCCCTGTCATGCTTGTAAAATAAAATGGATGACAAAATAAAAGGGTCCATGGCAAGTTCCTAGCTTTAGAACTTTGGTTGAAAGAAGAGGAGCCTGGTCTCTTGCTTAAGTTTTAGCATTGTGGCTTCCTAGACCTCTTCGACAATAATTATACTTTGCATTAACACAGTAGGGAGGAAACGCTTTATTGTGATGCATTTTAGACTTGATTTCTTCCCTAAATTTCTCCCAACATTGTGCCCCGATCCCAAATAATGTACCGGCCATCATCATATATCTGTGCATTGATCTAACTTGATTCTGCTGCCTTTTCTTCTTTTTGCCTATCCGCTTTCTTTTCCGTGTCCATCTACTGCCTGCTTCACAGTTATTCACACAAAATAGCTTATTGTGCTACCTTTATCCTTGAAATGAATTTTGATTGGTTGTATGATGATGACAAAGAATATTTTTATTTGCCAGATGGCTCAAGTTTCTACCTACTTTCACTCTTGGAATTAATTCTAAAACAGAATGAAGAGTATTAGCAGTGTAGATGCTGTGGGTTAAAATGGAAAATGAAAAGAAGAAAGTATAGCTTTATGATTGTGATATTTTTACTTTCCCCTCAACCCCAAAAAAGGAAAAAGAATAAAACAAAAGAATATGTCCTGAATGTCTGTTTTCATCATCTTTGTAGCTTACATGCTTCAGGAGCAGGAGGTTCATGCTGCAGAGGTAATCCATCACCATTCAATTATGTAGCTATTACTTTGTATTTTCCATTGTTTATGCTATTCATCTCCTTTTCTCTTCTTCTTTTTTCTTCTCTGTGTGCGATGAACCATTTTTCTTCATTCAGATGGAGCGCACCTTCATTGCTATCAAGCCAGATGGAGTTCAAAGAGGGCTGGTGAGGTTCATCTGACCTTTATCGTCAATATAGGAAGTCTTCCAATCATCTTATTCTATATTGAAATAAGGAACATCAACAAATTTGTATTATTTTATTATTATCCATACTTCTTGCATTCTGCTTGTGGTTCATGGAAAATATATACTGCACATTATGATTTTCTCTCCTTTTCAGGTTTTACAGTTTTTGGTCTTTTGGATTGAAACATGTCAGATAGCTAACTAAAGCCTGTGTCTATTCCAGATTTCGGAGATCATCTCTCGTTTTGAGCGCAAAGGGTTCAAGCTTGTGGCTATCAAGTTGGTAGTTCCTTCAAAGGAGTTTGCCCAGAAACATTATGATGACTTGAAGGAAAGACCCTTTTTCAATGGACTGTGCGAATTCCTCAGCTCTGGCCCTGTTCTTGCCATGGTAAAAAGAAACTAGAAACCTTATCATCTCTTCGTATTTGCTTCAGGCCGAGCTAAGCTAATCTCATTCACATGCAGGTCTGGGAAGGAGAGGGAGTGATCAAATACGGCCGGAAACTCATCGGAGCAACAGATCCTCAAAAATCAGAGCCTGGAACCATCAGAGGTGATCTAGCCGTGGTTGTAGGAAGGTATAAGCTTTTGTTGTTACTTTACGTAAGTTTTTACATTGCATGAACTTGTTCACCATGGATATGAGCTTGAGCTGTTCTTTTGCCGTGCAGGAATATAATTCATGGGAGTGATGGTCCTGAGACTGCCAAGCATGAAATCAACTTGTGGTTCAAGCCACAAGAGTTGGTTAACTATACAAGCAACGCTGAGAAATGGGTCTATGGAAACAACTGATGAGGGCATCTTCTTTCAAGTTAATCAGTAGTAGTTCAGGAAAATTTAGTCCCACATCAGGTGTGGGTTAGAGGCATAATTTTTTTAGAATAAATGCGTTTTATGGAGGTGAGGAGCATTGAGCCAAAAGCTTTGATTTTTGTTATAGTTAAACTAGTGCTCAAAAAATAATATCTTTTTTTTCTTCAGACTCAAAATAAGAATCCCTTTCACCTGTTTAATATAGGGTGGAAATACTGCACTTTTCCCATTTAATTATTTCTCCTTGGGATTAAGTTTTTGAACTTGTTTTGATAAGGGAATGACTATTATAATGTTATTTTTAAGTCTATCGGTAAAAACCGGTGTTCCTTACTTCCCTTGTCTGTGGATAAGTCAACCTTCATAGAAAATTTTACTTATTTAAGTTGATAATATTTGTAAAATTAATAAAACAATAAACTATCAATTTTAAGAGTTGCAGTGTGATAATTGTTTAAAAATCGTAGCAAGCTCATCTTTAATTGACGTAATAATTATGTTCGATAAAGACGGACTCGAAATTAATTATATTTAATGATTGGACTTTAATAACAAACTTGAAATCCGCCAAGCCAACCTATATAAATGCCAGTTTCTACATGCTCAGTTCACTCGTTTTGCTGTTAGCGTAACAGCCAAGCATCTAAAGCCTTCAAACACAAATTTCCCCTTTATTTCCTGCTTCGAAAACCCAAATTGCTAGCGTACCCGGGAATTCCGTTCGCATTCCTCGTCAAAGCTCCTCGTTAGATCTCTCTTTTTCCAGGAAAAAAAAGGGGTAAGTTTCTCTCTTCGAATCCTTTGCATTTTTCTTGAATCCCTCTTATATGATCTGCAAATTTGTTTGGTGAGTTATTCTCCTGTGTAAACCTTACTCGGTTGTCTAGGCTTCTTTTTCCCTTTTTTTTAATAACTTTTTTGGGGATTTATTTGTTGGTTTGGTGAGTGGTGACGGAGGGTTTTTGTTTTTATTATTATTAATTCTCTTACATTTTGGTTTCTTAATTTTAATCTTTTACGTAGCAAAGTGATAAATTATATCGTGGAAGTTATTTTATTATGTAAATTTTATTTTAGAATCTCTTGAAAAGGCTTTCCTTATTTCCTATGTGAGTATATTGTGTGTTTCTCACTTCAGATTGAACTGCCTTTTATTAATTTTTTATTATTATTTCAAATTGTCTTCATCAACTGATTTGGATTATTAAACCTGTTTACTTTGTCATATGGAGGCTAATCCACTTACAAGTGAAGCAATAACTCTCACAGAAAAGAAAATGTACATGACACTGGGTGAGCTATTAGCTGTTTGGTCCTTCTTAAAGTTATGTTCTTTAAGGGGAAAATAGTCTTCTGATTTTCCTTTTTTTTTTTATATGGACATAGATGACATCATTAAATTGTCAAAAAAAAAAAACTTAAAATAAAGTCAAGAAGCAGCAAAGTCTACCTGTATGAATTTTCTTACTCAAGATCATTTTGTCACTGCATGATGGAATTGATATTCTTATCTATTTTTATTTTCTTTAACATCAGAATAAAAGCCACAAACCTGTGAGTAATGCTGCTAAAGAGAAGGCTATTAAGGTTCGACAGCATATGGACTCGTGTTCCTCTCTTAGACAGGTCTGTGGTTTTTAATTTTTTTTCCTGTTGATAAATTTCTAATGTACTTGGTCCATATGTTAATTAGGAAACCTTTTTCTTTCTCCTTTATGTTCCATGGTTTATCAGGGGGTTCTAGCTCAAAGAAGGTCAAATATCTAGGGAAACCGATTTCCCTTTACTGCTGAGGCTTCACGTAGAGCTGCAGTTGCCCCACTTCTGTTTGGAGCTTTTAATGGTAGCAAAGTGTCTAATTTGAACAAACCAAGGTATATGGATTTCAAATAGCTCATATTGTTGCTTTATGTGAGCAGCTATTATTTCTTATAACTGGAATTGTTGCAACTGCAAGAATTACTGCCTATGTAATGGCTGTTTTCTGTCTTTGAATTATTCCAGGTAAATCATGGATCTTCTACAATATTGATGACCTGTGGAATATGATCCTGATAACTTATATCCAATTGCATGCTATGTGGAACTCCCAAAATTTGATAAATTTCTTGTGGAAAGAGTTGCCAAATTTGGGATTATCTTGAAGTGTTTGGCTTTTGTTATTCACACTACCCAAAGTAGTATGCTTGTAGCCTGAGCTTTGTATCTGTGGTGTGCAAGATCCTTAATCTGGTTAAGTGGTTAGTACTTTGGAATTAGTTTTCTGCCTCTTGGTTTGCATATTGAAGGATCAAGTAGCAGGTGTGATGCGTTTGAAGAGGATGAATTTAGAAACACGACACCATGTTTGAATATTGCAGTTGTGCAAGAGCTGTAAATGTGCATTCACTAGATTAATATCATTCCTTTAGGTGGCTTGTTACATGATTGGAGGACAAGCTCTTCATTTGTCTGGAAATGTTAATTGGGTACTGTGTGTCCCAATGGGTTCTGTAGTTTCTTCTGCTGGGTCTTTCCTTTGATTTTGGTTTTCCTTATCAAGTTGTTTTGATCACTTTTGATTCTTTGATGGCTATAGTCATTGGGAGGCTGCATTTCTTCAATTTGCACTACTAGTTTTGACTAGCCTCGAGGCATGTGATTTATCTCATGAGCTCTTTTTTTGTTTGGTCCACTATTGATGCTGGATTTAATATCCCCTTGAAAAGGACTATAAAGCTAGTGGAGTCTGCGGAAAATGCACTTTTATATAGTTTTAAACATCACACTTTGAATTGAAAATGCACTTTTATAATGTCAAAGTTGATATTTTTAGGTCAATTTTTTCCTTAATTATTTTAAATAATTTACTTGATTAAAATTATAAACATATATATTTTAAATGTAGTTCATTCAAAGTTTTTATACTACATATTCTCAAAATTCTATTCATAATAAATTTTTTTTTTTAAAATGGTTAGAATTGGATTTTTTTTTTTTAACATCAAAATAATTTACTAAAGACATAAATTTAAAGATACCAACCGCTGCTTGGGGGTGTAGCTCATATGGTAGAGCGCTCGCTTCGCATGCGAGAGGCACGGGGTTCGATTCCCCGCTCCTCCATTAAGCTTTTTTTTAAAAATACTGTAGCTTTTTAGATCAATAGATAAAAATCATAATAAAAAATATGAGAAGCCAATGGGGGTGTAGCTCATATGGTAGAGCGCTCGCTTCGCATGCGAGAGGCACGGGGTTCGATTCCCCGCACCTCCATTTTTTAAACGCGAACACCAAACATGCACAGTGCAAACAAAACGATCCTTTTCCCATCCAATTTGTCCTCTGAACCTCTCGTTCCTCATCTTCTTTTTTGGTCCAAAGTTACACCCCAAAAAATAGAAAAAAAAAAAAGTTTAAACGGAAATCAAGTACATACACACAAATTCCTGTTCTAAGCAGAGGCTAAAAATGAGTCTGAGCTTAGCTTCTTCACCATGGCTGTCTCGCTTTTCCCCTCCGAACACTAAATTTCCCGACTATTATTCTCCAAACAACTTCACTCTCTTTTCCCTCCTTTTACGCTCTAATCCACTTTCTTCTCTCAAAACCAACGGCCCTTTCAAACTCAAAGCTTCCTTAAACGAAACCCAATCAAACGGTGTCGTTAAGGAGGAGGAAACCTTCGGTTTAGACGAGGCGCTACTGAGCAGAGTCTCGGCTACTAAAGATGCTGACGAAGCACTCGAAATGATCGCTCAAAGTCAGAGCGAAAGCGGTGAACAACTAAGCGGCGGTGTCGTAAGTGTTTCTGATTGTCGTTTGATAATAAACGCCGCGCTTGATCGTAACAATGCTGACTTGGCCTTGTCTGTTTTCTACGCCATGCGTTCCAGTTTCGACACAGGTTTTCTTTTTTCTTCCCCTTTACTGGTTGACTTTAAAACATGAAAAAAGTCTTTGTATTGTAGTTATTCGATGTTTTTTTGGTAATAGGTGTGAGTGAGAATAGGCCATTGGTTGATAGATGGAAATGGTCAAGACCCGATGTTGGGATTTACACTACATTAGTTCTAGGCTTGGCTACATTGTTAAGGGTCTCTGATGCTCTTAAAATGATCGATGATATTTGCCGAGTTGGAGTTTCTCCTGGTGAGGAGGTGTGGACCAAGTTCTTTCTTTGAACTTCTTTAGCTATAGCAAAAAAAAAAAGGTTTCTTTGGATCAATCTGAATGAAAATAAATTCTGGATCTTTTTGTTTCTCTTTTGAAAGGTTCCTTTTGGGAAAGTTGTAAGGTGTCCCATTTGTTCCATTGCTGTTGGTGTTGCACAACCACAACTTGGAATTCAGGTAAATAATATTGTAGCTTTTTGAAAGGTTCCTTAAGTTATGGAGGCTTGAGCTGAAATATGTGCATCTTTTACTCAAGATTTTTGCTTTCTATATTTATACGTTTCTGCAGATTGTATGTTGTGCCAAATGTCGCTACAAGTATGAGCTTGTTTCTGGCAACATAATTAGTGTTGACTCAGAAGAAATCAGGTTGGTTTGTTTCTGTATATTTTACTTTCTGGGATGTTTGACTTTTCCCCAGGAGCTAGTTCTGACCTGCCATGGCATTTAACTTATAGCTTGGTTTGTGTTCATATCTCGGTCATCAAAGTTTAGTGATGACTCTAATAAAAGAAAAATAGTGATCAAGTGTTTTTACTGAATAGTTGTGGCCTATGTGATTCAGACCCTTCATTTTTCTTTGAAGTATTCGTGGTCTATGCCATTATGAATGCACTATGTTTATGAGTTGAATTAACTGACTATAAAGCAACAAATTTCATTTGCTCCATTTTGGTTTTAGTGTTGATAACACACTATATTCGTGTATGGTGTTGATGCCGGGATATTCACTTTTGCTAAGGAACTCCTCCTGCCGAACGCAGCATGGAGATTCCAGCATGGAAAAGGGGGCTAAAATCTCTGCAAATACTGAAACAAAGAGTTCCTGCTGCTGTTCATTCTATTCTGGTATGTATTCACTACCTTGTTTAGCCATTCGGTTTTTCTGATTTGACAATATGCTCTTTTGGATTCAAAACTTGGTTTTTGTATCATTCAGTGTGCTATTTGTTCATATTATTTATTTCATCAGTGATGACAAACTTCTTTTCCTTTTCCCCTTCAAAATCCTCTCTGAACATTCTTTAATTAGTTCCACCTACATCCACATTGTAGGTACAAACCCCTTCTGGTGTGGCACGTACACACAGGTTTGCTACTGAAACAGTTGAGCTTCCTGCACAAGAAGGAGAAAGGGTAACCATTGCTTGTGCTGCTCCTTCAAATGTTTATAGAGAGGTCGGTCCCTTCAAGTTTAGTCCTAAGGCACCTAACTTTTACCCTGGGGAACCGATGTGCCTGACAAACCACAAAGATGGCAGGGAATCGCAATTACTAAGAGCCCCTGCAAAAGATGGAAACACTTCCATACTTAAGCCTCAGTTTGTCATTCCACTACTCACTGTTCTGGCTGCTGGAGATGCTGCCTCAGGGGTAATAGACCCAAGCTTACCACAATTGCTTTCAGTAGCTGCTGTAGGATCACTTGCTGTTGGAGCAACTTTAAATGCTGTCATTTTTCCACAATTAAATCTGGTAAGCTGCTATCTTGACTTGATTTTTTTTCTTTTGGTCAGCTATCTTGACTTGATTTTTTTTTTTTCTTTTGGTCAGCTATCTTGACTTGATTTAGTTCTACCATTTGTCTGCAAAACCTTAAAACCATGTTATCATTGAGGTCCCTACCCTTTTTCAAGGCTACATCATTTAAACTATGTTTCTCACTACACTGTTTCTACATCATTTAAACGTTTCTTGCTCATGGCAATCAAGTAACTTAATTCGGCTCTGAATCTGTTTCCACCATTTCTATGGAACCTGTTAAGGGAGAAAAAAGAAAAACAATTTTCTTGGACAGAATAAATGTACTCATTTAGTGATTGATGGTAACAGCTTCCTCAGAGATCAGTGGAAACAACTGCCATCAAACAACAGCTGTTATCTCAGTATGATGTATTGCAGTCTCGCATCAGGGACCTAAAAGAAGCTGCTGAAAAAGAGGTACTATCAGGGACCTAAGACTATCTGTTAATCGCCTAGATATAAGTTGAAAGAATGTATTTTTCCAAATATGTTAGATAAATCACACTTCACAATCAATCTGTTAGTCAATAGTGTCTATCTAAGTCAGTTCATCCTAGGGTGGCTTGATATTTAAGTCAAGAAGCTTGTTCATTTCTTGGTGTAGGTTTGGATGCTGGCTCGCATGTGCCAATTGGAGAACAAAATTTTTGCTGTAGGAGAACCTTCATATCGGTGAAACTCTACACATTCTAATTACTGTGTTCTTAATTAATTTTATGCCTACTGGTCTTAAAATAAACATCTTTTCCATCAGCCATCATCGTGTTATCTGATGGCTCATAGGTACTTGATTTTCAGTACAGTGGAACAACATTTCTTTGTTATCTTTTTCAGTGCCCGAAGAAGTAGAATCAAAAGGGTGCGGGAAGGCTTGGAGAATTCGCTCAGGGGAAGGATTGAACTTATTGATAGTTTTGCAAGAGTAACTCTTTCTATTATCGAAACCTTAACAACTCTTCATTTATGTTTAGTTTTTATGACTGTATCATATTAATATATATGTGGTATTTTATACTCATTAGATATCGTCCATGATTGAAATCGAGGTGGAAATGGACTCGGATGTTCTAGCTGCTGAAGCAGCAAGCAATGCAGTGAGCACTAAATCTATATGTATCGTCTCTGCATTTAGCAAGCATACGTAGTAAGTAACAATTCTTTTTCTGTAGGAAACCATTGCTGAGCAGATACAACAAATCATGGAGCTTGAGAATCTTGAAGAGGCATGTTCCTATCTCTCAAAGCAATTTTCATTTTATGTTCTTCAGCATGTCATTTGACTTTCAATTGATGTCTTCTGACATGTTTATACAGAAATGGAAACTCCAAGCCGAGGCAAATGACGAGGCAGAAAGACTACTTAGTTCCCAATCTATACCTACTGAACAGATTTAGATATCCAACCAGTAAATATTTGATTCAAGCAACACTCATTTTACATTGTTAAGCACAAAACCTGTGGATCGTTGTATGCTTTCTCCCTAGGACATTATTTTTTTGATTAGATCAGACCAAAAGTCGAGGAATCAACATCAGGAACTAGATGTCAGACACCGATCCAAATACCCTTTGAAGCATTTCAATCAAATAATTGATGAGATGTGGGAAGATGGTGGCAACAAAACATCAATATTCCTGGTCATATATCCAAGAGCTATTCCAACAACTTGCTGGATAAACTTGGTTCAAGCCTTACTCTTTATATGTTAAATTTCATTTTTCTCTTGTATTAGATGAACTCATGGAATTCATTTTGGAACTTGTAAATTTTGCAGCAAATTGTATGTAATAGTGGAAACAGATAAAGTAATGGTGAAAGCCTGTGTTATACAGAAATTCCAGGTCCAATGGCTTTATTGGGTTTGTAAATGGAAAAAAGGTTTCCTAACTGTCCGTAAAATTCGAGGAGAAATACGGACAAATTTGGCCAGCTCGTTATACTCGTTTTAGGTTTGGTTCTTTTACTATTCGTATTCTGATTATCTCTTAAAAAAAATTTTCATTTGCGAACAAGGTAAATGATGCTATTCGAAAAGTTCAGTTTTAATTTGATAATTATTGAGCTAGGTTTGAGTTGGGTGAGTTTAATAATACTCGGCTTGAACGGCTCATGAATTTTATTGAGTTATTCAAGTTTTTTTTATTTTTAATATATATATTTTAAATGTTTTATATTATTAAATTATGTTATTGCTTATATTATTAATGCTAAAATTAGTTATCAAATTAAATATGAGGGTTAATACGTATAAGTTTAATTGAGCTTGAACTTGAATAATTCAGTTATATCTTGAATCAGGTTTAAACTTCAATTGAGCTTGAGCCAAATATTAAACTTCAAATTTTAGATTGAGCTTATTAATATTAGAACTCGATTTAGTCTGATTACATCCTATCATTGTTATCGTACTATGTAAAATTCCTAAAAAAAGCGAATCCCTTGAAAATTCCTATTTTAAATCTAGTCTAGAATATGAATTATGAAAAACTCTCTTCTTTGTTTTACAATTTGTTTAATTTTCTTTTTTAACGTCAAAGGAATATTTGGTATTAAAATGTTAAAATTCCATTTGTTAGGTTTTGTTTGTTTGGATGGATAATATTGAAATGCAAACCTCCACTAGCTATATAATTTATTTAATCAGGAAAATGAATTGATTAAATAATCCAAACGCTGCCATTTTGTGATTATGGATTAAAATTTAAAAACTTAAAAATGCATTTTTGGACTTTAGAGGGTCTGTCCCTCACCCTATAGACAAATATGAAACTCAGTGAGTATTTTGAATAGCCAAACGCGTCTTTATTTTATAAGTGGCAAACTAACATTTAGTCCTTAAATTCGATAGCATTTTTCAATTTGATCTTTGAACTTTTTTTTATTCACATTATTAGTCTTGAAACTCAATAAATTTTTTTTTCAATTTAATCTCTGGATTTGAATTCCGTTCTGGAGTAATTATATGCAACTTTGTGTCACATCATCGCTTAAAAATTTAAAAAATTCTATATAAAATCTAGAAAAAAGAAAAAATATATATAATTTATATAAAAAATCCAGGTGATAACATGGTGCATTCTCAAAATACCACGTCATCATGCCTAAAAAATACCCAAGTTCAGGACCAAATTGAGAAAAGCTTCCAAGCTCCAAAACTAAATGTGGACCAGAAAAAAGTTTAGGGACCAAAATATTAAAAACTGTTAAGTTTAGGGACTAAAGGTTATTTTATCCCTATTTATAAACTAACCGTTTAAATTTTCAACCACGAACTACTTCGTAAATCGTAGTTAACAAGTTTCCCCCGGCTTGCTGACTATCTTTGTCGTATTGACTCTCACCTTTGTCGTAGTTAACAAGCTCTCCATTCTCCTTCCATTTCAAAACTTACTTAAGAAGTCTCTCTTCCCCTAACGGTTGATCAGAATCCGACGCCGTATTTAGTCTCCGGCATCGATTTTCGCTTGCCAAAGAAATGGAGAATTTGATTTCTCTTGTGAACAAGATTCAAAGAGCTTGCACGGCTCTCGGTGACCATGGAGAAGCAAGCGCATTGCCTACTCTTTGGGACTCTTTACCAGCAATCGCCGTCGTCGGCGGTCAGGTGAACAACACTCGATATTTTCCTTCTCTTTTCAATTGTAGTCAACTTTATTTTCTGAGTGATGAAATTTGAATTTCAAACAGAGTTCAGGAAAGTCTTCGGTGCTGGAAAGCATTGTAGGCAAGGATTTCTTACCGCGTGGATCCGGTAAATGAATAAATAAATTGCCGAATCTATCCGTCCTCGTTAAGAACTTGAGAAGTGATTTTTTTTTTTTGGTTGGATTAAAAATAAATGCAGGAATTGTTACTCGGAGACCTTTGGTGTTACAGCTTCATAAGAGTGACGAAGGAAGTAGAGAATACGCTGAGTTTCTTCACCTTCAAAGAAAAAAATTCACCGATTTTTGTAATCTTTTTTTTATTCCTCTTGGCTTTCTTTTTACACACGTTTACTAGCAGCTAAGCTAGAATTTGAATTTTTATCGTTTAATTTGTGTTATAGCCGCTGTTAGGAAGGAGATTCAAGATGAGACGGATAGAGAAACTGGTCAAACGAAACAAATCTCCAGTGTTCCAATTCATCTTAGTATATATTCCCCCAACGGTATGTTCTGTTCGTTAAAACGTATTCTTATGTTTTAGGCTATTTGATTGCTTGAAAATTTACATTTTACAACCCTTCTCTTATGTTATTGATTTTTTTTTTTTTAAATTTGCTGCAGTTGTCAATTTGACTCTGGTTGACCTTCCTGGTCTTACGAAGGTAGCAGTAGGTAAGTTGCAGAAAAGCCTAGTTAATTAATTTTAAGAAATTTTCTTGCCTTATAATGCTTAAACCGTTGTAGCCTACTGTTATTGATTGACTGATATATGTATGTATATATATACAAAATTTTCACAGGACCTAAGATGTGTAATCTTCGAATTTGCTTTTTCTTTGCCGTGGAAATTTCAATTATAATAACTATAGCATTTTACCACTATAGCATTTTTAACCCTCCTATCTTTTTTTTTTTTTTTTCTTCCCTCTCTTTTCGTTGCAATATTAATTAGCAGAGTTTTTGTTTAATTTGTATAATATTTTGTGAAATTGATGGATTATATTGCTAAATGCAGAGGGTCAGCCAGACACCATTGTGCAAGATATTGAGAATATGGTTCGCTCATATATTGAGAAGGTAAAATGAACCTGCTCTTTTTTGTGCTAGCCCGGTGCTCCAGTTTTAGGAAATTTTACTTAAACATGATTTACAATGATGTTATGGCCGATTAGTTTTTATGATTTACAAGGACCCAACTGTTTTGCATGAGTTTTACATTTACTGTAAATTGTTTTCTTCCCCTTTTTCCCACAATAACTTTGCTGTAATTTGTGGTTTATACAAGAATGAGAGCTGAGTACTGTTGCACTATTTTTGTTTGGTGAACTTTTTATGCAGCCCAACTGTATAATCTTAGCTATTTCACCTGCTAATCAAGATCTTGCTACGTCGGATGCAATAAAAATCTCACGTGAAGTGGACCCTGCAGGTAAACTTTTGCAATACCAGTTCATTCTATATTATTTTTTCCTTGTCATTCACCTCAAAATTTTTATCCTAATTGTAGTTGTGATATTATGTCAAGTTTTGGGTCATACTCATTATTATTGGTATAAACCTTTCAGGGGAGAGGACAATTGGTGTCTTGACAAAGATTGATCTGATGGATAAGGGTACTGATGCAGTTGATGTAAGTTGATTTATGCATTATTTACTGTCATGCAGAGGGTGCCATGCGCATTATCAATGTTCTGAGGCACATTGTTATTGACTTAGATATTGGAAGGAAAATCTTATCGGCTGAAATTCCCTTGGATTGGTGTTGTGAACCGCTCACAAGCAGATATTAACAAGAATGTTGACATGATTGCTGCTAGGCGTAGAGAGCGCGAGTATTTTGCTAGTACACCAGAGTATAAGCACCTTGCTCAGAGAATGGGTTCTGAGTACCTTGCTAAGGTGCTCTCAAAGGTATAGTATACTAGTCACATTTGTGAATGCCTTTGTTTTTGTGAAAACTTTTGGATCCTTAATCTTCTCTTGCAAGGGACACCACGGTACTGGATTCAGTTCTACTTTTTATTCAATTTTATTAACCTAGTTGTACTGGTTAATGTCTCAGCATTTGGAAACTGTAATTAAGTCCAGAATCCCAGGCATTCAGTCCCTTATTAATAAAACAGTTGCTGAACTTGAATCTGAACTGAGCCGCCTTGGAAAACCTATTGCAGCCGACATGGGTGTAAGTGTTCTCTTCCTGCTCACTCTCTTTGTATCTGTGTGTGGACTGTGGCGTTTGGTTTGCTTGAGCTTCCACTTTCAGTTGATTCTCAGTTATAAGTTCTTCGCAAATAGCTGATAGTTTAGTTACTTTTACAGGGGAAGTTGTACACAATCATGGAGATCTGCCGTCTTTTTGATCAGAACTACAGAGAACATCTGGATGGAGTGTATGTATATAAACATGTTTTGGTCTTACCGTCTTTAAGTCACCTATCTCCAGCTTCATTCATTTTTTCCCTCTGTTCTTGTAGATTTTCAGTTTTGATTTCCATTGTTGTTTACAGGCGTTCTGGTGGTGATAAGGTTTACAATGTTTTTGACAACCAACTTCCCGCTGCGTTACAAAGGTTGCAATTTGACAAACAACTGTCGATGGAGAATATTAGGAAGCTCATTACTGAAGCTGATGGATATCAACCTCATCTAATAGCTCCTGAACAAGGATATCGTCGTTTGATTGAATCTACTTTAGTTACTATCAGAGGTCCAGCTGAGGCCTCTGTTGATGCGGTATGAAATTAAATTTGAGATTTTCAGAATTGTTCAACTACAGCCTATTTTTACATTTTTCAAGATGGATTGATTTTGTCTTTTTACAATTTTCAGATTCATTCCATTCTGAAGGATTTGGTTCACAAAGCTATGAATGAGACTCCAGTATGTTCCTTGTCTTTGCTTATCTTATAAATGTATCAAAGAAATTATCCCTGTTTGAAAACTATTGTCAGACCATTTCTTCAAGCTGGTCGTGGTATATAAGCATCAATATGGTTTGGTTTTTCAGGAGTTAAAGCAGTATCCTGCTCTAAGAACAGAGGTCGGAAACGCTGCAATGGAATCTCTTGAGAGAATGAGGGAACAAAGCAAAAAAGCAACACTTCAACTGGTCGATATGGAATGTTGTTACCTTACGGTCGATTTCTTCCGAAAGCTACCTCAAGAGGCGGATAAAGGTGGCAACCCTTCGCAATCAATATTTGACAGATACAATGAAGCATACCTTAGGAGAATTGGTAGGACATATCTTTAATTGTTTGAAATTTCAATGTATGTTATGGGTGCTGATCATGGGTTTCTATGACAATGTATGTGCAGGAACAACGGTTCTGTCTTATGTTAATGCGGTCTGCGCTGGGTTGCGCCACTCGATTCCCAAGTCTATTGTTTATTGTCAAGTCCGTGAAGCTAAAAGAAGCTTGCTTGACTTTTACTACACTGAATTGGGTAAACTAGAGGTAGGAAATGGTTCACTCTTATCATCATTAGTATTTAGTTACTAATTTGGTATAACAGATAAACAGTCGGAATTGATATCTGGGAATCTTCTGTTCTTTTCTGTAGCAAAACCGGTTATCGGCATTGTTGAATGAAGATCCGGCAATCATGGAGCGACGTAGCGCTCTAGCCAAGAGGCTAGAACTATATAGGAGTGCTCAAGCAGAAATTGACACGGTGGCTTGGGCCAAGTAGAATGGTGAAACCATCATTCTTTCATTTATGAGCAGAGAGAGTGTCACACATGGTAATTACTGGGAGAAGGTTTGGTTTGCTTCGTTGTATTATTAAGGCAATATAGTTTAACCATATCTCAGCAAGCAACGTAAGTTGTGCGATGTTAATGGTACAATTTTTATAAATTTTATTATATAAAAAGTTATTTGCCCCAATATTTGTTTTTCTTTAATTTGCTAATAGTATGCAAATGCCTAAAATTATCCCTAATACATTATTAAAAGTTTGAAGACCAATTTAGACTGAGGGGCATAGTTTAGTATTTCTGGTTCAATTAACTCAACATTTAATTATATCATTTTAAAATATGAGGACCAATTTAGAATTTAAACCATAATTGAAGACATTGATGCAATTAACCCTTATTAAAGCCGAAATTTCAGTTAAAACTTAAAATCCCGTTTAAAGATCACCGATCGTAATCGCAAGTTTACATTTCATCGTTCCTGGGCTGATACGGCGTCGGGGTAAAAAACCGAAAACGAAGGAATATTGTACGGGATCGTTGCCATCTTCCCACATCAGGACTCGAAATAAAACAGACAAATCGCACAACGTTAAAACTTCGGTTGGATGACAGACATATTTTTCTCGTTAGGTTTATGCCTGTCTCTCGCCAAGCAAGCTTCAAATTTACTACAAAATTCCTTTCAATAATATAAAAAGAAGCACACAGATCTGCTCATTTTAATTCCACCCTCAAAAGAAAAAGGTAAAAAAATTTCCTTCAATTTTCCATCTTTTTCTTTTTATTTTCCTTATTAGGTTTATTCTTGATGAAGCTTTCGTGATATTTGATTGTTTTAGCCATTTAGCTTTGATGGGTTTACCTTATTTAACTGTCAAGGGTAACCTGAAGAAAGATGCACTGAGTTATGGTTGTTTTATGCTTTGCTTTTGGATTAGTTGATTCTTAATTATGATGAGGTGGCCTTATGTATTTATATTCCATGTTATGTTTCATAGTCTGTAGGGATGTTGATGGATCTGTGCAAATTTGTATGATGAGAGTAGAAATTATATACAACTTTTCAATATAGATTATACCTTATATGAGGCTGATTGAATAAATATAGAAACAAATTTATGGTTTTTGTGAAATTTTTTTATTACTTTTTTTGTTCTGATTTGCCTTGAAATATTTGTGATTTGGCAACAACTACAGCCATTTCACCAGGATACAAACTTTAAAAGACAAGAATTAAATGCTACTTAAATATTTAATTTCCAAGGTGCCCAGAATATGAATTTTGCAATTCTCAGAAGTTTTTTGGCTGCTTTTGCATGAACTGTATCTGAAAATTTTTGGTTTATGTACCGATACTTGACTCTGCCCTGATCGAAGTCTGGTAAATTGTTCTGAAATTTTATTTGGAATAATACCATTCATGTCTAATAATTAGTTGGTTGGCAGCTGTGTGTTCACTGGTTTCAATTGTGCATACAGCGTAGCATTTCTGAATATCAAAAAGAAAGAACAAGAACTGCAAATTCTGTGATGAGCTTTGAGAGGGAAGATTTTGGTCTTTTAGGGCCCTTACACCTAAATAGTATAGACTGGTAAGATCTTACCCTCATTAAACAGAAGAATTGAAGATGTTTAAGGTCTAAGAACTTGAGGATCTTCAAATCAATTTGAATCTCAGCAGGTGGATCATGGATAATGTCTTATGTGCTGAAATATTGTTGTATGTTATTTGTATGCAGGGCAAATTCAAATCATCGAAGGTCTATAGCAGCTAGTTTGGTTCAGGGCACCTATATTTTGGAACGAGATCGCCAAGAAAAACGTCAAGGCTCTCAAGCACTAGCTCCTCCATGGTGGGAATTCTTCCATTTTAAGTTGATTCGTCAGCTTGTTGATGATGCTGATTCGTGCGTCTTTGGTGCCATTTATGAGTATGCACCACCTTCATCTCATTGTAATGACTCAATTGATCAGAGCCCCCGCTATGTGATTGCCTTTCGAGGTACCATAAATAAACCGGACTCCTTCTCAAGAGACTTTTCGTTGGATATCCACATCATACGAAATGGACTTCACCAAACTTCTCGCTTCGAGATTGCCATGAAAGCTGTTCGAAACATGGTCGCTATGGTCGGAGATTCAAATGTCTGGCTAGCCGGCCATTCCCTTGGGGCAGCAATGGCAATGCTGGCAGGAAAGACTATCGCTAAAACAGGCAACTTTTTGGAAGCTTTCCTCTTCAATCCTCCATTTTTATCTGCCCCAATTGAGAGAATCAATTATGGGAATGTGAAACATGGACTGCGGTTCGCAAGCAGTGTCCTCACAGCAGGACTTGTTCTTGCCACAAAGGGTAACAGTCAAACGAGTCAGTCTGAAGATCCATTCTTTATTTTGTCTGCATGGACCCCATGTCTGTTTGTAAACCCCACAGACCACTTATGCTCTGAATACATTGGTTATTTTGAGCATAGGAAAAAGATGGAAGAGATCGGATATGGGGCCATCGAGAGGTTAGCAACCCAGAATTCATTAGGAGATCTATTTATGAGTGTCGTGAGGAGGAGTGCCGAAGCTGCAGAGCCACTGCATTTACTTCCTTCAGCATATTTGACAGTGAATCTTACTTCATCCCAAGATTTCAAGCAAGCCCATGGGATACAACAATGGTGGAGACCTGATCTGCACTTGAAGTGCAATCTTTACAAGTATAAATAGTTTGTCCCTTTCTAGCTTTTGCTTGTATATGTAATTATGCACCCCTAGTCAATCCTTGTAGTGGTTCATGTTGCTGTGGGTTAGGGAAAACAGAGATATATGTATTTGTTTTCCATGTGAGACTCTCAAACTGATAGATTCCAGTCCATTTTCTTGTCAATAAGTATAGAATATGGTTCCTTTTTGGATAGTAAAACAGATGCGAAGAATACCTTATTTTCTATATATATATACACATACATGCTGCTATCCTAAACAGGACAACTTTTCACAAGCTGAAGAATCTGTTGTCACTTCAAAGACATGCTATATTTCTAGATGGAATTCAACTCTAGTCTCTAGACAATTGCTAGATACACAGTGAGTATTTGTATAAAAGGAAAAGCTACTCTTCACATATAACAGATACACAAAAGGGAAAAGCTACGTTCATAACTTAGGTATTCATTTTGAAGGATGATAATACAATAGAGCAGCATATATAGACTTTTGTCTTAAAAATACTCTGCATCAAGCACATACTGTTTCCTCACCTCAGAAGTTCATATCTTCTACTTTTTCTAAGCATGCTTTGCATCTGAGGTATGCTGATCGATCAATAAATCGGAAATCCCCTTGGCATATGGAATACCGCTTTGAGAACTCCTTGGACCTTCAGTACTAGGCTGATTGTTAGAAACTTCTTCATTGGGGCTTTGACATTTATCAAATGGAAAGCATGAGTCAACCTGTAAAACAAGTAAATAGGAAAAGCTTTTAGGAAAAGGTAAATCACAGAGTAGAAGAAAGTACTCTTCTGCAATTATTTGGCCCATTAAATTTAATCATAGGTAATCAAATATTTACCCCTAACTGGACGAATTTAACACATATAATTTTATTATAACCCTATTTACTTGCAATTCAAGAAACTTTCTCTATTGGCCAATAGTCACCCGCAGTGGCAGAATATAGAAGGAAAAAAAACCAATGAATTACTCAGCATCTGTGTTTTAACTTTCTCCACCATTTGTTTTTCATCTATAATTTCTACGAAATGAAAGATCGAGCTGGTCAATAGATCTAAAGAAAGCAGAGAGATTGAAAAAAAAAAACAGATGGATAGATCACAAAATAAAAGTAAGCAGAGAGAGAGAGGAAGATAATACAAGCTTCATAGTTTGTTCTAGTCCCAGATTGTTTTGTTCAAGCTCCCGATTCTGTTCACGTAATTGATGTATGATGTTTTCGAGGATTGAAACCATATCGTTAAGCCTTTCATTGTGGTGTCTTAAGCACGAATTTTCATTCCTCTGCGCCGCCGTCAAAGCCTGCAATTCCGTTTCCGCTTTCTGCAGTCTCTCAAACTCCATCTTCATCGATCGCAAAGACAGCAACATAATCAGTAAGCTCTAGTAATAGTTTAACTAAGAAAAAAAATAGAAACATTGGGGGAAATTTTTGAGTTGTTGATATACGTACCTTACGCTCTCGGCGGCGGCTACGATCACGCTCTATCTTTGCTGATCTCTGAGCTGGAGTTAATTGACGTCTACTGGTAACCATTGATGCTCTGGTAGGTTTCATTTTTTTTGGTGTGTTCAGTTTTTTTTTTTTCTTCCAGTTTTCTTTCGTAAAAAGGAGTTAACGAATTCCACCGCGTAAGCTTCTTGTCCGTTTCGTGACTCAGGGTTTTTAAATATTATTAAAAAAATGTAAATAAATTTTTTTATTTTTTTCAAATATCGAATAAAAATGAAAAGTTGTTAATTTTTAATTATTTAATAAAAAAGTAGTAGATTAAATAAAAAATTAGTTTAAGTAGATTATTAAACAATAAAAAAAATTAATTAAAGAGTAATTTTTTTATCTTCACACCACTTTGTGAATTTTCATTATCCCATAAATTATAATAAATCTTAAAATATTTTTTTAATAATCTTATTATATACCATGATAATATTTTTTTTTTACACAATGTTTAGAATTACAATAATCCCACCTCAACCCATAAATAAGATGATAATGTGCTACAGAGTACTCGAACTTACATCCCCTATGTAAATCTATTTAACACATTCACCGCGAAACAAGGGACAAATCCAAAGAAGGGGCAAGCATACCTTGAACTCATAAAATGTAGAATTTATTTTTTAGTTGTTTTCTGGTTTTGGTCCCGTTTATTTCGCCTCTATAAAATTATATATAAATTTTGATTCAATTTGATAAATTAACTCTGACTTAGTGTTAACTATAAAAATTTAAAATTTTCAAAGGCAAGTATAACTATTTATGCAAATAATAAACACTAATAGTAGTGCAGTTCACAATAAATACAAGATACACAACGATTACAATGACAGGTGAGACTAAAATCCCTTTCACCAGTATTATTGCGGTGTACTACTATAAAAACTTCATATGTCGGTATGCAATGTGGTTGAAGAAAGAAAAGCATCATATACTAAGTAGAACCAAGAAGAATGCATATGCAATGGAACAGCACCTCAGAGACTTTGCCTACTAAAATACCCTGCATCAACCACATACTACTTTCTAATCATACATTGCAGTCCAAGTTATGCTGTTTCATTGTTTGGAGCTTCTTCATTGGGACTAGGAAATTCATCAATTTTAAAGAATGACTTCGCCTGGAAAGATGTAAATGGAAAAGAAGAATATTCATATCAGGATTTTAGAACAAGAAGATCAATAAATAAATGCCTGTCCTGCTCCTGCAACTAAACAGAAATTAGTAAATCTCAACAAGGTGAAAGTAAACAAAGAGAAGGGCTTTTGTTGATATGCTAAATTATGAAAAATCCCTTCTTCTTTTTAAGGTTAAGGAAGCTTTAGAAAAAGGCAAAAATCACACTTTACAAAGTATTATAAAGCAGAACTTCATAATCACTGTCTCAATCATTTTCATCGGATCAATAAATGTTTCCATCTTTATCCCAAGCAAAGAGGAATCGAAGACTTACCTTTACCGGACGAATCTAACATAGATACAAGGATTATGGAATAAATAAAAAGTGTATTTTTCAGCTTTCCAAATTAAGATCTTTGTTACAGTAACTATATTAAGAGATTAAAACTTGGCTTGGTTTCTGAGCGAAAACCTAGAAATTCCAGGCTTCTCTTTCCTAGGTATTGCAATTTTCATGATGAATTATTGATGGAGATCTAAAGAAATAGCATAAAACTAGAACTAACCAAACAAAAGAAGAAGAAGAAGAAACAGAAAATCATAATATAGAATTAAGCAGAGAAGGAGAGAGTACCACTATCTCTTCGAGTTCTAGATTCCTTTGATGCAGTTCTCGGTTCTGTTCACGTAGTTGACGTAAGGTGTTTTGGAGGTTCGAAACAATATCGTTGAGCCTTTCGTTGTCCCTTCTTAAGCTCGTATTTTCATTTCTCTTCTCCGCTACTGAAGCCTGCAATTCCATTTCCGCGTTCCGCAATCTCTCGAACTCCATCTTCATTAATTGCAAAAACATTTATAAAAAGAAACAAAAAAACTAGATTATTTAGTGAGTATCTAGCTTCAGAAAAGGAAAAAGAATGAACTATTGAGGAGAAAATGTAGAATTATGGGTCCGTACATTTTTTTCTCGGCGGCGGCGTCTATCTCCCTCGATCTTTACCGATCTTTGATGTGGTGTAAGTTGGCGTCTCCTGTGTTTCATTTGATCCATTGGCTAAAAGCTCAGTTTCTTTTGAGTTTAGCTTATTGTAAAAAGGAGCGAGTATTAAAGCCGGGAGTGGTACGCGAGCTTCAAATATTTGATATTATCAACAAGGATTTCATCGAACTCAGAAAATTTTTTTAAAAAAATTTTATTGAATTTTAAGTTAATTAAATTGAATTTTTTTTAAGTTAACTCGAATATTTTAAATTAAAGCCCAATTAAATTTTATAATTAGAATAATTTGAATAATTCAAATAATATATTGATGTATATACACATTTAGTTCCTATCAATTTAAAAATGGACAAATTAATTTCTTTCTCAACAAAAATTATAAAAAAATTATAAATATTTTTTAAAATTTTTAATATTTATAAAAATTCTAAATTTTATATTTTAAAATATATATAAATATTGAAAATATTAAAAATTCTAAAAAATTTAAAAAATTCTTAAGTAAATTATTTATTCAAATTTATTATACTAAACTATCCTCCCTTTTTTCCCTTATTTTATTTTAAAAGAGTTTTCAAAAATATATGATTTCAAATTTATATGCTCTAACATGAAATTAGTTATATTGTAACAAGATATTAATTTGATATTTTTAATTTTTTAATTTAACTCAAACAATTTCATTCGATTCAATTCGACTTAAATTTCATTTTACTCGACTCGATTTAAAAATTTTCAAATCGACTTAAGATGATAAAATGAGACTCATCAATCGATTAACTTGAATTTTTTTTTCATCCTAATTATTGTGTTATAAAACTCTGTTTTAACAACCAATCAAGTAGTTTTGACAAGACAACTAGCACAACTTAAATTTATTCTATTCTGGTTAAAATATATTTATCTAAGTTTAATATATTACTAATTTTAATTTATCGTATTTTATTCTACATAAATTTTAATTTTAATTAATCAAAATATACATTATTTTTGAGTTGTACTGAGCTTAAAATTCTTATTTCTCTTGCACATAATTTTCATATGTACCTAGAGTTTTTAAATTATATGAAAATAAATAGAAATGAATTTTAAACAAACTTGTTAATTTAGTATGTTATTGTTTATGTGTAGTTGCTTGATTGAAAAGAAATTTATGGAAACTGAAAAGGAAAAGGACAAATAAAAATGTAAAAAGACTGTTTTAATTAATTGTGTTTGAAATAGAAAGAAGTGATAAATTGTGGCAAAAGGTAATAATTTTAAAAAAAGAAAAAGAAAAAAAGGTTTTGATCGGATATTTGTTTAAAATATAAGAAAATTGAGGAGGAAAGGGGCAAATCTACTTAATTTTATTACTCTTTTTTGGTCTTGTTAAAAAGAAAGAAAGAAGTAGGTGAGAGAATCTTATCTTATTCTTCCCACCCACTTTATGAGTTTCTTCTCTTTTTCTTTGTCTTTATCAAATATAATAGCAAAAAATAGACTAATTCACTTAAAAAGACCCATTTCAAAATATATTTATAAAAATAGACTAATTTCTGCATTATTTATAGGAAATGACCGGTTTTGGCAAAACGCGTCCACATAGGAGCATTTTAAGTGGAAATTTCCAACAAATCGCACTCCTGGGGAGCGTTTTTGCCATGTCAGCATAAAACACGTTGATGTGGATGCACTTTTGCCCGTTCTCAGATTAAATTTTCAAAAAATGTCATTTTTTTAAGTTATAAAAATAGACTAAAATATAGGTTTGCAACTTGCTCTTAAGCAATGTGAGATTCTTTCATCTTTCAACTAACAACATAAGTTTAAAGGTTACACTATATTTGTAACACCTCCTACCCGTATCTGTTGCCAGATAGGGTAAGAGGCATTACCGGAGTTTACTGAATATTTTCAGATAATTTCAAATCATTTATTATTCATATTCTGAAAATAATCATAACGTCCCTCTATTGGGCCCTCGAAGCTCAAAACATACATTAAACATTCAATTCACATTCATGTCACATAAATATACAATTCATACATTCAATAATTCAATTCAAGTTGCAGAACTTACTTCGTTGCTTGTTCGTGTTTATAATTTCACTAATCCGAAAACTTTTCTTTTTCCACGTTCAAGTCTCATATTTGAGCCGCCTGGATCTTTATAAATAAATTTGATCATCATTTTTATTTATTTCATATTCTAATACATTCAATTAATGCTCTAGGCAAAATTACTATTTTACCTCTAAACTTTTGATTAATGACGATTTCATCCTTAGGCTCAGAAAAATAAAGTTATTGTAATTTAATCCTTGTTTCGAGCCTAATTATTCTTATATATATTGATAACATCCCATGAATTCTATAAAATAACAAAATTTTTCATAATTTCAAAACTTTTCAATTTAATCCCTCAAACATGTTTTCACCCGATCTTGATCTAAATTAATAATTTCATTCAATTTGGTCACTTCTGACATTTTTTTACAAAATTGCTCATAAATTTTTACTTTTATTCAATTTAGTCACTGAGCCTAAAACATGCAAATTAGCCATGCTAGTTGAATATTCATATATATTTTCCTCCTACTCCTCTCCATTCCACATCCTTGATGTATATAGATCATGCTTATAAGTAACATTATCTATAATTTCACTATTAACTTATATGTATATTCAAAGCTATACATCTGTGTCATAGTCACTAAATTATTTTTATCTTAAGATACAGAACTCCAAATTAAGATCTGCTAATTTTCCCTAAAAATAGACTCGCATATCTTCTTACCATAAAATTTTCAGAATTTTTAGTTTGGCCAATAAGGACAGTTTATTCTTTTAAGTTACCCCTGTTCTGCTGTCTGACAGTTCTGACCCTTCTTCACTAAAAATTAATTATCTCATCATATGAGATTCGAATGATTTTCACGCTTATTTCTATTGAAAATAGACTACTTAAGGATTTTAAACATATAAATTTAAGTCTTTAATTATTTTTATCCAATTTTTGATGATTTTCTAAAGTCAGAACGGGGAAACCCGAAATCATTCTGACCTTATCTCACAAAATTTATTATATCTCATAATTCACAATTTTATTGCTTACATCGTTTCTTCTATAAGAAACTAGACTCAATAAGCTTTAATCTCATATTTTGTTCATCCTATAATTCGATTTCCACAATTTATGGTGATTTTTCAAAGTTAGTCTGCTGCTGTTGTCCAAAACTGTTTTAGTGCAAGATGTTTATTTACCATGTTTATAACACCCTTATTTTCTTTTTCTACACTATTTCTCATTACTTTCTTTTATTTTCTCTTCACTAACATATCAATAACATAAGACCATATATAAGAAAACTCTACATTAACATCAATTCCATGCTTTTTCAATAATATTAATCTTAAAAATATATTGAAATCTTGATGTTCTTCCCTTGTTCCATTGATTTCAATCTTTAACTTGATTTTCTCTCTCCTCCGGCTTCTATTTCTTGAATCTAACTTAATATTCTAGCTACCCATAGTCTTCTTGTGATCTTTCTCTCTTGCTGGCTATGGAAATTTTTTTGATTTCTAGGTGAAAATGGTGAATTTTTGGTGAAAGGACCAAATTGTAAAGAAAGCAAAACTTTCTTTCTTTCTCTCTTCTTCTCACATTAGTTTGCATGGGAAAGATGATGAAAATTCTTCATCTTTCCTTCCTTTTATACTTAATAAATAATAATAAAATAACAAAATAATAATAAAATATTTTATTAAAATATTAATAAAATAATATTTATCTAATTACTAATTATAAAATATTATCAATATCATCATTACTTTCTAAATTTTTCTCTCTTCCAATTGACCATTTTACCCTTCGTGATCTTTTAAAATTCCATCATTGAATTATCACATAATTTGGAAAAATTACGATTTAGTCCCTTATAATTCTTCACCTATTCAATTTAGTCCTAATTCATCCATTTTCCTTAGTTTCTAGATTATTCCACCCTTAAAATATTTACATTATTAGTCCTTCAACTTTTTCATATTTATACTTTAGCCCCTTAAATTTTGAATATTTACTCTTACACAACAAAACTTTTCTCACTTTTACAATTTAGTCCTTTCTTGAATTAATATATCATAATATACTTCCCAATGTTGACATAATTCAGAATTTTCCCTTTTTGTCACTTTATTTCCTTATTTTACTATATTAAGGATAATATCTTACTGTAAAAATTTTCGGTATATTGCAATATTTTATCTTTTTTTACCTATGAAGTTTAAATTTTTTTACAAAAAGTTAACATTTGTTACATTATAAATAAAAATTTAAAACTCTATAAGTAAAAAAATTATAAAATATAAAATGAGTATGGTAAAATATTAAAAAATAAATATTTAAAAAATTACCAATAGTTGAGTGATCATTTTGAAAGTTTTTATAATTCAATAGCTAAAAAAATCATAGTTAAGTGACTACTAATGTAATTTAATCTAGATATAAAATTATAAAAATAATTATTATATTTTATGTATATTATATATTTCTATAAAAAAACTTATTTAACATAATTATATACTATGTTTAAATAGATTAACTATCTAATAAAAATACATCTGAAATAAATTTATCAGCATTATTAGGTGATAAAAATTAAATTAAAATTAGGATTAAAAAATTAATGAGTATAGTAAAATACTAAAAACAAATAAATATTTAAAAAAGATATATCAATTTTTTTAAAATTACAAAAAAAATATATTATTTGAGTACCAAATACTCACTATTTATTTATTAATCAGACATTCATAATATAAAATAAAATAAATAATAAAAAAAATTAAAAGCATAACTTCTAAATTTAAATAATGGAAAATTATTTTAAAAATTAGTATTACACGGATATTAACTTCAAACATTTAAAATTGAATAGAAGATTATTGCATGTACAAGTTTCATATGTGCAATTTATTCTTTTTTTTAATAGTCATTTTGTATGTGCTAACAATTCTAAAATGCAACAAGATTAAAGATCTCAAAAGATAATTTTATAATATGAGAAAATGTTAACAAAATATAAAATTAAAAAAAAGAAATTGTTTTGTAAAAAAATTATAAAATATAGTGTAGCATCTTATGTTGTTAGTTAAAAGAGGAAGGAATCCACATTGTTTAGGAACAAGCTGCAAACCTATTTATAAGTCTATATATATACATGTCTCATATTTTACATTGCTTAAGAAAATAAGTGAAATGAGACTTTAGGTTTATATAAAGATCTGCTTTGTTAGTTTTATTTCCATATTAATTGCTGACACCTTAAAAAAAAATTGTGTTGCTACTTTGGGTCTTTATAAAGGCTTATTCTTGTAAATGTTCAAAAAATTGGTCTATTTTTATAATTTTTTTTAAATTACATTTTTTGAAAATTTAATTTGAGAATAGGCAAAAGTGCGTCCATGTCAGCGTGTTTTTGTTGACATGGGGTAAAGTGTGTTCATGTCAACATGTTGTATGCTGACATGGCAAAAACGCTCCCCTAAAGGTGCGATTTGTTGAAAATTTCTCCTTAAAATGCTCTTATGTGGACATGTTTTGTCAAAATCGGCCTTTTCGATAAATAATGTAGAAATCAGCCTATACACTTAAAAATGGGCTTTTTAGGTAAATTATATTGTCTAATTTTGTATGCCGAAAATTAGAATATTCTTCCTGATGTAATCCCAAAGTAGGAGTTGAATTCTTGCATATTTTAACTAGAATCACGTTGATTTTTTTTTTATTTTTTTTTTTGAGATGTAACTTTCATACTCGAAACTAAAGTTTAAAAAAGAAATCGAAAAATCGGAAATTGATTATGTAAATATAAAATTTGAGTTACAATGAACCTTGAAAAGTTAGAGATTAATTAAAGAAATTTATTTATAAAAGTTGTGAGTTACAATTTTTTTTAATAAAACTTTTGATTCTTCATTTTAATAGAATTTAAATAATATTTAGATTTGATCTTGAATGGATATAAATTGTTTTAATAGTTATTAAGACTTGTTCTTAAAAACGAGGTGATAGATTATTCCACTTCAAAAGTTTTTATAGACTTAATCTTGAAGGACGAATTTTATCTCATTTGTATTTACGCAATTAGATTCTAAAGAGATTTGATCCAATAATCTTCTAAACTTAATATTGGATAAATAGTTTTACTTCAATAACCTTCTAAAATTTATATTAAAAATTTATTTAAATAATTTTAATATCTTTTATTTATTATTTATTATTTATTATGTATCTCATATTAATTTAAATTAATAAAGATTTAATTTCTCATTTATTTTAATTTAATTAGAAATAAATATTAATAACACATGATAAATTCTAATTGGTCCAAAAATTTTCATTTTACAAACTCTAACCATAGTGTTTGGACAATTTTTGAAGTAGAAATTAAAAATTTTGTAATTTTAAAATAAAAAATAAATATTTATATTAAAATAGTGAAAATAACTCAACATTTATAAGAGGTATTGTTTATTTTTTAATTACTTGAAAAAATATTTTTTAAAATTATTTATAAAAAACTTTTAAATTTTATCTAATAATACAAAAAAACTTAATATAAAGTTTATTTATAATAAAAATAAATCCAACAACTAAAATTTGTCATTCAACTTACCAAAATAATCATTAAGCTCACTCTAAAAATAATAGTATATAAAAAAAAACCGCATTAAACGAAATTATTGCGTATTTTACCGAATTCATGAAAGTTAAATTGTGCAGTGAAAACTCGATTTCAATATGGTGTTACGGAGCAGACAGTTATAACAGCGCAGCCTAAGATTGAAAGTGAGGTTACTTTATAGAGTAAGGGAGGTGAAGGATACCTCAAGCCCGCAATGTAGTGTGAAGGTTCCTGTACAGTAAACACACACTGTAATTTGATTTTTATAGTTTTAAAAGTAGAATATTAGTTATTTTTTTATAACAACTAAAATTTTATTAATTTATTTAAATGATGCGCTCATTGTAAATATTTAACCAATTTAATTTATACTTTATTCATGGGTTAAATACAATCATTTAAATTAAATTTATCTTATAAAATCAATATTTTTTTACCACATTCTGATTATTTTTATTTATTTTTATTCAATATTTAAAATTATTTATAATCTCTTTTTAATTCATAAATAGGAGAATAATACATTTTAACGTACTCAAACTTACATTTTCTTACATTAACAATAATATCGATATAAATCGAAGTAAAACTTAATCAACTTTTAAATATATTTTATTTAATGAAATGAATTTGTATTTTTCAAATACAAGTAACTTAGTAACTTTATTACATTATTTTAAAAAAGTGAAAAGTGAAAAGTGAAAAGAAAGAGACTCGAATTTCTAGGGTAGTGGAGTTGTGTTTGGTCCCACCCACTCCCACTCTAAGTTCCTCACTCCCCAAAATCCGAGCCAATTACAATTAATTCGCCGATTCATGATCCCAAACTCTGCACCTGCTTTTTTTTTTTTTTTTCCATAAATTCAATGAATACGACGTCGTTAGCATTTCTCAACTGGTAGCTATCTTATCCTGGCTTCCTGGTATTAAAAATAAATAATGAAGTAGTAAAACAAAGAAACAAGCCGCATCATAAGCTGCTTTCCATTAATCACTTAACAGAAAAAAAATAAAAAATATATATATATAATAAAAAAAAGTGGTTAACTACACTAATTTTCTTTACTTAACTATTAAATAATTTGATAGGGACCTAAAAATAAATAAACAATTTGATAAATTAAGCACTAAACTTAGAAATTTTTTAATTCCTAAAAGAGCTTACTTGCAATGAAAGAAAAAAAAAAAGCACTAATTTTTACACTTCTTTCAACAAATTGAGTATACAAAATTTAATACCCAGAGCTTCAAAAACTGAAAATTTTTAAAGAAAAAAGCTAATTAGTCTAAAGTTACATGAACGAAATGTGGGCAAAAAGAACAATAAAAAAATTAGCAGTGAAAACCTAAAACAGACCCATCAGTCACTGCAATGGTGACTCTGCACCCAGATTTAGCCTTTACATGATGGGTGAAGAAATGCAGAACCCGAATCCGACCCCCCATTTCCATCCGAGACTCAATCTCCATCGTGGGTCCGATTCGATTCCCATTATTAGTCCCGCCAAACCCACCGGGCACACCAATGGGCCCCATTGTCGTCGTAGTAATAGGCATCGTCGCCGCCGATGCCTCATTCGGTGGCGCTAACGGAAAAGACTGAACGGCGAAAGTAGCAGCCATGTACTGGGTCCGACCCGCTTCGATCTTCCCCGCGGGTATAAACATGAACCCGACTTGAGAGCCCGAGTAAAGCAGCTGGATGGAGCTGTCGTAGTGAGAGAAAACGGCCCGGTTTGGGTTTCTAACGGTGACGTATTGGGAGAAAGTGAAGCTGACGGTGTTGTTACCGACGGAGAACGACGGGAGCTGCACGGTGTTGACGGAGATCTTCGGGTCTTGAGGTTTGAAAACGGTGAAGTAAACGATAAGAACTATTATTACAAGGAAGATCAAGAAAACCGTTGCTACAATACACGAAGCTAGATTTGTACGACCAGATGGCGGCTTTTGTGGCTTCACCATTGTAAATGTATTTTTGGGTTCAACTGCTTTGTTTTCTTGGGTTTGATCTAAAGAGAAGTGGTGTTTGGATGGGAGGAAAAGACTGTATTTAAGGAGGGAAAATGGGGAGGAAAGTGATCTATATGTGATGTAAAACAGTAAAAGTGAAGACTTTTTGTTATAATTTTCTTGTTTGTGGTATTTTTACAGTGTGGGGTTTAGACTCCTTTTAAGAATTTTCAAAATTTAAAAGCTTTAGATTTTTGGTTTTTGATGTTTTGAGGAAAGGAATCAAAGATGAACAGAAAAGAGAGAAAAGTGGATAATTAAGAAAGATAAATAAATAAATAAGGTGGGATTAAGAAGAAGAAAATGTTGGTTCTGTGATTTCTATTCTGAGGATGTTTGATTCCTTGCAAGAAAACAGTTAATTTCAGTTTTTTTTTTCTTTTTTGGTCGGCCAATAACTGTAAACAACAGTCATCTCTCTTAAAAAACATGTATTTTCATTTGAAGGTTTAGGGTTTTAAGCTTGAAAATGAAGAATAAAATAAAGGTAATAACTTGAACTTAATTACTACTATCTGTCTATTACATGTGAGTCAAAAGAAAATCTTTAGGTAAAAGATATTGATTCCTTTTTTCCCACATGCCCACCGGTCCTATTTGTCAATACTGTAATAAAAAGACTTGTTCTAAGATGGTCTGAAAATTAGTAGCAATGAAAACAAATCAGTACCTTTTTCACAGTGGGAGGAAAACACAGTTTCATGGCACAGGACAGACGGATGTGGGGGAAAAACAAATAGCCAAACTTGCAATAATTGAGATGCCAACTTACCAAACAAATTGCAGCAAAAATTAAACTTTGTACTAGAATGCTGTAACAGTGATGAGTGGTTGTCATGTTATACTAATATTTATAAATATTTTTGTAGTGACAATGCAAGAAATAAATAATATAAGTTAAATTAGAAGAAATGGTATGTACAAATGCAACATATACATAATGTAATTTCATTTGCTTTGCAGCTTTTCCTAATTTTCTGTTCTTCCACTTGCATCTCTAGGCACAAGTGAATGTTCCCTGAAAAATGTTGAACAATCAATATTTACAGACAACTTCAAATGTATGTACAGGTTTTTTTTTTTTTTTTTTTTTTTGGCTCTTCTTGAGCTATGTTCCTGCAATCTATATAAATATAGAATCTTAGCATACATATATTATTTATTATCTTTGACTCTGCTCAATGTACTGATACTGATATAAGGGTCAAGTAATAAGCTTGACGGAGTGAAAGAAAGGAGAAAAAAATAAAAGAAATAAAAAAACACGAAAGCTTGGGCCTGTGTAAAAGAAGATAAGCCATCTACGTTCGCGTGATTTTGTTGCGGTCCATACAAAAATGGACTCGTCGTTAGGTGAATACATACAATTATGTAATGGTATTCTAGGTTGGCAAATCAGTTTGTGAGCTTGTCAAGCCAAGAATCCATGACTTCAGAGACAGTTTCCATGAACGCAGCTTCGCTCATGTCCGGAAGCAAGGAATCTTGAGCTTCACGAACGATCTGCTCGATCGCGGATTCCTTGTTAACGGTTTCTCTGCACATGATGCTTCCAATGGTGAAGGGAGTTAGACCTCGCTCTGCACCTTTTTTCAAAAGCATGGTGGAGATTCGCAGTGTGCGAGCGCACTCAACAGGAACATCCCACCCGTAATAATTCAGAAGTGCGATATCTTGTTCGGCATCCAGTGATTTTATGTAGTTAAGAGTGTCTGGAGAGTATGGCTGCCGCGATTGTGGCCAGTAAACCCAATCAAATGTGCAATCCTCAAACTGTAAAAAAGGCAAAAGGAGATTAGTTCAAAGATTGAAATGATCTATTGTATAAATCACAAATTCCCATATATGAGGTGAATATACATGTAAAACCATGGCATTATTAGAATGGCATGAGTATACTTACATTCTCAGGCAGGCAGTAGCCGTGATCGATTGGAATAAGCACGGTGCGACCATCATCTCCTTTGCCAATCAAGATATTACCAGCATGTCTATCAGCATTCGCCGTTCTTATATCAAACACACTGATCTTGTGCACTTCCTCCGTAGGGAAACCTCCAGGACCCATGTCCTCACAACTCCCCGAGTTCTTCATAAACTTCTGTAACGATCCGAGTTTAACATTCTCAGGTGCATTTTCATACCCATCAGGATGGTTAAACCCTTTGTGCAAGCATTGAACCATGCAGGTAGGAGGCACACCAGCGAACCCCATCATCTCGCCCGACACAGATCGAGGTCCATTCTTGGGATGATCCAATATATAAGCAGCCACTTCTCTAACTGCTCCTTCTCCAACCTTTGTGCCCCTTTTCAGCCCTTCACCATTGCTTGATAACGGTAACCCTTGTGGATTGTTCACAGCATTTGGCTCCTCGTCGATCGGCTTGAAAATGGAAACATAATCAAGCCCCGATTTATCTTGCATGAAATAAGTCCCTCCAGTCCCTTCAGATGATCTAATCGGCTGGTTCCCTATATCCAATCCATTAAATGTGGAATGAATCATGTCCCATATAAATGGAGGCAACCCCACTCTGGGGTTAACAAAAACAGGCTCCAGCAAGAAATCCTCTGTCACAATCTGATGATGCTCATCGGATTGGTTTTTTTCTCCTCCTACACTACCTCTACTCTCATCTAGCTCACTCTCAGCGACAACAGAAAGTTCCAGATCTTTCTCGACAGGTTTAGCTTGAACTTTGGCTGATTTTTGAACCACCAAATGCATCACGGCATCGTTATATTTACATAGATCATCGATTAGCCTTTGGTCGTCGATTTTTTCACCATTAAAGAATATCTCTTGTTCATCGGCACCCACAAGGCCTTTTTCTTTTCTAGCTATCCTTTGTTTCAAATACCCAATGTTCCTATTCCTATTAACATGCAATTCAAATTCTTTCCCACAACTTGTCCGTACAGTGATAAGCAAAAGATCGGAAAGCTTCAAAACTAAATGCAAAACGTTCCCACCTTTTACGCCGTAGTCTTTGAGGAGCGAATCGTTCCGAGTCATCTCTCTGCCTCCGCAAACAAGCTTCTGGTTCTTCACTGCATACCCTTTGCATGTCTGGATCCGGAGCTTGACGGAGGCTATCGAGTCCGACTCCAAAACTCGCATCGGAATAACCGAACCGGCGACGGAAAGGTAAAACAAGATCGACTCGCCCGCTTGGTTTTCGCAATAACCGCGAGAGTGAACCGTTTCTTGGCGAACCGGACTCAAAGCACAGTCGGCAACAGACATTTTCTTCTGCGATGAATTGAAGAAAAGGAAGAAAAAAAGAGACTGAACAGAAAAAAATAAAAAGAAACGATTCTTTCCTACAATCCCAGCAAATGACAGTCAGCGAGACGGGGACATAGCTGTAATATTTCGTTATCGTGAAGGTGGAAAAAGGCTAAAAAGCTCAAACTGGGTATTGCGAGATAGCGGATTCTTTACCAAAAGAAAAAGAATCGAAAGCAAATGTTCAAGAACGAGAGCTTTTTAAATTGAACAAAGGAAACAACAACAAGAAAAAAGAAAACCCGTGGATTTGGCGATCCAAACTAATCCCCCGACTTTGGTGCTTTCTTCGTTTCTGTTGTGATATGGCCGATCTTTTCGCCGATTTTCACTGCTCCGGTGCAAAAATCGTCGACGATGCGAGAGAGAGAGAGAGAAGGGAAAGTGAGTGGAGGAGGAACGGTAATCTAGCCGTTGGCTTTATATAAGCTTTGACCCAACGACTCTAACGGGAGAATCGTTTTTAAATTAAATTAAGGAGCACGACGCCGTTAGAATGTCAGTAACGGTCGTTTGGGTAAGTTCAAGGAAGTCGGGTTGATTTTACTTAAATACCATTTGAGATTTTGCGTAGCGAGGTACAAGTGTGAATTTGAGGGTGTGAAAGTTATTAATGCTTACGAATTAGATATTTAATAATGATAAAAGGGGGGGATTACTCCATTTTTCTTTTCACTTTCATTTAATATTTAGCTTTATAAATCATACTGATTCCAACTCATGGACATTAGCTTTATAAATCATAATGTTACCACATACTTTTCAACTATAAAGGTAAAGAATGTTTAAGGACCAATTTTATAATTATTTTTAACATAGTAAACCCTCAACTTGGTATATAAATTATAGATTTAGCTTATGTATTGGATTATTCTTAGTAGTTATTTTTTTATTTTTATTTTTTAAAATTTTAGTCTTAATATAAATGACATTTGTCGAATCTATTAACTGATTTTTTTGTAAGTAATATGTAAAAATAACAAATAAACATAATATTACACATGTGATAATATGTTTGACTTATTAAATTTTAAAAACAACAAAATTTTAAGTTAATGAACCTAATAGTTATCATTTGATTAGAACTTTCAATTTCTAAAAATAAAAAACTAAAAATAACCAAATTAAAATACAAATATTAAATTTATAACTTACAGCAAAAATATAAATCATTTGGCTTTTTGAATGACCACCGACCGTAGAGATGTTAGAAGTTGTAAAGTTCCCATAAGCTAACGGAAATTTAACGGAAAAGTGGAGAATGTATATTACATAGGATCTTCCTTAAAATTAAATGGGTAAACTACATTAGTAGTCATCCAACTATAATTTTTTTCTTTTTTAGTCATTCAATTATGAAAAGTTACAAAATTGTCATTCAACTGTTAGTAAATTTCTTTTTTGGTCACCCAACTATGAAATGTTACAAAATAGACATCTAACTATTCAGTTTTTGTCTTTTTTTTTTATCACTCAACTATTCAGTTTTCTACATTAACCAAATAGTGATCAAGAAATACAAAATCAAAAAATTAAAGGACTATTTTATAACTTTTCATTATTAAAAGATAAGAAAAACGTAACTACTAGTATAATTCACCCAAATTAAATTTAGAATTAAGATAATATTAAGATTTTGTTATTTAAAAAAAAAAAAAAGCCAACATCTTACCATTTAACCCATGAGTGGATTTAAATACTTATTAGCAAGTACAATTTTCAAACTAAAATATTTATCGGTATTCTGTTTTCTTCCTTATAATTTACTTTAGAGTAGATTAACTTTAATTTGTTTATTGATAATGCTAACGCATCCGGTATAGTATACGTACAATTCCAAGTGCATGCATGTATTGTGTATATGTAATTTGAAATTTACTTATTACTTATTTTACGTACCAAAACGGTTAAATCCTCCTGTCCTTCTTAATTGACAAATATTCATGTATTAAATTATTAATTGTGTCAATTAAGTTGCATGAAGGGATTAATTAATTCAACCTAGCATTAATTACAAAATTAGTAGTTTTTTTTGGGTTAAATTTTACTATTAGACCTTGTACTTTGTGTAAATTGTAGATTTAGTACATACACTTTAATTTGGTCTTTTTTTAGTCCTTGTACTTTTAGAATTTGGAAATTTTAATCCTGGCCATACGGTAACAATTCAATTCATTAAATTATATTATATTATTTTTGAAATTTGATGCGCCAAACATATTGTTGCAGGTATTGTTGGAATCTAGTGTCCTTAGTATAGTATTTTTGTCTAAATATACTTATATTTTTTAAATAAATTGAATTTTGAATAAGATTCTTAAATTTTATATCATCCCAACTTATTTTATTATAATTTTAATTGTAAAATGCATTTAAAATGTAAAACATTAATATCTAATAAAAATTAAAATAGATTAGATCATACTAAATAGTTCTCCTTGCAATCTAAAAAGTCAAATTTTGCTATTAGACCTTGTACTTTAAGTAAATTGTGAATCTAATACATGCACTTTAATTTAATCATTTTCAATTTTTGTACTTTTTAGAAATTTAAAATTTTAGTCCAAACTAAATGACAACTGTTAAACAATTAAGTTAAGTTCTGTTGTTTTCAAAATTTAATGTGTCAAACATATTATCGTATGTGTAAATAGTGTCATGTAAGGTTGTCATCTCCACATATTACAAAAAAAAAAAAAAACAGTTAATAGATTTAACGACTGTCGCTTACATTAAAAGTAAAATTTCGAAATCTGAAAAAATATAGTGATTAATAATGATTTAGATGGAGAATATGGACTAAATTTTTAACTTCACACATGATACAAGATTAATAGTAGAATTTAACCAAACAGATTCAACAGTTATTGCTTAGTCATGACTAAATTTTTAGAATTTGAAAAATACGAAAACTAAAATTGGTTAAATTAAAATACAAGTATTATATCCATAACTCATGCAAAGTAGATGGTCTAGTGGCGGAATTTGACCATCTAAAAATGAACCGAATCAGGTGACGGGAATCCACAAATAGCTTGAGACGCAAGATCCAAGTTCATTGCCGTTGCAATCGAAAAGGGTTTGTCCCCAAATTCTTCTTACAAATGTGTTAAAGTAATCACTTACTTTGTCGTTTAATGCATTATTATGTCTCCAAGTCACACATGCAATGAAAGACCTCTCTCTGTCTCTCCCCCACCCTTGATTTTCCCATTTCCTATACATTTCACTTTCTAAACCTGCCATGTCCTAATTCAGAAACCCTCTTTGTGTCTTCTTCCTTTCACAAAAGCGATTAAATTTATTTTCAAAAAATAAAATAAAAAGTTAATTTCATCCTCTCAATTGGTTGAATAATACTCATTAGTATTCAAACAAGCATTAAGAATTTTATATTTCTTTTTTGATGTAGATTTATTTTAAGATACTTAGTTTACATTCATAATCTAATAAATTATGAGTTCAATACATCTTATTTAGCAGAAATGTGGATATTATTTGCTCATTATCAGATAATCACTTATTCACAAACTTCGTGTGGGGCTAATGGTTTTCATTTCCCGTCTCGTGGAAAACCCTTTTCGCCCTGCTTAGCCCTATCTCTCTCTAGGGGTATTTTAGTGATAGGTTCTATAGGAACCAGACGATCCTATTTGTTCAAATACCTAGCAACAAACTCCTATGTTTCTTTCATTACAGTATTTTTGAACAAGTTTTTGGATAACAAGTTTAAAGGTTTTCTTATTGATGATATTGATATTGATGATGGTGACAATATTGATGCTAGTGACGCTATTGATTGTGACCTTGATACGGAATTGGAGCTTCTAACTATGATGAATGTGTCAACTATGGATATGATGTTAGTGTGGTGCGTTTAAATTTTTTTTTTTTAGTCACACCTTATAGCATATAATCTTATCACCATTATTATTTTTACACTAATAATAAATAAATGCACTGTCCATCTAAAGTATCTCTTAGAATTAAACAATAAGATGGAGAATACATTTATTGTGTAATGTAAAGATATCGTTACACAATTTCCACCTATATGCTTTTTGATAGAGGGAAATGATATTAAAAAAGAAGAAGACTAAAAGTACGAAAAATGAGGCTTAAATTAAATTATAGAAGAGTTGTTGAGTTTGGCAGCAAGTTAATGATGTGCCCACGAGGTGTGTTTCGCCTTGAGCCAGCAAAGTTGATGAGATGGTCGCAACATGTATAGGAATTATTAATTAATTAATTAATTAATTAATTAATAAGTGAGGAATTGGTTTAAGTTGAAGTACATGCACCTAAAGAGATTCGAGTTGATCCAAAGGGATGACATGTCCCACATCTCATGTTGAGTCTTCCAAAATATTAATCCCCAAATTGTATGATAAATCACTAATTTCTGGTTTTAAAATGAACAAAAAGCAAAGCGTTCTGAAATTGTTCTACTAAGTTAGCTAGTAGTTCAAATGTTTGCCATACTGAACTTTTTTTGCTTTTATGGTGCCATTCTTAATATCGAATCTCTGCAACTAAGAAAAGCATGTCATGTCAAGTCCCTGCAATGTGAAATTTCATGTCAGAATATTTGAATTTATACGTATTATTATTAAGTTAAATTTCGATTTCAAATTATATGCATAATCGTTAATATGAGAAATTAGAAATTTCAATATGAAAAACAAATAAAGATCATTTTAACTTACAGCAAATGTGGGATAGTCATATTTTTCATCAAAATTGGGTTGCGAGCTACAAATTCATCCCACTCTTTCATATCAATTTTTCCATCTTTATTTGAATCTGCATCTTTAAATGTCTGTGCATATAAAATAAAAGCTACGAAATTAGTGTGTTAAATTCATGAAAATATTCTAGCTTCTAGCCAGTCATACCTTATCAACAATGACGTCGATCACATCATCGGAAAGGACCAAGTTTGATTCGTTTAGAAGAGCCAAAATCATCTCCTTGACCTTAAACCAAGTTACTATAAATCAGCCTAAATGCCCAACACAAACCGCCAACCAATAAAGCAATACCAATTTTCTTGGCCACGCCACAAGGAGACACTTTCAGTGACAACCAGGGAAGATCGAGGACAGTACCAATATTGTGTTCATAGTGATGACATGACGTGGCAAAAAAAAAACGATAGTGCCTCACTGGTCAGTGGATCATGATACTAACCAATCAATGAGGTCCAAAATATGCCCTTTACCTCCTCAGGTTCGATGAAACCAGTTTGCCATATATCATATAATTGAAATGCGACTGCAACATGAAGACAGTTCGCCATATTTCATTAATTTATTGTCTCATACACATGTACGTTCAAGAGACATGAAAGGAGTTGAAATTCTTACAAGCAACTTTGTCGGAGCGAGGAGCATCTGGGTGAAAGATGCTTAGAGATCGAACGAACTCTCCGAATCCTATAAACCCATCATTGTTGGCATCGAATAACCGAAACATCTATTACCGAACCAGGGATTTTTGTCAATTGTTGTTGTCTCGAAGTTACGATGATGATTGTAATGGAAGGAACCAGCAGTGAAAGAGGCAAAAAAAAGTTTACCCTGTTTGCAAAGAGATTTTGTTCGTTTCTGTTTCTGAACAAACCAAGTAGAAACTCTTCCTGTATAAATTGGAACTGAAATGTTAGAAAATTTAGTCTCCATTAAAATATATTGATGGTTGCTTGCTTACCTTGCTTATATATCCATCATCAACTAGAGAACTGCTTAGTTGTCTGAAAAGCTCGTACAAAACTTTAACTTCGGTTTCATTAACTGCAACAACATGCAACAGATACGGTGAAACCCAAAATCCTGGGAGGGAACACGACAAAAGGAAACTCACTTACAGCAGGTTTCAGCAGCAAGAATGGTTGGATCTTCATATTTAACTCGATACTTCATGCAAACGCAGCCCATCTTAAATGGTTTTGTTTTTTTCTTTTCTAAAGGTTATATGAACGTAGGAAAAGAGACCTATGGATAGTAGAGTGAAAGATTTTGAATTGGAATTTGCATGAATTCTATGGTTCCATGCGTTTATCTTTATTTATTATTATTATTCCTGATGTCTGGGGGTAAGAACTTTAGTGAGAATCAGGTTCTTCATTCGCCGCTAGGAGTTTTGGTCGGAAGAAAAAGGTCTTACGGTGGAGAAGGGAGATAAACATTCGACTGATTTGTTCCATAAACCTTGCCGACTAATTGAAATTATTCCAAAGCCTATATTCTTCTTACCATTCTAGGTGCATTCGCTATTAATGTCCAAACTTTTTCGGTGGACAAATGCACCAACGTTGGATCTTTGAAAATAAATCTGAACCATTAAAACATGTTAATTTAACATTTATTTATAATCTAAAACTTGAAACAGCTTGTGACTATAATTTTTTAAAAAATGACACCTTAAATTTTTTTTTTGATGAATTATAATAACATAGTAAAATTCGAACAACATACTTGACTAGCAATTCAAATTTAAGCCACACTTAAGATGATAAACACTTTTAATCATCAAGCCATCACATGAGAATTTAGTAATACCTTAAATTACTTAAGCAACTAGCCAATCAATAAAAATTTTAATGACATAGATGGCAACCCCTGGAATTGAGATACAACTATAAAATATTGAAAAGGCCAAAAGGCAAAACTACTTAAATTGTGAATCATTGGATTTTAAAAAGGATAAAAGTGTAATTTTCCTACTTAAATAAAGATAAAAAAAATGTCTAAATTAATAGTTTTACCTTTTAAAGAGAAATTTCTCATTTAGCTAGGGGGTGAAAGCCTCTACAGCCGCCTCTGGCTATGCACCTGACAGATTATTTTATTGTTTAATTTAATATTATTTTAACTTCAAACTTTTACGACTTAATGAGCCAATCAGAACATTTTGAGAACATGAGTCAGATCACTGCTTTTTTTTCTTTTTAATCTAAACATGACACTTTTTTTGAAGTTGTTATTTAAGCTTTTTGGGTTCAATTTTAGTATTTAAACTTAACTCTTTATTTTAGTTTAGTATTTAATCTTTTTTTTTCAATTTGGTACTTATTAAATATTTTACAAATTACTCCAATATATTAATAATTTTATTTTTTATGAAGTAACAAAAATAATCAATGTATGACCGATATGTGACAGATGATATAATTTTTTTGTATTTTATATGTTCAATTCCTTTTAATTAATTAATTTATTTATTAGTTGAAAATAATGATTTTTTAATTTAGGGTTTTAATTTTTTTTCTTATTTAATATTAATTTGTTAATTATAGCTCAATATCTATTTTTTTAACATGAATTTCCTCTAATACTGATAATATTTTTGTAGCATAGCAAAAAAAAAAGATACCGTTAGT
Organism: Gossypium longicalyx; assembly: GCA_025698465.1. Lineage (NCBI taxonomy): Eukaryota > Viridiplantae > Streptophyta > Magnoliopsida > Malvales > Malvaceae > Gossypium > Gossypium longicalyx. Next base: position 3,257,121 of record CM047006.1, on the reverse strand, counting down.
GTTTTGCTTAATTTGTATAACATTTAACAAATTTAAGTACCAATTTAAACCTAAAAAAAAATTAAGTGCCAAATTAGGAAAAAATGTCAAGTTTAATTACCAAATTAAAAAAAAATCAAGCTCAAGTACCGAATGTTATATTAAGCGATTTTTAATTGTTTAATTTAATTTTAAATTTTTGTAACTCAAAATCCTCAAATTCCTTTTTTTTTTTAAGGATTCTAAGAAAAAATGAGGTTAACGAAAATGGATAATTTGTTTTATTTAAAAATTGGTATATCATTGAATTATAATTGAATATTAACTAATTGATTGAATTATATAATTGTACAAAATTTTAATTAAATCAATCAATGTACGAATATAAACCTAAATTCGTATACACATGTTCAAGATTATAAACGTAACCAATTGAATTATTAAATTAACGTTATAATTATTAACTTCAAATTGAACTAGATTTCGAATTGATTAATCATAACATTAATTTCAATATTAAACTCATATACACGTGCCTCAGATTGCAGATGTGATTGATTGAGTTATCCAATTAAATAATCATAACTTTACAGTTGAATCAAAATTTGTTCGAATATAAACCTTAAACTCATATACACGTCTTGAATTCCAAACAAACCCAATTGAATTGTTCAATTAATCATACGATCATAAATTTACAATTAAATTTAAATTTATTCATATATAAACCCTAAGCTCAAATGCACATGTCTCAGATTACTAGCTTAACCGATTGAATTCAGTGGTATATCAATTATTTGAAGGTTAACTAATAGAGGTATTAAATATAGTGACGTTTTTCAAGTTCAAGAATAGAAGTGGTCCAAAAAATTTTAGGTGTTATTTTGAGAATGATTGTAAAATTCAGGGGCCATTTTATGCTGAAAACAAAAATTACCTTTCTTTTGAATACACGTACTTTCCGATCCAAATCCTTTAATAATCCAGATCAGAAGCCCCAAGAAGCTACAATCCTTACCAGAGAGACCCACAAGAAGCATTGAATTAAAATATAAAATGCTGAGGAAAATTTTTTAGACGGATTTTTTTTTATATCCTAATATTCGATGGATAATAATATTTAATTTAAATTTGAATAAAAAATATTCGAGTAATTCGTGAATAATAAATATATATAATATTTTTTAGACAGATTTACAAATTTGAATTTAGATAATTTAAAATTTATTTATTTTCAACCTATTACAATTCCTACTTTTAACGCTCAATATCGACACATTCCCACCTTCAAATCAATCATTCTTCAATGCTATGTTTTCGAAGCTAGACCTGATCAATTGGTTGATCTGGTTGGATCAAGAATCGATAGGTCCAACAATTCAACCCCCTCATCAAATCAAAAATCATTTGTAAATAATTAACTCAAATCTATTTTAAACTTGCTCATATTAATTTTTATTTTTTAAAATATTTATGTTATAATATTATATATTACTATAAATTTAGTTTTTATGTACTATAAACTATATTCTATATATAAAAGAATAATGTAATATTATATTATAAATATAGAAAACGAGTTACACTACTTTATGTTATTATTTAAGTTTTTAACTGAGTTGGTGTCATAAATCCTCCGGACATATTCTATTAGGGAAATTATAAAATTGTGTTCTTGTATTAAAAACAAGTTATATTATTAGAGAGTACTTCAATATTTATAAGTCATTTTAAAAAGCCAATAAAAAATTGTATATAGTAGAATTTAAACTCCTACCAATTACATTGATAGAATATAAATTTTACCACTCAACTAAAGCTTTATTTTAATTTTTATTATACATACTTTATCACATATAGATGATGTTAACTCGATACCAACTGATTGAATCCTGTGGGAAACAAGAAAAAAGAGGGTTTAAATTAAGTTGCAGAGGCCTCTTCAAAGGTAGTAATAACCACAAACACACCCTAGTTTTACAGTTGGAAATTTTCTTTTTCCGACTTTAAAGAAAATTGGGTCAAGTTTTACCATCTTCAAATGTTACTTATTCCCAACGATTTCAGCTTCATTGTTGAGTGCAAAACTGGGAAATGCAAGGCTGGTTAAGTCCCTGAAAAGTAATACATTTTCATGGATACTATATAATGAAAAGAGCTTAATTTTAGAAGTTAGCAGGAAAAACATGAACTCACTTCAAATATGGAAGTGTCATGTTCTTTAAGACAGATGGGTTATTTTTCACAAATTCCCTCCATTCTTCTTCATCAATCTTCCCATCCCCGTTTGAATCCGCCTCCACCATTGCCTGCACCAATACATTCTCAAGAAAGCAAAAAAGGATATGTAAAAAAATAAAAGAAAAAAAAGTTTACAATATTTAACACCTTTTCCACAATCATTTCCACCATGTCATTGGAAAGTACGAGGTCTGATTCACCAAGCAGAGCCAATAGCATCTCTTTCAACTACCAGTTTGGTCATTAAAAAAGAAAAAAAAGGGAAAACAGATAAACAACCAAAAAGTAAATAAATTATATATATATATATATAAAAGTTAGTGGTTTTTTTCTTTTACCTCTTCTCCCTCAATGAAACCAGTCTGTCGTAGGTCGTACAATCTGAATAGGACTGGAAGAACATAAGTAAGAAATTATAACCTTCAATATGATGCTATGGTATATTACTTCTATGTTATCAGTATTTATGTCTGATACACATGACATACATACATGCAATTTTGTCTGCTATTGGAGCGTTGGGATGAAAGACGCTTAAAGAACGAACAAACTCTCCAAATTCAATAACCCCATTGTGTTTAACATCGAATAAATCAAATACCTGCAATATAAGAAAAACTAATTGCAGCTTTAACTAAAAAATAATAATTTATGAATAAATTAATAAACTCACCCTATCTGCAAAGAGATTTTGCTTGCTGCTGTTTCTAAAAACTGCATGCTGGAATTCCTCCTGTTTCAACAGAAAAAATAAAAATGTCTAAGTAATATATGTTAAAGTCAAAGAAAATGGTGCAAGAAAGTAAAGCCGCCAATACCTTGTGAATAAGACCATCGTCAATTATGGAGCTGCTTACCCTCTTGAACAGATCATAAAGAGCTTTTACTTCATTCACAGTAACTGTTGAATTATAAGAAATAATGTTTTTTTCCTTGCTCTTAGACAATTAAATTAAATACCCAGATAATAGAATCAACAAAATATATTCAATCAGATATAAAATATAAAGGAAAGAACAACTCACAAGGTGTTTCAGATGCAAGAATGGTTGGATCTTTATACCCAGATTTGTTTCTAACTTTCTTCAAGCAAAAACAACCCATGAATGCAATTAATCCAACAAAAGGTCCGTCGAATAAAAGCCTGCTAAAATCCAAGCAAAGTTTACATCAATCCAACAGGTATTAAGGACCAAGCTTTTCCACTCTTTAAAATGAATCCCAAAAAAGAAAAAGCCATATCCAAATAGCTAAAACATCAAAACAAAACTTATTAACGATGAAAATAACAAGAGAAAAGACAAGTTATGGTGCATGAGTTGACCTTGTAACAGTGTTTCTTTTTTTTTTTGGGGGGGGGGGGTTCAAACTTCAAACTCGAAAAAAGAAAAAAAAAAGTGGTGATTTCAGTCTTTCAGAGCTCCCTTAACTAGTTTACCCAGCTCTGTATCCTTCTTCCTTTTAATGTTGTGCTTGACTCTGCAATTTAAATGGCTAATGAAAGCTTCCTTCTTCTTTTTTTTCTCGTATCTGATACAATCTTCCTGATATTATTACCCGTTGCTTTCAAGATACAAAGCTTTAAAGTCTTAGACATTTGTTTATGGTTTAGTCTTTGGTTAAGTTAAGAGACGAGGGTTTTTTTTATTAAACAATGGAATAAGAAACTGTTAAGTCACATCTTCTGTTTATTTATTTATTTATTAAGTATTTTACAAAGCACGAACGATTGGGATTTGTTGATAAGTTCATCTTGAAAATATCAATAAAATCTCTAATTCTGCTGTTAGATTATGTATTTTTGGTTTGTAGTTTTTGAATTTATTAATTTTAGTTTTATATATTTATTAATTTTAATTTTATCAAATTGTAGCAGTTAAATTTGTTTAGTTAAATTTTATTATTAGTCTTGTATTATGTGTAAAGTTATAAATTTAATTAATGTTTTCCATCTAAATATTTTTAATTGTTATATTTTTAAATTTTTAAAATTTTAGTTTTCTTTATATGAGATATAACAATCTGACGTGACATTACACGTGCAATAATATATTTGTTGCATCAAATTTTAAAAATAGAATAACTTAATAAAATTAATTGCTACCATTTGTGTAACACCCCCTACCCGTATTCGTTGTTAAAATAGGGTACGAGGCATTACCGGAGTTTACGAATTTTTTTTAAAATTTTTTTAAACTCAATATAACCCCTTTATAGATATCTCACATTCCTTGCAATTTTAAACCGAGACCAATCCATATCAACCAATCCAATTTAACATATTTTCAAGATAGATATTCATGTATATTTATAAGATAACCTCATCACATACCAAAACCAGGATTTGTTAGCCATACCAATGGCTTACTTTACATTCATTACACATTAACTTTTGCTTTATTAACTTATACATGCTATTGATTTCCAAAATAAAATTTCTTGATATACCAAAATATTGAGGTTGATAGTGTGATGTGTCTCCGACCGAATCCGACCTCTGAGCTTTTAATACTACAAAACAGGGAAAAAGGAAACAGGGTAACCACGTTGTGCTTAGTAAGCACATGTAACAAGAATTATCCTTACCTAATATTTTCAATTCAATACAATAAATATTCATACATCCATTTAATTTACTATTTACCTACCATGCACAAACTCAACCAAATCATTAATCAAATAGCATCATATAATTTCAATACAAAGATTAATAATTGATGAGCTCATCAATTCCATGTTTTCTATTACCCTTATTATTTTCCATATTTATCCTGTTGAATTTCTCGGAATTTCGATGGATTTTTAGAGGTACACTTTTAGTGTACAAATCCGAGTCCGTCAATTCATATTGATGTGCACACATTTTCATTTCAAAGAACACACTCCCGCGAACCTGATTCTTACAGCGGGATTACCAGTCCAGGCTAAATCCCCTGTAATATAAACTCATAAAGTATTATCGGGATTGCCAGTTCAGGCTAAATCCCCTGCAACGACAATTACTCTAATGAGCTTGGATCTGAATTACCAGTCCAGGCTAAATTCAGACTTTAATTCGGATTACTCGTCCAGGCTAAATCCATTTTACACATATTCTTCGAGAGGGCTATATCAGGATAGGATCACCTGTCCGAGCTAGATCCTTTTTACCGTCAATTCCTTTTCAGAGATCTATAGAATTTTCCTTTCATTCAACCGGGATTTCTTTCCCTTTTTATCAAATATATTAATGTTTCATCAATTTTCATACAATGAACATTCAAATCATATTCACATCAATAACATACATTTCAAGCATTTAAAAATATATTTCAAGTTACACGAACTTACCTCGATACTTGTTCGTATACAAAAATCTACTAATCTCGAACTTTTTCCTTTCCTCGATCTAGCTTCATATTTGAATTTTCTAGATCTAAATAAATAAATTTAATCATCAATTTAATACATTTCATGTTCATATGTGACATTCTCTATAATTCCACTATTATTTATAGTTCATTCAAAGTTGTCTACTTGAGTCGTAGTCACTAAATTATTTATATTTTAAGCTAAAAAACTTCAAATTAAGCTCCGTAAATTTTCCCTAAAACTAGACTTACTTATCTTCTTACCATAAAAATTTCAAAATTTTTGGTTTAACCAATAAGTACAATTTATTCTTTAAAGTCACCACTGTTCTGCTGTTTAACAGTTTCGACCCTTTTTACTAAAATTTAATTATCTCCTCATATAATATTCGAATGATGTTCTCATTTGTTTCTCTTAAAAATAGACTCATTCAGGATTTTAAACATATAAATTTAAGCCACTAATTATTTTTATTCAATTTTTTATGATTTTCCAAATTCTAAACAGGGGAACCCGAATTCATTCTGATATTGTCTCACAAAATTTATTATATCTCATGATTTACAATTCCATTGCTTACATCATTTCTTCTATGAGAAACTAGACTCAATAAGCTTTAATTTCATATATTTTTTCATCTTTTAATTCGATTTCCACAATTTATGGTTATTTTTCAAAGTTAACCTACTGCTGCTGTCCAAAACTGTTTTAGTGCAAGATGTTTATTACATTTTTCCCCTAAGCTTTTAAAAAATGATAATTTCGTCCCTACTCAATTAGCCTATCAATTGAGCTGATTTTTCTCAATGAACAATTTATTCTATCACTTTAAACTACTTTATAATCTTTGGGAATCAGAATTTCAACACTAGACTTTAATTCCAAAATTTTTCACAATTAGGTCCTAAAAATCAATTTCTCTTGAAATTACCTAATAAAATCATCTCATAAACAAATTAAAGTTTCAATTTCATGCTATTTCATCATAAACTTACAGCAATCAACCATGGTGACTTTCAATTTTATCCATGAAATCAAAAACTAATAAATTTAATAGTAGGACCCAGTTGTAAAAGTCTTAAAAACACTAAAATTACAAGAAAAATGCAAGGATCAACTCACTTGGTGCAAAAAATATGAAATATCAGCTTAAAGAACCCCTCCTATGGTGTTTTTGCTAATGAGAATGAAGAGAAATCACAAGAAATCTAGATATTTCCATACTAGTCCAGATTTTATTTAGTTAATTATGCAATATTCCAATTTTGCCCTTAAATCATCCGTTTTCTTGCTGATTTCATGCCCTTGCAGTCCAGCCCAAATAAAATTTGGGTCTAATTGCCTTTTAAATCCTTTCTCATTAGACACTTAAGCTATTTAATCATCCCAGTCACTTTTACACCTTTTTCAATTTAGTTCTTTTCATTTAATTGACTACCCAAACATTAAAATTTCCTAACGAAATTTTAATACCACATTATTAACATTTCATAAATATTTATAAAAATATTTATGACTCAGTTTTACGAGATCGAGGTCTCGATACCTTGTTTCTATCCAATTTCTTCAATAAGTTCTTTTTCTAACTAACCACTAAATCAGTAAAATTTTTCTATCGATATTTTCATACGATTTGCCTATCATATCAATATTCATGGAAAATATTAAAATAAATTTTTCTTTAAATCAGATTTATGGTTACGAAACCACTGTTCTAATAACCTTGAAATTTGGCCATTACAATTTGGTAAGACTAAAATTTTAAAATTCTAAAAATGTGGAGATTGAAAAGGACCAAATTAAAGTACAATAACTAAATCCATAAAACACACATAGTTAAGGACTAATAGCATAAATTAACCTAAATAAAACGGTTGCTGATAAAATTTTCAGAATCAACGGTAGAAAGTATGGCGAAGGGGGAAACAAGACACATCGATACCGACAAATGAGAACTTAAACGTCAAATTTTAAGGTTAAGGCAAGTGAGGCATGCTCCGTAAAATCTTTATGCTTTAGGTGTCAATTTTATCCATTCATTAATCGGCTAAGACAAAATGCTTGTCAATCCAATTTCATGAATTTTTTTGGTACAAAAGAGAGAATAGTATAACTAAATCCGAACTATTCCCTTCGCACAAGCATCCGCTCAGAGTAGGGGCTGGAGACTCAGAAGCGGTTCCTCAAGACATGTCATCCCCATACGTGCATCATGTACCAAGTTGACTAAATGGTTAGCACATATGTTTCCTTCACATAAAATGTGACGAATTTTCACAACCTATTCTTTATTACTCAAATCTAAGCAATATTTGATCAATGTGTCCATTGGATGAACATTATCATGAGGTCCCTTAGGAATCAAACCACTGACAAAGCATCTAGCTCAACAATCAAATGTGCTACTCCCATGGCTTTTGTAAGAGGCAGACCCTCCCAAATTCCCTAGAGTTCGGCACAAGCACTATCAATCATCCTAGCCAAGTGGCACCACGTATGCTAAAGTAAGCCATATAAAACTTTGGTTGATGGTCCGATCCCTACAGGCACATTATGCACAATTAAATTCCAACAATATTGACACATCTCTTGTGAGTTTACAGGTTGTATTTACATTAACTATCAATCGATGCGTTCCCTCAAATGAGAGAAAAAACTCCCAAATGAGACAATACCTTCTATTAAGGGTCTAAGACCCAATACTCCTCAACAAAAAAATAATTGAATTTGTGATTAATTATTTGTGGTAAGAAATAATAGGTTACTAAGTAATCTACTTGCTTTCAAATAATTGAATTAAAAAAGTTTATATTATTTAAAATTCATAAAATAAAGTGAATTCGTTTTGGGTTATAGATTAGGTTTAAAGATATCTTTTGAAGAAGGTGCTATGAGCTTAAATATTTTCGAGCTTTTACAATATAAAAAATGAACTTTGAAAAATATTAAAATTTTATTCCAAATCACTCTTTAATACTTTGTTGTGATATGGAGAAAAGGAGAAAACACCCTTGTGTGGGCAAATTACCTATGCATCTTTGGTCCAAAAGATAGTCTTGGGCTTTGATCTCGTATCTTAGGTTGGCATAACAAAAACAACCTTGGGTATTCTTCATAGTAAAAAGTAACATGGCAAATTTATACAAATACAATCGTGAGGAAATGGATACATGTAAATCCGTAATCGGTTGAATTTTAATTTAAAAATAATAAAAAGATTTGCCATACAAATAATATAAAACGTGGTTGCTCCGGAGCTTACCCGTTATGGCTGTCTGTCACTTGTATGGTCTCACTATACTTGTTTATAATCTTCTAAATAAGACACATATAATCTCTAAGAGAATAACATGTTACCATATATGATACTTAGTTATCTCTAATATGATACATCAGTGAACTGTACCTTATGTATATATATGTATTAATTTGAATAAACTATTCTGAAGGACATGATAAAATAAACACTCAATAAAATTATATAATATTTTTATAAAATATTAAAACAAAAACTAATAGAGTTTAAAAATTTTAAAAAGTTTTTAAAAAATTTAAAATATAAATAAGTTTACAAAATTTTCAACAACTAAAAATGGAAAGAAAAAAGAGTAGATAATATTAAAAAGATTGTAAAAATTCTAAAAAATTCAAAATTTTATAAAATTTATAAACTTTTTTTTTTGCATTTTTAAAATTTTCAATATCCAACCTATCATGAATGGACATATGCCCAAGTTTTTATATTATATTTATCTTTTCCTCCACCATATCAATACTTACATTATTAAGAGGAAACATGTAAAATATGAAATCAATATCCAACCTATCATGAATGGACATATGCCCATACACCTTTTGTGAATTAAATAACACGTTTTTTTAACAATAGAAACTTTTTATAAATCGATATACAATTTTTTCCATTTTGATCCTTAAAGTTTTTTAGGCCCAGATTAGGACCTAACATTTTCAACCATTTACTGATTAGTCCTATGGTTGTTAAAAACTTGAGTGGGATATCCAGCCAGATAGAAACTACGATGCGTAAAATGACAATGAAATTATGATGTCATCCTTCAAAAAATAAAAATATAAAAATCACAAAATATAATATAAAATTATTAAAAACATTTAAAAAGTGACAAAGTGTTAAAATATTTTAGAAATATATTCGTATCAATTTACTTCTTTCAACGATTTGGAATTTTCAGATTCACCAATAGAAAACCTCCCAATTCAATATCAATGCTTAGCAATACAAACTGGGTTTTTCATAAACGTTTATGTGGGAAGTTCTTTGGTTGCTTTTTATGGTGAAACTGGGGAGTTGGAGAAGGCTTCTAAGGTGTTCGAATAAATGCCTGTGAGAAATGTAGTTTCATGGACCACTATCAAATATCAATATTGCTAGATTCGCACAAAGATGGCATAATGATATGTGTTTGGAGCTATATAATATGATAAAGAATTCAACTTTGAAATCAAATGATTTCACGTTGACAAGTCTTTTGAGAGCTTGCACGTGTAGTGGAGCTTTGGCCTTTGGGGCGAGGGAGAAGTGCTCATCATCAAGTCATTCAACTGGGTTTCGATTCGTATATTTATATTTTTTATGCTCTTATTTCCATGTATTGTAATTTGAGAGAAATAAAAATGCAATATTTATAGTCGAGAAGATAAATATTTATGATTTTATATTTTTTATAACTTTTTTTATATTTTTAAATAACTTTTATAGAACTTTTAATAATATTCATAAATGTTAAATACATTTTTATAAATTTTAAATTTTAGCAATTTTCTAATTTTTATTTACATGTTGGTTTCTAGTTGGCGGGATATTTCAACTGGATTTTTTTGCCGTCTAAAGGATTGAACTGATGAATAGCTAAAAAATATTAAGTTCTGATTTGAGCCAAAATAAAAAATAAAAAATTAAAGGCAAAGTGAAAAAATGGTATACTTTTAGGACTAAATGATACATTAAGTTTTTTAAAAAAAAGAACTTTTTGTTTTTATTTTTTGAATTTATAGAGTTTTTAGTGTTTTAATTTTTAGAATTCTTTTAAAAATATATAAATTTTAAGGATTTTTTATTCAAAATATGTAATAATTTTAATATATTTTTTTAAATATTTACATAATTTTAAAGAAGACCAAATTGACACAAATTGCCAGTGTTGAGGGCTAAAAAAATTGTTCAACCTTTTTCGTAATCGCCGCAATAAGATAACTAATGGCAAATTTAAATGGTGTTATCAATTGGACCAAGATTATTAAGGGCCAGTTCTGCATTGCTTTTCAAAATCACTTCTGGCTCCAAAAGCACTTCTGGAAGAAAAGTTGTGCAAAACAAACTGTTTTTGGCCGAATTTTTTAGCTTTTCAAAAGTGCTTTTGAAAAGCATTTCTGAAAAGGAGAAGCTAAAATTTTTAGCTTCTCCTTCCCCAAAAGCACTTTTAGTGTTTAATTACTTTTTCACCCCTCTAATAATATAATACTTCCTCTTTTTTTTTTGGTACTTAATTACAAATGTGTCAAAATCATTAATTAAAAATAAAAAAATATTTTTTAAAATACTAATAACAAATATTTAATTGTATATTTAAATATTTAAAATATAGTTTATATATTCTAATTAAATTTTATAAATAATTAATATCTATTGCTTAAAAATATTTAAAATTTATATTTTATATATTAAAATATTAACAAGAAGTTATAATAATTTTTTTATATTCTTACTAAATATAATAATATTAACTAATTTAAATATTATTTAAACACATATTTGTTACTTGATAATAGCATGTCAAAAATGGATATTTTATTTTTCAAAAGCAATTTTTGACAGCAATGTTAAATATTCAAATTTTAAACTAAACTTTTCAAAAGTACTTTCCCACAGCACTTTTAAAAAATACTTTTCAAAAGCATTGCCAAACTAGCCCTAAATCATTACAATTTACAATATAATGACTTAATGCCTTAAAATTAAAGTGCAGGGATTAAATTTTAAATTTCATAAAAATATAATGATATATCACATATTTAAACACATCAAAATCTACATAATATAAAATATTAAGAAGGTAAAATTTTATATTAATGCTTGAAACACAAAAGATAATGCAAACAAAATATGAATATACATTTTTTTTATATAAATTGAAGTATTATGAAAAATTATACAAAATATATGTTTGAACTGAGATTCAAGACAAAACATAAACACAAAATAATGTCTTTAAATTAAATCACTGTAATAACTCAATACAAAATATTGGATAAAACACAACACAAATAGAAAACGGAAAAAATAATATAAAAACAATATTATTATATTAAAGTGGCGAAATCTACATAAAATGGATTTCTAAATTGTAAAAAAAATTACAAATTTACAATATTTTGAACCCATTAATAAATTTACCTTCTTTTTTTTCTTCCATCATCTCTTTAATCCTTCTAAAACTTGAACTTAGTTGTTGAAAGCAAGTGCATCCAGAATTGAAATTGAGACTTTTCCTCATTTGGACTAAAAAAAAATATTAATAAAATATATTTATTTCATCTATATTAATAATAAAATGTTTGATTTATCAAAAAATAATGCTCGCGAATCAAAAAACGTTTGCAAAAATCTAACCACAAATTGCTCTATTTTTTTCCTTTTTCTTTTTGCTCATCACGACAATGTTAGTCTTTAGGTTAGTTACTACAATCTCTCTCCCCTCTCCCGTTCTATTTCTTCCTTTTCCTTGTTTCTTCCGTCACCGCATCCACCTCGTTTCTTCCCCTTCCAATCACCTTCGTTCTCAAGGATGATGCTAGAGTTTTTCTTTTGAGGGGAGCCAAATTGAATACTAATTTTTACCATTAGATTAATTTGTAAGGCTAAAAGGACAAATTCACCATGTGTGGGGGCAGGAGGGCAAGGCCATTGCCTGCCTTGGCCCTTGACCGCTCTCGTCTTCTTTCCTCTCCTTAGTCCCTTCCCTTTTCTCTTTTGGTTTGTTTGCTTTTCTTAGCGTCTCTTCTCAACATAATAAAGCCTGTGCATTGCCCACACTTGTGCCCTCTCCTCACCGTTGGCTTCATCAGTGGTTGTTGGCCTCTTGGGTGAGGCTTTTGTTGGGTTTGTTTTACCCCTTTTCTCACCCATGTTTTCTTTGAGTGTTTTTCTTGCAAGGCTTTGGTTTGTAGTTGCTACCAAGCTACTGCAACACAATCTTGTCTTCATCATTTTTTTTTTCTAAGTGACTGGTGTGTCACGAGTTATAAATCAAAGCATGTAATTATTACCTACAGAATATTTCATGGAGATTAATTTATTAGAGTAATTAAGGTAAATCCTTTAATTTTTTTCATTTAGAATGCTTTAAATTTTATAAAAATTTAAATTAATAAAATTAATTTTTTTTAAAATTAATAAAAATTTAATTTAATCTTTTAAAATTTATAAAATACGATATTGAAATAATAAAATTATATTTTTACTATAATAAAAATATACAATTTAATTTTCGGTAGGAATTACACCCCTCACCTTATCTCTTTCAAATTATATATATTTTACGTACTCCACAAAAATACAACTCACTCTTTCGTGGGAAAACGATACAACTCAATTTTTGTTTAACCCACGTGCATGTATCTAGTTTTTTTTTTTTTTGAATATATCTAGTTTTTCTTTAAAGAAAAAAAGAATAAAACTCATGCGATGCAACGACGTCGTTGCAGGAATTCGAAAACGGAGAAATTACGGAACTATCCCTCACTACTGATCTATTTTTCTGGTTTGAGTTTCTCCTGCTTCGTCTCGCTTACGACTCTCCCTTCTCTCTTTCTGCAACAAAATTGAATTTCGTTTTAAATTTTATTCCTTTTGTAATTTTTTTCTTTTAAACTGTTACAATAAAAAAAAACTATAAATTCTCAGAGTTTTAATTAGTTATCCATTTAGCATCACTGGAGATTTCTAGGGTTTTATTTCATGTACGGTGAAGCTTTAATGTCTTGTAAATGGAGATTTCCTATAACCCCTCCATCGCTCTCCAATCCCATCAGTCGTTGATCATAGCCACAATCGTTACCCTCCTTCCCCTACTCCTCGCCGTCCGATCATTATTATTCAGGAGGCCACACAAACCCAACGTCTCCCGTCCTGCCCCGTCAGCCGGGAAAGAAGAGATTAAACAAGCCACACCCTCGTGTTCCTGCAACGGTACTTCTGGTTCCGAGGCTTTCCTTAACGGCGATAAGGCTGCTCCGGCGGAGGAGGATATGGTGACGGCGGATGTTTCCAAGGTAGCGGCGGAGAGGCAGAGTGGGGCGTCAATGATGGAGCAGTTGGTGCCGGAGATTACTACGCACGCGCTTAGTTACTTGGATTATCCGAGCCTTTGTCGTCTTTCTATGACTAATTCACTGATGAGAAAGGCAGCCAATGATGATAATGCTTGGAAAGCGCTTTATCACAAGGTATCCAGTTTCCCCAAATTTTGTTGCTTTTGGGTTTCTTTTCCTTGGCTAGAATTTTGATTCTCGTGAATTCTAATGTTCTACGCTTAAATTTATTTTCATATTTGCAATTTAGGGAATTACACTTACGTTAGTACCAATATTGTTAAAAAAAACACTGACTGAAGTAGGAAATCTGTCTTCCATTTCTTCAAAAAAAAAAAAAAAACAATGCTGTCTTCCATTTTTTTTTTTTCTAGTTCATAATTTTGGGAGAAATCTAGCTAATAGAATTATGGCACGTTCTGTTCATCTTGAATGACGCTATGAACTTGTTTTAATGTTTGCTTCTAATTTCTTCCAAGGAGCTTTGTTTTCTTCTCCAATTTTCACTCTGTTCTTTTTTCTTCCTTTTTCAATTTGATGAATTATTATGGTGGGCTGCTATCCAGTGTGTTGACTTTGTTGGGGAAAAGCTTTCTTTCTTCTTATTTCAGTCATCTAAAGGAAGATTCATGACTTGTTTTTGCAGTTTATATGGATATGGTATATTCTTTTTTGTTTCTTAGTGGTTTGTGTTTGTTTATAACCTTATAGGCTTTAGAAAACAAGCAATCATAATTTCAACCTTTATGCCTATTCTTTTCGTGTAAGCTGGTGATTGTAGTTTTTCCCCTCATGTTCATGTTCTTTAGTTAAACCGTATGCCTATTCATGATATCTTTCCCGGTCAACTTTAGGTATAAAATTTCTGCCTTTGTTTGTTAGGATTTTACGTTGGAGCAGGATAGCATAACACCGGTTAATGGGTGGAAGGCATACTATGCAGCTACAAGAGCCATAATGAATGTGAATACAGAATTCTTTAACATCATCAGAAATAGGTCTCTTACTGCAATGAGTTGTTTTTGGCTGAATGCGGATTATGTAAAGTGTGTTCACGCATCAGGAGAACATTTTTCAGGGTATGTTCTTTCAGTCAAATATCAGGGAATGTAGGTTACTACTTTTTGTTCTTATGATGATGGAGTGTTAAAATTTCAACAGTTTTCATCAGGCTTCTGCAATGGATTTAAAATTTTAGCCTTCAGGTGTGTCTGGGTTCAAACTCTTAACAAAGCCAACAAAGTTTGCCGTCTCATTATTCTCTTAATATTGTTCCTTGAATGTTTTCCCGTAGATTTTTTCCACCTTAAGATTGGGTAAATTGTATGGAGATGTTTATACCTATTTGTACAAGTAATGTAGCATGGTAGATTAGTTTCGAGTCAAATGAGGGCTCAGTTTCTTGATGTTTGCCTGGATAAGTTGTTTATAGAAAATGCTATGATGATTCTGAGAATATTTGAAGATAGAGAAGAGCTTTAACTTGTACAATGATTATTGGTTGTTTATACTACTGCAATGTAAATTGCTGGAATACTTAGTTGATGACTTGGTTCCACTATCCATGCCATAGGTGGTGGGAAGTGCTGGGAATGGGAGCTATCATGTTTAGTGGGCAACCACATACAAATAGAATTTCTGGAGAAATGAGAAAGATATTGTAATTTGTAAAACTAAATGATGAATGTATTACCTAACAATTTGTGGTTGAATTGTACAAATGAAGGATGTACTACCTATCATGATGTGGAAAAAGCTTGAATTAAAAACATTTATTTCAAGATATTTTGACCAGTAATTTTCCTTTTCTTTCGGGTCACTCCTTTTGTTGCAACAAGCTTGGTTCATAATGACACCATAAGACTGGATATTTCAGGAAGTTGGTTGATATTAGCTTGTCAGCATGTAGATTGTATACCATCTTATTATTTGACTAGACTAGGCTCAGTCTTCATGTCGCTGGTTTGCTTCACATAGTTATTTAACACTGAGAATCACCGTCTTTTGCTGTACGCAGGTATAATGCTGTAATACAGAGTTGGCAGCTTGCATTTAATTGGGAGCAAGGGGTTGATTTCCAGGTTAGAGATGTTCGAGCCCGGGTACTGACAGACATGGCTTGGGTCACTATGAAAACCTTTGTTGACATGGATAGTGGACCATTTAACATGACCAACATCTTTGAGTTCCATCATGGGCGGTGGTACCTTGTGCATCATCACAGCTCGGTGATGCTGCTTGCTGATGCAGACATGGAACATCAGATTGTTCATGGATAACATAAGATGGAGTGTTAATACAAAGTGATAAATATTAGTACTAGCTTCAAAACATGGTACTGGTAATTTGTTAGCTAGCAAAAAGCAAGTTGCTTGAAGTTTCCCTGGGAATTCATTCAATGATACTTTTATTTTTGGCTTTGCCATCTCAGTTTTGGGTATTTTCTGGTAAATAGGCGAATTCACGTTTTAGTCCTTTTTATTATTTGTTTCCCTCCTATCAATATCATAATTATAGCTGTATGTATGGTTATATAATTTTTAAACAATTCTTAACATGGATGTAAACATGTGAATTGAAGGTGGATTCACAGATATTGCATGATTTTGCTTGATAAAGTGGCTAAAAGGGGAATAACTGATCATCTCCAGCTGTGAATAATCATTAAATTGATGGATAATCAAATTATTTTTGCAATGATTCAGAAATTTTAAGCTATATAGAGAGATGGATATATTTGTATTATTTTTCAACAATTTTAATAGATTTTAAATAAATAAATAATTTATCTGTAAATGAATTTCACAGGTGGTTCCATGGTCTAGTGGTCAGGACATTGGACTCTGAATCCAGTAACCCGAGTTCAAATCTCGGTGGAACCTATATTTTATTTTTTTCATTTTGCCATTTTGGACCATATATTTTGCTTACAACGCTGTAGCTCGTGGCTGACTGTTATCCATTTCCTTGTGAACACACACACACGCACACTGCAATTCAACAAGAGTGAATGGCAATGGCGCTTCTCTCAGCACCCCCACCACCATCTCAAAAAACCTCCCTTTTTCAACGCCCTTACACCACCTCTTTTCGCTCCATAGCTTTCATCAAGTACCCATATAAGCTTACCGCTGCTTCTTCAACTACATCCACTGCTGAAGATAAACCTACCGCTTCACCTGATGGTGTTGCTGTCGAATCAGAATCTGCCACGATGGTTGCAGTTGAAGATCCTCCTTTCAGGTACCATCCATATTCGTAATACTCGGAGATCATTGTTAGTAAGGTAATATGAAAGTTTAATCCAAACACCTGGATTTTGATGGTAACTGCTCAACTTTCAATTTTGATGGTGAAAGGCGCTTTGCTTTTAAGTTTCTTGAACCATCTAACTAGCTAATTTACTGTTCGGTAATGGCTCTAGTCCAGCACGTTAATTTGTGGGTACAATCTAAAGTTCAATATTGTGGGTCATTATCTTGACCTTCTAGCTGGGTTTCAGATTATGATTGAAAAACCCAAACCCTTGTTTTGAGGCATTTGATTGCATTGTTTTCGAAGTTTACATATTGTTTGTTTTTCGTTATGTATGTATAGAAACTGAGCGCATTATGTATGTATACATATGGTATTTTCACCTAAGAAGATGGCTGACATATTCACAGAGGTTGCAAGGCCTGTGGAAAAGAGGAATTGGAGAGGGGATGCAATGGTGAGGGGAGGATTCAAGGAGGGATTGCAACAGTCCCAGGGTTTGGTTGGTGGCCTATAAAGGCTTACCGTCCTTGCCCTGCATTTGTTGCATCTGGCGGTCGGTATACGCGGCGTGGTCAAAGCATGGATGAAGTTGCCTCTGGAGGAGGGGGAAGAGTTAGTCCCATAGGGATCAGTGATGAGGCTGAATCAAGGTAAGTTTATTACTTCACTTACCTGATTTGTGCACGATGGTTTTGTATACATTTGATCATTCTCGGTTTTGTATGAGGAAGCATTCCTAGTCTTAAATCAGTATATTTGAACCGTGAGTTCGCTTCCTCTAGGTATAGAATTAGATTGTATGAACACTTGTATGCATGCATTGTCCAACCAATTACCATAACCAAACTAGAAGAAAGTAGTGTTGATTTGAGCGTCTTTAAGATTCTTGTTTCTGATGAACAATTTACTTGTTAGACCATACATACATGCATGCATATATATGTGTGTATATATATAGAGAGAGAGAGAGGAAAGGTGGCTCGTTAAAAAACCACTCTTCAAAGTCGAAGAGTGGAAAAAGAGTGCACCTGTAATGGTCTTTTCATTAATCATTATTGTCAATACATAACCAATGACTAATACAAGGAGGTGGCTGTTGCAACCAAGTCAAACAACTTCCACTGCCAGTTGTAGCTAACTTTGCAAGGCGATATGCTGATTGATTTCCTGTCCTAAGAACATGTTTAAAGAAAATCACCCTAAAGCTTGCAGTAAGAGATTTAATATCATCAATTAGATGTCCTAGACTTGATACCAAATGATCATTGCCTGTAAGGTATCTAATCACAACTAAAGAATCACTTTCAATCTCTATATCCCTGACCTGCATTTCCAAGAGCCATTTGATGCCTAGCAAAACCACATTAGCCTCCATCAAAAGTGTGTCCGCCTGGCCAGCTTGCTTCCACGATCTTGCTGCAATAAAAGACCCATTTGCGTCTCTTAAGACTGCCCCAAACCCCATTTTGTTACTGCAGCTTCCACGTCTTGCATCAACATTTAATTTGAAAAAGCCATGGGGTGGTTTTTTCCATTTAGCTGCTAGTGGGCACTAACCAGTATATTGTAGTTGATTTGCACTTTTCAACCGGTCAATGTACTCAGTACGAAAAATCAGGAGCTGTGCCAGTCTGATAAAAACTATTCCGAATGGCCCACACTCTCCAACACATTACTAAATATTCATGAAGCATGTCTACAGTGCCATATGAGATCAAATTTCGGATAATACCCTTGCAGCTGTCATAATGTTGTTGCCTTAAGAAGTTGAAGCATGGTTTGGCAAAAACCGGTGTCACACAACTGCAGCTCCAAAAAATATGCCTATCATCCTCGACCTCCTCTCCACATAACTCACACATAGGACCGAGGTTAATGCCCCTTGTATGTAGATTGAACCGAGTAGGAAGAAGGTTGTGGAACATCCGCCAGCTGAAAGAAATCTTGCTCGGAACAGCCAGCTTCCCCATAATGTCCGTCACTTTCTTGTCCAGATCATCAAGACAATTATGTTGTCTACCCATCATAGCCAGTTTTTATTAGTGAAAACAACCCTGTAAAGCCGATTTCATCGAGAAGAATTCATGTGGTTATCATAAATGTTCTGTCCTCCTTCCATGATCATGATACCAGTCCATATTTTCTGATACATATTTATAATTATCGTTTCGAACTGATTCGACCCTTTTGTTATTTCTAGTCAATATAAACCGGTTCAACCATTCTATACTTATATTTCGTTTAAGTACGAACTGAATCCTACCAAACTTAATACCGATTTGTTGCCCATTTTGTTTTACATTTGCAGCAAGATAAAGCAAGGTCCAAGGAAGTTCAAAAGATAACCAATGCCTAGAATTCATGGTTAGTTGAAACTGCAACAACTGCAAGATTTTTTGTTGCTTCAGAAATCCAGAACTGGTGAGCAACCATTGGCCATGGATTAATAGTGAAACGACCGCGTATATCTCTTTTTTCCCTATTTTTCTTTTGGCTTTGTTATACTATAATGTTATTATATTTTTTCTTAGGGAACGTAAGATGGGAAAAGCTGTTACTTGTGATATTGACTATCAAGTCATATAATTTTGTTGCTAATTTATATTATTCAAAGCATAAACACTGTGGTTATTATTAAATAAAGGTTAAAATATTCCATTAAGTCCCTACAATTTTGGATTTTAGTTCTTGTAGTTTTATTTTTAGAAATTTAGTTTCTTTACTTTTTAATTTTCAAAATGCATGACCAAGTGTTAACACTGTTAATTTTTTGGTTAATTTTATTAGTGTGATATTTTGAAATTAAAAAAAAAAATCTCACTTGATAGTCATATAACTAAATTGGCCCCTAAACTTCTAACCATTTTAATTACATCTTCAAAGTATCAATGTTATATCAATAAGGTTATTTTGATACCAAAATCGTTAACTTAACGTTAAATGAGATTATGTAACATAATCTAAAATGAAAAGTTTAGTGAAAAATAAATATCATGCAAATGGATGTTGTAAAACTCTTAGTTTTGAAGTCTCCAAACTTTTGTAGAAACTATCATTCACACCCTCTCCTTTTTCGATTTTACTTTATTTAAAAATTTTATATTAAATAAAGATAATATAATTATTAAACACATTTTAAAAAAAATAAATGTTGATTTATTTGTTCAATACAATAAAAATTAGCAAGTGTTTTATCAAACTCATCTTATCTAAATTAATGAAATTAGTTGAAAACATTAAAAATATGGAGTATATATTAATAGGGAGCATCGACACACCTATTGCATGGGCCAAAAAAAAATGTTAAAGGGAGTAAATTGTCTTGGTGGTTATTGATTAAAATAAATATAGACTTCATTTAAAAATATATTATTAATTTTTTTAAAAAATTATGGATTAATGAAAAATGGATAACTCTTCTTTTATTAAAGAAACGTTATCATCCATAAATGTTATAAAATTTAAACTTGTGGATTTCAATTCTAATTTAACAGGAAAGTAGCTTGTTAGACAATCAAATAACGCTCCTTACAACTTCACTTTCTTACCAAACTCCATATTTATGAAATAATCAAACATTGAGAACCAAAAAATAAAGAAGAAAGCCTATATTCTAGAATGAAGACAACATAGGATAGTCAACATCTACCCCAACCACAATTTGGCATTAAAAATATGACCATTTACCTTAATTGAAGGGGTCATCTTAATAGTTGTAGTAGGTAAAAAGAACAAAAGATAGGCCAACGTTTAGAGCCTTGGATACTCCCATTTCTACCTTCAATGCCTGACCCCTTAACCGCCCATTACACTAAAACAAAAAACAAATGGTTATCTCCTTGGGCGGTGATAGTACAAGCTTTTATTCAGAACTTGAAACTTTGGTCTATAATTAAATTTCGTATGTGGGGGCATGTTTAAAGCAAATCATGTGAATCAGATCTGAACATAATAATTTAATCTGTCCCAATAGCTTTAGTTAGCTGGTTAATTGTATATGGTCAAACTGGTTTTGTTCTTCTTTTTTACGTGTCATTAGCTAAATCACTTATATCATGAACTTGTCTAGAAAAGCACAATCATGTTTATCTAAAGCATCATGTAATTAAAGGCAACAAGTTCTCTCCATTGACTTTCTCTTTTTTTCCAAAGCCATCATTATTCATTTGTTATGGCAAAAAAGAATAGACCAATAATTGTAGTTTTAGATTCATAGCTTGAAAACAAGTTCTAATACAACAAAATCTCAAACATATATTAAGGAACATGACAAAATAAGTCGATGTTTATCACTGAGTTTCAAGTATTATTTATGTATAAGCCAAACAGTAAAAAAAAAACAATCACAGCAACGCCTGTGAAAAAAAAAAGTTTTACATCTAACACAGGTACTTTCACAAATATAATTTCTATTTTTCTCTACTTATTCTTCAAACTCTTCTCTTCATTATCTCTGTGTGTATCTGTATTTGTATCGATATGCCTAGTGTTTAAGTTTTGCTCAAGCATCTTGTTGCTTAAGAAATACAAGTATCTTGTTGATCAGCAAATATATCCAACAAGGAAAGTGCCTGCAAATTTTAACAGCAGAAATTAAGATCAGAACCCAAAGTTGGTAAAAATATGAAATTTTCATGGTTTAGCACCAGAGTTTTGTAGGGTGAAGATTTACCTCTGGGATGTTGAGTTCAAGGCGGAATTTTGGACCATCGTAGTGATGGAGAATTGGCCTAAATGAATCTTCTTCAAGTGGCTCGCAGATTTTCCTTGTAATAACGCGAACCTGCAGTGAATCAAAAATACAATAAACCTTGGTATTTGGTTCAAAGATACTGAAAAAAAAAAACTGTATTTCTTTACAGAGTTAAGAAAAAATATACCTGAGCAGGGAATCGAGATTCGCCAGGGCATTTCTTGTCCTCCCAGGCAGTTGGGTCAATGTTTGTTCCACCGAAGCTTGCAGCCTGAACAGAATTGAACATTTAAAACATCGTTAGAAACACAGTTTTAAGAAACAAGAAACAGTACTTACAGTTTAAGAAAATGGTGGTCTGCCGTACCTCAAAAACACCATGGAGTTGATGGGTGGAGTAGTTGTAGAGGAACAGAGGTAGGCCCGGAGTTATTGCCCGGACTGAATCACGGTAACGTGGAGGCAAACCTACAAACAATAATCAATCCATAGCAACAAATTAGGAATATAATCATAATTTTCCATAAATAAAAAAAAAAGTTCATTTCACTCTACCAAAGACATACCGAAGAGCTGTCTTCTGAGATTCTCCTCCATGGTATCGTTGTTGCAAACAAAAATATAGCCGCCGACAGTTTCATTTCTCGGCAATGATTCAGATGGTGGCAGTGTCTTAAACCTTTTATCAGCAGCACTTTTCCCATCCTTGTTTTCGTTGTTATTGTCGTTGTTGTTATTGTTTTTCTTGTTGCTGTTCTTCTTCCCACTCTTGGTTCCATGATTATCTTCTCCTTTGTTCTTGTTCCCTTTCAAATTAACATTGAAGTTATTGTTGTTGTTCCCTGGTTTGGAATAGATCCCTTTGTTGAACCCACCGTTGACCCCAAAGTTCTTCTGAGATCCAATCGGACCAATCGGACCGAACCCGATGTTGGCGTTGCTGGTGGCTCCGATTTTCCACCCATCGTTGCTGAAAGAGTTGAAATCGGTGACCTTCGGCTTCAAGCTGTTGACGGAGTTCAGTTCGCCGCCTACTCTGATATCAAAATTCCTCCTCTCGTCAGGCCTCTTCGAAACGTAACCACTGCTCCATATCGAATCGTTGAGCGAAAGGTTCGCCAAGTTGGAATTTTGGACCCTAAGTTGATCACTGAATTGCCAAAAGGATTGCTGGTTGTTCTCCATCTCCGACTCCAATTCAACTCCCTTTCAATAAAAAAATGGGATATGGGTTTCAAAGATTGATGTTACAAACTGGGTAATGATATTTGAATCTAATACTAGGTTTAAACAAGGGAAGAAAAATGAGTGCAAAAGAAAAATGTTTGCAATGAGAGAATAGGCAGGTAAAAGTTGAGGAGTATTAAATAAACAGATTAGATGAAGGGTGAAATGAGAAAATGGGAAACTTCGTGGAAAGTGAGTTGATGTAAGAATTAAAAAATGCGTGTTAATTTGTCAAATAGGAAAATTACGCTGAGAACGAAATGCCAATCAACTAAAAATTGTTTTTATCCTAATTTGCCAAATTTATTAATTCTTCAATATGATGTCATATTTAATATTTTCATTGAGTTATTCTTATATAAAATTATTAAAAATCTTAATAAACTAATAAATGTTATTTTGAAATTAATTTTATTTTTTTATATAAAATTTTAAAAATATTTGTAAGGCATTAACATTTTAATTAAAATTATTAATTTTTTTATACTTTAATACTTATTTTACAATGTATATTTTAATTATTTATTTTAATAATATTATCTTTAAAATTTAAATCTCGTTATTCTATTAAAAATATAATATTTCTTAATTTATTAAATTTTAATTTGCTTGAATATCTTAATATAATAATGTAGTGAGAATTTGAAATATTACCTGCAAAAATATTATAAATAAAATTGACATTAAAAACGCGTTTTAACGTGGCGGAAAAGGGGGGGCTAAGGTGTCTTCTAGGAGGTTCTTTCGATGATGTCCTTTTTCCTTCTTTAATATATATTTTGAGGAGAAGAGTCTCTTGCTTAGGTGTTAAGGTTCGAAAAAAAAAAACAGTTGGTTGGTGTTTTTGGGTTTATCTCACACGTGTTTGTCAGTTTTACGCGTGGGAGATATTTGTGGGCCGGCCTATAGGTCCGTGTGACCCATTTTGAGATAAATTGATTCCAAATTTGCAAACAAAAAGATGAGATTCTTTTTCTTCTTTCCCTCTTTCTAAACACTTTCAAATAAAGCATCCTATGATAGACCGAGTACGTAAAGTGAAGTGGTAAGGTTTAGTCAAACATTTGATTGATTGATAGATTATTTGAGTGATTAATGGATCAACGATGCTACGAATTTACAAATGTATACAAATTGCTTCATCAATTTTATTTAATTACTTTTAAAATCCGTGCTTAGTATTTACTTTTTTTTAATAAATTTAAAATATAAATTGAGAAATAAAAAATTTAAAATTTCAAAAAATTTAAAAATTTAAATTTGAATTTTGTACATGAATTAGTTGGTTACTTGAAAGTGAAAATTTTCGTTTTTGCTTTTATCCATTAATATGAATGTGTCAAACTAATGTAAAATAATGCGCTTTTAAAGTTATCCAGAAAAGAACACTGACTTTACGTTGCATATATTATATACTATATCTCTACTTCCAATTATTTTATGGGTATAATCATCTTTTTACTCCTCTAATTATATATATATATATATATAAATAAGATCATTTTACTTTTTCTGTATTTTTTAATTTTTGAATATATATATTTTTACTAAATCATCTAAAATGAATAAAAAAATTTACATTTGTTGACGTGGATTGTCACATTTAATTAATTTTTTAAAATATAAAAAATAATAAAAATGCTTTTATTAATTTTTTATACTTTTTAATAATTTTAATTATATTTAGTTTTAAAAAATATTTTTTAAATTTTTTAAAATTTTAAAAAATTAATTAAATGTAAATATGTCATCCACGAGACAATCCACGTATATACTACATTAGTAAAATTAAAAAACATATTGGTGTCTTGTTTGTGTGGGAGCTTGTTAAAATTTTAATTAATTTTGAAGTGATTTGATAAAAAAAACATAAATTTAAGAGTTAAAAAAATAAAATTTTAAAGAGAGAACTAAAATAAATATTTTTATAAAGTTAGAAGGTGAAATAAATCATTATGCCTATTTTATATAAGATTTGATGAATTTTATAGTGGTAAAAAAAAATCATTCTGTTTGATGTAAATTGGGATAACAAAACAGTTGAGCAGTAGATATTATTAATTTTTAATAATTTATTTAATCTAAATTGGATCATTCGTGGAATTTGGTTTTGGAGCCTAAAAAGTCAAAGGATGAACCATAGAAGTTTAAGGAATGGTTCCGAACAGTTACTGGTTCTAAAATGGATGCAGCGGTGAAGCTGCTGGAGTTGGAGCATGTCCTTGAAGAAAACTGCACACGCAGTTGCGACTTTTGAGCCAAAAAAGAAACATCAAAATGTGAAAGCGTCTAAGTTCTGACCAAGTTGCTCCCAACTTTCAATTTCGCTTTTTAATTCATGGTTGACCTCTGCTACAAACCAATCGCTACATGATTATAATTCTTCACTCAATTGTACTTAGTCTTAGTTGTCACCATTCAATTCTTAATTAATAATCTTTATTTTCTAAAAAGAAATTACTTTTGATTCAAAAGAATTGACTAGGATTGTAATAAAATGGAACTATAATCAGTAATTCAATCATTTGGTTCAATAAAATGAAATAGAATTGTAATATTTTTTTTGTTGTTAAATGGAATAGATTTGTAATAGTATAAAGAAAAAAATTAAAATTACTTTTAATAAAAAAATTAAATTAAATAAATAATTATTGTAATTATTATTGAATTTTAATAAATTTTAATTAAATATAATTTAATAAAATAAATAATTTAATCACATTTTAATATAATTATTATTCAATATGTAATATGTTTATTCATATTAATTCAATAAAATAGTAAAATATTTAATTAATATATAAGTTATTTTATTTATTTATTTTTGATGTTTTCTTTCTTTCTTTAGTTTATTTTCTCCTTCAAATGTTCATTGTTTGGCAGAAAATATTTTATTAAATTGTAGATTACGATAATGATTGCCGCCGCATCCATCTATGTCGCTACCTAATTGTAGCCAACCCAGAATAATCATCCGATTCTCCTCTTTTTCTTTCCCGTCTTAATTTTTTTTCTTAAAATTCATCACAAAAATTCAAATTTACAGAAATTACTTGTGGCTTCACCACTGTTTTTGCCATCACCTTTGGCTTGCATGTCATCATTTGCTACCATTAATTTCCTATGTTCAGTCTCATCCTCAAGAACCCGAAAATTAGAAACTCTTTTTTCAGTTTTTGGTCATCAATCACCATGCTCATTATTTTTATCAATCATTCACCACCAACTGAATACTAAAAAATTTCCATAAACAATGATTCTGAATTAACTCAATCAAAGTTTCTCTTCAAATTGTTGCAAGTTTCCCCCCTTAGGGATGTGTTGAATGATTTTTGTTCTTGCCATTTTTATTTCTTTTCTCTTTTGGTTTTTGGTTGGGTTTAAATGAAAATTTAAAAAAAAAAACATATATTTTGAGTTGCTTGGAATAACCATTCAGAGGATAGAGTAAAAAATGGTTATTCAGGGACTTTGAGGAATAGTCTTGGAATGAGTTATTTTACTGAATAACATTCAGTCAACTAAACTAGCGGAGTCCTGTAACACTCAGAATAGATATGAAACCGGTTGACTGTAATAATAATGTAATACCCCTCCCAAAAGAAAAAGAACGAAAATTTTAGTTAACCCATAATTTACATTTTCTTCTACTTTACTTTTTCATCTAACACTTGAGAAAAGAATCTTATGCAGTTGGCTTTGTCAGCAACAAGTATGAGTTTATCATTGTTGATCTTTTATGCTTTGTATGGAATTGAAGATAAAAATGGGTGAGGAGGAAAATTTTGTTATTGCAACTTAGAAAGTTATGATTATGATAATGATGGTGAAGAATTTCGGTCTGTATGTGAAAAAAAAAAAAAAAAAAAACATCAATAGGATAATTAAACAACTGTAATACACCATAATTTTCAACCAAAAAAAAAGAAGCTGAAAGTCAAGCTCTTCCGCTGACTAATTGTTGGATATCTTTGGGTTTGAAAACACCAGATAGGAAGGGTAAACTATAACCCATTCAACATTCAAACTTGTGTGTAAAAAATATTTCTATAAATTTATTTTTCTAGTTGATGATGATCTTAAATGGCGCCAAATTCATGCATATGATGAGTTTCTATGAGAGCTTGTCATATAAACCTCGTTCTTAAAACAGCCTGAAGGTCTAAACATTGATTAACACAATTAGTTTTAATTAAAATATGTTGTTAATCTTTGTATTTTTTCTAAATTTGAGATTTAATTTTTATACTTCAAAAGTTAAATTTTTAATTTAAAAGTTTTGATTAAGTCATTATCCGCATTGGTAGTTTTATCAAAAAATTATTAACATGTATATTTTTCATTAATTATATGTCACATCATATGAGAGTAACTGATTAATAGGTCAGATTAATAAATATTGACAAGAAATAATAACAATGTTAATGATCGATTAGATTGAAAATTTTAAATAATTTTTTTAAAATTTTTACTTTTTTTAAATATAAGAACTAAATATTTAATTTTACTAAAGTATAAAGACTAATAATATATTTTAACCTTTTAATTAAGATAGAATGATAAAGATCACCACAAGTCTATTGAGGACGTGTTTGGCAGCAAGATGTAGGATTTCAAGTGGGTGTTTGGGGTAGGTAAGCAGCTAAAAACCAAACACATCATATTTTCTCATTGATCCTATCGCTAAGTGGCCTAACATAAGCTCTAGTGGCGGATTTAACAATGCATAAAATTTGAGTGGCAAAGCCGAGTTGTTTCATTGTTTAAAAGGAAAAAAATATTCCTTTAGTCCCTGTACTATTCAAACTTTTGAAATTTAGTCATAACCCTATTAAAATCCAAGAAAATGAAAAAAACAAAAAAGGAGCAGAAAAAGATCGTACTCAAGTTATTCTACTCGAGAATGAAAATTTTGGATCTGACCTGTAAAGAAAACACCAAATAAATTTAAAAAAATATGAAAAAAAATAACAAAAAATAAGAAATTTAAAAACAAAAAAAATTCAAAATAATAAATAAATAAATAAACAAAATTTAAAAGTGGAAGATGGATTGAATAAACTGATGGATGTTATGGATAGAATAAGTGTCCAATTGAACCGTCTGAGATATAAACCCCAACAAATTCAATTAATGACTCTAATCAACCCTCTAGGAATTGATTGTTGGCGGAGTTAAAAACTTTGTTCATGAAAATAGTTGTCTGTAATGAATAATGAAGAAAGCTTTATATAGACTAGTTAAGTGCCTTCAAATAACTTAAAATGATAAATTAATAAAATACTTAAATAATATCCAAAACAGCTTACAATACTTAAATAATATCTAAAATTTGGAATAAAAAATGATAATATAATAAAACCTAATAAATAAAATATTTGGCTCATGTATAATAAAAATTAAGCTTAAAAATCAAACTCAATCTAATTTTAACTCGAATTAAAAGCCCAAAACTCATAATTTTCGTAATAATCCCGTCTAGAAATTTTGAATGTGCAATCTTCACTAAAAAAGTTATAACTTGAACTTTTGAACTCAAAATCGAGTAATTCAAAGCGCATTGTGAAATAGAGAGACAGATCTTCGATCGATATGAAGACATATCGACCCATAAATGTTTGTCTCCCTTCCAACAATGGACTGCAAGTCAATTGATTATAACATTGTTTGGCGTGTGGGCTTGATTGGGATCCTTAAAATGTAATGTCTAAGTTTGCTAATATCTTCTATATGAGATTTTCTTCATGGATTGAGATTTTAAGTCCACAAATAAAATTGGTCCATTCTAATTCATTATTGTTTCGTATTGAACTCTAAAATCCATCGTTTTGAAGCTTCAGCTCTTCTTTTCGAAATTTCTTTAGAATAAAATCTTAAACGAATAAGTTGAGTTTTGGCTTCAACTGCTTGAATTTGGATTTCTAATGGGCCCTAAACGAAACTAAGTCCATCTCTCTCATGAACTTTGAATTGGGTCGGACTGCTCGACCTTGTATCAATTGCTAGAAGATTTGGTGGATTGATATTAAGAGAGAGCTTCGTAGGCATTAAGAATCACTGTATAGACTAAAGATGAGAGGGATATGATCATTTTCCTATTGGTTTAAAATCTAAACTAGACTTTGATTTATTCTTTGATTTTATTATATCCGTTCAGGGATTTTTGGTAAGATGTGAAGAAGTACAAGTAGCCCATATCCCCCTTATTGGATTTCCTTAACTATAACGCTACATCTACATTGGATGCATGACAAAATCATAGGTGACAGTGTCTAGGAAGGCAGTTTATTAATTAAATTAATATTTAATTATTTAATTATTTAATTATAAAATATAATCAAATAAAATCAAACGAAAATATTATTAACATTTGCTGCTTCTAAAATAAAGCTTTTTTATATACAATTTAATCTCAAACAAAATATTTCATCGATAAATTCATAAAAAGAAAGTTTTAAAAATATAAATTTATTGAATAAAAAATGATATTATTTTAAAGAGAAAGTATTAACTCCGTACCAAGTGCATTCATCCAAAATCATATATGTTGGGATGAGTCTACCACAAATTGCCTTGTATGTAGTGAAGGATGTTGAAGGGGCATTAGGCCTTTCGACAAAAATAAAAGTGGTAGGAACCCATTAAGAAAAAGCCAACTTGGGCTATAGCTCATATCCGTAACCGTAACAACCAATCTTTTTCTTTTTCCTTTTCAAGTCGGTTACAAGTTCTTTGTAAAACTTTAATTGTTAAAGAAGTTGAGATACAGGAATATTAACTGCACAATGACTTTATTATGACATCAGTGTCATCCGCAACTGAGTTGGAGATGAGCCAGTCCCCATGAAAGATGAGTGTGGGTGTCCAAAGTCAGCCTCATGTGATTGACTAATAACGCCAACAAGATTATTGTTGTCGCTCTCTATGGTCCATACCCTCACTGGGATCGATTCGTTGGATTTTTTTTCCTCCCTTTTGATGTCTACAGCATTTCTACACCATAATATCCACATTAACAAAGCACCACCCATTTGCCATAGAATATTCTAAATTAAAATTTCATTTGAAACAAGTACTTCTTTCAAATACTAATGAAAAGTTTACTTCGATATAATTGTTAGCATCCCTACCCCGCAACTTGTCCACTACATCCCAAGAACAAAGTTCATGTCGTTATTTCTCTATCTCGCCAACCTTTACTGTCATTTCTCATGTTGAAGGGTAAACTCCAACTTACACCTTAAATTGAGAACCATACCAAGACACTGTCATCGAAGGATGGCTGAATCCAAGCACTTATCCGTTTATAAAAACCCTTCCTCTTCCAAGAAGAGAGCAAGGGAGCTTAGAAGGGCAAAAACTCTGCTCCCATAGCAACTTAACATTCCTCCACCACATATGAAATATCATGTCCTATCACCCATGTTTGTGTTGTAATATTAATAAAATTACGTTGACCTACTTCAAAAAAAAATAAAAATTAATGAATGATTATTATTTGTTATATTGGTGATGAAATTTGTTAACTCAACAAGTGGATTAAAAAGTTAACATGTGATAATTTATTACTATAATTCTATTTTTTTTTAAATTATCGATTTATTTAAACTATATTTTTGAACAAGTACATAAATATACTCTAAAAAAAGTGAGTAAAGGAAACCGTGTTAGAAGATGTATTTAATTCTATATATATTCGAAATTCTTTAATTACAAATTTGATTTGAATAAAAGATAAAAAAAATATATTTAATTATTGAATGATATACAATGCGATACAGTCAATGTATTACTCTGAAAAAAATAGATACCTCATTTATTTATTTTAAACAAAATTTAAAAAAAATGAGGTGATTTTTTAATCTTGAGAGATTACTCTATATATGAAATAATCATCCAATCAGCAGTTTCGAAGTTTTCTTAATATTTTAGCCATATTTTAAATAATCAATTTCAATGAACATCCCAAACCATATATATGTAAGCAAATTTGATCGACAAACTAAGGGAGGAATGTCCTAATTAAAACAAGCTTAGGCATACGTATCAACAAATAATTTCGTACGTGTGTAGGTCCTGAAGTCGCACGTGCTTGTTCCACTGATTGGTCTATATGTATCAGTGTATGGGACACTACGATGATAACGATACACTATACAGCTAATTTCCAGCCGCTAACAAATATGGAGAAGCCTCCTCTAAGAGATTATACCCCCACGAACGCCGCCAGTGCACCTCCGCTACTTAACACACTTACGCCTTCCCGCCGTACAAGCTTAAACCGTGCCTTTGCCGCAGTTTACACGTGTGCCATCGTAGCCTTGTTCTACCGCCATACACAAACACTCCTCAGCTCCAAAACACTAGTTTCTTTCTACGTAACCCTTACGTTGTTCGTCTCCGACCTCATCCTTGCCTTCATCTGGGCTAGCGGGCAAGCTTTCCGCATGCGCCCGGTTTACCGTAAAGAATTCCCCGAAAACCTCGAAAAGGTGGTGAAAACAAGTGATTTACCGGGGCTGGACGTGTTCATATGTACGGCAGACCCGTACAAGGAGCCTCCAATAAGTGTAGTGAACACGGCGTTATCCGTGATGGCGTACGATTATCCGACGGAAAAGATATCGGTGTACGTATCGGACGATGGAGGATCGGCTTTCACTCTCTTTGCTTTCATGGAAGCTGCTAGGTTTGCTGCCCACTGGTTACCATTTTGTAGGAAGAACGATATAGCGAAAAGGAACCCCGATGAATATTTTGCGACCGATTATAAGATGAGTTCTGAAACTGAAGAAATTAAGGTAATCCCCATTCTTAAATTATCTAACTAACTAATAGTTACTGCTATGATTAGAATCCACGTCCTTTGTCAAAAACATATATTTTTACTAGTCCAAAAATCATTAAAAATAACAACTCAAATATAAAAAATAAAAAACTGAATAGAGATTGCTTGAATAGGAAAAACATACTGTTTTCTCCCCGGCAAGCCAATGAAACCAAATCCATCAATAAAGGAGGCAAAGGACAATAATTCCACGTTTTAGCTGCAAAAGTTGGGAGAAGCCAATAAGTGCTAAAAGGTTGTGGGTCACATTGTTCTAATTGTCCAATGTGATTTTAGGTAAGATGCAAATAGTACAAGAGTTCAAGTTATGTTCTACATTGATTGTTATCAATTCATGATGTTCATTTATAAATTTGTAAGTCCACTAGCCATAAACAACAAAGAGGTCTAGAGAAGGCTAAAAACAAAACATCACGGGTCAGTCTCCCAAGTTGCCAAAGAGCACACCAATTAGAAGTCTACCTGTAGCCAGGGAAGAAGTCGACCCCTCCTATCGGCTATCACCGACAAAATCGATCCATTTCCTTCACCATTTTTCCATCATTTAATGGTCAGAATTTGCTTCAGATTGACAGAATCAACAAACAAAGAAGTGAAAAGCTTCATGAGTTTTAACCACACCTTTTGGGAAATTAAAAGAACCATGAATTTAAAAAAAAAACTAAATTACATTTTATTTTTTTATTCAATAAATAAATATAAAAAATAAATTAATTTTTCTGTTAAATTTTTTTATCTATTAAAAATTAATCATTATGTGTTAGCATAAAATATACATGGCACACTATATGTTACTCTCAATTATTTTATCAGACACATCAGTTTTTAATTAATACAAAATAATAAAATTTAAAAAAAATTAATTTACTTAATTTATTAATTATTTTAGTATTAATCTCCCCAGACAAGTGTACTTGGTTGAATTACTTTCCCCTCAGTTTAATAATTAATGCTGAAAGTTCCCTTATATATTATCATCAGTTGCAACACAGAGACCATAATATTAATATATTGTTAAGAAAAAAAAAGTTATTTTCGAAGGTTAATGATTAATAATGTTTACTATTCTAAATATGATTTAAATTTAAATTAAACTAAGTTTGGATTTTATAATATTATTGTAATTAAAAAAATAGCTGTCCAATATTAAATGTGACATCTTGAACCAGACAAAAGGATACAAAAGCTAATATTTTTGGCACACGGTTCGATACTAGAAATCAACCTTATCTAGATTCAATTCAACTGACCTCAGACCATTGGGAATCTTAAGTCAACCAAGACTTGATATGATTAGTCAAAATTTCTACCACATTTCTAGCATTTTTTTTTTTATGTATTTTCATTTTTACGAAGGAAGAGAGAGATAGAGGATAAATAATTCACCGTAAATGCTGGAATATTTGTCGAAATTAAGTCTAATAAGACAAATATGGATATTGATTCCGAATTACTAATCAATAGGTTGCAAGTCTTCTGTTGGTGACCTTAATTTAAACCAAGGGAAAATGTCCACGTACTCACACTTTGCTAAGCCGCAAACCACCTAATTTAGAAAGAAGCATTATATGAAACAAAAATATTTTTTTTTTTCTAACCCATTAATTGGTGAAATATTTATTTATTTTTCAATTTTGCAGATAATGTACGAAAGCATGAAAATGAGTGTCGAACACGTTGTTGAAACAGGAAAAATTAGTGGTGAATACAACACCAGCGATGATGTCCGTCAGGCTTTCAGTCAATGGAGTATTGATGGATTTACCCGTCAAAATCACCCCACAGTGATCCAGGTTCTCTTTTTTACCTCGAAATTAATCACCGATGAACGGCCGATCATACTGTTATAACCTTGCAATATTGGTACATGATCAGGTTTTATTGGACAAAAATAAAGACAAAGACATCACAGGCAATAGCTTGCCCAACCTGGTTTATGTCTCTAGGCAAAAAAGCAAGACATCCCCTCATCATTTCAAAGCCGGTGCACTTAATGTCC
The DNA here is from genome assembly GCA_025698465.1 of Gossypium longicalyx. Lineage (NCBI taxonomy): Eukaryota > Viridiplantae > Streptophyta > Magnoliopsida > Malvales > Malvaceae > Gossypium > Gossypium longicalyx. The sequence continues at coordinate 3,223,176 of CM047006.1, read as the reverse complement.
TGGTATGTATATATTATGCTCTCACTGAATGATTATTTATTCAATTACTATTAATTATGTTTTATCTTGTTCTTTTATTTTTAAAGGTCCGAGTTTCTGCTGCCATGACCAATGCACCTGTTATTTTAACCTTAGACTGTGACATGCACTCCAATGATCCCACAACACCTCTCCGAGCTCTGTGTTATATTTTAGACCCTGAAATGCAGAGCAATTTGGGTTACGTTCAGTTTCCTCAAGAGTACCATGGGCTCAACAAGAGTGACATTTATGCTTGTGAGCATAAACGTTTGTTTAAAGTTCATCCCGTCGGCTATGACGGATTATCCGGCCCTAATTATGTAGGAACTGGCTGCTTTTTTCGCCGGCGAGCTTTGTGCGGCGGCCCTTCAACTTTGATTTTACCGGAAATCGATGATTTATGTCCTGATTGTGTCGTGAACCAGCCCTTAACTGCCCCATCGGTTCTTGAATTAGCACACCATGTTGCTGGATGCAATTATGAAAACCAGACCAAATGGGGGTCCAAGGTAACTGAATAAATTCAACTAATCTATAATTTTCAACAGTCCTGTCCTATAAAAATATGATGTTTTGTTTGCAGATTGGATTCAGATATGGATCACTTGTGGAGGACTATTACACAGGCTATCGTATGAAATGTGAAGGATGGAGGTCCATATTCTGCTACCCTGAAACGGCAGCGTTTTTAGGAGATGTACCCTTCAACCTTCTTGATGTTCTCAGCCAAAACAAGAGATGGGCTATTGGACTCCTGGAAGTGGCGTTTTCAAGATATAGTACCATAACATTTGGTGTCAAATCGATGGGGTTGTTCATGGGGTTAGGTTATTCATACTATGCATTTTGGGCCATTTTGACAATCCCAATCACTACGTATTGCTTACTCCCTCAGCTTGCTCTCCTTAATGAACTCAGTATCTTCCCAAAGGTCTCAGACCCATGGTTTCTCCTTTACATGTTCCTTTTCCTAGGAGCATATGGGCAAGACCTGCTGGAGTTTGTGGTCCATGGGGGTACAATACAAAGATGGTGGAGTGACCAAAGAATGTGGATTATGAGAGGGCTTTCATGTTACGCCTTCGGATTGACCGAGTTCGTGGTCAAGTCCATCGGCATTCCCACCGAGGGTTTCAACGTGACCAGTAAGATCATCAATGATGAGCAAAGCAAAAGGTACGAGCAAGGGGTGTTTGAGTTTGGGGTACCATCGCCCTTGTTTGTAACACTAACAATGGCAGCAATAATCAACCTGTTATCGTTCATCGTCGGACTGGTACATTTTATCGTCGATGGCGGTAGCAATAAGGAAGGGCTTATTATGCAGTTGGTGTTGACAGGGTTGATTGTGATGAATTGCTTGCCGGTTTATCAAGCCATAGCGTTGAGGAGTGATAAAGGGAAAATGCCTACTAAAACTACCGTTACGGCCACATTCCTAGCATCGGCTGTTTATGTAGTGGCTTCTCTGTTTCTCAAGTGATTATGCTATAGTTGTTGTATTTTAAAAGTTAATAATTTAATTATCTTACTGTTTTAATTTAAAAATATTAATCAAATTATTATCGTTGTTGCTAGTTTCAGTTAAAATTTATCAACTTAACATATTTATTTTTTATCAATCATATATCATGTTATTATTGCATTGAAATTTTTAAATAAAAACAATTGGATGATTTTATTTTTTAACCTTTCAAAGACTAAATTATAATTTTTATCAAATTATTAGAGTAAACCTATTTAAACAGATTCAAACCTTAAATTTTTTATTTAAAATTCAACTCCTTGTTTTATTTTTAAAGAAAATATATTTCCATAATTAAATATTAAAAATAATTTTATATGTATGATAAATATATTTTTACTGATTATTATATATACTAATTCTCCATAATCTCTCACTTCGATTATCATTCATAATATACTTTATATTAAAATATTTATGGCGAATGACTAATTGTATTGGACTGATAAAGATATAAGCTCTTGGCTGCTAGCATATGATTTGATGGATATCAAAAGGGATCCACGTGCCTTGACCTGTATTATTAAGTTGAACCATGTTTAGTTAACATCGTATTGAGTTATATCCTTGATCAAATAAAGTGAATATGCAATGTACTTGGCAGTCCATATTCAGACAAAGAAGCAGTCAAGCACCCAATAATGGTGTTACTTAGTGGACAATAATTAAAAATAAGGATTAGAATTAATCTCTCTTTTCAAATGTCTAAATCATGCATAGACAATTAAGTTGCGCATGCATCCAAAGAAACCTCCAATAAATTATGTAATTAGAGATTCGTATATAATTATACCTTTTCTTCATTGGGTAATAGATATTTACTATTTTCATGCACATATGCATTTTCAAAGGTAAATTGATACACGTAATAAGATGAATGTAATCACATTTAGAACCTAATTTCATAGCTCTTTTTTTTTTCTTCCATTAACTTAGTTTATTTTTATGGCTTTCTTGACGGACAAATTGGATGATGTTAATGGTTGTATTGTTTTGGCTTGTAACGTGGCATATAGTTTGCCATATTTGATTCATTTTGGCTTTCGTCAGCAAGTACCTAACTATGGGGATGCTAATCTAGATGCAGATGATGTATGCTTGGACTTAATCATGTCAGATCATATAATATCAAAATGCAAATATGACAGGTTTAATAAGCCTAAAAAACATTATAACAAAAATGGCGGAGAATGTTAAATTTATATATTTTACTTATAGTTTAAATTTTGTTTGGGCCGTCGGCTTGCTTGGAGATGGCTCGTCTTAATATTCTCCCTTGACCTTGGAACCCTTTCGGTGGGTCTTAACTTGGGCCTAGGCTATTCTAAACTACGGATTCCTGGCCCTTTTCTCCATTTTGTGCATCATCCTCATTGCAACAATGGCAGCATTAGTCAACTTATTCTCATTCATCCGGGGGGCGGGGGACAATTTTAGTTTTAAGTGGCAGCAGCTTGGAAGGCCATATGTTGGCAGACATTATTAGAAGTGTGCTTTGTTGTAAATTGCTTCCAAATTAATGAAGCGATTGCGTTGAGTAGTCACAAAGGGAACATGGCTTCACAAATATCACTGCAACATTTCTAGCTGTTGATACAAAACATGAGGTCCGCCTACACAAAAAGGCATTAGTGGTGGTTCTGGAGAGATTTGGAGAAAATGTTTTTCTGAGATGATTTTGACAGAGGATTATCATGTAAACGCGTGTGCTAAGATGCAATAGGAGAAGCTTCCAAGTGAATCTAATGTGACTTTGTGATAAGTCCGTGTGATATATGCGAGGTGCTTCTTATGAGCAAGACATCTCTTCTGCCCTTAGTTAGGCGAGGCGGAGGCTCTTCCTTGATCCAGATGGGAGATGATTGAGTTGGCGAAGTGGTTGTAAGCTCTTTACATCGCATCCTTGCTTCTCTTTTCAGTATCATACTCTCTGCAGCTTTTATTTTCCCTGGTCTAGTGTTCTATGGGAATTATTGGGCAGTAATGTGTTATATATTTTCTAGGGAATTGGCACTTTCAGATATTATGTGAAGGGCAAACACAATGCATGCCATGGTTCACTAAACACTAAATAACAACTTTCAAGAATCTTTCTTTCTCTGTTAATATAAAAAAACACACACTTCTACTCGGGAAAAAGCTCAACCATCAATAGAACTTTCTTTGAGCTCTCGTATAATCGCAATATAGATGCATTGTATGAGCCATTGATTACACACAACTCCTTAACTTTGCAATATGACCAGTGCACCACGGATTAGTATTTGGTACGAAATAGCAATATCTGAACCAAAAATGCTAGCATTTCCTCGACTCGCTTGAAGTTCATCAATCACTTCAAACATACAAGCAAGCTGGTTGGGAATAACACCAAGTATTCAAGCACCTCCAATAGCCAAACTATCAATATGCCCTCCAATGAGTTTTGAAATTCCATTTCACCTCAGTGCAGCAATTGCAAATATACTTTCTATAGTCAAATGGTCCATAAAATTTTACAAAAAGGAATCAAACTCCAGTACTCAAGAAACAAAAAAGGATCCATAAAGAGAATTTAAATCACAAAGTTGAAAGAACTATTTCCTTCCTAATCATATTCATCTCAAGATACAGACATGTAGGTACATACCAATCTAATTATACTTCCTCTTCCTTATCTTGAAGCTGGTTGAGCGGATAACATCATCGTCTGTATTCAACGCCGCTTCGAGAGCCGTCATCGACTCAGGTTTTGTAAAGTAGGTAAAGAGGAGGTAAATGCCATCCAAGTAAGTGTTGGTTTCCCCAGCTTTATTTTTCTTCTTGATGCTGTAAGCTAATGGGATTACCCCTCTATTAAATACCTCAATATACATGCCACCACCGGCGACAAGAAGCTGCAAAATGGTCACCGTAAGGAAAAGCATAAGAAAAATTCTAAAATAACATGTCACTAATCCTTTTTCCCTTCTAAATATTGTGGAATTCTTCAGTCTATTTTATTAAATGCCACATTTTCAGAACCAATCTCCGGTAGATAAAATTAAATCAAAAGCCATAAATTTTGCAAAAATGTAATCACATTCCATACAATTCTCAACTATATTATCTTAGAAACCAACTGAGATGGTAATTTACAGAACATTACCTCCTCGTACTTCTGGGTAAGAGCAAGCCTTTCATCTTCAGACATGTCGGGTCTCAAGACGGCCATTGTCTCGTACTGTCGGAGGCCCGGTGGGCATTGGGGTTCCTCTTTATCCTCCAAGGCGGTTATGCCAGAGCCGGGTTGGGAAGGCGGGTCATCATCGGAGCCGAAGCCACCCTCAAAGAATGAACCGGAGAAGTCCAAGGTCTGGGCTTTGACGGTTAAGGTTGAGGGGTGGTTGTCTCTTTTGAGGGAAATCAGAGACTTGAGCTTTGGTGGGATAGGTTTGAGGCTGTGAGTGAAGGAGAGGACGGGTAGAGGAGAGAATTGGGGGAGAAGATGGGGGCAAAACGGGGAATTGGTTAAAGCAGAAGTTGGAGATGCCATTTTGGCTATTGTGTTGATGTGAGCTCCGCTGAGGTTCAGCGATTAGTGAAAGAATAAGGAAACGGATAAGGAAAGTTGGCTCATGGAAGAGGGGCCAGTGCGCGCTTTACGCTGTATTTTTTGGTTGGGCCTGTGCCTATTCAATGGGCTATTCCCAACCTTTTGTTGTCCATTGGATTCTTTTTTATGCATATTAAATAACTTGATTTAACAACTTTTTGTTTCCGTCAGTTTCAAATTAATTGCCACAAATGAAAAATGGAGATGATCTCGTTGTTGTCTCACCTAATCGAGTGCTGAATGGCTACATATACTTAGACCATACATGATTTATAATCTCCTTTGATTAAATTTTGATTAAATTCGGAGATAATTTTATTGATATCTCACTTTATCAAGTGTTAGGTGACTACAAATATATAAATTATACATGACCTACACACATGAAGACCTTGTTTAGTGCAATTGCCGACATATCATCTTACCAAATGTTGCATGATTAAGACACGTGATCCTTATGTGCCACAAACTTATCACATTAGATTTGGAGATATATATGACATCTATTATGACTCCAAGTAAAGTTTTCAACACAAGAGAAGATTAAAAGAAAAAGAGAGCTCCTCTCCTCATTATTTGAGAAGATCATTTACGACTCTCAATTTTTGAACAAATCATTAACTCATATTTATACATTAAAACAATAGAAAAGTATATATTTTTCAATTCATCCTCACATCATGATCTTCACCATCTTCTCTCCCTATTGTTTAATTACCAATCATTGACTTCCATCACAAAGGGGGAAAGGAAAATCTGTCCTTGACCACCCATAAATTAAAGTGCCTATACATATAATATTCGTTTTTCAAAAATATTATGACCCTTGTCATATAAAAAGTAATGTGATATTAATAATGGGATGTCTAAGAAAATAAAGGGAAAAAATAAGGTTATTAAATTATCAATAACTCCAACCGTCCGATAATGAGTTTTCAATCAGCATTGAATGGCACCATCACGGCTCGACTGCCTTGGTTCAGAACAGGTCAAGCCGGCCAAGCCCATTTCCTTTACCGCTTTTTATGTTCGTTGTTCCCACTACTTTCCGGCAATTCCTGAGCCAAGATAATTAAACAGTTGAGCCCCTGTGACTCACAACTTAAATGCATGCCCTGCTCTTCCCTCTAAAGTCAATGTATTCCCTCTTTGTTATTCAAAGTCAAAAATTAAACTTACCCAAATAAAGTTCGCACAGAAATCATGACTATATCCAAATTACTTTAGCATGTTTGATATTATTTTTTGGTCCTAAATGAAACAACTGTTAAATTATGAAGTAATTATGAAGCTGTACAATGTCTATTTTGGTGGATGGGGTGATGATGATGATAATTGACATGAAAATGAAGTCCAAAGCTCCAAATTTATTGCACAACTAAAAAAGATACAATAAAACAACGACCAAAATAAATATTTAGCTAAATCACTGCTCTCTCATCATTATAAATAACTCTCACAGGTTAACATTTAAGCACCAAATTAATGGGTTACTTCTAAAATAAGGCAACTCACATAGTCATTTGCATGCAATCTACCAAACTCAAACTCATGTATCCAATTAAATTCATCCATGAGAGTTAGTAGTTATCTAATTACTTTCCTTTCTCAATTTCAGCCCCCATTATAGGGACGTAAATTAGGACATGTTTTCCAAAACGTTTTTTCCTCTTCAATTAGTGGGGTACCAAAATGGAGAAATAATCAAACCCACCACATGGCCGACATCTTGGCTACTTTTGAAAAAAAAAAATATTTAATAAAAACATCAAATCCTTTGTCCTCAGCTATATGGATTTTTTTATAATGGGAAAAAGGACGAGATTATTCGGGATGGAAATCAAATTCTCGTGCCTATAATACAATACTCTTCTTAGGTGAAGAGGTTATTGGCTCGCATGTCATGTAATATTTGACAACTACTGAAAAAGTTTTGCGGATTGTTGGGGTGTTGCTTTCAAAACAGTAGACTATCCATACAGCTAATATAATAGTTTACAAAGTGCAAACCTTAAAGTTTGAGATTTCCCTGCCTTGTTAGTATTGCCATATTGGGAACAAGAAAAACCAGGTGAATCCTCTTTGTTTCATGGTCTCAATGCTTTTACTTGTTATTTTAATTCTGCTATTTTTGCACAGTTCTTTTTTTTACTTGGGCACCTGAAAATTTCCCCAGGTTTCAAAATCAAAGGAAAAGTATGAGTTCAGTTTCTGTTCCTCAAGAATCTTCCCACAGTGATGAACTGTTAATGCAGCAGGGTTTGCTTTTTTCAGATACTCTTAAGGTGAATTTTGCTCTGACCTTGTTTGCTGTTCAGTTTTGATATTGATATCAATAAATATGAATTCACTGTGTAATTGAACTCTTTCACCGCATGAATCATTTTTCTTTTTAGGATTTGAAAAGTTTAAGAAAACAGTTGTATTCTGCAGCAGATTATTTTGAAAGAACATATAACGAGGAAGAACAGAAAGAAATGTAAGTCTCATAAGTAACATTGCTTTAAAAACTAGGGATTGAAACTATTTAAAACCTCTCTTAATTGCTTTTGACAATGGAAACAGAGTGGAGGATACTTTGAAAGATTATGCCATTAAAGCTTTGATCAATACTGTGGACCACTTAGGTTCCGTAGCATACAAGGTTAACAATTTTCTGGATGATAAGATGGTTGAAATTTCTGGGATGGACCTTCGTTTATCTTGCTTGGAACAGGTATCTTTTTATATATGCAAATGCTTAAAAGTTTTCGAACTCGTTTGATTTTCTGTTTCGCATCGTTGCTTATGGTGGATGGGACGGTAGCGGTTGCGAACATGCCGAGAGTTTGTCAGCTTAGGGGGTCTCTCTCAGCAGTCATTAGTGTTTGAGGCACACAATAAGCACCACAAGCGGTACATCTTTCCAGTTGAGCTGACCCTGAATGATGTTGCCGAAACGATATTCGAGTTCCACCCCGATAGAATGCCTGCTAGATTAGACTTGCACCAGTTTAATAATATTGGTATTGTTTATCTTCATGTTCATATTCAAACTTTTATTGTAAGGCAAGTAATTGATGATGTTTCGGTTTCATGCTATCGAACGCCAGGTATTCAAGCAGTAGCAGCAGAAACCCCTTCCGAATCCATCACGGATGCATTCTACGCGTTACAATCTCCACAATCTTTGCCAAGAAAAAGCCCCCGGTTATTTACCAGCATTTCAATGAACCAAAGACAAGGTAAGTTCGAACATTGTTACAGTTATCTGTTGGAAGCAATTTGGTGATTGCAATTATGTTCCTTTGAAACCAGAGAACCGTTCAAACTCTCCTCGCCACTTTCTGCTCCCGCGTTCTGGATCTGTTATGCAGAGATCATCATCTCCGAGCCATTCGAATGCTAAAAAAAGGGTACCAATCGAAAAACCTATCATTCATCTATGGGACAATTCATGAGCTTGCACCTTTGTATATGTTTTGGTGCAATTGAGTGTTAAATTTAAGATAATTTTCTCTGATTCGGACAGTGGCCGTCGGAGCCTCGGAGAACTGTTTCAATGTCCACTTCCCTAGCTGAAAGAGAGAGGGATAAAGATATGGAGCAATATTCTAGCAAAGGCAAACGTCTCCTCAAGGCAATGCTGAGCTTGCGCAAGTCCAAAAAGAATGTCACATTGCACAAATTCTTGGATGAGAATTGAGAACAACAATGTTATACACAAACAATTCATTCAACACATCAAACATTACGTAATTAGAAAAGAAAGAAATATACTATAAAATTTAGTTCAATTGATTCATACTGTATGTCAACGGAACTTAAAGATCTTTGGTTGCAATAGCTTTTTCAAGTTATACGAAACTTGTTTTTTGAGAGAACCCTTGGCATTGGGTTATTTAAGATGGGCCACATGATTATGAAACTAAAACCTCTTCATAGCCCTTACATTAACAAAAGAAATAAAAAAGGAGACAATAATAATAATAATAAAACATGGCTTGATAAGGCAAAGTATTTGGTAACAAGAGCTGCTTTGTTTAGCACCATGTCTGTGTCAAGACAATGATCATAACCCGAAAAAAAATGTCTCAATGGGTTTCTTAAGTTGCTCTGGTGGTCTTCTTGGGATCATGGTTGCCATTAACGACCACCTCAGATAGGTTCACTTCCATCTTCGTCTCTTTCCTTGCTGCTATTATTCTCTTTGTGGACTCATAGTATGTGGCGTACAACAACAGCTGCGCTAAGCTAAACAATGTGCCCAATCCATTTGGAACCTGAAAGAAAATTGAAAAACCAAAAACCTCATTATAGAAACCAAACATATATATCGATTTTCAAAAAAAAAAAAAAAAAAAACCATATTCAGTTTTCAATTTGACCATCAATGGGTTCTATTTTGATTCAGTGTAAGTCACATGGATCTTGTAATAATTTTCAGCTCATTTTCCCCTTTCCAAAAGTCCTTGTTTCCTTGCCTTTCCAAAATAGAAACGGCATAAAAGGCATGCACGTGAAAAAGAAAAAAAGGTGGCTAACCTACCAAAACAGTACAAAATACCAGCTGCCCCTCCCATTCCCATTACCAGTCCACAGTTTTTGTTGTGTTGCATAAGAGTATACAAAGGCTAATCCAGACCAGGATCAGAGCATGTCACTGGCTTTATTGAGGGCCAGGGTCTATATATATCAACTAATAATAATATCGAGCAAGGAAATGAGTCACTTCAGTCAAGGTTGTCATATTTACCAAATGTTGCATGCAAATATTCCATTAAATATATGATCATAGTACCAACATGGTTAGTTTCCTAGGAGAGGAAAATCAAGAATAAGATGCCTAGTAATAGGGAAAAGCTTAAAAGTTATATATATAATGGAGGAGGCCATAAATTCACTTTTTATTGAATAGTGACACCTCTATTGTTTTGCTTTTCTTTATAGTTAGTTGAAATGAAGCAGTCAAAAGAGAAACAAGAAGGTATTGAATTTTGTAACTTACAGCAATGAATGGGTCAAAAGGGAGGAAAGCGTATGTAGTCCATGCAACACCATTGGCAAAGGAAGCCAGGGAGAGAAAAAAGGGCATATACTCCACGCTTTTTGTTGAGATCACCAGTTTCTGCACCACCATTGTACATAAATTAGACCACTCGTGTTTGTGTTTTAAATTTATTGAATGGCATCTTTTAAAAATGATTATACTAACTAATTAAATTAAATTTAGACTGATAAAACAATAACAAAATTCTACAAATTAGGTAACTATAAGAATGGTCCATTTAAGGAAATGACAATGCAAGTTCTATGTACCTAGCGTCCACTCAAATTCAACAAACTGAATTAGCCTTAGTAAACGAGCTTGAACTAAATTAGTCTAAAAAAATATATACTAACCATGACGGATAAAGGCGAAGCATACATCATGATATTGAACAAAATTGCGATAATTCCAACGACCATGGACCGGCGTTCAGTGGTGTGAGCTAATGTGAGAACCAGAGCAGCGACAAGGGCCATGAAAACTACCTCGACCAACGCGATCAGCAGCACTTTGAGTCTCTTTTTCTTGTCATGGCAAAAGATCAAGAAGAGGGTTAAATAGACGAGCTCAATGGCGGTCCCTGCACCATTGATGGTGATAACCAGGGTGCTGTTGGGATGAACCATAGGCAGGCCATAAATGACCCAAACCATGCAATTGATTAAAGTTGCCAGGTACGGGACTGGGGAGTACTGTTCCACTGACCCTTTCTTCCAAATCCGAACAAAAGTTGGCCTGTCAAATAAATGGAATCAACTTCTTCTTTTTTCTTTTTCTTTTTCTTTTTAAAAAGCACATATTAATTTAAGCTTAGATTTAGAGAAAAAGTCACTGAAAGAAGCTTACACAGGAGACAAGAAGAGGAAGAGAGAGATAACGTTCCCTGCAAAGAAAATATACTGTCATATTTAAGGAGACAACGTCGTATGGTGTCCCTAAATTGTATGTTAAAATAACCTACCTGTGATCCCAACTACATTTCGGATAGTGTTGACTAGGTGAGACACCATGGTTATCTGCTGTAAAGCAATGAATGAAACAAGGAGGAGGACAGAAGAGAGTGAAAAGAAGATCAAGATTTTCAACTTTAAAACATATATGGATGACTACGAGACGTTATGGTATATATAAAGAGAAGAATCTGAAAATGCGGGAGGAGAGAGGGGGGCGGGGTTCAATGCGGTTTGGGGCTATCTTATGTGAATATGGATATGGCAAGTATCTAAAACTGGTTGGTCATCATGCCCTTGCATGACATGTATGTTTTGTATGTAATAGTCGGTCGTAAATTTTGCAATTTATAAAACGCTTGAAGAAAAACTGCCCAACAAAACCCATCTCAATCCCCCTTTTTTTCTTAGGTGGGCTTGTTTGAGGACGGCGTTATCCTGACGCTGGGGGTGTACTCCATTCTCGGTTCTGTTGGGTCCGGTATTTTAATTTCTTTGAATAATTTATAATAACAATTTATTATTTTTATTTTTATTTTTTAAGCTTTCAACCAAATAATATATAATCCATGGCTTTTATATTGTTATTTTTAGTTACTTTCACTATTTTAAGTATAGAAAATTTTAAATTAATTGTACATTAAATAAAAATAAAACAATTTTACTTCTATTTCATAAAATTTCTAAACATCTCGATTTTCTTGGCACTGCATTCGAGATTCCCATAAAACTCAGCCAGGAACAGTGAATTGTTTTCTTCATGGTTTTTAGTATATAAATGGGTTAGCCAAATGTAAATATTGAATGCTATTTTTCAACTAGAATTTAATTCTAGCTTATCCATAATCCAGATGAGGATTTAAAGTAGTGTCAGGGGAACCCAGAATTCCATTGGCTGCCATGTTTTTTTGATAATTGATGTTAAAGGCCAAGCCTAACCATTACTTCTCTACGACCACACTGAAATTAAGTATTTGAAAGGCAATAAACTTTCTCATTACGATATATAAGGATAGCATTTATCACTCTTGATCCCTTATATGGTAAGAATATCACAAATATAATCCAATGCATATTAACTTTTACTTACCTAAACTGCCATTACGATTTGTTTATTTGAAAATTTGGATTTAAGATTTAAATTTTAAGTACGAGATGGATTTTTGTTTCAATGAATGATTTAATATATATAAAATTTGATTTGATATAATTATACGAATGTATATATATATATATGAAATTTTGATTTTAATTTAATTGTACACAATTAAAGAAATTAATATATATATTTATCTTCATATTGGATTAATTTAATTGTTTGTGTATGCAATCTATCAATGTAAAATGGTGCTAATTTGATAATGTTGTTAGTAATTTGTAAAAATTGAATTAAATCAAAATTTCATTTATAAAATCGCATAAAATAAAAATTCATATGACATTACACATTGGATCAAAGTTTATTTTATTGATATTTATCCATTTTATTATTATTGTTAAAAAATATTTTTGAAAATCAATCATATTGTAGAGTACAAAAATATATATGCAACTTAAATTATAAAAAGATATATAAAAATAAGTTATTGTAACTAATTATTAATATTTTGATATATGAAATATAAATTTTAAATACATTTAAGTTGTTAATATAAATTGTTTGCAAAATTTAGTTTTACATATAAATCATATTTTAACTTTTTTTTAAGCTCTTTTTGAGACAAAGCGTAAAACTATTCACAACTCCTCCTCAACACATAAATAGGAGGATAATGCGGTTTAACGCACTTGAACCCATGTCCTCCTACATTGACAATAATATTCATATCAATTGAGTTAAGACTCAAATATATTATATTATATAATTGGGAAAAAATGAAAAGAAAAATAACTATATACCCAATAAAAATGTTAAGAAAAAATGCATTAATAAATGAAAATTAAAAACATCATTTTAATTCAAAAAATAATTTTCAAAAGTTAATTTAGGTCAAATTATAAATTTACGCTACATTTATATTAACTATAAATTCTAAATATGATTTAAATATTAAATTAAATTTTACAAACCATTCATAATAATTACTTAAAAGTGTATAAAATATATAATTATATATTATAATATTAACATTGATTTACCACAAATTATTTTACTATATTTGCACTATAATTTAATATAAATATTTGTTAATACCAAAATAATAACAAGGTAATAATAATAAAAACATGAAAATAAGAATCCTTTAAATTTGGACCAATTATTCAATCACTTGTAATTTTCAATTAATTTACAAGAGTAATGTTTATATTTAATTTTATTATTCGTGTACTATGATCGTTTTGAATGCATTTAGTGCTCTAAATCATGTCATGTCTCAATTACTTCCATTATTGGAGAATTTTTTTATGGGAGAGATTTACTTTTATATTAATGTAAAATTTAATTAATTTTATATTTTTTTAAATTCTTTTTATGAGAACAATATTTTAACAATCGGTCATATTTTAAATTTCACTCATTTAAATCAAACATATTAAATTTAATATAAATTGAAATTTTTTAACAATTCGTTTTACGTAAAAAATTTCAATCGTTAAATATATATTGATATATACAATGCTTTAGATTAATATGATTAAGATATTTAATAGATTCAAAACGTTATATGTACGACAAGTAAAAATATATTAATAAATTCAACATTGGATAACTAAAATATTAATTGTATAAAAAATTATGAAAAATAAATTTTAATTTTTATATTGTTTTATATATTATTTTTACCATGGGTTCATTAGTTTTTTTCTTTTTTTCACAGGATGAGACAGATTCTATGATTAATATTATTATTTTATAAAGGAGGAGAGATTTCAACATAATTATAAAAATAGATCATAAATACTGAAAATTTGAAGTTGAAATCTCTAATAATTGGATCCAAAGTCGAAAAAGTGGATGACTTTTTCAAGTTTTATAACATTGCATTAACACTTGTCTTGTTCGAGAGAGGTAATCCAGGAAGGATAGAAACAATTGGGAAACTCCCAACTTTCCAGAGATGGAAAAAGAAATAAGACCAGCATTAGCCGATTATGTGGTGCTTGTTGTATTCGTTTTCACCTTTTCTTTTCCCCCTTTGCATGTTTGGCGATTGCCATGCAAAGTGTTATGAATTAATGTCACAGGGGCTATTTACTTTCAACTTGCTATAACCTTTTTATGCAATTTTTATGTGTGAATCATAGTTGCAAAATATCTACTTTTTTCATGAAATATCAATGTTGCCAAAAGGTGAGTTGGATAATGGCCCCTACTTTAATTTCTTAAAGTTTTTTATTAGTTTTCCCAATAATATTTTGATATAATAAAGTCAAATAATTTTTAATGATTTGTATTGACGAAGATAATTCATTAAGTATTGATCGAAGTATAATAAGAATATCAAATTTGTGAAAAATAAAATAAAATAAAATAAAATAAAAAACACACAAATTTTACGTGGAAACCCTTTCGGGAAAAAAACCACGGACAGAGGAGAAGAAAATTCACTATGTCGAAAAATTTGTATCAATACAAGAGGAATAGACTATGTCTATTTATAGGCTTGTAAAGCCGTATTCTAGTAGGATTGAAACACCCTATCCTAATCAATATAAAATAGATGAAGTTTAATAAGGTTTAAAAAACCTTATTCTAAAATAAAATAAAAGAAATCTAGTTCTATATGGATTTTACTTTTATTTTATTTTCCATCATATTCTATAAGAATTTGGGTCACTTAATTCTAACAATCTCCACCTTGACACAAATTCTCAATGAACAAGTTCTTCATTGCGAACTTTCAATAAACAAGTTCTCCACCTCTTCCATAAAACCCCTTAAGGGTTTAACTCAACAATGAACACCAACCAAGTCTAAGCAATGCTCAAACTTGGTTTTAGGAAGTGACTTAGTCATCATATCTGCAGAATTTTCATGAGTACTAATTTTGCTCACAACAATATCACCACGAGCAATAATATCACGAACAAAATGATACCGAACATCAATGTGTTTTGTTCTCTCATGAAACATTTAATCTTTTGTAAGAAATATAGCACTGATTGTCACAAAATCTTGGTCTTGATTTGAAGGCCTTCATTGAGTTCACTAAATAGTCCCTTCAACCAAATAGCTTCTTTGCAAGCCTCGATGAATCGCCATGTACTACGGCGGTGGTAGACAAAGCGATCGTAGTTTGCAAAATGGCTTTCCAACTAATTGCACAACCTCCGATTGTAAAGACGTAACTCGTGAGAGATCTTCTTCTATCAAGGTCTCAGCAAAATCAGCATCAACATACCCTATGACTCCATCTTTAGTTCTTCCAAGCTGTAAGCAAACATCGGTAGTGCCTCGTAAGTATCTTAAAATCCATCGAATCGCTTTCCAATGTTCTTTACGGGATTTGCCATGTATCGCTAACTACACCGATCGCATATGATAAACGGGACGTGAACAAACCATAGCATACATGAGAGATCCCATTGCACTAGAGTATGGAACATGTGACATGTACTCAATCTCATCATCGATTGTGGAGACAAAATCGATGAAAGTGCCTAAATGGTTGCTAAAGGAGTACTAACAAAGCTTAGCACTCTGCATATTGAACACGCAAAGAACTTTCTCAATGTACCCTTCCGACTTAGGTACAATTTACTTGATTTTCTATCTCCGAGAATCTCCATACCAAGTATCTTCTTTGTTGGTCCTAAATCTTTCATCTCAAATTCTTTACTTAGTTGGGCTTTGACCTTTCTTATCTCTTCTTTATCTTTTTCTTTGCTATCAACATGTCATCAACATAAAAAGTAGATACACAAAAGAACCATCACTATTTTTCTTAAAGTAAACACAATTTGTTAAAACTACTTCTTTTGAAATCATGAGAAGTCATAAAGGAATCAAACCTCTTGTACCACTTTGTCTTGGTGATTGTTTTCAAACCGTAAAGGGACTTTTTTCAGCAAGCAAACATAGTTCTCTTTTTTAAAAATCAAAACCTTCGGTTGTTGCATGTAAATATCCTCATCAAGCTCTCCATGCAAAAATGCGTTTTAATCGCTCAAGCTCCAAATCATGCATAGCCACAATACCAAGCAAAGCTCGAATCGAACTATGCTTAACAACCTGGGAGAACACATCTGTGAAGTCCACTCTGGAATTTGGTGTAACCCTTTGCAACAAGCCTTGCTTTATATCCGGGTTCTTCAACTCCTGAGTCCCTTCTTTCTTTTTAAATACCCATTTACAACGAAATGACCTTTTTACCTTTAGGAAGTTTCACAAGGTCCCATGTTCTGTTTTTTGTGGAGTGATTCTATCTCTTCTTGCATAGCAAACATCCACTTTTCTCGAGCCTTCACAGTAATCGCCTCGAGAATAATTAGATGGCTCTTGATTCGCATCTATATCTTCACCACATTCAAAGCATAAGCAACTAGATCAGCCTCAAAGATATTTCTTTGGAGGTTTAATTTCTCTTCTAGTTCTGTTTTTGGCGATAGAGTATTGTGGGTGAAGAAGCAACTCTATTCTCAATTTTTGTCTTGGCTTGAGGAGTTGACTCTGTATTAATCGATGCTCTACTTGTTTTTGATTTTCTTTATTGGAAGAGTCTTTAAGAGATAAGTTAGGTAGCATAGCAGTTTCATCAAAAACAACATCTCTACTAATCACAACTTTTCTATTTTAGGACACCATAACTTATACCCTTTTACACCAGCTTTATAACCAAGAAAAACACATTTAATGGATCTCGGTTCCAATTTTCCATTATCAACATGAGCATATGCAGGACACCCAAAGATCTTTAAATCAGAATAATTAGCAGGATTACGGACCATACCTCTTGTGGAGTCTTTTTCTCAATGGCAGCGGATGGAGATCGGTTGATCAAAAAAACATGAAAGACGCCGCTTACGCCCAAAATGACTTGTAAGTTGGCATTTGACAACATACATCGAACCTTCTCCATGATCGTTCGTTCATTCATTCCGCAACGCCGTTTTGTTGTGGAGTATGACGAATCTGTCGGTGTCTTATGATTCCTTCCGACTTGCACAATCTATTAAACTCATCGTAACGAACTCTAAGCCATTATGCATGCGGAGGTATTTTATCTGCTTTTCCGTCTGTTTTTCAATCATAATTTTCCAAGACTTAAATGCGGAAAACACATCACTTTTCTCGCTTCGGGAAGAACGCCCAAACTTTTACGGAAAAATCATCAATAAAGGTTAGCATATAATTAGCTCCACCTCTGGAAGGCACTCTAGATGGCCCCCACAGTCGAATGAATATACTCCAATGTTCCCTTCGTGTTATAGATTCCTCTAGTGAATCGAACTCTCTTTTGTTTTCCAAAACACAGTGGTGCTCATGAAATTCGGTTTGCAAATTCCTTGCCCATTAAGAAGTCCTCTTTGCTCAATTCGCCATGCCATTCTCACTCATATGCCCTAGGCGCATATGCCAAAGTTTAGTAATATCATCATCGACAAGGACGAGGAAGCGATAGCTGCATCACCGATAATGATAGAACCACCGCAAAACATATAACTTGGCAATCTTTCTCTGTCCTTTCATCACAACAAGGGACCCTTTGGAAATCTTTAAAACCCCACTTTCAGCTGTATATCTGTACCCTTTTGAATCAAGAGTACTCAACGAAATTAAATTTCTTTTCAATTCTGGAACATGCCGTACGTCACTAAGTGTTCTGACAACTCCATCAAACATCTTAACTTTAATTGTTCCAACACCTGCGATTTTACACGAAGTATTATTTCCCATCAAAACAACACCTTCAGACACTGTTTCGTAAGTTGTAAACCAATCCCGATTGGGACTCATATGGAATGTGCAGCCTGAATCAAGTATCCACTCCTCGCTTACTTTAGAATCATTGACAGAAGCGACTAGAAGTTCACCATCACTGTAGTCTTCTACAACATCAGCTTCACCGGAATTTTCTGGTTGTTTTCCCTTTTGATTCGCAGCCTCCCTTTTAATCTTATTTTGTAGCTTATAGCACTCAGATTTAATGTGCCCTTTCTTCTTGCAGAAGTTACAAGTTTTACCTCTGTTTGAAGACTTCGATCTACCCTTAGATTTACCACGAGGATTCCGTTCCTGTGTCCTACCACGATCATCATCAGCATTCCGATCTTGTCTCCCACGAACAATGAGACCCTCTCCCTGAGAGTCGGGTTTAACCACAAGATGCTTCATCTTATCATACGAGGTTAAAGAATCATAAACCTCATCAAGCTGTTAGAGACTCACGGCTATATAAAATCGTGTCTCTAAAGGTTGAATAAGACAGAACAACGAACAAAGTAGAATCAACCCTAGATCTTCCTTATCATATTGAACCTCCATGGCTTCCAAGTTTGAGAGAATTTCTTTAAAACATCATTAAGTGTTCGTATGTCTGACGCACCTTCCTCCAAACGATGAGCATAAAGACGCCGCTTCATATGCAACTTGCTTGTTAGAGTTTTCGACATACATATTTGTTCTCTAGCCTCTTCCATAATGCGTGGCGATTTTCTCTTTCATCACATCTTGCAAAATTTCGTTGGACAAATGCGGATGTAATTGTGTTAATGCCTTTCGATCCTTACGCTTTTTCTCTTCATCGTTAATGTCGAAGGCATCTTATCTATCCCTAGCGGGGCATCCTCGAGATCCATCGTGCAAGAAGCGCTTGCATCTTAATTTGCCACAACGCAAATCTAGTGTTGCGATCCAACAGTGAATTTCATATTTCAAAGACGCCATTACCGTGATCGAGATGAATAACCGGAAGCTCGGATACCAATTTGTGAAAAAAATAGAATAAAAATAAATAAAATAAAGAACACACAAATTTTACGTGGAAACCCTTTCGGGAAAAAAACCACGGGCAGAGGAGAAGAAAATTCACTATGTCGAAAAATTTGTATCAATACAAGAGGAATAGACTATGTCTATTTATAGGCTTGTAAAGCCATATTCTAGTAGGATTGAAACACCCTATCCTAATCAATATAAAATAGATGAAGTTTAATAAGGTTTAAAAAACCTTATTCTAAAATAAAATAAAAGAAATCTAGTTCTATATGGATTTTACTTTTATTTTATTTTCCATCATATTCTATAAGAATTTGGGTCACTTAATTCTAACAATTATATAAAGAATTTTTACACTATTTTTTATTAAATAATCTTGGGATATTAGAGGACGAGAAAAACACAAAAAGTTCTTTCATACTACAGGAAAACAGACTTTTAGTGGTGTTTTTTTTTTTGCCTTTAAGCCCCGCTAAAACTATTTGACGCTGCTATAGATAACACCGCTAAAGTTTGCGGCGTTTATTTAAAAAAACACCGCTAAATGTCCTGACTTTTAGCGGCACTTTTCCCACAAACGCCGCTAAAGGTCATGAAATTTAAAAAATATATTATAAAATATTATAAAGGTCATGAAAAATTAAAATTTATTATCAAAATATTGAGAAGAATAATATCTATGATATAAATATAAAAATTTTCTATTAAAATTCTATTAAAATTCATTATCAAATTAAATTTTCTATGAAAAATTTAACTTTAAAACTAAATATAAAAATTGATGAATTCAAATTTAGAATTTAAAATAATAAATTAATAACACAATTAAAATCCAAAAGTTAGAACTCAAGTTATTAAATATTAAAATAAAAATAAAAATATAGAATCAAAACTAAAATAAATAATAAAAATTAGATTAAATATAAAGATATAAATAAAATACAGCAAGTCTTTTACTAACAGCAAGTCCAAAAACAACATCTTGTTTGCAAACCTAAACAACACTGAAAATGCAAAGGTCTTTTATAAAAGACAAATTGCTAAGTTTTGAACTAGGAATTCTAATATGCAAAGGTCTTTTATAAAAGACAAATTGTTAAGTTTTGAACTAGGAATTCTAATACCTCGGAGGACAATGCAAAGTTTAAAGCTTCATAAACTACACTCTCATCAGGACAAGATGCCAATGAACCTACAAACAGAGGGGAAAAAATATTATAGATTTGAATAGTCTAAAAGTGTCTAAAGGAATTTTGTACACTACTCCAGTCTGTTAATACAGAAGTCGTTGAAAAGTCTGTGCATAATATGTACCTACAACATACAAAATAATGTAACGTGAAACCTAAATCTGTTAACTACAAAATTGCAGGAAAAGAGATCTCTTTTCCAGTAACTAACACTTCAATTTGCAGTACTTAAAACACTTTAATTTACAACATTTAAGCACTTCAAGTTATAGCATTTAAACACTTCAATTTGCAGCACTTTAACATCTCAATTAACAACATTTATACAACTCAATTACAGCAATAAAACATCTCAATTTCTAGCAACTAAACACTTCAATTTGCAGTACTTAAACACTTCAATTTACGACATTTAAACACTTCAATTTACAGCATTTAAACACTTCAATTTGCAGCATTTAAACAACAACAACCATCAATTAAATAAGAGGAACTTTAAACATTTAATAGTCATTTCCATCATAACTGACAGCAAATTATCCACCATTTAATTAGCTTAGTTTCAGCATTAATTCGGTAATGAGCAACAATATACAGCAGCATTCAATCCACCATACAAAGATATTTCAAACATCAATTTACTCACTTCCGGACCTCAATAACAACAACAATTTAACTGATTTCTTTCATACAGTTCTTCCAACCCGAAACAGCAAGATTAAACTACCAAGGATTGATCTTACCTAAACCTGATAAACCATGTTATTAGGATGTTGAAATTTGAAAACCAAGATCATTGCTAGTGCTAATTAATAAAAACAACAAAACATCTAAACGTTGCAAGACAATAAGTCAGAAAAATAGGGCATGCTTTCAATACTTAGAGGCTAGGTCAAAATGTTCCTAAGTTGCCAAAAGGACTACTAGAGCACTGAAATTGAGTAGGGACTTGAGACAGCTAGAGTTCCTTTCTTTCTACCTTTTTCATTTCATTTTGTCCTCCATATAAATTAATTAGAGCTATAATTTCTCTTGCAAAAAAAAAAAAAAAAAAACTAGCTGCTATCATGAACATTTAAATACTTGTGCACATAACGAGATGAATTATTTCAAAGAACAATTAGTACAAAAAATTAAGGAGTTGTTTCAAGGAACAAAATAATAAATACAGAGCATGTTCTGGGTAAAAAATTAACTTTGGAACAAATTATAACACAAAACTAACAATAGTTTTAAGCTCAAACTTATACATTTATTCAATTATATAATTAAAACAACAATCTTATATAAAAATAATAATATAATATTTAATAAATATTCATAAAAAATGAATAAAATATGTAATTACATATTAAATTAAATGAAATAAGCCAACACTTGGAAGTGTAGAACATAGAGATATAAATATAAATCTTAAGGATTTCAAACCTCAAAAACAGGCTCTAATTGGTTCCTTAGAGTTCTTTTAACAGTTTCACGTTGTTGTTTTGCTCCATGTGTCCGCATGACATATGATGGTAAAAACAAATAAGCACCTTGGTCATACCTGCCAAAGTATCACAAAGTTCATCAGGGAATAAACTGTACAAAGATAGGACCTTGAGTACATACCCTGTCCAGTTTTGTGGAGGCACTAACATTAGCATATAAGGAATAACCATGTGCTTAGCCTGCTTGCATAAGCGATATTAGTTTATCCATATGCTTTCAAGTAGAAAAATTTATTCAAGGGGGTTACTGTTTATGAATGGAATGCTTGTTAAGTGCCATCTATTAAAGACTACTTACAGTTTTCTCAAGTCCTTTGCGAACTAGTGGATCACATTCAATAACACCATATCTTCTACTGCCTTTGCTGGTAAAGGATAAATACAAAAAAATAAGAATTTTATTGTGAGTTATAAGTTATGAGTTATGAGTTAAGGCACAAATAATGAAATATAAGCATTATTTAAAGAATAAATCATACCAAGTATGAAGAGAGACCTACCTTAGCAGATATTTCCAAAGATTTCAGGTAAATTTCATTGCTGGGATCCTACAAATACAAAGCTACCAAGTTAAAAAAAGAGCATTCAAGCATTGAATCTATAAATCCATCCATAAATGCAGTAATTGATACTTTAGCCAAACAAAACTACAGAAAAACCTCATCAACTGCTTGCTAGAAATATTGAGCTACCTTTTCGAACTAAGGCCTGGCCTCATCTTCCTTGTTAGTCAAAAATGCAAAAGAAGTCTAAGCATTTCCCAAACACCATAAAGCATCATGCTTCTTAGGGTTAATCGACAAAGCCTCCTCTAGCTTCAAAATAGCATCTATTCACAATTAATTTTTAGTAACCAAGAAAATTAATATTTGAATTACTAGTGAATAAAATTAAATTTATTATGTGCATATATTGTAACGACCCCTAACCCCATACCGTCGCTAGAACAGGGTTATGAGACATTACCAATCAGTACAGTACAATACATACATTAATTAAATATAAACGTTCAGACTCATCGTAATTTTAAGATGACGTCCCTTTAATAGGCCCTCGCGGTCCAATATGAACAGTAAAATCAATTCGGGACTAAATGAGAATTACTACGAAATTTTCTTTCAAATTTCAAATTCATACTATATATCATTGCTAACCATAATTTACTTATTTTATCAATACTTTTGTAATACCCTGAAAATATTTACAGTAAGATATTATCCTTAATATAGTAAAATAAGGAAATAAAGTGAAAAAAGAAGAAGGAAATTTTGAGATATGTCAATATTGAGGAGTACATTATGACATATTAATTCAAGAAAGGACTAAATTGTAAAAGTGAGAAAAGTTTTGTTGCACAAGAGTAAATACTCAAAATTTGAGGGGTTAAAGTGTAAATATGAAAAATTTGAAGGACCAATAGTGTAAATATTTTAAGAGTGGAATAATCTAGAAACTAAGGAAAATGGATGAATTAGGACCAAATTGAATAGATGAAGAAATTATGAGGGACTAAATTGCAATTTTACCAAATTAAATGATGACTTAAGGATGGAATTTTAAAAGATAATGAAGGGCAAAATGGTCAATTGGAAGAGAGAGAAATCTAGAAAGTAATAATGATGCTAGAGATATTTTGATATTTTATAATTATTTAATTAGATAAATATTATTTTATTAATATTTTAATAAGATATTTTATTATTATTTTATTAGTATATAAAGAAAGAAAGATGAGAAATTCTCATCCATATTTCCCATGCACTAACGTGAGAGAAAGAGAGGAAGAAAGAAAGTTTTGCTTTCTTTACAATTTAGTCCTTTTACCAAAAATTCACCATTTTCACCCAAAAATCAAATGAATTTCCATAGCTACCAAGAGAGAAAAATGTTAAGGAGACCATGGGGAGTTAGAATATCAAGTTGGATTCAAGAAATAGAAGCTGGAGGGAGAGAAAATCAAGTTAAAGATTAGTATCAATAGAACAAGGTAAGTATATCAAGATTTCAATATGTTTTTAAGTTTGTTATTATTGACAAAGCATGGAAATAATGTTATAGTAGAGTTTTCTTACATAAGGTCCTATGTTCATGATATGTTAGTGAAGAGAAAATAAGAGAAAGTGATGAGAAATGGTGTAGAAAATGAAAATAAGGGTGTTATAACATGGTAATTAATATTTTGTACTAAAACAGTTTTGGACAGCAGCAGTAGTCTAACTTTGAAAAATCATCAAAAATTGTAGAAATCTAATTATAGGATGAATAAAATATGAAATTAAAGCTTATTAAGTCTAGTTTCTTATAGAAGAAATTATGTAAGCAATAGAATTGTAAATCATGAGATATGATGAATTTTGTGAGACAAGGTCAGAATGATTTCGGGTTCCCCTGTTCTGAATTTGTAAAATCATAAAAATTTGGATAAAAATAATTAGGGGTTTAAATTATATTTTTAGAATTCTGAATGAGTCTATTTTCAATATAAACAAACGAGAACATCATTTGAATTCTGTACAAGGAGATAATTAATTTTTAGTGAAGAAGGGTCAGAACTGTTAGACAGCAGAACAGGGGTAATTTTAAAGAATAAACTGTACTTATTGGATAAACTAAAAATTCTGAAAATTTTATGGTAAGAAGATATATGAGTCTAGTTTCAGGGAAATTTAGCGGATCTTAATTTTGAGTTCTATAGCTCCAGATATAAATAATTTAGTGACCATGATGCAGATAGACAGCTTGAATATTCATAAAAGTAAATAATAAAAATTATGGATAATGTTACTTACAAGTGTATTATCTACATTAAGGATGTGGAATGGAGAGGAGGAGGAGGAAAATATGTATGAATATTCATCTAGCATGGCTAATTTGCATATTCTAGGCTCAAGGACTAAATTGAATAAAAGTAAAATTTTATGGGCAATTTTGTAAAAATGTAAAAAAATGATCAAATTGCATGAAATGGATTATTTTATTATTTAAATTACAAATTGAATGAAATTATTAATTTAGTTCAAGATCGGGAAAACATGTTTTAGGTGTTAAATTGAAAAGTGTTGAAAGAATAAATTGAAAAGTGTTGAAATTATAGAAAATTCTGATATTTTATAGAATTCATGGACTGTTATCAATATATATAAGAATAATAGCTGGAAATAAGGATTAAATTGCAAGAATTTTATTTTCCGACCCTAAGGATGAAATCGTCATTAATTAAGAGTTCGGGGAAAAATGGTAAATTTTGCCTAAAGCATTAATTAAATGCATTAGTATATGAAATGAATGAAAATGATGATCAAATTTATTTATAAAGATCCGAACGACTCAAATATGAGACTCGATCGTGAAAAGAAAAGATATCGGATTAATGAAATTATAAACACAAACAAGCAATGAGGTAAGTTTGTGTAACTTGAATTGTATTTTAAATACTTGAAATATGTGGTTATGTGATGAAAATATGATTTGAATATTCAATTCATGATATTTGATGAAATATTGATAATACTCGAAATAAATTGAAAATAAATCTCGGTTGAATGAAAAGGAAAAATTCGATGGATCTCGAAAAGGAATTGACGGTAAAAGGATCTAGCCGGACGGGTGATCCTATCCGATATAGCCCTCCGAAGAATATGTGTAAAATGGATTTAGCCCGGACGGGTAATCCGAATCGAAGTCTGAATTTAGCTCGGGTGGTAATTCGGATCAAGCCCATTAGAGTAATTATCGTTGGGGATTTAGCTTTGGGTGGTAATCCCGACAATACTTTATGAGTTTATATTACGGGAGATTTAGCTCGGACTGGTAATCCCACTGTAAGGATGAGGTTCGCGAGTGTGCTCTCGATATGAAGCGTGTAAGACCATGGTTGAAAGATACCATGGCAACTTTGATATGAAACGTGAAAGACCATGGTTGAAAGATACCATGGCAACTTTGATATGAAATGTGTAAGACCATGGTTGAAAGATACCATGGCAACTGATATGAAATGTGTAAGACCATGGTTGAAAGATACCATGGCAGCGTGATATGAAATGAACAAGACCATGGTTGAAAGATATCATGGCAACATGACAGAAAATGAGTAAGACCATAGTTGAAAGATACTATGGCATCTTGTCAAAGATGAATAAGACCGTGGATGGGAGATGCTATGACATCCGTTGAACAATTGATATCCGTGTAATATGTATCGGATGACGAATGGTTATATAAAATGGTTGTGTGTAATGTTTACAAGAACTGGTCATATGGAAATATATATGTACAAAATAGTTGTATGAAATAATTATGAAGATAGATAAACGAAATAAGTATGAGTACGTGGAATATAAATTATGTTAGGTTTGATATAAGCTATTATCGGAATAAATATACATAAAATATATGGAAATGATGGAGTATGAAATATTAATATAATGAAATGAATCATATATGCTTATGAAGAAACGGTAAGAGCATGATATGTTTCATGACATGTACATATATGATTATCTTTGATATGTTGATACAAGAAAATTATGTAAGTTGAGACTATTATTGAACTCAAGTACGATATGTCGAGAAAATAGTTATATCAATGTTGAATTTATATGAGATATGTGCAAGTACACTAACAATATTACTGTTTGATGCTTATACAAGTACTAATCTGTTGATTGAATGGTAATATATTTATTTACATGATGCATTGAATCGGTAAGCATTTAAATTTTTTTTAAGTAATCTGCAAATGGTAGTAATGCTCCGAAACCCTGTTCTGGCAACGGATACGGGTTAGGGGTGTTACAACTTTCACAACCTAAATGACTCTCATAAGACATTCTAGGTACATGCCGTTACCAATACTCAACATACTTTACCTCATTGAATTCGGGATCGGCCTGAGATACTGATTCAACGGTCTAGCCTTAACATACACACGGATACAAACCGTGCGCTGAGTATACACTCAGTGGTATTTCTATAATCCGAACACTTAAACAATTATAAAACATATTAATTTATATATATTGAACTTTTCAAACTCAATGAGTATTCAAACATTCATTTTCCAACCGATGTTTTGGTCTACTTTAAATTCAAAATCATTTATTATTTTTCAATAGCAATTAATCAATCAGTAATATTCATTAACGATCAGTCAATCAGAACAATTATTTATTTAGTAATAGTCAGTTATTCGGTAACAATCAATTATTCAATAATAATCAGTTATTCAGTATCAATCAATTGATCGGTTATCCAGTAACAGTCAATTATTAAGTAAAAATCAAATATACAGTAACAATTAAATTATTCAGTAACAGTCGATCTTTCCAGTTCCTTTATTTACCCCTATGAACATAACACGGACCTAGACGGATACACGGATCTAACCAACACACCAGTACGGCACATAGTGCCTTGTCGGCCGAAGCCAGAACAGTAACAGTACGGTACATAGGGTACCTCATCGGAACAAATCCGAAATAGTAACAGTACGGTATACGTAGTACCTCATCGGAACAAATCCGAAACAGTAACAGTAACAACATCCGACACACAAAGTGTCGAATCGGTAACGATAAGCGATATGATAATGATGAGTCGGCACATAAGTGGCTGATCAGTAAGCTGGCAAAACTCGTACTCTTTCATATCCTATGGCATGCCAACTATATCCGACTAGCCCGACTAGTTAATAGGGTATTTAATTCAGTTTCCAGTTTTCAATTAATTCATATTTTAATTAATTAACTACATATATTTTCAATTCAATATAATTTCATTCACTTTTCACTAATAAATATTCAATTTCACAATAATCACAATTTTCTATCAATTTCATCACACTTCCAACTACACATATTTTCCAATATAACAAATATTTATTATTCAATTTCCACATCAATATTCATTTCAATTCAAACATTCATATATATATATATATATATATATTCATAAATCAATTCAATATAATCAATATTCAATCCAATTCAAATAATCATCTCAAAACACCTACTATGTATATATAAATATATATTAAATAATAAATCCAACAATTTAAGTATTAAGTTCGAATTATAGAAATACAAACCGTATTTTCTCGAGCTAACTCCTGTTGTCTTTGCCATTTTTCCTTGCTTAGCCGAAATTTCCCGAGACAACGTTAGCTATGGGAATTAAAAAAATTCATATTCATTAATTCACTACTAATTTATATCTAATTAATACAATTTCTATTCAATTTCTACTTTAATTTCAATTTAATCTTAACTAAATTCACTTACTTTTTCTATCTCAATTCATACTTCATTTCTATTCAAATTTTGTCCAAACTCATACTTAACTATAAAATTTCCAGCATATTTTCCTTGTAATGACCCGAATTTTATCGATATTGAAAAAGTGTAATTTCGGATCTCTGTTTATGAAAAATGGATTCGTAAATATTTATTAAAAATATTTACGAAGTAAAATGAATGGTTAATTAGAGTTTAATTAAGTGAATTTAACTTAATTAAGAGTGATTAGGAAAAAGGACTAAGTTGAATGAAGTGTAAAAGTTTAATTACAGAATTAAAGAAGATAAGGGGGACTAAATAGCAAATTAAGCCTATTCTAAAGAATGAGGCGGCAAAACATAAAAATCTTTGATTTTTATGTTGTTTAAATTATAAATATACTATTAATGTTATTATTTTATTATATTACAAATTAAATTAATTATATTATTATATTTTGAAATAAATTAAGAAAAGACAAATGTATGGTGCATATGGATATGGTGACATATGTAATATTAATATACATACAATTGTAAAATACATGTACATTTACTTATCATATAAGTATATTATTAAATTATATATTAGTATTAAGTAAAAGATATTTATATAATAAATAGATTAAAGAAAGACAAATGTAAGGATATAAATAGATACAAATGTTAAATAAATATTAGTTATTTAGTAGATTATTATTATTATTATATTATATATATATATATATATATATATAAAACAAATGGAATAAAAGAAGAAAGAAAGGAGATAGAAAAAGAAACAGAATGAAACGAAACAGAGAGCAGGGGAGAAAAAGAAAGAAAGAAAAGAAAGAAAGGGAGAAAAGAGAAAATTGAAGGTTTGAAGCTTTAAGCTTTAATATGTAAGTCAATCAAGTTCTTTTTACTTAATTTTGATGTTTTAGAAGTTTCAGAATAAAGTTTTGATGAAATTAAGTTGATATTTTGAAAGTTATTAGATTTCTAGATATTATCCATGATAAATAAAATGATGAATTAAGGGCTAAATTGATAGAAATTCAAGTTAGAAATAATATAATGATTGAATTGTAAAGTGATTCATAAGTTTTATGCTTTAAGGACTAAATTGAAAGAATTTTGAAATTATGGTTTTATGATGAAAAATAGATAATTATGTCCAAGTTTGGTTAAAAATTGAGTAGAAGTAAAGTATGAATTAAAATAGAAAAGTAAGTGAATTTAGTTAGGATTAAATTGAAATTAAAAGTAGAAAATCAACATTTTGCACTAAGACTATTTTGGACAGCAGTAGTAGTTTAAGTTTGAAAAATCACCAAAAATTGTATAAATTTAATTAAAGGATGAATAAAATATTGAATTAAAGCTTATTGAGTCTAGTTTCTTATAGAAGAAACGGTATAAGCAATTGAATTGTAAATTAAGAGATATAATGAATTTTGTGAGACAAGATTAGAATGAATTCGGGTTCCCCTGTTCTGACTTTGGAAAATTACCAAAAATTGGATAAAAATAATTAGAGGCTTAAAGTTATATGTTTAGAATCCCTAATGAGTCTACTTTCAGGAGAAATCAACGGAAATATTATCCGAGTTTTGTACTGTGAGATAATTAATTTTTAGTGAAGAAGGGTCAAAACTGTCAGACAGCAGAATAGAGATAACTTTAAAGAATAAACTGTACTTAATGACTAAACCAAAAATTCTGAAAATTTTATGGTAAAAAGATATATGAGTCTAGTTTCAGGGAAAATTAGCGGATCTTAATTTGGAGTTTTATAGCTCCAGATATAAATAGTTTAGTGACTATGACATAGATGGACAGCTTGAATATCTATAAAAGTAAATAATAAAAATTATAGATAATGTTACTTACAAGTCTGTTATATACATTAAGGATGTAGAATGGAGAGGAGGAGGAGAAAAATATATATGAATATTCAGTTAGCATGGCTAATTTGCATGTTTAAGCTCATGGACTAAATTGAATAAAAATAAAACTTTAGGGGACAATTTTGTAAAAATATCAAAAATGATTAAATTGAAGGGAATGAATTGTTTTATTATCTAAATTAATAAATTGAGTGAAATTATCAATTTAAGATTGGGTGAAAATTGAGAAAATGGTAAATTACCAATATGACTCTAAATCTTGGTATTTCTGTAATATAGTCAGGTAGGTTTGTATATCCTGAATGAGCATGTAAATATGACAATTTAAGTATTGTATCGTATTTTATATGATATTTTGAATTGAATATATGAAAAGGATGTTACATGAAACATGAAAATGAATACTAAATAATATAAATTAATTAAAATTATTCTAAAAATCTCGGTAATGCCTCGTATTCTATCCTGGTCTCAAGTACGAGTATGGGGTATTACATTCCTAATTTCGAAATTTCATCAATTTAGTCCCTACAACATAAAAATTATGAATTACTTTACAATTCAATCCTTATTTCATTTCTAACTTGAATTTCTATCAATTTAACCCCTAATTCATCTTTTTATTCAACATGAACAATATTTAGAAATCTAATAACTTTCAAAATATTAACTTAATTTCATCAAAACTTTGTTCTAAATCTTTTAAAACATCAAAACTAAGTAAAAAGGGCTAAATTGACTTACCTATTAAACTTTAAAGCTTCAAACCTTGAATTTTTCCTTTTCTTTCTTTCCTTTCTTTCTTCCTTTCCTTCCCCTGCTTCACGTTTGCCTATTCTATTTCTTTTCTTTTTTTTTTTTTTTTTTTTTTTTTTAGTTTTGTTATATATATATATATATATATAATATAATAACATTATAAATATCTATTAATAAAAATCTATTAAATAACTAATATTTATTTAACATTTGTATCCATTTATATCCTTACATTTGTCACACTTTTATTTATTCATCACATAAAGATCATATCATATAATATAATTATTTAATTAATAAATATCTTTTACTAAATAATAAATATCTATTTAATATCAAATACATGTATTACAAATGTATGTATTTTTATTAATACATTTGTATCAAATCATATCCACACATTTGTTTTTATTTAATTTATTTAATAATATAATATCAATTCAATAATAATAATATTAATATTTACTTAAATAATAAGTAAATACACACATGTATTACAAATGTATTTACAATAATTATTACACATGTATTTATTTATTATTATTTTTTTATTTTTTTCATACACTTGTATCAAATAATCACTATACACTTGTCTTTCTTTTATTTATTTCATAATATAATAATTTAATATCAATTAAATAATAATGACTATAATAATAAATAAATTAATTAATCTAAGAAAATCCTAGATTCTTCCATCTTTTGCCGCCTAAATTCATACATTAGGTATAATTGCCTATTTGGTCTTTTTTATTTTCATTTAATCTACAATTCAACTTTCATTCTTTATTCAATTTAGTCATTTTTCCTAATTACTCTTAATTAAGTTAAATTCACTTAATTAAATCCTAGTTAATTACTCAATTAACTTCGTAATTATTTTTCATAAATATTTTCTAATCCATTTTTCAGAAACAGAGACCCGAAAATATATTTTTCCTATAATTTTGAAGTTCGGGTCGTTACATATATATTATGAGAACCTTGAATTATTTTCTGTGAATCTGGAACGCTTTGAAACTGAGACAACTCAAGTAAAGCTCTAGCCCATCTTGTTGAGTTTTGCAAACAATAAATATAAATTAGCCAAAAATCAATTTTAATTGAAAAAAAAAAGATGAAGAAGAATAAGAGAAAAACGGATCAACAGAATGAGGAAGCCAACGTCGGCATCAAGAGGATTGGAAGCATAAGTAGCTTTGGAAATTTTACGAGCTTGCTCGAAAAAGAGCAGCCTATCGAGCTCACTCGACGATTCCATGGCTGCTCGTTCTAACTTATTCTTCTTCTTCTTTTATCGGGTTCAATATTTCTTATATAAATAGCTTGAAGATAATAAAAAAATATATAAATAAAACGAGAGAGAGTCCGGTGAAGGGAGTAAAAAAGCAGCAAATACGGAAGAACGAGCAACAAAGATAATCTCACTCTCCATTTGCTTTGCTTCTAACTTTATTGTTCAATTCAAGAGTTACTGCTGTTGACGAGGGTGGTTGAGAAGAAGAGGAGCTTAAAGTAGCAAAAGCGGCAAAGAGAAATGGTGTTTTGAGGATACCAATTTTAGGGAGAAAAGTTGAGGGTTTCAGGGGAAAATTTGGGGATAAAAAGGCGCCATTTTTTAAGTAAAATGATTTTTACGGCCTTTTTTATATAAAAAACGCCGTTATTGAAACGCCACTAATCTCCATTTTATATTTCATTTTTATTTTTGTATTTTATTTTATTTTTGTTATCAATGTTTTTATTTATTTATCAAATTTTTTTAAATCTAATATTTAAATATATCAAATGGTTTAGATTAAATATTTTTGAAAATAAAAGTATTAATTGGTTGTATAAAATTTCATCATTTAACAAATCTCAATTAAACCTTAAATCTTAAACCATTTAATATATATAAAGTTTATCTATTATCTCTTAAATAATTGAAACTATAATCATAATTTTAAGATATTAAAATTAAAATTATCTCTTTTACAATTATATAATAAATTATTTAATATATAAATTAAAAAACACTAATTAATCTAAACCTTAAACCCCTAATCTCTAATCTCTAGACTCTAAACCCTAAAATCCTAAAATATAAACAATTAACCCTAAACCCCTAACCCCTAAAGCTTAAACGCCAACCCTTAAACCATAATTCATAAACCTTAAAATAGTAACTCATAAACCTTAAACCCTTAACCATACACCTTAAACCGTAAACCCTAAATTATAATGATAATTAATTCAATATTTTAAAATTCATATTATCTCTTTTACAATTATATAAGAAAATATTTATCATATAAATTAATAAACACTAATTAATCTAAACCCTAAACTCCTAATCTATAATCCTTAAACCTTAAATCCTAAAACATAAACACTTAACCCTAGACCCCTAACCCTTAATCCCTAACCCCTAAACCTTCATCCCCAACCCTTAAACCATAATCCCTAAACCCATAATCCATAAACCATAAAATAGTAACTCATAAACCTTAAACCCTAAATCACATGTCCTAAACTGTAAACCCTAAACTATAATGATAATTAATTCAATTTAAAATTAATACTATCTCTTTTACAATTATATAAGAAAATATTTAACATATAAATTAAAAAAACAATCAGTCATATACCAAAAATCTTTAAAAGTATTTTAAATAATAGTATTTTAAATTTTTTCATTTTTAACAAATATTTTTCTATGTTTTTACTTTCAATTTTTTTCCACGTGTCATTATTTTTTCTGAAGAATTTAAATATTTAATTAAAAATAAATTGTATTTTAATATAAATAAACCAGTTAAATTATAAATAGACAGACGAAATGTTTTTTGAAAAGCGCCGCTAATACTTGATTTTTAGCAGCGTTTTTAAGCTCAATATAAAATGATGGCGTTGTGCAAAATTTTTAACGGCTTTTTTTAAAAAGCGCCACTAATACTCGATCTATAGCGGCGTTTTTCATAAAGCGCCGCTAATGCCACTGTAGCTTAGTTAAAACGACGGCATTGAGCATAAGTTTTGCGGCGTTTTTAGGAAGCGCCGCTAATGCTCGTTCTTTAGCGCTCGATCTATAGTGGCTTTTTTCGTTCAAACACCGCTAAAAACGTCGCTAAAAGTAAATTTTGCTGTAGTATTTTTATTTGTTTTTGTGTGTGTCTTCTGAATGAAAGGCGATTCATATTTATGGGAGTACTCATGTCTTTTTTTTTTTTTATAGAGACATAACCAACAGTTATCTATTTAGATAATTTCATATTTTAACAACAAACATAACTACGTTTAATAGATATATACTTGAATAGTTATAATCAATGTTTTTAGAATTGTAATGGTGGTCAAATTAGTTAGGCTATTGGTTCGTCGGTCCGACCAATTCAATTCAAACTAATATCTCGACTGATCCAATTCGGCTCAAACATCGCTAGTTATAACTTTTCGTCAATAACCATATGATATAATTTTTAGTAATTTACCAATAAACTTAACTCATCACTTTTATTCCTTTGGCTATAACTTTGGATTATTGATAACGTTTGACTTTTAACTGTGTGAATATTATTTTGAAAGTATTTAAACAATATCATTTTCAAAATATTTTAGATTTTGGTGATCTTAGAAATTAGTTGCATAAAATTTTAACACCAATCGATGTAAAGCATCCAAAGACATTATTATTAAGTCGGGTCTGTAAACTCTTTTCGTGAGCATTATTAAAGTCAAGCCCTTGAACTCTTTGAAACAATTATACTTCACACTTACATGTTTATTTTTGATTAAAATATGTTTTAAGTTCTTAGATATTTAATTCATCTACTTTTATTTTATTTTTAGGAATAAAAGTGGAGAAATTAAATATAAAAGGTAAAAAGAATATAGGTAAAGCATATTTATTTACTTATTCACTCCTGCAAAATAGAAGAAGAAATTGGAAGTAGCCCAAATACTAAGCTAATGATGAATCCATTGTTCATAAGCCCAAATAAAACTAAAACCCTAAATCCCAGAGATTGAGGAAACTGAAAAACCCTCGCTCGTTTATCTTGCTGAAGCTAGGCGAAGCGAAGCACCCATTTTCAAAAATGGCGTCTTTAATCTCAGAAACAAGCCAAAAAATCTTCACCCCCGAGACCCTCCGTGCTGCAGCCAAACAGTCTGAACGTTGCCTCGTCGTTCCTGTTCGCCTTCGCCGTGCCATCAAGAAGTACCTCCGAGGTAATCCGTCTATCCATCATCCCGGTAAATTTCCTTACCAGCTCGATATCTTTTGACTCAAAATTTTCGTGGGTGTTGGATTGTAGAGCAAGAGGACCCTTATATGCGAAGAAAAGTGTTGCGGTTATCTCAGTCTTTTAGCAATATTAAAGATGTGAATCTGCAACTCGTGGCTGAGACTTCAAAAGAGCTCGTTGCGGATCCTCTTAAGTCGATGGAGCAATCACAGAGATGGAAAATCAAGAGTGCTTATGGTGATATCGGTCTCACTTATAGAGATGATGAGACCGTTGCTTATGTTGCTTCCAGGATGCCCGCTGTTTACTCTGCTTGTTATAGGGTCCTTAGTGAGGTACCAAAATTTCTTTCCTCTAAATTGCTACTTCAATTATAAAAAATTTTGTGCCATGATTGCCAAATATTTGCTTTTGTGGCCATTTCTGTAGGTGAAATTTTATATTGTATAACTAATTTTGAGGATTATTTTGCTTATTCTAGGTGAGGAGAAGGCTACCAGGTTTCTCTCCAACGAAAGTTTTGGATTTTGGTGCTGGTACTGGTTCAGCTTTCTGGTGAGAATTTATTTGCTTTTATCTGCAAGAAGCTATTTTCAAATTGAGTGCCTTGAAGTTATATAAAATTTGTCACAGTGGTGTGAACTTTGTGGTGTTCTAGGGCAATGAGAGAAGTGTGGCCTAAATCTGTGGAGAAATTAAACATAGTGGAACCATCTCAATCTATGCAGCGTGCAGGTCGAAGTCTTGTACAAGGTAATAATTATTGAACTTCACATTTCATTTCATTGAATCTAATCGCTGCTGGGAAATGCATTTTTCAGGGAGCTAGTTAATTGCATTTCAGCTTCTTCATGCTTATGCAAATGAGAAATTTTGAATATTGGATATTATTACATTTATATGAGTGCATTACATCATAGTTTATGTGGTTTAGGGGAAAACAGCAGTGAATCAATAGAATTAGGCTGAACAAACAAGTAAGAAAGTAGTAGGAACTCTAGGAAATGTAAGTTTATAAAAGAACTTCTAGTTTCTTTCTGTTAATTCAAAGAAAATAATAAGAATAATAATGTTGGGGGTAAAGTTTACAACTTATTTATAGTAGACTTTTTCTTGCAAGTAAAGTTGCTAGGCTTCCTTGAAAATAAAGTTTTATTCCTAAATAACGCTGGCCCTCCATGATATGTCTAATGCTTGATAAATGAAACGGAAATAATTAAATGCTCCCGCATCATTAGTGACTTATATGTATCTTTGGGCATGTAAATGGATGGTACGAAAGAGTTGAGATCACCGATTGTCTTAGGTGACTATTGGATACGCAAATGGATGGTAGAGTGGAGTTGAGATTATTACTTGTCTGTGGTGATGATTTCTTTTTGATGATACAATTGACATGGAATTATTACAAAGGAGCATAGAAGTTTCATTGCTTTAACTTTGAACACTTGTATAATACATTGTTTAAGACATAACTGGGCAATTTCTTGTATTTTTATGCCATTTCTTTATGTTACTTTTAGACCTGAAGAACTTGCCCCTTATTCA
Organism: Gossypium longicalyx; assembly: GCA_025698465.1. NCBI lineage: Eukaryota > Viridiplantae > Streptophyta > Magnoliopsida > Malvales > Malvaceae > Gossypium > Gossypium longicalyx. The sequence goes on along the minus strand of CM047006.1, from coordinate 3,186,816 downwards.
TGGCTATACTAGCCTTCAAGCATTAACAAAAGAAGTTCGAAAGTCTGAGAGGCAACATGACCTTGTAATTGCTGTAAGTTTGTCACTCTACCTAAATTTTGTCGTTGTTTTGCTGCATATAGTTGGTCCTAACAAAATAAAATTCCTCTTTTGATTGGAAAGTCTTATGTGCTTGGAGAGATACCATCATTGAAGGACCGAATTACAATAGTGCGCCAACTTTGGAATCTTACACAGGATGTCCTGGTATGTTCTTTGAATTTTTTATATGTTTGTCAGGGTTGGGGATTATCAATGATTTTGTATCGCTCTGTGTCATTTAATAGAATGCAAAGTAATGTATGCCATTCATGCCACCTTGACTTGGAAAGTTGGAAACCCTTCCCACACCTGATGGGATGAATTGAGTCACCTGGAACAATGACTTGTATATTATATGCTGTTATTCTTGGAGAATATAATTTTGGTCCTTCGTTTTCTATCCTATTGATTTCAGTTTTTATAAATTTGATTGTTGGCAGGTCTTAGTAGAACCAGGAACACCGCATGGATCTAATATTATATCCCAGATGCGATCTCACATATTGTGGATGGAAAAAAGAGTGAGTTTGCCTGTCCTTTTTCTCTGTTGACAATAACTTTGGCATGTTGCGTGACTATTGTGTTTCATTTATGGATATTCTTTCTCCCCATGCTTATATGATACCTTAGTAATTACTTCTTAGAAATTCCGTAAAGCCAAGGTGAACAAGGAAGATTCTAAGGACCTTATCGATCTTAGAAGTGGTGCATTCATTGTTGCTCCTGTAAGTGTGATGTTGTTTCCCCTCTACTTTGCCCTTTTTTCCCAGCCTAAAGTATGCTTCATTCCTATTTATTTTCTTTCCTTTAGAGGACAATTATAACTGAGCCACTTTCATGATGCAGTGCCCTCATGATGGGCGTTGTCCATTGGAGAAATCCTCAAAATACTGTCATTTTGTTCAACGTTTGCAGAGGACAACTTCACAGCGTGCATACAAGGTTTCTCCTCTAGTTCACTTATGGATCATTTGTTTATCTAGTATTCCATGCAACATATCAGCAACTGTGATGCTGGGAGTTTTTTATTCTGCCATTCTTTTTCTCTACTTAAGATTTGTTATGTTTTACTTTTACAAATGAGCTAATCACCACATGAAGTGCCTAGCTCCATACTATGTCATGTCTCATGGTGGTTCAAAACAAAAGTTGAACTATACTTTTAAAATTTGGCATTTATAGAAACTTTTTTGGGGAGCCAAAGAGTTCATCTTCAAGGAATCAGAATTAGGAAACTTCTATAGATCTCAAGTCTCTCCTTCATCATTATTTTGCAGCGCTCCAAGGGCGATCCTTTACGTGGGTTTGAAGATGAAAAATTTTCTTTCATTGCTTTCAGAAGAGGACAACGACCTCGGTAAGTATGTTTACTGGTTTGAGTAATACCTAAACACCTCTTTAAGTATGTTTAAGCATTACCACAAACCATGCACCCACCGTACTTTTAATCATCACCCTTTTTCCTCTAATATTTATGTCATTAATGTTACCGCCATTAATAATTTCAAAAGGGACCCTTGGCCTCTTGATGGTATGAAATTTGAGACTTTGAAAGAGCAGCGTGCTAAGAGAAATCCTGAAGATTTCGAGATCGACTATGGTATCGTGTCTATCTCCCTTTATTTCTTCCTCTCTTTTTTTTTTAATCGTATTTGGCTCAACTACAGTGCTTGCTTACTTTTACTTCAAAACATGTTCTGAACTCGGACAGAGGATCTAGTTGATGCAGAAGAAACTTCTGATATGATCCCATATGAAGAGGAGGATCCAAGTGCATACGACTCAGATGTTATGGAAACCGATAACATCATAGATAATGATGAAGATCAAGAAGAAACCGTTAATGCTAATCTTGGTGGTGGTTGGGGAAGGATCGTCTTCCCTCCTGTTCGACGAGGCCGACAGGTTCACATGAATATTTGTCGATCAACCAATCCAGACGCCTCAGAAGGTTCATTCGACCATGAGGTTATCACACAAACTAAGAACCCAACATTGCATCTTCAAGCCCGAAAGTCTTTCTGGGGCGACTTATGGCCCTCGGGAAGGAATGTAACAACTGCAGCCTCATGATCACCCCAATGTAAAAGACTATATATTTATTAATATAGAAACGTTTGAGTTAATAATTTTGCATGTGAGCTTCTTCTTCCACCGACAAATTTCAAGCTTGGTTCATGCACCGAACTTGCCTCTTGCAAGGTTATGCAGGTAGAGAGGTAAGTGAACAAGTCTTCTTAGCTTAACTAGATATGGTTCCTTGGCACATAAACTAGAAATGTCCATCGATTAGCCACAACCTTTACTGGTTCAGTTTTGCCATTTCATGATGAGATCTGGTTGCAGCAATTTGGAGACGGGGACTCCATCAGTTTTACAAAACGACACATACTTTTGTCTCCCACCAGCAAAAGAAAGAAAAAAGAGAAACAAAATCTCACCCCCAATCCCAAAAGTAGTTGATCCTGTTTGATCATTTGAGACAATGGATAAGGAAGTTTTCTGGTCATTCTTGAGATAAAAGTTGAAGGGATAATTATAAGGTTTAGGGTTCTTTAGATAAAAAGCATATGTATAAAAAAGTAAAAAAACTTTCAGGTGTCTCTTAATTTTAATACGGAGTATCTTTTAAAAGATTGGGTAATTAAAACCTTTTCAATTTTGAAAGTAATCAACTAAGAATAATTAAGTACGATATTCACTTTTTTTATTTATTTATCAATTTATCTTACTTTTGGTTGGAATAATAGCTCTCAATATTATCTTGAATCTAAAAAATTTAATAAATTTAGCTCTCAACATTTATAAAATGTATCAATTTGGTCCTAGTTTTAAATTTGTTCGTATCCAATGAGGGTTAAAGTTGTTAATCTTCTTAGGATCAAGATCAAAATGGTAGAATCTATAAACATTGAATTTTAAAATTGTTATTATACCAATCAAAAGTAAAATAAATTGACAAAAAAAGTGAACATCATAATTATTAATTAATTATTTTTAATTGCTCACTCTCAAAATTAAGTAAGATTAAATTGCTTCATTTTTATAAGGACTAATTTATTCAATATCAAACTTGATAGGAACCAAAGAGATAACTTACCATATAAAAATATATAAGCTTTTACTTATTTTATGTATAGTTATATTAACAACGGCAATCGACCATCTCTGCTTTTTATAGAAAATTCCAGGACTATGAAGTATATAAAAACATTAAAATCTGCTAATTCAAAGACAAACTTCATCAAACATGAATCTTGGAGTTGAACAACTATCTTAACTTTGATGGATTGTACAGACAAAAATTTAACTTGGATCTTGAATTCGTAAGATGTTAAACATGTCAAGTTACTGAATTAACGTACTAGAAATTTAAATTTTTTTATACACAGTCAATCTGATGCAAGAATAGAACTATTTTATTAAATGGGTGGCCCCATATATGATACTCAAGTTGAAAATTATGGTAGGTGTGCCTCTCAAAGACCAGAAATGGAATCTGCATTAATTTCAATCTAAATCTTTGCTTCAAAAGGAAGAAAATTAGATTGAAACCAAGCTTTTATATTATATGATCATATACATAAGAAGCAATAAAAATTTGAAAAATTTAGGCCAATGAAAAAAAGGGCCTGGTGGTCCAAAAAGGGGTCATGGGACAACTGTGGGCTTATTACAGGCTACAATACTATATAGTGGAGATGAGGCCCCCTCTCTCATGAACCAACCAAACCAACCATGTGGCCTTCACTTTTTGACCCTTTTGCATAACTGACCCCTTCCTGTCTTAGTTGCTCTGTCTATATCATTTTTATTAAGACCATATGTTTTGATTGGTATAATTTTTTTTCTAGTTAAAATATGCTATTAGTCCCTGTACTTTAAAAGTTAAAAATTCCATCCTCCTACTTTTTCAGTTTAAAATTTCTAGTTCAATCATTATTGTTGTTTGTAATTTCTGTCAAAATTTGTCAACTTAGCATCACAAGCTAACCTAGAAATTTTTCTGGGAGGATTAAGATTGAGTTATATATTTTTAAAAGTATTAAATAAAAAATTTATCATTTTAGGGGTCAAACTATAATTTTACTATTTATTTATCTAAAATTTTATAAAAATTCAAATGTTAAAAAGCAATTTTTCATTTTAAGGGAGCATGATTATGCTTTAACATATTTATTTTTTTGCAATCATATGTGATGTCATATAAAAGTAGTCTAATCAGCTTGCTAATTTTGTAAAATTTGACAGAAAATACTAATAATATGTAAATGATTAAGCTGATATTTTTAAATTAGACAAGTCAGATGATTTAATTTTTAGCTTTTTAATTATAAGGGCTAAATTTCAAATATTGTCTAAGTGCAGGGACTAATGGCATATTTTAATTATTATTTTTTTTGGCTTGGTTACCACGCGCCCACAATTTCAACTTAACAAAGTGTAAACCCAAGCTCATGCCCCAACACGCTTACACATGGTTATCCAACGTTGAAATCCCTGTGATCAAATAGGATCAACGGTCGATATCACTCCATGGCCCAGAATATATATATTTTATTGCAACTAAGAATAAAATTGGGTGGTGGAGAATGGATATTAAATTCATCACAGATTTTAGTGGGTCCCCGGAAGATCTACTGGCTAAAATCCAACGGTTCAAATAAGCTAATTTAAATATTTTTTAGAAAAAGAAAATTATAAATAAAATTAGAGATTTGGGGGCAGAAAAATAGTGAAGCCATTGTATGAGAACCAAAAAAGTCGTCAACTTGAATTATATGGTATAGTAATAGTAGTCGTGGTAATATTAATATTCCTAATATTTTTTATTGATGACGTGGAATGCACTAGCTAATCTCACATGCGGTCCACGTCTAAAGATGGGGTCCGTCACGTGACATGATGAGAATGGGTAATTTTCTTCTTTTAAAAAAAAATATATATATCGGACGGCTGTAGGTGTATTCCTTGCTTTGCTTGATTTGGGTATTGTTGGGTAAGGAATAGAGACGGGAGCATGCGGATTGGGGATTGGGGTCCACCGCAAACACCACCGCCCTCGCTTACTTGATCTTGTTTTCTCGTCACGTTACAAACGCACGCAGCCTCCAGCCGCCGCCGCCGCCGCCCTTCAAAATTCAAAAAAAATTGAGTGGGAGTGGCGTTGCGTTGCGTTGCGTTGGTCAAGAGAATTTTTACGGTTAGGTTGGGTGAGTGGTAGCATGTGATTTGCGTTGCGGTGCTGTTTTGGGTGGGGCCGTAACGTTGGAACATGATGCCCCGACATCGGACGGCTTCAATTCGCCGCCATTCAAAACTGTAATGCAGTGTATAGTAGTACACTGCACATTACCACAAATAGGTACCAGAATTAATTAGAGTAAATAGGAGTGAAGTCACGGGGCATGCAGGGCTTTTCCCTTTGGTTAAATGAAACAAAACAACATCTTAGCTCCTCTCAAATATTAGTTCTTTTGGAACTCTTTGGTAAAAATAAAGAAGATTACATTTTTTACCCATTTTGGTTAATAATCTAAGTTTTATAACATAATTTTTTAAGCTTTACCTCTAATATTTTGTAATTTTATCTTTTTTTAACATAATTTTGTAATAAAAATATTAAACTTTATCCATTAGTTTATTTTTTTTCTCTTATAAACGACAGAATCTTAGCGTCTTCACTTGTAAAGAACGTTAAGATAGGTGTAGTGAAAGCCAGTGGACGTTAACCACGTGTGCATGCAAAAAATAATAGCTCCAAGTGATGGAGCCACCACCGATGGGGAGGAGTGGGGTTATTATTAGGTAAGGTAATAATACGAAATATATATGACTCACAGGAGTTTTGTTCACAAAGAAAGCCACATGGCCAACAACCGTTGATGGATGGAGGTCCCATTTTTAATCTATCAATGTTCATCATCACCTAAAGGAATCAACCCAATCACATCCACGATCGCTCAATCATGTCCCTTCAACATCTCATCTTTTATTTTTCTTTGTCACTTTACCTTTATCAAAACCCTAGTCTTAAGTCACAAGTGATGCACATATGTATGCAATAGGTCAAATTTTATATATTTATTTTTAAAATTTAATCTTTATATTTTCATTTTTTTTAAAAATTTGTATCTAAACGTTGAAGCCAACGTTTGGACAATATTTTATAATTTATTATTTGAAAAATATAATAGGTTTAAAATCAGACAGTTAGATTAAGGTCAAAACTAAACTAGGTTAGTACTAAGTTGTTGTCGTACTAAAACAAAAAAAAAAAAAAACAAAAATAATAATCTTTGTTCTATTCAGATTTCACCAACGTTTGGATAAAAACAAAAAGAAGCATTCGTCTTTAACGTAAATTAGTGTTTATATGCACATATTTGAAAGTAATGGATTTGAAGTTAAATAATTATTAAAATGGTAGGGCGAAAACAAAATAATTAAAAAAAAATGCATTTGAAGTTAAAATAATCATTACTATCCTTACAAAGGAGGGCAATAAAAGCAAAATAAAGCAGAAAGGTGCTGTTCATATGGGATTGCCATCAAATTATTGTTCTTTAAAATAAAATAAAAAATCCAAACACAGTCAAGGTTACTTAAATGTTTAATTGAACAGCATGGAAATTGTGATATTTCTTAATTTAATTATTCCGTAAAAGATACATGCAATTTCTAAAATATATATATATATATGATATATATATGAATTTTTTAAATTATAAATAAAATTTATTTGATACACTCATATTAGCAGGCGGTTGATTAAGGTGTAATAAAATATTAAAAATAAATAAGTATTAAGAATATGATCATGTAATTAATTGAGTTTTAGTTCAGTTGATATAAATATTATTATTTAATTTTTTTAATTTTTAAATAAAAAAATACTTAAACACAATTGAATCCATACTCTCATTATTATTACGGTGAATAATAAACTAAAAAACTCTCTTTAATATATATATATATATATATATATATATATATATATAAATCATTTGTTACTTGATTGTGTAATAAAATATCCATACTTGGTAAGCAGCACAAATGTAGGTTAATTAATGAGGCATTAAAATTAGCAAAGTACATAAATTTGAATAGATGTAGGCATGGCCCTGTCGTTGGTGAGTGATGAAGCAAATTGGTGGTGCAAGAGCTAATTAACAACTCATATTAGCAATACCAATTACTAAGATTAGCACCAAAATTAATGTGGATCCTGACTCAGTTTTACGTGCATGCTAGCTAGCAACCTATATATCCACACACCCACATTGCTCAAATAAATTAAAAAGCTGCCCCTTATTTACATATTTATGCTTAAATTATTTACGTTTGGTACTCTTTCTCAACTAAAGTGGTGTCAATATTCCATTACAATGCATGTTTTTATTGGACCAATCCTCCAAACTGCATTTAAATCAGTTCCTACCGTAAAAGAATTATAAAAATATTGTATTAATAGTTAGATTATATTTTATCTCTTTTATTTAAAATGGACAGAGATGAATACTCGTTAAGACCTACGGTTCCTCAAAATTTTTAAAAGTTTTAGTAAGGTACCGTAAAATTTAATGTCTAGATATGCTATTGAAAGTGAATAAATTAATCTTTGTATACGTTAAATCAAAGAATAAACTTTATACTATTAAAAATTGACGTGACTAACGAAATAACTAAATAATTACACATAGCATACCACATGTACTTTATATAGACATATAAAAACTAATTTTTAATAATAAAATAGATAATTTTTTTAATAAAATATCATTCACTACGTCCATTTTGATAGTATATAAAAATCAATCCTTGATGATGTTTTAAATAACATCATTTTCAAAATTCGTCATTTAGTCGGAATTTTCATTTTCCTATTTCTTCACACAAAATCATTTCATTAAATATAGGCTTTTAAAGCTTTAACCTCAACCAGCAATAAATTCATCAACTTTTCTGTTTGTCATTTGCTTTCATTTTCTTTCTTCCTGTTTAGTCAAACCTAATTCAATGAGAACAAAAATAAATAAAGAAAACATAATAATGTTTTTAAGGATGAAATTATGTATATGATGATATGTAAAACATGCACACATAAGCCACTCACCTTCTTTTATATGTATATATATAAATAAATAATGAATGTATTTGCAGAAACAAATATTCCCACTTAGTATAGTTTATATTTTATATTTTATTATACAAAACGTCCCATCTCTTGTTTCTCTTCTCTCTCTTATACACGCACAAGCCATAAAGCAAGGCGATATACATTGTACATATACATAGAATCCCCCTCAAAAAACCACCCAACATTTCATTTTCTCTGCTTTTCAAACCAGTTTCGAGACCAAAAACAGAAGCTGTTTCACTAATTTTTTTCCTCTTATATTGAAGATATAATACTGTTCATTTTTCTTTCCTTCTCTTTCAGTTTCATCCATGGATACTGCTCAATGGCCACAGGTAGAGAAAGATTTATCACCTGGCTAGCTTAGCTGATCTTCTTCTTCTCTTTATCAAACTTTTTGGGCTTTTTTTTTTCTTGTTTTCTTTTCCTTTTTGTTTTCAAAGTTGCAAAAGATGGTTTTTCATGGCTATAGATAATCGTTGAAAGTCCCCACTCAAATTGGATTTAGTTTTTATCATTTGTTCTTCAACATTTTGCACTTTATCTTTCTCTTTTGCTGATATATCAATATGTAATAAAAAGTAAAGTAACCCTTTTTTATTTTATTTTATAAGTTTATCTCTGGCTTTGTTATAACCTTGGAAAGTGTAAACCAGTTAACTCCTTTGGTTTTTTCCATTTGTCTGCTCATCTTCATCTTTGTTTGATTGATGTTTGTAGGAGATAGTGGTGAAGCCAATAGAAGAGATAGTCACAAATACATGTCCAAAGCCAACAGGTTTAGAGAGGAAAATAAGACCTCAAAAAGAACAAGCTTTGAACTGTCCAAGGTGCAATTCAACAAACACCAAATTCTGCTACTACAACAATTACAGTCTCACTCAACCTAGGTACTTTTGCAAGACTTGTAGAAGGTATTGGACTGAAGGTGGTTCCCTTAGAAACATCCCTGTTGGTGGTGGTTCAAGGAAGAACAAGAGATCATCTTCGTCATCCTCTTCTTCTATTTCTACTTCTTTAACATCATCCAAAAAGCTACCTGGTTTGGTTACACCACCTAGCTTATCCCAGTGTTCTACTCAAAACCCTAAGATCCATGGTGGTCAAGATCTCAACCTAGCTTTCCCTACAGCTAGTCAAGGCTATAGGAGTCTCTCTGAGTTGGTTCAAGTTCCCTTAGAAAACAATAATAAGAGCCAAATCCCTAGCTCTTCTTCTTCATCACCTACTACTTCTCAACTTTCAGCTTTGGAGTTGCTAACTGGAATCACTTCCAGGGGGTTTAATTCTTTCATCCCCATGCCTGTTCCAGATCCAAACACAGTGTATACACCTGGTAATTTTCCCATGCAAGATTTTAAACCAACACTGAATTTCTCCTTGGATGGACTTGGAAATGGATATGGGAGTCTCCATGGTGTTCAAGAGACAACTGGGAGGCTTTTGTTTCCATTTGAAGATCTGAAACAAGTTTCCACTACAACTGATATTGATCAACATAAAGACCAAGGTGATTCAACTGGTTATTGGACTGGTATGTTAGGTGGTGGATCATGGTAATTAAACAAGATGGAAAAATATTAATATGGGTTTTTCTTTTTCTCTTTTTTACTGTTTTTTTGTTAAGGTGGGGGTGACTTGTTTGGATTTCTTCATTACTAACAGAAGATGATATACATGGTTTTCCTTGATCGCTCTCTCTCTCTCTATATGATCCCTTTCTTTTTTTTAATTAATTATGGTGGGAAATTTGAAGCTTATTTTAGGTTGGCTTCACTGAGGGCATACTAGAAGAAGATATCAAGCTAAGCAAAGATCCTTCTTTAGGGTAAAAAAAGTGTAATGGTTCAAAAGAAAGCAGAAGGGCAACCCTATGAATCCATTGGTTGGCTTGGTACAAGTACAAAAAAAATGTATAATTTTCAAAGTTTGTAAGGGATTCCTGGCTGGAGCAAAAAAAAAAGACTCTTAATTTGTTCATAAAGTTTTTTTAATTTTGATTTTAGTAAACAAATTGTTGAGTCTCTCATATTTGATATTTGTTGCTGCAATGGTGACTTTAAATTTTTTCTCTCCCCCCATATCCCCTCTTTTATATCATATGTATGGCGTCTTCACCTAAGAGATTAATATAGGAGAGAAGCTTAGAAAGATGAACTGTATATATATATATATGCCAGGTAAGAAATCTGATCCTCCCCACATGCCATTGTAAATTTTCGTGTTACCCTGTAAAACTATATACATATAAACTTGCTTCAATCCAAACAAAAGCTTACCTACTGATATTCTATACGAAAAACCCACAAATTTTAGACCCATTTCCATCGTTGCTTCAATGCCACCCTCTTCCCTTTCTTTTTTTTTTTTTTTTTTTGGAATTGAAAGATTGAGAAAGATCTGACAAAGCCTCCTTTCTTTCGGTCATGAAAATGGACCCACAAACATTCCCCTCGACAAGTGTGTAGAAGAATAATACACCCCCCACCTCCCCCACTAAGGTTTTCGATCAATCCAGATCTACACCACCCTTTTTTTATTATATATATATATATATGTATGTATGTAGGTTCGATTTTGTTGTTTGCTGTAATCCACCTTTAAGTTTGTGTATAATATCTGACAGATAGTGTGATTAAGTTAAAGCCTGTATCAACCACCCTTTTGACTCTTGAGTTCAGTTTCTCTTTGTTTTCTCAAGTTAATGGCTTGTTCATCTTGGGCTGTTTATGGAAACCATAATAATCATTTAATCTTTTATTTTAACATTTTAGTCTAAACAACAAGAATGCCTGATGAAAAAACATTTTTGCTTAAACAAGAAATGGGGAGCTTTCAGATTCAAATGGTTTCTTTACACACGGAAGCTATTTGCGGAAAACATCATGTGGCAAAAAAATGTGCAAAAATGGTAAGATTATGAAAAAGGGTTTTGCAATTTAGACAAAACCCAGTTCTTTTTTATGTATTAAAAATGGATATTCGAGTTCATGTAGTATAGCATAAATCAAGTGATTAAAATATCTAAAAATTTACGTGAATATTCTAAATCTAATGATCGACTTTAATTATAGAACCATTAAAATATTAAAGAGAAGTAGTACGATAATAGTGTTATTAAATTCGTGTATCATGTGTTGAACTTAACTTCATTGATCCATCCATCATGTCTGAACTAAAAGAACTTTTTTTTTTGGATTAAAAAAATGGAAACATTTTTTTTTTCTGTCAATGTTTGCGTCTGGGAATGGGGAAAATTTAGAACATTAGGTGGGATGCAAACGCATGGAAATTAACGCGTCGTGGAATTCGTTAAGTAATGGGGGTGGGTTCCTTCGGACATGATCTACCAGAACCAGGAGTTTTTGCCTGTACTTATTTAGCTTGTGATTCAAGTTACTATGTGTTCCACTCAAAGGCCTTGGGTGGACTACGAAGTGACTGACCCACTGCCGACATGCGCATGTCTTTCAACTGTAAGCCTGAATGGAAATCTTTCCCTTTTTAAAAAAATTATTGTGAATGTTATAGTTTAAAGAATAATGAATCCGAAACTGATATCAACAAAACAAAAGTTCTTTGTCACTCTACCTGTAGTTCACAAAAATGGCCATATCTTGGTTTCCAACAAAGTTGGAGGCTAATAAAAAAGGTTTGTGGCTTAGGCTGAGAGCAATATAAGGCAAGAAGATGATCTATATAGCTTGCAAAGGGAGAAAGTAAATAGTATATATGAATGCATTTTTCCCTGGCTTAAAGGAAGGGAAGGTATATTTTCTTAACCTGATTAAAGAGAAATGAGAATGCCCTTTTCAGTTTCATTATCTGTACAGGGATATTACAATTATATTTGGAAATTGGGGTCACCCCAGAATAATGAAACTTAGTACTTGAAAAACCAGACATGATTTCCTTGGCAGTTGTTCAATGCTCACCGTTGATTCCGAATATACGGACCTTGTGCATGTTGGGGAACTTTGCAACCACCAGCACAAATACAGCCAACGTATTGAAGAAGAGCATCGGGTTTTGATAATCTGTTGTATGTGAGGCGATAAGGTACCTGGAAAATAAAATGTAGGGTAAATACCAAGATAAAAGAAAATATTAGAGTTCTTGTATAATGTCTTGCGATGCATCACTTCGATATTACTCTTATCTAAGGTTTCAGAGTCCTAAAATGTCTCCGTTTAAGAGCTGATTAATAAATATGGCAGCAGGAAACAGCTAGTTTAATATGCAGAAAAGTACTGTCTAGTTTAATGAATCAACTGTTGAATGATATGGAAAAGAATCCATAAGCAATTAGTAACAAACAGAAATTAGTAACTGTTTTTCTTCCATATAAACGTATGCATGTAGAAAAGCACATAATGTATAATTGGGTATAAGTGCGATAACCATGGAGATTCATCTTCTTCGCAGAAGGAAGTCATTGATAACAAGGAGGTGGATGACCAAGTTCGAAGGGTAGAATACGGTTTAAATCAATTGCATGTGAGGAAACTATCTTTTATTAACTGATTCTTTGAATAACATAAATTGACTACATCCATAGGTCGTAACAAGAGGCATTCATCAGCGCGGCAAAGGTTGAATGCAACTCACTAAGTATCTAACAGAAGGCATGCACCTTAATCAAATAAAATATAAGGGAGACCCACCTCGTTGCATCTTATACGCTTTAGAAGAAAGCCGCCATATTTTTATTTCCAATATTCAGTATAGGTTTATATAGAAGAAAGTGAATCATCTATGAATTAAAAAGCCGCCATATTTTTATTTCCAATATTCAGTATAGGTTTATATAGAAGAAAGTGAATACTTACAGCACAACAGGTACAACAGTCAAAAACTTCCTGTTCCGTGTCAGTTGCTTGCCATTGTCTATTTGCTCCCACCAAGTTAAACCGTTGTAGATACCTTGGTCATCAGCAAACGGTGTTCCCTTCTTCCAGTGAAAGAAATGATATGTGACCTGAGGCAAGAATATGCAAATCCATGCACAACATACTCATTAAGCATAGAATAAAGAGCTGAAAATTTGAATACTATACCATTTATTAGTGTTATAGTGAAGAGTAAAGAATAATCATTTCTTGACCCTGTCTTATGGTATAACAATAACAAGCAAATCTCTGACCGGATATCATAATTAGTAATCACCTGAAAATGTCTAACAAACTGTTTCACGTTGATAAACAGGAAATTGTTATTTAGACATCTAGTAATTAAACTCAAAGAAACAAACTCTGACCAACTGTATAGGTGAAATCTCAGCCTTGCTTCACTCAAGGAAAAGAAACAAATAGAACTATCAAAGGGGGCATGCCAAACATTAACAAAAGCAGTAATCACAAATATACTAGTTTTAGCTCATTCTATTTGCTACCAAGCGAGTACACCATTAAGACCTAAAATTTTAGATTTCCATTCATTCACGCGTATCAAACCATCAAGATAGCTAGAAAAGTATTACAGCAGAATCATGAAAAGTGAAGACAGTTAGCAACAGCACCAGATGTTGTCTAATCAAATCTCGGAGGGATGCCTTACTCTAAAAATGTAAAGGTCAATTAGCCCTTTATTACCAGCTAAAAAGGTTGAAAAACAACAAATTTGGAATCAAGAATCCTAAGCATTCCAGTTTGAGAAAGTAGGCTATTATTCTCAATATTCTCACAACCACGTGGGCATAGAATACCAAAGAAAAAACAGACAACAGTCCATCTGTTGTAGACATGCAATTTAGTATATGATATAGCATTTCAAGCCAATTTGATATAGTTGATACACTGAATTCCCAAAAGAAAAATCAACAGTCCATCTGTTGTAGACATGCAATTTAGTATATGATATAGCATTTCAAGCCAATTTGATATAGTTGATACACTGAATTCCCAAAAGAAAAATCAGTTTAAAAATTGAAAAGTGAGGGAAAGAGGAGCTTTAAAGAGTTCCAGACCAGCTTATTCGCTCATTCAGTTGTGGCTTGTGCTGAAAATTTTCACCTCCTTAACTAAGTTTAAACCTCCAGATCTTCAATAAGCTTAGAGATATAGCCTATATAGGCATCTCAATGGCCAATAAACTGATGACAACAACGCATAATCAATTCACAAACACAAGAAACAGAAAGAATTAAAACTATCAACATATTATTCAAGTAGTTGCAATCACAGACATACATTTCGACCAAGCACTAGCACCAACAAACTCATAATTCAAGCTTTCTACAATTCACCTATACAAGAAGCTATTTTGGGCACCCGCCAAATCTCTCTAGTCAAGCAATATAGCAAAGCTGGTCCAGAATAATAATCCCCAAAAATTTTAACCAACGCAGGGGGAAAAAAAACTAATTTCGTCGTTGCTATAGCTAAAGTCTCGAGAAATCATCAAACCCTTAATTCAATCCAAAACCCCCCATCAACAAAAAAACAATCCCAAAAGCCGATCAAATTAAAACCCAGATAGGAAACGCAACAAAAACCAAGAAAAATATAACTTTTATGAATCGAAATCAAAAGGGGGCAAAAAGGAGAGCTTACAAAGAAATGCGCGAGATGAACAATTGTCCAAGCGGTTCCAGCAGAGGTGCCAAAGAGAGATAAAACGAGGAGCCATGAAATGAAAACCATCAAGATATAAGTGGTCCAAACCCCTGGGTACGTGAACCACTCCGTATTCTTGTTCAGATCTGTCGTTGGCACCGCTCTCACGTACATATTTCACTTTTTTGCTCTTCTCTTCTTTTTCTTCTTCTTCTTCTTGTTTCACAAGTTTTCCTTCTTTTCTTAAACAAACAGAGGTTGATTCAAGGGTTTATTGTTACAACTTTGAATTTTCTTTGTTGTTGAACAAAGGAAGGCTTAATTTCAAGGTCAAGGATAATGATCGAGGGAGACGTAGGATGATGATTATGATGATGATGATATTGTCTTTATTGACGGTGCGGGTTTGGGTTTTTTTTTTTTTTCTTTTCTAACTTATTTATAAAGCTCCCTCGATCTGAACCATCCTTTGTATTTTCTATGGCCTAGCCTGGCTGCTAGTCGTTGTCGAATTTTTTTGCTACATTACGTATTTCGGAGGAATTTTCGGCAAATTTTCTTTTTGTAGATAATGTATAAATATACATTGTTGGTTTAATAAAATGTAGGCAAGGAATGTTCCACACATTTGTATTTTTTCCTATGAAAATATTAGTGCTCAGATGCAAGATTTAATGGTGAAGATTGAGGGTGGTGATTGATGATACATTGTGATGTTGTAAGTTATGTATTTAAGAAGTTGGACAGAGTTTCGATATATATCTCAAAATTTACCGCTTTTGGGTAGTCGAACCGTCATAGAGAGACTTGATACAGGTCCTTTTTGCATAATTATCCACAAAAGTTGGATTACTTTTAAAATTGAAAAAAAAAAAGAACTTCATCCAAAGTATGGATAGAAGTGACATGATATGACTTAAAAAATCGATTTTGAAATGGTGAGATGTGACATAATATGATTGCATCCGTTCGAGGGTTAATCTCGTCCAAGACAAGCTCCTTCGACCAATATCGTAAATCAGTAAAATAAACCCCTCTATGTTGTAATTTATGACCATTACAAGATGTTATGTGGTATGAAGTTCGATCATTTATGTGCTGAAAATCATTCTCGTTCTTCATACCAGAACGATCTACAATTAATATTAAACAAGTAAATGTCGGAACCACAGGCAAGGAAACACGATGAGTTGGATCATGCAGGTGGACGGTTGGTTGTTGATGTTTGAACTTAGGAAGAAACAAGTTCTCTAAGCATAAAAAGATATGTCATATGTCGGTTCATCTAACCTCAGACAACAAACAAGAACATGGCGCTATTTTCTTTGTAGTCTGGTAGTTGCCAAACCAATACCAAACGTCGATGATATGTTTACTTTGCCCTGCAATGGCGGCGCAAGCACCTCAAAACTACATGGATATGATCATGTGAAGGGGGCAAAAAAATCAGATGAAATTAAGGATCATACAGAGCTTTTTATGGAGTCTGAGTTACATGAAATGGGGATTGTCACCATCTATTCATTTTATAAGTTCAAATCATACAACTTCTAAGAAATCAAAGGCTAATAGTGGTATTGCCAACTCTATCCAAGCCTTCCATTAATCTTCTCTTTGCTGACTTGGTTCTGTAACACCATACCTCGAATGCCTCGCTCAAGTCAGGATACTTAAGCTGCTCGGTTTTCATCCAATCCGACAGAATGTCTGCTTGATCGTTAGATGGCAATGCTAGTACTAACGAAACGATCGCCCCCTCGATACTTTGGCACAAGTCTTCATCCATCTTGTAAGGGAAATCTGTATCCTCTTCAGCTTTTGCGTCCAGGAGAGGCTTTATCTTCCTTATATAGGGTAGCCATGTCTTCAGCAATTGGACTCGACACGGTGCAGGGAGAATCACGTTTCCATAGCCGACAGCTTCCAGAACTTTCCCAGTCACTTCTATAAGCTTCACCTTCAAAACCCACATTGCATTATCAAGTTTCTTGTCTTCAACTATCTCCAAAATCTTTCTAGACATCTCACCCCAACTACAAACAAAGTCCTTCATTAAATCCATTTTGGGGAGTATGTTACACATCCACTCGACATCCGAAAGGCACTGTAAAATTCTAGTCTCGGCGGTCTCGGCTGTGATGTCGGGAACAAGAAGAAAGGAAGACAACTCGTTTTCAAACAATGAACAAACTTGGGAAAGACCTGATTTTACTACTGATTTTACTTCATCATCTGCTGTAACTAATGGGGTGTCTTCATCTCCTCCAAGCATGAACTCCACTTGTTCCTGTGCAGATGTTTTAAGCTCGTCTCCAAAGGGTGGACAAGATCCACCTATTGACGTGGCGAACCGAACTGCAGAAATAAACACATTCTTGGTAGCACTTAAATCCACTGGTTGGATCCTCGCCAATATCGGCATTGCTACCGGCCCCAGTTCCGAGACTTCTTTTACAATTTGTTCCTCTTCCTTATCCTCCCAAGGAACAGCCTCCAAATACTGGATGCAGCAGTTTGTAACGTCTTCACAACGGAATGCAATTGCCAATGGTAGAACACCGAGAGCAGATTGAACGGAGTCCAAGGAATCCAAAAGTGAATCGGTGGAGAGATACAGTAATCTCAAAAGGTTAACATGATGATCATAAGTAGAGTCCGAGCAATGAATCTCGATGCAGGAACCCGAGCCAGGATTAGAGAGCAGATCCGCAAAGAACCCGCTTTTACTTAGGAGAACAGATGAGTGGGAGTAGAACCATTCAGGTCTTCCTTCGCTGTTTCTCAAGCGTAAAATGACATCACTCGTACCTTTGTCACCGAAACTGCAAGGCTTGGCTACTGCAGTTAGGTCCATGTGCAGAGATAATGAAAATGATATTCATGCTTCACAATTCACACACCTGAAAAAAAACATTATTCGAACTTAAGTTCCGGCAGAACCGACACGAATTCCGGAAGTATGAGAATAGATCTATCTTCCTCTATCAAAACATATGCTTCTTTGCCCCAAAACAATACAAAATCATAGTATCCGACAGAGCACAACTAACAATAATCTAAACAGGAAATTATGAAACTGTTTGGTTCTTGAGACATTGAAGCAAGAATTAATACCATAGCCTAGAAAGGAAACCAGTTCATCATTTTTTTAAAAAGAGAAATATAATAAATTTTAGGCTTTTTAGCTATCACTGAGAAGATGCAAAATTAGAAATTTAAGCATCATATTTAATGAATATCAGAACACAGAACATAGATTACTCTTTTCTTAATCCCCAAACCAATAAAACATAGAACATAACATTCAAAATCAATTTTTTTCCTAGGAAACCAAGAATAAGACAATAGCAAATCAATAAGCAATGAAAAACATAATTAATATCACATTAATGGGGAAAAAAGCTTCATAAATGATAAAATCTGAATTAAGGGAAATAAAAAAAACTGACCTTTTCAAACACCCATATTGCATTGAGAGCAGACATAAATTTATCTCAACTTCAACATAACAAATCTGGTGTTAAGTAAAGAACATAGAACAGCAGCTCTTTCTCTCCCTTTGGGTCTGGAAAGTGAGTTCTGTTTCAGGTAATAAAATGAAAAAGCATGGACAAACCCAAAGCACCTTTTAAGACAAGTTTTTGAAATGACGCAACTAGCCTCGTGCTTTTGCATGTTAGAACTTGACAAGTGGCTGGTGGGTGATGGGGTACCTTACACTTTTGGGGGCATTGTAGTTTTAACAAACATATAAGGACAAGAATGTAATATCATGGCACATTTAACTATGGTATGTGACAAATGATGGGTTGAGAGGTGATATTATTTTTGTGGTTTGATGGATTAGATCTTAGACATTGAACATCAACAACATCATGGTAAAGTTAATATTTTTACATTTACGGATTTTTTTTAATAGTAACATTATTTAGTTTAATATCTATAATGATTAAATACATAAAAAATTAATATTTTTAAATATTGTATTTAAATTTTGTGAATAAAAAATTAATATTAGAAGAATTTTGTTTTTATTTATAAATTTAAATACGTAAATTTAGTGAAGCAATTGTATGAATTTCCCAACATTACAAATTTATTATGATGATGATATTTCAGTTCAGTACCTTTTGGAAGAGGATAGGAGGATCAGATATCAAGATTCGATATATATTTTTTCATTAATTTTGTTGGCTCAACTTGTACAAGTTGTTAAGTTTATGCACAATTATTTAATGCCATAGGCCAAATTAACCATTAAAAAAAAGACTGAATGATACAAATTTTTAATCGGATTGGTTAATTTGATGGGTTGAATAGAACATTAATGATTATTTATATCTTTTTTAAAAATAATAAAAATATAATATTTTTTTGAAAGGATATTTGTGAAATTAAAGATTAGGGAGGCCACTTGCGCAAGTTGTAGCTATGATTAACCAATAACAATCTAGAAAAGGAAAAAAGCTGCCTACATTCCAAAGTGAGTGTGACTGTGATTAAAACAAAAGCTAAAGCCAAGTAATGTCTTGTCTTCACTCTTACATGTTGTTTCGCTGCAAATTCCACGAATATAGATAGATATTTTGGTCTCGCACTCGATATTTGTTATACGGATACGACCCGCCCAAATGTCAATAAATACCACCTCTGCCAGTCAAATGGCTTAAGGTTGCCAGTCAAATAACCATTGCAGTAAGGATTTGGAACACATGATTGCATCACTTACTTTATGGGGCCTTTGAGTGATGGTGGTGACGGGGGAAATGCATTGTGGGCTGGTATTTGAAATAGAGCCCAATCAAAACTTTCTGAGTCTTTCTAGGGTTTTCGAGCCTTTTTTTGTTTTATTCAGTTTATGCAAATAAATCAAAAGGGTTTTTTATTTGAATCAGTTTGGTTTATTTGAAAGATGGCGGAAACGATACGTACATCAGAAAAACCTTCTAATTCCTCCTCGTTGAATCCTCCTTCCCGTATCATCTGCCATGTGTATGTTCTTCTTCCTTTTCTTCTTCAATTTTTTGTGAATTTCATATTATTTGTCCAATATTTATTTATTTTTCTCTACTTTCAACTGATTTTGCACAGGTGTCAGAAGCAATTCTCGCAATACACTTGCCCTCGATGTAACTCCCGCTACTGCTCTCTTCCTTGTTACAAGGTAAGGCCTCAATTTCACGCTTTCTTCAATCAGAAATTGGTTTTTTTCTTTTTTTGTTTAGTATGTTCTGAAATGAAACAAAAAAGTTCTTTTTTGTGTGAAATTTTTTTTTTACAGTCTCATAGCATTCGCTGTACCGAATCATTCATGCGAGAAAATGTTGTCGAGGAGCTGCGCCATCTTCAATCTGACGATCAAACTAAACGGAAAATGCTTGAAGTTCTGAAACGTTTCCATTCCGAGGACGAAACCGAACCTTTAGATGAAGATGTTGATGGTATTTTCCTTGATTTTTTTATTTTTTTATAATGGGTATTTTCCTTGATTTTGAAGTACCTATATATATATATATATATATATATATATATTTGCTTTGTTTGTTTGCCTAATATAAGCCTTGATTGAATTACTGTATCAATGAAAAATGTAATCTGAATTTTTTTTATGGCAGACTCAATTCTTTCGGATGACACTACTCAGAAGATTTTGTCAGGTAATCTTTGGTTCAAATTCTATGTATTAATTACGGTGAAAGTACTTGTCAAGTCCCTCTATTATAGGGTTGGATCAAATTAGTCCACTTATTATTAAATGGATCAATTTAATCATTATACTATTAAGAAGAATTAAATAAGGCTCATTAGTAACATAGTTATCATTTAATGTTTAAAAAAATTGTCACGAAATTATTTTTTCATTTGCAGCTCAACTCCAAATAGAAGATTCCCTTTGTAAAACCATAAGAAGATTTCAAAATCTTAACTCTTTTAAATTATACACGACATTTTTTAAGCTTTGAATGTTAACTTTGTTGAAATTTGGTTTTATTTGATTCTTTTTAGTAGTACAGGGACTAAATTGATCTGTTTAATAATAGAGGGATTAATTTGATTAGGTCCCTTTAATAGAGGGACCTGCCAAGTACATTCACCTTTCAATGACTTGGGTATGCCTTTCGTTCATCCAATGTTTACATTGATTTGTCTTATTAATTTTGTGTTATTATATGCTTGTTCATAAATTTTTGTTGATTCTTTTTTATGTAGGAGGTGAAGTTAATATCAATGATTTATCCCTTGAAGAGAAGAAACGGTTCCAAAGAGCTTTGGCAGCTGGAGAATTGAGTAAGATGATTGAGCCGTGGGATCCTTGGTGGTTAAAGCCTGCCGCCAGAACAATCTGTTTAAGCAAGGATGGAGCTCAACTTATACAACCTATGGCCAATCGAGAAGATCCTGAAAGCGACCAACCAAGCGATATTCCTTGTGGCCCCAAAACTCCACTTCCTTCGCTTCGTAAGCTCATTTCTACGGAACCATCTCCACTCTTAGCTGTTCATTTGGTTGATATCATATATAGTTACTGCTTCACGCTTCGTGTCTACAATGGAGATTGGCAATCGGATGCTGTAGGATCAGCAATGATGGTATTGAGTATATCATCTGTATTAGGTCAAGCTGGACAGCCCGAGACTGTGCAGGAAGCTCTGTGTTATTGCTTGGAGCAAACCTGCTCTCTGGCTTACCGGCACATCGGTGGTTTGCAATTTGGATTGGCACTTGTTGATGACATAACAAACCTACTTTCCCTTGGAAGTCCTGCATTGATCTGTATGCTTTGCGATCTACAAAGGATGATTATGGCTGCAGAAAGGGAGTTGAAATCCGAGAAACAAAGAAAGCTGAGGAAGTCCGAAACGAAAAGCAAGCTGAAACTTGCTGAGAGGAAGGTTTATTTCATAATGTGTTGGGTCCATGAGCAACCGAACAAAGCATTGTCTTCTTTGGCAGCCATTGTGAGTGCAGAAAAGAGTTCATTGATGGAATATGGAGGCAATAAAAGTTTTCCCAGAACAGAGAAGAATGTAGCAGGAAACAAGGGCAAAGCCTTGATAGAGGAAATGTAAGGGTGTTAGTTGCTAAAATAACCCTTTTTTAACAATTTTCAATATGGGAATTTTGTTGTTGTACATGTACATGAACATTTCTGATGTATATTTAATTCATATCTTAGAGGGATACTAACTAAAACAGAGTATCAGTATCCATCCATGTAGGTGTTCCATAATGTGCTTTTAGCTTAGCATTCCCAATTGGCATACTCTGTTTTAAAAATGTGATGGTAAATATATTGGAAAGTAATATAGATTGAAAAGGCCTATTTGTTGTTGGGCAATAAAAGGAAAGCACCGAACGACGTCGTTGCGAAATCTAGTAATTTCACGGCGCATTATTCATTTAAGGCGGTAGGTCTAATTCGGCCACCTAACCTTTTACTCTTCGGGTTTTAGAAATTTAGTCCTTGCCCCTGGTCTTTCATTCTTTGTACATTTTTCCAACTACCATCTGTTTTTAGCTTGTACCAACCAACCTTCGGACTCTCCCAGTACAACAGCATTTCATGCTTCAGTTGCGTTGGATTCTGGCTTCCTTGAAGGTGAAAAAAACTCCTTTTAAGTGTGCAAAATAAGTAAAATTAAAAAGTCCAAAGAGTACAGGGACTAGATACAGAATTAAACCTTTTAAAAAGAATCAAAAGCCAATGGTAGTTACGTAATTTCGAACAAGTCTGTCGTCCGAATATCTGTTACGATCCCCTAAAGCATTTGAACTCGATCTTCTTCAATCCATAAACCCTTCGCTCTCTATTTTCCCCTTAAACCAACCATCCAAATAAATAGAAATTAAAAGAAAAAACCCGAAGAAAGTTCCCTTGCCTCGGATTGTTCTTCGTCCTTCCTTTCTCTGTCAGAAAGAAAGGAAAAACCCTAATATTTTTCATTTTGTAAATTCTCGAGAAATGGTTGATGTAGCCGATAAATTGGCATGTTTTCAAGCGGTGACGGGCCTCGAAGATCCCGATTTGTGTAGGGAAATCCTCCAGGCTCATGGTTGGGACCTCGAACTGGCTATCTCTTCTTTCACCTCTTCCAATCAATCCTCTGCTTCCACCATTACCTCCGATTCTGACCCTCGCGATTCTCTTGACCTCACCCAATCCGCATCCAGTTCTGGTCTCGTTCCCGCTCCCAACCCCAGCATAGCTTGGAAACTCGTTACATTGCCCTTCTCTGTGATATCCGGTAGCCTAGGGTTAGTCTCTGGAGCTGTCGGGCTTGGATTATGGGCCGCCGGCGGAGTTCTTTCGTATTCCCTTGGGATGATCAGCCTGGGACAGGGGCGGGGCGGGGAATCATCGGCACGATTGGTCTCGGTCTCAGCTGCGGCTTCTGAAGCTATGGAATTCGTGGCGGCATTTGAGAGAGACTACCCGACGACTAGGCCGAATTTCGTCGGTGAGGGTTTCATGGACGCCTTGCAGAGGTCAAGGAACTCCTTTAAGCTGTTGTTTGTGTACTTCCACTCGCCGGACCACCCGGATTCTCCTGTATTCTGTGAAAGGACCTTGTGTTCCGAGGCAGTGGCTGCCTTTGTGAATGAGAATTTTGTGGCGTGGGGCGCCGACATTAGGGCTAGTGAGGGTTTTAAAATGAGTAATAGCTTGAAGGCATCTAGGTTCCCATTTTGTGCCGTGGTTATGCCTACTACGAACCAGAGGATTGCACTCCTTCAACAGGTATCAACACTGTGATTCTCACTTCTATTTTGAATTGTTAATAATGCAATAAGTTAATGTTTTTGGGAACCCGAAATCAATTAGATATCCTTTTGGCAAAAGCAGAAACTGAAAATGACCTATTATCGTTCATGCTTTAGATATTTTTTCGTAAATTTTTGTGCAGTTAACCACATGCGAGGGGTTAAATGGGTAAAACTCAGGGATTTCATTCTAATTCTTTGTCATTGTGCTTCTGCTGAGCAGAAAGTTTAGATGTAAGTTCTTGCTAGTTTTGTTTTGCTTGTTGGTAAATGCCTTTGAATATGGATTTTTGGGTGGGCACTGAAGTTCTGACATGACGAATAGCTAGGCGTATGAGTTCTTTTTTAAAGCCTGAAAATGCTGAAGAGTTATATTCTAAATGATTTATTAAACTAAAGCTTATCTGATTTTCAGTACGCCTACCAGTTCTTTATAGTTTGTTATAAGGCATTTTGTGACTTATATCATGCTACAATTGGGCTTTGCCTTTTTAGTTTCTTTACATTAAGATGCAGCTTTTGCTCGAATTGTGCCTTCATTCCAGACTACTACATATTAAATTCATTTGACTATTGTTTTTAGTGAATTGATTGGACTCTTTAATAGCATTCCTGTTTCTCATATTTTTAACTTTAGGTCAGCATAAAATAACGGAACTAAACTGGCCAGTCAGACCAGTTCAACTGTGAACTGGTGGCCCATCTAGCCCAGTACATTATAACTTTTCTGAACCAATAAAACTGATTTAATTGGTGATCTTGCATGGTGATGCTCTCTTTCTTCGCAGGTTGAGGGACCAACATCTCCAGAAGAAATGCTCACGATGCTGCAGAAAGTGCTTGAAGAAAATTCTCCTGTTCTTGTTGCTGCAAGACTGGATGCAGAGGAGAGAAGAAACAACATGCGTTTGAGGGAGGAGCAAGATGCTGCTTACAGAGCAGCACTTGAAGCTGATCAAGTAGGCTGCTTTTAATTTTAAATTAGCGGCTTTAATACAGTTTACTACATATTTGGCTAGATGGCGTACTCTAGTTTCTTTTTCCTCATTACTGCCATTATATTCCAAGAAGACTGAAAAAGGAAAATAATAATCCCTTCTTTGCTTACTAAATGTATTTGTGCTTTAAAAAGCACTGTTGGAATGATAAAATAATAGCCTGACTAATCTTCTCATTTTATTCATGACATTAGGCTAGAGAACGCCAGAGGAGAGAGGAGCAAGAACGTCTGGAAAGGGAGGCCGCCGAAGCTGAGCAGAAACGGAAGGAAGAAGAAGAAGCTCATAAAAGAGCAGCACGTGAAGCTGCTGAAAAAGAGGCTGCCCGGGCTAGAATGCGAGAACAAAAAACCTTATCACTTGGTGATGAACCTGAGAAAGGACCAAGTGTTACACAGGTAATTTCATTTTTCTTGCTTTCTTTATGATTTAGGCACTTTTATTATCTCAGTTCTAAT
The DNA here is from genome assembly GCA_025698465.1 of Gossypium longicalyx. Lineage (NCBI taxonomy): Eukaryota > Viridiplantae > Streptophyta > Magnoliopsida > Malvales > Malvaceae > Gossypium > Gossypium longicalyx. The sequence goes on along the minus strand of CM047006.1, from coordinate 3,161,822 downwards.
GATCATTCATTCTCCATCATCCTTGCATTTTCCACTTTTCTCCATTGGCATGCCTAATAATTCTCCGTTGCCAAATTAAAATTAAACATATGCATGTCGTGTTGGGAAAACAGGTATTGGTACGGTTTCCCACGGGTGAACGCAAAGAAAGGAGGTTTCACAGCACGGCAACAATCCAATCAGTTTATGACTATGTTGATTCGTTGGGTTGCTTAGAAGTTGAGGATTACAGCCTTGTGTCCAACTTTCCTAGAGTTACATATGGTCGAGATAAGCAATCCTTGAGCTTGAAAGAAGCAGGATTACATCCTCAGGCCAGCCTTTTTGTGGAGCTAAACTAGTCTGAACTGAAGAAGGCTTGATGCTTATGTTGTATGATCTTAAAAGTTTTCTGCAATTACTGAAGTAAATATTTTTAATATGCTTCTTGTTTCTAGTTTCAACATAATCAGCGAACCATAATTTGAGATAAAGATAGCAGGGACTCTGAATTCTATAAGATTCGCTCGATCAACCAAATGGCCAAATTTTTCATTTCAATCAACCACTAGTATGTAGAATTATTAAAAGTTTCAAGAAATGTTCATGTATTTTTATTTATTTAGTTTTTGATTTTTTAGATTTCAATTAAACATGAAGTGTTTTTCCTAATTCCATTTATCAAATAATTATTTTTTTATTATGTCGTTTTATTTATTTTTATAAGATTTATTTGTTCTAAAATTACTTTTAACATTTATGTTCTTGTAACAATCTCAGATATTAAGTTTGTAGCTCATTTTCTATATCTCAAGTTAGTTAACTCATCGTGCTTTTTAGAAATATATATATATATATGTATCTTTATTGAGAAGTTACAATTCCTTTAAACACAAAATGAGAAATGTAAAAGGTTTAGAAATCGATCAATAAAATCGTTGCGAGTGTTCCCGCCTGTAATCCAGGTGACGCGGGTTCGATCCCCGGAAACGGCGTATTTTGCCGAAATTATGGACCTTTTATTGTTTCTATGTTATTACGAAGGAAACAAAATTGAAAATATGAAACGCCTCTAATTAAAATAATAATAATAATAATAATAATAATAATAATAATAATAATAATAATAATAATAATACTAATAAAGCAAATAAAATTATGATGGTCAAAGAAAGTCATTGGGAGAGCAAGCAAATATAATTATGATGGTTATAAAATAAATATAAAAAAGTAATTACGAGAGCAAATAAAATTAGGATGCATTGGGTTGTTGATATCTCCATTACTTGATAAATAATTTCACTCGGTTTTCATCTAAGAAGATAATTTGGGTTGTTGGTGTCTCCATAACGTGTATAAACAATTTCAGTCGGTTTTCATCTAAGAAAATAATTTTTATTTTCACATTAAAAAAAAATTATTTTTAATTTTGTGCTTTGATTCGAATCATTTGATCTACACTCAAAACAGTTCGTTGTATGTGAATGACGAAGAAAATCATTTGGTTGAAAGTTAGAAATGACAAAGATCCGTTTATCCGAAAACACATGTACAAATTTAGTCTAGGATTTATTGCTATAAATATTACAAATTAGGTCGATTTTTAAAATTTTAATTTTCCACTATGCAAGAAATTTATATTTGAACCGGATTTTTTTCCAACAACTTGAATATACATCACACATTCAAAAATACTAAAATGGGTTATATTTTATTCTCGACCAAAAATCAATTGTAATGAAGAGTATTTATCATAACTTATTGATATGATGCGTACAAGTGTCGATTCATATAAAATATCATATCCTTCTATAAAAAAATTTGTTCTCAAAAGATATGGTTTACTACTAATTGGAGGCATTTAATTATTAATTATGTTAAACCATATATATGTATAAACATCAGACTTTTGCAATCATTGAAAGCCTAAGCAATAATCTCACAAACATTAGCAAAAATTGTCTCAATTATATAATCTAAAAGTTTTATTCTTAAACAAAGCATTAAACAATTGCATAGTTTGATAACTCACATGTGTTTAATTTGGAGATGCATCTACTAAAATAATATCAAAAGATCCAATTTTATTTTTTTTATAATGGACCTATATTTCTTTCAAAAAGGCTAGAGATTTAATCTTAACATTTGTTAGTGAAATTCTAATAATTCATATCTTTTTAGAATCAGTCACAATTAATCATGAATTAAAATTAATAAAAAAATATTAATCAAATATGAAACATTAAAAAAAAAAGAAAACTATCTATAAAATTTGCATAGTGATATTTAAGATTTTGGATGAAAAATTGAAAATAAATTTAATTGTTGATTTGAAGAGATGATCACTTTTAAATAAGATATACGATATTTTATATAGAGTAGTTGTAAAATATAATTTAAAATTCTTGGAACAGTTAAATCGTTAAAAGTGAAGGTTATTGGTTTAAGTACCTTAACTTGCATTAATATTTTCTTTTTCCTCTTTGGCGCTGCCGATTGGTTTTATAATTTTTTTCGCATATGATACCAATATTGTGGATTAGACGAGCAACAAGTTGTTGAGGTTGGCTTCTAAGTAATCAAGTTTGATCTTTTTTTAGGCTTGTTATGGAGATTTTTTTTTTTACTTCTTTTGCCTAGTTTTGGAGTGATTTATTGACAAAATTAAAAAAATGATTAAAAATAGATCGAATTAAGAAAGGGTTTAAAATAATGATAGAATGTGTGAAAAAAAACTCGAGTATCGTGCTGATAACGTGTTATGATATAAATGTTAAAGAATGTAAAAGAATAAAGAAATTGAGAGAGTAAAGGAGAATGTATTTTTATCGATCAATCAAGTTTTTTTATAATATTTCTCTAAATTCTATATTTATAGAAATAAAAAGTATAAACGAAATAAATTTCTACTTCTAATGAATTAGAGTCGTAAAATACATCAAACTTATATTGATCTTAATGGATATCCACTTACTGATAAGATATTCATAACAATGATTTATTTATTTGTGTTTTTCCTATTTGTGCTTAATTTTTTAGGCTTAATCCATAAGTTGGTACATAAACTATACAATTTTTTCCGTATTAGTACTTAAACTTTTTTTTGTCACAAGTGGTACTTAAACTATCTTTTTTTCCCAAATTCGTACCTCAATTAGTCAATTTGTTAAGTCTATTTTAAAAGAGGCTTAACCCACAAATTGGTATCTAAACTATGCCTTGTTTTTTCCATATCGGTACCTAAACATTTTTTTTTGTCACAAACAATACCTAAATTATTTTTTTTTTTAAATTGGTACCTTTGTTAGTTTAATTGTTAGTTAAACTGTTAAATTTTAAGAAAAAAGATAATCGATTAAAAATTGATGTAGCAAGAAAGATAAAAAAATATTCTTTTATATATATATTTTTTATTTTTTCAAAATTAGACCAATAGTTGAACCAATTAAGTGACCAATTCTTGGTTTGATCAGTTCGCCCAGTTCAGTTAAATAAATTATTAAAGATTTATAAAATAAAAAAATAAAAAAAGAGAAAATTAGTTTAATTGCTTTTTTTAGTTTGGTTCAATCGGTTTGTGTCGATTCACAAGTCAATCGATTCAATCCCGATATGTTATCCATCTAGCTTTTCGACCTCTTCAAATAGTGCAAGCAATCAATGAATTTCAAAAATAGAATAAATTGCTAATGCCTCGACTTCAAGAGAGAAATTTTCGAGCATTGTCAGATGAAGAAAGAAAAAAAGAAAAGAAAAGAGAGATAATGTAAAATAGAAAAAGGAAAATAAAAAAAATAAAAGTAGTTTTTTAGGTTTATATATATCACGATTTTTTATTGATTATAATTTTTGTAACGGAAATAAAATTTGGTATAAAAATAAATAATAAAAAAATAATTTAGATATCAATTTTAAAATAAATAAATATTAATTAGTGGGTTAAGCTCTTTTTGAAATCGATTAAATGGTTGACTAACGAATGTATTTTCCTTTTTTAAGTACAGAGAATTTGGTTAAGTTGAAAAATATGGACCCGTGACGGTGATCGACAAAGCGCAGTAAAGCAAAGCAAGAACAATTGACGCCAAAAAAGGTAGAAAGAAAAAGAAAAAAAAAAAAAACTCAGATTTCCAACTGGGCGGAGCGGGGGATTTTTTCTTACTTTCTTTCAAAAATCCGAACTTTATGGTTTGCCACGCGCGCAATCTCACTCGTTTCACGGGCCTTTCGCTTTTACCTTTTTAACCATATGCACCAGTAACCGCCATTGTCTTTTCTTTTTCTTTTTCTTTTGCCTTTATATAAAAATTATTAAAAAAGATAAAACTTATTAACAATTTATTTAAAATATTAAAAATATAGAAAATTATTTAAAGGTTTGGAGCCTTTAATTTCAGTAACAAGAAAATAAAAAGTTTGAAGTATATGAAGGAAATTGATGTTTTATAATATTTACAATTATTCTATATTTTTATAAAATTGTAGAAATTTTTAAAATTTATTTAAGAAGCTTTTAAAAATTATTTGAATATTATAAATAATTTTAAAAAATTTAAAATATTACTCCTTTTATATTTTTAAAATTTACAAGTTTTTATCATTTTAATAATTCTTATATAACTTTTTAATAGTTTTTAATAAATTTTCTATAATTCTAAAAAATATATAATATTTTTTATTTTTTTCCTATATTTTTTATGATTTTTTAAATTTTTATAATGTTTTAATTTTTAACCTTAAATGCTGAAAAACTCTCATAAAATAATTATAAAATCAATTAAATTAGCACATCATCATTTTTTCATGTCAAACGCTATGTTAACCGTCACATAATCATTTTCTCGTATTAATCATTATATTATTACTTAACGATCATAAGAATTTCAACAAAAAATTATATTCAATAATTTGATTGATTGCTAATTTTTGATTAAAATAATAATTTTTAATTAGAAATTTAATTGATTTTTAATTATTTGACAAGAGCTTTTTAAACATTTAAGCCTTTTAAAAAAATATAATCACTATTCGTTAAAATGAATTTATATGATTATTTAATTAAATTGATATTGGACTAAAAGCAGTAAATTAGCCTACTACTTATTAATTAATTCTAGCTGGTTATATAAAATATAGATTAATAGTCTATATAATGTATATAAAAGTAAAATAAAAAATAAAAATCACTAAGTTTAAATAAATTTTTAGACCTATAATTTAAATCAAGTTTAGATAAATATAGAATATATTAATATTATATTTAGGTTTGGTTCAAATCTGATTAAATTCAATTCATGAATACTTCTAACTGTAAGTATTATATAGTAGTGATATGATACTACCTGCAGGGCCAATCAAAAGAACAAACCCCTTCGCAGCCTCCTATGCCAAGTTAGCTAGATGATTTGCTTGTTTGTTGCCTTTTCTAAGAACATAACGCACTTCTACAACCCAACTCGCATGCTAATCAACAATAAATCGTGAGATTCCGAAACTCTTGGCCAACCTTAATCTAACAACACCTTCACAACTCTTAAAAATTAATTTTAAATATTGTATTTTTTAAACCTGAAATTAAAATTTATATTTATGTTAAATTATACTTTCTATTATAATTTAAATTATTGAATTTTAAATTACATTTTTATCGATAATTCAATAATATAAAACTAATATACATTAATATTCAACATTTAAATATATTCATTCAATTAAAAATTAAACAGATAAAATCATATATAGTACATGTAAATTTAAAAATAAATAAATATAAAATGAAAATACATTAAAATTTTACTTATATCTATAAGTCTCATAACTAAATAAACTTTTTATTTGAAAAGCAACAAATATTATTATGAGTGTGTTTTTTGTAAATATTTTATAAAATCACAAAAAAAAAAAAATCAAAATGAATCTACAGATGGTAAAACTTAAACCTAGATCACCAAATTCTCAAAATTTTAATTTTATCATTTCAATTAAAATTTTATTTGTAAATTATATACTTACACATTTTTTTTCACGCACATCGTGTCAACTTCTCATAATTTAATTTATATGAAAATCTATAGGTAAAAGTATCAGAGAAGCTTATATGTATTTAGAGGCGAATTGCATTTCGATCTCTTTATTGAAAAATGGGTAAATTAGCCATTATATATATTTATTATTTCTCAAGACATCTACGGAGCGAGCCTAGTAACTAATGAGAGAAGATGTTGGCCACGAGTTTTAAAACTGTTCCATACACAGGGCGAGGATCAAACCTTCACTATAACTAAAATATCATTTTTATTTCTTAAAATTTTTCTTAATAATAATTCTAATAAAATATAAAATTTATTTTTTTAACAAATCTAGGCAAAAAAAATATTAAAAATAAAAAGTTACATTTTTAAATTAATTAACTACAGGGAATTCCTGATGCTTTTACCAAATCTATAATTCTATATATATTTTAATTTAAAAAATTAAGGAAAATATTCCCTGGTAACAAAGACTTCTATATGTCTCCAGCAACTTGCAACCTGCAACTTGTTGTATAGCAATTAAAATCCCGTGAAACGGAAAAATTAGTAGTAATTGATTCCTTTTAAAAAACTTCAACCTCAGACACACGCTCCTAAATATGCGCGTGTGATTCTTCTACTTCCTTATCCCCATATGCCGTTGCCGATAATGATACATCCGTTTATGCCCTTTTAAATTAAATTACTTCCCTAAGTCCTTTCCTTTCCTTTCTTTCTCTCTCTCTCTCGCTCTCTCTTTTTGATAAAACTTTTCTCTTTTAATCCTTAGGACTCCAAATCTCCCAGTGATTAGGATTCTTGGTGTCTCAGAAAAATTCAGAAATCTCTTGAAACCTAAAGCAATTAGGGAATAATTACAATGCGGATAGCATTATGCGGGGAGAATTTGGGATTGGTATAAAAATGAAGAGAAAATCGAATCCAGGGAGAAATAGCTTTATGGAATTGGAATATCCGGAGACTGAAGAAGATATGCGTTTGTTCGTTGCCTTCGGATGCCGGTTCCGATTCCGATCGGCATTCGATTCCTACTCTGTGGCTTGTGAAGCGTTCTCTGAAAAACGACAGCAGATTCTCTCCTCTTCTTCTTCTTTGCATCTAATCGGTGTCAAGCTTCATCTCTAATAGCGTTTTCTGCAACTTTTTTTCTTTTGGAGTTTTTCTTGTTTTTCTTTTTTTTCGAGGGTCTTCTTTTTGGCTGTTGTTGTTGGAATTATCGATCGGGTTGCGGCGGCGGCTGGTTCTTTGTACATAGAAACAATGGAGGTGGCTGATGACTGTGATTTCGCTGAGAAAGATCCGTCGGGTCGGTATGTGAGGGTATGTTTTCTGGCTCCGAATCCTGTTTATATATATATTGTTCGGTTTCTCTTTGTTAGGGTTAGTATCTGTTTGGTTGGCAAGAAACTTGGAAGGGAGCTATTAAACTTATATTTCTCGAATTCTAATGGAAATTGTGGGACTTTTTATATAATAATCAAATACTGCGTGCTGTTTAGGCGTAATTTAGTAAAAATATTGACAAATTGCGGTCCAAGGCGAGATTGTCATCAATTTCTTAGCAACCAAACAGCGTCAAGTTTGAGTAATGGAATCAATTGTCTAGAATTTAACCAACTTTGGTTATAGCTTAGCTTCTACTTAGCTAATAATTTGTAAATATTTCTTCTTTAGCTATTTTTACCGCTCTTGTAAGATTACTTTTTCTTGCTCTAGTCATTGTTGAGAAAAAAGGGAATTAATTGCTTGTCTTACTCCCATTTTAGTGAACAATATTAAGCATGATACATATGCATGATCAACCAAAATGCCGATGTTATTCAAGATATTCTGAAATTATTTATATTTTCTTAAATAGTTTGTTTCATTAGAACTTAAATTAGTTTGCACTTTTGAACGTAGTGTTACAATTTTCATTTTTTTTTATTTGCTTTATTTTTATTTCCTCAGTATGATGAGGTCCTAGGGAGGGGAGCATTCAAGACTGTGTATGGTTCCAAGACCTATCTTCTTTGAATTTGAATAACTTTGATAGAACTATCTGTTTGATTGTTTTTCCTGGTTTGGCTGCTACATTGTTGTTTGTAGTTACAAGGGATTTGATGAGGCTGATGGAATAGAGGTTGCATGGAACCAAATCAATGTTGAAGATGTGTTGCAGAAGCCTGAGCAGCTGGAAAGACTATATTCAGAGGTTCATCTTTTGAAGTCATTGAAGCATGTAAACATTATCAAGTTCTACGATTCCTGGGTGGATGATAAAAACAAGACCATCAACATGATAACTGAGTTGTTCACTTCAGGGAGTTTGAGGCAGTGAGTTTTGTGAAATTTTCTTTTCCCATTCTTTTCTGCTTGGTGTTGTCATTCATCTCTGATATGCTGAGATTTGCTTTCCTTTAGATACCGTAAGAAGCATAAGAATGTTGAGGTGAAGGCTATTAAGAGCTGGGCACGGCAAATCCTTAGAGGGTTACACTATCTGCATAGTCACAATCCTCCAATCATTCATAGAGATTTAAAATGCGATAATATATTTGTTAATGGAAATAATGGAGAAGTGAAGATTGGAGATCTTGGATTGGCAACTGTCTTGCAGCAGCCCACCGCCCGAAGTGTAATTGGTACTTCATTTTCCCAAAAATTAGTAACAGTTTCTTCATCTAAAACCATTTTGGCCTTAGCGGGGAGAAAAACTTAAACCAATTGTGGTTGAAACTTGTAATGCTTTGTTATTTGTGCAGGCACTCCTGAATTCATGGCTCCAGAGCTTTATGATGAGGAGTATAATGAGCTTGTCGACATATATTCTTTTGGTCTGTGCATATTGGAGATGGTTACTTGTGAATATCCATATAATGAATGCAAAAATCCAGCACAAATATACAAGAAAGTTACCTCTGTAAGACAACCATCTTCAGTACTTCACTTCTCCATAATTCTGTCAAGCGATCATTTAACCTCTCTCAATGTCATTCACTGCAGGGTATTAAACCCGCTTCCCTTGGTAAAGTGAGTGATCCACAAATTAAGCAGTTTATTGAGAAGTGTCTTCTTCCAGCATCTATGAGATTGCCAGCTGCGGAACTCTTGAAAGATCCATTCCTTTTGGCTGAAACTCCCAAGGAGCCTGCCAGTGGTCCACCAGTGAACTTGATCCAGACTGAACCTCATCTGATGGAAATAGATCTCAACTGCAAAATGCTTATGGTCAAACCTTCTACTGAAAGCATCAAAGAAACTCCTCGGTTCTCAGCTCTGGAGCTACAGTCTTTCACTCAGAATAATGAATTTAGGTTGAAAGGGGAGAAGAATGACGATAATACAATTTCATTGACCTTGCGCATTGCTGATCAATGTGGTAAGTGAATCTGCTATATAAAGTGTCTTACTCTCTTCTTTTTGTTTGGAAAAAAAGAATTATGTAACAGTTTGTCTTTGAACAGGTCGAGCAAGGAATATCCACTTTTCATTTTATCTGGATTCAGATACTGCTATTTCAATTGCTGAGGAGATGGTTCAACAACTTGATTTGTCAAATGAAGATGTAACTGTCATTGCAGAGTTGATTGATAGCATGATCATGAAGCTTGTTCCCTGCTGGAAACCTTCAGTTGGAAGCATTTCATGCCGACAAGATTGCTTATGCTACCCAAGTCAGGCCACTATTAAGACAGTTGGTGAACAAGAAGTTTTCCCACGGTTGGCTGTTCTTAACTGTCAAGACACCGATGAATCTTTCGGTTCAGATATATCAGCTGAATCTAATGGAATGGTGGCCTCAGATGGGAGTAACAACAAACCAATGGGATCTTCTGATCACAGTTATGTTGAGTGCCATAATGGTTTGAACGCATATGATTTTGGTTTAGATATTGGGGCTTATAACCATAAAGATACCAGTGATGAGAAAAACCTCGGGGAATATATAGCGATAAAACATTCCGCAAAGAACTCTATTTCCTTAATGGATTCTTGTTCATTTGCTTCACAAGACATGAGCTTGTCAAGCATCGGCTCTCTATCCCTTGCAGACAAGGACAAGTTGGAAGAGCTGAAATCGGAGCTTGACGTGATAGATTCACAGTACCAGCAATGTTTCCAAGAGCTCTTAAGGATGAGAGAAGCAGCAATGGAAAACGCCAGGAAGAGGTGGATATCAAAGAAGAAAGTATCTGTGATGTGATGTACAATATCTTTTACTTGCTAACCATCAAGTTTTTTCTCCTCTTCCCTTAGCTTATGATAGTTGCTTTTTTTTTTCGGCTGTTGTTTGCATTGGAAGATCATTTTCTTTGACAAAATTTCATTTATTTGGTTTATTTTCAGATATGGGATTGAATCTATGATTTTAGTTCATTGGTTAACCATATTGGTTCCTCTTTCGATCATTATTGAGACTTTTGACTCTAATTGGCCTTTAAATTTTATGGATAATGACTAAAATGTGCACACTTTTTTTACTTGATTGAATGATGCTTCCATGTGATATGCAGTTTTCAAATTTCAATCTATTTTTTTCTCTACAAAACAATGAAAAAAGACAGAACGACCGACAGCCATTGACTGGGAAATTTTAGGACCCTTTTGTTACAAGATAAAAACGACAAATCATGGTGCTCTGGTCATTGAAAGGGAACTACTATTTAAATGTGAAGCACACCATTGCAGAGTTCATTGATCGTTATTATCCAAGAAGTAAATAATTTTGCCTCATAATTATATATGTTCTCATGATGGACAGAATTATTGCCCATTTCCCATTTTCCCTATTTTTTTCTCAATTATTGAGCTTCAATTATGAGATTGTTCTGTACCAAAATAGTGTTCTAATTTCTCAATCCTCCACTATTTTAGCAGATTTTTTAAAGGACATATCGCTATAGTCAATATCCTATCCCACCCTCAAAACCAGAGACAGTAGGGACAAACAACAGATTGACCACACATTTGGATCTTCCATACAATACAAAATACAAGAACACCAGGGATAAACCACCAGCCACCATATAAACTCTTAAAGGTAAAAGAGCAGATGCTTATCTTCCGCTTTGTAATCTTTCATCTCAAGATCAATGCTCCATTAACTGAATCACTTCTTCCACTTGTATTACTAAACTAGAGATTTATCATTAATATTCATATTAACCGAAAAGTTTGAACCTCAGATACTTCGAGAATCTATATATACACTTCAAAACATTTAAAGCACCACTGAAAACAAGTAAACATCAATGTTTGAGCAAGTCAATCTTGATGGCAGACACTTTAATATTGGATTGACAGTTTCTTTCTACAGTAGATGATATCTCACCGGTTACAGTAATCAGCTATATCGGATCAGTTATTTCGCATGCATTCACGTTTCCATGTTTGGTCAAAGAAATATATCCTAGTCCCTAGAGGGTTGTACAAAAATGGTGACAACCGCGAATAGTTTCTGGCAAAATCATATAAGACATCCTGTTGAAAAGCAACTTGCAGATAAATCAGAAGAACAAACGGTATGTTAATCCATGATCCAAATATGTTAGAAATGCAGATTCAATGGCATCCCAATATACAAGCACGTAATAAGAGAATCCATTCACAATTTATTAACAAAATGAATAATATCCGGTACGATATCCACACAAGGAACACAACAAGAATGCACAGGAAGAGCAATACGTGAAATGCGTTCAACCAGGAATAGAAGAAAAACAAAGAAAGCCAGCCATTTACTTGCTAGATCAGGAGAAATTGTTCGGAAATTTTACATTGGCACTACCAGTTCTCTTTGACAATTTTCGACTTCTCAAGAATGAATTTCCCTTCCTTGTACTTCTGAGTTTCCTCATAAGCCCGCTCGTATTTCCAACCCAATACCTCTCGACAATCGCGACAGTAAACATCAGCCACTGTGTGAAGACCAGTCATCAGTTGTCTATCCTCCTTAGGACCCACCATCACGTTCATTGCGTGGGAGAATAAAAAAGCTCGACCGTTTCTCCCCTGAAATTCACATTGTTAACAAACCTTTTGGAACATATATCTATAGAATGCTTTCAGCAAAACAAATATTAATGAACCTAAAGCAACATATAGTTGCAACATCGAAATGACAGAAAACACAGTTAAGCAAACATTTAAAAGGTAAATGATATAATAAGCATTTATCAATAAATCCAGCAACATTAGCATCAAAATCCCAACCTGAAAAGACTTGGATATAACATCGTCGTGAAGGGCAACTTGGTTTCTGCAATTGCAGCAACTGTACAACCTTGGCCCAACTATTTCCGTCATCATGGCAATAACTTATCGAAACTCAACTTGTTGCTACTCATCACAAATCATTGGAAGAGAATAAAAAATCAATGTTCAATCTAAAGCCAATAAATATCACAAGAAAGATAGCAAAATTAATCAAAAGCTTACCTTGAGTATACCAATAAACAATATAATATACACTGCCAATCAACTTTTGTTTGAGAAAACAACTGCATCATAGCCAAAACAGAGTACTTGAAATATCAAACAAAGCAATATTCAGAATCCAATAATGAAAACAAGTCAAGCTGACCAAAGAAAAGCTCATATATTCAAAGAACAAGTAAAAAACTGTTGAACCCCGTAATTGGAAAGAGCTAAAAGAAGAGAAGAAGACCATGAAAAGATCAACTAAACAAAATAATGAAAACCCAGTAATCCGAAGAAAGCTAAATAATTTGTAGACAATGAGATGATGTAATGCAAGCAGTGAAAGAAGAACAAAAAAAGGATCAAGAGAAAGGGTAATTAAAAACCAATAATCAAAACAAGTTAAGCTCACCAAAGAAAAGCCCAGATATTCACAAGTAAAAAGAAGATAAACCCTGTAATTGAAAGAACTAAAAGAAGAGAATTGCATAAAAAAGATCAACGAAAACAAAAAATAAAAGAAAACCCAGTTATCAGAAGAAATGAAAAGAAAATCCCGTTACTTTAAGACAACGAATAGTGTAATGCAATCAGTGAAAAAAGCAAGAAACAAGGAGACAGGCGTTGTTATTTCTTTTATTATTATGTTTTTTTTTTTAAATTATAAAGTGCTGGGTTCTCAAACCTGGATAGAGTTCCATGATTTTGTGTATTGATGATTGTCTCAGAAGCAGAGAGTTGAGGGTTTTCCTGAGTTTGGTGGGTTTATTTGCACTTTTCTCTGAATAGAAGACGACAAATAACAATGGAGGTTTCGGTAATTCGGTTCATCAATTGACATGGGACTGTCCTAAATTACTAATCTGCCATTTCCATTTTCTTGTCTACCAAACACTTAACTATAGTAAATTTTCAATACCAAAGTCATTAGGTTCTAAACTAATATTATGTACAAGAAAGAAGAAGAAATTTTATATCTTACATTTTATTTTTAATTTTTAAGCATTTTATCTCATTCTAAGCAAAAGTCAATTTTTAAATGTAAATTTTTATAAGATAATATAATATTAAAATAAATAAAATCAAATTAATTAAAAATATTTCATATTAAGTGATAAGTAGTTATTATCTATTTATCATTTTTCAAATTTTTTTATAGAAAAAATTATATCAAATTATTTTTATTTTACATTATCAAACATGTATAAAATTTTAAATCATTAAAAATATTAATTTTTAATTTTGTTAACCATTTATCAAACAAAATCTCACTTAGGAAAAGACTAAAATATCTCTTCATTGTCTATGCTAATATTAATCCCTTTGATTGAGTTGTTTTGATGAGTACTCCTTCGGAAAAAGATTAAAATACATTTTTATGTAAAAAGCAAGTTGTCTATACTAATATTAAGTCCTTGATTAAATTAGTATCACGAAATACCAATTCAGTTGAAAAAAAAACTAAAATATCTCTTTATATACAAAATAAATTATAATATTATAAGTATATTTTTATCTTTTTATATTTTATAAATTAATAAAAATTTAATTATAGTAAAATTTAAACTCATGATATTATACATTTCAAGCATTTAATTTTATCATTTTTTTAAACTGATTATATAAACTTTTAATAATTATATCTATGAAATGATTTATTTTTAAGTGTGCAATATATAAATAATATAAAATAAATTATTCAAAGAGTAAAAGAACAAAAAATAGGAGAGCAAATGAGAAGTACATATTTTTATTATACTAAATAAGTTAATTAATTATTTAAGTTTATTATATTAAAATATATTTTTCATTTTGCTTTAGAATTTTTTTCAAATATGTATGATTTGAAGTTTATGTGTTCTAACATGAAATTAGTTATATCATAACAAAATTTTAACTTGGTACGTTTAATTATTTAATTTAACTCAAATAATTTTATTTCGCTCGATTCGATTCTAAAAAATTCTAAATCAAATTAAAATAATAAAATAAGACTCAACAACTTAATTTTTTTTTACTTAAATCATTTTCATTAAATCACTTAAACATCATATTTAGTTATAGTGTATCAATTTAATCCTAATATTAAAAAATTTCAGTGGTAAACCGGTAAACAAGTGCCCAACATCCTAAAATCCCCGGCCCGACCCCTTTACACATTTAAACCCCAACCAGAACTAGAAAAACACACAAATATAGCCATGGAGAGCAACTCAGGCGGCGAAGACACCGTAGCAACCATCAAATCAATTCGGACCCAACTCGAAACCCGAATCCAAGACCAACATGCCACCCACCTCGACCTCCTTGCCTCCCTCCAAACTCTGGATCCTAACATCGTTCCCACCCTCGATCTTTCCCTCCGTTTCGTCTCCGCCTTCAACCGCCGCTCTTTCTTTCCCACTCCTCCACTCCCCACGCCTAAAAAGATCTCCCACCCGCCCCAACACCCGCCCACCCACTCCGTACCCGATCCGAAACAGCTCGCCCTTGTTAAACCTGAAGGAGGCGACAAGTTCGCTGACGAGAGCGGCAACCCATTGTCGGTGATGAGAGCCATGGTGGCTGAGTGTTTACTTCAGAGAGTACCGTTTAAAGCGATCGATTCGTCTACGGTTTTGAGGAAGTTAGAGAACGACGAGAATATAACTACGGCGGAGAAGGCTGCGATGCGTGAACTGGGAGGCGATTCTGGGGCCATTCTCGCGGTGGAAATGGCTTTGAGGTCGATGGCGGAGGATAACGGCGGCCTTGAGATCGAAGAGTTTGTGGTCGGCGGCAAAAGCAGAGTTATGGTACTTAGCATCGACCGAACACGGTTAGTTCGAGAATTACCCGAAGAACCTCAAAATCATCAAAAAAGAGAAAGGATAAACAACGTTAACGAAAGTGAGAACTTGAAAATGAATAGTAACAGCAATAACGAGTGGCTAGCACCGAGACCAATGAGTGAAATTTGGATGGGAGGGGGAGACCCTGGCATGATGTATCCGCCGGGTGGCCCAATGGCAGGCCCCAGAGGTCGGGGAATGGGGATGATGGGAAGGCCACCGATGGCACCAAACAGTGGCCTTTTGCCGTCACAGAGACAGAGTACTGAGGAAGATGATTTGAAGGATTTGGAAGCTTTGTTGAATAAGAAATCGTTTAAGGAAATGCAGAAATCAAAGACGGGTGAGGAGATTTTGAACATCATTAATCGCCCAACTGCTAGGGAAACAGCTGTGGCTGCTAAGGTACATTACATTGAAGGTCGTCAATATATATATATACACTTTTTAAAGTTTTCATTTTCTTCTTGTTTATTTGGTTGATGATTGTGTTCAAATAACTGGGTATAGTTTAAAAGCAAAGGAGGTTCTCAAGTGAGGGAGTATTGTTCAGCTTTAACCAAGGAGGATTGTCGAAGACAATCTGGCTCATTTCTTGCCTGTAAGAAGGTATTAAAGCAACAATTTAAACTGCATCATACACTTCCATATAGCTTGACAGCTTAGCAATGTCCTTTGATATATTCATTAGCTTGAAAGGTTGCATCATTGAGCTTTAACCTATAGTGTTATTGTTGGTTTCATAGTAATGGTTGTTGCTGTATATAGCTATGTTTTATGTGGTGCTATCATTTGAACTTCCACAAATCATTTGTAGCTTTTAGAAGTATCCTTTTAGGATTCCTGATTTGCCTATTTGCAATGTTGTTTTACTGGCTTTTATAACTTTTTTCAGGTGCATTTTAAGCGGATAATTGCTCCTCATACAGACATCAGTTTAGGGGATTGTTCATTTCTAGATACCTGCCGGCATATGAAGGTAATTTTTCTATAATAAATAGATCAATCTTTTACTACCTTTCTTTCTGTTGTCATCTTATTAAAACTAGTACTTGAGAGTAATGCCAATTCTATCATGTTTGATAGACATGCAAATATGTCCACTACGAGCTTGACCAAACACAAGATGATCTTGGTCCTGAGAAACCTTTGAAGCCTCCACGTGCTGAGTATTGTTCGGAAGTGGAATTAGGTGAACCACAATGGATTAATTGTGATATCAGGAATTTTAGAATGGACATTTTGGGGCAGTTCGGTGTTATCATGGCAGATCCACCATGGGATATTCATATGGAGTTACCTTATGGAACAATGGCTGATGATGAGATGCGCAACCTTAACGTTCCTGCATTGCAGACTGATGGTCTGATATTTCTTTGGGTCACTGGGCGTGCAATGGAGCTAGGACGGGAATGGTGCGTGCTTTATTTTGAATGTTAATTAATAAAATTATGTAATAACTGAAAGTTATCTTTTTTATGAGAAAACCTCAAGTTTTTTATTCATATATGTTAAAGTAATTATGCTTATTGCAGTTTGGAACAATGGGGTTACAAGCGGTGTGAGGAGATTATTTGGGTGAAAACAAATCAACTTCAGCGAATAATTAGAACAGGAAGAACAGGTCATTGGTTAAATCATAGTAAGGAGCATTGCCTTGTAGGAATCAAGGGAAATCCAGAAATAAATAAGAACATTGATACTGATGTCATTGTTGCCGAGGTTCGAGAGACTAGTCGTAAGCCAGATGAGGTTTGTGGACAATTTGGCTGCCCCATTTTACATTTATCTGTTTACACTTCTTGATGTCAGAAATGTTAGCTTAAGGATGCTGATGGCCATGCATTCTGATTTTGAAATTTTTATATTGTTGCTTCTTACATTATCATTTCAGTACATAAAAGGTCTCTCTTCATTGCTTTATGTTTTTGCAATGTCCCTGTCATGTAGTTCAAGAACTTACCTTAACTGGAAACTTAACTATGCAGATGTACCCTATGCTAGAGAGGATCAGTCCAAGGACAAGGAAGCTTGAACTATTTGCTCGCATGCATAATACTCATGCAGGGTATGGTATCTTGAACCATTTTTCATACTTCAAAATTGTTCTCATATATTATCATCTATCAGAGTGTGCCAACAGGGCATGTTTCGAGGATAAATAGATGAAGGACCTTGACGGTCTCTAAGCTTAAATAAATTTTACATTTGTTATTGTCAGTACCTAATGTTGAATTCCCTTATTTAATAGATTCTTGGGAATCCATAATTTTCTACTGCTAAGCAATCTCCTTTACCCTTATTTTCCATCAGATGGATATCGCTTGGGAATCAGTTAAATGGGGTTAGACTGGTTGATGAAGGCCTAAGAGCAAGGTACAAGGCTGCCTACCCACATGTAGAAGTACAACCTCTCTCTCCTCCCAAAGCTTCTGCCATGGAAATAGACTCTACTTCTTCTAGAAGTCCCTTTGCAACAGAGTCAAGATCACAATTTGCGGATCCAGCTGCTCCCGATGCGGGCCATGCTCCCGAAGAGAGGGCAATGGCTGTAGATACTGATATGACCACCTGAAAACCTGACCTACCTTGGTTAATTCCCTGATACTAGTTCAAGGGCCGATGTACCATTACTTAATAGTTCTTTTGTTTCTTTTGTAATGATTTTACTGTATCAGTACCATTTTACTGTTTTTCGTTAATTTTTGACTCGGGTTCATTTGTAATGATTTTCTGTCAAACATCGAATTATTAGTTTCAGTTTATTGTAATGTTTTTATCTGACTTGATATGATATCTACCCTCGAATAATTGAAACTCGCGTATGGTTAATCCATGAAAGAGATGGCTGAAAACAAAATCAAGCTCAACATTCGTCTTAAAAAATGGATTGAAATAGAGGTTGAACCGACTTTCGATATTAGACTTTTGATGTCTGCAATCAAAAGAGGCACCAATAAGGTAAAGCTAAGAAAAAATTACCAAATTTTGTACTTCAAATCAGCCTCATTATCCTCGTCCCCGTTCTCATCAGACCTTGCTGTTCAGCTAATCTTGAGCTTTCTATTTGCTAACATCCTCCAAAGCTGCATTTCTAAACCCGCCCAATATCAATGTCGCCGGAAGCCATCTGATGCCAGATCCTTCCGTGCTCCTCTGGCATTGTGATACCAACCAAGAAGGCTCCACCACGGTAATGGACAAGTAGCCCAATTAGCACTTAAATTCAGTGGCTTGAATATAGTTAACCTCATCGATGACAGCGACCTCTTCCAGTTTTTCTTTCCCCATTTTTTAGACCCCATTAATTGTCTCTACTTAGCGCATTACTAACAAATCATTCATGAAATTACCTAAATTGCCTTCGTTGATTCTGTAGTCAGAAGTTCTCACCACCATCTGAGCATATACACTGATTCCATCAGAAGGGAAATGGCAATAAAACAATGCTACAGAAGATTCAAGAGGTGGATTCCTCCAGGGCCATGTTCCATTCTGATGATTACAAAGAGCCAGAGTGCGATCTTGGCCAGAGCTGGGGAGGAGAGGAAGAAGATATTTGCGAAGAAGGGATTTGAGAGAGGATGAGGAGGGAAAAGAAGGATTAAGGGAGCATTTGGGAGGGCAGAGGGTGGGGAATTTGGAGGATATGAAAGAAACTTGTTTCCAAGGGAAAAAGTGGGGGTAGCACTGGCAGCGGAGGCAGCAGTGTATGTTACGTTGGCCATGGGCCACAGTGGTGGGGAGCTTCGGGGTTGATGAAAAACGTTTTTCTGTTTAACCTTTAAGTTCGTAGTGGTAAGAAACATACGAGAGTGGGATTTCCTTTGGCTCACTCATTTATAGGAAAATAAAGGAAGAATAACCTTCAGGTTTCATTACATCCTAAAAGTTTTAACTTCTAAAGACAAACTAAAAATGCAGTCGTCACATGAATCAAATAGCACTTAATGAAAACAAAAAACTTGGGAAATGATCCAAATCCTGTGTTATAGAATGATGTAAAAGATACAAAGTCAAATGAAAGAAATAGAAGCAATCTCCCAAGATTACATCTTTAGAGAAGTTCTTGCCATCACTAGAGCACCCTCATAAGTTTGATTTCCACCGATAAACCCGCTCATGTGGACAAAGACACAGCCGGAAATTCTTGTCTCCTTTGAGAGCTCATCGTCCCTCAAACCTCGCCACTGTGCTGGGAGGGGCTTCCGGCTCTCAAAACTATCAGGAGATACTGCTACTGCCTGCACTCGCCATTGTTTGCCCCGTTCATCCTGTGTCATGATTACAATAAGAATCTATCTCAAACTCTAGAAAAGAGGAACAATAACTGCAACATATCCATTTGCCTGACACTAGTATCTAATCTAGGGCTAACACATTAGAAAACTTGTTTGAAAGGAAGATTGGTCTACTAAATGCATACCTCATAAAGAACATATTTAATAAGAGGCTCAACCTTCAGCTCCGCCTCAAGCTCAAATAAGTGAAGCTTCCACTGTTGGATGTGAAATGAAATCAGACTTAGTTGTAAATAAAATGATGTATGATGGTAAATCAATAATAAGCTGCAGTCATTTGCAACAATATATTCATCTCACATACTAATGAAAGTAGCAAAGGTTATTTGATGAAAGTTCAAACCAATTGAATAACCAAAATGAGTATATTTATAAACAAGCAATTCTTTCCTCTTGAGAAGAGTTGCATAAACAGAAAAATCTATAACATACACTTCTGAAGGGCTAGTTGAAGAAGAACATAACAGTAAGAAGAGAGTAAATTAGAAAATCTACT
Source organism: Gossypium longicalyx (assembly GCA_025698465.1). Classification (NCBI taxonomy): domain Eukaryota; kingdom Viridiplantae; phylum Streptophyta; class Magnoliopsida; order Malvales; family Malvaceae; genus Gossypium; species Gossypium longicalyx. The sequence continues at coordinate 3,141,781 of CM047006.1, read as the reverse complement.
TACAGGGCAAAACCTTTTCAAAACCATAATTTCACCACTAGGATCTATGTCAAATCTCTCCGCAATGCACTCCATTACAATTGACCTTGCTGGTAGCCATGATCTTGCATGAAATCGGACACTCTGAGAATTGAAGAAGGCCATCAGAATATTAAAATACGAAGAATGATACAGTACATACTTTTATAAATTCGCAAGGAAACGAACAAAAAAACAGAAATCCATATTGAAGACCATACTAATAATTGTATATTTAGGTATGTTTAATTTTGACAGAGCCTTACTTCTAAGAACTCAGTACCAGCTAGAGCCATTGCTCGTTGGAAAGCCTCATTCTCCTTCTCAGGTGATTGATCAGGATCTGTCCAGTCTAGATTTAATCTTCCAACTCTAGAAGATAAGTGTGTATTGTTCACATATTTTGGTGGCTTATCAGTATCAAACTGGTTGATTCCATTGTCAATCGCATCAATTGCCTGGTAAAAGAAAAAAAATAAAAATTGAACATCCAAGTTATAATCCCTTAACTAAAGCATAGGAAAAGGAAAACCAAGAAAATAGCAGTTCCTAATCTACTTCCATGCAAGCTCAGGAAGTCATGGAACTCGAACCCTTTTAAAACATAAGAACCAAAGTTGCAAGTACCTCCATGAAGCTTTTGTAAATGGCCAGAAATAATCTATGCACATCCGGGTGGTCTTCTCCAAGCTGAAGCTCTTTAGCTATTATCTCCTTGCCAAAATGCTAAATACAGGGAAAATCACTAATAAGGAAGAAATAGAATAACTTACCGAAACACGTCATTGCTCATATTATACTCTACCAACTTGTATCAGGCCACAATACACAAAAGGCAAAAGGAGAGAACTATAAGAAGAATCTTCAATTGCCCTATAGAATAAATGAATACCTTATAAACAAGTCCAGCACTGCTAAGCTTTGTATTAAATCCATGTCCAAAAACCTCCTCAAACCCCTTCTGGTGATGATCATACCGGTCATGACTAGGATCATAGACGCCTCCAACATCAAGCACAGCATCAAGCCCCTCCAATACCTGAAAAGTCAGATAAATCTTATAAATAATCTTCAAAGAGGAATCACTAAGACCAAACGAGAACAAATAAACTACACGAATCCCATAATGAACCACCTACATCTCCAATTGGTTCTAGATTTCAAGCTTTCTAATTTATAGCCAACGCTTGTAGCAAACAACGATAAAGCTAACTTTATAAAGAAGCACATATTTAGACCCAAAGAAAACCCATTTCATAATTTCCATTTCTTCTAACTTTGCTATAATATTCCGCAATCACACAAAAAAAGGGGGGGGGGGAACTAACCTTGGGATCTCGGGTACGGATAATCTCCGAGTTGGAGAACTTGTCAGTGAGACGAATCATGAAGCAGCCGAGGGCCTCGTCGCAGTGGAAGCTGCCATTGTGAGTGCCGACGCGCTTAAAAGGAGCGTGGTTAGGGGAGGAAGTGGAGTAAGAAGGAGAAGAAACCCTAATAAGGTTAGAGGTAGCCATGAGAGGGCGAGAGAGGGTTTTGGGCAAGTTGAAAATTTTCTGGTTAAACCCTCCTCTTGTAATTGCCCACATGCCTTTAACTGCCCATTTTTCTCCAATACCACCTTTAGTTTATACACTTGGCAAAAACGGCACCATTTCCACGTATTCCTATTCCCATTATATATTTTGGATTTTCAGTGCTTTTTTTTTTTCTAATATAATTTAGACTACACTTAAGGGTGGATTTGGACAATTAATTTAGACTAATAAAAAATATATTATCTCTTAAATAATATAATAAATCATTTAATCATTTAGGTAAATTGGTCCAGCTCGAATCCAAGTCTAAAAGTTTGTTTGGAATTGAATATCAACACGGCCCATAAATACCATCAATAAAAAGTAATCTACAAGTCTTTGTATCATAGAGTGAACTGTATTTAATATTTATATTTTTAAAATGAGAAAAGATCCTTGAAGAGGAACAAAATTATTATTTTTATAATAGGATAAAAATATTAATTTTATGAAATAGATTAAATGGTGTGATATTAATTTTAAAATATAACGTTTAATTTACTGTACTTTAAAATATTTGTTGCATTTAATAACACTAGTTTTTAATGTTTATATTTTTGTCAAATTAGTCCATATTTTTTAGTTAAATTTAGTCTTCAACTTTTATAGAATAGTCAAATTATTATTTTTTAATAAAGATATTGACTAAAACATTAAATTTTTAAACATGACAGTCCGCATGACAATCGACATGTACTCCATACTAATATTTTTTAATTACTTTTTTTGAATATTTTTATAATTTTAAAATTATTTATTGACGTAATATATCAAATAGTGCCATGTTGCAGGAAGTACACGTGGGTTACTACACAGGTTGCCATACCAAAATCACTAAAACGTTGGTGTTTTAATCAACTTTTTCATATAAAAAATAATAATTTAACTCTTTTTGAAAGGTTAGTGACCAAATTTTGTTAAAAAAAAAAGAAGAATAAAGGGTAGGGTACAAACTTTTTAATCAATAATGGGTAGGGTGAACATTATGTGTCATATAAAAATATCATATCACATTTTAAATTAATGTCTCGTCATACAATTTTTCATTTTAAATTATGTCGCATAAGGTTTGAGTATTGTTTATCAATCAAATTAATAATTTTAGAAATGGAAAAAATTTGATCTATGTAATCTCGACAGTTTAAAAGTGCAATTGTAATGTTTTAAAGTTTGGAGATTAATTTTGAACGAGAATCATAATTGGAAGATGCTCCATACAATTAAGTTTAGGCATAATGAAAAAAATTACTCTTAATGTTTACATCTTTTGTTAATTTAACCATTATTATTTTTTGAGTTAAATTTGACCCTCAACCATTTAAAAAGACTCAATTTGACCATCAACATTTAAAAAAAAGTCGAATTGCTATTTTTAAAAAAAATAAAAATACTGATTAAAACATTAAATTTTCAAACATGATAACTCACAGGACAATCCATGTATACTTCATATATATATTTTAATTTTTATGAATTTATTATACTTTATACTTTATATTTTTTGAATTTTAAAATTTTAAAAATTTTATAATTTTTAAATTATTTGTTGGTGGCATATAAAACAAATAATGCCATGCCAATATGAAATATATATGGACTACCACACGAGTTTTCACACTAACATAGTTAAGAAAATAATGTTTTAATTTGTATTTTCGTTAAAAATACGATTTAACTCTTTTTGAAAGGTTAATGGTCAAATTTAGCTCAAAAAAGAATAAGGGTCAAATTGATAAAAGATGAAAATATTTAGGGCTAAATGTTTGGGTTTGCAATTTGCTTTGTTTGGATAAATAATTGTGCTAGAAAAAAACTGGTTAATGAAAATTTAAAAATTAACAAGTAATTACCAAAGAAGAATAACTATATTAAAAATAAATAATATAAAAAATAATATGGATATCATTATATTTGCAAAATAGTATAAACTTTTTTAATAAAATAAATTTTGAAAAATATATATTACACTTAAATAAAAATAATTTTAAAGTTTAAGTTTTTATCTTGTAGTGGAATCATATGTATTAAATAAAATAAAATTAGATTGGTTTTGAAAAAAAATTAAACTATTAAAATTCCCTCTTAAAATTACTCATAAATATTAAAAAATTTAATATATTTTCTTAAACAAATAAATTATTTTCTTAAATTTTGAAAACCGTAATACAAATTTTCCAAGTTTTTCACTCACACACACCCTAAAAGCACAGCCATCCCCCCCCCCCAAGGATCATAATGCAATCTGCATTAGAATATAGGGACCTGTAAAGCATTTTTACCGAAAATAAGTGATTAAAACATCAATAAGAACCGCAAAAAAAAATCAGGGGCCAGAACTGGAGGCCCGAAGGGTGAGAAGGAAAGGATAACAATCGCATTTGCACAGAATCCAGGCGCTGCAATCCCTGCATCAATGCCCTCAGCAATCACCTCCACTTTGCTTCTCTCTTCAAAACCCATATTCCTATTCAAAAATCCCTTCTACTTAGCACCTTCAACATGTCCAAAAGGCCCCATTTCAACTCAGCTAAAGCCTCTCACCTTGAAATGCAGCGGTAACTCGGAGGAGCAAGAAACAAGCAATGGCTTGAAGGATGCCCTTTCTGGTATCCTTGGCAAGCAGGTTGAGGAACTCTTGAACCGAGAAGAGAATAAGGGTTTGCTTGATGGATTGGAGAAGGCTTCAGAGAGAGTAGAGATTGCTAAGAGACAACTTGCAGAGATTGAAAAACAAGAACTTGAAGCTCGGTTATTGAGAAATTACATTGACCAATTAGAATCCAGGGCCTCCGAGGTGAGCTTCTTCTCTAATTATGGGAAACTTTTCATATGATCATCTAATTAACTCATAGGGATATTTTCCATGATGGGACTATGTAACTATTGATGAGTAAATTTTGGTGAAAATTCAAGATTGCAGAAACTCAGCAGGAGATTTCACAAGCACGGGCCATGATTGAAGAAGCAGAACGCTCACTTGGACCTAATGAAGCTAAATATGGAGATGGAAACGCTTTCAGCAGCCAAGAAGATGGTGAAGGAGGAATTGATACTGATAAAGAGAGAGTAGAGTCATTAAAAGCAGCTTTGATATCTGCAATTGTTGGCACCCTTGCTGGATTCCCCATCTCCCTAACCCAAGTTTCCGGCACCACTCAGTTACTGCTCCCTTTATCACTCAATTTCATCAGCTGTGCATTGTTTGGGGTCACTTTTCGCTATGCAGTTAGGAGGGACTTGGACAATTTTCAGCTCAAGACCGGCACATCTGCAGCTTTCGGTTTTGTGAAAGGTATATATAACTGCAATCATGTGCTGCTAGACACAAATCTTTATGCGTATAGTCCGTAGAATAGGATATATGCAAACATAGAGCACATGGTTCAGGTTTGATATGTAAAGTAATAATTGAAAATGCAGGTCTTGGTACATTGGGAGGAGGGGCTCCTCTGGAACTGGATCCTGGAAGCTTCTTGTCTCATGCTGTTGTTGGTGCAGTTTATGTATCCCAGAATCTTCTCGTTTTTTTATTTGCTGCTGTTGGCTTGGATTTTTGCATTAAGATGAGGATTTTAAGTCCTTTTCCCATGAAAAGATCAGCTCCGAGGACGGATACAAGGTGTTCAGAAATTTCAAATGGATGAGAATCAGTATATATGGCTCATTTTGACAGCATTCTGTATCATACTTGGATTACAATCCCCAATGGGAACATGAGATGGCTCATTATTAGCTATACTTGTAATAAACTTAACATAGTGGCTGCCGAAGTGTATGGTAAACCTAATCGATTGTTTACATAAATAGTTTAAAGATGCTGGTTAATTCAAAACCATTCAATTCAGGGGTCTTTGCTCCCATGGTGACATTTCCAATTCCATTTAAGATCTCATGCTTTTATATAAAATGTATTCTTCTGTTAAATTCCAAATATGGCTACAGTGGAACACTCCTCCACACCCACAAATATTTCAGAACAATGAATCCAAGTCAAGTATCAAGTTTATAAGCCTAGTACATTTCTGAATTTTCTATTCACTGAATAACACTATAACTTAAACAGCGAGGAGTGGCTTAGGCTCTTACTCAAGGTTAGTATTTAAGAATATCAAAATTTGCATGTGCTCCATCACAACTCAATCCAGTAACCAATTGATTGCATTCAACTTATGTTGATGAACAAGAGCTATACCCATTGTGCTCATCAACACCGATGCTTGTTTTCATGGAAGCAGCTAAAGCTTTCTCAAAGTCCAACTGCGACAATGGTCTTGGTGCCTGTAACTTCTCACCAAAAACACCAGCAAGTTAAGACAGATTGCTATTGCACAAGTCGCAACGAAACATGAAAAAGCATACTGCTAATCTTTTAAAGTAAAGATCTTATGTGAATTTAACAAGCAACTTTCACCAAAAGAAACCGAATGATTTGGTGATTAACTGATAAAGATTTTCATATCTATAAAGAGTAAAACAAGTGATTTATCTGTACTTACTTGACGTGTCTTTTTAGCCTTCTCTTCATTTAAGAGATCCCTGAGAGGAATATATGCTGCTTGTTTGCAGAGCTCAAATAAATCAGAACCAGTGTAACCTTCACATAATCTAGCTATGTGGTAAAAATCAATAGTGTCCTCCACTCTCTCATTCTTCAATATCACCTTCAATATCTTTTCTCGATCATCACAGTCAGGCTTTCCAATTTCAAAAACCTGGGAGAAACGCCTAAGAATTGCCTCATCAAGCTCTGCTGGACGATTAGTTGCACCAAGTACCATAACTCGAGCATTCTCTAAATGCAAGTTAATAGAAAATTCAACTTCATAGCTATATACAAAAGTTAGAATGCTGAATATCAACATACACTAATTATTTAAAGCTATACCACTACATGCCCGTATCTTTTCCAAACTGATTGATCACTTCTGTATGAAGAACAGAAGAAACGTCACTATATAACAGTGTTAAACAGTTTTAAAATATAAATCTGACAAAACACCCCACTTGATGTGACACACATGCTTTTCTAATACCTAAGAAATTGATTTAAATACATAATGACTCTAAAAATCAAGGTATGAAGCAAAAGGAAAACCATTCTTCTAATATTGTAGTTTTGACAGTACAATGTATATGTTAATTCAATGGTTAGCTACACAGTAGGAAAGTGTATATAACACCTGACCATTGGATTAACAAATTTTGTATCCTTAACCCTTCTAATTCAATCGTGTTTTATACCGATAATGTAAGTTAGAAAAGGACATTTAATTTGTTGTACATTCACAGATTAAAAGTTAGTTCATAATTAAGGTAATTACAAAGAATACTCACGATCGGTGGTAAAACCATCCCACAAGGCCATGAACTCAGTTTTCATAATAGCCATTGCCTCATGGTCCGTGGCTCGTCGTTGCCCCAGAAAACTATCCACTTCGTCAATAAATATAATAGCCGGTTGCAGCTTATAAGCCAAACTAAAGACAGCAGCCACTGCAATAATATAACATAATGGCATTAATATAATCTTAGAAGTTAGAAATGCGTCTAACAAGGATTAAACGAAATCCCACTGTTCATACCTAGTTTTTGGGCGTCACCGAACCATTTACTCATCAAATTAGAAACTCTGACATTTATAAAAACAGCCCCAGATTCTTTTGCAATGGCTTTGGCAAGCATGGTTTTCCCGGTCCCTGGTGGTCCGTACAAAAGCACCCCTTTTTGGGGACCCAAAAGTTTGCCATAAGCAAAAAGCTCAGGCCTCTTAAGAGGAAGAATAACCAACTCATACAGTGCTTTTTTTATTCTATCAAGCCCACCAACAGAGTCGAATTCTACGTCTATGTGATCTGGGTTCACCACATCACCCACTATCACATCCTGCATTTTATGGGGAAAAAACAATGACTTCGAGAATATAAAAGGGGTTTTGCTCAATCTATATGTAATTATAAACGATGATTTTGTTTTGCTTTTTTTTTTTTCTTTTTGAAGTACCTCGTAAGGGTCAGTGTGGATGAGGGGGCGACCAAGGCGTTTGGAGATGGCATTTTTGTTCGCAATCGATTTCTTAGAGGCATCACGATTTGGGTTTAGTTGTTTGAGGCCGGCGAGGACCAGGCAACTGAAAGCGATGCTGGCTGCATATAAGAGTAGGTCTTGTAACAAGCTTCTATCCGAACGACGGCCGGGGGCCATGGTTGTTGCTTGCCCCTCTGTAGGCCACCGCCAAAATTGTTGGAAATTGTGAAGGGAAATGTAGAGGAAGGGAAGAAGCGTTGCCGTTATGTCCGTTTGCAGTGCACAACAACGCCGATGGTGAAATGGGTTAATGAATGTTGGAACTGTTTGGCGCGCTACTATAGGGCACACGGACCAATTTTCTCATTGGGCTGAGGCCCTACAACTTTCTGTAGTCATTAAAATCTGGGTCAATGTTCAGCTCTTTAGAGTCCTTATATAGGCTGATGAAAATTTCCTTTTAAAAGAGACACGTTTCAAGGATCAAAATAGCCCCGGCCCTAAAATAGCCATCTCAGTGACTGTCAAAGGAGATCACATTAGATATTTCTTTTCTTTTTTTAATTTTATATTGTTTGAAAAAGAGAGAAGATAACACTGACTGAATAAATAAATCTTTAAAAAATGTTGGCAATGGCATTCATAGTCCTAAAAATTACAATGTCGAAATATATTATAAATATAGAAAAAGATATACTATACTGGTTCAGCATCCCATGATAGCTTCAAATAAACACCAACTTGGTTGTTCAAATAACTCAATATGATACTCAGCTTTTTCTGGACACAACCAAAACTCATAAATCTAACCTTTCTATGCTACTTCCATGATTCTGGCTCTGGAACTGGAACATCATTTTTTTTTACATGAAATATTCAAGTACAAGCATCCTCATGCACCCATAATATTTGCTTATTTGTCATTGAAGAAGCTGAAATCTGCAGAGGGATGTATCAGATCAAAGCCTTCTACTGTTCTAACGTTGTCGATGGCTCATAGGCATTAGGCAAACAATGGCGGAATACAACTTCACCTGCCTACTTTACATTGGGAGTTTACTGTACAGTGGTTGTCACAGCTTTCTTGCATAACCTTCCCTTCTAATCCCACTCTTCCCCACCAGACATCAACCTAAGTTGTTGTCGCAACTGCATAATGATAATGAAACTATCAGAGCTGATGGATAACTTTTCCTTCTTCGCATTTTCGATTATTAAGGAAAATATTGAGAAAGAACAGATGAATCAAGTTTCAAGCAATGGAAAGGGGTGGCATGCTTAAACTAGGTCCAGAATCAACATCAGATCTTCAGTGTATCCTACTCGCACACGACCATGAAATAAAGAAGAGGCAACATAAAGCCTGAAAATGTAATTAGATAACCATCATGCAACTCACTTGATCATATTTTAACTTTTCAGCAGTCAATTCATCAGTCAAACTCATCATTCTGCAACAAGTGTTCAAGGAAGAGAGTATGAGAAGAAACTTGTATACATAGGAGGGAAAGAATGGCTTCCACTTGGAAACAGATTCCCAACAACTAACCTCGACTGTAGCTCTGAGATCTTGCCAAGCAGTAAACGCTCCCTCTCAGAGGCTGCTGTTTTCACCTATTGACAAAGAAGACCAGATAAGAAAGGAAGAATAACCTGCTAGATATTAGTCATAATTAAGAATAGATAAAAGGTTCTTACATTTCCATTGCTCTCAGAACAACGAGGTAGAGGAGGCAACTTTCCATTTTGAGCAGCTGGGAAAACAAAAAGAGAAATGTATTAACACTACAAGCAGTGTACTTCCTAATTTAATCATGTAACTGTGATAGACCAATCTTTCACTGACCATCTACAAACTCAGCTGGCTGCAATGTATTCAACAAATTCACAATAAGATCCTAGCATTCCAAAACAACTTCTAGTGAGAACATTGTCTTTAAGGCAAGAAAGTATGTATCAGCGAAATGATTGTCCCAACTCCAAATCTTTACCTGTTGAGCAGAGGTTTGCTGGAGAAGATTCTGAAGGTGAGTCATAACAATTGAGGTGGGCATGTTACCATTGGTCAAATCCTTGGGGGAATGATTGTTAGGCTGAAAAACAGGGAGGGTTGGGGTGGGGTAACTGTAAGCAGACAAATTAATGACATAGTGCAGCAGCATAATAAGCAGCTAAACATGTTCCACCACCGGAATGTTGGAGCCACGTAAAAGATTAAATGAATTTACACTGAAGTGTGGTTTTTACCCCCTATTAATGTGAAACAACATATATTCTTCTTCTTGCTACTATATACCTCATTATAATATAAATCGTAGAAAATAAAATCAGTTGAGTGAGGCTAGTATTTTGTGAGCCTTTCAGAAGGCATGCGCCTCAATAAAGGTGTATCCCATGGAAGGCACTTTCTCTAATTTGTTCCAGCCTTATTACCTAGGCACATGCCTTAACAATGGCTCCTCCATTTATAACACATCCTTAAGCTTCAAGATGGAAGATGTTAAAATAAAACAGTGCATAATTCACATTAAACCATGTTGAGGAGAAGATATAGTGCACGAACCGCTTGTTTGTATTCAAGTATCCAGTCACCTACACTAGCAGACTTTCTGAGAGGCGAAGTCTGAAACCCAAGAGGAAAGAGAGCAACCAGTAAGAAATGGACAATTAATATTGTTAATAGAAGGATATTTAATCAAAGACCACCAACCAACCTGTGACGATCGGCGCGAAACTGAACTTAGAGGAATATCCTATAGAACATTATTTGATTAGTGAAGTTGCAAAAGAGAACTAATATAGCATTAAAATTGAACCTTACCTTTACAAGATCTAAATTTTCAGATGTTACTGAAAATCGACCTTTTATTTGCACCAGATTAGCCTTTGACTTGTCATCCAGAGAATCCCTAAACCCTGTCAAAGGAGGAAAATAATGATACTATATATATTTAAATCCCAGTGTCCAAATATTGGTAGCACTGGTGGTGATGCGGGTGACACAAAAAAACAATATTTCTAAATGCCATGAATTTATTACCTCCAGATGATTTAATTGGAGCTGATAAACTGTTTGCAGATGCTCGAGTAGGAAGCATCAACGGACCACTAAAGCTTGGTGCTTTACGAACTAGGCAAACTCTCTCATTCACTTGTGAAATTTCATTTTCAAACCTAATCATCAGCAAGCATTAACTCCGCATCCTACAGTTTCTCTTCTATTTTAAAAGATTTATAAATTATTTTCTTAAATTAAATTAGACAAGAGTTTGTCACACATGTAAACGCAGTTAATGTAACCTTAAATTAGACAAGACCAAAGCACTAATACAAGCAACTATATTAAAATTTACGCTTATACAAGTATGCAATCAATGCTATGCTGAATCAACTCAAACATTTGAATCAGAGAGAGAGAGACCCCTAATATGCTATAAGAAAACTAAAATTAGAACCAAATGTGCTACATGTGAATGCATAAACATCATCAGATAACAATTAATTGGAGAAAAGGAAAAGGTTGAGATCACTTCTTAAATAATAATAATAAGATAAATCAAATGGCTAAGCAAGCCTAAATATGAACTATCACCAACCTTTCTGAGTTATGAACCCGCTCAGAAGATGAATGATTAAGAATAGCACCAGGTGTGAGTGGCCCACTTTGGGTTTGCCTAGGTTTCACTGATTTAGCCCCGGTCATGACCACATCCTTTTCTGAAGTTGATGCCGTAATATCAATGCCTGAACCATTTTTCCTCAAACCCTTCTCGTGCAGACCAGCCTCAACTATATCACATTCTGGGTTCTTTCCCTTTTCATTCAAGCAATCAGACTGTAATAAGTCAATGGTCATTGGTTCTCCAAATTCAGACTGAGATACTTCCCTACTTAAATTCAATGTTCCCAAACCAGATCCACAGTAAGCTTCAGCCTGTCAGCAACACCAGGAACCCGTTAACATATTTTGCAATAAGGGACAAATAAGGAAAAAAAACAATTTCAAGCTGCATAAGTAAAAAAAGAAATACCACTTTAATCATGTATCACAAATCACCGAGGGGGGAAAACTACACAACTACCTTATGACCAAAGCTTGATTTCATGCTTTCATCATCATCTTTGCACTCATGAATATCATCATCACGCACCTTAGCATGTTAAAGTAGAAAATTTATTATAAATTGAATGACTGATATAACTGACAGAGAAATTACTTCTCACATTATATGTCTGTATTAAAATCTTTAGTATTAAAAAGTAAAACTAAATATGTGGCCTACCAGAGATGCTTGCGCTTTCAAATCCTCAATATCAAAATTCCAGGCACTAACTCCTCTTTGGTACTCGCTCTGACAAGCAGAAGAAAAGACAGCACCCCAAGCAGTAAAAAAGCACAAATGTCCCCAAGTGGACAATCCAATAGTTAAAACTTTCACGGATATGTTATGAGAAGAAAGAATCTGATTTATCTAAGACAATAATGACTTCTGATTGATGACTGCTAACCTGTGATATAGCTTCTTGTTCTGCAGAAGGCATTTTCTTTAGAGCTAGTTGTGCAGCATCTTTAAGCTGTAAAATTTCAAACAAAAAAGAAAAGCATTAAACAAATATGACGGCAAAAGAAGCAAAATACCTGCATTGTGGCAGTGTGATCACTAACCTGAAGGGATTTCACACGATTCCAAAGTGGTGGCAGACCAGCAAATAATTTCTTCACAGATAGCTCAGGAGGCTTTGCATGCTTGAAAAAGGAGTGTTTTAATAATTTCTCTGCAGTCGGCCTCTTTGTTTGATCTTTCACCAGGCACATTGCAACCATTTCTTTGAAAGACTGATCACAGCTGGAAGTCCTTTAATTAGAAATTTGCTATGACAAGTAAGCAATTGCAAAACACCACTGAAGGCAACAACCAATGTTTTACATACATAATGACAAATAACATGTCTATCATTGTTATGGTGTAGCCGGAAAGAACAGCAGTACCTTAGAGAACTTCTTATCACGATCATAATCAAGTCCTGGAGGAGCATTTTGTATTGTCATCAAGAGAACCTGTTAATGTTGGATAAAAAAAAGGTTGTGAACATATATAAAGGTTGATTAAAAACTCATGATAGCGAACCCTCACTGTGCAGCACTCATATAAATTCTTGTTATATTTTCAATGGAGATTTGATACCTTCATTGGGGGATATTTTGAGAAAGGTGCATGACCATGAGCCAACTCCAATGCTGTTATACCAAAAGACCATATATCAGCCCTGTGCCAGGAAAAAGAAAAAGCAATTAACGAATTACAGAATTAACGTGGAATAAAAATGTACCATTTCCTTAAAGGTACCAAGAAATGCATCAACATAGCATGCAACTGAGCAAAATTCAATGCAACCCAAGCATGCTAACCATTAGCTATATAAACTTTAGCCAGACTCCCACAATACCATTTGAAGATTCAGAATACAGATTACAATTTACATGCAAAAGTGGTAACTTTGAGGCACGTAAGTGCTTTCATAGAAAGCCCAGATGTGTGGATAAAGTGAAGTTTTGTCTTTTTCAGAACAAATGTCGCTCAGACCAAATTCATGAGTCCTTGTAGGTTCAAACTCATGAGTCATGACCACCCCTTGCCACACTGAAGCAGAAAATACTTGTGTACACTCAGATGTCGTGCTTATGCAACATTGTAAGGTGACAATGGATTTAAGTGAAATTCTAAGACCTTAACTTTATGTGAAGACTGAACACTCACTTGGAGTTATATCCACTTCCAGGCTGCAATACCTCTGGTGCCATCCTGAAAGAAAGGATAAATAGGAATATCAGACTACATGAGGAGCTGAAGAGAAGGGTAATAGTTGGACAGATTTGAAAAAGATAGCTCACCAGCAAGGAGTCCCAACAAAGGTATTTCTAGAACGTTGTCTATCTCCTGCATCAAACATGCAAGCTGAAACACCAAAGTCAGCAAGCTTTACTGTGCCATTGTTATCAAGCAGTATATTTCCAGCCTGTAATGCCAATTAAATAGAACTTAAATAAAATAATGGTGAATCCAATCAGATAACATAATGCCAACTTCCGTGAGGCACTGACCTTAACATCCCGATGAATATGTCCTTGTCGATGAAGATAATCCAGAGCTTTAAGAGTTTCTTTCAGAACAGAACCAATAGCAGGCTCTTCGAAACCATCTGGATATGCTGACTTCATGAGGTGCAAACAGGAACCCTCTGACATGAAAGGCATGACTACCCAAAGATTATGGTCAACCACAAAAGAACAATATGCCCGAATAACATTTGGGTGATCAATCAAACTCATTGTTTGAGCTTCCCGGCGTATATCATCCTGCAAAACAGCATTAAGAAAATCTGTTAAGAGCCAATAGATCACATGAAGAGCAGAAAATATGGATCTAAAATATACCACTCATGATAATACCAATTATTGAAGCCTCTAAACAATATCACAAAAGATCCCAATAGCCAAAAAATGATTTTTGGTACACATACTTGAGTGATTGTATTACTACCAAAAGTAGAAAATTCCCATAGAACGATCAATAGTAATGAAACAAGCAAGCATACAAGATGTTTGGTACAAATGAACTGGATCTAAGGCCTGGCCTGGATTGAGAGGAAACTAGGGAAAGGAAAAGGAAGGTTTCTAGTGTCGTACTGTGTCCCTTATTTAGAGAACATTTTAACATGATAAAATCCCACCACAAGCAAGTCCAAACTTTTAAACTCTTATTATACTTGGAATGGAATCCTCCTGATCTCTCAATACTTCCTCAAGTTGAGTAGCAAAAATTCTATGAAAACAAGATCATATCTCTTTTTTTTTTTTTTTTTTTTTGAAAGTAAGATTATATCCTTGAATATCAAGTAGACAATAATGCTATTCCTCTATGCAAGTATTCCAGATTTACACAATTTAAAAACAAAAGAAAGAAAATATCAGGGATCCAGGATGACACATTTTGAAGTAATCTCAGCTTTAAGTAACCATATAATGTTGATAAACTACTTTAAGAGCACACAGTAGCAAAAGCAGTTCAGCACTAAAATGCCTAATCTAGATCAATGGCGTAGATGCTAAAAGAAAGATAACTCTAATTTGAATGAAATATTTCGGATAATACTATTAAATATTATTTCTTTGCTTCCTCAGAAATAATTAATGATAGACGATAAAAAGAAAAAGTTTCAACTTTACACAAGTTCAAAAGGAACAAAAACCAAGCACCATATGGAGTGATAGAAACAAGCACATACAAAGTATTAAAGTTATGTGACCCAAATCCCATTTTATCCGACTTGAAAAGTTCGAGATGCAACTCTCTTATTAAATAAATAAAATTGGAGAACTGTGGCGGGCTATGACCTCGAGCCGAACCCCATCCACCACTAAACTCGACTAGGGGTGCGACCGGAGGTGCGGACGCACAAGTTGAATCCGTATATGACTATACTTTCTTCTATTAGACATTGATTATAACAGGGATATTTAACTTCCAAGTAAAATCTGTGTGTTCTTATTTCTTTTTTTTCTTTCTTATTGCTTTGGGATCATTACTATTGCCATTATCGACATATAGTATAATATAAAGCTTCAATTCAATCATGTTCAAGGTATAACAAACTCCGAAAAAATTCAAAGAAACGAGCTTCAATAAGAAAAAGTAAGAATATCATAATTCCGTTCAACTCGACCAAAAACAATCACTGAAATCCACAATCAAATCAAATTCAATCAAACGAGATCTCTATCCAAAACTAACTAAAATCAAATCAAGTACGCTCATTTATTTGACTAGAGACAGTTAAACTAAAAGAAAAGTTCGAGAAAAAAAAAACACAAACCAGATTACTGTTGCAACGATCGAGATCCAAGCATTTCACAGCTACGATGTCGTTAGTAGGAAGGAAGATCGCTCTATAAACAGTAGCACTGGCGCCATAACCAACCTCTTCTAGAAGCTTGTAATCGCTAGGATTTGCTGAGTAACTCCGATTTCCTCCCATTCTCCGCAAAACCTAAAGCCTTAAACCGCCTTTTGGAAAAAGAACTAAATCACTAGCAGTCGAGTAATCGACGTTGAACGCCGGCGGCGGAGTAATTAAAGTAAAAGAATCGCAGTGAAAATTAAAAAGGCGGCTTCTTCTTTTTTAATTATTGGTTGGTGAAGTGGTTATTTGATCCGTTGACCGCCATGAGTAGCGATATGGGGGGGGGGGGACTGATTTGAGGGAGAAGAGAGATAACGGGGGGTGGGTGCTGACGTGGCTTTTATGTTAGGTGATGAAGATTTTGACACGTGGACTTGATGCTTTCATCACTTCCGTGTACTGTTTGATCATATTAATATTTTTCTCTCTTTTTTCTTTTTCTTTTAATTTTCTATCCGAATAAGGAATAATATAACATTTTGATTAGGTGATATTCATGAATAAATTATAAATCATAGTTATGTAAACTGTATTGAGTATAACCATAATTTTGTCTTATATATAAACTATTAAATTGGATGATGTCAATCAATAGAAGACGAAAGATAGAAAACTACACCAAAGCAAATAAAACCCGATTATAGAAGTCCAGGGTCATGGTCATATCAAATATAAGTTCAAGCATCATCTTAGACATGCACCTAAATGAACATTCTCAATCATCTAAAGTCTCATATCTGCACCAGAGACGATTGGATTCAGAATCCATGGCCATCGGCATCTGAAAGTTTCATGTTCTTGACCCAAAGTCCTAATCATATCACCATTTGATATTATTAAACCATAAATAGGAAAAGTTTTCCGTGATTCTCTCTCAATAAATTTCATTCAAAACTTACTAAACCCTGTAAGTTGGACTTACTCTTAGACCAAATGCCAAATTTGGGAAGCATTTCAGTTTTCTTGGGTTGATTTATTGCCAATTGCAGCTTAGCCAGGCCTCTTTTATGTCATTAAAAAAAGCAAGTATTTTGGCAAGTATTTTTCCCCAATAATTCGTTTGTTACAATAAATCACTCGAATTGGAGTTTCACAAAATTCCTAAATTTGGGTAACAAATAAAAGATTAACACAACCTTGGAATATAAATTCCACAAGGTAAATGCTTTTTTTTTTTTTAACGTTGTCAAAGTAATCGCATGCGCCTCAAGCTTTTGGCAGTGGCTTTAGAAACAAAATATCCAACCCCGAAGCTCATGATCCAAATGCCCACATCAAAGGCCCAGCTTACACCCGCCGCTTCTATATCCACCTCTTCCCCCCCACCGTCCGCTTCTCCACAACTGCAACAGAATCCACCGTCCCTTTCACTTTCTCCTTCTCTCTCCTCTGGAATATCCTCCAGCTGATCGAACCCCACCCTCCTGTTCTTTCTACACTTCCTCACTACCATCTCCACCCTCTCCCCCATCACCAGGTCTCCCTCCACCGCAACGCAAACATCCGCAACCGCCGCTTTACCGCCTATCATTTCGGTATTGCCACTCTCCAGCGCGCACTTGCATTCCATTTTCCACTTTTCTTCTTCTCTCCTTAAAACCCCGTTCAACACCTTTTCATCTCTCCAGTAAACCTCGAACCGGACCCCATCCCCGGCCCGAATCCGCTCCCTGCTCCCATATATCGGCTCTCCGTTCCTCGTCTTCAATTTCACCAATCGATGGAGTGTCACGAACGCGGGAGAACCGGATCGGATAATGGAGCCGGAAATTTCTAGCCGCGCCGTGTCATTGATTCTTGGTGGGAAGAGTAGAGTGAGCGAATCGGATAACGGGTCGGCACATGAATCGAAACCCGAAAATCGAACGAAGGAAGCTTTGATCTTCAGAAGACTTTGATCGCCGGAGCGAAAGTCGTAATAATCTGCAGATCTGCACATAATTTTGTAGTTCCTTTTGGAATGAAGATGACTTTTAATGGGTTCATATTCATATATCAGTATAGAAATGGGATTTAGTCGGCGCCGCCGGAAGAGGAGACGTCGGTTTTGGAGAGTGAAACGAGGGGAAAGCACATGGTAATTGGTGGTGACGTGGAGAAGAAGACAAAAAGATCCGCGGCTTGTCGGATTAGACTAGAGTTGCAGACCTGACTTTTGGTGGAGTTAAATATCTAGTACTTCGCGCAGTAGAGAAAGAAAATGGTTCTGCTATGGTTTGATGTGAATGGACGGTCAATGATCTCGTTCTGTTAATTAGGTTGGCTTTTTTTATTATCAAACAATAATCATTTTCATTCCACAAGTGAAGCGATCACGGTCAATCGAGGACAAATTTATCGTAAAAACAAAGTTTAATAAAGTCATAAATCCAGTTACACAAAACGAAGAGGACAGTCGAAGACTTCAATTCAATACAAGATAAAACGTGAAAGGTAAGTAAAATTGTAAAACCCGAAGAGAAATTTTTTTTAAAAATTATTAGTATATTTATATTTTAGTTATTTAATTTTAAAAAATTATAAAATAATTATTTAAAAAATTTTATTTAAATCATTTAATTATTTAAATTATTGAGCTACTAAGTTTTAAACGAATAATTTGATGATCCGGTAAATAAATTTTGATTCATATATTTATGATGTTCAATGTTATTTCATAAAAAAAAATTTTAAAAATTTAAATAAGAAAAGAAAAATTCTCAACAGTGTAAATAGAAATTATATAACAGTGATTTTAATAATTTAATAACATAAACTTCCAATTAATTTAATAGTTATTTTGTAATATTTTGGAGTTAACCGGTATAATTGACCCTTTACGTAAATCAAGTCTCCCCCCAATATTATCAAAAAAAAAAAAAAAGAAATATTCTCTCCACCGATGGTGGAGGCAAAGACTCCATACGTTCTCACAACGTTTTCAGCCATGGAATTTAGTTCGACTGCGGAATACTTTGAATGCGAATGGAATCCTATGTGATTAAAGAAAAATTTCACATAATGTTATTAAAAAATCGAAATTTTATTCTTTAATTAACATACTAGTGATTATTTTTGCAAATAAACTGAACAATGGGAAAGAACTGACACATAAAGAACAGTAGAAGTTGGCAAATTTCTGTCATTTCAATAATTGCAAGCAAACAAAGCTAAAAACATTTTAAATAGCTGATTTCTCAGCGTTTGCCACCATCACCCAGATGAAGTATCGAGTGCGGGCAATATAACATAGTAAATGTAAATCCCATAATTTACTTGGTTCAGGGTATTCGCCTATCAAAACACTTTGTTTCAGGCTGAAATGTCAAATAACTTGGATCCCTTCTTTAGTTTAGGGTTCCATAAATGTAGCAAGGAGTTGAGTTGGGGAAAAATCAGTGAAAAAAAAGGGCAGGCAGAGTGGTTTGGTCTTAAATCTTGTCATGTAGGTTGACCACTAAATCATGGGCATCGTCGAGAAGTTTCCAGACATCCAGATGCCCGGCCATACTATTGCATTCTCTCATTATCTCATCCATGCTGCTATACTTTTCTATGATTAGCTTCCTCCTTTGCAAAACACATGCTGCTATTGCATAAAGCAGGAGATCATCGGTAGGGGGAGCACGAAGTCTCATCCTCCCCCAAGCAGACCTTGCAATGCCGGCACGGATAGCTGCTTGGTCTGCCCACATCACTTCCCAGAGGCAAAGTGTCTGCTCAAAGTTCAATTCCCTCCTGAAAAGTACTATAACCATCCTATACACAAAAAAGCAGTCTTCAGCTTGAAGCTTCTCGAGGTGTCTATATAGATGATTATCCTTACACTTGATAATCTTGGAGACAATGTTTAACTGTCTTCTAATCCCCACCTCATCAAGTCGGAAATTGTGACGAGCTCTTTTCATGAAACCTGCAAAGCACCAGAAGGCCTCAGAGTCATCCTCTACCACTGAGATGATTGGAGAGAGCAGATCACTCATTCCTTGGCAGTAACCTATCTCAGGATCATAAACGGCATAAGCCTCGAGAATAGAAACCAGGCGAGCTGCATGAAAAATCCTGCATGGCTCTAAATCATCATAATCTTTCAACCCAACACTCTCAGCTAACCTTTGTGCTTTCATTGTGGATACTGAAGCCTGAGATGGAGAGTAAATGATCCAGTCATCATTTGCCCTCACTGCATCAAGGAGGATAATTCTCCGCCATGTGGCAAAATCTTCATCAGTGGGGGTTGCAGCCCTGCCTTCTATATGGGAGGGAGAGGAACTATCATTATCATCTTTATGAATATCATTTTCCTCGATTATTTCAGAGGAAAGGAGAGGTGTGTTTTCATCTTCTTCAGAAGAGTCAGAATCAGATGATTCTGTCTCACCAGTACAGGCATCTTGACTAATGACTACTCTCTTATCAACCTCTCCCTCCAGAAATGAATCAGAAGATAAAGAGCTTGGATGACTATGATCACAGACGCGGTGATCAGAATCATCAAACACAGGGCTTCCTCCCTCGGTGGAGTGGGACCTCCTACCACTAACCACATCCTCCAAGCCTGGAGAATCAAAAACTTGACTGAAACACTCATTGTCTTCATTGCAGACGTTTCCAGCAGTTCCCTTCAACTTAACACTCTTCTCAGTACGTTTAAGGATTTGGCAGCACCGCTTACGCAATCTTTCATACTCTTTTCTGCATCAGAAATACGTAAACAAACAGACCTTCAATGAAAGAAAAAAGATGGGGAGAAGGGGAAAACAAATATGGTAAAGTAACAAAGCATTGGCAATTAATCTGTGTGTAAAAGAAGCACGAGAAAGAAAATAAATGATACCGTTTCTGGCTTCTCAAGGAATCTCTTTCTTCCTTCGAACTGTTGAAGTCGTATCTGTTAAGCATGCAGATATCACAGTTAGGTGGTGTAACAGGTCATTTATGATCCACTTCTCAAATGCATAAGAAAACATCTCCTCAAAAATTGTGTTTTCCAGATAAATAAGTAATACAAAAAATGATTACAAATGAAGAAAAACTCGAGCAGCAAGGAAAAGAACTTAAAATGGATGCTTGAAGAATATATAATGCAAATGAATACAATAAATACTCCACTTCCCCTAAAACGAATGCTTGAAAAACTCGAGCAGCAAGGAAAAGAACTTAAAATGGATGCTTGAAGAATATATAATGCAAATGAATACAATAAATACTCCATTTCCCCTAAAATGGATGCTTGAAAATCTCGAGCAGCAAGGAAAAGAACTTAAAATGGATGCTTGCAGAATATATAATGCAAATAGCAACTCGCAAGATAAATTTCTTCTAACTCAGGCTTTCTATCCATTAAAGAATCATTGAGACATAAACAGTCAGAAAATCACCAAAATATGGTAAAAAAATGATACAATGATGTATTAGAAAAAGGAACCAGGCAACCAGACAGTGATTTGAAAGGAGTAAGCTCATAGAGAGGTTATAGAAGTAAGAACTAAATAGTTCAGAGAAAGGGAGGTTTACTTGAATCAGAGTATAAAATGGTACATAAATAAAAGTATAAGAATCTTACATTCCGAGGAGGAATGGCCACACCTCTGCTCTAATACTTGGATCAACACCCTGTATTAAAGGTGCAAAGAATGAATTCTCAAGAAGCAACAAAATATCCACTAAAACAAAACAAAACGAAAAAAAGAAAAAAGAAAAAAGAAATACAATGTCTAAGAAAACAATATGAAGGTAAAGTCAAATAAGTCTAAAGCAAGTTTAAAACATACTCCACTTCGAATTTTCTTCAGAAACTTGACACCACCATCAATGAGTTTCCCATCAGCAGTGAACAAATTCTTCCATTGTTTAGGTAGAAGGGCATGTTTTCTTCTCCTGTGGGACCAAGGTGATTTTAGGCTACCCCTGCCGCAAAAGAAACAAATTAATGAATCTTCTATCAAGATATAGGCTTATGAATAATAGTTCCTATAAGTTTGAATTAAGTTGACAAAACAAAAGCATAGTTTTTTTGGGTTTATGCATGGTTCGTGAAAGATACAGTTTATGAGCTTAAACACTTCCAAAATTGCAATGCATCATATGTGGAAACAAAGCTTTTGGAACACTAAACTACTAATGCTAAAAGCTGAGCAGATACATGGAAGAGTCAAGACAAGTATGGGAAAAAAATTAACTAGTTCCGCAAATAGAAACCCATTGCAAGAGTAATTACGATCACTAAGAGAGACCTTAATGAAGATGGAAACAAAGAAAAACAACTCCACAGCAACAACTAAAGAATCCAAATTAATAGTAAACATCTATCATGAAGTACTGCAAAATCGAGAATTCAATGGCTTTTAATCATGTTTCGGCTAATGAATTAGATTCCGAAAGTGACTGCTTCTCCTCCCCAGAAGTTAGAGAAATCACAACACCTTGACTAGTTTGACCAACATAAGTGTTGAAACAGTTGAGGCTTTCAAAAATACTTTGAAACTAAGTTGAAAAACGAACCGAATAATAATCAGATTCAGAACTTTCGGAGAGACGAAGAAACAGATAGACTGGAATCGAACTCTTATTAACAACCTAAGGAACATGATGTTGATGGAATTGATTCGACTACTTTCGGATCGGGGATTCAAGTAAGGAATAAGAATTTTTAATTTCTACAAAAATAGAAAATTGGGAATCTAACATATCCAGGCAAAAATAAGTTGAAATCTTTACTTAAAATAAATAGGGGGAAATAAGGAAAGTAGTAGTTTAAGTGGAAGAGGAAAAAGGAAACTCACCGATCAGTCGGAATTTGTTGGGAAGAAGATGAGGAAGATGACGATGAAGAGGAAGAAGCAACGACTAATAAAACCGATCGCAAATGAATCCACGACGACGATGAAGAAGATGAAGTATTTGACGACGATGAGGAGGACGATGACGTTGATTGCGATGAAGATGTGTGACTTCGCCGCAAAGCTCGCATTAATGGTTTCTGTTCCGTAAGCATATCGATTTCTATGTGTCTTACTTTACCTAATTAATATCCAAAATCAATCTAAGCTCCCTATGCTGCGGTAATGATGGAAGTGATTTTAAATGAGAATGAACCTTTTTTTTTGCAGAATCTTTTTTTCTTTCTTTTCCTTTTTTTTTTTATCTACAAGAGTAGACGACGGTTGCGGCGACGGCGATGCCAGCTACGGCAGTGACGGAGATCGCTATACCGAAGTTGAAACCACCGAATTAGAAGACCAAAAACCGCCGCCACCGGTGCCAGTGCTAGCTCGCCCAAATAAGATCCATTTACCAAAATCAGCAGTAACGCCGTCACCGGATGAGAAAAAGAGCATCAAAACGGCGACGTAAGCTAAAATGACGGGTAAACCCAAGCCCAAATCCCGATTTGACTTTCGGTTTGGCTTCAGTTTCTGCTACTTCGTCTTCTGGTAGGTAACAAAGAAGAGAGCACTAACCATCAACAAACGGAGGATCCGCTTTGGGTTTTCATTATTATTTTGATTTTTTATTTATTTTTTCCCAATTCAAAGCTTTAAGCTCTCTTTTGATGAAAGGCAGTAACTATGAACTCTCTCTCTACCAATTATAATACTTTAACTAATATTTTATTCCTCTTCATATAACTAACTATAATATACAATTATATATCTTTATTGGATATTTCCCTTCATTTTTATTAGTGAAAGAGAGTGATGAGAGTGACCGACTGTTATGGGAAAAAAAAAATGTAAAAGACGTCTATAGATGAATTTGTTTTCTTGAAAAAATTATTTAAGAAAAATGCTCCTTTTTTATGATTTATTGGAAAATAAACTTTTTTGGGGGGGAGAATTTCAATACGAAATTTTAAATAAAAAATATCTTGAACTAAGGATTACTGTATTAAAATCATTAATGTAATTTATTACTTTGATAAATTTATTTAATATTAAAATTTTTATTTCAATAAAAAATTTAACATTTAACTTTTAAATACTGCTTCTATTTTATTAAAACTATTTTATTTAATATGAATATTTTTATATATAAATATTTATTTAAATATCCTCTAATTTCATTTATCTTTTGTTATTATTTACTCTCGTAAATGTAAATTTTAATTATGCGTTGGTTGTTATTTAATTTATATAAGATAAATTTTGTTTGTCTTTCATAATTTTGTAATAAATATAATTTATGTTATATTTACTTCAAATTTTAGTCAGACTTGTCTAACAACAAAAAATGTTTTACCCAATCATCGAAATTTTCCTAAAAAAATAATTTTATTTTCTAAAAATTGATTTTTCATAAGTTGTTTTTAGTGAAACAAACACATGTTTAATCACATATCATGTATTAAAATTATGGTCGAAATTTTAATTTGGTCTCGAACTTTAAAACATCGTAACTGATTCTTAAATTATCATTATCATATCAATCATGTTATTCTATTAGCTTAGCCTTTAACTTTAATATTAAATATTAATTAAAAATAGCATAAATTATATTTAAATACATGAATTAAACTGTAACTAAATGTGGATCTATTACATGAACTGTTTAGATATCACGTATTAATAATAATAATCCTCCTAACATTCCATTGACAATCTTTTTTTTTTCTTTGAATGTCATATCCCTGTTGCAAATACTAATATGTTTATAATTTAGTCCATTATTTTAAATATACTCCGCATTATATCTAAATTAACATGTAATGACTAAATTGATTGTTGGGCTGTCAGATTTTATTAGTACAATTCTAATACTTTTAGGATTTATTATAATGTTTTAAAGTTTAAAGATCAATTTAGAATTTATATAATAATTTAGGGACGTTACACAAAATTAACCAAAGGTACGTCTCCCATTGTGGACAATAGTTGGTTGGGTCTACTAGCTCCGCCCGGTTTTCGGTTTTCCTTAATTTTACGGAAATTCATTTTGTCAGGACAATAAATCTACCTTGAAATTTTAATTTATGGATGTTAAAATAATAAATTTAGTACCTAATATTTATTTTTTTATTAAATTAATTTTTATTTTTTTAAAGTTAAATATGGTCTTCAACTTTAAAAAAAAATTTTGATTATTAAATTTTTAAAAAGAGTCAAATTTAAATATTTGTATTTTAAAAATAGTTGTTTTTTATTTGCAATAAAAATATTGACTAAAATATTAAATTTTTAAACATGAAAGCTTATATGATAATCTATGTATACTTCATGCTATTTTTTTATTTTTTTTAATATTCTTATAAATTTAAATTATTTGTTGACGTGGATAAATAATGTTATATCAGTATAAAGTGCATGTGGACTACAGATATTGCCATGCCAACATTGTTAAAAAAACAATATATTAGTTACCATTTTAATTAAAATAAAAACAATTTGACTTTTTTCAATGTTTTTATAATTAGATCAATGGTTAAATTGGTTAGGTCACCGTTCATTGTTCCAACTGATTTGATAAAAAATAAAAAAATTGATTTAATTAATTTAAAATTTTTGTTTGAAACAATGCTCGATCTAATGTATCTGAACAATTGGTCCAATTCAATTTTAAGCAATTTATCTTCCTTTTAAAAATTAATGACCGAGATATATGTTGAAGGCTAAATTTATTATTATACAATTATATTTTTTTTTTCAGTTTAGTAGTTATAATAAATAATGAATATTTCATTTTTATAATTATTTTCCAATTTCATAAAAAATCCAAAACTACCGTTGGTGCAAATGAATGTGAAAACACGTAAAAACGCTTCACTTAAAGACATGCGACAAAGCCATGTCTTAAATATATCAGGCATTCACTTGAGTGTTTCAACAAACATTCAAAGTCTCATCAACCTCCACTTTCACCCTTCAAAACCCACCAATAAAAAAATACGCAGCAAACGACGGTTAAAATTAAAACCAAAAAGAAAAAAAAAAGATTTAAAACAATTTGTATTCATATACTTTGCTTGTTGCGGTTGTATTTAGGATTTTTATGAAATCGAAACGATAAAATTTAAAATAAATTTAAAAGTTTATCTTAATTTGTAAATTTTAAAATATTTTAATTATATCATTAAATTATTGACATTATATTAATAAAATCTTTCTGTTACTAGAATCGTTACTAGAATCGTTAATTTTATTGTTAAATGAAACATTAAATCTTAAGTGATATGATTTAAAATAATTATTTTAAAAAAACCAATATTGTAAAGATGTCAAAGTTTAAAGTTTTTGAAACTTCTATAATAACCATCATTCACTCTCTTTTTCTTTCAATTTTACTTCATATATAAGTTTTTAATTTTAAAAATTATGTGAAAGCATTTTAATTTTCTTTAAAATTTTTATTTTAAATTATCTCACATAAATATCATTTAATAGTTAAATTAATGATTTCAACAATAAAAGAACCCATTTGATATAATATCGATAATTTACAATGTAATTAAAATTTTTTAAAATTTAGATACCAATCTAAAATAAAAATCATAATTCGGAGATGTATGATACAATTAATTCTAGATTTAAAATTACTATTAAACCAACATGTCATTAATATTTTTTCATGTATGTTTGATAAGTGAATATAAATGTAAAAGTGATATTTACTCCACGTATAACCAATATGGCTGCAGATTTTATGACAGCATGAGAAAAAATATTTCTCTTAATTTAAAAACTTACGATGTTCCCCAAAATGATTGAAATAAAAAAATCTATAAAACAATATTGATATCAGATATAATTCCTATTACACTAAATATAAATAACTAAAAAACCAGAAATAATGAAGGTAGGTTAAAGAGAAATAAATTGGTAGGGGGAGGACTTTTGATCACATGGCTATATGTAAGACGTGGAGGAAGGGTTAGGGAATAGCATGGGCCATGGGAGACAAAGGCCACATTTATGCCGCATCACATGCCATTTGCTTCGCCTTCCATTACCATATAAAACTTATGTCGCATCGTACTCTTTTTCTTTACGTTATTTTATCATCATACCGTTGGTTTTTTTTTTTCTTACTGTAAAAAAAAAAAAAAAAACACTCTAATCAAGTTAAATAAGAATTAATAAATATATTATAAAAATAAGTGTTTTTAAATTAGATTTATGGCCGAATTAATTTAATCATTATTTTCTGATTCAGTTGGTTCAAAATAAATAAATTATATAATTTTTTAAATATTGAAGAGATAAAATTCGATTCAATTAATTTGTATCAATTCATGAATTCATTAATTTTTTTTATTTTTTTCCAAATTAATATATTAACAAGTTTAATCTGATTATGAAAATGTGAAATTATAGAAAAAGTATTAAAATTTATTTTTTTAATCCCATTTAATAGTTTATGTGATATTCTTGGAATTTTTTTTTTCTCCAAGAAAGCAACTTTTAATGTTTAAATTTCGGCATTTGCATTTTATTTTCCTATTCTGTTGTAGCAATCTTTTTTTATACTCAAAGTATTGGTTTTTTTTTTTTTAATCTGCAAGAGTCCCTTCTATTTCCAAACATTTAAATTTTATTATAAACTAAAAAAAAAAAGTAAACAAGAGACCGATTAGGCTTTAGTTTAATTGTCACTGTTGTAATAACAACAATTTTGAACATGTGACTTTAACGAGGATTAAGTATGCAATATCTTCCATTTAGGAATAAGGGATTATGAATATTTTAGTTACCCTATTAAAATATATTGGTACAATAATAAATTTAGTCTTCAACATTTATATATATTTTTTAATTAAATCTGGCCCTCAACCTTTTTAAAAAAGTTAAATTTAATTATTAATTTTTCAAAAAGAGCTGAACTATCGTTTTTAATGAGAATGTTGATTAAAACGTTAAAATTATAAACATGGTAACCCGCATTGCAATTCATACATACTTTACATTATTTTTTGAGTGTTTTATAATTTTTTATTATTTTTTGATGTGGCATATAAGAAAATTAATGTTATGTTAACATGAAGTACACGTAAACTGTTGTGCAAGTTAACATGCTAACATTGTTGAAAAAATAATGTTTTAATCAGTATTTCTATTGAAAAAACGATTTAACTTTTTTAAAAAGATTAATAGTAAAATTCAAATAAAAGTAATAAAATTCAAATTCAAATTCAAAAAAATTATAAAAATTGAATGATAAATTTATGAATTCCATAAACAAATTTTATCAAACTACATGGATTAGCAGTGCATTTTGAGAATAATATTAATTCCTTAGAGTTCTCAAAGGTGGGATGACGAGGAATAGGGCATTATTTCCCGTAAAAGGAGCGGATGCCATGATGAGGCAAAGGGTCCATCGATAAGATATGGGCTAGGCCTTCAATGGAATCACGATGCTGTTGGTAAGCGATATTAGATCCAGTGATTAACCAACGAAAATCATGGAACTCTGTCACTTGTTCATTTGACACTCCAAACCCTCTGGACCCCAAAAGATAATCCTAAAATAATCTAGCCTTAAAAAAGCAATTATACATTTTCCAACAACCCATTTTACATAATATATTAATTTAATATTAAATACATATTTTTTGTATTGACTGATTTTCAAACTCTTTTAGAAACAAGTCCATGAAGTGTCTAATTCAAATCGCAGTATTTTTATCCATCAATATTTTATAAGTTTTCATAGATGAGTTTTGATTCAACAATGTATAATGCACATGATTTGTCTTTTCAGGCT
Organism: Gossypium longicalyx; assembly: GCA_025698465.1. Classification (NCBI taxonomy): domain Eukaryota; kingdom Viridiplantae; phylum Streptophyta; class Magnoliopsida; order Malvales; family Malvaceae; genus Gossypium; species Gossypium longicalyx. The sequence goes on along the minus strand of CM047006.1, from coordinate 3,113,522 downwards.
TTCAAAGAAGTGTTCTTACTCTACCTTCATGCACACAGAAATTTCAATAGAATAGGGACATCACTAAGCTTATTGATAAATTTATTGACTAAATCAACAACACTTTGCAAACTTTCATAAGTAAAAATCCTTCAACAGTTAGATTTAATAACACAGTGTTAATAACAAATATTTTTAAAATTTTTAATGTTTCAATTTTAAAATAAAATTAAAAAATACATTAGTAATTTTATGGTAAAGTTTATTGTTTTTAAAATTATTTTTTCCTAAACAAATTGGTATTTAATTAACTAATCAAACAAAACGTCATTACAAAGGAATAAACGTCCGTAGTTTATGTTGAATCAAGCGTAAAATTAATATAAATTTTGGTTAAAAATCTGAACAACACTCCATTTTCAGTTAAACTCTATTATCAAATCAATTTGATTAATTTTAAATTATATGGTTAAATTTTACTATTAATTTTATATTATACATAAATTGTAGATTTAGCCTATATTTTTCGATCGTACTATTCTTAGTCTTTATGTTTTTTGAAATTAAAATTTCGGTCTTGACACAACCGACAACCCATTAAATCAATTAATTAATTTTTTAATAATATGAGGAAATAATATAGTTTTGACAGGTTTTAAAAATAACATAACTTAATAAATTTAATAACTATATTTGGTCGTTTTTAAATTTTTAATATTTGAAAGGTACAAAAATTGAAAATAATCAAACTAAAAATATAAGTACTATAACTTTCACATAGTATAAGTACTAATAGAAGAATTTAACCCTCCATTTTATTTATTTTTTTAAAGGAGGTAAATCTATGGTGAGAAAACATGTGAAGGGCAATGGAGTTAGCACTCGGTTTTGGAGTCAAGTCGAAAGGGGGAAAAGCAAAGGGTGGAAGTACTGTGGTTTTGAGTGGGCGACGTTGTGGTGATAATTCATATATGCCCACTTACCATTCCCCAGGTAATATTTTCTTGCTGCTTTGCAATTAGAACAGTTTTGGAAAATTGGGTTTTCTTATAATTGTTTTAAGAAAAAGGAGCTGCTATTGATTTGATTATTACAATGGCACTGGCATATATTCAGTTTTGTTGAGTGGAACATGTTGGGGGGCAGCTATTTTGAATGCTGTTGGTTGGTCACTTGGTGCAAATATTCCCATTTGATGTCAGGTGAGATTGCAACAGAAATGTCCACATCTGTTCATTTTTGTTTCAAGCTGGGCTTTCCTGACCCGTTTGTTTGGGTTGGGCTCTTGTACTTCACCATTTTAGTTGTCTATATGATCTGTTTTCAAGAAGGGTTCGGACCTGTCGGCCTTAAATTGGTTTTAATGTATGATGTACTTGATTAGGTAAGTCTAAAATCATTTAGAATTTGGATTTGTTCCTAATGTAAACGCTTGGCCTAAGATTTTGTCATTGTTAATAAGGTTGGAAAGATTCAATAGGAAAAGTGGAGAAGTCGAAATTTGATTTGACTTGGGCCATTTTGTCAAAATCATGTTCAACTTGATGTTTAGAATGAACTTGGATGGGTTTCCAATCTAATGTTGAATCTAAACCAGAAACTAATGTGTATGAATGCAAATGAAAAAGTGTAACGTCGTCAAAATTGTTGGTATAAGAACCATGACTACAACCAGGCGTTAAAGCTGGGATTATAGATTCCACAACCATTTTAGAAGCAAAGTGACTGAACCATGATGTGTGTTTGGTTTGGGTCATATGGGATAATGGAGAATCTTTGAGGTCCCCCAAGATATTAAGCTAATTTATAAAATTAAAAATAAAAAAGCCTTAAAAGAACGCAATGGATAAAGATGGATGATGGAAGATGGAAGATTGGCAGGGCTTACTGATCATATTCATGTGCCTGATGTCAGTCCGACGTCCTTCCTCCTGCATAATCCAAATTTAGTAACACGTAATAATTAAATGATTAATATGTACTATTTTAATTTTCTTTTTAAAAAAATTAAATTCGAATATATACGAAAAAAGAAGCATAATAATTTTTTTGGTCTTTTAATTTTATTAAATCATTTTAAAATAGATAAAAAATATTAATTTTAACTAATATAATATATATATGGATTATGACGAAAACAACACGATAAAAGAAGCAACACACGTGATTGTAATGTTGCTTTGTTTCCTGAATACGTATGTACCAACCACGTGGCCTTAGCTTTCACCGTATTAACTTCTGCTTTCATTCTTGAAACTTCCGAGTCATTTTCACTTAATAGTAATCTGCCACCAATCGCTGTAAAGAGATATTGGAAAAAAATAGGATGAAAGAGAACAAAGTGAAATGGTCAAAGCTTTTTCTTTTCTTATATTTTTATTATTTCATTTTGGGTAAACTTGCATTTCTTTTTTGAATTTGGTTACTTACATTTAAATTTATATATATATATTTTCTTTTAACACTATTAGGCTGGCAATAATACGATATTCATGATCAATAACACGACTAGTTTCAAAATATTATTAATATAACAAGGATAGGCATTGGTCCAAACTCCAAACCATCATGAGCTACCAGACTAATTAAGTCTACCTAATCCGTGAGCAGCCTTGTCTTGGACTCAATTGCAGTGCACAAGTGACAAACATGTATCTTCAACGTACATAATACTACATAGGGGGTCGTCACATAAGACAATGAGTAATGGGCGCTTGTCTTCTTTGTGGACATGGTTGGTTTCTAAACACCAAAGTGGTGGGTCTTAGCTTTGCGCTGCATCCATTTCCTTATTGTTTGGAATTATGTATTTGTTTGGTTTCTTTTCTCCCAAATTCTTCCACATCAACAGACCCACTTTTGTTTTTTGTTCTTTATATAATCTCATTCCACCACGCTTTACTGCAGTTCCCTCATGTTTGGAGGTCACAATCAATACTAATACCTTTTTATACTTTGGGGGTTAAAAAAACACCCTTGTATTCCTCATTTCTTTAATATATCATCTTTAGGTTAAAGCCTTCTTTCTCATAGTATATTATATCTGGCGCCCAATGTCCAAATATACAAAAACAGGTAGATTAGGAAAATATTAAATTATTAAACTTCAAAAGCTATCTAAAACATGACATATATTATTTAAGTATATACATGCACCATTTAATAATAATGATAAGGAAGAGGAGGAGGAAAAGGACAAAGGCATGAGATGTTGGAGTGTTGGGTTATAGGATAAGATTTGAGTTATGAGCAAAGTTTAAGTGCTCACGGCTTTTAGTTATCCATATTGTGGCCGACGTGGCGGAAAAAAACATTGATTTCATGGATTCACTTGAGTTTGATGTGTCTACATTGTGACGATCGAGGAAGAGGATGCCAGGTCATGCCCACATCAAGACAAAACCAGAACCAGAAATGAAAGGAAAACAAAATCATATTGGCTTTATACAATACAAGTTGGAAATGGATATTCGATTGAGAATTTCAATTTTTGTTATTTTTTTAACAAACTTAATATATTTTAACTTTTTTTTTTGCTTTATTAATATATTTTAATTTTGAACTTTAGAATTTTAAAATTTACATATATTTTTAAATATTAATGTATTGAATTTTTTTATAGGGGAAAAGAATTTAATCTCAATTTTCTCAAAATGAATTGGATTAATTTAGCTTTTAAATCTTTTAGATTATTCGGGTTTAAATTTTTTAGAGTATTCCTCATCCATTTTACTGTCTATGTTCAGGGTATATATTTGCTCCTCTACAAAATGCTGTATTCAAGGTTTGAATTTGTGTTTCTCATTAAAAATGTAATGTGTCTTAACAGTATACTTAACACATGTTGGTTCATCTAAGTTTAATTTAACACATTTTTTATTTTGAATCAAATAATTTTATATTCAAGTTATTTGTAATTTTACGTGTAATAATCTATTTTACTAAGTTAAATAAATTATTTAATTAATTTAAATGTATTATAAAATTAATAATTATAAAAATAAGTTTGGAAAATAAGATATAATAACTTAGTCTAAATTTAGATTAATTAATCTATAATATACCAAAGTCTTTCGAACAAACGAAAATAACGTTATTATGATTAAATTTATATTTAAAATATCATTATAAATATTTTTATCGTTAATAACATTTATTTAATTAAAATATTGATATTTTTAATAACATTTATCTATTCTAATTTTTTTGAATGAGCATAAATTAATGAGTTTTCATCTATCTTTGATAATCAATGAAAATCAAAATTATTTGATCCTCTTCATCATCTATTATTATTATTATTATTATTATTATTATTATTATTATTATTATTATTATTATTGGAGATTCAAGGAAAAGGAATCAACCTTTGATTTATAAAAATAAAAAAAATAAAATCAATATTTAATCTTCTTCTTCTTTTTTTTCTTTTTTTTTTTATATGTTTAACATTTATCTAATGAGCAAAAACCAGTGATATGTTTGAATTAAACAAATATTTAATTTAAGCTTAGCTTAAACTTACTTATTCAAGTTATATTTTGGATTTATATTATGTCGGGTTGAATTCTTTTAGATTTGAATTAATTTTAAATTGAATCAATTTCGAGTTTAAATCAAATTGAGTTTAAGTTACGGTATAAATATAAATTTACTCAGCATGATTTTTAATTTGAAAAACAAAATCGGAATCATCTCTACTTCAAATAAAAATATATTCAAATAATATATAGTACGTTAATTATTTAAATTGGGCCTCGATTTTTAAGTGTTGCTCAAATAAAAGTCAAACATTTTTAAAATGTTTAAATAAAACCCAACCTATTCGAAATTGTTCAAATAAAGGCCTCTCAAGTTTGAAATTATGTATCCATTATTTTCGTTGACTAGTTAAGAAGTTCAAATAAAGCGCATGAATGTTATTAGTTAAGAAGTTTACTTTTAGTTGACTCCCAAAAATTCAATAAAAAAATTCAAGAACAAAAGGTCTTAGATATGCCTTTTGGGCTCAATGCACGAATCCACCCTCTCAACTTGGTTCTTACTAGTTCATTGGAGTACAATGGCTGTGACGGCCCAAATTTCAATGATATCGGAATAGTGATATGAAATCACCAAATCCGACATGTGAGTTTAGATATTAGTAAGCAAAAGTTAAATGTGATTTTAGAAATATTTTTGAATTAGTGAAATTATGAATTAAAGAAAATTTATAGATTAAATGAGATAAAAACAATGTATCGAGACCTCGAATTTATAAACCGAGCCATAAATATTTCTAAAAATATTTATGGAGTGTTAATAAGTTAGTATTAAAGTTTCGTTAAGAAATTTTACCATTTTGATAGTTAATTGAAGAAAAAGGATTGAATTGAATAAAGTACAAAACTATAAAATATGATTAAATAGCTTAAGAGATTATAATAGAAGGAGTGAAAATATCAATAGACCCAAATTAGATGGGTTGACAGCATGAGTGTGCATGAAAAATAAAAATCAAGTGTGAACAATGGGCAAAATTGGAATTAGGGTAAAATTTTAATTGTAAAATATTATATATTAGGTAAATCTAGAGTTTTCTTCATTTTTCTTCATCCTCTCCAGCAAAAACACCATTGAAGGGTTCTTTTAAGCTTGTCTCTCATATTTTTACTACATGTAAGCTCAATTCTTGATTATTTCTTGTAATTTTTGTGTTTTTGAGACTTTTACAACTAGGTCCACTTGTTTAATTCATTAGTTTTTGATTTCATGGGTAATTTTGAAAGTTTCCATGAATAAGTGCTGAAATTTTATGATGATTTATTATTGAATTGAGGTTTTAATTTTTATTATATGATGATTTTATGAAGAGATTTTTATAGAAATCAATTTTTAGGATCTAATTGTGAAAGTTGTTGGAATTAAGGTTTTTGTGATGAAATTTTGAGTGTTAAAGGCTTTGAAGTAGTTTATAATATATTGATAAAGTGTTGTTTGAGAGGAATTAGCTCAATCGATGAATAAATTCAGTAGGGACCAAATTGTAAAAACTAAAAAATTTGGGGTAAAAGTGTAATTTTAAAAATAAAAGGGCATAAATTGTAAAATAGAATAGAATAGAATTAGATGCTAATGAGGGAATGATTTTATAATTATAGATCAAGAAAACGAAGTGAATTGTGGAAAGGAGAAATTACAAGAATAGTCCCTGAATTTCCACACGGCCATGTCCCAGACCACACGGGCGTGTGCCCTTATCTTCAAGGTAAAATTTTTAGAGTTTTCTGTTTAGTTCCGAACCATTTCCAAAGCAAGTATTGGGCCTCGTAGGCCCATTTTAGGGACTTTATCATAAAATTTGCAAAGTTTTAATCTAGAATGCAAATTTTTGACTTGGTTTTTATACGAATGCTAGTGTATAGGTTCAGTAATGGCTCATAACCCTGTTCCGATAACAGATATGGGTTAGGGGTATTACAATGGCTTATAAAAAAATGGGTCTCAGGGTCTTTCTTTTAGGAACTTGGATTTGATTCTTTTGAAATATTTAAGTGTTGTTTAATAAGTTGAAAAATTAAGTATTGAAAATTTAACTACTGAATTTAAGTTATAAAATTGTTGACATATTACTTAAATTAATTACGGGATACAATTAGATTGTTTGATATATATAAAATTTAAATTATAAAAAGTAAATTTTATATTTATCCTTAGTTTTTAAACATTTCACCTTATTCTAAACAAAAATAAAAAAAATTAAACGTAAAATTTTTGTAGAATAATATAATATTAAAATAAATAAAATAAAATAGAATTAATTAAAAATATTCTCGTAGCTCTTATCTACTTATTAATTTTCATCATTTTTTATAAAAAATTTTTATCATATTATTTTTATTTTGGATTATCAAACATGTGGAAAAAATAAATCATTAAAACTATTTTTTTTAATATCTACAAAATCAATGTAAATAAATGAATGATATTATCAGTGTAAATTATAAATGTTAAATGCACATATTCGGAGTTAGGTTACTATTATTGGGTTAAACTAAAAATATGTAAGATAATGTTTCGAAACATGTTTTCTTTATTTCGTGATTTTGACTTTAAAATTTAAAATCTCAAGACAATAAAACTATATTTATACATTTTTAGCTTATTCATTTCATAAATTCTTTAAATAATATATATTTATATGTGTATATATATTACAAAGGTTTATCTAAAATACGAAAATTTTAGCAATGTTAACATTATAATTTTTTTTTACATTTGGCGTTAAATTAAATTGACACAGGCTTATTTGTGTTATAAATTCTTTAAATTATATATATTAAAAGATTTTATCTAAAAAAAAAAGAAGCTATAATCACCTTATACAAATTTTATATTTGGTATTAAACTAAATTGTGACATGTTTATACCCTTTTTTGGCTTATAAATTTTAAAAAATAATATATATATATATATATATATATTACCTTACAAGAATTTATTTGAAAAAATGAAAGTTTTAGTCATGTTCACATTTAATTTAGGTAACGCTTCTTTTATCCGCCACTGATACTTTGTTTTGCAAAATTAATTAAATTGTAACAAACCCACCTTATTTGTTCAATTCCCTGCTTTATATATACCTTCAAATCCCCTCCCCATCTCCTTGCAAGCCCCTTTTTAATTCCATTATTAGTTCTCCAGTCACCAACAAAGGTCCCCCACATAAAAAAAACAAAAAAAAGAAAAGAAGAAGAAGAAGAAGAGGAGATTTAACTATGGCAGAAACCCAGAGCCGTGGCCTTGTTTTCGCCGGGAAGAAGAGAGGAACAGGAACCGATGACTTTGACGGGGATGATATTTTCGTGGCCAAGAAATCAATGTTACCTACAATGGCATCGGAAAGCGACCCTGCCGCTGCATTAGCCAACGCTCGCCATGAATTCGGTGAACATGGTGGTGTTAACATGTCCATTGAAGCCTCCGCCACCTTCACCGTCATGGAACCTGAGACCATGCGCCGTATGTTCGCCGGTGAACTCGGTCCTGATCGTGATTTCTTCATCTATAGCCGTCATTTTAACCCCACCGTCCTAAATCTTGGCCGTCTCATGGCAGCTCTGGAAGGAACCGAAGCTGCTTATTGCACCGCTAGCGGTAATTAAAATTGTCACATAAAAAAAAATGTAATTTTTTTGTGGTTAATAATTAATTTGATTTCGTGATGACAGGTATGTCTGCTATATCATCCGTGCTGTTGCAACTCTGCAGCAGCGGCGGACACGTAGTGGCATCGAGGACCTTATACGGCGGCACCCATGCACTCTTAACACATTTCTTTCCCAGAGCCTGTAATATCACGACCACGTTTGTGGACATCGGCGATCTCGAAGCTGTGAAAAATGCCATCGTCGAAGGAAAGACCAAAGTGTTATACTTCGAGTCGATGTCGAATCCCACGCTCACCGTAGCCAACATTCCGGCACTAAGCAGAATCGGGCACGAGAAAGGAACGACGGTGGTCGTGGACAACACGTTCGCCCCAATGGTTCTTTCTCCGGCTCGGCTGGGTGCTGATGTGGTTCTCCATAGTATCTCTAAGTTCATAAGCGGTGGGGCCGATGTTATTGCAGGTTCGTTTGTCGTATGTTTCTCTTATCCGTACACGTGTCGGACACAAATCTCCGTTGTTTTGTTTAGGGAGTCGTGTCGTCAATCACGTGGGATCCTGTGATTGATTGAGTTAATATGGCTAATTCAATTCAAAGCCAAGTTTTAGCCTCGTCAAAACCAGTCAAGGCGAAATATATTATGCAAAACAGGTCAAATTTATTATTAGATTTAATTTATAAATTAATTTAAAATACATGCAATTATTTATGTTACATGATAAGTGGAAGAGATTTGATTGGAAGAAAAAAAACATCCATGTCTATAATTAATGGGGTTGATTATTTGAAGAAATTAAGGGAATAATAGTGGCGGATTTTAGACTAATTTTTGGGAGACTGTTAAGAGATTTTTTTAATAAAAAATTTATGGATCTAATTAAAATTTTTAAATTTTTTGTGATATTAATGAGAAATTACAAATATTTTAAAAGAGTTTATTAAAATTTTCAGAAAAAATAAAAAAAAAAGGTATAATGATATTTTTTAAAAAAGTTTAAAGAAAAATTTTCTCAAAATTTTGCCCCCCAAGGCCCTTGGCACCATTACAATCCGTACTCATAATTAGTAAACTGGATTACTAATTATTTTTCTTTCGTGTATATATGGAGAAGTGTGGTTTTCAGGCAAGCTTTTATGGGTGATATGATCATGAATTTCATCAACATGCATGTGAGTGAGGTGTGCGTTTCAATCTTCTTTTTCTTGTCGTTATCATGGATAAGCTTTCATGTGATGTTTTTTGTCTTTTGTTTCTGTTCTGATAAATTGTTTTGTTATTTTAAAGACCTTTTATTTGACATTTTTAGTCGAAAAAGTAAACAAGTATTTTGTTCTTCTAATTGTTATCTTTAGTTTAGCTTATTAATTAATTACTACAAGATGTACTTGCGGTAAAATTCAGGTGCTGTTTGTGGCCCTGCAAGCCTGGTGAACTCAATGATGGATCTTCATCAAGGTGCGTTGATGCTTCTAGGCCCAACCATGAACGCCAAAGTTGCCTTCGAACTCTCCGAGAGGATTCCTCACTTGGGCCTGAGAATGAAGGAGCATTGCCGAAGAGCCATGGAATATGCCATTAGAATGAAGAAATTGGGGCTCAAGGTCATATACCCAGGCCTCGAGGATCACCCCCAGCATGAGCTATTGAAGTCCATGGCCAACAAGGAATATGGGTATGGTGGGCTTCTTTGTGTTGACATGGAAACCGAAGAAAGAGCCAATAGGCTGATGCACCACTTGCAAAACTATACTCAGTTTGGGTTCATGGCGGTTAGCTTGGGTTACTACGAGACTCTCATGTCTTGTTCCGGGAGTAGCACCAGCAGTGAAATGAATGCCGAAGAGAAGGAACTTGCCGGCATTTCGCCGGGGCTGGTGAGGATGTCCATCGGATACATCGGAACACTAGAGCAGAAGTGGAGCCAATTAGAAAAGGCACTGTCTAGGATGCAAGATGGCACCTTGTTGAATAAAAACTAATGTTTGCCTTGGGTGTATAAAGTCTTGTTTATGTCGTTTCAGTTGAACTGGAGCGTTTGCATAAATGTAATGTTTTTTTTCTTTTAAAATCTTTTATCCTTTAACGTTGGACAAACATAACATAAATTATTTAACTCAAGATATGGCCCCTCCAAAAGCTTTATTCCAACAACAGAAAAATACCATAAGATTTAGGGTAATATACAAAAATAGTCACTTTTGTTTGCCTCAGGTTACATTTTAGTCACTTATGTTTGAAATGTTATGTACTAGTCACTTATGTTACTATTTTGTTACGAAGTGATCATTCTACCATTAAGTTCCGTTATTTCTCTAACAGTAATCTTACGTGGCGGTCCAACTAGATTTTAGATGCCAACTTGAATTTCTAAATGGATGAAAATAGATTTTTAATTAAAAATTTAATTAATTAAAATTTTTAAACCTAAACCTTAACTAAAAAATCTGTTCATCTCCTCTTTTTAATTTTTCTTGATCTTCTTCTTTTTTCAATGGTTTTTTTCTTCATTTGATTGGAAAAACTATTATTAAGATCAAAATAGTTGAAATCAAATTGACTGCTTCATAAAGATGGATTCGATGGAGGGTTCAAATATATCTTCTTTGTACTCCTCTATCTCTTTTATTCAATACTGAAAAATAAAATATTAGATTTTTTATTGTTTAATGAAAACCCTAAATTAAAATTCTTGATATGAATATTAACAACTAAAAGAATTTTAGATTAGAAAAAAGGGATACCCACAAAGAGATTGTGAACAAATAAGCCAATTTAGATAAGAAAAAATCAAATTGAGAAACTAATTATTCAAGAACGTGAAGAATTGAAAAATACAATGATTAGGAACAAAAACGATTACCATCTTCTTATTTTTCATCAACCACTTTATTTTAAGTTTTAGAACATAAATTTGTCGGTGAAGAAGACATACCTGGACCCTCCATTGAATCCTCTTTTGTTTTTGTACATGAATAAATTTTTTTGATGATAATAGCTTTTTTAGTCAATTGAAAAGGAAAAACTAAAAAAAAGGGGGGAGATGAACGGTTTTTAACTAAAATTTAGGGTTTAAAATTTTTAATTAATTAAATTTATTTAATAAAAAATCTATTCTCATCCCATTAGGAAATCCAAGTTGGCACTTAAAATCTAGTTGGACTACCACGTAGGATTACCGTTAGGGAGATAACGGAACTTAACGGAAGAGTGATCACTTCATAACAAAATAATAACATAAGTGACTAAAACGTAACATTTCAAACATAAGTGACTAAAATGTAACCTGAAACAAATAAAAGTGACTATTTTTATAGTTTACCCTAAAATTTATACACACAATAGTTATGGCCCTCACAATGATTTGGGTTTGGGCTTGAAACAAAAAGAAATTAAGCTAATGGAATGCTTCATACAAACATAGCAGGGTCCAGATTTTAATATGATGAAGTAGCACATTGTATGCTTGAAATGACAGTAAATCAGAGTTCATTTCTTCCAAATGATATTTCTAGTATCCCATATAATTTTGATTCAATTATTTTTTACATTAAAATTCAAATACCAACAATTCAATTTTAAAAAAAAATTATTTTACTTATTTATTAATTTTTTTAACTTTTAAATTTATATTTTTTGTCGACTAACCTTAAAATTAATAGAAAAGTTCATGTTTTTTTAACTTTATTGACGTTACATTGTCATCCACACTTAATTAATTTATTAAAATTTAAAAATTCAAAAAAATTATAAAAGCTATTTAAAAAATAAAAATTATTAAAAATTCTAAAAATTGTTTTGTTAATATTTTAAAATTTTAATTAAATGCTGACTTGTCATCTATTTGTCAATCCACATATATGTTATGTCAGTCAAATATTAATTTTTTCATCTATTTTGAGGTGATTTGATAAAAAAATACAAGTTTAAAGACAAAAAAAGATGAAAAATTAAATAGAGAATTAAACTTATTTTTTTTTATAAAGTTAAAGGACCAAAAAATCATTTTACCTATATAGAATAGTCTCACCGTATACGTTATATTCGGACATGAACAAATTTGTGCATACACATGTTATGATATATCTTTTAGGAATCTCTTATTCCTACGTGACTACTGATGTATAAATATCATGTATACTTTTGAGGTCTGTCAATAAGATTGAAAGGGATTATCCTATTTTTGTCATGATATCAAGAGCTTAGGTTCCCCTTTTATCTATTTATTTTTCTTGTCCAAGCCATTTGCTTCTTATGTTTTGTTTTGCCCGGTGGCACGACGATGTTAGTCTCCAAGATGGTTATTCCTTGCCATTTAACACAGTTTTTTTTCATCATTCTCAATGGTTGGTGGCAATTTTACTTCTCTACCACCACCTAAAATTGAACCTAACTCTTTGTTTTTCTTGGGTCTTCAAGATTGACTTGGTGATTTTATTACTCCTATTTGATTAAAGCTCGACAACTTTGATGATTGGGTTTATGATATTTGTGTCCCACTATCTTTGTGGCTTTTGAATGCATTAAATGACGAATCGGTTAGTATGTATTATCCACGGATTGCTGAAAAAGTGGTAGTTGCAGGAAGGGTAAAGGATGCAATAAAGAATCAGTGTGTGCCTCATATTACCCTTTGATTTGGTCATTTGTTTTTTTGTTGTTTTCATGCCTCATTTGAGTAAAGGGGTTGTGGTGGTAGATATGTTTTCTCAATCTTTTGCTGAGGTTGAGTATAGGTATATGGCTTCCTTCATTTGTAAGCTTAAGTGGCTGAAGGCCTTGCTATTGAGCTTAGGTGTTCATCATCCTAAAGCTATTTCTTTTTCTTTCTTTCTTTCTTTTTTAAATTTTATTTTTATGATAGTCAATCTGCGTTATATATTGCAATTGAAGTGGATTGTCACTTTGTTAGGGATGCAATCCAAGATGCATTTATTGCATATTCTTTTGTTCCGACCTCCATTCAGTTGGCTGATATTTTTACAAAGGTGCTTGGTAAATCGCAATTTGAATACATTCTCAGTAAGTTGGGTATTTATAATCTACATGTTCCAACTTGAGAGGTGTTAGGATATTATTATGGGATATTATCTTTTAGGAATATCTAAATATATTATATATCTTTCCTATTCATACGTGATTATTGCTACATAAATATTATGTATACTATTGAGGTCTATCAATAAAATTGAAAAGAATTACCCTATTAGTATCAACACGAGACTTCCCATTAAATATGCATTGGAATTTTCTCCATCTCTTTCCTCTCTATATTCATGTATGATTATCAGAGTAAATTAAATTTATCACTGCACATATTGCATGCACTTTTTTTGTGATAATCCTAATCTATTTTAGGTCTGATTCCTATGAATTTGTATACCCAGATGCCTCACCAAGATTTTTAGACAGAAATATTTTGTTTTCAGTTGAAAAATTAGGCAAAGCTACCTAATCATTTTCAGCTACGAATATTAACAAACATGATTCCCAAGTTTTGATCACTTGCACAATATTCAACATCCGCAACATTTCTTCTCCAATTTCTTTTCATTAGGTTTGTATGGTTTACTAAAATTGTAAAAATATATAAAAACTAAAAAAATTGGAAAATTCCAAGTTGTCGTAAAATATTTAAAAAATAATCCACACTTCATAATATTGGTTATTTAATCCTTCAACAACAACAATCAAATAATTGGAAAATTTATGAAACACATCTTTGATAATCCTAAATCCTTAAAATTGCAAAATCCAAAACAAAACTGAAGAACTATTATACAGAAAAGAAAAAAGAAACACTCCAAATCACATATAATTATTTGATAAAAAGTAGATTCGCAGATTTCAATCCAACTCATCATTCACCAATCTTTAGTAAATCAATAGGATGTAAAGAAATGCTTTAATTCATTGGAGAAGCTATTCACTCACTTCCCAAAATCACTTTACTACGATAAGAGATTTTTGAGTATTTAAATTTGAATCTTATCATAAATTATATGTGGGTTCATTCTAAATTTATTTTTGATTAAATCTTATCATGTATCAATTCTCTCTAGAATTATTTTAATTTGACTTCAAATAGATTTCGATATTTGATTCATTTGTAATTTATAATGCTTTATTCTAATTATAGTTGGTGCAAATTTTTTTAAATTTGTATTTAAAAAAAAAGAAGAAAAGCCTATTCATTATTTTAATAATAATGATGTGTCAATCGATGAGGATGTCCACTTGTTGCAGTTCTAAGCTTTCATATAAGATTGTTTCCTAGAATGCTTGTGTACCTTTCTAACATTATATAATAAAGATTTAAAAATTAATATCATACATGAACTTTGATTTAATGTACATTTTGATACATGAACTTTAATTTTGGTTCAAATGTATACACAACTTTGATTTTGATTCAATTCTATACATTTAAAGAAATAAATATATCAATTTATTTTTATATTGGAAAAGTATATTTATCGTGATGTAATATGCAAATGCAAAATGGTATCATATCAATAATGATGTTTGTTTTTTACAAAAATTGAATCAAATTAAAATTTTATGTATAAAATTATATAAAATCAAAATTTATTTATATCCTTACACATTACACCATAATTCATGTAAAATTTTAAGATTTATTGGTAACTGCATGAATAAATGGGTTAAAACCCAAGTTTATTTCTAAGACATTTTGATGTAAACAAGGTCCTCTATTGTAATTCAATTTTGAATTGATTTGTAAAATTTAAAATGTTTAATTGAATTATAAAAAGGTTAATATGGTATCAACCATTTCCATTCATAAGCTTAATATTAGTTTGAGTGTTAATAGTTAGCTTAAATTTGACACAAAGTATATTTAAAATTTAAATTATGCATGTATCTATCATTTACATAACTTGAACTTGACGTATTAGGAAAATAAAATGGTGTTTATAAAATTTAAGAGGACTATTTCTACTTTTTTTTTTCCCCATTTTTAACAAGACACATTTAAAATATGATAACACATATTTTAAATATACATGTTAAATCTGAACTTCACATTTAATGCTCAAATTAATAACTAAATTAAGAAGAAAACTAAATAATATGATATTATTACTTTGTAAATTCAATTAAAATAGCATTAATAAAATCATATGGTATAAATTTTTAGTTATGTATATATATAAAGTGTTTTCTCCATCATGATTTAAGGATAATAATTTCTAAAGTGATACCATTAACAATCCTCCATCTTTCAAATGCTAATTGCCTGTAAAATTGACTACAAATTTACCCACACAAAACACTTTCCACACTCTAATTATAGACCTAAAAAGTTTGTTGAGTAGATAGCTAATTAGGGCTTATATATAATTTTGGAACCTATAACATCATAAACCCTACTTATGTCCCAACAAATAGCCCTGCCGGTTATAGCACCAACACCAATATTTTTTGGTTAATTAAGAAATAATCATTAGAATTAAGGTTGAAAGCGATGTCCAGCAAATTTTCTACTAATAAAGTGCATCACCATTCCCAGGATTTTACATCATTAATCATTATTCAGCAAAAAAGCTTGTGTTGAATGCTCCATTTAAACCTTAGTCGGTTGGCTATGGCTTTTTCAGTGCGCATTATTACCCACAAACCCCGAATATTTTCTAGGTCAATGCTCTTTATCCCACTGTTTGTATAATTTATTTAATCATCGTTTCATTCTTATGGACGTCGTGCCTTTCAACTTGAATATCACCATGTTCTTCATGGGTAAATCCTAATATTATATTTTTATGGATGTCTGGCTCAAGCAGGATCTGGAGTTGATTGGGTTTATAAAAAACTATTAAAATTAACGTTTATAATGGTAATATACAATAATCGCAAAAAAAAAAAAAAAAGAAAAAAAAAATACACAGATTTTACGTAAAAATCTTTTCGAGAAAAAAATTACGGGTAGAGGAGGAGAAATTCACTAATGTTGAAAACTGAATGATACGATACGAGTTTCGACTATATCTATTTAAAGGTTAAAAAATATTATTTTAATCAATATCAAATAAAAGAAATGCAGTTCTATACAAGAGGAGTTTCGGCACTCAACCTTAAACCTTACAAAGATCCCTTATTTTATCATTGTATTTATTTAATAAAGATTCGGGTCACACAACTTTAATAAAAAATAATTTAATATTTATATATATTGAATAAATATTTTAATCAGTAAACAGAGATATGAGTTTAATTTATTTAGACCATAAATTCTCAAATTCCCTACTTCAATCACAATGTTTGCCATTTCTCATTATCACAATTTAAAATATAAGATATATGCATAAAAAAATTGCATTCAATTAATCACTTATTGATCAAGGAACAAACAATATATATATATATATATATATATATATATATATATATGGTGATAACCAAATGGCAGACCGTAGCTTTAATTTCTTCCAAAATAGGTAGTAAAAATAATAATTAGTTTGCGAAACAAGGACGCGAGCATCTAGGCTTTTACAACAACATACTCTCATTTCATCATCATTCATAATCATATATATCAAATTGGATGGTATGTGATAATTTAAACAAATGGAGACTTTAAAAAAAAAAAACTCATAATAATAGTAATTATATTTCATAAACAAAGTTTTGTTATTGTTTAATACAGAGTTAATATAATTATTTTAAGAAAAATATTATCTTAAAAAGGAATGAACATAGTGTGAGCCAAAAAATAAAAAAAACAAAACAAGAGGACAAATGATGGGACTTATTAAGAAGGACAATCCGTGTGAAAAATGACAGCAAAGTATGAGCTATACATATGGAAGCATTCGACATTATTCAGCTCAATAGTGTTCATTTTGTCACAATGTTTTTTTTTTCTTTTAAATGGGTATCTCTCTTTAGGTACATTAACAATAAATTTTACATGTGTATATATATATTTGTACGTACGACAATCCTACCCCACATAAATCATGGCTGGATACATGTGTACTAGGGTCTCATTTTACAACCACAACCAAGCTTAGGTCTAGTGGAATAACGACGAATCAAATCAATCAAAAGATTTTCATGCATGGGAATGGCCCTTATAGTAGAGACACCAGCATGTGTCCATTATAAATGAGTGTGTGTCCCGTAAGAATTTGCTAAATAGATTTGTCGTATGTATTTGTGAGAACAAACGGTGAGAATAAATTCAAAAATAAAGATAATTGTTTCGGCACTTCGATATCAAATTTACATTTGAGGATCTTTTCACCTTCATTCTATTCAACAACTGATTCATCTTTATTGTATATTATTTATCTCGATTTTATATTCAATTTATAATTATTTGAAATTTTAGATTCATGAAATCGAATAAAAAATAAAATTAGATTTTAATGCTAAAAATATCTTATAACAATTTTTAAGAATATATACATATAAATGAAAAAAATGGCATATCATACATACATAAATAAATGAATATTAAAAAGTTTTTTAATGAAAAATGAATATTGATAGTTTAATAACTCAAGAGCATTGTTTGTAACTTTGGGTATTAGGATTTTCCAAAAAAAAAGTATTTATACTTTCGGTTAAAATTAAAGGCTAACATACAATTTAGCTCTTCTTGAGCTATACTTCATCCCACACTGTGGTAAAAAGAAACTTAGGTATTTATAGTTTCATGCCCCATCCAACACTTTATCCTACATCATTACAAAAGCTGACGTGGCACTGCTTGGCTAGTTAAAATAAGACATATGGCACATTATTTTGGAAGATGAAATTGAAAAATATCATAAATTTGTGAAGTTCCAAAGACCCATAGGTCACCTTTCTTTCCTTATTTATTCTTTTTAAGTTTTTCCCTTTTACTTTTTCGACTCAAGCCCATAAAATTTTCCTTCTCTTCAAGACGAAAACCCTGCCATTGCCAAAGCTATTGAAGCCATCACTGTTTGGTCCTTTTTCTTTGGATTTGTGCTCTTAGTGCTATAATTTCGTAATTTTATATGTAATTTTTGAATTAATTAAAAAATAAATTTTTACATAATCATTTAATTATATCTTTTTATGTTTGTCTTCAATGGAATTTGCATAAAAAGCAAAATGTATAAGCGAATATTAGCTCTTTGATTACCTAAGGTGTACACATAAATTATGAGTCTAATATTGACTTGAAAAATAGGAGTCAAATTACGTTCATAACTTTGAAAAGAGTCATCTCTCTAGATTTCTTGATTACAAAGAAATTTGTATTGATTCTTCTCTTTGATTGAGATTTGAACCAAAGGACTTTGGTCTTGGAAAGATGTGTTTTGCTTCAAGTGTCGTAGTGTCTTGCTCTTGAACCAATGATGTATGCTTCAAGGGTCGTTGATGTAACACCCCCTAACCTTGTCCCGTCACTGGAATAGGATTACAGAGTATTACCGAACATTATAGTTCAATCACAATTAAAACAGAAATAAATACGGTACAGTTCATAAAGTAGATTATAGTATCCTTTAAAGGGCCCACGACACTTAATACGTATGTTAAAATCAAACCGGGGCTCGATCGGAAGCTTATAAAATTTTTCGTGAAATTTTAGAAATTTCCTTTTATAAACAGTACCACACGCCCGTGTGGTCTAGGGGACATGCCCGTGTGTTTCTTTCGACACGCCCGTGTGGGCACCCTGTGTAGCTCACACGGCCTAGACACGCTCGTGTCCTCTACCCGTGTAACTCTCTGACTTTTTGCTCATGAGTAACTAATTTCACATGGCCATGACACACGCCTGTGTGCTTAACCCGTGTGGATTTATTTTCAATTCGAAAGTGCAGTTTTCACACGGCCAGGGCACATGCCCGTGTGCTTGGCCGTGTCCCTCACATGGCTGAGACACAAAGTCGTGTCTCTGCCATGTGGCAAAACCTGGATATTCTAATTTTCAATTTTAAGGTGCAGGGGACACACGGCCTAACAACAGGCCCGTGTGTGATAAACTGTAGTATATACATATTTTTACCCCATGCTTGGCATATTTATGAATGGTTTTTCCTTGGTTTTATTGAATTTGATGCTCCTAATCCTTTAATTTCATGTTTTATACTTAGGAGAGCTTAGGATAGCAAAAAGAGCGAGAAACGGGCTAAAAATGGACAAATTGGGCCTAAATCAGTGTTTCACACAGCCTAGGCACTTCCACACGGGTGATCCACACGTCCGTGTGTCATGGCCGTGTCGACATTAATCTAAGTCAGAATTGCACACGGCCTGAGCACCTTCACACGAGCTTGGCACACGGCTGTGTCCCTGTCGAGCCCAAGTTTAATTCTACTTGAAAAAGGCCACTTTTGAGGGTTGGGAAACATTCTAAAGCCTATATAAAAACCCTAGAAGAGGATTAGAGAGGGGACAAAGAGTAGAAGGCAGAAAATACTCAAGGACAGCCATCGAAATCATCTCGGAGGAGGATCTACATCAAGACTGAAGATTTTCATCCAATTTCCTAAAAGTTCTTTGGGTTTCTTTATGTTTTGTTGTTTTCTAATTTTTGAGATGTTTTCCATAATTATGAACTAAAACTCCCTAAATACCAAAGAGAGATGAACCCTAAGACGAATCTTATTACTCTTTGACTTATATGATAAATACTTGTTCTTATTCTTAATTGTGAGTTTAACCCTTATTTTAATATTCCAGGATATTAATTCAAGTTTTTGATGTATTTATTCAGTGGAGCAAAAGTCCCTATTTAAGAGTAGATCATTCATAATTAAGCGGAGTTGCATAAAATCCTAGAGATAGGATGACATAAATCTGTCGGATTAGAGTCAAATATAATAAGGGAATTCATAGATCGAGTTAATGCGACAATAGGAGTTTTAATTAGAAAGAGATTTTAATTAATCAACCTAAAGTCAGTTGTTCTTAGTCTCGAGAGAGATATTAACATAAATCAGGGATTTCTACAGATTAAGACAAGTGAATAAATCGTCTAATTCAGAAGTAATAAGTGAAGTCTAGGTAGATTCTCCTTTGGGTATTGTCTTCTCCATTGGTTTTCCAAAAGTATTTTCCAACTTTTATCACTGTCGCAATCTTAGTTAATTAGATAAATAGTTTTAGTTTAAAAACACCCTTTAATTCTTAGGCTAGATAAAAAAAAGATAGTAATTAGTCCATGTGGATATGATATTTTCGGTCTCACCATAACTATACTATTGTTCGATAGGTGCGCTTGCCTTAAGTCGAATTTTTAGTTAGTATTCACGACTATCAAGTTTTTTTGTCGTTACCGGGGACTAAGATATTAGGAACTCTTAATTTTTATTACTTTAGCCATTTTTACTTTTATTGCAATTTACTATTTATTTTTAGTTTAAATTTTCTTTCATAACTTTTCCTTTCTTTACTTCTGGCACGTTTTTATAGTTTATGACTAAAAGAAACCCGTCAGGACCTTTACTTTTTGACAGTGAGATCGAGAGCACAGCTCGCAGAAATCGAAAAGAAATAATGAGAAGCTTACAATACATAGAGGAAGAGCAAGAGGACGATATCCATACTATAACACAGGAGATGGCTGAACATCAGAATAATCCGCTACCTCTTGTGGTTGCTGCAAATCCTGTAGAACAAAATCCTGCTCCTCGTACTATGTATGATTATGCTAAACCTACTTTAACAGGAGCTGAATCGAGTATAGTTAGACCTGCTATTGCTGCAAATAATTTTGAACTAAAACCTAACACGATTCAAATGATACAACAGTTTGTTAAGTTTGATGGTTTACAGGACGAGGATCCAAACACTCATTTAGCAAAATTTTTGGAATTCTGCGACACCTTTAAGATCAATGGCGTTTCTGACGATGCCATTCGCCTTTGATTATTCCCATTCTCATTGGGGAATAAGGCTAAACAGTGGCTGAACTCGTTATCGCGAGGGTCAATCACCACTTGGGAACAAATTACCAAAAAATTTTTGCTTAAATATTTTTCGTCGGCTAAAATAGCTAAATTAAGGAATGACATCTCTTCTTTTGTGTAGATGGATCTAGAAACTTTTTATGATGCATGGGAAAGATACAAGGACTTATTAAGAATGTGCCTTCACCATGGGTTACCTCTATGGCTGCAGGTTCAAACTTTTTATAACGGTGTGAACCCCTCAACAAGGCAACTAATCGACGCAGCCGTCGGTGGAACTTTAAACAACAAAACACCTGAAGAGGCTTACGAATTTATTGAAGAGATGTCACTGAATAATTATCAGTGGCAAGTCATGGGAACAAAGCCGACAAAAGCAGCTGGTGTTTTCAACCTTGACGTGGTCACTATGCCATCTAACCAGGTAGAACTTTTAAATAAAAAGATTAATGGTTTGTATGGTTCTACTCAGGTACATCCAGTGATGAGATGTGATTCAAATGGAGGAGGAATACACAACACATATTATCCATCCTTCAACCCTAGCACCGAGGAGGAACAAGTCCACTATACGGGTAATAATTCTAGACCTCAAAATAACCCGTATAGTAACACTTATAATACAGGTTAGAGGAATCATCCCAACTTCTCGTGGGGTGGTCAAGAAAATCAAAGACCACAACATCCTCCGTGTTTTCAACAACCACCTTACCAACAAAATAAGAAACCAAACCTTAAGGAGATGCTTACAAAATTCATCTTCGGTGTCAGAAACTCAATTTTAGAATACCGAAACAATACTTAAGAATCAACAAGCATCGATCCAAGGGCTCAAAACTCAAATATCCCAACTTCTAGTGGGGTGGTCAAGGAAATCAAAGGCCACAACATCCTCCAGGTTTTCAACAACCACCTTACCAACAAAAGAAGAAACCAAACCTTGAGGAGATGCTTACAAAATTCATCTTGGTGTCAGAAACTTATTTTCAGAATACCGAAACAACGCTTAAGAATCAACAAGCGTCGATCCAAGGGCTCGAAACTCAGATAGGATAGTTTGCTAAGTTGATTTCTAAACGGCCACAAGGTAGCCTACCAAGTAACACTGAAACTAACCCGAGGGAGTAACTTTATGCCATTACTGTGCACAATGATGAAGGGTTAGTTAAAGCTAAATCAAAATCGAGGCAAGACAATGTGGAAGATAAATGTAAGGTTGGTGTAAACAATGATATATAGAAATCGGTAAGAAAGGAGTATAAACCTCGTGTACCATACCTTAAGGCGACAAGGAGAGACCACATAGATGAACAATTCGGTAAATTCCTTAAATTACTAAAAAAGTTGCATATTAACTTACCGTTTATTGAAGCTCTTTTGCAGATGCCAAATGCAGTAAAACTTTTAAAGGACCTCTTGGCTAATAAATAAAAGTTAGATGATGTGTCGCATGTGGAACTAAACGCAGTTTGCTCAGCCATTCTACAGAATAAGCTACCCAACAAGTTAAAAGATCCAGGGAGTTTTACGATTCCTTACTTAATTGGTAGTTTGAATGTTAGCAATGTGTTAGCTGATTTACGAGCGAGTATTAATGTCATGTCCTATAAAATGTTTAAACAACTAGGTCTTGGGAAACCCAAACAAACTAAGATGAGCATTCAATTGACAGATAAAACAATTAGAATTCCTAGGGGTATTATTAAAGACGTGCTTGTCAAAATTGATAAATTTATATTCCTAGTTGACTTTGTTGTTCTAGACATGGATGAGGATAGTGACGTACCTCTAATTTTAGGAAGGCCATTTTTAGCAACCGCTAGAACTATCATAGATGTTGGCACATGTGAATTGATACTCCGTGTAAGAGATGACATGATTACACTTCAAGTTCGTGATTCTGCTAATATATCTAGTAAGCAAGATGGCTATACAAGTTCTATTAATATAAATAACATTATGACTCAAACTTCTTTTCAGGAAACCCTTAGGAAGAACATGATGGAGCCACATTCTAGCCTATGTGACAAAAATAGTAAGAGTCATGAGGAACGAAGACTACAAATCGATGAACTAGACGAATGGCAAACACATGTCAAGGAGAAACCAAAAGCACACGATGAATTAAAGCAACACCATGACAAGCGTAGAGATGAAATAACACAATTTAAGGTTGGGGACAAAGTATTGTTAGATTAAAGGACCCTCGAATTCCTACTTTAGAGCACAATACAAACGGAGTGATTCCCTTCACGATATTGAATATCTTCCCACATGATACAGTCGAAGTAACACATACTGAATTCAAAACTTTCAAGGTAAATAATACTCGACTCAGACCCTATTTTGATAAAATTAATAGCAGAGATGAGGAGTCTCAACCCCTCAAACCACCGTGACCATGCAAATGAGAGGTAAGTCGAGCTTAGACTCTAAATAAGCATTTCTCGGGAGGCAACCCGAGCACTAACACCACTAACTAGTTTATTTTAGCTATTTTTAGTGTTTTTATGCAGGAACAATAACCCACACGGCCTGGACACATCGGCGTGTCCTAGGCCGTGTGGAAACAGGGTTAAAAATCCCTAACTATCTAGCCACACGACTCTAAATTTGATCGATACGGCCGTGCGACACTGCCGTACGAAGCACACGGTCTGGTCACAAGGGCGTGTCCTAGGCCGTGTGAAAAATGGAGCCAAAATTTTCAATTTTCAAACAAGTCAGAGAGTTACATGGGTAAGGTATACGGCCGTGTGTTCGGACACACAGACGTGTGGGATACCACACGGGCGTGGGAGAAGCGAACAACGAAGAACATGAGAGTACGACATGACCGTGTGAACCACACGGCTTGACCACACGGGTGTGTCTCTAGGCCGTGTGACGATTAGGCATTCAATTTTCGCTACAAACACGGGTTAAACTCTAGCCACACGGGTGTGTGACACGATCGTGTGGCCTAACAAGGGTCTCACACGGCTGTGCCTCTTTAAAACCCTCAACCCTAACTTTATTTTCTTCTTCTTCTTCTTCTTCTTCTTCTTCAATCTCTCTCCCAAAAACCCTAGCCGCCCAGCCTCTTGCCTTATTTCGGCCACCATTATGACCGGCCGAATCCCTCCTCCTCCCATGCCTCTCCCTTTCTCTTTTTTTCTTCCCATTCCTTTCTTCCCTACTCATTTCTTTCTTTTTCCCTTTCATCCCCTTCCACCTTCGCGCCACACCAGCCACCAAGCATCCCACGCCCGTGCCCTTTCCTCCGTTGGTACCTCTGACCATCAGCACCCCACCACCATTAGCAACTCCGGTTACCACTGTCGATTTTCCCCTTTTACCCCTCCTAATAATTATTATTATTATTAGTATTATTATCATATTTAATCAATTTCAGTATTATCATTATTAGTCTAGTTTTATTTCAATATTGATTGTTATTCTTTTTTTTTTGGTTATTCCATACATTTAGTTGCTATATAAGTAAGTCATTTATTTTGCTTTATTCTTCATGCTGCCGTTTTATTCATTTAGGTAACCATTAGTCTGCCACATTATTAAATATTTTCATTTCTTTGCTCATTGCTTCTTCATATACTTAGCTGAGTGCTGTGTTTTTTATCCTTAGTCTTAGAATTCATTTTTCATTTTTTAGAATACTCTAATTCTTGATTATTTGAACAGTACTTTACCCGTTTAAACTACTTGCACTTGTCATTCTTGATTTTTGGTGATGCTTGATTTATTTAATTATTGATCAACTCTTCTATTTTTCAGGTACATCATGACCAACACACGAGGCAAGAAAATTGTCGTCCCTACTTCGAAAAAGTGGAAGGGTCTTGGCGCAACCTCCTCAAGCGCCTCGACTGAAGCTCGTCACCCTCTACTTCGATTCTCGTCAGGCCCACAGGACGACCTATTTCAGCTTCTTCGAGTACAACCATTAGTAGTGGGATGTTGTATTGATTGGGCTGCGTTAGAGCAGGTCCAACTTGCTCACCTTTTTTTATTCCATCTAGATACTGCCCCGTGGGATCAATTCTTTACAATTATCGAGCCTACCTATTCAGAGCTGACCTTGGAGTTCTGCACTACGTTCCATCTACAGCATGTGATGACTACACATGACGAGGCTGGTACTATCATTTTTAGACTTGGTGAACTCGTAAGACATATGATTGTACCAGAGTTTGGAGCTGCTTTGGGCCTTTACACGGAGGAATTCATGGCCTCCGAAAATTTTTTACAGCTTCACTGTCATATACACAACTCGCCTTCGTGCTGTTGGACCGACCTTACGGCTACTACGGTTCCCTATGATGCAAGTCACTCAAAGGTGACTTCTCTTCCTCCAGCACTATGCTATATCCATGCCATCCTAGCTCATACCTTGACTGGGATGAGAAAGAGCATCGGCATCGCTAGCACCACCGATGCATACTTCCTATGGAGTATGGCAACTGGCCATATCTTTGATTTGGCATACTTTATTGTCTTTGCTTTTCGCCACCAGACGGACCGCCATAGGAAGGGCCCCATATGCCTTGGCTCTACATGACTCGCCTCGCTCAACATTTCTGCCTCTTCGACATTCTAGAGATGTCATCGACACTCACACTAGTAGGCCAAATATCTCCTCAAGAAATATCTAGCATGATCCACATGAGGATGATAGAGTGACGCTGTGGATTCGACCCCCCTCAGTACAGACTCGTTCAGTCTGATGACCAGGATAAGTCAGAGGACATTACTGATAATATCCCTCCCCCTCACGAGGACCCACCCTCACCACCTCCACCGAGTCACCAACCTCCTGTTGCCACTTTGACAGATTTGCCACCACCTCCACATCTCTCCTTCTGCGCCATCGACCCACGAGGCATCCGATGATGAGGACCTTTGAGTCTCTTTATTTTATTATTTTTATTTTTATTCTTATTACAATTCTATTTTGTCTCTTATTTATTTTTGAAAACTTATGTTTTATATTTTGAACTATGTTTATCTTTATAATTATTATTAAGTGATCCCTTAACTCTCTTCCACAGTGGTGTTTATTTTCTTATTAGTAACTCAGAATCATGCCTTTCATTCGACTTTCTCTACAACTCTTACTTTCGCTCTTCCAAGGATTACATCCAAAATTCAAGGCAGTTTCGATTTTCTCCCCCTCTTATGATATTATGCTTATTTTGCTATAATCTATCTTTGTACATTGAGGACAATGTACATCTTAAGTGTGGGGAGGTTATTTATGTGATTATCAGAAAATCCCTGAACTTTTATCTTGTTCTCAAATAATCTTCTCATATCACTTTTAGAACGAATTTTGATTAATTTATGATTTTTATTGATATGTTTTGAAATAAATCATAGGTAACTGTGCATTGATTGTTTAAACTTTAAGACATTAGAGAATCAAGCATGATAAGTTGACTTTTGAAAATTAAAATTGCTAAGTTGTTTCCCTGAATTGAGGTATTATCTTGAAGTTTTGAATTCACAGGATCGACATCAAATACCCATAATTTTCGTGAGATTTTGAGCTTTTTAGAGCACATATCCTTCTTGCTCACTGATTTTCTTGGTTATGAGTGTGTCAACATTGATTTATTATTCTAGAACTTGCTTCGATTATACATATCGAGACCACACCTTCGATTTGATATACTAAAATGATAAAGACTCTTAGGTTTTAACCCATTTACTCCATAAAAAAGCCTACCCACATAATTAACCCATAGTGAACCCCTTTGAGCCTTAACCATTGTTTCTTGATTTTTCCCTTAATATTAACCCACAACTTAACCCTTTTTGATTCGTTAAGAATTTCTCCCTTCTCATTGACTCCTTTTTATCGAGATTTGACTTGATTAGTTACCCAATTATATTCGTTCATTCCAGTTGTTGAATTATTTCTTATTATGTACTTTCCATTTAAGTACTTGTTCTTATTCTAAAAAAAATGTATATTGATATTCGTTCAAATTACATATTGTTCTAAAGAGCTTGGATAAGTTAAAGTTGTGTTATTGAAGAAAAGCTCACATCATTAGTTTCGGATAATTCGAATTCTGACACTTTTTTTTTATAATTCAGCAATTAGCTTCATTTGTCTAAGTTTGGTAATCTATTAAATTAATCTAGATTCTAACCCTCTTTTTCAGCCTTTATCCACACCTTTAACCTAAGCCCTATTACAACCCTGTTAAAGACCTTTTGATTTGTGTATCGTTTCATTATAGTGGTGGAGATTTGATTTTCATGCAAGCCTATGGTAGTAACCTTTCATGTTTGACTATTGAGTGCTTAATTATTAAACCTTAAACACTTTGAGTGATTTGCGTGAATCATTAGTGAGGATGTCAACCTTGTCAATTTGGAATTAAAGGTGATTACTTAGATTAAGTGGGATACCTATGATTTTATGATTGAAATGCTTAAATTGGGATTGTTTGAAACTTCAATGCTCTTTTAGTTAAACTCTTAACATATGATTACTTGTAGATTATTTCAAACATTATTGATGAGAATTATAAGTTGAGAAAGATTTATTTTATTTGTGAGTTGAGAATTTTGCTTGAGAACAAGCAAATGCTTAAGTGTAGGGATATTTGATAAATCATAGTATATACATATTTTTACCCCATGCTTGGCATATTTATGAATGGTTTTTCCTTAGTTTTAATGAATTTGATGCTCTTAATCCTTTAATTTCATGTTTTATACTCAAGAGAGCTTAGGATAGCAAAAAGAGCGAGAAACGGGCAAAAAAGGGACAAATTGGGCCTAAATTAGTGTTTCACACGGCCTAGGCATTTTTATAAGGGTGATCTACACGCTCGTGTGTGACATACGGGTAGACCACATGCCCGTGTGTCATGGCTGTGTCGATATTAATCCAAGTCAAAATTGCACACGGCCTGAGCACCTTCAGTCGGGCGTGGCACACGGCTGTGTCCCTGTCGAGCCCAAGTCTAATTTTACTCAGAAAAGGCCACTTTTGAGGGTTGGAAAGAATTATAAAGCCTATATAAACACCCTAGAAGAGGATTAGAGAGGGGACGGAAAGTAGAAGACAGAAAATACTCAAGGACAACCATCAGAATCATCTCGGAGGAGGATCTACGTCAAAACTGAAGATTTTCATCCAATTTCCTAGAAGTTCTTTGGGTTTCTTTATATTTTTTTGTTTTCCAATTTTTGAGATGTTTTCCATAATTATGAACTAAAACTCCCTAAATACCTAAGGGAGATGAACCCTAAGACGAATCTTATTACTCTTTAATTTATATGATAAATACTTATTCTTATTCTTAATTGTGAGTTTAACCCTTGTTTTAATATTCCAGGATATTAATTCAAGTTTTTGATGTGCTTATTTAGTGGAGAAAAAGTCCCTAGAGATAGGACGACATAAATCTGTTGGATTAGAGTCAAATCTAATAAGCGAATCCATAGATCGAGTTAATACGACAATAGAGGTTTTAATTAGGAAGAGATTTCAATTAATCAACCTAGAGTGAGTTGTTCTTAGTCTCGAGAGAGATATTAACATAAATCAGGGATTTTTATGGATTAAGACAAGTGAATAAATCATCTGATTCAGAAGTAATAAGTGAAGTCTAGGTGGATTCTCCCTTGGGTATTGTCTTCTCAATTGATTTTCTAAAAGTATTTTCCAACTTTCATCTCTGTCACAATCTAAGTTAATTAGATAATTAGTTTTAGTTTAAAAATACCCTTTAATTCTTAGGCTAGATAATAAAAAGATAGTAATTACTAGTACTTTTAGTCCTTGTGGATACGATATTTTCGGTCTCACCATAACTATACTACTGTTCGATAAGTGCGCTTTCCTTAAGTCAAATTTTTAGTTATTTTTCACGACCATCAGTGTGCAAGTCGTGTGTCCCACACGGTCTGGTCACACGTCCGTGTGCCAGGC
Organism: Gossypium longicalyx; assembly: GCA_025698465.1. Lineage (NCBI taxonomy): Eukaryota > Viridiplantae > Streptophyta > Magnoliopsida > Malvales > Malvaceae > Gossypium > Gossypium longicalyx. Next base: position 3,084,530 of record CM047006.1, on the reverse strand, counting down.
CGTGTAGACTCAAAATTAGCCTTTTCTCTCAAGTTTACCAACCCTGCAAAACTTAAGCTTCAAGCTAACAATTTCCTCAACTTTTAACTTGACCAAAGCTCAATTAAACATACTTAATACATGTCCAATCAAACAAAAAATCATCCAACCAATGTACCCTCATTGGAGCCACAATTCATATCGGAATTATACTATATTATCATACTAATGAAACTCATGAAAATTTAACTTCCAAAATATGCATATTTCATACCATGTTTCAATATCTTTCATACTCATTCATTATCATTTACAAAATAATATCTTAACAATCTAGGTACATGTCATTTTACCAAAAGAAAGGTACTTCAACACTTAGAGTCCGGGATTGGCATGGATGCTGAGTCCTTAGCTTTCTTTCGTACCTAGTCCTGCATACGGAAACAACCCGTACGCTGAGTATACACTCAGTGGTACTTCTATAAACTAATAGCTCATATATATACATTTGAACTTCAAGCTTTTACTTTCATAATCTTAATAATTCAATCACTTATCTTCATTTCATAATATTTAAATTTTGTTAATTAGTTTCAGTGCACATTCAGTATCATTCAATATTTTTCAATAGCCATCAATCAGTATATCATTTATATTCAATAATAGTCAATATTCAGAAAAAATCATTTAACCAGTGACAGTTAGTCTTCAATACTTTCACTTACCCCCATTAACATAATTCGGACCTGGACGAATATACGGATCCAACCCATACACCGGAATAATATACAGTGTTTCTTAGAAATTTGAAAGCGGAATACATTGTAATAATGCTGATAATGATAATAATAATGAGTAACAATAATAATAACAAAGAGCGGTACTAATGGTTGCTAAACTGACTAAAAATTCGACTAAGGCAAGCGCACCTATCGAAAAGTAGTATAGTTATGGTGAGACTGAAAATATTGTATCCACAAGGGCTAAAAGTACTAGTAATTACTATCTTTTTATTATCTAGCCTCAGAATTAAGGGGATGTTTTTAAACTAAGATTAACTATCTAATTAACTAAGAACACGACAGAGATAAAAGTTGAAAAATATTGTTGGAAAATTGATGGAGAAGATAGTACACAAGGAAGAATCCACCTAGACTTCACTTATTACTTCTGAATTAGACGATTTATTCACTTGACTTAATCCGTAGAAATCTCTGATTTATGTTAATATGTCTCTCGAGACTAAAAACAACTGACTCTAGGTTGATTAATTGAAATCTCTTTCTAAATAAAACCCCTATTGTCGCATTAACTCGATCTATAGATTTTCTTATTAGATTTGACCCTAATTCGACAGATTTACGTCGTCCTATGTCTAGGATTGCATTCAAATCCGTTTAATTATGCTAGATCTACTCTTAAACAGGTACTTTTGCTCCACTGAATAAGCACATCAGACATGAATTAATATCCTGAAATGTTAAAGTAAGAATTAAGAACACATAATTAAGAACAAGAACAAGTATTTATCATATAATTCAAATAGTAATAATATTTGTCTTAGGTTTCATCTCCCTTAGGTACTTAGGGAGTTTAGTTCATAACGATGGGGGAAAACATCTCAAAATTGGGAAAACAACATAACATAAATAAACCCAAAGAACTCCTAAGGAAATTGAATGAAGATCTTTAGTCTTGAAGTAGATCCTACTTCCGAGCTAGTTTCGATGGCTGTCTTCGAGTATTCTATGCCTTCTACTCTGTGTGTCCCCTCTGATCCTCTTCTAGGGTGTTTATATAGACTTTGGAATGCCCAAAATAACCCAAAATTAGCCTTTTACGAATAGAATTTGACCTGGGCTCGACAGGGACACAGCCGTGTGGCACGCCCGTGTGATGGTGCTCAGGCTATGTGTAATTCTGAAATGATTTTAAGTCAACACGGTCATGACACATAGACGTGTGGCCTACCTGTGTGTCTCACACGGGCATGTAGATGGCCTGTGTGGAAGTGTCTAGGCCATGTGTAATACTGAAATAAACCTATTTTGTCCGTTTTTAGCCTTTTTCTTGCACTTTTCACTTTCCTATGCTCATCTGAATATAAAACATGAAATTAAAGGATGAGGAGCATCGAATTAAATAAAACTAATGATAAATCATCCATAAATATGCCAAGCATGGGATAAAAATATGTATATATTATGGTTTATTAGGTACACAGAGTACCTTATCGGAACGAATCCAAAACAGTAACAGTAGTCGACACTTATAGTGCCTCATCGACACAAAGTCGGAATATTCCTGAACACTTCCAATCCTATGGCATGCCAATTATATCCGACTAGCCCGACACTGTTAATAGGGTTTTCATTTCACTTTCAAATTTTAGTATAACAATTAATACATTTCAAATTTAACAATACTTACCTTTAATTTACTTACCATAAATAATAAAGCAATACATACAACGTTTAATTTAAAAGCTTAGTTTATAGAACTACAAATCGTAATTCTCGAGTTTATTCGTTATCTTCGCTCACTTTCTCTTTTCCCTTCTTTGATGACGTTTCCGATGCTACGTTAGCAAATTAAGCTTCAAGCTTCAAAACCTTAATATTCCCTTTTTCTTTTCTCCTTTCTTTTTCTTTCCTATTTTGTTCCACTTCTCTGTTCTTTTTTTTCTTTATTGTTTCTTTGTTTCTTTTATTTATTTTAACTATTGTAATATATTATTATATTATATTTTAATAATTATTATTATTTACTTAAATAATAAGTAAACATTTACTTATAATACATATGTATGTATTATACTTTATACACATGTAACTAATTTTTACCACACATTTGTCATGTATGGTTTAATTGCTAATTTAATCTTTTAACTTTTCTTTATTCTACAATTCAACTTTTACCCTTTATTCAGTATAATCCTTTTACTAAATTAACCTTAATTAAAGCTAATTCACTTAACTAAAATCTAATTAACCACACTACTAACTTCGTAAATATTTCTAATAAATATTTACGAATTCATTTTACGAAAATAATAACCCGAAAGTACACTTTTCCGTTACTCGTAAATTTTGGGTTGTTACAGTTGAGGCTTGAACTTGAAAACAAGTTTGGACCTCTTTTCTTTAGTTGTATTGGATTGAAATGAGGCTTTCTATAGAAATGGCTTTTGGCTTCCTCTTCTTGGTTAAACTAGACTGAAAGGTGGCTTTTCTTCAAAATGGGTATGACATTTGTTAGAATTTCTTCAAAGTTTTTTGAACTTCATAATGTTTAACTAATGCTAAGTTGCATTATAAGAACAAATTATAATGCAAGAAAGACAATTTATATTAGTAGGTAATCTAAATAGCCCATAGTCTACAAGAATCAAATTGAGCTATTGATTCAAAATAAATATGGGACTATTATGTTGTTTACAAGTCCAACTGAGAAGATATTTTGTCTTTGCTATCGGAGCAATTGATTCCCAGAAATAAAGAAACAGATATGGTTGTCAAGACTAATAATACATTGGCTAGACCCAAGTTGAATTTATTCTAGTTTTGTATGGATTTATTCACTTTTAACGTTTATGGTGTGATTTACCTCAATCCAAAAGCAAGTGTCTGACCTTGTGTACAAAAATAATGTACTTTGATACGTTGAAAACCTGAGCTTTCATGGTAATGAGTCGAAAGTTGGTATATTAGGTATATGACTTATATATAGCATGGTTTCACTCATAATAGTGGAGTTCATAACTCGAGCAAATAGTAAATGATTTCCTTTTAATGGCATTATATGATTATAAAAATGAAATGTGGTCACGAGTCTTTTGTCTAGTACAAATGACTAATCATTACTGTTTGTAAGTAATAATAATTTTCATCACGAAAGATATCATCGTAACCATAAGATAAAATAGATTGTATCAGGTGACAAATTTAACCTAAAGAGGCCAATGATATCCTATGAGGGCAACAAACATATGATAAGGTTATTGGACAAAAGCATATATAACGCATGTTATTTTCATAATGGTATATAAAATGGAATCAACCATTGTACTTTTAGTGGATTGACTTCATGATTAAATAATTTGTAATTAATAGAGAAGAGTTGGAACTTAATTACAAATTATGTAAGCCCTAGTTATATATGTTTTATTGGTCCCTCCGTTAGCTCAACACAACTCTATATAGATTGCATAATAGGAATTGATTAAATGAATGAATCACAGCACTGAATGAGAAATAGATTGCATCAATTACTATTTGCAATAAATGTATTTTCTTAAGATGACTTGGAAACAAATTTAATTTATTTGAGGTTTATTTAATTGTATGGAATTAAATAATTGAATCCAAAGTGAGAATTAATTTAATTAGTCATCATAATTATAATTTAATAGGATAATTAAATCAGTTTACGCATAAATTCTAATACTTTAAAGTCATCATTATTTTAACGCATAAGTTCTTATCAAAGGGCTATAGACTTTTGACTCGGCATCGCGCATGTGCGATAAAACAATGAATTTATAAAACAATTTTTAAAGCCTGGTTTTATTGCAAGCGTACAGGTCAATTGTAATATTTATAGTGTTACAATGAAACAATGAAGTATTCCAAGGATCTAACCTAAGGGAGATGGCGGTTGAGCGGTAGCTAGCATACATTATAGAGTTTAAGCGGCTACTAATACGATCTTATAGTACAACAATTCATATTAAGAAAAGATTGTAAGAAAATTAAATATGCTACTCTAATAACTAAATTGCAAAGAATATAAAACTAAGGGAATATTCAGTAAATAACTAATGGTGGTTGGTTGATTTCGATATGGTTCATCGATCCTTGAACAATGGACTTAAATTGTGTAAATTACTAAGTGACTCGATTTTATCTTCCGATATCAATTTTACCAACTTACACGAATTAGCTCTGATTTATCTTTCTATCTCACTGGTTAATCCAAAACTGATGGACGGGTGCACGACAATATTACCTTTCGGTCTTACTTGCCATGATATTTCCTTAGGGGCGCCACTTCCTAAGTTTTTAGGTTTATTCGATTTAGTCCTTTGTCCAAAGATTTCAGTCCATCTACTAACCCCCTTTGAGGTTTAGCTACTCATGCTAAAATTAAAAGAAATGAAAATGGAGATGCAAAATAAAACAATCATGAAAGTAAAACTTAAGAAAAATAGGAAAGTTGAGATTTTTATACAAGAAAACTTAAATAACATAAAACTAAAAGTATTTACCAAGAAAATCTAAAGCAATAAAGCTTTAATAGATTTAAAGTAAAATAAATCAAAATACATTAAACTAAAGCTTAAAGTGTCTTGAAACCAAGGTATAGGAACTAAAAGTGTAAATGAATCTTAGTTACAATGGTAACTAACTTAACTAACACTAAGAACATCAAGAATAAGAAGTAAATGCAGAAAAATAAACTCTAAACCAAGAAAGAAGAAGAAAAAATTGAAAACCCTAAAAAAAATGTAGAAAACTAAGAGAAAACTAAACCTAAAACTAAGCTAAAGTGTGTGTCTCACCTCTTTATCCAATTTTGGCTATTTTAAGCTGTAATATGATGCTTTTTCATTGCCAAAAATGCCTCTACACGGGCCTTAGGTGATTGGTGGACTGACTGGACAAAGACTATTCTTTTTGTCCAAGTTTGTCTGCTGACGACGACGGTGCCGTGATACCCAGAAGTGGATATTATGACACCTCGGGTAGTGTCGAGCCTTGGGGTCGCCTTAGAATGGTGGATATTGCTATACTCAAAGAGGATATTGCAATAACACTGAAGGGAATCTTCTCTCTTCCATACTATTGGAGATATCACGATTCCAATGTGTGGATATCGCGATACCCTTTTCCCTTGATGCCGTTCTAGCTCGTTTTTTTACCTCCAACATGTCCTTACACCACTCAATCACACGTTAGGCCTTCCTATGACACTATTGGCCAAATTGGGTTACAAAATGGGCAAAAACAAGACATTTTCACTTATTAACTAAAAATCTAAAAATAACAAAAAAACTATATAAAAGACGCTATTCTACTCGAGAAAAAGCTCCTTAAGTATGTCGGAAGAGCCTGATTTGCCACATCAATTTGTGACAGATTAACATTACAGCTTAAAGACTAATAAGGTGATCACTAGTCGAGATGTTTGATTTGATGAGAAGGCAAACGACTTATTCTTCACCAAATTCTCCATCTTTAACAAGTTATTCGTCTTCACCAAGTTCTAACTCTTCATCATCTAGCCCTATTCCAAGAAAAATAAGGAGTTTAAGTGATGTTTATGCTAGATGCAATTGTTGTATAGTAGAATTATAAAGATTTGAAAACAACAAGACATGGGTGTTGGATAAAAAGCCGAATTGAAAAGAATCTATTAACTTGAAATGGGTGTACAAGGTAAAGCACAATTCAAGTGGTTCGATCCAAAAAAAAGCTTGATTAATGGTAAAAGGCTTTGCAAAATAGGATGGTATTGACTATCATAAGACTTTTGCCCTAGTTGCTTGCCTAAACAAAATTAGAGCAAATATCACATTGGCAACATCAAAAGGTTGGAATGTATACCAACTTATTGTGGAATCAACATTTTTAAATGAATGATTAAAAGAAATGGTGTAAGTGCAACAACTTCAAAGTTTTGTGATTAAAGGCCAAGAAGATAAGGTGTGCAAACGGAAGAAAGATTATTGAGCAAGGATTCCAAAGAAGCAAAAGTGATCCAATTTTTTATGTTAAGTATCAAGGAATAGTTTATATTCTTCTTGTTGCACTTTATGTTGAAAGCTGGTTTATTTTGGTAATAATGAATGAATGAGCTTTACCCATGACAAAAAAATATTTGATGAGTGATTTTGGATTGTTACACCATTTTCTTGGTATTTAAATTTATCAAGATGATCATGGTGTTTTTATTTGCTAAAAGAAATATGTTGAAAATATCTTGAAGAAGTTCGACATATGCTTGGTTGCAAATATGTTGATACTTCATTGGTGGTGAATGATTAGAAGAAAAAAGGATGATGGAAAAATGGTAGATGCAAATATATATAGAAGCTTGATTGAAAAATGGTAGATGCAAACATGTATAAAAGCTTGACTGAAAGTTTGTTTTATCTAACAACTACAAGGCTTGATTTCATGTTTGCGACTAGTTTACTTTCAAGATTCATGAGTAAACCCAATTATTTCCATCTTAGAGTAGCAAAAATAGTGTTAAGGTATGTGATGGACGTCATAAAGTACGAGATTCTATTTGACAAATATTCAACATTAAGATTAAAAGGATATTGTTATAGTGATTGAATCGTATGTAATCATCATGATATGAGGAGCACTTTAGGTTATGTGTCTTCTCTTAGAATTAATATGATTTCTTAGTGTTCAATGAAGCAACACATAATGCCCCAGTCATTTGCAAAAACAGAGTAACTAGCAATTAGATTAGCGGCACAAGTAGTTGAGAAGAATTTCGGAAGACACTGGAGAGAAGTAAAAGGAAGATTTTCAACTTCATTTGACAACAAGTCAACCATTGCTATGTCAAAGAATTCAATTTATCATATCCAAATTAGACACATCAACATTAAACATCACGAGAAGTAATAGAAGCAAGAGAGATCCAACTAATGTTATGTCCTTCACAGGAGCAACTAGTAGATATTTTCACCAAACCACAAGACTCCAACTATTCAAAAAAGCTTTGAGAGTCAAAGAATTATACTTTAAGAGGAGCATGTCAAATAATGTGTGGTTATTAAGTTTGTATTTAATTGATACGACTAGAATGGGTGAAATCAGAATATTTAATAGTCACTTGACAAGAATGCATGAATATAGCAGATCAAAGAGTCACATATTTGTTACTTAATTATAATTAATGAATGAATAGAACCTAAATGTCACTTGGGTTGTAAATTAGCCAATGTAAATCAATAATTTCATCTTTCATACTCTTCTCTTTTTCATCTTTATATTATATATTTTTAATATCATGATGTATAATTTAAAGGTTGAATCTTATAATAACTTTTGATTTTTATGAATAAAAAAAAAAGTATAATGGTTTACTTGAACAAAGCATGTTAACTTATAAGTTTTTTTTTAATATATTAGCCATAACTATATGTATTTTTAATATGGCTTTAACCCACTCAATCCAACCTACTATTCCTCTTGCAAGACAGGACTCTTATGCATTGAAGTTTCTTTTTTTATCACATAGGGCAAATGCCGGAGAAAGACCCCAACTGAAGCTTACCCCTTAATCGAGGTAGGTTTAGGGTTTGAAACAAGTGGATTAAGACTTGACAAGAAATGGGTGTTAACGTAACAGACAGGGAAGATCACAATCAATGTCTGGATGTTTAATGTGAAACTACTTTTTTCTGGCAAAGTACCAATAGTGCCTTTCGATCCATGTGCATTTCACGTTCCATCCACTAGTTGGCTCATATGCGATAAACCTTATTCAAGGGGTAGAGAGCATCGGCAATGTCCCCCAACCCCATGTTTAGATGATGATAGAACCCTCTCAGACAAAAAGGCAATGTCGTTTCTCATTTAAAATGATAGCAATTGTTCGGTAGTTGCATAAAAGACCCTGCCCCTTTTTTCCCCAAAGTGAAAAGGAAATCTTCTCTAGCTTCTTCTCGACTCTTGCCATTCTTTTTTTTTTTTTAATGAAAAATTCTTCGTAACAGACACATTTTCGATAATTATTCGCAATCAATTGCAATGAATATCATCGTTGTGATTGAGCTGGAAAAGCTTAAAAACTTTTTTAGTTATGAAGTGATAATTTTCTTTATAATTGGCAGCCTACAGTACAGAAGTACAAATTAAAAAAAAGAATAATGTCCGTTTTTTACACTGATTTGTCGCCATATATTATTATACTTGCATCTTGAAATGCACATATTGTCCACTTTCTCTTCTACTTGGAGTTCCCATAGACGGTTTAAAATGAAAGTGTTCTGTACAGAAATTGAATTGCAACAAGAAAACCGTACAGTGAAATCGTGATGTCTGCATCAAAATTCATAGCCCACTGCTATACATATATTATTTCATATAATGAAATTTTATAAGCTGGCAAAAATATCAAAACCATATTGCAGTCAAATAGTTACAATTTACAAACTGCTAGCACTAGCTAGCTTATTGCTGGAATAGTTATCTACATAAGGAGCGAGCAATACTGTAGGTTAAGAGATCAAAACACGGGGACCGGGGGGGCAATTGGGATTTGTAGAGACAAAACACTGCTATTTTTACATATATTTTTTAAGTCCAGCATAACTAACAGGTGGCTAATTTAGGATAATGGCGTTTGCTGAGATTTTGAGGTGATTTGACTCCATTTTCATGATTATTTTATCTGCGCCTAGGTTGCACTTTGACCTTGAGTGGGTTAGCCATTTCACAGGAGAGCTTAAGGACTTCACTGAGATCAACTGGATTATCATCTGATGCCACCCACTTGAACTCATGCAATAAGGTGCCGACCCAAAAGGTAACAGTGGCTAAACCCAGTGTCTTTCCAGGGCAGCTCCTACGGCCAGACCCGAATGGGGATAGCCTGAGGTCAGACCCCAACACCGAGAACTCCACATCAGCACTCTCCTTGGACACGAATCTCTCTGGATTGAACTTAAGTGGGTCCACCCAAAAATCTGGGTCCCTAGTGATGGCCCACATGTTAACCATGGCTGTTGTCCCAGCAGGCACGTGATATCCATCGACAGTAGTGTCTGTGATTGCTAAACGGGCCCACGACAGAAGTGGACCAGGCGGGTGTAGCCTGAGGACCTCCTTCACCACCGCCGGCAGGTAAACCATCGACTGAATGTCTGATTCCAGCAACACCCTTGATTTCCCAACGACTTGATCAAGTTCGGCCTGGACCCTTGATTGGATTTCAGGGTGAAGCACCATTCTCGCTAGTATCCACTCTATTAAAACCGCCACAGTATCGGTTCCTCTAAATATCATCTCCTATAGCATGATTAGAAAAAGGAAAAGCAATCAACTTTTTGTAATTAATCAAAGGGAACATTGGTACGTTTGGTTGTGCTAACAAGTCCTTGCAAAAGCTAAGAAATTTTATAGTATATTTTAGGAATCTAATCAACAAATTGATCCTCCAAATCATTATCAAGATTCCACCTTTGATTCTTTACTTCATGCAAGAGAAAACAATAACATGCATATTAAAATGAAAAGAATTGCTTGCTTACCCAAAGAACAGCAATCATATCGTTGTCCGAGAGTCTATCAGGTCCATTGAGAGAAAGTAAAACGTCGACAAAATCAGGGGTTCTTGTTCCTGTTTTGAGTTTATGTTCCTGAATGATTTTGTTCACGAACTTGTTCACTCTGGGGACAAGTTCCGAGCATCGAAGCCGGATATTTTGAATGTCTAAACAAGCAAGCCATGGAAGATGATCGGACCAATTGAGATTTCCGAGTAGGTCGTAACCTTCTTCGACGAGTTGGCCGAGCTCTTCAGTTTCAGTATTTGACGATCCCAGTTGATATTTAGTGCCGAACACCGAGCACATCATGTTGTTAAGAGAAGCTTTCTTGAGCATATTGCGTATGGTGAACTCCCCACGACGACATGCAATTATAGACACCATTTGAGAAGCGATATCCAACCTCTGTGCCTCGGTGGAGCTAATTTGTTTAGGGCAGAACAGATGCGTAGCAGCGATTCTTCTCAGTGTTCGCCAGTAAACCCCATAAGGAGCGAAACCAATCGCTCTGTTGAACATTAAACTATAAGCAGACTCTTTCACTGGACGATCAGCGAAAACAGAACTGTTAAGGATCTCTTTGGCTACATCAGGGTTGCATGTAATGATAACCCGAGTATCACCCAAGCTAAACGCCATGAGCCGCCTAGCACCAAAACAGTTAGCTGCAGTTGAAAGCTTACGGTGAGCCAGGTTAACCATGAGATTCATGCTTCCAACAATTGGAAACCCTCGTGGTCCTGGAATGGTGTTTTTGGGTTTTGAGGCAGCTCGCTTGGTCGGCCAATTATACTTACCCCAAGCAGGGCCTCCAGGGTAAAACCAGAAGCACAAGGTCATGGCAAACCAAGCCATGCACAGAAAAAGAAGAAGCAAAATCGAATTTTGGGTGGAAAAAGATTTGCATTTGGATGCAAGAAACAAAACCCAGAAGCAATCAGAGTGTGTTTCCATGGAGAAGGAAAATTTTGTTTGATGTTTGCTTCTAATCAGTAATGGTTTCCGTTTTTGGGTTAAACCAAGAAATGGGATGTTTGGCTTATATAGAGATTTGAAGTATTATGAAATGTTTATACGTACATAAATAATTGATTTTTTAATATAATAAAAGAATTCGTTTTATTTCCCAAAATAATTTTATAAATCATTAAAAGAATTTAAAACTAATTTTTTTTATCATCTGATTTATTTATTTATTTATAATTAATTCATCTGAAAAGTAATTACGTATCGTTATTGTTGTACGTAGCATTCACACAAAAGTAACGGTTAAAGAGGGCGTTATATTATAAGCATTTATAACGGAAATAAACAAAATCAAAAGTTAAAATCAAGGTGCGCCGCCACTACCATAACGGAAATTAAGATTCGAGGAGTTCATGCCCACGCTCATTGAACAATATAGGCCAATAGGGCCATAGCCATTAACCAAGTTGCACTAATTTAAATTTTTTATAAAATGCCAAATACCAATCATGCCACTACTTCACTGCTCAATTTCTTTTTCTTTTATCATTTATTAGAACCAGTCACGTGATTCAATTTTAAAAATTTTTAATTTTGAATTCGTAGTCATTAAATTGATAACAGAAAATCCTTTTCTAACTGGTATAATAACACATTTAGTCCTCAATACTTACATATTCTATCAATTTGATCCTAATTCTAAATAATTCAATAAATTTAACCATTCACATTTATGAATTCTATCAATTTGATTCTCAAACTTCTTAACAAAAGCTTTCAGCTTTTAAAATAGAAGCATTACATATCTATAAATTAGTAAAACCCAAAAAAGAAAAAAATTCTCTTAACTAATAAGCCAGTTTCCGAGCCAATTCTTGATACCAATGAGTTTATTTTGAAACTTTATTTTCTTTAATTTTCTTATAAATATAATATTTTATAACCTTTTGGTTGATAAAATTTGGCTAAATAAAATGGAAAAACGTTTAAAAAAAATACTTTAGATTTACTCTTATTGTTAACAGTATGATATTTCCTTCAAGGTACATAGAAATAGTACTTGGACTTGAAAACTAAATCTAAAGTTAAAAATAAGACTTTGAAAAATTCAATTGTTCGATAAATAATTATATAAGAAAAAATTATGAACCTTTAAATTTTCCATAAAAAAATGTGAAATAATCAATTGAATTTCCTTTTGTTACATTGATAATGATTTTTTTTAATTTTATAAATTAATTAAGAGATTATTATGTGTTCTATTAATTTTTAATAATTTTTTTAATTTTTAAATCTACAGTAAGCAATAGGTATCATTAATAATCTGATTTAGTGTCAAATTATTTACCAAATTAATTAAAAACTAAAATTATGCTAGACAATATGAATTTTTTTTACAAATATTAAAATATTTATATAATTTTATTATATATTACATTTTTAAAATTTATATTTTCTATTATTTTTAGTGATGTTTAGTTTATTTCTAACACTAACTTGTTAAAAATATAAACAATTAATAGATGTGGAATGCCTCTATTTTAAAAGTTGAAAGCTTTGGTTTGGAAATTTAATGATCAAAATGATAGAATTTGTAAATGTGAAGGGTTAAATTTATTAAATTATTTAGAATTAAGATCAAAATGATAGAATATGTTTGTATTAAAGACTAAATGTGTTATTATATTAATTAAGAAAAGATTTTCTATTATCAATTTAACAGCGCGTGACCAAATTAAACAAGAATAAATTAAAAACGTGAGTGTGAAATTAAAATATTTTAAAATTAGGTGACAGAAACAACAACATGAGCATAGTTGAATGAGTATAGGTATAAAATATCTGATATTTAAATTTATTTTTATATAATAAAATAAGTTTTCAAATTGAAATCACGCAAGAAAAGCGATGAATTTGTGAAGAAAATCATATCTAATTCTTTTGCAGCAATTAGTAGTGGTATTTTCATTAGCATTTAATAGATGGAAGTTGATTCAATCTAGGCCGTTTATTTCAGCATAGTAACCTGTTAAGTGGCATTAAACATTCACGATCAACAATAAAATACTTTTTATGTATCAACTCTTATATAAAAGTTTTCACTTATTATAATTCAAAACTTTAGTTAAAAAATAGTAAATTACTGATGTAAAGTGGACTACTAGAGATTTATTCTTTAATAGTAATTTTAATATCATCTCGATCTGTTTTTTACAATTTAAAATATTTAATTTTCTACTTTAATTGGATTGGATTTCAAAGTTGAGCTTGCATATATTCAAAATGTTAATATTATTCAATGCCCACAAAATTTCAGGTTACCGTAAGGATAATAAAGATGACCACTTTCGATTGACACTTAGCCGATCACTTCAAAAATTTATTTTAATAAATATGATTCGTAATTATTGTAGAGTGGATGTGATTTCTTTCCGTGACTTAAAAGGATAAAAATAAATTAACCGTTGATCTTCAAATCTTATTGAATGAGAATATAAAAATTCAGAACGAAAATTTGGAGCTGAAAAAAACATACGAATTGAAAAAGACTTCTTACTGATTTAGGTGTTGTTTGGTAAACTGAAAACATATGCGTTGAAAAATTAAATATTGAATACAAGTTATAAAATTTGTTTGATAAATTAGTTTGTTTAGTAAATATATATTTTAAATTATAAAAAAAATATTCTACATTTTATCTTAATTTTTTAAATATTTCACTTTATTTTAAGCAAAAGTTAAATTTTTAAACATAAATTTTTTATAGAATAATATAACATTAAAATAAATAAAATAAATTTGAAGTAATTGAAAATATTCTCCATTAAGTGATAAGTAGCTCTTACCAGCTTATCATTTTCCTCACTTTTTTATAGAAAAAATTCTACTTAATTGTTTTTATCTTGGCTTGGTAAAAAATTAAATCATTAAAAATATTAAATTTCAATGGATTTAATTTAGTGTAGAAAGTCATTAATATATTATATATTTTTAATTTAATTTTAAAAAAAATTTTAAATATGTTCTAAATCTCAAATGTTGTTGTAGAAGTATAACAACCACCTCTCTATAACATTCAAATTTTTGTTAGACAAATGAGGCTATTATAGAGAAAGCTGACTATATTACTTTTAATAATAATAATAATAATAATAATAATAATAATAATAAACTTCAAGGCTAGTCTAAAAGTTGAAGTATAATTCAAGGGCCAATTTACTAATAAAGCAAAAAAAAAATTCAAAATTCTAGTTTAATATAACATTGAACATATTTAAAATATGTGATCAAAATTTAAACATATTTATAATTGTTGCGTTGACAACTTGTATCTAACATGTAAATTAACCAATGACATAGTAATGTTGTTGTTTTTTTTTTAAAGTTTAGATTCAAACTGTTGGAGAAATTGGTTTACAAAACAATGTACAACATTGCAAAACGGAAGTTTCATTTTTTGTCTTAAAATCGAGTCTTATGGTATTTATGGTAATAAATCCTTAAACAAATTGTTAGTTGTGCTTTGAGTGAGGCGATTTAAGTTGGTTCCTAGCTTTCAACCAAACGATCTTTTCCACTATCCTCGAATAACGAATTGCTTTGAGTGTGGGTTCAAACAACACGAACCAAATGCACAAAATGAAAAACTTTAATTAACTTTAAGTGGGAAAGTTCATTTCTCTCTATGGGAACCAAAAAACTTTGAACTTTATGAAAAATAGAACTTTTTCTTGTAAATAAGTTACCACTATTTTTTGGCAAAGTAACAACACTCAATTAATGAGCAAGGTCTTCTTTTTAGGTCATCCCATAGTTCCCACCCCTCATGTAATGAGATGAGCTCTCGGGCCAGTCACATGTATTGGGTACATGTATATGTGTTATCTGAACTTTTAATCAGCACTTATAATTTATCCAACACAATAGCTATATTTATATTTCCTAAAATATTATTTATTTATTTAAATTAATTAATTTATCTAATTAAATTTATTTTCTCGACCTAATTCTAATTTTATTAATGTCATAGCAACTTTACCGCATTATAATCTATGAGGAAATATATTTAATTGCCCCATTTAATAAATCCATGATGACTAATTAATTTAACTCTCACTTCAAACTTCAACTATTTAATTACAATCAATTAAATAATAATCCAAATAAATTATTTTAATTTCTAAATTATTCCCTGCAGATAATGATACATGCGATGAAACATCCCTAATACTCCCTTAGTCGAGAATAGTGCTAATATGAGATGATATCTGTTAGAATTTTCAAAGGAAATAAAATAGGAATTATTAGTGTTAGTAGAGAAGAAAGTTGCATGTCGGAAATAAATCCGAGGTATTGCCTAAATTGTAAAGATGTGAAAAATGATGGGGCCAAAATAGAATTAAGTAAAAGTCCAATGGTTAAAGTTCAAATTTAAAAAATTTGAAGGACCAAACGTGAAAATATTTTAAAGGTGTAAAGACCAAAGTGTAAAATAAACTAGTAAGCATTGACTAAATTGAATAAATGGAGAAATTGTAACACCCCCTACCCGTATTCCGAGCCTAGAATAGGGTACGAGGCATTACCGAACTTAATATGATCAATCATGTAAAAATCAGCCATAAAATTTCTTCTAAATTAAAAACTTTCATACATATATTTAACGTCCCTTATATGGGCCTACGGGGCCCAAAACATACATTCAGGGTGGTTCGGGACCAAATTGTAAACATATAAAACTTTTGCAACACTTAGAAAATTTTCACACTTTGGAGAGTCACACGCTCGTGTTTTCAACCCGTGTAACTCTCTGTTTATAACTTCATCACCCTTGTCAGTCGTACACTTCATATAAATAACAAGAAACGTGTATGGGCTCAATTCTCATTAAATTTCTCATATATATACACAATTTCACGTTATGTAATCATATAACATATATCAGTCATATCTCTGTAATCTAAATATATTTTCATAACAATTTATCTTGATTTCATATTATTTCATATTTAAGCTTAAATAACCAAAGTATTTGAAATATCATCTTTATGCAAATAGTACACATGAGGTATATAATTCCATAATTATGAATAAACACATTTTTCATATTCATATATCAATTTCTCATATCTTCATATATCAATAACCGTCATTTTCATGAATTCCGACTTCAATTTCATAATTATTTATCTCGTGTTCAATTTATTCCATGTCGAAACTTTATTCATTAAAACATTTGAATTATCAATACATATGGACAGTACATTCAAGATGAACAATTATATAATCACAAATGAATTCATATATCAACCAAGTTCTATACTCATATCTTATCAACTCGTACTTTCTTGTATCACATAATTCCATGTAACACTTACCAAACTTTGTCAAATTAGTGAACGTCTTACGGAATTGAGTACTTTGTTTTCTCGATGCCATAGTTCAACTATGGTCTTACACATCTTCACATAATGATGCCATAGCCCGGCTATGGTCTTACACATATTCATATATCGATGCCATAGCCCAACTATGGTCTTACACGAATCACATATCTCATCGATGCCATATCCTAGATATGGTCTTATACTGATAGCATATATCACACCGATGCCATATCCCGGATATGGTCTTATACGGAAATCACTTGTCACTTGTAGTCGAAGCTACCACTATTCAGCGATCGGTAGGCGGAGCTACCATTTTCATCGATCGGTAGCGAGCTACCACTTTTCATCGATCGGTGCAGCGAAGCTACCACTTTTCAGCGATCGGTGGCGAAGCTACCACTTTTCACTTGTCATTTGTCTTGATCGGATAAGTGTAGCGAAGCTATCACTTATCACTTTTACTTGTCCTTGATCGGATAAGTGTGGCGGAGCTATTACTTATCACTTTCATTTGTCTTGATCGGATAAGTGTAGCGAAGCTATCACTTATCACTTGTTGCTATGGTCCAACCATGGTCTTTTCCTTTAATTCATCTTGTCACTGAACTGAAATGCTCAATTTGATGATTTATTCAATTTTCATGCTTTTACATTATTTACGATTTTATCATCAATACATATGAAATAACACATCATGAAATTCATAAAATTAACAAATATTCACTAAAATTTAGCCATATAAACTCATAAGTTCAATTTTTGTATTATAACAATAATTATAATTTCATAATAAATATTCCAAATAAAACATTATATATTTCTAATCCAACACTTATCGATTATAATTGGGCATTTGATCAATCTATACACGAGTCATTCATATATTTTTGTATATTTTCCTCCTCCTCCTCTCCATCCACATCCTTAGTATAAACAACATACTTGTAGGTAACATTATCCATAATTTTCATTATCTACTTAGGTGAATATTCAAGTTGTCCATCTGTGTCATAGTCACTAAATTATTTTTATCTTGAGCTACAGAACTCCAAATTAAGATCCATAAATTTTCCCAAAAACTAGACTCATATGTCTTCTTACCATAAAAATTTCATAATTTTTGGTTGGGTCAATTAATACATTTTTTTCATTGAAGTCTCCCCTGTTCTGCTGTCTAACAGTTCCGACCCTTCTTCACTAAAAATTAATTATCTTCTCGTACAGGATTCAAATGATGTTCTCGTTTATTTCTCTTGAAAATAGACTCATTCAGGATTATAAAAATATAAATTTAATCCTATAATTATTTTTATCCAATTTTTTATGATTTTTCAAATTCAGAACAGGGAACCCGAAATCATTCTGATCTTGTCTCACAAAAGTTATTGTATCTCATGATTTACAATTCCATTGCTTACATAATTTCTTTTAGAAGAAACTAGACTCAATAAACTTTAGTTTCATTTTTTATTCATCCTATAATTCCATTTATACAATTTTTGGTGATTTTTCAAAGTTAGACTACTGCTGCTGTCCAAAACAGTTTTAGTGTAAAATATTGATTTCCATTTTGCCCCAAATTTCACAATTCATACAATTCAGTCCTTGCTCAATTAACCCCTCAATTAAGATAATTTTCTCAATTAATAATTTTTCTAGACATTATAAGTTATTTCATAACTATTGAAATTCAGAATTTTCACATAAAACTCTAAATTCAAACTCTTTTACAATTAGGTCCCAAACATTCACTTTCTATTCAATTCTTTCAATAAAATCAGAATATAAACAATTTAAAGCTCTAATTCCATGCCAAATCATCATATATTTCCAGCACTCATCCATAACAACTTCAAAAATTAGCCATGGAATCAAAAACTAGTGAAATAATAAGTTGGACCCAATTGTAAAAGTCCAAAAACATAAAAATTTCAAGGAGAAAGCAAGAATTAAACTTACATGAAGCTAGAGTATGAAAACCAGCTTGAACCCTCCTCCATGGATATTTTTCAGCTGATCAATATGAAGAGAAATGAAGAGAATTTTAGATATTCCAATTTAGTCCCATTTTTATTTAGCCAATTTTGGCAATTTTCCAATTTTGCCCTTATTTCACCCATTTCCGGATTTTTCTCAGCTATTGCCGCCCAAAATATCTCCTTTGGGCTTATTTGCACTTTAGGTCCTTCCTCATTTGACAATTGAGCTATTTAATCATTTTAGCAACTTTTACACCTTTTTCAATTTAGTCCTTTTTATTTAATTAACCACCCAAACGTCAAAATTTTCTGACTAAATTTTATTATTACCTCACCAACACTCCATAAATATTTCTAAAAATATTTATGGCTCGGTTTATGAAGTCGAGGTCTCGATACCTCATTCTCGACCCATTTTAGCTAATTAATTCTTTTAAATCACCAAATTCACTAATTCAAAAATGTTTTTATATTCATATTTGACTCATAGGTATTAATTTATTAAATTTTCAACTCACCCATCAGATTTAGTGATCTCAAATCTCTATTCCCGATACCACTGAAAATTAGGCTGTTGCAGAAATATGATGACTAAATCACAATTTTACCAAATTAAGTGATAATTCAATGAAGGAATTGTAGAGAATGTTGAGGGGTAAAATATTATTTTCCCAATTAGGATAATTATAAATATTGGTGTTAGATTTTGATTGGTTAAGATTATTTTAAGATTACTTTATTTTAGATGTTTTACTAATTAATTAAATGTTAAGAAATAAAAAGAAAAGGTGATGGAAATTTGTCCATCTTTCTTAGCCTTGTTGTCTACCATTTTTTATGAACAGAAAGTTTTATTTTCTTTGCAATTTGGTCTTTTCCATCAAAGTTCATCATTTTCACCTATAAATCAAAAGAATTTGCACAGCCACCAAGAGGGAAAAATGATAAGAATACTATGGTGAACATGAATATCAATTTGGAGAAGAGAGAAAATCAAGCAAATTCTTGATATCAAGCAAACAATGTAAGAAATTCAAGTATTTCTTGTAACACCCCCTAACCCCAAATCGTCGCTAGAACAGGATTACGAAGCATTATCGGACCTATCAGACAGTTTACAATTAATTTAAAATAAATGACATACGTATCTTGATTTAATTATACAGTCCCTATAATGGACCCTCGAGGTCCGAATCACACGTTAGAATTGAATCGGGACTTGTTTAGATACTCTGAATTTTTTTATTATATATGCGAACTCAATATAACCTCTTTATAAATATCTAACCTTCCCTACAAATTCAAATCGAGACCAATCCAAACAAATCAATTCATGAATATATACAACTCTAATTCTAACAAACTAATAATAAAAAGCTCTAACATTTTTATGTTTATAACAATCTAACATAAGATGTCTAATTGATTCATTTAAATTATTATCCAACAAAATTGCCCAAAGCTATGGTATAGACTATGTTAAGACATATATAATTGTATGGAACAACTATTACCACCATTTATCATTAATATTTATGTATCAAAATAACAACAAGTTACAACCTAGGTACATGCCATTTTCAAAAGAGAAAAGTACATTACCACGTATTTGAGTTCGAGATCGGCTTGGATGCTGAGTCGTTAATCACTTTTGTACCTAACCTACGTACGGAAACAAACCGTACGCTAAGTATACACTCAGTGGTATTTCTATAAACCAACACTTAAATAGTTATAAAATACATATATAACACTACTCAAATTCAATAACTATTCAAATATTCACCTTTCAATCCAGTGCTCTATTTTGTTTCAAACTCAGTATCAATAATTATTTTTCAATAACAATTATTTGTTTTTTATTATTCAATAACAATCAGTTATTCAATATCAAACAATCAATAACAATCAGTTATTCAATCCTGTAATACAGTCATTCAGTTATTCAGTGCAATAGTTTACCCCTATTAAAATAATTCAGACTTAGACGAATACACGGATCCAACCAATACACTAGTACGGCACATTGTGCCTTATCGGCTTTGCAAAAGTAAACAGTAACAGTACGGTACTTAGTACCTCATCGGATTAAACCGAAGTAATAGTAACAATACGACACACAAGGTGCCTCATCGACTCGAAGTCGATGTAACAGTACGATACTTACAGTGCTTCATCGACTCAAGGTTGAAGTATCCCTGTACACTTCCAATTCTATGGCATGCCAATTATATCCGACCCAGTCCGATACAGTTAATAGGGTATTTCTATTCATTTCTCAATTCACAGTAATTAATCATTTCAATATCCATTTCACAATAATTACATACTTATACACATTCAATTCAATATCATAACACTAATACTCACCTTAATATCTTTCCATACACATATAATAAATAAAACACATATAATAATAAAAAAAATTAATATTAAGTTCGGTTTATAGAAATACAAACCGTAATTCTCGGATTACTTTTCGCCAACTTTCTCCTTTCCTTTCTTTGTCGAGGTCTCTAGTATTACGTTTGCTATTAAAACTTCAAACCTTAAAACCCTAATTTTTCCTTTTATTTTTCTTTCTTTTCTTTTTCTCCTTTCCCTGCTCTGTTTTCAAATAGTTATTCTGTTTCTTCTTTGTAACAGCCAAATTTTTCAGTGGTGTCAGAAACAGTGATTCGAGATCACTAAATCCGACGAGTAAGTTTAGAAATTTTAACAAATAATAATTATAGGCTAAGGGCAAACTTAAAAGAATTGTTTTTAATTAGTGAATTTTGCTATTTTAAAAGAATTAATCAGGTAAATTGGGTGGAGAACGAGGTATCGAGACCTCGGATTCATAAACCGAGCCATAAATATTTTTATAAATATTTATGGAGTGTTATTAAGTTAGTATTAAAGTTTCGTTAGAAAATTTTAACGTTTGGTTAGTCAATTAATTAAAAAGAACTAAATTGAAAATAGTGCAAAATATATTAAATTGTGATTAAATAGTTTAAGTGATTAAAAAGGAGGGATTTAAAAGGCAATTGGACCCAAATTGTATGGGCTGGACGGTTGGGCAAGAAAATCAGCAAAAAGACAAGGAGAAACAAGGGCAAAATGAGAAATTTTACAAATTAAACATATAAAACAAGACAAAATTAAAAAATCTAGAGATATCATCATTTTTCTTCAGCAAAAAACGCCATGGGAGGTCTGAAAGCTGCTGGTTTTTCATACTTTGACATATGTGAGTTCAATTCTTGCCCTTTTCTTTGAGATTTTTATGTTTTTGTGACTTTTACAATTAGGTCCAAGTGTTTAATTCATTAGTTTTTGATTTTATGGGCAAAATTAAAAGCTATCATTGATAAGTGTTGGCTGTTTATGATGAAATAAAATGAATTTTAAGCTTTGATTTTGTTGTTTGATGATTTTATCAAGTAAATTCAATAGAAATTGATTTTAGAACCTAATTGTGAAAAAGTTGTGAATTAAGGTTTAGTGTTAAAATTCTGATTTTCAAAGGTTGTGTAATAGTTTAGAATGATGGAATAAAATGTTAATTGAGAAAAATTAGCTTAATAGATGGGCTAATTGAGCAAGGACTGAATTGTATGACCTGTGAAATTTAGAGGAAAAATGGTAATAAACATCTTGAACTAAAACAGCTTTGGACAGCAGCAGTAGGTTAACTTTGAAAAATCACCATAAATTTTAAAAATCGAATTAGAGGATGAATAATATATGAAATTAAAGCTTATTGAGTCTAGTTTCTCATAGAAGAAACAGTGTAAGCAATTGAATTTTAAATTATGAGATATAATGAATTTTGTGAGACAAGGTGAGAATGAATTCGGGTTCCCCTGTTTTGACTTTGGAAAATCACCAAAAATTGGATAAAATTAATTAGAGACTCAAATTTATATGCTTAGAATCCTTAATGAGTCTATTTTCAATAGAAATCAACGAGAATATCATCTGAGTTCTGTACTGTGATATAATTAATTTTTAGTGAAGAGAGGTCAGAACTGTTAGATAGTGAAACAGGGAAAACTTAAATGAATAAACTGTACTAATTGGCTAAACCAAAAATTCTGAAAAT
The DNA here is from genome assembly GCA_025698465.1 of Gossypium longicalyx. NCBI lineage: Eukaryota > Viridiplantae > Streptophyta > Magnoliopsida > Malvales > Malvaceae > Gossypium > Gossypium longicalyx. The sequence goes on along the minus strand of CM047006.1, from coordinate 3,061,832 downwards.
TTTATGGTGGAATGATATGTGAGTCTAGTTTCAGGGAAAATTTACGGATCTTAATTTGGAGCTCTGTAGCTCGAATTATAAATAATTGAGTGACTATGACTCGTGTGAACAGCTTGATATGAGCATTAATAAGTAAATTGTGAAATCGTACTTACAAGAATGTTATATACATTAAGGATGTGGAATGGAGAGGAGGAGGAGGAAAATAAATGATATATGATTATAAGAAAACAGTATGAGAATGATACATATCATGACATGTATATATATATGACTAGTTTTAATATGATGCTTGTTGGGTATGAAGTTTGATTGAAACGTCTAAGGCAAGTATTTTATTCTGCGCATCTGAAATGTGGTATTTTATAAAGATATGATCTAGCTTTAAATATGAATGCTTGATGATTAAGCTGAAAATATTTGGTAAGATGATAATCATGGTATAAAAGTATAAGTGGTACCATAATAGACAAGGTAAAATGAGTATGAGAGACACATGTATGATGTCATACAAATGCTATGTTTGTAGTTTAATTGAGAATGTTTAATCATTAAATGAATACTATGTTATGTGCTTTTGATTTTGTATAAGTGTGTAAGAGATTAATGTTGACCAATGCTTGGAAAATAGCTTAGATATTGACCACACAGGTAGAGACACGGCCGTGTGTCTCAGCCGTATATGGAACACGACTTTAGGACACGGGCGTGCGATGTGGCTGTGTGCCCCTAAATTGATGATGATGTCATAAACAGAAAGCTCCACGGACAAGGGACACGGGCGTGTCCCAAGCCACACGGGCGTGTGAAATCCACACGGCCTAATCACACGGGCGTGTGGGTACTGTTCACAAGTAAAATTAAAAAAAAATTAAGCGAAAAATTTTATGAGAAATCAATTGAGTTTCGACTTGATTTTAATGTTCATGTTGGGCTTCGAGGGCCCAAATAAAGGTCGTTATATATATATATGATCTCAGAAAGTGAATAGTAATGTTTTGATTAATCTGTAAATGTTCTGTACGTACTGGTAACACTCTGTAATCCTGTTTCGACGACGGATACGAGTTAGGGGTGTTACATCTTTACTTTGTTTTGTTTCTTTATTTTATTTCATTTCTTTTATTCTTTTATTTTATTAACTTAATAATAATAATTATTATAATAAATATCTTATTTAATAATAAATATATATATATATTACAATTCGACACATATATTTTACACTTGCCTATTATCATCACCATCCAATTGTCCTTATTTTATTTATTTTATATAATTTAATATTTTAATTTAATAAAAAATATTTTTACTTAAATAAAAAGTAATTAAATAAATATATTATAAATGTATAAATATATGCATTACACTTGTATAATTTAATCACCATACATTTGTCTTTATTTTAATTTATTTTTAATAATAATAATCATAATTTAATAATATAAATTATAATTTGATAGAATAATGATAAATAATAAATATCTATTTACTTAAATAAAAAGTAATTAAATAAATATCTTACAAATGTATGCATACTATTATTACATTTGTATATATATTTTTTATCATCATACACTTGGCTTTAATTTAATTTAATTCATAATATGATATTTATAATTAATTAATTTAATAATATATTTTATAATTAAATTATATATATTTACATAATTAAAATCTAAAAATATCTTAGATTTTAGCATGTTTGCTGCCTCAACTTATGCTAAATGGCTTATTTTCCATTTTAGCCCTTTTTACTTTCTATTAATCTATAATTCAACTTTTACTCCTTATTCAATTTAGTTTTTTTTCCTAATTTCTCTTAATTAAGTTAAATTCACTTAATTAAAGTATATTTAGACACACAACTAGACTAAAAAATATTCCTAATAAATATTTACGGACTCAGTTTACTAAGACGAAGGCCCAATAATGTACTTTTTCGATGCCCTTAAATTTTGGGTCATTACATTTCTCATAGAATTCATGGTGACATGAGAAAGTGATTTTAGTGTGAGTTTTGATTATGAATTTGATGTGCTCATGAAGTAGAAAAAGAGAAGAAATGATGAAAGAGTTGGAAACAAAGTGAAGGTGATATCAAAAGTGAAAATGGAAGAGAATTAAAGTAAAAATAGAGAAATTCTAGTAAAAGAGAGGTAAGTACGCCAAGAATCTTAACATACCAAATTAGAATTTATGTGTGAATTATATTCTAATTGTTATATTAGTGTTCTTAAGATTTAATTACACATATGTATAGGGAAATGTTAATATTTATTATGAGATTCTTGTAGAAAGAAGTGAATTTATGAAATTAACTTCAACAACAAAGTTAATAAACTAAGTGTAGTGATATTATAGTAAAAAAGACTAAATTGAAAAGTGTACAAAAGTTTAAATGTGAAATAAAATATTATGATAAAAAATTAAGTGAATATAAGTGTTAATGAATTAATTACAAAGTGATATTTAAGTGAATTTCTAATGATACTTGAATTTCATATTAAAAGGACCAAATTGTAAAATATACAAAAGTGGATAAATGTACTAAGATTTTGAAATAACATATTCAAATGTAATGATATATATAAGTGAAGTGAATACTAAGTGAGAGGATGATAATTAATGAAAATATATGCTAGTAGGGACTAAATCGAAAAGATTGTAAAGTAAGTGAAGTGAAATTTATGTAAAGAATACTAAATAGCAAAGTGACCAAAATTTGATATGTGTAATAAATTATTAATGGAGAATTTTAATGAAGTGTTTATGGTAGTAAGTTTCAAGGCTATGTGAGATTAAAATGACATGTCAGTGAATACTGAATTTTATGAAATTAAGGACTAAATTACAAATGTGCAAAAGTGACAGGTGAAATGTAACAATACTTTGATAGTAGATATGGAATATTATGAGTTAGTGTGTTTTATATTTTATGTGCCAAAGGAATATTACTATAATGTTTATTCATTTTTTATAACAAGGACTAAATTGAAAAGAATTCAAAAGTATGTAAGTTCTGTTTTGAATTGTAAAAGTGAAGTTGATTATGTTATATTGGCCCATGTAGATAAGACATGAACTAGTGGGATATAAATGGCATGCCATTATAAAACATTTAGAGCGCTCTTTGTTTTGTTAATGCACTTCGGTGTCACTCTATTTTGTTAAAGCACTTCAGTGTCATTCTGTTCTGATATTGCATTTCGGTACCACTCTATTCTATCATTGCACTTTGGTGTATCTCTTTATTATTTCTTTATATCCTGCATGTTTAAGGCTTCACTAATAAGATAACTAAGGATAAAAGAAAAGTGCAATGACTAATATGAATATGGTTCATAATTGATAGAAAGATAAGTAAGAAATAGTTTTGAAAACTCTATTGAAAATTTATTTAACTTTAATTATTACATTATTGATTAGTGGATTTAACTATTGTCATTTGCATTAAAATTAAAAATTAAAAATTAAAAATTTTAAAAATTGTAGGGACTAAGAACATGAAGTAAATCTACAACATTACTCATAGTGCAAGATTAATAACAAAATTTAATCAACCAGATTTGATTGTTATTGTTTGGGCCAGGACTAAAATTTTAAAATTCAAAAAGTATAAGAACTAAAATTGACCAATTCGAAAAGTACTATGACTAAATTTGATCAAATTAAAGTATAATGATTAAATTTACAACTTATGCAAAGTAAAATGGCTAATAGCATGTTTTAACCAAGATTTTTTTAACCCTTTATTTCAATGCTATTGGTAGAACTGAGCAAGAAAAAAAATAAAATAAAAATTGAAAACTAACTCAAACCAACGAGTTTGAACAATTTATGGAATGTAAGTTGAAAAACCATAGTTACTCAAAGCAAAGATTTTTATTTAATTTATATATTATTTTAATTTTTATGATGTAAAAATAAATCATTTATATTCAAAATAGTGAAAATAACTTAAAAGTTATGTATAAAAATATTTTAAAAAAAATACCATATAAAAGTAATTTATTATTTTTTATTTACTCAGAATATTACTATTTTTAGATTTTTTTTATATTTTATTAAATAATATTTAAAAATTATAAAACAAATATTATTTTACTAAAATAAATATAAAGATTCAAAATAAAAGATTAATATGAATAATTGAAAATCAAAGCCAGACCAAATTATAATATGTAGCTGGAAAAATCTAAAATACTCGACCGAATCTAATTGATATTACCCGTAGCTATCGTGTCTATTCAGTTCAGCTAGTTGCAAATGCCCAGTTGGACCCACCTTGTCCGAACGCTATGTGTCCCATGCATTCTCGATTTTCCTTCCTGTGCTTTGCTTTTTTCCCCTATACAAAGCTTCTCTTCATCAGTCCACGCGTCTAAGGACTAAGGTCCCCTAAAGGATTTGGAGTTAGTGGGAGCCTTTTTTCTCTTTTAAAATATTTGGCTTTTAGGTAAAATAAAACACCATTAAGAGAAAATGAAAAAAAAGACTAATTAAGCAATTTTCGTTAATAAAATTTAATTAAGTTCTTATAATTAATTAAAAAATTATTAACTTCCTCTATCAATGCTTTTATATTCACCATTAAAATTAATTCACAAATCAATCACATGATAACATTTGACAGACTCATAATTAATTTTGTATTTTTTAATAAGAATTATTAAAAAATAATAAAAAATAAAAAATTTAATTAAAATCAGCTTAATTAATTTTTTATTAACAGCAAAGGTTTAATTAAAATTTATTTTTTAAGGGCTTTATGTACTTTAGAGTCTAATTTTTTTTTCATTTGATACTTACATCAATTTTCTGTTTTTTCTTTCATAGTTAAATTTAAAATCAAGTCAATTTAAAATTTTAAATAAAAATAAAATTCTGTGAACTGTAGATGTTAATATTTTAATTTATAAAATTCAAATCTAAAATTTTTATTTAAAAAAGATGAAACTAATAATAAGCGATATGGTACATATAGCAGGGTTTAGGAAATAGGACAACCCCACCCTCCCACCCAAGCAGCAAGGGACATTGTTGTCATATTGGAACATAGGGAAACATAAAAGACAAATACATCCACGGATTCGTCCTAGTCATTTCTCCTTTCACCTTGGCCCCAGCTGGTCAAATTTGAAGCTGATTATTGGGAGTTTTAACACAAAAACATGTTTAATATTTCCTCTACTATATTATTTTAATGGTCCAGTCCCAAGACAGACAAAATCCCTACGATGGAGAGCCAATTATCCCCATTAATGTTCTTTTATTATTTTTTTTCAAGGAAATGCTTGTACATATTATGGTCTTGTCAAAATGCTTTTTCTTTTCTTTTTGCTTAAGCACGATTTAAATATCTGCTCTTTTAATGCTTTTACTTTGTTGCTTAGATTCTTAAAGAGTATCAAATTCTTCTTTCTTAAATTTCACAAACTTTATTTTGTATGTATATAAAAACTAGATTAAGGGTGAATTTAGATAAATGGTGGGATATGATACGGTATATTTAACTTACTTTTTATTTTACGTTACAATATTTTGATCTCACCGTCACCGCTATTTTTTACACTAATCGCAAATAAATATACCATTTATTCAAACCCACATTAAACCTATAACCAACACTACATGGTAGATAAATAACGATGTTGCTTTATTTACAATTGCATATCTCTTTTCCTTTTTCTTCTATCTCAATCCACATAACTACGCTCTCTTTCCATTGTTTGGTTCATATTCAAAATCTATTCCATAGTTTAGATTGTTTATTAGGTTTATAATTATAATTGCAATATAAAGCTGAAGTAATATATTAGTGATGTTGCCACTAGTTGTAATTTATTGTGAAATTGGATGTTTGTTCACATATTTTGATTAATTTTTTTTATTTTATTTATTACAATTCGTTATTTAATTGGATTGGATCATGTTAAATATTAATAAGGAAGAAAACTATTTGAAAAGTATAAAGTCTAATAGACTTATCTTGTTTAAAAAGATTCTATTTCTATAGAATTTTAATTGAGGAAGAAAAATCCTAGTCTCTCAGATTTTTCAAGCCATATCTTAACTTGCGTTGGCCCTCAAACTGGTTACTAGTCATGACTTCTTAAAAGATATTTTAAAATTTTATTTTGTTTTTAATTTCAATCAACATTATCATAGCTTTTGTTCGCATTATTGTGGTTTCTGTTTTGTCCACCATATTATCCCTAAAGTAGTGATGGTTTTAGTTTTTCATTTCAAGTTGTGTTCTTGAAAAGCTTTATCATGATAGAGCACAGTGATGGTGTTTATGAAATTGGAATTCGAGATGATGAAGAGGAGGATAGACTATCTGAGACTTGGTCTTTAATGCACCATTGATGCAGTGCGATTATTGGCAGTGATTTTTTAATTGACCAAAGTTCATCATTTAAGGGGGTTTGATGATGGCGGAGTTAAGATGCAAATTTTTGGGGTTTGATCAATGTGGTGAATTTTTTTTTTATTTTTGAATTTTTCTGGTGTTGTGATTATGATTTTTTCATCATTCTCCTCTTTCCAGATTGCAAACATGCACTTATGCATTATTTTTATACTATTTTATTTATTAGTTATATTTTTATATTGATTTCTATTAAGATTAGTATTTTATTAAAAAATTAAAGTGAAATTTTGGGTGTATAATCGGATTCCAAGTAAAAAAAAAAAATTTATATATAGGAGACTTTATCATTTTCTTTTTATATGAAGTAAGAGCACGTACTAAGAAAAAATTATTTTGAATGCAACGTATTTGTAAACAACAAATTGTTTTATATACAGTTTATAGGTAACTTTTGAGAGATTCATCTTAATTGATGTATAAAAATGATGTTAATAACTCGTAATATTGGATTGTTCTCCCGTCGATGAATGGATATATCCCCTCCTTTTCGGAAAATAAAAATGATGTCATCGCAAGCTCTTGTCTACGTGTCTTGCACTTAAGCATTAGATCCCACGGGCAAAGCCAAAGGTGGTGATGGTTCGTAGGCCAACATTAATATTTTTGCTGGTAGTGCGCCAAGATCACGCCTTCTAAGCTTTAGAGGTTTAGTTAAACAAGAAATAAATTGCCATATAGATATATTTATCTTAATTGCCAATGATTTTTAACCCTCAAAGCTTGTTGCAGTACCCACCTTGCAGGCAGCTATCAAAAGCTTGTAAATGGCTATATCATGGAAGAAATTAAAAAAAAAAAAATCAATTTCTTTGGTGATGTATGCAGCACAATTGGAACATATTTAAGTGCTTCATTCAAAAGAATCAAAATATCCTGGTTCTTAATCTGTTGATGAGTATAGATTTGTAGAGCTGTTTAGGTGGAATAGCCACAAACTCTTTCTATTAGCATTTATAAACATGAGAGTGGCTCCAGAGAATCGAATACATAACATATTTGCTCAACGGTTCTTGTGGTTTAAGGGCTGCTTTCATCAACATCCATGGATTCTTTTATCTTTCAAGCCCTGGGATTTATCATCATCATCATATTTACATTTTTATAGATATTAAGGTTAAGTGATTCAGTCAATCTTCTCTAAATTAGTGGGCTACATTAATCTTTCCCACTTGAGAAACAAAAAGGGTTTTTGGAGAAGACTGATTGGATTCCATTCGAAAACAGAAGAAAAAAAAACAATGGAAGGTTTAAATTAACTCAACCATGAATCTTTTATATATGTTGTATCATAGTTCACTTCACTGTCCTTTAAGATGCTCTAAGAGGCTCTTCCATTTTGCTTGAAACTGCTGATGCATCATCAACAATAGCTACTTTTTCATATTATTCTTTTTGAGTTAAGAAGATTGTTTTTAATCTAGGATTAGATAATAATTAGCAACTAACGATGTTGGGTGCCACACGTACGGTGTAAAATCTAAATCTAGGACCATGATTGAGTGAAACAACACGTGTGGAGGTTTCTATATTATCATATCAAACCAGCACTATCAGTAGTGAAAAGGATATCGAATTTAAAGAAGGGTAAACTACACCCAATATAACTAAACTATTATTAAGTTTATGTTTTAGTCACTCAACTTCAAAAAATTACAAAATAATTACTGAACTATTCAAAAATTTTCATTTAAATCACTGAGCTTTTAAGTTTTTTTAATCCAACTAGTGAGCTCCTAGCGTCGATTTGACGATTGATACGGTGGATTAGTATCCATTGATGAGTAGAAAAATATTTCTTAGATCCAAGTCGATCTGACAGTCAATGTTGAAGATCGGAAAAGAAAATTGTTTGGATTTTGTTACGCAGATTTGTGCTGAGTTTTTTTATTTAACAGTCTAGTGACTTAAATAAAAAATTTTAAATTATTCATTAATATTTTATAACTTTTTGAAATTGAGTCTGATTAATGAAATACAGGGATGAAAGCTGAAGGAAAAAAGAATTAAGGCTTTAATTTATTCTTTTCCCCGTGAGAAGATTTGATACCCCCATATTAAAGATTAGTGCTTTAATTATGTTCAACTTGAAAGCTCAAAAGGGTTACAATCCTCAACAGAACACCCCAATCTCCAGTATTTCGCTATCATCTGATATTAATATTTTAATTGTTTAGTGACAAACAAGTTGCTGTTGTTCAGCAAATAAGGTAGTATATCACTAATTTGAAGGACCATTAAAATTTCCCACAATTCTAAAATCCCAGAAATTAATGATTATTAGCCAAGTTGATTTAGGTTTTGTGAATCATATCAGATTTGTTTCTCTTTTTTTCTTGATTTGGATTTGAAATTCCATCAACTTTTTACCTTGGTAATCCGCTTTTACTCGTAATTGATATTCATACTTAATTGATAGTATTATACAAAAACTGAATATACTCTAGTTAGACATAACCGCACTGCTTAAGCATCGGCTGTGGGATCGATTCCATGTCCTAGGGGCTCCATCAATACTACTACCACCAACAAAAGCTTAAATGAGAGATGATTTTTTACTTGCAAGGGAAGGTATGTAGATAAATTGTGAAACACCCCAGTTTTGTTTATTAATTTCTAATATATATATATAGATACGTACGATGTTTGTTTGTATGATCAGCTTAGTTAGCTGAGATTTTATCCATTGCATAAATCTTTCGCATGTTTGGGGATTAGGTACTGATAATGACATCTTCGACTGCCATTCGATGAAGAGAAAAGAAAGGAATTGAGCTGTACACATTAAAAAAAAAAAAAAAAAACCCAAGGAGGGAGGGACCTCTCATAGTATTATTTGATGGATTGATTCCTTCTCAGCTTTTTTGTGCTTTGCATATATATAATACGTTGGCAAAATCCATTTCTAACCAATCTCACATCTTCTAAAGCAAACACAGCTGGTCCTTTCATCAAGATTTGTTTTATCTTTGCACCAGAATTTATATATATACACATACAAATCTTGCATCAAAAGCTCGCACTCTGCTTTATATCATTTTATGTACTATATATATACTACAAGTTGATTAAGACCTAAGCAAAAAGAAAAACATAATTTGCAAGTGGGATAAAGGCTTGACAATGAGATCAGCTAATAGAAATGGTTTTGAATAAATGAATCTAATAAAGTGCACGTGATGAAGCATATGTTCCTTGAATGAAACAGAATATTAGAACCCATTTCTTTGTTAATCTAGTGGCCCAGATCATCATCAACAACCAGCTTTATTAGAGGGGGGGGGGGACTTATATTTATCAGCAAGGAACTGTACAGCTGGTGAAAAAAATATTAAAGGTGCTTTATTCAGACATAGCTTTTAACAGGCAACTTTTTTGGTTTTGCTAAATTGACATTTGAACCAATTGATGAGTAGGTTCGCTATAGGTTTCACATCATCACCTTATTCTTCTTCCTATCTGTTCTTAAGGTTGATTGAAAGTGTTACAACTTTTATGATACCATCATGTTAACAACACTTTCCTTTCCTCTCCCTTGATGTAAGGATTGTTGGCTCGTGTCTGCAGTCAAGTATTTGTCTATTCCTGGAATCACCATCATTCGTACAATTTTGTCTTCTTTAAAAAAAAAAAAACACCAACTTCCAACTTTCAACAACACAAAATTAGTCTTACTTTCTTTTTATGATGTGCCTCTAAAATGATCTAAATTGTTGAATATCAACACCAACTAATTCGAAAATATCTTTTTTAGTATTTATTATTGTACAAAATTTAGCTTTTGTCTTTAGTTTCTAGGTACTAAATTTAGTTTATGTATTTTGTTAATAAGTGAATAAATCTCACATCACTTAAGTGCAAAAGGGAAAGAGATTATGAGTTTTTTTGAAAACTTACATCTCAGGTTGTTTAAAAAAATAAGGATCTCATTACAAGCACAACTCAACAATTTTTATATTAACACTTTAAAATTCATATTAATTTTTTATTTATGTGAATTTGATTACCTAGATGGTAATATTTTAGAATTTCTAGAAAAAATAGAAGTGAGGAGAAATGGGAATGGCCTGAATTGGGACTATACTTCGATTTCATTTCAGTCATTTTCCATCTCCATTAATGGCAGGAGGATAGGTTCTCTATATTTGGTAATTCACTTACATAAAGTGAAATGGCGCATCTTTGTGCTTGCAAGATTTAATTAGGTATAGCCTATATATGCTCTGCAGAGTTAGACATGTTCGATAAGGAAAAGACTAGAAGATCACGTTATACTCTTGTGATTAGATTCATTTTTGTATATATGATATTAGAGGGAATAACATGCAATTACAACCAAATAGAGGAAATAATTAGCAGACAATTTGGAAAAGATAAAACAATCACCAAACATTATGTGTTTATGTAAAGATTGTTACACTGCGCCTATGATGAGATATTGTTCACTTTGGAGATAATAATCATATGTGAAAGTGTTGTTTTGAAAAAATAAATCAATTATCAGTAAATTCAATGTGATCTTTTATAAGGAGTGTTCTTAGTATCAGGTGAGTTTTTTTTTTTTTTTTTAAACAATTAGAGAAATGATAAAAGTAAAAGTGTTGAAAAAGTAAATTAATTAAAAAATAATATTTCTATTAATTTATTTTTTTTTAAATGTGTTTTATAACTATAAAAGAAAACTATTAGATAAGATTTTTTCTACAAACAAGTGTAGAAAATAAATAGATAGGGATCTATATTTACCACTTAATAGAGAATAGATTCAACTATTTTATTTTATTCTTTATCAAATAATCTAAATATACCCGATATTCCAGTTTGAGTAATATATCAAAAAGATTTTATAACTTAAACTTAACAATTAAATTTTCAATTAATCAAATAGACTCTATATATGTTACTTGAGATTGAATTTACCCTTTCATTAAATACAATAATATTTTGCTACGTTGGTGATAAGTTCCATTCTGTTTTATATTAGGATAGGGAATGAATGTCATACGGTTTAAACTCATATCAGATGAGTGTTTGACAAAAATTTTAACTACCGTTACGTGTAAATAATATAGGTAAAAAAAATATTAAATTAATGATGAATTAATACTGATACCAATTATCATCAGCAATTGAATTCACATTGTTGTGGTTGTAAATAGTGATAGAAATTGTATTCAAATATATCAGTATTTTTATTCTGTTGTCAAATGGCGAGCTGAGTTCTTTATAAGGCTCCATGGACTGAAATTGGGCATTCCATGGATATTTTCCTGACCCAAACAATTCGAGCCCAAATTTCATTCAATTTAGGATTGGGCCTTTAAATTGGGCATATATGACATTAATTAAGAATTCCAGATAATAAAAATCGAAATCAAACCCAAAGCAGAATTCCCAAAACACACTAGAAGATCCGAGTCAACATTTTGTTCCCCAAATTCATTGGCCTTTGTGCAGATTTCTAGGGTTTGTGGCGGATTTCAATTCCCACTTCTCTGTTTCTGTTTCTTTAGGGTTTTAACTACCGGTCAGTTTTATTTAATTATTACTCTCGCTTCTCTTAATTTTAATCTCAGTGAATCGATCATAGGAGAGGAGGAAGAAATTACGTGTCTATAGAAAATGGATTCGTCACAAGCTTCAACGTTAGGGACGAGTGGGAGCGGTGGAAACGGGTTGGTAAGCACTCAAACTAATGATACGGCAAACGCAACCCCTAATGATGATCCTAAGCAGAATCTGAATCAAGTAATCAACTCCATCCAGAAAACTTTAGGCCTTCTTCATCAACTATATCTCACCGTCTCTTCTTTCAATGCCGCTTCCCAGCTCCCTCTCCTTCAGCGCCTGTAATTTTTTTTTATTCAAATCCCTATCTATTTATTTTACAATATTTTCGTTAGCTTTTTTCCCGCATTGCTGATCTCGTCAGTTTTTCTTTTTCTTTTTTTTTTTGCAGTAATTCATTAGTTACGGAGCTCGATAACATGGCAAAGTTATCTGAAAAGTGTAATATTCAAGTGCCGATGGAAGTTCTTAAGTGGGTTGGGTTTCCTTTTATTGTTATTAATATTATCTTTGTTTTATGCCTAATATTGCTTGTTTTGTTTAGTTCTTAGTAGTAATTTGTTCGTTTTTGGGTTAGTTTGATTGATGATGGGAAGAACCCTGATGAATTTACGAGAGATGTTTTAAACGGTTGTATTGCAAAAAATCAGGTTACTAAAGGCAAAACCGATGCTTTCAAGGTAATTCTCAATTCCTTTTGTAGGGTATTTTGTTATAATTGCATATTATTGAGCACAAACTGATCTGTATTTACTCTACTGTTTTATTTTATAGGGTTTACGGAAACATCTTCTCGAAGAGCTTGAACAGGCATTTCCTGATGAAGTTGAATCCTACAGGGAGATACGTGCGAGTGCTGCTGCTGTGAGTAAATTTAATAGTTATGTATTTCTAAATGTTATGAATATGTGTTCATTTTTGTGTTATCCATGAGAAGCAGTCATCAGTTCTCCTAATTGCCTTGACTGATGATATGATATGTTATCTGAAATGTTTAATCATTGGATTTTGGTTCTTATGTGGAAAATCTACTTATTGATTGCCTCTTCACCTAGCCTTTTTCTTTTCTGTCAACGCTAGTCCACTCTCATTGTAACCTCTTGTTACCCTCCTCTTTGATTTCGTACTTGGATGGATGTTGTCTCGCCTGCATTTTGAAAATGTCTGGGCTTATTTTCTCCTTACCTGGTGCAGTCTTTTTGCTTCTGTCATCATGTTATTCTCATAAAGACAGTGCAGTTTTTCAGGCTAGATAATGAGTGAAATGAAGGCATTCTAAAATATTGTTTTTCTGTCCAAGACTTTCTTTGCATCCATTTCATATGTTATATTTTCCCCATTTTCATACAAAACTCCACTTGCTGCTTGATAAAATGGAAAATACATTTAATTATTTCTTACTGAATTAGTAAGAGCTGAAGAAGCATTGAGTATATATGTTTTTATGATATCTGAACTGCACATCTTATAATTATTGCATTAAGAGCATGCTTTAATCACAAAAGCTTAGATTCGTGAATAAGTTACTTTAAAGCTGAAATGTTGAATCCAGTATTTCAAATGTGTGCATGTTGAACCAATAGTAGACTAAATCATTGAAATTGCGTCTGTTAAGCTTATGCCTACGATTCTGCAGTTCCCTTGAAAATCAAATCTAATTTGTCATTCTCTAATCTCTGTTTTCTTTTTCTTGTTTTTAATCACTGATTATGTAAAAGCTGTTTTAACAATGCAGGAATCTAAGCGGCTCGCACAATCACAAAGTATTTTACAAAATGGAGATGTAAAAGTCAAAACTGAGATTTAGATAGTTGTATTTGGTGTTATTTTTTACGCCCTTTTTCATCTATATAGGTTTCTGTATGTACTAGATTTGCTCATTCTGATGTAACGACATTTCTGGCTTGTATTAAGAATTTGACAATTTAGTGCGCACTCTTTCTAATATTAATGGTGGGAACATTTGAGCATTCTTTGTATACTTTGGTTGATGCAGTGAAAATTATTGTACTGGTTCTCATTTTCCCCTCATCTATAGCCAAATTTGTGAAATGACTTGATATAAATCACATTGCCATAGCTTATGATTTTCTGTATTTTGAATTCAGTCTTAGCTTTCAGAACTGGAAATGCCCGAATAGGAAATGGAAAGAGAACACGAAGTGCATGCATCATTGATTTATAGTCACACGATGATATATATATATATATGTATGTGTATATTTATATGTAGAGGATCAAAATTTCAGATGCAATTCAGTTGGTGGGCTTTTGAATCTCATTCAACATCACCAGTACTCCCACCAGTTTGAACTACAACTCGACTCGTCTAGGAAACAATTGGACTCGAAGTGGCACCATTTTTCCGATGAAGTCAAGGAACCATTGGTTGCTTCTATCATGTCCAGAGCCACCCTATCTCCATCCTTGCTCTCCACATTTCTGCTATTGTCATCGCATCGAATCAAACGGTCATATCCTTGGAATAGGATGGTAACCTTGTCATTTGTGTCGAGTATAGTACTCCCATTCTCGGGTTTGGCACTACCACTGTTTTCATCTGCTCTGTTTGGTCCATAGTGTTGTTGGTTTTCATGTTCCATTTCAAGCTGACCCTTCAGTTTTTGCAGCTGTTGGGACACACTAACTAGTATTAGAACTCACAATTTAAGGCCTTTCAAACTCAATTCTACATAGTGAATGATAGTGGAAATTAATACCTGGATACGTAAGGATTGATTTTCTCGTTTCAAGGATTCATAGCTAGAAGAAAGAGCATCATAACTCTCTTTCAAAACGTTGTAATCTCGCTCAATTTGCTTAGCTTTTGATCTAGCTCTCCTATTCTGGAACCAGATGGCAATCTGTCGAGGCTGTAGTCCAAGCTCATTAGCTAGCTGCTGTTTTATCAGTGACTCTGGTCTCGAGTCCGACTCGAACATGACTTCAAGTGACCTAATTTGTTCATCACTGAATCTTCTCTTGTTCCTATTGCTGGATTTAATATTTGTAATAGGGTGGTGGCGCATATCCAGGTGATCTAAACCTGATAAACCAAGCTCCATCTTCACCGCCGCATTGTGGAGCTGCTCTTTATTTGCCAACATGGTATAGTATATTATTACAGGGCAGAGAGTGTGAAGCAAACTAAGATGGAGGAGAGCTAGGGTGTATATAAACATAATATATGATTGGGAAACGATGTGCCTATAAATGGTGGAGAGGGTATCCGAGGGGTGGGCCTGAACTTGATCTGAAGCTAGTTTTGATGGGGAAAATACCTCTTGTTGATGCTTTATCGGGAACCTGTTGGACACCCTTGTGGATTTCTCTCTCAAACGACATGGATTGGCCATTTGTCTCGAGAAGTGACATGTCGTAACGTGATTGGCTATGGGGGACTTGCATGGGGTCTCTCCATTTCATGATATGGGATCTAGGTTCCTAAAACATAAAAAAGTTTCTGTAAAATTTGTTTCTGCTATTAAAGAAAAAAGAAAAAACAAAAAAAATTGTTATTTTCACACCCAAATATGGATTATGATAATGATGATTAGAACACGTATTGTCCTGCCATTAGACATGACATAAATTAGTAAATTTAATAACAAATGAATCTCATGGTTGTCTAAAAAATTTGAAGAATATGAATATCTAAGTAGTCCCCATCTTTAATTTATTGAAAGGTTGTTCCCAGTTCGAAAGTCTTTTCGTTTGGGAACAACTTCATATCGTCGTACAATGCGGGGAAGCCACGTTTTGGGTCTTAAAGTAAATGTTTGACAATGCCAACTTTGGATCGTAGCGTTAGGACAAAGCCAGGGTTAAAGCAGGCTTTAGAAATAGAGCCAATGAGTTGACGCCACACTCTTGTTTGATTTTGAGTAAAAAAAAAAATGTTGAGTCCCTTAGTCTATCTGAATTTCATGGGTATTTCGCATCTGAACGTGTCCACTATCTGGTGGTTCTTTGGGACACGTAAAGTTAAATTTTAATGGCATTTTCGAAAAGAGGTTTAGGTTGACAAGTGTCTGGTAACATTTTTTTTTTTTAATGTGGAGGGGGCACAAACATTTGATTCTTGAAGATTCGATGTTCACACTTCTGGGTAAGACTGTCACTCTCAGTTACTGTTTGAGCATTGTCTCTTGGCTGCATATTCAGCTTCCTATAGTCTCTGGGAAACTGATAAAAGTTTATTGAGGACGGTGGTTGGCTTAGGGTAAGATGTGACATGATTTTTGTTTAGGTAGAACATTAGAACCTCCTGAAATTATCCCAAATTCTCACTAGGGACATGAACAAATGGTTTTGTTAGGATATGTTGTGTGTTGTTGCTGGATTTGTACCAATGTTGCTAAACAAATTCTCAAGAAGCTTAGGATAAGTGAAAAACTAGATGACGTTTTCACTACTGTTAGAAGAAAGGCGGGGCATACAGGTTTAGGATTTACTGCTAATCCATCTTTGCAGAGAAAATTTTCTCCTTTCGTAAAAACAGACACATCAAGTACCACAATCGAAGAACCAATAAACATCAATGAAATTTTTGGTATACATAATCAATCTAAAAAGAGAGTAGTACCAATTCGTCGTAATTGTCTTGTTGAGCTTATGCGAGCTAGGTGCTACAAAATGCTCGAGAGATTTAAGAAAGATCGGATATAGTCCACCCAAAATGCTCATAAAATCTGTCACAACACAAGTAGTTTACAGATTCATATAAAGATAAAAAGAGATGTTTTAGTATTTCTCACATTGTCACATTGCAATAAAGTCATATACAAATGCATTATGATTATTCGAAACACATGAAAGTTTCCCTAACCTTAAAAATATGTTGCTTGTACAGGAATTAGAAGCTAATTAATTATGTGACCAAGGCCTTATGTAAAATTTATTAAGGATAGTTGCGATGTCCTTGATGAAGACAATGTTGTTATTATAAGGGAGCTTTTGTACAAGACCTAGAGGTTTGGCAGCAAAAGTTTGGCCATGTAAATTTTTAGAATTTGCAAAAGATAATTCAATATGATGTTGTTCGAGGGAAAGCTTGGTAGTGCAATGACCACAATATGAAGAAATTGTGTGTTGGGAAAACAACATAAAGTATCTCATTACTTGTTAGTACATATTGTGACAACATCTATCACAACTATTGCACATTTAATAAAACAACAAAGTTTTATAAATAGACTAAGCTAAAAATTATTTTTCTGCTCCTAAATTATAAATTAGTATCGACTAGTAAATAAATCGAAAAATTAATCAAGTTTTCAATCTCATATATTATACTGAAAATAGATTAAATTTTCTTTAAAAATAAACAAATGTTTTAAATTGACTGTTTTATAATTTCCAATAAACATATTAGGTCACTTCAGTAGCTAATGTAATCTCCTGAATTCGGGTCTAATATCTAGGCTGGGTTGAGAATATTACAAAGAATAAAAGTTTTTGTAAAATTTATCTTCATCTAATTTGCTTGCAATTTATTTAGAAAAAGTACTAAATTTGCTGATTTTCACTTTTTCTAATTTGAAATTTAGATTTTTTTTTATTTTTGTAATATTTTTAGATAGATATATTTTTATAATTTATAATTTCTTCTATATTTTAAATATTTTGCATAATTTTTAAATATTTTTATAAATTATGGCATCATAAATTTCACGTGTCACAAACTAAGAGTGTCATGTGCCCTATATTTGGCACCGTTACAAAAAAGTACTAAAAACCTTGATGAAATGAAAATTTAGGTATCAACTTGGGAGAATGTGTCAAGTTCAGGGGAATAATATTATATTTTGTACTTTTCATAAAATATAACTTATATTTAATTATATGTGTTTGAAAATTAAATTGATAGATTTTATAAATATGGAGGATTAAATTATTTAGAATTAAGATCAAATTGATATAATGTGAAAGCATTGAGGACCAAATGTGTTATTATACTAGTTAGAAAAATACCACATCGTCACTTCCAATAACTATTTAACGGAGGATGACTAAAATAGAAAAGATCTAAAACATTAGTGTCTAAATTGAAAATTTTCATAATAAGATGACCAAAATAGAAATACGCTAATAATTGGGTGACTAATTCTATAGTTTACCCTTAAATTGTAGGATATTAGGGGGTTTGCTTGATCGTCTCTCAAGTCTTAGTTACACTAATCTGGAAAGTGATCAATATTTCTTTTGGCTTTTAGTTCTCGAAAAATCAACCTCGAATGCTTTACATTATGATTATATATGAATATGATATATATGATTTTGTTTGTGCTTTATGAAAGTTGGGTTAAACATGCAAATATGATTCTTGGATGGCAAAATTTACGCTTTTGTTATTGAAATTTATTTTCACCATCTATTTTTTGGTACATGCAATATTGAATTGTGTTTTTGGTACATAGAATATGTTTTGAGAAAATTATTGTTGGATTATGTTTTAATATTTTGTGATGGGTACCTAATTTTTTTTTTTTTAATTTGTTTTTGATACGCTATGTTTCAATCCTGCTAATAAGGGTTAAATGTTAGTCATGTTGATATGTTTTCAGTTATTAAAATTTGATTTTTGTTCAGACCCATGATAATATCTATCGATGAATAGAAGAATTTACCTTAAATCTAAGTTGATTTGACAATCAATGTTAAAGATCGAAAGAAAACTATTTGAATTTTCGTTCACAGGTTCGTGACTTTTAAAGTTGTTTAATGAAAAAAAACTAAACTAAAAAAGATAAGGGGAATGATAGCTTCTAATTGGTGTCATTAGTTTGAACGGAGAAAACCATACAATAGTGATTTTAACAATCTAGTAACTTTAAAATAAAAACTTTCAAATAATTTAAGTATCATTTTATAACTTTTTGAAGTTGAATGGCTAAACCTAAGCTTACTAATAATTTAGTGAGTTTAGATATGGTTTACCCTAAAAATATAGTTTTAATTTATTTTTTTCCTTCCAAGTTTCTTATCTTTTCATTTTTCTTTCTCCTTTCCTAAATAAAGCCTAGGACCAATGAAACTACTTGAATCTACCAGTGAACCTTGCTGAGCCTGAATTGGATACTACTATGGACCAGGCCTTGGAATATTCAATTTCCAGACAGGTCTTTTGTGGTATGACTCTTTCCTCCTATGCCAAAACTTGGGCCATGTACTAAATTTGGGTTTATTCTAAGGACTGAATTTGGGAATTCTCTGTTTAAAGGCTTTGCCTTGTCTTAAATTGGAAAGTCCTTTTTATTAAGGTACTAAAATTAAAATAGTTCTATACTTTTCATAATTCTTTTACGATTTATATTTTTGACAATTTAACTATTGAATTTATCAATATAATTATATTTTTCGTTCCTATAAAATTTTGAATCGATCTAATATTTCTATTATATTGATATAAACTATTGTGTAGTTAAAAAAAATTACATAAAAAAGTAATTAAAATATTTAATTTAATTTACTCCAAACTAAACCTTCATAAATTATGAAAACAGAATATAAAAGATGAGGAATGGATTAAAGTAGTAATCATACAGAATAAAATAACTTCAAAAAATATAAATGATGTTATTTTTGATTAGGGTGTGTTGGTTGCATTTTTTGTATTATTATAATAGTACAATTACACTACCACCACTTTATTGAGCGTATTTAAAATTACTATGTAGAATATTATCATATTTTATTAACTTTTAACACTATTTTTAAAAAAGGAATATTAACAATAAACAGAAGTTTTGAAAAAATAAATTATTGGGTCAATTTTGTGAGGCTTAAAAGGCGGCCAATAAAAGGAACTGAATCATCTCACACGCTTCGAATCGCTTTCACCTTTATGAAGTTAAAAATTCAAATATATTTTTATTTGAAAATCTTAGTTGAATCATCATCATCATCATCATCATTAATGATTCCTGTAACAACAATTTAACTTTAACAGTTTATCAATCATATCTTACATAATGTGAACACATCCTCCTAATTCAAGTGTCACGAGAAATACTAAAAAATGAAAATGATTTAATTTTTAGATTTTAAATATAACAATTAAATCTCTAATTTGCAAATATTGATACATTTTTTTTACAACTTGCACATCATAAGCCAAAACAAATAACTACCGCACATACACAATTTCTCTTTCAATATTCTTTTTCAAGTCATCTTCTCCTTTCTTGTCTACTGACCAAAAAATAAACATAAGAATTGTGGGAGATATCTCCATTTTTTTACCTCTATTGATTTCTCTTCTTTCAAGCAATTTCAATTTAATAATTTATTTTAATTTTAATTTTAAGAATTTAATCTATCTACTATTTTTGTTTAATAATCGAAACCAGTTGTTAATTTTATTAAATAAAATTATATATGACTTTTTTCAAAGATTCCTCACATGACTAATATTATAGGTATAGAAAATCAAATAAGGAAAATAAAAATGTTGAATGTAAGGTGATAGGGAGAGTGGTAGGGTTTCGGATTATAAATTTGAGATTTAATTCTCCGACAACATTTCAAAGGAAAGTGAAAGTTGAATAATTTTTTTTTGTTTACATAGCTTCGACATGACATTAAACCGACTATATGGGCAATTTTTTGTTTAAGAAACACCATATAATTTAATTTAACGCAATTCTATTGATACTTTCATCAATTAAATTATAATTATTAATAAAAACATATTTAATTATTTTATACAAAAGTGTATTTATAGATAAAAAATAAAAATATAATATTTGATGAAAAAAAATAATGATGAACTAAGGTCTTTTACTCAATTTATGACATCTTCGCTTTGTTTCCTACAAGTTTATTAAAATGTAATATAAATTTTAAAAGAAAAAATAATAATATTAATTATCATGAAGAACAAAACTCATAAGACTATAATTCCAACCAAAGGAAGGGTGAGGGTGTAATTAGTGGTGGTCGTTTGATGGTAGAATATGTGTAAGACTCCATTTAATGTGGAGTTGATACAATTATAGTTTTAATTCGTAGTTTCTTCAACTCTTGAATTTGCATCCTTGGACATTCTCCTTTGCTTAAACAGAAATAATGGAAATGATGAGGTAATGGTCATAGATCCGACGGTGGTAATTGCATAATAGATGGTCAAAGTTTCAAAAAAAAAATATATCAATAAAATCATCTAGATGTAGTGCCCATGTTGATAAAATGATTAATGAGCCCACTTCAGTCAACTGCCATGTTATCAAGATTTAATGGTGTCAACGGTCAACAAAGAAAACCATTCAAATAGTTTATCGGATTAAATAGAAAGACTGAGCAATAAAATGATAGGACTATTCGTTGACCGTGAACACCATTAAATCTTGAACGTCTAATTTATATTTATTTATATGTTCTGAAAATTGATTGAACTTCTAGTTGCGTTGCATTTCAAGTGTTTTAGCAGCTGATGTCTTGTCTATTAGTTTCGAAAAGGAAAGAGGTAGTAGTGAAGTCAGGAATTTTGAATTATTAGGTCAAATTTTAAAAAAGTAAAATGTTTAAAATAGATAGTGTATAATATAATTTTTTTTAACATTATTTTCATTATAGGTCCTTATCATATTTACTCTTTTTGATACAATGTTTTAGAACTATCTATAGCCCTTTCCTAACTCTTAAATAGGAAGATAATACATTTCAACGCACTCGAACCTATGCCCTCCTGCACTAGCAACAATGACTAAAAGTTAGGTAAAAGTACCATGGAAGCCTTTCTTTAGGAATTAGATTACATTTTGCTCCCTTCATTCAAAAAATGGGCAAATTAGTCCCTATACGTTAGATCAAAGACTAAATTGGTCATTTCTATTAAAGATTTCATCCATTTGTACTATTAAAAATTAGTGTGGTTGATGAAATAACTAAATAGTGACACATGGCATGCAAAGTGTACCTTAACTGACGTACATGGACCAACTTTTAATGGTAAAAATGGATAATTTTTTAACAGAAAGACAAGTTGCTATTTGATCTAACATGCAGGGACTAATTTGCCCATCTTTTTAGTAAAGGGGACAAAATGCAATCCAACTCCTAATGCAATGCCTTGTATAGTACTTTTACCCTAAAAGAAAAGGTAGATCAAATAAATGTCAATAACTTGTACATTTTTCACAATTGTTCACAATGTTTTCTCTTTTGTTAAAACTATTGAATTATCTTCCTTTGTCAATATTGTAAAAATTTTAAATTACCTATGAGAGAAAATTGATAAATATTTAAAGAAAAAAATTATGAATTTTTTAGTTTTAGTGATTAGAGAGAGACTAATTTATTTACATATAAATTAATTTGTTTTAAAAGTATTTTTTTTAAATTTGCGGAGCCATTTTTTGCAAAGTTTTTGTAAGTTCAATTTCCTAATTCTTTAATTAAAATTTATTTCCATAAAGTAAATCTTAGCCACAATTTTTTTGTGAGGCCAATTAACCCCACAATCATCAATATGGCATTGCCACTAGTCTTAGGACCAGGTGTACGAAGTAAGTTTGTTGGCTTGAGTTTTAGTATGCCCTTTCCTTTATTGGATGGCTTTTTTTTTTTTTTTGGTGATTGATTTTAAAAAAAAATGAAATATTTCAAAATAATTAAATCCCACATTCCTTAAGAAAAATTTTAAAACTCTTGTTTATAGGTCATTATACTTCATTAGGCTAGTAAGAGCCAAGTTGAAAGGGTGGACTTGCACACACAAAAATTGGGCTCGAAAGTGTAATGTAATGTAAATTGGTGGATTTCTTTTTTACTGAATTTTTTTAGAGAAAATTACTTATCTAGAACCACCTATATTTCGCCA
Source organism: Gossypium longicalyx (assembly GCA_025698465.1). NCBI lineage: Eukaryota > Viridiplantae > Streptophyta > Magnoliopsida > Malvales > Malvaceae > Gossypium > Gossypium longicalyx. The sequence continues at coordinate 3,039,009 of CM047006.1, read as the reverse complement.
AAGCTAAAAATAAGTTAATTGATTGAAGTTAAGTAAAATCCACTTTTTACTCAACTTACTTTTGTTATCTTTTACACACATTAAAAATTCTATCCTTCTCCTCTCCACCCTTTTTTGTCTTCTTTTTTTCTTTGTTGTGATCTATTGTTGATTCTTACTCTCGTTTTATGATGGAAGAACCTGTTGTATGCTAGGAGATACGCTATACGGCGAAATATACTTAAGGACAATGTCTAACGCGCCTTAAACTATTCAAACCGTATTCTTGATTTGTCAAGTTGGTGTAATATTTGCCAAGAATTAATACATGGGTTTTACCCTCTATTGAAGCAAGTTTTTGAAGTGTCTATCTATGTGCAAATGGAAGTGGCCACTTCGACTATAACTTGCCTTATTTGTTGGTATATTTGACCAAAATATTTTGATGATTTGCTTGTATCTTTTTTAGGGTATTGTGCAACCAATCTCATGTTTATTATTGGAGAAGATACTAAATCAAGCATGATTACTTTTCAAGGATTCTTATGTGATCTGCTTACATTGTATACTGAGGTATGCAATCCAAAAAGATATAGCCTGACTTTGTGATCTTTTGTATCCTTATATTCAGGATAGTTGATTTAATTAGATTGGGGCATATCAAGATGGATTAAATGTTACTTTGTGAATATGGATCTATGGTTTAAATATGAAAGGCTTGAGAAACCTTGATAGAGGTTTTATTATTAAGGCAAGTTTTTTTAAGTAGTTGTCAAAGTGCCAACAAAAGTGGCCACTTCGGCTAGCACTTCAACTAACAACATAACTTTCTTTATTTGGAGTTGGAAATCTTTTAAACCAAATCAGTTGGGTACTGACTTAAATAATTTTGTGAACGTGTGTTGGCCTATATATGAAGATCCATCTTATGGACCAACAAATCTTTGAAGATTGAATTAGATCATGCAATCGAATCCATTAGATTGTGGAGAACAGATTGGGGAGTATTGAAGACATATCTCCGAACAATCTTCTTTATCTTGAACTTTATTAATATATTGTACATGGTATTTTAGCTGTTGTTTTAGGGTGGCTTTTATTCTAAGTTGCTGAAAATTAAAAGAAAAGAAATAGGAGAAAGCTTGAACCTAGGACCTCTAGGATAAGGAATAGCACTTAACCATCAAAGACTAAGACTCATTCTTTGTCTATTCTATGCAACCAACCTCGCTATGTTTTAAGGCGTAACAATTCTCCCATCTTTAAAAAAAAATTCATTTTTAAAATTTCCCCGTTGTCACATCAATTGCTTCATCACAAGATTCATTATTCCTCCTTTCGAACCAACCACCATTACGCTTTCATTGCGCAACTCTGATTCTTATGCAGTTTCATGCAATACCTCCCATAAAACCTTTTGTAGAGATATCCTATAGATCGTATTTACAATAATCATCTGTCCTAAAGGGCTTTCTACGATAACATCAGTAGTGGGTTCTCTCTACCCTAATACCCAGTTTACCAGACATATTACGAGCAATTTACGAATGAATGGATCCTATGTCTATTAGGGCAAAATACCTGCGATGTCATCGATTGCATCTTTATCTTCATGACCTTTAACAACATAACAAGAATGGGTTGTCTAACCTCAATTCAGTCTATATCGGTTGTTACAGTATTTGCAGTCCTATTTTGACCTTGACCCCTCTAAAGAAACTAACCTAATCTCTAGTTTTGGGCCTGATTTTAAGTCAAAGGTTACACGAGCTCGACCTAACAAGGACAATCCTTTACTACATGCTCTATCGATCTACATTTCAGGCATACACCCAATTTCTTCCAACACTCTCCCAAGTGGTATTTTCCACAATACATACAGTTAGGAGCCTTACCCCTAATATTAGTTACAGTAACCCCTTACTGTGGTCTACTCACTCTCTGGCTCATTTTGGGGAACGAGAATTCGCTCTAATAGAACCAGAGTCTCTCTTAGCCGAGACCTTACCCTTCTCATGTGTTTCACATTTCATTTATTTGATCTCCACCACAATTTTGTCTTTCTCCACTAGGGTCTCAAACACTTGTTCCTAGTGTGAAGCAACTTGTATTTAAAGATCGTAATGTAACCTATTTTCGAACCTTACACACTTATCCTGCTTCGTGGCGACCATTCCTTGAGCATAGCGATTGAGTCTAAAAAATTCAGCCTCATACTCTACTACAGTCTTGTCTCCCTCATTTAACTTGAGTTTGCAAGCTTCCATATACTTAGTGCCTACATATTTCTTTTGGAAAGCTTCTTGAAAATATTCCCAGGTTATACGTTTAGCCTACGTACCTCTTACAATAGACTACCACCAACGTTAAGCCTCTTCTCTTAACAAGGACACAATGCCCTTCAATTTCTGTTTTGGAGTACAATCTAGATCCTCTTGAATCTTTTCTGTCAACTCTATTTAGTACTCAGCCACAATAGGAATCGTTCCAGCAACACCATTGAAAATTTCTGCCACATTTGATCGAAGCCTCTCCATAACATATCCACAACTTCCTGATCTAGTTCGGGCTCCAGTAACCCTTTGCAAAACCCTCAACATCGCTTATGTCATTGTATCATCTCCATTCTTGTAGCCTCCATCACCATTGATGGTAGAGTTCTCAACATATTCCTCCTCAAGAATTGGGTTTTCTCCCTGAACAATGGGTAACTCTACAGGTGCAACCCTACGCAATTTACCCCTACCACGTCTACCTTGAGCGTTCATAATAATTTTACGAATATTTTAATATCTAAAGCATATCCACAGCTTTTAAACAAAAACATCTAGGCATTAGTAATTTCTCCTTAGTGTTCACAATCTAAGGTTTGCAATTTATCTAAAGTTTTAAGGGTAACAATAACTAATGTGGGATTGACATCGGAGTCTTGTATTCAATTTCTTGCAGAAAATTAATTTTTCAAAAAAACTTCTGGCATGATTTTTCCCAAAATACCCATTTCTGTGACATACATGCAAACTCGTTAAAAAATCCACAGTCTGAGTTTTGTAAACTTGACTCTAATACCACTAAATGTAACATCCCCAACTCGGCCTAGACGTTGGGCTCGAATTTGAAAGATTACATTGGCCACTGAAATGACCCAATAAGCTATCGGGGTTCATAAAACAATCATTTTAAAACATTTATTTATTTTAGAAGAAAACTTAGTATATTTTCTGAAAAACTCACGAGTTAACAAAAACTGATTAAGTAAAACAATTGCCTTGTAACATTGACTACTTTTGAAAACTTAGTTAATTTGCAATTTAATTATTCTTAAAAGTGATTTTCAACTTAATTTTAATTAAGTAAAATTAGAATAATTTTTCTACAAAATTAATTTCTAAATCCATGTTTCATCATCCTAAATTTAATTTAAATACCATGCATGCTAAATAAATCTTAAACTTAAGTCACATGCCATATTTTAAAATAAACCAATACATTCTCTGAATAATAAAGATATCAAAAATATTTTAATAAATGAAACCGAGCCGAGACCCTCCAAATCTCGTGTCCACACCTTAACCTGGTGGGATATTTGTAGAAAAAAAAAAGAGTGAGCTATGAAGCTCAGTGTGAGTTCCATTACAAGAAAACCAGTGCAAACAGTAGATGACTTATACAACATAGCAAGTCTCAGAACGATCACACTCATATAGTGATTCAAAGTATCAATTCTTTAGATCAACACATCAATATCACAATATTTCATAATTCATAGTTCATGTATGCACATGCTCATGAATGGCAATGCACTTGCAATTTATCATAAAAAGGTCCTACCTCACTGCTACACACCATACTATGAGTTCTCCAAAACTCATCCAACATTGTAGCTCTGGGTTGTGGATAAACCACCGCTGATTTGTGTATAAACTATCACTTTTTGTGCATACACAATATAATTGAAGATAAAAGCTGCTATCGGGTTTGTAAAATTTATGGGTAAACCACCAGTATTCTTAGATGAAAACATATTTGCAGTTAATGCCACTTGTTGTGAGTGTACAACATATTTACAGATTAAACAAACTGCCACTTGGTTAGAGATCAAACCACACTGTTTGCAGATTATTAAACTGTCACTCTTCCCCCGTACATATCATCTCATCCTATGCAATGTAGTATGATATGTTTTGTAATAGAATAAACCAACACTAGCAATAATCATGCTTAACATGTATTCGATTCATCACTAGCAATTAACATGCTTTAACAGGTATTCAATAGGGTGGTGACAATATTAACACCAATAATTTATCTATTTCACGAGGACAGTAGCATATAATATACATTTCATATACGTTATAACCATAACACTTTAATCATTAAATCACAAATTCCAGAGTAACACAATATCAGGAACTTAATTGAGCAAATAAAAGTCTTAAGAACCATTCAAGGCATATACAGGGACTAAACTGAACCATTCTAGCAAAAAAACTGAACGTATCATAAATTATTGGGAAAATTTAGAAAACATGGGGCACATGGTCGTGTGGCAAGGCCATGTGAAAGGGTCACATGACCGCGTAATATGCTGTGACCATATGGCAAATGCAAAAATAACCTACAGAAGAGACACGACCGTGTGGAATGGTTTAGGCCCTGTGGTTCACGAACTACAATAGGGTTTTCAAGGCGCATGGTTGTGCAGTGGGTTGTGTGGTCCACACATCCATGTGACCCTATTCTTAGACATAGCTTGCCTCAATTCACTTGTAAAAGAACACACACCTTTCATCGGAAGCCCGAACGACATCCCTCATGTTCAAATATGATCCAATGTACCTAAAACGAGTCCTTCAAACGGCATTTATACATGAGTTAACGATCAATTTCAAGATTTATTAATATTATTGAGAGATTTGTCAAGAACCGAAAAAGATTGTTTAATTGGGTTGAAAATTTATCGTTGAATAGAAATTCTATAAAAATTTGGGATTTATTCATTGGGATCGAGATGTACTTATCGATTGAGTCTTAATTCGATTAATATAGGCATTGTTATCAATATATGAGGATATTGGTTCGAGTGCGCTGAAGCGAATTATCCTCCTATTTATAGGTTAGAGAGGGACTATGAATAATTCTAAACCTTATGTAAAAAAAAAATCATCAAAATATATAATAAATTTATTTTAAAGAAAATTATTCGAGATCTTTCTCCATGGTTAGAAAGACAAGATTATCATGCTCATATTTTATCAGTAGGTCGTGTTGATTGGTGGATCACGCACTCCAATTTATTCTTGGTAAAAGAGACAAGAAAATCACAACTTAAGGATTATTAAAGATTCAGTTGCTAACATTTGAAAAGACGATTTATAACAATGATATTTTTAAATATATATATATTAATGTAAAAAAAGTACATCATATTTAAGATTTGTATAATTTATAATTTAGTTTAATAATATTTAAACTAATTGGCATAATGATTTATTTGGTTCTCCATTTAAATTTTTATTTTTTTTAATTCTTAAATTTGTATTGTTTGTCAATCGTCTCATAATGGATTAAAAAATTAATATTTATTTAACTTTACTGATGTAACATACACGTAGGTATCACGTTAGCAATTAATTAATTTAAATATGTTTAATAATATTTTTATTTTTTAGAATTATTATTTAAAGAATTTTAATTAACTGGTTAATTTTTTATTTTATTTTTAAAATATTTTAATATTTATATTTTTAAATTTTAATATTTATGTTTTTAAACCTTGAGTTATTATTATTTGTTAATTTTATTTAATTTTGTGACATTAATTTTATTTAACATTTATGGTTTTTGACAAGTTGATTTGATGATTAGTGTTGGAGATTGGAGAAAAAGTTCTTTAAATTTTGGTTCGTAAATTTATGGTATTCAAAATTATTTCATAAAAAAAACTAAATTGTATAAGAGAAAGAGAAAATGAGCTTTTGATTGGTGCATGTAGTGTGAATAAAGAAGACCATACAACAATAATTTTAACAGTTTAGTGACTTAAATAAAAAAAACTTTCGAATGCTAAATAATTATTTTATAACTTTTCAACGTTAAGTAACTAAACTATAAATTTATTAATAGTTTAGTGAGTATGGGCATAATTTTATCCAAAATTATTAAAAAAATGTTTTTTTACCATTTTAGGAGTAAACGGTAATTGGAATAAAACAGGAAATAAAAGATGCGTGCATGGTGATGAACAGAGTGCAACAGTAGCATCACAGTATGGTTGATTTCATAGTTGCCTGAGCGGGCGATGCATGCATGCTGCCGCCCACACAAATCATGTGGCACCCTAGTTTTACATCAGCCGTAGCTTTCTCTCTTTCAATGTCAAAGAGGACCCCCACCAGCCCCCACTCTCTCCCTCTTTGTTTGTTTGCGTCAATATTCCTTCACCGTTTACTCACCATCCATCTCCCTTTCCCTACCTTGCCCTTTTTCGGGATACAAACCCTAATCATTTCCCAATAATTTATTCTATTTTATTTTGTTTTGATTCCTACCTTTTTATTAAATTTTATGTTTAAAACGCTTGAATTCGTTTATTTTTAGTGAATCAAATATATATATACATATATATATATAAGAGAAGATAATATTTTAATGATTCAATCATTGAATTTATTGAAAAATTTTAAATCAATTTGATATCTCTTTCCTATCAATCTAAAATATTATATATTAATATTTATTAAACAATTAGAATTTTTTACATAAAATAAATAACTAAAAATTTTTAATTTATATTAAATTTAACATATATATAATTTATATTAATAAAATATAAAATATAAAATATAGCAATTGAAATATTAAAATATTAAAGAATTAGTATATTCAAATCTATTTCATATTGACTGAAAAATAGATTTGGTTATTTCCATTTTTAAGATAGACTAGTTTAAAGAAAACAAATAGAATATATATATTTTTCCATTTCAGTTTAATAAATCAGAACATGGTTTAATAATTTCTAAATTAATGGAATACAAAAGAATATCAAATTCGTGCCTATAAATGGCTAAATGCAATGCATAATTTTATCTAAGTTAAATAGTTAACATCCTGTTAGGTCATCATAATATCATTCTAATCTTTTTACTACAGATTTCGTTATTATATTTTAAATCCGTAAAATTTTATTTTTATACTATTACAATCACATTGTTTAGTAGAAATAATCATCACCATTAACCGTTTCGATAAAAATATTGATGTAGATTTTTCTTAAAAACACTTATTCAACTCATCATGATAAATTTTTTGTTGAAATCATGTTCTTAAGAAAATTTTGCATCCGTATTTTAATTGAAATAGTTAACATTATTAATGATTTTAACTAACTAATGACATTATAAAAATAATAAAGAGATCAAAAAATTAAATTATAAAGATTAGATATTAAATTAGAATAATATAATAATCAAAAATAAAATTTAAGGGTTAATGTAGTTTTGTTGATGGTTGTCATTGTATTTTTAAATTAATGGTAAACTTACCATCCCACTTTTAACTCTATGTTGAATTTTACCACCTAATTTTTATTGGAGTGAATTTTGAAGCTAAATTTTTTTTTAATTAAATTTAAATTAAAATATTTTATTTAAATAATTAACTATTAATAAAAATTGTCATTTATATTTAAAAATTTTCAAATCTTCCTTCCATCAAATAAAAATTCGAATAATCATTTTACAAAGTAACTTAATATTCACTGTTAAAATAATAATATTTTTCATTAAATTTTGTTTCAAATCATTAAAATTAATATCTAATGGTAAATTTTAATATTAAAAATCAAAGTTAGAGGTGAAATTAATTAAAATTAATAGTTTAGTGGTAAATTTTAATCATGGTAGATTTATGCATATTCTTGAAATAAAAGATAGTAACAATTTCTAATATTCATTTGTAATATAAAGACAAATTTACACTATAACCCAAAATTAACTATTTTATTGTTAAAAACTGAAAAGAAAAGAATTCACATGTCAAACTCAAGACTGTTGGAGATTCTTTTTTAGATAAGTATAACATTTAAATAGATAAGTGTTAATCCTTTGAATCTTGTTTGTAAAATAGTATTAATTATATAATTTACTGATAAGGATTAAAAAGTAAAAATGTGATTACCAAAACATTCAACTTTTTTTTCTTCAAGGCAAGTTTTACCCATAAAGGTTTAAATAATATGGTTTTCAATTTCTTATTTATTTATTTTATCATCAAGCTACCAAAACTATATTTTGTTATCTTAAGTCGTACCTAAATTATTTCAGTTGTTAAAAAATATCTTAATTAATCCTTTTTTGACACGTGACAATTTGAACTAAAAAGTATATATATTATTTCTTTAAGCTTTTTCTTTTTTTTTAAAAAAATCCATATAAACATATTTATATTTTTTGTTCTTCACCTAAGAACTCCAGTTCCGGTGATGAAAAACTTATCCAAATCCAGTTTTCGACCACAAAACCAAATTCCAACGAACTTTTTTATTTTTAGACCTCAAATTCGATTCCTTTTTCACCCAGATTAAAACTTATGAATTATTTTTTTAATAATAATTTTTTCATTATTTTTTTATATTTTGCATAAAATAATTAATGTTGGGTTAACTTTAATAATGAAAAAAACAGAGATAAAGCATGAAATTCAAATATTAGAAAGAGGCTTCGTAGGAAAAAATGATAAGAGGATTCAAAGAAAAATGATCTAACAGTTAAAAAAAAAAAAAGTGCATTAAAAGAAAAAAATATAATGTGAAAGGAGAGAATGTAAAAAAATTAATTTAATTAAATTTGATTTTTAAATAATTTAATATAATTACATTTTTTAGTTTATTTTAATTTAAAAGTGTTACATGTCAAAAAAATTATTGGTAAAATTTTTTTTTAAACTGTTGAGATAATTTAGGCAACGAAGTATAATTTAAATGATCAAATAAAAATTTAAACATCAACTTGAAAAATAGTATCGTTTAAATATCATTTATATAAAAAAAAGATATTAATTTAAAAGATAATATAATTTAAGTAGTATTAAGCTCATAAATTATAAGTGAAGTAAGTAGAGGATATAGGGGACATATTGCCACCAAAAATCAGAGCAAATCCCATATGATTTAGCATTCCATAAAATAAAATAAAAATCAGTTCAAATCCCCAATGCTTTAACATTCCATTTTAAAAATTATTTAGTCGACTTTGGATTAAGGAATATAATATTATGTTTTGCCATAAAATTACCAACTAAAATGTTTGGCATTTTGTATTACTTTATTTACTTCATTTAATTAAAATATAAGATTCATTTGTTTCATTCACAGAATGTAAATTATTTAAAACAACATTTTCATAATTTGTTCTCATGAAATTTATTTTAAAAACCAAGCTTAATTCCTTTAATATTTTTTAGTATCGATTTTTTTAAGTAATTAAATGAAGTCGAAATAATTTGATAAATTATAATTATAATAATTCATGAAAAATAATTTCTTTACGAACTATAATTATAATTAATATATTTATAAATAAATTATTAGAATAAACATAATAAGTATACTTTTAAAGTATTACATCTACTATTTCAATTGTATGGAAAAAATATTTTTTTTTAATTACACTTTAATTTTATTTTGGAAAAATTGACTAATTTATTTAAAATAATAAAAACAAAGGGTAAATTGGCTTGAATTTTAAGATTATATGAGGAATAGATATAATAATATTATACCTTATATTACGATATCTCAAATACTATTTGGAAATGTGTGATTATGAGATTACCAAAATGTTAAGAATCAAATAGCGTAATATTATTCTGGAATATAACTTTACAGGTTGTAATGTAAGATTTAAACAAGAAAATGTGCATATAATTACTAAATAATATGGATGAACTTAAATAAGTTCAAATTATAGCTATAATTACAAATGTAATGAAACCCATATTTCAAGTTTGATCAAATTTCAATAACTGTGTAGAATATTGATTCGATTCAATTCAACGCATCTATATGAATTATTTATAGTGGATAGGGATGGAAACAATTTCCAAAAAAAAAAATGATAAACTATTATATTTTTTTATTATAATTTATATATCAATAAGTAAATATATAATGTCGAAATAAATTTATAAATTATAATTATAATAATTCATAAAAAGTGATTTATTCACCAATTAGAATTATAATCATAATCATAAATAAATTATTAGAGTATAATGTCAAAATATTACACATCTATTGTTTCATTGTTACGAAAAGAGAGATTTTTGCCTTCAATTAAACATAAAATATATTTTGAAAAAAAAAAACAATGAGTAAATTAGTTCAAATTGTAAAAGTAATTTAAGATTACACGTTATATAAAAATGTGTGATTGCGGGATGACCAGAATGTTAAAAATCCAAATAAACAACGTAATCTTATTCCAAAATCATATTTTAAATCGGATGAAAAGGCATCGAAAACTGTGTAGATATTGATTCCATAGAGTTGAAGACATGTAGTATGAATTATTGAAATTGGAGAGGAATGGAATCTGGGAATAAAAATAATTGATTGGAACTTTTCGGTTATGTATTTAAAACAGGAATTTAAAAAGAGAAAAAATAAGAAAGCATAGATATTGAAATGCGTATCTTGATGCTAGACTTGTCCAATTATTGGATTATTCGCACAGATGGACCTTGATTTAAACTTTTTATAATCGGAGTTGATAGATTTGATACACATATTTAAAATATGTGTCGGGGGATGGAGATAACAATGAGAGAAAGAAGACAATCAGATAGGAAAGTGATGACAAGAAGTAAATGCAGTTGTCCTTTGTATTATTTGTCGGTTAAACCAAGGAATAGGACAAAACCAGTTTTAAAGACATGGAGACGAACAAAGAATATGTTCATTGAAAAAGAATCTAGGAAAACCCCTCTCTCTCTTTTTTATTTTCCGGGGGAAAAACGACGTTTCATTTCGGTGATCTACACGAGGAAAAGATGTTTGGGCCCAAATGTTAAAACACCTTGACTTATCTGCAGTCTACACGTCGTGTTAACTAAATTACAAAATTGGATTGTTTTAATTTTCAATCTGTTGCCTTAAAAATGTTTTCCCTATTCATAATTTCAATTTTGGCGATATACCATATATAATACGTTGGAAACCGAAGCTTCTTAGTCAACACGACGACCATTAGTGACCGCGGCCTTCTTCTCCGACCATTCCTTTCTAGATTTCGATTGCCTTTGAATTTAATGTATCACTTTCTACGTAACTAAACAAAAACAAATATCAATATCAATAGACACCATAAGTACAGTCAACCCTTTCCGTTTCTATGCTTATATTTTGAATGTTGACTGTCCCATTCTATTTTTTATCTATTCATTTTAAAATTAATTACATCAATGACTAAATCGATTTTTTTCATTAATTTTTATTGTTAAAAAACTAATCATTGTATGCTAATCACACCCGTTTTTAATTGTAAAATTTGATGAATTTTTTTATCATTTTGCTCTTTGATATAATTAATTTGTCCACTTTTTAGTAAATGAGCAAAATACAATCTAACTCCTCATAAAAAAGCCTCCATAATACATTCATGATTTAGATTATACTTGAATTTTTAAAAAAAAAATTCAAATTAAATAAAAATCACAATATATTAATAATACTGCTAATTAGTGGGATTTAGAGAGCAGCTTTAATAAAATTTATAAAATGTAATTTCATTTTTGAATATTTTATTAAAATAATATCTTAATTAAATTTTTATTTCACCCATAAAACTCTAAAATTTGAGACTTATAAATAATTAATTTAGTATGATTGTTGTAAATGAAAAGATGTAATCAGTTTTACAACAAATGTAAGTGTTATAATGAAATATATTATTGTAAAGAGTGAATACTAGATTGTAAAATAAAACATTAAAAAAAAAATGGATTGTGCAACAATTTTTATCTATTATAATGAAAAATTGCTATAAAAGAAAAATGTTATTATATTTCTTATGTGAATAATATAATGCAATACCAAATAATTTCATTCATTATTAAAAGCATATTAAATTTGAGTGAAGGACAATAATATGATAGTTCATAGGGAAGTACAACATGGTATATTGATCGAATATATTCTTGAATCATTTATAGAATATAATCGTGCGATTCTAAAAAAAATCCAAAATATTTTGGTACAATAAATATATCATCGAATATATTCTTGAATTATATATAGAATTGGATTAAATTCTGCTATTAGTCCCTGTATTTTGAGAAAGTTATAAATTCATTTCATCTACTTTGATTTGATTAATTTTTTCTCTATACTTTTTAAATTGATAATTTTAGTCCCTGTGTTTTTTAATTTTAAAATTATAGTCCTGACCTATAGGCAGTAGTAGTGAAATTCAATTACTAGTCATGTTTTATGTGTATAGTTGTAGATTTAGTCTATATTCTCTAATTTGATCATTCTAAATCCTTATATATATATATATATATATATATATTTATTTTTATTTTGAATTTTAAAATTTCAACTCAAATTCCGTATCATTTATTTTACTTGATACATTTTTCGTATATACAAGCACACGCTACATTTAAAGAGAGTTACCTCAAATAAAAATTTACTGCTTACTTCTTGAAAATTTGTAGTTGAGTGAGTTGAATAGTTAAACAATAAAAAAAAAATACATATGGATTGTAGAAGTTGTAAACATAATTATGAGGTGATGAAATACTTAAGTAGAAGAGGTATGAAGTATGATTATATATATATATATGTATATATATATATATGTGGTAATAATGCATAGAGTAGGTGGAAAGAGAATAATGGTTTATTTTTTCCATTTTTAAAAGAACAGGAAGGATCATTTCAAGACAAATGATTTGAACATTCTTCATAAATCTAAGTGGATTTCTTTTTAATTAAAAATTTGCGAAGGTTTTATAAATCATTGATGCCTACGAGAGGCAGCTAGCTATAACACTATTAAACGGTGTCGTTTAATAACTAAAAGTTCAAATATAACGTTTATAATTATTTTAAGATTATAGATTAAATCAATTGATTAGTATACCTTAAAATTGAAAAAAATATTGAATCCAACAAAATCAGACTAAAAAAGTTATTTTAAATATTTATTTTTGTTACGTTTATATTTCTATTTTTATTTTTTTGAGTTAATCACAACTCTCATTCTAAATTGACTCTTAAACTTTAAAATATCCTAATTACATCCCTAAATTATCAACTTGGTATCAATTAAGTTCTTTCATTATTAAAACCATTATATGACACATCAAATTTTATATAGTTAAATTTATAATGAATATTTTTTTTAAAAAAATAGAACTTTGTTTAATAACTTTTAAAAGTAAAAACTAAAAATAAAGTAAAGCTGGAAAAAAAGAAAGAAAAAAGAATAAAAATTTTTGTGAAAGCTCTGAAATCCTGAAAACTATGATTTTTAGAATATTCATTTTTTTCCTTAAATTTTTTATTTTTAATTATATCATATAAGATCTGATTGACATAACCGTGATAGCTTAGGGATGTAATTAGAATGTTAAGGATCAAATTAAAATGAGGGGCAGGAGATGTTTAGTGCAATTAAATTTTATTTATTAATTTTGTCCTTTTTATACCAATAATTCATCTGGTTCAATTATTGGTCCATTTTTACAACATTAAAATAATGATGTATATAAAGAGAGATAAAACAAAGCAATTGATTAATTGAAAATAATTAGTCAAACAAGTGTTGATAGAAGTGAAATTTGTAGGATGAAGCAAAGAGAAGCAGTTTTGGACATTTCAAACATATTATTTCCCCTTAAAACATGTTGTTTTAATAACAAACATTCCCCCATTGCCTATTTGGCTCTGAAACTTAATTAATTAATGTTGGAAATATATGCTAAATTAAAAACACACTTTGAATGGGATAAGTTAATTAATTAGTGTTAACTTAGTGCTTTTTTCTTTTGGCTCTTTGTATTTTGGATCTCCAACATTTCTTTTTTATTTGCCCATTCATGTCCAACCTTTTCAAACACTCAATTTGATTCGTGGTAAATTCTTATTAAACCCTCAAAATTTAATCTCAATTTCCGTACTGATGATCAAAATGTTTGATTATCAACAAAGTTTGGAGTTATATATGATTTATTTCTCTTTCAAATTATTATATAATAAATGTTATTTTTAATCTGTTTCTTGCGGTACCCAAATTTTATCTTAATCCAATATAATTAAATTCTTGTTCATATGAGATAAAAAAAAAAAAAAACTAAAATTATTGCTAAAGCGTTAGCAATGATTATAGTTGTTAGGTACCCTTTCTTAGTTTATACTACAAATTGCATTACTCCTCAAAAGCGAAATCCAACCACATAAATAGAAAACACATTTAAACTTACATTATCCTGCATTGATAATAATACATGGTACATATATTAAGCTCTTGAATTTTATTATTTTATTTTAAAAATTTTTTTATACTTTTATTAAGTATTTTTTTGATGTCTGGTTTATTAAGCTCTTAACTATTGAATTAAATCCAACTAACACATTATGATGTTAAAATAGGTTATTATCTTGTATATTGTATTTTTTAAATATTTAATATTGTTGAAAATATCGCGTCACTAATTAGATATGTTGATACAAGTTTTTGAACTAAATGTTTATGTGCAAATGGAAGTTGATATTCTAGCTATCACCACGCCAGACACATATCTTATTTATTGGCATGTTTGACCAAAATACTTTGATGACTTGTTTGCATCTTTTTGAGAATCTTGTGCAGTCAATATTGTGTTTATGATTAGGGAAGAAATTAAATAAAGCAATATTACTTTTCAAGGATTCTTATGTGATATACTTAACTTTTATATCGAGATATGCAATCCAAGAATATATAAACTAATTTTATGATCTTTTGTATCCTTATTTTAAGAATAACTGATTTGATGAGATTAGGGTAGATCAAGATGGATTAAAGGTTATTTTGTGAATATGAATTTATGCTCTACATATGGAAAGCTTGTTCAACCTTGATAGATATTTTATTGTTGGGGCACATTTTTTTAAGTGGCTGTCAAAGTGCTAAAGAAAGTGTCCACGTTAGCTAGCATTTCGACATGCAACATAACTTGTCGGAAATCTTTTCAACCAAACCAGTTGGGCAATGACTTAAATGATTTTGTAGACGTGTACTGGCCCATATTAGAAGATTCATCTTATGGAGCAACAAATCTTTGAAGATTAGATTGAAATAGATCAAATAATTGAATCCCTTAAAATAATGAGATTGGATTAGGACTCTATTGAAGTATTATCTTGGAAAAGTTTGATTTATTTTAGACTTTATGATGATATTTGTAAAAACTTTTTATGAGGTTTTTTTTTTTGTGGGATCTTGATTGTGATTGATCTTTATCTTAACAAGCCTTAAACTCTTATATATTCAAGGCTTGCGTAAGTTAAAACTAAGGAGTTTAAAGCGCAGCTATTAGTTTATTGTGGAACATTATTGCAATGGTGCATTTGAGATAGTGAAACCTTTTATCAGTGATTTTACAAAGAGAATTCAGTGATGCGAGATCTAGTCTTTGAGTGCAAAAGTGAGGATTTTATAATGGGTTGTGATAGAACTAGGGTCATTGATTGCACAGAGTTCAAATATAGTAGATTCATCTTACTAAGTTAGGATTCACAGACGTAAGGAAATCAAACTACGTAAATAATTTCTTGTCCCATGTCTTTAAATTGTTTATTATAATGTCATCAGAAGTGTCCACTTCCAATGTCACTTCTATTCATACTTTGTTTCTTGCATATCAACAATTGGTTTAGGTCAATAATTGGTATCAAAGCCTTCCAGTTAATGTAGCTAGTGGTGTTCCTAGTGTGATACTTGCTTGAGATGAAAGGTTCTTTATTTTTATGATCTCTACGTTGGATGTAGAAAATTATGCTTATTAGAAAGTAATAATGAAATATTCATAAAGTTTTTAGATGAGAAGGCTCGAAGATCAATTCTCAATGGTTGAGAGCCCCTTATTGTTGATGCTTTTGGTTTTAAAACTCTCAAAGCTGAGACTACTTAGACAACCAAAGAAGAAAGACTTGCAAATGCGAACTCAAAGGCCCTTAATACAATCTTATGTGGTGTTGATGGTCAGGAATTTAAAGGATTTCTAAATGCACTACTACTCTTGAAGCAGGGTTAATTCATGAGATGACCCATGAAGGAACCAACATATTGAAGCAATCGAAACTGCAGATGTTAACCACCAAGTTCGAGACTTGAGGACTCTGAATAATGAAACTATTTGTAACTTCTATGCAAGGTTATATGACTTGCCTAATTAAGTATTTGCATTTGGTGATGAATATTCTAACTCAAAAACTGGTTAGAAAAGTGTTGAGATATTTTCTTGAAATGTTTGCGATTAAAGTCAACCCTTGAGGAAGCAAAAGCTTTATATAACACGAGGATTGATGATTTGATTAGATCCTTACAAACCTTTGAGATGAATCTTGATGAAACCAAAAGAAGTAGGAAAAAAAGGTGAAAAGAGCAATACTTTTCAAGTGACAGATAAAGTGCCTACTATAGACTTCACTTTAATTAAAAGTCTTCAAAAACAAGTAGAGTTTCTTAGTCTAAACTTCAACAAGGCTTTCAAGAAGCTATCCAAATAGAGCAAATGATTTGAAAGTGGTTAAAGAATTGACATGGAAAAAAGGAAAGGTAGTAAATGATTTGAAAAGTATGATCGTGTTCAAGCTGATTGTCCAAACACTATAAGAAAAAAGTCTTTGTGTGTAACTTAGAGTGATAATGATTCTTTTACCAGCTCAAATTCAGATGAAAAGCTCTTGAGCAATTATATAGCCTTCACTAGAAAGGTTATTTCTCCTAGTGTGACCGACTCAGACACAAATAGTGAATCAGATGGTGAGTCAAATATAGAGTTCCAAAAAACTACAAGACTATGCTAGGAAAATGGAAGGAATTATGTCATGTAAATGCAAAGTTAATAGATGAGAACTCCAACCTTAAGGAAGAAAACTAGAAGTTTGTTAAGGAAATGGAGTTTAAAGATTCTTTACTTGCTAAGAAGCTTGGTAGTTTGGATAATACATAGAAGGATCTTGCAGCTACTCAATCCATGCTAAAAAGTTCAATGCTAGTAGTGGTAAACTTGATAAAATTCTTGCTACTAGAAAAAGGGATCTAAGAAAATGTGACATTGGATATGTTGATAAGAAAAAGAAAAAAGTAAAATATCTTGGTGACAATACGAGGAAACTAATTCCAATTTTTTTATACGCAAGTCACACATAGAAAGAGAATAAACCACATTGCTATGTTAACCAATGAGCAAGGACAAGTCTGTATCGATGCAAATCGTATGGCCATGGTTGTCAACGACTTTCTTCATGAGTTGTTCTTTGCTTTCAGTGGGTCAAGTGTGGGTGCTTTCACCAATGTATCTTCTTATGTTACCAATAGCGATAATGATTATTTGATTGCCCCTTTTACTATTGATGAGTTTAAAAAAGTTATTTAAAAGATGCATTCAGCTAAATCTCAAAGTCTGAATGGTATGAACCCCATATTTTTTAGAGTGTTGTCCATTGTAGGGAATGATGTTTATTTGTATTGTTGTGATTGGTTGGATAGAGGGGAACTCCCTTTGACTCTCAATACATCATCCTAGTGTAAATTCTGAAGAAAGACAAGTTAACGAACATGAATGATCTTCAACCCATTGCGTTTTACAATGTCTTTTATAAAATTGTTTCGAAGGTTTTAGCAAACCGAATCAAAGTCTTACTTCATGGGATCATTTCTCCTCTGAAATGAACATTTGTTCTTGGCCGATTTATCATTGCAAATATTATGGTTGCTTTAGAGATTATTCACCACACGAAAAAAAAGGGTAGGGAAAGGTGGGTGAAACAACATTGAATATCGACATTAATAAAGGTTACGACAGTGTTGATTGGTCTTTTCTTCGTTTTATCATGACTCGAATGGGTTTCAATGAGACATTGATAAATTGGATTATGATGCGTGTCTCTACCATGAAGTTTATTGTGTTTTTTAATGGTAGCAAGATTAGGCCGATTATTCCTAAGTGGGGATTGTGTCAAGGAGATCTTATGTCCCTGTACTTAATTATATTATTTTTTACAAGCAACAATTTTCTGTTCTTCAAATCCTCAAAAAGAGAATGTTAAACGTTAAGTCTATTTTGTGGAATTATAAGGAAGCTTACGGTCAGTCAATTAATCTTAAAAAATTAGGGGTACTTTCAACTCCAATACTAACCTTAATGACAAACAAGATGTGAGCTCGATTTTGGGAGTCTACTTACCTCTTGATCATGAAACATATCTCGATCTTCCCTGTAACACCCTAATCCATGTAGGTCAACTGAAGTGTTACACATATAGAAAACAGGCATATGCATAATTTGATTTTCAGTTCAACTTAAATACATATTAACTTTGTAACACTCCTAACCCCGTATCCGTCACCGAAATAGGATTACGAGGCATTACCGAACTTATACACTTGTGTTTGTACAAAACTGAGTCACAAATTTTTATTCCAAATCAAAACTTTTCAAATTTTACCATAAAGTCCCTAATATGGGCCTACGGGGCCCAATACATGTTTTAGAAGTGATTTGGAACTAAACCGAAAACTTTGGAAAACTTAAAAAAAAATTCTTGAAGTTAGGGGTACATGCCCGTGTGGCCCCCATTGCCGTGTGGCCAGCCCATGGGCAATTCTGACTTGCAATTTCTTAAGCAACAAAGGGGCACACGCCCATGTGACTAGGTCGTGTGGGAAACTGATTTTTCACCATTTTAAAGCCATTTTCACACGATTTTGACACACGACCATGCTTGAAACCTGTGTCCTTCACACTGCCATATCTTTTGCCTGTGTCCTATCTTGACTTTATATTTAAGGATGCAAGGGACACACGATCATTTCACACACTCGTAGGCTTACCGTGTGTCACACACGGCCTAGACACACGCCTGTGTGTCTAACCATGTTGACGAAAATAGGCTATTTTCCAAGCAATATTTCTCACCCAACTTGTTATCCATTTACACTAACACATATGCATATTGATAACTCATTTCAAGACAGTTACTTCATACCAAAATCAAGTCTTATACATGTGATATAACTACATCCAACCAATTTACTCGTAGGTACCTCAAATGACAATTTATTCTCATGTCTATCTACATTCCTTGTTCATATTTATGCATATTGTGCCAAACATACAAATTTAATTTATTCATTCATTATCCATTTCAACTTGTATATCACGATATAGACTTTTATACATAACACCAAAGTATGTCCATAGCTAGTCATTCCAATGGCTAATCACTTTCAAGTATTTACATGTTAATCATTGTCCATTTAACCTATATATGCCATTATAGCCACAATTGTTATACCTTTTCTACCAAATTGGAACGATGGATAGTGTGAGTGATCTCCGCTGAGCTTCCAATCCAATGAGCTTCTGATTTACTATAAAACAGGGAAAAATAAAACGGAGTAAGCATATAATGCTTAGTAAGTCTGTATTACTTGGTAATCAACTTACCAACCACTCTTACTCAAATTTAACATGCAATGCACAATTATATCATTTGTTCTCAAGCCTTATCACACATGTTAGTCATATGTTTCATGTAAACCACAATAAACACATATACAAGCTCATCCATATTCAGATTTTCATACACATACATTTTTCCACCTCATGTATTCATATAACATGTATGTCAGTTATTTTTATGTATTTCAGATACATTTCATATCATTTCATCTCAATTTCCAGTATATTTCTTGTCAGAACTTTATTCAAAAAATCGATTGAAGTACTAATAATCACTCGGGTGATACGTTCAAAGTGTAGCAATATATTTTCATGAATGAATGTATTCATCAAATCGTTCATATTCAAACATAAACATCTCATATTTACATATTCTATTTCATGTAACATCATTTCATATTTTCTAAGCTAACACATGTAACAACCTCTTTTATTTTCATGTCACGATTTTACCCGTGGAATCATTGAAAACATCGATGGATATTTCCTTTTCCAGTAGTACACTCGAGGTGTACATTTTATTTTCAAATGGTATACTTTGTGTACATTTTCTTTTCAAATGGTACACACAAAGTATACATTTTCTTTTCAAATGGTACACACTGAGTATACCTTTCCTTTTCAAATAATATACACAAAGTATACCGTTTCAAGTGTACACACAAAGTGTACATAGTCTTTTCATGTGGTATACACAAAGTATACCTTTCCTTTTCACAAATGATAGCCGAAGCTATCCCTTTTCACATTCAATAGCCGAAGCTATCCCTTTTCACATTCGATAGCCAAAACTATCCCTTTTCACATGGTACACACAAGGTGTACATTTCCTTTTCATAATGAGATCAAAAGATTACCCTTTCGGGACAATCTTTCTGCAACACATGCAAGATCTCATTTCATATCGGTAATCACATTTATCCATCGACTTTCATTTATTCAAACGGTATTTAGCATTTATCAAGAAATTGTTGGATATATGTCCAATCTCATAATTTTACGCATTTATGTAATCTACATTTCACATTTAATTCAAGCTCAACAATGACATTTTAGTCATTGATCACTTTACGAGTATTATCATTTATTTCAAACATTATCAATCATCAGGCTTTATCGGATATATAATCATTTCACATGTACATTTATAAAATCACAAATACAATTCAAATCAAGCACAAAGACATGCATAGCTAAGTTATACGAACTTACCTCGATAGATGTTCGTATACATAAAGTCTATTTATCCGGCATTTTCTTCTTTCCTCGTTCTAACTCCACATTCGATTTATTTTGATATATACGAGTAAATTTGACATCAATTTAATGCAATTCAACTCAATTTGGTCCAATTTACACTTCAGGCAAAATTACCATTTTGCACCCAAACTTTTAATAAATGACGATTTCGTCCCTAAGCTCGAAAAATGAAATTCATGCAATTTACTCCTTATTCCAAGCCTAATTAAAATTTCCATATATCTTTTACAGCACATGCATTTCAAAAATTTTAGAATTTTTCCAAGAATTTCACTACTTTTCAATTTAGTCTCTACACATGTTTTCACTAAAAATCACTTTGTAAAAGTGATTTCTCTATCAATAACCTTTCATTTTCTATCATAAACTTTCAATTTACAGCATATTCATCCATGGGTAATTTTCTAAACTTTGATTTCCTTTTAATTTAATCCCTCAAATAGAGAAATTAAGCTTTCTCGATCATAAAAATATGAAAATCATTAAAAACGGGACATAGAACTTGCCTAATTTGGCCATGAAAGCTTTCTTTCTCTTTCCTAGGGTTTCTATGGAATTTTTGGTGAAGAAGATGAAAAAATAATATCTTTTTCATTTAATTTAATTAATATCATTTAACTTTTTCACTTTCCAATTTAGTCCTTTACCTTTTTCTATTTTTCCGTGGATGATTCACTAAAATATCTACATGCTTTTCATCAATGGCCTAATTGCTATATAAGGACCTCCCTTTTTTAATTCCTTTGCTATTTGATCCTTATAGCTTCTAGAATTCAACTTTGACATTTTATTCAATTTAGTCCTCTATACAATTAGACACATAATCAATAAAATTTTTCTATAAAAATTTTCATGCCATATTTCTATCACAATATCTATCATTTTATAAAATTTAAATAATTTCATTTTTCGGGCTCGGATTTGTGGTCCCGAAACTACTGTTCCGATTTTTACTGAAAATAGGCTATTACAAACTTAACTAGGCGACCTCATAAAACTTCTGCAAAACACAAGTTTATTTAAAAATATACACTATAGAGTAAAAGTAAATGAATTTAAATATTTTGGATGAAAGACTCTCACTTGTATAAAATACTAATAGTAACGATTATTTATAAAACATTCTGGCATATACAAGTTGAAATAATTTCGTAAATTAGAACTTAACAAACTTTAACAAATCCCTCAAGGGGTCACATTTTTATAAATATGTAATTGAATGAGAAAGCTATTTATTACAGATTAATTTTAAGAATAAAGTTACATGCCGCCCCCAAAACATATGCATGTTAAAAAAAAAAAAAAAAAAAAAAACAAATGAAGCTCACTATAGAGAATGCTTCTTTTAACTTAGTCCCTTCAACAAGCCCATAACAAAGACAACCTGGAAGGAAGGAAAGAAAATGGGTAAATTCAAAAGAACTTAATGAGTTCCACAAAGGAAAACTCAACACTTAAATAAGAACAGATTCACACTACAAGTTCATAACACAGACTAATACATTAGACTCTATACGTCGAGACATATGGGCATACACTCTTATTTCATTGTTGAACACTTAACCTTGGCTTATAACCTTTTGAGCATACTCACATATCTGGCGCATACCATCTTTCATGACATTGGATGTACACTTATATCCTTTCCTCAACATAGCACTAAAACTTAAACAGAATTGATGCTTCTCCATTAACATAGTATTTTTTCATAGGTACCTTTGTATCACAGCCTCTTTTCAGGTGAACTCATACTTACTTTCAAAACTTATTAGGGCGGGTTCAATATATCCCTCATCATTTCTTATCAAATACATTACGATCTTAGCGCGTCAACAGGAATTAGAAAATACTTCTTTAATCATGAATCATTCTTTTCATATCAACTGATATATGCATCACACAAACATACACAATATCGTATTAGCTTATTCTTTTCTATACAAAACATATCTTATAACACATATAGAAACATATTGTCTTACTCTTTCATAACCTTCCTTAGGTTGAACCTCAGATTTCACATATCAGAACAGATCTTTCGTATCATATCATTTAGAACACTTATGTGTTCTTGTGAGTTCAGGGCTATTTACTATGGTTAACAACTAACATGTCTTACCGTAGGCAGCATCCATAATGTTAGGCTAGTTAGCAACTAGTATGCCCTACCAAAACCTAACACTCACGCCAACTTGTTAGTAACTAACATACCCTACAAGTGGTCGTCAAACAGGTTAGCAACTAATATGTCCTAGTAGTGGTCTATCATATATCCCCATCTGGTTAGCAATTAACATGCCCTTCCAGTGGTCAC
The DNA here is from genome assembly GCA_025698465.1 of Gossypium longicalyx. Classification (NCBI taxonomy): domain Eukaryota; kingdom Viridiplantae; phylum Streptophyta; class Magnoliopsida; order Malvales; family Malvaceae; genus Gossypium; species Gossypium longicalyx. The sequence goes on along the minus strand of CM047006.1, from coordinate 3,015,716 downwards.
ACATTTCTGCCATTCTAGTTTGCAATAAACATGCCTTACTAGTGGCTCATCTTATCTAGATATCGAGTTCATACCCCCAAGGAATTAATTTCTATATCATGCCACGATCTTGCACATACACACAGACAATTACATATAATAGAACACAACACAAAAAAGAAACACATTGTTTGGATACTCATAAATGATTTCAAGGAAATTGTTATTCTATCACTATTGCCTCATGCACACCTCTTTCTTTCTTTTCGATAACTTGTTACTTTTTCTCCAACGAACTCCTCTTAATAGGATTTCAAAGTATAACATAGCAAAAGAAGAGAAGGAAAAACCCCACTACAAAGGTTTTCACCGATATTTATATCTCATAGCTTCCTCACTCAAGGTTAACATGTGGCTAACATGCAAGGCTGACTCAATTCTATCTTAACCAACATAATCATTATAGGTCATTATACATAAAAAAATAATCATAACACTTTGGTATTTCTAACTAGATCCTAGTTAATGCACGATTAGAACTGAATAGAAATCACATGTGCACGAACAAACAATATTTAGATTCAAAATCCCACAATCTTTTACTGGCATACATAAATAGAAGGTCTTAACACACAGACTTTCCAAAAGAAATATTGATTGGCAGTTCTTTAAAGTGACCACACCAAAACAACTTAGACTTCACCAAAAATACAAATATTAATAGTATTACCTATAAATCATACAGTCTGCCACTCATGGCGTACAACCATACAATTACCACTCTGACGAATACAACGTAAATAAGTCTTACCTTGACTTAAATCTTAGCTAACTTTCAAGCCATACAAACTATTAACAAGACCACGTTGGATAGGGTATTACATTTCCTCTTTATTAGACGAAATAAGAAACAAATATTCTCTTTTCTGAGAGAGAAATTGAACAAATGACTTTGTAATTAGAAGAATAAGTTGTTGAAAGAAGGTAAAGAAATTCTATTGAAAACTATTGCTCAGGATCTTCCTATTTATTGCATAAGTGTCTTTCTTCTCCTTTTCTATATTTGTGATGCCTTACAGAAAATGATGAATTTCTTTTAATGGGGGTCAGACATGGATGGAAATAGGAAAACACACTAAGCATCATGGACAAATTTGTACAAGCCATAAAAGATGTGTTGTATGAGTATCCAAAATTTAAGATGCTTTAATCTTGTTATGCTTGGCAAATAGAGTTGGTGAATTATAAACAATCCCAATCCTCTTCTGAGTCGAATATTCAAAGCTAAATAGTTCCCGAATTGTGGGTTTCTTGAATCTAGTGAAGGATTGATTGTTGAAGACTTAGACCATGTTTTAATGATGTATATCAAAGCTCAATTTGTATTGCATATTGTTGGGTTAAGGTTATTGCAAGATTCAACCCTGGAGTTTCTCTGTTACTACCTTAATATGCAAGATGCTAATGAGCTGAGTTGGTGGTTAAGTGTAGCATGGAGCATATGGACACATAGGAACCGATTTATTTGGAATAAAAAAAAGATCGCAATGTAGTCCAGATTGTTCAATTTGAATATTCTTGCATGGAGGCTTGGTAGGGAGCTCACACGACGATGACTCGTATTCAACCTACCAGGTTAAGTTGTTCTACTTCTAAGTAGAGTTGGTGCAAACCACTAGGTAATGGGTTCAAATTTAACACCGATATGGTTATTTTTATAAGAATGTTGCCACAAGCTGATCGACTATCATTCATAATGAAAATGGTGATTTTGACAAAGGTCGCACAAGTTTTATCCGAGCAACGATGGCTCTAGAAGTTACAAATGATTGTTATTTGAGAGGCATTGCTTTAGTTGAAGTCGTTGCAAATTGAGAGAGTGATCATTGAGACGGATTGTTTAATTATACCGCAAGATTTAACGAGTAAAAGAAGGTTATCTCTATGGTGGGTTTGATTATTGAAGACTGTCTCATGTTGAAAGCTTTTCTTTTTTTTTCAGTTTATGTCCTTCTATTGGATGAGTAGAAACATTAATAAGATCGCTCATGCTCTTGCAAGGGTAGCTTTATATCATGCAAATCCTTATGTTTAGAATTCTTCTCCTAGTTGCATGTCTTCCATTCTTATTTAAGATGTTCCTACTTTTTTTATCTAATAAGGAATCGAGTGTATAGGATAAGCCCATTAGCTTAAGAAATTAATTTTCCAATCCTTATTTTGGGTAATTTTGTTTGTTTCGTTCCGATTTGGTAATAATCTATTTTCTTCTTTCCCTAAAAAAAAGCTAGGAAGAGTTATTTGAATAAATTAACAAAGTTGAAGAGCTAATTTAATAGATTAACATTTGTATCAAATATTAAAACAAGGTAGTTAATTGGGAGTTTAGTTGGGGTTAAAGGTCACACGATAAGCACAATAATTAACAAAATATGGATGGGAATGGTCCTAAAATCTAAAAATAGTTAAAAATCTTGGGAAATAGAAAAAAGACAAATAAAAGATGATCACGAAATCGCCCCATAATAACTGGTGTGAATTAAGTTAAAATCATGAGTGGAGGGGTTAAGACGCCAACAGGAGCACCGCAACTCCACATCAAATAGAGTAAACCATCCATGCCATAAAGAACAAAAAAGAAGAAGAAAATTCAGACCGGTCATCATCCTTATTTGGAGAGAATCTGGAACAGGAGATTTCCACGTGATAATGATGTCAAGATTTGACTGACAATAGGACCATGAGGTTGATGGTCCTTTATTTCCCCGGAAAATTATACTTTGTTTTCTCCAAAGCACTTCACTTAATAATTATAGTTTTCCTCTTTTTTCTCATCTGCTCCATGGGGTTTATAGCCACCTAGTGACGACTTTGATCATCACTCTTTTTCCTCTTTATTTATTCTTCTTGCTGCTGAGTCCGCTTTGGTTACTTTTTCTTTTTTCTCTTTGAAAAACAGTAGTACACACTATCATATTCAATAATGTCTTCCTCTTCTTCGTCTTCTCTTATTACCTTAGGTCAAGATGCCTCACCTACTTTGCAACAACGCCTCCATTTCATCGTCCAAAGTAGGCCTGAATGGTGGGTATACTCCATTTTCTGGCAAGCTTCAAGGGATGTTGATGGTCGCGTTGTTTTGTCATGGGGCGATGGCTATTTTCGAGGGACCCGAGATGGTACGGGCAAATCCATCAATAGGCTGAGCCCTTCCAAATTGGGGTCCAGTTTCGAGAGGAAAAGGTCGGGAAAAGATCAGGTGCAAGCTTATTTTAATGAAGTGATGGACGTGGACCGTATGGTCGATGGCGATGTGACTGATTATGAGTGGTACTATACCGTATCCATGACCCGATCATTCGCTGTAGGTGATGGGATTCTTGGGAAGGCTTTCGGATCAGGCTCCCATATTTGGTTGGGTGGAGACCATGAACTCCAATTGTACCAATGTGAGCGTGTTAGAGAAGCTCGAATGCGAGGGATTCAAACATTAGTTTGTCTTCCTACATCCTTCGGGGTTGTCGAATTGGGATCTTCTGATATCATCATGGAAGACTGGGGCACCCTTCAACTCACTAAATCGATATTCAGTTCTGGGATCAACAACAGCCTGGCTTCAAATCAACCTGCCCATGATTCCCAACCCCAAATCTCAACCCCAAGTATTCCTTTTGTTGATTTTGGAATGGTTTCAGGTGATCAAAAGGAGCGGACTCTTGAAGACAAACAACAAGTCGAGCCCAAGAAAGAAACCACAGGTTTAGGCCGTTCGTCATCGGAATCTGATGGGGATTTCGCCTCTGCAGACACCGAGTTCAATGCCGGCGGCCGGTCGAAAAAGAGAGGTAGAAAACCAGGGAATGGGAAAGAATCCCCTATAAACCACGTTGAAGCAGAAAGGCAACGACGTGAGAGACTGAACCATCGTTTCTACGCACTTCGTTCCGTGGTTCCAAACGTATCCAAGATGGACAAAGCCTCATTACTTTCAGATGCAGTAGCCTACATCAAGGAACTAAGATCAAAAATCGATAAACTAGAGGCTCAACTCCTAGTACAATCTGAAAAATCCAAGTTGAACCCCATCAATGTTTTCGAAAACCAAACTACCAAATCCGCATTCGACAATACCATGAAACAATCCTCTACTTATTGGCCAAAGACAGTGGAAGTTGATGTGAAGATAGTAGGATCCGAAGCCATGATTCGGGTTCGAAGTCCAGATATCGATCATCCAGCTGCACGATTGATGGATGCACTTCGAGACCTAGAGCTACCAGTTCACCATGCCAGTGTATCAAACGTCAATGATCTTATGCTACAAGATGTTGTTGTCAGAGTCCCTACTGGAATATTCATAACCGACGAGATGCTTAGTACTGCAATCCTTCAGAGATGCACGTTGAATTAGGTAGCTAGCTAGGTAGCCCTGCAGTGAGATGCACTTTTTCTTTTTTTGCCTTCTTTTGTTTTTTTGTTTGATCAATGTTTCTTTCTTGTTTTATTCGTGCATTAGTTATTTAACATTTCCTATATATGTTCTACGTATAGATAGGTTTCAATTACGACGTGCTTTTATCAGATTTCATCATTTCATTGGCTTTAAACAGCTTTGCTATATGCATGTTTCCTCACAAACACAAACATTGGGGCTTGAACAATGTGGAAACTGGCTACAATATAGAAATAATTACTAAACTTAGGAGCTAACTTGAATTTTAATTGTCGAAGTTAAGTTCCAAATAATAATTTAACCACATAAGATAACATCAATTACACAGCCTGAAATCCAGGCCGCCATTAGACTGTGCTTGATGATGATCACCTAAATTAGTCTTATAAGTTTATATATGGTGAAAGCTTTATCCCTCAAACAATAAAACTTTTTAATAGGGAATTATAGGTTCTTTTGGAGATCGGCAGATTTAGGGTTTGAGATATATAGCATACAAGAAATAATCTCCCATTGAGTTAGTTTTGGGCTAAAACTACCAAGAAATTACATGCTGAAGTTAATAGAGGGGATATTTCATGTGGGAATTACATAAAATAACCAAATATTATGGAGGAAATGACTACGAAAGAAGAAAGTAAACGATCTAGCTATTCTTTTTAGAGGAAATAATCAAAAAATAAAAATCAAATAAACTAAAGCCAACTCGATAGGCTTATTTTATACATTCATTCCTAAACATTGCGTTTTCACTATTTACACTATCAATAGCATCCAAACTCAAAACATTCAAAAAAAACAATAAGGAATTGTATCACAAATATAGTAGTTAACATAACATAAAGCTATCCTAGTTAATGCATGTGCCGTTCTATTAATTTTCCTACGAATCCATTGATTGAAAGGATATATAACGAATTTGAGATTCTTTTTTTATACAGTGTGAATAGAATGACAAAATATAAATCTATGTTAAACTAAACTCTAAATTATCAATGTAACACGATCTTGATTACTCTATCACCTATTCAAACATATTGAAATAACATATTTATATAATTAATGCAGTCAAATTTATTTACAAAATAGCACATTAAATAAAAAAAAATTTGTTATCTGATTAATTTTGACAAGTATTCGACACATGTTAACCAAGAAATAAGGTTATAACTAAGGGTGATATTGTGATGTATGTTAACCACAGGCATCAGCTTTATTTTTATTTGAATTACAACTCTTTCAATGATAGTATAAATTAAACTCGAGTATGATTTAGTCACTAATTTTTATCAAAATTGGTCACATTCAAAACACTGATAAGTTCATAAGTCATAACGGTGATTGTTTCGAATATGCTTGAAGAATGGGCAATCCCTTGCCAACGTGTATCCCTCTTTGGTTCATAATAATAAAGATTTTATATCTTTAATTAGTTTTTTTTTATTTGATTTAATTCTACTAGACATCTTTAAATCATGATCTTATTCTAAATTTAGCTTTCAATATTACATCTCTAAACTATTAATGTTATATTAATTATGTCCTTTCGTTATTAAAATCATTAAATGACGTGTCAAATTTTATGTAACTAAATTTAAAAAGAAAATGGAACATTATCTAATAGTAAAAACTGAAGATAAAGTAAAACTGGAAGAGAGAGAGTGCATGAATGACAGCTTTTGTAAAAGTTTTGAAATTTTCAAAATTAATATTTTCACAATATCCATTTTTTCTGAAAAAATTTATTTTAAATTATATCACGTAATATCTAATATGTTATTTAACAGTTAAATTAACCATCTTAGCAACAAAATAACCTAAGTGACATAACTTCAATAGTTTTGTTTAGGGACTAGTTTAAAATGAGAGTCAGATTCTAGGGATGATTAGTGGAATTAACTCTTTCCATTCTATGAGAAAGCTTTTCTTTTCTTTGGTCATTGTGATCGACTGCTGCTGGTACTATTTTTTGGCTGGAAGAAAAAAAATTAACGTTTTAGTTGGTATTTTATTAAAAATAATAATTAGATTTTTTTATCAAATTTAACACTTGTTAAAAAGACTAAATTTAACTAATAAGAAAAATAATGGCCAAAATGAAAAAAAAAAAAAAGATTAAGGGCTGAATTTGTGATTTACGCCATCATTAAATATAGATTATCTTCTTGCACAATGGGCTTACGGGACCCAATTCCCGTACTAAAGGAAAATAAAAATTGAAGCGACTGACCCAATTCCCAAATAGCATCTTAATTGAACATTGTACATTCTCTCTCGCTTTTCATTATATTAATATTCTAATATTCCATTTAAGACTTAAATTTGAAAAAAAAATATTGTGTTGAGCTTAATGTTCATACAGCTAGCAATTGTTAGGTTGATATAATTCACCAACCTTATTAAGGCGTGCAGATATAATTTTTAATCTACAAAATTTCTAAGTTAGCTAACATTTCTGCCAATAAACAGTTACCCATTTCAATGGTTTTTCTTCCCAAAAACTCCACTGTAGTCTCAAAGTCCTAACCAAATCAGGAAATTTTTCTTCCACCTTTCCTTAAATATCAGGTGAGAAATTTAGTAACATATGCTTGTTAACAGACAAAATTATTGGTAGGATGAAGTATTTGAAATCTTGTGTGTAATATCCACAAGTATACTTGGTTCCATGGAAGAAGAGAAGTGACAAATTGGACTATCCTCATCAAATCTGTGTGAGGAATGAATTGGTTAAGACACACCACACGATACCATGTCTCTTTATTTGCTTTACACTCATATCCTTATTTCTTTATTGTTAACAACGCTTCAATTTTTGACTTCTTCACTATCCAAATTTTATTATTTGCAATTACGATATCATTATTTGTGTATCGCCAAGTTGGCTAAGGTCCCCCAAATTTCTGAAAGAATAATTAATATTCCCTTGAATCTTTTTGAAAAACCATAAATTTATTGAGCTTTGGGTTATCAAAATCACCATTTTACATATAAGTTTATCAAGATTTAATCATATGGGTTTAAATATATATCATGTGTTTGAAGATTAAATTGATAGAAGTTATAAATATGAAGGGTTATATTTATTGAATTATTTAGGATTTGTATGAAATTGATATGATTTATAAATATAAAGGACTAAATGTATTATTATGTCAGTTAAAAAAAGGTCACGCCATAACTTTCATTAAGCATTTAACAAAGAGTAACCAAAATAAAAATGGTCTAAAACATTAATGACTAAATTGAAAATATTGATAGTTAGATGACCAAAACAAAAATATACCAATAATTGAGTGACTAATTCTATAATTTACCCTCAAAACTTAATAGGATAAAAATTCACCACTACATTAATAGTTTGGTTGACTGAAAATGCAAAAGACTCAAGGAAAAAGTAATGAAGCTGAAAGCAGTCCATTAATGGAAGAATAGGCAGAGGATGACACGAATGTGAAAAGTTGGACAGCCGACGAGTTCCCCATATATTTTGAGACACGACAGCGACCACCCCAACCATACATCTGCTTTATCATGTTTAAATATTTGTCTTTGATTATTCCTCCCTTTATTTGTTCCTTTTATCCAATTTTGTAAAACACCTTGTTGTTATAATAATGATATTAAGAATTCAATATTATTAATTAAAATTTAATTTTCACACAATAAATATAAGGAAAAATAACCAAAAAATACAGAGACTATGGAGACAATTAAACATATTCTTTAAAGATTTTGGATTACATTTTAATTTTTTGTTACGAATAAATTAATTCATATACATTAGATGAGTGAGAAAAATAACCTTAAGTTAAATTTGGTGTTTATGTATAAGGAATGATAATAATTTTAACCCTCAATTTTTACATATTTATTCAATTTAACCCCTACTCTTTTATTAAGAAGTAAATTTAAAAACTAATTAGGCTAAAAGATCAACAAAATCTTAATATCAAATTAAAAAAATTAAATCCTTTTAAATTTTAAAATTTATTAAAAATCATAAAAACTATAAATAATTTTTTTATTGAAAAATAACAATACCCACTCAATTGATGTCAACAGAAAAAATAAAAATAATTATTATAATGATTTTCATGTCTTTCAATTAAAAATTAAATAGTTTAAACAACATTTTCAAAGGAAACGGGGTTTAAATGGTAATATTATATTAATATAATTTTAAAATTAATATATTATAATTTTTGAAAGGGATCCATCTCAAAATTATATATGAATTTTTTTTTTTTACAATCTTATACATAAAATTTTGATCTGATCTAATCCTAACAAATCATGAATACAATTATTGATATAACATCATTTTATGTTTATATATTACATACAAAAATAATTATATTTATTGAATATAAAAATAAATTGATATATTTATTTAAATATGTATGATTGAATCAAAATTAAAGATTTATTTATACATTTGAACCTTAATTAAAGTTTCATATGTATAATTACACCAAATCAAAATTAGTATATTAAATTAGACGGTAAATCAAAATTCATATGTAATTTTGAAAAATTTCTTTTTTTAAATAGTGTATAAATTTTATATTATTTGATTTAGAAAAAAATCCAACTGATTTAATACAAATTTTAATATGATAAGTGTGAACATGGGTATATTAATTATTTATAACAATTTAAAAAATATAAATATATTGGTAGGTGTTTACTAAGGACACTATGTTTCATCTTATAGAACCATAGATATGGTTACAATTAATTAAGCAATTTCCACAACATGGACACACCAAACCATCTCACATTGGTCTTAAGCAATTAACATATAGAACGAAAAAGCCTGCCAATCTCATGTCATCTTTACGCAAATTTCACTGATTTTTTTTCTTCTTCTTATAAATTCCAAACTAATTAAAAGGGCACTCTTTTATTGGCTTCTCGATGATCTATTCCAAATCTCCTCTAGTTCCCTGGCAAAGACCTTTTGTCTGCCGACAACAATGGTAATGTGGTCTTTGTTTTCGACAACTTTAACTCGAGCACGAGGGATTTTTTTTTGAACATTGAAGCTGCATTCGAGCGGGATTACTTCATCGTCTTTGCCATGGAATATGTTGACATCGCACTTCATTCGGTCGCGAACGACGTCCAAGTAGCGGTCGAGTTTGGTGGAGGTGCCACAAATAATGTTGTGAAGTGTATGCCAAGCCGCGTTATGCGTGTGGCAGAAGAACCCTTCCATCAAGAATGTTCTCACCCTGAATTATTAATATTATTATTATTATTATTATTATTATTATTATTATTGTTATTTTGATAACAAAAAGAAATGCATTAAACTTCAAGGGCTATGGTAGATGAAGGTCGGTATCAAAAAGCATAGCGATAAAGGAAATTGATTCTGCTGAATTTATTGCTAGACATTGAAAATTTTTACGTGACCATACCAATTTGGTATGATTTAAAATATCTTTTTTTTTTCCAAGGTTGTTCTTCTTAGACCCTTAGTTCGTTTATACAAAATTATCAATAAAAAAAAAGAAAATAATTTATATAAAAATAGTAACACAGGACCCAACTAAGTCCAATATAGAAATCTTACGTCAAGAATATAACTTATTTGCTAAAAGTGTAATACAATATAAATTTGATTGAAAAGAAAGTTATATGATTTTAATAGCGCTGTAGGAATATTTAACGAAGGTTAAGGCTTAGTTCAATCTTGTTTTTCAAAAAGTGTTTTTAAAATTAAAAGCGGTTTTAGAGCCCCAAGTAATACTAAATAGACAACTTGAAGTGCTTTTAAACTCAAAAATAAAAACAATTTTTTCTAACTTCTACTTTCGGCAAAAACACTTTTAGAAATAAGGGACAATTTTAATCTTTATAAAATATTTTATATAATATTTATATTAGGTATGTAATTATTTTCCTATTAAATTTTATTTTAAATATATAATATTATATATTTAAAATTTTATTGGTTACATTTTAATATTTAAATTTTAGTTTATATATTCGAATTAAATTTTATAAATAATTAATATTAATTATTTAAAAAAATTTTAAAAAGTATATTTCATATATTAAATTATTAACTACTAATTTGAACATTATTTAAATACATATTTGTTATTTTATGTCTAAAATGAATATTTTATTTTTCAATAGTAATACTAAAAATACTTCTCAAAAGTAATGCTAAACTAGCCCTAAGAGAATATAAGAAGCCTGCGGCTATATGTATATACATATATAGATGAATATACTTTATAGATTGATTATTATAAGTAAAAAAATTAAATTAATTGTTCTATTATTAAATGAATCTCTGCATTATTAAAAACAACAAAATAATACTAAATTTCATGAATGATTTTTTAATTTTTATGATTGCGCCAAATTTCAACGGAAATACTTGGGGGGGGGGGGGTACTTTCATATATATTTGAAAACAGAAAACAGAAGCCAAGGGTGGAACTTGGACGGTCAAAGACGATAAAAAACATGAATTACCGTACGTACTGTATGGGGATAGTTGATTGTTGGTAGGGTTGACATGACTTAGACTTGAGGAGGTGTTAGGAATTATTAGGATTGACGAAATTAAAGCTTACCTGTTTCTGGTGACAAGTTTGGTAAGAAATTCCCATAGCCGGTGGTTCTTGCATATGACCAGGCAAATCGTCCGGCTGATGTGCTCGTACCAGCATGCCAATGATGTACAAAATGCCATCACCGGCCACACTAATCGGGGCGCTAATTTTCTCATTACATATTGTGTTGCTGCTTCACCCTTTGGCACCAAAAAGTATGGCTGCCAACATTTTTCATGCATATTAATTGCCAACTCTTTTTTTTTTTAACCTAAGATTGGTAAAAAGGGAAAAAGAAATTTACCGGTGTAAGTAGGGTTAAAGACTTGATGGAACCAGGGTGTTTTACAGCTAAAGCAAGGGCTAAGATACAGCCTAAAGAATGAGCCACAATGTGAAAAGATTTAACCTCGTATGCTTCCAGCACTGATTTTTCAATCATGCCCACATGTTCTCTTAAGGTGTAAAGTGAATCAGCTGGCTTTGGACTTCTCCCAAAACCCAAAAGATCAACAGCTAAGAACCTGTAAGTTGATTTAGCAGTGTTTGAAAAGTTGGGAAATAAAGTTTCCGTCCAAAATGCTGATGATGAAATGAAGCCATGGATGAATATCACATCTTCTCGTGCTTTATTATCTGACAATCACAAACAACATCTTGAGAAAAAGTGAAAAAGTTAATGGTAATATCGTAATATGATGAAATCATATATACCCTTTGGTCCCTGAGCCTTGACATAAAGTGTGTCTTTACTAGAAGATGTCCAAGAATTGCAAAATTTACAATCACAATCAGACCATGTAGGGATATGATGCAGTTGCCTACCGACCATCTTGCCTTGAAGCATTTCTACAATGATGGAGTTTATGGTAAATGTCGATCTCGTCGACCCTTTCTTCGTCTTGGCGGTACCGTCTAACTTGAACTTCTTCAGCTCGTTAACGGTGAGTTTCGAGACCTCGGCCACTAACGAAGGACGTGAATAAAGGGTATCCGATATGTCCTCCAGTTGCAACTTGCTTGAATTAAGGGAAACAATCTTGGATTCCCCTTGTTCGGAGACTAAGATCTTGCCGCTGCTAGTGATGGCCTCTTTAGCGGAGGAGCAATAACAAGGCCGCCACTCGGCTTCGATACAGAAATCAGCCACTTTGTAACCATAACATAAGATGAAATCAAGAAGGTCAAGAACAGAGAAGACAACGAAGCTCACAGCTTTATTCAAAACCCCTCCGATGAACTTTAAGACGGACCCCATTTTACACATTCCAGCCATTTTCAGAGAATCAAAAGTGTTGCAAGAACAATGTGAAGGCACTGATGGAGCTTTTAACAAGTAAAAATATTTGGGAAACAATTCACAACTGTTTTCATCACTTCTTCTCTGTTTCACTCCTCCATCATATGCAAACTACACTGACATAAATAGAAAGCAAATGGCTGTATATATACGGGTTTTAGGTTAATCAATTTTCTGAAAATGGGTGCTGGAATACATTATACATATACAATAAAAAATAAACTAAAATAACCGTAAACACAAAAACATAGCACGACATAGTATTATCAATTTAAAATTTGATATAAATATATAATATTTTAAACACAAACCAATAATCACATGTAAGTCCACATTTTGTGTGATGAAATGGAAGCGTGTGGGAGAGCTTCTCTTAAAGGTTAATAATAGAGAAAGAGAGAAGAAAGGGTTGCCCAAATATTGTTACAACAATTTGGCCAAGGAAGAAACTTAAAAAAAAGGTGGGTGGTGGTTCAACCGAATGATGGAAGAAATGTTACAATTCTTCTCACATTACCCTAAATTTAAGATTTTTTATTTCAGTTTTAATTTGGTTGATATTGTCAATATAAAAGAATACGAGTTTAGATATGTTCAAGCGTGTTTTGCCTTTTTATTTAAGCGTTAAGTTAGGATTATAGATAGTTCTAAGTAATGATGAGCTTTTGATTGAATCAAAGTGAAAAATTTTCAACTCGATTTGAATTTTTTTCAAATTGAGTCAATTGAAATAATATTCGAGTTGAGTCGTTAAATTTATTCGAGTTAAATTAAAAAAATATAATTTTTCAGATCAAATTAAATTTTGTTCATCCCTACTTTTAAGAATCGAATAAAAAAATATATGTATTTATATATTATATATGTGTTTTTTTGTGTGTATATAATAATGATAATAATATAAAAGTAGCAACTTCAAATTAATGTAAACGATACATATACCTTTAATAATTTCTAAAGTTAATTATTTAAACGACAATTTCGCTTTTTTTTCAACATTTAAATATTGATTTCTTTTCATTCCACGTTCCTTTTTTGGATTTTAACTTTCAAATGTTAAATAAAAATTTTAGAACTAAACGTAATCCTTTTCCTGTCTTTAAATATTAAAATTTTCTCTCCTACGTTGTTTTCCTTTCACTTTTTTTCAACTTTTAAATATTTATCCCATGCTTTTATGGCAATTGAATCAACAAAACTTTAAATCTATTATTCAATTAAAGTTTTAATTTCATCATCTTTTTACACATTTTAATTTTATTATACAAATTTTATTGCCTTCATCAATTCTGTATTTACTCTAATTTAAACTCCTAATTAAGTTGGGACTACGAGTGAACCAGACATCAACTCGGTTAAGAAAAATACTAAAATATTATTTTGTATTTAAAACATTAATCAGTTCTTGAAGTCGCTTATTAAGTTGGTGTCACGAGTCAATCAAATATCAACTTAATTAGAAAAATTACTAAAATATATTTTTTGTATTTAAAATAAGTTATATTATAAAAGGGTATTTTAATCTTTTTATTTGAATATATATATATGTGTATATATGATAGGATTTGAACCCGAAAAATCATAAATTTATCACTCAACCAAAACCTTAATTTATTTTTTTTATACATTTTAATTTTATTGCTTACACTTTATTACCTCTATCAATTGAATATATATTACTAATATTTTTTATTGAGTTGATGTCACAAATTAACTTAACATCAACTCAGGATTGATAAAAACACCACGATAAATAATTGTATTCATTTAGTATTCTTAATATGATGTATGTATGTATGTATTTAAATTTTATTTTGCTCACAATTTAATTTAATTTTTTTCAATTTAATATCGTTCATATTTCATTTGTTATTATTAATTAGTTTCAAACTATATGTTTCATTATTTATTATATGTTATTTTTAAGCACATATTCATATTCTAAATATTTGATTTCCGACAAGACCACCTTAAATATTGTGTGATCAATTGACCCACAATAATTCAAAAAAACTATTTTATAAATGGAAATTTAATTTATATAAGAAATAAATTGATAGCACAAAAGATTAAATACAATTTATTTTATAAAATAAATAATTTTATATAAAAATAAATTAATCTCTTTCCAACCCATTAAAATTTAAAAATCCTTATTCTTTTTATTTTCTTTAAACATTTTTCATTTTTCATTTTTCATTTTTCATTTAAAATTTTCTTATTTTCTCAAGGTCTCTTTCTAGATTTTCTATTATTCCCTCTTTTAATACTTTAGAGTGAATCTCAATAATTTGATAATAATTCTTTTTTTTTTCGAGTTTTATTAATTCATCTCTAAAAAGTTAAGGTAGTGATTTTACTTTTGATAGATTAATTTTTTTTTTTTGCAAAATTAAGTTTTTGTTGATTGAATGATTTTAAAATATTAATTTTGTATTATGTTACTAATATATTAATTAGAAAATAAATTTTAGAGGGTAATTAATACAAATCTTTGAATAAATTAGGATTGAATGTCTTTATGTTCTTATATTTCTTGAATATTGATTAGAAATTTAACATTTCTGTTTGGATTATTGATATAGTGATTATTGCAAATTTTGCGTTTGACTTATTATAACAATTAAGTGATTTTTAATTTTGTGAAAGAAACTACATTTTACTTTTAATTAAGTGGCGAATAGCGAATTCTGGACAAAAAATAGTATGCATAGAATATTAAATACTTTTCATTCATGTTAAAATTTATGATGAAGTTTTAACTAAAAACAATTAAATTAAATTAAAGTATTTTTTTCCTAATTAAAAATTTCAACTAAATTAAAGTCTTCTTTTTGTTCCTAATTATTGATTAGAATATTTAGTTTATTCTTTTCCTGTTTTTAAATATTATTTTTTCAACTTTTAAATATTAATTTTTTTTCGCTCTACTTTTTTTATTTCACTTTAAATTTTATTTTTTTTTGGATTTCAACTTTCAAATATTAAATAAAAACTTTGCAACTAAACGTATTATTTTTCATTTTTTTAGTGTAACAAGTATAATATAATTAAAGAAAAATACAGGTTCGAGTAATTATAAGTATCAAACTATTACAAACGGACTATTTAAGTAGTCATAATCCAGAATCAAACCATTACATCAGACTAATAACTGATACAATTTAGACTAAATTCGACAAATTGACTCAATTAAAACCCACCTATAATAATATAATTTGCACATTATGAGATTTGAAGACTTATACATAAAATTTTGCAAATAAACATATGGATTGTTTTATTTCACTCCATTTTATTTATTCCACATTTTTTTCAACTTTTAAATATATATATTTTTTTTTTCATACCACGTTTTTTTTTTTTTGGATTTTTAACTTTCAAATATTAAATAAAACATTTGGTAATGACACTCGCGTATTTCTTTTATGGGAAGTAAACATATTCCATTTCCTGTTTTTAAATATTAATTTGTCATTGTCCAAACCTCTCGTATTTATTTCGTGCTTTCTTCTCCACATGACTCTCATATTCCCTTTGGTAATGACACTCACCACCCTCCTCTTTAGGGCATACTAATCTTAACCTGTTTTTATTATTTTTACCCTTTTTAACCCACCCCCCCCAAAAAAAAAAAAAAAAAAAAAAACACTACAGTTTCCATTCTGATATATAGCAGAGCATGTAAATCACATGTCGGACAAGGCTGTAACAATGAAGATGAATCCTTGTAATAAAAAAAAAAATTGCATTGTTTAGGACGGTAAGGATACATGCAAATACGATGCACGTGCAAGGATCATATTATATACCATTATTACTGACTAATTACTTAATTAAAATGCCATGTTTGTCAATTTTATTTACAAAAATAGTTTTCTTTGCGGGGGGGATAGTGATTATGATGTGAAGACTTAATGAGCCTCTTTTGGCGGTGAGGGACTGTTTCGAAACCTCTAATTTTGTTGTTTATCCGTAATGATACGGTTGATGTGTTGTCCCATATGGGCCTAAATTGATTTAATGATATTGATGCTGACTTGCAAATATAAAAATAGGCGATTATACCTACAATTTGCGGCCAATTTAACCGACGACGACCCATTTGTGTGGACTACGTCAAGATGTAAATGATGCAATTAATAAGACCCAAAAATGATCTTGTATAATGTGGAGGGTTTTTTTGAACTAAAAGTATTTAATAAAGTGATATTTGGCAATTAATTTGCTTTTTTAGTTAGAACCAATGGACCATGTATCCATAATTCAATTCAAGATGCTTATAATTGTGTCATCATTACCATCCTTGTCGAGTATTTGGGATGAGTGTGTGGTTAATTCAAATGGGTTGTGACAAATATTTTTGTTTACGATTCGTGGTTAGAATTTTTTTAAAAGGTTAAATTTTGTTATTAGTGTTGGTAATTAATAAAAGTTGTTGATTTAATTCTTATATTTTTATTTGATTATTTTTATTCATGTACTTTGTTAAATTTTAAAGTTTTTAAACAGTAATTGTTAATTTCATTAAACAAAGTTCTGTTATTTTTAAAATCCAATGCGCCAAATATATTACCATATGTGTAATGTCAGCTTATTATTTTAACATATTACTCACTAAAAATTTAGTTAATGGATTATCAACTATCATTTGTGTTAAGATTGAAATTTCAAAATTCGAAAAGTATAGGGACTTAGAATGATCCAATTGGAGAAAACGAATTGAATCTGTAACTATACGCATAGTACAAGATTAATAATTCAATTTAACCAGACAAATTTAGCTGCTACTATATGGGCCAAGACTAAAATTTCAAATTTTAAGAAGTATAGAGACTAAAATTGATCAAATAAAAGTATAAGGACTAAATCTACAACTTTTACAAAACATAGAGGCTAATAGCAGAATTTAAATTTAAAAAAAAAATTGTGTATGAGTTAAATTCAAATCAATCCATTCAAATAATCGATTTCATCAATTCAACAATTCATATGCAATAAAATAATTAACAAATTAAATTCACAACTACACTAACTTTTCAAAATTCAGACGAAATTCCAATAAATTGACGTAGAAAGAATGATGAAAATTGAAATTAAAACCTAAATATTTTTATACATCGTAAAGACTAAAATACCGTGGTGAATTGAGATGAAGTATTATTCTAATTTGTGAAGTAAAAGTAACGCCATTGGTGGTTAATGTATAAGAAGAATATCTTAGATATTAGGAGCATAGGACTGATATCATCACAAAATGCCCTATTGACCAATTGATCTAGAAACAGGATGACTTGTGGAAGTGATTGAGGATGTCTCCAAATCTTATTCTTAATGCTTCTCAGTCTCACTAATCGTTTAAGAATCAATGAATTGCTTATAATTTTACAGGTTTTATTTAATATATTATTAACTAGTGGCATTATAAGGTATCATGTAGGCTAGAAAAAAGTAAAAGTAATATCAAGGGTTGTTTGCTTTCTACTTTTTGCCTTCTTTTAATGTTTGAACCCTTCAATAAGTCATGGTTCCTTCCTCCTCTCTCCTATGTTTCCTTAATAATGGAAAATAGGTTAAATTGTCCCTTTATCATGCTCAAATTAGAGAATTTGGAATAAATCAATCCTCTACTTTTATAATATCATGTTTTACTCCTAATATCATTAACTACTTTTTTATGTTAAAAGGATTATTTTTTATGAAAAATTCATATAAGCATTTTAATAAGAATAATTAAAACTGAATTAATTAATGATTTTATAAAAATAAATTAGACCAAATTACATTAAATAAATCTCATACTTGAGAACAATAAAGGAACCAAAACCACAATTTGACCAAAAAAGTATGTACCTTAAGTTTTCTTCAAACTTGCTTTCAATCATATGAAGATTTTGTTTTTTCTTGGACCACAACCTAATCTGACACGACCAGTTCAAAATCTTACCTGCCCCTCAAGGAGCTTCTTCTTCAAGCAAAGATATATGTATGTGTAATAATATCAGCTGGTACAAATCATGCCAAGTAACATTGGAGGTTGAATGCAAATTAAATGGAGAGTTTTGAGGTTATTTTAAAGCCAATTTGCCTTGTAATACTAATAGTTCTGTGCTTGCATGCAATGCCAAGTTCATGTAATTTCACGTCTTTCGTGTTTGGGGATTCATTGGTAGATGCGGGAAACAACGATTATATATTCACCCTCTCCAAGGCTGATTCCCCTCCTTATGGCATCGATTTCACGCCTTCGGGTGGGCAACCTACCGGAAGATTTACCAATGGTCGAACAATAGCCGACATTGTAGGTAAATTCATTTTATCAATATTAATAATGCCAGCTTCTCTATCTTTAACAAGTCTTACGAAATTCCTCGAATTTTTAACTGAAATTCGTCCTATACAAGTTTGTTTTAGTTTGGGTCTAATTGCATATTTCTTCCCTCTACTTTAAGATAATTCCCTCTATTTTAATCTGTCAACTTGTGAGAATTTTCAAATTCTAATTAAGTTTATGGTATATGAGTTATACCAAGATCATTATATTTCGAAATTTAGTTCTGTTGAGGCCGGTCCCTGGCCCTCAACGGAGGCATTATTTTTGAGCGTCTGTGCTCGATTTTAAAATCAGATTTTTGTCTCCCCATTTCAAGAAGAATTCAAAGAGATTCACGTAGTTTAGCAGGGACGTCTAATCCCAAAAAAAAAAAAAAATTGTTTGAGAATTTTAGCTTTAGTGGGATTCACAGCTACACCTTTAAAAGGTCTTTCTGAGTAAGAAAAATATCATATAATGGCATGGGTTTGAACCCAAGCGCTCCATCAAACTTCGTAAAGCCCTTCGATATAGTAATTCAAGTTTACTAACAATTACACCAACTTCTCAGCTTTCATAAAATATGAAAACTAAATTATACTTGAGTCCGCTATGAAAGGCTTTGCTAAAATCAGTGAAAACACTGTGACTTTAGCTTTCTCAGGACGCTGGCTTTTATTAAAAGCATGTTGGGAGTTAGGCCTAGGATTGATATAAGACTTTAACCAAACTAGAATAGTTATTTTAATGTATACACAATTGTAAACATTAATTTGCTTTTCAAGTCTTTTATCTACATGCATTCCACTGTATGGGAATTTAATGTGTCAAAAGAACCACTATTGAACTGTGAAAACTTCAAAAAGCCAATAATGTGAACTCAGAGCTATTTGGTAGAAGGGTTGAAAAAAAGGAATGTAGCACATGGCATGCATGCTACTATTTGTATTTTCAATCCCTTTAAACTGTTGTTTTTGGATGATATATATGAATCAGGTCAATCTCTGGGAGCCAAATCGTTTCCACCACCTTACTTGGCACCAAACACCGAAGCTCAGGTCATTCTCAGGGGAATAAATTATGCCTCTGGAGCTTCAGGAATTATGGATAAAACTGGATTTTTCTTTGTGAGTCCAATAATACATTCATTGTGTGTGTTTTTTTTTTTTTTATAAGTAAAAAAGAGAACTAATGTAAGGTATATGCAGATTGGAAGAATTCCACTTGGGGAACAAGTGAGTAATTTCGAACAAAATCGAATTTATATGGTGAATGCGATGGGTGAAAATTATACAAGAAAATTTTTAAAGAAGGCAATTTTTTCTCTCACTATTGGGTCTAATGATGTATTGAATTATATCCAACCATCTATACCATTTCTAAGACATGACAAGGTCTCGCCCACAACATTCCTAGATTTCATGATCTCTAACTTGACACTTCAACTCGAGGTAATAACAATTTTTAACAATAAATATATTATTGTCACTTTTTCATATATCGAATTTGTATTGTGTAGCGATTGCATGAGATGGGAGCTAGGAAGTTTATTGTTGTTGGGGTTGGACCGCTCGGTTGCATACCATTTGTTCGAGCACTCAAGCTATTGCGGAGTGGACAATGCTCGAGTGCAGTGAATACATTGATTCAAGCCTATAATCAAAGATTAAAAGAGCTTTTGAGTCGTTTAAATCAAGAGATGGAACCTGAAACCATCTTCGTGTTTGCAAACTCCTACGATGTTTTCATGGACATCATTGCTAACTATCATCAATACGGTTAGTAAGTCGTAATTTTTATCATCTTGTACACAAAAACAGCGTATATTGATGTGTTGGGACATTTCTAGGCTTAGAGAACGCCAATGACCCATGTTGCGGTGGGTATTTTCCACCATTCGTTTGCTTCAAGAGCAGCGACGCGAACACCTCGGCTTTGTGCGACGATCGATCCAAGTACGTGTTTTGGGATGCGTATCACCCCACCGAAGCTGCTAATCTTATCATTGCGAAACAATTGGTAGATGGGGATGAAAGCGTTAGCTTCCCAATCAATATTCGCAAGCTTTACAACTACAATAATTCCTAGTGGCCTGCATGGTTGAGGAAAGGTTCACAATGTTGTGAAATGTATTTAATGCTAATCCTTTGTTGAATTTTCCCAATTTGAAATTATACCATGTGCCGTATCCAGCTATAATCAACTGTGATTCTCTTCAGTTTCAAAGGTGATTTATTAACTTTTAATGGAAATGAATTTGCAACAAGGAACTATAGAGGCCATGGATGGGGTTCAGTCTGCATGGGACGCTCTTGGTCTCGGGGTTGGGTTATTTATGGGTTCTTTAAAGCCTTTCTAGCAGTTGAGTTAATTTGGGCTATTGGGCTACAAGTAAACCCAGGTTTTGAATCTAACAGTATGGGTTTTGTGTTAATTAATGCTTTCGGGCCTACAAACCAACCTAAAAGACATTACCATGGGTCCTTGAATTTTTAAGATTTTGAACCTAAATTATTTTCAAGAAATATAAACACCCATCATAATTTGAGATTCGAAGAAAAAGGTTTTATATAACGAAAAATGTTTAGTTTCCATAATTCATGTGTCCATAATATAGTTTAGGGTAGTGAATTCTATGATATACGGTTTAAAATTTATAAAAAAAAAAAGTTTAATATACCATTTCGTATTTAAATTTGATATTTTTCAATGTGGTACTTGTGTTATTTTTCGATTCAATTTAGTACTTATATTTTAAAAAAGTTGTACATTTTGACACTCAAAGGTAACGGTGTTAACTTTTTAGTTTTTAATTCAAGTTTTAAGGTTAATTTGATGAAATTTAATTGTTAATATTATTAGTTTAGAATTTGTCATGATTTTGTTAATAGAATAAATTTAGTTTTGTTGTGAATTTGTTTAATTTTACATTTAATTTGTCAAATATATTTCGATGAATGTGATTTAATTTGGGTTTTAGAGTAGATTTGATGAAAGTTAATTGCAAATATTATTAGGTAATTATGAATTTTTATCAAATCAACCCTAAAACCCAAATTAAATACTGAAAAGTTAACATCATTTACCTTCAAATACCAAAATATATAATTTTTATCAAATATAAATACTACATCCATATCTCTCATCTCTCTCGCCTAACTTATTTTCCCTATGGTAGCCATATTGAACTTCTCCATTTATAATTATTGTTTACCATCGTCCATATTTCATTGTTTCTTACTTTTTTTTGTTCTTTTCGAAAAGTTCAAGTCACCATTTCTTACAAATAAGTAAGAATGAATTTACAAAAGAATATTATAATGCAATTCTATGTTGCTTTTCATGGATATAAAGAAGTTTTACGTCATTTTTCGTGACAATAAATTTCAATATCTACTATTTTTGGCAAGAATATGCTCTTATGATTATTGATGTTAAGGGAAACATGTTTAAGTCGAGTGATGCAGTTGAAGCCTTGAAAAGGTTTGAAAATTCAAGTGTTCTAATTCCTTCATCGTTTGTGAAAAATCTCATTCATGTTAATGGATGTTGTATAATATAGATTCTCGAAACTCTCTCAAACATTTTGTTTTAGTTTTTGTTCATTTGATATATGATTTTATTGTATAATTTATTATTCACGTAAAGTTTTCTGTAAATTGTAATTTATATATTGTATTTAATGAAACAATTTTTTTGAACAAATTCATTATAGGTTCTAATCATATATTTTTTTTTTAACATAATGTCTAAAACTACTCATAGCCCATTCCAAGAGAATAATATGCTTGAGAGCACTTGAACTCACGTCCCCTCTTATATAGCAATGCACATATCAATTAATGTTTTATGTAATTCTCTTTTAAGCTTTAAAGGTATTTAAAATGACCAACCATTATACCTATCTATGCCATCGAGGAGAGCCACAAATAAAATATTCTTCGGGATGACCAACCAAACTCAACCAACTCATTGGAATATTTAAGGGTTTTTTTTTTTTTTTGCCAGCATTAGAATATTTAAGTTTAATATAGTAAAATATAAATAATCTTGATATATATATATTTAAAAATTTAAAATTATTGCTAAACTTAATGGTTGAATATTTTATAAGTAAATTATATTAGTAGTCATCTAACTATTAGGAAATTTATGTTCTAGTAACTTAATTATGAAAAGTTATAAAACCATCACCCTAACTATTCAACTTTATCTTTTTTGTCACCAGTTAGCTAACTATGATAGATTTTAAAATTAGCATAATAGCAACTTTAACCTTCGATATTTATATATTGTGTCAATTTAGTCTTGATTCTAAAAAATCTAACCCTCAATAGTTACACATTGTGTAATTTGATCTTTTTTGCAGTTTTGTTTTTCTTTGCGACCCTTTCACCTAAAAAGCTAAAAAAACCAAATTATTAGCTACATTTGATTAAAAATATACAAAAAATAGAAACACCAAAAAATCTATTCTCATTCTTTTAAAATTAATCTTCAATGTCACAAAAAAAAATTGTAAAAAACAAATAAAT
The DNA here is from genome assembly GCA_025698465.1 of Gossypium longicalyx. Lineage (NCBI taxonomy): Eukaryota > Viridiplantae > Streptophyta > Magnoliopsida > Malvales > Malvaceae > Gossypium > Gossypium longicalyx. Next base: position 2,992,561 of record CM047006.1, on the reverse strand, counting down.
AAATTACGCAATCTGTAAATGTTGAGGGTTAATTTTTTTTAAGTCAAGACTAATTTAACATAATTCATAAATGTTGAGTGTTAAAGTTGTTATTACGCCCATTTACAATGTGTCACCGTTAGCTCGTTGGTGACAAAAATAAAATAAAATCAAAAATCTGGGTGACTATTTTGTAATTTTTCATGGTTGAATAACCTAAAAAATTTAGTAATAGTTGAATGACTATTGGTGTGATTTTTTTTATTATATATATATGTATATTCACGGACAAATTGTATGTCAACATTTCAATTTCAAATTTTGGGTCTCTTTCAAGGAAAACAAAGGTCTGGTCTCCTTTTCAATAATGAATTAATATTAAGTAGCGTTTGGTATGATGAAAAGTAGTCATTTTTTTTAGAATTTAATCAGTTGGAAAGTGATCCTAACATTTGTTATGTCAAGTTTTATTTAATTTCCTTATAATCTAACTTTCATTTGGAGTTACTTTTCTATTAACATGACAATATGGTTCTCAAGATAAAATGTGAGAAAGTTACTTTCCCATAGGTAGAAATGTTCTATTTTAAGTTGTGTAAGAATTGTAGGTTAGACCATCTATGGTTTTACATTCCTTTGATTTAATTATTTGTAGTTTTGCTAAGAGCAATACCTAGAATCAACTATTTTTATAATATTCTCATGGGTTAGTCTTTAACTAAGACAAAACGTGATTTCAAGTTTTTTTTTTTTAATTTATTCCAAAAAAAAGTTTTATATATCCATGACTTTATATATGCATCGTTATATAGAGAAAATACATGCAAGACAAATTTGAAATAATTTTTTCAATTAAAATTAAAAATTAAAAATAATTTAAAAATTATCAATTAGATTTTATTATTAAATATTTAATCCAAATATTTGTTAAGAAGAAAGTTTAATATAAAAACTAAATACATAAATATTATCTTTTTATTTAATAAGGGTGAATTTATAAATTATAATTACTTTCCTAGTAAAGCACTAGTGAGCCAAACATGATAATATAATTTCCCTGAGATTCTAATCAAATACCTTCAAATGTATATCAAACATTGTAAAATAATTTTCCCGACAATCACATTCCAGTGAATCACATTAGAATCATAACATGGGAAAGCACCAAATAGTACCTAATTGTTTGAAATAAAAGGGTAAACTACATAAATGATCACTTAACTATTAGAAAGTTTCTTGTTAGGTCACCCAACTTTAAAAAATTACAAAATGATCATTTGATTTATCGTTTTATTTTTTTAGTCCAAAACCGTTAAAATACTAACAGATTGTTGAGTTGATAGTTAACTTAATGACATGTATATTTTTAACCCTTTATTTTTTTTCCCATGTAATTGTAATGTCATTTTATAATTAATTAAAAATAAAATTTAAACTCAAAACTTTAAAACTATATCGCTGGTTTCATCTTATTTAATACTGTCACTTAAAAATAATACAAATATACATTTAAAAATAATATACAATAAATAATGAAATGTAACATTAAAACTAATAATAATGACAAATATGTAAATGTACAAATTTAAAATAAAATAAAATAAGTTTAAATCGTGAGTAAAAAGAAATTTAAATAGGTAAATACATTCGATTAAGAATGCTAAATGCACTCCAATTTTTTATCACGGTATTGTCTTATTCTTCTTTTTTTTTTAGTTGGTATTAAGTTGACTCATGACACTAACTTATTTAAGCACTTAGATAAATAGTATATATATACAAACAAAGTAGATGAAATAATTTGTGTAATAAAATTAAAATGTATAAAAACATTGGAATAAAGCTTTAATTGAAGTAGTAAAAATATCATAGATGTTGATGACATGAGTTTAAATATCAGTATTTGTATTTCTTTTTGCTTAAAAAGATAAAATTACCCTCATAATAATATAACTTATTTAAACTATCTAAAGTTATTTTAGTAATCTTTTTTAATAATTTAGTGTCAAGTTAACTTATAATTTTTCATTATTAGAATGAATCCATATAATTTATGTAAAATAAAATTACAAAATAAGACAACTAAAGGGTAATCTATTGGTGTAAAGCATTTATTTTAACAAATAAATAAATATAAATTTAAAAATATTTTTATCTTTTTATATAACATGTAGAAAAAATACATGCTTACAAGACTTTAACCTAAATTATTCAACATAAACTCTTCCAACTTTACAATTTCAACCATAATAATATTTAAAATTAATTATTAATAATTATTTTCACCCATAGTATACTTTAATATATTTATTAATTTAAAAACTCCCAAAACAAAAAAAAAGAGAGTAGTATTTATTGTTAAATATACCATTCAAATATTTAGAGTAAATTATATCATTAATCACTAAATTATGAGTAAATTTTTATTTTAGTCATTTAACAAAAAAAAGTTACAATTTGGTCATTGAATTATTTAAAATTTTTCATTCAAGTCATCGGGCTGTTAAAATCGATGTTATATAACGTTCACTATTCACATTGTATGCATCAATCGAAAATTCTCTTTCCCTTTCTCATCTATAGTTCATTTCTCATGAAACAACTTTAGACATCACGAATCTACGAACTAAAATTTTTTAAAAAAATTCTCCAATCTCGTACACTGACCGCTAGATCGACTTGGATCTAAGTTATGTTCTTCTACTTATTGATGAGTACTGATCCACCGTATCGATTGTCAAGTCATTCTTTAGTATTCACTTGTAGAAATTTTTTTTATAAAGAAAACTTAACAGCCTAATTATTTAAATAAAAACATTTGAATAGTTTAGTGAATTAAATGAAAACTTTCGAATAGTTCAATAACTAAATTATAACTTTTTTTAGTTAAATGACCATAACAAAAATTTAACAATAATTTAGTGACTAATGGTGAAATTTACCCAAATATTTATTGAGAGTAAAGTAAAATGAAGGTGAAGATAAAAACAAAAACCCACCAAAGCCACAACCGGAAGAACAAAAAATAGATCTAGAGACACCGACAAATTCCCAATTCTCCCATGGCTATGTCTCTCTATTTTGTTCTTCTTCTTTTCATGTCTCTTCTTGTTTCTTTTGGTTCTGCTGAGATCCGATTCACGGAGATCCGATCCGATGGCCGCCCCATAATTCGCTTCGACAAGTTCGGTTTCACCCACACAGGCCGTCTTGAGCTCAACGTCTCTCAGGTCGAACTATCAGACTCGAACCGAAATCTTGACTTGTCCAAAGTCGGATTCTTCCTCTGCACACTCGACGCATGGATGCGCGTGCTCCAACAACTCGAAGATGAGGAGGTCGCCTGCGTTCTCGATTCCGATCTCATTAAACTCGTCTCCAATTTTAAATCTCTCAACGGGCAATCCAGCTTCAACTCCCTTTATGAAGAAAAGGATGCCGATCAGTACACCCTCGTCTTCGCTAACTGCCTTAATCAAGTTAAAGTATCGATGAAAGTCCGATCAGCGATGTACAATCTCGACGGCAAGAAAAATCGCAGGGATTATCTCTCGGCGGGCGAAACGGTTCTCCCTAGGGTTTACTTCTTTTTGTCCCTCGTTTACTTCACTCTCGCTGGGGTTTGGATTTACGTGCTTTACAAAAAACGACTCACCGTTTTTGGAATCCATTTCTTTATGCTTGCCGTGGTTATTTTGAAAGCATTTAACCTGGTATGCGAAGCAGAGGATAAGTCTTATATTAAGCGTACAGGGAGTGCTCACGGTTGGGATGTATTGTTTTACATATTCAGTTTCTTGAAAGGGATAACGCTTTTCACGCTGATCGTTTTGATTGGTACTGGGTGGTCGTTTTTGAAGCCTTACTTGCAGGACAAGGAGAAGAAGGTTTTGATGATTGTGATTCCACTTCAAGTCGTTGCTAACATTGCCCAAGTTGTTATCGATGAAACTGGGCCTTTCAGTCAGGATTGGAACACATGGAAGCAAGTGTTTTTGCTTGTTGATGTTGTTTGTTGTTGCGCAGTGTTGTTCCCGATTGTTTGGTCTATTAAGAACTTGCGCGAGGCAGCTAAGACAGATGGGAAAGCCGCCGTGAATTTGATGAAGTTGACTCTGTTTAGGCAGTACTACATCGTAGTGATTTGTTATATTTACTTTACCCGTGTTGTGGTTTATGCCTTGGAGACGATTACTTCTTATAAGTATCTTTGGACCAGTGTAGTGGCTGGGGAGTTGGCCACACTTGCATTTTATGTGTTTACAGGGTTTAAATTCAAGCCAGAGGCTCATAACCCATACTTTGTGATCGATGATGAGGAGGAAGAAGCTGCAGCAGAGCAGCTGAAGCTTGAAGATGAGTTTGAATTGTGATAGTATTCATTGAGGAAAAGAAATGGAGAATGATTGAAGAAGGTTCAGGTTGTCAAACTGGGGCGATTGAGGTAGAAGCCTTATCATCTTAATGGGTACCATTGAAAAAAAAATTGTGATATTTGATGCTTGTTAGTACTTATTGTGCCCTTTTGATCTACTGTACCTTTTTTTTATAAGTTGTTAGGATACTTAAACTTTGATGCTTGTTGTGAATTTAATAGCATATGTAACTACAAATACAAAACTTATGCCATACTTTTTGTTAAATTCCTTGTTTCCTCATTCTGGGAATATGTTGTGAAACATTGTCATTTATATGTATCTAAAAGTAATATTGTGCATGCATTTGCAGAGAACCAATTAGCATATGCTCATTTAACGAAGAGTAGTTGCTGTACTACTCCCTGGAATATATGTAGTGGTACATTTGTTTTAGGGGCTTTTATTACATATTTGAAGTGCCTGTTATATGTCAGACGTGGTTCTTCTGATATCTAGTCATAGCTCGACTGCTTTAATGAATCTGAGCTAGCTATCTACTGAATCTGAATTCCAATTTGATGAACATTGCAATTTGCATGTAGCTACTTGAAAACATTGATCCGTTTTAACATGCTTATTTTCCAGCACTTTTCAGGCTTTAAGCCTTTTGTTAAAATCGGAATGGATATCTTTTGTCCAATTTGTGGCGATGCTGTTAAATCTAAAATCTTTTCTTCTGTGAATATTTAGTTTTAGCATTAATTTTTTAGCTAGAATGATCCGAGTGAGATTGGTTCTCATGGAGTTGGAAAAGTTGCCCTTGGCAGACATGATTGTATCCTTTGGTTAACTTGAGAGGTTTCTTACCGCTAGGAGATCTATGGTTTTAGATTTTCTGCATTGGATTTTTATGGCATGTGTTTGATTTGTGAGGTATACTAGAAACGAACCTGACCATCGATGATTAGTTGTTAGAAAGCTTGTTTTAGCTAACACTAGAATTTGAGGCAGGCATGTTCTCCTTACTGAGAATTTGTTTAATTTCAGTCTTATTAGTTCAATGGCTTTTGTTTCGTCGTGAACCCTCTTATCTGATGGTTGCTTTCATGGCTCTACAAAATATCTGATCCTCCAAGAGGTGGTGATTATGTCGACAAAAAGTGTATGCCATGGAATGTTCTTTGGCTTGGGCCTGGGAAGATACGGTCTAAATTTTAACAGATACCTCGTGACAAAATTGAAGTCAAAGGTCCACCAGTTAGCGGTGGTTGAGAAATTCGTATTGATTAGTTGGGATATGGGAGTTTATTGCTTGGAGTTTCTTTCTATTATTCCCTTCAATTTTCCTGTCACATATTTGTTTGTTGTTACAAAATCCATGGGTTGGATTGATTTTAGGTCAGATCAATTTAGATTTTGGATTTGGATCATTTTCGACTTTGGGTTGGTTTTGAGGTATTAGGGGTTTTAGTTGTTTGAGGTTTTTTGGGTTTGGGCTTAACAAATTAAAAGATTTCTTTCGGCAATTTGAATCACGGTAGATTTTCAGATTATAATTGACAGATCATAGTAATAGAAAATTGTAGTATGGGCCATGTTCTTGAAATATATATTATAGGCGTAACAGAAGTTTGGGTGTGATCGAAAAGACAAAATCATGCAAATCATCGGCAGTCTAACACTTGATACATAAAATATTGAGAGTATTGATAAGCATGTAATCATTAAGGTTATGGGTTACAAACTTCCCTTTGTGACAAAGAGCATACCCTGTATTCTAAATTTCTTTCATAGGATCCATTCATTCATCTCATGTATGCTGACAATTTTTCTTTCGGCTAAGAAAAAAAATTTGAGCAGCAAAAGCAAAAAAGAAAGAAAAAAGAGGACACTTTTATTTCACTTTAACCATATAGGAAATATGGTCCATTTTCATCTTTTTTCTTGCATCAGCAGTTGATTATGAACCACGAGAATTCAAGCAGAAAGATTGAAGTTGTGCTGGCACATGGGAAGTTTGTTAACCTGTCTCCTTTTGAGCCGCCCTTCACCAAAACCAAAAAGTATCCAATGATCGAAGTCGGTGATTACAGGGCTTGTGTGTATTCACTTGCTAACCCAAACACCAGAAGAGCTCTTATTTTTTGTCCATTCTTAAGGTTTTATGACTGACACTGCAGCAGACCCTGGATTTAACATTAAAGGGAGGGACAATACACGTTGAACCTGTAGGAATAAATACACCATTGTTTCCATTATGGCCTATAATGTCCTTAAAAGAACTTTGCAACCAAAATCTGATTAAAATAATCCTGCATCTTTTGCAATCCAATCATAGATAACCAGCAAAACTCCCATTTGTAATGCTTGACTAATACAACATATTTTTGAAGAAAAGGTTTTTAAATCCCTGTTAGAAACTTTAATCGCATCATAAAATATGCATCTGTGGGCTGTTGTGGCTGAATAATTGCTCTGGGATATGTACTCGGTACTTTAGTTATCAAAATCAATATATGTAAATTACGACACTAATTCAATGGTACATGAGGTCTAAGGTTCGATTGGAATTACTTATATTTCCAAAGAATAGATCAAAATGCCCCCACTAACATGTGGAGTGCCAGAGGAGTACATACTCCAAGCCAGAGAGGCCCTTACTCTTTCACAATAAGTAGAACATTTAGTGGTTTTTGTGTGGACCAAATATGTTCATTATTACACTGGACGGTCTCCTCATATTAAAACTATAAATTTCTTTACAAATACACCCTAATTTCCCAATTTCCTCTCCACTTAGAATTATTGGTGTTTGATTGTTTTTAAGTTATTAATCCATGATATGATTACCGGACATGATTTGAATAAAACTATGAACGGTGTACCCATTTCAAAACAACTGTAGGGTATTTTTCTGACCAGTTCACAGTGAATAAAAAGTCAGCGTACAACCTGGAAACTTTGGCCATATAACTACAGATCCCACTACTAGTATTGGCATGCCATGAGAGTGGTAAAAAGGAAAACAGGGCAGATAAGAGATGTGGACCGGTGGAAGTAAGATAATAAAGGCAAATGAAGACCACCACCTCCCCTTAGGACTAGTTTTTTTAATTAAGATGAGATGCATGTGATATATATATATATATCCATCATTCACTTTTTCAATCCACATGATCTTCAAAGCTAAGTTCCAGAATAAATAAATGGGCCTACTCCCATTGCTTTCTTGACAGGGAAAATCCCCCACTCAAACAATAATAAAAGAAAGAGAAAAGCAAAAATAAGAGTTTGATTTATTAAGAATGGAAGGAGAAGATATGGAGATGATAATGATGATGATGATCAACAGCAGCAGCAGCCCTAATAATCAAAGCAATGAAACTTCCACTAGCACTAGCTGGAAAGTATATGATAACCCTTTTTTTAATTCCCATCATCATTGTCAACAAGTATGGCAAAGTAGCAAGCATCTACATCATCATCAAGTGTGCTCACCTGTTTCAGCTCAAACCATCGTAGACCCTTTTTGGGATCTTACCTTGTTTGGTCCTTCTTCAACCATGGATTCTGAACTGGATATTGCTCGAGCCCAGATCATTGATTTACAAGCTGAGCTAGATTACGAAGTTAAAGCACGTAAAAAGGCAGAGTCCCTCAACAAGAAACTGGCTAAGGATCTTGCCGAAGAAAGAAGAGGAAGAGAAGCATTGGAGAGGGTATGTGATAAGCTTGCAAGAGAGATTTCATTAGATAAAGCAGAGATTGATCGAATGAAAAGGGATTTCGAGGAAGAAAGAAAGATGTTAAGAATGGCTGAAGTATTAAGGGAAGAAAGGGTTCAAATGAAGCTGGCCGAAGCCAAGTTTTTGTTCGAAGAAAAGCTATTAGAATTGGAAGAAACTAAACGAGTATTGCCGGCTGATAAAGAAGATAAACCACCAGCAGCATTCACAACCAATCTTTCTGGGAAATTTTCGAGGTTAGTTTTCAGTGAAAAAGCATCATCAACCTGTAACGATTCATCCATGGCAATTCAACGAAAAGCATCCCCAGAAACAGAGAATCCTCACATAAAACGAGGGATCAAAGGGTTCGTTGAATTTCCACGAGTGGTTCGAGCGATTGGATCAAAAAGTAGACATTGGGGTTCAAAGCTTGAATGTCAAAAGGCTCAGCTAAGGGTTCTTCTTAAACAGAAGAGTCCCATTCGATCAAATAATCTTATCATGAGTTGAAGATATATTATCAGTTTTCTGCAAGTAATTTCACTTCTGGGTTTTTCTTTTCTGGATTAAATTTTGTTAATTTCTTGTTTTCTTTCCTTCAAAACAGGGTGACTTAGTACCCATTACCCTCAAAGATCTTGGTCTTGTAAGATTATAAAAATGGGGGTAAATTAAATATATGATTTGGCTTTTGTAATTTACCGTAATGGTGTCAGAATGTATATGAAATTGTTGTGTTCATTAATATTATAGGATTTGAAATTGGAAACTGGAAAACTTGTCGGTTGGAACAGATCTGAGTAAAGAAATTGTTGGAAAGACTACACAGAATTCATTGTATAAAGGTAAACAGCTAAAACCTCATTTCTTTTAAAAGTGTAATATGGTAGACATGTGCAGATGTTTGACAAAGATGAAAGTAATCAACCATTTTCTTGGAAAAAAGAAACCTTAGGTTAGGGAAGGGAAAATTCATGAATCTTTAGGTGATCACATGTGCATTAAAATTGGCATTTGATGTAAAGTGAAAACTAGTTCACAAGTCACTTTGCAGTTCGTAGAAATATCAATCTTGTGCAGGTCTAGGGAGCCTTCAAGTAATCACCAACATCTCTGATCTATAGCATTGAATTTAGAGATAAATCTCTTACACATGCAATCAGGTTTGACTCCGTTAAAAATATTCTTCACTATCACTTACATCATCAATCTAATGACCCAACGATTTATCGAAAGGCAATGCATAGCAAGAAATGTCAACTCATATTTATATCTCACTTCTCCCGACTCCAATTACACACACACACACACACTATCCTTCAAATTCCAACCTCCAACCTCACCCCCTTCATCCTCTCCTCTTAGCTCTTCCTTCCCTTCTCCTTGACTCCACCACTCAAACTTCACACATTTTTTTTTCCAATTTCATCAAAATCATAACAAGTAGTAAAAACTTCAATGTTTTTGAATAAAATTATAGATTCGAGTTTTGTAAATAAATAAAACAAGAGTTGTACATCTTAATTAAATATTCAATCTAGCTCGACTCTAAATTTATCGCAAAGTCAAGATTTTTTATTAATGTACCCTTTATTTTTCAAAAGTAAAAATTTTTACATAGAAGCAGAAGATAAAATGAGCATACAGTATACTCGTTTGTGCTGCCCGGTCTTGCAAGTTCTATTTAACTCGGGCAGATTTTAGATAATTAACTAAATTCTTTTTATAATGTCTAAATTACTTACAATCTTTTAATTTTTAGAAAGGAAGATATTAGGCGTTTAAGCGTTAGTTGTAACAACAACAATACAATTGAATTAATATTCATTTGAAAAAATCTATTATTTAAATTTAATATACAAATATTTTTAATGATAAAATCAAATCAACCAATTTAACTAAAGAAGATTTGGGTAAAAAAAAAAAAAAATTTCTTGTCGCGGATCAAATTCTAGCCACAGACTAGTTTAGTGCATCCCGGTTTACATGTTAATTATCTTGCTAGTTTATTCTCGTGTACTATACTTTAAATTATATTTTGATTTTTTTATTAAAAAAATAGGTAATTCAGTCATCATACATTGATGGAGAAAAATGGTCCATTCATTAAAACTCGCATACTTTCATCAATGACGTGGATCCTTCAATGGGTTAATATTGCCGTCGTCGATCGAGATTTTATCTCCTAAATTTATAAATAACCTAAACGTTTAAGGTGACAGGTTCAACAGAGTGAACAGAGTGAAAATAACTTATGAGGGCTCTAAGTAGCACATGACCACCTATGAAACCTTTTGTTTTATCCTATGGCCTTCCTTTATTTTGCAATTGCTTGCCTAGCTATATGATAATCAACTATTGCCTCTTATAGAGGTGAACTCAAAAAAAATTTTAGAACTGTTAAATTTAAATTATAATTTTTTAAAAAGTTAAAATTATATTGTATTAATGTAAAATGTTACAAATTTCAAATGATTAAACTATAATTTTTTTCTATTTTTAGAGAGTACAAAATTTAATTTTAAATTTTAGAAGGGAATAAAATATAAATTTACAATTAAATTAATGTTAAAACTTCACAAATACTCAAAAGACTAAATGAGCAATTTTTTTTTATTTTATTTTAAGAGGCGTCCCCCTTGGTCAAAATCTCTCCTCTCTCACCATCTCTTTGTCCTTCATTTTCATCACTGCTCATCTCTCTCGTTTCTTTTTGTTGACCTCCCATATTTGTCTTTATCCTCACGTTTCCCATTCTTTTCTCCTTCCCATTTTCCTATTCTTTTAAGGTCTCTCTCTCTCTCTCTCTCAATTTAGGGGACGAATTTCTTCACCTTCTTTAGTGATTGTAACTAAGTGCTAATCTTTGAAATTGACTTAGTGATATTAACCCAATTAAGAATTGATAAAGAAAAAAACCAAATCAAACTTTTAAATTGCAATTTTTTTTTTTGTCTTCACCCAAATATTAAAATTAAAAGTATAAATGTATATTCACTTTTAAAAAAAATAAAAAATTATCTCATATATCACTTAAAAAAATTCTACAAGCTGGTGAGTAGTATTGTAATGGAAATTTTGAATTTATAACTAAATAGAAAATATATGATGAGTTTATAAAATCTAAAAAACTCCAGCAATAATATATCAAAATAATTACCCTTAATCATTAATCTAATTTTCTTTATTATGAAACATAGAGTTAATTAACTTTTTTGTTCTTTATTCACCCACTTTTATGAGTGTCCCATTATTTTTATATACAAAAATACTAAAAGCATGTGAAAATTATGGTTAAAAGATGGAAAAAGATTCAAGGCAATTGTGGTTAAAAATCATGGGTATTACTTTTGACCTTCTAATGGAAAGGAGTTTATCGGTCTTCAAAATTTTATTATTGAGATACTAATATTAGTGAAGCAAATTTTGGTAATCCCCTACCCTTTTCTTTTTTACGCAAATTTTATCTTAAAATTTAGCAACTATAGTCATAACAAATCTATTGTAATCTTCATAATTTATCCAAATAAGGAAACATAACTTCATAATCTACTTTTTCATTGAAAAAAAATATTGTACCAATATTAAATATTCATTAAATATATTATAATAAAAAAAGTATTCAGAAAAAGACGACAACAATAACATCTGAATCTTGGTATTTAGATGCCAACAAAAGGCTTTTATCATTATTCATTAAATATCATATTTTAAGCATCGGTCTACCATTAAATCTAAACAGTGCTTTTGAAAATATTAAAGTGTTTAACGGTAAAAATATGTTTTTTTTTTTCAGAAGATAAGATATCTATTTTAATTTGATAGTGTAAAGTAGAATATATGTATTTACATAATATTCAAATTCATTAATATTATGATATATGAAATATATAAACTTAAATTATAATTTTAATTGATTCGAATGTAAAATGTCATATTATTATTTTGGTTTTAAGAAATATTCAATTTAACCTATAGTAAAAATATAATAATAATTTATGGTAACTCTTTATTAATGTTATAATATATGATATATAATTTTTTAAGTTATTAATATAAATTATTTGTAAAATTTAATTTAAATATAAAAATTATATTTATATTTTATAATTAAATAAATGAGGAGTAAATTTATAGTGGTGGTAAATTATAGTGAGAATTTTAAAAATGACTATCAAAATAACTAAAATGTTTATAACTCGTAAATCAAAATGAAAAAGAAAATTAAGTCTTAGATTTACTATTTAATCTACCTCATTAAAATGAGTATAATACTCAATCTTTCTTCTTCTTCTTTCGTTTCACCACGTAATACAAGTTTTAAAGTGAAAAATATTGGGCTAATCTTTTACATTTAGATTTAATTTAATTTATTGAAGAAAAAAAATTGAAAGCATATTCACAATGAGATGAAATGTGAAAATAAAATAAAATAAAATAAAATGTGGAAATTTTTTCGGGAAAAAACCACAGGCAGAGGAGAGGAAAATTCACTATGTCGAATTCAAATAATTACAAGAGGAATAGACTATGTCTATTTATAGGCTTGTAAAGCCATATTCTAGTAAGACTGAAACACATTATTCTAATCAATATCAAATAGATAGAGTTTAATAAGGTTTAAAAAACCTTATTCTAAAATAAAATAAAAGAATAGTTCTATATGGATTTTACTTTTATTTCATTTTACTACTGTATTTTATTTAAATAAGGATTCGGGTCATTTAATTCTAACAATCTCCACCTTGACACGAATTCTCAATGAACAATTTCTTCATCGCGAACTCTCAACGAACAAGTTCTTCATCTCTTTTATAAAACCCCTTAAGGGTTTAACTTCAACAATGAACACCAACCAAGTCTAAGCAATGCTCAAATTTGGTTATAGGAAGTGACTTAGTCATCATATCAGCAGGATTTTCATGAGTACTAATTTTGCTCACAACAATATCATCACAAGAAATAATATCACAAACAAAATGACACCGAACATCAATGTGTTTTGTTCTCTCATAAAAATTTGATCTTTTGTAAGGAAGATTACACTTTGACTGTCGCAAAATACTGTACTGATTTGAAGGTCTTCATTGAGTTCACTAAAGAGTCCCTTCAACCAAATAGCTTCTTTACAAGCCTCAATAATCGCCATGTACTCAGCTTCAGTGGTAGACAAAGCGATTGTGGTTTGCAAAATGACTTTCCAACTGATTGCACATGTAATATCCCGAAAATTTTTACGGTAAAATATTATCCGTGATATAGTAAAATAAGGAAATAAAGTGACAAAAAGGGAAATTTTGAGTTATGTCAATATTGGGAAGTATATTATGATATATTAATTCAAGAAAGGACTAAATTGTAAAAGTGAGAAAAGTTTTGTTGCACAAGAGTAAATACTCAAAATTTGAGGGGTTAAAGTGTAAATATGAAAAAGTTGAAGGACCAATAGTGTAAATATTTTAAGGGTGGAATGATCCAGAAATTAAGGAAAATGGATGAATTAGGACCAAATTGAATAGATAAAGAACTATGAGGGACTAAATTACAATTTTACCAAATTAAATGATGACTCAATGATGGAATTTTAAAAGATAATGAAGGGCAAAATGGTCAATTGGAAGAGAGAGAAATCTAGAAAGCAATGATGATGTTGGAGATATTTTAGATTAAATAAATAAATAAATAATAGTTTATTAATATTTTAATTTAATTTTTAAATGATATTTTATTATTTTATTATTATTTTACTTAGTATATATAAGGAAAGAAAGATGAAGAATCATCATATTTTTTTCCATGCACCCAACGTATGAAGAGAAAAGGAAGAAAGAAACTTTCTTTTCTTTACAATTTGGTCCTTCCACCAAAAATTCACCATTTTCACCTAGAAATCAAAAGAATTTCCATAGCTACTAAGAGAGAGAAATGCTAAGGAGACCATGGGGAGTTAGAATATCAAGTTGGATTCAAGAATAGAAGCTGGAGGAGAGAGAAAATCAAGTTAAAGATTAGTATCAATAGAACAAGGTAAGTACATCAAGATTTCAATATGTTTTTAAGTTTGTTATTATTGACAAAGCATGGTAATAATGTTATAGTAGAGTTTTCTTACATAAGGTCCTATGTTCTTGATATGTTAGTGAAGAGAAAATAAGAGAAAGTGATGAGAAATGGTGTAGAAAAAGAAAATAAGGGTGTTATAACATGGTAATTAATATCTTGTACCAAAACAGTTTTGGACAGCAGCAGTAGTCTAACTTTGAAAAATCATCAAAAATTTTAGAAATCGAATTATAGGATGAATAAAGTATGAAATTAAATCTTATTGAGTCTAGTTTCTTATAGAAGAAATTATGTAAGCAATGGAATTGTAAATCATGAGATTTAATCAATTTTGTGAGACAAGGTCAGAATGATTTCGGGTTCCCCTGTTCTGACTTTTGAAAATCATCAAAAATTGGATAAAAACAATTATGGTCTTAAATTTATATGTTTAGAATCTTGAATGAGTATATTTTCAAGAGAAATAAACGGGAACATCATTCGAATTCTGTACGAGGAGATAATTAATTTTTAGTGAAGAAGGGTCAGGACTGTCAGACAGCAGAATAGGGGTAAATTTAAAGAATAAACTGTACTTATTGGCTAAACCAAAAAATTCTGAAAATTTTATGGTAAGAAGATATATGAGTCTAGTTTCAGGGAAAATTATTGGATCTTAATTTGGAGTTCTATAGCTCCAAATATAAATAATTTAGTGACTATGACACAGATGGACAGCTTGAATATTCATAAAAGTAAATAATAAAAATTATAGATAATATTACTTACAAGTGTGTTAAATACATTAACGATGTGGAATGGAGAGGAGGAGGAGAAAAATATGTATGAATATTCATCTAACATGGCTAATTTGCATGTTTTAGGCTCAGGGACTAAATTGAATAAAAGTAAAACTTTATGGGTAATTTTATAAAAATGTTAGAAATGACCAAATTGCATGAAATGAACTATTTTATTATTTAAATTAAAAAATTGAATGAAATTATTAATTTAGTTCAAGATCGGGGGAAAACATGTTTTAGGGATTAAATTGAAAAGTGTTGAAATTATGGAAAATTCTGATATTTTATAGAAATCATGGATTGTTATCAATATATATGAGAATAATAGCTGGAAATAAGGATTAAATTGCAAGAATTTTATTTTCCTGACCCTAAGGATGAAATCGTCATTAAATAAAAGTTTAGGGGTAAAATGGTAATTTTGTCTAGAGCATTAATTAAATACATTAGAATATGAAATGAATGAAAATGATGATCAAATTTATTTATAAAGATCCGGACGACTCAAATAAGAGATTTGATCGTGGAAAAGAAAAGATATCGGATTAATAAAATTATAAACACAAACAAGTAATGAGGTAAGTTCATGTAACTTGAATTATATTCTTAAATGCTTGAAATGCATGTTTTTGATATGAATATGATTTGAATGTTCATTATATGAAAATTTATGAAATATTGACATATTGATAAAAAGGAAGAAATCCGGTTGAATGAAAGGAAAATTCGATGGATCTTTGAAAATGAATTGACGATAAAAGGATCTAGCCGGACGGGTGATCATATCGATATAGTCCTCAGAAGAATATGTGGAAAATGGATTTAGCCTGACGGGTAATCTAAATTAGGTCCGAATTTAGCTGGACTAGTAATTCAAATCCAAGCTCATTAGAGTAATTGTCGTTGTGAGGATTTAGCTTTGGGTGGTAATCCCGACAATACTCTATGAGTTTATATTACAGGGGATTTAGCCTGGACTGGTAATCCCACTGTAAGGATGAGGTTCGCGGGAGTGTGCTATTTGATATGAAATGTGTAAGACTATGGTTGAAAGATACCATGGCAACCTGATATGAAATGTGTAAGACCATGGTTGAAAGATACCATAGCAATGTGATATGAAATGAACAAGACCACGGTTGAAAGATACCATGGCAACATGACAGAAAATGAGTAAGACCATAGTTGAAAGGCACTATGGCATCATGTCAAAAACAAATAAAACTGTGGATGGGAGACGCTATGGCATCTATTGAACAATTGATATTCAGGTAATATGTATCAGATGACGAATGGTTATATGAAATGGTTGTGTGAAATGTTTACAAGAACTGGTCATATAGAAATATATGTACAAAATAGTTGTATGAAATAATTATGAAGATAGATAAACGAAATAAGAATAAGTATATGGAATATAGTTTATGTTAAGTTTGATATAAACTTTACCGGAATAAATATACATAAAATATATGGAAATGATGGAGCATAAAATATTGATATAATGAAATGATTGATATACACTTATGAAGAAACGGTAAGAGAATGATATGTTTCATAACATGTGCATATATGATTATCTTTGATATGTTGATACAAGGAAATTATGTAAGTAAAGACAATTATTAAACTCAAGTGTGACATGTCGAGAAAATAAGTATATCAATGTTGAATTTAGATGAAATATGTGCAAGTATACTAACAATGATGTTGTTTGACGCTTAGACAAGTGTTAAGCTATTGATTGAATGGTAACATGTTTAATTATAAGGAGCATTGAAACGGTAAGTACTTAGATGAAAATAAAATTTAAGATTTTGCGAAATTTTTTTTATGATCCCGATTTAATTCCAGTTGGTTTCTATTGTACGTTTGGGGCTTCGAGGGCCCAATAGAGAGACGTTATGATTATTTTCAAAATATGAATAATAAATGACTCAAAATTTTCTGAAAATGTTCAGTAAACTCCGGTAATGCCTCGTACCCTATTCCGGTAATGGATACGGGTAAGGAGTGTTACAGCACAATCTCCGATTGTAAAGACATAACCTGTGAGAGATCTTCTTCTATCAAGGTCTCCAGCAAAATCAGCATCAATATACCCAATGACTCCATCTCTAGTTCTTCTAAACTGTAAGCAAACATCAGTAGTACCTCGTAAGTATCTTAAAATCTACTGAACTGCACTGACTGCATATAATAAATCTGGACGTAAACAAACCATAGCATACATGAGAGATCCCACTACACTAGAGTATGAAACATGTGACATGTACTCAATCTCATCATCTGATTGTAGAGACAAAGCTGATGAAAGTCTAAAATGGGCTGCTAAAGGAGTACTAACAGGCTTAGCACTCTGCATATTGAACCTGCAAAGAACTTTCTTAATGTACCCCTTTTGACTTAGGTACAATTTACTTGCTTTTCTATCTCTGAGAATCTCCATTTCAAGTATCTTCTTTGCTGGTCCTAAATATTTCATCTCAAATTCTTCACTTAGTTAGGCTTTGACCTTTCTTATCTCTCCTTTATCTTTTGCTGCTATCAACATGTCATTAACACGTAAAGAAGTAGATACACGAAAGAACCATCACTGTTTTTCTTAAAGTAAACACAACTGTCAAAACTATTTCTTTTGACTGTTTCAAACCGTAAATGGACTTTTTTAGTAAGCAAACATAGTCCTCTTTTTTTGAGATTGTAAAACCCTCTAGTTGTTGCATGTAAATGTATGACCACAATACCAAGCAAAACTCGAATCGAACTATGCTTCACAATTGGGGAGAACACATCTGTGAAATCCACTCCTGGAATTTGACTGTAACCCTTTGCAACAAGCCTTGCTTTATACCTGGGTTCTTCAACTCCTGGAGTCCTTTCTTTTTTTTTAGACACCCATTTACAACGAACAACCTTTTTTCCTTTAGGAAGTTTCACAAGTTTCCATGTTCTGTTTTTTGTGGAGTGATTCCATCTCCTCTTGCATAGCAAACATCCACTTTTCTGAGTCTTCACAGCTAACTACCTCAGAATAATTAGATAACTCTCGGTTTGCATCTATATCTTCAATCACATTTAAAGCATAAACAACTAGATCAGCCTCGGCATACTTCTTTGGAGGTTTAATTTCTCTTCTAGTTCTGTTTTTGGCAAAAGAGTATTGTGGTGAAGAAGCAACTCTATTCTTAATTTTTGTATTGGCTTGAGGAGTCGACTCTGTATTAATCTGATGCTCCACCTGCTTTTGATTTTCTTTATTGGAAGAGTCTTTAAGAGGTAAGTTAGGTAGCATAGCAGTTTCATAAAAAACGATATCTTTGCTAATCACAACTTTTCTATTTTCAGGACACCATAACTTATACCCTTTTACACCGGCTTTATAACAAAAAAAAAACTCATTTAATGGATCTCATTTCCAATTTTCCATTATCAACGTCAGCATACGCAGGACACCCAAAATTTTTAAGTCAGAATAATTAGCAGAATTACCAGACCATACCTCTTATGCAGTCTTTTTCTTAATGGCAATGGATGGAGATCGGTTGATAAAAAAATATGCAGTAAAAGCTGCTTCTGCCCAAAATGACTTCGGTAAGTTGGCATTTAACAATATACATCGAACCTTCTCCATGATCGTTCTGTTCATTCGTTCTACAATACATTTTGTTGTGGAGTATGACCAACTATCAAGTGTCTCACGATCCCTTTTGACTTGCACAATCTATTAAACTCATCAGAACAGAACTCTAAGCCATTGTCTGTGCGGAGGTATTTTATTTGTTTTCTTGTCTGTTTTTCAATCATAATTTTCTAATACTTAAATGCAGAAAACACATCGCTTTTCTACTTCAAGAAGAGCGCCCAAACTTTTCAAGAAAAATCATCAATAAAGGTTAGCATATAATTAGCTCCACCTCTCAAAGGTACTCTAGATGGCCCCCACAGATTAGAATGAATATACTCCAACTTTCCTTTTGTATTATGGATTCCTCTGGTGAATCGAACTCTATTTTGCTTTCCAAAAATACAATGCTCACAGAAATTCAGTTTACAAATTCCTTGCCCATCAAGAAGTCCTCTTTTGCTCAATTCTACCATTCATTCTCACTCATATGTCATAGGCGCATATGCCAAAGTTTAGTAATATTATTATCTGATAAGGAAGGGGAAACGACAGCTGCATCACCAGTAACAGTAGAATCCTGCAAAATATATAACTAGGTAGTCTTTTTCTACCCTTTCATCACAATATGAGAACCTTTGGAAATCTTTAAAACTCTATTTTCAGCTGTGTATCTGTACCCTTTTGAATCAATAGTACTCAACGAAATTAAATTTCTCTTCAATTATGGAACATGTCGTACGTCACTAAGTGTTCTGACAACTCCATCAAACATCTTTACTTTAATTGTTCTAACACCTACGATTTTAAATGAAGCATTATTTCCCATCAAAACAGCACCTTCAGACACTGTTTCGTAAGTTGTAAACCAATCCCGATTGGGACTCATGTGGAAGGTGCAGTCTGAATCAAGTATCCACTCCTCATTCACTTTAAAATTATTGACAGAAGCAACTAGAACTTCACCATCACTGTAGTCTTCTACAACATCAGCTTCACCGAAATTTTCTAGTTATTTTCCTTTTTGATTCGTAGCCTCTCTTTTAATCTTATTCTGTAGCTTATAGCACTCAGATTTAATGTGCCATTTTCTTCTTGTAGAAGTTACAAGTTTTACCTTTGTTTAAAGGCTTCGATCTACCCTTAGATTTACCGCGAGGATTTCGTTCCTGTGTCCTTCCACGATCATCATCAGCATTCTGATCTTGTCTCCCATGAACAATGAGACCCTCTCCCTGAGAGTCAGGTTTAACCATAAGATGCTTCATCTTATTATACGAGGTCAAAGAATTATAAACATAATCAACTATGAGAGACTCGCGGCTATATAAAATAGTGTCTCTAAAGATTGAATAAGATGGGGGCAACGAACAAAGTAGAATCAACCTTAGATCTTCCTTATCATATTGAATCTCCATGGCCTCCAAGTTTGAGAGAATTTCTTTAAACACTGTTAAGTGTTCGTGTACAGACGCACCTTCCTCCAAACGATGAGCATAAAGACGTTGCTTCATATGCAACTTGCTTGTTAGAGTTTTCGACATACATATTTGTTCCAGCCTTTTCCATAATGCAGCGACGGTCTTCTCCTTCATCACATCATACAAAATTTCATTGGACAAATGCAGATTTAATTGTGTTAACGTCTTTCAATCCTTACGCTTCTTCTCTTCATCTGTTAATGTTGAAGGCATCTTATCTATCCTTAGCAGGGCATCCTCCAGATCCATCTGCGCAAGAACTGATTGCATCTTAATCTGCCACAACAAAAATTGAAATTTCATACTTCAAAGACACCATTACTGTAATCGAGTTGAATTACCTGGAAGTTCTGATACCAATTTGTGAAAATAAAATAAAATGAAATAAAGAACACACAGATTTTATGTGGAAACCCTTTCGGGAAAAAACCACGGGCAGATGAGAAGAAAATTCACTATGTCGAATTTGAATAATTACAAGAAGAATAGACCATGTTTATTTATAGGCTTGTAAAGCCATATTCTAGTAAGACTGGAACACCTTATTTTAATCAATATCAAATAGATTGAGTTTAATAAGGTTTAAAAATCTTATTCTAAAATAAAATAAAAGAAGTGTAGTTTTATATGGCTTTTACTTTTATTTTATTTTACCACTGTATTTTATTTAAATAAGGATTCGAGTTATTTAATTCTAACATGAAATATAAGAGATTAAAGTTATCGAGATTAAACAATTTAGGTATTCAATATTTATTTTTTTCCTAAAAAAATTTCCGAGAATTTCACTCTAAAAACTTTGGGTGTTTGGTATATCCCATACTTGGGCCAACTTTTTTAAAACTAAAAGTTCTATAAATTTTTCACTAAATAAACACAGATATTGAGAGAAAAACAAATGTCAAATACTCAAAAATTTTAATCCCGTTGTGAATTTGCTTCCAATATTTTTTAAAAAATTAAATTAAATCTGAAACTAAGAGATTGTTTCTTTTTTCTTTCAACCCAAAACTTGAATTCTACGATAAAATTTTTTTTAAAGATTTAAGTGTTGTGCTATATATTTTAGTGAAATAAATTAAATTTAAGACTTAGAATTTATTCATTTTGATGTACGAGTAAAAAATAATTTGATTCTCATCTTAAAACTTCTCTATCCAAATTTATAATTTGATTCCCAAGCTGGCTTTTGAAAGGTTAAACCCTATATTGTTTTTATAATATTCCAAGGGTTCTTGATAAAATGGCGTGGAGTACTCTTTTTAACTTCACGGCTAAACTTAAAAAATTGTAAAATCTCTTTAATTTATATTTTTTAAAATAGAAACTAAATAAATAAGACACATGTGATTTCTCAAATCTACTTGTAGAGTTAAAAAATTTACTATTTATCTAATTAAATTTTTTATTTATTTAAAATTTGCTTAAGATTCTAAATTTTAGCATCTCTTCGTGTAATATAAACTTAATTTGATTTAGGTCAGATATATTATAATTATTAGTTATATTAGATTTTATAATAATTAAAATTTTGTTATATTAATTATAATTGTAATAATATTTTTATTAAAACGAAAGAGATTTGAATATCTTTCCCTATTGTTTAGTCATTGACATTTGAAGTTGGAACCTTTACGACATCGAAGGACTTAATGGATCATTAAAGTACTAAAACATGATTAAGTTGCATGTATTTCCCGTAACATCATTTTTTTTTCTTATCAATTCAAACAAACCCAGGAGAAACAACTGCTATTATCCATAATAAAATCTAGACATCTTTTTTTTTTCTTTTTTTAAAATACAGTAATTCAAAAAATAAAATCCACAAAAGAGACAAACAATTGAGACAAAAGAGATTGATAAAAAGGAGGAGGCATTGACCCTTTCCTCGGTCATCGAACACTCATTTATCACATGAGGTTAAAATCTATTAAGGCACTGAATTTTTA
This sequence comes from Gossypium longicalyx, assembly GCA_025698465.1. Taxonomy (NCBI): domain Eukaryota; kingdom Viridiplantae; phylum Streptophyta; class Magnoliopsida; order Malvales; family Malvaceae; genus Gossypium; species Gossypium longicalyx. The sequence goes on along the minus strand of CM047006.1, from coordinate 2,970,593 downwards.
CAAAAAAATAAAAAATAAAAATTAACACACACCTTGGTTTGTGTGAAACAATGCATTCAACTGGATTGGGTTTGAGCAAAATATTAATATGGGTAGGGTGGAATGGTAAAAAAATTTGAATGAAATTACCATCAAACATGAAAATTATATAGTAAGACTTGGTTAGGTTGATGTGAAACAAAAAAATAAAAAAAAATGAAGTGGTTGAAGAGGGCAGTTTAAAAAACTTATCTCAATCTGGATGTAATGTAAATGACATTAACATTATTTGTTTCTAAAAGAAAACAATGTCAATAATTGCAAGAAGAACATAAATAGGATGGTAATAAAAATTATGGGTATAAAGAGAAGAGTAAACCAAGCAAAACTCTTGGTCCAAATTGAATGCATTGGTTTCTAAAAAAGATTATGAACATTTATAAGTGGATAGCACAAATTAGTTACGGCATCACATCAATGAAGGGGTTTGGTCCCCCCACACGCTCACACGAAACCCAACTGGACCCTAGCCCTTCCTTTCACGTCTCCCAATGCACACTCACGCCGTTAACTTTGACGGCTCATCTCAGTCAACTAAATCACTATTTGAAGTGGAGGGTTGTTTTGACTTCTAAATTGAGAAATATTATTTTAGTAATTACACAGTAAAACTATTGTAATCTTATTACGGGTTTTCAGACTGTGTTAACGTTTGGGGGGGATGTGTCTGTGTCAAGAGTGGGGGAGAGAGGAGTGAAGTGGGTTTTGTCTGTATTCCATAAGGGGTGCGAATGTTGGAAGCTAAGGAAGCAAAGCAAAACGCATGGCTGAAAATAGCGGCACCGCTACACCATAATATCTGTCAACTTTTCTTTTATATATTAGCAACAAACACAACTGGTTTTTGGCTTGAGATGCGTGAAGAGAAGAAAGAACAAAGGGGACTGATTTGCAGTTTCCTGTAACTTTTTTTTTTTTTTGGCTTGTTAAAAAGAGTGAAAGTAGTAGGTTAGGGGGGAGTTTAAGGTTTGTCTTGTCTTGTTCTATTTTTCTTTTTAGATGGGAAAGGTGACATTTTGAAGACATGGATACCAGAAATAATGCTTTTGTAGGTACAGAGAAAGGGTTGGGAAGAACAGATGAGGGATGTGATGTTGGGTTAGGTTTGATGATGATGCAACAAGTTGAGGAGTCTTGTCCAAATAAGAGTTTCATGGCAATGCTTCCTCCTCATAATCATAATCACCTTTCATCATCATCATCATCTTCTTCTTGTTATGTTGAAGGGTTTGATGGAGGAGCTAGTGGTGGTGGGCCCCTTGTTTGTAACACAAGCAATCAGGAACCATGCAGGGGCGATATATACGATGTTGTCGGTGCTGCTTCTGCTTCTGCTTCTGCTTCTGTTTCTTCTGCTGCTGCTGCAGTTGTGTTAAAGTCTCTGCACCATCACTCTTTTTCCGCTGACCCTCCTTTTCCCCACCATTTCTCTGGTAAAAAAAAAAAAAACTCTTCTTTGTTCTTTCTTCGTCCATTTTTTTGTTCTTCTAATTCTGTTTTATGAAGTAATTAAAAAGAGTATAACTTAATGCATGGTGTTCAAAATTTAATGAAAGTAGGAGAAATGGCAGCAGCGCCTGTGAATGCTAGAGTTCCTTTCACAGCAGCTCAGTGGCAAGAACTGGAAAGACAGACCATGATTTACAAGTACATGATGGCTTCTGTCCCTGTCCCTGCTGAACTCCTTATCCCCCTCACCAAAAACCCTTCAAATGGTAAATCTTTTTATTCTTTTTTCTTCTTCTTTGTTTAGATTTTTCTTTGCATTAATTATATATTTTTGTTGATATAGTAGCGATAAAGGGTTCTTTGGAATTGGGGTTTTCGAGCAATAGCTCGGATCCGGAGCCATGGAGGTGCAGAAGAACAGATGGGAAGAAATGGAGGTGTTCGAGAGACGTGGCGCCTGACCAAAAATACTGTGAGCGTCACTCTCATAAGAGCCGTCCCCGTTCAAGAAAGCCTGTGGAATTGCCAAACCACTCCAATATCAACATCAACAACAATGATCACAAATCACAAACACTTCACAACATGGCATCTGATGGCACCGCCAACCAACCTCATCAAAACCCACATTTTACAAACCACCACAACCCTCATTTCTTCACATCTTCATTTGATCAATCCAGGTAAGCTCTGAACATTTAATAAATGCATGGTGTGGATTTTCTTGTCTTATAATGTTTTGGCCCGTGAAGGTGCTTGGAATGGTTCATGAAAGGGGAAACCGCCGTTCCTTTTGCTTCTAACGCCGAGTGGCAGCGGACGAATTATGGGGTCAATTTACAAGCTCAGCATCATCTAAACGAGCAATTCACCCCCAGTTTAGCCTCTTTGGAAGGCTCCTTGAACCTAAACCAAACACATTCACAAGAAACAAGAGCCTTCATCGATGCATGGTCAATAGCAGAAAGAGAAGTGGTCGAAATGGAAGGAATTGGGAGCTGCAAACGCCCTGTTTCTTCAAACGAGAAGCTACCACTGTCATCACTTACATTATCAATGTCGGGTGGTGGGAACGAAAACAATCAAGAAGAAGACGACGAGAACAGTCATCACGAGATGCGTGGTACCTTGTCATGGATGGGTTCATCGCCTGGTGGACCACTGGCTGAAGCATTGTGCCTTGGCATCGCAACTAGTCAAACCACAAGTACAAGTAGCTGTAGCAAGAGCATATGAGACATGGTGGACGGCGGCTGGTTGGTAGCTAAAATTTTCTTCAACCTTGTGGATAAAAAAAAAAAAAAAAAAAAAAAAAAAAAAAACCTTTATTGCTATATTGGACGAAAGGGTTTTCTTTCTTTGAATGTTAGTGTTAAAATGATGGGTTTTCCATTTGGGTTTTTGGAGCTAAGCCCAAAGGCCTAAGCTTTCTGGAATGGGTGAATACCCTTTGTTTCTTTTTCTTTTTGGAAAAAAGGGGGGTATGCATGCTTTGGTCTCTTACATCTCATAGCTCATTAATATCAGTGATTTTGAATTGCAGTGTAAGAATGTGAGTAGATTTGTTTAATTTATCCATTAAAAATCAATGATTCTATCATTTATCATCATTAGAAGCTTACAGAAGGAACATGTTAACAATCTATCACTTGTCTTTTCTTATCACATTTAGTAAGTAGAGTACTATTTATGAATAAGGAATCCATTAATTATCATCCATAAATGTTTTTCCTATGTCATGGGTGTCAGAATGAAATTTTGCTTCGTTTTAACCTTTTTCTTAAGAAGAAGAAAAAGATAAACTTTTCATACAATCAAGTCATAAGTCAAGTTGGCTAATTGGTGTTATTACTAGGATTGTATTCCTGTTAATAACCATTCCTTTTTCCTACCATTCATCAATGTTATGTAATTGTTTATATATAAAATTTCTAAATCTAAATTCCATCTCTTTATTTAACAAAATAATTTGATTTTTGTATTTTATGTGAAATCAATTGTTTTCTTTTTCTATTAAACTGTTAAATTTCATATTTAACAGTATCATTCAATTGAAGTATCTACAAAGTTTTAAAATCGATTTTTGATAAATTAAAGAAGTTAATTTTTTTATTTTCATAAAAGTGAAGGGGTTAAATTTTAAGTTGATTAAGTCTTAACTTAGTTGAAATTGTTACTATTACAATAAATAGGAGGATGTAGATACGAATATACTTAAAACACATTTTCTCCTCCAAATTAATGTTGATACGAATGCACGTAAACCCTTCACCCTCGTTTTCAAAAAAAAAAACTACTAATAATATTAAGTTAAATTTGTTGACATCAAATCTCAAATTTAAATATGAAGAATCTCTTCCATTTCTCTCTTAAAAAACTAAAAATTTGGTAAATGATAGCCATGGTTAGTTAATTCTTGGTTTTAATAGGAGGTTGGGACTTTGTTCTGTATTTAATGCAGAGCTATGAGGTATCCTAGACGGCTTGATTGTTATCCATAACAAGAAATATTGGGAGAATGTATTAATTCGGTTAAGATAGTTTGGAGGTTATTCAGTTTATTAAAGAAGCGTTCTCAAAGCTTTCTTATTCAACATTTATTAGACGTATTCAGTAGATTTTGGTGGGAATGGTGCAATAAAACTTTTATATGTTTCTAGGGAATAGAACATAAAAACTAATCGCAATGCAAAGTTAACTTTCGATAGAAATGAGGGTTGCAACTTTTCAAATAGAATCCGCTATTTTTTAAGTAATTTATTGTAATTATTGTCTTAGGAATTGTTTTAAAAAAACTAAAAATATAATGCTAAACATTTTTAAAAAATTATGACTTAGTTTATTTATCATCATTTAATTCATTAAAAAATTATCCAACCTTAAAAAGGGAAAAAAGGTAAACCTTTTCATGAAAAGGATGGAAATTTTTTATCCACAAAAACAGGGTTTTTGCATTTGGGCTTATCATGATTAGGTGTTGGGAACAGAAAACAAAGGAATACAACTATTGGGCCAAATCTCATCTCAGAGTCTGAGATCATAAATTTTGTTAAATTCCATACAAAACATACCACCTTTCTAAGCCCAAATGATGCATTTTCAGATAAAAATAATGTGCTAAGAATAAAACCATACATGAATAATCTCCTTCATCTCAACCACCTTAGATCAGTAGTGGAACATGGAGAAATTTCACCCCCAAAACTTTCAGTATAATAAGATGAGTAAAGTGATTCTTTCTCCATCCCATAATGACCCTCAAATGCACTCTTGAAACTAGGGCTTCTCAAATTCTGGCTAAAGCTACTACACCCAATGCCAACAACATGATTTTCAGGTGCTGGATACGATAGTCTCTTCTTCACTAACGATCCACCTCGTTCCCTCTCTGGTGTCGATGGTCTTTGTCTCGGTGTACTCTGCGATCTTGCCTTAGCCTTCGCGGACTCTGTGGCTGCCATATAATTCGGCACCGTCGTGGCAGTTCCATTTACATACCGAGACATTCCGTTTGTGGTGCAATACGTGGAAGCTAAGCTAGGTGTGTTTGCTGCAGAGGTGTAATATTTCTCTTCTTTCAAGCACCGAGGGCTAGCTGAACGTACTTGCAAAGGCTTTGTCTTGCAAGGGGAAGGTGTGGGTGGGAATTGGTTCAGAGAGAAACTATGAGGTCTTCTGATTGTTGGTGAAGAGTAGGATTGTAGCTTGTAACTATCTATTTCCACTGTTTTTATGGAGTCTCTTTTATCAGTTGATACCCGGTTGTTGTTATCCCATTGCTTTGTAGCCATCCACCGGTCAAGCCATTTTGTTCTTTCTTCAACCTCCTTTTCATCTTCAGCTGATGGGTTTCTTCTAGATCTCCATATCTTCAACATGTGTTTAAAATTATTAGTTCATAATTAAACATGCACTGGTACCAACATGAAATAGTAATAATAATTAAAAAAAGAACCTGGTTAGAGAAAGCATAAGCAAGTGCCTTTTCACGTTTCAATGCAGCTTCCTTCTTGGTTAGCAACAATGCTTCGATCTCTTCACTAGTTTGTGGTCTATCGTCCCATTCATCTGTTGTACAGCTCATGTCTCGGGACTGTAGCATAAAATAGCACCATACACCAATAAATAAAAAAGAGAAAAAAAAAAAGTTGATTAAGACTTACTTACAGCTACTTACCATGGACTTCCTCCTACGAATATCTTGAAGATATCTAGTCTCCCACAATGCATTGGTTTCATCAAACATAGACTTTCTTCTGTACCCTTCATGTGAAAGCCTTGCACGTTGTTGATCTAGCACTCGGTCTTGTACTCTAACCAAAGATTGCATGCATTTTAGTGCCAACTTTGCTTGCCTTCTGACATTGTGTCCTCTCACTAATGCTTGAAGCTTCACTAACCCTTTCAGTGCACGCAATGCTCTCCTTGCCTTAACAATCACAAAAAAAGTTGTTAGATTGAGACCCGGCAGTTTGTAGCAGATAATGAATAGTTTAATGATTAACTTCACTTACTAGGTAACCTCTGAAAGCTGTTTGAATGACAATAGCAGCATAGTGATAGTGTTCTCTAACATTGGCATAATTGGAAGGTCTAGAACTAAGCCTAACGATCTCAACAGCCGCTTGTGCTGTTGCCACAGCAGCTTCAGCTGCTGCAACGGCAATTGCGTGCCGTTGTTCTGCAAAATCCAATGCTGTTTCTGCTGCATTGTTCGCAGGTGGTGCAACAGTACTTGTCGATGTTGTTGGTGTTGGTGTCTTTGCTTCACACTGTTGGACATGATTGATATTATTACTACCCCTTCTAAACAGCCATCTTCTTTTCTCCCTCTTCTGCACAACCCCAAAAAAAGCCATGCACCCACCACCAACTCAATTAAATAAATTATACTACAAAAAATAAATTTAAGAGAATGATGAAGTTGTTAATTACTATATACTACCTTTTCATCTTCTTCCTGATGCCCACATTCTTCTCTCCTTCTGCTACTCTTTTTCTCATAATCTTTACCTGGAGACCTAAAGGCCTTTTTCACCATTGACAACCACGAGGTAGCAGTGTTCTTTCCCATGGTCAGGTCCAAGAAGAAGGAGAAAATGAAAGGGGATAGATAATTAAGAAGATGGGTATTTGTCCCAATCGATTCCTTCACAAATCATGAATATATTAAGTAAAGGAGAAAGCAAGAGAGAGAAGAAGAAGAGAAGATGATATTCATTTGTTGCAGAATCTAACAAGGTGGTACGACCTCCAATATATCTGCTAAGCGGTAGGTGTTTTCTAGTGGCATTGGGAGGAAAAAAAAAAAAGAACTGATGGGAGGTGGGGGGAAAGTGTCAGATACTTTTGTCACAAATAACACTGTAAAATACTATCATATTATATGATAGAAGATGACATGAGAAAGGAGAGACTGGAGTGTTTTAATGTTGTTTTTGTTACATAAGAATCCAAAGTCACTTTGAAAATTGTTAAACCCTTTTCGATTGATGGGAGAGAGTGCGTGTATATTATTTGGGTTTCAAAAACCAAACTGACCAAATCTCATTGGCTTCACGTGTTTATGAGCAGCAACAAAGACCAGTGGTTCATTAGAAAAGATCAAGTGTTTTTTTGTTTGTTTTTTTTAGTGTATAAAAATTCCTCGAAGACCACCAAAAAAACCACCCTTTTAAGTACCAACTTGAACAAAGGGAATCCCCTCTTTGAATGAGTTGGCTTCATTTCCATGGTGGACTGGTCAAACTTGGATTTTCTTGTCTAGTTTCCCGAATCGTTTCTTGTCTGAAAATACAAGTGTAGAAGCAAAGAACAAACTAATGAATTTGTTTTCTTTTTTTTTTTTTTTTTTTTTGATTGGAGGGGTTTTGTTTGGCCATGCATGAAAGAGTAAACTCATAATTGACGTTGGAGATTTTATGTAAGTTAAAAAAAAGTTGGTAATTTCCACTAGTAATTTTGTTCGCTTGTTTGTAAGAAGAAGAGGAAGGGGGGCCATGGTTTGTGATTAAAGGCTGTGGGTGGTGCAGTTGGGTGATGTCTAGTCTCAAATCTAAAGTCCCCACTTGATATTTGTTTTGGCGGTGTCCTTAAATGTACTTTGAGTTGATGAGTTGAGTCACAATTATTGTCACATGCTTCGCTCAACTCCCGGGAATGGTAGTCAGGACAGCACTCATTTAGATGGGGGAGGCATTAAATCCTTCAATTTTTATATTCTATTTGAAGTAACGGTTAAATTGATAGTGGACGAATTCCCATATTATCAAAATTATCCTTCTTCAACCAACTATTTGTACTAATATTATATGTACTTATATATTTTTGTTGTTATATCATGAATTTGGTTGATTGGATTTGTAACAGCTTAATTTTCAGTGGTGTTTAGAATAGAGATTTGAGATCACTAAATCAGACGAGTGAGTCGAAAATTTAATAAATTAATACCTATGAGTCAAATGTGAATATAGAAGTATTTTTGAATTAGTGAATTTGGTGATTTAAAAGAATTAATTAGGTAAATTGGGTCGAGAATGAGGTATCGAGACCTCGACTTCATCAACCAAGCCATGAATATTTTTAGAAATATTTATGGAGAGTTAGTGAGGTAGTATGAAAAATTTCGTCAGAAAATTTTGACGTTTGGGTGGTTAATTAAATAAAAAAGACTAAATTGAAAAAGGTGTAAAAGTTGTTAAAATGATTAAATAGCTCAATTGTCAAATGAGGAAGGACCTAAAGTGTAAATAAACCCAAAGGAGATATTTTGGGCGGCAATAGCTGAGAAAAATCAGGAAAAGGGGGAAAGAAGGGCAAAATTGGAAATTTACCAAAATTAGCTAAATAAAAATGGGACCAAATTGAAATATCTAGAATTCTCTTCATTTTTTCTTCATTCTCATCAGCCAAAACGCCATAGGAGGGGTTTTATAAGCTGGTATTCCATAATTTTTGCACCAAGTGAGTTAATCCTTACATTTTTCTTATAATTTTTGTGTTTTTAAGACTTTTACAACTAGGTCCTACTATTAAATTCATTAGTTTTTGATTTCATGGATGAAATTGAAAGTAATCATGGTTGAGTGCTGTAAGTTTATGATGATATAACATGAATTTGAAGTTTTAATTTGTTTATGAGATGATTTTATTAGGTAATTTCAATAGAAATTGATTTTTAGGACCTAATTGTGAAAATATTTGGAATTAAAGTCTAGTGCTGAAATTCTGATTCCCAAAGGTTATAAAGTAATTTAAAGTGATAGAAAAAAGTGTTAATTGAGAAAAATCAGCTCAATTGAGAGGCTAATTGAGTAGGGACGAAATTATTATTTATTAAAAGCTCAGGGGAAAAATGGTAATAAACATCTTGCACTAAAATAGTTTTGGACAGCAGCAGTAAGCTAACTTTGAAAAATCACCATAAATTATATAAATCGAATTAGAAGATGAACAAAATATGAAATTAAAGCTTATTTAGTCTAGTTTCTCATAGAAGAAACGTTGTAAGCAATAGAATTGTAAATCATGAGATATAATAAATTTTGTAAGACAAGATCAGAATGAATTCAGGTTCCTCTGTTCTGACTTTGAAAAAATTATAAAAAATTTAATAAAAATAATTAGGGGCTTAAATTTATATGTTTAGAATCCTGAATAAGTCTATTTTTAAGAGAAATAAACGAGAATATCATTCAAATCCTGTACGAGGAGATAATTAATTTTTAGTGAAGAAGGGTCGGAACTATCGGACATCAGAATAGGGGTGACTTTAAAGAATAAACTGTACTTATTGGTTAAACCAAAAATTATGAAAATTTTATGGTAGGAAGATACGTGAGTTTAGTTTCAGAGAAAATTAGCGGATCTTAATTTGGAGTTCTGTAGCTCAAGATAAAAATAATTTAGTGACTATGACACTGATGGATAGCTTGAATATTCATATAAGTAAATAGTGAAAATTATGGATAATGTTATTTACAAGTGTGTTATTTATACTAAAGATTTGGATGCAGAGGAGGAGGAGGAAAATATATATATGAATGACTTGTGTATAAATTGATCACATGCCCGATTATAATCGATAAATGTTGAATTAGAAATGATATAATGTTTTATTTAGAATATTTATTATGAAATTATGATTATCGCTATAATACAAAAATCGAACTTGTGAGTTTATATAACTAAATTTTAGTGACCATTTGTTAATATTATTAAATTTCAATATTATTTTATGAATGGTGATTAATATTTATGTAAATTGTTGAAAATAAGTAAATTATGTACAAAAGTTATGAAATTGAACTGAGTATTTCAGAGGAACGGAACGCAGGAAATGAGTACGATCTTTCAGTGAAAAAGATGAAATGACGGTAAATTACCCAAGTAAACTGAGATTCAGCATTTGTTGCGAATTCTCGTGTTTGCTTTCCGTTTAGCTCTTACAAGCTTTTGTTAACTCATATGAGTTTCAGTTAACCCTTTTGGGGGTTTCAGTTCAGCTCTGATGAGCTTTAGTTAGCCTTCATGCTTCCGTTTAGCACTTATGTGCTTCAGATAGCCTTCGGGCTTCCGTTTAACACTTGTGTGCTTCAGTTAGCCTTCGGGTTTCCGTTTAACACTTATGTGCTTCAGCTAGACTTCGGGCTTCAGATCAAGATGTACTCAAATTCGTAAGCCGTTCCTTGAATGGACAAGTTGGTAAGTCGTAAATGTAACGTGTGGAAAAAGAAATGTAAGTAATGTTATCATTATTATTATTGAGCTCAATTATGTGATTTCGTCATTCAGAGATTGTGTTTGACAGGATATGTTAGTAAATTATGAGTATGTGAATCAAAGTGACAGAATTTAAACACCTAATGAGGTTGAGCTCATTCACATGAATTTGTCATTTGAAATTGTGATTGACAGGAAGAAACAGTGAATTGCATGCTTATGAATGGTTACACATAATTATCTGAAAAATAAGAAAAATGACGGTTATTGATATATGGAGACATGAGACATTGATATTTGAATGTGGAATATGTTTGATAAATGTGTTCATTCATAATTACGGGATTATGTACCTCATGTGTGCTATTTGCATAAAGATGATATTTCAAATACTTTGGTGAATAAAGCTTAAATATGAAATAGTATGAAATCGAGACAAGTTATTATGAAAATATATTTAAATTATCTGTAAGTGTTTCGTACTCCTCGGTAATGCCTCGTACTCTATTCTGACGACGGATACGGGTAGGGGGTGTTACAGGATTTGAATTTAATTAAAACTTAAAAAAAGAAGAAGTTAATTTGCAAATTTCCGTGTACTATGACTTTAAAAAATATTTATTTCCTTTTTAAAGATATTAATTATTTCAAAATCCCTGACTCTTATTTTCAATAATGTCATTTATAAAGTTTGAAAATATAATGTAATTTACTATTACACTAAACGTTTATTAGTGAATATATAGAATATAAGTTTTTTATAAAAATATTAGTTTTAGTTTAGTGTTGGAGACGTAAAGTAAGGTAATTAATATTGCATCGGTCGATACACCGTTTTTCTATTGAAATTGGTGCATATTAGTATTGATCTATTTTGGTGTACTATTTCAAATTTAATGATATTTAAAAAAAAATTAATACATGTAGATGAACATATTTACAAACATTAATTGAATGATATTAAATAAATTTTAAATATAAAATATTCATGCATAAGCTGATGCACAATGTTCTAATAAAAAGTTTTTATCATTTATTACCATTTCGGTTAAAAGTTATAAATTTATAATTTTCAATATTATTCATGCACCAATTGTGCATAATGTTTTGACCGATACAACTGGCATTGGATGGAACAGGCCAATGCAATTAGTACAAACTGAAATTTTAACTGGTGCAAAAAAGAGGGTTGGTTTCAATGCTTTATTACTAAAATAGGGCACACTAACTAGAATCGATATGGAACCAACTATAAAAATAAGATTAAAGCTCATTTGAAGTCTACATACACTAAAACTAAAGCGTATCGATGGTTTCGGCTTTTAGCCTATTAAAATGACCCACTCACCCAACTCATCGCAAATTTTGAGAAATTTTAAGGTTGTAATGATAAAATACATTATACACTTAAGATAAAAACTTGAATTTAAATTTTAGAAAATATTATTGAGAAAAACAATCACAAACCTCGAAATAATTAATTTATATAGATTAAAATCATATATGAAATCTTTCTATCACTCTATATGTTGTTTAGGTAAATTGAGTATAAAATTTTAAGTAATTAATGAAAAATAACCTCTATCTTTAAAAGATTATACATTTATATATATTTGGGTTAATATGTAAATTTGCCACTATACTTTAAGTAAAAATCACCATATTTTATTTTAATTGGTATTTGTTATTCAATTTTAATTTAAAATAATAAAAACAATAAGTTAATTAATATACTATTAAAGTTAAGCAAAACTGCTTAACTTATTTTTTATGATATATGTATTTCTATTTTTCATGTTTTTATTTCATTGAATAGACATTCTAATTTATTTTATTAAATTTTAATATTATAAGTAAAATTATTGTTAACTATTAAAATAAAATATTTAAAATAATTATTTTATTAAATTATATTTTTAAATCATCAAAATTAATATTGAGTGGTAGAAAATCAAAATTGATGGCAAATTTTAATAAAAATCAAAGGCTTGTAGTAAATTTTTTCACATGAGGTAAATTTACTCATATTTTGCAAAACATCAATGAAAACAACAAATTTCAGTATTCTGGTAAATTTGCACTTTTAACCCTATGTATTTTGATACATTATTAAAGTATTTAGAAAGTTTTACTTCTCTGTTAAAAAGGCTATCTATTGAGGGAAGCACACTGAATATGTCCAAAAAATATACAAAGATAAATATAGTGGACTGACAAAATCCAAGCCTAGCCCAAAGAAAACCATAAGCTCATGAAATGGGAAAGGACATCCAAACCAACGAGGGTTTAGAGTCGCTGCCAACTGTCGCCAAAATTAGGGGCGAGCCGAACATTTTACAGTGGCCAATTTTGAGTTGTACAAAACAGAAAATTTACCTTGAATATTATAAAATTTAAGGATTTAAAAGACAATTTTCCTAAATCAAGCGGGGATTAAGCCCCTTACCTCTACCTGTCCCCTAACTTGGTGCTGCCCTTCCACCAAGAAAGCCATTTCCACGACAAAACCTCAAAAGTTGACATCACAGTTCCGTTATGTCCCGTCCGATGACGCAGCAGATAGTAGAGTTAGTCCGAAATGTTAAAAGTTATCAATGTGACGTCAAATTTTATATGATGGTTAAGAGTAATTATATGTTATTATTTACTATCATAAAAGATTAGTTAAAATTAAAAGTGATATAATTTGATTAATGTTTATTAGGCTTTAATTATTAAATATAGTATGGGTTAAATATGTCTAGATATTCTAGTAATTAATTTTTAATTAGTGATAGACTGATTAGAAATTATGGTTAATGTACAAACATTATATATATTAGGATTACGGTCTCCGAATTACACATATGTAACTTTTCTAATATCCCGCATTTGAAAAAGAGAGAGTGACTTTCTCTGAATTACTTGTGTGTTAATTTGAAAAATCAAAATCATAAGATTTGAAGATTTCAATAATTTAATGGTTTCAGGTACGCTTCCGCATTTAGTTTTGTTATTGGTGATCTGATATGATAGATTGTGGTTTGTTAAGTTTTATATTAGATCTTATTTTACAGTTTTAACACATGATCTTTATTTGAGTACAAGTTATGTGAATATATAAATCGTAAGATTTTCCTTGTTTGGAAAAAAAAATTGGTCACGGTTAGTGCTTTAATGTAGTACTTAAGAATGGTCGCAACAAGTAAAAACACAGTCCTCCAAAAACTGGCGAAGCTGTCTCATATACAGATTTGAGTCATTCCTAAAATGATTGACATGCGATGAGGAGAAAAATCGTATAAATAAATATTCATAATTAGATTTAATGGTGGTTTAATTGAATTCATAAGATACTTCAAGAAATTTTCATATAATAAAATAAATATATAATCTTACATTCCATCAACCAAACACGTTAACCTTACATTCCAGCCAAACGAATAAAACCATGTAATCTCACATTCCACTCGTAATTTTATATTCCTATAATCTAATTACAAAACGTAATCCAAGATTTGGTGAACCAAATACTTCTCACAATAACCCATCAAGTATATTTTCTAGATTTTATACGAATTAAAATGATAAAAAAAAACCTTATAATAATGTTTATTATCTTATAAAACCAATTCAATTAAAAATGTTGTAGATATAAATACGTGATTGTAGTTTTGTATGGAGTTGGAGTTGGAGTTGCTTAGTTACAACTAGCTAGTATAAGTATAACACTTTAATTTAGCCGGTGAAGATATTCAATCAGGTTTGTTGGAGCCAATGATTGCAAATACTGCCTTTTGGTTTTCTAATTTCCAGATATAGATTTAAATTTTATAAATAACTGTATGAATTAAATAAAACCAAAATCGATAAATATGTGTTGTATAATAATGAAAATGGTCATTTAATTTTGTTTTTAGCGTGTTGTATTTACTACTTCATTAATTACTACCATAAATTCTCACGATATAAATAAAAAGTTTGGGCAAAGAAATTGGCTTTTCCAATTGAAGGATTGCAGATAAGCAATCAATGTCGATTCATGAAGTCAAAGAACTCCCTAAATTTAAACTTCTTTTGGGGACCCTCTCTTTATAATTTTGTCTAATCATTTTAGCATTACTTGCTCACACTTAAATTCCATCGGTTTTAATTGGGTTAATCAATTATTTGTCCCTCAACTTGCACCCAATTATTACTTTCGTATTTAAACTATTCTTTTTTTAGTTTAATACTTGAAGTTTTTAAACGTAACTACTGTTAAAAAAAAATAAAATGTCAAGCACGTTATCCCAATTGTTACTGCCATTATAAAAAAAAAAAAAAGAGTGTGCCACGTTACCCAATTTTCTTTTTTTTCCTTAAAATAAATGCAAAAAAAAATTGTAAAACTTTTCTAGAATTTAAAAAAAAATAAAAAATTTAACACCTTGAATGTTTTCTATTTTTTAATATTTTTATTTTTTTACAATAAAATTAAAAAAAAGCAAAAAAGAAAAAAAATTACAAAGATTATAAAAAGAGCTCTAAAAATTATCTTTTACACAATATGTATATGGTTCTTTCAAGGCTTATCAAAACTCAAGAATTAAATTAAAATTGTACAAAATATTTTGGGGTTTAACTTTACAGATTTGTTTATGTTTGTTTTTCAATCACTTTTGGTCCAGTATCATAAGTTTTCATGCAAATGAATTTGTAGTTGTCATAATTTTCTTCAATTAACCTTATTTATTTGAGGTTTGAGTTCATTTTGAGTTTAATTAATTTAAATGTAGACGCTTTTGAATTTGATTCATTTAAACATAGATCGTTGAATATTTTTTTTATTTGATTCATTTCAAATTTAAAGAATTATGAGTTGATTACAAATACAAATTTTTAGAGCTAAAATATAATGTTGAGATTATTTCCCTTTTGAATTGCATTTAGCATTTACTTATAAGGTAAATATGAAATTGATTTAAACAAACTCTCAAGTTCAATTATATATAAGAATAGAAAATAACAGTAAATTTACTGTTATTTACTTTATAGAATTAAGATGATAATTATTTTTTTTAAGAAATAAGTATCAAGCTTTGAGTAATTGTCTTTATGGGAAAATAAATTTAAAAAAAATAAAAAATAAAAAATTCAAGGTTAATAAACATACTCTACATATATGCATATTTATATTATATAGTGTTCTTTTTCTATATTTTTAATATTTTTTTCTTTTTGAAATTTTAATTTTTTTAATATTTTATGTTTTCTAAAAAGATAAGTTTTTTTTAATTATAGAAAAAGATTATAATTTTTCTTGATTTTTAATTTTTTTTTTAGATTTTTCAAGTTTTTTTGCTATTTTCTTGAATTTTTCCCTTTTTTTTGCACTTATTTTAGAAAAAAAAATAGAAAATTGAGTTATGTGGTACACTCCTAGTGCGCCACGTCATCTTTTTTATAAGGCAGTAACGATTAGAGTAACATGCCTGACGTTTAGAAACTTCATGTATCAAACTGATAAAAAAAATTATTTAAACTCCAAAGTAATAATTGAGTGCAAGGTTTGAGGAAAATAGTATGTTAACCCATTTTAATTTATTGGTGATGAAAATTTGGAAAAAAATATTGTAAAAAACTAATGATTAGTCGGTAAAAATATAATTGAGGTCCTTGTACTAGGAGTCTAATTGTATTTTGTCCCTCTATTCAAAAAATAAACAAATTAGTGTTAAATTAATAAGCAAACTGGTCATTCTATTAAAAATTGGTCCATATATTTAGTATGAGATACACGTGGCATGCCAAGTGTAAATGTCTAATTATTTTGTTAATCACAACAGTTTTTAACAGTAACAATGGTGAAAATTTCAACAGAACGAAATAGTTTGATCTCTAATCTAACATATATGGACTAATTTTTGTTATTTATTGAATAAATAAAGTAAAATACCATTCAACTCCTCGTACAAAGACCTTCATAATATTTTTACCATAACTGATGTATTGGATATTATTTCACATAGTTTCTTTTCTCTAATATACAACTAATTAAGGAAATATACATTCATTTAAAGAAACTTGCAAAGAAAATAACACACGTAGCGTATGTATTTCTTAGTAAGGAAAAAGGGAATACCATTTATGTCATTAAAAACCATTTAAAGTTGCTATTTATAGTGAAAAGATGGAGCAGCAAACTAATGATAATTGTAAATGCAAATGCTCCTAAATGATTTCGCAATAATTGTGATTAACTCTCACTACTAATCTCATTTATATTTTAAAAAATTAGATTAGGAGGGAGTGGCAACGACGTGCCAAGTTATCCTTGTTGAAAGCATGTGACTAATTTGATATATTTATAGATATACGCCTATATGTATGTATCCATATTATAATGAACAAATAACGGTTTCTTTCTCAACATCGATCATCAAGTGCATCAGTTTTAATGAAATTAGTCGGCATTTTATACCATATCATTATCTCATATATAAACTTTACTTACGCTATTTAAGTGGTGATTAAAATTTTTGCTAGGCATCCGTTTGATACGGATTAAATCTTTAATATTGTATTAAATAAAAAGAATGTAAGATAGTTAAAATTTATTTGTTAAATTCAAATTCATTACAAATATTATTTTTTTATTATTTAATAAGTATGTTTTTAATTTCAAAATGTAACACTCAATGACTTTAGCTGAAAAATTGTATTAATAATTACACTTGAATTTAAAAATCTGGAAAATATAATGATGGAATATATTCTTGATAAGCTATAGTACGCTGGGAGAGATAATATATGGTATCTTTCAAATCTAATAATCTTCCTTAAACCACCTGATACAATGTTTGACGAACACACTTCCCCAATGTGAATTATGTGATGCAACCAAGTGGATATAATTATTTGTATTTTTTCTTTGGCGTGTGAGACCCATGAAACACATGTGCCCCAACCCCATAAAGTCACCACTAACCTATTAATCAGTGTATTATCAGGATAGTTAACGAATTAAGGGGAAAAAAACATATTTAATCTCTATTATTCCCTGTAATAATCCTTCATATATGGTGAGATGATTGGTAACTTGATCCATAACATCGTTTTTTTTTCTGAGTGTAACAACGCTTTCCCATCTCAGAGTTCTTCACCCTTTTTTATGCAAATACATACATATACATATATACATAGTCAACATACCTATATACTTGGCCAGTCCTTTTATATGATATTGACATTTAGTTTTATTATACCGATAGATGGCATAAAGGGTCTGATGATGATGAGGGTGACGGTGACGACGACTTGGTCAAGCTCCATAGATCATTCTCGTCTCTGTATACGTTGGAGTTTTGATTTGATCTGAGCAAATTTAAGTGCGATAGTTGAACATCATCATCGTGACAAAGACTGAAAGCTGCATTAGGGTCATTAAAACACCATAGTTGCTTGCTAGTTTCTTGTAGACCATTTAGCTGGGATGCCACAAGTCGGTCCAAGGTGACCCAATCATTAACGCCATTGTTGGACTCACAAACACCAGCAGTGCCTTGTTGGTTGATCGAAGATGGTTCAGTTTCAGTCAGCATATCGTCGATGGATTGGTAACAACAAGGCTTGATGAAGCTTCTATCTTGATCAAAGAGTGTTGGGCTTTCCAACCTGGGCAGATGCATGAACCTTTCATGTTCCCCGTTGTTGGTGTTGGGGATGTCCACGTTGTTGTTGCTCAATGAACCATTCTCCATCTTACAACAAGTCCTTCCCATGTGAAGAAGAATTTGATCTAGAACCCCATCGTTGCATGAACCAAGCATCTTCCCCTTTGAATCCAGACAAGTGGAGGAAGAGCTTTTAGGACTTTCTAGGGTTTTCTGATAATTCTTCTTTCTAAATACACGGCAAACCACCCAACCTTCTTCAGGCACTGAATCTCCAATGCCATTTGATGCCTGAACCCATTCAATAATTTCATATAAGCAAAAACAGATTCAACACAGAGGAATATTGCTCCAATATTACATACATGCATACTTACAGTAGCGTCATGGGTACTAGTACTGTTATGATCGAGCCTGTACTCATGCATAATCCAATCAGATTTTTGTCCATGTGGAGCTCTTCCTTTATAAAAAACCAATGTCTTTCTCAATCCAATCCTCTTTAAACCGCTATAAATAATCTTATCACGCCCAGTTGCTTTCCAGAACCCGGCAGCCGTTGCACGATTAGTTCGGGTCCCCGTAGGATACTTTTTGTCCTTGTGGCTGAAGAAGTACCAATCATTCTGTGGGGTGGATCCTATTTTGCACTTCTCTGCATAATTAACCCACAAAGAAAATGAAGAAAATGGGTTTGTTTTGTTTTAATATGGTAATGGCAGTACTAATACAGTAATACTATACCTTGTATTTCCCATGGCTCAAGCTTGTTGAGATCAACTTCTCGAATAACATCAAGGTCTATCTTTTGAAAAGCCACTTTCTTTCTGAGATAATAGTGAAGAAGCTCCTCTTCTGTAGGATGAAATCTGAAACCAGGAGGGACCCGAAACTGCCCATTTATGGATAGATTCATATCTTCTGACATTGTATCTGATCTCTGCAATTTTCAGGAAAGAAAGGTGGGTATATATCCTTGCTGGTATATATATAATACAAAAAAGTCTTAGAAAAAATGAAATGAGCTAAGAGAAAGAGAACGAAGAAGAGTGATAACAAAGGCGAGAGAGAGAGAGGTGGGGGGTGTTTCGTAAAGGGTAATGCAGTCATGGTAATTTATAATGGTGGTAGGGCAGGGCATAAATGGACCAAAAAATGCATGAAAAAAGCATTGGTTTTCATGGCCCAGTGTGTACTTAAACGTGGGGTCTATGCGCTAGCGAAGAGCCAACCACCTAAAACGAGGGCTAAATTATGCTATTTGTCCCCGTACTATACATATGATATTGATATATTTCATTTCTTTTAATTTGGTTACTTTCAATTTTTTTATTTTTAAAATTTTAAAATTTTAGTCTAAACCAAATGCTAAATATTAAGTTCATTAAGCTTTATTATTCTTAAAATTTGATACGACAAAAATATTATTATATATATAATATCATGTCAGCTTATTATTTTTATATATTAGAGAACTTAAATTAAAGATATAATTCTACATATGATACAAGATTAATAGGGTCAACACTAAGATATCAAAATTTAAAAAGGTAGGTGAACTAAAATTGACCGAATCGAAAAGTATATGGATTAAATTTTAAAATTTGAAAACTATAAATTCTAAAATTGATAATTTGAAATGTACAAATACTACAACTTAGACAAAGTAGAAGATCTAATCCCAAAATTTGACCTTAAAACTAGACACTCTTTTTAAGAGAAAACATAGAAAGAAAGAAATTAAAATGAGGCGAATAATGTAAAAGGGAAGTAGGTCCAGCTAGTAATGTAAACAGTAAAAAAAGAAAAAAAAAAGTGGGTCCATGAGAAAATATGCGACAGCCATCTCAAACGATGACCCTCGACCTTAATTAATATGATCCACTTGAAATAAGCCAGCACTTTTTCGATGATCACTCTTTTATTGTAGAAATCATCACTCCTCAACGACAATTGAGCAGGTGAGGAAGACATAGATAATAATGGCGTAGTGGTGATGTATGCATGCTTTTCATTGACGTAGGCTTTGCACTTTATTATCATCTATAAAATTACAATGACGTCGTGGAACAATGTATGTATGTTTGTATGTATGGTCCTACTGATGGAGTAATATAGGTTTCGTTTGTAATCGAATAAATAATAGTTGAAGGGCGTTATATATGGTTTATAATATGTACCTTATCTACATGTTAACTTTGATGACATATTTGAAGAGACTGTTGCCTATATAGGCTATAGGCGATCCATCCAAACTGTCAATCAAGTTTATTTTATTGTTGGTTTATCTTTTACCTTGTTTCGATAATGGGAATCATAGTACATATTGGGTTACAAGTGAAGAGGGAAGAGGGGGGGGGGGTGTTAGTGTCTAAGCCATAACCATATGATGATCGTTAATCGTCTTAAATTCTATGGCAGTAATCATGAAGTTTGTGTGGAAATTGACGGAGCAACCACTTTTTTATACTAACCTTAAAACTGGACATTTCATCTCTTTTTATCACCTTCCTGTAGTTGTAGGTCGGACAATATGATAATGTGGTTGAATTTTGAGATTATAATCTAAGCTTACACATTCTACTACATAACTATATTCCGTTTATATGAATATCCTTTTGTTTCATGTGACGTCTATTCTGATGCCAGCGGCACGTTAACAATTATCTATTTATATAAATATTAATTTAGACTGAAACTCATAAATTAAGAAGGGGAGAATGAATAGGATTTGTTTTGATTTTCAAATAGTATTTAATTTTTTAAAAAGTATTAGTGTTAAATTTTCAAATTAAATATTAATTTTGCTGACAAGATGACAGTGACGGTTTTCGAGTTAGTTGTTGGTCGCAATTTCTTTTATAAAAATTTTTAATTTTTGTCTACACTTTTGTAGTTTTTGTTTTGCTTACTCTATTTTTATCTGGAAGTAGTGGTGGTTTTAGTTTTTAGTTTCTAATCGTGTTTTGACCCATATATGAGATTTGTCAAGGGTGTCGCCAGATTTATTGGGAACTGTTCTCAGAAGGTCTTATCCTCGTGGAACACAGTGATGATGTTCATAAAATTGGAATATGAGATAAGGAAGAGAAGGATGATAGGTCATTTGGGACTTGACATTTTGTGTATCTATGATGCGATGAGTCTTTTGTGGCTTTTGGCAACGGTTTATTAGTTCACCAAAGTTCATTTTTAGGGTAGTCTGATGATAGTATGGCTAGGATGCGACTTTTAGCAATTTAATTGAGGTGATGCAGTTCTGGTTTGTTTCTAAATTCTTCTAATATTGCAGTTGTTGTCAATTTATCTTTTTCTTCTTTTGGAATTATTCTGCAGACATGGCACTTGTGCATCAATTTGTACTGCCATATTTATTGTTTATACTATGGGGCATATGTTTATGTTTTTATTGTTCATTGTTCTCATCAAGAATAGTATTTTATTAAAAAATATATAGTTATTTTGCTTCACTAATGATAAGTGCGTAACTTCTCAATTATTTGTGATATTTCTCCTCTTAAATTATGATGTTTATGTTCTTAATTATATTATTTATACTTTTTTTTATTATAGATTTAGGGAATAATTAGAGAAAATGAGCTTAATGTTTATTTTTGGCAAGTCTTTGCAGTTTGGACATTTAACACAGTGCAGTTTCAGTATTTTGATCATGACTTGAGCTACAGACATCCATTTTGGGCTCATAACATACCGATTCTAAGTGAATTGAAAGATCTAACTAAATTTATTTCACGACTCAAGCCCAAAAATATTAAAAAGTCACACAAAAATGACTTGAAAGTTTGACGCAAGAATTCCTACAAAACCTAGAAAAATTATGCTTTATATTCATTAACACTTTTGTATTTTCTCCATTATGCTATTTTTACACTATAAATTAACACTATTAGGGGGAGGCAGAGACATCTCCACCCTCAAATTTATTTTGATTTTGCGTTTTATTTTCTTTATGGCTTACTAAACTCTTCTTTTCTAGTTGAAGTAATATTTGAAGTTTGATTCTACAAGTTTGTGAGGTCGAATTGCTTTTAGTCTTTCTTTGCTCTTTAGTATTTGCATGTCTTCTAGTTTAGATACAATTGTTCAAGTTTGTTAAATATTAGACCGGTATTTGATAGCTTAGAATAATTGCTTTGTCAATTAGATAATTAGTTGATCGATTGATTTCTAATATCTATGTCGAGTGCATAATTATTATTTATTCTATTTCATTTTTGAGCACTTGAACTTGAGTTCGGTGTTGCAATAATTTTTTTATTTTTTAGAACAATTATTAGTTATTTTATTTCATTTCCAAAGCACTTGGGCTAGAGTCTCGTACTAAAATAAATTTTTTTGAAATAATTATAATAAATATTATTTTATTTTATTTCATTTTCAGTGTATTGGCTAGAGTCTAGTGTTAGAATAATATTTTTTTATTTTCCGAAAGAATTATAATTATTATAATTATTTTATTTCATTTTTAGGGCATTAGAGTTGAATTTGGTGATGCAATAAATATTTTTTATTTTTCGAAATAATTATAATAATTATTTATTTTATTTTATTTTTTGAATATTTGGGCTGCTAGAATAATTTTTTATTTTCTTGAATAATTATAATAATTATAATTTATTTGATTTGATTTTTGGATACTTGTGCTTGAGTCTTAAATTAGTATGATTTTTTTGGCAAGGATTAATTTGGTAATATTAAAATTGAGGGGCTTTTCATAGATTTTGTAACATAATTTCAGTCGCAACTCTGCTAAGTTAGGAGTGAATGGGCTCGGGCCACTAATCGAAAAAGGGCTTGGATATTTTGAAGCCGAGCCGAAGAGAAAAGAATGAGAAAAAAAGAGGCGGACGCCAAAAGATTTCATAGTTGTAGTTTTTTTTTCATATTTTATTCCCTTTTAGTTCCGGTCCGTCCCTGCGCAAGGAACAAAGCCATTCTCGTCTACCCCTGCGAACGCCGAGAAAGTCCCTCAAACCATCGCATCAGCAAAGGGTTTTAATGTTTCCAGGTACTCATTCTTCAATTTCAACTCAATTTCGGCAAAAAAGGTAGCGCAAAAGATGTTAAATTAGCCCAAAAGTTTTAGTTCAATGTGAATTGGGGGTGGCTAGGATAGGAATTTAGGATTTTTTTTAGGTTAGGTCTTTTTGATTATTTTTTTCTAATTAGGGTTTAGGATAACAAGTATGAAAGGCCGGACGCAGCGGGCCGATACCCATGATGATTGGGGAGACGGTTCATGGACCGTGGACTGCATCTGCGGTGTCAATTTTGACGACGGTGAAGAGATGGTGAAGTGCGATGAGTGCGGCGTCTGGGTGCATACGCGCTGCTCTCGTTACACCAAGGGAGAAGAGTTGTTTGCCTGTGACAAGTGCAAGAACAAAAGCAACCGTAATGACAGCGAGGAAACGGAGGTGGCACAGTTGTTGGTTGAACTGCCAACGAAAACAGTTAGGATAGAGAGTAGTTCTACCCGACGGCCCTTTAGGCTTTGGACTGATATCCCCATGGAAGAGCGTGTTCATGTTCAAGGGGTTCCGGGAGGGGGACCTGGTTTGTTTAGTGGGCTGTCTGGGGTTTTTACGCCGCAACTATGGAAGTGTACTGGGTATGTGCCTAAGAAGTTTAATTTCCAGTATAGGGAGTTCCCTTGTTGGGATGAGAACAAAGAAGATGATAACAAAAATGGTAAGCAGAATGAGTTTGAGAGTGGGAATCCTGCTGATAATGGTGCCGGAGTTCTGTTTTCTTTGTCTAAAGAGAGGGTTTTTAGTGCTCCGATGCATCCAAAGAAGGATGTTTTAAATGAAGGGAAGAAGAGTGAGAGTGAAGATTTTGATGGAAAGCATTGGCAGAATGGAGTAAGGAAAGATAGGGGTGTACTTCAGCCTGTTACGGCACCCTCCAGTAAGCAGAAAAAAGATGAGCCTGGGGTGTTCAAAGATAGGGGTACAAGAAAGAAATCTAGAAGTTCTGCTGAGAAAGAGGCTTACGAGAAGAAGAGATCTGTACAGCCCCATAAAACAGGTTATTTAACTTTGCAATTGATTTAATGCTTTATAAATATGTGCAAATGGAGAGATTTAGTTATTATAATTATTATTATATCATGAGAAATGTAGTTATTTCTTCAATAACTCTTGTTTCATGCCATTGGAATGAACGGTAATGGTGAGCCTCATCTTTACCAGAGTTGGCATATGCATGTTGACTCCAGATTCTTTCTGTTTTTGTTTGCATTCTTATTACTAGTGTTTAGACCCAGCTGTGATGCAAAACAATTGGAATTTTATGAAGACAGAGTTCCAAAGTCTTTCGCGACTGGTGTCCAGAGTGGAAAGAACAAAAATTTGAAGGATAGTGTGCATCAAGAACCAACTTCAGATGGTAATCTTGCATCGAACCATGTGGTTGAAAGACCCAAGAACAACTCAAGTGGAAAAGAGCATGCTTCAGAGGTCTCCACTTCTAGCATGTCTGGACATGATTCGATTAGAATTGATGGGAAGGAGGAGAAGGCTGATGATCAACTTCCCGCAGCTATGACAAGCACTCCAAAAACAGAAGATCTCGCTCAATTGCCATTAGTGAACAAATATACTGGGATAACTCCTATTAAAGAAGAGGTATCTTTGTTATGCTTTTCATTCATTGGTATCATGGACTGAATTTTGTTTCTTTTGTTATTTTGTCTGGTATAATGGCCGATGGGTACTTTTTTTAAAAATATATATATAGTGGAAGAAGTGCTATTAGTTGGTGTCGCTAGGACTGTCATGGCTCCACCATCTTTAATTTTCTAGAAGCAAGTGTCAGGTGATGTGAAATCAAAAGCAAGTCTCTGATGATGTTGTTAGGACCTTCAAAACTAGCATGTGCAGTTTGCATGCACTTTAAGGATGCATGCAATCCTCCATCTGCCTTTGTGTAGTAAAATATTAGAGGGCTATTTGACAAGTATTTCTGATATGCTTTTGGTTTCACTTGCCATTTTATATAACCTTCCATATTCTTGCACCAGGGTGATGGTGTGGCAATTGACAAAGTAGATGGTGTTGTAGTAGAAGGTTCTACAAGAAGTCCTCAGGACCATCAGGTTGATGCTTTGGCTAGTACTGCCCTGAAAGTTCAGGGAAATAATATTCTTAAAGATTCTAATAGCGGCATCTCTTGCAGCTTTGATAAATCTGATATTGAGGTGAAAAGAGAAATGAATGATGATGATTCTAATGTTGTCTTAATTAATCAACGTTCTAATGCTGATGATACTAAAGACACAGAAATATCTTTTCATCAGACATCAGAAACCTCCCAAATGAATGATTTGGTTGGAGGATTTTCACATTCGTCTGACAGTAAGGCAAGAATCAGTGAATCAGAAATTATTGCTGATTGTCATTCTGATAAAGCAAATGAGTTGTCTGGCCATTGTTCGTTGCTAAAATGTGATTTGGAGGGTTCAGAAGTTTCTGAGACTGTGAAGAAAATTTCTACAGAATCCAACTGTATTCCTAGATCTTCTGAAGAGTCTAAAGCAAGTATAAATGTTCTGACCCCTGAAGAACAGTCTAACCAGCGTAAAATGGTAGCATGCGTTGGAAAGTCATCTTCCACCTCATCCGTTTCCATATTTGCTGTATCATCTGTTCCTGATGGCTCTAAACCTACAGATTCTCAGAATAACTCAAAGCAACAAGTAATGCCTGACAACAATGTAAGCAGTAAGAAAGGTCACGCTACAAATGATGTGTCTAGGGATGAAGACAGACATGACTTATCACGTAAGGCAGTAAAAGAGCGACCAAAATCCTCTTATAGTTCTACGTCAAAAGTCCCACACCAAAGCAGGATTTCACATGCTTCCATTTCAAAAAGAAACATATCTGAGTCAAAAGATTCTGTGCCTTCCTCATCTTTAAAGGCATCTTTGATGCAGAATAGTTCAGTTACGTCAGTCTCTGGTGAGTCTGCCGGCTCACTGCAAAGTCAGTCTGCTTCATACCTTCAACAAAACAAGACATCGGCTTCAGGTTTCCCACAGAAAGGTGAAAAGTCCAGTCAGTCAAGTTCCCAGCCAGCATCTAAGGCTGCACATGCATCATCAGTACATCCCTTTGCAACATCAAATTCCACTACTCTAAGTGATGAAGAGGTGTGAGATCAAGTTCCATCTTCTAATAAGAATTATACCTTCTCTTTCTAATTTTTTATGAAAATTTCAGGAGTTTCCTTTGACAAGATTTTCTCCCTCTTCAATTTCAGCTTGCTTTGCTTTTGCATCAAGAACTTAATAGTTCTCCAAGAGTACCTCGTGTTCCACGTGTGCGGCAGGCTGGGAGCTTTCCTCAGCTGGCATCTGCAACTGCCACAAGCATGCTAATGAAACGCACATCTAGCTCAGGAGGAAAGGATCACAGTATGGTAATATGTCTACTTCATTATCTTACATTACTATTCCAACTTGTAATTCCCGTTTTAAGTGTTAGTTGCATTGATAAAAGAGGTTTAGGAGAAGATTCTGCTTTGATGAATGGTTCTTAATTGATACATTTGTAGGTCCCTAGAAGAAAAAACAAGGATGCATCTAAAGATGGGTCCCGTGGATCTCGTGAGCTTGATCATGATGCTAAAAGAACTGATAAAGTGCTATCTTCACTTGATCAGAGACAAGATGTTGGTTCTGCCATGGATGCTTCTGCTAAAAGGAATGACAAGAATGTACATGCCACACCCTCCACAGCCACAAACAGTGGCCCTTCTTCTTCAACTGAAGCTAATGAGCAAAATTTGTCATATGTACGTAGTTCACCTAGAAATTTATCTGATGATGACACGGGCACAGCTCGTGGTTCTGTACCTCGTACTTTACCTGGTAACTGCCTCTCCAAGCAAGTCTGGTTTACAAAGTTTTCTTGAATTGGGACCAATCTCATGTTTATTTGCATAGCATGTAATTAACCATTTATATATTCTTCATATTTCAGGCTTGATAAATGACATTATGAGCAAAGGCAGGCGAATGACTTATGAAGAGCTTTGTAATGCAGTCCTGCCAGTATGTTGCTTCTCTCGTGCTGAGTGCCTACTGTCTGCTTTATGCCATCTTTCACTTCTGCTAGTTCTTGGAGGAAAAATATTGCTTCTCATTCATTTCTTTTCTGCTTTTATTCCAGCATTGGCCTAACTTGAGGAAACATAATGGAGAACGATATGCGTATTCTACTCATTCTCAAGCTGTTCTAGATTGCCTAAGAAATCGACAAGAATGGGCTCAGTTAGTTGATCGTGGCCCCAAGGTATGCACATAGGTTGTAGCTAAGCATCTTTTATTATTTTTTTTGTGCATTGTTTTCTGCTGAGAGAATAAAGGGTGCAATTTTGAGTTAGAAAATCCTTATGGGACCCAAAACCATAAAATCAGTCTGGTGTGGACTTTTCTCTGTGGTTAATAATCATAACTTGCTGCATGTCTTGCAATTTTTTCCTTGTGGATTGTCCTTGCTTTCTCCTTTTGGTTTAGCCAATGAAAACTGAGATGTTCTGAACAAAATGGAAAGAAAATATATGCCAACGCAGCCTTTTGGAAAGTTTGAACTATCAATGTGAAATCTAAAGTTTATTCATCTATTGGCATGACAATGGCATGGCTGTGAAGGGAGATGGGTTTTTGCTTCAACTCTTGTGATTATGAGGTTTGGTATTCTGGTCTTTTATGCCAGCATTGTTAAGCACTTTCAGTGATAATAAGGAAGCCAAAAGTTGTGTAAAATTAAACAAAAACTAATAGAAAGAAAGGGAGCAAAGACAAGGGGAAAAAATCATGCGGTCTTGTTGTGAATATCTCCTGGACTATGATTCAGATTTTCTATCCTGTACATACTAGAAATGGCGTGCGTTTTTTTTTGTTGTTCCTTCCATATACATAATTTTCACTGTTCTTGTAAGTTTTAAAGAATATTCTTATTGTTGGTTTTTTATTGAAGATCTAAATGACATTATTGTGTACCAGACTAATTCAAGTAAGAAAAGGCGCAAGGCAGATGCTGAAGATTCAGACGATAATGAATTCGGCAAGGGAAGAAGTACGAAAGAGGTAGAAAGCAAAAGCCTCGAGTCACAGAAAGAAGAGTTCCCCAAAGGCAAAAGGAAAGCGAGGAAGCGCAGGCGACTGGCTTTGCAAGGAAGAGGAATAAAAGATGTCCGCAGGAGAAGGAAAGTAGATTTCAGTGATGATGATGCCGGACCCTTCTCTAACTCAAGTGAGGAGAGCATGTTCAGTGACGATGAGATCCAAGGAAGCGGAGCTTGCCCAGTGGGAAGTGACGCCTCAGCAAGCTCTGATGAGATAGGTTCCATGTAACTTAAAAGCCTATAGAGTCATGGTTTTCAACTGATTTTCCAAGATGAAGAAATGGACTCTTCGGCTTTAAACATTCGGATAGTGCTCTGCCGTTTCTCATCTCCTATCTGCAGATCACGAGATGAGTCTTGTATTGTATTTGTATCCAGTGACCGTCTTCTGTGCAGCAATGGGTTCATGCCAGATCAACAATTCCCTATTCGGCTTCTTCCATAGTCAGATGCTTGCTCTGCTCACCTGTAGTTCCTGCCGGTTTGTCTATGGGTGTGTGATTGATATGTAGTCCTAGTCCTAGTTCTAGTTCTAGTTCTGTACATAGACGGATATTTTTGGTAGTATTATGTTAGAGACTGCTACAAGTTTTAGCACAAGTTCCAACAGCATTGGCTCCTTTTAATTATTATTTCCTTTATAACAAGTATAACTTGCCATCAGATTTGATCATTCCTTCTTCAATATAATGAACAAAACACCAAATATTCCTAAATCATTTGTGATTTAATATTCTTTGGTCATACTTTTGGAGTTGAGCAAATTTTTTATTCTTTGTATACTGGAATTTTGAAACATTATTCGATCGTTTAATAAGTAAATATCCCAAGATGTGGGAGATGAATTTATATTTATAAAAGCAAATCATAATAATAACTCAAAAGACGAGAGAAATCAAAGTCTTATTTTAATTTTCTTTTGGGCCAATCAAGTTTTATGTTTATTTAGATATATTCTCTTTTATTATATTGAAAATATAGAAAAAAAGGAAAAGAATGGTCATTTTCTATAATTAGCAAGTGGAGTATTTGGGGATTTTTTTTACCTTTCTCTTTACTTTGTTAAAACAAGAAGTTAAAATATATGATTTAGATTAAATATAATAATCTAATCTTCACAGGAGAAAGGAAAACAAAAACAAGGGAGAAGAAATAGAAATAAAAAGAAAATATAAAATAGAGTTTTTCAATCTATTATGATTTGGGTAATATCCCGTTTTATTGTTGAAGCCTATAAAAAGGTGAGTGACTCAGGAAAAGACAAGATCGTTGAAAAGACGGTAAGTTTAAGTTGGCTGCCTTTTGTCCAATTAACTCCATTTCTCCTCCCCCATTAATCCCTCTCTCATTTCCCGATCTGCTTTAGCTTTAGGGTTCTCCACAATATTTAATTCCCCCTTTTATTTAAGATAGAAAGATATACTTTATTTTCTAATTTTCTTACATTTATTCGTCGACGAACAAGCGATTTATCTGTGCTTTGATTCTGATCTCTCTAGGTGATACAAATCTGCTTGTTTTTTGGATTGGAGATTTAATTGTTATAATTTTCTTTTTGGTTTAAAACGAATTTGTGATTTGGTTGATGTTTAGGGTGGTAATTCATCGATCATGACGATTCCAGATTCGGGATGCGTGATGGAGAACGGAGCGAGTTGCTTGCCGTGCACGCCCGAAGAAGAGAAAAAGATCGTTACTGATTTAAGAAACGAATCCGAACGTAATTTGAAAGAAGGCAACTTGTATTTCGTTATTTCTAGCAGGTACGTTTTAGAGGATTTTCGACCTTTTTTTTTTTTTTCCTGGTCCTATCTGGAACTTGAAGAAATGATTTGATTTTTTTATTAAAGTTAATTACCTCTTTTTTTTTAATCATTGTATATTAATTAATTGTATGATTCAGCTTTTTTTTTCTCTTCATTTTCTGGCAGCTGGTTTCGAAAGTGGGAGAGGTATGTTGGAATAGACGGTGATGAAAATTTAATTGGGAACCAATCTTCTGATTCTCGGCATATCAATGGAGCTTCTTCGGTCGTGGCAGAAAGGCCTGGCCCTATAGATAACTCTGACATTGTTGAGAATGGAAGTGATAGCGATATCAAGGGAAATGACATACAGCTGCGGAGAATGTTAATGGAAGGGCAGGATTATGTTTTGGTACCACAAGGAGTTTGGGAAAAGCTTCACGGATGGTAATGCTTCACCTCTTCCAATTTCTTTTGCTAATATACATACTCTGGTTATAAATTTTCAAGTTACCAAACAGCGTGAAGATCTATAGCCTTTTAATGAGTTATTAGCCTTTTTAAGTGGTATCTATTTGATGCTTATTCACGTTAATTGAAATGGACAGACATACAAAGGATATGTGCATGCATTATCTGCCACTGTAATTGGTTGATATTTTCTTCCTGGTTAAAGCAGTATATGCTACTGACTTGATTATATACCATACAACTGAATGTACCTATCTTTGCTTTACTTATTTGAGAAGATATCTTGTAAAATTTGCTTTTTATTTTAACATATAGGTATAAAGGAGGGCCAGAATTGCCTAGAAAGATGATTTTGCAGGGTGTTTATCATAAAAAGTTTGATGTGGAGGTTTACCCCCTTTGTCTTAAGTTGATAGATTCCAGGGATGAAAGTCAGTCAACTATTTGGTTAAGCAGAAAGGTATGGCTTTCATTTGCATAAATTGGTGGTTTGTCCATTCTTTTGTTGCCTTGGTCTGGCCAAATGGAGGATAATAGTGATAAATTATCTTGTTTAAACAGGTTTAGTATTCACATCTGTTCATTGTAAGTTTTGATGTCTAGGACAAAACTGGAAATCCTTCCATTTCAAATCAATTGTTAAAATGATCTGGAAAAGCCTTTTGGTTTCTTAAGTCTTATTTTTTTAATGTCCTTGAAATTATGCATTTTTATTTTAGTTAGGCCATGCAGGTTCTAACTCCCTTTTTTCCTCACTTCTATTCTTTTGGTTGGATGTAATGTTTAGGCTTCTTTAACTGAGCTTTTCCAGAAGGTCTGTGCACTTAAAGGAACAGAGCAGGATAAGGTGAGCAAATTTTTTTTTTTTTAATGTATTCCGAATAAAATTGTTTGCTTACATGTTTTGGTTATATTGCTAGGTTCGCATTTGGGATTACTTCAACAAGAGAAAGTATGCACAGTTGTCTGTTTCAAACAAGACCCTAGAAGAATCAAACTTGCAGATGGATCAAGATGTGAGCATCCTTTTGTTTTCCCTTCTTGTTTTGCTTCCTAATTGTTCTCCATTTACCTGTATGTTTGCTGAAACATTACAGATTCTTCTGGAGCTAGTTGATGGACATCAATCGTCAAAAGTTGGCATGGATTCTACAGGAAATGACCTAGCTTTGGTTTCCTTGGAACCTTCAAGATCACCCTTGACAATTGCTGGGGGCCCAACCTTGTCCAATGGCCACTCAGGTTACAGATCAAATCTGTATCCAGGAAGTTCCTTAGGTTCAGGATTAACAGATATGGATGATGGTTTCGAAGCATGTAACTCTGCTAGAAAAGGAGAGAAGGGGGGCTTGGCTGGATTGCAGAATCTAGGAAATACTTGCTTTATGAATAGTGCTCTTCAATGTTTAGTGCACACGCCCCCTCTTGTTGAGTATTTTTTGAAAGATTACAGAGCTGAGATCAACACAGACAATCCTTTGGGAATGCATGTAAGTGTGCTTCTATCAATCAATTTCTTTTGTAGTTTAATGTGAATTATGGTTTGGACAATTTTGATATCTATTCTTGAGCACTCCACAAAGTCTCTAACATAAGTTTACTTGTGCAGGGAGAGCTTGCTCTTGCATTCGGAGACTTGTTGCGAAAATTATGGTCCTCAGGGCGAACTGCTATAGCTCCACGTGTATTTAAGGGGAAACTTGCTCGGTTTGCACCCCAGTTTAGTGGTTACAACCAGCACGATTCTCAAGTAAGTATTTTCTGATGTTTGAATATTTTGTTCTTCTGCAATGTTGGGAATTTAGTAGTATAGAGTAGTGGGAATTGCATGTTAAGAGTCTGTTTAGGGTTTACCATCTCTGTTACATTGGGAAGACACCGGTACGGGTGCAATATATGTGTTGGACATGACTTGGAGCTTTCCAAGTCGGCTATTTCATGTTTTGGCTTTATTTTGTTGCAATCAAAAGAAGCAGCAGCAAAATAGATGAAGGGGGCTGACTTGTTGTAAGAGAAGAAGAATGGCGCATGCTTAAAAAAAGGAAGAAAAATGAGAAGTTAAGCGCAGATTAGGGTAGTGAATGCTTGAAGGATCCTAAGTTTTAATTTTTAACTTCTAACTATTCCAAGGCTTAGCATGGAGTATATATATTTTGCATTATTTTGCATTATACTTTAAATGCAACTTAAGAGTGACTTATGAATGTTGTTTGAATGGTATCTATATGTAACTTTTCAGGGTTACATTTTTTTTATCATATTTATGTTTTGTTTTCCCTAATGATGGAGTGTCCTTTCTTTAGGAACTTCTGGCATTCTTACTAGATGGGTTGCATGAAGACTTGAATAGGGTCAAACAAAAACCTTACATTGAAATGAAGGACTCTGATGGTCGTCCTGATGAGGAAGTTGCAGCTGAGTGTTGGAAAAATCATAAGGCGCGGAATGACTCAGTAATTGTGGATGTTTGCCAAGTGAGAGATTTCTTGTTTTGCCTGAATTCTTAGATTTAGGGTTGCATATAGTAGTCTTTTTTAAAGTTATGTAGGAGAGTTAATAGTGGTATCAGGGTTTTTCTTGGGAGATATAATTACTATCTACGATTTGTTGCCAGTGCCATTCTAAGCATTT
Source organism: Gossypium longicalyx (assembly GCA_025698465.1). Lineage (NCBI taxonomy): Eukaryota > Viridiplantae > Streptophyta > Magnoliopsida > Malvales > Malvaceae > Gossypium > Gossypium longicalyx. The sequence continues at coordinate 2,937,748 of CM047006.1, read as the reverse complement.
TATGATCAATTACTTTTTCTTTTTGGGACAAATTAGAAGTGCCTTTTTTTATATATCTGTCATTTTATAGCTTTTCCCATTCTTTAATATTAGGTTATATCTCAGATTTAGGTGCCTAATGCTTTTATTGTTCCGTGTTTAATATATCCCATGCTTATGTAGTTGTTTTCATTCATCTAGCATATCAATGATACATGACTTCAAGTTTCTGTGCCTAGCAATTAGGCTGATTTTCCACTTGGTTACTAACAATTGGAACATTGGTAATAATGCTCCTGCTTCTCAGGGTCAATACAAGTCTACACTGGTTTGCCCAGTTTGCAGCAAAATTTCTATCACCTTTGACCCCTTCATGTATCTATCATTGCCACTACCTTCAACTATCACCCGGACAATGACAGTGACAGTTTTTTATGGCGATGGAAGTCGTCTACCAATGCCATTTACGGTTTCTGTGCTGAAAAATGGTTTCTGCAAAGATCTCCTTTTGGCATTAGGTACTGCATGTGGTCTGAAGAGTGATGAAAGCCTTATGCTTGCAGAGGTAAACATATGTTGAATTGATTCTTAATTTATTTCTAGCTGTTTAAATTATACATTCTCTTGATTGGCTGAAGTAGTAAACCTTCAATATCAGGTGTATGAAAACAAGATTTACCGATATTTGGAGATGCCTTTGGAGCCATTGGCTTCGATAAAGGATGATGAGCATATTGTGGCATTCCGGTTTCAAAAGAAAGAGATAGGGAAAACTAGGCTAGTAATTTTTCATCGATGGCAGGAAAAGTAAGTTTATTTCTTTGTCTCTCTAGCTATTGAAATTCCCCCAAGCAGATTGTATTCTTTCAATCTGATTTACTACATGCAGTATTTTGATATTTTAGAATATTAAGGGTCCATCGTTTCTCTATCATTGCAATTGTCTACTGATTATATATTATTATCTTTTTATTATTATTTCTCAAGTAGTGTTTATATCTGTCTACACGGTTCATTCATTGACTGTGCACACTATGTGGAATGTATTTGTTTAAGAAAATCTGTGGAAGGGTTCATGACTTTTACAGTGCACTAGGCATTGAGGAATGGACTGTTGTGGCTTCGTATTTTTCCTTCAAGTATTTGGGGGGCAGCTGAAAGTAGTCTCATACCAATCTGTAATAAGCTGAGAGAGAAAAGGAGGGTGGAGTATATTTCTTTTATGTTTTGGCGCTTCTTTTTTTTTTTGAGGGAGAAAGTCATATATGAATATGTTGAATAAGCTGTATTCTTCTTTGCCTCTTTTCTGTCTTTGCTTAAGATTTTGAACCAATATATTGGACTTTCCAGGGCAGAGCTTTTTGGAACTCCACTGGTTACTTATTTGGTGGCGGACCAATCAAGTGGAGCTGATATTGAAGCCGCTGTTTCTAAAGTATTGTCACCTTTCAAAAAAATTTCTTCAGCTAAGGCTCATGTCGGTAAGGAAAATGGCATTCTCTTGGATGGGCTTGATGAAGAATGCAGCTGTTCTGATGTTCAGTCAGTTGAGGATGCAGAACTTGAGGGTACTTCGTGCACAGACTTGTCAATTCCACTCCGTCTGACCGATGATAGGGTTATGAACTTCAATGCTTTTAAGAAGGATACCCTCTTTGAATCAGGGAAGATCATAGGAAAGCTCTTAAGGGTTGTACTAGATTGGACTGACAAAGAACAAGAGTTATATGATTCCAGCTACTTGAAGGACATTCCCGAGGTTTATAAAGCAGGGCTTGCAGCAAAAAAGACCCGGCAAGAAGCCATTTCTCTATCTTCATGTTTAGATGCTTTCTTGATTGAAGAACCCTTAGGGCCTGATGACATGTGGTAAGTGCTTAAAGCTTGTTCAAATGGATTTCAGATGATAATGTTGCAGTCTCACATTACTGTAACCAGTACCGACCTTAATATGTTATGTCTTAAATTATTAATGCAGGTATTGTCCTCGTTGCAAGGAACACAGGCAAGCTATAAAGAAGTTGGACTTGTGGATGCTACCTGAGATTATTGTTTTTCATTTGAAACGCTTCACTTATGGCAGATACCTAAAGAACAAGATTGACACATTTGTGAATTTCCCAATTCACGATCTTGATTTGAGCAAATATGTCATGAGCAAAGATGGTCAATCTTATTTATATGAGCTATATGCCATCAGCAACCATTATGGTGGTCTAGGTGGTGGCCACTACACTGCCTATGCTAAGGTAAACTGATAACCTAGCTGATTAGTGTTTTATTCGAATTTACGACATTTGTATATCTAATGATTATATTTGAGGCTTTGGTGTTTCCACTTATCCAGTTGATTGACGAGAATAGATGGTATCATTTCGATGATAGTCACGTCTCTGCAGTCAATGAATCCGACATCAAGACATCAGCTGCTTATCTCTTGTTCTATAAGAGAGTTAGATCTGAATCCAAAGTGGAGGCAGGAGAGGCATCACATAGTCATTCCATCTCTTAAAGACCCCGATGAGTGCAATCTCCAATACTATTGCCTTATCGAGCTGCCTCCAATCAAGGATAGGCAGCCGGCCTCACCTGCAACAACCACTGTTATACTAGGAAGGTTTTTACTTGTCTGAGCAGAAGCCGAGCGAACCCTCAATGTTATAAAAGATACAATAGGTGACCCTAAACTCTGGAAACAACTCACAACGAAGCAGCGACGCAATTCAAAGGTAGGGGCAACTATTATTATTAGTTCTATTAAAATTTTTTAATTAATTGTTTTTGAAGGAAATTTTGGGCAGAGAGTACTAGGTCTGCTTGCTTATATAGTTCTTAATTTGTACTATGAGCGAGTAATAGTAGCCAATTCCCGTCTATAAGTATTTATTTAATCTTTGAAGCCTTTTAACGAAGCCATTTAATTATTATTAATTTTTAGGGATGCCTATAAATCTTGAAAGTTTGCCCTTTACGGTATTGCTCTTAGTGGCCATCTTTTTTTTGTCAGTCTTGAGAATTTTGGACTTGTAAAAGAAGAAAATAAAAAGTAGAGTTATCTAGAATCTTATTCTTAATGAAACCACCCTCTACCAACTGATGATAAATTTATTGCTTTTCTTTAATCACTTTAATATTATTATTCTGATGTATAGAATCAAATTCTAAATATGTAAATAAGAAAACCCTGAATGACAGTACATCCTGTAAAACTATAACCAAAAGGAAGAATGAAACCATAATCTATACTAATAATCAAAAACAGCCTGCAGTCCCTCTCTCTCAATCACCAAACCTAACATCCCTGCAAAAGACCAAAAGTGAAGAAAAGATACAACTTGAGTGCCAACTAAAAAGGATCAAAAGCCAACCAAAATCATGTTGTCAAATGCCCACCCACCCACCCACCATCACCCAATTTTGATTTTTCGGGCCGACATTGAAGACGAAGTTTGATGATATTCCCTATAAACCACTGTTGGCGTACAATCAAAGAAAAAGAATTTTACCTTTCTCTAACAACCAAGTTGATGCCGTTCATTCCCCCTTTTCCCCTTAATATCTGATAAAAAGACCTTTCGAAAGCTTTGAATTACTACACCAACGTTTTAATCAACAACAGTGGCGCCATCATCAACGCATGTCCCACGAACTTACGTCTTCCCTGTTATCAATCAAACCACAAGTTCAAGAAAAAAACCCAGTAAATCTCATCATGTCACTGTTTGTCATCGTCAATAGGCAAAATAAATCCAACGGATCTCGTAAATCTTAATTATATATAACAGAAAGAAAAAAAAAAACCCACAATTAAAAGCAGGGATTTTTAACAGTAAAAACGTGAAAAAGCTCTTACCGTCGCTGAAGAAATAGACAAATAACCAGTTGATGAACTCGTAGGAGAAAACGGCATCGTCACCCCGTTCCCGATACTTCCACTGGCGGTATTGTTATTCGTAACACCAAGAGCATAGGCCGGTGTTCCATCAGGCTTAAATAACCCATAATTCCTCTCCGAAGTTGGACCTGGTTTCATATTCTCATTAAACAAAGCAAAAACATATATATTAAGATCCGAATCCGGTCTCAATGGAGTCCCTGCGTTTTGAGACATCAATTTAATCAAATTCCCATTGTATTTCTTTGCATTATCGGGTGTAGCCCCAGCTTCGTCTTCATCTCCCTTTGATGGCCACCCTGTTTCCGATATATGAACCGGGAGTTTCTTGTAACCCAACGAAGCTAAAGCTGAGTAAACGGCATCGATTTGAGCGTATAACATGTTGTCGTAGTGTAAATTCGTTGCTGGATCGATTACCCCTTGGTTTGGTTGAAACAGAACAAAATCCAACGAAACTTGCTTCGGGTTTCCTTTATAAGCAAAGAACGGATACGCATTGATCAAAAAAGGTGACCCTGTTTTTTGATGAAAGCTCAATGTTTGGCTCAAAATATCGACTAAATCCTCACGGAAAGCTCCGGCTGACGGCGGAAAAGAGGTTTGTAGTATGCCTAAAGAATGCGCTGTGGTTACTGTCACCTGTTTGTCGAGCCCGAGGTTTACAAGTGCCGTATGAACGCTTTGCATGGCCGGGACGAGGTTATCGGAAAGATTAGTGTCGTTGAAAGTGAGAACCTCGTTTCCGACAAAGATACAGGTGATTTTCGCGTCCGGTAAATGGGCTTGCACGTTTTGTTTAACCCAATCTTGAGCATTGTTCGGGTCTCTCATCTTCTCCAAGTCCCCGTTGCCTAATCCGATCATGAATTCAACGCCGGAGTTGGCGAATGCGCCGAGCACTTTCGGATCTGCATCGTAAAGTTTAACTTTGGTGACCCCAATAGATTTCACAAGCGGCACTACGTTTTCAGGGGAAGGAAGATTGTCTGCTATTTGCCCGTAATTGATCCCAATCGAATTAACCATAATTGGAAGCAAATAAACTGCAAATTCGAAAACCCAAAACGAGAAAAAAAAATCAGCAAGATCCAAGTAGATAATAAAAAAAACCAACCCAAGAAAGTAAATAACCCACTACCTGAAATCGAAAGAATAATCGAAGTATAGCTAAAGATTCTCATCAACTCCATGAAAACAGAGCAGAAACTAGTAAAGAGTGACGAGTGTGTAAGTAAAAGCTGTGAATTAGTCACCAAAAGCGTTTGAAGATTACAAGACAACGAAATAATAAAAAAAAAAGTTTTTCTGAAGAGTTCTTTGCTTATAAGCTATGAAATTAGAACGACAACTGTAATGGAGCTGGTGGGAAAAAAAAGAGTTGAAAAGAGCAATGATTGAATGAGAATTCTCGCACTGTTTTCTCAACAAGTGTTTTATGTCCACACGCAGTTGTTGAAACCCAACAAAAAATAAAAACAAAGAACAGAACAGAAAAGGGGTTTAAGATCTTTTCTGTTAAGCTATAGTTTTCAAGGCCTGCGCCGATTTTGAAATGGGTGGGTACATGATGGATGCTTATAAATAAATTTAATGGAGGTGGTGGGAGATATTGTTAGAGGCGGTGAATTATATTGTTCCACTATTTCGGTTTAGATTTTTTTTTACCGAACCGAGATATATGTAAAGTCAGATATTTCTTTTATCAAAAGATTTGATTGATTATTTATGAATGAACGATCATTGTTTTATTGAATTTTTGTTCCGTGTGATATTTTTTTTTTTTTTTTTTAGCTTCAACATCACTTCTCCCTCAATTTCCACATGGGTCGGCCTTCTACTTTAGCGTTTAGGGTTTATCAACAAACTTATTTTTCTAGTATAAATTATGGTTTTAAGTAGTTGGTTGAAAATCAATGTAACAGCCTGATTTTTAGTAGTGTTGAAAACAGTTATTTGAGATCACTAAATCCGACGAGTATGCTCGTAAATTTTATTATTTAGTTTTTATGAGTCAAATATGGATTTTAAAAAGGTTTTTAAATTGATAATTTGTATTTTATAGTAATTTATTAGGTCAAATAGTTTAAAAAATGAGGTATCGGAACCTTATTCCTATAAAACGAACCGTAAATATTTTTATAAATATTTACGGAATGTCATTAATGTAGTATTAAAATTTTGTTAAAAAATTTTAACGTTTTAATAATTAATTAATTAAAACGTACTAAATTAAAAAAGGTAAAAAAATTGCTAATTATAATAATTAAGTGATTAAGTGGCATGAGTAATAAATGAAAAGTTGAGGCAGCATATGAAAGAAAAATAATAATAAAATAAACTCATTAATGGTAAAATTGTAATTAAAGTGAAATTAAAACACTCAAATTGAATTTTAAAATGATTTCTAGACATTTCTTTTTCAATTTTGGTTCAAACAGGCATGGGGAGAGTTCCTTGAGCTGGTTTTGCATATTTGCTTCATTTGAGTCAAATTCTTACCCCTTTTTTATAATTTTTATATTTTTGAAATTATTACAATTAGGTTCAACTAAGTCTTATCTTAGTTTTTGATTTTTTTAAAGATTTTAGATGTTTCTATTGATGAATCTGTATGATTTTTATGCTAAATGATGAATTTAAGATATTAGTTGTTATTTAAAAATATTTTGTTAAGTGATTTTGATGAAATTTTCGATTAAGGATTAATTTGTTAAATTAGTAAAAATACAAGGATTTGTTGTGAAACTATTGTAAAAATGGGCTGTATTGAATGCCATGAATATTCATCGTTTGCATTAAAAATGGTTAATTTGTATGTTTTGGGCTCAAGGACTAAATTGAATAAAAAGTAAACCTTTAAGGGTAATTTTATAAAAATGTTAAAAATAACCAAATTGCAGGAAATAAATTATTTTATTGTCTAAATTAAAGATCAAGGTCAAGTGGAAAATCGAGGAAAATGAAAATTTTCCAAAATGCCCCTGAATATTAGTATTTCTACAATTTTGCCAGGTAAATTCGTACGGTTATACTTTAAAAATTATATTGATTTGATGGCTGGTATTATGTATTTATTCTATTGTTGAGAATGAATTATTTTTGAAATTATAATTTGAATTGAATATTCGGATTAAATGGAACGCTGGATTTGAGTATATTCATTTTGTGGCGCATGATGGCATTGGAGGAAAATGGCGAAAAATTACCCAAGTAAATTGAGGTTCAACATTTGTCACGAAATCTCGTGTTTTACTTTTCGTTTAGTTCTCATGAGCTTCTGTTTAACTTATATGAGTTTTCGTTTAACTCTTTTGAGCTTTTGTTCAACTTTTATGATTTTCTATTCAGCTCTTATAAGCTTTTGTTTAACTCAAATGAGTTTTCGTTCAGCTTTTACGAGCTTCTGTTCAACCCTTATGGGTTTCTGTTTAGCTCTTACGAGCTTCTGTTAAGCTTTCGAGCTTCTGTTAACGAAGTACTCAAATCCATAAGTCATTCTTCAAATGGTAAAATATCGAGAGTTGTCTTGGATGATATATGTATATAAAGAAATGGTAAGAGAATGATATGTATCATGATATATATATTAATATCTTGATATGTTGATACATGGAAATTATGTAAGTTGAGACGAGTAATAAATTCAAGTGTGACATATTGAGATAATAAGATTATTGATGTTGAAATTATACGAAAAATGTTCAAGTACGCTAACAAGTGTTGTCGTTTAATGCTTAGGCAAGTGCCAAGCTTTTGGTTGAATGGTAAAATGTTTAATTATAAGATGCATTGAAATGATAAGTGCTCAAATGAAAATATACTTGTGCTCATGAAAGAGTGAAAAGTTTTAAGTTATACAATTTCTTATTGAAATGGCTTAATATGTGATTAATTTGAAAAGGGCTAGGTTTGCATGCACTAGCTTGTGGCTATGGTGGTATGATATGCTTATGACTTGTGTGTTATGCATATGGAATAGGTGTGATAAGTAAAGAAATACAATTGTGAATAAAGAAATTTGGAAGAGTATAAAGTTGTTTAAAAACTCTACTATACTTGGGATAATATGTATAAGAGATGCTATGGATTTACTCTTTTGTGAGTTGTTAAATATGGTTTCTTGAATCGTGTGGCATTAGTAAATGTTTATTCTCAATAAATGTAAATTTCATAATGAAATGAATTGATATGATTAAAGTTTATACGAGCTTACTAAGCATTCATTGCTTATTTATTTGTTTTTCTTTACTTTTCAAATTATCGGAAACTCGATTGGGTTGAAAGCATGTCGGAGTTATATCACACTATCCATATTCTATCGGTACTTTTGAATGTTTTTTATTTTGGTTATAATGGCATGTATAGGTATTTTGTTTAATGTTGGCCTATATGTAATTTGTTTGAGATTTGTCACTTATTTTGTCTTGTTCTGGATACCTAATTATGACTTGTTGATATGTATAAAATTGATTGTAGGTTGATACAAAATTGGATGAGAAATATGGCTTGTAAAATGGCCTATTTTCGTCTACACGGGCAGAGATACGGGCATGTGTCTCAATCGTGTGTAACACACGGCTAGGGGACACGGCTGTGTGTCCCTTATATCTTTTAAGAATGTAAGTTAGTATGCTCACATGACCTAGCACACGGGCATGTGACTTGGTCGTGTGACCCAAGTCAGTATACTCACACGAGCACAGACACAGGCTGAGACATGGCCGTGCGTCCCTATTTCGAATGCCCACACGGCCTAAGACACGAGCGCGTCTCTTGGTCGTGTGAGTCACACAGCCTGACCACACGACCGTGTGATCTCTACAGTTTTGAAAATTTTAAGTATTTCTGAAAAAGATTTATGAGTTTCCGATTTAGTCCCGATTTGTTTCTGATGCGTAATTTGGGCCTCAAGGGCTCGTATAAGGGACAATATGTATGATTTTGATTGATTTTTGACATGAATACTATATGATATGTAATGTTTGCATTTTCAGTATGTCTGATTTATAAACTCTGGTAATGCTCCGTAACCCTGTTTCGGCGACGAATTAAGATTAGGGATGTTACAATTAATAGCTTTATAAAAATAAAAAAATAAAAAAATAAAAAATTGAATTATATTAATTTAAAACAAATTAAATTCGTAATGATTAGTTTTTAAAATAGGTTAAATTTTATTATTCGTTTTTGTATTATGCGTATGTTGTTAATTTAATTTTTATATTATAATTTTGTCAATTTAAACAGCCTCGACTCAAATGGTAATGTTAGGTTAAAATCTACTATTAGTTTCATATCATGTGTATGTTGTGAATTTAGTTATTATTCTCCAATTTAATCAATTTTTTAATCTTATACGTTACAAGTTCAGTCTTAATTCAAAATAGTTGTTAAATCTATTAACTAAGACAACATGTATTTTTTATAAATATTTTTTGTGAAAATAGCACTCTAAAATGACGTTACATATATAATATTATGTTTATCACCAGTGGTGGCAGAGCGTAGTGAAGACTAGGGGGTACGATTCTCCCTAAAATGCCTAAAATGGTAAATTTTTAATTTAGGCCCTTTATAATTTATAAGAATTTAAATTAGTAGTGATAAAATTACACTTTAACCTCTCAAAAATGATAAAAAATTGATTTAATCATTTAAAAATTATAAAGATATATGCTATTAAAATAATAATATTACATTTTTACCATCATAAAAATATAAAATTTAATTTCAGCCCCTCAAAAAAATTATAATAACATGTATTAACTTAATAAATTTTCTTAACAAAAAAAAAAGTTTATAAATTTAATAACTACAATCCGAATTAGGATTAAAATTCAAAAAAATATAAAAACTCAAAAACCAAATTAAAATATAAGGTTTAAAACCACAATTTTCGTGTAGAATAAGGACTAATAACAAAATTTTGATCTATAAAAGATATATATCTTTGCATAATATGTTTTTCTTACAAGTTCTTTTCAAGCTACTAAGTTATAAGTTTGAATCATTATTTATAAAATATTAAAATTTATATCTACATAATTATCTTAAATCATGTATATATAGATGAATTTTAATTTTATTTTTGTGTATAATTATATCAAATTAAAATTTAATACAACGAATTAAAATTTATTTATAAATTTAATATTTATCTCTATAAATAATAATTTGATAAAATACAAATCATTTTATATAAGATCCAATCCAAATAAATAAAATTAAAGCCCAATAAAAATCTAATCGCACCACAAACAAACAAACTTTATTTGCTTTCAGACATAATAATTTATAAAAACATACATATTCAGTGAAAATGGCTTCACCATTTTAGTCTTTGTGAAACTTTCACTAACACCCTGTTAGCTACTTAATATTATTTCTCTCTTTATACAAAAATCTCCCAATTTTTCACCCTCAACCATACCATTGAGTGCTTTATATCAGTCAATGCTAATGGCAGCCCCAAAAGCATTTGCTTGCTTTAAGAACAATTCGATATCGGAACATTTTATTTAGACTCCGAAGGGCAGTTCATGGGGTGGCAACATTTTCCTTGGCAAGTGGAGCAATCTCCTCGCCTTCGTTACCGGGTTCACTGCCAACAACCTCCAGGCTCAACAACAACTTCTCCCACAGCTTTGATGGTCCCTGCATTGATCATCAAATTTCCCATTGTGTTCATTCTTCCTAAAAGCTACAAATTCGGGTCACTGCGAGGTTCTTACGTGTTCGGCATGGAACTAACTAACCTTCCATGAAAGGTCTTGTGCCATACAGTTTTGGATCATTTCGTTCATGGTTGGAGTGCCATATGTTGCAAGAGCTTTCTTGACAGTCTTTGCCACCTTATCCAAATCACTTGGATCCACTGCATCACACTGCAACACAATATCCTATAGAGATTAATGGCCCTTCTCATAAGCCTTGCAACAAAAGTGATCTTTTTTCTTTTAAATACTTACTTCAACATTGAAAGCTCCCATTTGAAACCCTGTAAATCCTTCCTTGACAGTGTCGACGAGTCCACCGGTTGAGGCAACTATTGGCACCTGTACCACAGAGCAAATAGTGTGTATGAGGTTTATAGATTCACTGCTTATGCAAATCCTTGAAACCGAATCAATTGGTCAAAAGCATTTACGGTTCCATATCGCATAGCATGCAACTGGATCAGACCGCACGGTTCGAATCGGCTGGGGATCAAAATGAAATCAGAACCAGCAATTATCTTATGAGCCAATGGGACATTGAAATTGGCTATTCCTCTAGCTTTGTCAGGGTATTGTGTCTCTAAGTTCTCAATCTGTTCCTCCATGGCCTTTTTGCCAGTTCCCTGAAAGAAAAGATGTCACTGTTGATACCGTACTCATCGAGGCAACAGTAACAACTGCGACAACATTAAAATTTGACACTAACAAGGATTACAATCTGACAATTTTCTCCGATGAATCTCGGGATCGCTTCTGCCAAAACATCTGAACCTTTCTGCTCTTCTAACCTACCGATGAAGCCAACCACCGGAACGTTCCTGTCACAATGCAGGCCCATTTCTGCTTGAAGAGTTTCCTTTAGTATAGGCTTTGCATCCATTACCTGCAATGAAAACTTATTATGGAACATGACTTCTAATACTCCACAAACAATAGATGAATTGGAAGTAGTTCAAAGCACATACAGTTGAAGCATCATATTGGACATTGATGTGTTGGTCAGTGGCAGGGTTCCACTCTTGAACATCCATGCCATTCACAATGCCGGTGATGCCGGTTTTACGGATGATGTTATCAAGTTCAACGCCTTTATCTTCACCTGATATAAGCTCCTGGGCGTAGTATGGGCTTACAGTCAAGACCTTATCTGATTCTAGAATTCCAGCCTTCATCCAATTAATTTTCCTTCCCTTTATAGGCTTGGGATACCTAACGACCAAAACAAAATCCAGCATAGATTTCCATGCAAGTGCAACAAAAAAAAAAAAGGAATATACATGAGCAGCATCAATGGTTTCGTACCCATCGAAGAAGTCAAACGAACTCTTGAACCGATCAGGCAGATTAAGAACAGAGAAATCCGAAAACGGAAATCTTCCCTGATAGGCTATGTTGTGGATGCAAAATGCAACCTGCCCATATTTTATCAAACACAAGGTAAAGTTTCAAGCATTTCTGCATGATGAATCAAACAAAGGCCATCAAGGCATCAAACCATACCTTGGCATTCATGTAGATGCCCCTAGACTGGTACATGCTTTTCAAATAACATGGTAGAAGACCAGTGTGCCAATCATTGGCAATAAAAATAACATCTTCCCCTGCAGCAGATGGTAAAACCCTAAGCTCTTAACTTTTATTAAACAAGTGTTGAAAAACTTACAGAGGGAGAGAGAGTCCTCCATACCATATGGTCCTGAGAAATATCTGTTGCTATTTAAATTCAGAACCTTGGGTGCTTCCAGAGCAGCCTGAAAACCGTGAAAACAGTGACATTACAGTGATAAAATCATAAACTACAGTTTAACATTGTACAATTTATACCTGGCATAACAAGCTAAACCGCAATTGATTGTCTTTGTAGTCCACACCTGCATTAGGGCCATAGATTTTTGATCCAGTTTTGCCCCAAACCTTCTCGAGGAACATTGGGTGATCAACAAACACACGATCAACTCCACGTTTGTAACAATGGAAGAATCGAACGGTCTCGATTTTGTCACCAACTTTTACCTGCAAATTAAGAGCTGATCCTCAAGAATATAATCCAAAGATGGTTCACTTTAGTTGAATTTAACAGAATAAAATAAACCTTACTTCAACTAATACACTGGTGTCCCATGCATCCATGTACTGATCATATCGAGGAGACACTGTCATAACACGATGTCCATTGGCCTTCACAAATGTTCAACACCGGCATTTATTAGTATCCCATCAAAATTAGCTAAAACCATACAATACTTACCGCCATTGCAGGCGGAAGTCCACCAAGGACGTCGCCAAGTCCACCAGTTTTGCTCCAGGGACCACACTCAGCTCCCACAAACACTAAGTTCAACCCTTTGCCGCAAATAATTTTGCCCCAAGGCCTGGGGTTTTCCTGTTTCACAGCTTGTCGGGCGACAGCCTTTGCATTGGTTCTCATCTGCAACCTGTCTAGCATGTTCAAAAACCTTAGACCATTGTGAGTAATAGCAGCTTGGTTCTTCATGCAAATCAAATTGGGGGCCTTAGTGTCTGCTCCATGGCTGTTGACTTGACAAACTGTAGAAACAAGGTGTGAGGCAGTCACTGTGGCCATTGCAAGAAGCTGAGACCAAAATGAAGATGATAATGAAAGAAAAAACAATTTTAGACCCCAAAATCCAAAACAACACAACTTGATTCAAAAACAAAAGAAGAAAGAAGCATTATAAATTTTTTATATAACATTAAAAACGTAACAAACAAGTTCGAAAATGTCTCGAAAGTCAAAAAATATTAGAATAGTATAGGATGATCAAAGAAGCAGAAAGATATGCAAGTGGTTCACTGAATCTCTCAAAATCAGTTAAAAGAAAAGAAAATCTGAAGTCAGGGGTCACTTCAGATTTCACGCCGAGGATCAGCTAATTTGGACTGATTGCACCATTGACCCTTACAAAATTGCGTTGCATTACGAGAACAGTTGAGCCACCTTCAACCTTCTTAAATGAATATGTTGCAAAATTTTGCCATTCTTCCATCTTAAAAGGGTCCAAAGAAGTTTCTTCTTAAATGAAAATGTTGGTTTCGCCGAGATTTTTTAAGTTTAGTACTTGGCATATAATTTTGTTAAATTAATTAATTGGCGGTGTTGAAGGAAGCCATGGGAATGCCATCATAATCTATGTAATGTACTCGAGTTATGCACTGCAGGGTGCCAACTTATTTTTGTGCTTTTTAGTGAACACCAATTCAATAATAATAATAATATATAAATTTATTAAAAAATAAATAATAAAAAAACGAATTTTGAAATAAATATAATTTGCTTTTAGTTCCTTTTAGATTCCGTGAATAAAACAAAAAAAAAAAAAAAAACTTTCACTCCATCCACATGAACAAAATCAATAATATATTAAATAATCTTACATCCAAATAATTATAATCAAAATTAATTGTCACAAAACATGACTAAATTAATAAGCATAACATATTTAAACCTAAATAAAAATAAATTTTAACATATTGTAACTTAAATCAAAATAAATATAAACTAAGAAGAAACACAATGGTTACAAAGTATAAGTATAGAATTTAAGTCACAAAAATTGCAACACCACAACTTTATACTATTAAGTTAATATATAGTTTATATATATATAATGTCTGTTTCTATTTATAAATCTATAAAAAAATTGTACTTAAACACGTTTAAATTTATGTTTTTTATTATTATAACAGTATCGACTAATCTTGAATGAAAAAACAACAAATAAATTGTATTTATAATATTGTTGAAGGTTTCGTAGAATAATATTATTGGGCATGAAATAGAGATTCTAGACCCACTGCAAATATCAGTATCTCATCACATAATTGGTTCTCAAATAATGACGACCATCTTTATCCTGACCCTAAATAAATAAATAAAAGGAGTAACATTTAGTTGTTTGTTGGTTTCACATCTCTTTCCGATGCCAATGGCTTTTACCTAACTAAATATATTTTATATGTAAATCATAGCTAATGGCTTATGCTAGTTTTTACCAAAATGGTTTAAAATTTGTGCCTTTGCACTAAAGAGCAGAAAACATGTGTCTTAAAAAATAAAATATCGTGGAAGTTGAATTATGAGGTATTTATAATGAGAAGATTTCGTTAAGAAAAAAAATTTTAAAAATAAACAGTTTGACAATATCAGATCTTGTTCATAGAAAGGGTGAGATGAATTACAACGGTATTATTTTACGAAACATCAAAAGAATAATTATTGGTAATTAAAAAATTAATCTCAAACATGTATTTTGTAAAAGAAATCGATTAATAAATAATATAACCATCATAATTTTTAATTTGAAACCGGGTCTTACTATCTTTTTATATCTACTTGATACATTTCTTCAAATCCCACGTAATGATTTTGATTGTAATTTAAATATGAATGGTTTTCCACTTTTACCCAAAGAAAATATAACAAAAACGAAAAGCCTATCACGGGTATATTCTTAATGTCATTTCAGAATATCTCTTTGTCACGTGGCATCTGCCCCAGCACTTGAATTTATTGTATCTTGCTATTATTGGCTATTGAGTATATTTTGATTCTTTTATGTATGTTGTGTGTATATATATATATATATTTAAAATTCTTATTCCCCTCTATTTTAACTTTGTGCAAACTGATTTCTTTAAAATAATAAAATAATTTAATTCTTATTAATTTTAAAAACGAGTCATAATACTTAATTTTTTTGTCAACTTATTTTATTTTTTTATTAATATAATAATAAATTCAGTTTTTTACGTTCACAAATCTTGTTATTATTGATCATGATTCTAAAATTTCCAACAAAATTAATCTTCATTAGATATCAATAAATTTAGAATTAAAATTAAATTAATAAAATTTAAAAATATGAAGATTAAATTTATTAATTTTTTTAAAAAAAATTAGAACTAATTTGATAAGATATGTAAATAATGAAAGTTATTATACTAATAAAAATATTATAAATTGATAAAAGATATAAATATTATGATAAAAAGTAAATTAATATGATTTTATTAGTAGAAACCAAATTACTAATATTTGAAATTCGAAAGGGTGCATTCAAATTCACACTGCTCTTCAATTTTAATGTTTGGTCCGTGATGCTTTTTTATGATTTTTATAATTATTTTTCTACTTTTTCTTTAAAAACAAAAATAAACCCCACTAGACAATAAAGAAAATTACCGAAATGAATGGTTGATTCAATGTTACGTGGCAGTTGTGGAATGAAGCAAGAATTGCAACATTGGTGGTTTTGTCCCTACGTTTCAATTGAAGTTATCGATTGACGTTCATAAATGAAAGTAGGGTGATTCTTGCAAATGATTGAAAAGAAGAATATGCTATTTTATGATTTTAACCTCCAATGTATAGCTTTTTAAAATTATTTATATTCATTTTTTAGCCGTAAAAGTTGTTTCCACTTTGCCACTTTTGATATACGTTTTCAATTTTAAAAATAGATCAATTTACTGACAATAACAAGTATAATTCATCCAACCATGTCTAATTTTTACCAAAAAAATTTATTTAATTATATATTATGTAATATCATATACAAATCCTAAACGCACATCCTCAATTTTAAAAGCATTTTTTCTCCTTGGTTTGTTTCTACCTAACGTTTTTATGTTATGAATTATGATTTCAAATAAATGTGATTATCAGAAAATTTAATATATATTGAAAGGTATTGTTTAAAATATTAAAAAATCTTATTGTTTGTTTCATTAAATATTTTTAATGATAATTTATAAATTTATCCTTATTTATGTATTTAATTTTTTATAATAAACTTTAATATTAACAAAGATTTAGATTAAATATTTAATAATAAATTTCAATTGGTAGTTTTAAAATTATTTTTATTTTTAATTTTAATTGAAAGTAAAATTATTTCAAATTTTATCTTGCATGTACTTTTTAAATATAATAATACATATAAAATCATGGATATATATAACTTGTTTTGGAATAAATAAATAAAATACTTAAAATCATGTTTTGTTTTAGCTAAAATCTAACCCATAGAAATATAAAAAAAAAAATAGTTGATTGCTCTTAACAAAACTACAAATAATTACATTATAAGAATATAAAACTATAGGCTATCTAACTTACAATTCATATATAACTTAAATGGAACAATTCTATCAATAATTTACAAAAAATAATAAATATTCCATGAAAGATACAAGTGCTAACTTAAATTTTTAACTGAAAAAAAAATACTTATTTGCAAAGAATCCCAGATGAAATAACAGAAAAAATCAAGTAATAAAGTAAATAAAATTTCACATACCAAACATAATAATTTTCCAACTAATTAAAATTTCAAAAACATAAGTATTTACCATTATACCAAACGCTACTATTGAAGACAAATTACAAAGTCGACAACTCATAATTTTAATATTTAATGTGTAACCTTTAGATTTATTTCCGTTATTAATTCCATTATAAACTATAAAGCTGAATTTTGATTATAAAAATAATTTATTAAAAAAATACAGGAAATCAATAGGCCCTAAGGTATTGGAAATTCTAATTTCGACATCAAAATCAATCACAATTCACAAAGGGTACGAAAACGACATGAAATTATAAAACAAAACCACAAAAACGGCACTCTAATATCCCACATCATATTTCAAATATATAACAATTAAATTGAGAATAATTTTTTGGGAATGGGTTAGCGCGACTTTTCGAAAAATGAAAAACGGAACGAAAGTACGGTGTTTTTTTGTGTGTCTAATCTCTCTTTTATCTGTGAGCTGTGACCAACGTCTCTATGAACCTTAAGCCATCAAACCGTGGCGCGAATTTCTCCCTTTCTGACGCCGTACGATTCCTCGACGCACTGTTCTGTGACTCCTACATAATCAATTGTTCCATGTTAAGATCAAGAACTAAATATTTAATTTAAAATTAAAGCAAATGAATCGTGCTCCAAAAGTGAAATTAAATGAGCAAATCTAGATCCAGGAGCAAGGCACTAGAATTAATAGATTTAAGCAGCCAAAATTTCCCAGTAAAATATCTACTAAATTAAAGAAAAAAGAAATTTGAACAAAAAAAAGAAAAGAAAAATCACGCATTAGACATTAGAAACGGGAATCAGTAAAATATGTAGTAAATTTGAAACGAGAAGAAGCATTTAGGCCAAATTTCTAATTTCTGAATGAAAAAAATGCTCTAATTAAGGGGGGGGGGGAATAAACCTGGTTAGAGGGGGTTGGAGAAAAAGAAACATGTTGGACTCCGGCGGATGAAGACGAAGTGAGAGCCACCGTAGACGCAACGAGAACGGTCGCAACAAGAGGTCCAGATCCCTTCATTTTGCCGATTCTTTTCTATATCTGCGATCGTTACTCGGATAAAGAGTTGTTTTTTTGGAAGCTCCGATGACGAATGGGTGAAATCCGACGAACTTCGCCGGTTCCCGACCACCTGCTTTCCTTTTTTTTTTCTCTTCCCTTTTGTGAATTCATATTAACTTTCTTTAAGGACTGAGGCCCTTTATATTTTTCTGAAATTGCCACAACGTCCCAGCTTCTTCAATTAACGGAATTTAATTTTACCCTTAGGTCCGATATTATTTTCTTTTTTTAAAAAAAAAAGAAAAAGAAAAATCAAAATTGTGTAGCTTTCTCTGCCACGTCGAGTATACGGCACCCTCAAATCTTCTTAACCAATAGGGAAGGAGCGCGTGTACTTAAGTATTGCCAGCTTGGCATGCGGAAAGTGACGGCAGCCGTTGGATGATATAAAAAGGACGGTGGCCTATACGTCTCTCCTAGTCTACCTTTGCTTTAAATTTTAATTAATTTATAAAAGAGAGATGCGTTGATTGTAGAGAAAGGTACTGGAATCGAGCAGGCTCGTGTTTTTGAAAATAGGTGGTTGTTGTTTGCTTAAGCTCGATACCGTCCGTGTCTGACTCAGTCAGTCAGTGAGTCAGTCAGTCCATCCCCTCTCACCCCTGCCTAGTGCTCCGAGTAGACCGCTCCTTTAATTAACTATGATTTTTATTGGATATCTTTATGGTTAAATTCTTCTATTAGTCCCTGTACTTTGCAATTATTATGTATTTAGTCCCTATACTTTTATTTGATCAATTTAGTCCCTGTACTTTTCAAAATTTTAAATTTTAGTCCTAACCCAAATAGTATAAATTAAATATGTTTGGTTAAATTTAATTACTAGTCTTGTAGTATTCATTCAGTTGTAGATTTAATTTATTTTCTCCAATTGGATCATTTTAAGTCTCTATACTTTTAGAAATTTAAAATTTCAGTCTTAAAATAAATAAAAATCATTAATACATTAATTAGATTTTTAGTGAGTAATATGTGAAAATAGTAAGTAAACATGACATTACATAGATGGTAATATATTTGATGCATCATATTTGAAAATAACAAAACTTTACTTAATGAATTTAACTGCTATTGTTTGGTAAGAACTGAAATTTTAGAATTTAGAAAATATATGGACTAAAAATGATCAAATAAAAGTATAGAGATTGAATCCATAAATTTTGCTAAATACAGGGACTAATAATAGCATTTAATCTTTTTGTATCTCCGATCTTTATCAATTTGAATAATGTGTAAATTAATTTCTCTCAAAAAAAATAGAACAATTTAATCCATGTTAATTTTAAAAATGAGCAAATAAAGATAAATCACAACAATTAATGTTTCTCGTCAATTGTAAATAATTTCGATTAATACATCAAGCCCTCAATATTTTATATATTCTATTATTTTGATCTTAAATTTAAAAGAATAATCTAGAAAAATATATAATAGACAAGAAGTGTAAACTTTGAAAATATATTAATATTAAATTAAAAGAGATTAAATTATTCTAATTTTTTTAAAAAAATTAGAAAAATTATTTTTCCTTTTAAATAATCATATTGCGATCCGGTCAAATATTGCTGCCTCAAAAATGCAATTATTGTAAGCTAAAAGTATTTGTAGTAAGGCCAGGTTTGGATCATATATATATTTGAATAAGAATTGCTGTTTACTTATTATTCTAAGTCCTTATTTTTACGCATTCATATTGGCATCAAAAAGTCAATTAGTACCGCCTTTTAATATTCCAACAGCTGCGGTTGAAAGGGTGGTCTCCGCAGCGTGCCTTGATTCTGCACGGAATATGGACCAATTGACATGTATATGGACTTACAAATATTCAAATTCATTAGCCAAGAACTTTGGCCGTATGAGATTATATTGTAATAATTGGGATGGCGCTTTCTAAGTATCTTCCTTGAAGGAGTCACCATCGTTTCTTAATTATTATTATAATAATAATAATATCATTTATTCAAATTTTAGAGGTTTAATTTTAATTTAATCATCTAAGATTTGGCTTAGAATATATGATGATCTTACAACTATAATATGCGGTCTCCATATATTTCTTACTTTAGTTGTTTATTGTTTTAAGGGTAAACTATACTATTAATTATTAAATTATAGATAATTTTTTGTTATGATCACTTAATTAAAAAAATTATAATTTTGTTATTAAATTATTTAAAAGTTTTTATTTAAATAATTGGATTGTTAAATTTTTTTTTTAAGTTCATCAATGAGCTCCAAACGACAATTTGATAATTTTATAAATTGGTACTTGAGTTTGACACATTTTTTTTAATATGGTATATATGTTATTTTTTGGTCAATGTAGTACTTGTATTTGACAAAAGTTATATATTTTGGTACTTAAAGTAACGATGTTAACCCTTTAGTGTTTGGTTCAAGTTTTAGGTTTAGTTTGATGAAAATTAATAGTTAATATTATTAGGTTTGAATTTTTCATGATTTTGTTAATTGCCAATTTATTTACTTTTGCGCTTAATTTGCCAAGTATAATTCGATAGACAAAGGCAAATCTAGAGGGGTGAATTGTTGAAAACGAAAACAAGTACATCAAAATGAAAATCTAATAAATCGACTAATTCAAAATTTATAAATTAACGATTTTTTGGATTCCCAAATATCCAACTCATCAATTAATTCTTTATAACGTATTTTATTTGTCTTTGATAAATAAGATAGTAGTCGTTAACGTTTTCCTAGAATTTTACATAGACCTCTCTGAGATAAATAGTCTTTTTTGTGCAATTCCAAATGTGAAGTAAGTCTTCGTATCTTATTGGTGAAATTAATTATTTGAAATTCAACAGATCTCCTGTTTTCTTCTTTTTTTCTTGAAATATAACTGAGATGAATGAATTTTTTACCATAAAACCAAAAAATTTCCCCCCTTTTTTTTTTAATGTGAATTTTGCTGGCATGGGCCTTGGCACCCTAAAATGAAAAATTACTATTTAGGCCTTCTAAATTTTTTTAAAATTTTAAATTATTAAAGGTAAAATTGTACTTTGGCCCCCTAAAATTATAAAAAATTGATTTAATCTTTTAAAAATTATAAAGATATAGACTATAAAAAATTAAAATTTCATTCGGCCCCCCTAAAAAATTGTTTTGGCTTCGCCCTGCCGATAGATGTGATTTAATTCGGGTTTTATGGTTAATTTAATGAAAGTTAATTGTTAATGTTATTAGTTAATTATAAATTGTCATCAAATCAACTCTAAAACCCGAATTAACCACTAAAAAAATAACATTATTATCTTTAGATACCTAAATATATATTTTTTTATCAAATACATATATTACGTTAAAAAAACACAAATATTACATTAAAAAAATGAGAAACTTAAGTTTATCACAAATATATATATAACGATTTTTTTTGTTTTCATAGAAAAGATTGTTGTATTCTAAAAGTAGGAAATTAAAGGATAGATGTTAGATTCTAAGATGTCACGTGACCTATATACATTTAAGACATTGTGCATCTATCGTATAACTTTTATGACATTATTGTTGGCACACAGTTTTTGAGATCAAAAGCTGTTCTCTATGGTAAAAGTCAAAATATTTCTATTTATATTTTTTAAGTTATATTTTAGTTATTTATATTTAAAATATCATGTTTTAGTCATTTGCATTATTATTTTGTTACGAAATGGTTACTCTGCCGTTAAGATATGTTACCTCCCGAAGACAGTCCAACATGACAGTTAAAATAAGTTTTAAATGCTAACATGAATGTCTAACCAAATAAATTAATTGATTTTTTTAAATTAATTAAAAGAAAATGTTAATTTGGTTTTCCAAAATAATCAATACTAATGCATCAAATTAATCATTGAATTGGAAAATAAAAATCATTAATCTCCATTTTCTTTTAGTTTTCGTTTCTATTTTGACCGAAAAAGCCATCCATTTTCATAGTTATATTTGTTGAATAGAAATAATAGAAATCAAATTGAGTATTTCATCAATTGGTTGGATTTTTTATTCAACATGGAAGAATAAAGGATCGATTCAATGAAGGGTCCAGGCATGGATTACAATAAAAAATATTTTTTTTATTCTTTACCTGGATTTTGAATTCAGATACTATTTTTTTTGGAAAAAGGTGATCCATCTTTTCATGTTTTTTTGTATATGCGACAGATAAAAAGGATATGCTTCATATTTATTTATTTGTGTATTGTGGGCAACTACAATAACAAATGGGTATAGAGGTTGGTGCATGCATTTCTTATTCTTCTTCTCTGTCGTTTTGCTATTCTCTTCTCTTTTTTTATGGTAACAAAAAAACTCAACTATTACTTCTTTTTAAATTGAAAAAATTTGAGTTTTAGGGTAAAATTTTATATTCTATTTTTATAAAAAAATTAATTTTTCTTATCCATGCTGGACATCCACATTGGCATTTAAAATCCATTTTAACTGTCACGTCGGACTGTTGTTTGGTACATAACAGATCTTAACGGCAAGGTGATCATTTCGTAACAAAACGATACCTTAAATGACTAAAACGTAATAATTCAAATATAAGTAACTAAAATCTAACCTATTTTGAATTTACCTATTAAGTAATGTTAAATGGGTGAAATAGTAGGGTTTTTGTTGGTTTTGACAAATCAAATTAAGAGAAGGTGCAAGTTGACTTTACAACGAATTGATTTTATTATCCTCTAATTATTTCGCAAAAGAATCTAAACAAAACTTGAGATCACCAATTAGATTAAGATAAAATCAGAGAGATATTTATTCGCACCTTTATAGTGCAGCGGTCAAAAAAGAATATGGTTTTGCTTTAATTAATGAAATTAGCACCGTAGAATTTGGGACCATACACTAATCAAATAAATGAAAAATATTTTCTCAATAATACTTTTTAAAAATGATTCCTAAATACAGAAATTCTTTAAACAAAATTTAATGGTATTCAACCCTATATGATGGCTTGATGGTTAATGATATTCATCGTCTCAGGCGTGGCTTGAGTTCAAGTCGCACTAATTGTGTTTGTTATTCGATCTTTATTTTGTTATTGTAATTCACTAAAAAAATAAAAATTAGTGGCATTAAATTAATTAAAAGTGCCATAAAGGGTTAAAAAGAATTCTTATTTTAATTAATGAAAGTTGAGAGGTGTACATTGAAAAGTTACATATAGAAAGACCTTTACAGCAAAAAGATAATCTAGGCGAAGACGAAAGGGGTTGAAAGGGTCCCTTAAATCTTATCAAATTTCTTTAATTTATTTATATTACAATTTTACAAATAAGGTACATTTATATTTGGTCCTAAAACTTTTTAAATATTTTAAGTACCTTAATTTTGACAATTAAGATCTGATGGCTCAATTTTTTTTTATATATATTTTTAAAATTTTACTATTTGTAAAATATTTATTTTGGAATTATAAATTTAGTGTCTAAACCTCATTTTCATTCATTAATATTAGTTTAATTTTTCTATTTTTTAATTAATCAAATAATTTTTATTTTCATTTACATATGCAACCAGATGTTTATATATTTGGATTCGCTTGGACTAAATCTAATAATTTTGTTAAAAAAAAAAAACACTCTAAAAACAATCTGTTAATATTTTTTTCGGTTGTTTTTAATATTGATATTAAATAAATTGACATTTTTAAGAAAAAAATCAGAACTATTTAATCCGTATTCATTTTGAAAGTGAGTAAATAAGAACAATTAATTGCAACAATTAATGCTTTCCATCAATTGTACATAACATTTATTGATATACGAACAAATTAAACTCTTATCACACATGGTTGACATAGATTACAACTATGTTATCCTCATCTCCTACTGCTTATATTGTATAAAAAAAAAGAATATATAGAAAACATTATCTTCAAATATATAGAAATATATAAATAGACATAATGTATAAACTTTGAGAGTTAAATTTGTTATTATATCAAATTAAAATATATAAAATTGTCAAAAATAATTAATGTTGTGATTAATTATAGTTAGATGCTTATTTTTGAAATCAACAAAATTTAAATTATTTAAAAAAAACTTAAATACACCAATTTGCTCGATATCAAAATTAAAGACAGCAGAGGTTTTTCCACCTTGTATAACGCAATATATATATTTGAATGGGTTGCTTGCTGGCTTGTTGCAAATTAAAGTGATGGCCTTCAATGATGGGTTTTGAACTTCCCTGGCTCATTTAAAGTAGTTTAATTTGTATTAAGCTCAATTTGAGATTCATTCGGAGTCGATCATATGGCCGGATTATCCACTTTTGTTTGTTGATTAATTTTCCAATAGATTTTTTTAGGCAAGGATTTTAATTCCTAACATAATTTCAAGGGTTAATTTTTTTTTCTTAAAAATTTACCTAATGGAGAATGATCTAGAATTCATTATAAAGTTTCGAGCTTGAAGCTTTGGAAAACTGTACATGTCGGTTCCCTCCTAATTGTGAATTTGGTGATCAATCAGCATCAAACAGTCCTCTCAAAGGGCTCACAAATTTTGAGAGATGAGTTATCTTATCAAAGCTGTAACCATGAACCCATGAACTACGAACTATCCATACTATATGGCGACTTCTAACAACCCTTTCTGGGTCCGACCAAGCAACAGCTTCAAATGACAAGCCGATATCAGTCCACCACTCGTAGATGGTAAGGATAACATTGTAGCATACACCAGGATGTGCTGTTTAAATAGTTCTCATCTAACCTTCTAATGCTTCAAACAGTGTAAAACAATGGGAAACCGCTTTCGGAGAATGATAAATGAGAATATGTGCGTTAATTAATTTAATCCTGTACCAACTGTCCCGGAGACAATATGATAGGCAAAAATCAGGGCAGATGGTGCTTTGATTGATGCAACATACACAAATATATTACTAACCAGGTTAGTGATTGTGTTTTAGAAGCTTGTATGCCATATGGCATCGTCGCCCTCCCCACATCGCTGATGCACTTCCTGCATTCTCTCCACGGACTTGCAAATGCCACTGCAGCTCCAATCAAAAGATGCACCACATGGATTTCCTGCTTGAGCTTTCCACTCGCAATCTATCAAACAAATGTAAGACATTGTCATGAAAAGATCGTTTCCATGCACAACTAAAATCTGGCACACTACTATGAAGATTCAACCCTTACCCAAGAGAGTACCACAGCAGAGGCTTCGTTCGTCGATATGCTCGACATCAAGACCAATAAACCAAGAACCTAAAGAGACGTCTTCATTTGCGTATCTATGAAGTATATGCCTATAAAGAAAACCAAAATATAGTTAAAAAAAAATCATGTAATAGAATAGCATGGCAAAAAAAAAAAAAAATTACCGATTGACGGAGATGTAGGTTGCCAAGTCTTTGGACACTGCATATATTTGTCCGGTTGCATGTCTAAAGTATTTGTTTCCCTCCTCACCAAATTTCCAATATTCTGGCTCATGGTATTTGACCCCTCTATAGAAGTAAGCACGGTTAGATGAAAAGAAGCAAATATGACAATTAAAAAAAAAAAAACTAAAAATATTTAATCCTTACTTCTGTGCTAGAACAGGTCCAGATTTCATGCAACCAATATAAACACGGGGTTTTGATCTGTGACGGGCCAATGTAGAACCCACCATACCTGTAGTATAGTCCATATCAATATAGTAACCCTGTTACAGGTCTGTTCAAGAAAAAAATGTTGTACTGAAAACTTAGAGCCAGATCACTAACCCAGATTTACATGTACATCATCATCGACTTTAATATAAAAGTCTGCATCCCACTTAGCGACAGCTGTGGAAAAGTATATTTGGGTTTTCGATGATAATTCATGGTAACCTTCTATGTGATTCTGCCCAAACAAAAAGTAAAAGATGAGATTCCGTGTAAGCTTCTAAATTCTTTAAAATTATAAATATCGAGCTCTTCACTTTGTCATGTTTTTGTACACTAAGATTAGAGAAAATAATTCATTAACTTGATCCAATGCAAGAAAGCATGAGCATACCAGGCGCAGAAAATCCTTGTATTGCTCCTCTTCAGCTTCGATCCCTCGATCCAAAATACCACCCGGGGTAGCACTGAGAACCGAATGTACATGTTCAATAAGAATATCATTCAAGAAAGCTAAGTAGCACATAAAAGTTGAATGCTTCGAATTGTCCATTTGAACTTACCTGTGTCCTATGACAAATCGCATTATAATTCCCTTCTCTTTCTCCAACCTCTTTAATTCCTCCCCTGAGAACAATAAACCTCAAAAAATAAATAATTGACTAGATCCCGGCAAGTGTCTAATAGAATGCCAAAACAGTACTGAATCAAACCTTGAGGCATCCAAGTTTCCCTGATCGAGTCCCTTCTTTTCCTACTGCTGAATGCTGTTATAATTCCCATAACAAAGAAAAGTTTTGGGCGTTCCTTCAAGTTCTCGATTCCAGGTTTTGTAACCATCGGAGATCCTTCATTACTATCTCCCTTGGCAGCTCTAGCAGCAGCTAGCTGGACCTCCAATGAGGAGATTGTTTTGTCTAATGTCCTGAAAGTATGTATCGTGAGAATACTCTTTTTAAGTTCTAAACAAATTTTAGACACCAAAGGCTAACTTGGGGCAATTAGTCTAAAAGACATAGTAACTTACATAATTACATCATGAGTTTGTGAAACTCGAGAAAGAATATCACCTGCCTCGACAGAAGTATCCTGTTGTAAATAAAACATAATCTCATCAAGATTATTTGTATGCTATATAAGCTTTATGAAAACTTTATACTCTATAAACTTGCCTTATCACAATTAACCAAGGGATGAACTTCCTTTCTCCCATGTGTCTGTACAGAAGAAGCCTCATTGATTTTGACAGGATCGGAACTAGTCCACAATCTGTATAAAAATGAAAAACCCCATGCACCACTAGTCAATGCACACTTACATATAATACTACCACTTAAAAAACAAGCAACAGCATACAGAAAAACCCTTTTTACATAAAGTGATAACTCATAGATGCATTAACATCAGATGACTATTTAATGGCCGTGTTTATAGGAGATGTCCCGACTTACCCCTAAACAGTTTTTTTTTTCGTTTTCAGGGATCTCTTGCACTTAGCTGCTACCAGCTTATAGCTTTTGATACAGAGCATAAAATCAACTTCCAAAAAGCCATCTTTTAAGTACAAAGTACAAATTCCTCATACATCACAAGTTATAAGACCAAATTCAATGAGATTAATCTATTTTCCCACAGTCATGCATTACTAAATCTGCTACTAGAAAAGAACCAGCACAGAAAGTAAGACCCCCCACCGGGGGCCCAAATCCTGGACACTGATAGATCTAGCAAACCTAAGACCTAAATCTATTCATACAGAGGCATTTTGCTTGACACCTTTGCAACAAATTAACAAGATCCTTCAATATAAAACATAAAGGAGCAAAAACAGCAGAGAAATGAAACAATAGTTAAAGCTTCTAATTTTATTTTTTAAAGCTTAAGACTCTGTCATTCAAAACAAGATCTCGATCATTCAAATTCCACTAAGAGAGAGAAAAAGAACAGAACCTGTTGATAACAAGCACACCCAAGAAGAAGCTAGCAATGCAAAAGAAAGAAACCCATCTGGTAGAAACTCCATTGGCAGTCTTGTGAGTTCTACTCAAACCCATTGCAGGAAAAAAAAAAAAAAAAACCCTAAAGAGCTTCAGCCTTAAGGAAGCTTCCTCTTTTTTCTTCCTTTTTTTCTCAGAACTTTTTCAGTGTCAGAGACAAGAACCCATCAAGAGATAAAAAGAGAAAATCCTTAACAGCAACAGGTAATAACGACAAAACATTCATGGAACCAAAACATATAGGAATTCAATTGGATTTATGTTCATATTTGGCAGCAATGGAGATGCAATATCAGCTGGCTTCTAAATCATGTTATTTGTTAAGCTTATATTATATGCTCCCCCTTTCATTGTTTTCTTTATAAGAAAATTAATAATAAATATTTTTTAAAAAGTCACGACAACTCTTTAACTTCCTACAATACCCTTTCATTCCCTTTCCTCTCGTCTTTTTCAAGCCTTTTCTTTTTCCCCCAATTTAGATAATTATCCACTAATATTTTTATTTAAGTTCAAATTCTCGACAAAACCTTCGAAATCAAATTTCTTTTTTTTTTTTTTTTCATTCAAATTTGTTGGTTATTGAATATTATTCGCAGGTGCCAATAACTTTCTTCAACCTGTATTTAAAAATTCTCAGCTAAAAATTGTGGATCAGCTTTGACAATTTTGCATTTAAATGTTGATAACTGCAAAACCTTCAAATACTGGTTCAGGTATACCCACCCAAATATAGCAAATTTGCTTGTTGCAATCAATTTTTATTGGAAGCAATATCCGGTAAAATTGCATCTTTAGTCACTCTTAATTTTAATATTGATAAATTACTCCATTTCAAAAAAATTCGAAACAATTTAATATTCATTGATTTTACATAATTTTAATTGATATGTTAACAAATTTAGTCCTAAAAAATTTACATATTCCATCTATTTATATATATTCTTCAATAAAAAATTTTTTATATTCTGTTTTTAATTTGTTTTTATATTTTTCAAATCATTTTTTTTTTGAATCATGACCAAATTAATAAAATATATAAATATTAAAGGTTTAATTTCATATTATATCAATCAAAGTTATATACAATTTACTGAAAATATTAATCGACGTAATTAATTATTCTTAATTGCTCATTTTTAAAATTAACAGATTAAATTACTTCTATTTGAAAGGGACCAATTTATTAATATATAAATTGTGAGGGATAGAAGAGATGTTTTTACCAGCAATATTCAAATGCAATTTAATTTTTTATTGTGGGGACTTTGGTTAGCCAATCACATACCTTATTTAATTCCTGTAAGCTAAACAAATTGACGATGTCAATTTAAATTTTAGGGGCTCGATGTTTTCGTCCACTAATGTTTCCATGTGAAAAAACAAATATCAAAATATTGGGTTTTATTCTAACAAGCAATCAACGAAGAAAAATATATTTAGTTATTGTATTTGTAATCATATGACGATTATTAGTTGATGTTTACGTTTTAATATATTATTAATTTTGTTAATGTCAAATCAATTAATTAATATTTTTATTTAATATTATTTTATTAAAAAATATTTTTTTTTAAATAATGATTGTGGATGTTATAAAGTTTTCTTTAGTAGAAGGTAAAAAAAAAAAAAAAGGATACGGAAGAAAAGAGGGATAGTTTGGTCCAAACAAGACAAAAGTGAAACTTGGTTGCCTTACTGTAGCATAACTTTATTGGAAAAATTCAACACAAAACATATTATAATAGGTTCAACTTTTTTGTTTCAGAATTTAGAGTAGGTTTAATGGTTTTATTATTTAATTATTAAAATTGAAAAAATTATAAAATAGTTATTTAATTATTTGATATTTTCTTTTTTGTTATTCGGTTATTAAATTATTAACGAAAAAATAATTTGGTAACTTTAAAAATTAGCATAATAACAACTTTAAGCATTAATATTTATATATTGTGTCAATTCAATTTTAATTCTAAAAAATTAATTTTAACATTTACACATTATGTAATATAGTCCTTGTTTTGTAGTTTTACTTTTATTTGTAACATAAATGGTTAATTTAAAAAAATTAAAAGATGAAAATTATTATATTGGATTTTTAGTTGTTTTTATTTTTTATATATTTTTGACCAAATATAATTTATATTTTTATTTTTTTAAAACTTTTTAAGTGATAGGGTCACAAAGTAAAACAAAATTGAAAAAAATAAATTACATAACATATAAAAATTGAGTTAATTTTTTTAAAATCAAAACTAAATTAATATAATGTATAAATAAATGATTAAAGTTACTATTTTTTCAATTTTAAAAGTTAATCTTTTTGTAAACCATTTAATGGAGAAATTATTGTATAGGCGCTTCTCACCTCCTAATCTATGGGGCTATGGGCCCCACATCATTTATTTTTCATATGATATTTGCACATGAACATAATTTTTCAAATTACTTATTATTATTATTATTATTCATGGTCGTCACCATCATCAACCAAATGCAGAAACTATTTATAAATACAGTATAACCTGGAGTTCATGAAAAAAAAAATAGAACAACTTTTATGAAAACGATGGAGAAACCCAGAACTAAGTTTTTATAGAAATGAAATCCAAAAGGAAGCTTTTTTTTTTTTTT